>OX596276.1:2919212-7719212 GCA_951394225.1 Harpalus rufipes | reverse complement strand
CCTTGATATTTTAATATTTCTTCCAATAATAATTTAAAAATAAAAGTAAATTAATGCGAAATAGGAAAAATACAGTGAAAATGATTAGGCAGAAATCTCACGTCATCTAATATCCTGAACCGGTAAAAGTAATAACTGTGTCTGTACGATAATATTATGTATTATCATATTAACATCACAATCTACGAGGGTCATTCAATAAGTAAAGAGACAAATTCTATAATTTTAAAACTATTCAATGAATGTGTACAATCTTTTCAGGGGTGTTAGTTGGCAACCTTGGGATATGCTCTGATCAGCTGTTTCATCATTTTATGTCAACATAACCTCAAAATTTTCAGTTCACCATGGCAAGTCCACTAGAAGATTGCACCTTAGAAGAGCAGCGCTCAGTCATTAGATTTTTAGTCGCAGAAGGTGTAAAACCAAGTGAAATTTTTTCTAGAATGTTAATACAGTACGGTAAAAGTTGTATGAACCGTGCGAATTTTTACAAGTTGGTTGATCGGTTTAAAAGTGGCCGAACAAGTGTAGGTGATGAACCCCGATGTGGACGTCCATCTTTTGGGACTCACAGGGTCCAGTCTATTGCGATTTCCTTGAAGATCAGCGAACTATCAATAGCCAATACTACTCTGAGATGCTAGAACACAAAGTTAGACCAGCTATCAGGAGCAAACGCCGTGGACTCTTGTCAAAAGGAGTCATTCTGATAAGCTTCAAGAATTGGGTTGGGAGGTCTTACCTCATCCTGCCTACAGTCCCGACCTCGCCCCATCTGATTTTTATCTGTTTGGACCACTCAAAGACGCCCTACGTGGAAAAAGATTTGCTAACAATGAGGAAGTTAAGGAAGCGGTGCAAAAGTGGCTTCGGGGTAAATCGAAAGAATTCTTCGCCAAGGGAATTAGGAAGCTGCAAGAAAGATGGGACAAGTGCATAACTGTGGGGGGTGATTATGTTGAAAAATAGCCTTAATTTTGAAAGATTGAAATAAACCGTTTTTGAGCTATAGCCATTTGTCTCTTTACTTATTGAATGACCCTCGTACAAAATGATAATAAACATGAGGAATAAAGCACATAATTTGAATATTTGTCTTATTGACATAATATGTCAAAACAATTGTTCTGTTTATCATAGCATTCTGAAAGTAGCATTAATGAGAAATAATATTTCTGGAACCTATAAACTATTAAACAAACCACGGATGTTATGAATCATAACAAGCCTTAGATGTCTTAAAATCTACACTCCTCGGGCTGGTGTTGATTTTAAAAACCTCGTATGTACGAGTATATAGGACAAATATTTCAAAAAAAAAACCATATCAATATTTTCCGCACGGTAACACATTTTCCTTTTTCAGCGCATTCTCTGAAAACAGATAGTACCATTATCGCTATTCTTTGTTTACATTTTCGCGTTTGTTGTTCGTTCGCCAATACGCGTATTTCTATCTCGTATTCGCTCGTTTCTTGTATGTTGAAAAAATTTTGGTTACGCCTGTGTTCTTTCAAATCGGCTTCTCGTAAAATCTTTTCCACTGAATGAATATGAACACGATTTTAAGGAGGGTTCTATCGCAAGAGATTCGAAACCTTCCTGCCAATCAATATCAATATTGTTCAGTAGCTTCGAAATTCCAAAACAGAAAATTCCATATTACCAACATATAGGCCACATAATCGAATTGTGCTTTTCGCTTTATATACAAGCGAATTTTCAACAAGAATGGCTAAGATTTGGATCCATCAAAATAATGAGAACTGAACTACAAGATTACTGATATTATTGTAAATTATAAATTATCAATATAAATAAATATTTCTTTTAGCAAATTTTGGTCATGGCAATTAATATATCTTTCGACTAGATGTATAAAAAAGTGCCCGCCATTTTACTTTTTAATAATGTAACATATGGATTATTTTACATGATTGTGAAGCAAATTCGATCTACTTTTCAAATTTGTAAAAAAATATAGTATGTTCCATTTGAAATTTCAAAGTTGAATTACTAATAAATCAGAAGTGGTATCATGAATGTATATCCGTCATCAAGTACCTCACATGTTGCTGTATAAATCATGTTATATTAAAGAAATTACTAACTTAATAAATAAGCGAGATATTTGCTGGGTCCACTAAAATATAACACCTTGTATATACATACATACATACATAGGTCTTTAACATGTAGGGTTTCATCAAGTCAAGTAACTTGATATTTTTGTAAATTACTTGACTTGACTTGAAAATCAAGCTTTTCATAAATTCATTACTTGACTTGACTTGATTTTCTATCGTTACTACTTGACTTGATCAAGCAATTTCAAGCAAATTCAAGCTACTTGATGTACGAAAACGCACGAATCAGTAGAATCATAATCTAGCTGTGTGTGGTACGGCGTGGCGCGTCATATGCTGTGCTGATTCACTACTGCAAGTTAAAATTTCTGTAGAGGTTTAAAAAATTCACTCAATATCCAAATATATACTAGAATGACCCGAGAATATGTCGACAAAATTTGAAGTTCTAATCATTTTTATTAAGATAACTGTAGATAGTTAAACTATCGCACAAAAGCCCAAAAAGCTATACTCCATTCGAATTAAGAATAATAATTGCGAATTCAGATTATGTCCACATATTCTCGGGTCATTCTAGTATATATTCCAATAATGAATGGATTTTTGAAACCTCTTAATATCTCGGAGAAAAATAAAGTTCCAAAATGTGGCAAAACCGAATGTTATTTAAATGGCGAAAAATCAAATGCATTTAGGCACAGTCAAATATTAAAATTAAGAGGAACCATTGCCAGTATAATTTTTTTTATTTATTTGGAATAACTTTAGGGGGCGGCCCGGTTAAAATTCGACTTGCTCCCTTTTAAGGTCCACCATAATACATATACTATAAATAGTTTGTTGGTCCATATATTATAGTTTTAAATCTTTTTTTACCTCTCGCTAAGAGAGGTATTGGATTCATGCTAAAAATCGCATATCCAGATTTTATTGAATAAGCACGTTTTAAGGTCCCTACAATCCGATTTTAACATTTTTACGATGATGTCTGTGTGTGTGTGTGTGTGTGTGTGTGTGTGTGTGTGTGTGTGTGTGGATGTGTGTGTGTGTGTGGGATGTTGGAAGGACGGTTACTCAAAAACTATAAGACTTAAAATTTGTTTAACAACGTATTTCCCAATCGGACATTCATGGGAAGATCTGAAAAGGTTTTGGTAATAATTGGACAACCGGAAGTAGAAGATTCTTGAAAAAAAATCTTCTAAATATTATTTTTTGAAAATTTTTCGTGGTAATATTAAAGAAAATTAAATTCTCTATCTGATACATTTAAATATTTTATTATATATTCCATAGATTTAGAGATAAAAGAAGTATAATATATAAAATAATCTGTTGTAATAAATTTGACAGCCGAAAGAATGCCATGAAAAATAGTTGATAATTTAAATTATTTGTAACTGACAGATAAATGTCAGTGTCAGAAATAATGAGTAATGAAAGAAAAATGTACTTGGAGAATCCCTTAATGCTTGATCTGTGACTATTATGGAGATGACAAGTCTAGGTTGAAGGACTTAAATTTGTTTCAAACATTATGGGACAATGTACACCAGTACTATAGACTAGAGTAACTTTGAATTGCGAAAAAGCTATCAAATTCTTCTCAAGTAAGTTGTAAATATTGACAAAATTACACATCGATATAAGAATAATCGGAGTGCAATCTATCCGTCACTTTATTAAAGGGAATTAGTGTTATTTAGATATAACATGTATGAAAAAATAAAATGTAAAAGAAGATATGTAAGAATAGATGCACAATCCATATATACATTTTAGACCGCCCAAAATTAATGTTTTTACTAGAAGAATATGAAGAGAAAGTAAACAACGTTGTTCGAATTGAAAATTGCTGTTACCAGCCTAATATTTATATATGGTAAACTCTACTTTGTAATTTATTGTAACATAATTTATGGTAAAATATCTTCATGTTGAGACATGCTATTATTGAATAATAAAGAAGTTTATACGTCATAGATTTATATGAATATATTATTTGTATTTATAAAAATATTCTTTGCTTTATGCATACAGCCAGGTAAAATATACAGCGAGCCACATCAGATTTTTTTATTTTTAAATTTGAATGTATGATTTATTTTTATGAATAATAGTCTATATTTCAAGGTATACTCGTATTATTGATATCGTTATAAAACATAAGGAAGTCTATGAAAATGAAATGTAGTCTTGAAGAACTTCTTGATTTTTCTGGTAATTAAAATAACTACTTGATTTTTTCAAGTAATTGAAAAATAATTACTTGACTTTTCAAGTACTTGACATTTTAACTACTTGACTTGACTTGACTTTCGGCTACTAATACTTGACTTGAGTTTGACTTGATTTCAAGTCAAGTAAAGTCAAGTAACTTGAATATTAAGTCAAGCCGTGAAACTCTATTAACATGTAAAATCAGATTTTCGTAATTTCTTCTTCCCTAATTATTTTAGGTAAAAAAGCTTCAAGTAAAAGTTGTGGGGCATAAAATTCTTCATCTGAATCATTAAGCAAAATTAATTTTGTATGCCTTGTAATGTCAAAAATTAGGTATGAAAATGTCGAAAATCCCTACAATAATAGCAATAGCCATGGAATTAAAACAAAAAATTAGCAAGAAAAGTTAAATACAATACTTGGGGCTAAGGTATATATATATATATATATATATATATATATATATATATATATATATATATATATAATTGTGGGATTCTGGGCAATAAGATGAAGAAATAACTGATAAAACTTACTCACAACAATATTTATTTATAATAAATACAACACAAAATCAAATAATAATCTAAACGTCAAAATTGAAAAAAAATCATCAACTGTCTATCTATCGTCCACAGCTACTTGATTTCTCGATCTCTTCTTTTTAACAATGTTCGCCGACTTTGATACATCTTAAAATATCACTTGCCCACACTCGGCCTCTCCTGACATTTCCTCAGACCCTGAGGGATAGGGTTTCATGAAGTCAGCAGCTGAAGTGGTTACCTGAGGGCCTTCGCCGTTACCAATCTTCGTTACTTCGTAGCGATTTTTCCCTAGGACTCGAGATATTCTATATGGACCTAAAAATTTTGGTAGTATTTTCTGTCCGGTTCCAAACTGTGTACGTTTCACAACCATCCAATCTCCTTCTTGATACTGTTTAGCTTCTTTACACCTTTTGTTATGAGTACGATGGTTTTTTTCTTGCATTGAGGTTGGTAAAACAATAACATTAGTTGATCCAAATCGTTTCTTCAGGATACCGTCTTCAATCATGTAATCTTCGTAGGATCCAGTCGATAACATTTGTTTTATAACTTTAATGCTCTCTTCTTCGTCTTGTCGTTTTCTAATAGCTCCTAAGAGAGTATCTTCAACCAGCATTACAGGTTGACGACTTAGGGCATCATGTCGCATTCGCACCCCTGCACGATGTACTACTTGTTCGTCTAAAATTCTTTTTTCTTTTGGAGCCAATCGACGAGGTTTTTGATTCACAGGCATGTCTCTGTATACGCTATCGACATCCAGTTCATCAGTTGTAATACAATTTATAAAACCCAATTCACTCCAATTTTGAATGGAATCATCAGTAAAATCACCAATATCTTTCTCTTCTGTTTTTAAAGTCTGTTCTTTTGCCAAACGTTTAACATTAGTAATACTTCCTCCGCTAATGGTGACTTCCACATTCTTCAAAAAATCATCTCCAATAATAACGGAATAAGGTGCCTCGCCATTTGGAATGACGAACATTTTTAATGAGAAGGATTCATTATTTACCTCTACATCAGCAACGAATGTTCCAGTTGCATTAACGACAGTTTTTCCCAGTCCTGAGAACGAATGTGACGTGGAACTAAGTTTTGGTTGACCAATTTGTTTATAGACCTTTTGGTTGATTAAGCTAACGTCGCTTCCATTATCAATTAATGCATTGAATTCCATATCATTTATTTTTACTCGTACTGTCCTGGAAACATTCAAAATACATGCAACTGTAGATTTATTTTTCTTTTCTGTTGTCCTAATGTCACACTTTGTTGCAATGTGTCCAAAGTTATTGCATTTAAAGCATTTTGGTCCTTTGTCTTTGTTTGGACACGTTCCAATATCGTGATCCATTGATCCACATGAAAAACAGTTTCTTATCTTCTTTTTCGTATTTTCCTTTTTATTCAGATTAAATGTTCTTTTTGAATTCATTTTCTCCTTCATTTGATCGTAAATTTCAAATTTTCTCTTTAATTCTTCAATCGTCAAAGCTCCGTATAAAATTATCTTGTTTGTTTCATTATCTATAACGCCATTTATAATATAATGAATTAAAGCATCTTCTTCGACTAAACCTTGACTAGCTATTTCTTTCATCGCGTAAATATATTGTCGTCCACTTTCATCCGATTTTCTCTTCCGTCGTTTCAGCTGATCATGTAACGCTGCGCTGTTAATTTCTTGCTTAAATTCTTTCGCCAACTTATTTTTTAGTATTTGCCACGATGTTACGTTCTTCTCATACATAATAAATTTTTTCGCTGATCCTTTTAGCATCCTCTTTGCGTATATGAATTTTTGCAAATCATTCCAATATAATAATTTAGCTAGGTCTTCAAAATCAGAAATCCATTTCTTTACTGGCATAGTGTCATCACCAGAAAAATGCGTTATGCTATCTTCGACATCCTTAATAGTAAAATTATTCTTCTCTTCTACATTGTTACATTGTCTGCGACGTCTTCGATTTTTCTCTTCTGCTTCGTAACGTCTTCGATGTCTTCTTTTATCAACTTGGTCATCTTTGGCACTTTCATCTTCACTTCCTTCAGTATTTTCATCTTCGCTTTCTTCATTGAGTTCATCTTCGAATTCTTCTTCTTCGTTTACTTCCTCATCTTCGACATTACTTTCTTTTACATCTTCTTTAACTTCGGTTTCTTGTTCTTCTTTATCTTCTTTTTTCTCATTGCCCAAAATACTTTCAAAATATTTTCTTAATCTATCTCGAAGTGCCGCTTTTTTACCATCATCCGGTAAATTAAATTGTCGTAAGTATTTTCGCAACGTCTCGGCAGACATAAGATCTATTCCGTCTAATGTCATTTCCAAAAATTGTTTTGAAAGACAAAGTTCTTCAACGTTTGTTACTTTGCTATCTTTCTTCTTCTCCTCTCGAGTTACCGTCTTGCTCATCTCCATTTCTACATTGTCGGCGCTCTTCACAGACATCTTGGCTTGATTTGCAACTTTTTATCGTTTTAAACCACAACTAAATTCAACAACTTATTTGATATGTAACAACTTTTACGATATCCAACTTTAATTAGCGTGGTTATGAAACAAAAATCTTAACATGCAATTTGTCTCACCTTTATTCTTTATTTCGCCGAAACTATAATTTACAACCATGGACTTTTGTAAATTTTATTCAACTGTACAGCTGTGCACATATTTGGCTAATATTTCCATATCCCTGGTTGAGCCCCCAAATTGTGGGATTCTGGGCAATAAGATGAAGAAATAACTGATAAAACTTACTCACAACAATATTTATTTATAATAAATACAACACAAAATCAAATAATAATCTAAACGTCAAAATTGAAAAAAAATCATCAACTGTCTATCTATCGTCCACAGCTACTTGATTTCTCGATCTCTTCTTTTTAACAATGTTCGCCGACTTTGATACATCTTAAAATATCACTTGCCCACATATATATATATATATAAATATATACCTTAGCCCCAAAATAAGATATAAGATACAAGCAAGCTTTATGGAATATTAAGAAATTAACCTACAAATCTAACCTTGTAAACTTAATCTCGTTAAATTCCCCGAAAGTTTCGGCTTTGTAGAATCCTTCACTCTCACTTTCCTCGTAGAAATCTGATAATACAACTAATTTATAAATTTCTACAAGAACAAAATCCCGTTGTGATGGTCGGTTTCCACAAAGTTTTTTAGATCGTTAGGAATTTTTTGCTTTGGTCGGGCGTTAAGTTTTATCTGCGTAGCGAGAGGGCTCGGAATTCTTGCAAGGAGCGGATTATAGCTTTGTTACGCAGTCGTGATATGTCACGATGAGTTACGCCATTCTTGACGCTTATAAATCGCGGCGCACTCAAGCCATAAGCTCTTCCGCAGCGCTTATTTGGGTATGCAGGGGTTAAACTGGGAATCAAACTGTTTAACAGTTTGCGGCAGGAATTACGCAAGAATTATTTGAGCCAAAACTGGGGAATTTTTAATACTATAAAGCTGTATTAAGTGAAGTTAATCAGTTTTACAATTATTATATGAATGCTCTCAACTTTTCATTTGAACAAATCTTAAGAACCAGACAAACCAAGAGTATAGAAACGTAAAAGATAGTGATAGAATTATTCGTAAAAGATAATCCAATATGAATCTTACTTTAAAACTATAGTTTAAAAATTACTAGTACAGTTTTCTTTTTAATATTCGTTAACTAGAAAGTATCTCGTCTGGTACTTTTACCGAAACACTTGGTTGGTAGTACGTGGGTGGATTGTAAAGTTTCCAGAATAACATGAATATATATACAGGGTGTTATATTTTAATGGACCCAGCAAATATTTTTTTTAAAGTTAGTAATTTCTTTCATATAACATGATTTATACAGCAACATATAAGATACTTGATGACGGATGTATATTCATGATACCACTTCCAGTTTATTAGTAATTAATATCAACTTTCAAATTTCAAATGGAACATACTATATTTTTTACAAATTTGTAAAGTACATCAAATTTTCTTTACAATCATGTAAAATAATCCATATGTTACATTATTAAAAAGTAAAATGGCGGGCACTTTTTTATACACCTAGTCGAAAAGAAAATAGTGAGCCATTATTTTTTCCAATTCATTACCGGGATTGGCGTTACTTCTGAAGGAGTTCATGTAATATAACTATAATAATAAATATATAATTAATAAGAAATATTAAATATCGTTCCCAGAAAAAGCCTTCAGTACTATCTTTGAATTTTGGCACTGAAATTAGTGAAATTTATCTGTCAATTACAGACATTTAAATTTCTCAAGTTACCATGGAGATGTTTAGGCTGTGAGCAGGCTGTGAGATTTACTACGACAAATTATTTTATAGATTATATATCTATATTTTTAAATCTATAGAAGGTATAATAAAAAATTTAAATGTGTCGGATAGAGAATTTTGTTTTCTAATATTTTTAATATCATAAATTTTCAAAAAATAAAATTTAGAAGATTTTTGTAAAAATACTACTACTTCCGGTTGTCCAATTGTTACCAGAATCTATCCAACTTTTCCCATTACTGTTTGTTTGAGGATTCCGTAGTTACACAGGTCTTTAGTCTTATACAATTTAAGAAATCGTAACTCCAACAACCTCACACACACTCACACACACACACATACACACACACACACACACACACACACACACACACACACACACACAGACATCATCGTAAAAATGTTATTATCGGATTCCAAAGACCTTAAAACGTGCTTATTCACTAAAATCTGGATATGCGATTTTAGCATGATTCCAATATCTCTCTTAGCGAGAGGTAAAAATACTTAGAATTGAAATGACATTAAAAGCAGAAATGATTTTTAACCTTTAATCTGTAGCGTACACGAATGAAACACTCATATTTAATAAAACTAAAGGCCGTCCAATATTTAACACCTCGAGAAATGATAATCAATCTCTAATATTTAGGTGTTACATCGTTATTTACTGTAGATGTAGAATTACCAACACAAATATGAAAGACGGTTCATATTTTTTTAAATACATAGCTTTTTGGTGTTCCTCTAATTTTTCCGGTGTGTATATTAAAAATCAAGCTTAAATGTAGCAAAAATTATTAGAATATGATATTACAGTAAATGTTTCTTACAGATTTACCAACTACTTTTAAAATTGGAAGTATTGGTTTGATGAATCTTCACTGGAAATATTTGTATCTAGGTCAGATATAGTTTGGGAATATCTCCCTAACAAATGCGTACGGTTATGATAGGAGGCGAAAATCATCTCTGAGTTTGTGTGTTCGACATGTGTTGGAAGTTTACGATCAATACAGGTTGAAAGTTTGTAGTGAACATTGCAAATCACACTTGAATCCCGGGAGGTTCTTACCAATTTCTTATTTCGCGCATCGCGGATGTTTTATGCGAACAACTTGTTGGAATGGAATTGTGCATAGCCTCTATTCCGCCACGACAACGCGCCCAATTCTAATTCATACGGTGATGCAGCAACGATGAGGCTATCAATTCTGTACCTTTAGATTGCTTCCAGGGAGAAAACAATGAGCCAAAATAAAAGAAATAGCACATATATCGTAGTTATTTGCAATATTTGTTCTAGTAAGACACAAAATAAAGTCGTATTCTCAATAATATACTCTGTTTATTAATGAAAACACATTTTATATTTATCGTATCTCTTCTCGTTCCTCACTTGACTCTCATTCTACTCTTTCCTCGCTTATTCTCTCTTAAACTATTCTAATATTTCCAGCGGTAACTACGTTTACACAAATATATAATTCAACAATAAATAATATACAAAATAAATTCATCTCCTGTTTTTTCTTATTAATCTTCGGCTTGTTTGAAAATTGACAGTTGCAGAATTAAGTACTGGCCCAAAACCTCAAAAACTGCATAAATTTTGGAGTTCACAACGCAAATGATGTACCAAAAATACGCAGAAAGGTAACAAATAATCGATTTACAACCCATAAAATATTTAACCTTCCGTCACTTTTAGGTAAGGAAGGTATTGTCTTTGGTCAAAACATTCAATGATGAGTTTTTAATAATAATAATACGATTTTCTTATTTTTACGATGATGCCTGTATGTATGTGTCTGTGACAAAAGTTTCAGATCGCATAACTTCAATACCACGATTCCAAAAATTATATTTTTTTCGTATTCCTCAAGTTTACATCCAGAAGAAGAGGTAATCAGATTTTGATTATAATTGGTCAACCGGAAGTACCTTAATTGGAAGATTTTAACAGTTAAATATCATTTATTGACATTAAACGTTATTATAACTTAAAGAATATATTATTCTCTATACGATTTGATTGCATTTTATACTTCATATTAAACATCTATAGAGTTAAAGAATTATAAAGATATTAAATTTCATAAATCAGCCAGCTATGATAACCATATAAACTGCTATTATATTCAGAAAATTGACAGATGTCAGTATCAATAAAAAGTAGATAGATATTAGGGAAGACACGGAAAGATACGGTAAGTAATGAAAGAATAAGTGAAATAACTCTAGTTTTAAAAGTTTGTAGAAAGATACAAAAGAAACAATTACATTTGTTTGAACATGTCATGAGAAGAGATGAAGAATATATTGGAAGAAGAATGAACAGCTTAGTAATAGAGGATTAAAGAAACAGAGGACAATCAAAGATAAGATGAAATGACTGTATGCGGCAGATTTGAGCAAAAAGGAACTGAATGAGAACGACAAGCAAAAAAAAATGAGTGGAAGAAGAAAATAAAAAAATAGCGATCTCTACCGAATGGGAAAGGCTAAAGAAGAAGAATAAGACGAAGATGTCAAGTGCAATTTGCATAGTTTGTTTATGAAATAATTTTACTGGAAATTTAGAATCTTTTGCAAGAAAATTTATGTATGGGATTTATACATAATACACAGGATTGACGGAAGGTATTGTGCTGGCCACAAGAGATTTTTGAAAAATTCTAATTGCATAAAAACCGGAAATGAATTTCTAAACAAAGTCAAATTTAGATAAATTATTTCAACTTCCTAATGTTAACTTTTAAAGAAACTAAAGCAAATTCTGGAAAAAAAAATTCTAGGTTGTCCACAACCCAAAGTATATTTTTTTCTGTATACTCAACTATAAACAACTATCTACGAGTATCTTCTTAGCAACTAGTCCGGTAGGCAAATGTTTAGGGTGTAGGCCAGTAGCACATAGCAACGACCTTAACAATATGTACTCGTATTTCAAAATTGACTATTACATAATTTGTAAATAGTAAATTAAATTAAAAATGCATTTAATAAATTTTAACTTAATAACGCATCACATCAAACTTGTTCAAAACAAACACGTCGCCTTCAATTAAATAATCATTATGCTAAATAATTAGCTTTTAAAAGAATTATTGAGTATAGGGCCCCTTTTTTACCTCTCGCTAAGAGAGGTATTGGATTCATGCTAAAAATCGCATATCCAGATTTTATTGAATAAGCACGTTTTAAGGTCCCTACAATCCGATGATGTCTGTGTGTGTGTGTGTGTGTGTGTGTGTGTGGATGTGTGTGTGTGGGATGTTGGAAGGACGGTTACTCAAAAACTATAAGACTTAAAATTTGTTTAACAACGTATTTCCCAATCGGACATTCATGGGAAGATCTGAAAAGGTTTTGGTAACAATTGGACAACCGGATGTAGAAGATTCTTGAAAAAAAATCTTCTTAATATTATTTTTTGAAAATTTTTCTTGATAATATTAAAGAAAAATAAATTCTCTTTCTGATACATTTAAATATTTTTATACATATTTTATAGATTTAGAGATAAAAGGAATATAATATATAAAATAATCTGTTGTAATTAATTTAAGTTGTAAATATTGACAAAATTACACATCGATATACCTAAGAATAATCGGAGTGCAATCTATCCGTCACTTTATTAAAGGGAATTAAGGTTATTTAGATATAACAAGTATGAAAAAATAAAATGTAAAAGAAGATATATAAGAATAGATGCACAATCCATATATACATTTTAGACCGCCCAAAATTAATGTTTTTACTAGAAGAATATGAAGAGAAAGTAAACAAAGTTGTTCGAATTGAAAATTGCTGTTACCAGCCTAATATTTATATATGGTAAACTCTACTTTGTAATTTATTGTAACATAATTTATGGTAAATATCTTTATGTTGAGACATGCTATTATTGAATAATAAAGAAGTTTATACGTCATAGATTTATATGAATATATTATTTGTATTTATAAAAATAATCTTTGCTTTATGCATACAGCCAGGTAAAATATACGGCGAGAGGTTATGTGCTGGCCACATCAGATTTTTTCACCTGGAGCCAAATACTTTAAGTCCGACTTTACATTTGCTGTACAGATTCATCGTCATTGCATTTATTTATTTAAATATGATATCGCAAGTCAAGCTATTTTCGTTGAAAACAATCAAACAGCTAATCCTTTTTAAAAACTTAAATGTGTTTCTCAGAAATTGACTTTAAAAACAATTTCCCAACAATGAGCAAAAAGCAACAACCTAAAACTTCCTTGTGTTCATTTTGAAGCCAACCATCAATCAATAAACCTGAATACATCCAACTTTTTTAATCAGAAAACAGCATTTAAATTTCAATCAGTTTCACGGGCGAAGCGCAGCTTCAATGACACGAGAGACGCATACAACGAGTGTATACGTAATTACTGCTAATGTCCCATTCGTAAAACATTGAAGTTTGTTTTTAGATCTGATGAAATATGTACGAGGCTACCGTACGGTCGTATGGAACGTGTAGGTGCTTGATTTCTTGATGTCATGAGCCGATATGACGGAAAACAGGAATGAAAGAATCAATATATCTGACATAAAGTAATGTATTTTTCGGAATATAGGTCATCTTTATAGAAAACAATATGTATTTTTACCTCCGGCTACTCTAGATAAAGAAGATGTGGAGATCGTGCTAAAAATTGTTATTGGTAAATAAGAAAGTTTTAGGGTAAAATTTTAATCTTTTAACCATATCTGTGGATGGATGTGTGGCTCTGTTGTGCTCAGGACAATACCTCTCGCCACTTCCGTTTTTGGGTGCATAATTATAGGGCGCGAGCAGTCATGTGACATTGTTGGCCTTGACAAGCAGATATGTGGGACCGTGTCAGAATGACAATTAGTAATTATGTCCATAGATGTCAAATGTCAGAATTTTTATAAAAAATTTCAAGATTTTCTAAATTCACGTAGTTAATTTGTCGCCTGGAGCGTGGAATTTACTTGTTGAGGAAAATAAACCACATGGAATTGGAAAATCACTAAATTTAGAAAAATTATATTTGACATTTATGTACATAACTAGCTATCATTCTGGCACGGGCCCCCATATTTGCTTGTCAAGGCCAACAAAGTGACATGACACATACATTCACATACACACACACACACACACACACACACACACACACACACACAGAGTATAGGGCGGTATTACTATTCGGATTCCTCAATCTAACAGTTATGGGAAGAGTTGAATAGGTTTTGCTAACAATTGCATAACCGGAAGTAGTTTTTTCACAAAAATCATCTAAATATTATTTTTTGAAAATTTATGTTATTACAAATATTAAAAAACATAAAATTCTGTATCCGATACATATACAATTTTTATTATATCTTTTATAATATATTCTTCATTTCTCCTCCTCATGACATGTTCAAACCTATATGTAAACGTCTCTCTTGTATCTTTCTAGGAACTTGTAACACAAGAGTTATTTTCTTACCGTATCTTCCCGTGTCGTCCCCAACATCTACTTCAACATCCTCATCTCTGCTCCATTTATTTACTTTTTGTTGCTACTGCCATCTGTCAGTAGGCTGATTTATGAAATTTAATATCTTTATAATTCTTTAATTCTATATTTATTGAATATGAAGTATAAAATGCAATTAAATCGTATAGAGAGTAATATATTCTTTAAATTATAATAACGCTAAATATCAATAAATCATATTTAACTGCGGTTTCTCAACAAACTATTAAATATTGAAATGAGACTATTTCCGGTTCACCAATTATAACCAAAATCTAATCACTTGTTCTTCGGGATGTAAACTTGAGGAATACGAAAAAATTATAATTTTTGGAATCACATATACATATACATACATGCTTACATACAGACATCATCGTAAAAATGGTAAAATCGTATTATGGTGTCCTTAAAATATGCTTATACACTAAAAACTCATTATTAAATTTTTTGACCAAAGACAATATCTTCTTTACCTAAAGGTGACGGAAGGTAAAAATAACCATTTGGCTCTATTTTTTCAATCATCCTGTATATCCTTAGTTCTTTGGAAAAATCTCTTGTATTCATAGTCTTTATAAACAGAATCCTGTACATTAGGATAATATTTTTTAATTACACTGCTTGCTTTTATGTATTTCCTCTCCATTCTAGATATTTCCCAGATTTCAACAATCCTTTTATTTTAGTCCGGCAAAAAGAAAACATAGATGTCCATCTCCGATCCGCTTTATGCAGCAGAACGCATTTTCAGGAGATACTCGAGTACTCGAAAATGCATATCTCATTTAATATCCACGTATGATGCTAGACATAAAGAGAAATACATTTGCCTTTGCCATTTCAAATGGAAACCTTATTTATGCTTGTTTATTTATTTAAAGTGGATAGCTACATATGTAGCTACGAACGAGTATATTGGGATTAGGATGGATGTTACAAAAATATTTCAAATGAATATTTCAGGCTTTCATCCAAATAGGGCACTGGCAGTGGCACATATGTCACAATATGGCGGGTGATCAGCTGATTATGGACAATCAAGCTTCACATTAACATTGCCTACAGAGACGGTGTTTTCTGTACAAAAAATTCAAATTTTCGTAAATTTATAGGTGCTATTCTAAAATGTAACTAGCCATAATTAAAGTGTATGAGTTATTTACTATTACAACAAATCAGTCGTGTTTATAAATATTTTTTGAAAAATATTGGGTGCGTTCGGTATTTAAATCTGTCGAGCACTCTGAGCAATCTGATCACGTGACATATTCATCTGCGATTTCCGTTCTGTAGCTTGAATAACAGAAGGATAGAGCGATTACGTGCCATTTTGACACATTAATTTGCGCCAAAAGAAAAACGGAAAATAATAAAGAACTGTTAACATGTGTACTGTGCGCGAGTTATGAACGTTTTTTTGATGATACTGATTAAGAATGTAGAAATGATTATGGACAACTTAAAGTTGAAAATTATGTAGAATAATGTTTCCTAAAATGACTAATTTATACATTTCAAACATTTCTGATTGGTATACGAAAACGACAGCATTCATACATAGAATAGAGACTTTTTGCATTGCCGGCGACAAACATTTTAAATATGCGCTTAAACACGCATGCGCCAGACAACTGCTCAATGTGCTCCATGGTTAGAGAATGAGCGAAAAGATCGGGCACTGTGCGCTCCGTGAGCTATTAATCAAACGTAGACCTGAGCAAAAAGATTGCTCAGAGGTAATTACCGAACGGCATCGAGCGCTCAGACCGCTCGAGCGTAAAACCGAACGCAGCCATTAAGTTGAAATAATTAGTTGTTGTATCAGGCTGCATTATAATCATTTGAGTTTTTTTCTGTGTGCATTGTTAAATGAAAACATGAATATTGAAATTAATGTAAATGAACTATTTGATTTTTTTTAATAAAGAAAGAATATTAAATATGAAATATCTATTAACAATATTTCTTTCCGGGTTCATATTTTACCTCTCGCTAAGAGAAGTATTGGATTCATGCTAAAAATCACATAGCCGTATTTTACTGTATAAGCACGTTTTAAGGTCCCTAGAATACGATTTTAACATTTTTTGGATAATGTCTGTGTGTGTGGATGTGTGCGTGTGTGTGTGTTAGGATGTTGTAGGCACGATTTCTCAAATTCTAGACCAGTTTAATTACGGATTCCTCAATCTAACATTAATGGGAAGAGTTGAACACGTTTTGGTAACAATTGGACAACCGGAAGAGGTAGCTTTTTAAAAAAATCTTCTAAATACTATTTTTTGAAAATTTATGTTAATACAATAATAAAGATCTTTAAATTCTCAATCTGTTACATTTAAAAATATATTTATCTTCCATTGATTTAGAGATATATAATAATAAAGAATAATCTGTTGTAATAAATCTCGTTGCCCAAACAACTCCATGGAAACCAGTTGAGATATTTAAATGTTTATAATCTACAGATAAAGGCAAAATGTCAGTGTCAACAATCAATAGTTTTCTTATTGTATTATTAATTAAATATTTAAAATTATTGGTATATTAATATTACATATATCCTTAAGATATGCCTCTAATAGCGTCAGTGAATATAAAGAATTTTAAATATATTAGAAGAGTAGGAGAAAATTCCTCATAGAACGAAAGAATAGATACAATTTGAATTATTTGTATGTACAAGAAACGTTAAATTTGTTAATTATGACCCGGGTTCGATCCCGACCGACGCCAAAAATTACTTCGAATTTTAATGGCACAAAATTGACCCCTGTGGTGTACTTTCCACGACAGCAGTGATTCTTTAATCCATTTTTTCGATTGCAAAAAATCGCCAAGCACACCAAAATACGTCTAACCTTTATATCTGTCAAAAACAAACTACACATGCAAAATGGCTGATCATGTCAACATATGTTGGGAACATGTGTACCAACGTAATAAACAAAAAAAGTCGATAATCTAATATACGTAGCCCGCGAAATTTGAAGTCACCTTTTTTTTACAAAACTCGTATGATTCTAAATTATTATAAAATCTTTCAGAACTCATATTTTATTAAGAATAATACAACCTTTTTTAGTTTTGATTCTGTTTTATTTATTTAATTAACGACGTTTCGGCAATATACACTATTGATAACGGAGGATTCAATTTTAGTTAATGCTCCATTACGCAAAAATGGCTCTATTGTCTTCTTTAAATAACTATTTAAAATGATATTTTTCATAATTCTAGCGTGACCCCCTTATTATTTTATTATAAAAGTTGTTTTATCTAAAATGCTGTATATCCTCTCCCGTTTATTTATTAAGAAGACAAATTTCTGCTACAATTTCATTTGTAGGTTAATAAAATGCAAATAGCATTTTCCTTGACTGGTTTTAATCGCAAAATTTTCTTTATGGAATCAAATTAAAAGTTAGAAGTCAAGTTTACGTTCTCTCAATTTCATATAGTTGAGGAAACTAACGTAACATAACAGAGCAGAGCAGAGCAGCTTTGGAGTTGAGTTACATTACGACTAAAAATAGACATGAATATTGATTCCATCTAAGCTTCCCAACTTGTTTGTCATAATTGCCACTATTATTCATAGTCGTGTTGTCGCCAAAACTTTAATAGGATTTTAATAAACCGATTAAATATTGTATGCTAATGTACATTACGCGATACAATTACATGCTATTAATTGGGGTTACGATCTATTATTCTCAGAGATTAATAATTATGTACTCTACTACTCTACTGTACAACTCTACTATTATTAATTATACAATAATTTATTGGGTATAGATTGTATAATATAATGGTTAAAGTCAAACAATACAAAAAACAAAATTTGGGGAAAAATATGTACTTTATCAAAAGAGTCCGGCACTTTTTGTTTTATTTATTTTTTCTACAATTATCAAAAATCTTGTTTGTGCATTGATATCAATATGCGAAGTACGAATTTTTATCTCTCGCTAAGAGAGGTATTGGAATCATGCTAAAAATCGCATATCCAGATTTTAGTGAATAAGCACGTTTTAAGATCCCTAGAATCCGATAATACCATTTTTACGATGATGTCTGTGTGTGCATGTAAGGTTGGTGGAGGAACGATTTCTCAAATTCTATAAGACTAAAGACCTGAGTAACTACGGATTCCTCAATCTAACAGTAATGGGAAGAGTTGAATAGATTCTGGTAACAATTGGACAACCGGAAGTAGTAGTATTTTTACAAAAATCTTCTAAATTTTATTTTTTGAAAATATTAAAATATTAAAAAACAAAATTCTCTATCTGACACATTTAAAAAAATATATTTTACATTCTATAGATTTAAAAATATAGATATATAATCTATAAAATAATATGTTGTAGCAAATCTCACAGCCTGCTCACGGCCCAAATATCTCCATGGTAACTATATACTTGAGAAATTAAAATGTCTGTAATTGACAGATAAAAGTCACTAATGTAAGAGTCAAAAATTCAGAGATAGTACTGAAGGCTTTTTCTTGGAACGATATTTAATATTTCTTATTGTATTATTAATTATATATTTAAAATTATAGGTATATTTATATTACATGAACCTTTCAGAAATACCGCCAATCCCTTTAATGAATTGGAAAAACCTTGAACATTTAGAATAAATGGAGAAAACGAATTTAAAATTATAGAAAATACGTAAATATAAAGATTAGGTGTAATTAGAATTTTTTGTGTGTACAAGAAATGTTAAATACAATACTTATATATACCACAATGGAAAGGGCGAGAGGTATTGTGATGGCCACAACAGATTTTTTATTAAATTGCTTATTGTCCGTGAATATATCCAATTATTGACCTCGCAAATTGTTTTAATAGTACATTTAAAAAACCCAGTCCATGTTTGCACAACGAGCCGCTCTGCGGCGAGTTTTACAAAGGACGAGTGAAAGGAAAATGATAGTGATATTAATGATTCAAAAATTTTATTAGATACTGCCTTGCTATTGGCTTGGTATTTTTAAGTACAAAAGAAAAATAAATTTATGTTTCCTTAAAAGGTATGAACAAATTTCGCCAACGGTAATGTCGTGTAAAAGTTGTAAAAATATTTGTTGATCTTTTGGCGTAAGAAGTAAATGTCAAAGTGAATTTGCTAAACACTATCCGCAGTAAACAAAATCTGGCTGGTTTTATTGTTTTTGAAATAAAAGAAATACAAGTTGGGACTTCATTGAAAATCAGTATCACACGGTGTTCCGTGCTTGGAGCATACGAAATGAATTTGCCCGTTACAAATTTGACTGTAAAAGCAGCACTGCAACGTCTTCTTTTTTCTCGAGTTTGTTTCTACTAAAGCAAATACCGTTTCAAAGGTAATAAATTAATAGGAAACGAAAATTGCTATCTAAAATTGAAATCCTTTGAATTTTTGTTCGCCTCTGTTTCACATATCAGCTGCTGTGCTTGTATATTTAACAGGCAATTTGTTAAAGCATTCGGTGCACCTTTATACAGCTCTTGTTTTTATTACTTTCTCATACATTTAAAACTATTGAATCTGCTGCAGGCTGTTTGAAAAATTTAATTTATTACTTTGAACATTACAGTGTTGCTAGTTACCGACAGCTTGATTAAAAACTAATTTAAAAAATTAGGAAAAAAACAAATCGCCCTATATACTTAGTCTTTAGAAGAATTTTAATTTTGTTTAACAAAAAAATATCCAATATAAAATACTTCATTTCATTATTATTATAATTTATATCTAATGTCAAATTGAATAAAATATCCAAATATATATATATATATATATATATATATATATATATATATATATATATATATTTAATTGGAAATAAATTAAAGGTACAGAAGATTCATGGACTTGCCTTGCTCCTTTCGGGCATTTCTTTTAATAAGTAATTTTTTCCACATAATAAGCCAAAATTATACTAGTTTTCTCATTTTTTATAGTTTTATTTTTTCTTAAGCTTAATAGTATGTTTAAAATTTGCTGCTAAATGTCAAATCACTTCATAATTTTGTTACAACAAATACCTAGGGATAAAGACTATATTTATGTTTGTAAACAAGCAATTTTTTAAAATTTGTTAGGTTATATCTGATTTTATAATAGTACAGTATGTTATTATGACAGTTATGGATAAAGTATAGTATTCTATTTGCATGTAATGGCTATTACTCACTCGAATAATTTACACATGCTCATTGAATAATATACTATTATTTTATAAATAATCTATCAATTCGAGGTCATCCCGATCGCTTACGTGAAGATAACTTTCCCGTTTTCGTAAATCTTTGATATGTGCGCGCAACTGTAGACTGACCTACACAGATTTTTGCCGATATTTCTCTGGTTGAATAACATTCTTTTTGGAATGTAATAATTGCAGACCGGGTTCCTATACTAATTTTAGTATTTCGTCTTTTAGGAGTCATTAATTAAAAGAAATTGCACTCTGAATTCGGTCTGTAAGTACTACTAAACTACTGACTACTGCTTAATATTTCGATCTTACCTGGGGACCTATATTGGTAACTAATCAACCCATGTTAACCTGATAAAACAAAAAATGAAATAATGGGAATAATTTGACAAACTTGCATAAGTTTGCCAAACAAAATTTATTGAAAATTACGTTACGTTTTTTTTTGTATTTTTGTGCACACTGCACGATTGGGAGATAAATTGATAAAATACATACTCATTATTGCAATAAAAAAGCTTTAGACATAATGGTGAGAGTGAACACTAAATATCACGAAGCGATGCAATAATTTTGGATGGCAGTGTATATCTGTCAGTTACATACATTTTAGATCTGTAGTGTGTTACCATGGAGTTGCGTTTAAAACGTAGGCTCCGTGATTAAAATTATAGATAATTTTATTAATTTACCCATAAAATATATACAAAAATCATTAACGCAAACCTGTAGAAAATTTAAAAAACTTTAATTTTTATGATAACAAATCTCGGAAAAAAACATTTAAAGGTATTTTTTGAAGAAAAACTATTGTGAGCTTCCAGTAAAGTGCCATTTCCGGTTATCTGATTTATTCCAAAATCTAATGGCATCTTTCCATATATAAGTAAGGTAGAAATACAAGGTTTAAATTTTTTCTGAACGATAGTATTTGAGTTAGAGCGTAAAGAGGATCCACACACACACATACACACAGCATCATCGTGAAAATGTTAAAATTGGATTCTTGGGACCTTAAAATATATCAAGGGTAGCGGGAGGTAAAAAAAATCGAAAAATGAGAACTGAACCCTATTTAAGATAGTCAAATCATTATCCCAAAACTATAGAGACCTGGATTCGAATCCATTGGACCCACGATTTTTTAAATTTAAACAAACAATAATTCTTGTATTCAGATTCACTAATCTAGTAACCCTTTTTCCCTCATTGACTTCCATTCAATTATCCTCCCTCTTCGCTTTCGCTTCTGAATCCATCATTCCGCGGCTAATTTCCCGCTATTACCGCTGATCTGTCTCACTTTCTCATGCAGTAGTTCCCTATGGAGGCCCATACGTTGCATTATACAATACCCCGTGTGCAGGGTAACGAAGTGCAGCTGCATAGGCGATGAATGCTGATTAGCGGTGCGCTGCAATCACGGCACTACAATTGTGGTTTTTCACGTGTCACACACACTAGAGATTTACTGGCGGTGAGAATGATTTAAACGTATAGCACATAGTTACTCTTCCTGATTTGATAGGCGTGGAATTAGTGTCTTCAATATAAAAATATGGAGGTAGGGATTATATTATATCTATATAAGTATACTGAACTTGTAGCAACTCTCAACTAGCTTAGCAAACGCGTCCGGTAGGTATATCTTTACAGTCTAGACCGATAACACTTAACAACATTCGAATTTTAATTATCTTTCAAATATTAAAAACTATAAAATACAATCTAGTATTCAATATTAATCCTTAGAAAATCTGATGTGACCAGCATAATACCTTCCGTCAATCCTGTGTATTATATATAAATTCCATACATAAATTTTCTTGCAAAAGATTCTAAATTTTCGATAAAATTATTTCATAAACAAACTATGCAAATGGCACTTCTTCTTTAGCTTTTCTCATTCGTTAGGGTTCGCTATTTTTTATTTTCTTCTTCCAGTCATTTCTGTTTTGCGGGTCGTCCTCATTCGGTTGCTTTTCTCTGAAGCCTTCCGCAATAGAGTCCTTCCATCTTATCTTTGGTCTTCCTCTGTTTCTTCCACCTTCTACTAAGCTATTCACTCTTTTTCAAACATAACTTTCATCTCTCCTCATGACATGTTTAAACCAATGTAATCGTCTCTCTTGTTTTCTAGAAACTTGTAATTCTCGAGTTATTTCCCTTATTCTTTCATTGCTTATTGTATCTTTCCGGGTCTTCCCCAACATCCATCTCAACATCCTCATCTCTGCCACATTTTCTTTTCATTAACACTGACATCTGTTCACCATCTGTCGGTTAGAATTTCCTTTATATAGTAGTTGTTTCCATGGTTATAGCATAGCTGGCTGATTTATAAAATTTAATTTCTTTAACTCTATATTTACTGAATATGAAGAATAAAATGCAATTAAATCGTATAGATAATACATGATAAACAACATAGGTCATATGAGACTCCAAAGGTATATGGTACACAAACGACTTACCATATGAACTTGACCATAGAGCCACAAATACTACCTACTAAATACGGAAGGTAAATGCGAGCACAGCCTGATAGCCGCCATATTAAAAACTAGTACAAAATGTACATTTGAAAGCTTGTCAGTGTGACAAATAACAGATTTATTCTGAATTATTTACTTTTAAAATGGTTCTTGTTTAGTATATAAAAATAAATTAGGCGACACACGGCTGGTATAGTGAAAATGATTAGGCAGAGGACTCACGTCATCAACCTGAAAAAATACCTTATAAAATGAAATATAACTTGTAGAAATGTTTGGGTGTTTTAAAAGAAGAAGATAAAAAAGTACTAGTATTAAGTAATGTATATATTAATGATACTTACAATTATTTCCAAGTCAATCGTTATTCCTTTTCCGGAATATAAAATTATTTGAAGTAATTGTAGTTTATTTTCGTACCATACGTTGGCACTACTGAGAATGACCATATTGTGTCAAATAATTTTATATTCCTTGAAAGGAATAAGGATTGACTTAGAAATAAATAAATAAATAAATATTTCATCACGGCATATTACCCATTGCTGGGTGTGCCAATCTGCTTTGTACAGATATCGGTAATGATGGAATATGACTTAGAAATAGTTGTAAATGCATTAATATATACGTTTCTTTAATACTACTCGTAGTTATGTTTTCTACTTTTTACCTCTCGCTAAGAGAGGTATTGGATTCATGCTAAAAATCGCATACCCAGATTTTATTGAATAAGCACGATTTAAGGTCCATAGAATCCGATTTTAACATTTTTACAATGATGTCTGTGTGTGTGTGTGTGTGTGTGTGTGTGTGTGTGTGTGTGGATGTGTGTGTGTGTGTGAGGTTGTTGGAGACTCGATTTCTCAAATTCTATAAGACTTGTTTGACTACAGATTCCTCAATCTAACAGTAATGGGAAGAGTTGAATAGGTTCTGGTAACAATTGGACAACCGGAAGTGGTAGTTTCTAAAAAAAATAATTCTAAATATTATTTTTTGAAAATTTGTTATTACAAAATTTAAGATAATTAAATTCTCAATCTAACACACTTAATTTTTTTATTATATCTCGTATAGGTTTGGAGATATAGTATATTATAATATAGAATAATCTGTTGTAATAAATCTCGTTGCCCGAAAAACATTTGCGATATTTTAATTTTTGTAATTGACATGTAAATGCAAAATGTCAGTGTCAGATTTTTCTGGGAGGTAAGAGTACATTTAATATATATTGTTGTATTATTAATTAATTATATATTTAAATTACAGATGTTAATATTACATATATCCTTAAGAAATACCGTAAATACCGTCAATGAATTTGAAGAATTTTGAACATAATAGAATAGGATAAAATTTCTTTTAGAACGAAAGAAGAGAAACAATTTCAATTATTTGTGTGTACTTATAGGGTGCGAGCAGGCATGTGACTTTATTGGCCTTGGCAAGCAGATGAGGATCCGTGTCAGAATGACGGCTAGTAGTTTTTACATAGATGTCACAATTGTCATATGTCATAATTTTTCATTCAAAATTTCAAAATGTTCTGATCTTTATTTGTCATCCATTAGTATGGAATATACTTGTCGAGGAAAATAATCCACATGGATTTGGAAAATCATAATGTTTCGAATTAAAACTTATGATACTTGACACCTATGTATATTACTAGCTCTCATTCTGACACGGGCCCCCACATCTGCTTGCCAAGACCAACAAAGTCACATAACTGCTCTCGCCCTATACTACATAAAATGAAAATGGCGAGAGGTATTGTGCTGGCCACAACAGATTTTTTTTTAAATAAATAACAACTAATCATTTCTACAACATATTTCTTTTTATAAGGTTTTTTCAGATTGTGACGTGAGTCCTCTAGCTAATCATTTCCACCAACACCAAGTCATATGTATGGTCTCGCTAGGTGTCTAATGTCATAAATAGTTATTTTTCTAAATAAGAAGAGAAATATACCAGGTGATGGCATTAAGGGTTAATATAGGGATTTTACAATTCATGTCACTTTTATGAAATTTCCTGTCCTGTTTATTTTACTACTAATACTTATAGAATGTATAAGTTGTTCAAATTTAAATTGCAAAAAAAAATTACCTTCAGCTACCCTTCGAGATTTTGATACATGACCACGTTTTAAGGTCCTTAGAACCCGATTTTAACATTTTCATGTTAATGTCTGTTTGTGTGTGTGTGTGTGTGTGTAGGTCCTCTTTTCGCTCTAACTTAAGTAATATCATTCAGATAATTTTAAAACCATATATTTCTACCTTTGTATGGAAAGAAGCCATTAGATTTTTGTCTAATTTAAGATAACCGCAAAAGACACTTTACTTGAAACTCAAAATAATTTTTCTTCGAAAAATACATTTAAATGTTATTTTTTCGAAATTTATGTTATAAAAGAGATTATTATATTATCTATATTTTAAATCCCAGAGCCTGCAACTCCTTGGTTCAGATCTCAAATGTATGTAATTGGCAGATACATAAATGTCACTGTCAAAAAACTAATCATTTCAAATTAATAATAGTATAGATTTTAAATAGAAAATAATAAATGTTTTCAGTTTCTTCATAATTTTGAAATGAAATTTCAAAATTTCTATTAATTAGTAAGCATTAGTAAATTTAATAAAATTTGTGAAACTTAAAAAACAAATCATTGTCATGTTTTTCGCCTTTTTCATTTGCATTAAAGTATAGCTATTTTCTGTTAAATGTACTAATAATACTTCCACTATAATAATGATAGTATAAACTTTATTAACTTCGCAAGTACCCGTTTGTGTGCAATAATAAAATTTCATGAGTCCACTAGATTTCCCTATTCGATACTTCTTTCATTCTATTAAAATTTACCTGTTTGTGTATTTACAGAAATGAGTACAGACGTTTGCATTGCGTTGTAAAAATTGTTAATAAAAAATGCTCAGAGCACCTATATAAGAATTTAGATACTTTTGTGTGAAAATTATACGCCAAATGAAACTTCTATCTCGAAAATCGATGTTTCTAATTTAATCGTAAGTATAACAGGATCTATACTACTCGTATTAAAATACAAGTGCCAAAAAGATCAGGATGTTTTGGTTCCTCTACCATGAGTAATTGGAACATATATAGTAAAACTAGACCTTAAAACTACGGACTATTTAATATCATATATTCTTTTATAAATGACGTATTAGTTACGAATGGGTATCTGCAGGGTTTAAAAAAAAACAGCTAACTTTACTCCCATCTTAATGAGTCAGTCATAAATATTGTATTATAAAAATGAGGGTGAAGGTAACAGACAATATATTGTCTGTACACAAAGCAAATTGGCATACCCAGAAATGGGTAATATGCCATGACGATATATTTATTTTATTTATTTATATACTTACCTATATTTCTACATATTTACTTATGCTGGTAACTGTATTAAGTTCCTTTCCATATAATTATTGTTCTATTTACTATTTTCTTTTTAAAGCGTAACTATTATTATTTAACAAGGCGAGCAATAAAAAATAAGTAACTTTTATAATCTTTTCTAAATTATAGTTTCAGAAATAATATTTCAACTTGTTATCTTTGTTAGTCAAAATTCTGTTTAGAAATAGTTATCATTTTTTATTAACTGACTGTTTAGTCTAGCTGTCAGAAAAATTGGACAGTTATTTGTTGACAATTAAGTGTAGAAGTTATTGCAAGCCTACGTGCAGGGCTGATATTTTGATATGGCTGCCATATGATACCCTCTTCAACGCCTCAGAGAGATAAGCCTCTCACGAAAGTAATGTTTTGTTTTAGAGTAGTCGGTTTTAGATACTCATGTTGACAAGACCTGTAGTCGGCCTTAGAAACTCAGCGTGAAGACATGTAGCCTCGAGTTTTAATTTGAGCTACTATGTAAAATGTAACTATTTATGTGTATAATTAGGTTTAGTGTAATGAGTAATAATATGTTTAGTGTAATCAATAATAATAAGTTTAGTGTAAATATTAATCAAGTAAATAAAGAAAGTAGTAAGTAAAATCCTAACAATGTCTGTGTCCATAATGTAAGTGTTCATCGGCCATCAAAGTTAAGTGCAATTGTGTCTGCGTTCCGTCCTCCTTAAACAAGCGGTGGTCGAACATCCAGCGCCAACCAGTTAGAACAAGTAGTCATCGTTGGAAAAGAAGTAAGGCCACCATCATTAGAGCTTCCCCTCACCCCCCCCCCTTGTGTTACAATTATTTGAAATACTTAATTTGTTGATAGTTACATATATCTGTCAGTTACATGCATTTAAGATCTAAACTGTGTTAAAGCGTAGGCTCCGGGATTAAAATTATAGATATTTTTATAAATTTATCCATAAAATATATAGAAAAAGTATTAATGCAAACTTATAGAAAAATTAATAATATTTATATAACATAAATCTCGAAAAAATAACATTTAAAGGTATTTTTCAAAGAAAAACTATTTTGAGCTCATTTCCGGTTATCTGATTCACATCAAAATCTAATGGTTTCTTTCCATATTAGAATAAGGCAGAAATACAAGGTTTCAAAATATTCTGAAAGATAGTATTTGAGTTTAGTGCCCAGAAGATCCACACACACACACATACACACACAGATACGCACACATACACACCCACAGACAACATCGTGAAAATGTTAAAATCTGATTGTAGGGACGTTAAAACGTGGTCATTTGCCAAAATCTCGATATGCAATTTTTAGCATGATCCCTATACCTCCCTCACCAAGGGCAGCGGGAGTTAAAAAAAATAGTAGAAGTCCTTGTTGTGACTATTTGTATTATTGCCTTCCTCAATACTTTTAATATGGACGAAGTTTAAAAGAAGGTACGTTTTCCGTGTAGAATGTACGTGATTGATTTGGTTTTATTTTTCTTTATACACATCCTTGCCATGTATTTTCTTTCATGCTTCTTTTAAAAATATGTGGAATAGTTTTTATCAGTTGCGTTTTTCCGTCATACCTTTGCACACAAGTCGTTCATTCAACCGAACCGAACCGATTCTGACGTCAATACCTTTATTCGTAGCTAGGCAGTAATGACGAATATTCCAGCACGGCGCGTTTCAAAGGACAGATTCTTGCAGCTTGCCATTATATTCATAGAATATTTATATCTTTCTCAAGTATTACGCCCGTAGGCAGTCTCTAGCGTGCTATGCGAGCTATTCGCAGAGCATGTTTGTCACGATCGACGCTAAATGAATTTTATAATTCATGCACGGTGCGCACAAAGGAGAAAAAGGAAACGTGCAGACAGGGTAGTAACTAGGATATCGTTGGCGAAGAGGCTATTGAAAAAATGAATGAGGTATACACGGTGTTAATTTTAAATAAAAACTATAAGAGCTATAAAGAAGGTTAAATTGGCAAACAAATTCTATTTTATGAGTTTAATAGACAAAAATAGTTACAAAACAATCATCCTTCGCCACACTTTCCTGTCGAAGCACACTTCTTTCGCCTCGGCCACACTCGTAATCGCATTCATACATGCTCTTCTTCTTACTTGGAAACTTTCTCTCTACAAGCACCCTACCAATCACATCCATCCACCGACACACTGGTCGGCCACGCGATCGAAAATTCTCAACTTCACCAAGATATATATATACAGGGTGTAACACCAAAACCGACCACCGCCATTATTTTCTTTATTATTAGTCACAAAATCAAGGGGGACATCCCATTAAAGAAGAAAATAGTTTTTTAAACCAGTGGTTCTCAAGTTGCAACACAAATTTATATTTTTTCAAATGGAATACATATATTTTATGCCTATTCGATAGCGCCTTTTTTCTGAATTCAACCCTGTATTAGTTTTATATCTTTACATGATAAAAATATTGAAAAAATCTGATGTGGACACCACACGACTTCCTTGTACGATTATTAAACTATACATATTTTTTTAATAAATAAATTACAAAATATTAATTTTAACTTCAAAACAATAAGATATATAGCGACCATAATCTAACCCGGTTCTTTTTAAAGAGAGTTTTGATTACAACAAAGAAATATTTGATTACAACAATGAATATGACTAATTTCGCAATAAAAATATAATATTTGTTATTGTACGAATCATAAAATTGCACATATTTAACATAATTTGACAAGAACATTTTTTTTTTGTTTTTGTCCTAATCCATAGCACGCTTTATTACAAAAACAAAAAAGTATATAATTTTTAAATTTACATATCTCGCTTATACAAAGGGCTAATTTAATAATACTTAATGTGCTAGACGCAGAAATTAATTCTCTAAAACTTTTATTTGAAGCATTTATTTCTAATAATAAAATTATTTTATTCAAGAAAAACTGTTAACAACTTCAAGTAATGTACCACTTCCGGATAGTCTATTTTAACCAAAATCTATTATGTTATTTCGATTGATATAAAAGTCTTGTATACCAAATTTGAAAAGTTTTGGATTATATTTTAAAACAGTTTTTCATTAAAATCTATTATAGGCTTCATGTAAAGTGCCACTTCTGGAAATTGTGTAATAACCAGAAAGGGAGGTGCACAACTAGATGTTATAGGAGTTCTAAATACAAAATTTCAACTTTCTACGGCTTACCGTTTTTGAGTTATGCGAGATACGTACGTACGTACAGACGTCACGACGAAATTAGTCAAAATGGATTCAGGGATGATCAAAATGGATATATCCGCTGAAATCTGAAAACCGAAATTTTTCGCGATTACAATACTTCCTTTACTTACGTACAAGGAAGTAAAAAAGCGATTGAAATTTAAATAAATTTGATTTTCATAGTCATTTTTACCTCTCGCTAAGAGAGGTATTGCATTCATGCTAAAAATCGCATATCCAGATTTTATTGAATAAGCACGTTTTAAGGTCCCTACAATCCGATTTTAACATTTTTACGATGATGTCTGTGTGTGTGTGTGTGTGTGTGTGGATGTGTGTGTGTGTGTGTATGTGTGTGTGTGGGATGTTGGAAGGACGGTTACTCAAAAACTATAAGACTTAAAATTTGTTTAACAACGTATTTCCCAATCGGACATTCATGGGAAGATCTGAAAAGGTTTTGGTAATAATTGGACAACCGGAAGTAGAAGATTCTTGAAAAAAAATCTTCTAAATATTATTTTTTGAAAATTTTTCGTGGTAATATTAAAGAAAATTAAATTCTCTATCTGATACATTTAAATATTTTATTATATATTCCATAGATTTAGAGATAAAAGAAGTATAATATATAAAATAATCTGTTGTAATAAATTTGACAGCCGAAAGAATGCCATGAAAAATAGTTGATAATTTAAATTATTTGTAACTGACAGATAAATGTCAGTGTCAGAAATAATGAGTAATGAATTAAAAATGTACTTGGAGAATCCCTTAGTTCTTGATCTGTGACTATTATGGAGATGACAAGTCTAGGTTGAAGGACTTAAATTTGTTTCAAACATTATGGGACAATGTACACCAGTACTGTAGACTAGAGTAACTTTGAATTGCGAAAAAGCTATCAAATTCTTCTCAAGTAAGTTGTAAATATTGACAAAATCGGAGTGCAATCTATCCGTCACTTTATTAAAGGGAATTAAAGTTATTTAGATATAACAAGTATGAAAAAATAAAATGTAAAAGAAGATATATAAGAATAGATGCACAATCCAGATATATACATTTTAGACCGCCCAAAATTAATGTTTTTACTAGAAGAATATGAAGAGAAAGTAAACAAAGTTGTTCGAATTGAAAATTGCAGTTACCAGCCTAATATTTATATATGGTAAACTCTACTTTGTAATTTATTGTAACATAATTTATGGTAAAATATCTTCATGTTGAGACATGCTATTATTGAATAATAAAGAAGTTTATACGTCATAGATTTATATGAATATATTATTTGTATTTATAAAAATAATCTTTGCTTTATGCATACAGCCAGGTAAAATATACGGCGAGAGGTTATGTGCTGGCCACATCAGATTTTTCAATAGGCTATGCATGAAACTGCTGTTTGTCAATTTGATTTATAAATAAAAAAATAAAATAAATAAATATTTCATCACGGCATATTACCCATTGCTGAATGTGCCAATCTGCTCCGTACACAGATATCGGTAATGATGGAATATTTGTACCGTGTGGGCGCTTACCAGGCGTCACCTCATGGGCACTCATTGCTGGCGTGGAGAGTGCGCCACAGGGGTCAATTTTGTGCCATTAATATGCGATGTAATTTTTGGCGTCGGTCGGGATCGAACTCGGGTCTTCAGATTCGCGACCTGACACTCAGGCAGACGGCCACGAGACCCTATATAGGATAGAAATCCAATAGAACACTTTTTACAACGCTTTTAACAAATATTTGTTTCATTTTAATTTAAGCTCAATTGTTTTTCATTCATAGCCTACTGAAAAATAACTATAAAAATTAAATTTATTTAAATTTCAATCGTCTCAGATATTTTTCAAACCCACTATCTACGGTCCTGGTAGAAACCGGAAGAAAAATGTAATATTGCCCCATATAATCTGTTTCGAAATTCCAAACCTACTCGTATGTCGTATATGTATGGATAGTGAATTATGTAAAGTAATAAAGGTTTTATAAAAATTTTATACATAAGAAGATTAATGTGAAAGGATTAGATATAAAGCTGAATGTAGGAATTTTGGTTTTATATTTGGTATATAGGTACTACCTACGCCTCATTTCACTTTTTATAAATTACATGCCACATTTGGTTTTTCATATTATTGTGTGTAATTTCAAAGAGGAGCGCACAATAGTGTCTGGTCGTATTCTCAGTTTTTAATTAAAATTTCGCTCTATATACAATTTTCATATACCTGTTGACAATAATACGCTTTTCTTTTATAGCGATGAATATAGGATACATGATTTATTACGTCTAAATTCTGTAGAATAATTTTACTCATCATTTTTATTTAAAAAATAAATCAATATTTTTTAAAATTAAATACTTAAAATTCATGTGTATAAAAATGGGGTTATTTAAAAAAAAAATTCGTTGTTTTTTTTATAAAATCATGAAATCCGTCTCATTTAATAAATATAATAATATAAAATAACATGAAATATGGGACTTTTCATTCATAAATTTGCTAATAAACTTTTGCGGCTGTAAAATTCGTGATGTCACGGTTGTTACTCAAACAAAGACATTCCTCTCTCACACACACAACGGTCCACGTGGTACCCGTTTGCTGCTGTATACAAGCTAACCTAAAATTGTGACAGCAGACTTAAGAATAAAGGTATGTAAATAAAACATTTATTAAAATAAATACCAAAAGTTGTGTGAAATATGTTTTTTGTTAACAATATGTTGCTGTCACAAAATCAAACTGAGAATTGATAACCCAAACAATCATTTTTCCGAACACAACCGGTAGAGGGCTGCTGCCGCATCCGACAAGCCGTGACGTATAGCCGTGACGTCAGCGTCCAAATATTTGATATTTAAGACAACTTTTAAAAAATCATATCTCTGATTGTAAAGACTTGTAAGGTATAAAACATACACCTACATATTTAATTTGACCTATTCTTTCAAGAAAAAATAAATTAGAAAATGTGAAATGACCCCATTCTTGCAACAGCCCTATTTTTATTTTTCGAATATCTTCCAAGTGTGACATTATTGGATTTTGGATTGTCCATCTTCCAGGCACATTTTTATGTTCTTTCGAATGGCGTTGTGCATATTTTTTTATCACTCTTATAGTTATATGGGCGCCATATTAGAAAATTACAAAAAAAAAATTGTTGTGGCCAGCACAATACCTCTCGCCACTTTAATTTTTGGTTACATAAGTATTGTTTTTAACATTTCTTTTATGTCTACACTCTACACTAAAAAAATTACTTATACCTAATCTTTATATGTAGATTTTTTTATTTTAAATACATTCTATAGAATGCGAGCAATCATGCGACTTTGTTCGCCTTGACAAACATATATGGGGCTCAGTTAGTAATTATGTATATAGATACCAAATGTCATAATTTTTCATTCAAAATTTCAAGATTTCCTGAGTTCAAGTCACAAGGCTTGCGCCCTATGAAGAAATTTTGTCTTACTCTTCTAATTTTTTGACATGTTTCCAATTCATTGTCGGGATTGACAGTATATCGGAAGGGTAATATACCTATAATTTTACTGACATTTATCTGTCAGTTACAACTATTTTAATTTTTCAATTGGTTTCCATGACATTTATTACAACAGATTATTTTATATATATTTCTTTATCTCTAAATCTATAAAAGATATAATAGAATATTTATTTTAATCAGATAGAGAATTTAATGTTCTTTATACTTGCAACAACAAAAAATTTCAAAAAATAATATGTAGAAGATTTTTTTTTAAGAATCTGCTACTTCTGATTGTCCAGTTATTACCAAAATCTTTTCAACTCTTCCCAGTAATGTCCGATTAAGAAATACGTATTTAAACAGATATTAAGTATTACAATTTTTGAGATATCGTCCTTCCAACACATACACACATACATACACAAACCTTAAAACGTGGTTATTCATTAAAATCTAGATATGCAATTTTTGGCATAAATCCAATACCTCTCTTAGCGAGAGGTAAAAACTTCAAAATTTACATTTTCGCCTATATCCCGTGACAAGATTTTTTTCTCACATGGCGAAATATTATTAAAATCGTCTCTTCATACCTATTAGTTCTCAAGATCCCTCTATATTTAATTATAATATTGTTTCGGTAATCAGATACATTAAAAAAGGTGTACCTATAAATTCCATCAACTTTTCTTATGATGTAATAAGAACACATAAAATTTCTCCCTCTTGTTCTATATCCTTGTATTCTACGACATCTTGAAAAATCAATGTGGCAATGCGGTTTGTGATGTGGCAATATCGTTGCCATGTTTTAGAAATGTTCCCAATTCTGGATGATGTGAATATCTGAAAAGTTTTGTCTTTTGTAAGATATTACTTCCATGCTAATAAAAATATGCTGATCTGTTTCATGAGAGATGAATTGAAGTAGAAATCTAAGAGTTTTCTTCAGACACTTGGAATGTTTTATTTTTTTGTAGAGGAATATATTTGGGACAAGATGTAGGAAAATGCGAAGTAATTTAATTTAATAATAACTTGGAATAGTTATTTACATACCAAGTGCGGGAACGTTTGGTTCCCGGATGTGCGAGTGCTGCCATAGAACGATTCCGGGAACCAAGTTCACGCACGTGGTTTATACAATATTTTTTGCACGAAAAGTATAAAACCAATAATTAGTAATTTTTGTAGAAATAATTTTATTTATTAAAACTATTACATAATATTAAACATTACAGAGTGATGTGTTAAATTTAAATTCCAATTATTGCAATGTAATGTAATGTTAATCATTATATGTAAATAACTATTTATTACTTACTAAGTATTTCATTTGTAGTATATAGCAAATTTAAACTTTATAAACTTGTTAAATTTCTTATTGTTTTATTACAATTTACATTATATTTGTTGGTTAGGTGTTACCGATCTCCCAAATACTCTGTCTTGCCTTCAGCCGAGCAGAAATTGTTACCAATATTGTGAACGAAATGCACTAAATTCATTATTTTAAAATTATTATTATTATAATCCACATTTGTTCTTATTATTATTCAGCGAAAAAATATTTGAGAGACTATGCTTTTTACCTCCCGCAATCTGTGGTAAGGGAGGTATAGGGATCGTGCTAAAAATCGCATATCGAAATTTTGGTAAATGACCACGTTTAAAGGTTTTTAGATTCCATTTTTAACATTTTCACGATAATGTCTGTGTGTTTGTGTGTGTGTGTGTGTGGGTGTGTGTGTTCTAATATGGAAAGAAGCCATTAGAATTTGGTGCCAATCAGATAACCGAAAATGGCAGTTTACTTGAAGTTCAAGATAGTTTTTCTTCAAAAAATACCTTTAAATGTTTTTTTTTTCGATTTTTCGTTTTTCTCGGAAACAATTGAAGATTGGATTTATATTGATTAAGCTTTTTTCACTCATTTTGGTTAGTACTATATGCCCTTAAAAAATACAATATTTTTGAAACACCCTGTATAAAATAACCAAGGAAATCAGTTAACAAATTCAAAATACACACACACACACTCACACACACGCGCACACACATACATACATACATACATACATACATACATCCACACACACAGACATCATCGTAAAAATGTTCAAATTGGATTGTAAGGACCTTAAAACGTGCATATTCATTAAAATCCAGATATGCGATTTTTAGCATGAATCCAATACCTCTCTTAGCGAGAGGTAAAAAAACATAATTTTGTTCTACCATTTGAAAACCACTGGCTGAATTTTCCATTTGTTACTACTGTTAACTTATCACCATATTCTTTATCATTTTTATATATATAACATTTTTCTCTAAAGTCATTAGTTCGCCCAAAAAAGCACTGGTTGTTTTAAAGAAAACACTATATCCTTAAGTAATATCGCCAGTAATTTTAATAACATTTTGGCTGTTTCATCTCTCAAAAATGACTATTCCTCTCAAAATAATTAAAAAGCAACACTGTCTACCATTTCCCCCATCCTATTTCCTTCGCATATTGAGACTTAAGCAAGAGCTCTTCTGAGGTCCTCATCTGTCATCGACAGCTCTCACCTGGTGGCGAGACAAACACGAGACGTGAGAATGTACTGCACTCATTATTCGTCGTTCGTCGATCCTCGAGACTTCAGCTCCTACTTGTCTGCTGCATGAGGGTACAATACCACGAGGACTGTATTCACACTGACATCAAAGAAAAGGAAAAGAGTGTAGTATAGAACAGTTTAGTTTGGAGGAATAAAGTTCGGAGATGTTGAATTTATTGCTTTGTTCATAAATGTATATTATTATTATTGGTAGTATAGAAAAAATACGAAAGGGTATTAATGAGTTTTTAGCGAAATATAAGAGGTTTGATTTATATAATTTTTCACATAAAGAGAAAAAAATTATGTGGCCAGACCTTCTGTCTATCGTATGTATTATCATGTAATAAGTAATATTACGTATTAAATGGTATTATATACAAATTCCGTATATAGAATAATATATTCTTTAAGTTATAATAACGTTAAATGTCAATAAATCATATTAATTCTTAACTGAAAACTAAACGTTCATTAATGAGCCAGTAGCCAGCAGGCAGTAACTATCTTATCTACAAGTATTTTTTTTAAAATAACAAATTTTGGGAGAAGAAAGTCTGCCCTATCTTGGAAACTTGCTTGTGGGTGTCGCTTTCAAATAAGAAAAGAAGTCACGCACCAGCCTATTCGACAGATAATTTTGCTTGAGCGCACTTTAAATATCAAATATTCACATATCTGCAATCCCGCGGCCAGGAGGGCTTTTTGTAGCGCTACACAATAGTCTCGGGGGTATTTACATATGGGGTCCACGTGCTCTGGAGCCGTGAGCCGTGAGGAGATCTATACTTAATGCGGCTCGAACCTCGATCCGATCGGAACCAGCGCCAGAAAAATTGCCAGAGAACTGAGGGGATGTGATTTTACTGATTTGGCGAATTTCAGACACGAGGATTCAAAGGGACAAGTGAAAGGAGGAAACATAAATATTGGAGATTCAACCTTTACAACCGATGGAATCAGTCACATGAAATGGAGTACCTATTGTGTAGAAGAACATTATTAATTTCTTTTTACCTCTCGCTAAGAGAGGTATTGCATTCATGCTAAAAATCGCATATCCAGATTTTATTGAATAAGCACGTTTTAAGGTCCCTACAATCCGATTTTAACATTTTTACGATGATGTCTGTGTGTGTGTGTGTGTGTGTGTGTGTGTGTGTGTGTGTGTGTGGATGTGTGTGTGTGTGTGTGTGTGTGGGATGTTGGAAGGACGGTTACTCAAAAACTATAAGACTTAAAATTTGTTTAACAACGTATTTCCCAATCGGACATTCATGGGAAGATCTGAAAAGGTTTTGGTAACAATTGGACAACCGGAAGTAGAAGATTCTTGAAAAAAAATCTTCTAAATATTATTTTTTGAAAATTTTTCTTGATAATATTAAAGAAAAATAAATTCTCTTTCTGATACATTTAAATATTTTTATACATATTTTATAGATTTAGAGATAAAAGGAATATAATATATAAAATAATGTTGTAATTAATTTTACAACCGAAAGGATGCCATGAAAAATAGTTGATAATTTAAATTATTTGTAACTGACAGATAAATGTCAGTGTCAGAAATAATGAGTAATGAATTAAAAATGTACTTGGAGAATCCCTTAGTTCTTGATCTGTGACTATTATGGAGATGACAAGTCTAGGTTGAAGGACTTAAATTTGTTTCAAACATTATGGGACAATGTACACCAGTACTGTAGACTAGAGTAACTTTGAATTGCGAAAAAGCTATAAAATTCTTCTCAAGTAAGTTGTAAATATTGACAAAATTACACATCGATATAAGAATAATCGGAGTGCAATCTATCCGTCACTTTATTAAAGGGAATTAAGGTTATTTAGATATAACAAGTATGAAAAAATAAAATGTAAAAGAAGATATATAAGAATAGATGCACAATCCAGATATATACATTTTAGACCGCCCAAAATTAATGTTTTTACTAGAAGAATATGAAGAGAAAGTAAACAAAGTTGTTCGAATTGAAAATTGCTGTTACCAGCCTAATATTTATATATGGTAAACTCTACTTTGTAATTTATTGTAACATAATTTATGGTAAATATCTTTATGTTGAGACATGCTATTATTGAATAATAAAGAAGTTTATACGTCATAGATTTATATGAATATATTATTTGTATTTATAAAAATATTCTTTGCTTTATGCATACAGCCAGGTAAAATATACGGCGAGAGGTTATGTGCTGGCCACATCAGATTTTTACGATGATGTCTGTGTGTGTGTGTGTGTGTGTGTGTGTGTGTGTGTGGATGTGTGTATGTGTGTGTGTGTGTGTGTGTGTGTGTGTGTGGGATGTTGGAAGGACGGTTACTCAAAAACTATAAGACTTAAAATTTGTTTAACAACGTATTTCCCAATCGGACATTCATGGGAAGATCTGAAAAGGTTTTGGTAATAATTGGACAACCGGAAGTAGAAGATTCTTGAAAAAAAATCTTCTAAATATTATTTTTTGAAAATTTTTCGTGGTAATATTAAAGAAAATTAAATTCTCTATCTGATACATTTAAATATTTTATTATATATTCCATAGATTTAGAGATAAAAGAAGTATAATATATAAAATAATCTGTTGTAATAAATTTGACAGCCGAAAGAATGCCATGAAAAATAGTTGATAATTTAAATTATTTGTAACTGACAGATAAATGTCAGTGTCAGAAATAATGAGTAATGAAGGAAAAATGTACTTGGAGAATCCCTTAGTTCTTGATCTGTGACTATTATGGAGATGACAAGTCTAGGTTGAAGGACTTAAATTTGTTTCAAACATTATGGGACAATGTACACCAGTACTGTAGACTAGAGTAACTTTGAATTGCGAAAAAGCTATCAAATTCTTCTCAAGTAAGTTGTAAATATTGACAAAATTACACATCGATATAAGAATAATCGGAGTGCAATCTATCCGTCACTTTATTACAGGGAATTAGTGTTATTTAGATATAACATGTATGAAAAAATAAAATGTAAAAGAAGATATGTAAGAATAGATGCACAATCCATATATACATTTTAGACTGCCCAAAATTAATGTTTTTACTAGAAGAATATGAAGAGAAAGTAAACAACGTTGTTCGAATTGAAAATTGCAGTTACCAGCCTAATATTTATATATGGTAAACTCTACTTTGTAATTTATTGTAACATAATTTATGGTAAAATATCTTCATGTTGAGACATGCTATTATTGAATAATAAAGAAGTTTATACGTCATAGATTTATATGAATATATTATTTGTATTTATAAAAATATTCTTTGCTTTATGCATACAGCCAGGTAAAATATACGGCGAGAGGTTATGTGCTGGCCACATCAGATTTTTTTGTCTTTAAACTTATGCTAAAAACGATGCGGTATTAATCATCAAAATTATTCTGGTACTACAATAGGGTGGTTGCGCATTTTTACCTGTCGCTAAGAGAGGTATAGGATTCATGCTAAAAATCGCATATCCAGATTTTAGTGAATAAGCGCGTTTTAGAATCCGATTTTAACATTTTTACTCAAATTCTATAAGACTAACGACCTGTGTAACTACGGATTCCTCAATATAACAGTAATGGGAAGAGTTGAATAGGGTCTGGTAACAACTGGACAACCGAACGTAGTATTATTTTAATAAAAATCTAAATATTATTTTTTGAAAATTGATGTTACTGCAAATATTAAACAACATAAAATTCACTTTGCGATACATTTTTTTTTTATTATATCTTCTATAGATTTAGAGATATAGAAATATAATCTATAAAATAATCTTTTATAGTAAATCTCATAGCCCAAACAACTCCGTAGTAACCAGTTGAGAAATTAAAATATTTGTGATTGGCACATAAATGCCAGTAATGTCAATATCAAAAATTCAGAGATAGTACTGAAGGCTTTTTCTGGGTACGACATAATATTTCTTATTGTATTATTAATTAAATATGTATTTAAAATTATAGGTATATTAGATACACTCTTCAGAAATCCCGTCAATGAATTGGAAGAACCCGAACATTTAGAAGAGTAGGAGAAATTTTGCTCATAGGATGAATTTAAATTTATAAAAAATATCTAAATATAAAGAATAGATATAATTAGAATATTTTGTGTACACGAATGTTAAAACCGATATTTGTATATCCCACAATGGAAAGGGCGAGAGGAATTGTGCAGACCACAACAGCTTTTTTTTATAATTATTTTATGTGAAGGATTATACAAATTAGGGATACGGACGTTTTTGTTTTAGGTTCGGGTTTGGTTTCGAGTCAAATCAAAATAAAAGTTAGGGTTTTCGCTTCGGTTTCCAAAATCCAAAAATTATTGTCCGGTTAACCATTTAAAATAACGGTTAATATCGGTTTAGGTTAAATAAATTCAATAGAAAAATAATTAAGTATTGTATTGTTATTAGATCGATCGGCCTTTGTCAATCTAAATATTTACTCCGAAATAATTATTTCGGAATGATAAAATGTCGTATAATATTCTTTCCTTTATTGTATTTTTACGTAGAAATAAAATTAGTGATGAAAATAATTGTTCAATACTTATTTATGACAGTACAGTCAATGCAATTTGCACTAAGCTATGCAATTCGGTTGCAATATTACATTAGTTAGTTCTCAATGCTCGTATGTTGAATATTTCTATTATATGATTTTAATATTGCAAAAAATTTAAGAGTGGGTAATAGAAAATGTTTACTATAACGTGAATCCGTATGTATTTCTGGTAACCCGTTAAGAAATATCGATTTAGATTCGGATTCAGCTCTTTTAAAATTAAAAGTAAAGTTTTGGATTCGGGTTCAGGTTTTATAAAAATTTTGGTTAATTTGGGTTTTGGGGTTCGAGTCCGGTTCGAATCCCTGGTACAAATTGATTCATAATAAACGCAAAAAATATTTTTTTGTTCTTTTTTTCACTTTTCGGTCACCTCTAGGTAAGGAAGGTATTGTCTTTAGTTAAAAAATTCGGTGGTGAGTTTTTAATGAATAAGCACGTTATAGGGTCCCTAAAATACGATTTTACTTTTTTTCGATGATGTCTGTGTGTGTGTGTGTGTGTGTGTGTGTGTGTGTGTGTGTGTGTGTGTATGTGACTATAATTTCGGTCGCGATATCTCCAAAACTAGAATTCCAAAATTACAATATGCAACTTTGATTAGATTTTGGTTATAATTGGTCAACCGGAAGTACGCTAGTTGAAGATTTTAACAGTTTTTCTTGAAAAAAGCTTGTTAAATATTATTTTTTTGACATATAATAATATAAATATTAAGGAATTCTTCTTATCTATATGAATAGATTGTATTTTATATTTCATATTCAATGGATATAGAGTTAAAGAATTATAAAGAAAATAAATCTTATAAATCAGCCAGCTATGCTATATAACCATTGAAACAGCGACTATATTAAGAAAATTCTAATTGACAGATGTCAGTGTCAATAAAATGATAATGAATGTGGCAGAGATGAGGGTGTTGAGATAGATACGGAAATATAGGATAAGGAATAAAAGAATAAGGGAAATGGCTCGAGTGATAGAAGTTTCTAGAAAGACACAAGAGAGATTACAATTGGTTAAACATGTCATGTAGAGTGATGAATAATATATTGGAAGAAAAATAAATAGCTTAGTAGTAGAAGGTAGAAGAAACAAAGGAAGACCAAAGAGAAGATGGAAGGACTGTATTGCGGAAGACTTGAGAGAAAACAGAAGTGAGTGGAAGAAGAAAATAAAAAATAGCGACCTCTAACGAATGGGGAAAGCTAAAGAAGAATAAGATGTTAGTGTCAAGTGCAATTTGCATAGTTTATTTATGAAATAATTTTACTGGAAACTTAGAATCTTTTGCAAGTAAATTTATGTATGGAATTTATACATAATACACAGGATTGACGGAAGGTATTGTGCTGGCCACAACAGATTTTTTTTTTAAACTAGTCATCATATGTTTGTGCCAATCAGCAAACCGAAAGTGACACTTTATCAACAAAAATATTTAAACACTATTTGCAATAGTCAAAATATTATCAAAAGAAAATGATTCTTCCTGTCTTTAAATATTTTATAGCTTCAATACATTGTAGTGATTGTGATTGCGAATAATGACACGACAGGAGACAAATACGTAAGCAATCACGTTAACTTCTGCAACTGTGAGAAGAGCAGAGAACCGTATTATTCTATCCGAACTCGTAGATAGAGTACTACAACGACAAGCGATAAACGGTGTTGTTGCAGTTGTTGTTGCTGTTAATGCGACTCCCACGTATCTGAGAATAGACTGCATCGTATTTGTGATCAATGCAAAACAACAACTAATGCAGCTGAATGGAGATGTGTATAAGCTAACGTTTATACTCAAAAGGGTTGTATTTGTGTTATAGCTTTCATTTTATATTATCAATGGAAATTACAAAAGGTTTCTTGGGTTCATATGAAATTTCTATTTATCTCCAAGTACCCATTTGACATTATACTATTATCGTCTATTTTAAAACTATATTTCTAACGTATGTAACAAAAGTTTTGAGAAAAAAAGCGCTCCAAATTTTGTTACAAAATAAGGTCTAAACCAGTTGTTACTGGACATAATAAAAATAAATCTGTTGTGGCCAGCACAATACCTCTCGCCATTTTCATTTTATGTTGCATAGGGCGCGAGCAGTCATGTGATTTTGTTGGCCTTGGCAAACAGATATGGAGGCCTGTGTTATAATGACATCTAATAATAATGTACATATAGGTGTCAAGTACAATTTTTCATTTAAAACATCATGATTTTTCAAATCCATGTGGGTTATTTTCCTCGACAAGTATATTCCATACTATTGACGACAAATAAATATCAGAATATTTTTAAATTTTGATTGAAAAATTATGACAATAAATAACTACTAGCCGTCATTCTGACACGGATCCTCATATCTGCGTGGCAAAGCCAACACAGTCACATGACTGCTCGCGCCCTATAAGTAACGAACTTAACATTTCTTGTATACATAATAATTGAAATTGTATCTTTTTACATTCTATGAGGAATTTTGTCCTACTCTTCTAATATGTTCAAAATTCTTCAAATTCATTGACATTATGTACTCGTACCTCCCAAAAAAATCTGATTTTTGACACTGACATTTTGCATTTATATGTCAATTATAAACATTTAAATATCTCAACTATTTTTTAGGCAACGAGATTATTTTTGTACAACAGATTATTCTATATTATTATATACTATATCTCCAAACCTATACGAGATATATTAAAAAATTTAAATGTGTCAGATTGAGAATTTAATTTTCTTTAATATTTCCAAGAAATTTTTTGAAAAAATAGTATCTAGAAGATTTTTTTTCAAGAATCTACTACTTCCGGTTGTCCAATTGTTACCAAAACCTTTTCAGATCTTCCCGCGAACGTTCGATTGGGAAATACGTAGTTAAACAAATATTAAGTCTTATAGTTTTTGAGTAAGCGTCCTTCCAATATACCACATACATACACACATACATCCACACACACACACACACACACACACACACACACACACAGACATCATCGTACGGACCTTAAAACGTACTTATTCATTGAAATCTGGATATGTGATTTTTAGCATGAATCCAATACCTCTCTTAGCGAGAGGTAAAAATCTGATATAGCCAACGCGTTACCAACTAAGGAATCTGTCAATTTCTTTTGTGAATATTTTTGCGTTTTTTGGAAGGTAACCATCATTTTTCCTCTTTAGAAATGATATAAGTTTCTTGAATTTCGTTACGTCTATATTGTCATTGTTAATTTTAACATAGAATATTCGCACCATAAATTAAGTTCTTTGAAATAGCAGAATCAATTAATTACAATAACATTCACAATCTTGGTTCACAATTATACAATGACACTTTATATTTTTGTTTTAATCAATTAGTTTTGATTTTGCGCATCGCCTACTTTGGGCATTAAGTACATACATTATTTTACTTGTCACAAATGGAAATGTGAAAAATAATTACGAAGTCAAATGGATATTGTTATAACTGGAATTACTTAGTACTGTAGAATTGAATAAGATTAACAACTATATGTGTAATACTTTTATTGACACTTCAACTCATACAAAATTATTGAATTGAATAATTGCAAGATATCATGTAACTCGATTTTGTAAGTATATAACAATCATGTAACTAGATTTTTATAAGGATACAACAATCTCCCACGCTTGTTATCGAACGTAGTCTCGCAAGTAGTTTTTGGAGGATGACGTATTCTTGATGATCGACGAATTCTCGCTGGCTGATGTTCTTGTGTTTCATTTTGTGGAATTGTACCTTCTGGAGTTTGGGTGCTAGAGATTGGATTATTTTTTTCATTAGAAATTACGACAGGTTGTTGATACTCTTGATTCTGGTGAGAAGTTTCATCTTGTTCTAATTCTTGGTCCTGTGAGCGTTGTTCCAGTGCGAATGAGACTTTCTTTTTCTTAGGCACCTTAGTTATACGAATTTGATCAATATGCCTTTTTAATTCGTAGCCATCATCCAGTTTAACTTGATAATGTAATTGACCCATCTTTTTGATAATTTCTCCATATTTCCAAAACTTCTTGTTTCTTTCGTAGAATCTAACTTGGACCCTATCTCCCACGCTTAAATTTCGAGTTCGTTGATTATTTTGTAAATTCTTATGGTGCCTTATTGGTCTAATAGCGTCAAGTTTTATTCTTATTGGCCTACAAAGGTATAATTCTGCTGGTGACTTGCCACAAGCGAGAGGTGTAGCACGGTATTTTAAAAGAATGTCTTGCACTTTTCGATTTATAGAAAATGGTTCATTTGACATAGCTTTAAGTCGATTTTTTAGTGTCTGTACATTTCTTTCCGCTAAACCGTTAGTCGCCGGATGTCCTGGAGCTATTAATTTTTGAAATATGCCATGTTCCTTACAAAATTGTTTAAATTGTTCACTTACAAAAATTTTGGCATTATCTGATACGATCACATCTGGGTATCCATGGAAAGTAAAAATTTCTCTTAAGAGATCAATTGATTTTCCAGATGTTGGAGCTTCTCGAACTATTTTAACTTCTATCCATCTGGATTTTGCATCGATAACTAGAAAGAAGTAATAATCTTGAAATGGTCCGGCATAATCGATATGAATTCGACTCCAGTTTTTTTCTGGCGGATCCCAATGGTGAATCGGTGTTTTTGCCGGCGAATGTCGAATATCTGCACACGCTTGACATGATTTTACTAATGTCTCGATATCTTTATCGATATTTTTCCAATAGCAGTATCTTCTGGCTAATTGCTTCATTTTAGTGATTCCTATATGCGTACTGTGTAGTTCAGTAAGTACTAATGGTTGAAGTTTTGATGGAATAACTACTCTTTGGCCTTTGAATAATATACCATCTTCTACTGTAAATTCATTTTCAGGTGAATTATTACATTTGATTTCTTGTAGTATTTTTGATAGTTTTTCATCATGTCGTGTTGCTTGTCTTATACTATCTGTGTTTAATTCTGTAGTTGACATTTCCATGATTGAAGAATAGCATATTTGATTAATTTCTTTATTAATTATTGTATCTGTTGATAAATATGGTTGATTTATTGAAGCTCTAGATAAACAATCGACGTTTGTATGTTCTGTTCCTTTTTTATATTCGACTTCATAATCGAAACCTGCTAAAAATGTTGCATATCGTTGTAATCTTGCAGATGTCATGTCTGGAATTTTTGCATTCTGGTGAAATATTCTGGTAAGTGGTCCATTATCAGTAATTAATTTGAATTTTCTACCAAATAAGTACATGAAAAAATGATTGACTGAAAATACTATTGCAAGAGCCTCTCGATCCAGTTGGCTGTAGTTGCGTTCGGTAGAAGTTAGTGATCTTGATGCGAAAGCAATAGGTTTTTCTTTACCGGCAATAATATGTGATAGAACCCCCGCAATACCCGTTGGACTTGCGTCACATGCTAAAACTATGGGAAGCTCTGGATCGTAGGGTGTTAATACTCGATTACTTGCTATTTCACTTTTTAACTTTAAAAATGCTGCCTCGCATGAAGAGGACCAGTGAAATTTTGCATTTTTTTCGAGTAGTTTTCTTAGAGAATAGGTAACAGTTGAAATGTGCGGAATAAATCTGGAATAATAGGTTACCATGCCTAGAAATCTTCGAACTCCATCTACATCTGTTGGACGTGGCATGTCCATAATTGCCTTTATTTTTGTTGGTGATTTTAAAATTTCGTTTAATTTAATTTTGTGGCCTAAATATTCGATGCTAGTTTCAAAAAATGCACATTTTCTTCGATTTAGATGCAAATCATATTCCTTTAAACGTTGAAGGCATAGAAGTAGGTTCTGTTGACACTCTGTTTTAGACGTACCGTGCACAATAATATCATCGAAATATGAAATTGTTTTTGGCAGACCCGATAAAATTTGATCAATTATTCTGTTAAATTCGGATGGAGCTGTTTTTATACCAAAAGAAAGTCGATTCATGTTATATGTACCTCGATGTGTTGATATGGTTTGAATCAGACTGCCTTCTTTATCTACTTGAAGATGCAAATAGGCCTTGTACAGGTCAAGTCGACAAAAATATTTAGAATTTTTTAAGGAGTTTAGAATTTCATCTATTTTCCTAATAGGATAGTTTGCTGACACTAGTTTATCGTTAACTCCTACCTTGTAATCTACGCAGAGACGAACTCCACCATCAGATTTTGGAATTACCACTAACGGCGATCCCCAATCGCTGTTATTAACTTTGGAAATAATACCTGCGGCTTCTAAGTCGTCTAATTCCTTTTCTACTTTTTCTCTCAGAGCGTATGGAACGTTTCTTTCTTTAATGAATACTGGTTTGGCATTCTTGCGAAGATGAAGATACACCGTAAAGTTTGGAACGCATCCTATTCTTTCTTCAAAAATTTCTGGAAATTTATTGATTAATTCATCGGTACTTAATATGTAGGTGTAAATTGAATTTATTTTCGATGTAATATTGTTATCTAATTCCTGAAGATTTATATTGAGATGGCGAATCCATACGCGTCCTAATAGTGGTTCCAAAGTGTCTTCGACAACATACAACTCTTCTATTGATGTTTTGTTTTGATAGCTGACGGAAACGTTTATTTTTCCATCAGGTAAAAATACATTTTTCGTATACGACCTGAAGGCAACATCTGATTTTTGAAGTTGGGCATTTAATTGAAGTGCTTTAAAGGTAGATCGTGGAATCAGTGTAAATCCTGCACCAGAGTCTACTTCAAATCTTTGGGGTTTTCCTTCAATGAACACGGTTATATAAAATTTATTTGTGTCTTGATTCTTTTCATTCTTGAAAATGTCAATTATATTGATACCTGGCAGTTCTTCTTTAATCGAATGTGTTTCTAAATTTCGTTTCTTGTTTTCTAGAAGTGTGCGAATACATACTTTTTTAACGTGTCCAATTTTGCCACAGTCATGACATTTTAATTTATTTTGATTTATTTTACAATCCCTTGATAAATGATTATTTTTACCACATCGTATACATAAATTATTAATGCCTAATTCTTTGTAGTCGATTCTGGATCTTGATTTTGAACGATTTCTTATTCTTTCTGGAAGATATTTTTTTGATTGACATCTGTCAGGTTGAATATTTATATGTCTTGAATTATAATTAATTTTATTTACGGAATCACTTATTGAGTCCCGACGTTGAGCTAATGACATTTCTTTACAATCTAATTTTGATGCTTCGATGGCGATTGATTTTGCGACGATTTCTTCAAATTCGAGATCACTTGACTGGAGTAATTGTTCTCGAATTGAATTATCTTTTATACCTCTGATAAACTGAGCTCGAAGAAATAAGTTAGCAATATTTATTTTGCAGGTACACGGAGATATAAAATCGCATTCAATTGTATCGCGTCTTAATTCAGTTATATAATCTGCAATAGTCTGATTTTCTTTTTGATATGTTGATAAAAATTTATGTTGTGCTACCAGAACGTTTTTCTTTGGACAGAAATGTTTTTCTAGGGTTTCTATTAGATCTTCGTATTTAAAATCTGTGGGCTTTTTAGGTGCAACTAATGCTGATAACATATTGTAATTTGTTGACCCAATTGAATTTAATAGCATTTGAGCCACCATTTTTTTATCGGTAAATGCATTTTTTAATTGAAGATAATTTTCAAACCGTTGACGGTAATTCCGGAAATTTTCCTTTTGTTGATTGAAATATTCAAAAGGGGGTATCAAGGTTGTTGAAATTACTGGTTGTAGTTCTGGGTCTTGTGTTTTTCGATTTTGTAAATGCTCTAATAGTGCTTTTTGATTTGTATTCATAATGGCTAAAAATTGATTAAATTGATCTGCATTCATTTTGAATTTTTAATATAGAATTTTCGATAACAGAGGACCTGATTCCTGATTTTCCTCGTCGCCAATTTGTTATCCCATCCTCGTCGCCAATTTGTTATAACTGGAATTACTTAGTACTGTAGAATTGAATAAGATTAACAACTATATGTGTAATACTTTTATTGACACTTCAACTCATACAAAATTATTGAATTGAATAATTGCAAGATATCATGTAACTCGATTTTGTAAGTATATAACAATCATGTAACTAGATTTTTATAAGGATACAACAGATATTCTTTCGTGGTAGCGAGAAATTTTTTATGCGTAACGCGTTAGGTAAGTTTCTTTTCTGTCTTCGGTGGTTTAACTACCACCTCAGATAGAAAAGTTCACTTACCTTACTTGGTACGCAAATAACTATTCCTATATCCTTAGTTTATATATAGGAACATCCCCTTATGTCAATGTTTCAATAATAAATTTCTTTGTATTTATTACATACATTAGTCAGTTTTTTTATGCAAGTTCCATTCAGTTTCCATGCTCTCAAGTCGTGTATAATCGGTAATTTGTTACTGCTTGTGTTTAAAAGTTAATTTATTTTTTAAATGGATAAAATAACTATAATACTTACCTAATTTCTTCTACTTTGTTGTAATAAAATAATCATTGATAAAGGTAATTCAATCAGTCGATTGCTGTAATCATAATTTTGTTGTAGTAATAGAAAAGTAACAAAAATAGAAACAAATATATTGTAAAATATTTCTCGTTCTTTAGTGACTTTTAATTATAGCATGAAATCAATATATGTAGCTTACTCACACGGTAAACAATCAATTAACAAAATCCAAACAAACAAATACATACCGGTATGTCATTATTGTTTTCCTTGTCTCAAATTACTTCATCGAGAAAACTGAAACATATCTGTAATAACACACTTGTTTTTTTTTTTCAATTTTGTTATTTTTATGAAAAACTCAACTTTTAATTTCGAGTTCTCATTCTCTTGAATTAATCCGCAAGCTTCGATGATATTTAAAAATATATCAAATATCATTTATGTGATTGGAAAATAAAAAGCCGTACATTCGAATTAATCCTTTCATTTAAAAATAACCACAATAATAATTCTGTTTCAGATATGTGGCGGGATCGAGAATTTCTCAACGCAGGTGAGTCAGGGTTTATGGTTTCATCAATTTGTAAATGTAATATAAATTCGAAAATATGAAACTGCAGTTGTATACAGATAATATAACAAAAGTTTTTTCACGTAAATTGCAAAAACAATGTATCTATATATTTATTTAAATATTTTTCCATTGTATATACTATATATTTTTTTTGAAACTGAATTAACACAAAATGAAAAACTATACAATAGGTAATTACTATTCACCAAATATTTGTATTCATCAAAACTCGTAGATACACAATAGCTTTGTTCATTACACAACTAATTATATCAGTAACTATGATATGAAGTGTAATGAAGTTAGAAAGTGAAGGAATAAGAGAAAAGGCTACTTGACTGAATTTATCGCAAAATTGAAATACTACAATTTTTCTGATTTAGCATTAGAATGGTGTAAAAAATACTTGATGGATATATTCTTTCAAGTATGCATGTCCTCGAAGGTAGAAGCAAATAATTCTCGGAATAATATTTTGTGCGGTGTTCCACAAGGGTCCATTTTAGGACCTTTGTTTTTCCTTATTGTGACGTGCGCCCCTGAGAGAAAAGTATGCTTGCGCCGCTACTGATAGCATGTTCGCGAACAATGACGTAATCCCTTCGATAGAATGTACCAGAGCGATGATGCAATCCTCGACGCGTTGAGTCCGGTCAATTACGCCGTGACCTAAATCTTTTGTATACAGGTCACTGTCGTGTCCGAGGGTTCTAGAAGGATATGGCCTGTATAAATACCGTCGGGAGAACAGCGGAGTCTGATGTATACAAGCAACGAGCAATGAACTTGGTGATATAAATATACAGTTTACCAGTTTTTGACATAAATAAATGTAGTTATATAAATAAGTGGTGATATAAATATTATATAGATAAATAATCGTAGTGTTTAAGCATTTAATAATATTCTTAGTGTTTATAATTATTTAATCATAGTGTTAGTTGTTTTTATTATCTTTTAATATTTAATCCTTAATTATTTATCGTTTAATAAACGTATTCTTTTAGTTAATAATATTTGTCTGTGTTTTACACTTCACCCATATAAATAAAAACGTTACATTATATATGCTGCAGATATGCCATCTGTACTTAATTTTTGTACGGCGCATACGTACGCTGACGATACCCAAGTATTAGCTTCCATAAATCCACAGCCACAGTACATAAATGAACAATGTGCAATAGTAAATAGGGAATTTTACAAACTAGCAACATGGATAAAAAATAACGGCCTCAAAATTAACGCAAGTAAATCGTCTCTTCTTGTAGTGGGTAATTATGGTAATATACCCGATATTATTTTGGCTGGCGAAAAAATTAAGCGTACATCTACCACTAAAATTTTGGGTCTCAATTTTGACAGAAATTTAAATTTTAGTAATCATTTGAACCAAAAGCTCTGTGCTATTAGGCTCAAATTACGTCACCTTTTTCACTTCAGACATGACCTTAGTCCTACAATCAAACTACGGCTAGTGAACACCTTGATATTGCCACTATTTGATTACTGTAGTTGTGTTTATGTACCAAACCTAACACAAACTGACAAAAACAGAATCACCCTTCTAGAAAACAGTTGTTTACGATTCGAAAATCGTGTAAAAATCGCGTATCTCTGTCTAGTACATAAAGTTTTACTAACCGGTTCTCCGTCTTATTTATTTGATAAATTAATTCAAAAAAATTATAATTATACTCTTCGAATTAATTTGTATATTATACCATCTTTTAGAAAGTCAAAATTTAAGGGATCTTTCTCATATCTGGCACCAATGCTCTATAACGCTATTCCTGATTCGTTAAAATCTCTGTCTCTATATACATTTCGTAGACATATAAAAGAAATGTTTAGCACTTAACATTGTTCATTTTTGTTATATAAATTCTATATTTATTATTTATAATATCTAATTTGTAAATTATTCTTTGTAAAAAATCCTGGTAATTTTTTTTTATATATTTATTTGTATGGTTGGGTGGAAGAACAGCCTTTGGCTGAACCCCGCCTTTGGCTTATAGTCAATAAAGATTATTATTATTGATGAGGGAATAAATTGTTGCTGGATTGCAGTCATAATTTTATTTATTTATTTAATAAATTCTCGAGTCGACCGGTTTCGAGCTCCACATGAGCCTTCTTCAGGAGCTGAAGAATAATTACAAAAACAAATTACAAAACAATTCATCAGTCAGTACTAACAAAGATATCAAATAATTAACAGAAATTAGTTACATGACAATTATTATAATATTATGAACATTGAAACAAATAAAAAAATATATAAAAATAAGTGGAACATAAATCATATGGATTTCGTCAACATGTGTTCTTAGATTTTTATATATTGACAAAATCCATATTCTTTATGTTGTACTTACTTTTATATTTTTTTGTTACACAGGTTGTATACAATTGTATTTCAAACTGTCGTGATATTTTTAAAAAAATAATTTTGTTTCATAATAATAAATACTACATTAACTAAATTGTTAATAAATGTTCGTAATATGATTAAGAATAAAAGTAAAATGATGAAAACTTTACTAATATCAAGCTCTTATTTACAATACAATAGTTAAGGTCTAACCAAAGGGGGGTGATTTACTTCATTATTGTATCATTCATATAATATTTTTCAATTGAACTGAAAGTTGACATTTTATGTTCTGTTATATATAAATTACTGACGTGTTACTATATCTCCATGAGATTATTTGGCAATTTAAATAATAACAATAGTTTTATTTAACTAAAACAGCATATAAATACGAGCACAAAAAATATACAAAATTGAACTATATAATACTGCACAAATGTTATCGTTCCTGTCCTGAAGACATTTCTTAATTTCATCTTTTTACCTTCCGTCACCTTTAAGTAAGGAAGGTATTTTCTTTGGTCAAAAAATTCAATGATGAGTTTTTACTGAATAAGCATGTTTTAGGGTCCCTATAATACGATTTTACCATTTTTACGATGATGTCTGTATGTATGTGTGTCTATGTGTGTGTGCGTGTATGTGTGTGTGTGTGTCTGTGTGTGTGTGTGTGTGTGTGTGTGTGTGTGTGTGTGTGTGTGACAAAAGTTCCGGATCCCATTACTTCAATACCACGATTCCAAAAATTATATTTTTTTCGTATTCCTCAAGTTTACATCCAACAGAACAAGTGATTAGAGTTTGGTTATAATTGGTGAACCGGAAGCCTCATTTGAAGGATTTAACAGTTAAATTTGATTTATTGACATTTATCGTTACTATAACTTAAAGAATATAAAGGGTTTTCCAATAAGAGGTGTTATTTTGAATAGCCCGCTATTTCGGTAGATGTCGCTTTTGAAGCTGTCATTTTTTGACATTTGACAAGTAGAAACTACGCCATTAATAAAAATGGAACGATACACGCTTCAACAACGCATTGAAATTATTAAAATTCACTATAAAAATGGTGAAAATTTGGCAGAGACGGTTCGTAAAACTCGACAATTTTTGGGTCGTCGTGAAGCACCTTGTCGGACCGCAATACAGAAATTGGTGGAAAAATTCGAGCTGTTGGGACAAGTTAGTGATGTGAAGAATAAAACCCGTGCACGTCGCTCAAGGACAGCCGAGAATATTGCTGCTGTAGCCGAAAGTGTTGAAGAAAACCCAGGTTTGTCCATTCCTCGTCGTTCTTTGGAATTAGGCATTCCACAAACGTCATTACACCGTATTTTGCATAAAGATTTGGGTCTTAAGGCTTATAAAGTCCAGTTAACACAAGAACTCAAGCCGGCCGATCATCAACAACGTCGCGTCTTTGCTGATTGGGTCGTTGAAATGCATGAAAATGATCCGGAATTCCATCGAAAAATCATCTTGAGTGATGAGGCCCATTTCCACCTCGGTGGCTTCGTCAACAAACAAAATTGTCGCATCTGGGGCTCAGAAAACCCAAGAGTTATTGTTGAAAAGCCTCTCTATCCTCAACGTGTGACTGTTTGGTGCGGTTTATGGTCCGGCGGAGTCATTGGACCTTACTTTTTCGAAAATGAGGCTGCAGCAACAGTTACGGTGAATGGATTGCGCTATCGAGAGATGATTAACGATTTTTTATGGCCGGAATTGGATGATATTGATCTGGACAACGTTTACTTTCAACAAGACGGCGCTACGTGCCACACAAGCAACGAAACCATTGATCTTTTACGGGAAAAGTTTCCGGACCGTGTTATCTCTCGAAGAGGTGATCACAATTGGCCACCGAGATCTTGTGATTTAACACCTTGCGACTTCTTTCTTTGGGGCCACGTGAAAGAGAAGGTCTACGCCAACTGCCCAGCGTCGACTCAAGACCTCAAAGATGGAATTCGTGAGGCTATCGAGGACATAGGACAGCCACTTTGCGATTTGGTTATGGAAAATTTCATGAAAAGGATATTGTCCTGTCAGCGTGGTCGTGGTGGTCATTTGCCTGATGTTATTTTCCACTATTAACGGCATACCTTCCTCTTTATAATGAAATAAACATCCGATCATTTATATTAAAAAATGGCATTTTTCTTTGAATATCAAAATAACACCTCTTATTGGAAAACCCTTTATTATTCTTTATACGATTTGATTACATTTTATACTTCATATTCAATAGATACAGAGTTAAAGAATTTAAAAGAAATTAAATTGGGGTCTCGTGGCCGTGTGCCTTAGTGTCTGGCTCTCTCCTACAAAATACATTGAACTGACGGAAGGTAATGTGCTGGCCACATCAGATTTTTAAATAAAACAACATGATTACATTTTTATGCTCCCTGGTAAATTTGACGACAAGGCCATTGGCAGTATAAATATTTACAATACCTATTAATTATTCACGTGAAAATCGATATAATTATGTATACGAGTAAATACATGCAATATTATTCACCTATATAGATATTATTAATTTATTAATGAAGGTTTAGATTTAATAACTATTATCTTTTCGTTATCAATCTAAACCTAAACAATTCCAGTAAATTATAAATCATTAAATTATTTGCTTTAATATTCTCATGTCATTTGACACAATAGGAAAATTTACCCATTTGTTATTTGTCATTTAATATTTATTACATGACACGTCCGATTGCAATATTGCATGTTCTTTATTTGTCTCAAACATGAAAAACTTCTTTCCGCATAATTTATTATTATCATAAAAATGCAATACCATCAACCTTCAATGAGCATGTATAATGACTTTCCTGAATAATTTAAGCCGGAGGCCGAAATGAAAAGTGTTAGACGAGTGAATTATTTGTAGTCGTCGCTCGGGTCGTCTTTGTGAAACTTTAATAAGGGAAAAACTAATAAGAAATATTTGATGTTATACGTGTGCTTTTTAAGGCTTTGTGAAATCATTAATTGGGTTCTATTCAGTGAACCTTTTCAATTCTAAAAGCTCTGTGAATGAAAAATGATGCTACATGATAAATAAACTAAATATACTTGGACATTAAGTTTGTTTCTTGAATTAATGATATGAATAATTTTACACCATTATATGAAAATATGAATATCTTCTAGGGAAATGAATAACGTTTGATAAAATAAATACCGGTGTAACGGTATTATATATTAGGTACTTTTGAACATTTATTTGAATCTAAGGGTCCTTTGAACTTAAATGCCTTAACCGTGTTAACCAGTGGTGTATTATCGTGGTTTCATGCCAGAAGCTTTTGAATTTTTGCGCCCCCGTGGATAATGACGTCACAATTTCAAAGTTATTAAAATAGTTTTAAGCGAAAAGAGTATAATTTTGTTATTCAAAATGTCACCCAGTTAACACCTAACACGCGGTTGTATTGCACGATAGATGATAGATGTAAACAACTTTAGTTCTTGCGTTACTCACTAGAAAGTGAACATATTTAAAAAATCTGTTGTGGCCAGCACAATACCTCTCGCCACTTCCTTTTTTTGGTTACATAAGTATAGGGCGCGAACAGTAATGTTACATTTTTGGGCTTCACAAGCAGATGTGTGGGCCCGTTTCACAATGATAATTAGTAATTATGTACATAGATGTCAAATGTTAGAATTTTTCATTAAAAATTTTAAGATTTTCTAAATTTACGTCAATTTATCACCAGGAGTTTAAAATTTACTTGTATGCCTTAGATATTTAACATTTAATTCTGCTCCACATGGAATTGGAAAATCACTAAATTTAGAATGAGAAATTTATACATAATTACTAGCTATCATTCTGACATGGGCCTCCATATCTGCTTGTCAAGGCCAACAAAATCATATGACTGCTCGCTCCCTATTGTATTTAACATTTCTTATATACTCTACACCAAAAATTCTACTTACGCATATATCTATTCCATATATATTTAGATTGTTTAATTTTAAATTCATTTTTGATGAAGAAATTTTGTCCTCTTCTAATTTTTCGAAATGTTTCCAATTCTATTAATACATTAAGAAATAATATAATGTATGTACTTCCCAGAAAAACTCTTCAGTAATGTCTTCGGATTTCTGACACTGACATTTATCTGTCAGTTAGAAAAAAATCTGATGTGGCCAGCACATAACCTCTCGCCGTATATTTTACCTGGCTGTATGCATAAAGCAAAGAATATTTTTATAAATACAAATAATATATTCATATAAATCTATGACGTATAAACTTCTTTATTATTCAATAATAGCATGTCTCAACATGAAGATATTTTACCATAAATTATGTTACAATAAATTACAAAGTAGAGTTTACCATATATAAATATTAGGCTGGTAACTGCAATTTTCAATTCGAACAACGTTGTTTACTTTCTCTTCATATTCTTCTAGTAAAAACATTAATTTTGGGCGGTCTAAAATGTATATCTGGATTGTGCATCTATTCTTACATATCTTCTTTTACATTTTATTTTTTCATACATGTTATATCTAAATAACACTAATTCCCCTTAATAAAGTGACGGATAGATTGCACTCCGATTATTCTTATATCGATGTGTAATTTTGTCAATATTTACAACTTACTTGAGAAGAATTTGATAGCTTTTTCGCAATTCAAAGTTACTCTAGTCTATAGTACTGGTGTACATTGTCCCATAATGTTTGAAACAAATTTAAGTCCTTCAACCTAGACTTGCCATCTCCATAATAGTCACAGATCAAGAATTAAGGGATTCTCCAAATACATTTTTCTTTCATTACTCATTATTTCTGACACTGACATTTATCTGTCAGTTACAAATAATTTAAATTTGCAACTATTTTTCATGGCATCCTTTCGGTTGTAAAATTAATTACAACATTATTTTATATATTATATTCCTTTTATCTCTAAATCTATAAAATATGTATAAAAATATTTAAATGTATCAGAAAGAGAATTTATTTTTCTTTAATATTATCAAGAAAAATTTTCAAAAAATAATATTTAGAAGTTTTTTTTTCAAGAATCTTCTACTTCCGGTTGTCCAATTGTTACCAAAACCTTTTCAGATCTTCCCATGAATGTCCGATTGGGAAATACGTTGTTAAACAAATTTTAAGTCTTATAGTTTTTGAGTAACCGTCCTTCCAACATCCCACACACACACATCCACACACACACACACACACACACACACACACACACACACACACACACACACAGACATCATCGTAAAAATGTTAAAATCGGATTGTAGGGACCTTAAAACGTGCTTATTCAATAAAATCTGGATATGCGATTTTTAGCATGAATCCAATACCTCTCTTAGCGAGAGGTAAAAATTAAATTTTCAACTATTTTCCATGGCCATTCTTTCGGCTGTAAAATTTATTATAACAGATTATTTTACATATTATATTTCTTTTATCTCTAAATCTATAGAATATATTATAAAATATTTAAATGTATCAGAAAGAAAATTTATTTTTCTTTAATATTATCAAGAAAAAATTTCAAAAAATATTATTTAGAAGATTTTTTTTCAAGAATCTTCTACTTCCGGTTGTTCAATTGTTACCAAAACCTTTTCAGATCTTCCCATGAATGTCCGATTGGGAAATACGTAGTTAAACAAATTTAAAGTCTTATAGTTTTTGAGTAATCGTCCTTCCAACATCCTACATACATACACACACACATACATCCACACACACACACACACACACACACACACACACACACACACACACACACACACACACACACACACAGACATCATCGTAAAAATGTTAAAATCGGATTGTAGGGACCTTAAAACGTGCTTATTCAATAAAATCTGGATATGCGATTTTTAGCATGAATCCAATACCTCTCTTAGCGAGAGGTAAAAATCCAAATTTAAATGTTTCTTTTCATATTTAGTTCCAACCCTTTATAATAATGTTCCTTCTCATTTACAATCGCTGCAATATTATTATTATTATTATTAAAGATCTGACGTCACAATTTGAAATTCAGTGAAATGTTTAATAATAGTTACAGTAAAATTTTTGAAAGATGTCCGATCAAGGTTATTTACGAATTGTATGAATTCAGATTTTTGCTCTGCCCATTCTGGCAAATTCAGTAGTGTCGTTTGCTTAGTTTTATGAGGGTACATAAGATACTACTGTTATTTTATTATTATAAAAATATATGTTACAATAAAAGCATACAAAATTCAAAAATAAGGCAACTGGTAAGTTTATTAGCAAATGTAAAACCAAATATGTGAAAATTAAGATACTGACACAATGTCAATGTCAAAGACACTGACAGGAAATAACGTTATTCCTACGGCTATGAATCCAGGTACTGTATCTGAATTAATAAATAAACTTACGTTACAGCGAAATTATTATCAACAACAAAGATCGTTTTAAAATGGAATGTCCTAACTTAGTCGAAACAATATGAATTTTTGAAAGACAAGCGTGTTATATCCATCCTTATCGCACACGCTTAAAGCTTTTGTAAAGAAGGGAGATAAATGTATGCCAATTTGTTAATTCGTTCATGATACAGGTGACCTTGATCGGACATCTTTCAAAAATTTTACTGTATTTATTTGATATCGTCACTAAAGTGCACAAAAATCGTCATTATGGGTTCGTTCGGTGTTTAAATCTGTCGAGCACTCCGAGCTGTCTAATCACGTGATAGATTAATCTGTGATTTCCGAACTATAGCTTGAATAACCGAACGGATAGAGCGTTTAACTGCCATTTTGACACTTATTAATTTGCACCAGAATAAAAACGAAAAATAATAAAAAAGTGTTAACATGTGTATTGTGCGCGAATTATGAACGTTTTTTTGATGATACTGCTTAAGAATGTGGAAATGATTATGAACAACTTAAAGCTGAAAATTATGTAGAAAAATGTTTCCTAAAATGACTAATTTATACATTTCAAACATTTTTAATTGATACCATATGAAAATGACAACATTCATGCGCCAGACTACTGCTGAATATTCTCCATGGTTAGAGAATGAGCAAATAACCGAACGTAGACCTGAGCAAAAAGATCGCTCAGATGTAATTACCGAACGACATCGAGCGCTCAGACCGCTGAGAGCGTAAAACTGAACGCAACCTATAAGTTCAGAATTCGGCACTAAAGTAATCCATTATTATAAGACGATGTAAGATAATTTGCGTAGGTGTACAATATACAATAGTAAATTTGTACATAAAATATATGCTAGAGGTGCTAGAGGATCGAATTAAATAATTCCGATGAATAAGTTTGAGATAATACACATATTTTTGATTATTCATTACGATAACTTCAATGCTCGTTGTTCGCAACATTGTATATAAATTCGTTTGCTTGACTTACAGCATCTGATTTGTCGATAAAAAATAAAATAAATATAAATACATCATCACGGCATATTACCCATTGCTAGGTGTGCCAATTAGTGATGCCGCTAGACGAGAAACGGCGAGAAACAGTTCACTCTCGTCTCGTCTCGAAAATTCGAGACGAGATTTGTTTTCGTCTCGTCTCGTCATATTTTTCATCCTCTATTCTCGATCTCGACTCGAGAGTCTCGAATTTCTCGAATTTATAATTAGCTGTATGGATGTTCCATAAGTTGGCAGGTCAGAGTGTGTTTGTATGGTTGAAGGTAGCAAGCAAGTGATGCTGTAATTATCTATTATTTGTATATAAATACATATAAAATAAATTCATAAAATATTACCTTTACATCTTATAAATTTTCTATACTTTCATCTATCAGGGAAATAAATTAGCATCAACTTCGACGTAATAAAGGAGTAAGTAGATACTGCTGATTAAAACTTTATTTTTACTAAGTCTGGCATTTAACAGGTAAGTATAAAAATACTGAACAATTATTACTCGCAGCAAGGGCATTTAATACTAGCGTGGAGAGTAAACCACAGGGAACACTTTTGTTCCTATTCTTTTCGGGCAATCAATAAAATCTATTATTATTATAAAATCAAAATGAATAAATAAATAATAAACAGGCATTGAAAATATTTGTACTGATAATTATTTTTCTTATTGTATATCTTTAATTATATACATATTAAAAAAAAATCGTGCAATCGAGATCTCGAATACCTACTCTCGTCTCGAGCAAACCTCGAGGGTATTACTCTCGTCTCGTCTCGATTTTTCGAGACAAGACTTATGATAGTCTCGTCTCGAAATTTCTCGATTTTCGAGACGAGATCTCGAAAACGCGAGATCCCACGGCATCACTAGTGCCAATATAACCTATAAAGTGCCATTTCCGGTTATCCGATTTAACCAACATCTAATGGCTTCTGTTCATATTAGAATAAGGTAAAAATACATGATTTCAAATTTTATCAAACGATAGTATGTCACTTACAGCGGTAATAATAAATAATTTACTATTTCCAGATTAGGTATTATGTAATTCTAAATTAAAATGACGTTTGTGGAGAGTTTATTGTAGAGTTAAGTCTTATACTATGTTTATTATTATACGTTTGTGGATTAAGCTCGTGATAAACTAAGAATAGCTATTCCTGTGTTAAAAATCCTTGTTTATTATTACCGCTGTTAGAGCGTTAAGTGGATCCACTCTCTCTCTCTCTCACACACACACACACACACACACACACACACACACACACACACACACACACACACACAAATACATATACATATACCCACAGACATCATTGTGAAAAATGTTAAAATCGGATTCTAGGGACCTTAAAACGTGGTCATATACCGAAATACCGTTATGCGATTTTTAGCACATTCCTTATACCTCTCTTACCAAGGTTAGCGAGAGGTAAAAATAATAAATTGAAAAATGAGTATCTACCGGACTCCAATGTAAACATTAAAATGAAATATTTCAAAGACTAAACTCTATTTAAATTGTTCTATTCAATTTCCATTAATGTCCCCATGAAAACCTAGCTAGTTGGAGAATTTGTATCACCTAATAAGCTATCAAGCAAGTTTAATGTCCCAACTATTCGGGCGTCGTCCGCAAATTACTGGAGGAGGCTGTGCTGTGTAGATTTGCATAAACCCCGCGTACGCACATCCACAGCCTACAGCCCTCACCCTATACCTGTGTTGTTTACATTGTGTAAACCCTTTGTTTGGCCAGAGACGAGGTAACTAAGTTGCGCACAGAGCCTTGTTAGCACCCGGGTAATCAGACCATTCGTTAGGTTTCCAACTCATGGTGACCTGAATAATGATTTTATTCATTTTAGGGTGTGGAAGATCACCGTAAGGTAATCAGATGAGTGGAGTTCAAATAAGATTCATATCTACTTTTATCTCGCACTTTTGCAATGATATCTGTGTCTGTACATGTTTGGAGAACAGTGGCGCGCGTCAGAGCAGGCAAGGGAGCCACAGCCATCTCCCAAGAAATAAAGAAAATGTGTACATTTAATAAATATTTTATTTTCTGAAATTAATAAATGGAATTATGTACTATTTAATGTGTAATATTAAAAAAATATTAGTAGTATTTTTACCTCCCGCTTCCCCTGGTAAGGGAGGTATAGGGATCATGCTAAAAATCGCATATCGAAATTTTGGTAAATGACCACGTTTTAAGGTCCCTAGAATCCATTTGTAACATTTTCACGATGATGTCTATGTGTATGTGTGTGTATGGGTATCATTCAGAAAGTTTTGAAACCATGTATTTCTACCTTATTCTAATATGGAAAGAAGCCATTAGATTTTGGTGGCAATCGGATAACCGAAAATGGCAGTTTAATTGAAGATCAAGATAGTTTTTCTTCAACAAATACCTTTAAATGTATTATAAAAATTAAAAATTATTTCATTTTCTACAGGTTTGCTTTAATACTTTTTTGTATATTCTATGGATAAATTTATAAAGTAATATAAAAATTATACCCCATAGGTAAATGGCGGGAGGTATTGTGTTGGACACATCAGATTTTTTTTTATATCCATTGTTTAAAAAAAAAAATCAGTATTACTTAATGAACCGGATGACCGGAGACAAACTTAAAATTTTCTGTACCTATCTCCCTTTAAAACGAACAGATAGCTAATTTTGACGATCTTCATACACGGTGTTATTAATTAGGGTAGCAGTTCTTATGTTTAAATTTTAAACTAGTAACTAAAACTTAAATATTTGTCAAGTTTTTTAAATCTAGCATATTTTTCACGATTTTTACCTCTCGCAAAGAGAAGTAATGGATTCATGTTAAAAATCGCATAACCAGATTTTAATGAATAAGCACGATTTAAGGTCCGTACAATCCGATTTTAATATTTTTACAATGATGTCTGTGTGTGTGTGTGTGTGTGTGTGGATGTTGAAAGGACAATTTCTCAATAACTATAATACATAATCTCTGTTTAACTACGTATTTCTCAATAGGACATTACTAGGAAGAGCTGAAAAGGTTTTGGTAATAATTGGACAACCGGAAATAGCAGATTCTTTAAAAATTCTTCTAAATATTATTTTTTGAAATTTTTTGTTGTTGCTAATATTAAAATAGAGTAAATTATCTATCTGACACACATAAATATTTTATTATATTTTTTATAGATTTAGAGATGAAGAAATATACGGTATATATATATATATATATATATATATATATATATATATATATATATATATATATATATATATCTGTTGTAATAAATCTCACAGCCTAAATAATGTCATGGAAACCAATTGAATAATTAAAATGTTTGTAACTGACAGATAAATGTCAGTGTCAAAAAGCCTGAGACATTACCGAAGAATTTTTCTGGGAAGTACAAACATTATATTATTTCTTATTGTATTAATAGTTAAATATTTAAAATTATAGGTATATGGACAATGAATTGCAACCATTTCGAAAAATTAGAAGTCAAAATTTCTTCATTGAATGAATTTAAAATTAAAAAATCTAAATATAAAGAATAGATGTAAGTAAAAATTTTGGCGTAGAGTGTAGATATACAGGAAATGTTAAATACAATAGGGGGCGGCAGTCATGTCACTTTGTTGGCCTTGACAAGCAGATATGGGGGCCCGTGTCAGAATAATAGCTGGTAATTATGTACATAGATGTCAAATATCATAATTTTTCATTGTATATTTAATGATTTTATTATTTCTAATTTCTGTCCCAGTTAAAAATTATCTATTAATTGAAATTGATATTTATTCAATTGAACAGAAATTACAAATAATAATAAAAATAAATTACCCTAATAGAACAGATTAACCGTTTGTAATTTTGTTTATTGATTCAGATGTAGAATTTTATGCTCGACAACTTTTATTTGAAACTTTTCTACCTAAAATAATTAGGGGAGCAATGCGCACGAAAAAACTGATTTCCTATGATTCACTTTCCGGGATACAGCCTGTACATATATTTTAGGTCCTGCACAAGAAAAGGATCGTTTGAATAATTCTGTTCGATATTTAGGTATATGTAATTTTAAATTTATTCTAAGATTTCGACAGTTCTGCATACCTCGAAATATTAATTTCTGATGCAAGTATAATGGAACTTTGGTGATAATGGTTTTGTGTAAAAGACATGCATAATGATAACTTCTCCTTGCACTCATATTCAGGGACTAAGAACGAAATGAGAACGAAAATGAAATAACGAAATAAACCGAAATTTTTATAAGAACGAAAACGCAATATATATTTTTCGTTCATGATTGAAAACAAAATAATTAATATCGGTTACCGGTTTTAACCGTTATTTTATTTAATATATTATTTTATTTACAGCAAATATTATTGAATTTTCAGATATTTGAGTTGCAAACAAGCAGACTTTCAAAGTAACTCTCCAGTAGCTAACCCTGTTACGTGTTAGGTTAAACGGTATACTCGTAGTTTCATCTATTGAACCTGGCTGCGATATTTTTCATTTGCACATACTGTCGGTATTCGTCTTATTAGTTATGTTAAGGGAACTAACATAAAGGAAGATTTGCTTGAAAACGTACTATTAGTTAGGTGAAATAAAATGTAATTAATGTTTTATTCTTTATTGTAAAAAATTCAGAGTTCACCTTACTATACTTCATGACAATCCTAAAAAATCTGATGTGGCCAGCACATAACCTCTCGCCGTATATTTTACCTGGCTGTATGCATAAAGCAAAGATTATTTTTATAAATACAAATAATATATTCATATAAATCTATGACGTATAAACTTCTTTATTATTCAATAATAGCATGTCTCAACATAAAGATATTTACCATAAATTATGTTACAATAAATTACAAAGTAGAGTTTACCATATATAAATATTAGGCTGGTAACAGCAATTTTCAATTCGAACAACTTTGTTTACTTTCTCTTCATATTCTTCTAGTAAAAACATTAATTTTGGGCGGTCTAAAATGTATATATCTGGATTGTGCATCTATTCTTATATATCTTCTTTTACATTTTATTTTTTCATACATGTTATATCTAAATAACACTAATTCCCTTTAATAAAGTGACGGATAGATTGCACTCCGATTATTCTTATATCGATGTGTAATTTTGTCAATATTTACAACTTACTTGAGAAGAATTTGATAGCTTTTTCGCAATTCAAAGTTACTCTAGTCTACAGTACTGGTGTACATTGTCCCATAATGTTTGAAACAAATTTAAGTCCTTCAACCTAGACTTGTCATCTCCATAATAGTCACAGATCAAGAATTAAGGAATTCTCCAAATCCATTTTTCATTCATTACTCATTATTTCTGACACTGACATTTATCTGTCAGTTACAAATAATTTAATTTTGCAACTATTTTTCATGGCATCCTTTCGGTTGTAAAATTAATTACAACATTATTTTATATATTATATTCCTTTTATCTCTAAATATATAAAATATGTATAAAAATATTTAAATGTATCAGAAAGAGAATTTATTTTTCTTTAATATTATCAAGAAAAATTTTCAAAAAATAATATTTAGAAGATTTTTTTTCAAGAATCTTCTACTTCCGGTTGTCCAATTGTTACCAAAACCTTTTCAGATCTTCCCATGAATGTCCGATTGGGAAATACGTTGTTAAACAAATTTTAAGTCTTATAGTTTTTGAGTAACCGTCCTTCCAACATCCCACACACACACATCCACACACACACACACACACACACACACACACACACACACACACACACACACACAGACATCATCGTAAAAATGTTAAAATCGGATTGTAGGGACCTTAAAACGTGCTTATTCAATAAAATCTGGATATGCGATTTTTAGCATGAATCCAATACCTCTCTTAGCGAGAGGTAAAAAATGTACCCCATCCATCACCTCCAATTCTTCTGTATTCCCACATCCCTGTAGCGAATGCTAGATACATGAGGAACACATGTATCGGGATCGGGAACACATCTTGCGTGATAGGCGCCAAGCGTCAGGATAGGATACATCTGCGTCGAGACGCCTGCCGTCGACGCTGCTTGCAAGTATTGTAATAACGAGTCCCTTGTGACCACACAAGGGTTGTAAATAACACGGCCATGTGTGTGTGAACAACTTTGGCCGCAAGGGTTAAGAATAGGAATTGTTAGGGGTTTAGACAGAGTTACTAAAGACAAATCTAAAAGGACAACGAATTGAACTTGTTTTTTATTAGATATTATTTGAGACAAGGAAAATGATTAATTATTGCAACAACTGTGATTAACAAACTTCAATGTTTTAAAATCAAATTTAAAAAGCACAGTGCCGAAAAATGGGGCTTAGCAAATAATTTTAATTTCAAACTTGTGAACGATCCAATAAATAATTCGCGTCTTGTAAGATAATGGCTGTATAAATCATGTTATATGAAAGAAATAACTAACTTAATAAATAAACGAGATATTTGCTGGGTCCATTAAAATATTACACCCTGTATACCCTTAAAAAGTTTTGCCCTTTTTTTAATACCCTGTATTATTAGTTTATAATTTTAATCTTTTGTTTATCGTACGGACTATCTTGTCATGAAACTTTTTCAATGTTGACCTCAAAATAAATAAAAATAACTTTATTATTTATTTATATTTTATAAGTAACATTACTTTTCATTTTGGATTTCAACAAATATATTGGGTTTTAGACTGCTATTTTGCTTAAAATAGATGATTAGTATGTAATATCTACCAATTTCCCCATAGTATTGAAACACCCCGTATTTCGTCTGGAACAAAAATTTTCTACATTTTATATGAACTTAAAAACAAAACTTTTCCTTAAATTTCTTTTATCTTTCTATGTCCCTTGGCGCAAATTCCTCCACTTTCCAGTATTCGCTGAAACCTCTCTGGACTTCAGACTCAATGGCCATAACGGAATCGATCGTGCTCGTTAAATATTAACGGTAGTAATACCTACAGTAAGCTTCCGGGTCGGTGTGTCTGTTTATTCCCTAAACCCCGTCAATGTAAATATTGTTTCTTACTCTTTGAATTCACGTAGGTGGCTCTGGTATACATATAGCATTCGTTTTTTTTTTGTTTTGTGGAACCTTCGAGGAATGATGGGTGTTTGAACGTTATAGAAAAATTCGAAAATAAGACGCAATTTTTAAACAGTGAAGAATTGGCAAGTATTGGTAAGTGATATGACATCTGGTGGCAAAATAATATACTACAGGTTGACTTCTACTTACTTGAGTGCACATTGTCTCGTTAGAAAGGCAATAAATTACGTTGTCACGAATTCCCGCGTAAACGAAAAGTTTGTATTTACATTAAAAATATGCTTGACAAGATGAAAAAAGATAATAATACAATGCGTGGATCAGAAAATTATAAATTAATATATCCGTCTTGTATACTTTGAAGATTTATTCATTATATTTCAAAGAAAACTTTGTTTCCAAACGAGGATAGTTTTATAATGTTCACAAATATATCATTTAAGTTCTTCACTTCCACGAATACATCCTATACTAATGTTCACAAGTGAATAAGAATTATAATCATGAAATTTTACTATATTTATTATTCTTTTGAAAATATCATCTAAAAAAGAAGTGGTTATACAATTTAAATTAAAGTTTTATGAAAGTTGCTTGGAATTTACATTAATTTAGCCTTAATAGATAATATAAAACCTACTACAAAATAATAAAAAAAGAAAATTAAATATAATACAGTAATATAAGAAATACACAATTCATTACAGTATGTGTTTTCCCATTTGACAGTAGATTAATGTCATATCTCGTTCGACCTGTAGTTCAAAACTTGCCACCCCAGCGCTGCGATCTTAAAAATACATGCCCATAGGTTAATATTTAAGACATTATATGTATTCCGATAGGACATAATAGCGAATAGTATATTATAAACCGAGGGAGAGAAATACATAAAAATTGCAATTTCTCCTGAACTGTAGTGTATATCGTTTTTACCTTCCGTCACCTCTAGGTAAGGAAGGTATTGTCTTTGGTCAAAAAATTCGGTGGTGAGTTTTCATTGAATAAGCACGTTTTAGGGTCTTTACAATACGATTTTACTATTTTTACGATGATGTCTGTATGTGTGTGTGTGTGTGTGTGTTCGTGTGTGCGTGTGTGTGTGTATGTGTGTGTGTGTATGTATGTGTGTGTGTGACCGCGTTTTCGGGCACGATATCTCCAATACTAGAATTCCAAAAATTACAATTCTTGCGTATTCCTCTTCCTTACAACCATATGCAGACTTGTTTAGATTTTGGTTATAATTGGTCAACCGGAAGTACCCTCATTTGAAGATTTTAACAGTTTTTCTTGAAAAAATCAGTTAAATGTTATTATAACTTAAAGAATATATTATTGCCTATACGATTTGATTGCATTTTATATTTGATATTCAACAGATATAGACTTAAAGAAGAATAACGATAATAAATTTTATATAAATTTCATAATTCAGCCAGCTATGCTAACTTAACCATGGAAACTGCTAATTCAAATTGACAGATGTCAGTATCAATAAAATGAAATCAATGAAAGAATAAGGGAAGTAACTCTAGTGTTAGAAGTTTCTAGATATAAGAGAGACGATTACATATTGGTTTGAACATGTCATGAGGAGAGATGAATATATTAATAGAAGGTGGAAGAAACATAGGAAGACCAAATATAAGATGAAAAGACTGTATTGCAGAAGACTTGAGAGAATAGGAACTGAATGAGGACGAGGACGACACGCAAAACAGAAATGAGTGGAAGAAGAAAATAAAAAATAGCGACCCCCTAACGAATGGGAAAAACTAAAGAAGAAGATGTCAGTGTCAAGTGTAATTTGCATAGTTTGTTAATGAAATAACTTTACTGGAAATATAGGATCTTTTGCAAGAAAATTTATGTATGGGGCGCGTGCAGTAACATGACTTTGACACGTGTCAAAATGACAGCAATTAATTATGTCCATAACTGACAAGTGTTATAATTTTTCAATCAAAATTTCATAATTTTCTTATTTCATGTGGTTTGTTTGTTATCAGGAGTATGGAATTCAGTTGCCGAGAAAGGGAATCACATAATACCAAAAATGTATAATCTTTTGCAAGAAAATTTATGTATGGAATTTGTACATAATACACAGGATTGACGGAAGGTATTGTGCTAGCCACATAAGATTTTTTTTTTCATAAAGAGGAGGTGGAAAACCACATTTTTACAAGAATATTTTGAAATTTTACTGAAAAAGTTACTCACAAACATATGGTTAGGACAGAAAGTAGAACAAGTAAGTTCCTTCAAATATCTTGGAAGTTGAAAGTATAGTAACTTCGAATGGCAATAGTAAGGAAGAGAATCGCCCGAAGAAATACAGTCTTCACTAAAAACAGAAACATCGAAGAAATGAAAGAATTCAGATATTTAGGGTATACATTTCAAAGAAATAATTAACCCACTAAACACTTAGAATATTAAAAAAATCTGTTGTGGCCATCACAATACCTCTCGCGCCATTTCCATTGTGGTATATATAAGTATTGTATTTAACATTTCTTATACACACAAAAAATTCTAATTACACCTAATCTTTATATTTACGTATTTCCTATAATTTTAAATTCATTTTATGAGCAAGTTTTCTCTATTTCTTCTAAATGTTCGAGGTTTTACCAATTCATTAACGAAATTAGCGTTATTTCTGACGGGTTCATGTAATATAACTATAATTTTAAACATATAATTAATAATACAATAAGAAATATTAAATAACGTTCGCAGAAAAAGCCTTCAGTACTATCTCTGAATTTTTGACACTGACATTAGTGACATTTATCTATCAATTACATACATTTTAATTTCTCAAGTAGTTACCATGGAGATGTTTGGGCTGTGGACAGGCTGTGAGATTTACTACAACAGATTATTTTATAGATTATATATCTATATCTTTAAATCTATAGACGGTATAATATTTTTTTTAAATGTATCGGATAGAGAATTTTGTTATTTAATAGTTGTAATAACAAAAATATAGAAAAAATACTACATAGAAGATTTTTGTTAAAATACTACTACTTCCGGTTATCCAATTGTTACCAAAATCTATTCAACTCTTCCCATTACTGTTAGATTGAGGAATCCGTAGTTATACAGGCCTTTAGTCTTGTAGAATTTGAGAAATCGTATCTCCAACAACCTCACACACACATACATCAACACACACACACACACACACACACACACACAGACATCATCGTAAAAATGTTATTATCGGATTCTAGGGACCTTAAAACGTGCTTATTCATTAAAATATGTATATGCGATTTTTAGCATGATTCCAATACCTCTCTCTGCGAGAGGTAAAAATTAAAGCATTGCCTCTATGAAACAAATATGGAGTTTGGAGGAATAAAATTTCAAAGAAATCTCAGAATAAGATGGATGATGTTAGAAGTAGTAGTCAAAAGTATATTACTCTACGGGGCGGAAATATACGGACAGACAGAATATAAACAAATAGAAGCTTGCATGCACGGTACATAAAATGTATTTTGGGCCTGGAGAGATGCACACCAGAGTATATAGTAATGGAAGAGATGAAAGCATTAAAAATTAGAGTAGAAACAGGAAAGAGAGCAGTAAAATATGAGGAGCGAGTAAGAAACAACCAAAACTCAATTTTGCAAATAAAATTTAACCTAAAATGATTACCAAACCAAATAACACGAACATTGAACGTCTGTAATATAAGGTAAACCAGTGTTATTAAAACAGTGGTTTTCTTTGTAAAATTGTATGTTGTTGTGAAAACTATCTGAAAAAAATCTGTTGTTGCCAGCACAATACCTCTCGCCATTTTCATTTTATGTTGCATAGGGCGCGAGCAGTTATGTGACTTTGTTTTGATTCATTCGAAACATTATGATTTTCCAAATCCATGTGGATTATTTTCCTCGACAATGGATGACAAATAAACATCAGAATATTTTGAAATTTTGAATGAAAAATTATGACATATGACAATTGTGACATCTATGTAAATAACTACTAGCCGTCATTGTCACACGAATCTTCATATCTGTTTACCAAGAGTCACATAACTGCTTGCGCCATATAAGTAACGAATTTAACATTTCTTGTACACACAAATAATTGAAATTGTATCTCTTCTTTCGTGCTATGAGAATTTTTTTCTTACTATTCTATGTTCAAAACTCTTGAAATTTATTGACGGTATATCCGGTATTTCATAAAGATATATGTAATATTAACATACCTATAATTTCAATACATATTTAATTACTCGTACCTCCCAGAAAAATCTTCCAGTAATGTTATTAAAACTGCTGATTTTTGACACTGACATTTTGCATTTATCTGTCAATTACAAACATTTAAAAATCTAAACTTTTGGCAACGAGATTTATTACAACAGATTATTTTATGTTATTATATCCTATATCTCCAAACTAATACGAGATAGAATAAAAAAATTAAATGTGTCAGATTGAGAATTTAATTATCTTTAATATTTTTGTAGTAACAAATTTTCAAAAAATAATATTTATAATTTTTTTTTTTTAGAAACTACCACTTCCGGTTGTCCATTACCAGAACCTATTCAACTCTTCCCATTACTGTTAGATTTAGGAATCCGTAGTCAAACAGGTCTTTAGTCTTATAGAATTTGAGAAATCGTACCTCCAACAATCTAACACACACACACGCACATACATACACACATACACGCAGACATCATCGTGAAAATGTTATTGGATTATAGGGACCTTAAAATGTGGTCATTTACCAAAATCTCGATATCCGATTTTTAGCACGATCCCTATACCTCCCTTACCAAAGGTAGCGGGAGGTTAAAATGTTATAAAAATAAGGAAAAATGAGGAAATAAAACATAATTTTGCAAATATACATTATATGAAACAGTATTATTTGTATTTAAGTATAAATACCTAATTATAAAAATATATGTACTTCATGTAATCTTACTTTTTTTTTCAGCAAAAATACCAAAATCACTATTAATATAGGTTTCCGTGCCCTAATTTTTGTGGAATTTAGTGTTTTTAACCGTTTTGCAAATATATATAACGATCAAAGCAAAGTTCTTGATTCTCGTGATCCTAGAATTTAACCAAATAATAATTGTGTATACCTACATTATTTTTATTTATTTAGTAAAAAACAGCACTGTGACAGCTTTTCACATTAAATACAAACATGGTGTAGTGTAGGATTTGTACTCCCGGTGGTAAAAAACTGTTTATTTTGTATTTCTGTATTAAAATAAAGTAAAATCTTAACCGTACATTAGCTTCCATTATTTGTGAAATAAAATAATCTCACTTCAGTAAAAAAATGTTTTAATTTTGACGCCAAGAATAATTCTTATCGTATCTTCCATCTCATTCTTGGTTTTTTTTTTCGTAGAACTGTTTAAATCATAAATTTGGAACATTTTATCAATTCCTAAGTAAGTTCTGAGAGAACATTTACATTTGAAAGCAATATTAGCATATTTAACTTTCATTCCTTAGGCTGCAATGTTCAAGTCATATTTTTGTATCTGTAATACAGCCATGAAAATTCAAAGAAAGAATTATTCTTCGTTTTAACAACCTTTTCACTGGTTTTATTTGCTTTTCAATAAATGAAATACTTAATCACTTTCTTTCGATGAGATAATTATAATATTGCGCTGTGAATAATTAAATGTTTACATTTGAAGAGCCAGGGGAAAATAATGAATGTTCATTTTCTAGCAAACTGAGATTACTGGTCCTACTGATACAAATTAAATCTGTTCCATGATTTAGGTGTAGAATTGAATTTTTTACAACTTTTATTTGAAACATTTTTGTCTAAAATTAATTGATAACTTTTGCGCAAGTAAAAACAGATTTTCCATACGCCTATGGTCCGCTTTTTAATTAACAACCTGTATTATTGTTTTTTTTTTATTTAAAAAATCTGGGAATCTGAGGAATTTTGTTCAGTCTGGCAACTTTTTAAAAAAAAATCTGGGTAAAATAATTTTAAGGACCTGATGCAAAGGGACTTATGGAATTATTAGCATTAGTAAATAATGTAGGTACAGTAATTTTATTTAAAAGATGTCCGATCAAAGTCATCTGTATCATGAACGAATTAACAAATTGGTACACATTTATCTCTGTCATTTGCAAAGACTACAAGGGTGTGCGAAAAGGATGCATATAACGTTATTTTCTGACAGTGTCACTGACACTGACATTATGTCAACATCTTATTTTTCACATATTTGCTCTTAAATTAGCTAATAAACTTACCAATTGACTTATTTTTGAATTTTGAATGCTTTTACTGTAACATATATTACCTCTCGCTTAGGGAGATATTGGAATCATGCTAAAAATCGCATATCCAGATTTTAGTGAATAAGCACGTTTTAAGGTCCCTCGAATCCGATAATAACATTTTTACGATGATGTCTGTGTGTGGGGGAGGGGGGTTGTGCGAGACACAATTTCTCAAATTCTATAAAATTAAAGTCATGTGTAACTACGGATTCCTCAATCTAACAGTAATGGGAAGAGATGAATAGATTCTTGTAACAATTGGATACCCGGAAGTAGTAGTGTTTAAACAAAAATCTTCTAAATACCTTATATATTTTTTAAATTTACAAATATTAAAAACAAAAATTCTCTATCCGACACATTTAAATTTTTTATTATATCTTCTACAGATTTAAAGATATAGAAATATAAATTATAAAATAATCTGGTGTAGTAAATCTCACAGCCTGCTCACAGCCCAAACATTTCCATGGTAACTACTTGAGAAATTTAAATGTGTGTAATTGACAGATAAATATCACTAATGTCAGTGTCAAAAATTCAGATATAGTACTGCAGGCTTTTTCTGGAAACGATATTTATTATTGTATTATTAACTATATATTTAAAATTATAGGTATATTACATGAACCCTTCAGAAATACCGCCAATACCGTTAATGAATTGGAAAAACCTCGAACATTTAGAAGAAATGGAGAGTAAATATAAATTATGAATTTTTTGTGTGTACAAGAAATGTTAAATACAATACTTATATATAACACAATGGAAAGGGCGCGAGAGGTATTGTGATGTCCACAACAGATTTTTATTTATAAAGTAGTAGATATTCGAATAACAACAATTTATTTTTATTTGTGAAACCATCTTTAGTTTAAAAACGGATTATATTTGTTATTCCGAATTTTAGCTAACCTATCTATATCCACAGAGAAGTACAAATTATCTAGGAGACAGGTAAAATTCCTGCTCCATGTTGGAGTTAGAGAAAACCATGAAAGTGCATTAGAATAATAAATATCAAAAGTAGATGGCATTGCTGGAATGCTCCATTCCGGTATAATTTATTTCCTGTTATCTATTATCTCTCGTCTATTTGATTTATTTCTTATTTTCGTTTTATTTCCGCGTGTCTGTGCCGCTTTAAATGCAACTTCCAATCCTCTTCTGCGCCCTAATCGCATTCAAAAACACAAATTTACCATTAAATTATACTCAGCGACAAATCTGCGACAGAACAAAATTGAAGATAACAAAAAACCAATACGCCAGGGAGGAGGTTTAAATCTCGCCATTACTTTTAAATTCTCGAATCCTGATGGAGAAATGTGGAGTAATGGGACGACGAAACAAAGGTTACTCTAATCGGTTATTATTTTCCCCGAAGATTTCATTTTTATTGAAAAAAGGCAGCGTTTCGGACTACCGATAACTACCAATTTTTACGATGGGGATAATTCAATTTATAGCATTTTTATTTTATCGCAAATTTTAAGTATAAAATATGCTGATCACGACCTGAGTTTTTGACTTTGTTTAAAAAAAGAATTTATATAAAAGAACTTTTAATATACAGGATGTTTCCTTTAAAATAACTCGTACTTTTTAATAAGGGGTAAATTTATTAGTAATAACAAATCGAAAATTCATTCTGTTGTTTTCAAATGGTGGAACGAAATTATATTTTTACCTTCCGTCACCTTTAGGTAAGCAAGGTATTGTCTTTGGTGAAAAAAATCAATGATGAATTTTTAGTGAATAAGCAGGTTTGTATGAATGTCTCCCTGTGTGTGTGTGTGTGTGTGTGTGTGTGTGTGTATGTGTGTGTGTGTGTGTGTGTGTGTGTGTGTGTGTATGTGAGATGAAAGTTTCGGATCGCATAACTTCAATACCACGATTCCAAAAATTATGTTTTTTTCTTATTCCTCAAGTTTACATCCAGAAGAAGAGATGATTGGATTTTGGCCAGCACAATACCTTCCGTCAATCCTTCCATACATAAATTTTCTTGCAAAAAAGTCTAAATTTGCAGTAAAATTATTTCAGAAACAAACTATGCAAATTGCACTTGACACTAACATCTTCTTCTTCTTCTTTAGCTTTTCCCATTCGTTAGGGATCGCTATTTTTTATTTTCTTCTTCCACTCAGTTCTGTTTTACGTGTCGTTCTCATTCAGTTCCTTTTCTCTCAAGTCTTCGCAATGCAGTCCTTCCGTCTTATCTTTGGTCTTCCTCTGTTACTTCAACCTTCTATTACTAAGCTATTCAATATATTCTTCATTACTCCTCATGACATTTTCAAACCAATGTAACAATCTCTTTTGTATCTTTCTAGAAACTTGTAACCCTGGAGTTATTTCTTTACTTATCTTTCCGTGTCTTCCCCAACATCTACTTCAACATCCTCATCTCTGCCACATTAATTTACTTTTTATTGCTACTGACATCTGTCAATTTGAATTATATGAATGTATTAGTAATTTCCATGTTTAGCATAGCTCGCTGATTTATAAAATTTAATTTCTTTAAAATTCTTTAACTCTATATCTATTGAACATGAAGTATAAAATGTAATCAAATCGTATAGAGAATAATATATTCTTTAAGTTATAATAACGTTAAATATCAATAAATCAAATTTAACTGTTTAACCTTCAAATGAGGCTACTTTCGGTTCACCAATTATAACCAAAATCTAATCAGTTTCTGAAATAATTTTACTGCAAATTTAGACTTTTTTGCAAGAAAATTTATGTATGGAAGGATTGACGGAAGGTATTGTGCTGGCCAAAATCCAATCATCTCTTCTTCTGGATGTAAACTTGAGGAATACGAAAAAATTACAATTTTTGGAATCGTGGTGTTGAAGTTATGCGATCCGAAACTTTTGTCACACACACACACAGACACACAGTCACACGTACATACATGCAGACATCATCGTAAAAATGGTAAAATCATATTAAAGGGACCCTAAAACATGCATATTCTCTAAAAACTCATCATTGAATTTTTTGACCAAAGACAATACCTTCCTTACCTAAAGGTGACGGAAGGTAAAAATACGTATAGTTTAATAAGCGTACAAGGAAGTCGTGTGTCAAATAATATTATATATGCATATAGGATTATATTATCTTCCGATATCCGCAATGACGTTTTGTGTAACAAAAAACTCAACAAGAATGCTTTTATCGTCCTAACAATGTTGTAATTTGAAACTAACTCTATTTTTCAATTTTAGAGTCTTGTAAAATTCGATTGCATAATATAACCAAGTATACAGCGTAATAAAGTTTGTTTGACATAAAATCCATGCAGCAAAATGAAGCTAACCTTAGAATTTCTTACTCATGCGGAGCCATGAAAGTTTGGAAGGAGCTCTGACAATGTATAATGACATATCTGCTATAACAAAGGTACACATCCGCTTGAGAACCCCACTATTTCACTCAATCCGTTTAAGTTTACAAAGAGAAGGACGACCAGACAAAGCAAATTTAATAAATTAATGAAAATTTAGTTAGTTTCGTTACAGTTTGCATGTTAATTTCAGTTTGTATTGGAGTGAAACTTTCAGCAGTCGTAGAAATAAGATAGCGAGCGTATTTGAGTCGAGATCACATATCTGAATTAAGTTTAATTAATGTTTAACATACGGAAATGTCAGCATAACTGTATGAAAGCGGAACGTATTTAATACAACATGAAATCTCGAAATATTCTACGTATTTGATATATTTTTGCTTCACATGGAAAAGTAGGCTTTTCGAATGTCATTTGGTAACAGAAAGTGAATAATTGCAGACCCTTGCTAATAGTAACGGTCTATAAAACAAAGTAGGTAATTTGCAGACCGGTATTGACAGCACGCACTTTAGAATTCTATTGCTTCAATCTAATCTACACATTTTATACTTTCGTTTTTGTAAATGAATGCCTTATTTTATTTTCACAATAGTGCGGCATTTATACCTTCCGTCACCTCTAGGTAAGGAAGGTATTGTCTTTGGTCAAAAAATTCGGTGGTGAGTTTTCATTGAATAAGCACGTTTTAGGGTCTTTACAATACGATTTTACTATTTTTACGATGATGTCTGTATGTGTGTGTGTGTGTGTTAGTGTGTGCGTGTGTGTGTGTGTGTATATGTGTGTGTGTGTGGACGCTTTTTCGGGCACGATATCTCCAATACTAGAATTCCAAAAATTACAATTCTTGCGTATTCCTCTTCCTTACAACCATATGCAGACCTGTTTAGATTTTGGTTATAATTGGTCAACCGGAAGTACACTCATTTGAAGATTTTAACAGTTTTTCTTGAAAAAATCAGTTAAATGTTATTATAACTTAAAGAATATATTATTGTCTATACGATTTGATTGCATTTTATATTTGATATTCAACAGATATAGAGTTAAAGAAGAATAACAATAATAAATTTTATATAAATTTCATAATTCAGCCAGCTATGCTAACTTAACCATGGAAACTGCTAATATATTCAGGTAATTCAAATTGACAGATGTCAGTATCAATAAAATGTAAATCAATGAAAGAATAAGGGAAGTAACTCTAGTGTTGGAAGTTTCTAGATATAAGAGAGACGATTACATTGGTTTGAACATGTCATGAGGAGAGATGAATATATTAATAGAAGGTGGAAGAAACATAGGAAGACCAAATACAAGATGAAAAGACTGTATTATAGAAGACTTGAGAGAAAAGGAACTGAATGAGGACGACACGCAAAACAAAAATGAGTGGAAGAAGAAAATAAAAAATAGCGACCCCCTAACGAATGGGAAAAACTAAAGAAGAAGAAGTAGATGTCAGTGTCAAGTGCAATTTGCATAGTTTGTTAATGAAATGACTTTACTGGAAATATAGGATCTTTTGCAAGAAAATTTATGTATGGGGCGCGTGCAGTAACAAGACTTTGACCCGTGTCAACATGACAGCAATTAATTATGTCCATATCTGACAAGTGTTATAATTTTTCAATCAAAATTTCATAATTTTCTTATTTCATGTGGTTTGTTTGTTATCAGGAGTATGGAATTCAGTTGCCGAGAAAGGGAATCACATAATACCAAAAATTTAGTATCTTTTGCAAGAAAATTTATGTATGGAATTTGTACATAATACACAGGATTGACGGAAGGTATTTTGCTGGCCACATCAGATTTTTTTTAGTTATGTAATATACCGACACAGCAGTTATATGTCAGATTGATTTGTAAAGGTGATAAATGCGTCACTACAGTGCCATTAGTTCCTGACTAAACGTTACCATTGAGAATGTAGACAAGTGACATTTCTCAACATTGTACAGTTAGAAATTTGGCCAGCGAGCGTTTTTTCTACTTTGTCGCGCTAGAGCGGTAAAGTAACATTTTGCGTTGACAAAAGAGAGCGCAAATGGCTTCTTTCTATGTAGACTGTAGAAAAAATATTTTTGTGTCTTTTCACTTGTAAATAAATTTATTTGAAAGAATTATATCTGTTATTCGAAGAATATATTATTCGGTAGATGGGTAGTGAATAAATGGTTTATTCGTATGTTCAATACATTTCTACAAAGTACAGATATGTTAACAAAATGGATATATTAAATATTTTTGATGCGTATGATGATATTTTGATTTTGAATTATAAATTATTAAATAATCTGATAATTTTAAACACACCATCAGACTATCAGACAGCGAATATTACCCAAACGTTTTCAGCTCTTCCCAGTAATGTCCGATTGCGAAATACGTAGTTAAACAGATATTAAGTATTATAGATTTTGAGAAATCGTCCTTCCAACCGACTCACATACATACACACACACCCACAAATACACACACATACACACATATACATCCACACACACACACAGACATCATCGTACAAATATTAAAATCGGATTGTAGGGACCTTAAAACGTGCTTAATCATTAAAATCTGGATATGCGATTTTTAGCATGAATCCAATACCTTTCTTAGCAAGAGGTAAAAATTGTTTTTCTAAGTTAAACGCTTCGGGCACGCTTTTCGTCTTACCCCCGATTTACATACCTTGAGGGAATGCTTATTCCAGCCTCGCACTCATAACTGACCTCGGTATACTTTGGTCATCTAATTCAGCGCTGACTAATGCAAATCAAGTTGTAGCTATCAAAATACAGAATTAAGCGCTTATTTGGAATATTTTGTTGCAGGTTATTCCTAATATTTTGAGCGGTACGGTATTTAGAATTTACGTATTTATTCACGTCACATATACAGAGTTTAGCAATTTCAGTTTTTTGCTGTCTTTTATTCGAAACTATAAGCCGTATAGTACGAGTAAAATCTATATCTGGATTATGGAACTGTGCAGTGAAACAGAATAGTGCTATTTACGTTTTTGCGCGTTAAACATGATCATATCTTAATGGAGCAAACAGCTCTCACGTCTATATTTCAGTTAGTGTAAACAAATACACGACCATTTCAAAACAAACTGCTAATATAAATTTTATAGCAATGACATTGGCGTCGACGGTAAACGTGTACAGCATTGGAGTATGAAATCGGAATAGACTTGCGATAGAGTTTATTGTAGAAAGCAGCAAAATTCTAAATATGTATGTATATCAGTTTTATTTATCAGTCCCTGAGCGTTGGTCAACTGGATGATAAAATAATAGATGTGTAGAATTACAAAATTGTGCGTTGGGTTAAGTTATGTTAACCCTTTGAGTCCCAATGTTATATATGTCCTGGATAGGTGTTGAAGATGTCTTCTAAAATATGTATTATAAATAACGTCTGTCACAAAAGCTTTCGGAAAATTTTCCTTTCGTCACCTATATATGTAAAAAATCTGATGTGGTCAGCACATTACTTTCCGTCTGTCCTCTGTGTTATGTACAAATTCCATACATAAATTTTGCAAATTACACTTAACACTGACATCTTTGTCTTATTTAGCTTTTCTCATTCGTTAAGGGTCGCTATTTTTATTTTCTTCTTCCACTCGATTCTGTTTCGCGAGTCGTTCTCATTTAGTTCCTTTTCTTCCATCTTATCTTTGATCTTCCTCAGTTTCTTCTATCTTCTATTACTAAGCTATTCATTATTCTTTTAATATATTCTTCATCTTTCCTCATGCCATGTTCAAACCAATGTAATCTTCTCTCTTGTATCTTTCCAGAAACTTTATCACTCGAGGCATTTTCCATACCTTTAAATCCTTACCCTATCTATAACTGTTAAAAGTTGCAATTGAGGGTACTTCCGGTGGACCAGTTATAACCAAAATCTAATCACGTCTGCATATGTACTCGAGGAATACAAAAAATATATAATTTTTGGTATCGTAGTATTGGAGTTATGCGATCCGGAACGATCGTCACATACACACCCTCACACACAAACACGCGCGCGCACACACACACACATACACACACATACATATACATATACAGACATCATCGTAAAATTAGTAAATTCGTATTCTATGAACCCCAAAACGTGCTTATTCATTAGAAACTCACTATCGATTTTTTTGATAGACTATACCTTCCTTAGCTATAGGTGTCGGAAGGTAAAAAGATATTGTCTTTGGTCAAAAAATTCGGTGGTACGTTTTTAATTAATAAGCACGTTTTAGAATCTTTGGAATACGATTTTACTATTTTTACAATGATATCTGTCTGTATAATTACAAAATTTATAATTTATGTATGGTATAGAACCTCATTGGCTATGAATAATGAGCTGTATGTAATTTGAGGGGAGGGGGTTGTTTTTCATGACTATTTCTAGCGTCAATCTTTTTATTTAATTATTTACAGAAATAAATTATTATTATTATTTTATTACTATGAAATATATTGCATAATAGTATATTATGTTACTAGGAGTAGAAAGCCGTCTTTTTGTGTTGAACCCAGCTATTGCGGCCGAGGCGCTAGCCGAGGCCAGGCAAGCTGGGGATTTTTTAAATATTTTTCTAGAATTGTTTTAATTATAGCGTTAGCAATTTCAGCCATAGTTGGCTGTGTACACTACAAAACACAAACGATACAACTGTCAAATAACAATTTTTCAATATGGTCTGTGTTGCTGTAACGACTGCTGCCGCGAGCGGTGAACTTAGAAGCTAACATTTTTTTACTAGTACAAAAATGAACAACATTGTTGTACTAGTAATAAAATGAATATCTTCTATAGTGTGTGTATAGTAGCATAATATGAATATTATTGTACACTTGAAGAAAAACTTTTTTACCTTCCGTCACCTTTAGGTAAAGGTATTGTCGTTGGTCTAAAAATTCAATAATGAGTTTTTAGTGTATATGCATGTTTTAGGGTCCCTATAATACGATTTTACCATTTTTACGATGATGTCTGTATGTATGTTCCAAAAATTATAATTTTTTCGTATTCCTCAAGTTTACATCCAGAAGAACAAGTGATTAGATTTTGGTTATAATTGGTGACCCGGAAGTACCCTCATTTGAAGATTTAACAATTAAATTTTATTTATTGATATTTAACGTTATTATAACTTAAAGAATATATTATTCTCTATACGATTTGATTACAATTTATACTTCATATTCAATAGATACAGAGTTAAAGAATTTTAAAGAAATTAAATTTTATAATTCAGCCAGCTATGCTAAACATGAAAACTATTAATATATTCATATAAAAAAATGACAGATGTCAGTATCAATAAAAAGTAAATTAATGTGGCAGAGATGAGGATGTTGAAGTAGATGTTGGGGAAAACACGGAAAGATACGGTAAGAAAATAACTCTAGTATTACAAGTTTCTAGAAAAATACAAGAAATATGATTACATTGGTTTGAAAATGTCATGAGGAGAAATGACGAATTATATTGGAACAAGAATGAATAGTTTACTAATAAGAGATTGAAGAAACAGAGAAAGACCAAAGATAAGATGGAAGGACTGTATTGCGGAAGACTTGAGAGAAAAGGAACTGAATGATAACGACATGCAAAAATAGCGACCCCCAACGAATGGGAAAACTTAAAGAAGAAGAAGATGTCAGTGTCAAGTGCAATTTGAATAGTTTTTTTATGAAATAATTTTACTGGAAATTTAGAATCTTTTGCAAGAAAAATTATGTATGGAATTAATACATTATACACAGGATTGACGGAAGGTATTGTGCTGGCCACAACAGATATTTTTGAAATGTTTTCTGAAAAGTGTAAAACCGTTCATTTGAAATGCAACATTTGCAAACCTAAATAATATATTTTCATTATGATGAAAATATAATTGGACGTGTAATTTTTAATGAGCAACTTTTGATTATTCACTTAGCCCTGTGGGAAATTTGCCGATCCGTCCCTGTCCCTAGCTTACAGAGCATAAATTAATTAGTAAATGGGTAAACATGTACAATCATTCCAACTTTCCAGATAATTTAAAGCGAAATTCAAAAGGGAAATCTGTGAATAAAAGACAGCAACATTTCACAACAATGCGCGATGATTAAATCAACCAAAATATGAATCGCAAAACAAGTTTCATTTCGCCACAATAGAAAAACTTGACAATAACGCAATTCTTCCACAATCTCATTTGCTCGCGGGACGTCTACGCCGCACTAATTGTAACAAATTTCAAATATTAATTACGATTTTAATTTGTACTTGGAGAGAAACAGAAACAGAATGAGTGTCAGCAGCTGCTCTGCTAGTCGCGTTTCATTTGTTAGGTTTATCAAGGCGGGAATCGCGAACAATTTCCATGGAAATCCTTACGCGTATTACGTGTTAACTTGTCGCTCGTAAATTCGCGGATTCTAAAGCGAAGCCTGCGACGAAAGGCGAAAGGAAAGCACTTGCTTCGCGGCAACTTTTATTGAAGCGTTTAAATTATACGGCTGTGTTACGATACAATGTTAGTTTTGTCAATGGTCTGTTCCTGATCGCTTTCAAATGCTCATTGTACACAAGTGTTGTTTGCCATCGAAACAAGATGTTGGCAGGTACCTATTTTTACTTCCTTGTACGTAAGTAAAGGAAGTATTGTAATCGCGAAAAAATTCGGTTTCCAGATTTCAGCGGAAATATCCATTTTGATCATCCCTGAATTCATTTTGACTAATTTCGTCGTGACGTCTGTACGTACGTACGTATCTTGCATAACTCAAAAACGGTAAGCCGTAAAAAGTTGAAATTTTGTATTTAGGACTCCTATAACATCTAGTTGTGCACCTCCCTTTCTGGTTATTACACAATATCCAGAAGTGGCACTTTACATGAAGCCTATAATAGATTTTAATAAAAAACTGTTTTAAAATATAATCCAAAACTTTTCAAATTTGGTATACAAGACTTTTATATCAATCAAAATAACATAATAGATTTTGGTTAAAATAGGCTAACCGGAAGTGGTACATCACTTGAAGTTGTTAACAGTTTGTCTTGAATAAAATGATTTTATTTTGATTTTAGAAATAAATGCTTCAAATAAAAGTTTTAGAGAATTAATTTCTGCGTCTAGCACATCAAGTATTATTTATTAAATTAGCCCTTTGTATAAGCGATATATGTAAATTTAAAAATTATATACTTTTTTGTTTTTGTAATAAAGCATGCTATGGATTAGGACAAAAAAATAAAATGTTCATGTCAAATTACGTTAAATACGTGCAATTTTATGATTCGTACAATAACAAATATTATATTTTTATTGTGAAATTAGTCATATTCATTGTTGTAATCAAATATTTCTTTGTTATAATCAAAACTCTCTTTAAAAAGAAGCGGGTTAGATTAATTTAAGAATGGTAGTAGTAAATGAATTATTTTTTGTTCTATATCAAAATATTTCTCGGGCTTGGACCTGTAAGCCGTAAAATGTTGAAATTTAGTATTTACGACTTGTATAAAGTTTAGTTGTGCACCTCCCTTTATGGTCGATATATATCTTACCGTTTCGAAGTTAAAATTAATATTTTGTAATTTAGTTATTTAAAAAATATGTATAGTTTAATAATCGTACAAGGAAGTCGTGTGGTGTCCACATCAGAGCCAAGCGTTTCGGGCGCCCTCGGCAAGTGATTCTTATGCGCCCCGCCATAACCCCCCCCCTCTACTATGTAATTTTAAATACTAAAGTAAACATTATTATTTTGTAGAGAAGCTATAAATATTGTATAAATTTTACACGGATTTTATTACTAAGAAATAAACACTGGACATTTTAAGAAACATTTTTTATGGAGTAGGTACATATTTTAAGGAGCACTGACAATTACAAAAAATGTAGATACAATAAAATATACATTCCAAATATAATAAAAATGCGCACATAAAAAGTTAAAAAAAATGTATTAATCACTAAGAGTAACTTTGCGCGCCTTATTTCTACCAAATTGGCTTATTAACTCTATCATATCTAAGGTATTTAATAAATCTGATTCAATAGAAATGATAGCCAAATTTTGAAGACGTTCTTGAGACATTGACGATCTTAGATAGTTTTTAATAATTTTTAGTTTTGAGAAAGATCATTCGGCAGTAGCTACGGAAACAGGTATAGTTAACAAAATACGCGGTGCTGTAGTAGTGTTTGGTAATGCTTGAATTAATTGTTTTTACTAATATAATTTAATGTTTCGTTTGGAAATGTAATCTCTGGGCCAAAATTTTGTAAAAACTGTTATTCATGCAATAATTCGTGACCATTTATATCACGTTCATTTTTTTTTTCTTTGTTGAAATATTTTCAAGTTCGCTACATAATTTCAACTGCTTTCTGAGTACTGAGAAAATTTTGAAATGCCATACAAAAAATTAAAATTATTTGAATAAGTTGATAATAATTGAAACCCTTTTTGTACGGATTGTGTGGTCGCATCTAATACACAATTAAAGCAGTTAACTTTAAATTTTAGTTCTTCGGTCGCAATTGTTTCGTCGACATGTTCATAACTGAACTGCTTTTTTTATTTTTCTTAGTCTTAAAGAACCACTATTTTCCAACTTTGCTTCAACATCTAACAGAGAAGCGACTTCCTTAACAACGACTAGTAAATCAAAGAAACCTCTATTTGATCTATAGTTTTTTCAAATTCGCGCATGCTTCTGAAATATTGAAATTTTTACATTGTAACATTTTGCTTGTAATATTTACTTTACTTAAAACATTGTACCACAAAAGCAATGCGCAAATAAACTCAAATTGTTTAATTTTTTCCCCTAAAGCAGTAGCTATTTTTTTTAAATAAAAAATTGAATGGAATACTGAAAAATTGTAATGTTTACTTTAAAATGTACTTTTACGTATATTGAGTAACTAATGTAATCCTAAAAATCAGTATTAAACGCTGTTTATTTTATCTTTGATTTATACAGAGTATTTTAAAAGGTACGAGTTTTGTTTAATCGGCATATTTTTAAGCGGAAGTTATAATTTATAAATTATTATTCCTATGTCCCTGTCATTCTTGATTTATTTGATACATTATAATAAACAAATAACAGGTAACCGAAATAAAATGTTATTTTATAGTAAAATTATGGGGGGAAAGCAATTTGCGAGAAAGCAGTCGCTGCACTTTACATCGAACAAGTTTTTTTTATATTCAAAAAAGTAAAAAAAAAATGCTTAAAGGCCGTACGGCGCCCTTGGCAACGTTGCGCCGTTGGGCCCTGCCCGACCTCGCCCTTATGGGCGGCGCGGCCCTGAGCACAGTAACTTATAGTGCACATCGTCATAATAGGCGTTTTCGTAAAGTTAGTCGGAGCTTTCCGACGGATCTGTTCGACGACGTCACAGATATACAGGGTGGTGACCGCGACTCCGGGACATAGGACTTTAACATTTAAAATCATACTTTCTTAATTTCCTGCTTCCCTAATTATTTTTTCCTGCTTCCCTAATTATTTTAGGTAAAAAAAGCTTCAAATAAAATTCGAAATAATATTTGGCGTCGGTTGGGATCGAACCCGGGTCATTTAACATTTCTTATATATAGAAATAATTCAAATTGTATCTATTCTTTCGTTCTATGAGGAATTTTCTCCTACCTTCTAATATATTCAAAATTCTTTATATTCACTGACGGTATTAACGGTATTTCTTAAGGATATATGTAATATTAATATAGGTACTTATAATTTTATATATTTAAATACAATAACAAATTTTAAATGTACTTACTTCCCAGAAAAATCTTTCTATAATGTTAATAAAAGTGTTGATTCTTGACACTGACATTTTGCATTTATCTGTCAATTATAAACATTTCAATAGGTCAATTGATTTCCATGGTGTTGTTTGGGCAGCGAGATTTATTACAAGTTACAACAGATTATTCTATATTGTTATATAATATATCTCTAAATCTATAGAAGTTATAATAAAAAAAATTAAATGTATGTAAGTTTTTTCTTAAGAAACTATCACTTTCGATTGTCCAATTGTTACCAAAACCCATTTAATCTACCCATTAATGTTAGACTGAGGAATCCGTAGCTAAACAGGTCTTTAGTTGTATAGAATATATATATATATATATATATATATATATATATATATATATATATATATACAGGGTGATCATGCGAGAATGAACCAGCAATTATCTTCGTTATTATGTGAGATAGCGATTATCTTCAAATAAATAAATTTACTATAGACAATATCGGCAATAAGATGCCGTATCAAGAAGCGTTCTATTACTTGCGGTTCCGGAGTATGTGATACCAACTTTGAAATTTCAAATGGAACATACTATATTTTTTTATATTTTTGAAAAGTACACAAAATTTGCTTTTTAATGATAGGAAACAAGTAGGATGTTGTATTATTAAAAAGTAAAATGGCGGACGTTTGAAATATCTTACAAAATAAGTCAAAAAAGTGTGGAATTTTGTTTTATTGGATTTGTTGCCTAGGTTACGTCATATAAATGAATTTATCTCAAAAAATATCATCATCTATGAACAAAAAAACAATTAAAATCTCACCCACTTGATTTTTTTTTCATTCAAAATGTTCATATTTCAAACGTCCGCCATTTTATTTTTTAATAATATAATGTACTACTAATTTACTACCATTGTAAAGCAAATTTTATTTACTTTTCAAAAATATAAAAAATATAGTATGTTCCATTTGAAATTTCAAAGTTGGTATTACATACTCCGGAACCGGAAGTAACAGAGCGCTTTTTGATACGACATCTTATTGTCTATATTGTCTAAAGTAAATTTGTTCATTTGAAGATAATCGCTAACTCACTTAATAACGGAGATAATTGCTGGTTCATTCTCGCGTGATCACCCTGTATATCGTGTATCCAACATCCACATGCACACACATGCACACACACACACACATAATCGTAAAAATGTTAAAATATAGGGACATTAAATTGTGTTTATTCGATAAAATCCGGATATGCGATTTTTTGCATGAATCCAATACCTTTCTTAGCTAGAAGTAAAAAGATATGTTAATTTTTTTTGTAACACCTCATTATGTTTTATTTCGTGTTTGCAATTGTCATTGATTAGTTGCTCTATTAATGTTGATAAGGGTTAGTTACGTAAATTTGTTAATATTTAGGTAACACATAACCTCATAATAAATGACATTTATAAAAAATGAATAATAAGTACTGCCACCCTTATAGTTAATCTTATTTGAGTATATTATTCACAATTACGAGAAGTAGAATACAAAAACGTAAAGATAAAATCAATATCGAATCGAATAGTGAGTTTCATTGTACGTTTCAGGCCAATTTAAAAGATTACAATTTTGATAAATACTCCATTATACTTCATAAAAACAGTGGTATTAAATCCCTTATATCCAGTTTAACCCTTACATTTTTAATAATAAATCCACAAGCAATTAACTGTATCTCGCAAACCATCTGAAAAAATCAGCCGCAATAGCTTCAAGATAAATTTAATTAATTTGTAATTACAATCATAATCCTTATTTAATTGGATTGTGAATACTTTATTTGATTAAATATTTAATTAATGTGGTTAATTACGCCCACACACCCACTCGCGACATTTATTTTTTTTACCGAGAATTCCCTATGCTCCTCATTATGACATGTTGGAACCGTGCGATAATATTTTATTTTATACTTCGTTTGTGGAGGCTGACGCATAAGTCTGACTTCATACCTACTCATTATTACAAGTGCTGCATGTACTCACCACGTTTTTAATTATGTAGCTGTAATTATGGCAGGGTTAAGGTATGCAATGATTAATAATGAGAAAATCGGAAAACTGGTAATTGGAAAGGAATCGATAATGAATTATGAACACTTTTTGGTTTTTTATAATACCATCTGTGCAAATACTTCATATTTTCTGTTTTTCTATTTTGCCTGTAGAATATGAACATGAAATACAAATATTTCGAAATTCGAAATGATACGCGTTTTTACTATACTCTATTTCAGATAAGAATAGACTTGGTGGTGTTGCGGAGCCAGCCTGTTTTACACACATAAAACTTATGAAATAGTTTTGTTTCGTGCATGAGAGACTTAGGTCAAAACGTCAAAATTTGATAATTTTTAATTCTTTAGTAAATATAGTTACTTAAAGTTTATAGATACATTATAAAGTTTAAATGGAATAAATAATATACCTGCTTGCTTACATATCTTGCAATCTTCAGATTTCCATAATAAAAAGAAATAAGCAAAAACGAATAGTTTTTAGAAGATTATTAAATAAAAAAATATTTATGAACAAACAATAATAATTAAAATTATAGGATTCTTTTATGCAAGTTACTTCTTATTGGTTGATTCTGTATAGTTTCTATGGATATTTCTTCATTTTATTTTTACGCCGGCGGCATAAAAATTAACAACTTCTACTCCGGCGGCGTAGAAATTAAACTTTGAATCAAGTCACAAAAGATGCTACTTTTATAACTATTGAAGAAAAATGATATTTAACAGCGTTTTTTTTTTTCGACAACCGGAAGTAGTAGTATTTTAACAAAAATCTTCTAAATATTATTTTTTGAATATTTATGTTATTACAACTATTAAAGAACAAAATTCTCTATCCAATAAATTTTAAAAAAATATTATACCTTATATAGATATATAATCATACGTAATATAACAAGTGATATGATTATCATCGATGATATTCTCGAGTGAAACCGATCTGCAGATTTCACGAGTCCGAAGGACGAGTTGAAATGTGCTGCTTCGGTTTCACGAGCAATATCTTCGATTATTAATCATATCACGAGCTTATATTTAATGAGAGAATATAATGAATTTTTGCAATCTAACCTAACCTAACTTTTAATATACATATTCATATTGTATTAAAACATGGTACTTACGAGTTTTATTTGATATTTCGGAGTTTGAATTATTGTTATTATTTATTTTTATACTCAAAATTAATTGTCAATGTCATAAATAAAGAAAACAAATCCCTTAGTGACGACTATAAATACGGTGTTTATTTCCTTGTTTTTTATCATCGCTGTGATAAACGCGTAGCTAGGGAGATTCTGAATGTTGATTGGCGGAAAACATGTCATGTGACTAAGGAATTATATTCTCTATAAAATAATGTGTTGTAGTAAATCTCACAACCTGCTCACAGCCCAAACATCTCCATGGTAACTACTTGAGAAATTAAAATGTCTGTAATTGACAGATAAATGTGACTAGTGTCAAAAATTCAGAGAAAGAACTGAAGGCTTTTTCTGGGAACGATATTTAACACGTTCGCTACCGCGCGACTCATATATGAGTCGGTTGGTTTTGTATTATAGACCGTTGGCTCATATATGAGCCGAGAAGTTATTTGTACTTTGTGTATTATTAATTACAGGTATATTACAAGAACCCTCAGAAATATCGCCAATCTCGTTAATGAATTGGAAAACCTCGAACATATAGAAGAAATGTAGAAAACTTGCTCATAGAATGAATTTAAAATTATAGAAAATACGTAAATATAAATATTAGGTGTAATTAGAATTTTTTATGTATACAAGAAATATTATATACATTACTTATATACATTTATTATTATTTTGGCCTCCAATATCCTTCCGTCTTAGGCCTCGAAATTTGTAAAAGCGGCACTAAAAGTTGACAACACTATATTTGCATAAAATCGTCGTATTATGTATTACTTTAGTTCCGATTTCTGAACTTTTAATGACGATTTTTGTGCACTTTAGTTACGATTTCAAGTGAAATACTTTAGTCAACAGAGTCAATATCAATATCAACAAATAAAAACAAAATAAAATATACAGGTTTTGTTTTTAGTAAATATATACTTTTGGTTATGTTGACTGTTCAGATATATAAAAAAGTGATCCTCTTGTTAACAACTGGTATACGATATCATATCATTTACATAGCTTTTCCAATTCCAGTATTTTTATAAATAAACAATATAATTCATTTGCTATACGTCAAAATAAATTCGTTTGTCAAAAACCCGTCATTGGTTTATTTCCAATCACGAATGTAAACTGTAAACAATTCAGCATCGCGAGCAATTCCAAACGATTGAATACAACCACCGTTTTTATTACTCTGACCACACATGCAGGGATATTTAGCTTGGACCGGTGAAGTTGGCAACATTGACGGCGGTTTCCGTTTTCAATGAACTTTATTAAACTAGCACGGAGTGACCGCACGTTTCCATTAGTCAGTTGTCTCTCCACGAGGAATATGGATAGGGGAATTGTAGCCAGCTCTGAAGTTTCCAATGTTTCATGTTGTTTTGTTAGAGAATTTAGATTGTTGACAACAGCTAGTTGTATTTAGTTTGTGATTTTGAATATGGATAATGGATAACACTGTTGATTCATTTAGCTATTTCTAGACGTGCAGATGGTCAATGTTCAATGTTATTTATTGATTAATGGATGCATATTGCCACGGGATTATAATTCGATGCATTATCATGCATGCTAAATTAAGGTAGTTATAGCGTGAACCATTTTACCCAGAATTAATTGAAATTTTAAGTACATCTCAACTAAAGTATAATATACCTCTCCAAGTTTTAAAACAATTGACCACGCGGTACCTGAGATATTTGCAATTAAATTTGGCCTTTTTAACACGTGAAGAATAGGAAATGGCAAAATAAACACAACATTTTAGATTATAACTTTTATATCCATACCGACATTTAATCGAAAAACTAGTATGTTATAGAAAACTAATTAACGAATTTTATGTAAAAATTTGAAAATATTTCCCATCCAGATTTAATTTTATTGCCTCTAGAAAATTATAATCTGAAGATACGATAAATAGGTAGAATTATACTTGACAACCATGTACAAGCGTTCCAGTTGGAGGTATCAGTTATGTTAACACCCGCTTGGTATTAGCGAATAAGAGGTGATCTTTGGTTAAAGTAATTTCAGACGTACATTCGAAGAAAATATTTTTTAAATTAGTATTTTACGTGAAAAGCATGAAAACTTTTAACAGTATAATACTACTTTTGTAATTTTACGAAAAATATATTAATTTGTTTTGCAGTTTCCATTTGTAGTTTAGAATTAGTATTATATCTCAAAATATCTTATTAATTTTATACCCGAATGTACCAATAAATGTCTAGGTGCGACGTTGCCACAGTTATTCTCCAACATTCATACTGTAATGTGAGTACATTGAAATACAACACTTATGTATGTGTTAGTGCGAGTGGTACAGTTTAAAAAAAAACTTTTCTACGGAAAAATAAAGAAAATTCATCTGTTACAGTGTTTGATTAACTATTTTAATGCAATCTGTGTATATAATATAATGTTAAAAATTATGTTATTGCAAATATGAACTGCATTAGCTTAATTTTTATTTTGAACATAGAACTAGTTTTTGAATAGGTACACTCGAGTGACAACTACCTTAAGAGAATGTGGGTTCCATGTACTCTTTTTATTTGTTCGTGTGATGCGATGGTACCTATATGTCAACACAAAAATTTTATACAAACAGCAGATTTCATTGACATATTTCTCGAAAAATAAGAATTATTTATAGAGAATAAAAAATATCAAGTAGACTGTGGAAAACAAAATTTGCATAATCATTTTAAATAGCAAATTATTTGTCATAAAAATAAATTGCGAAAGTTATATTAGAAACATTGTCGAATTATATAAATGGACGACACGTTTGTAGCCAATCCATGTTTGGGGTGAGACTGTCACATTCCGTTGGCGGCAATTTAAATGTTAATGTTCTGTGGATTTTTTTTTTTCGTTTGAAGTATTGTTGTGTTTTATGTTTATATTCTTAGTCTTTAAATTAGTGTTAATATTTGTGTATCATAGTGTTACTTAAATTTATTATCTTTTAATTATCTTTTTAATATTTATTTATCGTTTAATAAACGTATTCTTTTAATTAACAATAATTGTCTGAGTTTTACACTTCACCCATATAAATAAAAACGTTACAATATGTTCAGGAATTACTGCAAAACAATATAAACTTTTCTTATCACTTTAATTCTAAGTATTCTTATGTTCATTACCGTCCCTGTAATTGTAATTTGTAAGTATGCTATTCTTTAATATGTTATTTCCTCAAAAGTAAACTCTGTTTATATTTCAATTCATAGGTTATGTATTTAAATTTGACAGCTATTGATGGCATTTAGTAACTTTATTCTTAGGTTACCTAGCGTGTTATAGTGACATTTAGGGCGATATTACAGGTTTCTTTTATTAAAGTTACTTCTTATTCGTTGATTCTGTATAGTTTCTATGGATATTTATTTATTTTATTTCTACCCTGTGAATCAAGTCACAAAAGATGCTACGTTTATGACGTTTGAAGAAAAATAAAATTTATTAAAAAATCTTGGCCTACTAAGAACAATCCTAGCATTTATGTTAGGTTAACTAGCTGATTTTTAAAAAATCTTTAAATTATCGTACGACAGACAATAATAATAATAATAATAATAATAATTAAAAATGCTCTCATGCATGCAAAAGTTCCTTTCAATTTGAAGTAGATATCTAACGAAATTTAAAACACTTCCCAACATGCCATAATTACAATCAAGACAGATTCATTTGTGTTTCGTTCGGATATATCGTCATTAGAAATGCATTATTAGTAAATAATTAAATTCCATCGTTGGAAGTCGCCATCGCTATAGCCATCGTCAGTGTACGTGGCTAGAAGTTCTGAACTTTCCACCTTTTGTTCAGGTGAATGGAAATCCGCAATTAGAGTGCAGGAAAATTGCACTGAGCACGCCACACAACAAATTGAAAGTTATAATTAACAACATACTGCACAAACAATATCATGCAGGCCAGAGTAGACGCCAGACAGTTCTATGGAGTTGGTTTGTTAGCGGATTATTCGGTTGCCACGTGGAAGATGGAAGAAACTTCATACCATAGGATGAGCCTGGAATATATTGTTGGATACTAATTACGAGGATATTATAACCCTCGGTCAAATTATGTAAAATAATAATAAACTGGAAAATAGCATATTGTAATAATAGAGTTGCCAACCTACGCTAGAACAGTCTTAGAATTGCTATTGTGTGTTCTATTTTAACTGTCAAAAGTTCTACTCTCCCTAAATAATAAATATTTTCAGCAATGTTGTCTTCAGCGATATCATGAAGTAATTTAACTTTAATAAACCTCGTACTCCGTTTTAGATTTACTGTGATTGATTTTTCGTATAAAATTAAAAACGATTTTGCAAATAAATATTTTGAATCTGTATACATATAAAAATTCTAATGTGACGAACACAATACCTCTCGCCATTTAATTTTTATTAATTTAAATACATATACCTATGGGATCTCGTGGCCGCGTGTCTGAATGTCTGGTCGCGAATTTGGGAAACCGGATTCAATCCCCACCAACGCCAAATATTTCGAATTTTAAATGGCACAAAATTGACCTCTGTGGTGCGCTCTCTATGGCAGCAATGAGTCACCCTGGTATAAGCCCAAACTACATTAAATAAAGGCAAATTTGCGCAGAATTATTCTTTGTAGAAACGACTTTTTATCCCTGTCAAAGTTTCCAGTATGACTAATTCTCAACATTTTCTTGGGAACTTAGTAATATTGGACATACGATCCTTTAACAATATATAATTTAAGTTTCTGGTGCTTGATAAAAAGCATTATCTCATTTTTGAGAAAAATATGAAATATTATTCGTTACCTCCTCTAAGGTACAAACACAATAATTTTTGAGCTATGGCAACTAAAATGATAGATCTATGTTTGACACATATAGACTAAGTTAACAACTTCACAAATAAAATATCCTTGCACGAAGTTAAACGTGGTGAACAAGTTAATCATATTATTTTACATGTATTTGTAGTATAATATAATTATAATTTATTCATATTAAATTTTCCAATAATTGTATTCATGTGCAATATGAAAACAAACATTTGAACTACTAATTATGCAATGTATTTAATTTCATTATGTAATTTTTTTTCTTTTTAATGGTTGTAATTAATTAGATTGAGAAAATATGATCATATTCTTCATGGTCCTTATAAACAAATTTAATTTAACACTGTAGAATTCTTTACTATATTAAAATAAATTATAATACACTTGTGACAATAAAATTAATATAGACCCATGAAATGTATTATTGACTGGAATGCGTATACCAATTTGATAGTGAAGGTCTATTGAATATCGGCCGCTGGAGGATTCGGCAAACATCGGGAGAATTCGTGAGGACGATTATTACACGACTAAAAATTGTCACAAGTCCTACGCATATCGGGTCCTCTGGGCAAAGTTCGATTTACATTGTGAAAAAATACATGTGCGGTAGAAAGATAGGTTCAACATTAGGAGAATAGATGTCTCTCTTGTTTTTTAAACGAAATTTATCTAACGACCTACCAAATATTCAAATATAGAAATAAAATATTTGCTAGGGTCCAACACAATTAATTTCTGTCCAACATTAAATTCCAGCCCCTCCATCCCAGTGAAAACCACGGTTAATACAATTCTTGCCGTCTCTGAAAAGTTAAGAATGTTGATGTTATATTAAGCATCGATGGGAGCCAACACGGAGCGAAGCGGAGTGATTGCTGCCGACGGATCGCCAATGTACCGGCTAGGTTTTTTGATCCATATTTATTAGTGGTGGGATCCGGATAATTTCGGTTTCGGATCCAAAAATATCCGGATTATTTAATGTTAAAGTATCCAGATCTTGGATCCAAATCTCAGTATCGGATTTTGGATCCGGATCTGACTATCGGATTTTGGATCTCATTTAATAAATATATTAATATAAAATAACATGAAATATGCGACTTTTCATTCACAAATTTGCTAATAAACTTTCGCGACTTCAAAATTCGTGACGTCACGGCTTGTTACTCACACAAAGTCACTCCTCTCACACACACACAACGGTCCACGTAGTTTCCGTTTGCTGTTGTAACCAAACTTACCTAAAATTGTGACAGGTGACAGCAGAGTTAAGAATAAAGGTATGTATATAAAACATTTATTAAAATAAATACCAAAATTGTATGACATATGTTTTTCGTTAACAATATGTTGCTGTCACAAAATCAAACTGACAAGTGATAATGCAAACAATCATAGTTCCAAGCACAACCGTGACGTCAGCGTCCAAATATTTGAAATTAAAGACTTGTAAGGTGTAAAACATACACCTACATATTTAATTTGACCTATTCTTTCAAGAAAAAATCTGATGTGAACACCACACGACATCCTTGTACGATTATTAAACTATACACATTTTTTTAATAAATAAATTACAAAATATTAATTTTAACTTCAAAACAGTAAGATATATAGCGACCATAAAAGGAGTTTTTAAAGAGAGTTTTGATTACAACAAAGAAATATTTCATTACAACAATGAATATGACTAATTTCACAATAAAAATATAATATTTGTTATTGGACGAATCATAAAATTGCATGTATTTAACGTAATTTGACATGAACATTTTTTTATGTTTTTGTCCTAATCCATAGCAAGCTTTATTACAAAAACAAAAAAGTATATAATTTTTAAATTTACATATCTCGCTTATACAAAGGGCTAATTTAATAATACTTGATGTGCTAGACGCAGAAATTAATTCTCTAAAACTTTTATTTGAAGCATTTATTTCTAAAATCAAAATATAATCATTTTATTCAAGAAAAACTGTTAACAACTTCAAGTAATGTACCACTGCCGGTTAGCCTATTTGAACCAAAATCTATTATGTTATTTCGATTGACATAAAAGTCTTGTAGGTATACCAAATTTGAAAAGTTTTGGATTATATTTTAAAACAGTTTTTCATTAAAATCTATTATAGGCTTCATGTAAAGTGCCACTTCTGGAAATTGTGTAATAACCAGAAAGGGAGGTGCACAACTAGATGTTATAGGAGTCCTAAATACAAAATTTCAACTTTCTACGGCTTACCGTTTTTGAGTTATGCGAGATACGTACGGACGTACGTACGTACGTACGTACCGACGTCACGACGAAATTAGTCAAAATGGATTCAGGGATGATCAAAATGGATATTTCCGCTGAAATCTGAAAACTGAAATTTTTCGCGATTACAATATTTCCTTTACTTACGTACAAGGAAGTAAAAAATAAATTAGAAAATGTGAAATGACCCCATTGTGAGTAGTGGGAAGAGTATATACGACTACTAGGCAGGGTCAGCAATTGTCATTCAATGGGGCTTCAGTTGAGCGTATGCGAGTTCCAGTTATTAATTATATTTCAGTGTGTGGACCTTATGTTGTTGCAAATTTTTGAAAAACATATAACCATATAATCAATCTAGGGCGTTCTAATAAATTTTGCAGAATACATTAATTGATGTTCTAACAACAAAAGGTAAATATAATTTATCCTTCAAACACTCCATACAAATGAGTGTGTACTTATGTTAAACAAGCTTTTTTATCCAATGAATAACTATCCATTATGCTACGTTATAAACATTTACATTTGGAAAAGTTAATAAATTTGGTTTGTCATCAGAGACAAGATTTATATATTATTTATTCATTTCACATCATTATGTATGTGTTCACGAATGTATGATCATGTACATTAATTATTAATGCTTTAATGTATAGACCGCATAGCAATATTTTCCACCAATTAGTAATTTTGACATGCTGTAGGAAAATTATGATATTGTTTTGAAACAATAAATAATAAATAGGAATATATAAATATAAATACATTCATTAACTTACAAATATTAGATATTTATGAATATATTACACCTTAAAATTGTATCATGTTTAAAATAAAATAATAAATATATATTTTTTGTACTCATGCATTGAAATGTGTTGTTTCGCGTCAACTACGCAACGTCTAAAATGTCAATTTCGCAGGACTCCATCAGATAAGTAACCCGGAAATTTGGAAAAAAACTCTCCTATTTCTAAATCATTTCTTAAATAACTATATTTATAATAAAAAATCTGATGTGGCCAACACAATACCTCCCGTTTAATTTAATTTTTATTCATGTAAATACTTAAAATTAAAATAAATTTAAATACCGGATTCGATCCCGACCAACGCCAAATATTTCGAATTTTAATTGGCACAAAAATAACCCCTGTGGTACACACTCTCCACGCCAGCAATAAGTGCTCGTGAGATAACACCCGCACGATCCAAATATGTCATCATTGTTACCGAAATCTGTGTACAAAGCAGATTGGCAGACCCAGCAATGGTTATGCCGAGATTATATATTTATTTTATTTATTTATATACTTACCTATATTCATTGCTGGCGAAGAGAGTGCATTCCAGGGGTCAATTTTGTGCTATTTAAAATATTTGGCGTCGGTCGGAATCGAACCCGTTTTCCTCATTCGCGTGAAGTGACGCCTGGTAAACGCCTGCACGGAACAAATATGTCATCAGTATCACCGACATCTGCGTACAAAGCAGATTGGCTAACCCAACAATGGGTAATTTGCCGTGATGATATATTATATATTTTTATTATCTTACCTATATTCCTACATATTTCCTTATGCTGGAAACTATTAAGTTCCTTTCCATATAATTATTTTTCCATTTTAAAACGTTAATATTATTATTCGAAATGATTAGTTTGTTGAGAGTGACATAGGTATATTTGTCAGTTACAAACATTTGAGATGTGAATTGTGTAACCATGTGTACGAGTTGTGTTTAAAACGTAGGCTCCGGGATTAAAATTATAGATAGTTTTATAAATTTATCCATAAAATGTATAGAAAAAGTATTAATGCAAACCTGTAGAAAATCTAATAATCTTTGATTTTTATATAAGATAAATCTCGAAAAAATAACATTTACAGGTATTTTTCGAAGAAAAATTATTTTGAGCTTCCAGTAAAGTGCCATTTTCGGTTATCTTTCCAAAATCTAATGGCATCTTTCCATATAAGAGTAAGGTAGAAATACAAGGTTTCAAAATTTTCTGAACGATAGTATTTGTATTTGAGCTAAAGAGGATCCACACACTCATACACACATACAAACTAACAACAACGTAAAAATGTTAAAATTGGATTGTAAGGATCTTAAAACGTGGTCATTTACCAAAATCTCGATATGCGATTTTTAGCACGATCCCTATACCTCCCTTACCAAGGGTAGCGGGGGGTAAAAATGACCACATGTAACATATTCTCATAAACGTATTATCTACAATTTATTGAAGTTCTCGATATAAAAAAACTCAGTATACATAAATTAGCAGAATTATTGAAAATTTTGATTCAAATTTTAAACCACAACAGAAAAGGAACTTTTTTAAAACAGTGGGCATCAATATAGACAAACTTATATATGAATAGTTTAATAAGGCAGAAATAAAATCATTCGTTTGTAAGGAACTATAATTTCACTGCATAATTTCATTGTCTCTTTAAACAGACACCTCATTTAACCGGAAAAATAATCGGCAACTAGTGCTGTCTGCTTAAGAAGATTCCACTGTATTTTGAAATTTCTTTTTTTCAATAAAGGTGATTTTTACCTCCCGCAAGCCTTGGTAAGGGAGGTATAGGGATTGTGCTAAAAATCGCATATCGACATTTTGGTAAATGACCACGTTTTAAGGTCCCTAGAATCCATTTTTAACATTTTCACGATGATGTCTGTGTGTATGTGTCTATGTGTGTGTGTGGGTGTGGATCCTCTTTACGCTCTAACGCAAATACTATCGTTCAGAAAATTTTAAAATCTTGTATTTCTACCTTATTCTAATATGGAAAGAAGCCATTAGATTTTGGTGATAATCGGATAACCGGAAATGGCAGTTTACTTGAAGCTCAAAATAGTTTTTCTTCAAAAAATACTTTTAAATGTTATTTTTTCGCAATTTGTTATTATAAAAATTAAATATTATTCCATTTTCTACAGGTTTGCATTAATACTTTTTCTATATATTTTACGGATAAATTTATAAAATAATATAAAAATTATATCTCGGAGCTTATGCTATATGCCTGGTTACACAGTTCAGCTCAAATGTATGTAACTGACAGATAAATGTCACTGTCAAAAAAATAATCATTTCAAATTAATAACATTAACATTTTCAAAAGAAAATTGTAAATAGAACAAGAGTTACATGGAAAGGAACTTAATATACATAATTACAAATTAATAATAATGTTTTAAACCAAAAATTGTGAATAGAACAATAGTTAAATGGAAAGGAACTTAACATAGATAATTTCTAGTAGTAGCAAATATGCAGGTATATATTTAAATAAGAAAATAAATATATTATCACAGCATATTACCCATTGCTGGATGTGCTAATACACAGATTGTACACAGATTTCGGTAATGATGATGACATATTTGTATCGTACGGGCGTTTACCATGCTTCACCTCACGGGTACTCATTTTTGGCGTGGAGAGTGCATCACAGGGGTTAGTTATGTGCCATTTAAAATTTGAAATATTTGATAGTGGGAATTGAATCCGGTTCTCCAGATTCTCCACCAGACACTCAGGCACGCGGCCATAAGACCCCATAGGTATATCTATTTAAATTAATAAAATTTAATGGCGGGAGGTTTTGTGTTGGCCACATCAGATTTTTATTTTTGGTGGCAACGGTGGAGTCTAAAAACATTAAAATACCTAAACTACCTTCACACTGTCTTTGTACGTATATTAAAAGAATTATTGCTGAAGAAATGATCTAGTTTTAAACACAATAATTTCTAAGTATATCCTAGAAAATCTCGCATTCCTGTTCCTGATTACCACTAATCCAGAAAAAAATAACGTGCAATTATTTTACTTTGAAATATACACAAATTGCATGTTTTATTTTGTGTGTACAATAGAGAAATAACTAGCAGTGCTTTGTAATTTCATTCCGGTGAAACAATCCCCGGAATAAAAATGTGTTACAGTATATGCCTTCATATTAACGACTGGGAACTGCGACCTGCGACTACACGAGCTACAGCAAATTGAGGAAACGATGATAAGCGACAAAACTGCTGCATGAATAAATGATGATGTTGTTGCTTACAAACAGTAGGTACGAGGTTAATGTGATCACAGCACAGGTGATGAATCGATTTACAACTTTTAAATTTTTTGACATAGAATAATGTCTTCATCAATTTCGTTCGCTTTTTTGTTCTCGCTGTCATTTCAAGATGCCTTAGTTTTAATAATATTTTAAATATACTATATTTAGTTACTTGTGAGATATTTAAAAATGAAATTTTACATATTAAAATAAATCTTGTATTCCCACTTTATATTTACATGAAAAGAACCCATCAGATTTAGGTGTAAACCGGATAAGCGGAAATGGCACTTTACTTGACGCTCAAAATATACAAGCCCAGACTCAAATTAATTCGGCCGGTTTATATTTTCAACAAATTATAAAATTTGTGCAAATAGTTAGAAATTTCTACAAAATTCTTTTGACTGCTTTAAAGATTGACTTAAAACTTAAAAACCCGATGTGGCCAACACAATACCTCCCGTTTAATTTAATTTTTATTCATGTAAATACGTAAAATTAATTTTAAATACCGAGTTCGATCCCGACCGACGCCAAATATTTTGAATTTTAAATGGCACAAAAATTAACCCTATGGTGCACTCTCCACGCCAGCAATAAGTGCTCATGAGATAACACCTGGTAAAGGCCCGCACGGTACAAATATGTCATCATCGTTACCGAAATCTGTGTACAAAGCAGATTGGCAAACCCAGCAATGAGTAATATGCCGTGATGATATATTTATTTTATTTATTTATATACTTACCTATATTCATTGCTGACGAGGAGGGTGCGTCACAGGGGTCAATTTTGTGCCATTTAAAATTCTAAAATATTTGGCGTCGCTCAGAATCGAACCCATTCTCCAGATTCGCGTGAAGTGACGCCTAATAAACGCCTGCACGGAATAAATATGTCATCATTATTACCGACAACTGCGTACAAAGCAGATTGGCTCACTCATCAATGGGTAATATGCCGTGATGATATATGTTTTTATTATCTTACCTATATTTTTACATATTTACTTATGCTGGAAACTGTATTAAATTCATTGCCATATAATTATTGTTCCATTTACTATTTTCTTTTAAACATTAATATTATTATTTGAAATGATTAGTTTGTTGACAGTGACATATCTGTCAGTTACAAACATTTGAGATCTGAATTGTGTAACCATGTGTATGAGTTGAGTTTAAAGCGTACGCTCCGGGATTAAAATTATAGATAGTTTTATAAATTTATCCATAAAATATGTAGAAAAAGTATTAATGCAAACCTGTAGAAAATTTAATAATCTTTAATTTTTATATAACATAAATCTCGCAAAAATAACATTTAAAGGTATTTTTCGAAGAAAAATTGCCATTTTCGGTTATCTGATTTACTCCAAAATCTAATGGCATCCTTATAAGAGTAAGGTAGAAATACAAGGTTTCAAAATTTTCTGAACGATAGTATTTGAGTTAGAGCGTAAAAAGGATCCACACACCCACACACACATACACATACATCATCGTGAAAATGTTAAAATTGGATTGTAGGAACCTTAACACGTGGTCATTTACCAAAATCTCGGTATGCGATTTTTAGCACGATCCTTATACCTCCCTTAACATGAGTAGCGGGAGGTAAAAAAACCTCGGAGTAGACTACGAACAGAGAATCGTATGTCTGATCATTATTCAATTCTAAAATGAAGATGTCAAAAATGATCTTGAAATGTACCTATACTCCGTTCGCAAAAACGGTAAAATGTGGAACTAATTCTTGAACAGAGACAATTCATTCTATTAGTCAGAAGAGGATAATTTTGGAGCCGAATGACTTGTTTGTTTTCAAGAATTAGTTCAACATTATTTCGTTTCAGCAAACGGAGTATGGGTACACTGAGAGAAAGATATAATTACGTGAATTGTATATTTATTTGTTACAAATAAATCCTAAGCTTGAATAGATCCAAATATATTTACAATTAGGATCACTGTAAATTTAAAAGTACTGTGAAGCATTTGCACATACATGTACCTATATTATTTGTTGTTTAGGAAATACAATATTTATAATCTTTACTAATTTATATACCGATGCATGTGCCTTGGCATGAAAGGTAATTAATCTGAAAAATACAAAGCCAATATCCAAAATTCCACTCAAGTAGTATATTTTTCACTGTTTCATCTCCCATATTCACTACTTTGTAGCACACGAATGAAAAACAAATCACCAGAAATGAACACTGTCACTCCATAAACTAGACACTAGATGAAACGTAAGTGAACAAGTCCATACAAGTCGCTTAAAATCGTCATTTGACAAATAGAACATTGTTCGCTCAATGGAACTATTATTTTACCCCAAATAATATTTATTTGTGACAAATAAATATAGATTCATACAAGAAAAACTATTTTTTGGTTGTAATAAATATAGTTTACACAAATATATCACAAAGTTAATTCAAAAACAAGTACATATTTGTAAGAAACAAATAAATATTTGAGAAAATTATAAATTTATTAATTAAAAATCTCAATTTAAAATGGTAAACATAAATATATTAGTTTATTTGAGAAAATTAAATTAAATTTAAGTCAAATAAATAATATAACTGAATGAATAAAATACATTTCATATTGAAGATTAAACTGTATTTGTTACAAGGATGTAATAATTGGATGAATGAAGTACCCCTTAATTATGAATATTTATTTGCTAAAAACCAGTCATTTTTCTCAGTGTACATGAAAACATTAACAGGCAGCAAAAGAATATTGCTATTTGCCGTTTTCTAATTTATTTCCATTCCTAAAATAAGATTCAAGAAGAAAAGCTTTTATTTCTTTTCCGTCGACCGTTTATTAATAGGCTATCTTAATGTATAGAAAATCATTCATTAATGACCCCTATTAATGTATGATTTTTTATTAATAAACGATTTATTGGGTGCGTTCACCACATGGAACACAGCATGTATTGCTAACGCTAAGTTGTAGCAAAAAGGTAGACAGAATTAAAAGTCATGCTTTTGACACTTACTAGCTAGGTATATTCACGTAGCATACCTTTAAAATGAATTTGAAAGAATAAAATTCCTCAAATAACATAAAAAACCGCTTGCGTTGTCTAGCATTAAGTAAACTGAACGCACCCACTGAAAACAATTGATGACAAAACTTATTGATTTTCTGACATAAAATTTGACGTTCGGTCAACCATTACTAACCTAAAAAAATTGTCATGGAATAAAATTAGATTTTCCATTTAAGTAAGTTACGGTCAACGAAAAAATATTGTAACTAACACGTGTGTTAATTGGCGATAAATGATCTCAACAATTAACGCGTGAGCGTAGCGAAATGTCTCGATCATTAATCGCCCTCATTAACACACTTGATAGTTAAATAACTATTAGATAACATTTTTGTCTATACATCGTCTCATATTAAATTAAGACGCTTCTTTGTTCATACCCTATTCCGATTTTTTATCACACTGTAGAAATACATTTTTTACTTCAAAATAATATCATTATTAAAAGTTATAAAAGGAAGCCGCATTTATAAAACTAATTTAAATGTCAATTTCATTTTCTCTAAGCAAACTATTTATTATATTTGAAATTTCATATTATAGGTCCTTAAATCCACAATGTTTTATTTTCCTTCATGTTATAATAACATTCTTCTTTTATATTGCGACTAAAATACATTTAAGTTTCTTTGAAACTTTTTTTACGCTGAAGCTAAAAGATATATTTATACTCGTTATTAATTTTCCCTACCAAAATATGTTTTCCAAGTAGCTCAGTTTAATTTTCTTCAAACAGGGCAAGGTCAAGAAAATCATCAATCATAAATACTCTTTATTTTTTCTTAATTCTCGAAACTCATTTTGATTAATTAACAAGCGCGTTTTTGCAGTTATAAAAATCTTTTTTCTCTGGAAAAAAAATTAACCATCCTTCAAAACTTTACACCCCATTCATAAATCGTCTTTCTGACGTTTCATTTACACGAAGAAAGCAAAGAGTGAAATAATACATTTTGTATCAGGGCAAAGTTGCCGTCGAGGCCAATTGCCAAAAATGTCTTTTAATAAAGGGGGTTTTTAATCCGGCGTTATTGGTTAACTTTTGTGGTTACCTGAAATTAGATTTTAGTTGTAAAAGTTGGGAATATTTACGGAGAAAGTTAACTCGTTGAAAAGGGGTCAATCGATGGAATAGAATTTGGAAACTTTTAGATTAGAGCAAGCAAACCGTTACAATTTAAAAACGTGTGACCCGAACGTGACGTTTGCAGATCGTTAGAGTTGGCTAATTCAATTTAAAACACCAATATATTCGCGTGGAACAATATCCACAATGTTATATTTACAAAATAGGAAACTTGTTCAAATTGTATTGTATTTGAAACAAAAGTATTATTCGTAGTTACATGAAATACGTATAATATTCTAACAAAGATAAATTGATTTTTCTGTTTTATAGAAAAATATCAAAAATACTGGTGTAAGATTAAAATTATTAAAAACAAATATTATAAAGTGCGCTTTTTACATAATTTTCTTATGAGATTAAATGTCACTTTTAACAAAAGCACGCTAGGAAAGTAAATTCGTAATACAGGCGTAGAACATGAATGATTTATTTCCTTTAATACTTGTATCTATTTACGCACTAATGTTTTATGTATAATATTTATAGATTCTAATAATTTACACCAGCCACTATTGTAAGCCTAGACTATTGTTATTACTTAATACGTATGTACTTGTGTATATTAGTTCTACACGAATAAAGAAATAAAATCAATTTTGTTACTATGGTGATGGTGGAGGATCCCACCGCATTTTTGAAACAAGGCTTGCTTTACATTAGCGGTACAATGACGGTACGATGATGGTACAATAACGGTACAATGACACGAGACATTTAGGCATGATTCACATTAGCGGTACAATGACGGTATGTGAATTACGAGAGGCATTTACATTAGATGATACGAATTGAGACGGCGCTTGGCCCTGTTCGGGCGCAATTTGTGACGGCGCTTGTCCCTGCTCGGGCGCCATTTGTGATGCCGGTCCTGTGGGATGAGGCGCCTTGTCCTCTCTGCCAGTAAGGTTCGGGTTGCTCGGGTGCCTTCGGCGGATGCTAAAAGAGAGGATGGTTTGCCGGATAGCTAACTGTGGAGGTGGGCTAGGGTTTGTCTCAGAAGAAGCACGTAGTTAAATTAACAAACTACTTTATTATTCCCAACATAATGTAAACTTAAAATGTAACAAACAAATAAAGAATGTAAACCCTTTGTAAAAAAAACTGTGACGGACTGAATTAAACTACAAGGGAACTGTGCTCCCGCGACACGGCAATAGCACAGTCTCTTACGGCGGTAAGTAAAAATTGTAATTATCTAATAAAAGATAAAGTACAAAACGGACGGCGATTTATCTTTGCGAGTGGTGAATTTCAATCACCCAAACTCGACTTAGAAAAATTTACGGCGGAGTCTCTCTATCCACGAGAGACGGACGGCGGTGAAACTTCTCTCAAACGTTCTTGCAGATTCGGCCGAAGCGGTCTGTGGAGCAGCTCGAACCCAAAGACCCCAGAAGAAGTCGTTCGGGTGAACTCAAGAACTGACTTCTCTCCACTAATGATCAAGATGAAGCGCTTTTGAATCATTTATGGAAAAATCCTTTTGAAACAGTAAGAGACGATGCATTTGCAACAAATTTTCCAAGATCATGTCATGATCAGCAGAATGTTGGAGAGTCAAAAATTCTGAATTGAAAAACTCAGCAAGGCTAGACAAGTTATATTGATGCAAGAAAAAAGCTTATAAATCAGTGAATATCAATGAATCGTCATGGTACCGTCATCCTACTACCATGGGTCCATTAAAATACATTGGGCAAGAAATATCGTACCGTCAGTGTATCGCTAATGTAAATCAAGCCTAACTGTTTATTTACAAAATAAATACATTAAAAGTATATACAGGTTGTGACTGACACAGCCGAACATAGGACTTTAACATGCAAAATCAGACTTTCGTAATTTCCTGCTTCCCTAATTATTTTAAATAGAAAAAGTTTCAAATTATAGGGCAAAAAATTCTGCATCTGAATCAATAAACAAAATTAATTATGTGTACATTTTAACGCCAGAAATTAGGTATGAAAATGTCGAAAATCACATCATGGAATTAAAACAAAAAATTAACAAATATTAATAATCTGTCAAGCTAGGTTAATTTATTATTATTTATAATTTCTGTTCAAGTGAACAAATATCAATTTAAATTAACAGATAATTGTTAACTGGGACAGAAATTAGAAATAATACCCAATAAAAAGAAATTACCCTAGCCTAACATGACAGATAAATCGTTAGACATTTGTTATTTATTTGTCTCAGTTCCATGCGTAATGCTATTTTTGAGGTGATTTTCGACATTTTCATACCTAATTTCTGCCGTTACAAGACATACAAAATTAATTTTGCTTATTGATTCACATGAATTTTATGCTCTACAACATGTATTTGAAGCTTGTTTATTTAAAATAATTGGGGAAGCAGGAAATTATGAAAGTCTGATTTTACATGTTAAAGTCCTATATTCGGCTGTGCCAGTAACCAGCCTGTATATAGGTACTAATCATTTTATTCAAATTTTAATCTTTTATGTTCTTTCTTAAACTTTTCAAATTGTTTCTTAAATATAGTTTTATTATTTATGTCTCACATATTTGGACAATTCGTATTTCAGTTTCTGTTTCTCTGTGGAGCAATGTAATAATAAGATGTAAATAAACGTCACAAACTTTTTAATTCATTGTTGTAGCAAGTGGAAGTTCGTTATAATAGAAATGTAAATCAAGTTAACCGGGAAGTGCATTCATACTAATTTGTACTCTCTTAAACTTCATTCCACTTTTATGAATTCTAATTGAAATGTTGATCATTGCTGACAACTCTAATTTATAACATTTGTTCAACGTTCTCTTCCAATTGTAATTCGCTTAGATATATCATTAAAACAAGAACAACTTCTTAATGTAAGAATGTTAACTTCGTTTATTCAAAATAAATTTAAAGATATTTTTAGACCATTTTCATAAATGCTAATGATGTTTTTGTTTACAGGTGATTGACTTTTTCTGTATTCTTGGTTCTTCGAAAATTAAAATAACACTTTGGTAAGACTACATTAATAAATATAAGAGAATGATGATATCTACCTAGCAATGAAGGAAAACAATTGAATGTAAAATAATATTTTATTAGTTGCTTCTAGCTTTTGTGCCAATATAAGTTCGGTAATCATGGTTTTCTAGAATTCGAGTATTCTATAATCTCTGCTGAGGATTACATTAACCTCGTTCCCAAGGAAATAGAGTCGTTGTTTTTAATATTTGTAATGACATTTCATCTAAATTAAAATTGATCTGCAATGGGGTATTCCAGTAATTTTTTTATTTTTTTTTCTGAAACTTCGATAAATTTGAAATACAAATGTGAAAATTTGAGTTTTTTATTGTGTCATTTCCGCGAGATATGAATTTTTGAATTATGCTTAAAAATTTGAATTATATGGTATGACGTCTATTCGCTTCATCACGTGATCTGTGGGAAGACTACAGCTGTTAGTCGCTTGGCTTGGAGCGAGTAAGGGGAGGGGAATTGGTTTGTTCACAGTGTCCGATACTATTTTGTTTTGGATGACTTTCATTTGTTTTATTTGTTTTGTTATCCGTGGATTTTAGTTGTAACTATATTAAAGTATTATTAGTTAAGAATTTGGTTGCTGTCATATCAAAACTAGCAAGAAACACAAACAAAGATCAGCTGAGAAACGAGAAAGCATCAATGGTGAACGCACTGCTTTTTATTTTTCCACAAGCAGACAAGTACGTCATTACATACGTTACAGAGCGAATGAACGTCATACATCACGTGAATCTTTTCCGCGCTAAAATAAAAATAATAACATTATAATGTTTTTTTCTTTTAAATTTTACTACACTGGAATACCCCATTCTAAAAAGTCCGAATTGTTATTCTTTAATCTGTAGGTAATATTTTTCTTAATATGTATTATTTTAGGTAGATATTCATAAACAATGGAGTTTGTTAATTATTGGAGTCACATAAATTGATCTATTTCAACACATAAAAATATGTACATAAATATGTTTCATATAACTTTCGTGGTAAATAATGAGATGTTGTACGATTTTTAACTCTCGCTAAGAGAGGTCTTGGATTCATGCTAAAAATCGCATATCCGCATTTTATTGAATAAGCACGTTTTAAGGTCACTAGAATACAATTATAACATTTTTACGATGATGTCTGTGTGTGTTTGTATGTGGGTGTGTGTATGTGTGTGTGTTAGGTTATTGGAGGTACGATTTCTCAAATTCTATAAGACCAAAGACCTGTGTAACTATGGATTCCTCCATCTAACAGTAATAAGAATAGGTTCTGGTAACAATTGGACAACCGGAAGTGGTAGTTTCTAAAAAAAAATCTAAATATTATTTTTTGAAAATTTGTTACTCCAAATAATAAAGATAATTAAATTCTCAATCTGACACTTTTTTTTAATATCTCGTATAGGTTTGAAGATAATATAGAAAAATCTGTTGTAATAAATCTCGTTGCCCAAAAAACAGTTGAGGTATATAAATGTTTGTAATTGACAGATAAATACAGAATGTCAGAGTCAAAAATTTGCATTTTTATTAACATTACTGGGACGTACGAGTACATTTAATATATATTATTGTATTATTAATTAAATATGTATTTAAATTATAGGTATGTTAATATTACATATATCCTTAAGAAATACCGCTAATACCGTCAATGAATTTGAAGAATTTTGAACATATTAGAATAGTAGGACAAAATTACTCATAGAACGAAAGAAGATATACAATTTCAATTATTTTTAACTCCCGCTACCCTTGGTAAGGGAGGTATAGGGATCGTGCTAAAAATCGCATGAGATTTTGGTAAATGACCACGTTTTAAGGTCCCTAGAATCCATTTTTAACATTTTCACGATGATGTCTGTGTGTATGTATGTATGTATGTATGTATGTATGTATGTATGTATGTGTGTGTGTATGTATGTATGTGTGTGTGTGTGTGTGGATCCTCTTTACGCTCTAACTCAAATACTATCATTCAGAAAGTTTTGAAACCATGTATTTCTACCTTATTCTAATATGGAAAGAAACTGATTAGATTTTGGTGGCAATCGGATAACCGGAAATGGCAGTTTACTTGAAGATCAAGATAGTTTTTCTTCAAAAATAACCTTTAAATGTATTTTTTTCTCAATTTGTTATTATAAAAATTAAAGATTGTTCCATTTTCTACAAGTTTGCTTTAATACTTTTTCTATATATTGTATGGATAAATTTATAAAGTAATATAAAAATTGTATACATAGGTAAATGGCGGAGGTACTGTGTTGGGCACATCATATTTTTTTGTACAAGAAATGTTAAATTCGTTACTTTTAGGCAGCGAGCAGTTATGTGACTTTGTTGGCCTTGGCAAGCAGATATGAGGATCCGTGTCAGAATGACGGCTAGTAGTTATTTACATAGATGTCACAATTATCATATGTCATAATTTTTCATTCAAAATTTCAAAATATTCTGATGTTTACTATACTTTTTACCTCTCGCTAAGAGAGGTATTGCATTCATGCTAAAAATCGCATATCCAGATTTTATTGAATAAGCACGTTTTAAGGTCTCTACAATCCGATTTTAACATTTTTACGATGATGTCTGTGTGTGTGTGTGTGTGGATGTGTGTGTGTGTGTGTGTGTATGTGTGTGTGTGGGATGTTGGAAGGACGGTTACTCAAAAACTATAAGACTTAAAATTTGTTTAACAACGTATTTCCCAATCGGACATTCATGGGAAGATCTGAAAAGGTTTTGGTAATAATTGGACAACCGGAAGTAGAAGATTCTTGAAAAAAAATCTTCTAAATATTATTTTTTGAAAATTTTTCGTGGTAATATTAAAGAAAATTAAATTCTCTATCTGATACATTTAAATATTTTATTATATATTCCATAGATTTAGAGATAAAAGAAGTATAATATATAAAATAATCTGTTGTAATAAATTTGACAGCCGAAAGAATGCCATGAAAAATAGTTGATAATTTAAATTATTTGTAACTGACAGATAAATGTCAGTGTCAGAAATAATGAGTAATGAATTAAAAATGTACTTGGAGAATCCCTTAGTTCTTGATCTGTGACTATTATGGAGATGACAAGTCTAGGTTGAAGGACTTAAATTTGTTTCAAACATTATGGGACAATGTACACCAGTACTGTAGACTAGAGTAACTTTGAATTGCGAAAAAGCTATCAAATTCTTCTCAAGTAAGTTGTAAATATTGACAAAATCGGAGTGCAATCTATCCGTCACTTTATTAAAGGGAATTAAGGTTATTTAGATATAACAAGTATGAAAAAATAAAATGTAAAAGAAGATATATAAGAATAGATGCACAATCCAGATATATACATTTTAGACCGCCCAAAATTAATGTTTTTACTAGAAGAATATGAAGAGAAAGTAAACAAAGTTGTTCGAATTGAAAATTGCTGTTACCAGCCTAATATTTATATATGGTAAACTCTACTTTGTAATTTATTGTAACATAATTTATGGTAAAATATCTTCATGTTGAGACATGCTATTATTGAATAATAAAGAAGTTTATACGTCATAGATTTATATGAATATATTATTTGTATTTATAAAAATAATCTTTGCTTTATGCATACAGCCAGGTAAAATATACGGCGAGAGGTTATGTGCTGGCCACATCAGATTTTTTTTTTTGTTACTATGATACAGGATCCTATTCCAGAAATATTCGTGCTCCCAAAACAGCAGTTTTTTGTTTTATTCTGTAACTCGTGTTTCGTTGAAAATTAATCATGCTGTAAAAAGTGTTAGCACCGAATGTTTTCAAGTGTGAAAATATTTCATTCATTTATGTAATATGAATATGAAAAATGTTAAAAGATGGAGCAAATTATATTTGAAGCTGTTAGGTATGTATAATGTAAATTTATGCAGATTCAGTGATTAGTGCCTTCAGCCCTACTCTAACCTTACTTTCATATTTTCAGCTGCGGTTTACCCTTCACGCTGAATTTTGAGTACCTATTCCCTGTTTAGAAATTAATTATACATTTGTACATCCTGAATTTCAAATTCAATTTTGTAATTTCTAATTTTGACTCGGAATTTGACCATAGCCGTAAAGGATTTTTAAACCGTGAACGGAATTTTAATACTGAAATAACAAGGCTTTGTTTCTTTAAATTTTGTATCAGTGTAGCCACAATATACAATATAAATATACACAAATTTGTATTATGGATTAAAATATAACAAACACTGACAAAAAATATATTTTTTCTGTGAAATATTAAAAAATATAAACTTCTACCCTATCGCAATGTATATTTTCTTTTTCGTTGAATTGGAATGATTATTTGAATTAAAAAAATTCTTTATTGTTTGTGTTTGCTGCACTATAATGGAACATAAAATCAATATCGAGCATTTTAATTGAATTTAGAAACTCGCACCATTTGTTACTGACTGAAACAGTGCACCTTCTAGTGTCATTGAGTTAATTACTTTTTATTAAGAGTAATTAGAATGTCATCAACACTATCTATTTTGAACTTCAATGAACCATTAAGGAATCTTCTAGATACAAATACAAGTACCTACTTTTTTAAATTTATATATACAATGGAAATAATAGTAATTTACGTAACAAGACTTGAAAGTGATACTTTACTGGGTGAGCAAACATATTCCAGAACGAGCCGTAGGCGAGCTTTCGAAGTTTGTGATACATTCAGGTCATGTTAGGTACAGTAAAAATTTTGAAAGATGTCCGATCAAGATCATAATTATGTATCATGAACGAATTAACAAATTGGCATACATTTATCTCTTTCCTTTGCAAAGGCTATAAGCATATGTGATAAGGATAAATATAACACGCTTGTCTTTCAAAAATTCATATTGTTTCGACTAAGCTAGGACATTCCACTTTAAAACGATGCTCGTTATTGAACTTTAGCTGTAACGTAAGTGTATTTATTAATTCAAATACATTACCTTAATTCATAGCCGTACTAATATTGTTATTTTGTGTCAGAGCCACATATTTGGTTTTACATTTGCTAATAAACTTACCAGTTGACTTATTTTTAAATTTTGATTGCTTTTATTGTAACATATATTTTTATAATAATACAATAACAGTAGTATCTTATGTACCCTCATAAAAACTAAGCAAACGACATTATTGAATTTGTTATAAAGCGCGGAGCAAAAATATGAATTCATACAATTCGTAGACAACCTTGATCGGACATCTTTCAAAATTTTTACTGTACAATGTTTTTTCACGGTCCATAAAAAAGAATAAATGAAAATCTATAGGTATGCATTATTTTATTTTTACCTCCCGCTACCCTTGGTAAGGGAGGTATAGCGATCATGCTAAAAATCGCATATCGAGATTTTGATAAATGACCACGTTTCATGGCCCATATAATCCGATTTTATTATTTTCACAATGATGTCTGTGTGTGTGTGTTTGTGTGTATGTGTGTGCGTGTGTGTGTGCGTGAGTGTGTATGTATGTACGTACAGTTAAATTTTTGAAAGATGTCCGATCAAGGTTGTCTACGAATTGTATGAATTCAGATTTTTGCTCCGCCCATCATGACAAATTCAGTAGTGTCGTTTGCTTAGTTTTTATGAGGGTACGTAAGATACTACTGTTATTTTATTATTATAAATATATATATATTACAGGAAAAACATTCAAAATTCAAAAATAAGTCAACTAGTAAGTTTATAAGCAAATGTAAAACCAAATATGTTAAAAATAAGATACTGACACAATGTCAGTGTCAGTGACTCGACAGAATATAACGTTATACGTACGGTTATGAATCCAAGTAATGTATCTGAATTAATAAATAAACTTACGTTACAGCGAAAGTATTATCAACAACGAGCATCGTTTATAAATGGAATGTCCTAACTTAGTCGAAACAATATGAATTTTTGAAAGACAAGCGTGTTATATCCATCCTTATCACACAGTGTTACAGCCTTTGCAAAAGAAAGAGATAAATGTATGCCTATTTGTTAATTCGTTCGTGATACAGGTGCCCTTGATCGGACATCTTTCAAAATTTTTACTGTATGTCATGTATGTGTGTGTGTGTGGTTCTCCTGGACATTCTAACTCAAATACTATCATACGGAAAAAATTTAAACCTTGTATTTCTACCTTACTCTAATATGGAAAGAAGCCATTAGATTTTGGTATAAATCGGATAACCGGAAATCTTTACTTGAAGCGCAAAATAGATTTTTGTTTCCAAAAATACCTTTAAATGTCATTTTTCGCGATTATGTTATTATAAAAATTAAAGATTACTGAATTTTCTAAAGGCATGCCCTAATAATTTTTCTATATATTTTGCGTGAGCCTCACATTTATTACCTACGAAAATGATTACCTATTACCAAAATAAAGTGAACTTTACAGTGTAATTTCATCTATTGTGAATAGATATTAGCAAATATTTATCTTGACTGTTTGTTGAGTGTATTAAAATGTGTATGTACGTACGATAGGAAAGTGAATTTGACCAAGTGTTAAATTAACCAGCAGCCATTAAAGCCATTCCAACATCGGGCGAGCTGCGCTGACCTTTTATCGTGTGCTCGCGTCATAATTCGTTTTTAATAAAACTGGAAAAACCCCAATTACCATAAATGGAAACAAATAGAGCGCTGATTGTAAACCGTTTAGGGATTTCACAACTGTGCTGTTGGCAACCAAATCGGGTACTTTCCAATGGAATTTCCACACACAGTTGGCAACTCTGAATTTGGTTACCATATAAATAGAATTGCACGAGAGAAAATTGCAAAGGTGAAGGTGATGCAGAACTTTTTGGAAGAAATTTAATGTATCACAAATTGTAATAGATCAATGATTAACGGCCGAATTCACCATTAATTAATAATCAGTTAATTAAGGAATCAAGCTGATTTGTAGATCAACGTATGTTTTAATTCACCAACTTGATTTCTGAATCAAAGATGTGATCAGTCCTTGATTCTTGGAATATGACGAATCAGTTGATCATTGAATTTGATTAATAGATTAGCTTGATTTTTAATGGTGAATTGGATTGATATACGGCCGAATTCACCATTCCTTAATCATGAGTTGATTCACAGATCAACGCTGATCGTAAATCAATCCAATTCACCATTACAAATCAAGCTAATCTACTAATCAAATTCAATGATCAACTGATTCGTCATATCCATGAATCAAGGACTGATCACATCTATGCTATGTTAGGACTCTGGCTGTTGTACCCATGTGTAACTTTGCATCATCCTTATTCTTTATCTTTATTTAGAACCACATTGGTTTTATTATTTTTAACTATACATTTACATCTTTCATTTTCACTATGTTTAAAAACACTCCTTTATTGGAATCAGTGTAATTTCTACCTATATCAAAATAAAAATATATTATTAGAGGAAAATTATAAAATATATTTTATAAATAAATGACAAACTTACATATCAGTACCTTTTTAACGAAAAGTTCCACGAATAAAATTCCATGGCAGTTACATTAACTGTCAAAAACCAAAACAAAACTGTGAATCAGTTGATCATGATTCCTTGATTCAGAAATCAAGTGGTGAATTAGAACATACGTTGATCTATAGATCAGCTTGATTCTTTAATCAACTGATTACTAATCAACGGACTAATGGTGAATTCGGCCGATAGTGTCAGCGTTGATCTGTGAATCAACTCATGATTAAGGAATGGTGAATTCGGCCGTAAGTGCTCTTAACATTGATCTACAAACTTAAAAACAAACTATATAAAAATGTTGTTGATATACGTAGAACATAATTTCTTATATTAAACAATTCGATTGCGAGTAGGTAAGTATCAAAAAAAAAAAAAAAAAAATTCTTTCTTAAAATTATTAAGAAACCAGGTAAATTTATGTTTAACGGCAAAACTGTGATTGTTGATACAAACTGACAAACAATTTCTTTCGATATTGTGTCCTCGGTGTGCATTCTGACCAATCAGAGGGCTAAATTTATTTCCTTATCTAAACCAACGCTGCGTTCTAACTAAAACCAAAGAAACCAACAAGCTGTTTATAGCAATTATTTCGAGAAAAATGGTATTAAAAATTTAAAATAATTGTGGGTAATTTCTCGACTGTGATGTGGATTAGGTGTTAACAATTACTCGAAAGTTCAGTCAAACAACAATTACTTTTACTATACCAACGTTTCGGTGCACCCTTGCACCATCTTCAGGATCTACAACAATTATACAACAAAAATGTAATACATACAAAATAACATGGACATTATCACACTTACAGTAAGATCTTGCAGATTGTTACAATTCATGTACACAAAATTCATTCGTACAAAACATTCAGTTAATTTATTAAAAATCGTACAAAAAATTCAAAGAGCATACACACATCGCTTTGCTCTACAAAACGACAACCGAATAATACGGGAAAATAGCCGGAAATATCCTGTGTAAGGATTCTGGTGACATGTTTGATACGGACTCCTATTGGTCGTCTGTACACCAATAATAATGTAGCAAGTTGTAGGAATTTAAATAAAATGTTAGGAAATTAATGAAACTCAAGTTTGGCCTGAAATTTGTCTGTGGGTGTATGTGTATGTCTGTGTGTGGATCCTTTTTACGCACTAACTCAAATATTGTCATTCAGAAAATTTTGAAACCTTGTGTTTATAACTTATTCTAATATGGAAAGAAGCCATTAGATTTTAATACTTGAAGCTCAAAACATTTATTGAAAAATGCATTTTTTCGCGATTTATGTTATTATTAAAAATAAAGATTATTACATTTTCTATAGATATATATTAATACTTTTTCTATTTATTTTATGAATAAATTTATAAAATAATTTATTTTAAAATTCCCGGAGTCTGTGCTTTAAAGATAAATATATCTCCACAGTTCAGATCTCAAATTTATGTAAATGTCACTGTCTATAAATTAAACATTTCAAATTAATAATGGTAGTATTTCAAGAATAAAATGTTAAAATATGAATTTATAAAATATCTAATCAATAAATTAATTTTCATATGTTTGTAATTGAAAATAAATTAACGTCACATCACAAAATAAATATGGTAAGTTTCTGGAGAAGAAAATATGAATAATACATATAATAAATTGGAACTATATAGTTACATTATATCATGCAAAGAAACTTAATGCAGTTGCCAGAATTAGTAAATATGTATTTAAGTTAACAAAAATTAAATGGCGGGTGGTGTTGTGCTGGCCACATCGGATTTTTAACTATATATTTACAGCAACAATTTAATTCTTATAATAACCCTAAACTACTAAAAATTAGAATGATATGTTTTTATAAATTCTTTCTCTTAAATAAACTTTTGTATGTGTATATCACGACTATTGTAACCCTTATAATACCGACCATTTGATCTATAAGTTTTTAAAAATTATTCGTGCTTCTTTTTTAACAAAATGCATTTCTCTCTCTCATTTTTGATGACTGTCAAATCCTTTATTATATCCCCATTTCGCGGTCCTGCGTGTCGCTGCTCAAAGATTACATTCTGTCACCCTTGGGACAAGTCTCCTGACTCCCGGAATCCAGAAATCCCGGAATCGGGAATATTCCTTCCTGGAGCTCATCTCTTTATCTCTTGTCCTCTTTTCATCTGCAGATCTTGCGTTTGTGACTGTGTTCCATCCTTTCTCTCCTGTATCCACTGTCTGTGCTCTATATGTGTGCCCGTTCGCGTTGTCTATCGCCGCTGCAATCTTCCTGCAAATAAATTGATGCAATTTTAAGCGCAGAACTGATTTACTCGTGATTTTGTTCGAGATAGAGTGCGGATTTTTTGCTTGTTTCACGGCGGTTGTTTTTTTTTAGTAAATAAACTTATGAAGGACGCTAAAGGGCAAAATACATTAGAGGACGAATGATATAAAGAATATAAAAATATTATACATGCTGAATGAAAATGGACAAATAGCTATTTTCTTTATTAATAATTTTAAACCTATAGTCTTTACCTCCCGTTATCCTTGGTAAGGGATGAACATTTTCACGATGATGTCTGTGTGTATGTATGTATCTATGTATGTATGTGTGTGTGTGTGGGTGTGTGTGTGTGTGTGTGTGTGTGTGTGTGTGTGTGTGTGTGTGTGTGTGTGTGTGTGTGTGTGTGTGTGTGTAGATCCTCTTTACGCTCTAACTCAAATACTATCGTTCAGAAAATTTTGAAATCTTGTATTTCTACCTATTCTAATATTGAAAGAAGCCATTAGATTTTGGTGTCAACCGGATAACCGGAAATGGCTCAAAATAGTTTTTCTTAAAAAATACCTTTAAATATTATTTTTCGCAATTTGTTATTATAAAAATTAAAGATTATTCTATTTTCTACAGGTTTGCATTAATACTTTTTCTATATATTTTATGGATAAATTTATAAAATATAAAAATTATATCTCGGAGCTTATGCTATAAACACAAATCCCTGGTTACACAGTTCAGCTCAAATGTATGTAACTGACAGATAAATGTCACTGTCAAAAAAATAATCATTTCAAATTAATAACACTAACATTTTCAAAAGAAAATTGCAAATAGAACAAGAGTTACATGGAAAGGAACTTAATATACATAATTTCAAATTAATAATAATGTTTTTAAACGAAAATTGTGAATAGAACAATAGTTAAATGGAAAGGAACTTAACATACATAATTTCTAGTATTAGTAAATATGCAGGTATGTATTTAAATAAGAAAATAAATATATTATCACAGCATATTACCCGTTGCTGGATGTGCCAATACACAGATTGTACACAGATTTCGGTAATGATGATGACATATTTGTATCGTGTGGGCGTTTACCATGCGTCACCTCATTTTTGGCGTGGAGAGTGCATCACAGGGGTTAGTTATGTGCCAATTAAAATTTGAAATATTTGATAGTAGGAATTGAATCCGGTTCCCCACATTCTCCACCAGACAATAAAAATTAAATGGCGGGAGATTTTGTGTTGGTCTCATCAGATTTTTTAAATTATAAATCTGGAGGCGAATTTAAATGCCACTTTTTGGTGTGAGAATCTCCTGAATTCTGATTCTTGTTTTCTCGTTGATTTTTTAATGGAACGATGTTGTGCCGTAGCCAAATTGTCAAACCTTCGTTGACTTACGGCCGAATTCACCATTAATCGTTTGTTTAATAATCAGCTGATTAAGGAATTAAGCTGATATATAGATCAACGTACGAGCTCTACCCCAAATGTATTCGTACCCTCTGAAAAAAATTATTAACAGCAAGAAGAAATAAATTTTTAGATTACAATAGTTAACATTGGCGTAGCTAGAACCCTTTTTGAAGGCGCTCGAGCGCACCAAAACTCCATTGAGCGCCTGCAAAAATTTGGTAACTAAAAAAATAATATTAGAAGTATACAGAAAATGAAGCTGATCGTATGTTTATTATTGTAAGAAATAGAGAAATGGTGCGCTCCTATAGTTATGAATAGTGACAGACGGCTGTTCCCTGCCACATGACGTCACACCGCGCTAGAAAGAGAAGATGTGCGCGTTGTCATACCTTCAGTATTTGTATCATGAATACGAATTGCTCTGACTTTACCGGTAACGACAGCTGCATGCGAAAGAAGTTTTAGTGTAGTAGAACGAATTAAGTCATATCTGAGGAATTCTACCGGACAAGAAAGACTTGCTTCATTGGCGATTCTTAACATAGAGCATGAAGAAGCTAAATCTTTGTGCGCGGATTGTACAATTAATAAATTCGCTAACGAGTCGAATAGGCGAGTTCAATTAACACATCCATCATTAACTCATATTCATTAGCCATTTTATTTATTTACGCTGTTTTTTAAATAGTATTTTGAGTTTGTTGAATCATTATTTTATTTTTTTGACATTTGATCTTAAAATGTCTTTTGTTTAAATACGAGCAGAACCAAAGGTATTTAAGTATTTCATTTTAATTATTTAAGAATTATTTATTTGTTGTATGTTACAAATACGTAAATATATTTCTTATACCATGCAAGTTGTTTTTTATCCACTATACCTATATTTAGCATAGATATCTTTTATAGGTAAGTCATGGGCGTAGCCAACGGAGAGGTTTTAGGGGTTCAAACCCCTCCCGAAATGAATTACCTAATTAAAATTTAATTTCTAAAATGTTCTATGATCTGGAAAAAAATGTAACTTTCGGTATACATTTGCGTAACCTAATAACAACCACTAAAATATTGAGCGCCTGCAAATTTACAATCCTGGCTACGCCACTGATAGTTAAGACTATATTTGGGCATTTTTTTATTTTATGTATTAATAAAGTATACTGGATTTAAATATAATGTTCCGTAGAATTCGCTTTCCTTCGCATTTACTGGAATTGCTATTCTTCATGGTTAGTGGGAGGAATGACTGCATCACAAATACGCTTACTGCCTGATTTCAATATCAGTGAATATAAGAATCCAACAAGTTTAATTAAGCATGATATACAAAATACAAATGTTTTATTTTTATTTAATTTAATTTTACTGTTTATTGAATCTTAGGCAGACAGTTCGAATAGTTCGAAATAATCAAAAACGAATCTTATTTTTGCATTTTATAATTTCCGTACTCCCATGTTTTTGATTTTCAGTGTTGCCCTATTTTTTTGGGCTGAAAAATTCCTAGTGGATTCTCCGTGTTAATTGGTGGCGTTAGCCTGAGGCTTGCGTTTGCGTTCGGCTTTTGTTTGTTTGATATCCGTCCCTTGAACAGCTTCCTCTGTCCTCTGTCATCCGAGGAGGCTGCGGATGGTAGGGGACGCTATTCGATTGTTTTATGTTTAACGCCTACGTCACGCCTGTTCCGGGGCGCTCATATGGAAGATTTGATTTGTGAATCGGTGGGGTGAAATCAAATCTTCTGTAATCAAATTGCACGATGATAGAAGATGAATGTTGTTTTATTATGGTGTTTATTTTATTTATTGTTTGACAGCTGAAGTAATAGAAGATAAATTTAAAGCCAAAGAGAAAGCTTCGTGCTTTAAGCGTTGGGACTCGGCATTTTATTATCGATTATGATGGGTACCGTATATCGAAACAAAAATAAATAAATAATATATCCTCACGGCATAATACTTATTGCTGGGTGTGCCAATCTGCCATATTCGTACCGTACAGGCCATGGCCTGCTTTATAATTCTAAAAAATCTGATGTGGACACCACACGACTTCCTTGTACGATTATTAAACTATACATATTTTTTTAATAAATAAATTACAAAATATTAATTTTAACTTTAAAACAGTAAGATATATAGCGACCATAATCTAACCCGGTTCTTTTTGAAGAGAGTTTTGATTACAACAAAGAAATATTTGATTACAACAATGAATATGACTAATTTCACAATAAAAATATAATATTTGTTATTGTACGAATCATAAAATTACACGTATTTAACGTAATTTGACATGAACATTTTTTTTATGTTTTTGTCCTAATCCATAGCAAGCTTTATTACAAAAACAAAAAAGTATATAATTTTTAAATTTACATATCTCGCTTGTACAAAGGGCTAATTTAATAATACTTAATGTGCTAGACGCAATTCTCTATAACTTTTATTTGAAGCATTTATTTCTAAAATCAAAATAAAATCATTTTATTCAAGAAAAACTGTTAACAACTTCAAGTAATGTACCACTTCCGGTTAGCCTATTTTAACCAAAATCTATTATATTATTTCGATTGACATAAAAGTCTTGTATACCAAATTTGAAAAGTTTCGGATTATATTTTAAAACAGTTTTTCATTAAAATCTATTATAGGCTTCATGTAAAGTGCCACTTCTGGAAATTGTGTAATAACCAGAAAGGGAGGTGCACAAATAGATGTTATAGGAGTCCTAAATACAAAATTTCAACTTTCTACGGCTTACCGTTTTTGAGTTATGCGAGATACGTACGTACGTACAGACGTCACGACGAAATTAGTCAAAATGGATTTAGATTCGCGATTACAATACTTCCTTTACTTACGTACAAGGAAGTAAAAATGCTACTCACCACAAACGTCATTTCTCTCTAGTGTCACAAATTCCCAACCCCGTAAAGGCATTCGTGACAATGAAAATGATAATTATAAAAATATAAAATATAAATTTCTTTGTAAGAAAATATCTATTACTTATTTGCTTAGCTTTTAATAAAATATTCATTATCCATTATTTGCTTCAAGAAGTAGGTTGAGCCAAGGTAAATAAAAGAACAAATAATTAAATCCATAAAATGAGTGGGTAATTTTTTTCATATCTCATTATAACTTATTATTTTGTGAATGTTACTTTTTTATTAAAGTTGTCTAACTTTGATTTTATCTTTTAATAAAAAATACTGAAATTATGTTTACGAATCTATATCAAAAAATATCCTTGACAGTATAATAAATGTGAAATATCCAAGTATAGCTCATTACATTTATTGACATTTTATGAAATTCTACATTATTTACTTTTTTATTTTCATTCTTTTTACTACATAATCATAATCGAATATTATGGAGTCTAAGGGTAATATAATAATTAACAGTTACTTACTTTTAACCTTAAAATTAATTAAAAATTATCAACTATACAGGATGTAATACAAATTTTTCGAATTCTCAATTTTTTTTCATAATTTTGGCAGAACACGTCCACGGTCTAGTACATTAAGAATAGTACTGCAACACAAAGTGTCATATGACAATTTGGAGGATATTGAAAGAACAACAGTTACATCTTTGAAAACGCAGCTACAAGCATACTCAACAACAGGCAGATACTGGAAAGAGTAGAGGATTCATTCCGTCGTCTCCTTCATTGACAATGACGGTGGCTATTTTGAACATTTATTGTGATTTCATTTATGCCTGCATCATGTTTAATCATCTTAATGCGTTTTCTTGTTCCGTCAATTGTAGAGTTGTTCTTGGTCGACTTCATCCTGTAAATATATTAATCCTACCATCTTTTGTATTGTCTAACCTGTTGTAACATAAAAATTTGAAGCATGATTTTTATGTTACCTTAGTCGAGGTATTCTTTTCTATCTTTTATCTTCTCCGATTTGTGTATAGTTTCATCTTCTAGTGTATCTGTCAATTTATTCAAAGTTTTTAATCATTGTATTCAGTCGCAACTTTTGGCGCACGCTCGTCTCAAGTCACAACCACAGCGGACGCAGCTGTTTGTAGACGCGCACGCGCTCTACTTTTGCGCAATGCATTTGTTTTTTTTTTTATTATTCAACCATAGGCGGGTAATGAAATTTGTGACAAAACTTTGAAGAATTTTAACTCAATATCTAGAAGGTGTATAAGAAAAAGTTATTAAGAAATATTGTTGCAATCGATGAGTTCTATCACTGGTTAAATTTAATGCACTTATTTCTGTTACATCCTGTATACTTCGAAAACAATGTTATTATCTTCAGTAACATATGTCACATAAATTTAAGAAAAAAAAATTGAACGCACAATATTGTAGTTTACGGAAGGCATATTGAATCTGTTTATTACTAAGGCCCGGTTTTTTCACCCCGTGATAAAGTGCCAGTTAACTTATTTGCCAGATAAAAGAAAAATATCGCATCAAATAATTGACGTGTGTATAATTTTCTCAATTTACACTGTAATATCGATGCGTAATTTTTATTTTATCTGGCAGTTAAGTTAACTGACACTTTATCCGGAGGTGAAAAAACCGGGCCTAAAACTTATATACCGTGAGTATTTTTTAACATGAAACATGAGATTTGTCATATCCATGGTTACGACTTGACATTTGATTGACAGCAATGTATTTGCCTGTCTCATTTAAAATGAAACATAGGGGATGAATTTGACAGAAGTATTATATTTAAATATTGAGCAGTAATATTCCCGTTAATAAAAAATGGCCCAATAATGTAGGTTTCTATTATGCCAGCCCAAACGTTAACTTTCTCGGATCGTTGAGTCCTCGTACTACGATACAAATGTAGATTTTCCCTGGACCAATATCGACAATTTTGTGAATTTACCTCGCCATGTAAATAAAAAGTTGCTTCGTTCGTAAAAAGTATATTTTGAAGTAAATCTGAATTGTTATTAACATTTTCAAACATTCTTTCACAAAAATTTATTCTTCGTCTCGTGTCGTTAATAACTAACTCCTGGTGATTCTGGAAATGGTATGATCTGTAATGCTCCTTTTTAAATAGTCTGTGTACAGTAGCTTTGCTTACAGCAGTAGCTTACCCAATCTCTCTTAATGTTAATCTCTTCTTATTTTGTATTTGTATATGTCAGAACTTTTTTTCTGCGCAGTTAATATATTACAGGATCTATTCCTACTGTTATGTGCAGGCTGGACGCAACCATTTCCTCTAAAGGTATTCACTATTTTTAAAATTGTTGCTGCACTTGGTGTAGGCCTGTTAGGAAATGAAGCGCGGAACAAGTCCGACACTTGCCTTAAATTTGGATTAAAATTCGAATAATACCATGTAATAATCTGCACCTTCTCTTCCACAGTATAAACCATGGTATTTCAAATTGGTTTTTTGACACTGACAGAGTAGACAAATGTCCAAATTGTCCCCTATGTTTCATTTTAAATTAGACAGGCAAATACATTGCTGTCAATGAAATCGTAACCATGGATACGACAAATCCCATGTGTCATGTTAAAAAATACTCACGGTATAGCATATGCCAGTAAAATTTTACGCGATATCGTATTAAGAGGTCCAAGAGGAATTAGGTTTACTTACATGTCTACTATACCAGAGATCCTAACAGCCGTTATTCTCAGAGAGAGATTTACAAGTTGAATAATCTTTAGCACACTTTGAGAAAAAACAGAGCTGTTACGACCTCTAACATGGAACTGCGGTTGGTGTCGTGGCTGAAACACAACGGGTGACCTGGAGTCTCTTAGGATCCCGTTGATGTCATATTTAGAAAATTTATTTGTTTTATTTATTTGACGGCCGAATTCACCGTTAATCCGTTGATTAATAATCAGCTGATTATGGAATCAACTTGATTTCTGCATCATGGAATCATGATCAACAGTTCTTTCATTTTTGTTTTGGTTTTTGACAGTTAATGTAACTGTCATCTCATCTAGATAAGCCGGTAGAATAAATTTATCTAATAGATAGTAAACTGCTACTTTATCTGAACTTGGAACAACCGGCCCGGCGCACAAAACGAAATAAGCATTGCGGTCAGTAAGTGCTCTTCTACCGGTATCGGATATATTTGTGATCTCGGCTTCATCTCGATATCCAAAATCATCCTCGACCAGTAGGAAGTACTTACTGCCTTTAATACTTAAATAACTATATTTTAAACATGTATATTGTACGGCCCTCTTCACAATGAAGCACAATGTCCATAGAATAATTGTATAATTTTATAAAGTCTCCAATCTCTTTTCATAGCACCATATCTACTAGTAATCCCCTTCCATTGATTTCTTTGTCAGTGTCGTTATCAGATTTGATCGGCGGTTGGCAAAGTGCACATAATAACCTCGACTGCTAGGCGATCGGCGCTCGACTGCGTCACACCATATTATGCAAATCCGCTGTTGACGCCGCACCGCACACTGGAACACTTTCCTGCAATTTTCTTCCTGCTGTCCTGCCGTATTATTTTTTCCTTTAGCGAACGTTGCCTATGCAAAACACTGGAGATAAACAATGTGGCAACTCGCACGTCGCAGGCGATTCTATTACGGTAAATGAACTCGTTATTGGAGGAGGGGATGTTGTTTAAGGTTATGGTGATATTATTTTAATGGTAAGGTATATTTTTTAGCTTTTGAGGTTAGTACTTAAGACAAATAATATTACCTTAGAACTATACTCGTACCTAGCAATGCTTGCGATTGGTGAAAACGAAATTTTGCTTCATAATGAGTATATGGTGCACATCGGGTACCTACGTGTAGGTATTACTTAAATTTTAGGAATCGGTGGTGAAATCGGCCATTATTGTTCTAATATAAAACGAAATAATATTAATTATTAATAATATAAAAGATTTCTTAAATTATTATTACGAATTACGTGACAGGAAATGATTTTAACAAGTGGACGAACTGATGCGAAGACGAGCCACTCGTAAGATTAATCTTTTAGTTTCTAATAACTATCACTCATAAACTTTCCAACTTTATTTTGCTCATCTCTATCAAACTTTCATACTGATATGAACTTTCAATACTTATATGTCCATTAAATTTTCAATATTTCCTTACTTTTATAACTCACATCATAACCATATGTAATCCTTCAATTAAAAAGTCCAACATATAAAAGTCGACGTTAATATTATTATACATTAATACAATACATTTTATTGATCGTTTAAAATTCTGTTTGATCGCTCCCATCATACATTTCAATTAACTTTTTACCTCGCGTATTTTGATCTCTTTTTATCAAATTATTCAAATTCCTCGAAGCCATTGGATAAAAACAGCGCGATCCACTTACTTGTTACTTACCAAACATGATCCGTATCCCTCTCTGGATTATGTGGCTACTTTAAATATAATATTACAGTGATGATCAGGAAGTTAAAAAGCCAACAGCAATTCAGTAAGAGCTTTGATGTCGCAACCGGCTGGATTACAAATTCATGTATTCAGACACTGGATCCATTAGGGCGGAATTGAATTTTCATCGCGCAATAATCGTGCGTGCTGCAAATGTGAATGCACGAATGTACCTACTCAGAGTACTTCAACTGGAAATGTAAGGTTAGAATATGCAATGCTACAACGCTGATTTGTTGATTTGTAGATTGAGTTCTGTTGTTTTGGAAACTAAATTGGCAATTGTTAGATAAGCACTTATTACTATTACAATAGTTGCCATCATATATGTATGGGCTGAAGATTTCTACATTGTTGCCAATTCAGTGGAAATGTTGAAAATGCTAAGTTATGAAGAAGCGGCAACACCTAAGACACAATATTTGCAAAGTGTATAAATTTTATAATGATATTATGTATTCATAACGTACAGTAAATTTTTTGAAAAATCTCCGATCAATGTCATCTACGAAATGTATGTATTAAGATTTTTGATCCACCTATTCTGACAAATTCAGTAGTGTCGTTTATTTAGTTTTTTTGAAGGTACATAAGACTACTGTTATTTTATTATTATAAAAATATATGTCACAGTAAAAGCATTTAAAATTCAAAAATAAGTCAACTGGTAAGTTTATTAGCAAATGTAATGAATAAAATGATTTTATTTTAATTTTACAAATAAATGCTTCAATTAAAAGTTTTAGAGAATTAATTTCTGCGTCTAGTACATCAAGTATTATTAAATTAGCCCTTTGTATAAGCGAGATATGTAAATTTTAAAATTATATACTTTTTTGTTTTTGTAATAAAGCTTGCTATGGATTAAGACAAAAAAAAAAAAAAAAATGTACATGTCAAATTACGTTAAATACGTGCAATTTTATGATTCGTACAATAAAAATATATTTTTATTGTGAAATTAGTCATATTCATTGTTGTAATCAAATATTTCTTTGTTGTCAAAACTCTCTTTAAAAAGAACCGGGTTAGATTAATGTTAATTTAAGAATGATAGTAGTAAATGAATTATTTTTTGTTCTATACCAAAATATTTCTCGGGCTTGGCTTAAGTCTGTCAATATTTTGTAATTTACTTATTAAAAAAGTATGTATAGTTTAATAATCGTACAAGGAAGTCGTGTGGTGTCCACATCCGATTTTTTTGTTTTATAATGTTTTATACAAGTGTTAGCAACTATGACCCATTTAGTCAGTTCTTAAATACTAGAATCTCCCAAACAGTCCCATATCAGTGTTATAAAATCAGATTTGTTATCTCCTTAGTTTGTAAGAACAACCCCTTATGTCAACGTTTCAATAATAAATTATTTCTATTTGATGAAAGAGGTTTTTTTCTCAACACTTTTGTTACATACGTTATAAAAGTTATAATACAAACGTCCTTGTGTTCAATCGCGATATTTATTCATCATTGTAGGGTAGATAAAGCAGGAAATAAGAGGAGGAAGTGTATGAAAGTTTTTTTTCAATCAGAACATGTTGTCGTGTCTGTTGGAATAAGTATTCTCGGCACAGGCACAGCGAAGACATGGTACAGGAACGCGCGAGTAAATGCCGGTATATTACATCGGAGGAATCTTTATATCGTACTTTGTAACTTGCAATGCATACTTCTGCCGTATTTTAAACTTTTACGCTCTGCTTTTTAATGCGCGAGACTTGGAAATATTTTAAAATATATTTTATCTCGTTTAATATGCTGCAAGGAATAGTGAAATATTTCAAAATTATTAATATTATCATGTACTGTACTTCTCAGGATGTTTTATAGTCGACACACTTTTCAAAATGTTATAAACTACTACTACTACTGTGGAAAGTTTTCTAACATCTAATCCACATATGGAAAATAAAAATCAAAATTCGAATATTTTAATGGGGTAGTGTGGGTAAGTGTATTATGTAAATTTGTAAATAGTTTAGGTTTCAATGCGATTGACATCAAACTTCTAAATAGCTTAAACATTCAAAAATCAGATGGCGTAACTACACAAAATGAGGCCCGTGGCGGAATTTTTTTGAGGCCCCATAATCAAGCGAAATACTGATATACATAGTAATTGCACAGGTTATGCATTGATAAGTAATATAAAATTAATTGTAATGTAAACACAGAATAATGTAGATACCTTTAAGAAATTTAAACAAAAACACTTTAAGATCTAATAAAGAGAAATAGGTATATGGGCAATTAAAAATTACAATAAAATTGGCCCCAAGTTACGCATATGATAATTATTGATTACAAGAGTGGCAAGAATTGATTACAAAAATCAAACCAGTGATTACAACAATGTGGCAAGAATTGATTACAAAAATTAAACCAGTGATTACAACAATGTGGCTAGAATTGATTACAAAAATCAAACCAGTGATTACAACAATTAGGGCCGCAAATATGCTTAGGGCATCGGCTCTCTGGTAGCTGTCGTAAGTGTCATTTCATAAATTTTAATTTTGTCTAAATATTGATGAAATTCCTTTGTTGATTACAACAAAGAATATTGAACAAACATTGATTACAATAATGAATCCAACAATTTTACTGTTGTTATTTGCAATATAATATCTAATGTCAGAAAAATATCCATTTTGGAGGATATTTTTTTTACTTATTTCAACTAATTTGTAATAGTAAATGAGGGTATTGTCGACAGAAGACGAATAGGTAATCTCTCTTAATAAGTAAAAAAATATGTTATAGTAAATCACAAGTATTCTTATTATAAATTATATTTATTATATATTTTCGTAGCTATTTGTTTTATTTTAAAATGCAAAACACATTTAAATATACTTCTAATATTTATTTAAAGAGTAAGTAATACTTTTATTTTATTTATTTGTGTATTTTCTTAAGATACTGAGTACGATGACTGGCAGTATTGAAAATACATAAAAATATTAAGCACAAACATTTAAATTTTGAAAGGTAAGTTTAGAATATATACTTATGTAAATAATAAATAGTTATTAAATTGGATGTGATAATAACAACCTATATCCTATGCTCTATATAACCTCTAAATCTGTCATAATAATAATTGTGTATCTCTTAAATAAATTCATTTTTATTACCTTTATAGATTCATAGTGAGATTATTTAATATTCCTGTATAATATAAAATCACATCTTACAAATAAATAGGAAAATGAATTATCAGTATGTTTGACATTGGCCTGCTTATGGCGACGATCTTGCCCCATGGCCATACCCTGTATATAAAGGTACCCTATTGTGCACACCCCTATATCAGACCACTTTATCTTATTGAGTTACTTCAAGTTTTGCCTGATAGTTTTAGGCTTAAATTAAATTAATTTAATCCATTATTCTGCCTATAGTCTAGGAAAATGAACTGGTTCTCAGGACTGTAGTAGTTTCATATTTAACTTAATCTAAATCAGAATATTCTAATTTCAAATTTTTTCGCTAACCTAGGTACAATAAAAATTTTGAAAGATGTCCGATCAAGGTCATCTGTATCATGAACGAATTAACAAATTGGCATACATTTATATCTTTCCTTTGCAAAGGCTATAAGCATATGCGATAAGGATAGATATAACACGCTTGTCTTTCAAAAATTCATATTGTTTTGACTAAGTTAGGACATTCCACTTTAAAACGATGCTTGTTGTTGATAATATTTTCGCTGTAACGTAAGTTTATTTATTAATTCAGATACATTACCTTCATTCATAGCCGTACGAATAGCGATATTTTGTGTCAGAGTCACTGACGTGTCAGTATCTTACTTTTCACATATTTGGTTTTACATTTGCTAATAAACTTACCAGTTGACTTATTTTTGAATTTTGAATGCTTTTACTGTAACATATACTTTTATAATAATAAAATAACAGTAGTATCTTATGTACTCCCATAAAAACTAAGCAAACGACACTACTGAATTTGTCATAATGAGCGGAACAAAAATCTGAATTCATACAATTCGTAGACGACCTTGATCGGACATCTTTCAAAATTTTTACTGTTTACAGGGTGTTTATTAAACATACAGCAAAAAATCCCTGAAGTATTCTAAGAATATTTTGTCCTTTGATGATTTTTGAAAAACCGTTTTGTTTCGAAAATATACGGCGAAAAAAAAAATTGACAAAACCAGTTTTGAAATTTTTCAAATTATTAATTCAGTAACAGCAGGCATGTTATGTGTCAAATTTGTTGAGACTGATTGACGTTTGGCTGTTTGACGTGTATTTTCTGTGTATAATACTTAAACTTTTGGGTGTAACTCCATAAGAAACGACCCTGGTGTTTTTGAAAAAGTTCAGCAATCAATGAGAAGAAGATTGGATTCTTGCATCGTAGCTGGAGGTAGTCATTTTCAACAGTTCTTGTAGATTAAGAAACTTCACATGTAATTTTTGGTATTAAATGTTGTTATTGTCGAATTTTTTTTTTCTTCCTGTATCTTCGAAACAAAGCGGCTTTTCAAAAATCATCAAAGAACAAAATATTCTTAGAATAGTCCAGGGAATAACCCCTTGAATTTTTGCCGTATGTTTAATAAACACCATGTATAGAATTTAAAAAAAATTGCAATGAAATAACATGATTATTATTTCTTTTTATTATTTACCATTTTAAAATGTAATCAACTTTCATATACATATATTATCGCAAAAATTTAAATAATTATCTTCATATTTTCATAAATTTTTATTTTTGTTTCAGATAAATAATCGCCCATATCATCTCCATTATTATGCATCGGACAATCAGAAAACGTGAGTTACTTTTTTATTTTCGCTTGCCCATTAAAAATACCTAAATAATGCAGTGAAGTAACTACTGTTCGTGTTATACAATTATCCCAATTTGCCCCGGCTTAAAAGTATCTTTTTCCTCGTTTTACGTCAATATGTTCAATACAAGCTGAAACTTTAATTAGCTCGCAACGGAGTTACAATTTTTTATTTTCTTTTCATTAAAAGATTTGCCGGTAAAATAAAAACGAGACTAAATTGAAATCCTCTAAAATCAGATTGTAATTATTTCTGCAAATCCGACCGTAACTTTATATTACAATTAACAAGGTTTACAATTAAAATTTAAAAAAAAAAACTAAGTATGAAAACATTTTTTATATTAAATTTTCGACTTATATAAAAATTAATTACTTTTAGGAGATAATCATTAATTACAAAACTTTTTCATTGGCATTATTTTGACAAAAATTTTAATTATATTTTTTTTGAAATTTTTAACAATTTTTTAAATTTAAATATTTTATTTAGTTATTTTTAACATGGCACATTTTTAAATAAAATTTGCAAATTTTAAATGATTCCGGTATATATAACTGTCATTTAAATTTGAATTGGATTATTGATTATCTAATTTTGCTTATTTTGCCCTTTGAATAGTATTGGTTACTAATTTTTTGAAAATTTTTGTTTTTGCAAATATTAAAGAAAATTGAATTTTCTATCTGATACATTTAAATATTTTATTATATTTTTTATTGGTTTAGAGATATGAGAATGTGTATAATATTGTAATAAATCTCACAGTCCAAATAATGCCATGGAAAACAATTGAAAAATTAAAATGTTTGTAACTGGCAGATAAATGTCAGTGTCAAAAATCCGGAGACGTTACTGAAGACTTTTTCTGGGAAGTATATACATATATTATTTCTTATTGTATTAATAGTTCAATATTTAAAATTATAGTATATTACATATACCCTTCAGAAATACTGTCAATCCCGATAATGAATTGGAAACATCACGAAAAATCAAAAAGATAGCTGAATAGCACAAAATTTCTTTATATTATGAATTTAAAATTTAAAAAATCTTAATATAAAGAATAGGTATATGTAGAATTTTTGATGTAGAATGTAGATATACAATATATGTTAAATACAATAGGGGTGAGCAGTCATGTGATTTTGTTGGCCTTGACAAGCAGATATGGGGGCCCGTGTCTAAATTTCGTGATTTTAAGAATCTTTCGGTTGTCCAATTATTACCATTTGAGAAATACGTAGTTAAACAGATGTTTAGTATTATACTTTATGAGAAATCGTCCTTCCAACATCCTCCCCCCCCCCCCCCACACTCACACACACACCCATACACACACATACACACACATATCATCACGGCGTATTGCCCATTACAGGGTATGCCAATCTTCGTAGTACACAGATTTTGGTAATGATGAAATATTTGTACCGTGCGGGCGCCTACCAGGCATCACCTCACGGGCACTCATAGCTGGCGTGGAGAATGCACCACAGAAATAATTTTTGGCGTCGGTCGGGATCGAACCCGGGTCCCCAGATTTGCGACCAGACATTTAAATAAAATTCCTGAAACAAATTAGAAATTTGACAGACGAGCAGACGACAATTTGAACACACGAAAATATCGAGTTCACAATTAACAGATAACAGATCTGAAGTTGAATACTGCAGTTCTGTCAGTATTACCAACATGAATGTATAGAAAAACTAAATTTAGGTAAGACAATTTAAAAGCTAAAGGTGTATTGATGGTGGTAGCTCTGTAATGTGTAAATAAAATACGAAAATCGTTCACTTTACACATTGTCTGCAGTGTGTAAAGTATCAACTTTACACATCGGAGTATAAAAAAACATCCTTCTACATAGAGATGGGCGCGTGAGTAACTTTTTGTTCACGATCACGCACGCTCACGAAACTAAAAATATAATCACGACCAATCACTCACGACTTTTTATGTTTGATTCACGATCACTCACGCTCACGAATTTATTTTCGTACTCATGCCCGATCACGCCCGGCGGGTCACGTTCGTGTCACGTAATTGTTTCTACATTTAAAATATATATATATATACATATCTTTCATGATATCGAAGCTAACTATGTATACAATTATGGGTACTAGAAAATTATTTTCAAGAAAAAAATCACATATTTCGACATGCTAATAATAATAATAAGAATATAACGCAAAATATAGATATTATAAAACTACAAATTTTTATACAAAAAAAAAGAAAAAGCATATTTCTCACGCCCGAATAAATTCCAATCACGCCCGATTACTCACGACATATTTTCAGGCACTCACGCTCACGCTCACGAAGAAAAATTAAAAATATATTCACGATCACACGGGTCACGTCGTGACCCGATAAAATTCACGACCCGCGCCCACCTCTACTTCTACATACGTTATAAGTTATAAGCCTGGGCTCGTATATTCACTAAATCATCAGCTTTGAACTGTAGGTACAAATATCAGCATTAAATAAATAAATATATTATCACGATTTATTACCCAGTTCTGGGTGTGCTAATCTGCTTTTATTGAGATATGAATACAATATTATAAATGGTTTTAAAATTGTGCAAATTTTAAATGAATCCATTTATAGCAACAATAATTCACCGTTTGCATATCATAGTAATAGTCTCTTTACACAACATTATTATCAAAATTAAACAATTATGAAAGTAATTTATTTTTAATTAAATCTAAACGGCAACATCTTGCTCCATACTGCGAAAACTCGCGGAAAAGTACATTTTACCCTTTGTTTACATTTAATCTTATTAAAGAAGATAATAAGCTTTCTTATTCGGTCCGTACGACGCACGAGTATGAAATTATTTCATTTTACTGTTTCCCGCTCTTCGTATGATTGCTAGGGTCTTTATAGTGTATTATTGTTTAAAACGGTATTCACCTAAGAAGATCGTGTATAAAAACCTTATTGTTATGAGAGAATATTCTTCATTGGTAGCTTATTTTAAATTATACAGTGAGAGTATTGTTAAATTTATGTTAAATAATATCATATTCACTTACATTCGTAAACTGCTGTATTTTCCGCTCTAGATAGAGGAAGTATATTATTAACAGAGGTGGAAAGTATTTAATTACAGTTGAGGGCGAAAATAGCTAACAAGACGCGAAGAACTGATATTTAGTTGTAAACTTAAATTTTGATTTCTTTACATTTACTTATGTTATTTACAATTCTATTCGTTTTGTTACATATAAAATATAAAGAAGCTCTGTTTATATGTAAATACCCAACGACGAAATATAACTAGACAAAACTTCATTTGGTAGATATGTTTTGATTTCGGCTGGCCAGACAGAGACAACTAGAGATATGTTTGGTCTCGTTTGAGCATTGCTCACTAGAAGCGCAAGTGTTCTTAATAATATATTCTTTGGAAATAAAAAATAAAACTACTAAATTATAATTAAAACCAACAAACGAAATATAATCCAATATATTTTAAGTCGATTAATTCAGTATCTATCTACCTTAGTAAATAAGATATCGGAATAAAAAAAAACTTCTTATTCTTGTTACATTGTTTACAATAACTTTCGTAGTATATGTGTATAATCCTGCAATTGGGCCGGTCGAAATAATTATAAAATATAAAATAATATAGAATTAGATACGAATGATAATCAAGTTTGTAAAAATTGTCATAATTGTGCTATATGTTGTTCTAGCTTATTGCAAAATTATAATATGTATGTAAATGCTTATGGGAACTTAGCATTACCAAACAGATAACTTTTGACAATACCAACAACACAAGTGAAGCGAACGTTCAATTTCTAAGTTAATATACATCAAAAATAGACTTAGGCGCTTACTGACCAATGATCATTTGGAAGCTTTCATGCTTATGGCATGTGAGAAAGATATGATGAATGATGTAGACAATGATGCAATAATTGACGAAATAGCTTCAACATCGCAGCTACTTTCCAATCAATTGTTATTTTAATTTTTGCAATTTTATGTTTTTTGAATTGGAACTACCTGATGTTATTTTAATCTTTATGTATTTTCATTTTATTTTTATTCATTTTATGAACCTGATGTTATTCTTTAAGTATTTTTCTATTACAAGTTTATTTTATCCTTGTTCAATATATGTACCTGATGATATTAGTTTATTCTTTAAGTATTTTCCCATTGGAAGTTGATTTTTACTTCCTTGTACGTAAGTAAAGGAAGTATTGTAATCGCGAAAAATTTCGGTTTTCAGATTTCAGCGGAAATATCCATTTTGATCATCCCTGAATCCATTTTGACTAATTTCGTCGTGAAGTCTGTACGTATACGAGGTGTGTTCAAAAACTATCGCGAATTTTGAATTTTCGCGGGTTACGTATATTCGAATTTCGATCTTTTTGTGGCTTTATGTTGGTACTCATGTCTCTCACTTATGTCGACAAGCTCGGCCATTTTGAATGTTCACTTACTTGTTGACAGCTGCTTTGCTTGCACGTGTTTTGGATCGTCTTCGATTTTTACCTATTGTGCTTATTCGTTAAAAACTGACTATGAATTTTTTGACCAAGACAATATCTTTCTTATCTAAAGGCGACGGAACGTAGAAAAAAATAATTCATTTAAAATTTGTCATTGTCATAAAATGTTTTTATCAAAGAAGTTATTTCATTTCTACTCGTAGAACAAGTAAGTGAACATTCAAAATGGCCGAGCTTGTCGACATAAGTGAGAGACATGAGTACCAACATAAAGCCACAAAAAGATCGAAATTCGAATATACGTAACCCGCGAAAATTCAAAATTCGCGATAGTTTTTGAACACACCTCGTACGTACGTCCGTACGTACGTATCTCGCATAACTCAAAAACGGTAAGCCGTAGAAAGTTGAAATTTTGTATTTAGGACTCCTATAACATCTAGTTGTGCACCTCCCTTTCTGGTTATTACACAATTTCCAGAAGTGGCACTTTACATGAAGCCTATAATAGATTTTAATGAAAAACTGTTTTAAAATATAATCCGAAACTTTTCAAATTTGGTATACAAGACTTTTATGTCAATCGAAATAATATAATAGATTTTGGTTAAAATAGGCTAACCGGAAGTGGTACATTACTTGTAGTTGGTAACAGTTTTTCTTGAATAAAATGATTTTATTTTGATTTTAGAAATAAATGCTTCAAATAAAAGTTTTAAGAATTAATTTCTGCGTTTAGCACATCAAGTATTATTAAATTAGCCCTTGGTATAAGCGAGATATGTAAATTTAAAAATTATTTTTTTGTAATAAAGCTTGCTATGGATTAGGACAAAAACATAAAAAAAAATGTTCATGTCAAATTACGTTAAATACGTGTAATTTTATGATTCGTACAATAACAAATATTATATTTTTATTGTGAAATTAGTCATATTCATTGTTGTAATCAAATATTTCTTTGTTGTAATCAAAACTCTCTTTAAAAACTCTCTTCCTGGTCGCTATATATCTTACTGTTTTGAAGTTAAAATTAATATTTTGTAATTTATTTATTAAAAAAATATGTATAGTTTAATAATCGTACAAGGAAGTCGTGTGGTGTCCACATCAGATTTTTTTTTTTCATTATACAGTACAATCGCGTTAACGTGAACACTCGAATATATAGACTACTCCGTAGTTCGAACAAGATATTTTCTAACATTGACTACCTTGACAACCTAGCTTTCGTTAATTAGAACACAGTGTATTCACTACTTGTGAACTTCCCCTATTTACTTGTAAAACGTATAAACAGCTTAAAAGTTGATAGAAGTAGTGTGATGCAGTGTTAGTTGTGCTAATATTATTTTATCGAATATACAAGTAAAAAAACCTATAAGTTTAATTAAATGAATACATTGGTAAGTTTGATTTCTGTTTAATTTTACTTATTCTTTTAAATTAGATTAAGTATATTGTTACGAATATTGAAGGATTTCGAGGAGCCTATATCCAACGATCGTGCCAACGATGATGTCTATGACAATGAGGAAGACGAAGAAAACATGACAAATGAAAACACTCAGGAAAAACAATTGATACCTAACATCCGGCATAGCGACACTATTCGAGGTTGCGATACTTTAATTACTTAAGCTGAACAAAATAATCTAGATTTAACCAATATATTTTGTGTTAAAAATAAATTATTATTATTACTAATAAAGGCGATGTAACTCAATATTAAATTTCGGAATACCTGAATAACATATTTAGATTTTGTAAGTTTAAAATCTATATTTTAAATTAGCAGAAACAAATTTTTAGAAATTTCTCACCATTTGCGTAGATTTTATAATTTGATTGTGGAAAATGTAAACCAACCAAAATATTATGGGTTGGGTGGTATATTCTAAATCCTTATATACTTAAATCTATATTTTATATTTGTATATAATAATGATGAATACACATGCAAAAATAATTGGAAAAGATTATGTAAACTAACAATATCGATATAAACAAAATCAACCCGGAAATAATTTGTCAGAAATGTGTGATGTGTATAACTTATGGATTGAAAAGTAATTACAGTCCGTTTCCTGTCAGAATTCATTAAATAACAATTTATCGAGTGGCCTTTTTCCGTGACAAGTATAGTACACTGTGTAAAGCAATTTAAATTTGCTTTATTTACACAATCATTACGTAACGACTAAATAAACGAAGAAGGGCGTTACTCGAAGTTTGTTTATTTTTCAATCACGCAGGATTCCCACGCTTAGGGAAAATCATCGATAGGTTTTATACTTTTTATTGGAAGAGCTGCCAAAATCGCTGAAATTGTAGGGAAATTTGTTTCATCTTTAAAATGTGCCTACTTCAAATAACTCGCTAAAAAAAGCCAAATTACAATTTTATGGGCTTCAACATTTTTGTATATTCTTGAAAAGCCATGTAAAGAAAGAAATCCAAAACTGAGACGAGTCAGATATAACCTCATACTGGAGAAACATTCTGAGACTCAATTAGTTGAAAATTTCATTGACAAAAGCCAAATAGCTTTAGCTCTCAGCAAAAAGGGCCTTATAACTACGACAGTTATCTATCCTTACTGGTCATTGTTCTTACTTCTCGCTAAGAGAAGTATTCGATTCATGCTAAAAATCTCATATCCAGATTTTAGTGAATAAGCACGTTTCAGGTCCCTAGAATCCGATTATAACATTTTTACGATGATGTGTGTGTGTGTGTGTATGTGTGTGTGTGTGTGTGTATGTGTGTGTGTGTGTGTGTGTGTGTGTGTGTGTGTGTGTGTGTGTGTGTGTGTGTGTGTGTGTGTGTGTGTGTGTGTGTGTGTGTGTGTGTGTGTGTGTGTGTGTGTGTGTGTGTGTGTGTGTGTGTATGTGTGTGTGTGTGTGTGTGTGTGTGTGTGTGTGTGTGTGTGTGTGTGTGTGTGTGTGTGAGGTTGTTGAAGGTACGATTTCTCAAATTCTATAAGACTAAGGCCCGGGTAACTACGGATTCCTCAATCTAACAGTAATGAGAAGATTTGAATAGGTTCTGGTAACAAATGAACAACCGGAAGTGGTAGTTTCTAAAAAAATCTTCTAAATATTATTTTTTGAAAAATGTCTTGGTAATATTAAAGAAAATTAAATTCTCAATCTGACACATTTAATTTTTTTATTATTCTCGTATAGGTTTGGGGATATAGTATACAATAATATAGAATATTGTAATAAATCTCGTTGGCCAACAAACAGTTGAGATATTTAAATGTTTGTAATTGACAGATAAATGCAAAATGTCAGTTTCAAAAATTAGCATTTTTACTAACATTACTGGAAGATTTTTCTGGGAGGTACGAGTACATTTAATATATATTATTGTATTATTAATTAAATATGTAATCAAATTATAGCTATGTTAATATTACATATACCCTTAAGAAACAACACTAAATACCGTCAATGAATTTGAAGAATTTTGAACATATTAGATTAGTAGGACAAAATTTCTCATAGAACGAAAGAAGAGATACAATTTCAATTATTTGTGTGTACAAGAAATTTTAAATTCGTTACTTATAGGGCGCGAGCAGTTATGTGAATTTGTTGGCCTTGGCAAGCAGATATGAGGATCCGTATCAGATGACGGCTAGTAGTTATTTACATAGATGTCATAATTTTTCATTCAAAATTTCAAAATATTCTCAGGTTTATTTGTCATCAATAGTATGGATTATACTTATCGAGGAAAATAATACACATGGATTTGGAAAATCACAATGTTTTGAATGAAAACTTATGATACTTGACACCTATGTACATTACAATTTAAGAATATCTTATTAAAATATTTTTTGTAATAAGTCATTTGGTAAATTTCTTGTATGTATTTACTGTTCAACTCATTCGTTTCTTTGTTGTAATAAGTCACTTGTTAAATTTCTTATATGTATTTACTGTTCAACTCATTCGTTTCTGTATTTGTATGTCATATGATCGTCCTGTAATTGGGATCTTGAATCCTGTTGGATCGATAAATAAATAAATAAATTATTACTAGCTGTCATTTTGATATGGGCCTCCATATCTGCTTGCCAAGACCAACAAAGTCACATAACTGCTCGCGCCCTATGCAACATAAAATGAAAATAGCGAGAAGTATTGTGCTAGCCACAACAGATTTTTTTTGCAATTGATGTAATTTTTCCGAAAATTATTTTACTATTCCTAAAATATTTATTATTTTTTCTGAAATTGGGAAAGGTATAATTTAAATCGTTTAAACACCTTGGCCTGTACTACGATCACGGTTTTAACTAAAACGCTGTTTTAAAAAATGTCAATTTCAAATTTCAACATTTAATTTTGCACGTATGTTTGAAGATCGATTTTTTAAAAAATATTTGTTTGAATACAAACTATGTTCTGCTTTTAAAACATATTTTGATAAATTCGATATTATTTATTATTGTTATTAAATAATGATATCTGACACTTCTTAAAACAGCGTTTTAGTTACCGTGACCGTAGTACGGGCCCATGTGGGCTAAATTAATCCCACTCTCCTGCACACCACACAATTCTATTTCTGATCTTGCATTTTCTTACACTACCATTTAACATTCTGCATCTTAAATTACCCTCCTTTTAAACACAACCGCTGATCGCAGTAAATTAATTACCGTACTTGGAATAAATTAGCACTTCTTGTATCTCTAGATCTAAATCTTCGAAGTCAGCACTTCATCTGATAAGTATAAACTACCGAGCGGAGCGTTAACGTTCAGTGTGGGATAGGTAAGCCAACGTTCTAACCATGTGAGCATTGAGCAAAATCGTATTATGAAAGTGTATTGACGCGGCACTTATTAAGATAAATCGAATTTACAAGATGATGCGACAGCCCGGTACATAATAGGGATAATATGGATACGGGAGAGTTATTAATCATTAACGATTGTCCTAGTGGAATACTAATGTTGGTTGATGAAACAAGAAGTGCTGACGGTGGGTATATTACGGATTTTCCAGGCGTAATTAATAGACGCTTTTTTACAGCGAGATGATAGTCAAGTGGATAAAGAGATAAGTTTCACTTCAGCAAAATAGTTTTATCTTTCATAATATACCTACTTCCATTCCCAACATTAACTAACTACTACTTTTATTAAAAGGATTCATTAGATAGCAAATTAATTAGTAAGAAATTTTCATTAATACGCAGATATTTTATCGTTTTACTTTTCCTTAATCAGGTATTTTTTCTGGATTATTTCATTCTTTACAAATTTGACCAATCAGAATGTCTCATTTTCCATTGTTATATATTTTAAATAAGTGATTAAATAGCATCTAGCTTTTTAACAGCGATTAAATAGAAGCTAGCTTTTATATGCAAATTTTGAATGCATATTTAGCCGTATAATTAGTCGCAGACGCAAGATACAGTAAAAAATTTGAAATATGTCCGATCAAGATTATCTACGAATTGTATGAATTCAGATTTTTGCTCCGCCCATTCTGACAATAGTGTCGTTTGCTTAGTTTTTCTGAGGGTACATAAGATACAACTGTTATTTTAATATTATAAAATTTATTGTTACAATAACAGCATTCAAAATTCAAAAATAAATCAACTGGTATGTCTATTAGCAAATGTAAAAACAAATATGTGAAAATGTCAGTGTCAATTGAAAAATTAAAATGTTTATAACTGACAGATAAATGTCAGTGTCTAAAATCCAGAAACATTACTGAAGATTTTTTCTAGGAAGTACATAATTATATTATTTCTTGTATTAATAGTAAAATATTTAAAATTATAGGTATATTACGTATACTCCTCAAAAATACTGTCACTCCCGACAATGATTTGGAAACATTTCGAAAAATTAGAAGAGGACAAATTTTCTTCATAGAATTGAATTTAAAATTAAAAAGTTTAAATATAACGAATAGATATAAGCAGATTTTTTAGTGTAGAGTGTGTAGGTATACAAGAAATGTTAAATACAATAGGGCGCGAGCAGTCATGTGACTTTGTTGGCCTTGGGAAGCAGATATAGGGGCCCGTGTCAGAATGATAGCTATTAATTATATACAGAGATGTCAAATATCATAATTCTTCATTCTAAATTTAGTGATTTTCCAATTCCATGTGGTTTATTTTCCTCGACAAGTAAATTCCACACTCTTGGTGACAAATTAACTACGTGAATTTAGAAAATCTTGAAATTTTAATGAAAAATTCTGACATATGACATCTATGGACATAATTACTAATTGTCATTCTGACATGGGCCCCCACATATCTGCTTGTCAAGGCCAACAATGTCACATGACTGCTCACGCCCTATGCTTATATAACCACAACACATTTTTTAATAATACAACATTGTTATTCTTCACATTGTTCCTTATTAAATAACTTATATTGTTGTCTCTGTTACTGTGTAGTACAAACGTCAAATTTAAACTGACAGTTATTATGGTGACACATGTTCAACACACGCTGTTATTGGCTGCAATGAATCTGTAATTTGACTTTGAGGAGAAAAATCGTGCTTTGTGTACTATAACTAGACATCTGAAATGACACTGACAGCTCCAAATGCACTGAAACAAATAATTGAACGCACCTATTATTTGACAGCAAGGCATTATTTCTTGCAGAAAATAAACTACGCAGTGTATGCTGAAACAGATAAAACCCCAAAAGACACAAAACTAGGATCAAAAACACTTTATTGATAATACAAATCTTTATTATATTTTGACGTATTAAAAATATATGAATTGATAACTTGATTATTTTTTACTACGAGTATATTATATTTTCATGATCCAAGTTTACATGATTGAATCTCAACATTATTGAAGTAAAAATTTGACAAGTAAACAAATAATTATTTGGATCACAAATCTAGAAACTGGACTGTTAGTTTATTTGAAATACGGGCATTTATTTTGCAATACGAGCATTTCAATGCAATATTACATACTACTACAGATATATTTAAAAACATAGGTTACGTAGCTTACAGTTTGGCGTTTCTGTCAAAATAAAATAGACTACAGGCCTACGTTAAATTTACTATTAATTTTTTATTCATGATATAGTCTACCTGTATACAACTCGACAATAGAAAATTCTCGACGTACTCAACGAGTTGCCAACACGTTTCGTATAATCGAGAATTTCTAATTGTCTTGTTGTATAATATATGATAATACCTGAACACACGCGTGGTACATAAATATTTTGCTACATTCTAAAATATTTAATTTAATTTAAAAGATGTATAATTTCACGCACAGTAATATAAATAGTTGATATATTTGAAAACCGTTTTGTTTTACAGCTCTAATAAACTTATTAAGAAATTGCCTACTGGTAAGGACGTGAAAAGTCAACTCAACAAGTGTTGAGACTGGCAGGCTTTAGTTTCATATTCGAGGAGCGTTTAATCGTTATATACCGATCCTTTTTGTTTAAAGAAAATATACTACCTATATCTTTCCACATTCTTCCAACATACTCCAAATATCTTTTCATGGATAATTTTTGCTTCGCTGTCCTCTTTTGTCAAAACTTTACGACTTCACTTTTTGTTCTCAAATCTCTGCAGGAACTGAACAACAACAAAGCTCTTTTAATTTAACCGAAAAGTAAGCACCTGAAAGTTTCGTTTTGTTCGATATTCTTGACAGCAAAAAATGGCGGTCTGTATTTTACGTGGTTCATATTTTATTCTATTATAAACAATAACTTTAACAAAAATGTTGTTTTTGTTTATTTTATAGCTTCAAGCCTAAATTTAATAACAAGACGGTATTTAATTTCCTCAAAGTTGTTTATGTTTTGTTGTAAAAACATTTATTATTTACTCTCTTCTTATCAATAATCTTTAATTTGTAACAAATTTTCGTTGAAATTACTTTGTGTAAGAGAATTTAACCGCAAACTTTTTCACTTTACTCGACTTGATGGGATATTCTCAATTTACTTTTCACTCTTGTAATACAATATGTATGAAAAAGTTTGATAATCGGAGGGAAATTCTCATAAGCGACTGATTTAATAGAGATATTCTCGTAATTTCTACAAAAGTGAACCAGAATCATAAAATATTTATCCCCTTATAACAACTATTATTTCAAATTTATAAATATTTACGCACCGCGAAGTTAAATATTAAGGACCATTATTAGTTCCTTCATTGCTCTGTCTTAGAATTCTATCAGCATTTATTCTATTTTAGTTTACTAGAGATTATTCGGCAAATAGTCGGTAAAAAGACCGATTAATCGGCATGTGATTTGTTAAGCCATCAAAAATTGATTCAGGATATTAAAGTTAATGTTATGACATGGCCATAGCTGTCTCTAGACGTCCAAACTTAAATCCAAAAGAAAATCGCAGGGAAATTCTATATCGAAAAATTATGGATCAAAGTCATAGAAGAATAGAATTTTTGCTCAGTGTCTTAAGGTAGTTATATCGTGAAACCATTTTACCCAGAATTAATTGAAATTTTAAGTACATCTCAACTGAAGTATAATCTACCTGCTCTCCAAGTTTTAAAACAATTGACCACGCGGTACCTGAGATATTTGCAATTAAATTTGGCCTTTTTTATACGTGAAGAATAGGAAATGGAAAAATAAACACAACATTTTAAATTATAACTTTTGTATCCATACCGACATTTAATCGAAAAAACTAGTATGTTATAGAAAACTAATTAACGGATTTTATTTAAAAATTTGAAAATTATTTACCACCCAGATTTAATTTTATTGCCTCTAGAAAATTATAACCTGAAAATACGATAAATAGGTAGAATTATACTTGACAACCATGTACAAGCGTTCAGATGGAGTATCAGTTAACAACGCCCGCTTGGTATTAGCGAATAAGAGGTGATCTTTGGTTAAAGGAATTTCAGACGTACAATCGAAGGAAATATTTTTTAATTTGGTATTTTACGTGAAAAGCATGAAAACTTTAAACAGTATAATACTACTTTTGTAATTTTAAGAAATAAATTAATTTGTTTTGCAGTTTCCATTTGTAGTTTCGAATTAGTATTATATCTTAAAATATCTTATTACTTTTATACCCGAATGTACCAATAAATGTCTAGGTGCGACGATACCACAGTTATTCTTCAACATTGAAATACGACACTTGTGTATGTTAGTGCGAGTGGTACAGTTCAAAAAAAAAACTTTTCTACGGAAAAATAAAGAAAATTCATCTGTTACAGTGTTTGATATTAGCTTTTAACTATTTTGATGCAATCTATGTATATAATATAATGTTAGAAAATATAAGTTATTGCAAATATAAACTGCATTAGCTTAATTTTGAACATAGAACAAGTTTTTGAATAGGTACACTCGAGTGACAACTACCTTAAAACAAATGAGTTGTGGATACGTATTTGACTTTTAATCCTGATTCCTTGGAAGAAAATACAAAATTGGAAGTTTTATGCAGGTTAGGTTAGAACCCAAATATATAAAGCCACAATCGGTCACAGAAAGCATTCAGCCACGCGACCGCACATTCTTACGATGGTTAACTGAATAATCAAATTGTAAATCAGTTGTTATAACCACAATACTGTAACAATGTCTGACAAATAACTGAAAACAAAGTCATCATTCTTACGCTCCATCCTCCACCTTTGGAAATCTCACGATAATAAAATTAGTGCACGATAACTCTTCATTGTTTAACTCTACAATACAAGTCCGCGGCTTCATTTACGCGCCTTCAGATTCAATCTCTGAATCTCTGCTTTGCCATTATACCTCCGAGTTTTGTTCTGAGCCCTGCAGCCCCACCCAGCACCCGCCACTGAGATTTCATAAAGCTCAATTCTTCAGGCAGTAAATTTTCAACCATCACGAACAAAGGAGAAATTAATCTTTGCTCCTTACTGTAATTTACTTTTACATAAGAAAACGGTTTAATTTTTTGACAGCAAATAAGCACCTGCAAGAAAGTTTCGTTTTTTTCGATACTTTGATGTTTAAATTGAAGAAATATCGATTAGATTAAGGATGGAATTAAATTATGGAAGCCGCAAAAAATATATTAAATTTGAAAGGGAAATATTATTAAATAAAATTTGTAAATAAAAATGAATAATTGTTTTGAAATGAGAAATGATGTATACAAACAAATTAATAATGTTTTGTTTTATTGTGTATTTCTGTTAAATGAAACAAATTTAATATATTTAAGTGCGCAAATATCAATACATCTCAATAACTTAAATGAAAGATACTATCGTAAAGAAATTAATTACTTTTATTGAGTGTATTGAAATACTCTCATTTATTTTTAATTTATAAACAACAATTAAAATTAATTAAATTATTTCATTTCTTAGTTCTAGTAATCGGATTATCCATCATAACAAATTAGAATATGGGTCATTTATATTAAAATTAGACCTTAAAACTCTATTAAAGTTTAAGAAAAGTTAGTAGGTTTAAAATATTAGAATTTTTAATGCTTTTAAGAAGTACCAACCAACAGTGGCGGACAAAATATGGAAACTTTTAAATAATTCATTTTTTACCTCTCGCTAAGAGAGGTATTACATTCATGCTAAAAATTGCATATCCAGATTTTATTGAATAAGCACGTTTTAAGGTCCCTACAATCCGATTTTAATATTTTTACGATGATTTCTGTGTGTGTGTGTGTGTGTATTTCTCAATCAGTTTTGGTAATAATTTGACAACCGAAAGTAGCAGATTCTTAAAAAAATCGTTTAAATATTATCTTTTGAAAATTTTTGTTCTTGCTTGTATTAAATAAGGTATATAATAATCTGTTGTAATAAATCTGACAGTCTAAATAATGTCATGGAAACTAATTGAAAAATTAAAACGTTTGTAACTGACAAATAAATGTCATAGTCAAAAATCGAGAGACATTACTGAAGATTTTTTCTGGGAAGTACATACATTATATTATTTGTTTATTGTATTAAAAGTTAAATATTTAAAATTATAGGTATGTATATTCTATATACCCTTCAAAAATACTGTCAATCCCGACAATGAATTGGATATATTTCGAAAAATATAGTCGGACAAAATATCTTCATAGAATGAATTTAAAATTTAAAAATCTTAATATAAAGAATAAATTAATATAGATAAGTTAAATTTTTGGGGTAGAGAGTAGGTATACAAGAAATATTAAATACAATAGGGCGCGAGCAGTCATGTTTCTTTTTTGGCCTTGACAAGCAGATATGGAGGAGCTAGTAATTATGTATATAGATGTCAAATATAATAATTTTTCAATCTGACAGATAAATGTTAGTGTCAGAAATCCGGAGACATTACTGAGGACTTTTTCTGGGAAGTACATACATTATATTATTTCTTAATGTATTAATACTTAAATATTTAATATTATAGGTATATTACATATACCCTTCAGAAATACTGTTACTTCCGACAATGAATTGGAAATATCTCGAAATATTGGAAGAGTAGGACAAAATTTCTTCATAGAATGAATTTAAATTTAAAATAATCTAAATATAAGGAATAGATGTAAGTAGAATTTTTGATGTAGAGTGTAGGTATACAAGAAATGTTAAATACATTAGTGTGCGAGCAGTCATGTGAATTGACAAGCAGATATGGGGTCCATGTCAGATTTTCTACTTCCATGTGGTTTATTTTCCTCGACAAGGAAATTTCACACCCCTGGTGACAAATTAAGTACGTGTATTTAGAAAATCTTGAAATTTTTAATGAAAAATTTTGACATTTGACATCTATATATATAATTACTATTTGTCATTCTGGCACGGGCCTCCATATCTGCTTAAAGTCACATAACTGCTTGCGTCCTATACTAATGTAACCAAAATCGGAAGTGGCGAGAAGTATTGTGCTGGTCACAACAGATTTTTTATATATAGGAATATACCGGAGAATATAATGTTAGTATTTTCTGAAGAGGAAATGCCTTTGCGTTAGCGTTTTCAGCAGGACAACGATCCGAAGCTTGTTAAAGAGGTTTTTTTTTTAAAATTGATGATTTAAAATTGTATTCTCAATCTCCGGACTTAATAGAGCATCTTTGGGATCATTTGGATTGTCAAATTCGAAAAAAAAAAATTAAAAATGTTAATAAATTATAGTCACTAACAGATGAATGGCAGAAGATTCTTGCAAGCATATGCATGAAATTAGTGGATTCGATGTCCCGAAAATGTCAAGCAGTATGAAATGCAAACGGTTATGCAACAAAATACTTTTTTTATTTGTTTTATTTCTAAATAATATATTTGTTTCTATACTTTTGTCCACGGGTTTTTCTTTAAATACGGGTATTGTTATTAAATATTTATTAAATATACTTTTATGAATCTGTAGTTATTGTTCGGGGATAGCTGCGTGAATCTGCGTCAGACCAAAACTTAATATCTTCGTTTTAAATGATGTAAACTGATAAAATCAAGTAACGTCGGCGGACGGCGGGTAATTTTATGTATACACCTCTAACACGTTCGACGTACTGTCTGGAGACGCCTGCCTCTGAAATTGCTCCACACAACATTATTTTATCTGAAAACTTTGCTTTCACTTAAAATTCTATATTGAAACTTTTAGGGCATTACTTACAAGAAAAATATAAAACGGTCTGTAGGAGCCCCAAAATGAAAACATTTAAAAAGATTTTTCAAAAGGTAAACAAAACAAATTTTAAAATTGCCAAAGACTCATGGGGCAAGTTGTTCTTAATAACATTTAAATATATTATATAAATTTTATACTTTTCGTAACAAAAAATATTGTACAAACCGCGTGCGTGAACTTGGATCCCGGAATCGTTCATCCGGGAACCAATCGTTCCCACACTTGGTATGTAAATAACTATTCCGAGCTAGCTCAGTAAAGAATGATTTTCCATTCTAAAAAGTGATTAAAAACAACACATTTTCTGGACGATCGCGAAAAAAAAATATTGTAACTATGTACAGCGAACGCGTTAAAATATCTCGATTATTAATCGCTTTTATTAACACACTTATTAATTAAATAACCATAATAATAGTTTAACAACTAATTCAACTGTTGCCCAGTTGCACAGCTCACGTAAATTTTAATGCAAATCGAAATTTTGACGGCAATATTCAATTACTCATTTGACTTGTCATTTTTTTGTCAATTTAAGGAACACTTCAAATTTGAGCGTGAGCGGTGCAACTTTGCATGGATTTACAGTACCTATTAAAGTTATGTAAGGTGACACAAGCATAAAATTAATGTGTACAATAACATATATACTATGTCGGATACCTAACAAGGGTTAGTAACGTTAGTATGTCGTTGGTTTCGGTAGCTTTGCAACTAGGCGTGTGTTCAGGAGCCGGCAAACATGCGACTTACCGGAGCATAAGTCGTAACGCCACCAATTTTCATTGTTTGCGCATTACCCCATGACAGCAGTAAATTTATAAAGTCCCTCTAGTCTACACCGCACCGTGTTCGCTCCTTGTTAGGTTAGGTTAGCTGGCTAGAGAAATATGAGCTTTAAATTATATCAATCATTCATTTCCAATCCTACAAAGCAAATTTATTTATCGAATTTTGTGTTACAGTTTTCAGTGTGCTACATTATTTACTAAATTGACAATCGCATATATAGAGAGAGCGGATAAAAATCTAGAATATCAAATATTTACTCAAAATGTAATGTTTGTTTTAAATATACAAATATGTAGTAAATCATCAGTTCCGCGACTACCCTATAATCAGTGGCAGCTTATGCCCCAAAACTTTAGTCAGGCAACACCTTACAAAAAAAAATGGATTTTTGTTAATTAAAAAATTAACAATATCTTCAGAATTCCTTATATTGTCACTCAATTCTTTTAAAGTTGAAGTCAAAGCCATTATTTGTTTTTTGTTTTCAACTAAAGTTCAAATTACAAAAACACTACGTGGGTAAACTATAAAAACAACGAAAAAAATAAAAGAATTAAATATTTACCGCAATACGTATCAGTCGCAAACTAGAGCCTATTATAAAAAAATGCTAGTCAAGACAGGTTATGTTATGTTTGTTTATTGTCGAATGCAATTTGCAACTATTTAATCTTGCTTGCAAAAATATGCAGTAATGTCGTGAACCTACTTATAAAATTTATCAGTACGTGGCGTTGATTGTATTCATGTATGGTAACGGCGTCTATAGGACACTCATTGCATTTAGCCATTGAAGCACTGCCTCAAACAGCTCTTTGTCTAGAGCAACGTATTTCTTACCGAAATTATTGCTTGTATCAAAAACATAGGCATTTATACTATTCATTTCGAGAAGCATTTTATAGGGTGTAAATTAGGTGAACTGCATTACATATTAGTTATGGTGGTGGCTTAAATTATTCTTTTGATATTGATAAAGACAAGCATTAACGGAATAAGTTAAAATTTAATTTACATACAAGTTTACATGCAGCTTTATTTCTTTTCCGGTGAGGCACTGCCTCACCTGCCTACCTTGACAAGCCGCCACTGAAGTGTATGTATTGCTCATTTAATTAAATAATGGTTATTTATGCAACAAGAATGTAAATACAAATTTTATGACATGAGGTCAAGTATTTCGTGACAAGGCTTGCTGAGTCACGAAAATTATTAACCGAATATCATAAAGCTTGAAACTTGAGTTGCATACAAGATATTTTATACGACCTTAAATAACATTCCTGTTCATACATCATCTATTTATATTGAAAACTTTTTTTATGAAAATAAAAACCGGAAAAATGCTTCAGGTATTTTTTGCTGGAATACATTCAATTAATTGTGCAATTATTCCTGCGCTTTTCATCTGTTAAATAAATAAATTACAAACAAAATTGGCAAATCAGCAGTGGTAAATTTGAAATAGTTTTAATACAAATTTTTAATTAAAATGCGTAATTGTACGGTATAATATATATACATTCAATGAATTTAATATAAATAAATTCATTATGGGGAAAAAAATCCGGGTTTATTTTCAGGATGAGAACTTCAGTTTCATAATTCAGCGCACCTGTTGTTTCCTCTCATGTAAAATTAATTATAAAAACTAACCATATTTCAGATTAAAATCCACTGAAAAACTAACTGCCTCAATTTTTCATACATGACAACCATTTATCAAGATTACAGCACTGCTATTTATTATTTCGCTATTATCTCAAGGATCCGCTCATAAAATTTGTAAACGATGTTCCTTTGCCCTTTCACCCTATTTGTTGCAGATGTCATGCATTTTTTAACACTAAATATAATTGTTCTACTCTTCGCAGTAACACCCACACTAAAGCGAACAATTTCTGCATATTTTACTAGAATACAGTTTATGAGAGGTACTTTACCTGCAATCTATTGAGAAATAGATGTTTTTCGGACAATTTTTTAATGAAATAGGACTCAGTTTCAAATGTGGGGTCATTTTACATTTTCTAATTCATTTTTACCTCTCGCTAAGAGAGGTATTGGATTCATGCTAAAAATCGCATATCCAAATTTTAATGAATAAGCACGTTTTAAGGGCCCTACAATCTGATTTTAACATTTTTACGATGATGTCTGCCTATGTGTGTGTGTGTGTGTGTGTGTGTGTGTGGATGTATGTGTGTGTATGTATGTATGTGGGATGACTTTATATTTGTTTAACTACGTATTTCCCAATCGGACATTCACGGGAAGATCTGAAAAGGTTTTGGTAACAATTGGACAACCGGAAATAGAAGAATCTTGAAAAAAAAATCTTCTAAATATTATTTTTTGAATGTTTTTCTTGGTAATATTAAAGAAAATTAAATTCTCTATCTGATACATTTAAATATTTTATTATATATTCTTTAGATTTAGAGATAAAAGAAATATAATATATAAAATAATCTGTTATAATAAAATAATAAATTTTACAGTCGAAAGAATGCCATGGAAAATAGTTGAAAATTTAAAATGTTTGTAACTGACAGATAAATGTCAGTGTCAGAAATCCGGAGACATTACTGAAGATTTTTTCTGGGAAGTACATACATTTTATTTCATATACTGTATTAATAGTTAACTATTTAAAATTGCAGGTATATTACATATATCCTTCAAAAATACTGTTAATCCTGACAATGAATTTCGAAAAATTGGAAGAGGACAAAATATCTTCATAAAATGATTTTAAAATTAAACAATCTAAATATAAGGAATAGAGATAAGTAGAATTTTTGGTGTAGAGTGTAGGTATACAAGAAATGTTAAATACAATAGGGCGCGAGCAGTCATGTGACTTTGTTGGCCTTGGCAAGCAGATATGAGAGCCCATGTCAGAATGATAGCTAGTAATTATGTATATAGATGTCATATATCATAATTTTGCATTCTAAATTCAGTGAATTTCCAATTCCATGTGGTTTATTTTCCTCGATAAGTAAATTCCACACTCCCGGTGACAAATTAACTACGTGAATTTAGGAAATCTTGAAATTTTTAATGAAAAGTTCTCACATTTGACATATATGTACATAATTACTAATTATCATTCTGAAACGCGCCCCCACATCTGCTTGTCAAGGCCAACAATGTACCATGACTGTTCAGGAAGTGGCGAGAGGTATTGTGCTGGCCACAACAGATTTTTTCTTGAAAGGATAGGCCAAATTAAATATATGGGTGCATGCTTTACACCTTACAAGTCTTTAGAATCAGAAATATGTTTTTTTACCTCTCGCTGCATGTAAGATAAGAATTCCAAATTTGACACAAAATATATTATTTAGGTACTTCATTACTACACTCGTAAACTACACAGTAAAATTTTATTTTTTCAAGTACATTGTTCTGTGATTCCTAACGGCCGAATTCACCATTCCTTAATCATGAGTTGATTTACAGATTAACGCTGATCCTAAATCAATCCAATTCACCATTAAAAATCAAGCTAATCTACTAATCAAAATCAATGATCAACTGATTCGTCATATTCCATGAATCAAGGACTGATCACATCTTTGAATCCTAATTTTGACGATTATAGCTATGTTAGGATTCTGGCTGTTGTACCCATGTGTAACTTTGCGTCATCCTTCTTCTTTATCTTTATTTAGAACCGCATTGGTTTTATTATTTTTACCTATACTTTTACATCTTTCATTTTCACTATATTTAAAAACACTCCTTTATTGGAATCAGTGTAATTTCTACCTATATCATAAGAAAAATATAACATTATTATAGGAAAATTATAATTTTTTTTTTATAAATAAATGAAAAACTTACATATCAATACCTTTTTAACGGAAAGTACAATTACCACGAATAAAATTCCATGACAGTTACATTAACTGTCAAAAACTAAAACAAAACTGTGAATCAGTTGATCATGATTCCTTGATTCAGAAATCAAGTTGATGAATTAGAACAAACGTTGATCTACAGATCAGCTTGATTTCTTAATCAACTGATTATTAATCAACGGATTAATGGTGAATTCGGCCGTAAGTGAAGTAAATATAGATAATTCAATACTTTTAAATAACGCCTGTTTCCCTGTTTAATATTTAAACATCCATAAATTTAACACTATGAAAGAAATAGTACGCAGTAAGCGTGAGTAACAACAAAATTCTTCAATCATTTTATAAAATTTATATTGCTCTGCTCTGTAACAAAAATATTGCTGTATGTTGCATCTATATCGTTATATTAAATTAAAATGCTTTTAATAAATTACATATTTTATTTACCTAATTCCGAGTGATATACAAAAATAATTTGTAGTTTGATAAATTTGTGATCCGCTATGTGATGTTATATTTAAATTTATTTTTATTTATTTACGCAAATTACATTTGAATTCTAAAAGTTTAATAAGTGGGATAGATTTTTTTTTTTATTCTAAAATTTTTGATCATTGATATACATAGGTATAAAATATCATGAGGCATATTATTTCTTAATGTAATTTGTATTGGTAAATTTTGTATTATTATATTAAAAAATCTGTTGTGGCCAGCACAATACCTTCCGTCAATCCTGTGTATTATGTACAAATTCCATACATAAATTTTCTTGCAAAAGATTCTAAATTTCCAGTAAAATTATTTCATAAACAAACTATGCGAATTACACTTGACACTAACATCTCCTTCTTCTTTAGCTTTCCCCATTCGTTAAGGGTCGCAATTTTTCATTTTCTTCTTCCACTCATTTCTGTTTTACGTGTCGTTCTCATTCAATTCCTTTTCTCTCAAGTATTCCGCAATACAGTCCTTCCATCTTATCTTTGGTCTTCCTCTGTTTCTTCAACCTTCTATTACTAAGCTATTCATTCTTCATCCAATATATATTCTTCATTTCTCCTCATGATATTTTCAAACCAATGTAATCATCTCGCTTGTATCTTTCTAAAAACTTGTAACACTATTTATTTCCTTACCTATCTTTGCGTACCTTCCCCAACATCTACTTCAACATCTCCATCTCTACCACATTAATTTACTTTTTATTTATACTGTCATCTGTCAATTTGAATTATATGAATATATTAGTAGCTTTCATGTTTAGCATAGCTGGCTGATTTATAAAATTGAATTTCTTTAAAATTCTTTAACTCTGTATCTATTGAATATGAAGTATAAAATGCAATCAAATCGTATAGAGAATAATATATTCTTTAAGTTATTATAACGTTAAATGTCAATAAATCAAATTTAACTGTTAAATCTTCAAATGAGGCTACTTCCTGTTCACCAATTATAACCAAAATCTAATCAGTTGTTCTCCTGGATGTAAACTTGAGGAATACGAAAAAATTATAATTTTTGGAATCGTGGTATTGAAGTTATGCGATCCGAAACTTTTGTCACACACACACCGACATCATCGTAAAAATGGTAAAATCGTATTATAGGGACCCTAAAACATGCTTATTCACTAAAAACTCATCATTAATTTCTTTGACCAAAGACAATACCATCCTTACCTAAAGGTGACGGAAGGTAAAAATAAAATACGTAATTTCTTAACGGATAAAATATGCGCCTCTCACCATATACAGAATAAATAAAGAAAATTATGATGTAACATGCAGAAAAATATTTAAATAAAACCATATTATGCTTTATATTAAACATTTATTCTGTTATAATACATAAAATATTTTAATATCATATAAAGAAATTTTAACATATACGCGTACATAAAAATATAACTTCTTTCCATAAACTATGAAATAACAAATAAACTGAAAAAAATATAATACTCATTTTTGTATGAAATGCTTGTCTCACTTAAACTTTTAGAGCATTATGCGTCGCTCTTATAATGGTACTCTAACATATTCACACGGATTAGTTTAGAGACTTTAACTACACAAACGTTAATATGAATCATAAAATGAATAGAAGTGTAGAGCCAACTGCAAGGAGAATAAATCTGTTGTGGCCAGCACAATACCTCTCGCCACTTCCTTTTTTTGATTACATAAGTATAGGGCGCGAACAGTAATGTTACATTTTTGAGCTTGACAAGCAGATGTGTGGGCCCGTTTCAGAATGATAATTAGTAATTATGTACATAGATGTCAAATGTTAGAATTTTTCATTCAAGATTTTCTAAATTTACGTAGTTAATTTATCACCAGGAGTTTAAAGTTTACTTGTATGCCTTAGATATTTAACATTTAATTCTGCTCCACATGGAATTAGAAAATCACTAAATTTAGAATGAGAAATTATGATATTTGACATCTATATACATAATTATTAGCTATCATTCTGACATGGGCCCCCATATCTGCTTGTCAAGGCCAACAAAATCATATGACTGCTCGCTCCCTATTGTATTTAACATTTCTTGTATACCTACACTCTACATCAAAAATTCTACTTACGCATATATCTATTTCACATATGTTTAGATTGTTTAATTTTAAATTCATTTTTGATGAAGAAATTTTGTCCTCTTCTAATTTTTCGAAATGTTTCCAATTCTATTAATACATTAAGAAATAATATAATGTATGTATGTACTTCCCAGAAAAAGTCTTCAGTAATGTCTTCGGATTTCTGACACTGACATTTATCTGTCAGTTAGAAAAAAATTAAATTTTCAACTATTTTCCATGGCCATTCTTTCGGCTGTAAAATTTATTATAACAGATTATTTTACATATTATATTTCTTTTATCTCTAAATCTATAGAATATATTGTAAAATATTTAAATGTATCAGAATGAGAATTTATTTTTCTTTAATATTATCAAGATAAAATTTCAAAAAATATTATTTAAAAGATTTTCTTTCAAGAATCTTCTACTTCCGGTTGTTCAATTGTTACCAAAACCTTTTCAGATCTTCCCATGAATGTCCGATTGGGAAATACGTAGTTAAAAAAATTTAAAGTCTTATAGTTTTTGAGTAACCGTCCTTCCAACATCCCACACACATACACACATACATACACACACACACACACACACACACACACACACACATCCACACACACACACACACAAACATCATTGTAAAAATGTTAAAATCGGATTGTAGGGACCTTAAAACGTGCTTATTCAATAAAATCTGGATATGCGATTTTTAGCATGAATGCAATACCTCTCTTAGCGAGAGGTAAAAAATATGATGTGACCAGCACATACCTTTCGTCAGTTCTATATATTTTGTACAAATACAGAAAGTTTCTTGCAAAAGATTTTATATTTCCAGTAAAATTATAATACAAACATACTACGAGTCCAAACTCATATTAATTCGGCCGTTTAACATTTTCAACAAACAAATACTAAAACCTACGCAAATGGTGAGAAATTTAAGCTTACCAAATCTGAATATGTTCATATATTCCGCCATTTAATATTAGGTTACATCGTCTTTATTAGTAATACATCGAAACGATTTAGTACAAAATAACATTTATTTCACTACACCAACAAATGATAAAAAGTAAAGTTTTCCCTATTTGCTACGTTCACAAATTCCTCACCAGATGTCAGCTACTTTCATTTTTTTCTCCAAAACACGGACATATATTAAATATTTTCTACATCAAAATTCTCGTGTCTGTTTTTCACATATTAAAAATCAATATGAGATAATAATGATAAAGGGTTTGAAAAACTATTAAAGCCATTTCTCACCTTTGGATCGATACCGTGCTCATTATCCACATTGTTAGCCAGGAGCGCGTCCCATTTTCCGCTGATAAAATATGCATGGCGCGAGATCGCGTATGTGGCACGCACGATTTAAATTTTAATTTAGTGACACCGCAACGCCAGGCATTTGTTATGATTATGCGATAACCACGCTGAAAGTACACATTTGTGTTTGTCACATTCACATCGACCGTTTCCCGCCAAGTCTGCGACGCCAACGACCTCTGGTGCTATTATCGTGAAGTACAAGTACATGACAGCACTCAGAAATGGTGTTGTTATTGAGAGTGTATCAAGTAATGGAAGGGTTTTTAGTGGAATTGAATGTAATTAAAAGCCAAAAGTGTTTGTTTTAATGAAGTGGTTTCCAATGCTTTTTACTAAAAGCATTATTGAAGTAATATTTTTGTGTTTTGCTTGGGAGTTAAAAAGTTTTTCCCAACAAACTTCGTTACAATAATTTATCAGTAGGTAACCTTTACATTTAACTTTATTTTGGATTTTTGTCTATTGTATTAATAATATATTGAAATAAATGAAGAAATTTAGAAATAATAGTAAAGGTATTGCGATAGAAAATATCACTTTTCTACCGTCTACATAGAAAGTAGCCATTTGCGCTCTCTTTTGTCAACGCAAAATGTCACTTTGCCGAAGTAGAAAAAACACTCGCTGTCCAAATTTCTAACTTTACAATGTTGAGAAATATCACTTGTCTACATTCGGAAACGTTTAGTCAGGAACTAATGGCATTGTAGTGACACATTTACCACCTTTACAAATCAATCTGACATATAGCTACTCTGTCGGTATATTACATAACCAAAAAAAATGCCGCACTATTGTGAAAATAAAATAGGGCATTCATTTACAAAAACGAAAGTATAAAATGTTTAAATTAGATTGATGCAATAGGTCAAGAAGAATGGGAAATAACGATAAATTAAATATAAAAGTACAAAGTGTAAATTTTATAATTTTTGTTATGGTGAAGGACCCCACTGTGGCGACTGTAGAAAAAAAATTGTGTGTGTTTCGAGCGCAAATGGACATTGTCGATTTCGAGAGAATGCCGCGCGACTCAATCGACAATGTCCTATTTTGCGTTCTTAATACACAAATAGCTATTTTATCATAATGAGCATAGTAACCATGGAATTAGCTTGTATTTTTGGAATCGTGGTATTGAAGTTATGCGATCCGAAACTTTCGTTACACACAGAGACACACATACATACATACATACATACATACATACATACATACATACTGACATATTGTAAAAATGGTAAAATCGTATTATAGGGACCCTAAAACATGCTTAGTCACTAAAAACTCATCATTGAATTTTTTGACCAAATACAATACCTTCCTTAGCTAAAGGTGACGGAAGGTAAAAAAGTCAAAACATTTTTCAAGAATTTCAAGGCTGCTTTCGTTGGAGTCACACTCGCGGCCTTACAAACAATTGTTGTTAAGCAACATGACATCTGGTGATAATTTGCGGAACTATTGTTTATTCTGTTAAAATTAATTTCTTTCTAATATGTAACTTTCAATTATAAGGCATTTGACCTTGAATGAAAGAAAAATACGCCTTTTTTCTGGATACCTTTACATAACTTATATCCCCCTTCCCTTGCTTTTAGGGCCGATTATAATTTCAGCTCGAACCGAAAATACAGCCCAATTAGACCTGGATTAGCGCTTAACGCCCTAACCTAAAATAATAAAAATAAATGGGTGTCGCGCTGTCAGAGGAGTACCTATGCATTACTCTGAATAGGAAAATGTACCCGTAAAAATAAGGGAAGAATTGATTGACAAAAGTAAATTATTTCAATGGAAACGAAAGTTATTGATGTTCTATTCCATCACAAATTTCATTATAAATTATTATATATCCGTTTGACACGATCATAAAATTTTATTAACAAATGTATTAACGAAATTATGACTGTGACAAATAATAATTCATTTATGAAAGTTCCTATAATTTTTCATGTTATAAATATGCTCTTATATTCAACTAAAAATATCATAGTACTAGCATTAGTTACATTGCGTGAGCATTTATGACCCTACACAATTATGTGATTAGAAATACCAGGAAAAACTACTAAAAAATAATTCATAACAGTATCATAAAAAGCGTATAAAAAATACCCTCATAAAATGTGACATATATAATAGCCATCATTTTTCCGTATTATTTGCCATAACAACTGCAAAAAAGATTAAAACATTATAAATCAAAACATAAAGCTATTGCTTTAACCGCTTTCCGCAAAGATATCCCTGTAAAAAAACAAGTTGATTTTGCCCGATTTACCGCTGTTGATGGAAAGCAAACACAGCGCCATCTACTGGGTGTGGTGCGCATAAAAACTGCCATCTACCGGAGAAGTTAATGGAAACCTTGATGTAAATCTTAATATAGAAAAATAGACTTTAGGATACTCGATATTTTATATGGTTTAAAACACTTCCTGTGAAAGTACATTATATATGACCTGGATACAACTACAAGAAAAATGTACATTAAATTTGCGTGATATATGAGATTTTATAGGACATGTACAAGCAATAGCAGTAACAATGAAAATAAACATTGTAATAATAGCAATACGGTATTATTATTAATGATTGTAACAATTTAGAATTATTACTACGATTTGTATTATTGATTACAACAATGAATTATATATTTAACTGTCGTACAATTTATGCAAGATTCTTTAATAAGTATCTTATATTACTTTATCGGAATTATGTATTAATACATAGTATATCATATATTAAAATTTGTTTTCTACTATGTATGTGATATGTGACTGACTGTACAAACACGTCAAAGTTGAACAGATGATTTACGAATTTTTCTATCTTAAATAAAATAAAATGAATAGTTTCTGTATACACAGGAAAAACAAATAAGTATGAAGTTCAATTCAATTAGGAATATCAGCTGATTTGTTTGCGCATGTCAGTTTTTCAAGAACAATGTTTTGACTTATTTTGATTTTGAACTGTTAAAAAGTTTTCAGCAACACTACATATGAAATTTAATATAATAACTTTTTAGCAATTCAAAATCAAAATAGGACAAAACAATGTTCTTGTCAAAGTGACAACCGCACACAAATCAGCTGATTCCAAGCACCCCAAGGTCGCTCGAGTCTCGAGTCACTTCATGATTCTTCAATAATGTCAGTTAAACTTCTTCATTTTACGTAAAAGCGTAATTTGACGTTTTAACTATGTTGTCCAAAAAGAATATCTAAGATTTATTTTCAGCTAAAATCTACATAAAACCATATTTGTACTATGACAAATTCTGAATCGGTTCTTATCGACTGCCATATGTTTAGTTAAAATAGACTTAAGGTCAAGTTTTAGAATTGAGCTGCCAATATACAGCCCAAATAGGTTTATGAACTACTGTTGGTTTTTGACAATGACATTTTTCTGCATTTACAAATATCTGATGGTTACTATAGAGTTGTTTAGGCTCTGAAATTTATTACAACAGATTATTTTATATATTACATTTTTATATCAATATATAAAAGATATAATAAAATTTTAAAATGTATCGAAGAGAGAATTTTACGTAAGACTAATAATAAAAACTTTCAAAAAAATAATATTTAGATTTTTTTTAAGATACTACTACTTCCGGTTTTCCAATTGGTACCAAAACCTATTCAACTCTTCCTATTAATGTTAGATTGAGGAATCTATAATCAAAAAGGTCTTTAGTCTTATAGAATTTGAGAAATAATGTCAACCTAACACATCCACACACACACACACACACACACACACACACACACACACACACACACACACACACACACACACACACACACACATACACACACACAAACACACACAGTCATCATTGTAAAAATGTTAAAATCGGATTCTATGGACCTTAAATCGTGCTTTTTCCTTTAAATATGGATATGCGATTTTTACCATGAATCCAATACCTCTCTTAGAGAGAGGTAAAAATGGACATTTTTTTATAGACCTCATTTCACATGTTTCACTCAAAATGCAAGATAAATTTCATTTCATTTTGAGTTCGAAGCGTACGCGTAATCGTAATACAGTTTATAAATCTACGCCTGTGCTGTCTGTTTGTGAATATTGTGTTCGTGTTCTTGTCTTGCGTAAATTCCGGCTCACATTTTAAATTATTTCTATATAAAGATTGTTATTTCAAAAACATTAATTCAGTTTTTATTAGGTCGAACCGAACCTGAACCCGGAACAAAACCGCAAATTTTATTAATGTTTGAACCAGAACCGGATCCGAACCCATTTCTCCAAAAATAAATTAACCGGAATCTGAACCGAACCCAGTTTTTTGCGGGTTCGATACCCTGCTTGAAAATATAATTATCATTGATCCAATTGGGCATTAAAATGCCTAATGATTTATGCCTTAACTGTTAAATTTTAATAGCGACAATCATAACTGGAAATACCGTGATGATATGTATTTAATTTTATCTTTCATCACATCAATTTATCTTTTATTACAGCAATCAATAATTGACATTGCTTTTTTTATATTTTTTGTTGTGCTATGATATTTTGATTGCAACAATAAAAGCAAACTATTATTTTGCTAGCTGTATTGTCATACAGAATGTTTTCCGTTTTGCTACTCCTATGTTGTACGGGATATTTACTTATACATTATATTACTCCATTATTTCTCTTTCCGTTTCGTTCGCATGAAACACAAATTCAATATTGTAATATATTCATTGTACATCTTGTCCCTCATTCCCTTTTCGCTTCATCTTATTGTGGAGCTGTCTGCAGCCGTACAGATGATGGCGCTGAACAAAACCTGCAAATTTGAATCATGTATTTTTTATCATTCACTTCTGAGTGAAATCGTTTCATCTATGCCTTTCACGACCATGCAGAGATGTTGCTGCGAGCAAAAGAGGAAATGCGGACATATTTGAAAAAAAAGGAAAAGAGGAAATATAACGAAAAGATTTTAGTGTGACATAGTTGAAGTAGTACACACGATGGATCAAAGAAACACGTGGCAACGCAACTTTCAGAGAATTTCTACAGAATAGTATAAAAACGTATTTATTCTTTATACTTTGTGAAATATGAAACATTTATTCTACTTTACTATTATTTTGGTGTTGTAGGAATTTTAATTTAAAAATCTGTTGTGGCCAGCACAATATCTCTCGCCACTTCCGTTTTTGGTTACATAAGTATAGGACGCGAGCAGTTATGTGACATTGTTGGCCTTGACATTTTATTACTTTTTGTTAGGATAGAGAACCCCACTGTGGCGACTGTAGCAAAAATCTTGTGTGTGTTTCGAGCGCAAATGAACATTGTCGCTCACAAGCAAACCAAGCACCAAATTTCTCGCTTGTCTTGCTAACTTATGAAATATAATGGCGGGAAATGCAAATTATACATACATGAATTTAACTTGTACTGTTTCTATCTCATTTTATGATGTTTTTATATCAATTACATGTCAAAAAGGCTTTTAAAGTTTTGTGATGAAGGTTCATAACATTGTTAAATTTAAAATATTTTATTAGACCTAAAAAAATGTTCGAAATTAATTCCACTATCTGCAAATAACTATACCTATGTATAAATTCATTTTGTATAACTTTCCAGACCAATAAAAGAGATATGAGAGATACACATGTTATATTTGACAACTGTATAACTTTCTCGATGACATTTGTGAATATCAGTTCGTCATATAGCTAACAAGTCTTTCAGTGTACTAAGCAACAAGTCTCGTTTGCTTACCTAGCATTGCTTGAACTGCTTACTTCATTGAACGCACCTATTGATACTGACATCTGTCAATTTGTATTATCTGAATATATTAGATTAGCAGTTTCCATGGTTAGCATATCTGGCTAATTTATTGAAATTTAATCAGTGCTATTCTTGTGTCAACGTTAAAATAGCTTAGAGACGATCTCTAGCTAAAGGTGAGCTTTAGCGTTTAGAGTTGATGTTATTCTACTGTCGGTAAATGAGCTACGCTAGCTAACAGTGACCTTTAAGCAAAACAATACTTGGCAACACTGTATTATCTGTCAAAACTTATAAGTTGCGAAGTATAAAATCATAATTCATAATATTATTAAATAATAATTTGATCAAATAAACATAAATACAGCAAGTATTTAGTTTGTTAATATACAGGTATTAATATACTTTAATAAATTAGTAGGTTGGCAATAAATAATTATAGATAATATAAAATGAACAATTTTAAGATTAATTTTTATTTATTGTAATCTCATACATACTTAAATTATTATAATCAGGGAATGAGTAAAGAGAAAAGAAATAGAAAAAAAAAATTGAGGAAGAGGAGAAAATAATTGTAGTACAATTTGTAAAAGAACATCGTGCTGTATTGGAAAATAAAGGGAACGATCCGCGGCTTCATTGGGTTTTCTTTGTCGGGGTTTTTAATTCGTACATGGGTACAATCCACACATCCAACGACCTTAGGAAAACCAGCAATGCTATAGAATTCCAGCTTCAGCTCTTGCATTCGCTCTGGGAACTTCACAAATCTGTGCAAAACTGCTTCGAAGGAGCTTGATACCCTAGCTATGATTCTGGACACCGTAGGTTGACTTACGCCATGCAGATCTCCTGAAATGTAGTGTATTATTACAAAAAAAAAACTTAGTAAAAGGTTTTTAAATGTACCGTTTTTACTCTTTGTATTAAGTAATGTCGTATTCAATTTTAAGGTTAGGTAGTGTATAAAATTTATGAATTTTACGTACCTAGTTCAACTTGGTAGCACCCTTTCGTAAAAAATCTAAGTGCTATTTAAAGCTTGTAGTTAATATTACTTCATAATATTTCTTTCTTGCTGCGAAATGGATTCCAGTTCTTCCGTAATCAGGTCAATTAAAATTGACAGTTTCTTTTCGCAATCTGTATCTTCGTCTAAATTCTTCATCATCAAACTGTTGAAAAGGATTTGTTCTTTCACGTTCAACTCTAATTCTTCCGCTATTTACATCTAAAACCTCTCTAACATCTTGAATTTCGGCGCACTCACCATGTTCATCCGCCATCTTGTTAGCGTTTAAACGAATTAAAGTTACCCAATAGCACCTTTAAGTTTAGAGGTGACCTCTAGCGTTAGCGGCGGTAAAAACTGACACTAGAATACAATTTTTTAGAGTTCAACTCTAAACTGCGCTAACGATCACCTTTAAGTTTTAACGTTGACACAAGAATAGCACCCAATATCTTTATAATTCTTTAACTCTATATCTATTGAATATGAAGTATAAAATGCTATCAAATCGTATAGAGAATAATATATTCTTCAAGTTATAATAACGTTAAATGTCAATAAATGACATTTAACTCCGTTTTTTCAAGAAAAACTGTTAAAATCTTCAAATGAGGGTACTTCCGGGTGACCATTTATAACCAAAATCTAATCACTTGGTTCTTTTGGATGTAAACTTGAGAAATATGAAAATAATATCTTTTGGAATCATGGTATTGGTTATGCGATCCGAACTTTCGTCACACACACACACAAACACATATACATACAGACAACATCGTAAAAATGGTAAAATCTTATTATATGGTCCCTAAAACGTACTTATTCACTAAAAACTCATCACTGATTTTTTTGACCAAAGACAATACCTTCCTTACCTAAAGGTGACGGAAGGTAAAAAACGCCATTTATCTATTGAAATCTCGTTACTAAAGCAACACTTTAGCTCTTTATAAAATAGTATACCTACTGTCTGTTCCACCTTATCAATTCAGTAGATGGCGCTCACATCAGCGTCAGTTTCGAACAGCTTAATTTAAAAAATGGCGGTATTCAACTGCTGTCATCTGATATTATTAAAAAGGTGTCGTAATGCCATTGAAACTGTATATTATAGTCATTGGATACAAAATATAAAATGTTATCTACGTGCTTTCAAAATCGGATGAATATGTCAACATTATAAAACTGTATTTGAGTATAAAATATTTCTGTTCCACAAATTTATAGCCTTAAGAACTTCACTTCAAATCTTTTGAACAAACATTATTCTTCGCTATAATATCAATCCTAAGAATGTTCCCACTATACAGTGATTCAAGATCCACACTGTTAAATAATCCAAACGTTTGTCTCACGTGGGGCATCCACACACATCCCCACGAATGAAGATCAACTTTAAATAAATAAACAGTCATAAATAACTCGTCGTGTCGCCAGAGCGCTCTGTCGTCGCCGGCAAATCGAAACGAAGTCGTGTAGCTTCCACATTCGCTATTCTCTGCTCACTGAATGGCGGGATGTAAGTGCTAGTATTACGATCCCGCCAAGCTGCTTGCACAAAGAGCTGTTAAATATGTTAGGATTGATTGATAATGTACGGAGCTGCACCGGCTGTGGGACTTGGATTTGTGACTATGAAACGTGTAGACAGACAACAAAATAGAAGAGATATAAATGTTTGTATTTACAATCTGTTTTGCACTACATTGAAAGAGAGAAAATGTATTTTGTATTGGCAGTCTTATGGTGAATTCGAATCGGTCTGAGGTCAAACTTCAAAATTAAGCAAATAATAGACCTTTTCAATTAAAAACAAATCTGTTGTGGCCAGCACAATACCTTCCGTCAATCCTGTGTATTATATATAAATTCCATACATAAATTTTCTTGCAAAAGATTCTAAATTTCCAGTAACATTATTCCGTAAACAAACTATGCAAATTGCATTTGACACTAACATCTTCGTCTTCCTTAGCTTTCCCCATTCGTTAAGGGTCGCTATTTTTTATTTTCTTCTTCCACTCTTTTCTGTTTTACGTGCCGTTCTCATTAATTCCTTTTCTCTCAAGTCTTCCGCAATACAGTCCTTCATCATCTCGCTTGTATCTTTCTAGAAACTTGTAACACTAGAGTTATTTTCTTACCTATTTTTCCGTGTCTTCCCCAACATCTACTTCAACATCCTCATTTCTGCCACATTAATTTACTTTTTATTGATACTGACATCTGTCAATTTGAATTATATGAATATATTAGTATGTAGTTTCCATGTTTAGCATAGCTGGCTGATTTATAAAATTTAATTTCTTTAAAATTCTTTAGCTCTATATCTATTGAATATGAAATATAAAATGCAATCAAATCGTATAGAGAATAATGTATTCTTTAAATTATAATAACGTGCAGGTATGTATTTAAATAAAGAAATAAATAAATATATTATCACGGCATATTATCCATTGCTGGGTGTGCTAATCTGATTTGTACACACATTTCGGTAATAATGATGACATATTTGTATTGTGCGGGCGTTTACCACAAGGGTTAATTTTGTGCCATTTAAAATTCGACGCCAGATTCGCGACCAGTCATCAGGCACGCGGCAACGAGATACCATAGGTAAATGGCGGGAGGTATTGTGTTGGTCACATCAGATTTTTAATGTAGCGATATCGCGATTGTTTATCGTCTGCGATATATAGCGCCGTGTGAAAACGCCCTTAATGTCCATCCGAATAACACACCTAAAATGTCGTACACCCTCAAACAACCTAACCTACAAAACTATTCTAACCTGCGCTATTAATCCTTTAGAAAGAATCATAACCTCTACATCTTTGTTACTTGTGTGACTGTATGGGGTGAAGTAAATTACCTGGGTCCACCGCACGGAAGCATCGGCGTGCCAGCGGGGCAAACCTGCCCACAGACCCGCGTAAATCGCGGAGAGTTATAGCGCACCCAGCACATGACTCCCGACCTGACATCCTGCGGGTACCACTCATACTCGCCTAATTATGTCCCGCGGTTACCTCAGAACCAGATAGCAGATTGTGCTCGAGTAATATATGGCAGTTGATGTTCTTTTTACAAGTGCAAAGATATAATATTATTAGTTATTATCATATAAATGTCATGGAGAGACACAGAGGTGTACTGGTAAATTAAATTGGGCACAATAAATTTCTTAATCCTTGAAGGATGGGAGACTATAATTTTATAATGGCCTAATAGGCGATGGGAAATTAGGGTACATTTATGTCCAGGATATGGCCATAACTTGGCTCGCGTTTCGTCCGCCATTTGCGGGCCATTGTCATATGTGCTATTGTTGCGCAAATTATTATGTATTTTCGTGGCTATTTGTTTTATTTTAATGCAACACACATTTACTTTTAATATTTGTTTAAAGTGTAAGTAATATTTTTATTTTATTTACTTGTGTATTTTCTTAAGATACTGACTACAATTACTAACAATGTAGAAAACACATAAAAATTACCAATATTAAGCACAAACATTTAAATTTTTATAAGGTAAGTTTAGAATATTATTTATTTATTATGTAAATAACTAAAATTATTAAATTAGATGTGATAATAACAACCTATATCCAATGCTCTACATAACCTCTAAATTTATGTCAATAATAATAGTGTATCTCTTAAATACTTTAATTTTTATTACTTTTATAGTGTGATTATTTATTCCTTTATAATATATCACATTTCTAACAAATAAATAGGGAAATGAATACGCAGTATGTTTGACATTGGCCCACAAATGGCGGCGATCTTGGCCCATGGTCATATTCTGTATATAGAGGTACCCTATGGGAAATTAGTATTTTTCGTATTGAAGTTATGCGATCCGAAACTTTCGTCACACATATATACATACATACAGACATCATCGTAAAAATGGTAAAATCGTATTATAGAGACCTTAAAACATGCTTATTCACTAAAAACTTATCATTTTTTGACCAAATACAATACCTTCCTTACCTAAGGGTGACGGAAGGTAAAAAAATAGTTAAACAAATAAATAATAAAATAACAAAATATTACTGTAGATTCAATAAACACAAGCTTGTACAGTGGTAGTATATTATTAAGCAAATTCACCATAAGTTCCGGTGGATATGATTGGTCGATCGTTTAAACATTTTTTTTACCGAGTCGTTTTCAGTTTTTTTCAGTATTTATCAGTTAAGCCTGGTTTATAGATTTCACAGAATAGAATAGAATAAGGAATGGAATAGAATAGGAATAAAAAAATTTAAGACCATTTATAGATTGCATTGAATAGAATAGTTTGGAATAGAATGACGTCACTTTTGTAACACTTTTACACTAAATTCACTAATTGATTGGTTATTTTTTCTTTCAATAATTTCATTTAGAACCGAGTAAATAATATCATTGTTTGTTTTTGCTAAAAAAGATAGTATTTCTGCAGAAAAACTGTTGTCCACAGTAAGTTTTTAGGTTAGGGGATGGGCCAAAAGCAACGAAGTTACACCAGTCACACGAATATTAACGGAGCAAGCCGGATGGAATAGGAATGGAATAGAATAGAATAAGAAACAAAATTTGGTTATTTCCTATTCCATTCTATTCCATTCTGTGCAAGTATAAATGGTTCCATACATTTACATTGGTTTATATTTCTATTCCCTGTGCTATTCTGTTCTATTCTATTCCATTCTATTCTATGCAATCTATAAATCAGGCTTTTTAGTGTTGTAAAGTTTGTTCATTGTTGTTCTATTCTTGTCCGTTTTATTTTTTTTGTTTTTAATTTTGTATGCATTTATTCTTGTTTTATCTTATTTATTTATTCTTTTATTCACTTGACGATAATATTATATGTATATATTAAAAAATTCTTTATGTTTTAAGCCTTTTTCTACAAAAAAACTTAATAACTATTCAACGTTATCCATATTAATAATAATAACAAACGTAAATATACTTTCATATAAACTAAATTTAAAAATAAAATCTATTTATCAGAGAAACGCCAAATTTTTAGAATATTTGATACATTACTACCATCTATTAGACCACGAATGTTTCAAATGATCCTCGCCATATTTGTTCTATGTCGCCTTTTGATAATTTTGTTTCTCTTTGCAGTACCGATGCATTGGATGCTGGTGGCAACCTCATTGTGGCTAGCTAGTGCTGTGGGCCTAGAGTCCATGCGCTGCGGCTTCAATTCCATGTGTACGTGTACATACGAACCCGCCACTCAGCAAATAGACGACGTTAGTTGTATAGCGGTCGTTTTCTACAAATATCCCAGTAAGTATGCAACAGCATAATGAGAGTTAACACCCAGAAGATGATAAACAAAGACATATCTCATGCCTTTGTCACAAAATGTCGTAGGCTTGTCCTGTTACATTAAAAGGAAGTTGGAGATTTGTCGGAATAAATTAAGGGCGCTGTCACTTTTGTTGTACAAATTTTTGCGTACATTAAAAGAATTATTTCTTAATACTGCTTTTAAAAAATCTGTAACATTTTCGCACTTATTTTTAAAGCTTTTTGTCCGATAATGGATCTTACAATTCAAAACAAAAGCAACATTTTTTACAGTCTTATATCAGTTGATATTTGTTTTTAATCTGTATTTTCCAAAAATAACTATTTTTCTGCAACATTTGTATACACTGTCATTCACTTTTAATGATTTCAACTTCATCATAGCATATAAACTCTACATAATTTTTAGAATAGTTTAATATTATTACATTTGGTATTCGCATAATTGATAGCAACTTTTAATTTTTAAGTAGAACATCCTATATGCAAACATAGAATACTTATATATATATAGAATATTTTCACTTTTTTATCTATAATAGTTAACTAGTATTTAACATCAAGTGATATTATTAAAATATGAATTGTCTTATTCAAAAAAGTGAATTCTAAAGCTTTTTGCATTCAGTAAAAATGTAATATTTTAATCATTCCCCATTATGTTATTTTATGTATTCATAGACGTGCCAGACATGCCAATAGCGCATATGGAGGTCCAAGGCACAAACGTAGTGAGCCTGGAGAGCCTCTCGTTAGCTGGTACCCAGGTTCAGTCGCTCACTGTGGCCAACAACAAACTAAGGAGGATATCGGAGAAAGCCTTCAGGTATGCAACTTCATTTATTTTGTTTTAAATTAATTGCAAAATATGTGTCTAATCTTTATAAGTTTATCTATTTTTGTATTGCAGCTCCACGCATAAGATCCTAAGTTCTTTAGATCTTAGTTATAATGAGCTAGATTCTATTCCTTTCAACGCCTTGAGAGACTTAAGGAACTTACAATGGCTCAACCTACACGGGTAAGTTTGAAAGTATTTTTTTTTATAAATTGCTGTTTCAAAATTACTTATTTTAATCATTTGAGGAGCTTCTGGCAAAAACAACCTAACTTAGTTCATTATTTTGAATATAAGATATTCAAAAAAAAACTTACCTTACCGTCAAAGATTTTTGTATTTTTATAATTCAATTATTTAACTCAAGTTTATGATTAAATAATAGAAAATGGATGTTAAGTAACAGAAATTGAAAAATGATAAGCAATTACCTATATTTTAGAGATTGTTATAGGACAATAATGGTTGTTTTTATAAGTAACTTATTTGCGAACAGGAAAATTAACTAACATTTTCTTTTATTGGAAGTAAAACACATTTATTGTACAAGATTAGTCTACAAAAACAACTAGAAGCTCTTCATTTGATTTAGTCATTCAAAATAACTTTTTTTATTGATAATTATTTTTAATTATATTGATATAATCGTAAACTAGTCTTAGGGGCTCACACATCACGGTATTTGGCATGATGTAGCACTTCCGGTTTAACTGCTCGCGAATCTGGGGACCCGGGTTCAATTCTGACCAACGCCAAAAATTACTTCGAATTTTAATGGCACTAAATTGACCCCTGTAGTGCACTCTCCACGCCAGCATTTAGTGCCCGTGAGGTGATGCCTGGTAAGCGCCATACGGTGCAAATATTTTATCATTACCGATATCTGTGTACAAAGCAAGTTGGCACATCCAGCAATGGGTAATATACCGTGATGGTATTTTTTTATTATTTTTTTATTTCAAATGGGACACCTATTCAAGGTTATTGACCTATTGAAGTATAATTATTTTTCATAGATTTCAAATATAAAATTATATAGGCTGTCTCATTTCCAGGAAACCGAAACCATGATTTGTTAGCCCCTAAACCTAGTTTACAAATGCATCAAGAAAATTAAAAATACATAAGTTATTTTGGGTGGCCTGTTTTTCAGTATCACCCTGTATATTTCCTTCTTTTTTAATTTTCCAAGAAACAAAGGCAACATACAAAAGCTTTCCGCTTGACTTAATAAATGTAATATTTTATAAAATATTCTTCTATAAAATGTGTCATACAAAAACATTACAACTTTTCATTTTAAAATTTTCACTGAGAACAATAATTGTACGACTAAAAAAGTCGCAATTTTTTACAAATCGATGACACCCACATCAAAAACCATGATATTCCTAGCATTCCCTTTCCGTCTACTTTCAAGATGACCGCTTGAATAATTCATTTGATGTTTCAGGAATGAAATACATTCCTTAGTGGGCGACTGGTCTCACCTGAAGAACACAGTAGCCAACTTATTTTTAGGCGGGAACGACATAACGGAGTTGCCATCCGACGCAGACCATTTACCGAGAAGTCACGGTTTGCGGCATTTCAAAACACTCATATGGCTTAATCTTGACAACAACAGAATAAGCAGAGTACATAAACATTCGTTTCCTACGGGGTTACAAACTTTAAGTATAGCTCACAATCTTTTAGATAATTTTCCTAGTGAGGTACTGACGGGTTTGCCGCATCTACAGTGGCTCTATCTGCGGGGGAATCACATAACTTATTTACCAGAACACACGTTCCCGAGAAGATTGAGGTTAGAAAAAATTGACTTGAGTGAAAATTCGCTGAAAAGTCTGCCTCGTAATCCGTTTAACAATTCTGTTTATGTGAGGGACCTTAACTTAGCATTTAACAATATAAAAGTGCTTTCGGCTGAAAGTTTTCAAGGTTTAAAATGCGGAAGAATCATTATGTCATACAATCAAATAGAATCATTGGATAGAAAAGCATTAGCAGGTTTACAAGATTCGCTGGAATATTTAGATTTTGACCATAACAACATGATTCATGTACCTCATGCCCTACACCATTTAACCCAATTGAAGTATTTATATTTATCGTCGAACCTCATAGCGGAAGTAGCGGAGCATTCCCTTCAGTCGTTATGCCCTAATTTGAGGGCATTAAGTCTCAGCGGGAACCGGTTAATTGCAATTCCAGTAGAAGCGCTCATGAACTGCAGCAGTATATCATACTTCAACATCGGATATAATGAAATCTACGAGATATCCGAAACAGATTTCGAATGGGCTATAAATGTCAAGACGCTTTTGTTGCGAAACAATAGATTGACACATCTGAAAGAAAGAACATTTGCCAACTTGAGAGCGCTAAAAGAACTAAGTTTAAGTTTTAATCCTCTGCGCTACGTGGACGCGAACGCCTTTGAAGGGCTCTTTGATCTCGACAGCCTGGAAATTTCGTTCGGCTTTGATCGAGACGACTTCCCGCAAGATATACTCCGACCATTTATCAATCTCCAGTGGTTAACTTTAGATAATAATAACTTCAGAACAATTTCTGAACGCGCACTATTAACTCTCGGTCAGTTGCGCTATTTAAACTTGGAAAGTAATAGAATCGACATTATTCCAGTCAATTTATTCAAAGATTCTGCGCATCCACATTTACGAGACATACGATTTTCTAACAACGAGCTGCAGATTATTCTCTCGGAAACTTTCTCGTCTTTGAATAGCTTGCAAACAATTATGCTCATTGGTAATCGGATTAAAATATTACAAAAGAACAGCTTCCACAACCTGACAAATCTAACAACTCTCATTCTCTCAAACAATTTGATAAATCTCATCGCAAATGAAGCATTTTCCGACTTGCCAGTTTTATCCCGGCTTGATTTGCAAGAAAACAAACTCAGCGACTTCTCTTTCAAAGTGTTTGCAAACGTATCGATTTTGTCACCGCTCTTTCTTAACGTTAGTCGCAACTACATCACCTACTGTGAATCCGACAGTAAAATCGTAAATATCGAAGTTTTTGATTTAAAGTTTAACAGTTTGACAAACATCCCTCGCTGTCTGGAGAATGTTGCAGCTTTGAGGAAACTTTTCCTGGACTTTAATAGCGTCACTTCTTTAGGGCACAACGATTTCATGCATTTGACTTCTCTGGAAATACTGACATTGACAAAAAATGATATTAGTTATATTCATAAACACTCCTTCTTCGGTTTACAGAATCTACAGATTTTGGATTTGGCTAAAAATAGAATATCCCAACTCCATGTCAGCCAGTTTTCAACAATGCCCAGACTTCGAATATTGAATTTAAGTCACAATCGCTTAAAATATCTCCCTAAGGATATATTCTCGGGAACAGTTTTGGAAATGTTGGACTTGAGTTATAACATCTTTAACGTTATACCTAGTTTAAACTTAATCGATATAGGGACCACTTTACGTCATTTACTTATAAACGCGAATAACATCGAACATATCGACAGCACAACTTTCCCTGATATTCCATTTCTGCAACACTTGGATCTCAGCAACAATAAGCTAACGATTCTTCCCGATAATGTTTTCACTAGTTTGGGGTTATTACAGAAGTTAGATTTAAGCTCGAACTCTCTTCGTGCCAACTTTAAAGAACTATTCCACTACGCACAATCGCTGAAGGAGTTGCATTTGGCGAATACTGGAATTATAAATACGCCGCATCTACCTCTCCCGAATTTGATTCATTTGAATTTGTCGTTTAATAACATTCAGAGCATCAGTAGGGCTTCTGTGCAGGAATTAAGCAGGCTGAAATATCTTTATTTAAACTATAATAAATTGACGACCATACCGTCGCATGTATGGTCACATATGCCTCTTCTGAAATTGTTGGACCTGTCATTCAACCCAATAAAGGTGAGTTGCATATTAATATTTTTATAATTATTGTTTTTATGTATAAAATAATTCAGGAAATTGGATCAAATTTCAAATAAGTCCAATACAATATAACCAAAAATATTTTGGTATTACACAAAAAGTAATAAAGGTACAGTAAAATTTTTGAAAGATGTCCGATCAAGATCTACGAATTGTATGAATTCAGATTTTTGCTCCGCCCATTCTGACAAATTCAGTAGGGTCGTTTGCTTAGTTTTTGTGAGAGTACATAAGATACTACTGTTATTTTATTATTATAAAAATATATGTTATAATAACAGCATTCAAATGTAAAACCAAATATGTTTAATTAAAATTAAGATACTGACACAATGTTAGTGTCACTGACACTGACAGAAAATAACGTTATTCGTACGGCTATGAATCACGGTAATGTATCTGAATTAATATATAAACTTACGTTACAGCGAAAGTATTATCAACAACAAGCATCGTTTTAAAGTGGAAACAATATGAATTTTTGAAAGACAAGCGTGTTATATCCATCCTTATCGCACACGCTTAAAGCCTTTGTCAAGGAGGGGGATAAATGTATGCCTATTTGTTAATTCGTTCATGATGCAGATGACCTTGATCGGACATCTTTCAAAAAATTTACTGTGCAATTTTTTAAACATGTCTGATCAAGGTTATCTGTATCATGAACAAATTAAAAGGTGGCAGTAAGAAAAATAAATAAATACTTATAAGCACTAGCTCGTACGGCGTAGAACATGTCTTTTTAAATTAATAAAATCTTTGAAATTTTAGTTCAGTCCCCCATAAGCATGAGAAATATTATACTTATTTATAAGTAAATACTTAATTCTATAAGAATCAACTCTATTTTATTAATACAGTTTTAAGTAAATACCTACGTATTTCAATTATAAGTACATACTTTTGCCAAATAAGTATTTTCTTATAGCATCAGATTTTACTGAAACTTTATTAACATGGATTAAGTACTTATAAAACTTTCAGTATAAGCATATCTCTCTCATATTGACAACAAGAGCGTGCGGTAAAGATGGATTTAACACACTTGTCTTTAAAAATTCATATTATGTACGCATATATAACACGATCCTCATTTTTGGCAATACTGTTGCTGTAATGTAACATAAAAAATTCAACACTACTTAATTTGGCAGAATGGGCGGAGCTAAAATATTAATTCATACAATTGGAAGATGACCTTGATCAAGCATCTTTAAAAACTGTAATTTTGTAAAATATTTTAAATAGTCATGGTTTTTCAATAAAATAATTTAAAAAATTCCACCTGACGTCATTAACGGCACCATGAAACAAAGACGGCTGTTCTTAATAGAGCAATGGGTATAGAAAAAATCTGATGTGGCCAGCACAATACCTTCCGTCAATCCTGTGTATTATGTAAAAATTCCATACATAAATTTTCTTGCAAAATATTCTAAATTTTTGGTATTATGTGATTCCCTTTCTCGGCAACTGAGTTCCATACTCCTGATAACAAACAAACCACATGAAATAAGAAATATGAAATTTTGAATGAAAAATTATAACACTTGTCAGTTATGGACATAATTAATTGCTGTTATTTTGACACGGGTCCCCATATCTGCTTGCCAAAGTTAGCAAAGTCATGTCACTGCACGCGCCCTATACATAAATTTTCTTGCAAAAGATCCTATATTTCCAGTAAAGTTATTTCATACACAAAATATGCAAATTGCACTTGACACTGACATCTTCTTCTTCTTTAGTTTTTCCCATTCGTTGGGGGGTCGCTATTTTTTATTTTCTTCTTCCACTCATTTATGTTTTGCATGTCGTCCTCATTCATTTCCTTTTCTCTCAAGTCTTCTGCAATACAGTCTTTTCATCTTATATTTGGTCTTCCTATGTTTCTTTCATCTTCTATTAATATATTCATCTCTCCTCATGACATGTTCAAACCAATGTAATCGTCTCTTTTATATCTAGAAACTTCTAACACTAGAGTTACTTCCCTTATTCTTTCATTAATTTACATTTTATTGATACTGACATCTGTCAATTTGAATTACCTGAATATATTAGCAGTTTCCATGGTTAAGTTAGCATAGCTGGCTGAATTATGAAATTTATGTGAAATTTATTATTTGTATTCTTCTTTAACTCTATATCTGTTGAATATCAAATATAAAATACAATCAAATCGTATAGACAATAATATATTATTTAAGTTGTAATAACATTTGACTGAGTTTTTCAAGAAAAATTGTTAAAATCTTCAAATGAGGGTACTTCCGGTTGACCAATTATAACCAAAATCTAATCAAGTCTGCATATGGTTGTAATGAAGAGGAATACGCAAGAATTGTAATTTTTGGAATTCTAGTATTGGAGATATCGTCGACGAAACGGCGGTCACACACACACACACATACACACACACACACACGAACACACACACACACACATACAGACATCATCGTAAAAATAGTAAAATCGTATTGTAAAGACCCTAAAACGTGCTTATTCAATGAAAACTCACCAATGAAATTTTTGACCAAAGACAATACCTTCCTTACCTATAGGTGACGGAAGGTAAAAAAAAACATCGCTACTGAATAAGACACCTGGCAACCATAAAATTGAATCCTCTCTCTAGGATCAAAACCTCTAAAATCCACTGCAGTAATTTTTTCAGAATCGCAGAAAAACTGTTTAACTAATTTCTAGCAACAAACACAACGGATTTGTTTATTATAAGCTCATTAAAATAATAATTTTAGATAAAAATGAAATGGAAATAACACGTAAAATAAATAAATAGCTTGGTATCGCATGTTTAACATTTCAATTTATATTCTATTTTATTACATATTATTGCGGGTAATGTAATATATTTTTGGTATATGGTCGAACTGCCATAAATTTAGACAGTTAATATGTTATCTGTACAACAGCCCGTACAATTTGGCCATTAACATTTGCAGACAATTTAATATTGACCGTGGTTTGCAAAATTGAATTTATCGTCCCAACTAGTATAACTACATTAAACCGAAATTAATTTATTCTACACTTAAAATAATTGTTTAAAATATAGTTTTGCTGTGTCGTCCATGCATTGGGAATTTAGTTCAAGGGGCAAACAAAAAAATTGAAAATTAAGAGTGCAGAATTTTCAAATGGGGTCATTTAAAAAAAATCGTAGTTTTTTTTTTATAAAATCGTGAAATCCGTCTAATTTAATAAAAATAATAATATAAAATAACATGAAAAAATATGCGACTTTTCATTCATAAATTGGCTAATAAACTTTCGCGGCTGTAAAATTCGTGACGTAACGGTTTGTTACGCAAAGACATTCCTCACACACACACACACACACACACACACACACACACAACGGTCCATGTGGTATCCGTTTGCTGTTGAAAACAAACTAACCTAAAATTGTGACAAGTGAGAGCAGAGTTAAGAGTAAAGGTATTTACAGTAAAATTTTTGAAAGATGTCAGATTAAGGTCATTTGTATCATGAACGAATTAACAAATTGACATACATTTATCTCTTTCCTTTGCAAAGGCTATAAGCATGTGCGATAAGGATGGATATAACACGCTTGTCTTTCAAAAATTCATATTGTTTCGACTAAGTTAGGACATTCCATTTTAAAAGGATGCTCGTTGTTGATAATACTTTCGCTGTAACGTAAGTTTATTTATTGATTCAGATACATTACCTTAATTTATAGCCGCACGAATAACGTTATTTTGTGTCAGAGTCACTGACACTGACATTGTGTCAGTATCTTATTTTTCACATATTTGGTTTTACATTTGCTAATAAATTTACCAGTTGATTTATTTTTGAATTTTAAATGCTTTTATTGTAATATATATTTTTATAATAACAAAATAACAGTAGTATCTTATGTACCCTCATAAAAACTAAGCAAACGACACTACTGAATTTGTCAGAATGGGCGGAGCAAAAATCTGAATTCATACAATTCGTAGACGACCTTGATCGGACATCTTTCAAAAATTTTACTGTAAATAAAACATTTATTGAAATAAATACCAAAAGTTGTATGAAATATGTTTTTAGTTAACAATATGTTGCTGTCACAAAATCAAACTGACAAGTGATAACCCAAACAATTATAGTTCCAAAAACAACCGGTAGAGAGCTACTGCCGCATTCGCCAAGCCGTGACGTCAGCGTCCAAATATTTGAAATTAAAGACAACTTTTAAAAAAACATATCTCTGATTCTAAAGATTTGTAAGGTGTAAAACATACACCTACAGTAATAATTTTGAAAGATGTCCGATCAAGGTCGTCTACGAATTGTATGAATTCAGATTTTTGCTCCGCGCATTATGACAAATTCAGTAGTGTCGTTTGCTTAGTTTTTATGAGGGTACATAAGATACTACTGTTATTTTGTTATTATAAAAATATATATTACAATAAAAGCATTTAAAATTCAAAAATAAGTCAACTGGTAAGTTTATTAGCAAATGTAAAACCAAATATGTGAAAAATAAGATACTGACACAATGTCAGTGACTCTGACAGAAAATACGGCTATGAATTAAGGTAATGTATTTGAATTAATAAATAAACTTACGTTACAGCGAAAGTATTATCAACAACGAGCATCGTTTTTAAGTGGAATGTCCTAGCTTAGTCGAAACAATACGATTTTTTGAAAGACAAGCGTGTTATATCTATCCTTATCACACACGCTTATAGCCTTTGCAAAGAAAAGAGATAAATGTATGCCAATTTATTAATTTGTGCAGGATACAGATGATCTTGATCGGACATCTTTCAAAAATTTTACTGTACATATTTAATTTGACCTATTCTTTTAAGAAAAAAATAAGTTAGAAAATGTGAAATGACCCCATTGTCATATATTATTGATAAAAATAACTTTGAAACTTAATTAAAATTTCTGGAATAATATTGTCGTTTTTCAATTTGCTCTAACTTTTTTTAATCAACCTCGTTAAAATTGATTGTATCTAATTTAAAATTTTATTTCCAGGAAATAGTTATGGAAAGCTTCCACGGCCTCCACAGTTTGCAATATCTGCATCTGAACGGTTTACGTCATTTGAAGAAATTCGAAAGTAAAGCACTTATGCAACTAAAACTAGTGTCTCTAACAATCAAAACTTGGCCAAATCTAGAAAACTTCAAACCTCAATTCTGTTTACTGTTGGCAAACTTAACAAAACTTACAAAACTAAGATTATATTTCGAAGAATCCATCCTAGACGATCAGCTTACCTGTCTATCAAATAGAAAACTGAAGCATATCCAGATCTCTGGGCATAATTTAAAACATATCGACAGAGATGCGTTTGCGAAATTTACGAGAAATGCGGAGTTAACGATACAAATAACGGACACGCAGGTGGAGGAATTACCGGCTGGTTTATTTGCGGGTGTGGATAAAATAGGACACCTTAGTATCGATTTGAGGAATAATTTGTTGACGTACTTGAGTCCGGATATATTTTATGCGAACGCTACGACGTGGAAGAACGTGGGGACCACCTTAATTTCAGGTAATGGTTATTAATTAATAAATACAATCATTTTTCTATGTTACTTTTTATTTATAGTCTTATTGAATTGTTGTTTCTCACATGACTGTTAAGACTTTCAGCTTGATAAAAATGGGGGATTCAAACATTTTTTATATAATTTCATCTGAAAGTATAAGTAAAACTAAGACTATTGATGAAAATCCGGAGTAAAAAATTCCTATTAATAAGCGAGTTATGGTCCCTCAAAATTTAAAAGAAATAGATGTGACGTCACGAACATAAGTTATATCACATCACACTGTTTTCTTCTTGGACCTTGATGTTCTTGAAATATATGCTATTTTTAAATTATATTTATAAAAAATAAATAAATATTATAACACTGTACGAGCCCAACCTCAAATGTATTTGTACCCTCTGAAATATATATATTAACAGCAATAAACAATAAATTTTTAGGTTACAATAGTTAAGACTATATTTGGGCATTTTTTTATTTTATGTATTAAAAGTGTACTGGATTTAAATACAATAAATTTCTCATTTAAACAATAATCTACGGGCAATATACGACAAAAGACAAGTCCCAACATTTTTCGTTCCAACAGTAAATAATACAATATTTATGTTAGTATTATCTATAAAACTGAGGGTAACGGTAACTAACAATATACTCAATTAATTGTCACCTTAAATTTTATTACTTTATTAAAAACTATTTACGAATTATTAAAGACGAAAACATTTGTCACATGCAGACAATGGTTTATTTGCAAATAAATTATTATTAAACCTAAGAAATTTTATTATAAGCAATGTATTCACTCTATTAATACACCATATCAAAATTTGTTGAATTGGAGTAATAATCATAGCATCCAGAAGTTTATTTATTTTTGTTTTTAATATAATTATAGGTGGTACTTTAATAAATAAATATCACTTTGCAAATAATTTTACTAAAAAAATAATTTAATATAGTAATTAATTGAATATATTATCAGTTTCTTTTACCTTCAGTTTTATAAATAATACTAACATAAATACTGTATTATTTACTGTTGGAACTAAAAAAAAATAGCACGTGTTTGTTGTCATATATTTGCCCGTAGATTATTGTTAAAATGATAAATTTAGGTAATAACATTTAAATCCAGTACACTTTATTAATACATAAAACAAAAAATTGCCCAACTATAGTCTTAACTATTGTAATCTAAAAATTTATTTCTTCTTGCTGTTAATATATTTTTTTCAGAGGGTACGAATACATTTGGGGTTGGGCTCGTATATACAGAGGTTGGTGATCGGCACAGCCGAACATGGAGTTTAACATGTAAAATCAGACTTTCGTAATTTCCCGCTTGCCTAATTATTTTAGGGGTTAGGTTTCATTAAGGGTATATTCCAAAAATAAAATATAAAAACTGAAACCACGGTTCTGGTAACGGACTGGTTGCAGTCACGTGACTCTTTTTAATGAAACACTTCGGTTTCATTCGGTTCTCAAAATTATAACATAACCTCTAAACCTAGATCATATGATAGTAGCGGCAACTCTAAAATATTTCGGACAATGAACGAAAATGTTTTATTTATGGATTTCTTACTTTTAACAAGTAGTGATGAAAGCAGTGATGATGAACAAATAAAGTAAATAGTTACACAGTTATTGTCGTCTATAAAAAGCAAGTTAAAAATCATTAATTTTGCGAAATAACTATTATATTATTGAATTATTGTTTGTTTTTGTTAGGGATGAAATAATTACAGTGACGAGGTATTGCGATTACATTTCCGGATGAATAGAAACACTTTTTATTTTTTATTAAATTTCAATGGAGGCAATTTAACATCTCCCGTTTTCTTAAGAGGTCGCCCAAAAAAAGAAGCCGAATTACAGCTTCTACTTGCAATTTGGTATTTAATACAAAAATAATATAAATTCTGTATATTGTATACATATAAAATGTATGTAAAATAAAAATATATTCTTTATATAACGAAAATCAAGTTCCTTAATAAACTAACTGCATTAATGTGTACAAACACAAAAAAAATTACCACGTGTGACAGAAGTTTTGGGTAAATACGAAAATATAACCCAACATTTATTTATGTTTTAGAAAAGGATAGATATACGTAACCGAGCTAAAAGAATGGTTACGCTCAAGGGTTACGCTGGTTGCAACCACTTTAACCGTTACCATGTTTCATTAATCCACAATTTACATCTTTTGATATTTTTGGAACACTTTCGGTTAACCATGGTTAAAATTTGTTATTTTTGGAATATACCCTAAAATGTGACGGATTGGTTCCGGTTTTGGTTCGGTTCAGGTTCGGGTTCGATGTCCTGTTATTAAGTCGTAATCCCCCAATGTGTGTTCTCTTCCTAGGTGGTCTCCTAGTATCGCAAAACCCGTGGAAATGCGGCTGCCACCTAACCTGGCTATCCCACTGGCTCCGTCGTTGGGCCCGAGAAAGCCTGCAGTCACACACAGCCCCTGTAGACACAGCCAGTCGCGTAGCAGAGCTGGTCCAGGAGGCCCAATGTGTGGACCGCGCTGGAGGAAGCGTGCCCATCGTGCAGCTCTCACCCGAAGACATGAGCTGCCACGCGAGTGCCCTCAGTGCTGCGACCCTGCATAGGACTTCCTTGCTACTGGCGATACTCGCTACCCTCCTCACGAACTTGTAATAAGTGAAACTGTGATACGGAAGTTATGAACCCTCCTCATTTGTGTGATTTTTTACTCTCGTGAGAAAGGGAAGATGTTAGTGGAAAAGATAAGTATATCAAACATTTTTTTGACTTGAAATAAATGCTAGCGGGGTAAGTTTTTTTTTTATGCCGTCTTGATTATAATAAATAATTAACAACACAAACTGGAAATGGCAGTTATCTATTCGTCGGTATATTTGCTATTCCTGAGGCCTATAGGCGAAATGCACAATTTGAATGTTAGCGCCTCTAACGGCTACTTTGTAACTTTTGGGTACCGAATAAATTTTGACATTTCGAGAAGGTGACACAATTTATAACTTTATTTTGAGGAGAACACACACATCGTCCTATGGACCTTTTACATGAAAAGAGAGAGATAGAGAAAAAATGACATATATCTAGTGCGCAGTAGTTTGTTTGCGCATAGAGCAGGCCTGATATATTTCAAACAAAATTTGAAATGGCGGAAATAAGAATGTAACTATATTAAATAAATTCACACAAAGCGTTTGTGGTGATAAATATTTCAAGACGAGAAGACGGGTAAATGGGAATCAGAAATGTGATTATATGTTCTAAAGACGCGAAATAAACATCACATAAAGTGACAGATAATTGCGTAGTTGCCAGTTTGTTATTAAGAAAGTTGCAAACAAGAATAAAACTATTGTTATTATTTTTAAATAAATTGTTTCGTCTTTATTAATAATTTCTTTACAATCAAAGTCAAAATAATTTCAGTTTTTGTGTTGTTTAAATAATTTTTTTATTAAAAATACATGCTTGTCCTTTTAATCATTTTACTTGACAACATGGTGCCTACTCATGTCTAGTTCATAAAATTTTCACTACGTGGTGTATTGAAAAATTACGTCACGGTGCAATAAAAATGTAAAAGGTCCATTGTTCATTTCTTGCTTCGTTCAGTTTTATAACGTTCAAATCTTGACTATGAAGTTGGCGCTGATGAACTTGGCGCGCTCACTATACTCCGGAGTACAAAATTATTTTTCTATTTCGGTGTTATTATGTTTCTATAAACGTACTGTTTTGTACTGCAAACACGACGTTTAGAAGATCTATAAGCGTACTATTTTTGGCGCCTTTCATGTTCTAGAGTTGGTAGTCATGCTTTCATAACTGACAGATGACAGGTAACCTCAAAATGGTAAGTTGTTGATAATATTTCAACATATTACTTTTAATTATGGATTTTTATACTTTCTTTACGTGTTAGGACTAGAAATAAATAATAATATTAATTTCACAACCAAAATCAGACCTTGAATCATAAATACAATACACCTTGCAATACAATAATTAATCAATAGTTGACAAAATATGAAATTTCAATTGTTAGCGAGAAACGTTACCAACAAACATAACTAACAAAAAAATACCTAGTCATAATTTGACGTCGCAATTTAAATAAATTTAATCGTAAAATTACCTCAATAGAAAAAATAGTATAAAAAACACGTATCATAAGGCCTGTTGACGCACTCGTCCTTTGTAAAACTCGCCTGGCGGCTCGTTTTCCAAACTTGGACTCGTACGTTAACAGATTGCCTTATGATACTTGTGTTTTAATGTACTATTATTTTATAAATAATCTACTGTCGAGTCTTATAGTCAGCATATTAAAAATGGATCATATAGAAGTAAAAAAAAAATGTTCTTCGTAACATACGAAGAATATTTACTTAAAATAAATCTTTTATGTAACATATTTTCTTTGTTTTCAAAAGTATGGTGGATCATTACATGTTTTTGTAGGAAAATCATATTTCCTTTGATGCAACGAACCCCACATTGATAATTTTTTACACTCGAAAACCTATTGTCCATTTTTAAATTTGCTCCGAAATGAATCTGTGTGATCACTCAAAAAGGATGATACAGAAGGGAAAGGGTGTCTAGGGATCACAAAATGAGAAAGTGGGGATAACGAATAAGAAACGAAAAAACATACTTCTTCTTATTCATGATCACTTTGATGATTTAGATTATGAATCACAGCCCGAAGAAACACGACTAGAGTTGTCAGTATTTTTAAAAAAAATTGTACTGCGGAGTGTACTTTTTAAATTGTGAACGCGCGAAGTTCATCTGCGCTAACTTCGTGGTCAAGGTTTGAACGTTATGAAACCGAACGAAACAAGAAATGAACAGGGCGATGTATAAACATTATGCCACTTCATACCTAGCCATTTTGAATTTTTGCTATTGAATATAAATATTATACATGATAGTATATTGAAATGAATAAAGAAATTATTGAAAATGCTATTTGTGGTGTGACTAATTCAAAAAAAATTAAAATAAAATATACCAGCGGAAGTATTGTAGCAAAAAATATAATTGTTCTCATAATATGTGTGATTTCTGTAAACCATTTTATCATATTTAGTTTTATGTTCTATAATATTAGTTAAATATTACAAGATGCACCACACATGGAAATTGCGATTAAAGAGTTGGAGAACTTGAATGATGTTAGCATATTTTTCTATTATATTCGCAATAAATGAAGAAGATTCTTCATTAAAAATATACCAGGCTCTAAATGGAATCAGTAGCACAAGCCCGGAAAGGAAAATACGAACCCTGTGAATTTCTACATTCTACCTGACTGAAATAGACTATTTGATTCAACTGCAAGTATTATACAATTTTCTGCTTGTATTATATCTTCTCAAATATTAACCTAAAAAACACATTTTGGTACAATTCATTGTTGCAATCATATGACCATTGTTTGAATTTTATTCCTACGATAAGTATCTTTTACAATGAAAAAATATGTAAACTTAAATTAGTTTTTCATGGTATTTTCTTAAACGTCTATTACTCATATAATCTAGGAAATTATCTAAATCTAGAATTATTACATCCTCCACTGCATCACATATTAATTTGACGTCCTATTATTTGCATTCATTACAAATATTTTATAAAATAAAAATTGCAAAATTATTTTGATATAAAACATGATCTTGTTACGATCCTCCTTGTACGTTACCAAAAAGACCCAAAAGTTTCATTTTTGTCCGATATCGGCGCTGACTACTTTTATGCACACAGCCTATAGGGTGCGAGCAGACACATGACTCGAGCGACCTTGATGTTTAAAAGATCAATATTATTTAAAATTTTCAGTTAAGGTCAAGTGATGACGTAGCCGGCTTGTTAAGTTCTGTTATAAATTTTTCTTCATTAGCAAAAACGATATAAAAAGAATTCCAATTTTATTAATTAATTTAAAATCAGTTCGTATCTTATCTTCTCCATAAACTAACCACTTTCTCAAATACTTGTATAAAATTTCTGTACAAATCTATTTTACAATCTGAAAAATTGAACGAAACATTTGCACCAATATTTTTCATCTTTTCAGTTGACTTTTCTACATGATGGTGTGTGTTCATATATATTATAAGTAACACAACAAAAAATATCTATTTTAACTTTTCTTTCTGAACATATAAATGGACGCACAACAAAAACATGTAAATAACTAAATATTATTTTCTTTATTTTTACATATCCAAAGAGATGTACGGTAATTTATTTTTAATTACTGTTTTGAATTGAAAATTCGCTAAATATCTATATTCTTTACATGTATTTAATTATCTTTGTATGTATTATCATATACTGAAGCGAATTTTCAATTTAATATTTACTTTTCTTTTGATTCTGTGCATCTCAATGGCCAAAGAACACTGAGGTTTTCAATATAATTATGTAGTGTTATTAATGCGCATTTTTCGTACTAGGCCAGTTTGGTATAAAATGAAAGGTGAATTGTGGAATCCGATGATTTAAAATAAAATTACACAAAAATAATAGTTTAATCAAGAGAAATCAAAGCTTTTCTTCTTGAATCTTATTTTAGTATTGAAAACAAATTAGAAAATCGCGAATGGAAATATACTTTTGATGGCTGTTACAATGAGTTTCAGAAAAATTATATTTCATGATAAATCCAGAGAATTGTTTGATAAATTTCCCCCTAAGGGAATAATATCCACATTTCGTCTCTAGAGGTAAAATTGTGTACTTCTTTTCCAATTTTTAATACCATAGAAATTGACTTATACTTTCAGTCCTGGAAAAACATTTTTATTATTCAATGTAAGCATACAGAACTTTATTTTACTGAATAACTGTATTATTTATAATAAAAAATCCTTTCTTAAGCATTTAAGGGTATTAAAATAAAGTTCTCTATTTTTAACTGTGTAATTTTATTTAAAAAAACCATTAGGTTCAAACGGCTCACTCCATACAAACTGTAATCTTGAACATATCAAAGTAAATTTCATGCCATTAATAATACTACTTTTGTTGCTCAAATTAAATTTATAATAAGTATCGCAAACTGTTAAAATTTAATATTTTAAATCAATTTGTACATATTAAGTATAAAATTATAATGTAATAGAATAAAATTTTGATATCTACATGAAAAGAAAATATTTGTACATACATAATTCATTATTTTTCTGTATAGAAACATGGGGAATATTTTTTAATAATTTGGTATTAATTTTAGTGATTTTTATTTTTAAAGTTTGATATATTATTTTTACACCTCCCGCCATACTGTGTGTGTGTGTGACGAAAACTTATATTAAATTTATATTTTCCGTATTTAAGCTTTTTGCGATCATTTAAGACTACAACAAATTAGATTTTGTTTACAAACGATCACCCGGAAATGATACTTTACTTAAAGCTCATTGCTATTTTGAACATGAAATTGGCGGGAGGTCATGTGCAGGCCACGTCGAATTTTTTTTAATGGTGCATGAACATATTGTGATTATGTAAGTAATATTTTATTTGTTCTAGATATATGTTGAAATATTCTAGATGAAAATTTTATTAGGTACCTACTAATTATTTTATTTGTTTTGTTTAATTTTGCAATTGTTAGCTAACTCCGTAATTATTATATGGGTTAATTTAGTCAGTTTGATTGTAGCCATCCGAGTGTACGGATATGTTTGTCGTATGGTCTGCTAGTGGTCTTCGAGGACGACTTCCTAGTTCTTGAAGCGACTTCCCATCGCACTGGACCACCTGGAGATTTAATTTACTGAAGGTAATTTCAAAATTCTATTTTAATTTTACAGTACTTTTCTAAATATAATTAAATTTAAAGAAAACCCATTATAACTTTTACATCTTTACAATGGCTAGAACTGTATTGACAACTGTCATGGTGAGATCGCTATCTCTTTCGAACAGTGACAAGTACGCATGCGTCAGCTAGTACCAGTTTGACAAATTGACAATAAAGAAAAAATTACACCCTATTAAGCTTGACATTATTTGTCATTTCCATTTGTGCAACGTACTCGGTGATTCAATTTTACGCTCATTCGATTTATATTTAAATACGTTTTCACATTAGATACATGGTTAAATTTTATCAAATCTGCTTTGTCCAGCTATACACAAATATTAGAGAGAGACAGAGATCCCACCAGAAGTCAATGTAGAAAATACATTTCAAAACATATAGGTACCCGGAAGTGCTTGGCTTAGTTTAAAAGTTATATCGATTTTCGTCTGCAATAGTCAATTTCATAATTATTTTGAAAGCAGTAAAAAAAATCTGTTGTGGCCAGCACAATACCTTCCGTCAATACTGTGTATTATGTATAAATTCGATATGTTTGAAGTGCATTTTTATTGAAGAAATAAATTACGAAAACTTAGAGAAAATTATGTATAATTAACCTGCTAAGCCATGATATTAGGCAAGTTTTGAAAACATTTGAGACTGTCCCATTTGAAATATGAAAGTTATTGTTTATTCCTGTTAAACCGGAAGCGCTACCACCATGCCAAATACCATGATTTGTGAGTTCCTAAAAGTCTAGTTTACAAATATGTAAAGAGATTTAAAAAATAAATTTATTTTGAATGGCCCGCTTTTCAATATTTACTGTATTTATCGGCGATCAATTTTCCTCGCGATCAATATTCCGGCGATCAATTCTCTCCGCGATCAGTTTATCGGTGATGAATTTTCTGCGATAAATTTACCACCGGACGGTGAAGTAAAAATGGTGCAAAAAAACCCAGGTTTATTAGGCATTAGATTTATTGAAAACTATAATAAATTATGATACATCCATTTAGTGTAAAATATACACCCATTTACCCATATTTAATTCAAGAAAATAAATTATAATATATTGAAATCATATTTTTGGGGGGTAAAGCTGTTCGCGTCCGTGGAAGAATTCCATACGTGCCTCCTGGTTAACACTAAATGAACAGCATATTTCCGCCAATAAATGCAAAAAAATCGATAAATAATAAATTCAATCAATCATTAAACATATTTAAATTGAAATTATTTCAACAATTTAAACGAGAATAGTTCAACATTTTTTGAAGCGCTGTGTAGAATTCACGTGCGCGCGCACATCCACATGACGCCACGCTTCCACGTTGCGTTGCGTTGCAACGACATGGCTGAGAAACGTGCTGTACCTGCATTTATCCTTCAACATCATTCATTTTATGCAGAAAAACTAGGAAAATTTATGAGGAAAACCGAAACAAAGTAATAATTCAACGACTGAGATAATACTTTTCGTGGGAATCGAGATTTTAATGCAAGAATTTTGATGAGGCGTACAGGAACAGGTCCGAGCACATGTTCCGTGAACTTGAATAAATGTTTGTCGTGAAAAAATCATTTTTTGAGCAAAAATTAAGAAAATTTATGGAGAAAAACGAAATATAGTGTTGAATCAACAACTGGGATAATCATTTTTACGGGAAGAAAATTTGGAAGGCGTACAACAAATTTGTAAGTGATATTTTGTTTGTATTTGTATAATTCGAAGTCTACATTAAAATAATGGAAACACTATTTATAAATTAACTTTATTTTAGTTTGTATTTTGGCTTTTTTTTCTTAATATTTATATTTTTCATGTAAAACTCACGTTGTAATTGTTCATTAGCTTTACATTTAGCTAGTTTGTGAATATTTTCTTGTTTTAAAAGTGATTTATTGTTATCTATTCTTGCAAATTAATACCGATCATAAGTTTAAACAATGCCCCAACTATATTTATAGTAATTTACGTTGATAATGTGTTTCTTTTTATAAAAATAATAGGGCAAAAAATATTTTTAATAATTATTACAATGAATTATTTTCTTTTCAAGGAAACTACAGTGTCCAGAGAATTTAAAATCCAAAGTCGAGCTGAGAAATCTGACGGAGCGAATAGAAGTTCAGCGGTTTGGACAGGAAGAAATCATCAAAAGTAAGTTTTGAATTTTTATATTTAAGGTAGTTGTCACTCGAGTGTACCTATTCAAAAACTTGTTCTATGTGCAAAATAAAAATTAAGCTAATGCAGTTTATATTTACAATAACTTATATTTTTTACCATTATATACATAGATTGCATCAAAATAGTTAAAAGCTAATATCAAACACTGTAACAAATGAATTTTCTTTATTTTTCCGTAGAAGTTTTTTTTTTAACTGTACCACTCGCACTAACACATAAATAAGTGTCGTATTTCAATATACTCACACTAAAATATGAATGTTGGAGAATAACTGTGGCAACGTCGCACCTAGACATTTATTGGTACATTCGGGTATAAAAGTAATAAGATATTTTGAGATATAATACTAATTCTAAACTACAAATGGAAACTGCAAAACAAATTAACATATGTATTTCTTTGTTAAAATTACAAAAGTAGTATTATACTGTTTAAAATTTTCATGCTTTTCACGTAAAATACCAATTTAAAATTCCGTCGAATATACGTCTGAAATTCCTTTCACCAAAGATCACCTCTTATTCGTCAATACCAAGCGGGCGTTGTTAACTTAACTGATACTCCATCTGGATCGCTTGTACATGGTTGTCAAGTATAATTCTACCTATTTATCGTATCTTCAGATTATAATTTTCTAGAGGCAATAAAATTAAATCTGAGTGGTAAAAATTATTATTTTCTATACATTTTCTTATACTTAATAAAAACTCTTTCATTACATTTTCTAGGATATTCTCATTAATTTCTCTAACAGTCGCTCTAACTTTTATTTCTAAATTTTCCATAAAGTTGAAGTGCTCTAACAGAATTTCTTTGACATTCTCCGAATATTAAAATCATACCAACCATTTCTTCATTTGTGTAATTCACTTGAGCCATAATTATTTAATTATTACAAGAAATTGTCACTATCACAAATGTAGGTAAATTCTTTTCTTTTGTTATAAGATAATAAAATTGTTTTCATAGCTTGCTATGTTTTATTTTGTATGGAATTTTATTAATACATATTTTAAGAATAAATGGTCGCCGTTTTGAAATGGTTAAAGTAAAACTATGATAATTTGGTATCATTGTGAAGCTAATTTTATGTATATTCTGAAAAAAATATAAAAATACCGATTCCTTATGCTAGATTTAAAGTTGTACCCATTTCCGCTAAAACCGGAAGTGATACAAAATTTCTGCTATGATCATCTTATGAGCCCCTTTGTCTAGTTTAACTTTGCTTATTAACATTTTTTTGTATCTCTCAAAATAAACGAAATATTCGTGGTGCCGGACTTACGCCAAACACCCTGTATACATACATACATACACACAGACATCATCGTGACAATGTTAAAAATGGATTCTAGGGACCTTAAAACGTGGTCATTTACCAAAATCTCGATAAGCGATTTTTAGCGCGATCCCTATACCTCCCTTATCAAGTGTAGCGGGAGGTAAAAAGGCTTGTGTTACCAGCCATATTGTTTTGTCTGAGTTAGGATTTAGAAATATTTCCTTAATTCATAGCCATACGAATAACGTTATTTTCTGTCACGGTCACTGACATTGTGTCATCTTATTTTTCACATATTTGGTTTTACATTTGCTAATAAACTTACCAGTTGACATAGTTTTGAATTTTGAATGCTTTTACTGTAACATACATTTTTATAATAATAAAATAACAATAGTATCTCACATTTAATGACATTTGATATAAGGCAGTATTTTAAACCGGTTAATTTAGCAGGCTTAACAACCGATTTGACAACTATTAAACTACCCTTGAAACCGGTTTGCGGTATAGTATTAAATTTCCTGCCTGCCATAAAATTATAGATATTGTAAAATAGATTATAACATATTAATATACAACAGATTCATTACAAAAACATAAAAATAAATTCATTTTTCCTTCATCTGAAATAAATACATTTTTACATATTTCAAATGAATTTGTTGTTGAACCACGTGACCCCTTAATCTGTTTCGACCAATCCTAGCCTTCTTCCTCAAAGCATTGCAGTAGGGGAATGAATAGACGCTACGTAATGGCAATAGACAATGATGCGATACAAAAACTGATAAGAAAGGAAAAACTGATGAAACCGTGCCAGAAATATGATAATAATTGTTATTAGGTCTTTAATATTGTCGTGATATAGTTTTTGAAGTCCTGCCGAACCCGAATTCAATATATTTCAAGCAGATTTTTTTTATGAAACACGTGGTTTTGCTTAAACTGTTTGGTGCATGTTTGCAGAATTTTGTTTTGAGCGGTGAGTCTAAAATCAATATTTTGTTGTGGAATTTTATTGAACTCTGTATGAATAGCAAAATTTTCTTTTATATTTACATATCTATCAATATTCAAACGATGTAATTTGTGTTAATAGAAATAATTTCAATGAATATTATGTGCTCTGGTTGTATATTTATAGTTTCAAGTTTTATGCATTTATTTTTCATGAATTTGGTTAAATTTCAATCGATTTAATTTTGATCTAATTATAAAATATTGGTCTAATTATTGATCCAGATCTTGAAATAGATCTTGGTATATTTCTGGACATTAGTTCGGAATTTAATATTCCGGTTGATGACGTTAGGGGTGAATAGGGATTTAACGTATATAAATATTATGTACAGTAAATTTTTTGAAAGATGTCCGATCAAGGGCACCTGTATCACGAACGAATTAACAAATAGGCATACATTTATCTCTTTCTTTTGCAAAGGTTGTAAGAGTGTGTGATAAGGATGGATATAACACGCTTGTCTTTAAAAAAATCATATTTTTTCGACTAAGTTAGGATATTTCATTTATAAACGATGCTCGTTGTTGATAATACTTTCGCTGTAACGTAAGTTTATTTATTAATACAGATACATTACCTGGATTCATAGCCGTACGTATAACGTTATATTCTGTCAGAGTCACTGACATTGTGTCAGTATCTTATTTTTAACATATCTGGTTTTACATTTGCTTATAAACTTACTAGTTGACTTATTTTTGAATTTTGAATGTTTTTCCTGTAATACATATTTTTATAATAATAAAATAACAGTACTATCTTACGTACCCTCATAAAAACTAAGCAAACGACACTACTGAATTTGTCATGATGGGCGGAGCAAAAATCTGAATTCATACAATTCGTAGACAACCTTGGTCGGACATCTTTTAAAAATTTTACTGTAATTTCGTGGTTTGTTCAGAATTATTTTTTTTACCTCCCGCTACCCTTGGTAAGGGAGGTATAGGGATCGTGCTAAAAATCGCATATCGAAATTTTGGTAAATGACCACGTTTTAAGGTCCCTAGAATCTATTTTTGTCATTTTCACGATGATGTCTGTGTGTATGTATGTATGTATGTATGTATGTATGTATGTATGTATGTATGTATGTGTGTGTATGGATCCTCTTTACGCTCCAACTCAAATACTATTATTCAGAAAGTTTTGAAACCATGTATTTCTATCTTTTTCTAATATGGAAAGAACTGATTAGATTTTGGTGGCAATCGGATAACCGGAAATGGCAGTTTACTTGAAGCTCAAGATAGTTTTTCTTCAAAAAATACCTTTAAATGTATTTTTTTCTCAATTTGTTATTATAAAAATTAAAGATTATTCTACTTTCTACAATTTTGCTTTAATACTTTTTTTATATATTGTATGGATAAATTTATAAAGTAATATAAAAATTATAAACATAGGTAAATGGCGGGAGGTACTGTGTTGGTCACATCAGATATTTTTACATTTTATTATTGTTTTTGGTTTATTAATAATTTCAAATATATATATATATATATATATATATATATATATATATATATATTTGTTAATTAGTAGTTATATTTAATTATTTATTTAATAGCGTCATTATCTAATACCCACGCCACTGCCGGTTCGCTAGTCTTATGTTTCTTGTCCACAAACACAGCTAGCCATCTTTGTTTTGAAGTATCATGCATATTTTAATAGTGAAATATTGTGGTATATTGTTGTAAATTAGCAACAATGGTAAGTTTAAACAATAGTTTAACTGTTTTAATAGTTATCTATGCTGATAACATGTTTTATTATTGAAATACTTGTATTTTAAAATAAATTATTTTTGTGTTCCAGAGTTCCAGTGAATAAAAAAATGTTTCTTGGAGGACCGATCCGTATTGGGGTTTGCTGTTTCAAGGAGCCGTCCTGGAGTAGCTGAGCCATGCAGCCGTGTTGGGCGTAGATGATTCGTCTTGCTGGTCGCTGAATTGTGTTTATCAATGTAAGTCGTTATATTATGTACCTCTCGTCACTGTCGCTTTTTGCTATTTTTTTCAGCACAAAAGTAAATTCAATTTTTCTCCTGACAATATGATTTATGTTGAATTTAATTCAAATAATTATATTTTCTTCTATATTTCTTTTACGAGGCACATTGTGAATATCTATGTTAACATACCGGGCGTCGTAACTCGTTACAATATCGTAAATAAATCGGCGAAACTTAGTTTTTTTTAGAGTTAGTTTAAATAAATATCCGTTCGTTCAGAAATAGGTTTCTTTTCCCAAAAAAATTGTATTTGTTTAAACATATTTTTAAACAAGTACGGTTTACAATACAGTGTTCCAGCGAAGTTTCCAAGGAGTATAAAGGCTGGGTTAAGCCTTTGATCAACAGCAGAGCTTGTCTAAAGCTTTTTTAAAGCTTTAAGGACTTTAAGGCCAATCTACAAGCCAAGAAGACAACAATTGTTAGAATTATTTTAGTTAAAGTCGCGATTACTTTTTAGCTAATATTACATTAAAATTAATTTGCATTTTAAAGTTAGGGTAAATTATAATTAAAGTTTTGCCGATACTTTTTCGGGTTCGGGTCGGTTTCCGCGTTATTTTAGGACAGGGTAGCATAGTTCTTATTTGAAGTGTCATTATTTAATTTATTACTACACATGATTGTGAAATAAATGGCTGGAAATGTAAAATACTCGGGTTCAAAACTAAATCTAAATATTGTTGTATTTTTTTTTTTAAATAAAGATATTAAAGTTTCGATTCAAAAGTGTTCAATAGAGTTACATTGTATAATTATTTAAAAAAGTACACATATTGTAATATTAAAATTTATTTAATTTTAATTCAAACATTTCATTAATTTGTAGTAAATAATTAAAAAAATGGACATTTCATTTAAAAACGAAACTATATCAATGATCTGTAGCACCGGCTGTAGATTTTAAGGTAGTTGTCACTCGAGTGTACCTATTCAAAAACTTGTTCTATGTTCAAAATAAAAATTAAGCTATTGCAGTTCATATTTGCAATAACTTATATTTTCTAACATATACACAGATTTCATCAAAATAGTTTTTTTTTTAACTATTACTCGCACTAACACATTCACAAGTGTCGTATTTCAATATATTCACACTAAAATATGAATGTTGAAGAATAACCGTGGCAACGTCGCACCTAAACATTTATTGGTACATTCGGGTATAAAAGTAATAAGATATTTTGAGATATAATACTAATTCTAAACTACAAATGGAAACTGAAAAACAAATTAACATATGTATTTCTTTTTTTAAAATTACAAAAGTAGTATTATACTGTTTAAAATTTTCATGCTTTTCACGTAAAATACCAATTTAAAATTCCTTCGAATATACGTCTGAAATTCCTTTAACCAAAGATCACCTCTTATTCGTCAATACCAAGCGGGCGTTGTTAACTTAACTGATACTCCATCTGGAACGCTTGTACATGGTTGTCAAGTATAATTCTATCTATTTATCGTATCTTCAAATTTAATTTTCTAGAGGCAATAAAATTAAATGAGGGTGGTAAATAATTTTCAAATTTTTACATAAAATCCGTTAATTAGTTTTCTATAACATACTAGTTTTTCGATTAAATGTCGGTATGGATATAAAAGTTATAATTTGTGTTTATTTTGCCATTTCCTATTCTTCACGTGTTAAAAAGGCCAAATTTAATTGCAAATATGTCAGGTACCGCGTGGTCAATTGTTTTAAAACTTGGAGAGCCGGTGGATTATACTTCAGTTGAGACGTACTTAAAATTTCAATTAATTCTGGGTAAAATGGTTTCACGATATAACTACCTTATGAACATTAGGTTTTTCGCGATTTCAGGTGAAGAAAATATCAGGTGACAAAAACAGCTGAAAAACAGCCCCCACCCCCCTGCGTGATTTTTTTTTTCAGTTTTCCTTCTTAACTATCCAAGCAGCTCTTTCTTGTTGGGTCAGACTTTCCTAATTTCCCACTTCCCTAATTATTTTAGGTAAAAAAGCTTCAAATAAAAGTTGTAGAGCATAAAATTATGCATCGGAATCAATACGCAAAATTAATTTTGTATGCCTTCTAACGGCAGAAATTAGGTATGAAAATGTCGAAAATCACCTCAAAAATAGCATTAGCCATGGAATAGAATAAAATAAATAACAAATGTCTAACGGTTTATCTGTCACGATAGGGTCATTTATTTTTATTAGATATTGTTACTAAATTCTGTTCCAGTTAACATTTATCTGTTAATTTACATTGATATTTGTTCACTTGAACAGAAATTACAAAAAATAATTAAAATTAATTAACCTAGCTTGACAGATAAATCGTTAACATTTGTTAATATTTTGTTTCAATTCCATGGCTATTGCTATTTTTGGGGCGATTTTCAACATTTTCATACCTAATTTCTGCCGTTACAAGAGACACAAAATTAACTTTGTTTATTGATTCAGATGCAGAATGTTATGCCCTACAATTTTTATTTTAAGCTTTTTTACCTAAAATAATTAGGGAAGCAGGAAATTAGGAATTAGTGGATTCAGAATTTTTTTGTATATTTTTGTAATAAAATATCTGAATTTTTTAAAATATAATTTTATTTTAATATTTAAATTATTCATTTAATAAAGTAATCAATTATTAACAAATTTATTATCTAATAACCACGCTACTGCCGGGTCGCCAATCTTACGTTTCTTATTTACAACAAACACAAGTAGCGATCTTTTTTATGCAATTGAAGTATCGTGCATATTTTAATTGTTATAATAATAAAATATTGTATATTGTTGCAAAATAGCAACAATGGTAAGTTTAAACAATAGTTTAACTGTTTTAAAGGTTTCTTTTCCCAAAAAAAATGTATTTGTTTAAAATATTTTTAAACAAGTACGGTTTACAATACAGGGTTCCAGCGAAATTTCCAAGGAGTGTAATATCATTTGTATTTTAAAGTTAGGGTATTTGGAGTGTCTACCCCTTTATTTAATGATTAATTGTAAAATAAATGGTTAGAAATATAAAATACGTTCAAATCTATATAAAAAATCTGATGTGGCCAACACAATAACTCCCATTTAATTCAATTTTTATTCATGTAAATATTCAAATTAAATTTAAATTCCGGGTTCAATCCGGGCCGATACCAAATATTTCGAATTTTAAATAATGGTATAAAAGTGACCCCTGTGTGCACTCTTCATGCCAGCAATAAGTGCTCGTGAAGTGATACATCTCGATAAATAATAATTAATCTTTAGTAGATGGCCACATTTAGGTATTATATCGTCATTATTTATTAGTTGTTGTACGAGGATGAATAAAATATAAATTGGATTATTTTTTTTTTAATTCTGGGTTTATTTTAAAAAGTGTACAAAAACATTATTTTTCTACATAATCCCCAGCCCTATAAACGCATTTTTCACAACAGATTGAGATCTTTTTAATCCCTTCATCGTAGAAACTAGCGGGACCTTCACATAGCCATAGCCCCCGCACAGTCGTCGTCGAATCGATGGCCTCCCATCGCTTCTTTGAGGGGCGCAAGTCACTTGGTGACAAGCGTGGATGTTCTGTTTCCCAGCCAATTCTGTTCAATTTTTGCCTCGTAGTGTTTGCTTAAAGCAAGATGACATTTTTAACAGTTTGCGTTTTCCTTCGATAGGACAATTTTGCTGCATCCATTAAGTTGCAATAATATTGCGCATTAAATCATTATGCGTTTATCAATCTTCATGAGATTTCGAACTGCCTCGATGTTGACTTCGGTAACGCTCATCGTGGCTTTGATTCTCGACCCTTCAGAGAACTCTTTATGCTAAGCAAAGACACGGGTCCTTGAAAACGTGTTGTCCCCGCACTGGGCCTTCAACCTCCGCAAAATTTTGGTTGGACTTACGCCTTCCTTGGCCAAAAACTTAATAATAATTGCTCCACGAAGACATGGCCGTCTTGTTCGATCATGGTTTTCTTTAATAGTAAAGAGACGTAAGCGAATTGGGGTCATGTCTACCCCCTTCCTAAAGCCTGTTTTACACAATCATATATTTACAATTAAATTTACATGCAAAATATTTTCATTTTTACATAATAATTTTTAATCAAAATCTTTTCGTTTTACACGGCCAAATATTTGTGACATGTTTGATTGTTGCCAACTTAAGTACATTTTTATATGTTGGTAACAGTGTACTACTACGGTTTACTAACTTCTCAAAGAATATATTATTCTCTATACGATTTGATTACAATTTATACTTCATATTCAATAGATACAGAGTTAAAGAATTTTAAAGAAATTAAATTTTATAATTCAGCCAGCTATGCCAAACTTGGGAACTAGTAATATATTCATATAATTCAAATTGACAGATGTCAGTATCAATAAAAAGTAAATTAATGTGGCAGATATGAGGATGTTGAAGTTGATATTGGGGAATACACGGAAAGATACGGTAAGAAAATAACTCGTGTTACAAGTTTTTAGAAAGATACAAGAAAGACGATTACATTGGTTTGAACATGTCATGAGGAGAAATGAAGAATTATATTGGAACAAGAATGAATAGTTTAGTAATAGGACGTTAAAGAAACAGAGGAAGACCAAAGATATGATGGAAGGACTGTATTGTGGAAGATTTGAGAGAAAAGGAACTGAATGAGAACGACATGCAAAAATAGCGACCCCTAACGAATGGGAAAAGCTAAAGAAGAAGAAGATGCCAGTATCAAATGCAATTTGAATAGTTTGTTTATGAAATAATTTTACTGGAAATTTAGAATCTTTTCAAAGAAAAATTATGGAATTTATACATTATACACGAGAATGACGGAAGGTATTGTGCTGGCCACAACAGATTTTTTTTACTAAATTTAGTATACTTCTATTTTATCGCCTTTGAATCCACGGCTTGACCCAAATTCGTTTACGCTTCAATATCTTATTTCGTGCATTAACAACTGCGACAATTACAAATATTTTTTTAATTTTTCTATTCATTGTTCTTCATTTGAACTTGACGTTTGGTTTTGTGAAAAGTTTCATAGAACAGAGTAGCCAATTACCTGCAACTACACATGAAATGTAAACTTTTGTAAAACCCTAAATATCACCAAAATATGAAGCAAATAACCTTCAAAATTAGAACATGCCCTATTTGAGAATTTTTTACAACATCGTATGGTACCATAAAAAGTTGTAAATTTATTACCGTGTAATCATTGAAATTTTGTGATCAAAATACGAAGTTGTAAAAATGCATATAAATTTATGATAATGTAAAACAGGCTTTACAGCGCAAACTATCTGCTAATCAACTCCATACGGGTCTATGACCCTTCTGGAATTAAAAAAAAAAATCAGTCCCGTTTATATTTGATTCACCACACAAATATGAAAAAGAGAGAGTTCATACTTTTTTAAATATATAACTTTTTTTAGCGTTCCACCAACTTTGCCGGTGTGTGTAGTTACAATTAGTTCAATTGCTATATTAAGTTAGAATTTGTGCTTTTAATTTATTAAATTGTAGTTTACTTGCATTTTAAACATTTTAAAGTTTGTTGTTTTACAGGAGTACAATTAGTCTATTCGGCTTTTAAAGTTTTTATTTAGTTTTCATGAATTACAATTAGTTTACTTGCATGTTTAAGTATTAGCTTGCAGTTTTAAATGACTACAGTTAATTCTGCATCTGAATTAATGAGCAAAATTAATTTTGTATGCCATGTAACGGCAGAAATTAGGTATGAAAATATCGGAAATCATCTCAAAAATAGCAGTAGCCATGGAATTGAGACAAAATAAATAACAAATGTCTAAAGGTTTATCTGTCATGTTAGGATAATTTATTTTTATTAGGTATTATTTCAAATTTCTTTTTCAGTTAATAATTATCTGTTAATATTTGTTCACTTGAACAGAAATTGCAAATAATAATAATAAAAAAATAACCTAACTTGACAGATAAATCGTTAGCATTTGTTAATTTTTTGTTTCACTTCCATGGCTGTAGCTATTTTTAAAGTAATTTTCGACAATTTTATACCTAATTTTTGCTGTTACAGAAGCAGGAAATAAGGAAAGTCTGATTTTACATGTTAAGGTCTTATGTTTGGGTGGGCCGGTCACCATTCTTTATATAATATATTATGTAAAAATAGAGTATTTTTTTCTGAATTCAGCCATGTAATCATTTTATGTTCTTACATAATAAAAATATTGAGAAAAATTCAATTGCAATTGAAATAAATTAGGTTTTTATAGTTATTTTTCAGTAGGCTATGTTAACGACTTTTGCGTTATTTGTACCAACGAACAAAAAGAAAGCCGCAAAAGCAAAAGTAACTCATTTCTATTTCAGATTGCATGCATGATCATGAGGGCTTCGGAAACATGGAAATGGGAGCAAAAGAGGACAGAGCACCTTTAGGAGAAACAGGAGACAATTGAGTTACTGCATTAGGGCCCCACAACTCAAACATTCAAGCGTGCTGTTAGTATGTATAAGGTAAGAATCTTACTAGATTTTATACTATTTTCTTTACAATTCTGTGGCTTTAAGGCAGAAGCAGATATAACTATTTAGAATTTCTGCAAATTTTTTTTAGTGATTATAATTATTTTACTTTTGTAAGGCGCTTAGTTGCCATATCTCTTTTGGCGTAGAATTTTTTTATACAGGGTGTAACACCAAAACCGACCACTATCATTATTTTCTTTATTATTATAGTAACAAAAAAATACTATAGAATAAAGTTATAGGAGACCAAGGGGGACATCCCATTAGAGAAGAAAATATTTTTTTAAACCAATGGTTCTCAAGTTACAACACAAAGTTATATTTTTTTAAATGAAATAATTTATATTTTTTTGACCTATTCGATAGAGATTTTTTTTCTGAATTCAACTATGTGATTTTTTTATATCATTACATAACAAAAATATTGAGAAATATTTAATTGAAATTTAAATAAATTGTATTTATATAGTTATTTTTCAGTAGGCTATGAATGAAAAACAATTGAGCTTAAATTAAAATGAAACAAATCAACGTTATAAACAGTGTTCTATTTGATTTCAATCCAAATAATTCAAATTGACAAATACCAGTTTTTGGTTTTCATCATAGCCTACTAAAAAATGACTATAAAATCAAATTTATTTAAATTGTAATTGCATTTTTTTCAAAAAAATATTATGTAAAGATATAAAAGTAATAAAGGGTTTTCCAATAAGAGGTGTTATTTTGAATAGCCCGCTATTTCGGTAGATGTCGCTTTTGAAGCTGTCATTTTTTGACATTTGACAAGTAGAAACTACGCCATTATTAAAAATGGAACGATACACGCTTCAACAACGTATTGAAATTATTAAAATTCACTATAAAAATGGTGAAAATTTGGCAGAGACGGTTCGTAAAACTCGACAATTTTTGGGTCGTCGTGAAGCACCTTGTAGGACCGCAATACAGAAATTGGTGGAAAAATTCGAGCTGTTGGGACAAGTTAGTGATGTGAAGAATAAAACCCGTGCACGTCGCTCAAGAACAGCCGAGAATATTGCTGCTGTAGCCGAAAGTGTTGAAGAAAACCCAGGTTTGTCCATTCCTCGTCGTTCTTTGGAATTAGGCATTCCACAAACGTCATTACACCGTATTTTGCATAAAGATTTGGGTCTTAAGGCTTATAAAGTCCAGTTAACACAAGAACTCAAGCCGGCCGATCATCAACAACGTCGTGTCTTTGCTGATTGGGTCGTTGAAATGCATGAAAATGATCCGGAATTCCATCGAAAAATCATCTTGAGTGATGAGGCCCATTTCCACCTCGGTGGCTTCGTCAACAAACAAAATTGTCGCATCTGGGGCTCAGAAAACCCAAGAGTTATTGTTGAAAAGCCTCTCTATCCTCAACGTGTGACTGTTTGGTGCGGTTTATGGTCCGGCGGAGTCATTGGACCTTACTTTTTCGAAAATGAGGCTGGAGCAACAGTTACGGTGAATGGATTGCGCTATCGAGAGATGATTAACGATTTTTTATGGCCGGAATTGGATGGTATTGATCTGGACAACGTTTACTTTCAACAAGACGGCGCTACGTGCCACACAAGCAACGAAACCATTGATCTTTTACGGGAAAAGTTTCCGGACCGTGTTATCTCTCGAAGAGGTGATCACAATTGGCCACCGAGATCTTGTGATTTAACACCTTGCGACTTCTTTCTTTGGGGCCACGTGAAAGAGAAGGTCTACGCCAACTGCCCAGCGTCGACTCAAGACCTCAAAGATGGAATTCGTGAGGCTATCGAGGACATAGGACAGCCACTTTGCGATTTGGTTATGGAAAATTTCATGAAAAGGATATTGTCCTGTCAGCGTGGTCGTGGTGGTCATTTGCCTGATGTTATTTTCCACTATTAACGGCATACCTTCCTCTTTATAATGAAATAAACATCCGATCATTTATATTAAAAAATGGCATTTTTCTTTGAATATCAAAATAACACCTCTTATTGGAAAACCCTTTACATGGTTGAATTCAGAAAAAAATACGTTATCGAATAGGCATAAAAAATATGTATAATTCCATTTGAAAAAATATAACTTTGTGTTGCAATTTGAGAACCACTGGTTTAAAAAAGTATTTTCTTCTTTAATAGGATGTCCCCCTTGGTCTCCTATAACTTTGTCCTATAATATTTTTATGTCTCACTAAAGTATTATGCACTGTTTATTGCTAGGATACGGTGTATATAAACATATCCATAACAACCGGGGCATAATGAACTCATGCCAACGCCAAAATTTGAGCATTATTGTAATCAAAATTATTATCAATTAAAACTTGTTTCAGATATTCTAGTGAGACATAAAATCTTGTATGCACCACGAGCGTTACTAGATGATAATGCCCATCGGACGACATCTATCCCTCGGGCTAGATCCTCGTCGCCCTCCTGGCATTATGATCATAGTATCGCCCTTGGTACATAAAATACTATTTTGTAACTATAATAATAAAGAAAATAATGGCGGTGGTCGGTTTTGGTTTTACACCCTGTATATCTCTTAACAATACTGTCATAAAGAGCAACCAATATCAATATTTCATAATTTTTAGAATGTTATTTAATTTTTAATTTTTAGTATTACATTAAATGATGGTGAAGATAGTGGATAGGAATTGTGTATATTATTTTTATCATTATTAAATGTATTTATGTGGTTGGAACCGCGAATATTGTTGGTAATGCAACAATACTTTATAATTCAAGAGTCGAAACTTAGAACAAAAATGTACTAGTTCAAATCTAGTTACTAGTCAATAAGAACTTCCGGAAACAGTTTTATCTGTATTGTGCATGAAATATTTGCACTAGAGTAACTAAGCATTGGAAAAGTGGTGCACTTTCCGCTTGTATAACCACCCGATGGACAAGATGGTGCAAAATGAATTTCTCTGTACTATTTTTTATCAAATGTGCTTTCGAAATATCAAATTAAAGCAAATTTCAAATACTTTTGAAACCATTTAAAAACTGTTGGATAAAATATCGTATGGTACATTCATTATATAAATCAAGTGTCTTGTGTAATGAAGACACGTCATTCGAAATTTTATCCAACAGTTTTTGAAATGGTTTAAAGAACACCACAAACTAATAATAATTATTTAATAGGCAGACCTTTGGCTGGTCTGAGATGTCAAGAAACTTGGAGTATTTGAATGCAGCTTTCGATTTCAACACTGCAAATCTTCTAAGGCAGCTTTTCTGAAGCATAGCCGAGCTCCAGATAAATCTTCTACGGCGTAGACGATCGTCAATGGATGAACTGGTAGGCACTTTTAATTTTTTATAAAATATTTTGTTCTCATACTCAACCATGAGACCTTGTAGTCAAAGGATAATGACGATATACCTAAATTATTAACTTGTTCTCATATTCAACCATGAGAACTATAGTCAAAGGATTATGACTATATGCGTAATTATTAACTTGTTCTCATATTTAACCATGAGAACTTATTGTCAAAGGATTATGACTATATGCCTAATTATTAACTTGTTCTCATATTTAACCATGAGAACTTATTGTCAAAGGATTATGACTATATGCCTAATTATTAACTTGTTTTCATATTCAACCATGAGAACTTAGTCAATGAAATATGACTTATAAATATCTAAATATTATCTTGTACTCAAATTCGATTTTGAGTAATACATTGAAAGAAATATAACTGTCATGAATGTCTATATAATATCCAAACAATTTAAAATTGAAATATCGACTGTATATCAATATAAAATCAATATCTGGAAACATGTGATTAGCATATATCTTTCAGGAATCGGACATCAAGAAGACTAAAATAATATTAGATTATAAATTGTACTACTCAAAAGTGAATAGGGATTTAAAATTTTTTTTCGTTTAAATATTGATACAAATAAACATAAGTAATAGTTTAAATAAAACTTTTTGTGATATACCTATTCACTTTTGAGTAGTTTAGTTTTAAGTTCTTTGAAATGTATTTTCAGATCTTAATTAAACTTTTGGCTCATCGCGCCGTTGAGCAAATACGCGTTTTCTTTAAATATTAAAAATAAATTGATATAGTTGAAGTGCATTCCCTACCGATAATTCATCATAAAATCGTGCGTTTTGATTGCCCAGACGGCATCTAGGGATAGTGAATGTGAAAAAAAAAATTGTATGTATTGGTGTATCGGGGCATGCTTGTTGTCGAGTGGTGAGAGATTCAGGAAGTAGGGGGTGTGAGATTCGAAACTTGTTTGTGGGTTCGGGGTTTCCTTTATTTTTTTATTATTATTAACATTGACGGTTAGTGGGATGGTTAGGTAGGGTTCGTGCGCGATTTCCATAATTGAGTGGACTGATATGTATAGTAATTCACAACGCCATGTGAAACCTATATTCTGGTGGATCGCTTCACACTTGTGTGAATGTTTCTAGGGACAGTTTAATTCTTTTGTACCAGTGCTAACCGCCGTTCGTATCGGCCTCTGCTCTAGTTTGGACGCTTTAAAACCGCTAGACTCAAATGAGAAAAGTTTTAAACAAACCTGAATGCTTACACAGGAAGCTCTCTTATGGCGTTATGTGCTCTCCTCATCCGGAGGCAACGTAATCATCGTTTAATTTTAATGGCAACGAATAATTAAAGACAAAGTAAAGTTTTTCTTTGATTTAACTTTGTTTGAGCACACGGGTTGACCGCGTTCGGTGTTAGGTGTTTCGGGAATGGCCGGGCGATGCCATCGGGAGTAGCTCTTTATTGCATCCAAGCCGAGGAATAATCATAATTGCTTCCCTTGTCCTTAATTAGCTCGCGTTGTAGGCCGTAAACCCTCGGGGTCGCGACTGGGGTCGGCAAAGCCCCCACGTAAACAACTGTGAGAATCACCCCGGCATTCTCACTTTTTGTCTTAGATCGTATATCTCTCTCTCACTTCATCTTAGCTTAGCATAGTCTAAATATAAGATAACTTGCGTAGACATAAGATAGCTTAGATATAAGATAGGCAAGGGTTGTTTTTGCTTTTTGAGAGAGAGAAAATTAACGTAACTTACCATTTTTAGATTTGCTTTTGTTTGAAAAAGATATTAACGTAAGATAGGATTATTTGTGCACTTCATAAACTTAATTTGGGGGGGAACTACAATAATTTAAGTTAGATTATAAGGTATTATTGTATACGAAATAGTTTTTATTTAATAAATGGTATATATAGGGAGCGTGGGTGGCATTGAGGGTGGTGTCTCCCTATATAAACCATTTATTAAATAAAGCGTTTCAGTTATAGTTTTAAGATAGTTATAAGTTAAAAGAATTCTCCACCGCCGCTGTTGCCGAAGTTGCAGTGCCGATTGCGATGCGTCTCCATGGCTTCCTCTGCATAAAGACTTCTTTAAAATGTTTGTACAATACAACAATCTTTTAATTTTGTTTATTTTTATTTAAACCCATCACATTAGTTTTAAAGTTAGGTAGTTTTAGTAAAAATTGTAATTATTATTAAGTATTTTGACGCGATCAGGGCAATGTTCGTTTTTAAATGTTTATTGTAAACGAAGCTTTATATTAATAAGTATTACATATTTTGGTGTGTGGGCGGTTGAGGCGGTAACACCAAAAAAATATATAAATAAAATAAATATTTCATCACGGCATATTACCCATTGCTGGGTGTGCCAATCTGCTTTGTACAGATATCGGTAATGATGGAATATTTGTACAAAAAAATATATAATACAATGGAGACTTATACAATTCAAATATTTTGGTCGCCATCTAGTGTGTAAAAAAGTATTTAATAAATAGTTATGTAGTGAGCAAGATTTAGCTCTAAGTTTGACGTTTATCACGTGATCCATATTTGGTCCCACGTGATCACAACAGCCATTGTTTGAAAAGAAAGCCGTTAGGTTAGATAGTCTGTGATAAACATGTCTGAGACTGAACACGGAAGTTGAAATATGATTAATATAAATTGAATATGAATTAGTAATGTATTTACAGGAACCTGTGATAAAAAAGGAAGTTTAATTATGTACAAAATAATAATAAAATGACGCAAACCTATGTTTGTAAAGTGGACAAACATAATCAAACTTATTTTGGAAAAACAAGTACAGCAACTCAAGCAACTTTAATAAAGCTGTCTACTAATAAAGAGACACAAGTTTATATTAATAAAAACACATATAAAAATTGATAATAAGCTGAACAACTCCACACAAACAGAAATAAAGATTAATAAGGAAAGTAGTACCCAAACAGTCAACAATTATTATGTAAGAAAGTTATTTGGTGCTGTAGAGACATCGAGAAATGAAATTAAATTTGTCAATAATTGGAAACTAAATTATAATTTATTAAGCAATGATGCTGTAAAATTTATATATTTTACCGGCTTATTAGTAGAACATTTTAATGTTCTATATGATTTGTTAAATCCCACAGTTATGCCAAAGTTGAAATACAGATATTTCCAAAAAAACGTCAAAGAAAACTAATTTAATAATTTAACATCCAGAGACAAATTATGTATGACTTTAATAAGATTAAGACGTGGATATACACTAAACGAAATTTCATTATTTTTTTCCGTCTCTCTCAACAGTGGAATTTGTAGTGTTTACATAGATTCAGTTTTTTTCAAATTGAAACGATGAAATCGAATTTGTTTTCCGTCCGTGAGAATCAGAAAGATTTGATTCCGCAATGTTTCATTAATAACAATCACTACACACATAGAGTTAAGAATAAATATTCTTTAACTCTATGAGTACACATAACAACTTAACCAAACTTTGCTGTCTAAATAACAAATTATGGGATCAACGGGGAGGTGCTGAAGAGGGAAAGCATTTGATCGACTCGGCCATGGTATATCACCTCGCTCTTTCTAAAAATTTCTTGTCCCTTTCTAAATTAAGTGGAGGGAGGTCCGCTGCCGATCCGACGCCGATGACGTCAAAATCATAAGTCCCCATTAATATAGAGGTTTGCAAACGGTCTTAAAACCAAATAAGAAATCTTGTACCCTTAACAATGGGAACAAGGAATCTTATTTGGGGATTCCAAGTTTTAGTTTGTTAAATTAGTCTATAAGTATTGTAAACGGAACTTTAATATATTATATATTTGGGCGGTTTTAGTCTAAAAATATATAATATTAACTTAGAGTTTTGTATCAGTTATAAAACTAAAATGTTTGTTACCAAATAAAATTATTATGATTATTTTATTTGTTAGTTATTTTTCATCTTTATTCTGTAAATAAAAGTTAAATCTCCAGATAAACTTTTATTTGCAGAATAAAGATGCAAAATAATTAACAAATAAAATGACAATTGTAACAAATGTTTTAGTTTTATAACTAAACCCTGTATGACACTTTTATAAATTGTTAATAAATTTGTTAACATATTTAGTTGGAAATAATTATGCACAGAATTTTTAAACTCTAAATCTTTTACGATTCATTTGTTATATTTCTGTTCATGATTGTTACTAAATTTGTTAACAAATCTATTAACTATTTGTGATTGTCAAGCAGTCCTTTGTAATAATAATGCCAATAAACTTTAATTTTTAAAAAATAAAGTGTTTTCTTATAATACAAATATATTTTTATATTAAATTTTGTATCTTGTAATAATACAAATATATTTTTATATTAAAAAATTGATTTTTTTTCTAAGTCCACACTACACGTATATAGTTTTTAAAACGGCCACCAGTTGGCAGCACCATTATAAAACCGACCAAAAATTATTTTTTTGTGTACATAACGACGTACATACATAATTTTCAATAGCCTTTATGATGAGATGTTATGTCCATTTTGAATTGGGGCTTACAGATAGTATCCATTTATCTGCGTCAGCTACCTGCAAAATATACTTTTTCTAAGTCGTACGTATGTAGTTTTTAAAACGGTCACATTGCAATTGTCCATACATCAAAATAACTGAAAATTGCCAAAATATAAAAAAAAAATCATAAGATTTTTGCAATTGTTTTTATTCGTTGTCATTATGTGGTGAATTATAACATCTTTGTATCCGCTTCCCATTTGCAGACCCTGAAGTAAATGTCCCACCAATGATTCCAAATTCACAATAGGCCTTAATTAAAACGTTTATCGCAAGTAGGTACTGCCCCCTAAAGGCCATTTTCGGAACTATTTAGTATCCTGTATGTACGTATGTATAAACACAGCATTATTTCTGGTTTCCTATACTTTTAGGGCGCAACGCTATAGGTGCTGCCCTCTAACGACCATTTGAAGAACTATATACGTATAGGGATTTAAAATTTTACAGAATTCATCTCCAAGTAGAAGGAATAACAAAAATAGACAAATTATATTTTAATTTATATTTTATTGTATAAAATATTGTATATTAAGATAGTTTACATGAAATACAACAATGTAAGATACAAACAACAATAAATACAATTAAAATTTATACAAACTATTATTTAAACATCCCTATTTCTAATTTTTCAGGACAAGGGTAAGTATATTTATATATAAAATACAAAGAATAAGAATTAAAAATACAATTTAAACTATGACAATAATGAAGACAACAATGTATTACAAATAAACAATAAAAATCACTTACATTAATAATAAGTTTTTATTTAACAACCCCTTATTTATTCCAGAGGAAAATACCACAACAAAGAGACAGGGAAGTATGTACAGTTGATTCCGCTTCATTGGAATAACATGGAATTATGAGAACTCTATTATGCATATTAATAAATATAAAATTTGTTCAACTTTTAAAAAAAAAACTGTCAAATTTTAATTAGTAAATTTTTAAACCCTTGGCCCTACGCCCTTGAAACTTAAATATGTTGTTCTACGACCCCGACATTTGAGAGGATGCTAAGGGAACGCGAAATTTCAAGGAAATCGCTGAAAACCTAGCCGTTTCCGACATACGAGCCCTTAAAGTTTTCCGAAGGGATATAGCTATAATTTGACTATTTCTAGGGCTAATGGGGTGGAAAATAGCGTATCTGGCGTATTTAAACATGCCCTATCGATTGGCCCACGCAGAATTATTGAAAACCCTTTAGTTTAAAACATTCTTAGCCCTAAAGTTTATGGCAAAGGGCATGCGCTAACTTCGTTATTAAAGAGCTAAAAGGGCGGGATAAATTTTATTAGCCAAATTTCGACCCGTAGAACACGATTCCAAGGTCAGTTTTTCCTAAGGACCGTTTTAAGCCCTTCGTCCTTTAAATAAGCCCTTAGGTAAAATCTGACTTCAAATTCGTAATCTACAGGTCGAAATTAGTATAATAGAATTTGTTTCGCCCTTCTAGCCCTAATAGTTTCAGAGCTAGTCATTTTTTTCTTATTTAAAGGTGAATCGAAATGTTTGAATTTTTGAACGAAGCTGTCAAATTTTAATTAGCAAATTTTTAAACCCTTGGCCCTACGCCCTTGAAACTTAAATGTTATTCTACGACCCCGACATTTCAATGGATGCTAAGGGAACGCGAAATTTCAAGGAAATCGCTAAAAACTCAGCCGTTTCTGAGATACGGACCCTTAAAGTTTTCCGAAGGGTTTAATACTTAAATTCGTTAATTAAAAGGGTTAAAAGGAAAATACCGTATCGGAAGGGTTTGAACCCGTGCTTTCCATTGGCTTGCACAGAATTGATGAAAACCCTCTGGTTTACAATATATTTGCCCTTCAAATTTATGGCGAAGGACCTACGCTAATTCCTGGACTAAAAGGGCTAGAAAGACCGGACAAGTGTTGTTAAACTTACTTGGATCTGCAAAATTAAAATCCGTGGTCGGATTTTCCCTAAGGGCTCAAATAAACCCTTAGCCCTTTATAAAAGGGCGGACTCCTATTGGATGGTTATTTTCGGACCTAGAGAACTTAATACTAAAGGATAGGATAGGAAAATTCGGAAAACCCTTAAATATTAGGATATTTCCCTGTCTCCTTTGTTATTACATATGAAAGGTATATAAAAAACTCTTTTGTTTATTTATTCTTATAAAAATCATCTATTATCCTCGTCCAGTGTTGTAGTTACCGTGTCCTATCGCTGGGTGTAGTACGGCCCTTCGCGGAACCTGAAAACAAACATAAACATTGTTTATTTTGAGCGCCAAAGTATAAAAAACGTAATCAATTAACACTTAATTAGTGTTAGTTGTTACGTTATAATATTAATATTATATTTTTATAAGGGAGACTTCAGTTCCTTTCTGTCTTTGGTGAAGTGAACATGGGGTGCATGTGAATAATCGTATATTGCGATAGTGTAGTGTTGATAGGAACCGAAAAACTTAGTAGTTTTTATTACAATTATTCTCTTATTCAATTTATAGTTCGCGATATAAATAAGAGTATTAAAATGGATATTTTAAACTTTGTTTTATTAAGTGTTGTAATTGTTAATTTAAATGGTGCGAGTGTTGTGTAATGATTACTTGAAAGTGTATTCTAATCAGTGTAATAATACAGTTCGGTGATTATGTAGTAGCGGACGATATGTTGAGAAAATTCGCCGTTCATTGCCATTACAAGTAAGTACTAAAATAAAAAATCTTGGTTGTACCTATCAAAAATCGCGGTAGTTAAAATTTGTTTCATCCGGCTGAAAAATCTGAAATATATGTGTACATATAGACAATTTAATTTTACAGGGATCGTGTTTATCAAAACGGAGATTTAACAGCTAGCCCGTGGACAAGATCACAAGAAATATCTACTAGAGTAACTCACCATTGATGACTGCTTCTGGTTACAATGTGGGGAGTCCAAGTTCCGAAGTCTGCAACACCAGGATGTCGGCTTTTCACACGGCTGCATCTGAAAAGAACATACATAATTGATAAATTGGTATAATAAAAATATTTGTACTATAATTTTGTAATTACTCTTATTTACTCTAACTTGAGGTGACGCCTGGTACAAATATTTCATCATTACCGATATCTGTGTATAAAGCAGATTGGCGTTTTCGGTTTAACCAGAAATGACATTCATTTTCATATTTCAAATGGGGCAACCTATATATTTTTATATATGTATTTCTACTTTATTCTAATATGGAAAGAAGTCATTAGATTTTGGTGGCAATCGGATAACCGGAAATGGCAGTTTACTTGAAGCTCAAGATAGTTTTTCTTCATTAAATACCTTTAAATGTAATTTTTTCTCAAATTGTTATTATAAAAATCTGATGTGGCCAGCACATAACCTCTCGCCGTATATTTTACCTGGCTGTATGCATAAAGCAAAGAATATTTTTATAAATACAAATAATATATTCATATAAATCTATGACGTATAAACTTCTTTATTATTCAATAATAGCATGTCTCAACATAAAGATATTTTACCATAAATTATGTTACAATAAATTACAAAGTAGAGTTTACCATATATAAATATTAGGCTGGTAACAGCAATTTTCAATTCGAACAACCTTGTTTACTTTCTCTTCATATTCTTCTAGTAAAAACATTAATTTTGGGCGGTCTAAAATGTATATATGGATTGTGCATCTATTCTTACATATCTTCTTTTACATTTTATTTTTTCATACATGTTATATCTAAATAACACTAATTCCCTTTAATAAAGTGACGGATAGATTGCACTCCGATTATTCTTATATCGATGTGTAATTTTGTCAATATTTACAACTTACTTGAGAAGAATTTGATAGCTTTTTCGCAATTCAAAGTTACTCTAGTCTACAGTACTGGTGTACATTGTCCCATAATGTTTGAAACAAATTTAAGTCCTTCAACCTAGACTTGTCATCTCCATAATAGTCACAGATCAAGAATTAAGGGATTCTCCAAATACATTTTTCTTTCATTACTCATTATTTCTGACACTGACATTTATCTGTCAGTTACAAATAATTTAAATTTGCAACTATTTTTCATGGCATCCTTTCAGTTGTAAAATTAATTACAACATTATTTTATATATTATATTTCTTTTATCTCTAAATCTATAAAATATGTATAAAAATATTTAAATGTATCAGAAAGAGAATTTATTTTTCTTTAATATTATCAAGAAAAATTTTCAAAAAATAATATTTAGAAGATTTTTTTTCAAGAATCTTCTACTTCCGGTTGTCCAATTGTTACCAAAACCTTTTCAGATCTTCCCATGAATGTCCGATTGGGAAATACGTTGTTAAACAAATTTTAAGTCTTATAGTTTTTGTGTAACCGTCCTTCCAACATCCCACACACACACATCCACACACACACACACACACACACACACACACACACACACACACACACAGACATCATCGTAAAAATGTTAAAATCGGATTGTAGGGACCTTAAAACGTGCTTATTCAATAAAATCTGGATATGCGATTTTTAGCATGAATCCAATACCTCTCTTAGCGAGAGGTAAAACTTAAAGATTATTCCATTTTCTACAGGTTTGCTTTAATACTTTTTCTATATATTTTATGGATAAATTTATAAAGTAATATAAAAATTAAATCTCGGAGCTTATGCTTTAAACACATCTCCATGGTTATATAGTTCAGCTCAAATGTATGTAACTGACAGATAAATGTCACTGTCAAAAAAATTATCATTTCAAATTAATAATAGTAACGTTTTAAAAGGAAAATTGTAAATAGAACAATAGTTGTATGGAAAGGAACTAAATATATATAATTTCTAGCATTAGTAAATATGTAGGTATGTATTTAAATAAAGAAATAAATAAATATATTATCACGGCATATTATCCATTGCTATGCTAATCTGATTTGTACATACATTTCGGGAATGATGATGACATATTTGTATTATGCGGGCGTTTACCACAAGGGTAAATTTTATGCCATTTAAAATTCGAATTATTTGGCGTTGATCGGGATCGAATCGGATTCCCCAGATTCGCGACCAGACATCAGGCACGCGCCACCAAACCCCATAGGTAAATGGCGGGAGGTATTGTGTTGGTCACATCAGATTTTTTCATAATTGAATTTCTCGGTTTCTTTAATACTTAAACAATGTTTTAATAATTATGAATAATTGATACATCTTTTAATGATTTGCAAATGTAATATATCATAGGTATAATATTCTATGACCATTGGCAACTAATTCATATTTATTACTTTCGATTATTATATTGTTACAGAGTACTGGAACAGAAGAGTTGTGGACTTGGACGAATTGCAGGAGTCCTGAACAAGTTGCGTCTCATATGAATCCTGATTTTAGCGTTGGAAATGGTCGCATTACTGCAGAGCATCGCCATAAGACAACCTCAAAACATGTTATGGTGCACATCGCGTTTTTATTTGTATGATTATGTAAATAAATAAAATTCACCTCAAAACATGTATATAAAGTATATAATATAACCATAACCATTATAACGTGAAAATCATTTCATTATACAACATATACAGGGTGGAAACGAACTTAATGTCATAAATTTAAGGGTGAGTAGTATGACATGTGTAGATTACGAAACAGAAAGAATTTTTTAAAAATTCGCATATTTAAGGGTAGTTTTCATGAAACTAACATTTTTGGTACCACTGGACCACTGGCAACGCATTTGCATTATTTTATCTATTACACAATTATTGTCGTTAAAAATGCTATTTAATTTAATTATTAAGAATAATATCTTATGCAACTAATTTTGAATATATTTTTGATAACCATTTTTTAATGAAAGGTGAATTAAAACAGCAGTAAAAAAAAGTTTCGTCAAGAAAAGTCGAATTTTCGTTTTTCGAAATTTAAAAAAATTCTTTCAGTTTCGTAATCTACACATGTCATACTACTCACCCTTAAATTTATGACATTAAGTTCGTTTCCACCCTGTATACATGTTCATTTTCATATTTGTGTATTTCTAAGATCTTTACAGTGTATTATATTTACGATCACATATACCACCAACGCGCACGTAACACATAAATCATTTAAATAGTATAAGAAACGGAAGGGCCGAAGCTTTTAGACATTCAAATTTATTTACATTACGTAGTACCTATACATATAAAGCAATCTGAAGCCAAATTTGAAAAGTACTCCTACAGATCGCTATTTCTTTTAGTTTACGAAATAGTAATTTTTAAAGTTATTGTATTCAGTAGGCATATATAATACAAGCCCAACCCCAAATGTATTCGTATCCTCTGAAATAAATATATTATCAGCAATAAAAAATATTTTTTTAAGTTACAATAGTTAAGAGTATATTTGGACATTTTTTTAATTTTATATATTAATAAAGTGTACTGGATTGAAATGTAATGTTATTAACTAAATTACTCATTTAAACAATAATATACGGGCAAATATAAAATAAAAGACAAGTACCAATTTTTTTCGTTCCAACATTAAATAATACAATATTTATGTTAGTTTTATCTATAAAACTGAGGGTAAAGGTAACTGACAAAATACTCCATTAATTGCCATCTTAAATTTTATTACTTTAATAAAAATTATTTTCGAATTATTAAAGACGAAAAAAATTGTCAAATGCAGACAATGGTTCATTTGCAAATAAATTATTATTAAACTTAAGAAATTTTATTATAAGCAATGTATTCAAGTTCTATACACTCTATTAATACACCATATAAAAATTTATTGAATTGGAGTAATAATCATAGCATCCAGAAGTTTATTTATTCTTGTTTTTAATATAATTTTAGGTGGTACTTTCAAAAAAATAAAATTTAATATAGTAATTAATTGAATATATTGTCAGTTTCCTTTACTTTCAATTTTATAAATAATACTAATATAAATATTGTATTATTTAGTGTTGGAACTAAAAAAATTAGCACTTGTCTGTTGTCAAATATTTGCCCGTAGCTTATTGTTAAAATGATAAATTTAGGTAATAACATTATATTTAAATCCAATACACTTTATTAACACATAAAATAAAAAAAATGCCCAAATATAGTACAGTAATCTAAAAATTTATTTCTTCTTGCTATTAATATATTTTTTTCAGAGGATACGAATACATTTGGCGTTGGGCTCGTATGTATATTAAAATAAACATAATAAAAACAATTATGCTAGGTATTAAATGCATAATTCTAAAATAAACCTCTAGGTGCAAATTAAAAGAAAAGTTGCTATCACTCTCATTTTTTTAAAATATTTAATTTAAAGTTGCTCTAGTTCAAGTTAAGATACTTTATACCAAAACAAACATGATCAAATTTTTATCAGCGATTCATATATTCTGAAATTATAAGTATTCATACAGAAAATAAACCCCTATATTCAAATTTGTAAGGTACAACTACACATCTGCAAACAAGCGTTAATGAACTTTTTTCAGTAATCCATATGTCCATTAAGTTCTGAAACTTAGTAAACAAAATTACTACTTCACTTAATGTTTGATATATTTAATATTAAATTTACAATACACTTGTCTTGAAACACGCATTGTTGAAATTATTTTCAGTGGTTTCAAAATTTTGAAATTATGTATACCTACATTAAAAAATCTGTTGTGGCCAGCACAATACCTTCCGTCAATCCTGTGTATTATGTACAAATTCCATACATAAATTTTCTTCTAAAAGATTCTAATTTTTTGGTATTTTATGATTCCCTTTCTCGGCAACTGAATTCCATTCTCCTGATAACAAACAAACCACATGAAATAAGAAAATCATGAAATTTTGAATGAAAAATTATGGCACTTGTCAGTTATGGACATAATTAATTGCTGTCATTTTGATACGGGTTCCCATATCTGCTTGCCAAAGGCACGCGCCCTATACATATTTTTTTTGCAAAAGATGCTATATTTCCAGTAAAGTTATTTCATAAACAAACTATGCAAATTGCACTTGACACTGACATCTACTTCTTCTTCTTTAGTTTTTCCCATTCGTTAGGGGGTCGCTATTTTTTATTTTCTTCTTCCACTCATTTTTGTTTTGCGTGTCTTTCTCATTCAGTTCCTTTTCTCTCAAGTCTTCTGCAATACAATCTTTTCATCTTATATTTGGTCTTCCTATGTTTCTTCCACCTTCTATTAATATATTCATCGCTTCTCATGACATGTTCAAACCAATGTAATCGTCTTTCTTATATCCAGAAACTTCTAACACTAGAGTTACTTCCCTTATTCTGTCATTGATTTACATTTTATTGATACTGACATCTGTCAATTTGAATTAGCAGTTTCCATGGTTAAGTTAGCATAGCTGGCTGAATTATGAAATTTATATGAATTTTTTTATCTTTATTATTCTTTAATCCTATATCTGTTAAATATGAAATATAAAATGCAATCAAATCGTATAGACAATAATATATTCTTTAAGTTATAATAACATTTAACTGAGTTTTTCAAGAAAAACTGTTAAAATCTTCAAATGAGGGTACTTCCGGTTGACCAATTATAACCAAAATCTAATCAAGTCTGCATATGGTTGTAAGGAAGAGGAATACGCAAGAATTGTAATTTTTGGAATTCTAGTATTGGAGATATCGTGCAGGAAAAAACGGTCACATACACACACACACACATACACACACACACACACACGCACATACGAACACACACACACACATACAGACATCATCGTAAAAATAGTAAAATCGTATTGTAAAGACCCTAAAACGTGCTTATTCAATGGAAACTCACCACCGATTTTTTTGACCAAAGACAATACCTTCCTTACCTATAGGTGACGGAAGGTAAAAATAATCTACAGAATCTAAATTTGAAAAGTATCGGTCATTAGCTCTCTCAGTTTTTAATTTATTTAAATTAGACTTGGAAAGAAATTGTACTACATTAAAATTTGATTGTATCGTAAATATATCTTTATTTACAACCCTTCTGTACTCAAATTTTTTTCGCGCTATTTCTACATTCATAAAATTCAAAACATCCTGAACAAATTACCTAATACATAAAAAGCGATTATTATTTATACTGCCTCGTTAAAATTTAATTATTGAGTTGTACCTAACACCCTGACTATTACATGGATTAATTCGTTGAGTTTGTTTGTTGCAGTGCCGGTGTAAAGACGTGTGTATGGTGTGCTGTGAACAGGAGGATGATTTTCTGGTGCTTGGAGAGGACGTTAGGATACCTGCAGAACTTGGAGTTATATCCATAGATTTCATTTATTCAAAGTGAGTTTTTTTTACTTTATATTGTATTCATTATTCGATATATTAACCATTAATTCCGAGGTATTATTCTAATAGATGTAAGCTATATTTAAATGATTGCTCGTGTATCGAAAATAGTTAGCACTAATTGATAATTATTTAATATTCCAACCATATACAATCTTCTAACATTTTATTCGCTAAAATATCTATGTAGCACCGCATATAGTTTTATGGCGTAGATACTATTTAAAAAAAAAGGTTTTCTTATGTTAAACACCTATGTCACGAATTCTCTTGTTCATCCTGTGGATTATTTAATATATATCATTGTATGTCCTATATACATATTTTACTACATATATTTTGTTTCATATATACGTACTTATGAATGCATATGTACGATATTACGACAAATGGTAACATCATTTTTTTATTGGTGAACTTACGTAACTTATACCTCATTTTATTTATTTATTTTATTTATACATTTTTGTTTCATTAATATTCTTTCATATTAATATATTTTGTTAATAATAATTATTGAAACAATTCTTAATAATCTGCAAATATAATATTATTTTGGGGATAATCCTATGGTAATGACATGTTATAGTCAAATTTTTTGACTGTCGGGTATAGTAATAAAACTATAAATGAACTATAAATATCACAATTATGATAAAGCGGCATATCCTTTACTTTTTGCAGTATAATACTGTTTGGCATCGGCCCATATTTTTGAGCCGCTCTATTCATTGAATCAAACGTCTACCAGGTATGTATAGGAAAATAACCTTACAGTCCTTTAACATAAATGAATAGAGCGGCTCAAAAATATGGGCCGATGCCAAACAGTATTATACTACAGAAAGTAAAGGATATGCCGCTTTATCATAATTGCGATATTTATAGTTCATTTATAGTTTTATTACTGTACCCGACAGAGTCAAAAAATTTGACTATATGAAGTGTACCTGAAAGTCAATGCACAATATCTCTAACCAGCCTATATTTATACTTATTCAAATTTGTTGCATTCCAATATATTTTCTATTGTTGCAGAAAGATAAGCTGTACCTGTATCTACACTTAGCCAGATGATGCTGTAAAAATACCCGAGCGAATTGCAGTTGAATCCTGATTTTAGCGTTGGAGATTGTCACATTGTTGCAGAGCATCGGACCCCAAAACAACCCCAATATGGATTTGCACACCTCTCGCCTCAAATCATTATTTGTAAAATAAATAAATAAAACTTCAACTCACACCTATAAAGTATATGGTCTGACCAATTTTAACGTGAAAAAATTTCTGCTCCGTTAATAAAAACTTCATGAACATATGCCTAAGACATATACATACATATAAGCATATTTAAATAACAGAATAAAATCATGTCATAAAATACTTATTTTCATTTTCATAATTATATTTCAACATCTCAAAGCGTATTACGTTAAGTTCACATACATCAATATCACTAACACACACTTTACATACATATTATTTGACGGGTACATGAAACAATAGAGCTAGGTGTATAGTAAATTACTTATTATCATTTTGAAAAATGCAAGTCGTTATATTTTCTTTTAATTTTCGTGATATTCATTTTTAAAGCTGCTATTTTCAATAAACATGTACACGTCTTGAAATAAACATTACTGAATTTTTTTCAGCAATTTAAACCATTTGAAATTAAATATACATACAGGAAATTACTCCCAATATCCTAATTTGAAAATTAAGTCCCTATTTGTCTTAGTTCTCATGTTATTCATTTTCAAAGTTACTATTTTCAATAAACATTAATGAAACAAATTTCAACGATTTAAACCTTTCGAAATTAAGTATACATATAGAAAATTACTCCCTATATTCAAATTTGGAAAGTACGAGTACATATTTCTGTTAGTTTTTGTGATATTCATTTTCAAATTATATACTTCGTAAAATAAACATTGCTCAATATTTTTCCAGTAATTCAAACCTTTTGAAATTATGTATAAATATAGCAAATTACTCTCTACCTCTACATCCAAATAATACAAAATACAAATCGCTTTTTTCGTTTAGTTTTTAATAAATTCATTTTATAATTTCCTTTTTTCAATATACATTTACCTGTCTTGAAACAAGCATTTCTGAAGTTTATTTCGGCAATTCGAATTCCTGAAACTTATATGTATAGAAAACAACCTCCTGTATCCAAATTTGTAAACCGCAAGTCGCTATCTTACTTAGTTTTTGAATATTTTATTTTAAACTTAATATATTCAATAGACATTTAGTTATATTTTGAAACACGCATTACAGAATTTTTTTTCAGCAATTAGAAATCCTGAAACTTATCACATATATAGAAAACAACCCCCTGAATCCAAATTTATAAACCGCAAGTCGCTATCTCATTTAGTTTTTGAGTATTTTATTTTAAACTTCATATATTCAATAGACATTTAGTTATATTTTGAAACAAGCATTACTGAAATTTTTGCCAGCAATTCGAATTCTTGAAACGTATCATCTATATAGAAAACAACCCCCTGAATCCAAATTTGTAAACCGAAAGTCGCTATCTCATTTGCTTTTTGAGTATTTTATTTAAAACTTAATATATTCAATAGACATTTAATTATATTTTGAAACAAGCATTACTGAATTTTTTATTAGCAATTCGAAGTCCTGAAACTTATCATATGTATAGAAAACAACCCCCTGAATCCAAATTTGTAAACCGCAAGTCGCTATCTCACTTTTTGAGTATTTTTCAGGAATTTAAACCATTTGAAATTAAATATACATACAGGAAATTACTCCCAATATCCAAATTTGAAAATTAAGTAGCTATTTGTCTTAGTTCTCATGTTATTCATTTTCAAGTTACTCTTTTCAATAAACATGGAAATTATATACTTCGTAAAATAAAAATTACTCAATTATTTTTCAGTAAGTCAAACTTTTTCAAATAATGTATAAAATATAGCAAATTATACTCTACCTCTACATCCAAATAATACAAAATACAAATCGCTTTTTTTTAATATATTCATTTTATAATTTCCTTTTTTCAATTCTCTTGAAACTAGCATTACTGAAAATGTTTACAGCGATTCCAAAGTACTGTAATAACTCTATACATCTAAATAAGATTAGGATAATTCGCTATCACTCTTAGTTCTTGAACTATTTAATTTTAAAATTACTATATATAATATAAGAATCATATACGTAGTAATGGTATTTAAAACTTTAAAAATTCAGTATCTAGGAACTGGTAAATGGGATGGGGACTTACTCTATTTTTCTGTACCATCATTTGCATCTATTACATACGTATGAGCACACACTTGTTATCTAATACTTTGAGAAACTTTGATCGATCTGAATAAAATATAGTTAAGGAAAAGCCGTTTTCTTTATATTATATTTATTAATAACACATTTACTCTCTTCATACACAGGTTGAAGAACACTTCATAATACATTCGCACTTTGCAAAATAGTCGTTTGTGCATCTAGAGCGGAAAATAACACTTTACGCCATGACACACATATTTTTTCTGTGTCCGTAAAAAGAGAATAAAAACACTGATTTCAAATCTTACTGTGAATAATTTCATTTTTCTTTTATCACAACTAAAAATTTACATTCCGCTTTGAACCAGAAAAATTACAAGTTGTTCTGTTAACTTCATTATCAATTTTCTGCTGTAAACTGACAGCTTGAAAAGCCTACTTTCAACATGAATGTATAAAAAATTATATTGTTTCACTTTGAAAGAAAAACATTTCATCGTTAAAAACATAGGTACATACACTATCACACTATTTATCATTAGTAGGTACATTCGTACTTTATACATTTACGATATTATTCATATACATACTTGAAAAATTCGTATTTTCTTAGACATTATGTAAAAATTGACATACTTTTACTCTGTTATGCTTATATAGAATAATATACCTTAATAAAATCATACAGAAAAACGCATAAGTGTTCATACATCATACTAAACCACTATACAATGATTTTATTGAATACAAACACATAATAAATAAATGTATAATATAGTTTATAATATTATTTATTATTCTACATACTTTACGCTGTGGAAAAACACTCATATATGCACATACTTAAAAGAAAAAACGATATATTTTTACCTACGCTGTTGTATATAAGATAGTAAAATCATTTTCAAAAATACATATATATGTTTGTATTCGTAATTGCATTGTTGATAATGTATTTGTTGCACACTCATTAAAATTATATATGATATACTTTAAATTTCTATATTTTGCTGACTGTATATACTTCCCATATATTGAATACATTTATCTAGTTATGTACATGCACGTATAAATATCGCAAATCTGTATCATTAAAATGTATCTTAATATGTTACCTAAAAGTCGGAATAAAACTTATTCCTTATAAAAATTGGACTACATATTCTAGTTAAAAATCTATCATTCCTTATGCATATATCTATGGGATAAAGAATTAATGTATTGTAACATTTTCAAGTCAAATTTGACGTAATTAGAGCACATATCATCATTTCTGTATTTGTGAAACTGCGAACGTCTTATACGAATAAGTGTGCATCACAAATACACTGATCGAAAATTATTTATTCATTGTTAAAATAATGTATTTCATGTATTATGTACTGTAATATTATTATTATGTAACACATCTCTGACAAATAAATCCTTGTTATATATAACAAACTATTTCATTTCAATATACCGATCAAAAATCGTATTCCAAAGATCTAGGTTCATATCCCGCTTCCTAGGCCGCCAATTTGCAACCAGAACGGAGACCTACAAAATCCTGCGAACCAAAGATCCATATTCGATTCCTGCCTACTAGCTACCTGCACCCAGCAACCAGCCAAGCATATTCACCCCATTCTAGCTAGCAGACCACCAGCGACCCGCTAGCCTACGGTCTAGCGGGACGGATTCTGGCGGCCAGCTGGTCAGCTAGCTAGAAATCCAGCAAAAGCATGTATATAGCTCGATTACGTAAGGTCACGAAGCAGAGTGTCCGATTCAATACCACCGCTCACGCCGAATGGTTGTAAATTCAACAAACAGCTGTATATAAGGCTGAAATCTGTGGTGGGAAGGCTGGGATTCATGAATTCACCACCAGGCGTTTGAATTTTGAATTTTGTGGGAGAATGCCTTGCTATAGCCTATCGATTCTACGAATTTTACGTTTTGATGATCAGATGCCATGCTATAGCCAGTAAATTTAAGGTTTGTGGGCACATGTCTTACTATAGCCTTTTGATTCTGCGAATTTTAAAATTTGGTCTTGCTAGAGCCAGCAAATTTTATTTTTGTCGAGTATATGCCTTGGGATTGGTTGAAAATCCGTCGAGAGCTCAAAAATGCTCGTAACGGCCGTAAAATGCTACTTTTCCGCCGGTACGGTTCCAAATCGTCGTTTTTACACGATTTTTGAATTTTATCGACAAGAAGCCTTGCTGTAGGCTGTATATCATCGATTATGTAACTGAGCTGCCGTGGATCGCTCGCTGTATATCGGCGATTACGTAATCGGTTGCCATGGTTCGCTCGCTATATATCGGCTATTATATAATCAAGCTGCTGTGGGTCTCTTGGCGCTGATCGATTTAGCTGGTAGCTGGAATTAAACTTAAATTTTTTAGTTCGCAAGATTGCTGTTTGTAAATCGTTAAGGTGCTGCCGATCGCAAAACGATGCTCTAGATCTAGTTCGTATTTAGGTGAATTGGAGGTTGCCTGAAAAAAAAAAATTTTGGGATAGGAAAAATTGGGATTTTGAATTGAAAGATTGTATTCATTTTGTTGTGTTTATTGGTCATTCATATAATACATTTTTAAATCTAATATATAAACGATATGAATTAGAACTTATAAATAAATAAAATGAAATATGTATCATCAAATGTAGATATATTAAGTTATATATTTTACACGTGGTTACATTATGTACGTATTTAGACATTTTTTCTAAGATTTATCGAGATGGAAATATTTTGGATGTTATATATATTACAAGACACAAAAGTAGGTCAATATATATTATTTTTTTATAATGCAAATAGCTAGCGTGTCTGTAAGTCTTATAAAAACTATATCAAGTATCAGGATATTAAGTAGAGCAATAAATAAATAAATACTTGATTCATTTTATTAGCTATTTTCTCGCGATTTATTTGTTTAATATGTTCATGTATGAATTTATTAATGAAATCTTTTAACAGCTTAGAAAAGTTAATAATAATGATATATGTATTTGCAATTATAAACTTCATTAAACATATGAAAATAACGTGTAGTGAATACATGATACATTCGTCAGCAATACATTTATGAGTAAAAAATGTATTAATCAATAAATAGATCAATATATGTTTTTTTTTAATTATTTAGAATGAATTTTACTTATTAAATACTTATCATAATAAAGAAACTGTAATACACTTCTTTTGTAGTGTAATTATGAAAAACTATATTAATTTCTTCGCCTTATATTTTAACAAAAAAATAGGATTAAGATTTTTTTCTGAAGCGTTTGAATGTTGGATTATGTGATTGTATAATATTTGATATGTATTAGTAAGTATATATTTCTTCGTATATAAGTATTCCAGGCTATGTACTATGTATACATATGTAGATATAGGTATGTATATATATTTCACACACATTGACAAATAAACAATATACACATATAGGAGGTAACACACAGTACACATATAATAATGGAAACTTATAATAAATAAAACGAACACATTTCTATTAAACGATATTATCGGCAATTATTATTTATGTATTTATATTTCACTGTCGTCGTTGTTAAACCCGTTTCCAAATCCGACGCACAATGCCACTGCACTAAAATCCACCAGAGAAAATGTATCGAATTCTAGTAGCTCAGAAGTTTATGAACGAGATCCACTCACACTCAGCGAAACAAACGTATGACTAGTAGTGCAGTCCACATAAGCATCCTGGAACATCATCATTATTTAATGTGATGATGAATTACATAACAGAAAAAAATCATAAATTCTAATGGCTGGTTAATAATATATATTAGAAATAAGTTTAACAAAATTGTGTTATTTTAGAAATCAATAAATATTTTATAAATTATTTATTTTACTTTTTACTTTCGCCAAAATAAATTAATCCTGACCAGATTTAATTCCTATTATTTTTACAGTACAACAAAGTAAAATATTTAATTCAAATTCAGTACTAGAATATTTCATTGTTATTTATTATTACTAATATTTATGTTCAAGAATTTACACACATAATAAATAGGCACATTACTTAATTTCTCAGATTTATAGTTATATACTCTTAAGGCTCATTCACAGCACTTAAATTATACTTGGAAATTATAATTATATTTAAGAAATATTATTATAAATTATACTTAAAAATGACCGTCTTGAAGCATGTTAAGTAGATGTTCACTTAGAAATAGAATTTATAATTAGTATATTGTGCCATCTATAACATTTTTGTGACAATAATTTGACGTAATTGTTAACGTCATTGTTCATTTTAATACTCGTCTCTCGTCCTTACACTCGTCGAAATGAAAATGAGTATGGAAGAATTTATTTCTTGTATTGTGGAAAATTCACATTTATGGGATAAAAAAGATATTTTTTTTAAGAATGTCATTAAACGCGAAAAAACTTGGAATGAAATTGGAGCAAAATTTAAGAGTCCAAGTACCTGGTGGAATAATACTCCTAAACTTATCGTTTTTTCTTAATTTTATGTTCTATTAAATTTAATAAATAATCAAATTGATTAAAGCTTAAACGCGTGTATTCAAAATTTTTTTTCTTCGTCTGTCTGTCTCATTTCTTGAATTAGATTATTCCAATCTCCTTGGTTTGTTCTATTTTTCTTTAGAGGATGAATCCACCAGCGACGTTTTTTAACTTTAGATTGATTTACAATAACTTGATAACAAAGTAAAGCAATGAATCGTCGTTTTAATATATTTAAATTATTGACGTTTATATTGATGAAATTAATGTCAAATTTGACGTGACAAAGCTGATAATATGTTTTTCTACAGTCTACATAGAAAGTAGCCATTTGCGCTCTCTTTTGTCAACGCAAAATGTCACTTTGCCGCTCTAGCGCGACAAAGTAGAAAAAAACGCTCGCTGTCCAAATTTCTAATTATACAATGTTGAGAAATGTCACTTGTATATATTCTTAATGGAAATGTTTAGTCAGGAACTAATGGCACTGTAGTGACACATTTACCACCTTTACAAATCAATCTGACATATAACTGCTCTGTCGGTATATTACATAACCAAAAAAAAAAAATGCCGCACTATTGTGAAAATAAAATAGGGCATTCATTTACAAAAATGAAAGTATAAAATGTTTAGATAAGATTGAAGCAATATAGGTCAAGAAGAATGAGAAATAACGATAAGTTAAAATTAAATATAAAAGACATTTTTTTTCTTCTTTATATTAATCCTTATTAATTGAGTAGTAGTGTAAGTACAAAGTGTACATTTTATTATTTTTTGTTATAGTGGCGACTGTAGAAAAAATCTTGTGTGTGTTTCGAGCGCAAATGGACATTGTCGATTTCGAGAGAATGCCGCGCTCCTGCGTCGCGCGGCAACAACCTCTCAATCGACAATGTCCTATTTTGCGCTCTTAATACACAAATAGCTATTGTAATTTTTTGTTCAATCTGATTGGCCCACTTATAATTATAATTATATTTATAAGTGAAATATATGAAGTTTGCATAAAATACTTATTTTAAGTTATTTTAATTTAATTTCATTACTAATTTTGAAGCTTTCGAACGCTGACACTTGAATGTATTGTTATAAACTTATAATTATAAGTATAATTACTATTTATAATTTCGCTTAATTTCAGTGCTGTGAATAATACTCTACTCCGTACTCCATGGTATGATTTTGGAACGCACCCGGATCAACTGGCAGTCGTTGTCAGCGTTAGCCAATAGAATTCAAATAATTACGTGCATACGCACAATCAAGGAATCAGAATTAGAGAGAGATAGACTTATGCAGCAATGATATTCATATCTCTCAATCAAGGCTTCAAAGAGAGCAAGGGTTCTACAATATATAGGCGTATGCCATTTTATCAACGTGGTCGACTTCAGAGCAGGGACGTAGCTAGAGGTGGGCCAGGCCCACCCTGCAAAAACTCTGGCCCACCCATTTAAAAGTCAAATGAGAGAAAACAGTTCACGCACATTATTTGAACTTAAAGAAACAGTAATTATTTTATTCACAATCATTATAGTTATATGTCGATTCATAACCTTTTAGAAGTTGGGAAATACGTCATTCCTAACTGCAATGACAATCTCCGGTTTTGCATTTTATAAATCTGGTCACCCTAAGTACCAAACTTTTCTTAATGGCCCACCTATAAAATTTTTGGGTTTTTGCAAAATATTGAAATAAAAAAAAACAAAAAAAATATCTTGAAAATACAGAATTACAAACAACAAAAATAACGAAAAAGTAAACATACGAGGAATATTAAAGGAAGATGGGTTACAACACATTAATATTGTTTAATATTGTATTTTTCATCGGTTACATTAATTATAATTTAAGAAATACAATACATTTTTATTGATTTTTAAATATAACCAGTCTATTATATTTATATCTTATGAAGTCGTGTTTCTCAGAAAACATTCTGGTTTCGTGAAAAATTCTAATTTTAAAAAATATTTCAATCATGTGTTTTATTAACTGAGACTAGTGGTTGTCGATGAAATCTTGTTCCTTAAGATGTTCTAAAAAATATATTGAGTTAAAGACATTATATGCAACTGCATGAAATGTTTTTGCAGATAAAAGTTTTACACTGTCTTTTTGGTATAAACTTTTCTAATACATATATGCGTAGGAGGGTCATCCAGGATAAGTGTTGCCAATTGTTGCATACAAAAATTCACTACAACACTAGGATTACCATCTCAGTGTAGCCAATAGTAGGACATAAATTACTTCTACAAGAGTTCATCATAGAATTTATTAAAATAAGCGTAGCTATTTTAAAATATTACTTAACTATAATAGTAAACTTTTGAACATATTTCCAATACTAATTATTTGAAAATAAAATTATAATATTTAATTTCAGTATTCTTACGTTGGATACTTGAAAATTTGAATTTGAATCTGATGTTTACAAGCTCATGTCAAACAGAACGTGTATGTTTAACGGTGAAATATTTTACATCAAAAATATATTTATATATTATAATATTACGTATTTTTATATGATATTTACTTTTTAATCTATTTATATAATTAATATACAATATGCAGTTAGGACAAATATTAGTCTGTGTGCAAAAAACTTCTGCTACTCATTATAAATACGTCAAAGAAGTTGAAGATTTACTTGAACAGGTATGAAATGATACATGTTTTAACTAAAAATAGTTATGTAAACCTGTATATAAAAGATTATAAAGTGTTTTGAAAATATATTTTAGGTGGGAGACGAATCATTTTATAAAGACTTTAGAAAGTACTTACTTAAAATTTTCGTTAAGGATTTTAAGTTGAAAGATATCTATCGAGAAAGGTTTCTTGATTTCTGCATAAGTTTCATTCATGCAGTTGAAATAAAGTATCATGATTTTGAGGATTCAGTATTTATTACAAAAATCTTCAATTTCATCATGGAAGTGAGTAAAAAGGACAAAATTAAAACTTGTTTATAATACTTATTTGCTTATTTTAGAGTTTGGATGTAGCAAAAGTGGAAGTAAGATATCATGCTTGCCTTTTTATATATAAATACTTACAATATTTAATTAAAAAGGAAAAAACTATTCATGAAACTTTGTATGAAAATATCGTCGAATCTGTTCAGGACAGTTTAGAAGTAAGTAATGTATTTGCAATTCTTTTTATGGCGACTGAACGATTAATTAATAATAAAAATCATACTTTTTGCGGCCATAAGTAACTACAAATTAAAAATAGTGATGAGCATTCGTTTCAATCTTGTACTCATCACAAACTTTTTTTATACTAACTCTGTGGCGAAATGGCAAATTTAACCGGCCCGGGAAATTTGAGAGTGACCGACTTCTCTCACTATTAATTAGGCTGGCAATATATGACTAACAAATTTGAATAGCTTACGAATAATAATTATTACATGCAACGATTATAGGAGTTATTACTATTCTTATATTATTTGGAAAATAATTTCGTTTCCTGTTATTTATAAATATAAAAAATTAAAATCTTTATTAAACAAAAGAAAATTCTAAACAAATAAACAGTACTATCGGCTTTTGTTTCTTGCATCAAAGTCGGCTTTTATTTTTTTAGACAAAATTAAGAAATGTCGTGTCTTGAATAAAATGAAACTATCACATATTTCAACACACTTGGTCCAATGTTTTTCTAACTTTTCGATTCCCTCCCGAAAATGGTTTTCTTTGAGGTCCTCAAACTAAGCATTTACTGCTTCGATGGCTTCTTCGTTGGATCGAAATCTCTTCCAGCGAGAAATGTTTTGAGTTTCGGAAAAAGATGGAAGTCCGAGCGAGTACGGTGGATGGTCGACGATTTCAAACCTCAGTTCGGTCAATTTTTTCTAAGCAATACGACTTGAATGAGCTGGCGCATTGTCGTAGTGCAACAAGATCTTTTTCTTTGCCATTCCCGGGCGTTTTCCTTGAATTGCTGTTTTCAGCTTGTCTAAAAGTATGGCGTAGTATTGCCCAGTTGCAGTTTTTCCTTCATCAAGATAATGAGCAGAATGCCTTTGGCGTTCCAAAAGACTGACGCCAATAACCTTTCCTGCCAATTGAACTGACTTTGCTTTTTTTTTCGGGGCCGACTCACCATGTCCAATGCACACTTTCGACTGAATTTTCGTTTCTGGAGTGTAGTGGTGTATCCAATTTTCGGTTGAAGTTCGTGCCTGAATGCTCCGAACTAAGCAAATGCGGCACCCGCCTGGCGCACATTTTTCTCATGCCCAACTCATTATGTAAAATATGAACTACACGTTCATAAGAAATCCCTATGGCTTCCTCAATCTCACGCACTTTCATTCGGCGATCTTCCAGAACTATATCATGGACTTTATCCACAATTTTCGGTGTGGTAGCCGATTTTGGGCGACATGAACGTGGCTCGTCACAAGTGTGTTCGGCCACGCTTAAATTGCGAAACCCAGAAATTCACCGTGGAAAACGAAGGTGAAACATGCCCAAGGAGATATAATTTTTTAAATATTACAAATTTGAATTTGACCTGATGTAGCGTAGAAGAGCTGATATAATTTAAGAAATATATAGAAATAGAAAACTTGTAAACACAAAATGTAATAAAACTAAGATATACAAGACAGTTATATGTACAAAATTTGTTAGAAATGTCATCAGTCACTCGTACGTCACAAACCATGTCATACGTTTTTGGCGGCAAAATAAATTACAAGAAAAGTCATATTAGAAAATATAAATTATATGTCATAATAATAATTGTGTATCTCTTAAATAAATGATTTTTTATTACCTTTATATATTCATAGTGTGATTATTTAATATTCCTTTATAATCACATTTCTTGCAAATAAATAGGGAAATGAATTATCAGTATGTTTGACATTGGCCCACAAATGGCGGCGATCTTGGCCCATGGCCATACCCTGTATACCGGGTGGAACATCATACCTGTGTACATAGGCGATTCATATGAAAAAAACAGTTTTTTCGTGCGCATTGCTCCCCAAATTATTTTAGACAAAAATGCTTCAAATAAATGTTGTAGAGCATAAAATTCTGCATCTAAATCAATAAACAGAATTACTTTTACATGCTTTGTAACGACACAAATTAAATAAGAAAATATTGAAAATTACGTTGAAAATATCAAATAGCCATGGAATTGAAACAAAAATAGAAACAAATAAATAGGTAAATTAAATTCATACAAAAATCTCCATACCTATTATTACGACAATTGTACATTTCAATGAAATATTTATTTTTTATAGGATTTTTAATGAAAATCCTTTTAAATTGGAAATAATTCATGTAAACATTAAGACCTATCAAATTAGTTATTTATCTGTCAAACGTCAGACATTTATTTGTTTCTATTTTTGTTTCAATTCCATGGCTATTTGATATTTTCAACGTAATTTTCAATATTTTCTTATTTAATTTGTGTCGTTACAAAGCATGTAAAAGTAATTCTGTTTATTGATTTAGATGCAGAATTTTATGCTCTACAACATTTATTTGAAGCATAAAATAAAAATAAAAATAAATATTTCATCACGGCATATTACCCATTGCTGGGTGTGCCAATCTGCTTTCATACACAGATATCGGTAATGATGGAATATTTGTACCGTGCGGGCGCTTACCAGGCGTCACCTCACGGGCACTCATTACTGGCGTGGAGAGTGCGCCACAGGGGTCAATTTTGTGCCATTAAAATGCGATGTAATTTTTGGTGTCGGCCGGGATCGAACCCGGGTCCCCCAGATTCGCGACCTGAAGCATTTTTGTCTAAAATAATTTGGGGAGCAATGCGCACGAAAAAACTGTTTTTTTTTTTCATATGAATCGCCTATGTACACAGGTATGATGTTCCACCCGGTATAGAGGTACCCTATTGAATTGTATAAGTTCCCATTAGAATTTTTTGTGTGTATAAGAAATGTTAAATACAATACTTATGTATCCTTTAGAGGAAATGGCGAGAGGTATTGTGCTGGTTTTCTTACCTTAAATTTTACTACATTAGAATATTCCAATGGGAACTGTATAAAGCTGTTCTCGGCCCGGGATTTACAGGAGTTAGTTTTACGCGTTATGTTATGTTTACAACAGTCAGAGCGCCTCTATTTTTCCAATTATACATTTATTAGTATAAAGGATTTATTCAAGGTCATTTACCCCTTTTGATTATTTTTTACTCTTTGAATGGATGTGAAAATAAATGATGTTATTTAATTCTGGTATCCCTCATATATGAATAAATTAATTTATATTTGTAGGACATAAATCCTCAAATTCGAATAATTTCCGCCAGTATAATGAAGCTTATGCAGAGCAATGAAGATATTTTTTCAACTACACTAATTAATAATTTAGTTGATACAAATGGAAAAGTAAGTTTTCACTTTAACATAAAATAATTTTATTTTTTACCATGTTAAATTTTATTTGTTGTAGGTGAGAGCAGCAATAGTCGACGCTTTGCTTCCAAATGCAAATAACATCTATCATATTGTTGGACGATGTCGTGATATTGACGAGCATGTTCGATTAACCACATTTAAAAAAATTGCTGATATTCCAGTACAAACATTCACAGTAATTTAATTTTTTAAACATTTATTAAACTTGTGGTATTATAAAAATTGTATTTTAGATAGAACAAAGACAATATCTCCTGAAAAATGGTTTAAAAGATAGTAGTGAACGCGTGAGAAAATGTTTGGATACATTTGTACTCCCTGCATGGTTAAAATATTACGAATGTAATTATATTAAATTTTTAAAAGCTTTACAGCTTGATTCAACTAAAAAGGAAATAGATGACACGAAATTAGTTTCCGAATTAGTGTTGAAATCATTTTTTCAGTAAGTATACGATATAATTTTATTCTAAAATAAAAGTATTTTGAAATAATTTAATTGTTAAGAATACGTAGAGGTCATGTACGATTTTTCATTTTTAACTTTAATCGATAGAGTAATGAAAAATAATAGACCCGTATTTTTTACTTTTCCTCAAATCGATCATTAATAATGAAAAAAATGCAATTAAAAATGACATGACCAAAAAGCGGCTAATTTTCCCCGCTTCGCCCCTCGCCCAGTGACGTCACATTTCAATATTAACGGCCATTTTGAATTTCACACTAGGTTCTAAACGTCAAAGTGGCATTTAAAGATAATCTGAAATTTATGAAAGTAAACATGTCGGTGAAACATTGTTTTGTGCCAAAATACTACCGAAAATGTAATCAATTCAGTGCGTTTCTATAGCTAAACAAACTTCTAGTGTCTAATCTCAAATCTTTACATATAATTATAGCTGATGTGATGTGTGGATAACTTCAGGCCAAATGCAAATTATATTTACAAAAATGAAAAGAATGATGTTATATTAATATATTATAGCATATTTTGCTATGTAATTTTCAATTAATAGTTTTAATTTTTTTTCTGTTACAAATTCTGTGTTCATATGATTTTATGAAATGAGTCTGAGCTTGCAGTTCTGAAACGTGACGTCACAACATGGCTGGTTTTTGCAACTTTTTAAAAGTATACTTTAAAACAATTTTATTGTAAATAAAAAATAATTTAATGATACTATACGACAAATTAGATTATGCTTGTTCGATTTAAACAAAAAAAAATATGATGTGGCCAGCACATTACCTTCCGTCAATCCTCTGTATTATGTACAAATTCCATACATAAATTTTCTTGCAAAAGATTCTAAATTTCCAGTAAAATTATTTCATAAACAAATTATGCAAATTACATTTGACACTGACATCTTCTTACGCTTTTCCCATTCGTTAGGAGTCGCTATATTTTATTTTCTTCTTCCACTCATTTCTGTTTTGCGTGTCGTCCTCATTCAGTTCCTTTTGTCTCAAGTCTTCCGCAATATAGTCCTCCCATCTTATCTTTGGTCTTCCTCTGTTTCTTCTACCTTCTACTACTAAACTATTCATTTTTCTTCCAATGTATTCTTCAACTCTCCTCATGACATATTGAAACCAATGTAATCGTCTCTCCTGTAAATTTTTAGAAACTTCTGACAAGCCATTTCCCGTATCTTTTAATTTCGTACCCTATCTTTCCGTGTCTTCCCCAACATCTATCTCAACATCCTCATCTTTGCTACATTCATTTTCGTTTCATTGTACTGACATCTGTCAATCTGATTTATCTGAATATAATAGCAATTTTCATGGTTAGCATAGCTGGCTGATTTATGAAATTTAATATCTTTATAATTCTTTAACTCTTATATCTATTGAATATGAAGTATAAAATGCAATCCAATCGTATAGAGGATAATATAATCTTTAAAATGTACGTAACATTAAATATGTCATTAAAAGATATTTAACTGCTTGAAAAACTGTTAAAAGTTGCAAATGAGGGTATTTCCGGTGGACCAATTACAACCAAAATCGAATCACGTCGCGAAAAAATTATAATTTTTGGAATCGTTATATCGGAGTTATGCGATCTGAAGCGATCGTCACATACACAGACGCGCACACAAACATATACAAAACATCATCGTAAAAATAGTAAATTCGTATTCTAGGGACCCCAAAACGTGCTTATTCATTAGAAACTATCGAGTTTTTTGACCAAAGACAAAACCTTCGTTACCTAAAGGTGACGGAAGGTAAAAAGAACATTTTTTTTGCATGACCTCATTACAATATGACGCCAATGCAAAATTAATTTTATTTAGTTATTCAAATGCAGAATTTTATCCTCTACAACTTTTATTTGAAGCTTTGTCCTTAAATAATTAGGAAAGCAGGAAATTACAAGTGTATCATTTTTAGAACTCGTCCAATTCTAGAAGTTTTAGAAGTACTACCTCTCGAAGAAAAACTCATACCTTTAAATAATCTTTCTTGGGAATCATGTTTGTATTGGAAAAATTTAATCATATTTTTACAAACCAAAAACATGGAACAATATTGGGAACAAATTCTTCCAGAAACAGTTATTTTCTGCGAATATATTAACCGGTAAATATATAAAATATTCGTAATAATTTGTGTTTTAAATAATTTGTTTAGGTTTTGCTCGACAACAAATTTGTTAAAAGGATCAATTTGGGAACAACAACTATATTTGCTAATATTTCACGAATTGCTTCTCATCGCTCTTAATTGCGACATAACAGACGAAGCAAGTAGAAGAAAAGTATATTCATTTCTTGTAACAACTTTAAAAAGCAAAAAAGTATCGGAAGAAATCATATACGATATTTTAAAATATTTCCAAATTTTAATTCCAAATGTGGAACGACGCGTTACATTTTTCTGCGAAATGATTTGTGATATTCGATCTCCTTTAATTCCAAAATTATCTGTGGAAGAAATCAATGAAAATGACGAAAAGAAAAGAGAACTAAATAAAAAACTAAAACAACTTTTAGCGGAAAAAGCTCAATCTATCGCTGATCAGCACTTCGAAAAAACTAAAGAAATAAGCTTAGAAATATCAGCAACAAAAGATATTTTACTAAGTTTAGAAGATGCTTCAAACATAACCGAAGAAGAACATCATCAAGAAAAAATTAATGATCCAGAAACTGTAACAAAATGTCTGAATATTGCTTTAGCGTTACTGAAAACAACTAGGATTACTTCAGTAAGCCCTGAATTAAAATCGTTGAAAGATGAAATTTTTGCTGAAATTATGACTTTCGGAGATTCGACAATACAGGCGAAATATTTCAGATGTTATGGAATGATTTGTATGTTGGATAAAGAATTAACTAAAGACAATATTCAATTCTTTTGTCTACCGGTATGTATGATTTTTTTACAGTTCATTAATAACTAACTGATACCCCGTACAACACGATTTTAGTGTTAATTTGAAAATATTTTAAACAGTTCCGGAGTGATGAACCCCTAAAAATTCATGTTTTCATGTTTAGTTTCGGCCAAAATTTGAGGTTACAAATGGTTCAATATCTTGATTTCTGTTAAAGATAGCCTGTTTTTTTTTGCAAAACTGAACTTTAGAAGGTTGATTTGTATAGTTCCGGTATAATAGTGATTAAATTTACGCTTAAAAACTCCTCAAATCCGGGTTAAAAAATTGTACATTTTTGGCTGAAAATGTGACATTAACAATGGTTCAATATCTTGATTTCAATTAAAGATAAGAGTGTTTATCCTTGCAAAAATGAACTTTAGAGAGTTGATTTGCATATTTCCTGTATAAAAGTGGTTAAATTTCCGGTTAAAAACTCCTCAAACCCGGGTTCATAAATTATACATTTTTGGATAAAAATTTGAGGTTAAAAATTGGACACTATCTCGATTTCGGTTAAAGATAGAATGTTAATTCTTGCAAAAATGAACTCTGGAGGTTCTATTTGATATATTAATATTTTAAAAGTGTTAAAATGGCCTTAGGGATTCCGGAAAATAAGTTTAAAAAATTGGGAAAAATTTGCTCAAAAAGATGCATTTTATTTTACTTACAACTCCTCAACGGTCTAAATTATTTTCAAATTAATACGAAATTCGTGTTATACGGGGTTTAAAACATAAATTAACTTATTTCCAAATCTTAAAACCGCCTGGACATAGTTTAATTTAAATATTTCTAAGATGACGCCCGTTGCGAATTTTTCGGAATTCTTCTAAAACATCTTGTAAAAATGAACTTTAGAGGATTGATTTGCATATTTCCGGTATAAAAGTGGTTAAATTTCCGGTTGAAAACTCCTCAAACCCAGGTTCATAAATTGTACATTTTTGGATAAAAATGTAAGGTTAAAAATTGGACAATATCTCGATTTCGGTTAAAGATAGTGTTAATTCTTGCAAAAACGAATTCTGGAGGGTCGATTTCATATATTAATTATTTTAAAGTGTCAAAAAGGCCTTAGGGATTCCGGAAAATAGGATTGAAATTTTGGAAAAAACTGGGAAAAAATTGCTCCAAAAACATGCATTTTATTTTACTCACAACTCCTCAACGGTGTAAATTATTTTCAAATTAACTCGAAATTCGTGTTCTACGGGGTTTAAAATATAAATTACCTCATTTCCAAATCTTAAAACCTTCTGGACAAAGTTTTATTTAAATATATTGCTAAGATGACACCCGTTGCTATTTTTTTACAATGGGGTCTTCCACTTTATTTTTTTTATTATTTTATATGAAAGTTCGTTTAATTTTAAAGCAATTCGAAGTATTAAAAAGTCATAATTGTTTTTAGTTTGATTTCTAACGAAACCTGCGCGAGAAAGATACCAATAGTTGTGACGTCACAGCCACTGTGACGTCACAACTGAAAATAAATTCAAATATCTCGCAATCAATAAAATTTAATCTTAATCGTTATTTATTGAGTACTACTTTAAAGATAAAGTGTACATTTTATTATTCTTCGTTATAGTGGAGGACCCCATTCTTCCAAAACATCAAAACTTTTATTTGGTTACGAATTCGGCTAAAATTTACAAGAAACATAAAATTAATTGAAAATCATTTATTTATACTTAAATTTTGTCGAAATTGTTCTTATTTTAATTAAAATATTTGATCGACAGTAGAAAAGTGTTTAAAAATCATGTATGAGACAAAAATATTCGGCTGGTTTACAGCGCCAAAATGCTCGAACTATGTTGTGACATTTTGACTCTGTCGGTAAGGCTGCGCTCGAAACCAATGCCAATTGTTTTTTTAAGTACACAATTATAAAAAATATGCAAAATTTTGAATTCTAACTAAACGTACGACACGTCAGGAAGCTGAAAGAACATCTCTGCAAAATTTGGCGTCGATATGTAAAACGGTGTAGATTTGTATAGTCGTCAATTTTTCACTTTTATATATAAGAAAATACAGCCAATTAATACTAAAATTTTATTCTAGCTGACATTATATGTCCATAACAAATCCGGTGACGCAGAAATAATTTCGGCTGCAATTGATGTAATAGGAGATTTAATTCTCGTTCATGGTACAAATATTCTTCCGATTTATGATAAAGATACCGACAAATCGTTGGATTTTGAAATAATGTACGGAAGTAGTCAAACGACTCTAAATGAAATAGTTGATATTTTAAGTTTGTTATTGGATGATGCAGTAAGTTACAAATTATGATTTTATTATGAAAATAAAAAATATATTTTCAGAGTGTACAAATTCGACAAGACGCATGCGAAGTTTTAGTGAAATTATTACTACATAAAAGAATAGAATCGCCAGAGTTATTTGCGCGGCTGTTTATAAAGTGGCTTAATCCGGCTTCAGGTAAGATTAAAAATTATTTTATTTATTGTATCAATACAAATTTATTTATATTTTATTGCTGTAGATTGTCAGTTAAACCTTTTGGTTACGAATAGAGGGTGCCCGTTTTTCGAGGTTCACCCGTGACATCTCGGAAACCATAAGAGATCCGAAGTAGGTTAAATTAGGGCAAATTCATCCCATTAATAGATTATTTTAAAGATGTATTTAATAAAAAAATATACCTATACTAGAACATAATACAAATATTACACATATTTAAATTAAAATACGTTTTGTTTTTGAAGTGTAATGAGGTCATGCATAAAAATAATGCTTTATTTTTTTGTTTAAATCGAACAAGCATAGTCTAATTTATCTTAATGTTTAAATTATTTTTTATTTACATTTTTTGTTGTATAAAAATGTTTTATTTTTCATTACTCTATCGATTAAAATTAAAAATGAAAAATCGTACATGACCTCATTGAATATTTCATTTGTTTCAATACCATAATCATTGTTTTTACCCTATTAAATTAATAATTGTTGCATTTTTGCTGTTTGAAACAAATAAACATCAATAAGTTTCAAATTATGTAGTTTTCCAATATGAAAATCTTAACTTTGGCCTCATAACTCAAAATCTAACAGTGATAAAAAAATTTGAGCATCGTCGAAATGAGGACATCGAACCTGCCAAAGAATAGGTTCGGTTCAGATTAATTTATTTTTTTGAGACATGGGTTCGGGTGCGGTTCTGCTTCAAACATTAATAAAATTTGCGGTTTTGTTCCGGGTTCAAGTATTGAATTAGGGGATCGTTTCGATCTAATGAAAATTGAATTAATGTTTTTTTTAATAACAATATAAAACAATAATTTAAAATGCGAGCCGGAATTTACGCAAGATGAAAAACGAACACAATTTTCACAGAAAGTGAACACGGGCAGCAACGTTGACACCGAACGCATTACTTATCGGCTGTATTTTTTTAAACTCACGTTTCAAACTGAAAATGAATCTGAACCTAACTTGAACCCTGAACGAGAAAGGGTCGGGTTTGGGTTCGCTAAAATGTTAACTTTCACGGCCCGGGTCTATGAAAAAACAAATCAAGAATTGACATTCATATGTCACCCGTCAAAAAGGTAATTTTTTTCTTAAAATTAGACAAATCATCTGAAGATGCCTGGAAGAAATACATCTTTAAATGGTCTACTAATGGGGCAACTTTGCCCTAATTTAACCGACTTCGTATCTCTTATAATTTCTGTGATGCCAATGGGGAAGCCTCGAGAAACGGACATCTGTATTAATTTCATATTATTTATTAATATTGAGTAATAACGTCATTTATTCTAAATAACTGACGCTATTCTTTTCGGTATTTTATTAAATTAAATTCGTTTAGAATTTCTTTAAATTTGTTGGGAAAACAATTATTTCATTATACAAAAAAATTTGGAAAACTACACTAAAATGCCGATAATTAAATCCATAGTTATATCATAATCTTTTTACATTGTTTGTTTTAAATTTTAGCGGAGGACGTAAGACTTCGTCAATTGCTAGGAGTTTTTATTGAAAGTTTTTGTCAAACACCTGATATCGAATTACAATTAGAAGAATCAGTTATCCCTATATTAAAAACTATTAGCTTATCTCCCCCTACAAGTCCTCTGGCTAACATTTCTAAAGATGAAGTACTTAAAACGATCATTAAAGTTATTAATTTACGACATGACGAGGTAAAATATAAAAAAACTAATATGAATGCAATTATAAATTTGTCAAATTTTAGGGCTACACGATACATGAAAATCTTTCAACGAGAATATGCGTCGAAATACAAAAAGATTATACTTCAAAATGCGTTTCGCTCTTTGTAAAATCTTTACTATACTTGGAATTATACAGAGACGACAGAGCATTCATCAACGATCTTTTAAATTTAAGCGAAGATATTTTAATAGTAAGTTCAACAAAATGTTTGTAATGAATTTTAATTTACTTGTAATTTCAGGAGCTCAAAGAAAAAACGACAATAACAAATATGAAGAAGTTTATTTATAGTTTAAAACACGAGTAGCAATATTTATTTCTTGATAAGATTATTTTTACAAGATTTTATTTATGTATATAAAAATGTCTTAACTATTTTATTTACTTATATATTATACATGTACATTTTAATTATAAAAGTCATCTTCACCGAAACAATAAAATATTTTAAATATAATACATTTCTTATAACTAAATTAAAAAATTAAATTAAGACATATCTAGAATAAAATTTTAAAATATACAAAACAATATCTATAACTTTTTTTAGCTATTCTGAACCTTCCTTATCTTTATTACATTGTTTTCCTTCTGCTTCGCAATGAGAATTTCTAAAATGATAAAAATTAATATATTTTAAATTTGTAATGAGGTCGTGCAAAAAAAAAATGTTCATTTTTTGGTTTAAATCGAATATAATCTAATTTATCGTACAGTATGATTAAATTATTTTTTATTTACATTTTTTGTTGTATTTTAAAGTATATTTTTAAAATGTGGCAAAAACCAGTCACGTTGTGACGTCACGTTTCAGAATTGCAAGTTCAGACTTATTTTATAAAAACTGATCATATGAACACAGAATTTCTAAAAGAAAAAATATATGGACTAAAAATTATATTATTTAAATATGCTATAATATATTAATATAAAAATGTCACTTTGACGTTTAGAACTTATTGTGAAAATCAAAATGGCCGTTGATATTGAAACGTGACGTCACTGGCCGAGGGGCGAAGCCGGGAAAATCAGCTGTTTTGTGAACAATGTCATTTTTAATTGCAATTTTCTCATTATTAAAGATTGATTTGAGGAAAAATAAAAAATACGGGTCTATTATTTTTTATTGCTCTATCGATTAAAGGTAAAAATGAAAAATCGTGCATGATCTCATTAATTTATAACTTACTCTTCGTTTGTTTCTTCATCAACTTCATTTGTTTCTTCATCAATTGTTCTATCATTTTCTGCTGCTTTAATTTCTTCTTTTTTATTTAAACTTTTACTATCAGTTTTTGAAACAATTTCTTCAATAGTTTCTGCTGATTCCTCAATTTTTTGTTTCATATTCTTTTTATCTTTTTTGTAATTTTTATTCTTTTTGGTTTCGGTTAAAGTTTCATCTTTGACTTTTTTGTTCTTTTTAGTTTTCGTTTTAATATCTTTTACTTGTTCAGAAGAATCGATCACATTGCTGTTATTTTCTACTGCTTCTTTATTCTTTTGTTTTTTGGCTTTCTTGATTTCGGGTTTTTTATCTTCAACTGTTTCTAATACATTTGCAGGTTCTTCAATTGTTTCTGCTGCTCTTTTTTCTCTTTTATTTCGTTTGGATTCTTTTACTTTATTTGTTTGTTGTTCTACATTTTTACCTTGTTTGTTTTTCGAATCCTTTTTGTATTTTTGGTTTAGGATTTGCTCTTTTGGGACTTTTTCTTTTTTATTCTTGGTATATTTCTCAACTGTTTCTGGTTTCACTTCTTTATTTTGTGATTCAGACTTTGTTTTAACAACAGCTTCATTTTGGGTATCTTGATTTGTTTTAACAGTTTCTTGTTTTGATTTTTTATTTTTCTTTACATCTTTATTTTGATTTTCATCATATTTTGACTTTTTATAGTTTTCTTTACTGTTATTTTTGTGGCCATCTTTTTTCGAGTATCTTTCTTTAGCTTCTTGTGGTTTTCCTTCAATACCTTCTTTATTCTTTTTGTATTTTGCTTCTGATTCGAGTATTAATAAAGCCACCACAACTAATCCTAATATAAATGTTAATCTAAAAGAATAAAATTGAAGGTTATGTGTATATTTCTAATTTTTATGTACAAAAAAATTGAAACTTACCTCATTTTATTAAAAGTTAATGAATTTTATATCAGGAAAACTTCAAATATTGATCAACGGATGCTAACTACCGAATATTTTTACCGGTAACTGACGACGTATCTCACTCAAGCACAGCACGAAGATAAAGAAATTATTTAAAGCACATACTTGTATTCATTCGCATGTAAACTTTCTGTCCTGTTTTATCACGAAAGTGAAGATTTTATCTTTGTTATCAAAGATTTATATTATTTGTTGAAGAAATGTTTCTTTGTATTTTCAAAAAGATTTTTGAAATAGATCCAATATTTAATTAGATGCATAAACGAAACATTAAGCAATTACTTGGAAACTCAAAAATTCTTAATGAGAACTTTTGTATTTCACAATAAAGTTCACTTAACTTTGTTTTAACTTTTAACGTCACTACTTTATTTACAGAAAAATAACTTGTAAATAGTGAAGTAAATCTCTAATTATAAATCTTTAGCAGCCTTCTTATTTCTTACACAAATAATTCTGGAAATTCTAAATAAATAAACAAGTGTTCGTGTTCTTCTATTCATAAATGTTGGAATTGTGAATGAAATATATACCCAAAAATTTCATGAAATTAAATAACGTAAACCAGGTCAAGAAATACGTCAAAGATTTTATCATTATGAATATGTAAATCTCTTTCCTGTGGTTATATTCGTCATCACAAATATATGTTTTACTATTTTTATTTTCCCTATGCCATCATTGTCGATATCTGTGTATAAAGCGCACCCAGCAATGGGTAATATAACGTGAATATACAATTTCTATATGATTAAGACTATTAAAATGAGCAAAACATTTTTTTTTTAATTAGTGGTTCTCAAATATAGAATATAACTTTTTTACTTTAAATAGGACATCCAATATATTTGGAATCAACGTAAAATTACGAATTCAACGATGTTTGAAGTGATTTTTACCTCTCGCTAAGAGAGGTATTGGATTCATGCTAAAAATCGCATATACAGATTTTATTGAATAAGCATGTTTTAAGGTCCCTTTAATTTTAACATTTTTACGATGATGTCTGTGTGTGTGTGTATGTGGGATGTTGGAAGGACGATTACTCAAAAACTATAAGACTTTATATTTGTTTAACTACGTATTTCCCAATCGAACATTCATGGGAAGATCTGAAAAGGTTTTGGTAACAATTGGACAACCGGAAGTAGAGGATTCTTGAAAAAATTTTTTCTAAATGTTATTTTTTGAATTTTTTTCTTGGTAATATTAAAAAAAAAAAAATTCTCTATCTGATACATTTAAATATTTTATTATATATTCTATAGATTTAGAGATAAAAGAAATATAATATATAAAATAATCTGTTGTAATAAATTTTACAGCCGAAAGAATGCCATGGAAAATAGTTGAAAATTTAAATTGTTTGTAACTGACAGATAAATGTCAGTGTCAGAAATCCGGAGACATTATTCAAGACTGGGAAGTACATACATTATATTATTTCTTAATGTATTAATAGTTAAATATTTAATATTATAGGTATATTACACATACCCTTCAGAAATACTGTTACTCCCGACAATGAATTGGAAACATCTCGAAAAATTAGAAGAGTAGGACAAAATTTCTTCATAGAATGAATTTAAATTTAAAAAATCTAAATATAATGAATAAATATAAGTAGAATTTTTGGTGTAGAGTGTATGTATACAAGAAATGTTAAATACAATAGGGGGCGAGCAGTCATGTGACTTTGATGGCCTTGACAAGCAGATATGGGGGCCTATATCAAAACGATAGCTAGTAATTATGTATATAAATGTCAAATATCATAATTTCTCATTCTAAATTTAGTGATTTTCCAATTCCATGTGGTTTATTTTCCTCGGCAAGTAAATTTCACACTCCTGGTGACAAATTAACTACGTGAATTTAGAAAATCTTGAAATTTTTAATGAAAAATTCTCACATTTGACATCTATATACATAATTACTAATTATAATTCTGAAACGAGCCCCAACATCTGCTTGTCAAGGCCAACAATGTAACGTGACTGTTCGCGCCCTATACTTATGTAACCAAAAAAGGAAGTGGCGAAAGGTATTGTGCTGGTCACATCAGATTTTTTTGTTAATATGTAAGTTTCAATTATTTGCTTTGCAGGAATACCCTATTATGTAATCGTGGCAATTTAGCATGGGAAATAACGTTAAGTATAGAAACAGAAACTATTACAGATCTGTAATAATATATATGTATAATAAAAAATTTGATGTGGCCAGCACATAACCTCTCGCCGTATATTTTACCTGGCTGTATGCATAAAGCAAAGAATATTTTTATAAATACAAATAATATATTCATATAAATCTATGACGTATAAACTTCTTTATTATTCAATAATAGCATGTCTCAACATAAAGATATTTTACCATAAATTATGTTACAATAAATTACAAAGTAGAGTTTACCATATATAAATATTAGGCTGGTAACTGCAATTTTCAATTCGAACAACGTTGTTTACTTTCTCTTCATATTCTTCTAGTAAAAACATTAATTTTGGGCGGTCTAAAATGTATATATGGATTGTGCATCTATTCTTACATATCTTCTTTTACATTTTATTTTTTCATACATGTTATATCTAAATAACACTAATTCCCTTTAATAAAGTGACGGATAGATTGCACTCCGATTATTCTTATATCGATGTGTAATTTTGTCAATATTTACAACTTACTTGAGAAGAATTTGATAGCTTTTTCGCAATTCAAAGTTACTCTAGTCTATAGTACTGGTGTACATTGTCCCATAATGTTTGAAACAAATTTAAGTCCTTCAACCTAGACTTGTCATCTCCATAATAGTCACAGATCAAGAACTAAGGGATTCTCCAAGTACATTTTTCTTTCATTACTCATTATTTCTGACACTGACATTTATCTGTCAGTTACAAATAATTTAAATTATCAACTATTTTTCATGGCATTCTTTCGGCTGTCAAATTTATTACAACAGATTATTTTATATATTATACTTCTTTTATCTCTAAATCTATGGAATATATAATAAAATATTTAAATGTATCAGATAGAGAATTTAATTTTCTTTAATATTACCACGAAAAATTTTCAAAAAATAATATTTAGAAGATTTTTTTTCAAGAATCTTCTACTTCCGGTTGTCCAATTATTACCAAAACCTTTTCAGATCTTCCCATGAATGTCCGATTGGGAAATACGTTGTTAAACAAATTTTAAGTCTTATAGTTTTTGAGTAACCGTCCTTCCAACATCCCACACACACACACACACACACACACATCCACACACACACACACACACACACACACACACACACACACACACACACACACACACACACACAGACATCATCGTAAAAATGTTAAAATCGGATTGTAGGGACCTTAAAACGTGCTTATTCAATAAAATCTGGATATGCGATTTTTAGCATGAATGCAATACCTCTCTTAGCGAGAGGTAAAAATTAAACGAATAGTGTGTTTTTCAGTTTACATGTTTAAATAATAAGCATCTCTATTTTTCTTAAAAGCCAAAAGTATGAGTTTTGAAACTTTAAATTGTCAATTTTCATGTATATTTCTATGTATTGTTATTATTTTAAGTTGTACAATATTGAAATGTACGCAAATATTTTTCGTTAAAACTACATGTACCTATTTGATTACGAATGCGCAGAAAGTCAGGAATGTCACTCATTTGAAATTAGGAAATTCCTGCCGTATTGATGCCGTGCACTACGATCATGCCTTTATTACATTCCTTTCTACCCCAGGATAACGTGATAATGCCCCATAATACCACTACCATTCATACTTGCACTATATTCCTTATAGAAGTAAAAAAATAAATGTTTTATTTCGTATATGGAAATTAATTTATTATTTCATTTGTAAATACAATCGAACAACAGTTTAGTTTAATCTAAATCCAGATGTCAATTTAGAAATCAGTACGTGAAGTTTACTTTCGAAGGCAATTTAGTAATTAAGCTGTAATTGACGTTCAAGGATTGCACGATTAGAACTTAAAATAAGATTATTTAATTTTTACCTTTCGCTAAAAATCGTACATACAGATTTTAATGAATAAGCACGTTTTAAGGTCTTTACAATCTGATTTTAATATGTGTGTGTATGTTATGTGTGTGTGTGTTTGTGTGTATGGAGGTTGGAAGGACTATTTCTCAGAAACTATAATACTTAATATCTGTTTAACTACGTTTTTCTCAATCGGACATTAATGGGAAGAGTTAAAAAGGTTTTGGTAGCAATTGGATAACCGGAAGTAGTAGATTCTTAAAAAAATCTTCTAAATATTATTTTTTGAAAATTTTACTCCTGCAAATATTAAATTCTCTATCTGATACATTTAAATATTATATTTTATTGATTTAGAGATAAAAGAATATAATATACAATAATCTGTTCTAATAAATCTCACAGCCCAAATAATTCCATACAAACCAATTGAAAAATTAAAATGTTTGTAATTGACAGATAAGAGGTCAGTGTCTGAAATCCGGAGACATTGTTGAAGACTTTTTCTGGGAAATACATACATATTTCCTATTGTATTAATATTTAAATATTTAAAATTATAGATTTATTAAATATACCCTTCAGAAATACTGTCAATCCCGACAATGAATTGGGAACATAGGTATAAGTAGAATTTTTGGTGTAGTGTGTAGGTGTACAAGATATGTTAAATACAACCAATTCCATGTAACCAAAAACAGAAGTGACGAGAGGTATTGTGCTGGCCACAACAGATTTTTATTTTAAATATGTCTATTCTTAATACATTCGCAGAATTTTTACTGCTGCGCAATTTCTACATAGATGGTTACCCATCAGAGTATTAACCGTAGTCATCATTGCTTGACTAGGACGCGAGCAGACACGGAATTCGAATGACCTTGAAATGCGTTTAGAGTACAGGTACTTCATATTCTTTTTATAAAATATAGAACGAAAAATTTATGCATATTTCTATTAATAACAAAATTGTTTAACCTTGGTACTTATGCGCACGATAATGAATAGATTCCAATAGGTGTAGAGGAGAAATTTAAAACGTATAAAAGCAGTTATTTTATTTTGTAGTCATAAACTTGTTTATTCGTCTTCAAAAGCGGGCACAATTTGGCTTTTAATGCCCGAGGGCCAATAAAGTTGCCGCATGCAACAGCTATTCATATATATCAAAATCGTGGTTTATAGATAAGTTTGGCAATACAACATATTCGATAAATCTCATTTTTTAAACACCGCCCCTCGCAAAACTTTTTTATTATTTTTCGTATACATCTTTTGACTTCTGTGGAACTAACTTGCCCTGTGCAGCCTCAAATTCATTCGATATTTCTTTGGAATAATCAAAATAATTTTCATTTGATACTCAAATAAATATAGACTGGAGATTTCTACAGTGTTGCCAATTCACTGGCCATGTGAAAAATGGTAAGTTATGAAGAAGCGGCAACACCGCAGGGCAAGGAACCGGGCGCGCAGAGGAGAAAAAATTGAGCATCAGTCCGAGTCCATACTCATTTGACGTCGACTATAAAATAGTTTGTAACAAACAATGTAACAACACCAACAAATATATCTATTGAATCAAGATTAAAGCACTCGGAAAAATTAAAGGTTTCCGCTACGCGTCGAGCTTTAAACATTCCCCGTCCTACAATCTTTTAATTATGCCCTATAACTAAGAGAGGTATTGCATTCATGCTAAAAATCGCAAATCCAGATTTTATTGAATAAGCACGTTTTAAGGTCCCTACAATCCGATTTGAACATTTTTACGATGATGTCTGTATGTGTGTGTGTGTGGATGTATGTGTGTGTGTGTATGTATGTAGGATGTTGGAAGGACAATTACTCAAAAACTATAAGACTTTATATTTGTTTAACTACGTATTTCCCAATCGGACATTCATGGGAAGATCTGAAAAGGTTTTGGTAACAATTGGACAACCGGAAGTAGAAGATTTTTGAAAAAAATCTTCGAAATATTATTTTTTTGAAAATTTTTCTTGCTAATATTAAAGAAAATTTAATTCTCTATCTGATACATTTAAATATTTTATTATATATTTTATAGATTTAGAGATAAAAGGTATATAATATATAAAATAATCTGTTGTAATAAATTTTACAGCCGAAAGAATGCCATGGAAAATAGTTGAAAATTTATATTGTTTGTAACTGACAGATAAATGTCAGTCTCAGAAATCCGGAGACATTACTGAAGACTTTTTCTGGGAAGTACATACATTATATTATTTCTTAATGTATTAATAGTTAAATATTTAATATTATAGGTATATTACACATACCCTTCAGAAATGCTGTTAATCCCGACAATGAATTGGAAACATTTCGAAAAATTAGAAGAGTAGGATAAAAATTCTTCATAGAATGAATTTAAAATTAAACAATCTAAATGTAAGGGATAGATGTAAGTAGAATTGTTGGTGTAGAGTGTTGGTATACAAGAAATGTTAAATATATAGGGCGCGAGCAGTCATGTGACTTTGTTGGTCTTGACAAGCAGATATGGTGGCCCGTGTCAGAATGATAGCTAGTAATTATATAGATAGATGTCAAATATCATAATTTTTCATTCTAAATTTAGTGACTTTTATTTATTTTCCTCGGCAATTCCGCACTCCTGGTGACAAATTAACTACGTGAATTTAGAGACCTTGAAATTTTTAAAGAAACATTCTAACATTTGACATCTACGTACATAATAATTATCATTCTAAAAGGGGTTCCCATATCTGCTTGTCAAGGCCAACAATGTCACATGACTGCTCGCACCTTATACTTATGTAACCAAAAACGTAAGTGGCGAAAGGTATTGTGCTGGCCACAACAGATTTTTTATTTTTAACTTCTTGTGTTTTGCTTTAAAATTTTATAATACTGATATTTAGCAGTACAAAATCAAAGTAGTTCGAAACATTGTTCTTGTCAAAGCGACACGTGCACACAAACCAGCTGATTTCAAGGTCGCACGAGTCGTATCCATGTATTTTAGTTTTTTTTTTTAAATGTATGTACAGTAAAATTTTTGAAAGATGTCCGATCAAGGTTGTCTACGAATTGTATGAATTCAGATTTTTGATCCGCCCATCATGACAAATTCAGTAGTGTCGTTTGCTTAGTTTTTATGAGGGTACGTAACGTAAGATACTACTGTTATTTTATTATTATAAATATATATATATTACAGGAAAAGCATTCAAAATTCAAAAATAAGTCAACTAGTAAGTTTATAAGCAAATGTAAAACCAAATATGTTAAAAATAAGATACTGACACAATGTCAGTGTCAGTGACTCTGAGAGAAAATAACGTTATTCGTACGGCTATGAATCAAGGTAATGTATCTGAATTAATAAATAAACTTACGTTACAGCGAAAGTATTATCAACAACGAGCATCGTTTTAAAGTGGAATGTCTTAACTTAGTCGAAACAATATGAATTTTTGAAAGGCAAGCGTGTTATATCCATCCTTATCGCACACGCTTACAGCCTTTGCAAAGGAAAGAGATAAATGTATGCCAATTTGTTAATTCGTTCATGATACAAATAACTTTGATCGGACATCTTTCAAAAAAAATACTGTATATATGTATTTGAAAATTAATTTTCATTGTACTATAATGTATTTTGGAATTGAAAACTAATTTCAGTTCTTGGGAAAATGCACTGTTCATGCGTGAACTTTGATCTGGAAGTATAAAAGCTGCTTCCGCTTTAGTTTTCCTCTTTAGATCGGTTCAGATCATGATATGATAAAATTCAAACAACAAAATGATTAAATTTCTCACGTTCTTATTTATCATTTTTAAAATCACAGCAGCTGATAAAAGTAAGTACCTACTTGAATTTATCAAATATATTTTTAATAATTTTTAAAATAATTCTGGAAATTTAAGTTTATCTATTAATAACTTTAAAAAAAAACATTTTTTTAACAATTTCTGTGGTCGAATGATTACTCAAAAATTTAATGCAGAAATAAATATGTATTCGAGATTACACTTTAGTTTATTTATAAATAAAATATATTGCAAATATGCCCCCGTGTTTACAGAAAATATATTTACATAGTGTAACGGATTTTTTTTGTAAAGATATAAAAAATTGCAACTATACACACTGCAGAGTAAACGATTTTCGTATTTTATTTTATTTACACATTACAGAGCTACCATCATTAATACACATTTGTTATTTGAATTGGCTTGCCTAAATTTAGTTTTTTCTATATATTCATGTTGGTAATACTGATAAAACAATTGTCGTCTGCTCGTCTGTCAAATTTCTAATTTGTTTGTATGCAACAAGAGTGTAAACACAATCTCTATGACATTCGGTCAATAATTTTCATGACCTCATGTCATAAAGATTGTGTTTATACTCTTGTTTCATAAATAACTATTCTTTTATAGTTATATTTTCAATGAATTTCATTATATACAGGAGTAGGTAAGATTACTCAACATGTACACCATGCCAGAGGTCTTAACAACTCTGAAAACTCTGTTAGGACCTTTAGCATGGTGTATATATTGAGTAATCTTAGCTACTACTTTAAATTTGTACTACTGATGATGAGAACTTAGTTCTCGAAATTCGTACACAGCTTATTTTATAATTTTAAGGTTAAGGGGTAATTGTATTAGTTTTAGTTATAATTTAACCTTATTCTCCTATTATTAATCGTTTAAATAGCAAGTTATTTTTTAATATTTCATATTTTGTTACAAAAAAATGAATAATTTGTTATCACAGCCTACCTGATATGGCTTACCAGGTTAATTATTCATAATTTTCTCGTACGGTTTTCTAATTATTTTTTTAATAAAAATTCACTTCAATCATATCGTTGATTCCAAATATCTAAAAATATATAGGTGTCCCATTTAAAAAATGAAAGTTAGTAATTTCCGGTTAAACCGGAAGCGCTACCGTCATGCCAAATACTATGATTTATAAGCCCCTAAGCCTAGTTTACAAATATGAAAAAAGAATTAAAAAAATAATTATGAATAAAGTATTTTGAGTGGCTCGTTTTTCAGTACCATCTGTATACTCACAATTTTACGAAAGTTTTCATTAGTATTGCTTCAATCACAAATTTACATATTTTAAAATTGATATTTTGATATGTATTTTATTTTTCTAAAATTCATTTTCCAGATGATAACCACATCTTTAATGTAGCTTTGGACCCCCAAGGCAAAATCAAATTTTTCTGGACTCCAGACTACGCTACGTCAACTTTACGGGCCGAAATTCATGCCCCGGTTAATTTTACATGGCTTGCTGTAGGATTTTCCGACCGCGGAGAACTTTTCCCATCAGATTTGTGCGTTTTATGGAAGGATTTCAAGGGGAACTTACATTTTGAAGTAAGAAAAATTTGTATGTACCTCCAGAACACGCACTAAATTTTGTAACACAAGCGCACACACTGGTCGTGCATTGGTCTGAGGAACTAAAAAACCAGATTATATGGCCTTAAAGACAAAAATATCTCTCGTAATTATTAAAGCGTATAAATTATGTTTTCGTTTTATATGAATACATTCTTTTTAATTCACACTTGTGATTACAGAAATAATATAAATTTTAACTATCGTTGGTTCGTGCGACCGGGTGCGTTTACTAAAGGGTAATATGAATGTAATTCTTATTGCAGGATGCGTGGGCCGATGAACATGGAATATTGTCAGTGGATCATAAACAACATTGTTTGCAGTTCAAGAAGATTTTTAAGAAGAATTTAATAAAATATGCGTTTAGCAGAGAGTTTGATACTTGTGATGACAATGACTACGTAATAGAAGTAAGTAACAAATATAAAGAAAAATTTTGTAGCAAAATTGCTCACAAAATATACTACTATGTTCAAGTAAGAGCAATTTTATTTTGCTCAACTGTAGAGTTTCTAAAAATGTGTTTTTCGTGACAAATAATATCATTACGAAACATGCACTATTCGTAATGATTGGCACACCGAGAAATGGGTAACAAGCATGGGCCCCCAATCAATAAGCAAAATTAATTTTGTATACCTTGTAACGGCAATTAGGTACGAAAATATCGAAAATCACCTCAAAATAGCAATAGCTATGGAATTGAGACAAAATAAATAACAAATGTCTAACGGTTTTTCTGTCATGTTAGGGTAATTTATTTTTATTTAGTTATTATTTCTAATTTCTGTTCCAGTTAACATTTATTTGTTAATTTAAATTGATATTTTTACCTCTCGCTAAGAGAGGTATTGGATTCATGCTAAAAATCGCATATCCAGATTTTATTGAATAAGCACGTTTTAAGGTCCCTACAATCCGATTTTAACATTTTTACGATGATGTCTGTGTGTGTGTGTGTGTGTGTGTGTGTGGATGTGTGTGTGTGGGATGTTGGAAGGACGGTTACTCAAAAACTATAAGACTTTAAATTTGTTTAACTACGTATTTCCCAATCGGACATTCATGGGAAGATCTGAAAAGGTTTTGGTAACAATTGGACAACCGGAAGTAGAAGATTCTTGAAAAACAATCTTCTACATAATATTTTTTGAAAATTTTTCTTGGTAATATTAAAGAAAATTAAATTCTCTATCTGATACATTTAAATATTTTATAATATATTCTATAGATTTAGAGATAAAACAAATATAATATATAAAATAATGTTATAATAAATTTTACAGCCGAAAGATTGGCCATGGAAAATAGTTGACAATTTAAATTATTTGTGACAGATAAATGTCAGTGTCAGAAATAATGAGTAATGAAAGAAAAATGTACTTGGAGAATCCCATAATTCTTGATCTGTGACTATTATGGAGATGACAAGTCTAGGTTGAAGGACTTAAATTTGTTTCAAACATTATGCGACAATGTGCACCAGCACTGTAGACTAGAGTAACTTTGAATTGCGAAAAAGCTATCAAATTCTTCTCAAGTAAGTTGTAAATATTGACAAAATTACACATCGATATAAGAATAATCGGAGTGCAATCTATCCGTCACTTTATTAAAGGGAATTAGTGTTATTTAGATATAACAAGTATGAAAAATTAAATGTAAAAGAAGATATGTAAGAATAGATGCACAATCCAGATATATACATATTAGACCGCCCAAAATTAATGTTTTTAGTAGAAGAATACGAAGAGAAAGTAAACAAGGTTGTTCGAATTGAAAATTGCTGTTACCAGCCTAATATTTATATATGGTAAACTCTACTTTGTAATTTATTGTAACATAATTTATGGTAAAATATCTTTATGTTGAGACATGCTATTATTGAATAATAAAGAAGTTTAAACGTCATAGATTTATATGAATATATTATTTGTATTTATAAAAATAGTCTTTGCTTTATGCATACAGCCAGGTAAAATATACGGCGAGAGGTTATGTGCTGGCCACATCAGATTTTTTCCCTTGAATTTAAATTACAAATAATAATAAAAATAAATTAAACTAGCTTGATACATAAATTGTTAACATTTGTTAATTTTTTGTATCAATTCCATGGCTATAGCTATTTTTGGAATGATTTTTGACATTTTCATACCTAATTTCTGCCGTTACAAGGAACACATAATTTTATTTATTGATTCAGGTGCAGATTTTTATTCCCTACAATTTTTATTTGAAACTTTTTTACCTAAAATAATTAAGGAAGCGGGAAATTAGGAAAGTCTGATTTTACATGTTAAAGTCCTATGTACGCCTGTGCCGGTCACCACCTTGCATAAAATTTATAATAATAGTTATCACGAATGTGGAATTTATTTGCCAAGACCGTAAGGTCGAGGAAAATAAACCATATGAGTGATAAAAAGGAACTTCAGTGCCAAGATGCATATAAATTTATATTTTTGAAATCGAAAAAAGAAAATGAAAGGAATATTTATATTTACAGGTTATGGTTACATTATATCCGTCAGTATGACACTCAATGTTGCTAACTTCTGGACATTGAGGTTATCGTAAAGAACACTCAAAATTATGTTTAACCTCAAAGTTGTTCATCGAAATTATTTAGTTCATTCTTGCATATATTTTTTGTCATTTTACATACAAATTTATTATTGTGCATCGTACACCTGCCGAAATTATCTTACGTGTACAATAATTGTTATAAAGTTGGCAACACTACATTTTCATCAAATCGTCGTATAATGGATTACTTTAGTGCCGATTTCTGAACTTATAATGACAATTTTTGTGCACTTTAGTGACGATTTGAAATAAATATTTTTTTATTAAATTAATTCGTTTTTTTCTTCTTTAAAATAATAGATAGGGCTGAGCCCCATCTTGCCCCCTCCCCTGCGGGGAAATGAGTAGGCATTAGCAAGATATGAAAGCTGAAGGCAGTCACACAGGGAAAATTCTTTCTCTGCTTGGCACAGATATTTGTATTTTACAATTTTAAATACAAAACAAAATTTATGAACTACTCACCATTTTTTGCAGGACGGCACCACCAATTTGATCTGGTCTAAAGGCACCGGTCCTCTTTACCAGCTGTCCGGCCTCAACGTTTCTTCCGAAGACCATGGCATGGTCCGAGTCCAGCTGCTGAAGAATATACATGACCATGTGACCTTTCCTGAAGAGGTACAGCACGTGGACATCCTAGCCGACAAGGTCCATGTGCCTGGAGATGAGACGACGTATTGGTGTCATGTTCATAGGCTGCCCAAGGAGTTGGAGATGAAGCACCATGTTCTGCAAGTAAGAGAAAGATTTAGAAAGTGGATGTAATAAAATGAATAGGAATATGTTGAACTAATTCTGTACATTTATCAAAAAAATCCGTATTATTAAAATCGTAAATAAAACGGTGTTTCATTCTTTATATTTAGCTCTAGGTTCTATAAAAGACCAAATAATACTGAATTATTTAAAAATATTCTAATAAATGTACAGATTATAAAACTCTATCAGCATGTTAAAAGAAAGAATAAATAATATTTTAAATTCGTGTTATGTAACATCATAGTAATTATTTACGAATAAAAAAATATTAATATTGCACGAATTAAGCGTTTATTTTTTTAATTTAAATATATTAGAAACCAATATAATTAATTGATGAAAGATCTCAAAAATACATAATGGAAAACAGATCCCGAACAAAAATAATAATCCCTAACCCCTGGATGGTCCAAACTCTCTCCTGCGAGCGCCAATAGCCGTTACTCAAAAATAAATAAATACATCCTCTATACCCCGATGTTATCGCTTCTGCAGCTCTAGCACAACTGACCGATACCTAAATAAACAATTATTTAATATATACGATCATGTAATTCAATATAAAGCTGAAATTAAAAGATTAAAGAGGGATGTAAATAAACATAATACTTGCATAACTCAAAATGCCGCTAACAAATAAAATCTATAAGTGATTTTTTGTTTGTTTCTCGATGGCAAAATATGAGACCAATTTCGAGTAGCGTATAGCCGGTATATCAACTTTTATCACCGAAGATAGACGATGTAGGTGCCGATGTGCGCATATATTTAGGGTTGCCATCTTTTAAAAATTGAAATGGAGGACATAATCACAAAAAAATATGAACATAAAGTTACAATAAACAATTATTATATTACCTACTTATCGATTAAGGTAGTTGGCGAATGAAGTGAAATCCATAAAATCTTAATAATCTCTGGCGTACAGCTAGATTAAGTATTATTCGATATAAATCCAAAATTTTAGTCAAGTTCCGATCGGATGTATTGAACTCCAAATTTGAAAGATTTAACATGGCGAGAATAGGAAAACTCAAGAAATCATCGACATAATTGCCTTTAAAATCGCGAAAACCCATAAACTTTTGACTAAAAACTAGGTGAATATAAATGAAGGTCTGGGGAAAAAACTAATTAAAAAAAACATGCATCACCATCTGGTTTCAAACAATGTTGTTCATTATTGTACTAGTAAAAAAATTAGCTTCTTAGTTTACCGCTGGCGGCAGCAGTCGTTATAGGAACACAGACCATACTGAATATTATTTGACAGTTATATCGTTTGTATTTTGTAATGTACAAAGCCAACTTTGGCTGAAATTTCAAACTACAATTAAAACAATTCCAACAAAATATTTAAAAAATCCTCAGTTTTCTTTGAAACACTTGAAGAAAAAATAGTATATGTTATTCGGAGCAGAATGCCCTTTTTGTGTTTTACCCAGTTTGCCTAGCCTCGGCCGGTAATAGCTGGGTTCAACACTACTCCTAATAACAATATACTATTATAAACGACGGTAAAATTTAATTATCGACTCGCGAAAAATAATTTACTCGCGATGAATCGATCGATAAAATAGAATTTTATTTATTTATCTTATATAATTTTTGTTATATCAAAATATTTGTTTACTGACAACTTGTAATAACTTCCCAAAATTAACCAGTTATAAAATTAGCCCAAATGTATGCCACTTTTAATACATTAATGAATGTGTGTACTATACTTTTTGAACTTCAATTTCAGAATAAGTAAATTCAGTTTCCGAAAAATAATATCAATTTCAATTTACCTTTTCTAAAATTGAATTTACTATTTCTGAAATTTATTTTTCTTTTTCGGAAATTGAACTGAAAAGGTATAAACGTTCAATTATGAAAATATAATCTAGGAAGGAGTAATTCATATTTTTAAGGAATAAAAATTACACAATATTTTTGTTTCAGTACGAATCAGTGATTCAAGAAGGGAATGAAGGCCTCGTCCACCATATGGAAGTTTTCCACTGTGTGGCTCCCGTCAAACAAGAAATTCCACTTTATGTGGGTGCCTGTTTTGCTCCAGAACGTCCGGAAGCCACAATGGTTTGCAAGAGGGTAATAGCTGCTTGGGCAATGGGGGCAGGACCTTTCAGTTACCCAAACGTAAGGAAAAGAACTTAAAAAGGATTACAGTCGTAAAATAAAATTTTCCTCCATAACTAATGAGTATTTTAACAATTTTATAATAGTAATCACGAATGTGTTGCACAGTATACTTTTTCTACGATCGATTCAATAAAAATATTCAAAAATTTATTTGTTAGTATTTGTGAAGGGTTGAAGAATTTTAAATAAATTTGATTTCTTCCCAGAAAGTAAATTTGGGAAATAATTTCAGGAAGCCGGATTACCCATTGGTGGAGAAGATTACAACCCGTATGTTATGTTAGAAATTCATTACAATAATCCCGAAAAGCGATCTGGTAAGATTAATTCATTTATAAATCATGTAAAATAAATGGAATTACTTTTTGTTATAATTAAAATTCTGCCACCGGCAGAAAAAGTAGAACTCATTTATTAAAATTAAATTCATTTTTCTGAAATTTTCTTGGGATCCTAAGTAATTTTGACGTATATTAAGGTAGGGCCTTAGTAATCCGTGAATCTTAGTTTACATTTTAATTAAAAATAAAATTGAACTGATGACGTTATTAACAGTCGAAACATCTTGTAAATTAGTAATAAAAAAAAATGAATAAAAATGTAAACCAACATTCACGGATTACTAGGCCCTACCTTAATATACGTTATATAAAATTCAAGAATAAAATAGGGCGGAGTATGAAATAGGTTCTAGCTTTAAAATGCGTTTTTTTTAATGGACTCTTATTCTTTGACGTAAAATATATAAAAACATTAAATTAGAGTGCGGAAAAGAAAAAAATAAATTAGAAAATGTGAAGTGACCCCATTTTCGTTATTTTTTCAGTGTGACAACTAACGGCACATTTTAATACAAAAACGCGTCAAATCATCACAAATCCTTTCGTCCGCGCCCTAATTTTGGTTTATTTTATTGAACAAAAAGCTAATGCACTGATATATAGTCATTTAAACGCATTTTGAGTTAGGACCTTATTCTATACTTTAGCCAAAAAATATTAATGTATATGGTAACTCATTATATTCAAAGTCCATGATATTATTATACATATGAAATAATTGTGAAGTTTATTCATACAGATTGGGTGGACAGTTCCGGTGTAAAATTTTCCGTGACTCCCCAACTACGTCCAATGGATGCAGGTGTAATAGAACTCGGCTTAGAATACACTGATAAAATGGCTATTCCACCTGGCCAGGAACAATTTTCTTTAACTGGATTTTGTGTTACTGAATGTACTGCTGTCGTAAGTTAAAATAATTTTTATAAAATGCGATTAGTTTGTCAGAAATTATCCAATATATATTGAATAATTTATTTCAGAGTATTCCAAAAGAAGGAATAACAGTTTTTGGATCGCAATTACATACGCATTTAACAGGAGCTCGAGTTTTTACAAGACATGTTAGAAATGGAATAGAATTACCGGAAATGAATAGAGATGATCATTATAGCACGCATTTTCAAGAGATTAGAAAATTGAAGAGGCGCGTTACTATTTTACCTGTAAGTAAATAAGGTCATTTTACGTCCGTTATAAAAAGTATTTTTTTATTTATTTATTGTAAGAATGAAAAAAGGGGTTTCCAAAGTTTTTTTTCAACATGTTTATCTGCACATAAAAATATTAGTATTTCAATAAATGAATAGCGAGGAAATTGACGGCGCGTATGACGTTATCCACACAGAGAAATACATTTCTAGCAGGGCATCGAACCCGCCAAAAACTGGGTTCGGTTCAGGTTAATTCGTTTTTTGAAAAATGAGTTCGTGTGCGGTTCTGGTTCAAGCATTAATAAAATTTGCGGTTTTGTTCCGGGTTCAGGTTCGGTTCAACCTAATGAAAATAGAATTAATGTTTTTTGAATAACAATCTTTATATAGATATAATTTAAAATGCGTGCCGGAATTTATAATTAATGCAACGCAAGACAAGAACATGAACACATTTTTCGAACAATCAACACATACAGCGCCGCAAACGCAGAAGGCGTCGATTGTCGATGATCGGCTATAAATGATACGATTACGTTTCGAACTGAACCGGAGCTGAACCTTAAACCAGAATTTTGATTACCCGGTTCGGTTCCGACTCGGGTTCAATTGAAAAATATATGAGGGTTGGTTCTGGGTTCGCTAAAATGTTATGGTTTGGTTCCGGTTGATGCCCTACTTTCTAGATATGTGTGAAACGGATATATGACCAACGCGCTGGATACGTCGTTTCGTGTCACGCCAAACCACCGCGAACATGGCGGAGGAGTAGTTTGCGGGTTCGGACAACCATTACCTAATAGCATTTGCCAGTGCCCAGCACGTCATTTTGATATTATGGTAATAAAAATAAGAAAATTAACGATTCTTTTCACCTTAATATTATTTATACACGATGAACATACAATAAATATATTTTTTTTAAACCGTAGACTTGGAAACCCCTAATCCTTTGTACCTAGTCATTATTTGTTGCATGAATAATTATTTTTAAATTATTTTCACATATATTTTATTAAAACATTTATTACAATAAACAAAATTTTATAATAAATTTTAAATACCTACTCTACGTTTTTAATTTCTTAACCTTGTTTTTATTTTGCTTTATTTTTCGTTTCTTATCTTCTTCGTCACTTTCTTCTTGATCTTTAACTTCATCACTTTCTTCTCGATCTTTAATTTCAATTTCTTCATCCTTTATTTCTATTTCATTGTCGTCCTCATTCTTTGTAATATTTCGTTTTCTCATTAATATACGCGGTGTTTGTATTTTTATATATTCCTGAAAAGAAAATTATACAATACATCCAGATATAATTTAATAATAACATTACCTCAAATTCTAGTTTCTTTTCCTTCAAATTATGAATTCTAAAATGTCTATCTAAACTGCAACTAGCCACTATGGGTTTTTCAAGGTCGCAAACTATATCTGTAAGGCCTCCCATATACCCTTTGTAAGTTTTAATGGGTTTTATTTGTGCTCGAAGATCCATAACTTGTAAATATCCTTTGCTGCTTCCAACAACGATTTCGTTTTCTGCATAAGTTTCTGATATTGATGTGTATACGGAATCTTTGTTTTTGTATATTTTAATAGCTCGTCTTTGTGCACGAGTGTCGTATAATCGAATTTGTCCTTGTCGAGTAACTGTGGCTATATCTTTGCCAGGTGATTTTAAAAATGTGAAACTGTTTATACATACTGGTTGGGCCAGTTCTAGTTCGTCATGACGGTCCTAATACCAATAAAAAAATGTAGATATGATATTTCGGCAATTATTTTCAATATTTAAAAGATATATGCATCATCGTTGCCATTAACAAATTTAAATGATTTTGTAAAGGCAACAAAATCATACTTTCTCTGTCGGCGGCAGAGAAAGCAGAACTTTGTTGCCTTATAACATTCATTAAAATCATTCGTTTAATGCCAATCAGAGAAAAAGAGAAAATTTATATTATTCATATAGGAACACTGGACACTGGATGAAGTCCCAAATATTTTCACATTAATTGACAAAGTTTTTGACTCATGGGAAAAAAATAAGCTTATACTTGGATTCACGAAAGACGACAATTCGAAGTCACTTGGTCGAAGAAAGATTTCATTTTAGAAAGATTATTTGACGTATGTCTTATGTAATTTATGTTATGTGGCAGATATACGTAAATAATGATATTACTAACACACTACAAATAATAATGACATATAGCAAATTATCTAGTACAATATCGTCTGTGCTAATTATTATTCCATGGTTTATGTCGTCTATGTTTTTGTGTTTTGCAAAAACATAGGTGAAGAACATAAATCTTCGAGAAAGGCATTATTTAAAACGAATCCATTTTCAAATAAATTACACTTATTTTTTTCATTTAAAATGTATCCATAAAATATTTCATGTTACACGCCTATGCATACAAAATGCAGTGAAGTTATCTGCAAGTAATATTATATCAGACGGTTTATAAATGACCTTGAATAGTCATCTTTCGTGAACCTAACTATACGTAAATTTTTAGGCGACATTATACCAGAAAAATATATAAATCACTTCAAAAACCTAGGTATACTTCGTAATATTTCCAAAAAAATAAAATATTTTGACGTTTATTCTACTACTATATTACTGTACTCTGTGGTTGAAGCACAGGCAAATACTTGACTCGAGCGACCTTGAAATCATTAAAATCAGCTGAAGTGAGTACGTTTGCCATTTACAAAAAAGAAAGCATTTAAATATTAATGTAATCTGTTTTTTAACTCCATGTATTATTTTGCCTAAATTGTAAAATAATAACATTATTTAAAATCTTCACTAAATAGCACAAAAATCGTTTTACCAAGAACAATGTCACTTTGACAAGAACAATGGTTTGACTTATTTTGATTTTGAACAGCTAAAATGTTATTTTTAATTTCATGTGTTTTACTGACTGAAAATTGTAAAATAATAACTTTCTAGCAGTTCAGAATCAAAATAAGTCAAAACATGGTCCTTGTCAAAGTGACATTTTTGTTGTCAAAATGACAAGCGCACACAAATCAGCTGATTCCAAGCATTTCAAGGTCGCTCGAGTCACGTTCTTTCTGCATGCGTGAAAATTTAAAAAACTAGACTGGCGAGTTTTCTAAACAGATGCGAAAAAAAAGTTTTATATTGCGTCTTTTGCATATCAAAATATTTTAAAAAACTTATATTAAACCGAGTTGATTTAGGGAAATTTGTATGTATATGCTGTAGTTGGTAACAATGGATTGATATTTATACAAAAGTTCATATCAATTCTGATTTGATTTATGAACATAATTAAGTAAATGTCAACTAGTACCAACCTTCTAAAACAAAAAAATGCGTATCGAAATGAAGACTCGTTCAATACGTAATTGGGTTTCGGAATGAACGCAAAATATAAATTTAGCAACTTAAAATTACAATTTTTGTGAAAGTATTAAACGCACTTATTTCAGCTGATTGTAAGTACTTCAAGATCTCAATTTAAATTAATTATAACATGGAATATAAGAATTTTGGGTTCGTACCAACTCAAAATATGAGAAATAGCGTGCATGTATATATGTTCACTTACACATTTAGCTTCGAAAACAGTTTTTTGAGTAGTTACATCATACAATTTAATGTCATTACTTCTTCCTCCAACTCCTAAAACGTTTTCATTATACGGATTCATAAGAATCTTTTCTATCGTTTTATTCTCTCCATTTATTTTCAAAAATGGACTACATTTTCCGCTAGACCATTGTTGCACAGTACCAATATTTGTAGCTATTAAAATATCGCTAAAAATATATATTATTAAACAAATTAGAAAACTAATAAATGTTAAAAACTTACTCGTTCAGTGGCACAACACCAACGATTTGCGAGTTGTCTGGAGCAGAAATATTTTTAGATTTTGATGTTGCTAAATTGTATATCCTGCAATGTCCTTTTTTATATCCAATAAGGATTTCTTGGGGTTTTCTGCCCCAAGAAAGAGCAGTAATTTCACATTTTTCTTCGTCCCGAAGATAAACAGTTTTCTTATTATTTTTGCTGTTTGTATAATCTAAAATGTATTTTCAATAACAGCCGTTATAACAAATAATATTTAAAATATTTACGTATTAAACGACCAGACACAGTCCCTAAATAAATCTCGTAATTTTGGATAACATTATCCATGATTGAGGTTAGAAACACGTGCTTGCATTTGTCAAATTGTACCGCAGTGTTACCAATTCACTTATGCAAAATATTCCAGGGCGATGCTCTCCTAACAACATGCGATTACGACACATCCGACCGAAAAAATATAACTTTGGGAGGATTTGCTATTAGCGATGAAATGTGTGTGAATTATATTCATTATTTTCCCGCAACTCCTTTAGAAGTCTGCAAGAGTGCAATCAGCGATCAAGCTTTAGCGACCTATTTTCGATATATAAACGAGTAGGGACATTTAATGTTACTAATTCAAAATTGTATAGCTATATTCATTTGTTTTGCAGGTGGGAAAAACAAAAGACAAGCTATAAAAATGGAATATCGGATAACTATAAAGCAATTGAATGGACGCCAATAAGGGTGCAATTTCTACACAATTTATACCATGAAGCACCCTTAAGTATGCAATGTAACATGTCTAGTGGAGATAGATTTCCAGGTTATTGGGAAAATACTCCAATAACCACTGTTTTGTCTCCGTTGCCGCCACCAGTAAGAGATTGCAAAAATACTGTAGAAAATTAATTATTGTAAATTTGTGCATATGTAAGCAATATAAAATATAAATAATTAATGGCATATTTTTCCTTCATTGATACTGTTAAGTGCTAGGAATGCATAATAGCATAATGTTTATATATCACTCCAGCGTTGTCAGATGATATATTTTGTCCCCAAACTTTTAGGCTAAAAATTCGCAATTTCCCTAGACCCTATCTATACTTCATTTCACGTAAAAAGACAGCATTGGTTTAGATCTTAGACCAGGAATAGGGGGAGCTAAGGCATAGTCACACGTATGTTTCCAAATCTCAAATCATTTGAGCGATTTTGAAACTTATTGCAACGCCAGAATCAGCTGAATCGGTCTAGTCGACCAGTTAAATACTGTTATGTTACAGTTGACCAAATCTAAATAAATATTTGATTATTCATAACTACTTTGGTGGAATAGCAACAAAATGTCCACATTGTCGACATGGACCGAAGAGTGTGGAGCATTTAGCAACTCACTGTGGCAGGATGTTAAATTTTGACTATAAACGACGTCATGATGAAGTAGTCCGATGCCTTCACTTTCAATTCACCAAGAGATATGGACTAAACAATAACAAAAAGTTAAAAAACTATAAGGTTCAAAATGTGCTTTCCAATGCAACTGTTAAGATAAAATCTGACATCCCAATATTGACAGAATTACGAATTGAACACAATAAGCCTGATTTGATGATCCACGACTTAAGAACGAAGGAAATAACTTTAATTGAAGTTGGGATTACAAACAAAAACATTCTGGCTACAACGGAGCTAACAAAGTCAAGAAAGTACGAACTATTGGCTAATGAGTTGAAGTGTATCCACCAAGGAACGAAGGTGACCATCATTCCAGTAGTAATGACTTGGGATGGTGTAGTAACTAAATATTTCAAGCGGTATATGAAACAATTGGATGTTAAAAACAAACTTTTGGGCTACATCCAGACAGTAGTGCTTAAAAGAACATGTGAAAGCATTCTAATAGACTGTAAAGAAGGGCGACAAGACAACTGGCTTGAGGAAGAGACGTCAGAATTAATGGATCAGTTGGAAAGTAATCCAGTTGACCCAGTTGAAGATAATTAATTATATTTTACCATATTTAAGAATTTATTATATTTGTATTGATTAAAATAAATTTATATATTCATAACTACAAATTATCTTGATTTTGTTTTATAAATGTAAAGTAAATACAAAAGAAATATGTATACGAAAACGTCAGAAGACAAAATGGTAACAAGAACGGTTGGTGACGCTTGTTCACATTGAAAACTTATTCGTTCGACTGCATACGTATGTAACACATCTGGCCGACTAGCCAGATTCAGCTGATTCTGGCGTTGCAATAAGTTCGAAAATCGCTAAGATGATTTGGAAAGTCATCTTACGGCGAAATATATAGCGTGCCCTGACTTCCTTCTATTCATGGTCTAAGGTTTAGATAGAGATATAAATTTTGCCCTTTGATTGGTCAGAATGCAAACCTAGTTCACAAAACCATAAAAAATACCACCTGTCAATTGTCAGTTATGAAATAAAATTTACAGAAGTGAAACTTCACCATGTTTTGTTATAATATATAATACTCAGTTCGTGTACGTTTTTACAGATACACACACGGCTCACTCATGAAATAAAAACACTGATGCAGTGCAGTAGATAATTTGGTATCTGTAATTCTACGACATACGTCATTAATATTTGTGATGTGTTAGAAAGTAATGTCACCATTTACGTATATCTGTCACACAACATAAACTGTATAGACATACGTCAAATAATCTTTCTCTTTCTAACATGAAATGTTAAGCTACTACTGTATAAAAAGTGCTGTATTCTTTCTTCGAACAAGTGACCTTGAATAGTCTTCTTTCGTGAACCGAATTATACTGTTTAAATATTGAGCGTGCGAAGTTCGTTTGCACCAACTTCATGGCTAATAATATTTTAACGTTAGGAAACTGAAAACAAGAAAATAATGGGGCGATATATGACATTAGGACGATATGTGTTCCCACTGTTAAGGAAAGGGCGGTTTTATTGAATTTATATCAATTATTATTCAATAAATCATTTATTTAACAATACTTTTTCGTTTTGTCTAACAAAAAAATCTGTATTTTCAACATTACTAACAACCAATCAGGCAACTTAATTCTAGTAAAAAAAAGTAACTACTATTTCTGTTTTTAAATACAAAATCATGTTACATTATAAATGTATTAAAAATATATGTTATTATAACATGTATCATAAATAAATATACTTTAATCTTAAATTTAATCTTTTAATAACGAGTCCATTGTAACAAGGTGTCGATTATTTTTAAATATTTGTTTATACTTCGGGTCTTTCTTATTATTCTTTGTCGTCGGATCATAGATGAACAATCTGTTTATTAAAACTCTCATGAAATTTATTTTTATAAGTCTTTCCTGAACTTTATCCATTCTGGCCTTGTATGCTTCACTTTCATTTTTCTGGTTTTCTTTATCATATGCTTCCTTTCTATCTTTTAATATTTCACTTATTGCAACTTGATTTTTATAGTTTGTAAACAAATTTATAGATTCATGTAATTCTTGTTGTTGTCGAATACGTAGTTCTCTTATGATTGTACAATTATTTTTCATTCGTTCCAGTTGTTCTATTATTTTTTCTTTGTATGTTTGAAAAGCTACATTACTTGAATGTTTAAGACATTTTAAAGTATGAGTCGTAAGTACGTTATTACAAACACTGTCTATATTTTGTGATCTTTGTAGTTTATTTATTAGCTCTAGTTTTTTCCGGTTAATATCTGCCTCTGTGTAATTCTTACGTATATCAGAAGTATTTGAAACTTTAAGTACTTTTAACTTAGACTCAATAAATTCTACTATTTCTTTTAATTTCAGTATTTCTTCTTCTTGTGATGTGTTTTCTTTTACATTGAAAATTCCAGTGTTCAATCGTTCTAACGCCTCATTAATATGTTGACAAGTTTGTTTTAAATCAGGTCCTTCTGCCATTCTGATTGTAAAATAAATGGTATAATATTCAGGACAAATTTAATAATATTCACTTTTTGAATACAAAACTAACCACAGTTCAAACGTTTGTCAACTGTCAATTTAGCAGTGTTACCACTACACCAATAACGTGCACAAAAGTCTATGCAGGGCATGCAATATAAAAATATATATCCCTATTACTTATAATGGCTGGTAACGCAACAATAATAATAAATATACAAATTTATCAAAATATAATTTTAAAGCAAAACCTAGTTTTTATTTAAATAATTATAAAAAAATCGTTTTTAAAACCCTTTAAACATAAGGGATATTTGACATTTTTTAAAATAGCGTTTTCGCCAAACGCCGAATATGCGGATGGCTGCTCGCCGCAAATATCCAGTGCTCGTCTTTTCCCATTTTATGTCCGTTTTTTGGCCGCCAAGAAAGTGTGCAAAATGTATCAATTTTTCGTCTTTCTTAAAATTTAATACAATGTAGACATGAAAACAAACCCAACAATAAAGGAGTAATGGCGTAGCAACATAAATATTAAGAACTGAACTTGTTCTATATTCCTGAAGAATTATCTTCAGAGATGATAGGTGATAATTGACAAATATGCTCGTAAAAAACGGCGCAGAATCAAATTATTTTAGATAATTCATGGTACCTACTTGTGATTTAGTTTTATTTTTATTATATTGGTATTTGTAACTTGATGTGCGAAATATTAAAAAACAAAAAATGTTATAATCACACAATAAACAGGTCTACTCTTACCTGACAGCACGGACCACCCTGACAGTTGGGTTAAAGGCGCAACGGTTCATTAATCTGTGGTGGGGGGTGAAATATGAAACGGAGCTCATTCTGTCCTAACTATACCGCAGTAAAAATCGGAAAGTATAAACCGCTCTATAAACTATAAAAGTTTTAAAGATCTCATCTCAGACAAAAATAATATTTGTTAAATTTCAATCTCATGCTACACCAATATGTAGTAATAGCGTCCGTTATAGATCCCTTTTCACTTACGTGTTTAATTCTGTTAAATCAGAGTAACAGTATGGTATTACGAAAATATTAATAATGTCTATATCGCACTTATATTGCAACGCATTTACAACCAATGAATGAAAGAAACAATGTTAAATCAAAGAAATTGTGTTGAAACGCGCAAATAATAATTATCATATACATTATAATATTAGTATTTGTACAACGATAATAGCGGATTTTAAAATATTTTTTCAATATTTAGGGAATTTATTATCACAATATGTGAGACACTGGTTGTCAGTATTGTCAATTTTTTAACCAAAAAATGTAAAAATACCTATTTAAGTTGATATGAACTTGATATTATTTCGTCACATTGAACAACAGTAAATTATAGTATATAACGACTGTACAGCCCTAATTTAGGTTTTTTAAAAATGTACATACGATATATATTTACGTCCTAATTATGACGTGAAATGACAGTTCGTGTTTTTCTGAAAAATTTGTGGTGAAAGACGAAATGCTTATCTGAAATATATATTTTAAATGAATCCTTTGTACAGAAAATGAATTCGTTATACAATTTTATGAAAGAAAAGTACGTGTTAGTCGTGATAGAATGTGCAGCTTTCAATAACAGTACCCATTTGAAATTGAACCATCTGGACATCATTGAGCTACCAATCACAGTAGCAGAATGCACAGAACTGCTGAAACTGTGTTTACAACATAATAAACTCTCAACATTACCAGATGAAGTAAAACTTTTAATCAATTTGGAACATTTAGCTCTGGATTTTAATAATTTAACAACAATACCCGCAACGTTATGGAGTTTACACAATTTGGTAGAATTAAATCTTGGTCATAATCCCATCAAGAAATTGCCCCCAGAGATAAAAATGTTAAAAAATTTAGAAATCTTATGGGTAAATTCGTGTGAGTTGAATGAATTTCCCGATGAACTCTGTGATTTAGAATTATTGTATACTCTTGGAGCAAGGAACAACTTTATTAAAACGTTACCTGCTAATTTCCACAAATTGAATATAAGGTAAGGAAAATTAAATGGCACAATTTTATTTACAAAAAATAGATAAATGTAGGAAACGATATCTAAGGATCATATTTATTAGGCGAAAAATTGTACAGCTTATTTCTTAAATGATATAAGCAATATCTAGTATTTCAAAGTATTTAAACATTTTCGTTGTTCATTTTATGATTAGTAAATATTTTTCGTTTAATCTTATACCTTTTATCAAAGATATTAACTGTACAATTATTTAAACAAAAAATCACATTTGTTTATACATTGATGATGGAGATAATAGTTATTTAACTATCAAGTGTGTTAATGAGGGCGATTAATGATCGAGACATTTTAACGCGTTCGCTGCGCTCACGCGTTAATTGTTGAGAGCATTAATCGCCAATTAACACACGTGTTAGTTACAAAAATTTTTCGTTGACCGTATCTTACTTAAATGGAAAATCTAATTTTATTCCATGACAATTTTTTTATGTTAGTAATGGTTGACCGAACGTCAAATTTTACGTCAGAAAATCAATAAGTTTTGTCATCAATTGTTTTCAGTGGGTGCGTTCAGTTTACTTAATGCTAGACAACACAAGCGGTTTTTTTATGTTATTTGAGGAATTTTATTCTTTCAAATTCATTTTAAAGGTATGCTACGTGAATATACCTAGCTAGTAAGTGGCAAAAGCATGACTTTAAATTCTGTCTACCTTTTTGCTACAACTTAGCGTTAGCAATACATGCTGTGTTCCATGTGGTGAACGCACCCAATAAATCGTTTATTAATAAAAAAATCATGCATTAATAGGGGTCATTAATGAATGATTTTCTATACATTAAGATAGCCTATTAATAAACGGTCGACGGAAAAATATGTTAATGAAATATAAATGGAGAATGTGACTAAATTTTGATTTTACGTACAGGGTGTTGACCGCGACACCGAAACATAAGAATTTAATATGTAAAATATTTTCGTAATTTTCTGCTTTCCAAATTATTTTAGGGAAAAATGCTTCAAATAAAAATTGTGGACCATAAAATTCTGCATCTGAGTAAATAAGCATAATTAATTTTACATGCTCTATAACGGCAGAAATTAGGTATGAACATGTCGAAAAGCATCTCAAAAATAGCGATAGCCATAGTATTTCAGACAGATAAATAAACAAATGTTTGACGTTTTACCTGTCAAGTTACGTAAATATATTTTTATTAGGTATTATTTGTAATATATGTTCCATTGAACATTATCTATTAATTTACGTAAATAATTTTTCACATTAACAGAAATTACAAATAATAAATAGCTATTTGTGTATTAAAGAGCAAAATAGGATTTCGAGAGAATGCCGCGCTTCTGCGCCACGCGGCAACAACCTCAACCCTCAATCAACAATATCCATTTGCGCTCGAAATACACAGAATATTTTTTCTACAGTCGCCACAGTGGGGTCCTCCACCATAAAAAAATAAAATGTACACTTTGTACTTACACTACTACACAATTAATAAGGATTAATATAAAGAAAAAACGTCTTTCATTTTTAATTTTAATTTATCGTTATTTCCTATTCTTCTTGACCTATTGCTTCAATCTAATCTAAAAATTTTAGACTTTCGTTTTTTAAATGAATGCCCGTTTTTATTTTCACAATAGTGCGGCATTTTTTTTGGTTATGTAATATACCGACAGAGCAGTTATGTCAGATTGATTTGTAAAGGTGGCAAATGTGTCACTACAGTGCCATTAGTTCCTGACTAAACGTTTCCATTAAGAATGTAGACAAGTGACATTTCTCAACATTGTATAGTTAGAAATTTGGACAGCGAGCGTTTTTTCTATTTTATCGCGCTAGAGCGGCAAAGTGCCATTTTGCGTTGACAAAAGAGAGCGCAAATGGCTACTTTCTATGTAGACTGTAGAAAAAGTTTTTACAATTTTCATAAATTTACAGCGTCGGCAGCCTCTGTTGTAAATCTAGTATTTTAGTGCCTAGTTAAACAAATAATTATATTTTTAATTTCATGTTTTAATTGTACAATAAATTTTTAAAATTAAGAACTTCAATGTCACCGGAGGTACGGGTCTGCTCGCTGCCTATTATATAATTCAAGACAAAGAGCAAACTAATATTGCAGGTTACAAAAAAAAAGAACAGAATAACGTAAAAGTATAAAAATTGTTCCTAATTTTGCTCCACCATAATCGTTATTTTTTTTGGTTTCTTATTCCGGTTGCAAGTGTTTTTCCGTTTAATTCACAGATAACGCTGCAAGCATTTGTGAATGTTATCAGAGATCTCTACGTCACATCCGCTAATGGGGAAGTTTAGCTTTATTGAAATTACATGTAAAATATTTTTTAATCGTAAATATACGAATAAGTATAACTTAAAATGTAATTGAAAGTTAAAATTATGTTCCCGTTTATTTATAATTATTTATCATAGAACTTTTGTGACTTATGCGCATGCCTAGAAAGGATGGTGAGACATGACTTTGGCTAGTTCACGTGGGTTTGTTTTTGTTTACGTTTCTGCGAAGTGAGGTTATGAGTTTTTAGTTAGAATTGGAAATGTATTTGTTTTCAAAACTATTATATGATACTTAATTTTTAATATTGAATACAATAATACACTAAATGAAATAAATAGAACTAGTCATTTGCACAAGAAGAACAACAAAACTATAATAATCACAACACAGAACTATCACTGCTTATAAACGTCAAAACATATGGATGCCATTTTTAAAACTTCCTGTTGTCATGTGAACCCAGCGCGCACCTGCTTAAGATACACTATACGTGAACTTCTGTGACGTCATTATTCTAGAAAATTTCAATTTTTGAGAAATCTATGCATCTCTGAGTGAAATACAATATAGAAGATCACTTTTGAAGACATTCTTAAAATATTAAAAAAAAAAATACGCTAAACTTTCCCATTAAAAATTGGTAATAATTTTTTAAAAATTGTATCTGTTACTGAAAAAACATCTAAAAATTTAATATTTACGCTTCACGCAAATTAGTAGAATAGCCGTATCTTGTAGTTTCTGTATGTTAAAGTTAAATTATGTTTCAGATGGTTGACTCTAACTTTTAACAGAATAGAGTTTCTGCCAGATAACTTCAAGCTGCCAAATCTAATCCATTTAAATCTAAGTTACAATCATTTTACATCTTTGCCTTATCAACTAACCCATTTGGATAAACTGAGATTTTGTTTTTTAAAGTCCAATAAAATATCTCATTTGAATAATATGTCAATTTTAGAAGATTTAAACCATGTGATAAAAATAGATTTGCAAGATAATCCCATTATGTATTTCGATCATATAAAGGTAAGATAAGAAGATAACCGATTGGACGGATAATATATATTTGTTTATGATCTAGGAATATAAAAACGTGCTTATAACGAATACGAATATCGAAAATTATTCCGATTACGATTCAGATTCGTCTGGGGATTGGGAAGAAAGTCTAAACAGTTCGGAAATTGATTCCAGCAGCAGTGAATCCGAAGTCGAAGAAAATCCGGAATTTCGTTTACCACCATATACGTCTAGATTTTTACTATCGTGATAAATTTTTGTTACTGTCCAGCTGTGCTAATAAATGTTATATTTGATGGAAACTTTATTTTTTTTTTTTATTAAAACACAATACTAATACAAAACTTTAAAATACATGCTTTCAAAAATAAATACACACAAAAAGTAACAACGTAAATTTTTTGTGGTAATAACACCGTTTAAATTATGAAAATACAATTTATTAATTAGTCAATTGAACATTATAACAAATGTATATATTTATTGCTAATGGCGCGAAAATTATCTAAGGAGGAAACAATCGGCAAAATTCAAAAACAATCTGTAATGTATATGTAATTCATAATTTTATTAATATTTGCTATTTTTATAATTAAAGTAAAAAACTGAAATAAATTATACAGGCTGATCACGCGAGAAAGAACCAGCAATTATCTCCGTCATTAAGCGAGATAGCGATTATCTTCAAATAAACAAATTTACTATAGACAATATAGGCAATAAGATGTTGTATCAAGATGCGTTCTGTTACTTCCGGTTCCGGAATATGTGACACCAACTTTGAAATTTCAAATAGAACATACTATATTTTTTTATATTTTTGAAAAGTACATAAAATTTGCTTTACAATGGTAGTAAATTAATAGTACATTATATTATTAAAAAATAAAATAGCGGACGTTTGAAATATGAACATATTGAATAAAAAAAAATCAAGTGTTGAGATTTTATTGTTTTTCTGTTCATAGATGATATTTTTTGAGATAAATTCATTTATATGACGTAACCTAGGGAACAAATCCAATAAAACAAAAATCCACACTTTTTTGACTTATTTTATAAGATATTTCAAACGTCCGCCATTTTACTTTTTAATAATACAATGTCCTACTTATTTACTGTCACTGTAAAGTAAATTTTATGTACTTTTCAAAAATATAAAAAAATATGGTATGTTCCATTTGAAATTTCAAAGTTGGTATCACATACTCCGGAACCGGAAGTAACAGAACGCATCTTGATACGACATCTTATTGTCCATATTGTCTATAGTAAATTTGTTTATTTCAAGATAATCGCTATTTCGCTTAATAACGGAGATAATTACTGGTTCATTCTCGCGTGATCACCCTGTATATGTTTCCGAATAATTGCCTATTCTTTCAAAAAGACATAAAAACTGCACACAATTAAACTGAGAACTATATTCATTTAATGAGGTCATGCACGCTTTTCATTTTTAACTTCAATCGATAGAGTAATGAAAAATATTTTTTATTTTTCCTCAAATCGATCATTAATAATGAAAAAATGCAATTAAAAATGACATTGTTCAAAAAGCGGCTGATTTTCTCCGCTTTGCTGCTCGCCCCGTGACGTCACATTTCAATATAAACATATCGGTAAAACATTGTTTTGTGCCTCGCGTGCGTTTCTATAGCTAAACAATCTTCTAGCGTCTAATCTCAAATCTTTACAAAGAAGCATAGCTGATGTGACGCGTAGATATCTTCAGGTCAAATGTAAATTATATTTATAAAAATGAAAAGAATGTTGTTATATTAATATATTATATATTTAAATATGTAATTTTCTATTTATAGTCTATATATTTTTTTCTTTCAGCAATTCTGTGTTTATATGATAAGTCTTTATGAAATGCAGTTCTGAAAAGTGACGTCACAACATGGCTGGTTTTTGCAACTTTTAAAAATATACTTTAAAACAATTTTATACAACAAAAAATGTAAATAAAAAATAATTTAATAATATAGCACGATTTTTTTACATGACCTTATTATGAATATAATTTAAATGACAACTTTTCATAAACCTATGAATATAACTTGAAATTTAAATACTTAAAAAGACTTAATACCTACTATTTTATCTTGTTTGTGTATGGCTATCTTTTGCACTTTTCTGGTAAACCTTTTGGAAGAATAACGCATTTTGGAGAAAAATATTCTTTGTATTTACATATGAAAACAATTTGATAGATTTTCCCTGGAATTGAATGAATATAAAATACATACGTGCTACGTGTGAATGTTAAGATGTGTTGTTGACATTGTTATTAACGGGTGCTGCAAGAATTACGGTGTGTTGACCTCCGCTGCTCACTTTGTGGACGATGCGTTCTTGGAGTTGCTTGCTCTTGATGAGCGTCGGTTCCAAGCAGTCGTCTTCTTGGCCAGTGCCGAGCTGACCTGAGGTGCCCATGCCCCAGCCAAACAACTCACCTAGAAAGGAATTATTTTTTTTATAAAAATAATACATTTAATTTAAAAATATGTAATAATGGTCCCGTAAACCAATTTTTACCTCTAGCTACCCTTGGTAAGGGAGGTATAGGGATCTTGCTAAAAATCGCATATCGAGATTTTGGTAAATGACCACGTTTTAAGGTCCATATAATCCAATTTTAACATTTTCACGATGATGTGTGTGTGTACGTGTGGATCCTCTTTACGCTCTAACTCAAATACTATCATTTAGAAAATTTTGAAACCTTGTATTTCTACCTTACTCTTATATTAGATTTTGGAGTAAATCAGATAACCAGAAATGGCACTTTACTGGAAGCTCAAAATAGTTTTTCTTCGAAAAATACCTTTAATTGTTATTTTTTAGAGATTTATGTTATATAAAAATTAAAGATTTTTAAATTTTCTAAAGGTTTGCATTAATACTTTTTCTATATATTTTATGGATAAATTTATAAAACTATCTATAATTTTAATCCGGAAGCCTACGTTTTAAACACAACTCATACACATGGTTACACAATTCAGATCTCAAATGTTTGTAACTGACAGATATACAGGGTGTTTCCTTTAAAACAACCAGCGCTTTTTTGGGCGAACTAATGACTTTAGAGAAAAATGTTATATACAAAAAATTACCAGGAAAAAGGGCTTAATTTATGAGGAATAATAAAAAAATTCAACCAGTGGTTCTCAAACGGTAGAATAAAATTATATTTTTTTAAATGGCAACCTATATAAATTTTTTGTCCATTAGATAGAGATTTTTTTTTCTGATTTCAACGATATAAATATGATATGGGGTTGTATAACAATTATTTCGAGAAAAATGATATTAAAAATCAGAAATAATTCTACAATATTGAAGTAGGCTATGCAATAAACAACTATTAATACGACTATTGCCTAGGTTACGATAGTATATTATTTTCTTATATCTAAAATAACTTGTTTTACTAAGAAAATCATAATAACAAATGAACTTCATAACGACGAAATATCAAAAAATAATAATTGTTCTCAATAATTCACGAGTGGGTTGCACTTTTTGGGGATAAAGCCGTGAAAATCTTCGTATCGTAGAATTTAAATTTCTTTCACACTCTCCATACATAACAGTAAGATTAAAATAGTCTAAATTTGTTAATTCTTGCAACTGCAAAGTCATTTTTTATTAATAAGTAATTAAACAATTACGAAAACAAACATTTAATAACGTAAGTAACAAAACTATCTGTCACCTGTATCATTTGTTTGCATTTATTTATTGCATAGCCTACTTCAATATTGTAGAATTATTTCTGATTTTTAATATCATTTTTCTCGAAATAATTGTTATACAACCTCATATCATATTTATATCGTTGAAATCAGAAAAAAATTCTCTAATGGACAAAAAATTTATATAGGTTGCCATTTAAAAAAATATAATTTTATTCTACCGTTTGAGAACCACTGGTTAAATATATTTATTTATTATTCCTCATAAATTAAGCCCTTTTTTCTGGTATTTTTTTTGTATATAACATTTTTCTCTAAAGTCATTAGTTCGCCCAAAAAAGCGCTGGTTGTTTTAAAGGAAACACCCTGTATATCACTGTCAACGAACTAATAATTTCAAATAATAATATTAACGTTTTATAAAGAAAATAATAAATGGAACAATAATTATATGGAAAGGAACTTAATACAGTTTCCAGCATAAGTAAATATGTAAAAATATAGGTAAGATAATAAAAACATATATCATCACGGCATATTACCCATTGATGGGTGAGCCAATCTGCTTTGTACGCGGATGTCGGTAATAATGATGACATATTTGTTCCGTGTAGGCGTTTACCAGGCGTCACTTCACGCGAATCTTGGAAATGGGTTCGATTCCGACCGACGCCAAATATTTTAGAATTTGAAATGGCACAAAATTGACCCCTGTGGTGTACTCTCCACGCCAGTAATGATTATAGGTAAGTACATAAATAAATAAAATAAATTAATCATCAGGGCATATTACCCAATGTTGGGTCAGAAAATTATTTAGCTTTACTACTAATCAGCAAGTATTTTACGATTTTTATAGCACGATCCCTATACCTCCCTTAGCAAGAGTAGCGGGAGGTAAAAGTGCGATACTGTATGTTTTATAAATTATTTTCTATTTTTTGTTTACGCAAATCTCCGATAAAACTTGTTTTATTTATCAAATAACACCACGTGATATTTACATTGTTTACGACAATATTTGATAACAAATTAAATATTTTGTGCAAATAATAATTATCGTTTTATATAAACACCCATTTAGACTTATTTTAATTGAAAATTAATAGGAACCTAATAAATTTACTATCTTATAAGATTATTTAAAGTACATATTATGAAAAAAAAATTACTCACCCTTGTCGGTGACGGCAAAACTCGTAGATGTTCCACAGCCAATATAAACACATTTTTTGTCTTTCAGAGTAGGAATTTGCTGTATTTCTATCGCATCTTCACAGTCCTTTCCCAGACCTAAACGGCCATATTCTTTACGCCCTATAGCGAAAACTAACCCTTCATCATCTAAAAGTATTGTATGATGTGGGGCCGCACAAATTTGTTTCCATTTTCGTTTTGATAGCTCTTTAGAAAGGATTGGAGTGAATTGAGTCGCAATAGATTTTATACCTACAATAAATAGACATGAAATTGATTCCCAGGAGTGGCAAAAAAAACGTTAACTTACCAATTTGATTGTAATTGTTGAGACCAAAAACATATATGTCATTTTTATTATTTACTTTGGCGAATGTGCAGTAAGTCCCGGCCCAAATGTTGTCGAATATTAACTTAAGACTAACTTTTGTTTGGATGGGGTTTGGTGTTAAGAGTCGGGCTAAAAATAAATTTAACTTAGAAACTAGTACAAGACACTTATTTCATATTATAGTATTTTGGTCATTGTATACAATTATTCTTAAAATAAATAGAATGTAGGTCTTCCATCTGTTTCATTATTAATTGCTTGATCTTTAATGGTTTGGGATGTCATATTATTCTGTTTCAAGTTACTATACCGTAGTCAAATTTTAACTATCTTAGATAAGAAAGCGAAAATATACGTAAATTATTGAGTATTAATGATTTTTTTTTGTTTAAATATTAATTAGTTCACAAACTACAAGCGAATGAAGTCGATTAATAATTAGTATGACGTATCATGACCTAAGTAATTTGATTAGTTGCCTGATTCTAAAAGCGAGACTCGCACTTCTTGAGCGCCCGCCCACAGTGAAACTACCAATGGATAAACACTAGCGCCATCCGCTGCCATAGTCAAACTATTTCAATGTTCTATAATTTATTAGAAAAAAATGGATTTTATTTATGTTATTTAATAATAATAATAATTTCTTCATGAATATAACGTATAAGTTCTGGTGAGGACATGCTACGTCACGTATTTTGTTTTTATGACGCGTTGCACTAAAATTATTTGTTCATCCTGTTTAAAAAAAAATGGTTAATTTTTTTTTTTTGAAAAATATTGTACGTAATATCAGAAAATATGGGTACTAGTTCAGGAAAACTTGGTATTATGAAAGAAATATGTTTAGAAATAAAAGCATATTACAGTGAAACCTTATAAAAGTATTAATGAACATGGTTTATAAAAAAAAAAATTGACTTAAAATCCTCGAATTTTCAGAATTTGAGACAACCAGAAAAAAAAGCATACATATTTGATGATTTGAAAACGATAAAATCAAATTCAGTAGTCAGCGAATAAGAATTTTGTATCGGCCGCGAGTAGACACGTGATTCGAGCGACCTTGAAGTGCATGGCATCAGCTGATTTGTGTGAGCTTGTCACCAACAAACGAATTGTAACCCAACATATTTTAAGTCGATTAATTCAGTAACTATTTATAGTAAATAAGATACCGGAATAAAAAAAAATCTTGTTCTCGTTAAGTAGTTTACAATAATTTTCGGTTCGTGGTGTATTCTACTTTTAAAATAAATATATAAAATTAAATTTAATAATTGTGTTCTGTGATTGTTCAGAGGGTCTTGATCAAGTATATGATCCTGAAAAGGTGTTAAAATATCTTGTACCAAATTTCTACTTTTCAATATTTGGAGCCAAATGGCGTGGGTCTTGTCACTTATAAAATGTATTTAAAAACGCCTTTTTGTTGCAAGAATAGGTCTGAAACGGGTTTTCGACTATTTATAATACTATATGAAAGAAAAGAAATTTAGTGTAACTTTATAAGAAGTGATTTGTCGGTTGTGAGGTTAGTTTATTTCGTACATATTTATTATTCGGTAAAGTCAATAATTTTGTATTTTGTAATTATATTACATAATTAATAAATATGGTCTCGTGGCCGTGTGCCCGAGTGTCTGGTCGAGAATCTGGGGACCCGGATTCGATCCCGACCGACGCCAAAAATTACATCGAATTTTAATGGCACAAAATTGTTCCCTATGGTGCACTCTCCACGCCAGCTATGAGTGCCCGTGAGGTGACGCCTGGTAAGTGCCGACACGGTACAAATATTCCATCATTACCGATATCTGTATACAAAGCAGATTGGCACACCCAGCAATGGGTAATATGCCGTGATGAAATATTTATTTATTTATTAATAAATATTTTACGTTGAATTTTTTTATTTTTATAACGATAAACCTATTTTTCGTCGTATTGGCGCTTAAATTTTGACTTTAGCACTGAATGGCATCTAGTGAGAAATGCTCGAACAGGACTAAATATTTCTCTATCTCTAGTTATCTCTTTCTGGCCAGCCGAAATCAAAACATTCAGTCATGAGGGATAAGGAATGTTTTGTCTAGTTATATTTCGTCGTTGGTGAAAATGGTCCATTGTTTTTTTTTGTTTTGAGTTAAAGGCTAAAAGTTGTTTTTTGTTAATTTTAAAAATATCTCGTTATCTCGATTATTATCAGATATACGAAAAAAAAACTTTTAAACAATTTTTATTCTGTATCTTAGGTAGAAGAATGTGATGGTATCACTTGGGTTGCGTTAATAACATTCATTTTGTTAGTTATAAATATTTCATGGGAAATAGTAAGATATTTGTAAGTTATAAAATACGGGATTTTCGAAGATATTGATATTACACTAGAAAAAATAAACATCTCGCAGATATTTTATAGGTGTTACACGAAAATATAAAATATTTTACGGATGACATTGAATACGAGGATTAGGAGTACTTTTTTCAACTTACTGATTCCTGTCCTGGAAGCTGTCCTACCACTTGCGCGTTCGGTAATCCTTCCGAGTTGTCCTTGCTCAGCACATCCACACGTATATATCTGTCCATTGTTTGTGAGCATAACCAGATGGTCACCTCCTGAAGCTATTTTTACAACAGTTTCATTCGGTAACATCTCATAGGGCATGCGCTCGTTACCATTGAGCGTTAAGCCCATATTACCATGAGAATCCTACAAGAATAAAAATGAATTATTTTAGTTTTTATCTCAATTATGAAATATATTTACTCTGAAGGTTCCCCAAGCGTAGACTTTGCCATTTTCAAGTAAAACAGCTGTGTGGGAATCTCCAGCTGATATTTGAACAGCTTTATCTGGGAGAACTACTTCTCCAGGTGTGAATTCAGCGTCTTCTTTGTCAGAAGTGTTTCGGCCTAAGGCTCCTTCGTCGTTACATCCAAACGTTATAACCTACAAATAAAAAACGTGGTAAAATATGATTATGGGTGGAAATAACCGAAATATTACCTTTCCTTCTTTAGTTAAACAAACTGTATGCATGCCTCCGGCATAAATATCAGTTATTTCATGGTCTAAAACAACTAAAGCAGGTCTACTTTTTTCTAGAATGTCGCTACCTAAACCTAATTGTCCAACATCTCCCGCTCCAGTTACTAATACTACTCCAGAATGTGAATAAGTCGGAAATGCCGGTGTACTGATAGTTACTAAAATAATTTATGCATTCAACACAATTTTATAATCAATAATTAACAAAGATTAGCTGCAAAATATAACGTATTTGCTAGTTTAATTATCATATTTACATTTAACTTTCTTGTGTCCCTTGATATCTGCTACCTTATTAACAGAATGTGTCCGCTTAACGCCTTTTCTTGTAGACATGATTATAATAACTGAAAATTAAATTGAAATAAGTTCCAACATTGAGGTTATCCACTTAAAACTTCAAATAAATATTTAAATAACTGGCTACTTACCAAAAATTTAAGAGTTTAAAAATAAAAAAGTAATCCTTAATCTAATTTTCCTTAACACAGTCAAATTTTCACAGAAATAATAATTTTTCCACGATCTGAAATCCCGAAAGCGGGAACGAAAAATATTTGCATGTGGGAATGAGAGGGGGAGACCATGTGTTAACGGCTGCGCAGATGTATGGACCAAACAATATTGCAGCTGGCTTTGCTTTTGCGCACAGAAGAACCGGGAAATATTGTGAAACTTTGTGAAAATTTATAAAATTATGTAGTAGAGTATATAAAATATGTAACGTACATTAAAATATTTACAGGGAAGAATAATGAGAACTAGCACTAAATAGAATAAGTGATTTTGTTCTACAATCAAGAAGAGTACTACTTTTCGTGATGTTTGAAGAACATAATTTAAATTATTATTTTTTACATATTTCAAACAAAAATATATTATCTATATCTAATATTAATAGCTAATGTAAGAAAAAATAACAAATTAACACTAAAATAGATAGTATGTACTGCGGCACAAACTCAATACATTATGTAGTTCGACAAACTTCTCACAGATGACTATACTATGGTCGTTCTGAATATTGAGCGCTAAGTTTTTAAGCTTTCTATTTCTAACATCTTTCTAATATACACATAATAGCGTTGGTTTAAATAGGAGTACAAATTCTGCCCTTTGATTGGTCAGAATGCAAACCTAGTTCACAAAAACGAAAAAAAATATCACTTGTTAGTTGTCAGTTATGTTTTAATCCCTTGTATATTTTTACAGATAATACTATTTATTATTGACAAAATTTGGTTTTACGAATTTAAATTATTTATTTAATACATGTAAAATCGGTCGGCTCTCAAGCGCCATTTATTATTTTCTTACGTGAAATGATATACAGAATTTCTAACTTTTGAGAATATCATTGAAAATGTTTAAATTATTCATTTTTACCTCTCGCTAAGAGAGGTATTGGATTCATGCTAAAAATCGCATATCCACATTTTAATGAATAAGCACGGTTTAAGGTCCTACAACCCGATTTTATTATTTTTACGATATGTGTTTGTGCGTGCGTGCTTGCGTGCGTGGATGCGTGCGCGTGCGTGTGTGTGTGTGTGGATGTATGTGTGTGTGTGTGTGGGGATGTTGGAAGGACGATTTCTCAAAAACTATAATACTTAATATCGGTTTAACTACGTATTTCTCAATCGGACATTACTGGGAAGTGCTGAAAAGGTTTTGGTAATAATTGGACAACCGGAAGTAGCAGATTCTTAAAAAAAATCTTCTATGTATCAGTATCAAAAACATTATACATTATTACTATTCATTTCGAGTATATAAGCCAAATCTCACAAGGTGTAAATTAGGTGAGCTGCATTACATATTAGTTAGGGTGGTGACTTAAATTATTCTTTTGATATTTATAAAAACAAACATTAACGGAATAAGTTGAAATTTAATTTACATACTATACTTACATTATTTACAACTTATTAGTACCCTGACAAGCCGCCACTGGTAATATTAAAGGAAAAATAATGTTTACCTGCAGTCTGCAGTTGGAAAATTAACATTTTCTGTGCATTTTTTAAAATAAGAAAATAACACTATTAAGACTTGGCATAGCCTTGAAAATAATATTTTTCTACAGTCTACATAGAAAGTCTACAGTCGCCACGACTGTAGAAAAAATCTTGTGTGTGTTTCGAGTGTAAATGGACATTGTCGATTTCGATTTGCGTCGCGCGGCAACAACCTCTCATTCGAGAATGTCCTATTTTGCGCTCTTAATACACAAATAGCTATTTTGGACTAATCCTGTATAATTTTAAAACAATGTATAACTTGAGCGATGGTCGACTGTAGAATGGATAAGGGTCCAGGTCCAGGGAGAATAATCGGACAAGCAGTCTACTGATGAAAATTTTATTTCACGCCAACGTTTCGACTAAGACATTAGGTATGTTCGTTTGTCTTACTCTAAACATGTAGGAGTACTCTGATATTTTTCTCTTATTCGCTTAGATCAGATTTGAGCAATTACTCGGAGCGTATACAAACGAACATAAATTTTGTGTAATGCAAGGAACTTGTCAAAACTTTAGTTATTATAAAAAAATAAATATTTGAAAAACATGGGTCTTTTTATAGAAAACGAAATAATAAAAGTTGTCTGACAGTTGCAATAAAGATGAAAATGTTCCAAAAATTTAAAATTATTTATTAGCATTTAAATATAACCTGAATTGAAAAAAATATAAGTAAAAATAAAAATATTTTATTCATTAATAAAATTTTCGTGCTATAAATATTTTGCACTTTATGTTTATTTATGTTAACCACTTGACTGAGATTAATCTAAACACAGCCCAACTGGGAAAATATCCACAATACTTGCTTGCTCTTTCTTACTCCTCCTTTCTACATGGAGTAAGAAAATCATGATCTAAGCAGAGATGAGCAACTGCTCGATTGAAACCGAACAAAATTCGAGCAATGATCTGCGACAAACGAACGCGGATTTCCGCATGGAGTACAAAGAGTAAGACAAACGAACAGACCTATAATTCTTCATCAGAGCATATAAATTGAAAAATTGCAAATAAATATATTGTACAACTGAGGTGAAAAAACAGACAAAATTATTACAAATGGTGTAAAAAATGCCTAAATTAATAGTTTTAGCAAATGAGGAACAATTATAAAATAGAATTTCACAGAGTTGAACATTGCAAAGGATAAAATTAAACAAATAAATACCATGATAAAAGGAATTCACAGTCAAATTGTAAAATAATGTTATAAGTTAATAATTGTAGGCGCAACGCAATATTAAAATAGTGGCCGAACTATTCTGATTTGTGTGTTATTATTAATTTAATTTAGTCTTTTTGCTGCTAATTTAAGCTGAAATTGTATGTTGCACGGTAATAATATAATTATTACAAAAATTATAAGAATAAAATATTTAATGAGTTTTGTGTAATATATTAAAGGTCATTTAGGTAAAATATTATGCCCGCAGAACTAACATGATTTTGGATTCGTATTTTCTATCTCTTTATTGAAAAGGTCTATTTTAGGAATTTTATTTTAACAGAGTAAACTATTCTTAATAATGTTTATTATTAGAGATAGTTTGAACACAGTTGACGGTCGTATATTATAATTTCCAATTATCAGACTGTGACAAAAATTTTAATTAAAAAATACTTGTGAGATACTTTTCAAAATATATTTTAATAATGGTAAACTGTCAAGTCTACCAAATTTTAATTACAAAAGTTTCTATTCGATGTCAACATTCAATGTTCGATGTGAAATGGTGCGAGTACAAATTAGCAAAATTGCATCGATCTAATCTGTCACTTTTATGTAAATTTTTGTTAATTTACGGTTTATTTGATCCAGATAATGAAGGCAAACATTTATTTTTCATTCTGAATTGCGGTTTTTCAATCAAATGCGTTTATTCAATGCCGGAGTGCTTATGTGATTGCAATCAGACAAAGAGATTTTGTTTAAAATATTTGAAATTCATTGCACTTCATCAAAGTTAATATTAGATTGGCTTATGTTCAGATAGGGAAATTCATCGAACTGATTGTTGCATTCAATGAGGCTGAATGGGAATATAGTTAGTGAATTAGAATTAGAAGACCAAGACGAAATATTTGAATAAGATTTATGAAAAGAGAAATGCTGGGTTTATACAGACAATTAATTTACAAAAATAAATTACATCATCGCCCAGCGCGGCGATCGTTCTAGCATGTTCGACCGGTGGCGGAGGTCGTGTACTCCTAGTGTCAGAGGCGTCGCACGTTACATTATTATAAAAATAATAATGATAAATACATAACGTTATTGTACGATAACGCTTCTAAAAGTTTAAACAAAATCAAAATTTATCCGTAACTTACGAATCAAGTAATACCATTAAATCTGTATTAGGTAATCCTAAAGATAAAATAGATACTAACAAAAAGTAGCAATCCCGAAAAATCTAGCGTAGGCAGGTGAGGCAGTGCCTCACCAGAAAAGAAATAAAGCTGCAAGTAAAGTAGTATGTAAATTAAATTTTAATTTATTCCGTTAATTATAAATATCAAAAGAATAATTTAAGCCACGACCATAACTAATATGTAATGCAGTGCACCTAATTTATACCGTATAAAGTGCTTCTCGAAATGAATAGTATAACTGCCTAATGTTTTTGATAAAGCATTCATTCCGGTAAGAAATACGTGCGCTAGACAAAGAGCTGTTTGAGGCACTGCTTCAAATGCTAAATGCAATGAGTGCGTATAGGATAAAATATAGTCCCTTTACCTTCCATGCGGCCCTATAGAGGCCGTTACCATACTTGAATAAAATCAACGCCACGTACTGATAAATTTTGTAAGTCTACTGCATATTTTTGCAAGCAAGATTAAATAATATAAGCTGCATATTGCATTCGACAATAAACAAACATAACATTCATAATCTGTCTTGTCTAGCATTTTTATTATAATAGGCTCTGGTTTGCGACTGGTATTGCAATAAATATTTAATTCTTTTATTTTTTTCGTTGTTTTTATAGTTTACCCACGTAGTGTTTTTGTAATTTGAATTTTAGTTGAAAACAAAAAACAAATAATGGCTTCGATAATTGAGTGAAAATATAAGGAATTTTGAAGATATTGTTAATTTTTTAATTAACAAAAATCCATTTAATCAACTGTTTTATGAAGATAAACTATTTGTCAAAGAATTTCCTAAAATGTTCTGTGATCTGGCAATTTATTTTTGTACATGAAAGGGGAAAAATATGCATTTGCACATCCCTTGAAAAAATGTAACTTTTCACCTTGAATGAAAAAAAAGTTTTAGTGCACGAGCCGCCAATGATAATCACAAAATATATAGTTCTAATATTAAACTTTTAAAATATATTAATAATGATAGATATTTAGATGGATACCTACGAGAGTTTAATAATAAATATATTTCAAAATAATTTGATGATCGCAGATCTCGATCCCATACCAAACTCTAAACTATTTGATTTAATATAAACTTAAATTATGCTTACGCCTTACACCCGAAAGTATAGAAAGGCTTAGGATTAAGTAAGTAAACTTAAATTCTATTTGTTATTGGACGATTTAAATTCAATATCATAGGACGAAATAATCTTAGTTTTAATTGGTAATTATTCACCTGTGACTCCCATCCCAGTCTCTTTGTTTTTCAGTGTTATTAGGTTTGGACCTCTGGCGTGGTTTACATGTTGAGTAATCTTAGTTTTACATTTGTACTACTGATGATGAGAACTTAGTTCTCAAAATACGTGTATAGTTTATATTATATTTTTAAGATTAAGTGTTAATTTCATTAGTTTTAGTTATAATTTAACTGTTATTATTAATCAATAATAACTAAAAATAATATATTTCTAATTTTAAATGTTCAATTAAACATTTAAACAACCATTACAATAACAAACATTCTGTGAAAGAATTCTTATTAAAATAGAGAAACTTGACTGGTATGTCAAGTTAGAATTGAAATCGTCTACAAATAAGGGAAATTTCCATTTCACAAATAACACGGAAAGGTGACATGACAACGAGTGTAATTAAATTCCTATCATATCGTCGCATTTATAAAGTTTGCATGCTATGTTATACTATAGAACAGATTTAAATGCATGAAAGGTTAAAATGTAGTTGCTGAAGCATAATTATTTGCGACGAACATTGCAATGTGTTGAATGTGTGAAGAGACAAATGTTTTCATGTATAGCAAAATGTGTTACATTGTCGTAAGAAAAGTAAATGATGTATAACTTTAAAATAATTCACAAAGTATATTTCTCGATGTTTGTTTGTTTCATATATTTGAATAAAGTCTTTTATTCTTATACGACATTAAATAAATAAATAAAAATATCATCACCGCTTAGAACCTATTTCTGGGTGTGCCAATTTGCCGATATTTTTTGAGTAAATACTATCTTTATGGGAAATTTGTAACCATCTATGAGACATGGGTTAAACACTATCAAGCTGAATCAAAAATAATGAAACAGTGGGAGAATAGGGGTTCACCGTTCACCATTTCCCAAAAAAGTCAATGCGCACGTTAATTCAAAAAGTCCAATGGGCCTGCCGAAAGTTTATTTTGATTTTTTTGTAATTAAAAATTGAAATATTATAATGTTTTATTTCTTTTAATTAAGTACGCTTAATAACGGATAAAATAATAAATTTTGGCGCGTCAGTGTCACTACAAACGTGAGTCGTGTCTTTATCTGAACTAAAGTGACGTCAGAGTCACTAGTTTACACGAAATTTTTTAACTGCTTTATTATGCGTATTATTCTTGCTTCATTAGTATATAATAATAATAAATATTCACTGTGAAAATACTTGGAAAAATATTGTTCGATACAAGTTGTACAGAACTGTATAACGGGTTGCGCATCGATTTATTTATTAATAAAATTGCGTTTATACAGTCGTGTGATAAACAAAAAACCTAACTCGGAGTGTGAACAGAGAAACGTATGTTTGATCATTATTCAATTCAAAAATTATGCCAAATGGATCTTGAAATGTAATTTTAAGGAGAAAAGGTAATAAAGAAGGATACAGTATATTGCCATTTGCCGTTTTCTAAATTATTTCCATTTCTAAAATAAGATCCAAGAAGAAAAGGTTTATTAATAATAGGAGTTACCCCTTAATCTTAAAATAATAAAATAAGCTATATGCGTATTTCGAGAACTAAGTTCTCATCATCAGTAGTACAAATTTAAGCAGAGTAGTGAAGATTACTCAACATGTAAACAATGCCAGAGATCTAACAACTCTGAGTTGTTAGACTAAAAGAGTTAAAAATGCAGTAAAACAAAAGAAGCACAACAAAACTTGAATACAAAAAAATCTGATGTGACCAACACAATACCTTCCGCCATTTACCTATGGGGTATAATTTTTATATTACTTTATAAATTCATCCATAGAATATACAGAAAAAGTATTAAAGCAAACCTGTAGAAAATGGAATAATCTTTAATTTTTATAATAACAAATTGCGAAAAAAATACATTTAAAAGTATTTTTTGAAAAAAAAAACTATCTTGAGCGTCAAGTAAACTGCCATTTCCGGTTTTCCGATTGCCACCAAAATCTAATGGCTTCTTTCCATATTAGAATAAGGTACAAATACATGGTTTCAAACTTTCTGAATGATAGTATTTGAGTTAGAGCGTAAAGAGGATCCACACCACACACACACACACACACACACACACACACACACACACACACACAGACATCATCGTGAAAATGATAAAAATGGATTTTAGGGACCTTAAAACGTGGTCATTTACCAAAATCTCGATTTGCGATTTTTAGCACGATCCCTATACCACCCTTACCAGGGGTAGCGGGAGGTAAAAAAAAACAACACTAACTTTTTAAACGTCTGTTTGGTGGTCATACCTACAGAATTCTAAAACATTCAAATAGCCGCCAACGCAAAGTGACAGTCACACCCCAAACTTGGATTGGCTACAAACTAAGGGTCACGTGTGAGCCCGTGACCCATAACTTATAATAGTAATTCACTAGAACTTTCATTTGAAAAGTGAAACGTCCATTCTCTTCGTAATATCTCTAGCCAGTATTTAAATAATGCATGAATGCTCTACAGTCAGAGTAGAATATTATCATAATCGTTAGGTACCAGTACCAGGGCTTGTAACTAGCGCCACGTACGATGTACGGCTCATTTGCGAACGTCCTTATGTGACAGGATAGGCGTACGTAATTCCCCAATTCGTGCGTTACGCGTCAAATAAATTTACTAAATTGGGAAAGATTAATTAAGATGAAAATTAATTTCCATATTTATTGTTCAAACTGTCAAAGTAGGAGACACTTGTCCTAAATATTTATTAGATTTATAAGATGTTGAAATTTGGATATATTTTTCGCTGTTATAAATACATACGAGGCTGGATTGAAAAGTTTCCGGAAGGACATGAAAAAAAAAAAAATAATCTGTTGTGGCCAGCACAATACCTCTCGCCACTTCCGTTTTTGGTTACATAAGTACATGGCGCGAGCAGTCATGTTACATTGTTGCCTTTGACAAGCAGATATGGGGCCCGTGTCAGAATGACAATTAGTAATTATGTACATAGGTGTCAAATGTCAGAATTTTTAATTAAAAATTTCAAGACTTCCTAAATTCACGTACTTAATTTGTCACCAGCAGTGTGGAATTTATTTGTTGAGGAAAATAAAATACATGGAATTGGAAAATCACTGAATTTAGAATAAAAAATTATGATATTTGACATCTATGTACATAATTACTAGCTATCATTCTGGCACGGGCTCCCATATCTGCTAGCCAAGGCCAACAAAGTCACATGACTGCTCGCGCCCTATACTTATGTAACCAAAAACGGAAGTGGCGAGAGGTATTGCGCTGGCCACAACAGATTTTTTTGTATTTTATTTAATATTTCTTGTATACCTACACTCTAAATCAAAAATTCTACTTATATCTATTCTTTATATTTAGATTTTTAAATTTTAAATTCAATCTATGTAGAAATTTTGTCCTCTTCTAATTTTTCGAAATGTTTCCAATTCATTGCCGGGATTGTATTTTTGAAGGGTATATATAATATACCTATAAAGCTAAAGAAGAAGAAGAAGATCTCAATGTCAAGTGCAATTTGCATAGTTTGTTTATGAAATAATTTTACTGGAAATTTAGAATCTCTTGCAAGAAAATTTATGTATGGAATTTATATATAATACACCGGATTGAAGGAAGCTATTGTGCTGGCCACAACAGATTTTTTTAATAAAGAATTAAATGATAAAATTTTGACTTTTCGAGTTGTTAAGTAAGTCTTAAATTGATAACAGAATTTTTTACTTTTAATTTTCGATTTGTTTCAGACCTTTGAATCAAAATCAAAACGCACGGATGTCACACACTCTGTATAATAGTGTTACGAATGATATTAATAATCACGAAATGAGTATATAATAAATGTATTGTTCAATATGAGTAGATAAATATAAAATTATTCACTTACCTTGACACTGCTGTCAACGAAATCTGAAACAAAAATAAAAACATTATTTATTAACCCTCCAATAAAAAAATGATATATTTTTAGATAAAATATATGCTTGTTTAATTATAATCAAACAACCATCAATATGAACATGCTAAAATAAATACAAACAAATATAACGATTTATTTATTTTTAAAACATATTTATAGGCCACAATTTTATTCATATTTATGTACTCTAATAATATAAATATTTTGTTGAATCACATACGCGTATGTGTAGTGTATTTATTTTTTCAGTGAAATTTGAACACATGTGTTAATAACGGATCATATGTGCATGGTTTTTTTACCTCATGCCATATGTGACGATACATATCCTGTGAGGGTTTACAGAATGGGATTTATATCTCACAAAAAATAGGCGCGTATTACGTGCGCACTATTATAATAATAGCGCTGTTATGAAGCGCGCTTTTGCATTATATTCTTATGAGACTTTAGGGGAGGGGGGCAGGTTGTAAAGGGGGTAATTACCTCCCTAAGTAAATTGAAAATATATTGCTTTTATTATGAAGTACTATTATTTTAATTACATATTGAGAAAATCTTTCAGAATAATAACAACACAATATTAGGGTTAACTTTACTTAAATAAAGAGAACTTAACCACCAATATTGCGTTATTATTTTATTAATTTTTAAACATAAATTTATGTTAAACACCCTTTTATTATTAACCATGTTTTTATTTATTATATTATTATAATAATATTTCAAATAACTATTATAATACATTGATCAAGAAATATGGTTTACAAACAATGAATGTTTAACCTGAACTTTATCAAATTTTAAATTCGATTCCAACCGTACCTCATACTCTTACATTAAATTATTAGTATTTTACTTTATTTTGTAGAAGTTTCGGTTTTGGTGGTTTTTTTCTTATTTATGCATTTTGGGTTTTATTGATTGTTGTATCTATACCTACTCTCTTTCTCTCTCTCTCTCTCTCTCTCTCTCTCTCTCTATATATATATATATATATATATACAGGGTGATCACGCAAGAATGAACCGGCAATTATCTCCGTTTTTAAGCAAGATAGCGATTTTTATATTCATATAAGAAAATTTACAATAGGTAATACGAGCAATAAGGCTTTACAATGATAGTAAACAAGTACGGCGTTGTATTATTAAAAAGTAAAATGGCGGACGTTTGAAATAGCTTACAAAGTAAGTCAAGAAAGACTGAAATTTTGTTTTATTGGATTTGTTGTCTAGGTTACGTCATGTAAATGAATTTATCTCAAAAAATATCATCATCTATGGAACTAAAACACTAAATTTTTTTATTCAACATATTCATATTTCAAACGTCCGCCATTTTATTTTTTAATAATACAACGTACTATTAATTTACTACCATTGTAAAGCAAATTTTATGTACCTACTTTTCAAAAATATAAAAAAATATAGTATATTCCATTTGAAAGTTCAAAGTTGGTATCACATTCTCCGGAACCGGAAGTAACAGAACGTTTCTTGATACGACATCTTATTGCCCATATTATCTATAGTAAATTTGTTTATTTCAAGATAATCGCTATCTCGCTTAATAACAGAGGTAATTGCTGATGCACTCTCACGTGATCACCCTGTATATATATTGGCTGTGCCAATCTGCTTTGTAGATAGGTTTCGGTAATGATGATGACATATTTGTACCTTGCTGGCGTCACCTCACGAACACTCATTTCTGACGTGGAGAGTGCACCACAGGGGTCATTTTTGTGCCAATTAATATTCTAAATATTTGGCGTCGGTCAGGATCGAACCCGGTTCCCTAGATTTGCGACCAGACACTCAGGCACGCGGCCACGAGTATTTAGCAAATATGAAATTATACTTTTTTTGTTAAATAATTAATAAAGTGATAATATTCAATTAAAAAAATCTTATGTGGCCAGCACATTATACCTGCTGTTAATCCTGTGTATTATATACAATTCCATACATTTCTTGCAAAAGATTGTAAATTTTCAGTAAAATTATTTCATAAACAAACTATGCAAATTGCACTTGACACTGACATCTTCTTCTTTAACTTCTTCCATTCGTTACGGGTCGCTCTTAGAAAAATTACCCCTGCAGCACATTGATATTCTGTCAAATGAAAATCTGACAATATATCAAAAGGAAATTATCATTTTTTTTTTGAGAAAAGTTCATTTCCTTCGGAAATATTAAAATATAAATATATTCTGTTTGGCAAATTTTCCAATAATTTAGCATGAAATGTAGAACCGAAGAAATGGAATGAAAATGTTGATTTTACAGTTTCTTTGGAATTACTAAACTAATGATAGACTATGCTTCGTGAGAGGCAATCTTAGAACATTTTGAACATTTTATTTACTAAAACATATTAAATAATTAATTGATCTTTATAATATTTTAACCAAACGTAGTTGCAAGCGTTCAAGTCGTATTTCATTTATAATATTTATTTTTGTAACATGTGGCACTTTTTAATGCAAAAATAGACAAGGAACTAGCACAGGAAGAAAGCTAAATTATATGAAATATACAATTACGAAATAATTAGAAAATAATCTCCAGTCATTAGGAGATTAAATGTAAAAAGAAAATTTTCAATATTACAGAGGAATTTACACTACCTTCCTGTATTAATATACACTGATCACATTATACAACACATTTCGTAAAGGCAAAAAATGAATTGAAAACGGGTCCACAAATAAAAGTCAAAAATGAGTTTTTATTATCCAATATATAAATAATAAATATATTTTTCAGCTCTCCTCATGACATGTTCAAACTAATGTAATCGTCTCCTTGTATCTTACTACACTCGCGTTATTTCCCTTATTCTTTAATTCCTTACCTTATCTGTCCGTATCTTCCCTTCATTTTCTTTTCATTGACACTGATATCTGTCAGTTAGAATTTTCTTAATATAGTAGCTTTCCATGGTTATAGCATAGCTGGCTGATTTATAAAATTTAATTTCTTTACAATTTTTTAACTCTCTATTCATTGAATATGAAATATTAAATGCAATCAATTCGTATAGATAAGAATATTCTTTAATATTTATAATAACATTAAATGTCAAAACAATATTTAACAGCGTTTTTTCAAGAAAAACTGTTAAAATCTTCAAGTGAGGGTACTAAAGGTTGACCAATTATAACCAAAATCTAATCAAGTCTGCATATGGATGTTAGGAAGAGGAATACGTATAAATTATAATTTTTAGAATTTTAATATTAGAGATATCCTGGCCGAAATTGTAGTCAGTCACACACACACACACACACACAAACACACACACACACACACACATACAGACATCATCAAAAATCGTATTGTAGGGACTCTAAAACGTGCTTATTTATTGAAAACCACCGAATTTTTTGACCAAAGACAATACCAAAAATCTGTTGTGGCCAGCACAATACCTTCCGTCAATCCTGTGTATAATGTATAAATTCCATACATAATTTTTCTTGCAAAAGATTCTAAATTTCCAGTAAAATTATTTCATAAACAAACTATTCAAATTGCACTTGACACTCACATCCTCCTCTTTAGCTTTTCCCATTCGTTAAGGATCGATATTTTTGCGTGTCGTTCTCATTCGGTATTTTTTCTCTCAAGTCTTCCGCAATACAGTCCTTCCATCTTATCTTTGGTCTTCCTCTGCTTTTTCAACCTCCCATTACTAAACTATTCATTCTTGTTGAAATATAATTATTCATTTTTCCTCATGACATGTTCAAACCAATGTAATCGTCTTTCTTGTATCTTTCTAGAAAAATGTAACACTAGAGTTATTTTATTACCGTATCTTTCCGTGTGTTCCCCAACATCTACTTCAACATTCTCATCTCTGCCACATTAATTTACTTTTTACTCATACTGACATCTGTCAATTTGAATTATATGAATATATTAGCAGGTTCCATGTTTAGCATAGCTGGCTGAATTATAAAATTTAATTTCTTTAAAATTCTTTAACTCTCTATCTATTGAATATGAAGTATAAAATGTAATCAAATCGTATAGAGAATAATATATTCTTTAAGTTATAATAATATTAAATGTCAATAAATCAAATTTAACTGTTAAATCTTCAAATGTGGCTACTTCCGGTTCACCAATTATAACCAAAATCTAATCACTTGTTCTTCTGGATGTAAACTTGAGGAATACGAAAAAATTATAATTTTTGGAATCGTGGTATTGAAGTTATGGGATCCGGGACTTTTGTCACACACACACACAGACTCACAGACACACACACAGACACACATACGTACATACAGACATCATCGTAAAAATGGTAAAATCGTATTATAGGACCCTAAAAATGCTTATTCAGTAAAAACTCATCACTGAATTTTTTGACCAGACAATACCTTCCTTACCTAAAGGTGACGGAAGGTAAAAATCGACCAAATTCAGTTTTTCGTCATTATCTAGTATTCTATAAGAATTTTTAGTAAAACAAAAGCACATTTAAGATGCATTGCGTGTCCCATTTAACCGTAGTCGTATCACTTATAGTTACTAGTGGTGGGATCCGGATCCGGATAGTTTCGGTTTCGGATCCAAAAATATCCGAATATCCGGATAATTGAATGTTAAAGTATCCGGATCTCGGATCCAAATCTCAGCGTACTGGATTTTGGATCCGAATCTGATCTTAAATCCGGATTCGAATATCGAATCTTGGAAATGGATTCACATTCAAAATGAAGAATCGGATCCAGAATTAAAATTTGGATCCGTATCCACAACGAAAACATCGAACCCAGATCCAAATCCGAATTAAATTTACGGATATGCGCTTCAATATCCGAACATTGGATATTCGAGGAACCGGATAGTTTGAAATCCGGGTACTTGGATCCAAGTTTCGTCGGTTCCTCACAGCACTAATATTTACCGAGATCCCAATCCTGGCCTTCGGAATCCAGCCACCCTGTACACCTTGTTGAGAATTGTAATTGGAGTAAGCTTGTCCCATTGTATTTGTACGGTGGAGTGTAAGTCCATAAGTTTGAGATCTCTAAATATAGAACATCTGCTCTACATACCCTGCAGCGCACCCGACAAGAAAATCGAAATTTTAAGATGCTGCTTACACGGGTCTAATTTATGTCTATTGTACAACAAATTTTAATCATCTTGCACTAATTTACCTTGTCTTGAATATTCTCTCATTTTACAAATTATATGTAATGTGGAATATAATAAATATTTTTGTACCAATCTGCTTTCATTTATTTGCTGATTTCGGTAGTGACAATATATCTGCACAAAAAACTTGTATAGTAAAATTTTTGAAACATGTCCGATCAAGGTCATCTGTATCATGAACGAATTAACAAATTGCCATACATTTATCTCTTTCTTTTGCAAAGGCTATAAAGCATGTACGATAAGGATAGATATAACACGCTTGTCTTTCAAAAATTCATATTGTTTCGACTAAGTTAGGACATTCCACTTTAAAACGATGCTCGTTGTTGATAATACTTTCGCTGTAACGTAAGTATATTTATTATTTCAGATACATTACCTTAATTCATAGCCGCACGAATAACGTTATTTTGTGTCAGAGTTACTGACACTGACATTGTGTCAGTATCTTATTTTTCACATATTTGGTTTTACATTTGCTTATAAACTTACTTGTTGACTTATTTTTGAATTTTGAATGCTTTTCCTGTAATATATATTTTTATAATAATAAAATAACAGTAGTATCTTACGTACCCTCATAAAAACTAAGCAAACGACACTACTGAATTTGTCATAATGCGCGAAACCAAAATCTGAATTCATACAATTCGTAGACGACCTTGAGCGGACATCTTTCAAAAATTTTACTGTACAAAGTTTTTAAATTTATGTAAGTAGGATTTGGGGTCTCGTGGCCGCGTGCCTGAGTGTCTGGTCGCGAATCTGGGGAACCGGGTTCGATCCCGACCGACGCCAAATATTTCGAATTTTAAATGGCACAAAATTGGCCCCTGTGGTGCATTCTCCACGCCAGCAATGAGTGCCCGTGCGGTGACGCCTGGTAAACGCCCTCACGGTACGAATATGCCTTCATAATTACCAAAAATCTGTATACAAAGCAGATTGGCACACCCAGTAATGGGTAATATGCCGTGATCATATATTTATTTATTTATTTAGAATTTGAATTCGTGCCATTTAAATAAGGTTCCAAAACAAACTCCATAATAGTTATTTAAGTGTTGAGAGTGGTAAGTGCAGACGGTATAAATGCACTTAAAGTCCGTGACTCTTATTATATTTTTACCTATTTCACGTTAACAAAGTGAATTTTGTACAACTGTTTTTGTCAAAAATAGTGTTACAATGAACAATTTTGTATATAAATGTTTCCGGGAATTTTTACCTTCCGTCACCTTTAGGTAAGGAAGGTATTGTTTTTGGTCAAAATATTCGGTGGTGAGTTTTCATTGAATAAGTACGTTTTAGGGTCTTTACAATACGATTTTACTATTTTTACGATGATGTCTGTATGTGTGTGTGTTCGTGTGTGCGTGTGTGTGTGTGTGTGTGTGTGTGTGTGTGTGACCTCGGTTTCGTTAACGATATCTCAAAAATAGTGTTACAATGAACAATTTTGTATAAATGTTTCCGGGAATTTTTACTTTCCGTCACCTGTAGGTAAGGAAGGTATTGTTTTTGGTCAAAAAATTCAATGATGAGTTTTTAATGAATAAGCATGTCCCTGTAACACGATTTTACCATTTTTACGATGATGTCTGTATGTAAGTATGTATGTATGTATGTATGTGTGTGTGTGTGTGTGTGTGTGTGTGTGTGTGTGTGTGTGTGTGTGTGTGTGTGTGTGTGTGTGTGTGTGTGTGTGTGTGTGTGTGTGTGTGTGTGTGTGTGTGTGTGTGTGTGTGTGTGTGTGTGTGTGTGTGTGTGTGTGTGTGTGTGTGTGTGTGTGTGTGTCTGTGTCTGTGTGTGTGTGAGACGAAAGTCTCGGATCGCATAACTTCAATACCACGATTCCAAAAATTATAATTTTTTCGTATTCCTCAAGTTTACATCCAGAAGAACAAATGATTAGATTTTGGTTAAAATTGGTGAACCGGAAGTAGCCTCATTTGAAGATTTAACAGTTAAATATGATTTATTGACATTTAACGTTATTATAACTTAAAGAATATATTATTCTCTATACGATTTGTTGCATTTTATACTTCATATTAAATAGATATAGAGTTAACGAATTATAAAGAAATTAAATTTTATAAATCAGCCTGCTATGCTAACCATGAAAATTGTTAATAAATTCAGATATTTCAAATTGACAGATGTCAGTATCAATAAAAAGTAAATGAATATGGCAGAGATGAGGAAGTAGACACGGAAAGATACGGTAAGGAAATAACTCTAATGTTACAAGTTTCTAGAAAGATACAAGACAGATGATTACATTGGTTTGAAAATGAAGAATATATTGGAAGAAGAATGAATAGCTTATTAATAGAAGGTTGAAGAAACAGAGGAAGATCAAAGATAAGATGGAAGGACTGTATTGCGGAAGACTTGAGAGAAAAGGAACTGAATGAGAACGACACGCAAAACAGAAATGAGTGGAAGAAGAAAATATAAATATCGACCCCTAACAAATGGGGAAAGCTAAAGGAGAAGAAGATGTTAGTGTCAAGTGCAATTTGCATACTTTGTTTATGAAATAATTTTACTGGAAATTTAGAATCTTTTGCAAGAAAATTTATGTATGGAATTTATATATAATACATAGGACTAACGGAAGGTATTGTGCCAGCCACAACAGATTTTTTAAATTGTGAAAATGGTAACTTTGTATCATATAAATATCTTTCATTTTAGTTGTCAATACCTATCATTACTCTTGAAAATTACTGAAATTAGATATTTTATAATAAAATATTTACATCAAACAGAAAAGCACTCTTTTAAATTAAAATTCGAGGTATTTACTTGTAGGTTCATACATAATAAATATACATTTTAACTGTAATCTAACTTGTAAGTAACTGATGGCAAAATGTTAAATGACAAAATAAATTAAATTTAAACACATTTTTACTTGTAAAATATTACATACAATGAATAATTACACAAAAAGATACTCTTGATTAAACTTGATAAGCAAAATTAATTTTGTATGCCTTGTAATTAAAAATTAGGTATGAAAATGTAGAAAATTATCTCAAAAATAGCAACAGCCATGGAATTGAGACAAAATAAATAACAAATGTCTAACGGTTTATCTGTCAGGGTAATTTATTTTTATTAGGTATTATTTCTAATTTCTGTTCCAGTTAATAATTATCTGTTATTTTATATTGATATTTGTTTACTTCAACACAAATTACAAATAATAGTAATAATAAATTAACCTAATTTGACACATAAATCGTTAACATTTGTTAATTTTTTGTTTCAATTCCATGGCTATAGCTATTTTTGGAGTGATTTTTGATATTTTCATACCTAATTTCTGCCGATACAAGGCACACAAAATTAATTTTGTCAAAAACTGCGTTTTTTCAAGAAAAACTGTTAAAATCTTCAAATGAGGGTATTTCCGTTTGACCATTTATAACCAAAATCTAATCAAATCTTTATTTGGATGTAAACTTGAGGAATACGAAAAAAATAACAATTTTGGAATTATTTGAGTTATGCGATCTGAAAGAATCGTCACACACACACATGCGCATACACACACACAGACACACATGCACATACATACACACACACACACACACACACACATAGATAGATACATAGACATCATCATAAAAATAGTAAAATTGTATTCTAGGGACTCTAAAACGTGCTTATTCATTAAAAACTTACCACCGTTTTTTTTTTTACCAAAGACAATATCTTCCTTAGTGACGGAATGTAAAAACTATTCAACCGACTAGATTTAGGGAAATTTGTATGTGTTGAAGTTCGTATTGGTAATATTGGATTGATATTTATTCAATTATTTGAAAGTGCATGTCAATTCAGATTTATGAAGATAAGTAAATTTCATCTAGTACCAACTTTCTAAAACAAAAAGATGCGTATTGAAATGAAGGCTCTTTCCATAGGCAATTGGGATTCGTAATGACTTCATTATGAACTCAAAATATAAAAAAAAGTTTATTAGATTTGATAAAAATAAAAGTAGAAGTGAGAGTAGATATATTACCAAAGTTAATAGTTTATTAACTTTTACATTTGTTACTAGAAAGTTAATTTGAAGTAAATACCGTGAATTCATTACATATGCAAGTTCCTTATTTATACGTTTAGGTGTACAGTTTTTTAAATAATTTCATTATTTATAAAATGAGTATTGTTTCACAAATTATTGTAAAACAAATGTGCTGTGGCCAGCACAATACCTTCCGTCAATCCTGTGCATTATATATAAATTCCATACATAAATTTTCTTGTAAAAGATTCTAAATTTCCAGTAAAATTATTTCATAAACAAACTATGCAAATTGCACTTGACACTGACATCTTCTTTTTCTTCTTCTTCGGCTTTTCCTATTCGTTAGGGGTCGGTATTTTTTTATTTTCTTCTTCCACTCATCTTATCTTTGGTCTTCCTATGTTTCTTCAACCTTCTATTACTAAAATATTCATTCTTCTTCCAATATATTCTTCATTTCTCCTCATGACATGTTCAAACCAATGTAATTGTCTTTCTTGTATCTTTCTAGAAACTTGTAACACTAGAGTTATTTCCTTACCGTATCTTTCCGTGTCTTTCCAACATCTACTTCAACATTCTCATCTCTGCCACATTCATTTACTTTTTATTAATACTGACATCTGTCAGTTTGAATTATCTGAATATATTAGCAATTTTCATGGTTAGTATAGCTGGCTGATTTATGAAACTTAATATTTATAATTCTTTAACTCCATATCTATTGAATATGAAGTATAAAATGCAATCAAATCGTATAGAGAATAATATATTCTTTAAGTTAAATGTCAATAAATTATATTTAACTGTTCAAATCTTCAAATGAGGCTACTTCTGGTTGACCAATTATAAACAAAATCACTAGTACTTCTGGATGTAAACTTGAGGAATACGACAAAATTATAATTTTTGGAATCGTGGTATTGAAGTTATGCAATCCGAAACCTTCATCACACACACACAGACACACATGGATACAGACATCATCGTAAAAATGGTAAAATCGTATTATAGGGACCCTAAAACATGCTTATTTACTAAAAATTCATTAAATTTTTTGACCAAAGACAATACCTTCCTTACCTAAAGGTGACGGAAGGTAAAAAACAACAAATCAGGAACTGGTTATAGCGACTGACGTTGAAGAAGAGGAATAAATTTGAAAAATTAATGACCTCGCTGGGACTCGAACTCGAGTCCTCCCGGGCGGAAACTCTACACTGAGCTATGGGCGTTATGGTTATGGGCCAACGACGATGTCACTTTTTCTTGTAAAAGTGATTGAAAAAATAGAAATAGATGATAATTTTCTTTATTATTAATTTTAATTTTACTGTAGATTATACTCGTAAAGTTGGGGGCGAACTTGAATTCCACTTTTAGGTGTAAAAATGTTCTGAATTCTACTTCCGGTGTACAGCAAGTAATATTACAGTTGATTTTTTTATATTTCCCAAAAATAATTTAAATAAGCTTTACAGTGATGCCAAATAGTTACGTTTTCATCAAAAATTAATTTAGTTATAAATTATTCCAAATCATGAAACTTTAATGCATTATCAGTGTGCTATAACATTTCTCCTTTTTTTTTTGTTTGAGCAAATATTTAGTAGGTTTTATTTACTGATCAAGATTTGATTGCTAAGATAACAAAGGTAGTAAATCGTACAAAAAAACAACTGGTGGTAAACGAATAAATAATTTGTACATCACCTTAGCAACAACATTAGAATAAATACAAAAAATCTGATGTGGCCAGCACATTAGCTTCCGTCAATTTTGTGTATTATGTACAAATTCCATGCATAAATTTTCTTTCAAGAGATCTTATATTTACTAAAATTATTTCATAAATTTCACTCGACACTGACATCATCTTCTTTAGATTTTCCCATTCGTTAGGGGTCTCTATTCGTGATTTTCTTCATTCACTCATTTCTATTTTGCTTGTCGTCCTCATTTAGTTTCTTTTTTACTCCCAAGTCTTCTGTAATACAGTCCTTCCATCTTCTCTTTGGTCTTCCTCTGTTTCTTCTCACTTCTACTACTACTTCTTCCAAATAAAATAAATAAATAAAATATTTCATCACGGCGTATTACCCATTGCTGGGTGTGCCAATCTGCTTCATGTCCAAACTATTGTAATCGTCTCTCTTGTATCTTTCTACAAACTTCTATCATTCGAGCCGTTTCCCTTATCCTATCCTTCCATGTTTTCCCCAACATCCATCTCAACTTCTGTCAATTAGAATTTCCTTAATATAATAGCAGTTTCTATGGTTATAGCATAGCTACCTGATTTATGAAATTTAATTTCTTTATAATTTTTTTTAACTCTATATCTATTGAATATGAAGTATAAAATGCAATCAAATTGTATAGATAATCGAATATTCTTTAATATTTATAATAACATTAATTGCTAAAAAATGATATTTAACTACGTTTTTTCAAGAAAAACTGTTAAAAGTTGCAAATGAGGGCACTTCCGGTTGATCAACTATAAATAAAATCTAATAATTTTTTGGAGAGGTGAAATAACGGAGATTCAGTCCTTGGTTAAAATATATTTATTTAAAAACAATTCCGACGTTTCGTTTGTCTTTAAATAAATATATAATAATGTCTACGTTTGGATGTACTCGAGGAATACGAAAAAAATATAATTTTTGGAATTATGGTATGCCGTCCGAAATGATGGTCACATACAGACGCACGCGTACGCCCACATACACACATATATACAGACATCATCGTAAAAATGGTAAAATCCTATTCTAGAGATCTGAATACGTGCTGATTCATTTAAAACTCACCATCGAATTTTTTGACCAAAGAAAAAGATAATGGCCCATATTCCGAGCGCACTTTTATAATAAAAGCGCTTTTATGGAGCACACTCCTCATAAGAATATAATGTAAAAGTGCGCTCCATAAAAGCGCTATTATTATAAAAGTGCGCGTGGAATACGGGCCAATACCTTCCTTACCTAAAGGTGACGGAAGCTAACAAGGTTGCCTATGACATAAGAGTGGTTTACTCTTATGTCAATTTTGACGTTATTTTTTCCTTTCGTCATCTTTAGGTAAGGAAGGTATTGTCTTTGGTCAAAAAATTCAATGATGAATTTTTAGTGAATAAGCATGTTTTAGGATCCCTATAATACGATTTTACCATTTTTACGATGATGTCTGTATGTATGTGTGTTTGTGTGTGTGTGTGTGTGTATGTGACAAAAGTTTCGGATCGCATAACTTCAATACCACGATTCCAAAAATTATATTTTTTTCGTATTCCTCAAGTTTACATTCAGAAGAACAACTGATTAGATTTTGGTTATAATTGGTCAACCGGAAGTAGCCTCATTTGAAGATTTAACAGTTAAATATGATTTATTGACATTTAACATTATAACTTAAAGAATATATTATTCTCTATACGATTTGATTAAATTTTATACTTCGTATTCAATAGACATGGAGTTAAAGAATTATAAAGAAATTAAATTTTATAAATCAGCCAGCTATGCTAACCATGAAAATTATTAATATATTCAAATAATGCAAATTGACCGATGTCAGTATCAATAAAAAGTAAATGGATGTTGCAGAGATGAGGATGTTGAAGTAGATGTTGGAGGAGACACGTAAAGATACGGTAAGGAAATAACTCTAGTGTTACAAGTTTCTAGAAAGATACAAGAGAGATGATTACATTGTTGTGAAAATGTCATGAGGAAAATGAGGAATATATTGGATGAAGAATGAATAGCTTAGTAATAGAAGGTTGAAGAAACAGAGGAAGACCAAAGATAAGATGGAAGGACTGTATTGTGGAAGACTTGTGAGAAAAGGAATTAAATGAGAACGACACGTAAAACAGAAATGAATAGAAGAAGAAAATAAAAAACAGCGACCCCTATCGAATGGGAAAAGCTAAAGAAGAAGATGTCAGTATCAAGTGCAATTTGCATAGTTTGTTTATGAAATAATTTTGCTGGAAATTTAGAATCATTTGCAAGAAAATATATGTATGGAATTTATACATAATACACAGGATTGACGGAAGGTATTGTGCTGGCCACAACAGATTTTTTAATTTTATTCAATCAATTATAAATATAAAAATGCTACAAAATGCCCAATCGTGCAGAAAATATAATAAGCATCACGGACGTTATGTGCATTTATAATGCTTTCGGATAAACATTATCCTCTAGCGGTAAACTGCATTTACCGCCCTTAATACTTAAATAACTATATTGCAAAAATTAATTCGATTAGCAACAAATTTTTTTTCAGTTAAAAACTTACTCCGCTTTGCACAAAATCCTGAAACGCGCGAAATAATTAACCCCTGCCCCAATAAATCACTTTGCCAAGAAATATAATATAGCCATTAAAAATGACGATAATCAACAAAAGTTTTCACAATCACCCCGACGTATTTTCAAAAATAAACAAAAAAGCTCAAAAACAAAACAATTACCACCCGCGCGATCTTTCCCGAGCTTTTACGAAATAGGGCGAGGGTATTCACCGCGTCTGAAATATAATTCAGTACGACGCGCAACGCAGCAATGAACAGTGGGTTTCATTCTCTCTTCTGCGACGCTGAAAGATCGCGACGGCTCTGAAAATAAGCGCGAAGGCGATCTAGTAGATAGTGGAAAAGTTTTATGTCTTTTGTTAATGTGCTTAGTGACTTATTTAATTGTTTGCTAAGTTTTTAAAGTGCGGAATAATTTTTTGTTGTTCTTGTGGAATTTTGAGACTTTTGTGGTTTTGTTATGGTTGTGTTTTTGGTTACTGATAAGTTTGTTTAATTATGTAAGTGGTTAATACTTATTGCTAACTTGGAAAAAGTTTTTAAGTGTGTGACAATGGCGAAGAAAAGTTTTTTGTGTATTGTTGGTGTTTTGTGTTTGGCTTCAACAATTAAAGGTAAATAATAATAAATATAATTTTTATAACATTTTTAATTTAGAATTATTTCGTAGAATAATGAATTTTAATTGTTTTGGAAACAAAAAAAATGATGCAAAATTCATTTCTTTTCCAATAATTAAAACGACTATGGAAAATTTATTAATAATTTTATAATATATCTCGAGAACTATAAGAGCTATGATTCTTGAAAAATATCGGATACACCTTTCTTATTTTAAATAGAAACCTATTTTTTTATTCGCTTATTCTATTCGGTATTTCTTTTTGAATTCAACGATATTCATATGTACTACCTTAATATTACAAAATATTTGAGAAAAACGCAAATAAAATTTATGGTGACTTAATTGAAATCTGTAATAAGAGTGGTTTGAGGAAAACAATTGAATATTTTGTTTGTAGTTTAATGTCAAAACAAATATTTCGTATACTTTCTCAATGATAAAATGAATTTTATTCACGAAGAAAAGCTTGATATGTATGAATTTATATTTTGTTTTCCTTATAGCACACTTATTACAATCAGATTTAAATTAAATCAGTATAATATTCATTTTCTCAAATATTTTGTAATATTAGGGTCGTACATGTGGATACCGTTGAATTCAGAAAAAATACTGAATCGAATAAGCGAATAAAAAAAATAAGTTCTGTTTTAAAATAACTGGTAGAAAAAATAATTTTCTTGATCATTGTAATAGTCTTGTGAAATAGAAATTGTTTGTTAATTTTACCGAACTCATAGCTCTTATAGTTTTGGAGATAGCAATACATAATAGATAAAATAAAATAAACGCCCTATTTTACATGCGAAACTAATTTATAGAAGGGTCGAGCTAAAATTATTGAGAATAAAAAATCAGGTGGACCGTGGAAAAAAAAAATTGCATCATTATCTTAAACGTTTATCTGTCATTTAAAATTAAGTTACGAAATTTAAGTTAGAACTTAGTTAATTCATTTTTTAAAGTATCGTTTTGAATGAAAATATAGAGTTAAACACAGAACATTTTCTTCAGGTTTTGTGAAAAAATAAAATTAAAGAACTTAATAGATCACCCGTCATACTTACCTGATTTGGTAGTGTACGACTTTTGCCTATATATAAGAAGATACTGCAATTCATGATTATTTTGAAAATATTCAAAATTCCAAATGAAGATTTTAACAAATGCAAGGAAAGTATGGTGAAGTGTATTATTGTTGAAGGAAACTACTTTGAACATATTTAAAATAAAATTCTAAAAAAAATTAACCCTGTCTTTTATTCGCCATAATTCTAGCGTGACCCTTAATACTGTTTTAAACTATATTTTATTTATTACAAATATAAATAAATTATACTACAAATTAGGATTCAAATTGAAAGAATGTAGATACTTATGATTTTTAAATGATAATTTCTCATTATAATATCGATAATTTAAAGAGCGAAGGTCCATTTTTTTAAATGAAAATTACAATACAAGCTCTGAACGGACGTTAGATGAACAAAAAGCCAGAAATGTCGAAAATAATTTTCTTGTATATTCATGGTCAAAATATAGCTTCAGTTTTAAAATTATGCAAACAGTAAAGAAATGTAACTATTAAAAAATCAACTATTTAACCACGGCCCAGCAACCCGAAAAAGAACCAGACTATCATAGACCCCGACTGTGAAAGCTTGAGTACTTGTATTAAAAAAATAATTTTTAAATTAAAAAATTTGTTGTGGCCAGCACAATACCTCTCGCCACTTCCTTTTTTCGGTTACATAAGTATAGGGAGCGAACAGTCATGTTACATTGTTGGCCTTGACAAGCAGATGTGGGGGCCCGTTTCAGGATAATTAGTAATTATGTACATGGATGTCAATTGTCAATTTTTCATTCGGAATTTCAAGATTTTCTAAATACACGTAGTTAATTTGTCACCAGGAGTGTGGAATTTACTTGTCGAGGAAAATAAACCACATGGAATTGGAAAATCACTAAATTTAGAATGAGAAATTATGATACTTGACATCTATATACATAATTACTAGCTATCATTCTGACATGGGCCCCCATATCTGCTTGTCAAAGCCAACAAAATCACATGACTGCTCGCGCCCTATTGTATTTAACATTTCTTGTATACCTACACTCTACAACAAAAATTCTACTTACATATATCTATTCCTTATATTTAGATTGTTTAATTTTTAATTCATTTTATGAAGAAATTTTGTCCTCTTCTAATTTTTCGAAATGTTTCCAATTCATTGTCAGGATTGACAGTATTTTTGAAGGATATATGTAATATACCTATAATATTAAATATTTAGTTATTAATACTTTAAGAAATAATATAATGTATGTACTTCCCAGAAAAAGTCTTCAGTAATGTCTCCGGATTTCTGACACTGACATTTATTTGTCAGTTACAAACAATTTAAATTTTCAACTATTTTCCATGGCATTCTTTCGGCCGTAAAATTTATTACAACAGATTATTTTATATATTATATTTCTTTTATCTCTAAATCTATAGAATATATAATAAAATATTTAAATGTATCAGATAGAGAATTTAATTTTCTTTAATATTACCAAGAAAAATTTTCAAAAAATATTATTTAGAAGATATTTTTTCAAGAATCTTCTACTTCCGGTTGTCCAATTGTTACCAAAACCTTTTCAGATCTTCCCATGAATGTCCGATTGGGAAATACGAATTTAAACAAATATAAAGTCTTATAGTTTTTGAGTAACCGTCCTTCCAACATCCTACATACATACACACACACATACATCCACACACACACAGACATCATCTCGCTAAGAGAGGTATTGCAATTCAGATTAAAAATCACATATCCATATTTTATTGAATAAGCACGTTTTAAGGTCCCTACAATCCGATTTTAACATTTTTACGATGATGTCTGTGTGTGTGTGTGTGGATGTATGTGTGTGTGTGTGTATGTATGTAGGATGTTGGAAGGACGATTACTCAAAAACTATAAGACTTAAAAATTGTTTAATTACGTATTTTCCAATCGGACATTCATGGGAAGATCTGAAAAGGTTTTGGTAACAATTGGACAACCGGAAGTAGAAGATTCTTGAAAAAAAATCTTCTAAATAATATTTTTTGAAAATTTTTCTTGGTAATATTAAAGAAAATTAAATTCTCTATCTGATACATTTAAATATTTTATTATATATTCTATGGATTTAGAGATAAAAGAAATATAATAAATAAAATAACGTTATAATAAATTTTACAGCCGAAAGGATGCCATGGAAAATAGTTGACCAGTTGAACTGTTTGTAACTGACAGATAAATGTCAGTGTCAGAAATTCATAGATATTACTAAAGAGTTTTTCTGGGAAGTACATATACATTATATTATTTCTTAATGTATTAGTAGTTAAATATTTAAGATTATAGGTCTATTACATATATCCTTCAAAAATACAGTCAATCCTGACAATGAATTGGAAACATTTCGAAAAATTAGAAGAGGACAAAATTTCTTCATATAATGAATTTAAAATTAAACAATCTAAATATAAGGAATAGATATATGTAAGTACAATTTTTGGTGTAGAATGTAGGTATACAAGAAATGTTAAATACAATAGGGCGCCTTGACAAGCAGATATGGGGACTCATGTCAGAATGATAGCTAGTAATTATGTATATAGATGTATCATAATTTCTCATTCTAAATTTAGTGATTTTCCAATTCCATATGGTTTATTTTCCTCGACAAGTAAATTCCACACTCCTGGTGACAAATTAACTATGTGTATTTAGAAAATCTTGAAATTCTGAATGAAACATACTGACTAATTATCATTCTGAAACGGGCCCCCACATCTGCTTGTCAAGGCCAACAATGTAACATGACTGTTCGCGCCCTATACTTATGTAACCAAAAAAGGAAGTGGCGAGAGGTATTGTGCTGGCCACAACAGATTTTTTTAAATGGGATGATATATATTTTTTAGACCTATTCGATACGGTATTTTTTCTGAATTCAACCATGTAATCATTTTATATCCTAACATAACAAAAATATTGAGAAAAATTCAATTTAGTTATTCATACTTTTCTCGTACATATTTGTAATTTATTTCTTCAATAAAAATTTACTTCAAGCATATCGTTGAATTCGTAATTTTACGTAGAATCCAAATATATAAAAATATATAGGGTGTTCCATTCGAAATATGAAAGGAAGCGCTACCATCATGTCAAATACCATGATTTGTGTTCAGAATTGGCATATAAGTTTGTAACAAATACTTAATTTAATAAAAAACAATGACCGCTAGTATGAACAGTGATTAAGGGTGATTAGCGAGCATTTGACTAGCATTGTTTTATCTCTGTCAATCGTTTATATATTATTTTAGAGAAAAATACTTAAAATAAAAGATGTGTGCAATTAATTTTTCTACAACTTTTATTTGAAGTATTTTTCTCTAAAATAATAAATAAACGATTGACAGGGATAAAACAATGCTAGTCAAATGCTCACTAATCACCCTTAATCACTTGTTCATACTAACGGCCATTGTTTTGAAATTATGTTGTATTTCTTTATGAATCGGTACACTTTGGTATACAAAAATAGTTTTTTTAACCGACTATACGAGCAATATCATTTTAGCCAAAACCTGACATGAGTTGTTCTTGCATTTGGACATTGTTTTATGTATTTTTATTTTTGAAAAATTGTATATTGCAATGAATTATTTCTGTGGCCAATTAATATTTTTGCATTATCATTAAATGCACCATTTCATGTAATTAGAATATTTTTCCCCAATGCACCCATGCTCAATTGCCCTGTATTTTATCAAAGGGTAAAATTTTGGAAATGTATTGATGCAAATTTAATCGCAATTGCTATTATTAATCCAATTAGTGCAGTGTTTATGATTTTAAATGTGAATTTTAATCTTTTAAGTAATTGAGTTATTGTTGAAAGCTCGCCAGCGATATATGAGGTTACTGTTATAATGTGTACGGTTGTTTTTAACTGTAGTTTAAAGAGAAGAATATGGAGATTTATGGAAATGTTAACAATTAAAGTAAATATAATTAGATAATGAATGTCTAGATCAACTTATATTGTGCCATAAATTTAAATAAGCATTTTATGTTTACAAAAGTTATTATTTGATACATTGTGTTAACATTACACTTTGAAATTTTATTAACTTTACCTACTAGGGACGAGATGATTTAGTAATCGTACAAAATATCACGTAGTGTTTTTATTGAATTTCAAATTTATTCATTTTTTTACCTCTCGCTAAGATAGGTATTGGATTCATGCTAAAAATCGCATATCCAGATTTTATTGAATAAGCACGATTTAAGGTCCATAGAATCCGATTTTAACATTTTTACAATGATGTCTGTGTGTGTGTGTGTGTGTGTGTGTGTGTGTGTGTGTGTGTGTGTGTGTGTGTGTGTGTGTCTGTGTGTGTGTGTGTGAGGTTGTTGTAGACACGATTTCTCAAATTCTATAAGACTAAAGACCTGTTTGACTACGGATTCCATTTTTTTATGGGGTCTCGTGACCGTGTGCCTGAGTGTCTGGTCGCCAATCTGGGGACCCGGGTTCGATCCCGACCGACGCTAAAAATTACATCGAATTTTAATGGCACTAAATTGACCCCTGTGGCGCACTCTCCACGCTAGCATTGAGTGCACGTGAGGTGACGCCTGGTAAGCGCCCGCACGGTACAAATATTCCATCATTACCGAAATCTGTGTATGAAGCAGATTGGCACACCCAGCAATGGGTAATATGCCGTGATGAAATATTTATTTATTTATTTATTTTCATATTTTTTTAATAATTAAATTACAAAATATTGACAGGCTTAAGCCAAGCCCGAGAAATATTTTGATATAGAACAAAAAATAATTCATTTACTACTATCATTCTTAAATTAACATTAATCTAACCTGGTTCTTTTTAAAGAGAGTTTTGATTACAACAATGAATATGACTATCACAATAAAAATATAATATTTGTTATTGTACGAATCATAAAATTGCACGTATTTAACGTAATTTGACATGAACTTTTTTTAAATTTTTTTGTCCTAATCCATAGCAAGTTTTATTACAAAAACAAAAAGTAGGTATATAATTTTTAAATTTACATATCTCGCTTATAGAAAGGACTAATTTAATAATACTTGATGTGCTAGACGCAGAAATTAATTCTCTAACTTTTATTTGAAGCATTTATTTCTAAAATCAAAATAAAATCATTTTTTTCATGAAAAACTGTTAACAACTCCGGTTAGCCTATTTTAACCAAAATCTATTATGTTATTTCGATTGATATAAAAGTCTTGTATATCAAATTTGAAAAGTTTTGGATTATATTTTAAAACAGTTTTTCATTAATTCTATTATAGGCTTCATGTAAAGTGCCACTTCTGGAAATTGTGTAATAACCAGAAAGGGAGGTGCACAACTAGATGTTATAGGAGTCCTAAATACAAAATTTCAACTTTCTACGGCTTACCGTTTTTGAGTTATGCGAGATACGCATCCATTGAATACACAGAGTACTTTAAATTGTCGGAATACTTTGTATTTGAAATACTCGGAATACTTTGCTTACTCAGAGTACTTTGAGTACTCAGAGTACTTAAATTTTTTTATTACGAATATTGAGCAAATAATGTCGAAAATACGAGTACAGGTACAATTATTTTTAATATACTCGAGTAAAAGAACAGAGCACTATATTTGTACTTTAACTGGTACTTTAGAGTGAAAGTACGCGAGAACTGCCTAGCTCTGGAACTGAATATCAAGAATATATTTTCCTATACGATTTGCTTTCAACGATCTGGCATTTTTATAATTCAACGTTTGAATGTTTTTTATTTTAAATAAAAAAATAATTTACATGCATATTGTTCATTAATATGACAAATGACAATGAAAAATTAATTAACATTCAATATTCAATTATTGTGCATTATATAATTTTAATTAAAATTTTATTTTTTCATTTCCGTAAACCAACATTCATTGACTACTATATAAAAATAAAAAAACCCTTTATTAATAAATTTGTTAATGATATTTTTCCGTGCTAAAGATCAAAGAAAATTATTACAACGTATCTTTGATTTATGGAATGAATATCAGTAGATATTATAATTAATTTCTGTGAAATGAATTAAAAGTAATGATTTGTGTATTTGTGTATCCATTTAATATATAATTAGATTGTCAATTCGTATTTAGAGCGACTATTATTATTTGCGCTTACAAGAGTAATTTATTTATTAGTTTATGACTGATGTTTATTAAATTTATTTGCATATTGATGTTTAACTTATATACATAATACCGAATAATCATATTATATTAATGCTTTGCAATTTAAATTGATGTACCGGGATAAAAACTGAAATTGCTGATGATTATTTTAATATTTTAATAACAAAAGTATATTTTTACTGACAATATATTAAATAAATTATATTAAAATATAAATACAATAATGAGATAATGTAGATTAATAAATTTTAAATAATTTCCAACAAAATTAACTCATTTGCAGTTTAACAAATTAAAGGGATTAAATTGTTTTTTTTTACCTCTCGCTAAGAGAGATATTGGATTCATGCTAAAAATCGCATAACCAGATTTTATTGAATAAGCACGATTTAAGGTCCATAGAATCCGATTTTAACATTTCTACAATGATGTCTGTGTGTGGATGTGTTTGTATGTGTGTGAGGTTGTTGGAGGCACGATTTCTCAAATTCTATAAAACTAAACACCTGTTTGACTACGGATTCCTCAATCTAACATTAATGGTGAGAGTTGAATAGGTTTTTGTACCAATTGGAAAACCGGAAGTAATAGTATCTTAAAAAAAATTCAAAATATTATTTTTTTGAAAATTGGGAATTGATGACATGCCGGGTGAAATTGGGCGAAATCGTCTGATTTCCGTAGTATTCATACAAATCAAAACTGAAAACTGATAGTATATAGTACAACTTATATTGTGTGAATATTGTTATTTTTTATTTTCTTCTTCCACTCATTTTTGTTTTGCATGTCGTCCTCATTCAGCTCCTTTCCTCTCAAGTCGTCCGCAATACAGTCCTTCCATCTTATCTTTGGTCTTCCTCTGTTTCTTCTACCTTCTCCTCATAATATGTTCAAAGCAATACAATCGTCTCTCCCTTATTCTTTAATTCCTTACCCTATCTTTTCGTGCCTTCCTCAACATTTATCTCAACATCCTCATCTTTGTCACATTAATTTTCATTTCATTGATATTGGCATCTATCAATTTGAATTATTTTAATATAGTAGCAGTTTCCATGGTTAGCATAGCTGGCTGATTTATAAAATTTAATATCTTTATAATTCTTTAACTCTATATTTATTGAATATAAACAAACTATGCTAATTGCACTTGACACTGACATCTTCTTCTTCAGTTTTTCCCATTTGTTAGGGGTCGCTATTTTTATTTTCTTCTTCCACTCATTTTTGTTTTGCGTGTCGTCCTCATTCAGTTCCTTTTCTCTCAAGTCTTCCGAAATACAGTCCTTCCATCTTATATTTGGTCTTCCTATGTTTCTTCTACCTTCTATTACTAAACTATTCTTTTTTCTTTCAATATGTTCATCCTCATGACATTTTCAAACCAATGTAATCGTCTCTCTTATATCTTTCTAGAAACTTCTAACACTAGAATTATTTCCCTTATTCTTTCATTCATTTACTTTTTATTGATACGAACATCTGTCAATTTGAATTACCTGAATATATTAGCAGTTTCCATGGTTAAGTTAGCATAGCTGGCTGATTTATGAAATTTATTATCTTTATAATTCTTTAACTATATATCTGTTGAATATAAAATATAAAATGCTATCAAATCGTATAGAGAATAATATATTCTTTAAGTTATAATAATATTTAACTGAGTTTTTTTAAGAAAAACTGTTAAAATCTCCAAATGAAGATACTTCCGGTTGACCAATTATAACCAAAATCTAATAAAGTATGGTTGTAAGGAAGAGGAATGCGCACACACACACGCACACACGTCCACACACACATACAGACATCATCGTAAAAATAGTAAAGTCGCATTGTAAAGATCCTGAAACGTGCTTATTCAATGAAAACTCACAATCGAATTTTTTGACCAAAGACAATACCTCCCTGACCTAGAGGTGACGGAAGGTAAAAATAGTGTATGATGTACGTGTTAAAAGTAATTTTATTTTCTTCGCCTCTTGTTCCAAACTTCCTTCTCACTTTTAACACACATCATAAATAACTATTATATAATTACCTTATCTTATAATATTGAAAATTTTTGTTATACTGTTTTTGCAAAGGTTTGAAATGTGGTACTTTTTGCCTCATATTGTATATAAATTACATAAATTTTATCAGTAACTGATTTATATATCGCACACTGTAGCATTTGTAGTTCCTTCGTAAATATTAATATTATCCCAGTAAAATCCTTTCTATTGAGAGTCTTTCTAACACATTTATCCTTATAATAACAAGCTAGTCGTCGAGATAGTTGTAGTAGCGAAGAATACACTAGACAAACAACAATGATTGATTTATTGCGAAATAAAATAAAGAGTTTTTGGTTGTAAGAAGAGATGAGAGAATATTCTTTAGAAAAACTAATGAGGCAGTTTGACGTGTCGCAGAGCAGGAGGATTTATCCTCCATTCATGTCAACTATCAGGAATTTTTATCCAGTGCTAAATCTGCAGGATCATTAAAATACAGACGGGAAGAACTTACCGATGCGATAGACACGTTCATGATATTTTTCAATTTTTCTCGGTAATGAACACTTGGAGAATTTGATAGTTGACATCCTTTCGTACTGCATGGGTTTCAAAATGAATTTCTCTTTTGGTTCTTACACTAAGCGTATATTTTAAGAAAAGGATGTATGTTCGTTTATAAGTCTAATGAAAGTTGACGTTTAAATTGCATTGTAGTTGTGTTTCTTTCATAACTTTAGGTATTGATATTGATACAGAAAAAAATATTAAGTCAAATTTAGTACCAACAGTAAAGTTTACTGTTAATACACACACTGGCAAAATTGGTAGATATTTTGCATTTATCTGTCAATTACAAACATTTAAATACCTCAACTGGTTCCCATGGTGTTGTTTGGGCAACGAGATTAATTACAAAAGATTGTTCTATATTATTCAGGGTGATTCAGGACTAATGTTACAAACTTTATCAGCTCATATTTCTTCTAGTTACCAAAATACAAGAGGTTAAAGTTTTATAAAAAAAACCTCAAAATTTTCAAATTTTTGTAATCAAGATATTTTCGAAAATAAGAGTTTTATTGAAAAGTCATACCTTATTTATCCTAATTAAAAATTGTTATACCTTTGTGCAATAATGGATGGTTTTAGTACTGCTGAATATTTCTAATTTGTTGTCTTATTTCATATTGTGTTTGGTATCTATTCTAAGTGTTGTTTAATGTTTTGTTGTCCTAATTATGTTCTTTCTCTCCATACTTTTTAGAAATACACGTTTATTTTAATAATTATGACAAATCAAGTTTGATTTTTCTATAAAACTCTTCTTTTTCAGAAGTATCTTGATTACAAAAATTTGAAAATTTTGAGCTTTTTTTATAGAACTATAACTAGAAGAGATCGTACTTATGTTCATATAGAATTTTTTGCTTAAAATGTCCTCAGGACTAAGCTGTTAAAGTATGTAACATTAGTCCTGAATCACCCTGTATACTATATCTCTAAACCTATAGGAGATATAATAAAAAATTTAAATGTGTCAGATTGAGAATTTAATTATCTTTATTATTTGTAGTAACATAAACTTTAAAAAAGAATATTTAGATTTTTTTGCCATTTGTTACTAGAACCTATTCAGTTCTTCCCATTACACTTAGATTAAGGAATCCGTAGTTACACAGGTCTTTAGTTTTATAGAATTTGAGAAATCGGACCTCCAATATCCATACACACACATTCACACACACACACACACACACACACACACACACACACACATCCACACACACACAGACATCATCGAAAAATGGTACAATCGGATTCTAGGGACCTTAAAACGTTCTTCTTTACTAAAATCTGGATATGCGATTTTTAGCATGAATCCAATACCTATTTTAGCGAGAGGTAAAAAGCGCACAAAAGACACAAATTAGAAAAAATAATATAAAGAACTCATTTCATAATTATCTATATTATTTTTCAAAGGGTTGACAATTATGACATTCGTTCTTTAATATACTATGTATTAAAAACCAATTTCCATTCTCTCTAGATGAAGTAAACAAGAAGCATAGGCGGTAATGTATATCAAAACAAAAATATCGTACCTATGTATAAAGTTTTTCGTATTTTTCAATTTTAAAAATTGCAATAAACGAAACAGAGTTTTCAATATGAAAAAGTTAATTCAGCCATATTCAGGGAATTCAAGATTTTTACGTTTATATAACTTTTTCTGTAAAATTCAATGTTGAAGTTATCTGATTTATATTTTTATCAGTCTTTACTTTGTATGGACTAAACTTTGAAATTAAATATTGCAGAAATGAAAAAATATTTTGTTGCGCTTTGAAAGTAAAAACGTACATTTTAAATGTGTTGTTTAAAAATGATGAATAGGAGCTGTGTGAATTTTTTTTTGTTTTACGTAGCTTTTTTATTGAAAAAATCAAAACCATACCTTGTCAAGTTGTGATTAAGATATTATTTAGTGCCATGGATACCAGTATGTTTAAGTTACATTTTAACAAATGGGAATGGAGAAACTAATTTAAAACCAACAACTTTCCTTCAATTGATAAACTCTTGGGTTCGTTCATAACATTCAGAGTTTCAGCACTTTAATTTGCAAAGCTATCATCAGCAATAATAGTCCTTATTTTATATCAAAGAATTTCTTTATTTGATCAAAAAACATATAAACAAAACACCTTCCTCATTTAAACTTTGTACTTCTTTAAAAATAAACTCTATCTATTCATATTTCCCGCCTTAAGTCACTCTCTTATCATAATGACTTCCTGCCAGTGTTATAAATAGCCGATGTAAGACAAACGACAACCACGACACCTACCACTTAAGACCCGTGCAGTGGAGAAGATACACCAGCGCCTCTGATGTATAAATTATGCATCAGTCTCCAGTATGCTGTTTACAAACAATTGAAATATTCATCAATGGTAGTGAAACTCGTGCGTGTCTGTTTGTTCCTATTTGCAAATTCAGAGCAAATATGGATGCGAATGGGTTCGTATCATTGATAATAACGTATCTATAATGTTGTTCTCATACAGAATAAAATTAGATATATAGTCAGAAACTTTGTCGGGTCAACGTAAAGCCCAGAGCGGGCAATGTTCTAGAGGGCGCAGGACCATAATGGATGTGGTTTCTCTTTCTTATTCGTCAAACCCTAGCGCAATACAGAGGTCACTATTATTGTGGTAGCTCTCAGCATACTGGCATTTATCTGAGAGCTTGTATATTTCTCTAAAATTAACACTAGCCTAACGCACAAAACTTTGCCCGAGTTTTCCAAGCGTGACTATTGTCCAGAATATCACTAGCTCTGTACAACGACTGCACCGGCTCGGGCGTGAGTTCGTTGCGGTCAGGCAGAGGCGATGAGCAGTCGGGGTCGCAGGTGTCTAATTTCCGATGTTTTTTACCATTTTGATAAATGACCACGTTTTAAGGTCCTTATAATCCAATTTTAACATTTTCCCGATGATATCGGTGTGTGCATGTGTGTGTATGCGCGCGCGCGTTTGTGTGTGTGTGCGTGCGTGTGTATGCGCGTGTGTGTGTGTATCTTCTGGGCACTGTAACTCAAATACCATCATTCAGAAAAATTAAAGATTATTCCATTTTCTACAGGTTTGCATTAATACTTTTTCTACATATTTTATGGATAAATTTATAAAGAAAATATTATAAAAAATCTGATGTGGCCAGCACATAACCTCTCGCCGTATATTTTACCTGGCTGTATGCATAAAGCAAAGAATATTTTTATAAATACAAATAATATATTCATATAAATCTATAACGTATAAACTTCTTTATTATTCAATAATAGCATGTCTCAACATGAAGATATTTTACCATAAATTATGTTACAATAAATTACAAAGTAGAGTTTACCATATATAAATATTAGGCTGGTAACTGCAATTTTCAATTCGAACAACGTTGTTTACTTTCTCTTCATATTCTTCTAGTAAAAACATTAATTTTGGGCGGTCTAAAATGTATATATGGATTGTGCATCTATTCTTACATATCTTCTTTTACATTTTATTTTTTCATACATGTTATATCTAAATAACACTAATTCCCTTTAATAAAGTGACGGATAGATTGCACTCCGATTATTCTTATATCGATGTGTAATTTTGTCAATATTTACAACTTACTTGAGAAGAATTTGATAGCTTTTTCGCAATTCAAAGTTACTCTAGTCTATAGTACTGGTGTACATTGTCCCATAATGTTTAAAACAAATTTAAGTCCTTCAACCTAGACTTGTCATCTCCATAATAGTCACAGATCAAGAACTAAGGGATTCTCCAAGTACATTTTTCTTTCATTACTCATTATTTCTGACACTGACATTTATCTGTCAGTTACAAATAATTTAAATTATCAACTATTTTTCATGGCATTCTTTCGGCTGTCAAATTTATTACAACAGATTATTTTATATATTATACTTCTTTTATCTCTAAATCTATGGAATATATAATAAAATATTTAAATGTATCAGACAGAGAATTTAATTTTCTTTAATATTACCACGAAAAATTTTCAAAAAATAATATTTAGAAGATTTTTTTTCAAGAATCTTCTACTTCCGGTTGTCCAATTATTACCAAAACCTTTTCAGATCTTCCCATGAATGTCCGATTGGGAAATACGTTGTTAAACAAATTTTAAGTCTTATAGTTTTTGAGTAACCGTCCTTCCAACATCCCACACACACACACACATCCACACACACACACACACACACACACACACACAGACATCATCGTAAAAATGTTAAAATCGGATTGTAGGGACCTTCAAACGTGCTTATTCAATAAAATCTGGATATGCGATTTTTAGCATGAATGCAATACCTCTCTTAGCGAGAGGTAAAAATATATCTCGGAACTTACGTTATAAACACAACTCCATGGTTACATATTTCAGCTCATATGTTTGTAACTGACAGATAAATGTCACTGTCGAAAAAAATAATGATTTCAAATGATAACAGTAACGTTTTAAAAAGAAAATTGTAAATAGAACAATAGTTATATGGAAATGACCTTAATGTATATAATTTCAAATTAATATTAATAACGTTTTAAAACAAAAATTGTAAAGAGAACAATAGTTATATGGAAAGGAATTGAATATACATAATTTCTAGCATTAGTAAATATGCAGGTACGTATTTAAATAAAAAAAATATATTAATATATTTTCACAGCATATTAACTAGGGTTTCATCAAGTCAAGTAGCTTGATGTTTTTGTAAATTACTTGACTTGAAAATCAAGCTTTTCAAAAATTCATTACTTGACTTGATTTTCTATCATTACTACTTGACTTGATCAAGCAATTTCAAGCAAATTCAAGCTACTTGATTACGAACCGATCATATACGAAAACGTGCGAATCAGTAGAATCGTGGTACGGCGTGGAGCGCCATATGCTGTGCTGATTCACTACTGCAAGTTAAAATCTGTGCAGAGGTTTAAAAAATTTACTCAATATTGAAATATTTACTAGAATTACCTGAGAATATGTCGACAAAATTTGGAGTCGTAATCATTTTTATGAAGTTAACTGTAGATGGTTAACCGATGGCACAAAAGCCCAAAAACTCCATTCGAATTAAGAATAATAAATGGGAATTCAGATTTTGTCCACATATTCTCGGATCATTCTAGTATAAATTCCAATAATGAATGGATTTTTTAAACCTCTTAATATCTCGGAGAAAAAAGTTCAAAAAAAAAAATCAAATGCATTTAGGCACGGTCAAATATTAAAATTAAGCAGAATCATTTCCAGCATATTTTTTTTTTATTATTTGGAACCACTTCAGGGGGCGGCCCGGTTAAAATTCGACTTGCCCCCTTTTAAGGGCCATCATAATACATATACTATAAATAGTTTGTTAATTCATATATTATACTCTTTATTTTTAATTTTTAAATTTGAATGTATGACTTATTTTTATGAATAAAAGTCTATATTTCAAGGTATATTATTGATATTGTTATAAAACATAAGGATCTGTATGAAAATGAAATGTAGTCTTGAAGAACTTTTTCTGGTAATTTAAAAAATAACTACTTGATTTTTTCTAGTAGTTGAAAAATAACTACTTGATTTTTCAAGTACTTGATATTATAACTATTTGACTTGACTTGACTTTCGGCTACTATTACTTGACTTGAGCTTGGCTTGATTTCACGTCAAGTCAAGTCAAGTAACTTGAATATCAAGTCAAGCCGTGAAACTCTAATATTAACCCATTGCTGGGTGTGCTACTTCTGCTTTGTACATAGATTTCGGTAATGATAGTGGCATATTTATATCGTGCGGGCATTTACCAAGCGTCGCCTCATAGGTGGCGTGGAGAGTGCAGCACAGGGGACAATTTTGAGTCATTTAAAATTGGAAATATTTAGCGTTGATCGGGATCGAATCGGGTTCCCCGAATTCGCAGACATCAGGTACGCGACAACGAGACCCCATAACTATGTATTTAAATTAATAAAAATTAAACGGTGGGAGGTATTCTGTTGGTCACATCAGATTTTTTATTCTGTCCGTTGGCTACATATTTAGTGTATTTATTACAGTCATGCAAATCTCAAATAAAAAAATATATATAACCAAAAATTGTTTAAGAATGAAGCTCCTGCTAATATCAATATGCTTGCTTGAATGTGACATTCTAATTCCGAAAAAGAGAAAAAATTATTTCATAAACAAGTGTGTATAGAATTGTTTTAATTGCAACACAATCGTTTTTATTATGAAATTTTCATACAATCAACAAATCCATTGTTAATTGAATAATCAGAGGCACTGGTCTTTATTTTGAATTATTATTTTTTTGGCAATGTGCATTTTTATATTTTGTTTTGCATTCGAACCATTTGCATGTGTTTTTATCACATTCAGTTTTTTTATCAGCTTGGCGCCGTGACAATGAGAAATAAATCCACATTCATTTTAATGTTTAAATTCAAATTTTGCTATTTTAAATGCGTTCTTTAATTATGTTATCTCAAAAGTAGTTATAAGTTTATAAAAGTTCATTTTGAATGTATACATGCAAACATTGCGAGAAAATAACATTTACAGGTATATTTTAAAGAAAAACTATTTTGAGCTTCAAGTAAATTGCCATTTCCGGTTATCCAATTGAACCAAAATCTAATGGGTTCTTTCCATATTAGAATAAGGTAGAAATAAATGGCTTAAAAAGTTTGATGGTATTGATTTAGAGTGCCCAGAAGATCCACACACACACATATACACACACACACATACACACCCACAGACATCATCGGGAAAATGTTAAAATTGTATTATAGGGACCTTAAAACGTGGTCATTTACCAAAATCTCGATATGCGATTTTTAGCACGATCCCTATACCTCCCTTACCAAGGGTAGCGGAAGGTAAAAATGTAAAATAGAACTGTGATTTCTTTATTGTCTAATGAGGTATTCTAATGTAGTAAAACATCAGGTAAAACCATGTAATATATTTTTAATAAAAATGCAATGTTTTAATCATTCGCCATTGTATTTTTTAATAATATAATATATGACTGTTTTTATACTGTTGGATAGCAAATTTCATGTACTTTTCAAATTTGAATAAATATATAGGCTGTTATATTTGAAAATATTTAATATAAATAAACTTTGTTTGAATTTTTTTTCCATAATATTTAAAATAATCGAGTTATTAAAATATAATAAAGTTTTAGGAAAAAAAATCTGTTGTGGCCATCACAATACCTCTCGCACCCTTTCCATTGTGGTATATAGTAGTATTGCATTTAACATTTCTTATACACACAAAAAAAATCTAATTACACCTAATTTTTATATTTACGTATTTTCTAGTTTCAAGTTTTCTCCATTTCTTTTAAATGTTCGAGGTTTTCCCAATTCATTAACGGGATTGGCGGTATTTCTGAAAGGTTCATATAATATACCTATAATTTTAAATATATAATTAATAATACAATAAGAAATATTAAATATCATTCCCAGAAAAAGCCTTCAGCACTATTTCTGAACTTTTGACACTGACATTAGCGATATTTAACTGTCAATTATAGACATTTTAATTTCTCAAGTATTTATCATGGAGATTGTTTGGCCTGTGAGATTTACTACAACAGATTATTTATAGATTATATATCTAAACCTTTAAATCTATAGAAGGTATAATAAAAAATTTAAATGTGTTGGATATAAAATTTTGGTTTTTAATATTTGTAATAACATATATTATTAAAAAATAATATTTGGAAGATTTTTGTTAAAATACTAGTACTTCCGGTTGTCCTATTGTTACCAGAATCTATTTAACTCTTCCCATTACTGTTAGATTGAGGAATCCGTAGTTACACAGGTCTTTAGTCTTATAGAATTTGAGAAATCGTACCACACACCCATCCATGCACACACACACTCACACACAGACACCATCGTAAAAATGATATTATCAGATTCTAGGGATCTTAAAACGTACTTATTCACTAAAATCTGGATATGCGATTTTTAGCATGATTCCTATACGCTATACCTCTCTTAGTGAGACGTAAAAATGCATTTTACTTTTGTTATTTATGCTTAATATTATTTTTTTCATGAATATAGCATGTGAGTTTATATATATATATATATAGGTTAGGTATGATCACGACTGATCAGTTAAGTAGTTAAGCAATTCACAGGTGTAGCAATCAAATTATTGGGAAGGTTGTTAAATTATACTCTTTTGAGTTACATGTCAAGCTTTCGGAATTACTTTATTCCTTCTTCAGGACAGCTACAATTTAGTAACAAATTTCGTATTAAAATTTTGAAAAAATGTTCAATGTAATACAGTACTTACTACTTATTGAGATTAAATTGTAAACAAGTCAGTCATCAGAACTGTGATAAATTGAAGTTGATAGAGTTGACACATTTTTAGTTAAATTTAGAGTTAAGTTGCCAAAAATTATATTAAATAATGAGAACAGATTATTAAAACAGAACTAATCGGTTCAGAAGAAGTCAAAGGTTTTAAAAAACACGTGTTGAATGAATGAAAACGAACAGGTTCGAACCTTGAGCAAATTTGCAAAACACCAGAGAAGAAAAAGAAAAAGAAGAAAGTAAATCCAACCGGTTGTACAAACGTTGTAAGGACTATTTAAAAGAAAATTCTGATTTATTAGTACTCCGATCCGATAAGGGTAATGTTACTGTTGTAATGAAAAAAGATCATTATGATGCAGAATCACTTAAAATATTAAATGATCCCAATAGTTACAAAATTTTAAATAAAGATCCCACTTGTACAATTCAACAAAAATCAAACAAATTAGTTTCAAAATTAAAATCCTCAAATATGATCCCGGCTGAAAAGGCACGTAGTTTAATGATTTACAACTCAATAGCTCCCAGATATTATGGATTACCTAAAGTTCACAAACCTTCTTTCAGTTTAAGACCAATCATTTCATCTGTCAATGCCCCTAATAGTAAAATAGCATCTTTTGTCGCAGATACATTACAGACCGCTTATGACCAACAAAATATTTATTTTATTAAAGATTCATTCGATTTTGCTTCAGAATTTCAAAATTACCAGTTACCTGATGACTACGTCATAATTAGTTTAGATGTTGTTTCTCTGTTTAGTAATATTCCTGTGGATTTGGTGTTGAAAAGTATAACTGACAAATGGGAAATTATTTCACAACATTGTAATTTGAACTTAGAGTCCTTCATAGAATTAATAAAATTCATTTTTGATACTAGTTTTTGTAAATTTAAAGACCATTTTTATAAACAAATTTTTGGTACCCCCATGGGTAGTTCCCTTAGCCCCATAATAGCACAATATGTGATGGATCAATTATTGGATGATTGCATTCCTAGACTTAGTTTCAGTTTACCTTTTATTAAAAAATATGTAGATGACATAATTTGCGCAGTACCGAGTGATAAGACAGAGGAAATACTTGATATATTCAATAATTATAACCCCAGTATACAATTCACCATCGAAAAAGAAACTGAAAGGAGTGTACCCTTCCTGGACACAAAATTAATAAGAACATCGTTGAATACAATCATACTTGATTGGTACCAAAAGCCCATGGCTTCAGGAAGATATATACATTTTCATTCACACCATACCATGAAAATTAAGATCAACGTTATTTTGGGTTTAAAGAAACGAATTATCAGTATTTCCCATCCTACACTCATTTCTAAAAATTTGCATAAATTTAAAGATATTTTAATCAGAAATTCTTACCCCGAACCCTTTATTCGTCGTTTGCTTTTCAACACCAACACAGTAGGGCTGAATAGTGATAACAACAACCCTCAGACTGACATTAACAACAGTAACATTACTTTTACTTCATTACCCAATATTGACAATCTTACTTTTCAACTATTAAAAGAAGTTAAAAATAATAACGTACAAATAGCAATTAAAAATCCGCTTACTATTAATTCCCTATTTTCTAAAGTTAAAGATCCGATTGAAAAAGAGTTACAATCTAACATTGTGTACAAAATTCCTTGCGGTGAATGTGAGAAGGTTTATATTGGACAAACAACTAGATCACTCAAAGATAGAATGACATCCCATAAAAGTGATTGTAGATTAAGACCTAATGCTTGTGCTTTATCGCAGCATTGTAATGAGTGTTCTCATTTTGTTGACTACAATAACTCATCTATACTCGAAATTGAAACTAATTCCAGTAAACGTAATTTTCTAGAAATGGTTCATATCAATAAAACCAACCACACTATGAATAAAAGGACAGATGTTAGTGGTTTGAGCTCTATCTATAATTATCTTCTTAAATTCAAGGAATTAAATAAACCTAATATTACTTTAAACTCCGATCCAACTTAGTTTTTTACAAAAAATTTTTGGTCAATTAGTTTTCTCTTTTTTCCTTTTTACTAATTTAAAATTTAACATTTTGGTTGTTGTCCGGTCCGACTTCCGGTTGGATTTACTTTCTTCTTTTTCTTCTCTGGTGTTTTGCAAATTTGCTCAAGGTTCGAACCTGTTCGTTTTCATTCATTCAACACGTGTTTTTTAAAACCTTTGACTTCTTCTGAACCGATTAGTTCTGTTTTAATAATCTGTTCTCATTATTTAATATAATTTTTGGCAACTTAACTCTAAATTTAACTAAAAATGTGTCAACTCTATCAACTTCAATTTATCACAGTTCTGATGACTGACTTGTTTACAATTTAATCTCAATAAGTAGTAAGTACTGTATTACATTGAACATTTTTTCAAAATTTTAATACGAAATTTGTTACTAAATTGTAGCTGTCCTGAAGAAGGAATAAAGTAATTCCGAAAGCTTGACATGTAACTCAAAAGAGTATAATTTAACAACCTTCCCAATAATTTGACTGCTACACCTGTGAATTGCTTAACTATATATATATATATATATATATATATATATATATATATATATATATATATATATATATATATATATATATATATATATATAATAAATAAATAAATAAATAAAATAAATATATCATTACGGCATATTACCCATTGCTGGGTGTGCCAATCTGCTTTGTTTATCGGTAATAATGAAATATTTGTACCGTGCGGGCGCTTACCAGGCGTTCCCTCACGGGCACTCATTGATGGCGTGGAGAGTACGCCACAGGGGTCAATTTTGTGCCATTAAAATCCGAAGTCATTTTTGGCGTCGGTCAGCATCGAACCGAGTCCTCAGATTCGCGACCAGACAGTCAGGCACACGGCCACGAGACCCCATATATATATATATATATATATATATATATATATATATATATATATATATATATATATATATATATATATATATATATATATATATATATATATCAGCTATACGAACATGAAAAATTTGAACCCTCTAGAATTAACAGTTTGTCGACCACTGGTGAGGCCATGCTACGTTACAATAAACTTTAAAAAAATCATATCTCGCATATTATGTGAAAAAATTAAGTCGCATTTGCACTAAAATTCTTAGTTTATTTTGTTCTTCCAGGAAACAAAATAAATAAAAAATTGGTATATATAATAGGAAATAATATAACAATATAAACACAAACTATTTATTTAGATTTATATGTGAACTAAATTACCATAAACAAAATGCTGCAGTTATTACAATGTTTCTTATTAATTGCGCGACCACCATTTTCATAATACAAATACGCATAAAGCATAATAATTTATATCCTTATTATTTTATGGTTATATTACCTCTCCTAAAATAATATGTATATTTATATACTCTTTGTTCTGAAATTAATAACCCTTTCACAGCTAATTACAATAACAATGCATTGTTTACTTTAATTCATCCCTTCCTATTCTCACCCTTACCATTTACTCTTCGTTTCACTCCTTCCTGTTTTGTCCGTGAATTAATTCCAAGCATATGTTTTCCATGCGTGTAGGTCTTTCTGTGAAGAGCCATGACCGAGAGTTAAAATTAACTTTGGAATTAACCGTCGCGCCTGTGTCTGAAGGTAGTGTTGTGTTAGTCTTACTATGGGGCATGGAATGTCGGTTTTAGGTTATATTTAGACTTAGTATGGGGTGCGTGAATGGAAGCAGATTCAAGGATAACAGACAGACGATTTGTAAATGAGTTTTTCATTTAACAAAAGCAATAAAAGAGTTAGTCTACGTTTTGAAAAGGAAACTTATTACATTTTTAAAGTACTGTATTATTTGGAGTATAATATAAATACACATTTAATTTTCATTATTTTTAAACTATTAAAGTCAAAAACTTTATATTCGAAGTCGCCATTGATATTGTTTGTTATACCGCGTTCCTTCGGGCTGTGATTTGCAATCTAAATCATCAACGTGATCATGATTAACAAGAAGTATGTTTTTTACAATTGGTGAACCGGAAGTAGCCTCATTTGAAGATTTAACAGTTAAATTTGATTTATTGACATTTAACGTTATTATAACTTAAAGAATATATTATTCTCTATACGATTTGATTGCTTTTTATACTTCATATTCTATGGATATACATTTAAAGTATTTTAAAGAAATTAAATTTTATAAATCAGCCAGCTATGCTAAACATGGAAACTACTAATATATTCATATAATTCAATTGACAGATGTCCGTATAAATAAAAAGTAAATTAATGTGGCAGAGATATGGATGTTGAAGTAGATGTTGGGGACGACACGGAAAGACACGGTAAGGAAATAAGTCTAGTGTTACAAGTTTCTAGAAAGATACAAGCGAGATGATTACATTGGTTTGAAAATATCATGAGGAGAAATGAAGAATATACATATTGGATGAAGAATGAATAGAAGGTTGAAGAAACAGAGGAAAACCAAAGATAAGATGGAAGGACTGTATTGCGGAAGACTTGAGAAAAGGAACTGAATGAGAACGACACGTAAAACAGAAATGAGTGGAAGAAGAAAATAAAAAATAGCGACCCCTAACGAACGGGGAAACCTAAAGAAGAAGATGTTAGTGTCAAGTGCAATTTGCATAGTTTGTTTATGAAATAATTTTACTGGAAATTTAGTATGGAATTTATACATAATACACAGGGTTGACGGAAGGTATTGTGCTGGCCACAATAGATTTTTTTTTTATTGGTATTATTTCTAATTTTTTTTACAGTTAACAATTATCTGTTAATTTAAATAGTTATTTGTTCACTTGAACAGAAATTATAAATAATAATAAAAATTAATTGGCTTGACAGATAGATCGTTAACATTTGTTAATTTTTTGTTTCACTTCCATGGCTATAGCTATTTTTGGAGTGATTTTCGACATTTTCATACCTAATTTCTGCCGTTACAAGACACACAAAATTAATTTTTTTCTTCAAGTGTACAATAATATTCATATTATGCTACTATATACACACTATAGAAGATATTCATTTTATTACTAGTACAACAATGTTTTTCATTATTGTACTAGTAAAAAAATGTTAGCTTCTTAGTTCACCGCTGGTGGCAGCAGTCGTCACAGCAACACAGACCATATTGAAAAATTGTTATTTGACAGTTGTATCGTTTGTGTTTTGTAGTGTACACAGCTAACTATGGCTGAAATTGCAAATGCTATAATTAAAACAATTCTAGAAAAACATTTAAAAAATCCTCAGTTTTCTTTGAAACACTTGAAGAAAAAATAGTATATGTTATTCGAAGCAGAACGCCCTTTTTGTGTTTTACCCAGCTTGCCAGGCCTCGGCTAGCGCCTCGGCCGCAATAGCTGGGTTCAACACAAAAAGACCGCTTTCTACTCCTAATAACATAATATACTATTGTTTTTTACCTTCCGTCACCTTTAGGTAAGGAAGGTATTGTCTTTGGTCAAAAAATTCAATGATGAGTTTTTAATGAATAAGCATGTTTTAGGGTCCCTATAATACGATTTTACCATTTTTACGATTATGTCTGTATGTATGTATGTGTGTCTGTGTGTCTGTGTGTCTGTGTGTGTGTGTGTGTGTGTGTGTGTGTGTGTGTGTGTGTGTGTGTGTGTGTGTGTGTGTGTGTGTGACAAAAGTTTCGGTTCCCATAACTGCAATACCACGATTCCAAAAATTATATTTTTTTCGTATTCCTCAAGTTTACATCCAGAAGAACAAGTGATTAGATTTTGGTTATAATTGGTGAACCGGAAGTAGCCTCATTTGAAGATTTAATAGTTAAATTTGATTTATTGGCATTTAACGTTATTATAACTTAAAGAATATATTATTCTCTATACGATTTGATTACATTTTATACTTCATATTCAATAGATACATAGTTAAAGAATTTTAAAGAAATTAAATTTTATAATTCAGCCAGCTATGCTAAACATGGAATCTACTACTATATTCATATAATTCAAATTGATAGATGTCAGTATCAATAAAAATAAATTAATGTGGCAGAGATGAGGATGTTGAAGTAGATGTAGGGGAACACGCGGAAAGATACGGTAAGAAAATAACTCTAGTGTTACAAGTTTCTAGAAAGATACAAGAAAGACGATTACATTGGTTTGAACCAGGGCAAGAAACCGAAAACAATATCGGTTAATGGTTAACCAAAATCGAGAACTTAATTTTTAAAATGGTTTTCGTTCAAAAAACGGTTTACTATTTACTTAACCGGTTTTTATATTGGTTATGTAAACCGGTTATAATAACCGGTTTATTAAAAATAAATTAAATTTCATGACAGATAAATATACATTTGTTTATTAAGCTTTTTTGTTTTAATTCCATGGTTATCACTATTTTTGAGTTGATTTTCGACATTTTCATACCTAATTTAGGAAGCAACGCGAAGAAAGCTGTTTTCCTATGTTAAATGCCTATGTAACGGATTTTGAGGGTCACCCGGTATATTTACTAAATAAAATAATAAACTAATAAATACAAAACGCAATACGAGTATTATCGGGGAATAACGTATTACGTACAAGCACGAACAAGCATGGTCAGACTTAGGCGCAGTACGTGCTAAGAAGTTGCTCAAGGAAACAGCATCCGGCTAAATCGTGATTTATATTTAAAATTCCCTCCTTTTTAGAAACAGTTTAAAAAAACCGGTTTTAATTAATTTTGTTAACAGTTACCGGTTTTTTTAGTAATTAAAAAGATCGGTTTCGGTTTCGGTTAAAAATCAAAATTTTAGACCCAAAATATCGGTTAACCGGTTTTTTAAACCGGTTAAAAAAACCGGTTTCGTGCCCTGGTTTGAACATATCATGAGGAAAAATGAAGAATTATATTGGAACAAGATTGAATAGTTTACTAATAGGAGGTTGAAGAAACAGAGGAAGACCAAAATAAGATGGATGGACTGTATTGTAGAAGACTTGAGAAAAGGAACCGAATGAGAACCACACGTAAAAATAGCGACCCCTATAACGAATGGGAAAAGCTAAAGAAGAAGAAGATGTCAGTGTCAAGTGCAATTTGAATAGTTTGTTTATGAAATAATTTTACTGGAAATTTCGAATCTTTTGCAAGAAAAATTATGTATGGAATTTATACATTATATACAGGATTGACGGAAGGTATTGTGCTGGCCACAACAGATTTTTTCCTAATATAATTAGAGAAGCAAGAAATTACGAAAGTTTGATTTTACATGTTAAAGTAATATGTTCGGCTGTGCCTGTTATCACCCTGTATTTCATTTTTCTTGTGTAAATATTTACTGTGATATAAAAACAATATATGCTTCTAGTTTTCAGCCCAAAATAAAACATACAAATTTTAGCAGGTATATATTTTCAATTCACATTTGCAAATCCGTTTCTATTTTAAACATATCAATATCATTGAAATATTAATCTCAATCCCCATGAATAAAATACATAGCAAGATTCTTCACTTTGTGCATATGAATCCCATCTACGTTAGTGTGAAATCTTGCAATCTATATAAGGTTGGCACCACTGCACTAAAAGCTTTCCAGCCTAATTGGCTGCTACAGCTATAACTATGGCTGTGTGTGCTTGTGTGTCGGTGCTGAATGCGCATTTGCACATGGGATCACATGTGATAAAAAGTGACAAGATATATGTTACACATGCTGATGCTACATCCTTGTTTACAAGACAGAGAAGAGGATGGCGGCATTTTTGGGTTTAATAAAAAGTATTTGCATTTTATTAGCATCGAAAAGAATAAATTCTGGGTAGTTTTATGAAGTTTTGTTACTTACTAAATTGTGTTGGGAAAAGAAAATTGATATATTTACAATGTCAGAAATATTTTAATCAGATTTCTGACTTCTTGAGATATTAATTGAATATGTATTTTAATTCAAAAGGCTTAAGTGGCAAATAGTGTATTATGTTATTAGGAGTAGAAAGCGGTCTTTTTGTGTTGAACCCAGTTATTGCGGCCGAGGCGCTAGCCGAGGCTAGGCAAGCTGGGTAAAATTATTAAAGAAAAAAAAACGAAAAATATTTTGGACAAAGCTACCACGGACGTAACATAGCACAATGTAGAGTTGAAGAGTAATATAAGAACATAACATACTGAGTATGATTCAGCAAATATTAACATGTAAATATGTAAATTTTTTTAGAAAAAAGTATATATTAAATGTTTTCATAAATAAATAATAGAAAATAAGAACAATTGAAAATATTAAACAACTAATGATCAAATATAGTGAAACTCAAAGTAAAATGCTCTTTATCATGACCGTGAAAAATAACTAGAAGCCGTGACAAAACCATATTAACAACAATTATTACTATGCGCCCCCTGAATACAAAAATATATAAATTATTAAAATATTCAGGGGAGAAGGGTTAATAATATAATTTAAAATTCAGGAGCAGCGAAAATTTTACTTGTTTCAAAGTTTTTAATTTTTTTCAAAATAACTAGAAGCCGTGACACAGACATATTAACAACAGTTATTACTACATACTCCCTGAATACAAAAATATATAAATTATCAAAATATTCAAGGGATTAGGGTTAATAATATAAGTTTAAACTCAGAAGCAGCTAGGATTTTACTTATTTCAAAGGTTTTATTTTTTCCAAAATAACTAGAAGCCGTGACAAAACCATATTACAACAGTTATTAGCACACACCCCGAATACAAAAATCTGATGTGGCCAGCACATAACCTCTCGCCGTATATTTTACCTGGCTGTATGCATAAAGCAAAGAATATTTTTATAAATACAAATAATATATTCATATAAATCTATGACGTATAAACTTCTTTATTATTCAATAATAGCATGTCTCAACATGAAGATATTTTACCATAAATTATGTTACAATAAATTACAAAGTAGAGTACTATATATAAATATTAGGCTGGTAACAGCAATTTTCAATTCGAACAACGTTGTTTACTTTCTCTTCATATTCTTCTAGTAAAAACATTAATTTTGGGCGGTCTAAAATGTATATATGGATTGTGCATCTATTCTTACATATCTTCTTTTACATTTTATTTTTTCATACATGTTATATCTAAATAACACTAATTCCCTTTAATAAAGTGACGGATAGATTGCACTCCGATTATTCTTATATCGATGTGTAATTTTGTCAATATTTACAACTTACTTGAGAAGAATTTGATAGCTTTTTCGCAATTCAAAGTTACTCTAGTCTATAGTACTGGTGTACATTGTCCCATAATGTTTGAAACAAATTTAAGTCCTTCAACCTAGACTTGTCATCTCCATAATAGTCACAGATCAAGCATTAAGGGATTCTCCAAGTACATTTTTAATTCATTACTCATTATTTCTGACACTGACATTTATCTGTCAGTTACAAATAATTTAAATTGGCAACTATTTTTCATGGCATTCATGGCTGTCAAATTTATTACAACAGATTATTTTATATATTATATTCCTTTTATCTCTAAATCTATAAAATATGTATAAAAATATTTAAATGTATCAGAAAGAGAATTTATTTTTCTTTAATATTATCAAGAAAAATTTTCAAAAAATAATATTTAGAAGATTTTTTTTCAAGAATCTTCTACTTCCGGTTGTCCAATTGTTACCAAAACCTTTTCAGATCTTCCCATGAATGTCCGATTGGGAAATACGTTGTTAAACAAATTTTAAGTCTTATAGTTTTTGAGTAACCGTCCTTCCAACATCCCACACACACACATCCACACACACACACACACACAGACATCATCGTAAAAATGTTAAAATCGGATTGTAGGGACCTTAAAACGTGCTTATTCAATAAAATCTGGATATGCGATTTTTAGCATGAATCCAATACCTCTCTTAGCGAGAGGTAAAAATATAAAAATTATCAAAATATTCAGGGGATAAAAGTTAATAATATAAGTTTAAATCCAGAAGCAGCGAAAATTTTATTTTTTTTGTATTGAAATAAGTTTTAAACTATCTGTTAGGTTATTCAAAAACTTGCAGTGTCTTAAACAAAATTCACTACTAGTTTTGTATCTCTTTATACGAGCCCAACCCAAATGTATTCGTACCCTCTGAAATAAATATATTAACAGCAATAAAAAATAATTTTTTAGTTTACAATAGTTAAGACTATATTTGGGCATTTTTTAAATTTATCCTCTTAGATTATTGTTAAAATGATAAATTTAGCTAATAACATATTTAAATCCAGTACACTTTATTAATACATAAAATAAAAATTGCCGAAATATGGTCTTAACTATTATTATCTAAAAATTTATTTTTTTCTTGCTGTTAATACATTTTTTCAGAGGGTACGAATACATTTGGGGTTGGGCTCGTAGTTGTTATTATCTTCTTGTCTAGCATTAATTTTCTTCTTGAAGTTCCGCCTTGTTCTTCTTACGTGTTTGGCGGTCACAATACACTTGGCGACATATGTGCACTCGCACATGTTCTCATACGGAGATCAGAGAATAGAGTATGTAGCCTAGTGGTTAGAGTCAATGTACAATGCAGAGTTCAGTACTGGATCCATTCTGCTAACATTAATACATATTTACTTGGCCAACTTCGTTGCTCGGGGTGTTTTCTAAACCGTGGAAATTATTGTACCGTGCTTCCGAACAGTGGCGGAACGGAGGAAGATTTTTTGGGAGGCACGGACAGGTGGAAGAGAATCATGCAAGGAAAGAAATGTTTGCGATGTTCTTCACTTAAAGAAATGTCAAGGCTCTTTGCGAAAATATATATACAATAGTTTTTTTAAATGTCCGATCAAGATCATCTGTATCATGAACGAATTAACAAATTGGCATACATTTATCTCTTTCATTTGTAAAGAGTACAAGTGTGTGCGATAAGGATGGATATAACACGCTTGTCTTTCAAAAATTCTTATTGTTTCAACTAAGTTAGGACATTCCATTTTAAAACGATGCTCGTTGTTGACAATACTTTCGCTGTAACGCAAGTTTATTTTTTAATTCAGATATATTACCTTGATTTATAGCTCTACGAATAACGTTATTTTCTGTCAATGTCACTGACACTGTGTCAGTATTTTATTTTTCACATATTTGGTTTTACATTTGCTAATAAACTTACCAGTTCACTTAGTTTTAAATTTTGAATGTTTTTATTGTAACATATATTTTTATAATAATAAAATAACAGTATTATCTTACGTACCCTTATAAAAACAGAATGGGCGGAGCTAAAATCTTAATTCATACATTTCATAGGTAGATGACCTAGATCGGACATCTTTAATTTTTTTTACTGTACATAAATCAAACAAGCAGCCAATGCACTGTAAAAAATTGTTGTGGCCAGCACAATACCTTTCGCTACTTCCATTTTTGGTTACATAAGTGTAGGGCGCGAGCAGTCATGTGATATTGTTGGCTTTGAATATGCGGGCCCGTGTCAGAATGACAATTAGTAATTATTATGTACATAGATGTCAAATGTCAAAATTTTTCATTAAAAATTTCAAGATTTTCTAAATTCACGTAATTAATATGTCACCAGGAGTGTGGAATTTACTTGTCGAGGAAAATAAACCACATGGAATTGGAAAATTACTAAATTTAGAATGAAAAATAATATTTGACATCTATGTACATAATTACTAGCTATCATTCTGACATGGGCCCCCATATCTGCTTGTCAAGGCCAACTAAGTCACATGACTGCTCGCGCCCTATTGTATATAACATTTCTTGTATATACCGACACTCTACACCAAAAATTCTACTTATATCTATTCTTTAAATTTAGATTTTTTATTTTTAAATTCTTTCTACTCTTGTAGGACACACACACAGACATCATCGTAAAAATATTAAAATTGGATTGTAGGGACCTTAAAACATGCTTAATCATTAAAATCTGGATATGCGATTTTTAGCATACATCCAATACCTCTCTTAGCGAGAGTTAAAATTACTGTACACGAATCGAACAAGCAGCCAATACACGTCATCACTTACTACTTACTGTAAAAAACTTCATTATTAATAATACCGCAAAATTAAATAAAATTTCAGATATTCCTAACGTTATAGAATTATTAAGATGTAGGTACAAGATGGAACAAATTCGAGTTCCTTATTTGAAAACTTTCTTATTATGCACGCTACAGAAAAATGATGTAGTTTTCCTTATTTTATAAGCTTTTTAATAATGTATAAGACGTCTACATTCTTTTGTTTTAAACATGAATAAAACATTAATTATTAATTTTTTGGGATGAAAATAATGAATTTTTTTATTATATCTATAATTAAATTCTCAAAATTATTTTTAGTCAATTATTTTCGGATTGGTTAATTAATTTTTTATCGGCGTTATAGCTGGCTTTGACACATTTCAGAAAATGTAGTTTAATATGCTTTTTGAAGTATGGATATAAATTAGAAAAATGAATAAAAAGAAAGATAATAACATTAACCGACGACAAAATTATTTCGAGTTTTAGTTGGCACAAATGTTATCCCTGTGGTATATTTTCGACACTAGTAATGAATGCCCTTGAGGTGACTTCCGGTAAACGCTCGCACGGTACGAATATGTCATCATCATTACCTATATTTTTTTTTAGGTAAAAAGCTTCAAATATAAACTTTGCATCTGAATCAATAAACAATTGTGTACGCTTTGTGAAGGCAGCAATTAGGTATGAAAATATCGAAAATCATCCGAAAATGTTTAATGATTTATCTGTTAAGTTTATTTTTATTAGGAATTATTTGTGATATCTGTTCAAGTGAACAATTATCTATTATTAGTTTAAATATAAATAGTTCACATTAACACCATTACAGTAGATTACTATCTCCTACAGTTTCAACAATATGTAGTAAAATAAAATATTACAAAATAAAATATTACAAAATAAAATTGGTTTATTATCGTGAAATGCTATACGAGAATTTAATCTACATTATGAACCTTACAATCATAATACGGGTCCGTGAAGTTAGCGACCACTTTTAAGCACAAACAATGAAACATATACCAAAGGTTTGTGATTAGTTTGTGCCTGTTTGTGATCTACAAATAAAACCAGCGACCCCTATGATTAAAAAGTTATAAACAAATTAAAAGTGGTCGCTGACTTCACGCCCAGCGACCACATGTGAAGCACAAATGTCGATTTATGTGTCAAACGTTTGTGCTTCGTTTGTGCTTTCAGAATATATGATTGAAAATACAGCGACCCCAATAATACAAAAAATATGAACAAATAAAAAGTGGTCGCTGACTTCACGCCCAGCGACCACATATGAAGCACAAACGTCGTTTTATATGTCAAACGTTTGTGCTTCGTTTGTGCTTTCAGAATATATGATTGAAAATACAGCGACCCCAATAATACAAAAAATATGAACAAATTAGAAGTGGTCGCTCAATTATACAAGTAAAAAATAACAAAGGCCCCCACCACACATTTAGAAAGTAATAAATTGCTAATATAAATTAAAATGTGAGTCATCGCAATCGCAATACAACAAATAATATTAAAAATTTAAGTAAAATCTAAAAGACTGTAGAATGAAATTCAAATATAAAAATGAGCGCAAAAGAATACCACGGTTATAGATTTTGAGCTCATTTTCAGGAAACATGTTAAATATATTATTTTACTTATGTAAAATATTAAAATTTAAATAAAACATTATTTACAATATATTTTAAATTTTTAAAAGTTTCGTTAAAACATCTGTTTCAACCACCCACTAATTGGGGGAAAGGGGGACAACTTTAAAATTTTGAATAGGAACCATCTTTTATTACATATTTTACAGTCGAAAATCCGAAATTTTACTTCAAATATTTTTTTGTATATATATATATATATATATATATATATATATATATATATATATATATATTGTAATTTTTAAAGTTATAAACCTTTAACTTCGGTGCCAATTTCAAATGGAAACTCTTTGTTGCAAATTGAAATATAATGCTCGTAAGTACGAGGGTCATTCAATAAGTAAAGAGACAAATTCTATAATTTTAAAACTATTCAATGAATGTGTACAATCTTTTCAGGGGTGTTAGTTGGCAACCTTGGAATATGCTCTGATCAGCTGTTTCATCATTTTATGTCAACATAACCTCAAAATTTTCAGTTCACCATGGCAAGTCCACTAGAAGTTTACACCTTAGAAGAGCAGCGCCCAGTCATTAGATTTTTAGTCGCAGAAGGTGTAAAACCAAGTGAAATTTTTTCTAGAATGTTAATACAGTACGGTAAAAGTTGTAAGAACCGTGCGAATTTTTACAAGTGGGTTGATCGGTTTAAAAGTGGCCGAACAAGTGTAGGTGATGAACCCCGATGTGGACGTCCATCTTTTGGGACTCACAGGGTCCAGTCTATTGCGATTTCCTTGAAGATCAGCGAACTATCAATAGCCAATACTACTCTGAGATGCTAGAACACAAAGTTAGACCAGCTATCAGGAGCAAATGCCGTGGACTCTTGTCAAAAGGAGTCATTCTTCAGCACGATAACGCCCGCCCTCATACAGCCCAGCTGACCCGTGATAAGCTTCAAGAATTGGGTTTGGAGGTCTTACCTCATCCTGCCTACAGTCCCGACCTCGCCCCATCTGATTTTTACCTGTTTGGACCACTCAAAGACGTCCTACGTGTAAAAAGATTTGCTAACAATGAGGAAGTTAAGGAAGCGGTGCAAAAGTGGCTTCGGGGTAAATCGAAAGAATTCTTCGCCAAGGGAATTAGGAAGCTGCAAGAAAGATGGGACAAGTGCATAACTGTGGGGGGTGATTATGTTGAAAAATAGCCTTAATTTTGAAAGATTGAAATAAACCGTTTTTGAGCTATAGCCATTTGTCTCTTTACTTATTGAATGACCGTCGTATATTATAATGTTCGTCGTAAAGTATGGAGACGTTACAGATTAAGTTCAGTCGAAAAATGTTTATGCCTGTCTGGTTCCCTAGTTCACATGTCCAGTTTTTCGTGTTTGGAGATTATATTGGAATGTCATTATAATTGTGAAGATTTAAAATGTTTACTCCTTGTACAAACATTGTTGTAGCTACGCCTTCTACTGGAATTTTTTCATATGTAGCAATTACACAGACCGTTTCAAAACGATGCAAATTTTAATTGTAATTAAAATTTATTAGAAACATAATTTTCAATACAGAATTCATTTTTTGTTACTTGTGCTCTTGTGGCATCTAATTTTCAATTAATATTGTAAAATTTGATTTATGTGAAATACCCTATTACCTATACAATAAGTTAATATTTATTATTGCAAACAAAATAACTGAAATACGTTGTATAGTTTTTGATAGCTATATTTATAAATTATTTTTCATATGTAATACTTAATGAAATGAATTTACGAATTATGTATGCAATATTAGACTTATTTTGTCACTTTGAAAAAGTCATCTTCAACAAAATGAAGGGAACAAACATGTAAGGATTAATTTTCTCCTTAATTTCTAACGTATTAATCCAGAGTTTTCTTCTACTTGTAAACTCATATTCTCCAAGTTGATTTTTACCTTCCATCACCTTTAGGTAAGGAAGATATTGTATTTGGTCAAAAAAAATCAATGATGAGTTTTTAGAGAATAAGCACGTTTTAGGGTCCATATAATATGATTTTACCATTTTTACGATGTCTGTATGAACTAAGGAACCAGACAGGCATAAACATGTTTCGACTGCACTTAATCTGTAACGTATCCATACTTTACGACGAACATAAATATACTTACGAAAAAAAAAAAAGTTTCAGTTATAAGTTACTTATTTTCGACCGTTATATCTCAATTTGCAATAAAAATGAGAGTTTCCATTTGAAATTGTCACCGTATACAGGGTGTTTATTAAACATACGGCAAAAATTCAAGAGGTTATTCCCTGGACTAGTCTAAGAATTTGTCCTTTAATGATTTTTGAAAAGCCGCTTTGTTCCGAAAATACAGGGCGAAAAAAAAAATTCTACTAATTTTGATATTTTTCAAATTATTAATCCAGTAACAGCAGGCAAGTTATGTGTCAAATTTGTTGAGACTTTTTGGAACATACTCTACCTCAGTTTCTGGAGGATGTACCATTGGCAACAAGAAATGCAATGTGGTTTATGCAGGATTGTGCACCAGCGCATTTTAGTGTGGTTGCTCGTGATTTTTAACAGTAACATACGGAGATCGCTGGATTGGTCGAGGTGGACCTCACTTATGACCTGCTCGATCCCCGGACTTAAACCACCTGGATTTTTTCCTATGGTGCCATCTAAAGTCATTAGTTTATTCTACTCCATTGACGAATTTAGAAGATTTAAGACATCGGATAATTGCTGGGTGTAACTCCATAAGAAACGACCCTGGTGTTTTTGAAAGAGTTCGGCAATCAATGAGAAGAAGATTGGATTCTTGCATCGTAGCTGGAGGTAGTCATTTTCAACAGTTCTTGTAGATTAAGAAACTTTACATATAATTTTTGGTATTAAATGTTGTTATTGTCGAAAAAAATTTTCGCCCTGTATCTTCGAAATAAAGCGGCTTTCAAAAATCATCAAAGGACAAAATATTCTTAGAACAGTTCAGGGAATAACCCCTTGAATTTTTGCCGTATGTTTATGAAACACCCTGTATAATGGATTTTTTTACGTAATTAAATAGAATTATAGAGAATATTTCATTTTATTTAAATACTTATTTTGCGAGAAAATGGTCGACTAACGGTTTCGAAGAACTGTCGATGTTAAAGGTTTATAACTTTTAAAAATTGCAATATATATATATATATATATATATATATATATATATATATATATATATATATATATATATATATTGTATACAAAATAATATTTTAAATAAAATTTCGGATTTTCGACTGTAAAATATGTAATAAAAGATGGTTCCTATTCAAAATTATAAAGTTGTCCCCCTTTCCCCAAATTAGTGGGTGGTTGAAACAGATATTTTAACAAAACTTTTAAAAATTTAAAATATATTGTTAATAATGTTTTATTTAAATTTTTAATATTTTACATAAGTAAAATAATATATTTAACATGTTTCCTGAAAATGAGCTCAAAATCTATAACCGTGGTATTCTTTTGCGCTCATTTTTATATTTGAATTTCATTCTACAGTCTTTTAGATTTTACTTAAATTTTTAATATTGTTGTATTGCGATTGCGATGACTCACATTTTAATTTATATTAGCAATTTATTACTTTCTAAATGTGTGGTGGGGGCCTTTGTTATTTTTTATTTGTATAATTGGAGTCAGCGACCACTTCTAATTTGTTCATATTTTTTGTATTATTGGGGTCGCTGTATTTTCAATCATATATTCTGAAAGCACAAACGATGCACAAACGTTTGACATATAAATCGACGTTTGTGCTTCATAATATGTGGTCGCTGGGCTCGAAGTCAGCGACCACTTTTAATTTGTTCATATTTTTTGTATTATTGGGGTCGCTGTATTTTTAATAATATATTCAGAAAGCACAAATGAAGCACAAACGTTTGACATATAAAACGACGTTTGTGCTTCATATGTGGTCGCTGGGCATGAAGTCAGCGACCACTTTTAATTTGTTCATATTTTTTGTATTATTGGGGGTCGCTGTATTTTCAATCATATATTCTGAAAGCACAAACGAAGCACAAACGTTTGACATATAAATCGACGTTTGTGCTTCATAATATGTGGTCGCTGGGCGTGAAGTCAGCGACCACTTTTAATTTGTTCATATTTTTTGTATTATTGGGGTCGCTGTATTTTTAATAACATATTCAGAAAGCACAAACGAAGCACAAACGTTTGACATATAAAACGACGTTTGTGCTTCATATGTGGTCGCTGGGCGTGAAGTCAGCGACCACTTTTTATTTGTTCATATTTTTTGTATTATTGGGGTCGCTGTATTTTCAATCATATATTCTGAAAGCACAAACGAAGCACAAACGTTTGACACATAAATCGACATTTGTGCTTCACATGTGGTTGCTGGGCGTGAAGTCAGCGACCACTTTTAATTTGTTTATAACTTTTTAATCATAGGGGTCGCTGGTTTTATTTGTAGATCACAAACAGGCACAAACGAATCACAAACCTTTGGTATATGTTTCATTGTTTGTGCTTAAAAGTGGTCGCTAACTTCACGGACCCTCATAATACTCTTATAATTTAAAATACATTTCAATATTTTTTGCTGTTGAATATGTATCTCATATTAATTCCATATTTTCGCTAATACTTTATTCTAGATATTATATGTACTGCAAGACCTTTGAAAATATTGAAAAATATATTTATATAAATATGTCCTTTTGTCCAAAAAGCTTCTACGCCTGTGGATACCGCTTTGAGATTTTAGATGCGCGAAAAACGACCTTAACATTTGGGGAAGTACAATGTTTGGTGCGACTTAATATTGTTCAGTGCCGGGTAGGATTAAATTGTTTTCAATATTCTACATGAAAAAATATTAATTATCATTTATATAATATATTGCAGGTTAATTGAAAATGTGAACTTTGTATTTTTCATATTCTATTTTATAAATTAATTTGTAATTCATGTAAATTGATGTACTTAGAGTGATTACCAATAATTAATAATCCAATATTTAATGTACCTATATTTAATGTACCTATGTTATTATTTATATTTTTTATTTCTCATTTCATATTAATTTTTTAAATGTACATATATTCATTATTAGCAAAATATAATGTACTGTTTCACGTGTTTTAGGTTTAATAAATTAATAATTTGAATTTTGTTTTTAAAATGAAAATATATGGAACATTACATGAAAATATTTTACTTTGGTCAAAACTTTATAAATCTAAAAGGTATTAATTAAAATTATGTATTTATGTATATAAAATATGAAATAAATAAATGTGTAATAATAACAATTATGTATTTATTTTTCTTGTCTTGCATATTTGACAGGACTGGGACTGTTTTACACGGATATAAAATGCGACATAAATATTTGAACCGACGTGTCGCTCCGCCTGACGCCATCAGATGGAATACGGTTTTAAAAATCTGTTGTGGCCAGCACAATACCTCTCGCCATTTTCATTTTATGTTAGGGCGATGTGACTTTGTTGGCCTTTGCAAGCAGATATGGGGGCCCATGTCAGAATGACAGCTAGTAATAATGTACATAGGTGTCAAGTATCATAATTTTTCATTTAAAACATCATGATTTGCCAAATCCATGTGGATTATTTTCCTCGATAAGTATATTTCATACCTATTGATGACAAATAAACAACATATCAGAATATTTTGAAACACGGATCCCTATATCTGCTTGACAAGGCCAACAAAGTCACATGACTGTTCGCGCCCTATAAGTAACGAATTTAACATTTCTTGTATGCGCAAGTAATTGAAATTGTATCTCTTCTTTCGTTCTATGAGGAATTTTTATGCTACTCTTGTAATATGTTCAAAATTTCTTAAGGATATATGTCATATTAATATATCTATAATTTTAAATACATATTTATTTAATAATACAACAAGATATATTAAATGTACTCGTACCTCCCAGACAAATCTTCCAGTAATGTTAGTAAAACTGCTGATTTTTGACACTGATATTTTGCATTTACCTGTCAATTACAAACATTTAAATATCTCAACTGTTTTTTGGGCAACTATATTTATTACAACATATTAGTCTATATTATTATACATTATATCTCTAAACCTATGGGAGATATAATAAAAATTTTAAATGTGTCAGATTGAGAATTTAATTATCTTTATTATTTGTACTAATATAAATTTAAAAAAATAATATTTAGATTTTTTTTAAGAAAGTACCACTTCCGGTTGTCCAATTGTTACCAGAACCTATTCAACTCTTCCCATTACTGTTAGAATGAGGAATCCGTAGTTACACAGGTCTTTAGTCTTATTGAATTTGAGAAATCGTACCTCCAACACCACACACAGACATCATCGTAAAAATGTTATAATCGGATTCTAGGGACCTTAAAACGTGCTTATTCGCTAAAATTTGGATATGCGACTTTTAGCATGAATTCAATACCTGTCTTAGCGAGAGGTAAAAGAACCATCGATGTCCCTTCATGGTCTTTTTGCTCTTTTACTATTTGGCACACCCATAAATGGGTAATATTCCGTGATGATTATGCATTTATTTACTATTTGGTCCAAAATCATTTTCATATCTTATATTTCCAACAAATTTTATGTCTGGATGTGTACGATGTTGCATTTAGACTTTAAAATGATCACCTTGGTTACAATAGTAAACAATGATGGTCACGTGAAATAAAGATTACTATTTTTAAATGAAATATGTTAAACGGTACTTGAAGCTTTAATTTTATAAGAACTATAATTTATAATTATTTGAGAGCGTCATATTATTTTGCAATTTCCTAAATACCCCCCTGAGTTTTTATCTAACTTAAATGATCTTTTTGTGAAGGTTTTTCAACTGGTTTCAATATTGTTCCGTAATTAAAAAACTTCGCTTCCTGTATGGGTATGCTGTATGCAGAGTTTGCTACTAATACTAACACAGTTATGTATATTTAGTAACCGTAGCTAGAACTAGACTTCAGTTGGTCCCAAACAGACTATTTCATGTAGCGTTGTTTCAACGCTTCGTAGATCGAGAGTACGTAGAAGGATAATATGTTCAATAGAGCTTAAAGAAGAATATAATGTTCTAGTAATAATGTTTGTTTGCAAATTGTTTAATTATAAATATTACAATAAACCAATAAACGTTCTTTGTATTATTTTGTTCTTTATTCTTCATTTACATATGATGTTAATGTGTGATACTTATTTCGTTTATTTTACAAGTACCATTCAAACATTTTATATAATTTTGTATTCACAGGTAAACTACAGTTTGTTTAGTGTAGGTATAAATATAAAAATCTGTTGTGGCTAGCACAATACCTCTCGTCACTTCCTTTTTTTGGTTACATAAGTATAGGGCGCGAACAGTCATGTTACATTTTTGGCATTGACAAGCAGATGTTCCCACATCGTTTCAGAATGATAATTAGTAATTATGTATATAGATGTCAAATGACAGAATTTTTCATTAAAAATTTCAAGATTTTCAAAATTCACGTAGTTAATTTGTCACCAGGAGTGTGGAATTTACTTGTCGAGGAAAATAAACCACATGAAATTGGAAAATCACTAAATTTAGAATGAGAAATTATGATATTTGACATCTATATACATAATTACTAGCTATCATTCTGACATGGGCCCCCATATCTGCTTGACAAGGCCAATAAAGTCACATGACTGCTCGCGCCCTAATGTATTTAACATTTCTTGTATACCTACACTCTACACCAAAAATTCTACTTATATCTATTCCTTATATTTAGATTATTAAAATTTTAATTCATTCTATGAAGAAATTTTGTCCTCTTCTAATTTTTCGAGATGTTTCCAATTCATTGTCGGGAGTAACAGTATTTCTGAAGAGTATGTGTAATATACCTATAATATTAAATATTTAATTATTAATACATTAAGAAATAATATAATGTATATACTTCCCAGAAAAAGTCTTCAGTAATGTCTCCGGATTTTTGACACTGACATTTATCTGTCAGTTACAAACAATTTAAATTTTCAACTATTTTTCATGGCCATTCTTTCGGCTGTAAAATTTATTACAACAGATTATTTTATATATTATATTTATTTTATCTCTAAATCTATAGAATATATAATAAAATATTTAAATGTATCAGATAGAGAAAAATTAAAAAAAAAATATTTAGAAGATTTTTTTCAAGAATCTTCTACTTCCGTTTGTCCAATTATTACCAAAACCTTTTCAGATCTTTCCATGAATGTCCGATTGGGAAATGCGTAGTTATACAAATATAAAATATTATAGATTTTGAGTAATCGTTCTTCGAACATCCTACACACATACACACATACATACACACACACATACATCCACACACACACACAGACATCATCGTAAAAATGTTAAAATCGGATTGTAGGGACCTTAAAACGTACTTATTCAATAAAATCTGGATATGCGATTTTTAGCATGAATCCAATACCTCTCTTAGCGAGAGGTAAAAACTATGAAATTATTATGTTGTTATGCTCCATTTTCCACAATGCGGAATTTCACGATTTAATTATGTAAAAGCAACAATAATCCTCGCAATAATCCTTTGGCAAGTACGAGTATAATATGTATTCGTATACAATACATATTTCTTTCAACTCAAATTCATAACTATTTTACACAAGCTTAATATTTAATTCTAAATCCTTTTATATATTTGGTGGTATTTCTTTTTACATTAATAGTATTCTGTAAAATAAATGGTCAGTAAATATAAATATCTCGTTATTATACGTTATTAAACGTTAGATTTTAAGTTAGGGTTAGGTTAGGTGAGGTTACTTACCATTTAATTTTGAAAATTTAGGACCAATTTCCAGTTAAATTTTTTATTTGTTACCTACTCATTTATAAACTTCATTTATGGGTATGCTGTATCCAAAGTTTTCTATCAGGGCATCGAACCTGAACCGAACCAAAACCGGTATCAAACCGTAACATTTTAGCGAACCCAAACCCAGAACCGAACCTCAGATATAGTTTTCAATTGGACCCGAGTCGGAACCGAACCGTGTATTAAAATTTGGGTTCAAGGTTCAACTCCGGTTCATGTTCATTTTCAATTCGAAATGGGAGCATAATCGTAATACAGACAATAATTGATGCATTCGGCGTCTGCTTTGCTGCCATGTTCATTTTTCCTGAAAATTGTGTTCGTTTAATGTCTTGCGTAAATTCCGGCTCGCATTTTAAATTGTTTCTATATAAAGATTGTTATTCATTAGGTCGAAACGAACCCAAACCCAATACCTGAACCCAGAACAAAACCGCAAATTTTATTAGTGTTTGAACCAGAACCGCACCCGAACCCATCTCTCAAAAATCTGTTGTGGCCAGCACAATACCTCTCGCCATTTTCATTTTATGTTTCATAGGGTGCTAGCAGTTATGTGTCTTTGTTAGCCTTGGCAAGCAGATATGAGGAACCGGGTTCGATCCCGACCGATGTCGGTTTAAATGGCACAAAATTGACCCCTGTGGTCAATAAAGTAAATACATATATCATCATATTACCCATTGGTGGGTCTGTCAATCTGCTTGGTACACAGATTTAATTAACGATGATGACATATTTGTACCGTGCGGGCGTTTACCTGGTGTCATCTTACGAGCACTTATTACTGGCGTGGAGAGTGCACCACCGGGGTATTTTTTGTGCCAATTTAAAATTCGAAATATTTAGCGTCGGTCGGGATCGAACCCGGTATTTAAATTTAATTTAATTTTGAGTATTTAAATGAATAAAAATTAAATTAAACGGGAGGTATTGTGTTGGCCACATCAGAATTTTTAATGTATATTTTCTTAAATTAATGAATAAATAATTGTTAAATATCATTTTTTATATAAATAAGACATTGTTATTAATTTGCGCTTTATATGTATGTTGTCACATGAACTTAAACACATATATGTTATGCCAGTCACAGTTTCATAAATGATAATTTATTGTCAAGCAAATTATACCAATACGTTAATTTTGTATTTACCTACATTTCACAAATGCGACTATCATTATCATTCATGTTTTGTTTAAATGACTAATGATTAATGATAAATGCTTTGCTATTATATTATTTATCAGTACACGAGGTCTGGCTATTAAATAACGAGACTGCGCGCGCAGGCCTCCTAGACTGGAAGGGGGGGGGACGAATGTAGCGTTGGATGTAGTAGTATTTTTTCTATAGAGGTTAGAAACGAACGTGTTTTTCTCGTTAAATTAAAAAAATCTGATGTGGCCAGCACATAACCTCTCGCCGTATATTTTACCTGGCTGTATGCATAAAGCAAAGAATATTTTTATAAATACAAATAATATATTCATATAAATCTATGACGTATAAACTTCTTTATTATTCAATAATAGCATGTCTCAACATGAAGATATTTTACCATAAATTATGTTACAATAAATTACAAAGTAGAGTTTACCATATATAAATATTAGGCTGGTAACTGCAATTTTCAATTCGAACAACGTTGTTTACTTTCTCTTCATATTCTTCTAGTAAAAACATTAATTTTGGGCGGTCTAAAATGTATATATGGATTGTGCATCTATTCTTACATATCTTCTTTTACATTTTATTTTTTCATACATGTTATATCTAAATAACACTAATTCCCTTTAATAAAGTGACGGATAGATTGCACTCCGATTATTCTTATATCGATGTGTAATTTTGTCAATATTTACAACTTACTTGAGAAGAATTTGATAGCTTTTTCGCAATTCAAAGTTACTCTAGTCTATAGTACTGGTGTACATTGTCCCATAATGTTTGAAACAAATTTAAGTCCTTCAACCTAGACTTGTCATCTCCATAATAGTCACAGATCAAGAACTAAGGGATTCTCCAAGTACATTTTTAATTCATTACTCATTATTTCTGACACTGACATTTATCTGTCAGTTACAAATAATTTAAATTATCAACTATTTTTCATGGCATTCTTTCGGCTGTCAAATTTATTACAACAGATTATTTTATATATTATACTTCTTTTATCTCTAAATCTATGGAATATATAATAAAATATTTAAATGTATCAGATAGAGAATTTAATTTTCTTTAATATTACCACGAAAAATTTTCAAAAAATATAATAAAATAATTATTACCAAAACCTTTTCAGATCTTCCCATGAATGTCCGATTGGGAAATACGTTGTTAAACAAATTTTAAGTCTTATAGTTTTTGAGTAACCGTCCTTCCAACATCCCACACACACACACACACACACACACACACATCCACACACACACACACACACACACACAGACATCATCGTAAAAATGTTAAAATCGGATTGTAGGGACCTTAAAACGTGCTTATTCAATAAAATCTGGATATGCGATTTTTAGCATGAATGCAATACCTCTCTTAGCGAGAGGTAAAAACTCCGACTGAGTGCTATAAGTTGTTGAAAGAGGCATATGGTGAGAATTCTCTATCTCGTGCGCGTGTTTTCCAATGGTATAAACGGTTTTCTGAAGGCCGAGAGAGCACCGAAGATGACCAACGTCCAGGTCGGCCTGTCTAATCCATGCTAATCGTTTTTTTCGATATCAACAGCATCGTGATGACTGAATGGGTTCCCGAGGGTCAAACTGTAAACCAAACTTACTATTTGAAAGTTTTGGCAACACTGCGAGAACGAGTTCGTAAGAAACGGCCGGAGTTGTGGAAAAACAAGTCGTGGATTTTGCACCAGGATAACGCGCTGTCTGTGAAGCGTTATTTAGTCGCTAGAGGCACTCCAGTGCTCGAACACGCTCCGTACTCGTCTGATTTAGCACCCTGTGACTTTTTTCTGTTTCCGAAGATCAAGTCTGCGCTAAAAGGAACCCGGTTCGAGTCGATGGAAGAGGTGAAGCGAAAATCGGCGGAGCTTGTAAACGCTCTTACAAAAGAAGACTTCCAACATTGTTTGACCAATGGAAAAAACGTATGGAACGGTGTGTACTCCCCGTATATTGAAGGGGAGCATTCTATTATAAAATAATTTTTAAAATAAAACTCTTTTTCATGAGCAGTCTCGTTATTTAATAGCCAGACTTCGTATTCAAACTAATTTACAATTCTTTAAAATATTCGGAACAGAAAAATAAAGGGTCTCTTTAATATTTCATACTGTGGTTTGTATATTGTTCATTTTTGTGGATTTTATGGCTATTTGACTTGTTCTCGTGTAATTTTTTGTAATTATTATTTAATGGTTGAAAGCAAACAGTACGTGGTCAGTGAATAATTAAATTACAATTGTGGTTAGATTCGTTTTTTAAACGAGTATACAATGGGGTAAACAATTTGTATGCGCATTTATATGTTTTATTAATATGACTTGAGGTGTTTGAAATAAAAAAAATCTGATGTGGACACCACACGACTTCCTTGTACGATTATTAAACTATACATAATAACTAAATTACAAAATATTAATTTTAACTTCAAAACGGTAAGATATATAGCGACCATAATCTAACCCGGTTCTTTTTAAAGAAAGTTTTGATTACAACAAAGAAATATTTGATTACAACAATGAATATGACTAATTTCACAATAAAAATATAATATTTGTTATTGTACGAATCATAAAATTGCATGTATTTAACGTAATTTGACATGAACATTTTTTTTTTGTCTAATTCATAGCAAGCTTTATTACAAGAACAAAAAAGTATATAATTTTTAAATTTACATATCTCGCTTATACAAAGGGCTAATTTAATAATACTTAATGTGCTAGACGCAGAAATTAATTCTCTGAAACTTTTATTTGAAGCATGTATTTCTAAAATCAAAATAAAATCATTTTATTCAAGAAAAACTGTTAACAACTTCAAGTAATGTACCACTTCTGGTTAGCCTATTTCAACCAAAATGTATTATGTTATTTCAATTGGTATAAAAGTCTTGTATACCAAATTTGAAAAGTTTTGGATTATATTTTAAAACAGTTTTTCATTAAAATCTATTATAGGCTTCATGTAAAGTACCACTTCTGGAAATTGTGTAATAACCAGAAAGGGAGGTGCACAACTAGATGTTATAGGAGTCCTAAATACAAAATTTCAACTTTCTACGGCTTACCGTTTTTGAGTTATGCGAGATCGCGACGAAATTAGTCAAAATGGATTCAGGGATGATCCAAATGGATATTTCCGCTGAAATCTGAAAACCGAAATTTTTCGCGATTACAATACTTCCTTTACTTACGTACAAGGAAGTAAAAAACATCACTGCTTATTACCCACATCTGGGTGTGGAAATTTGGAACGGATCACTTAGGTTTGGAATGACAACAAAATACGACTTATATCAATATATCTATCTACTAGCACGGGCAGACACATGACTCGAGACACCTTGAGGGGCTTGGAATTTAGCTGATTTGTATGCGCGTGTCACTTTGACAACAATGAGTGCCCGTGAGGTGACACCTGGTAAGCGCCCACACGGTACAAATATTTTATCATTTACCGATATCTACGTACAAAGCAGATTGGCACACCCAGCAATGGGTAATATGTCGTGATGATATATTTATTTATGTAACATAAAATGAAAATGGCGAAAGGTCATGTGTTGTCCACATCAGATAATTTTAACTGTATATTTATTGAATATGAAGTGTAAAATGCAATCAAATCCTTAATATTTATAACATAAATGTCAAAAAATGATTTTTAACAGAGTTTTTTTTCAAGAAAAACTGTTAAAATCTTCGTATGCGGGTACTTCCGGGTAACCAATTATAACCAAAATTTTTATATGGATGTAATGAAAAGGAATACGAAAGAATTATAATTTTTAGAATTGATGTATTGGAGTTGTTGTCTATGAAAGAATCGTCACACCTTCTCAAACACATTCAACATACACACAAACACATCATCGTAAAAATAGTAAAATCGTATTCTTGGGACCCTAAAACGTGCTTATTAACTAAAACCAGTATTTTTTTTTGCATTGGCCCGTATTCCAAACGCACATTTATAATCAAAGCACTTTCATAGAGTGCGCTTTTACTATATATTCTTATGAGAAATGTGGTCCATAAAAGCGCTTATTTTAAATTTTAATAATTTTTAAGTTCCTTTGAATTTAAATGCGGCAATTATACTGTAAATATTCTATTTATAATTTTGCTATAAAATAATTATAGTGCCATTATAAATTTAGCTGAATTCCAGGAAATCCATTCTAAATATAATTAATTTCAGTTTATACGTTATTAAAAAAAAAATTAATTTTAGTTTATTGAATTTCACGTATATTGTTATGCACTAAATAACACGTCATGCACATTTGTCGACTCAATTTACTAACTACTAATAACCAAAAAGTATAAATAATTTAGCTGAAAAGTCAATTATGGTGCTGAACGGAACAAATGATTCGTTCGCGACATTTTGTTAATGAAAGCTGCTAGCAGATAATTAATTTTACAAAGTTCCAAACATGCATTGGGCTGCATGGAGACAAAAAAGAAATGGAATATGTTTCAGGGTGATAACTATACAGCGGAGTCTTTTAGCACAAAAACGAACAGAATAATAAAATGATATTTATAGAAACGTATAGGATTCCTTAAATTGTTGCAGTTTTATGTGGGGGCGTGGGGGAATCAAATACTGATACACGTTTTTGGCAATTTTTTATTAGTTAACATCCACAGGTAATAGCTAATACCGGCCTTTTAAAAAATATATTATAGTATTTCCATTATTAGATTTGCCATAAATGCCCCATGGGTATATGTATTTAAATTAATAAAAATTAAATGGCGGGAGGTTTTGTGTTGGTCACATCAGAATTTTATTTTTCATAAGAAAATTAATTTTAATTGTTATTTTTATCGACATATTATTCGCTAAGACGGCAATGAATACGAATAATTGCTTGCATTTTTGCTAAACATTAAATCATGTTTTAAACAACAATATTACACATATTCATTTCTTAAAGTGCCAATTATTGATATTTTTACCTTACTTGTCTTTTGTACAGTGAGGAGAGAAAAAATATTTAATTTATAATGATTCAAATAAATAATATGAGTCAGTTATTTTTAGTAATTGTTTTGTTTTATTTTTGGATAATGATGTTTTTGTTTTAGACTTGTAATTAGATGTGCTAAGGGCAGCCATGTGTAAAATATATCATGCATTACCCGAAATATTTAGAGGCAATTAACATGCGCTGTTTCATTCAAAACTTAAAGTATTCATTTGAGTATTTATGAGTATATGAAATGACGAATCAGTGATGTATGAATGTACATATAGGTATATATTAAAATTTGTTTTCAAATTTTTGGATATATAATTATTTTGATTATTTTTCGTAGAAATAAATATGTTGCAATATTACCCATTAAAAATATATTTATTATTTTCTTACGTTAGAAAAATACTTGTTCAATAGAATTTAATCCGCATTTTTTTTTTCATAATATAAAACGAAATTGTGTTGAACGTCTAATACCAAATAGTGTATTTTAACGATGTGGTGCTCATGTATTATAGTTAAAGAACAATGTATATAACGCTCTTTGCATAAAGAAAATGGGGAAACGTGAAACTTACCGGTTGATAGAAAGTCTTCGTACCTGACGCCGTCATCTAAAAACACCAGTGCACATAAATCTTCGTATTTCACTTCAAATGTTAGTTTGAAAATTATCATTTAATACACAGAAATATACGTCTATTCACTGCTATATATCACAAGAAACTGCTTTGTTTGTTTCATGTTATGTAGTATCTTGCAACTTTAAACGTGTTTCACTAGGCGCAAGATAGAACTGTGATTCACATAGTAAAATTTAAATATATACACTAAATATTGTTAGACTTGTATAAATACGGGGCGTATTTATACAAGTCTAGGGGGCCTTTGCGCAACACATTTGACAATGGCCCGCAAATGGCGGACGAAGCGCGAGCCCCGCCATGGCCATACTCTGTATATAGAGGTACCCTATTTAGAAGGATCGTTTTTGCAGGGTAAATGGTATATTTTTGCCTCCAAGCACTGTGTTGTTGTTCGGGCATAGTGGCGGAAAGCTGTGTCACACCAAAACTTAATATCTTCGTTTAAATTATGTAAATTGCGAAAATCAAGTAACTTCGACTGGCAATTTTGTGTATAAACCTGTAATACTCATATGGTATATTTTCCTGTAATAAATTCCATATTCATGATAAAAAAATAGAACTTTAGTGCCTGAATACGTAAATAATTATTATGTATCAAGGCACTGAAGTTTTATTTTTTATCAGGGATGTGGAATTTAAACCATAAGATGGACGAAGTGCATATTAAATTTTACTTGAAATCGAAATTTGGTGAAAATGAAAGATATATTTATTTTTATAGGTTATAATTACTGTCAGTCAAACAAACGAACTTATGTTGAGTGTTGCGAACCTCCGGACAATGAATGTATACTCAAATCGGACATGCAGCCAATGCACGTCATCATTTAGGGGAAAAACCTGACTACATTAAAATCACTAATATGGAGAATTGAAATAAAATTTCAGTCATTTTTAATTGTTAAAAAGTGTATGGCCTTATAGAATTATTATTAAGTTGTATAATAGAGTTCATTATTTATCGTATACGATATGAATAATATATAAATAATGTATATCTACTTTATTTTATTCATTTATTTTTTGCTGCACTTGGCAACACTGATAATTTGTATGTTTATACGTTCCTCCGCGGTTTATACTTTCAAAGGTTATTTATTTGACAATTTGAATTGCATCGTGTTCAAAATATTTTTCTTCGCTGTGTCATTTTATTTCCATTCTTGTTTATTTTAAATCAGTCTTTTTTAAGACTACCACAGTTTTTATTCATTCGGTTCAGTTTTATTTGAACTTGTGTCATTTTCATTTTTATTCGTTTTTATTATAAATCAGTCTTTTGCAAGACCACCACAGTTTTTATTTATACGGTTCAGTTTTATGTGAACTTGTGTCTTTTTCATTTTTGTCAACAAAATGTCAAACAGTTCAGTTGGAAAATATTATATGACTGGTACAATATTGAACTAAATCACCCCCCTTTGGTTAGACTTTAACTATTATATTCTAAATAAATGCTTGATATTAATAATGTTATCTTCATTTTACTTTTTTCTTAATAATATTACGAACATTTACTGACAATTTAATATGTCTGATTTATTACAGTGTGAAACAAAATTATTTTCCGGAAATATCACGAAAGTTTGTAATACAATTGTATGCAACCTGTATAACTTTTTTCAATACGATTCTCAAACCTATGTAAACGTACCAGTTCATGAAGTCACACATCTAGTTACTTTTATTAATGACGTGCATTGGCTGGATGTCCGATTTGAGTATATCGTAATGACCTAATCAAGAAATTTTTGACAGATTCCGATTATAGAACAAACTGTTTTCAATTTATTATTACACAATTGGGGTTCGTATTTGATCTCAAATAGTGAATAGGCAAATCGTTATAAAGATCCTGACGTATGACGTGGGTAAAATATTTTTGGATTTTGGATAATTTTGTTGAATACCATGACATTCATTTACCTCGAACTGAAAGGAATACACAAAAAATATAAGGACAGGTTTACAATATACATATTTTGTTTACCGATTATGATTACTGTAATAGATAGTACACATGTGAAGTTACAATCTCCCAGGGCTAAAAATGCAGAAGAATATAGATGACATTAAGGATGTCAAACAAAATTTTGACAAGAATTAAAAAAAAAATTGACACGTTTCATTCTTGTCTGCTTAACATGGCTCCATCTTTCTCTTCTGACACAAATTCACTCTGCTAGGTTACCAATTTACGAACGTTAAAATTATTCGACAGACAACTATTTGTTTTTGTCAAATGTGTGAAAAGACTCAATGGAATTATTCGTTGAATAAATATATAGAATAAATTTATTTAACGAATACTTATCCGAAACTTTATTCGGAAGTGAAAATACCGGGCCTTAGATGCAGTTTTTGTGTTTCTGGACAATTTAGAGATATGTAATACCTTTGAATATATAATACAATACAAGAACGGCAACGTAATGTATTTAGATTCAATATTTCGAGAGAAGGTGCCATCTATTCCTCCGTATACGAATTACTTCTGAGCTAGTTAAAAAAATACATAATAGGTGGATGTTGCACAGTGTTGCCACGTAGCTAGAACAACAAGATAATATTTTAAAAAGGTTTTTAAGTTTGCTACTGTAAAACAAGTATACATGTAGATTCAAAATATATTATCTGGTTATTATGAAACAATATTTTTGAATGATTGATTATTGAATACCTCTAACAAATACTATTTGGCAATGCTGTCAGCACGATTTATCGTAGTTCACAGTTTTGTGGTAGGAGTCACTAGCTATCTATAATAATTTTGTGAATAAAAAGAGACAGATATATTATCTTGCTAGGCCATATGCGTTGCCGTTCTTATATGTATTATATACTCAAAGGTAATACTACTTATATCAGACGGAGGCACAAAAATGTTATGTACGATAATTAACAAAATAAAATGAAAATTGCTAGTGTTATTGTGCTTACCAAAACATATTTTTATAAATAATTTGCACTTTCGCTACAAATTTGTCTATTTCCCTATCTTAGTAATTTCCTGGATAATTTATAACAGTGCCTTCCGTCGGTCAACGAGGTTATTCCATGCACAATAGATGTACAAATGTCGTCGTCCTTTGCCTGCCTCTGTAAGAGCAGGGCTTGGCAGTTTTTGTTATTTTTTACAGTGGTCTCTTTATCGCAAAGTGGTAGACTGCTCGTGCGAAATGGATCGAGCTTTTTGGGCTGTTTGAAAAGATATACGCGGCGTGCCCAGGACACAGAGGGAGAGAAATTACCCTTTTTAGCTCCTCAAATTGGTGCCTCTTTGCAGACATATGCCACACGCATAAGTTTTTGTGACTTCTCGCTTCATATGCGGGAATTTGTCCAGTGAAGGATTCTGAATATAAGGCGGACAGCAAATCTCACGAGATTTCGTTTTTACTCTTTTTACATTACCGGAAAAAAAATCGCCGATAAGATAAGAAAACTGTGCAGATAGATCTACTAGAAGAATGGTTTTTAACTCACGTCTGTCTACCCTAGGTAAAGAAGGTAAAATCACGGAGTTAGATGCTGACAATATTGAAAACAAATAAAAATTACCAATATTTTGCACAAACATTTAAATTTTTAAAAGGTAAATTTAGTATACAGGGTGAGTCACCGAAATCGCCGTCTTCGATATCTCCCTTGTCGTTAGAAATACAGCATAAGTTTATTAACAGAATCTATTCGTCTACTCAAGGAGCATAACGTAAAATTATTTTCAAATATACGGGGTGTTGCATTACGGCTAGGCGAGAATAGTTTATCTTTTTTTAAATGGAACACCCTATATATTTTTATATATTTTGAATTGTAGTTTATTCACCTATACGAACATATGAATTTTGTTTTAGTTTTCCACGGCGTTGCCAAGTTATTCCGTTTTTTCTCTAAAAAAGACCGAATACACGCATTGCTTTATAAAGGCTTACTGAAGTTATTTTAATAGTAAGAATTAAGAATTTTCTTTTCTGTATAACTGTAATTATACTCTATGTTCTGACATATTTTTTTTAAAATGTAATAATACAGGCTGTTCAATAAAGCGAATCAAATGTGCTCAATTTCAAATGACTATAACTCGTCATTTTCAAATGGAACACCCTATATTTTATTATTCAGTTGTATGTATTTTTGTATTATCTTCATATGTTATTAAGGGTACCCCATGCCTAAAACCAATAATTTCGGAGATTTCCACCATTTTCTCTAAATTTATATATTTAACTAAAAATTAAATCTAGTATACCATTGATATTGTTTTTTGAATAAGAAACAATTGCAGTAATGATAGTATTTTCATTAGCCAGGTTATTATTAATAACAGAGGGATTAAGTAAATTAGTTTATTAATATGAGTCTCTCATAAGAAGAACTTACGAATATGGTGTATGCTGGTCAGTCCAGGCGTCACCTCACGGGCACTCAATGCTGGCGTGGAGAGTGCGCAAGAAGAACTTAGGAATATGATGTATGCACTTGAAGCAGCCGAAACAAACCCTCTTTTGGCATCAAGAATTTATGCACAACGGTTTCCGGGAAGACGACATCCAAATCCGCGTTCGTTTAAAAAACTAAGGGAAAGGTTTGAAAGAACTGGTCATGTTCAGTACGACAAAAGAGGGTTTCTTTCCGCTTCTCTAAGTGCGTACACCATATTCGTAAGTTCTTCTTATGAGAGACTCATATTAATAAATTAATTTACTTAATCCCTCTGTTATTAATAACAACCTGGCTAATGAAAATACTATCATTACTGCAATTGTTTCTTATTCAAAAAACAATATCAATGGTATACTAGATTTAATTTTTAAGTGAATATATAAATTTAGAGAAAAATGGTGAAAATCTCCAAAATTATTGGTTTTAGGCATATGTGAAATAATTTTACGTTATGCTCCTTGAGTAGATGAATAAATTCTGTTAACAAACTTATGCTGTATTTCTAACGACAAGGGAGATATCGAAGACGGCGATTTCGGTGACTCACCCTGTATATGTTACTGTAAATGCCCGAAAATCGGTAAATCCTAGGATTGACGTGCAAAACCTAGGATTAACCAATTTTATGTGGCAAATTAAATGGCATGGCATATTTCTCTACATATAACAATAACCTAACGAACAAAACTGTGCTCCAGTTTTCAAGGGTAACTTTTGTGCGTTAGGTTAGTACTGTTGTAGTATTTAGAGAAGTATACTAGCCAGATTGTAAAACATTGCTGTCTTTGAAGGTTTGACAATCTAGCCGCGTTTCACCAACCTTTAATTAAAAGTCGGGTTTTACAACATGGCTACGACAATTAAAAATGCAATACCAATTTGCAATTGCACTACTACGTTTTAACATCCAAAATTATATAAATTATCTAATTGTTTGTAGATTTACTACATAAAATTGGTCAAACTTGGGTATTGTACATCAATCTTAGGATTTACCGATTTTCGGGCATTTACAGTAACATATATACTTATATAAATAATAACCTCCAAACCTAGTTATATAAATAATAGCTACAGATATTAAATTAGATATGATAATAACAACCTATTTCCTATACTCTATACATAATCTTTAAATAAATGTCATAATAATAATAATAATTGTGTATCTCTTAAATAATTTTTTTTTATTTAATTATTTAATATTCCTTTAACATTACATTACTTACAAAGAAATCGGGAAATGAATACTCAGTATGTTTGACATTGGCCCGGTAATGGCGGCGATCTTGGCCCATGGCCATACCCAGCATATAGAGACTTCTAACGAACCTCTAGCTTGACCTGGTGAAACTTTTTAGAAAGAAAGAAGGGTGGACGACAATGTATAGGAACCCCAAATGAATCAAAATAATTTAGGCGCAAAAAGTACGAAAATAAATTTTAAAACCGATATACTTTCCTTAAATTACTGTATCATCCATTCAATTTTTTTGCGAAAATTTAAGGTAGTAATATCGTTAAACCATTTTACCCAGAATTAATTGAAATTTTAAATACATCTTAAGTGCGAAGTATAATCTACCTGCTCTCCAAGTTTTAAAACAATTGACCACGCGGTACCTGAGTTATTTGCAATTAAATTTGGCCTTTTTAACACGTGAAGAATAAGAAATGGCAAAATAAACACATTTTAAATTATAACTTTTAAATCCATACCGACATTTAATCGAAAAACTAGTATGTTATAGAAAACTAATTAACGGATTTTATGTAAAAATTTAAAATTATTTATCATCCAGATTTAATTTTATTGCCTCTAGAAAATTATAATCTGAAGATACGATAAATAGGTAGAATTATACTTGACAACCATGTACAAGCGTTCCAGTTGGAATATCAGTTAAGTTAACACCCGCTTGGTACTAGCGAATAAGAGGTGATCTTTGGTTAAAGGAATTTCAGACGTACATTCGAAGGAAGTATTTTTTAAAGTGGTATTTTACGTGAAAAGCATGAAAACTTTAAACAGTATAATAATATTTTTGTAATTTTAAGAAATAAATACATTAGTTTGTTTTGCAGTTTCCATTTGTAGTTTAGAATTAGTATTATATCTCAAAATATCTTATTACTTTTATACCCGAATGTACAATAAATGTCTAGGTGCGACGTTGCCACAGTTATTCTTCAACATTCATACTGTAGTGTGTGTATATTGAAATACGACACTTGTGTATGTGTTAGTGCGAGTGGTACAGTTAAAAAAAAACTTTTCTACGCAAAACGAAAATTCATCTGTTACTGTGTTTGATATTAGCTTTTAACTATTTTGATGCAATCTGTGTATATAATATAATGTTAAAAAATATAAGTTATTGCAAATATAAACTGCATTAGCTTAATTTTTATTTTGAACATAGAACAAGTTTTTGAATAGGTACACTCGAGTGACAACTACCTTAAGTTACATTATGTTACAGTCATATGGAAATTTTAACATTCTATTTCCCCTGGTCAATAAATAAGTAGACACTCGGTATATACGAAAATAAGGCATAAATTCCAAATAAATTTTCTCGAAATTAACATTATCATGAAATCTACCTACAGAATTCATTAACTCTATTGTATATTTCATACATCAATGCCCTCCGTTAACAACAACGGGTAACTGTTTTGTCGCACACATACATAAATGCATCGCACGGGAAGCAAAAGCAAAACGTTGATTCAGATCGTTCGCTGCATTAATTAGTTCAAAAGTGCATTGTGTGGCATCGCTACGAGTAGTTTGCTGAGCGGCAAATTTGAAAAGTGCTTGATATGCGTTTTTATTATTCAACTTGCTTCTTGTCTGACAAACTCTGTTTTGAATTACGTTTTTGTTTGTGATATATGAGTGTAGTTGCGAAATAATGTAGAAAACAAGAAGTTTATATAAAATTCTGTATTTGGGAGAAGAGAAGATATATTATAGGATAGAGTATATTGGAATAGGAAATGAGGTCATGCAAAACAATTGTTCTTTTTTACCTTCCGTTACCTATAGGTAAGGAAGGTATTGTCTTTGGTTAAAAAATTCGGTGGTGAGTTTTCAATGAATAAGCACGTTTTAGGGTCTTTACAATACTATTTTACTATTTTTACGATGATGTCTGTATGTGTGCGTGAGTTTGTGTGTATGTGACCGCGGTTTCGGCCGCGATATCTCCAATACTTGAATTCCAAAAATTACAATTCTTACGTATTCCTCTTCCTTACAACCATATGCAGACTTGATTAGATTCTGGTTATAATTGGTCAACCGAAAGTACCCTCATTTGAAAAACAGTTTTTCTTGAAAAAACTCAGTTAAATATTATTTAACTTAAAGAATATATTATTCTCTATAAGATTTGATTGCATTTTATATTTCATATTCAACAGATATAGAGTTAAGAATTATGAAGATATATATATATAATAGAAAGTGGAAGAAACATTGGAAGACCAAAAAATATAAGATGGAAGCACTGTATTGCGGAAGAACTGAATGAGGACGACACACAAAACAAAAATGAGTGGAGGACGAAAATATAAAATAGCGACCCCTAAAGAATGAGAAAAATTAAAGAAGAAGAAGTGTCAAGTGCAATTTGCATAGTTTGTTTATGAACTAATTTTACTGGAAATATAGGACCATTTGCAAGAAAATTTATGTATAGGACGCGTGCAGTGACGTGACTTTGCTGACTTTGGCAACCAGATATGCGGACCCGTGTCAAAATGACAGCAATTAATTACATCCATAACTGACAAATGTCATAATTTTTCATTCAAAATTTCATGATTTTCGTATTTCATGTGGTTTATTTATTATCAGGAGTATGGAATTCAGTTGCCGAGAAAAGGAATCATAAAATACCATGGAATTTGTACATAATACACAGCATTGACGGAAGGTATTGTGCTGGCCACATCAGATTTTTTTTCTTTAAATCGAACAAGCATAGTCTAATTTATCGTACTGTACATCATATTAATAAATATTAAGGCTTATATTTACATGTTTGTTTATAATATTATACTATTAATATTTTAAAAGAACGGTTTAGTACTTAACTTTTTAAATAGTCATCATGCTTACAATAATTTGTTTTTGTGTTTTATCTTTTTGCTTGCTACAAAACCGTTGAGTGCACGCTTTAAAATGTAAGTTAATTTGAGTCTAAATGACAACATTTCCTCAATTTGGGCTTCGCAGTTGCAGACAGAAAACGTAAAATATTTCGGCGAGTGAGAGAAGCAGGCAGAACAAATTGTGGCCAGTCATAAATAATAATGGAAGATGAGTCAGTGAGGGAAATGAACTATCAGCATCCTGACAATTTGCCAGAAAGCACGTGCCATTAAATAACTCCTGCCTTCATTAATCCAATAGCATTGTTATACAAGTCATCATATTTTCCCCTCTATTCTTCACTCGATTCTTCATATATATTGGCATGGAACTATTTATAATAAATGTATTTGTCGAAGATTTTATAAAAAGAAAAATATTTGCAATAATAAATTAATTTGCAGAATAATTTTATATTATTCATATAGGTACAGTCCGTCTACTCTTACCTGGCAGTTGGGTTAAGATGCGCAATGGTTCATAGACAGTGGTGGGGGGTGAAATATGGAATGGAGCTCTCATTCTGTCCTAACTCTGCTGTAGTTAAGGTAGTTATATCGTGAAACCATTTTACCCAGAATTAATTGAAATTTTAAATATATCTCAAATAAAGTATAATCTACCTAGTTTTAAAACAATTTGTATCGTCTGTCCAACTTTTTGGTACTGTGTCGTGGGTGTCAAATGAAGTTTCGTCCAAATATATTATCGGACGATTTTCAGCACGATATTTTTTAATTTCTCTTAAGAACTTGAAGCGCCATTCGCGTATTCTTCGAGTCTCCATTATTGTTTGCCGTTTATCAATTTTTTTGAAACGAAAACCGATTTTATGGAGAACTGAATGCAGAGTACTCAAAGAACAATTTATTTCACATTTATCGTCTTTGAGTCTCTGATACAATATGCGAATAGACGGCAACATTTTTTCGGCACACATTGCATATATTTTGCGTCGAATTGTATCTTCTTGAAAAGAATTCACTATTCTCGAATTACCCGCGTCACACCTTTTCTTTCTAGTTCTCACTCCACTTACTATATCACGAACAGTATTGTACGGCACTTTCGTCATTTCTGATGTTTTTATCAGAGCCAAATTTTCACCTTCACTATCTTTTTCTTTTAAATAGTTATACACATTTGAAACTATTTCTTTCGCTTCTTGCGGCAAAAACGTCCGTTTAATTTTATCACAATTTTCAACTGGTAAAATATCAGTATTGTCTTCTTCAAATGGTCGCCACGTATTACGTAAATTGTTGACCTCTCAGTACGAAAGTTAGTATTACTACTGATTTTAAATTTTTGAAAACTCATTTATATACCTACTCACTAGGTATCTTAGTTTCCCTAATATGTATTAATACCGGTCAAGGACGATTTATTTTGCAATCCTACCCTGTGCGCCAACAGGTAGAATCTCTTGCTGTGTGAGGTTTACCACAGGCTTAGTAAGTTAAAGCCATAACGAAATATCTTTGGACAAGGTATACATCTCAACTGCAGTATAATCTCCCTGCTCTTCAAATTTTAAAACCACGCGGTAGAGAGATATTTGCAATTAAATTTGGCTTTTTTTGGCGTGAAGAATAGGAAATGGCAAAATAAACACAACATTTTAAATTATAACTTTTATATCCATACCGATAATTAATCGAAAAACTAGTATGTTATAGAAAAATAAATTAACGGAGTTGATGTAAAAATTTGAAAATTATTTACCATCCAGATTTAATTTTATTGCCTCTAGAAAATTATAATATGAAGATACGATAAATAGGTATAATTATACTTGACAACCATGTACAAGCGTTCCAGATGGAGTATCAGTTAAGTTAACAATGCCCGCTTGGTATTAGCGAATAAGAGGTGATCTTTGATTAAAGGAATTTCAGACGTACATTCGAAGGAAATATTTTTTAAATTGGTAATTTACGTGTAAAGCATGAAAACTTTAAACAGTATAATACTACTTTTGTAATTATAAGAAAGAAATACATTCATTTGTTTTGCAGTTTCTATTTGTAGTTTAGAATTAGTACTATATCTCAAAATATCTTATTACTTTTATACCGAATGTACCAATAAATGTCTAGGTGCGACGTTGCCACAGTTATTCTTCAACATTCATACTGTAGTGTGTGTATATTAAAATACGACACTTGTGTATGTGTTAGTGCGACTGGTACAGTTAAAAAAAAACTTTTCTACGCAAAAATAACGAAAATTCATCTGTTACTGTGTTTGATATTAGCTTTTAACTATTTTGATGCAATCTGTGTATATAATATAATGTTAAAAAATCTGATGTGGCCAGCACATAACCTCTCGCCGTATATTTTACCTGGCTGTATGCATAAAGCAAAGAATATTTTTATAAATACAAATAATATATTCATATAAATCTATGACGTATAAACTTCTTTATTATTCAATAATAGCATGTCTCAACATGAAGATATTTTACCATAAATTATGTTACAATAAATTACAAAGTAGAGTTTACCATATATAAATATTAGGCTGGTAACTGCAATTTTCAATTCGAACAACGTTGTTTACTTTCTCTTCATATTCTTCTAGTAAAAACATTAATTTTGGGCGGTCTAAAATGTATATATGGATTGTGCATCTATTCTTACATATCTTCTTTTACATTTTATTTTTTCATACATGTTATATCTAAATAACACTAATTCCCTTTAATAAAGTGACGGATAGATTGCACTCCGATTATTCTTATATCGATGTGTAATTTTGTCAATATTTACAACTTACTTGAGAAGAATTTGACAGCTTTTTCGCAATTCAAAGTTACTCTAGTCTATAGTACTGGTGTACATTGTCCCATAATGTTTGAAACAAATTTAAGTCCTTCAACCTAGACTTGTCATCTCCATAATAGTCACAGATCAAGAATTAAGGGATTCTCCAAGTATATTTTTCTTTCATTACTCATTATTTCTGACACTGACATTTATCTGTCAGTTACAAATAATTTAAATTTGCAACTATTTTTCATGGCATCCTTTCGGTTGTGAAATTAATTACAACATTATTTTATATATTATATTCCTTTTATCTCTAAATCTATGGAATATATAATAAAATATTTAAATGTATCAGATAGAGAATTTAATTTTCTTTAATATTACCACGAAAAATTTTCAAAAAATAATATTTAGAAGATTTTTTTTCAAGAATCTTCTACTTCCGGTTGTCCAATTATTACCAAAACCTTTTCAGATCTTCCCATGAATGTCCGATTGGGAAATACGTTGTTAAACAAATTTTAAGTCTTATAGTTTTTGAGTAACCGTCCTTCCAACATCCCACACACACACATCCACACACACACACACACACACACACACACAGACATCATCGTAAAAATGTTAAAATCGGATTGTAGGGACCTTAAAACGTGCTTATTCAATAAAATCTGGATATGCGATTTTTAGCATGAATCCAATACCTCTCTTAGCGAGAGGTAAAAATATAAGTTATTGCAAATATAAACTGCATTAGCTTAATTTTTATTTTGAACATAGAACAAGTTTTTGAATAGGTACACTCGAGTGACAACTACCTTAATGGCCAATAAACCTTATTCATTTTACTGTTGAATCCTATATTGTATTTTAGTTTATATTATACCTAGTACAAAAACCTTCTCTGTAGTTGAAATAACAGCACATGTGTGTGTATTTAATTTGTAGTTGAGCTTGAAATCAGGCTGCGAACAAGGCATATGAGCGCAATAAGGCCAGATATTAATTAAACTAACATAACGTTGGGGATCTCCAGGACGATGGCGATACATACATGTACATGTTCACATGTTCCTGTCCCGCACAATGTCCAGCTTCAATGCTGCCTGTGAATACATTGTGGCTCGTGTGTTTTCCATTAAATACACATGATTTCAATACGCTTCGGTCAGCCAATATGCCGGCATGAAGAGCAACTGTGGGTGTATGAGTACGACTCGAGTATGAGTAAATTAGCTTGCTGTATGAGGTTACGTTTACCTGGGCTAATTTCTCATGTGGTTCTGCTCTGTGGGAAATTATTTCCGCTGACATTGAATTGTTGGTGGAATGAATATGTGGGAGAAAATTTGCTTTACATAACGTGAATTATCAATAAGCTGTTAAACGGCAAAATTTTCACAATTTCAAAATTGTTAATATTTTTCATTTATAAATATAGACTGAGTAATAAAAAGTATATGATTCTTGACAACATACGTAATTGGAATAGTTTCTTTTTGCTATACAGATTATTGAATCTGTTAGTAAGGTGACATGTGTCAAAACTCTGTTCAGGAAATAATGTGAAATTGTCAACATACAGTATCAGACATAAATATAGCGACTACGTAGGAAGTAATAAAAAATACTCCCCCATATTTTATATATTCAAATTGTTTTAAAATTTCTTAAGGTGACATATTCATAAAACCTTATAAATCTTATAGTGACTTTATAAAAATCTTATATTTACTTCAAAAAATCTGATGTGGCCAGCACATTACCTTACGTCAATCCTGTGTATTATGAATAAATTCCCTGGGCGCCAGCAGTCGAATGACTGTGCGGAACTTGGTAATCAGATATGGCAACTGAATTCCACACTCCTGATAACAAATAAACCACATGAAGTAAGAAAATCATGAAATTTTGAATAAAAAATTATATCATATATAGACATAATTAACAGCTGTCATTTTGATACGGGCCCCCATATCTGCTTGCCAAGGTCAGAAAAGTCACGTGACTGCTTGCGCCCTATACATAAATTTTCATGCAAAGTATCCTATATTTCCAGTAAAATTATTTCATAAACAAATATGCAAATTGCACTTGATACTTCCACTCATTTCTGTTTTCCATGTCGTCCTCATTCAGTTCCTTTTCTCTCAAGTCTTTCGCGCAGTCTTTTCATCTTATCTTTGGTCTTCCTTTGTTTCTTCCACATTCTACTACTAAACTTTTCGTTCTTCTTCCAATAAATTCTTCATCTCTCCTCATGACATGTTCATACCAATATGTAATCGTCTCTCTTATATTACTAGAACCATTTCCATTATCTTTTAATTCCTTACTCTATCTTTCCGTGTCTTCTCCCAACATCTATCTCAACATCCTCACTTTTGCCTCTTTCTCGTGGTTAGCATAGCTGGCTGATTTATGAAATTTAATATCTTTATAATTCTTTAACTCTATATCTATTGAATATGAAGTATAAAATGCAATCCAATTGTATAGGGAATAATATATTCTTTAAGTTAAATGTCAATAAATGATATTTAACTGTTTTTTTTTTAAGAAAAACTGTTAAAATCTTCAAATGAGGGCACTTCCGGTGGATCAGTTATAACCAGAATCTAATTATGTCTGCATATGGATCTAAACTTGAGGAATACGAAAAAAATTTGGAATCGTGGTATGCGATCCGAAATGATCGTCACATACACACACACACACACACACACACACACACACACACACACACACACACACACACATCATCGTAAAAATAGTAAATTCGTATTCTAGGGACTTCATAACGTGCTTATTCATTAGAAACTCATTATCGATTTTTTTGACCAAAGACAATACCTTCCTTACCTAAAGGTGGCCTAAGGTAAAGTTTTAAACGAATTTTGAATGTAAATATATGATTTTCAGTTAATTTTACTTTGTTTCTGTAAATTTGCGCCAATTTCATCTTCAAATAAAAGTGTTGAGGTCATAATCATAACCTCTCTACTATTGTTTTAAAAGTCCACGAAGTCTTCAGTCTTTATTATGGACTTCATCAAATCGTTTTCCTATGTCCCCATTTCATGATGACGTCACAGTGTGGAGCCTAGCTCAACTCGACATATGAACAGATGACGTCACGCAACAATCAGCAGCTCAATGTGAAACGTCAACTATGAATCACTCCTCAGGACATCACATGACGGGGTACGACTTCCGGTTATCCACACCATCGCAGCTAAACATTGGGCTCCAGCTGCGATGGAGCAGTGGCGTACTTATGGGGCAAATTAAATTATGTGGAGCAAGGATTGTACAAAATTCCGCTGAAAAATGGGAGATCAAATATTTTTAATTTTTTTTTAAAGAATTACTTAACGGGGTGTATTACGGAAAGTGAAACATACGTGTTTAACATGGGAAATCAGTTTTTCCGTGCGCATTGCTCCCCTAATTATTTTAAACAAAAAGTTTCAAATGGATGTTGTAACGTAAAAATTTCTACATCCGAATCAATAAAAAAAAATCTGTTGTGGCCAGCACAATACCTTCCCCCAATTCTGTGTATTATGTATAAATTCCATACATAAATTTTCTTGCAAAACATTCTAAATTTCCAGTAAAATTATTTCATAAACAAACTATGCAAATTGCACTTAACACTAACATCTTCTTCTTCTTTAGCTTTCCCCGAGGCTTTCCTCATTCTTTAGGGGTCGCTATTTTTTATTTTCTTCTTCCACTCATTTCTGTTTTACGTGTCGTTCTCATTCAGTTCGTTTTCTCTCAAGTCTTCCGCAATACACTCCTTCCATCTTATCTTTGGTCTTCCTCTGTTTCTTCAACCTTCTATTACAAAGCTAATCATTCTTCATCCAATATATTCTCCATTTCTCCTTAACCCATTTACAAACCATTGTAATCATCTCGTATTTTTCTAGAAACTTGTAACACTAGAGTTATTTCCTTACCTATCTTTCCGTGTCTTCCCCAACATCTACTTCAACATCCGCATCTCTGCCACATTAATTTACTTTTTATTGATACTGACATCTGTCAACATAACTGGTTGATTTATAGAATTTAATTTCTTTAAAATATGAAGTATAAAATGCAATGAAATCGTATAGAGAATAATATATTCTTTAAGTTATAATAACGTTAAATGTCAATAAATCAAATTTAACTGTTAAATCTTCAAATGAGGCTACTTCCGGTTTATCATTTATAACCAAAATCTAGTTAGTTGTTCTTCTGGATGTAAACGTGTGGAATACGAAAAAAATATAATTTATGGAATCGTGGTATTGAAGTTATGCGATCCGAAACCTTCGTCACACACACAGACACACACACCCACACATACATATATACATACATACATACGGACATCATCGTAAAAATGGTAAAATCGTATTATAGGAACCCTTATTCACTAAAAACTCATCATTGAATATTTTGACCAAAGACAATACCTTCCTTACCAAAAGGTGACGGAAGGTAAAAAATCATTTTGGCTACTTCATAACAGCAGGAATAAAATTTGAAAATTCACGGAATTACAATTTAATAGTATTAGCTATGGAATTAGAAACAAGGGACGAACAAAAGCGTAACGAGCGTAACGTTTTATTACGTCGCAGTGTCAGAATAATGATTGTCAAAATAAATACTAATAATTTGACGTAATCACGTCTGCATATGGTATAACGATTCATTTTACATTTGAAGGAGCCATTTTTCAAAACATTATTCTGTGTTTCTGGAGGTATGCCATTTATCATTCTTTTGAATGAATCGCCAGTTTCATTAGTCGAAGTAAAGAACTTCATTTATAGTCTGTTTTGAAATACTTTTTGAATAATCTCCTACCATCCCATCATATTCGTAGGATCTAATCTGTTTCGTAGACATATGTGAATTAATTAAACATATTTCCTATCTCCGCCCGTTCTATATTCCATCTCCCGATTGAATGACGGTTCGTCGCGATCAGGATATTAACGTGTGACGTCACCACATAATCATCATCATCAGCCGCAGCAGGCGATGCTCTCCTCTCTTCACCATTCCTGCACCATTCACGAATTAAATTAGAAATTTCAACCAACGGATATGCGATCGGCGTAGCTTGCCAATGACGTAGGATGAAAGGATGATGCATGTGTGGAAGGACTGTTTGTGCTCTCTATTCAAAAATCTAATAAATTATGAGTGATGTCATTCAAGGGTTGTTGTCTTGTGATTGATATATCATACCTTGAATATTAAGTGCATCTTACAACTGTTTGAGACATTACCAACCAACGACGAAATACAACTAGACAAAACTTCATTTGGTTTGTTTTGATTTCGGCTGGCCAGACAGAGACAACTAGAGATAGAGATATGTTTACTCTCGTTTGAACATTGCTCACTAGAGGCGCAAGTGTTCTTAATAATACGAGGGTGGTTTGAAAAGTCCGTGCAAAAATGAAAACTGCTTAATTTTTCGGGATATTTTTTTATTTTTTTCAACGTAGTCTCCTTTTAGATCTATACACTTCGTCCAACGCTGCTCCAGTTTGTTGATCCCTTCCAAATAATAAGATTGGTCCAAATCTGCAAAATAAGCTTTCGTATCTGCAATCACCTCCTCGTTTGAATAAAATATTCTTCCCGCCAACCATTTCTTCATATTGGGGAACAAGTAGTAGTCCGACGGAGCTAAATCTGGAGAACAGGGAGGATGTGGAACGAGTTGGAAATTTAATTCCATCAAATTTGCGGCTACAATCACAGATGAGTGAGCTGGTGCGTTGTCGTGATGGAAAAGGATTTTTTTGTGGACCAATCGTGGACGTTTTTTTTTGCAGCTCGGTGTTCAAACGGTCCAATAAGGATGAATAGTATGCACCTGTTATAGTTTTACCCTTTTCCAAAATTTTCTCGGCCGAAGGAACGGTCTTCGCCTTCTTTGGTGCAGGCTCCCCGCTGGCAACCCATTGGACTGTTCCTTGGTCACAGGTGTATAGTGGTGTATCCATGTTTCATACACATTGATGGAACGACGCTTAAAATCCTGGGGATTCCGTTGAAACAGTTGCAAACCGTCCTTGGAACACCTCATATGATTTCGTTTTTAGTCAATTGTGAGCAATCTTGGTACCCATCTTGCGGATAGCTTTCTCATGCCCAAGTGTTGATGCAAAATATTATGTACTCGTTCACTAGAGATGCCCACAGCACTAGCAATCTCGCGCACCTTCACTCTTCTATCCTTCATTATCATATCATGGATTTTATCAATTATTACTGGAGTAGTGACCTCGATAGGGCGTCCAGGATGTTCAGCGTCACTTGTGCCCACTCTGAAAATTTTGAAACCACTTATAAACTGTTCTAATCGAAGGTGCAGATTCACCATAATGTTTATCAAGCTTCTCCTTAATCTTCTGAGGCGAATTGCCTTTCATAAAATAATGTTTGATCAACGCACGAAATTCTTTTCTTCCAAGACATGTCACCAACTAAAAATAACCTCGATACGTACCAGTTTTGCCATCTCTCGAACTTTGCACGGACTTTTCAAAACACCCTCGTTTATTCTTTGGAAATAATAATCCAACATATTTTAAGTCGATTAATTCAGCACATATCTACCTTAGTAAATTATTATTATTTAGCGTATGACATACATTCATCACATAATTTAAATATAGAAAATGATAAATAAAATAAGTTGTTGGGCGAGGTCGCATTTGAAATTGGCTCTCGTTCCAATGGAGTCGGTGGTACATTTGAAGATGCTGACTTGGTCAAGATGGTAGAAGGCGGCTTTCAATATGATGTAATACTGTCTTGTTTGCCCAAGTGGATCGCCGGAAGGTCTAGTCGCTACCACTGTGTTTGAGATATTGTGATAAATGTAATGACCAGGAGATCTCGAGGATTGTCTGGTCGCCGATTTGTGCTAGTTCCTTAGCGATACCCAGGGTGCACCACGAGGAGGCGAACTAGCTTTACACCCCACCTTAGTAAATAAGATATCGGAAGAAAAAAAAAGTTCTTATTCTTGTTACAATGTTTACAATAACTTTCGTTTGGTGGTGTATTCTAATTTTAAAATAAATATCTAAAATTAAATTTAAAAATTGTGTGCTGTGATTGTTAAGAGGGTCTTGATCAAGTATATGGTCCTGCAAAGGTGTTAAAATATCTTGTAGCAAATTTCTGCCTTTCAATAGCCAAATGGCGAATGGCTAGTGGATCTCGTCACATGAAAAGGGTTTTCGACTATTTAGAATACTATGTGAATGAAAAAGAAATCATCAATTTTTTTTAAATTTATTTTTTATTAAGCTCTCGTATGCATCCAACATCCTAACAATTATTGTATATTTGTATACATTTTATATTTTGTCTCTTCAGACCGAAAATAATCCTATTGTAATTCCGACAATGTCGAATAATAATAACAATTGCAATTTTGATATTCAAATACGAAGCGTATTCTTTCAAATTTTAAACATATTCATCAAAAACAAACAGTGAAGCTCTTGTAACATGTGCTGCTCTCTGTGCTATGTAAAGTGAACTGCTACGCTACACTCACATGTTTCTCTAACTTCCGCGATGCTCACTTCCATCTAAATTTAAATTGCATAGAATAAAACAACGTCAACGTCGAATGTCACATGCAATTGCTCCAAGGGTATTTTGATCGAATGGTCACAGATTCGATTGCGTATTCGCTTCTAACGGAGTATTACATCCCATATAGTAACTTTACGAGATTACGAGTATTTCCGAGAAGTATTTTTTTTCTATACAGTGTCTATAATGTAATCTTAGATTGTTGTCTGTTGTGGCTTGAGAGCAAAACGATGTAAGAGATATAATAAAAAAATTGTTTGATTCAAAATGTAGTAATTTATTCATCAATATTAATATTGTATTCCCCATTAAGGGTATATTCAAAAAATTAAAAAATCTGTTATGGACCAGCACAATACCTCTCGCCATTTCCATTTTTGGTTACATACGTATAGGGCGTGAGCAGTCATGTGACATTGTTTGCCTTGACAAGCAGATATGAGGCCCGTGTCAGAATGAAAATTAGTAATTATGTACATACATGTCAAATGTCAGAATTTTTCATTAAAAATTTCAAGATTTTCTAAATTCACGTAGTTAATTTGTCACCAGGAGTGTGGAATTAACTTGTCGAAGAAAATAAACCACATGGAATTGGAAAATCACTAAATTTAGAATGAAAAATTATGATATTTGACATCTATGTATATAATTACTAGCTATTATAACACACGGGCCCCCATATCTGCTTGTCAAGGCCAACAAAGTCACATGACAGCTCGCGCCCTATTGTATTTAACATTTCTTGTATACCTACACTCTATACCAAAAATTCTACTTACATCTATTCTTTATATTTAGATTTTTAATTTTAAATTCATTCTATGAAGAAATTTTGTCCTTTTCTAATGTTTCGAAATGTTTCCAATTCATTGTCGGGATTGACAATATTTTTGAAAGGTATATGTAATATACCTATAATTTTAAATATTTAACTATTAATATAATAAGACAAAATATAATGTTTGTACTTCCCAGAAAAAATCTTCAGTAATGTCTCTGGATTTTTGACACTGACATTTATCTGTCAGTTACAAACATTTTAATTTTTCAATTGGTTTCCATAACATTATTTGGGCTGTGAGATTTATTACAACAGATTTTATTTGCCTTATATTTCTTTATCTCTAAATCTATAAAAGATATAATAAAATACTTATATGTATCAGATAGAGAATTTACTCTTCTTTAATAAGCAAAAGCAAAAATTTTCAAAAAATAATATTTAGATGAATTTATTTTAAGAAACTGCTACTTCCGGTTGTCCAAATATTACCAAAACCTTTTCAGCTCTTCCCAGTAATGCCCGGTTGAGAAATACCTAGTGAAACAGATATTGAGTATTATAGTTTTTGAGAAATCGTCCTTCCAACCTCCCCACACACATGCACACACACACATCATCGTAAAAATATTAAAATCGGATTGTAGGGACCTTAAAACTTGCTTAATCATTAAAATCCAATACCCCTCTTAGCGAGAGGTAAAAAGAGATTAGTGATGGATTTTTATGGTTTATATGACGATAAAATTATTTTAATTTGCAGCTTTAAAGTTATATATTTAGTGTATTTTTTTGTTAGCATACCCTTATTTATACATTAATTGTTCACTGGGTATAAAACAGAAAGGAACACCTAAAAATGGGTAAAAAGCTATGATAAACTACATCCTGTATTTATTATTTCGTATGAATTGATTTCTACATTTATTCGTTATAGTAACTTTCATTTATTCATTATTTATTAAAAAAAAATATATAAATTAGGTATATATTAATGTGAAAATATATATTATAAAATATTTATTCCTAAACACAAAGAAAATCGATGATGATATATTTTCACGAAATTATAATTTTATTCAGTATAAATTATTAAGTAAACAGAGCATTATTTATTTATTTTTATTATGTACTCGTATATATTAGTTTTACTTGGTTTATATTATTATTTTGTGTTTTGAATTTGTAACTCGGTAAATAATAAATTTCTTATTAGCGAAATTAAACATTTTACGCATACTAAATTGTAATAAAAATCGACCTTTTCAGTTTACATACATTTCTGTGCGAAGCATACACATTGCTACGAAATTAAATGGGCGTAGTGAACGCATATTTCAGCCACTTATTTTAAATTATATCAATAAAGGGAACAATTTTGCCATAAAGCACAATTACCATCTGTCAACTTCCATTTATTATATTTATAATGGAAAATTGAAATGAAAATAAGGCAGATAAGAATTTACTTCATTTCTTTTAAGGGCAAATTCGTAATTTCACATAATTTCTTAATGGTACTGATAATATGAAAGATAACAAAATGTATAGATGTGAAATTAAACTTATTATACATAGATATGTATGTACCTAATGCTATTAGCATTAATAGGCAATAAAAATATAGTTAATTTTAAAATAACTAGAACTTGTTTTATTGGATGATATATGCATATCATCACGGTTTATTCCACAAAATTTTCAATGAAGCTTGTGTTAGATAAGCTGTTCTTTGTGCTAATGTATATCAAAAAATTTGTTGTGGCCAGCTCAATACCTTCCGTCAATCCAGTGTATTATGTATAAATTCCATACATAAATTTTCTTACAAAAGATTCTAAATTTCCAGTAATATTATTTCATGCAAATGGCACTAGAAACTGACATCTTCTTCTTCTTTAGTTTTTCCCATTCGTTAGGGGGTCGCTATTTTTTATTTTCTTCTTCCACTAATTTTTGTTTTGTATGTCGTCCTCATTCAGTTCCTTTTCTCTCCTTTCATCTTCCTATGTTTCTTCCACCTTCTGTTATAAGCTAATCATTCTTCCAATATACACATCTCTCCTCATGACATGTTCAAACCAATGTAATCGTCTCTCTTATATCTTTCTAGAAACGCCCAACACTAGAGTTATTTCCCTTATTCTTACATTCTTTTACTTTTTATTGATACTGACATCTGTCAATTTGAATTACCTGAATATATTAGCAGTTTCCATGGTTAAGTTAGCACAGCTGGCTGATTTATGAAATTTATTATCTTTGTAAGTCTTTAACTCTATATCTGTTGAATATGAAATATAAAATGCAATCAAATCGTATAGAGAATAATATATTCTTTATAATAAAATTTAACTGAGTTTTTCAAGAAAAACTGTTAAAATCTTCAAATGAGGATACTTCCGGTTGACCGATTATAACCAAAATCTAATCAAGTCTCCATAGGGTTGTAAGGAAGAGGAATACGCAAGAATTGTATTTTTTGGAATTCTAGTATTGGAGATATCGTGCACGAAACAGCGGTCATATACATACACACACACACACACACACACACACACACACACACACACACACACACACACATACATACATACAGACATCAACGTAAAAATAGTAAAATCGTATTGTAAAGACCCTAAAACGTGCTTATTCAATAAAAACTCACCATCGAATTTTTTGACCAAAGACAATACCTTCCTTACCTAGAGGTGACGGAAGGTAAAAACATCAAAATAGTAGTAGTAGTGTTTTCCAGATTAACCCGAACAGAAATACAGATAAATGTTTCCCGGAAACTTTATTTTACGTACAAGTTCTCTGAAAATGTGACCAGCAAAGCATGAGTGAATTTAAAAATATGGCAACATAAATGTACGACAATAAAACTTCTTTAAACAGCAACATTGAACAAAATAATTATTAATTATCGTCAAATTGTTTTCTACTACCATTATGTTCGTTTCCTTGACCGGTTCTATCGAAATTCAATTGCATCGAAGCACACGCACAGCTCTTACAGGTGCCAGAAATAAAAATCGAATTTGCCCGACCTCAGCTGGAGGTGATGCGGCCACCGATGGGGCGTTTGCCGACATGGTTTTGACGCCCGGATTCGACGGGATACGTGAGCCCAATTCTTAAGCCCCACGTGGTTATTGTGCATGTGAGTTGAAGGAAATTATAGGTTAAGGGCTGTTACAGAAAATTGGGTGAATTATGGAATACGGAAAAAATATTGATTGCGAATAAGTGAATACTAAATTATGGTAATATTAGTTTTGTGTAGAATACATATTTTTATAAAATTAATAATTTTTTCATAATTTTATGTCATTTATGGGACCCACAGCTTATAAAGGAAAGGAAAAGATCAGTTTTCGCTATAATATCAAATATTTTTGTGACCTAAATATGTATAAAAGCTGACACCTTTACCATTTATAATAATATTACAGGTACTAGTATTAGTCATAAATGCATTTAATATTTAAATTTACGCGTGAGGGACATACACAACTCGTAAACCAAACACCATTTCCTTCAATATAGCTAATAAATCTGGCTTAATAATCAGTTTAAAATAGATCCTGATTTCCATAGAATGATAGATTTATTGAACTATAAATGCCGCCGTATTTATAGGTTCGGATATTTTTAAATACAAGGTTAATGACTCTGGCTTTGTTACTGTTATTGTTTTTTTAGATTCTCAGAAACATTGGTTAAGGTATATGACCGTAATAAATTAAGCATAAAAGTAATACGAGGGTCACGCAAGAATTATTGAGAATAAGATAACATATGGTACATATTTTTTAGAATTTTATTATAACATGTACCTTTCAACATTAATACACAAATCCATTCTTCCCTTCCATTTATTAAAAAAATCTGATGTGGCCAGCACAATACCTTCCGCCAATCCTGTGTATTATGTATAAATTCCATACGTAAATTTTCTTGCAAAAGATTCTAAAGTTCCAATAAAATTATTTCATAAAAAAACTATGCAAATTGCACTTGACACTGACATCTTCTTTTTCATCTTTAGCTTTTCCCATTCGTTAGGGATCGCTATTTTTTAATTTCTTCTTCCAGCCATTTCTGTTTTGCGTATCGTTCTCATTCAGTTCCTTTTCTCTCAAGTCTTCCGCAATACAGTCCTTCCATCTTATCTTTGGTCTGCCTTTGTTTCTTCCACCTTCTATTATTAAGCTATTCATTCTTCGTACAATATATTCTTCATATCTCCTCATGACATGTTCAAACCAATGTAATAGTTATTTCCCTTATTCTTGCATTTCTTACCGTATCTTTCCTTGTCTTCCCCAACATCTATCTCAACATCCTCATATCTGCCACATTCATTGACTTTTCATTGATACTGACATCAGTCAATTTGAATTGAATGGCTGATTTATGAAATTTAATATCTTCATAATTCTTTAACTCTATATTTGGTGGATATGAAGTATAAAATGCAATCAAATCGTATAGAGAATAATATATTCTTTAAGTTATAAAAATATTTCAGTTTTTTCAAGAAAAACTGTTAAAATCTTCAAATGAGGGTACGTCCGGTTGACCTATTATAACCAAAATCTAATCACTTCTTCTTTTGGATGTAAACTCGAGGAATACGAAAAAAATATAATTTTTGGAATCATGGTATTGAAGTTATGCGATCCGAAACTTTCGTCACACACATACAGACATCATAGTAAAAAATGGTAAAATCGTATTATAGGGACCCTAAAATATGCTTATTCACTAAAAACTCATGATTGAATTTTTTTGACCAAGGACAATACCTTCCTTACCTAAAGGTGACGGAAGGTAAAAATAGCGATCCCTAACGAATTGGAAAAGCTAAAGAAGATGTCAGTGTCAAGTGCAATTTGCATAGTTTGTTTATGGAATAATTTTACTGGAAATTTAGAATCTTTTGCAAGAAAATTTATGTATGGAATTTATACATAATACACAGGATTGACGGAAGGTATTGTGCTAGCCACAATTTTTTTGTTTAAGCTTAGCCTAAAATTTAAGTGTCAGCAGTGCAACTAGACATAAATGTACTTTTGTTATAAATATGTTTTTTCATATTTAAAATCGGGCTACAGTTCGAATTGACAACGAAACATGAATATTTCTTCATCATCCTTTACCAAGGAGTTAGAGACGATAATAATAACGTATGTAATATTAAAGTAATTGAAATTGGTGTTCCATTCTGTATAGTAATTTTAAAAGAACTTATCATCTAAATTGTTCGTGTGCCGCTTGATAAAAAAGTGAGAAACACTAGACTTCATCCGCAACTGTAGCATAGTTCCGGCAATTATGTCTGCCATGTGCCATTGCCAGTGTGCCTACTTGTTGAAAATATTGTATCCGATCGGACGTGAAAAATATCTCACATCAAAGTGATATCGCTATCGCTGTTTCCGCATCCCTCCGTCTTTTCTCCTTCTTTATCTCGTCTTCCCTTTGCCAGTGTTGCCAACTTTATTTCGAGTCCCCAGGCGAGAAATGATGTGCAGTTTCAAATCGGTCTGTTGTGCTTTTTGTGGTTTATTGGTTTTGCAATTTCTTTTTGTCTTTTTTACGCGGGAATTTAAATTGAAAGTTTGGATCAACTCGTAGGTTGAGTGAACTTGATTGTATTTATTTATTCAGTGTATTAATCTCTCAAAAGATGGCAATACCGACATATTTGATAGTATTATAAGAAAATATAGATAATCTTTCTTTTACAGAAGAGAATGATTCTTCAACTTGGCTATAGAAGCAATTTTAAAAATAATAATAAAAATATATCACCACGGCATATTATCCATTGCTGAGTATGCTAATCTGCTTTGCATACAGATTTCGGTAATGATAATAACTGTGACAAGGCGAAGGCAAGTGCAATAATAAATAAATAAGTTTTTATGAATTCTTCTCGTGGCTGTATGCCTGAGTATCTGGTTGCGAATCTGGGGACCCGGGTTCGATCCCGACCGACGCCGAAACTTACTTCGGATTTTAATGGCACAAAATTGACCCCTGTGGTGTGCTCTCCACACCAGCAATGAGTGCCCGTGAGGTGACGCCTGGTAAGCGCCCGCACTGATGTACAACGCAGATTGGCACACCCAGCAATGGGTAATATGTCGTGATGATATATTTATTTTTATTTCTAAATTATCGTTTCAGGAACAATATTTCAATTTTGTTATCTTTTATGAATAGTAATAAAACTTTGAGTTTTTTATAAAAAAATCTGTTGTGGCCAGCACAATACCTCTCGCCACTTCCTTTTTTTGGTTACATAAGTATAGGGCGCGAACGGTAATGTTACATTTTTGGGCTTGACAAGCAAATGTGTGGGCCCGTTTCAGAATGATAATTAGTAATTATGTACATAGATGTCAAATGTTAGAATTTTTCATTAAAAATTTCAAGATTTTCTAAATTTACGTAGTTAATTTATCACCAGGAGTTTAAAGTTTACTTGTATGCCTTAGATATTTAACATTTAATTCTGCTCCACATGGAATTGGAAAATCACTAAATTTAGAATGAGAAATTATGATATTTGACATCTATATACATAATTACTAGCTATCATTCTGACATGGGCCCCCATATCTGCTTGTCAAGGCCAACAAAATCATATGACTGCTCGCTCCCTATTGTATTTAACATTTCTTGTATACCTACACTCTACACCAAAAATTCTACTTACGCATATATCTATTCCATATATATTTAGATTGTTTAATTTTAAATTCATTTTTGATGAAGAAATTTTGTCCTCTTCTAATTTTTCGAAATGTTTCCAATTCTATTAATACATTAAGAAATAATATAATGTATGTACTTCCCAGAAAAAGTCTTCAGTAATGTCTTCGGATTTCTGACACTGACATTATCTGTCAGTTACAAACAAATTAAATTTTCAACTATTTTCCATGGCCATTCTTTCGGCTGTAAAATTTATTATAACAGATTATTTTACATACTATATTTCTTCTATCTCTAAATCTATAGAATATATTGTAAAATATTTAAATGTATCAGAAAGAGAATGTATTTTTCTTTAATATTACCAAGAAAAAATTTCAAAAAATATTATTTAAAAGATTTTTTTTCAAGAATCTTCTACTTCCGGTTGTCCAATTGTTACCAAAACCTTTTCAGATCTTCCCATGAATGTCCGATTGGGAAATACGTAGTTAAAAAAATTTAAAGTCTTATAGTTTTTGAGTAACCGTCCTTCCAACATCCCACACACACACACACATACACACACACATCCACACACACACACACACACACACAGACATCATCGTAAAAATGATAAAATCGGATTGTAGGGACCTTAAAACGTGCTTATTCAATAAAATCTGGATATGCGATTTTTAGCATGAATGCAATACCTCTCTTAGCGAGAGGTAAAAATATTTGTACTATGTGGCTTATCGATTTCGCTAACATATTTTAGCATCTTCGTAGCCAGCGTCAGAGAAATTTTAAAAAAACCTTGGCATGTCGGCTGTTTAATATTGAAGAAAAAATTGTTGTATATTATTGATGTTCATATTTATGTTGAAAATTAGAAGAGTAGGTCTTCTTAAAGCCAGAGAAATGGAACTTGTTCCATTGTTCCATTTCTCTGTAGTATAAATAATTTTTTATAAACAACTCAAAGTTTTATTACTATTCATAAATCATGAAAATGTACTTTGATCTAGAGTCGTTCATCAATAAAATTTATCTTTGTTAGTCAAAATTCTGTTTAAAAATAATTATCATTTTTCCCACAACAATTTGTTTAGTTTAAATGTTAGCTGCTTAGACATTTATAGTTTTGACAATTATGTGTAAAAGTTATTGCAAGCCTATACGTGCAGGGTTGATATTTTGATGTATGCCATATAATACGTCATCCTTCACCCCTAAGATAATCCTCTCGCGAAGATAACGCTTTGTTTTGAGTAGTCTGTCATAGAAACTTACTCAGTGACCACAATTAAATCAAATTATTATTCCATGGTTTAAGTCAAGTCTATGGTTTTGTGGACGAAGAAAATAAATTTTTCCATCGACCGTTTATTAATAGGTTATCTTAATGTATAGAAAATTATTCATTAATGACCCCTATTAATGCATGATTTTTTTATTAATAAACGATTTATTGGGTGCGTTCACCACATGGAACACAGTATGTATTGCTAACGCTAAGTTGTAGCAAAAAGGTAGACAGAATTAAAAGTCATGCTTTTGACACTTACTAGCTAGATATATTCACGTAGCATACCTTTAAAATGAATTTGAAAGAATAAAATTCCTCAAATAACATAAAAAACTGCTTTTGTTGTCTAGCATTAAGTAAACTGAACGCACCCACTGAAAACAATTGATGACAAAACTTATTGATTTTCTGACGTAAAATTTGACGTTCGGTCAACCATTACTAACCTAAAAAAATTTGTCATGGAATAAAATGAGATTTTCCATTTTCCACGGTCAACGAAAAAATATTGTAACTAACACGTGTGTTAATTGGCGATTAATGATCTCAACAAATGTCTCGATCATTAATCACCCTCATTAACACACTTGATAGTTAAATAACTATTATTAAATAATTTAAAATGAAAATAATGTTCAAATAAATTGCACAATTTTTTTCAGTTACAATGTATTCATAAATATTTTATATTGCACGCCAAAACATTTGAAATGCCGTGAATTTCTCTGCAAGTAATATTATATCAGACGGTTTATAAATGACCTTGAATAGTCTTCTTTCGTGAACCAAACTATAACAAGCGTCACCTTATGGGCACTTATTGCTGGCGTTAAGAGTGCACCACAGGGGTTACTTTTCTGTCATTTAAAATTCGAAATATTTATTTTTGGCGTCGGTTGGAATCGAACCCGGTTTCCCAGATTCGCGACCTGATACGCGGCTACGAGACCCCAAAAGGTTAATATTTATTTTTTATATATTCTTGCTAGTAAGATATAGAAAATGTTACGTATTGGAAATACATATATACGAATTTATCTCGCATGTATGTGAAAGGGAAAATGATTTCTGGAGTAGTAACTGGATTCGTGAGAACTCTGGAACTGCTTCCAGAAAACTAAGAGAGCCAAGTTAACAATAGATCACAGTGACAAAAGTGACTACATATTATAGCGCTTAAAGTTCTTAACCTAACAATGAAATGTTATAAGGAGTATAATATTTATTTCTGACAATAAACTAATTGTTTTTTTGTTTGTTTCAGGTATAAGGAGTTTGATTCACCTATTTATCAATAATTTGGTAAGATATGAAGATATACATGGAGTGTAAATTAACATAGGCGTGGGGTAGGTTGCTATTGTTTGTGTTTATAAACATTTGAAATTGTTAACAAAATTATTTTTTGGCTGTTGTCAGCGATCTATAAGATAAGATTGCAAGGAAAAAGATCTTTTATGCACATCTTTTTCTTTCATTATTGTCTCAAAATTAATTCTGATTACAACTCATATGAGCAATGACGTATGACGTAATTAGTCTATTTAGCAATTGGCCAATTAAAAATCGAGTTAAATAGGCAGAAAATCCCTATTCTGAGTTAATCACGAGCATTTTAGCGTGAATAATTACCTCAGTGCTCCTTTGTCTCGGCCAGTCGGAGTGTTCTGTATGACCTTCCACACACACACGGACACTCACGCTCGCCGAAAGGAAGTGTGAACCGGGTAATTGTGCACTTATCCGCTTTTGTCTGTGGTCATCGCAGAGATTTTCATAAAGCGATTTTCATTTGGGTTATTCACAGTGAAACGTTCAAATAAAATAAGTAAATATTTCATCGCGCAGTTAATAATGAGGGTGTAATTGTGGGAACTGTGTATTTCATTTTATTTTGAACGTTATTTAATTTCGATTTTATATTTATCGTGTTCGTGATTTATTTATTTATCACATACTTGTGAATTAATTCAACTGATATTAAGAAGCAATAATTTTGGTCAAACGCCATGCAGTATCTGATGTGACCAGCACAATACCTTTCGTCAATCCTGTGTATAATGTATAAATTCCATACACAAATTTTCTTGCAAAAGATTCTACATTTCCAGTAAAATTATTTCATAAACAAACTATGCAAATTGCACTTGACACTGACATCTTCTTCTTTAGCTTTTCCCATTCGTTAGGGGTTGCAATTTTTTATTTTCTTCTTCCACTCATTTCTGTTTTATGTGTCGGTCTCACTCAGTTCCTTTTCTCTCAAGTCCTCCGCAATACAGTCCTTCCATCTTATCTTTGGTTTTCCTCTGTTTCATCATCCTTCTATTACTAAGCTATTCATTCGATCCCGACCTACGCCAAATATTATTTCGAATTTTAATGGCACTACAACTTTTATTTGAAGCTTTTTTTACCTTAAATAATTAGGGAAGCAAGAAAAAAAATTAGGGATGCAGGAAATTAAGAAAGTATGATTTTACATGTTAAAGTCGCGGTCACCATCCTGTATATCTGTGACGTCGTCGAACAGATCCGTCGGAAAGCTCCGACTAACTTTACGAAAACGCCTATTATGACGATGTGCACTATAATTTACTGTGCTAATATCGGACCGATATTTTGAAAAGTACTACACTTCACTACTACAGGCTTTATAACTAACAGAAAGTATTAAAACTATCTCTTAGATCCTTTAGAGTATAATTCCTTGTTTACATCTTCTATAACGTACCGTGAATTTGGAATAAAAAATCTGTTGTGACCAGCACAATACCTTCCGTCAATCCTATGTATAATGTATAAATTCCATACATAATTTTTCTTGCAAAAAATTCTAAATTTCCAGTAAAATTATTTCATAAACAAACTATTCAAATTGCACTTGACACTGACATCTTCTTCCTCTTTAGCTTTTCCCATGCGTTAGGGGTCGCTATTTTTGCGTGTCGTTCTCATTCGGTTCTTTTTCTCTCAAGTCTTCCGCAATACAGTCCTTCCATCTTATCTTAGGTCTTCCTCTGCTTCTTCAACGTCCCATTACTAAACTACTCATTCTTGTTCAAATATAATTCTTCATTTCTCCTCATGTCATGTTCAAACCAATGTAATCATCTTGCTTGTATCTTTCTAGAAACTTGTAACACTAGAGTTATTTCCTTACCTAGCTTTCCGTGTCTTCCCCAACATCTACTTCAACATCCTCATCTCTGCCACATTAATTTACTTTTTATTTATACTGGCATCTGTCAATTTGAATTATATGAATATATTAGTAGTTTCCATGTTTAGCATAGCTGGCTGATTTATAAAATTTAATTTATTTAAAATTCTTTAACTCTATATCCATTGAATATGAAGTATAAAATGCAATCAAACCGAATAGAGAATAATATATTCTTTAAGTTATAATAACGTTAAATGTCAATAAATCAAATTTAACTGTTAAATCTTCAAATGAGTCTACTTCCGGTTCATCAATTATAACCAAAATCTAATCAGTTATTCTTCTGGATGTAAACTTGAGGAATACGAAAAAAATATAATTTTTGGAATCGTGGTATTGAAGTTATGCGATCCGAAACTTTCGTCACACACACACACACACACACACACGCGCATACATACATCATCGTAAAAATGGTAAAATCGTATTATAGGGACCCTAAAACATGCTTATTCATTAAAAACTCATCACTGAATTTTTTGACCAAAGACAATACCTTCCTTACCTATAGGTGACGGAAGGAAAAAATTGAACTATCTTGTATGATGCATGGATACAATACAGGCTTGTATGAGATTTTCGGAATTAATTTACTAGATTACATTAAATATTTTTATCCGAGTTTTGTGGCCGGAGTTAAAGTTGGTGGTATAACTTTGTTCTGTAATAAAACGAAGTGGTAGGAAAGTGGCTCATAAGAGTGTCTAGGGGCTAGGGCATTGTTATGCCCGCGCATACGAGTGTTCGTTTATGGAAGCGAAAGTTTATTAAAATTCCATCAGATATAAACCGAAGACAAGACAAGCTGAAGCTGTTTCGGTAAAGATAATAAATAAAACGATACTTTCCTTTTAATACCAAGCATATTTTCATCTCTACTTTTTTAATAAAAAGTTCAAATATGTTTCCTTGAAAATTAAACATACGGGGCTGTAGATAAAAGCAGAGAACCCGTTATTGAATTATTTTGCTCGTGGACTCTTTCATCCAAAATTGCGCAATAACGTAAGGGAACATTCAAAATGAGGTTAAACGCGGATTGAATGCAACGTAATCCGCACGGAAATCTATTTCTCATTCCGCTATTTCGTTCTACGATTCTATAAAACTACAATTATTGTTTATAGTTTAGCTACATTTGTTCGATCGAATAATACGTTTTGAAATGTTTCAATAATGTATATTTAAACGTAACAATTTGAACTAACTTAACTGTCAGTTAAAATGAAAAATATAGCATCGATATTACTTAGCACAAGTTCTAAAAAAAATCTGATGTGGACACCACATGACTTCCTTGTACGATTATTAAACTATACATATTTTTTTAATAATTAAATTACAAAATATTGACAGGCTTAAGCCAAGCCCGAGAAATATTTTGATATAGAACAAAAAATAATTCATTTACCTACTACTATCATTCTTAAATTAACATTAATCTAACTCGGTTCTTTTTAAAGAGAGTTTTGATTACAACAAAGAAATATTTGATTACAACAATGAATATGACTAGTTTCACAATAAAAATATAATATTTGTTATTGTACGAATCATAAAATTGCACGTATTTAACGTAATTTTTTGTCCTAATCCATAGCAAGCTTTATTACAAAAACAAAAAGTATATAATTTTTAAATTTACATATCTTATTTATACAAAGGGCTAATTTAATAATACTTAATGTGCTAGACGCAGAAATTAATTCTCTAAAACTTTTATTTGAAGCATTTATTTCTAAAATCAAAATAAAATCATTTTATTCAAGAAAAACAGTTAATAACTTCAAGTAATGTACCACTTCCGGTTAGCCTATTTTAACCAAAATCTATTATGTTATTTCGATTGACATAAAAGTCTTGTATACCAAATTTGAAAAGTTTTGGATTACATTTTAAAAGAGTTTTTCATTAAAATCTATTATAGGCTTCATGTAAAGTGCCAGTTCTGGAAATTGTGTAATAACCAGAAAGGAAGGTGCACAACTAGATGTTATAGGAGTCCTAAATACAAAATTTCAGTTTTCTACGGCTTACCGTTTTTGAGTTATACGAGATACGTACGCACGAACGTACGTACAGACGTCACGACGAAATTAGTAAAAATGGATTCAGGGATGATCAAAATGGATATTTCCGCTGAAATCTGAAAACCGAAATTTTTCGCGATTACAATACTTCCTTTACTTACGTACAAGGAAGTAAAAATATACATGTCTTAATGTTTCAATGTGACATTTTTACCTCTCGCTAAGAGAGGTATTGGATTTTTTCAGATTGTTACAAGAGCTGGTTGTCTAGTAATTTATCAAGTGGCATTGACAATTGATCAATGTCACGAGATAAATTTGCAACAGGCTCAAGTAAAGCAATCCGAAAATTTTACTAGGATAAAATTTTAACCACGAATGGTATTTGGATGACTATTTCCAAAATAAAAATCAAGTAACAATTTAGTTTCTTTTTCACAAAAATCTTTAAATTTCTGAACAGATTCCTGTCTGAATTGACTCATTTTTAATAAAAACTCAAAATTCTGAAAATATACGCACTTTGACAGGTATATAAACAATATGTTTGAAGGTACTCTTAAAACGTCAAAAAAAATTGGCTTATCAAGACTCACTTGTAAAAATACAGCATCTTATTGGCTCGAAGTATACGAATTTTTATGTGACGGTGTTTTGTCGAAATAAAATTTGGTAATTAGATAGAATCCTCAATTTGAATGGTTCAGATATTTATGAGTGAAATAATCACTTAAATTTGTATTTTTAATAATTTTTTGACATGTCATAAAAGTCGATTTGTTGTTCCATTCGTCATTACCGAGGTAACTAATTAACTTTTAACGCTAGTGTCATAAAATGACATTTTTGCACGATCAGGTTTTTTTAAAACTTTACCGATAGGGTTTCCAAGGCAGTAAGTTTTGTTTACAAATTACTGATCAGTAAGTGATGTGGTACTGATCAGTAAGTGATGTGTGACTGACCGGTAAGTGATGTGAGTACCTACCGATCTAGAGGCGGTGAAAATTACATAAATAAAAAATGTACAATTTTGAAAGGTTTAACGATAACAAAACAACGATCATAGCTTACTTAAAAATGACAACTAATTTTTTTGAAATGTTAAAATAATTTTTAAATAATTCTAAACTTTAATTTGTTATTATTGGGACGATCGTGCAAAAAATATAATAAGCATTGCGGGCATTAAGTGCTTCTTACCGGCATCGGATGTATTGCAGATCTCGACTTCGTCGCGATCTCCAAACTAATCCTCAACCGGTAAGGTGCACTTACTGCCCTTAATACTTAAATAACTATTTTTACCCTAAAAACAAATATTAAAAAGCCTACTTGTAATTTGTAGATAAACAAACATTTGCAGTTATAAACTTATTATTCTAGACCCGCGAATTAACAGAGAGTTTAACCAGATATGAAAACACCGCCTTAAGATATAGGTTAAATTCCTATCCAGTACTAAACAGAGGCTTGGTATATAATATATTTTCTGCACTCTGTTATTCTACGCCCGTGTCCATTAGTCCATTGGCCTCACATGTCAAAAATCAATTTTCGCTTACAATAACCTCCTTGTGCATGTAATCACATGAATTGGTCCTGATAGCAGTCTGAACGTAGCGAGTAACGTAAGTGTGCTCGTCACGAATATAAGAACAGACGTGGCAAGTAAATATATATTTCCTCCAGTAAAATTAACTCCATACCATATTTAAGTTGTAAGTTTCACACGAATCGAATGAATTGATTTTTTATTGCACTCTGCAACGTTCTGGTTTTTTTAAAAAATTATTTTAGTCATTCTTCCATTCATACTTAGGTAGCGAAAATTGAAGTTTCGAAAACAATAAGAATTTTTATGAAATAATACAATGGGTGAGTCGTTAAGATCTCTGGCGTGGTTTATATATTGAATAATCTTAATCACTCTCTGAGAAATGAGGGCTATTAGTACATTTTCGGCTTAATGAGTATATTGGAAACACTAATATTAGTATGTGCCAAGTCGTTGACATGGTTTTAGTTGACACTCACGTCATCAACATGAAAAAAACCTTATAACATGAAATATGAATTATTTGGTGTTATTTATTTTTAAAAGAAGTAGAATAAAAGTACTAGTATTAAGTAATATATATATTAATTTACTATTATTTCTAAGTCAATCGTTATTCCTTTTACGGAATCTAAAATTATTTAAAATAATTGTAATTTATTTTCGTACCATACGTGGGCACAGCTGAGAATGATCATATTTTGTCAAATAATTTTATATTCCGTAGAAGTAATAAGGATTGACTTAGAAATAATTGTAAATTCATTAATATATACGTTTCTTTAATACTTTTTTCTTCTTTTTTTAAAAATAAATAACAACTAATAGTTTCTACAAGTTATATTTCTTTTTATAAGGTTATTTTCAGGTTGATGACGTGAGTCTTCAGTCTAATCATTTTCACCATACCAGCCATTGAGTATAATCTAATTTCTCCTTTGGTTTTGCGTAAAATTTTGCTATTGGAGATGAGAACATTGTTATCGAAATACGTGTAGCTATAATTTTTATTTTCACTTAATTTTAAGGTTAGGGACAATTTTTAAATTTATTATCAGTTATTTTACCTTTATACTATATAATATACAAATATTAAAATGTACAAGGATGAATAATAACATTTTCCATTTATATTTAATTCTGTGGCTGGATTTTAAAATACCTACCACCCTTGAAATTCATTTTTTTTTGTTTGAAAAATAAAGTCTGATTTTACCTATTTTAAAGGCTGCACATGTGAAAATTAAGACTTTTTCACTTGTATATTAAAAAAAAAAACTTTAATGTAACCGTAGCCCGATGCGCAGAACTCAATTTGTAATATAAATCAATATGTTATCTCTATTCGGGTGGTTACATGAATTTTATAGGCATTTCGCGCGAAAGAAGCGTGATTAGACATGAATGTGTGGCGAAGGATTATTGTTTTTTAACTATTATTGTGACCCGGATGCGGTATTTCGCTACCGAAAATCGGTCACTTTAATATGGTAAGAGCGAAGAATTGTTCTATGATGTATGGTTAGTAAGAATTTTGGTGAAAGAGTGAGTGATTATTGTTGTTATCGTTATTATTGTTTTCGGGTTTGTGCTAACCCACTAAGTTGGACATGCGTGATTTTATGTATGTATATGTGTGTATGTATGTATGTATATATGTATTCAATTGTTTATCTTCTTGGCGAGGTAGATAATATTTTAATTCACCTTGGTATAATAATACACTTTATTAAGTTGGTAAAAAATATTTTTTCTTCCGTTAATTGTATTTCATTTTATATAATTAATTAAAATATAAAAAGACGCACACATAATTCCTATATTAGCTTTAAATACGACTTTTTACACCCGGTATAATATAATGTACAAAATATTTATGTTACCATATTAACTTAAATACAATCGTGTAATGCTGGTCACGTTTTGAAAATAATATTAATTTTCTATGTAGACAATTAAAATAAACAAATATAATATATTTTATAAAATTATTATGAATATTGCGAGTTTTGTAAATATGGTAATTTAATCTAAAATATTAATAAATTTAATAATAAAATATTTTAATGGCTATGGGAGCTTTCAACCTTCAGCTTGACATTAGACTAGTTTACTTTTCCAGTAAATTGGTATTTTCTGCACATGATACCTAACACATTACTACCTATATAAAATAAATTCAAAATTGAAATACCACAATAATAAAAGTAAATACATCATTTTAGATATTTTATGCAAAATGTTTGATTTTTAACAAAATTGCCAGTTACATTTCATTGATAGTTTATTATAATGACAAAATGAATTTGTAATTAATAAATATATTTGAAAATTTGCAATTTTCATTCAAAATTTCCATAAATGTTATTGGTTTTGATAAAACACAATTTGACTGAAATATTTTCCACATTTGCCTTAATTAACTTTCAAAAAGTTAATTATAAAATAACAAAATATCAAGCACAACACGCTAGAACATTTAAAAACAATTACAACACAGCACCTGCTGCGATCTTTCATTTCGTCACAATTATACAATGGCGCGAAGTACGAACACAAACAAAAGATGCCATTTATTTAATTTGAAACTACAGCAGCGCTGTATGTAGATATTGTTCGCTGAACTATGCAGCTGACGGGCCGGGAGATAGGGCTTGACACAAGAAAGATCGAACGAATGAGCAGTCTTCTATTAATTAAACAGTCTTTGTGAATGCGCTGTGCGAGGCTAAATTGAAACTCGAGGCTAATATTGTAAGTAATTAGAATAATGACTTTATAAAGTTGCTCGAGAAAAACGAATAAGACGATACTCCCGTAAATCTAATTTTAACATCTTCGGGTTTATGCAAAAAATATATCCGGGCTTAAAAATTTACTAGGATGACATTATTAAGAGTAATTAGTTTAAAGTTGGAACTGCAATAGAATTAAATTAAATGAAAAATTGATGCTGTAATGAATACGAAGATAGTAGAATGTAGAACTCCAAATGTATTCGTAGTCTCTGAAATAAATATATTAAAAGCAATAAAAAATAATTTTTTAGGTTACAATAGTTAAGACTATATTTGGGCATTTTGTTTTATTTTATGTATTAATAAAGTGTACTGGATTTAAATACAATGTTATTAACTAAATTTCTCATTTAAACAATAATGTATGGGCAAATATATGACAAAAGACAAGTCCCAAAATAACAAATAAACGTCAAATAAATTTTGTTTTGTCTAGAAGAAAAAATCTGATGTAGCCAGCACAATACCTTCCGTCAATCCTGTGGATTATGTATAAATTCCATACATAAATTTTCTTGCAAAAGATTCTGAATTTCCAGAAAAATTATTTCATAAACAAACTATGCAAATTGCAGTTGACAATGACATCGTCTTCTTTAGCTTTTCCCATTAGTTAGGGTATCTATTTTATATTTTCTTCTTCCACTCATTTCTGTTTTGCGTGTCGTTCTCATTCAGTTCTTTTTCTCTCGTTTTCCGCAATACAGTCCTTCCATCTTATCTTTGGTCTTCCGCTGTTTCTTCAACCTTATATTACTAAGCTGTTCTTTCTTTTTCCAGTATATTCTTCATCTCTCCTCATGACATGTTCAAACCAATGTAATCGTCTCTCTTATATCTTTCTAAAAACTTCTAACACTATTATTCTTTCATTCCTTACCGATCTTTTTGTATCTTCCCCAACATCTATCTCAACATCCTCATCTCTACCACATTCATTTACATTTCATTGATACTGACATCTGTCAATTTGAATTATTTGAATATATTAGCAGTTTCCATGGTTAGGATAGCTGGCTGATTTATGAAATTTAATATCTATAATAATTATTTAACTCCAAATTTATTTAATTTGAAGTATAAAATGCAATTAAATCGTATAAAGAATAATATATTCTTTAAGTTCTAACAATGTTAAATGTCAGTAAATGATATTTAACTGCGTTTTTTTAAGAAAAACTGTTAAAATCTTCAAATGAGGGTACTTCCAGTTGACCAATTATAATCAAAATCTAATCACTTGAGGAATACGAAAAAAATATAATTTTTGGAATCGTGGTCTTGAAGTTATGCGATCCGAAACGTTTGTCACACACACACACACACACACACACACACACACACACACACACACACACACACACACACACATACACACACAGACGCACTTACATACATACAGACATCATCGTAAAAATGATAAACTCGTATTATATGGACTCTAAATCGTGCTTATTCGCTAAAAACTTGTTATTGAATTTTATGACCAAAGACAATACTTTCCTTTCCTAAATAAAGGTGACGGAAGGTAAAAAATTAATACCATTCACGCTGTGTAATATTTAGCGTCTGAGCTTTTGAGGCATTTACTTTCGCCTTTATCAATAAATAGAGGTCATAGAGTCTGGGCTTTGTCAGTATACTTTATTAGTAATCAGATTAGTTAGAGTGATTACAATTTTGAATAAAAATCCGTAGTCATTTTGGCTAATCATTCCCATGAACTTCACTTCTATCACGCACACATGATTTGCAGTTTCTTTCGCATTTTTCACACTTTCCCTTGGCACATTCTTGAACGGATAAGTTGATTAGAGTGAGACTCCGGTTTCGTTTCGTTGGTCGTGTTGCGGTATTTATCTGCGTCGCAGAATGTGTACGTGGGCGATACACACACCCACGCACTCATAAATACACTTCCGGTTCGCAACATCTCTAGTTCCGGGGATGGATAAGGTTGAGTAAGGACGTGTTTAAGGTTTAGAGGTTAAATACAGTTAAAGAGAAGTCGGAACAGATGGGATAAATTTACTGAGGTATAGGGATCGTGCTAAAAATGGCATATCAGGATTTTGGTAAATCACCACGGTTTAGGCCGGCGCTACACTTTTGGCAGAGCTACGCGGGGCAGCCATTGCAGTGTGGCCGCTTTAAAACGTCTGCTCGTTCACATTGGCGACATAACCGCAAACCGATGTGTAATTTGCAGACAAAAATTTCCGTTAACAAAATTTCACTGAAAGTCTGATTCTTTGTAGGGTTTTTGGGCCGTGGTCTAATATTATGTTAGGCATTGTCAGAGGATTTGTAGTATTTAAGGAAAGTTATACCTTTTTGACGGGTTAGTTTTCAATTCTTTTGAAAACTAGATCAAAGATAATCGTGGTAGGTACTGGAAATTTATATACAGTAAAAAAATTAAAAGATGTCCGATCAAGGTCATGTATGAATTGTATGAATTCAGATTTTTGCTCCGCCCATTATGACAAATTCAGTAGTATCGTTTGCATAGTTTTATAAGGGTACATAAGATACTACTGTTATTTTATTATTATAAAAATATATATTACCATAAAAGCATTCAAAATTTAAAAATAAGGCAACTGGTAAGTTTATTAGCAAATATAAAACCAAATAAGTGAAAAATAAGATACTGACAAAATGTCAGTGTCAGTGACTCTGACAGAAAATAACGTTATTCGTACGGCTATGAATCAAGGTAATGTATCTGAATTAATAAATAAACTTATGTTACAGCGGAAGAATTATCAACAACGAGCGTCGTTTGCCTTAACTTAGTTGAAGCAATATGAATTTTTGAAAGACAAGCGTGTTATATCCATCCTTATCGCGCACTCTTATACTCTTTGCAAAAGAAAGAGATATATGTATGCCTATTTGTTAAGTCGTTCGTGATACAGATGACCTTGATCGGACATCTTCCAAATTTTTTACTGTACAATGGAACAATGCACATCGCTCATTCTTCTAATTTATAAAATAATCTATTTTAAGTCCCTAAGTCTATGCTTTAAAGATAAACACAATTTCTTAATTACTGAGTTCAGATCTCAAAGGTATGTAACTGACAGATAAAATATCTAATCAATATATAAGTTTTCATGTGTTTGAAAAAATCTGATGTGACCAACACAATCTGGGAAACCGGATTCGATCCAGATCAGCGCCAAATATTTCCAATTTTAAATGGCACAAAATTGACCCTTGTACTCTCCACACAAGTAATGGGTGCCCGTGGGGTGACGCTTGATAAATGCCTGCATATTTACTAATGCTAAATAAAAATTATGTATATTAAGTTCCTTTCCATATAACTATTGTTCTATTTACAATTTTCCTTTTGAAACGTTATTATTATTAATTTGAAATAAATATTTTTTTGACAGTAACATTTATCTGTCAGTTAAATACATTTGAGCTGTGTAATGATGGAGTTGTGTTTAAAGCATAAGCTCCGGGATATAATTTTTATATTATTTTATAAATTTATCCATAAAATACGAGGGTTATTCAATAAGTAAAGAGACAAATTCTATAATTTTAAAACTATTCAATGAATGTGTACAATCTTTTCAGGGGTGTTAGTTGGCAACCTTGGGATATGCTCTGATCAGCTGTTTCATAATTTTATGTCAACATAACCTCAAAATCTTCAGTTCACCATGGCAAGTCCAGTAGAAGATTGCATCTTAGAAGAGCAGCGCTCAGTCATTAAATTTTTAGTCGCAGAAGGTGTAAAACCAAGTGAAATTTTTTCTAGAATGTTAATACAGTACGGTAAAAGTTGTATGAACCGTGCGAATTTTTACAAGCGGGTTGATCGGTTTAAAAGTGGTCGAACAAGTGTAGGTGATGAACCCCGATGTGGACGTCCAGTGGAAGTTTCTGGTCCGGGACTCACAGGGTCCAGTCTATTGCGATTTCCTTGAAGATCAGCGAACTATCAATAGCCAATACTACTCTGAGATGCTAGAACACAAATTTAGACCAGCTATCAGGAGCAAACGCCGTAGACTCTTGTCAAAAGGAGTCATTCTTCAGCACGATAACGCCCGCCCTCATACAGCCCAGCTGACCCGTGATAAGCTTCAAGGATTGGGTTGGGAGGTCTTACCTCATCCTGCCTACAGTCCCGACCTCGCCCCATCTGATTTTTACCTGTTTGGATCACTCAAAGACGCCCTACGTGGAAAAAGATTTGCTAACAATGAGGAAGTTAAGGAAGCGGTGCAAAAGTGGCTTCGGGGTAAATCGAAAGAATTCTTCGCCAAGGGAATTAGGAAGCTGCAAGAAAGATGGGACAAGTGCATAACTGTGGGGGGTGATTATGTTGAAAAATAGCCTTAATTTTGAAAGATTGAAATAAACCGTTTTTGAGCTATAGCCATTTGTCTCTTTACTTATTGAATGACCCTCGTATATAGAAAAATTATTAATTGAAAAATAGCCTTAATTTTGAAAGATTGAAATAAACCGTTTTTGAGCTATAGCCATTTGTCTCTTTACTTATTGAATGACCCTCGTATATAGAAAAATTATTAATGCAAACATGTAGGAAACAGAATAATTTTTATAAAAACAAATTGCGAAAAAGTAACATTAAAGGTACTTTTTGAAGAAAAACTATTTTGAGCTTCAAGTAAAGTGTCATTTCCGGTTATCCGATTGACATTAAAATCTAATAGCTTCTTTTCATATTACAATAAGGTAGAAATTATAGTATTTGAGTTAGAGTGTTCAAAAGATTCACACACACACACACACACACACACACACACACACACACAAACATACACATACACACCTATAAATATCATCGTGAAAATGTTAAAAAACGGATTGTAGGGACCTTAAAACGTTGTCAATTACCAAAATCTCGATATATGCGATTTGTAGCACTATCCCTATACCTCAATTACCAAGGGTAGCGGGAGGTAAAAAAATCACTAACACAAAATAAATTTGGCTTAATATAAAGATCAGATTCTGGAGAGGAAAATATTGATAATAAGTATATTAAAAATATGAATAATAGTTATATTCTATGCAAAATAATAGTTGCCAGCATTAGTAAAATTTAGATATGTACCTACAGTAAAATTTTGAAAGATGTCCGATCAAGGGCACCTGTATCACGAACGAATTAACAAATAGGCATACATTTATCTCTTTCTTTTGCAAAGGCTGTAAGAGTGTGTGATAAGGATGAATATAACACGCTTGTCTTTCAAAAATTCATATTGTTTCGACTAAGTTAGGACATTCCATTTATAAACGATGCTCGTTATTGATAATACTTTCGCTGTAACGTAAGTTTATTTATTAATTCAGATACATTACCTGGATTCATAGCCGTACGTATAACGTTATATTCTGTCAGAGTCACTGACATTGTGTCAGTATCTTATTTTTAACATATTTGGTTTTACATTTGCTTATAAACTTACTAGTTGACTTATTTTTGAATTTTGAATGCTTTTCCTGTAATATATATTTTTATAATAATAAAATAACAGTAGTATCTTACGTACCCTCATAAAAACTAAGCAAACGACACTACTGAATTTGTCGTGATGGGCGGAGCAAAAATCTGAATTCATACAATTCGTAGACAACCTTGATCGGACATCTTTCAAAAATTTTACTGTACGTATTTAAATTAATAAAAAATTAAATGTCTGGAGGTATTTTTTTACTGTAGTCTGCAACACGATCATGTTTTTAATATATCATGTGCAAAAATAAAATTATACTATCCAATATTTTATGGATGATAATTTTTTTGATTTATATTTTCCGTTTTATAGTACTTTTATAAAAAAATTAATACCTACCACACAAATTATTTTTCACATAAGTAATGAAAAACAATGTTTCAAATAATCTGATATAATTTTATAGCTCGTAAATTTTATGTTTCCATTTTAAATTATCGTAAAATTTATATAATTTTATAGTTATTTTACAGCTTTCATATTTTTTATTCCCCTGCTATTTATTAAGATAAACTAATAAAATTAAAAATGCACATAACAAATGCTGGAACACAAATAAAATCACGTTATATTTCAATAAATTTTACACTTCGAAATATGAATTTATCCACTTGTTTCTACACGTTCATAGTAGATATATTTGTTTTTATTCAAAAAAAATTTAAAATAAATTTTCATTTATTTCAAAATGTAGTTAATTTATTCAGCAAAATTAATATCGACCTCTTCAGAGTATTTGTCAACTGCATTTTAAAGTATAGTCTTCAGCTTCTTCAGAAATTTTAATGTGTGTCCTTTACGGCTGTAACATGTCCATATTTTTTTTCAACTTCGTGATAAAAAAAGTCACAAGCCACAAGAGGCCATGTCAGGTGAATTTTGTAACAACGGCATGTTGTTTTTGACCAAAAAAATTATGAATAAGTAGTGAACTGTAAAACTATACGCACGTTAGCAGGTGGTTCAAATCGCCAGCAGGGGAGGGAGATTGTTGACAATGTCAAAATTGAAACACAAATTATTAACGTTAAAATTATCTTAATCACCAGATGAATGACAGAATGACATGAATATTCAAATAATTCAAATATTTGAAAATGATTTTCGTTACCGCGATTACAATACCTTTTCTATTTCATTTTTTGTCGTTGGTTGGACGGAGACAGCATATATCCCCCTGTACGTAAACTCTGTATCTCCGAGTTGATCCCCACGTCATTAATTTCTGATATAAAAATTGCCAAACTTTTGTCTAGCATCTTTGTCGTACACACATGACATATATGAGACTTTTATTCGCTATCTCATAATCGTTGGTGTTTCGAAGGGGTATACGGTATCTCCGTCCAACCGACGGCAAAAAATGAAAAATAATATTCATGTCATTCTGTCAGTCATGTGATAAAGATGATTTTTACCTCTCGCTAAGAGAGGTATTGGATTCATGCTAAAAATCGCATATCCAGATTTTATTGAATAAGCACGTTTTAAGGTCCCTACAATCCGATTTTAACATTTTTACGATGATGTCTGTGTGTGTGTGTGTGTGTGTGTGTGTGTGTGTGTGTGTGTGTGGATGTGTGTGTGTGGGATGTTGGAAGGACGGTTTCTCAAAAACTATAAGACTTAAAATTTGTTTAACAACGTATTTCCCAATCGGACATTCATGGGAAGATCTGAAACGGTTTTGGTAATAATTGGACAACCGGAAGTAGAAGATTCTTGAAAAAAAATCTTCTAAATAATATTTTTTGAAAATTTTTCGTGGTAATATTAAAGAAAATTAAATTCTCTATCTGATACATTTAAATATTTTATTATATATTCCATAGACTTAGAGATAAAAGAAGTATAATATATAAAATAATCTGTTGTAATAAATTTGACAGCCGAAAGAATGCCATGAAAAATAGTTGATAATTTAAATTATTTGTAACTGACAGATAAATGTCAGTGTCAGAAATAATGAGTAATGAATTAAAAATGTACTTGGAGAATCCCTTAGTTCTTGATCTGTGACTATTATGGAGATGACAAGTCTAGGTTGAAGGACTTAAATTTGTTTCAAACATTATGGGACAATGTACACCAGTACTATAGACTAGAGTAACTTTGAATTGCGAAAAAGCTATCAAATTCTTCTCAAGTAAGTTGTAAATATTGACAAAATTACACATCGATATAAGAATAATCGGAGTGCAATCTATCCGTCACTTTATTAAAGGGAATTAGTGTTATTTAGATATAAAATGTATGAAAAAATAAAATGTAAAAGAAGATATATAAGAATAGATGCACAATCCAGATATATACATTTTAGACCGCCCAAAATTAATGTTTTTACTAGAAGAATATGAAGAGAAAGTAAACAAAGTTGTTCGAATTGAAAATTGCTGTTACCAGCCTAATATTTATATATGGTAAACTCTACTTTGTAATTTATTGTAACATAATTTATGGTAAAATATCTTCATGTTGAGACATGCTATTATTGAATAATAAAGAAGTTTATACGTCATAGATTTATATGAATATATTATTTGTATTTATAAAAATATTCTTTGCTTTATGCATACAGCCAGGTAAAATATACGGCGAGAGGTTATGTGCTGGCCACATCAGATTTTTTGATTCTGGCATCGATAATTTATGTTTCGTTGTGTGTTGGTAGTTTTGTTAATTCTTGGTATTATATTGTGCATTGTGCTATTGCAAAGACGGTGTTTCTAAGATTGTCGATAATTATTGCAACATATTGATTTTAGACAAGATAAAGAGGTATCTATATTTCATCCATTATACTTATATTGTATTTATTCAATTCGTTTAGTATTGCTAAATAACTATCCTTCGAATTTTGATGAATAAGATGATATAACCTTTTTTAGTTTTATTTCTCTTTATTTATTTAAATACCGATGTTTTGGCAGCATTAACTACTGCGCCTTCTTCAGGAATGAACAACAAATCAACAAATATATAAATAAATAAAATAATAACAAAAACATTAGCAACAGGTAACCAAGGTCAAAAATGTCACGGCCAAGATTGGTAGAATTCTTCGTAAGAAGAACATGAAGATTTCGTTTTCTCCATATATTAAAATTCGTCATATGTTGAGACAAGTTAAAGACGTCATCCCTCTTCAGTCATCAGGGATTTACCAGATTCCAGTGTCTGCGGGAAAGTTTACATTGAACCATTTCTACAAGATTGAATGAACACCAGCGTTGAATCAGCCAAAAAAATCTTCAGTTGCAGAGCATGCCCTGGAAGAATTCCACCGTATAAAATTCGAAGAAACAAAAATACTGGCGAGACCAACACACCTAAACAACAGGTTAATTAGAGAAGCCATTGAGATTTTCAAAACCAAGAGTAATAATCTCAATCATTGTGACGGTCTAGATCTTAATCGTGCATGGCTTCCTATATTAAATATGTTGTAATTGTCACCTTGGTTACCTGTTGCTAATGTTTTTGTTATTATTTTATTTATTTATATATTTGTTGATTTGTTGTTCATTCCTGAAGTAGGCAGTAGTTAATACTGCCGAAACGTCGGTATTTAAATAAATAAACAGACATAAAACTAAAAAATCTGTTGTGGCCAGCACAATACCTTCCGTCAATCCTATGTATAATGTATAAATACCATACATAATTTTTCTTGCAAAAGATTCTAAATTTCCAGTAAAATTATTTCATAAACAAACTATTCAAATTGCACTTGACTCTGACATCTTCTTCCTCTTTAGCTTTTCCCATGCGTTAGGGGTCGCTATTTTTGCGTGTCGTTCTCATTCGGTTCTTTTTCTCTCAAGTCTTCCGCAATACAGTCCTTCCATCTTATCTTTGGTCTTCCTCTGCTTCTTCAACCTCCCATTACTAAACTACTCATTCTTGTTCAAATATAATTCTTCATTTCTCCTCATGTCATGTTCAAACCAATGTAATCGTCTTTCTTGTATCTTTCTAGAAAATTGTAACACTAGAGTTATTTTATTACCGTATCTTTCCGTGTGTTCACCAACATCTACTTCAACATCCTCATCTCTGCCACATTAATTTACTTTTTACTCATACTGACATCTGTCAATTTAAATTATATGAATATAGTAGTAGTTTCCATGTTTAGCATAGCTGGCTGAATTATAAAATTTAATTTCTTTAAAATTCTTTAACTCTGTATCTATTGAATATGAAGTATAAAAAGTAATCAAACCGTATAGAGATTAATATATTCTTTAAGTTATAATAATATTAAATGTCAATAAATCAAATTTAACTGTTAAATCTTCAAATGAGGCTACTTCCGGTTCACCAATTATAACCAAAATCTTGTTCTTCTGGATGTAAACTTGAAGAATACGAAAAAAATAAAAATTTTGGAATCGTGGTATTGAAGTTATGGGATCCGGAACTTTTGTCACACACACACAGACACACACACACATACATACATACATACAGACATCATGGTAAAAATGGTAAATCTTGAGAATGTGATGTGTGGAAGTAATAAATTAAGGCACAGGTATCAAATACAAATGAGTTTTATTGAAAAAGAATCGAGAATTGGATTTGACAACTACATATCAAAAATATGTACATAACAACTGAACTGAACTGACATGTCAACGCCTACATGACAATATAAACATATGTAAACATAAGAAAATACGACAACAATAAAATTATAACTTAACACTTTCCCTGTTGAAGTATTTTCTTTTAACAATGATTTACAATATTCAAATTTGAACGTAACAACGTAAATCTATCTTTAGGAATTGCTTTTGTAAAAATGTCAGCATACTGAACATCCGTTGGCACATACTCAACGTCAATGATTCCATCATCATACTTTTCTCGTATGAAATGATATCGGATGTCGATATGCTTGGTGCGCTTGTGAAATTCCGCGTTTTTCACTAAACGTATTGCACTTTGATTGTCAATTTTCATGATAGTTGGACCTACACATTGACATCCGAGGTCATTCATTAAATGACGAATCCATACAACATCTTTCGTCGCTGTACTAGCTGCTACATACTCAGCTTCTGTGGTGCTCATCGTGACCATTCTTTGCCGCTGTGAAGACCATGTGATAGGTCCTCCTGCTAATAGAAAAACAAATCCCGAAGTCGACCTTCTAGTATCAGCGTCTCCTGCATAGTCTGAATCGCAATATCCAACCAAATTGGACTCTTTCTCACCAGATTTATACATAATGCCAAATTTAACTGTGGCTAATAAATACTTAAATATTCTTTTAACTGCATTACAATGACTTTCATCATGATTATTTAAGTACTTACTGACCACATTTACGGCATACGCAATATCTGGGCGACTAACCGTAGCCAGAAATAAGAGTGAACCAACTGCTTCTCGATAAGGGAATTTTACATCACGAGATCCACAGTTCTCGGCATTTCGAAGAATAACATTTGAGTCAGCAGGCACACTCACAGTTCTCGTATCATTCAAGTCAAAACGTCGGAGGATCTTTTCTGCGTACATACTCTGGTGAATAAATAAAATATTGTTAATCCTGTCCCTTTCGATCTGCATACCACAAAAATTCGTAGCATCTGAAACTTTAATAACAAAAACACTTTTTAATTTATTAATGACAATATCAAGGTTCTCCTTATTTCTGCCTACTACCAGGCCATCATCTACATAAAGTGCTAAATAAACATCATCATTATTAATTTTACCAACAAACACACATTTATCTACAGCACTCTCAACAAAATTACATTCTCTCAAAAAAGTTGTGAAAGTTCGATTCCAACACCTCGACGCCTGTTTCAAACCATATAAAGATTTGATCAATTTGCAGACGTATCCCGATGAATCTCCGCTTGTTTGGACTCCTTTTGGAATATCCATAAAAATTTCTTTGTCTAGTGTCCCATACAAAAAAGCGGTTTTTACATCGAACTGAATTATTTCATAATTCTTCATAACAACTATTGACAGCAGTATGCGCAAGGAATCGTATCTAACGACTGGCGAAAAAGTTTCTTGATAATCCAAGCCATGTTCTTGAGTAAAACCTCTTGCGCACAATCTGGCCTTATATCGGGGAACATCACTTGAATGTTTAATAACGAAGACCCATTTAGAGTCTACAGTCTTTTGATTAGTCTTCGGTACAATCATCCACGTAGAATTTTCTTCATGTGCTCGCAGCTCCTCGTCTACTGCAACTCTCCATTTCTCTGCTTCAGGTCCATTCATTGCTTCTTCATACGACTTTGGTTCATGGAACTCAGCGACATTTGCGTCAAGAAACCTGACAGGTTTCCTCAACGAACTTCTATGACGGAACTGGTAGACTTCATGATCTTTATCACCACGATCTTCTCCTTGAGTGAGTTGATGGTCATCCGGAGCAGAATCATCTTCAAGCAGATTTTGGATATCTTCTTGTGCAGCAATTATGTTGTCATCGTCATCATTGAAAAGTAATTTCATGCCAACATGATCCGGGACTGAAGGTGGACGCTCATTGGACGATTCATTGAAGGATACATCATGTGATTCTGTAATCTTTTTGGTCTTTGGATTGTAGAGTCTATAGTTACAAGATTGTCCCTGGTATCCAACTAGAATTAGTTTTGCTGCCTTTGGATCCAACTTCTTTCTAAATTGCTTTGGTATGTGGACGAATGCCTCTGCTCCGAAGACTCTTATGTGGGATAGATTGGGCTTCTTTCCAATCCATTGTTCGTATGGAGTAACATCTTTTTGTCTTGCAGGTGTTCGATTGAGGGTATAAACTGCTGTATTTACAGCTTCGGCCCATAGATTTTGAGGCAAATTTCTTGCAAGAAGCATGGTCCGTGCACTCTCCATAATCGTGCGATTTTCTCGTTCGGACTTACCGTTCTGCTGTGGAGTGTACGGGGCGGTCATTTGCAGTTCAATTCCATGAGTCCTCAAGTAGTCCCTCATTTTTTCATTGAGATACTCCGTACCTCGATCTACACGAAGAGCTTTTATTGGTCGATTAAGTTTGGTGTGTATCATAGCTTGAAATTCTTTAAATCGATCATAAACATCGGATTTATGGCGGAGAAAATAGACATAACGGAATCCAGACATATCGTCCTTAAAAAGTAAAAAATACCTGGCACCTCCAAGTGATTCTACCTGCATTGGTCCGCATATGTCACTGTGAATAAGATCCCCAGGTTGTAATTCTTTTTCTTGATTTCTGCTTCTAAAGGGAAGTCGATGACATTTCCCAAGATGACACGCATCACAGCAGAATGAGTCTATGTCTGATATCTTCATCCCGTCAATCAAACCCTTCTTAACCATATCCTTGATGGTTTGCACATTGACATGACCCAAACGCTCATGCCAGATTTTAAGACTTGCTGTGACGTTTATTTGACATTTAGTGACAACTGAGAAAAGCATTCGACAAATTTCATTTTCTTGTTTAATGCCATGTGCCACTATGTAATCATTCTTGCGGATGTTAACAAAATCATTTTTGAAGCTTACTTCAAAACCTTTTGATGTGCAAGTGCCTATCGAGAACAGATTCTTCCTTATTTTCGGCACGTATAAAACGTCTTCAATGCGACCATCTTCCCACTCACCATTAACGAATTTCTTTATGAGAATGGTACCAATGCCATGTGCTTTACATATTCCACCATCTCCAAGCACGAACTCAATATCCTCACATGAACGGAAATCATTGAACCATTCGCGTCGAAAAGAAATATGTTTGGATGCACCGCTGTCAGTAATCCAGACATCTTCAATACATTTACCCATCACCTCATTGACCACGTCGTCCAAAGCATCATTGGTTTTATTCATAGGGTACTGGAAATCGCGTTCGGTCTTTATGTCATCGGTGACAATAAACGCACTCGTGCACTTGTCATTAGTTTTGGATTTAAATGACTTGTCTTTGCGACACGTGCGAGCGAAATGTCCGACTTTCCCACACGCATAACATCGTATATTTTTCTTTGTTTTTCGAGACCCTTTGAGCGTAACACTGTCCTTCTTCCTGGTTTCATTGGACGACATGGCTGCTAGGGCTCCCGAAATCTCATCAGCTTCGTGTAAACGCTTTTCTTCGTTGATGAGCCGCTCCTGTAGACGTTGTATTGTTTGCTGATCAGCTGCGACACTGTCCCACGCAGTCACAAATGCGTGAAATTTTGATGGAAGACTGCCAATAATTTTTGCCATGACAGCTAGATCTGACACACTCTCGCCAATATCCTTCAGCTGGCTCGCGATGTTTTGTATCTTCGCTATATGATGGACAACTGAATCCGTGGCATTCATGCGATATTCATGAAACTTTTTCATGACAGCTAATTTATTTGTTTCCGATACTTGCTCATGAATCGTACTTAATTTCGTCCACATCTCATTTGCAGAAGTGCAAGTAATCAAGTATTCCAGTTGTAACTGATCGATGGCAGAAGAAATTATAAACATTGCTTTTGCGTTGTCTCTAACCCAACGCTTGCCTTCTTCACTTTCCCGGTTTTCAGGAACTTTTCGCGCGTCTGTGACGACGTCGTAAATACCATACGCATAAAAAGCGGTGCGCATCTGAAATTTCCATAGTTGGAAATTCGTGCCGTCGAATTTCACGATATTTCTCACGAAACCTTCGTCGGCCATGACTCGATACTTTCGCGCGCGGACTTGTCAATTCACGGATTCTCTATTCACTTCTATGCTTATTTACCACAATCGTGCTCTGGGCCCATAACCTCTTGAGAATGTGATGTGTGGAAGTAATAAATTAAGGCACAGGTATCAAATACAAATGAGTTTTATTGAAAAAGAATCGAGAATTGGATTTGACAACTACATATCAAAAATATGTACATAACAACTGAACTGAACTGACATGTCAACGCCTACATGACAATATAAACATATGTAAACATAAGAAAATACGACAACAATAAAATTATAACTTAACAGTAAAATCGTATTATAGGGACCCTAAAACATGCTTATTCAGTAAAAATTCATCATTGAATTTTTTGACCAAAGACAATAACTTCCTTACCTAGAGGTTACGGACGGTAAAAAGATTGTATCATTATAATTGAAATATATGAGTTCTGAAAGATTTTTTAATAATTTGATGAATAACAAAACTGACACAATATAGGTTATATTTATTATAATACTGTCAGTTTTGACATTACTTTAATTGATTTATTCTTGTGAAATAAACGTCATGTCTTATTTCTAATTTTGATGAATAATAATATTCACACGGTATAAGTTATACTGTATAGTCAGTTTTCAGTTTTGATTTATATGAATACTACGGAAATGAGACAATTTCGCCAAAGATGCTAAATACAAGTTTAATAATTCTTACAGCAGAAATTTCGTGGGTATTACTTTTAAGATTTAGGTTTAAAAGATAGAATCCTCGTACTATTCTAATATATTTTATTATCTGTCTAATTACACGTCAACATATCAATCAACACACTCAACTCTTTTTTTACACTACTTGATCATAGTAGTGACTATTTTCAACAATTACTTCGGGAAATAAAGAGTATGTTTGTTATACATTAGAAATTACAACTACGCCTTTCTTAATGATGTCGAAGACAAGAATAAAGCATTCTCGCTTGAAATACCTATAGAAACCAATCAGAATTGTCTGAGATAAAGCAAACGATTTACTGTGCCATTTCTACACTAGGACGCAGACTCCCGAGGATTTAAGGAACGTGCTTAAAAGCGAAACCAGAAAATTAATTTGTACGAGATAATTAACTAATTACCGAAGTGCGTAGATAATAATTACAATTTATTTCTTTCCGAGGACGATAACGAAACCGAATATTCATCAACAGCAAGGCAAGGCAAGGCCATCTGCAAGAAAGAGAAAATGAAAAAGATTCAATTAAATTTTGACAGTCTTCAAGAATTTTTCATTATGCGACATTGTCACAGCTTTTGATTTTAATATAATAAAAATCTATTTAAAGTATGAACATTTTTATTCTATTCGCTTTATTCCTTTATGAAAGATTAAATCAAATTAGTATGTAAAGCTGGCTGAAATTAAAAAGTATGCTAGATTAGTAATTGGAGTATTAACAAAAAATTCTAGTGTTCAAGTAATTTTAAAATGATGAAAAACAAAATATAATTTGCAGAAATTGTAGGTTTCTAATATAATAGGGTATTTATGCATGCATTTTTACCTTTAGGTATAGGGAAGGTATTGGCGTGTATTGCTAAGCGATATGGCATCTGGTGGCAAAATAATGAACTGCAGGTTGACTTGGTATTAAAGTATATAATTTTAGAAGTTTGTTAAATATTATACGTATTTGTGTATCTAAAGTGACATATATATTGTAATATGAGTAACAATTATTGCTACTTACGTGAGTGCACATTGTCACGTTAGAAAGGTAATAAATTATGTTGTCACGAATTCCCGCGTATACCAAAAGTTCTGTTTATATTAAAAATATGCGTGACAAGTTGAAAAAATATAATAATATAGTGCGTGAATCAGAAAATTATAAATTAATATATCCGTCTTGTGTACTTTGAAGATTAATTCATTATATTTCAAAGAAAACTTTAGAGGTTAGTTTTATAAATGTTCACAAAAATATCATTTAAGTTATCTTCACTTCCACGAATACATCCTATACTAATGTTCACAAGTGAATACGGAATACAGTCATGAAATTTTGCTATTTTAATTATTTTTTTGAAATCATCTAAAACCGAAGTCGTTATACAATTTAAGTTAAAGTTTTATGAAAGTGTACTAGGAATTTACATTAATTTACCCTTAATGGATAATATAAAACCTACTATAAAATAATATAAAATGAAAATTAAATATAATACAGTACTATGAGAAATACACAATTCTATAAATTGTGTTTGCCCATTTGACAGTAGGTTGACATATCTCGTTCAACCTGTAGTTCAAAACTTGCCACCCCAGCGCTGCGATCTTAGAAATACAGGCCAATTGTCTTGAGTGAGTTTTTTAATGAATGAGCACGTTTTAGGATCTCTGGAATACGATTTTAATATTTTACGATGATGTCTGTATGTTACGTATGTGGGTATGTGTATGTGTGTGTGTGTGTGTGTGTGTGTGTGTGTGTGTGTATGCATGTATGTATATGTGTGTGTGTGTAACGATCGTCTGGGTTGCATGACTCCAATACCATAAATCTTAAAATAATATTTTTTTCGTATTAGTCGGGTTATATCCAAACGAAGAGGTGATTATATTTTGGTTATAATTGGTCAACCGGAAGTATTCTCATTTACAGCTTTTAATGGTTTTGCTTGAAAAAACGCAGTTAAATTTCAATTTTTTACATTTTATGTTATTATAAATATTAAAAATTATTTCATATTCAATGAATATATGTAGTTAAAAAATTATAAAAAAATTAAATTTCCATAATTTAGCCAGCTATGCTATAACCATAGAAATAGCTTTATTTTTATTCAGATAATTCTCATTGACAAATTTCGGTGTCAAATGCAATTTACATGGTATGTTTGAGTTATAATTTTACTGGAAATATAATATAATTACATAAAAGAATAATGTCCTTTAAAAAAATGCATTTTGAAGTAGGACCCTATTCTAAACTCCAGAAGAAGAAGGTGTCAGTGTCAAGTGCAATTAACATAGTTTGTTTATGAAATCATTTAACTGGAAATATATAATCTTTTGCAAGAAAATTTATATATGGAATTTGTACATAATACACTGAATTGACGGAAGGTAATGTGCTGGCCGCATCAGATTTTTTTAAAATAAAATTTATAGTTTTACATACGTTGCAACATAATATTAGGTATATAGTGATAGGAATCGTATTATCAGTACCCCACAAGTAGCCTGTAGGAGTACCTGTCCCTTTAATTCCCAATCTTTAAACTTTTCTTTCAGTCAATATTCAAACCCTTAGATGGAAATATTTACAATAAAAATTCAGTAACAAAATACCTCTTACTGCAGAATTGGACTTGGTACATTATAATCCAATAGTACGTAATCACACTATGGAAAACTTGAAAAAATCTCCATAGTAAATGTGTTAATTGTTTAATATAAAGTTATATATCCCTTCATTATAAAGTTGACGTCAACCCTTGAAGGGTGAACAACAAACAAAGGGCTGAGCAGAGGCAGGAGTGTGTTGTTGTGTAAGCAGGATAGGGCTTAGCCCTCGAACGAGATAAATACGTCGCGGCGTGGGTCAAGTGATGGATTCTGGTCTGCGCTACTGAACGCCCTTTTTCCTAATGGATCCCGATAAATATTGCCGAACTCCTATTTTTTATCAGAGTTTGTTTTACCCAAACTTTGTATGGAATTTATCTTGCTTTAGAAAGTTAATAGAGGAAAAGCAAACATAAATATGTCTAAAAATTAATTCATCTTCAACGGCATGAAGGTGAGTGAGATTGTTATATAACTAGCCATGACGGAAATCAATGAGGAAGTTTCCTCATTTTTACCTCTCGCTAAAGAAAATTAAATTCTCTATCTGATACATTTAAATATTTTATTATATATTCTATAGATTTAGAGATAAAAGAAATATAATATATAAAATAATCTGTTGTAATAAATTTTACAGCCGAAAGAATGCAATGGAAAATAGTTGAGAATTTAAATCGTTTGTAACTGACAGATAAATGTCAGTGTCAGAAATCCGGAGACATTACTGAAGACTTTTTCTGGGAAGTACATACATTATAATGTACTAATAGTTAAATATGTAACATTATAGGTATATTACACATACTCTTCAAAAATACTGTTACTTCCGACAATGAATTGGAAACATCTCGAAATATTGGAAGAGTAGGACAAAATTTCTTCATAGAATGAATTTAAATTTAAAATAATCTAAATATATGGAATAGATGTAAGTAGAATTTTTGGTGTAGAGTGTAGGTATACAAGAAATGTTAAATACATTAGCGCGCGAGCAGTCATGTGATTTGACAAGCAGATATGGGGCCCATGTCAGATTTTCAAATTTCATGTGGTTTATTTTCCTCGACAAGTAAATTCCACACTCCTGGTGACAAATTAACTACGTGAATTTAGAAAATCTTGAAATTTTTAATGAAAAATTCTGACATTTAACATCTATGTACATAATTACTAATTATCATTCTGAAATGGGCCCCCACATCTGCTTGTTAAGGCCAACAATGTAACATGACTGTTCGTGCCCTATACTTATGTAACCAAAAAAAGGAAGTGGCGAGAGGTATTGTGCTGGCCACAACAGATTTTTTTATTTGTTATTCTTATAGAAAACAAGAATGAGTGAATACATATATTTTCCTTAATTTTTCATACAAATTCAGAGGCTGTTTCCTTGTTTCCGATGAATTATTTTTGGAAAATATAGCTAGCCGTGTCTAGCGTTTTTACTCAGCTGTTGTAGCCCATTTTTACCTCTCACTAAAAGAGGTATTGTATTCATGCTAAAAATCACATATCCAGATTTCAATGAATAAGTACGTTTTAAGATCCCTACAATTCGATTTTAACATTGTTACGATGATGTCTGTGTGTGTGCGTATGTGTGTGTGTGTGTGTGTGTGTGTGTGTGTGTGTGTGTGTATGTGTGTATGTATGTGGGATGTTGGAAGGAGGATTACTCAAAAACTATAAGACTTAATATTTGTTTAACTACGTATTTTCCAATCGGACATTCATGGGAAGATCTGAAAAGGTTTTGGTAACAATTGGACAACCGGAAGTAGCAGATTCTTGAAAAAAAATATTATTTTTTCAAAATTTTTCTTGCTAATAAAGAATATTAAATTCTCAATCTGACACATTTAATTTTCATATTATATCTCGTATAGGTTTGAAGATATAGTATATAATAATAATATAGAATAATCTGTTGTAAAAAAATAATCTCGTTGCCTAAAAAACAGTTGAGATATTCAAATGTTTGTAATTGACAGATAAAGGCAAAAAGTCAGTGTCAAAAATCAGATTTTTCTGGGAGTACATTTAATATATATTATTGTATTATTAATTAAATATGTATTTAAATTAAAGGTATGTTAATATTACATATATCCTTAAGAAATACCACTAATACTGTCAATGAATTTGAAGAATTTTGAACATATTAGAAGAGTTGGACAAAATTCCTCATAGAACGAATGAATAGATACAATTTCAATTATTTGTGTGTACAAGAAATGTTAAGTTCGTTACTTATAGGGCGCGAGCAATCATGTGACTTTGTTGGTCTTGGCACGCAGATATGAGGATCCTTGTCAGAATGACATAGATGTTACAATTGTCATAATTTTTCATTCAAAATTTCAAAATATTCTGATGTTTATTTGTCATCAATAGTATGGAATATACTTGTCGAGGAAAATAATCCTCATGGATTTGAAAAATCATGATGTTTTAAATGAAAAATTATGATACTTGACTTGATTTAGTTTCTTTGACATCATCACTTCGTTTGTAATTACTAAAACTGTTTGTATCAAGAATGCTATTACTTGTTTTCGATTTTTTCTTATCCTTATAAAAACGCAAATAATTCTTGGTTGGGTTTATAAAGAAGGGCAATTACTCGTGTTTGAAAGTGCGGGAAAAATGAAGAAAGTTGTAGAGGTTAGTGGCTGAGTTCGTTCCTTTGGGAAATTGACGTTTGCCCTTTGGGGTTCACTCAATCACGTGCTGCCGTTTACCTACTAGTGTACAAAGCAAACCAAACAACAAACGCCCATACCCAACCAAACCAAACCACTTATCCGATTGAAATCATACTTCAATGCGATATTTATTGCAAATGCAAACTTATCTACTTTATAAAATTGCACAAACAAAGAGAAACAATGGTTGTATAATTGGAAAAGTTGTAATAAAAACATTTGTGTTATGAAACAATCAGATGTATGTTCCTACGTCCATTTTAGTAATATTACAAATGAGGAAGTTATTCCAAAAGTTTACTTCTCCACTTAACCATAATATAAATAAATTAGAAAAAAATCGGATGTGGCCAGCACATTACCTTCCGTCAATCCTGTGTATTATGTACAAATTCCATAGGGCGCGAGCGGTCACTTGACATTGCTGACTTTGGCAATCAGATATGGGGGCCAGTATCAGAATGACAGCTATTAATTATGTCCCAGGGGGGGACTAAATTATTAAGTTATCCGCAGGCGTCAGCACCTTGGACCCGAATCATTCGTAACTACCCGTACGCCACGCTACACTGAGCTACTACGCCAACTTTCCGAGCCACGACACTCCAAACTCGGGGATGATAATCGATGATGAATTGGAAGATGAAATTGTAATCCCCTAAAATTTCTTTCACTTTTATTTATCCCGAAGTGTATTCAACAGGTTTGCTATTAAAAATGTACAGAATGCTTTGTTTCAAAACTGATTTGTTTCCGAGAATTTTAAAATGGTTTAGCGAGAAATATTGGTGATATAGTTTGGTTCACTAAAGATGACAATTCAAGGTCATTTATTAACCGTATGGTATAATATTACTAGCAGATAACTTCACTGCATTTCGTATACATAGACGTGTAACATGAAATATTTATGGATACATTTTAACTGAAAAAAATAAGTGTAATTTATATGAAAATTATGTTTCTTTTTAAACAACGTCTTTCTCAAAGATTTATGCTCTTCACCTATGTATTTGCAAAATCCAAAAATATAGACTTGACAAAAACCATGGAATAATAATTTGATTTAAATGTCAACGTCACTGGGTAACTATTAGGACAGAGGGCAGTGCAGTACGTAATTAGATGTCTATAGCTCTACGACATACGTCATTATTATTTGTAATGTGTTGGAAAGTAATGTCACCATTTACGTATATCTGTCACACAACATAAACTGTATAGACATACGTCAAATAATCTTTCTCTTTCTAACATGAAATATTGCTAAGTTACTACTGTATAAAGTTCTGTGTATTCTTTTTTCGAACAAGTGCCCATGAATAGTCATCTTTCGTGAACCAAAGTGTAACAAGTTTTTAATCTAGTAGCGTTTGGAAATACTTCCTGACCTTTTCATAGATGTCGTTAGTAGTACAGATTTTACAGTAATTCTCAAACTTTAATGTCAAATAGGTTTTTAACATACTAAATATAAATTTTAACTGTAACTTAATTTTTAAATAACGGTTGTCAAAATATCAAAATAAATTTTATATGTTTATTGAAATTGTCAGTGTTACCAACCTTGATATTTTAATATTAAAAGTAAATTAATGCGAAATAGGAAAAATATTATGAAAAATCTGATGTGACCAACACAAAACCTCCCGCCATTTAATTTTTATTAATTTAAATATATATACTTATGGGTTCTCATGGTCGCGTGCCTGAGTGTCTGGTCACGAATCTGGGTAACCGTATTCAATTTCTACAATCAAATATTTTCAATTTTAAATTAATACTAGAAATTATGTATCTTAAGTTTTCATATAACTATTGTTCTATTTACAATTTTCGTTTTAAAACGTTATTATTATTAATTTGAAATTATGTATATTAAGTTCCTTTCCATGTAACTATTGTTCTATTTACAATTTGCTTTTGAAAACGTTACTATTATTAATTTGAAATGATTATTTTTTTGACAGTGACATTTATCTGTCAGTTACATAAATCTGAATTGAACTGCTGTGTAACTATGGAGTTGTGTTTTTATATTATTTTATAAATTTATCCATAAAATATATAGAAAAAGTATTAATGCAAACCTGTAGAAAATGAAATAATCTTTAAGTTTTATAATAACAAATTGCGAAAAAATAACATTTAAAGGTATTTTTTGAAGAAAACTGCCATTTCCTGTTATCCGATTGACACCAAAATCTAATAGCTTCTTTCTATATTAGAATAAGGTAGAAATACAAGATATCAAAATTTTCTGAACGATAGTATTTGAGTTACAGCGTTCAGAGGATCCACACATACACACAATCATCGTGAAAATGTTAAAAATGGATTCTAAGGACCTTAAAACGTGGTTATTTACCAAAATCTTGACATGAGACTTTTAGTACGATCCCTATACCTCCCTTACCAAGGGTAGCGGGGGGTAAAAATACGTATTACAATTCCCATTTGTAATACTCGTATTTTACGTAACTCGCGTACGGCTCGAGTCCGCAAACTGTACTTATAGATCTTATTTTCAGTGCTTTTGTAGACTTTAAGTACACCGAAATAAAACATAGACAAATAAATGTGTGATGTTTTAAATGTAAAATATTGTGACAGCGAGATGCAGTCATAATTTTAGAAATACGTATTTCTTATTTATGCGAAGAAACCATATTCGTACAGCATATACCAATTAGACATGTCATGCAAACGTAGGGAAATTAATTTTAATAGAAACCCTTGTTGGGTTTAACGTGGGGTGAACTGTACTTTACGCACGAGACCACAGCCACAATTCGCATGGGTCAAGGAGTGCGGTATTTAAATTATTCGACTGTTGTAGGGTCAGTTAAGGCCCTATTGACCTTCTCACCACACTCAGGTGCCCTACTTACAACCCTTCAAACTTCAGCGAAAGGGAGAGGATATGCTCTCAAAATCTCTCTTCTCAAGAAAGTATACATTTTTATTATTTTTCAAAGGACCTCAGTAAACAGAGTGTTTCTTTTGAAACAACCAGTGCATTTTTGGTTAAACTAATGACTTTAGAGAAAAATTATAATTATTTGCGATCCACCCTAAATGTTTAAATTGTAGAAAATGGGTTATATTCGATCGAGGAGAGGTTAAATAAACGAAAAAAGAAATTGTGAAAAATCCATGGATCTCACTGGGATTTGAACGCAGGGCCTTCCCATATTTAGTAGGACACTCTTCTAACAGAAGAGATGAATATTCAGCGCGAACAATGCATATATATACAGTGTGTTAATTAAAAACCTGGCCATAGGCGTTTAACATGGGAAATCAGTTTTTTCTTGCGCAAAAGTTCCGAAATTATTTTAGACAAAAATACTTCAAATAAATGTTGTAGAGAATTAGTAATAAGATTTTATTTTTGACATTTCATAACCGAGAAAATCAATTTTAATTTTTTCTGTAGATAGCTAATTTATAGCGGTAGCCATGGAACTCAAACAAAATTACAAACAATTGTATGCCATCTTAACTGTCAAACAAAGTTTGTATTTTGTAATTTTCGCAATAACATATTTCTTTGAAAGTGTGGAACAGTTTTCTCATGAATAAAAGCTTCAGAATATAAAATGGTGGGCAAATTTTGATTGAGTTGCATGGGTATCGCTATAAATCAGCAATCTTCAAAAAACTTTAAAATTGATTTTCTCGGTTATTAAATATCAAAAATAAAATCTTATTACTAATTCTCTACAATATTTATTTGAAGTATTTTTGTCTAAAATTATTTAGGAACTAATAATCTGTTGTAATAGAACACAGCCCGAATAATGCCATGGAAACCAATTGAAAAATTAAAATGTTTGTAACTGACAGATAAATGTTAGTGTCAGAAACCCCGATAAATTACTGAAGACTTTTCTGGGAAGTACATCATACATTAATTCTTATTATATTAATAGTTAAATATTTAAAATAATATGTATATTACATACACCCTTCAGAAATATATTCAATTCCGACAATGAATAGGAAACATCTCGAAAAATTAAAAAATCTGTTGTGGCCATCACAATACCTCTCGCGCCCTTTCCATTGTGGTATATATAAGTATTGTATTTAATATTTCTTGAACACACAAAAAAATCTAATTATATCTAATCTTTATATTTACGTATTTTCTATTATTTTAAATTCATTCTATGAGCAAGTTTTCTCCATTTCTTCTAAATGTTCGAGGTTTTTCCAATTCATTAACAGGAATGGCGTTATTTCTGAAGGGTTCATGTAGTATACCTATAATTTTAAATATATAATTAATAATACAATAATAAATATTAAATATCGTTCCCAGAAAAAGCCTTCAGTACTATCTCTGAATTTTTGACACTGACATTAGTGACATTTATCTGTCAATTACAGAAATTTTAATTTCTCAAGTAGTTACCATGGAGATGTTTGGGCTGTGAGCAGGCTATGACATTTACTACAACAGATTATTTTATAGATTACATATCTATTATCTTTAAATCTATAGAAGATATAATAAAAAAATTACATGTGTCGGATAGACAATTTTGTTTTTTAATATTTGTAATAACATAAATTTGCAAAAAGTAATATTTAGAAGATTTTTGTTAAAATACTACTACTTCCGGTTATCCAATTACTACCAGAACCTATTCAACTCTTCCGATTACTGTTAGATTGAGGAATCTGTAGTTACATAGGTCTTTAGTCTTATAGAATTTAAGATATCGTGCCTCCAACAACCCCCCCCCCCACACACACACACATCCACACACACACACACACACACACACACACACACAGACATCATCGTAAAAATGTTATTATCGGATTGTAGGGACCTTAAAACGTGCTTATTCACTAAAATCTGGATATGCGATTTTTAGCATGATTCCAATACCTCTCTTAGCGAGAGGTAAAAAAGTAGTGGGACAAAATTGAAAAATCTAATTATAAAGAACAGGTATAAGTAGAATTTTTGGTGTAGAGTGTAGGTATAGAAGAAATGTTAAATACAATACTTATACGGAAGTGGCGAGAGGTATTGTGGTGTCCACATCAGATTTTTTAAATATATGTTAGGCTACAATATAGGTAATAGTAATATGTTCGGTGATCCTTGCTTTCTCCGCTTCTATTAATATCAAAATCCACCGTTTCACCCTCTGCGGGCTGTGTGTGAAGAGGAAACGTTTCTACGTCTCACACTAATTGCCCAACTAAATTATTAAGTTATCCGCAGGCGTCAGCACCTTGGACCCGAATCATTCGTAACTAACCGTACGCCACGCTACACTGAGCTATATACTACGCCAACTTTCCGAGCCACGACACTCCAAACTCGGGGATGATAATCGATGATGAATTGGAAGATGAAATTGTAATCCCCTAAAATTTCTTTCACTCTTATTTATCCCGAAGTGTATTCAACAGAAATGAAATGTATTCAACAGGTTTGCTATTAAAAATGTACAGAATGCTTTGTTTCAAAACTGATTTGTTTCCGAGAATTTTAAAGTGGTTTAGCGAGAAATATTGGTGGTAATTTGCCGATACCGTTCAAATTACCGGTTAAATATAAATTATATATTACCGTAAAATATTTTGTCATACTGGTTTCTAAAGCAACGTTTTTTGAACGATTTATAAAACAAAAAATGAACCATTAAAGTCATAGAACTATAAAACATCATTTTTTCACATGTACAGAAAACTTAACTTTCTTCTCCCGAAATAGTGAGGAAAATGCGATTTTCCTCTCTAGAGAGGAAAATATAGAAGTGTTACCAACATGAATGTTATTTACAAAAAATATATTGTAAAAATTATAAATAAATTCCTAATTTTATTGAAAATCCTTATTTTAGTGATATACTTTAAATTATCTTACAATTGTATCTTATATTTTTCTTTTTCTAGATTAAATCACAATTTGACAACTTTAATTTAGATTTGAGATTGGTTCAATGGCAACACTGTTACCCCATCTTGCGTCTGATAACCTAACTTTTGACGTGTCAGTTGTCAGTTGTGTTGTCAAAGTGTAAATATAAATTATAAATAATAATATTTATTGATTCAAATAAATAAAATATTACCCTTATTCTACTAATCATGTCAATATAAACTATTTTGATTCAAATAAACAAAATATTACCCTTATTCTACTAATCTTTTCTTATAGTGTATTTAAGGTTCGAGCAAATCGTTTTTACGTTACGGGAACTTGTTTGTTAGGTTAGATTACTGTCAAGTTAGCATATATTTTTACTTATTTATTTTTGTTTGAGCAAGTTTGTAACGACGTTTTGTATTACAGTTGATAAATAGAAACAAGTTTATGTCCACGGCGTCAATATCACCATCAACTGTCATTTTTACATGTCACATTCCATCGCAACGACACTAGCGACATTTGCGACTTTAAGTAAGTAAGCGTGACGTCACAGAGAAGAGGTCGATTTGATTCATTAATATTTTAAATAACTTTTTTTGAAATATTTACATTATAAATGGCGAATTTTATTGCAGTATATATCTTATTATGAGTCATATAGTAAACAAATAAGAATTTCATTAAATTTTAACATATTGTAACTACCATTATAGCGAATAAGAATGTTAATGAACCAGAAAAATTCAATTTCAATCTGTCAATCTGTCAAAATTTTGCTAGGTTTTTCGAACAATTGCGACTTAGCGTACTTATACAAAATTCATACTGCTACATCTATCTCAACATTCTCACCTCTGCCATATTCATTTTTGTTTCATTGACCATGGTTAGCACAGCTGGCTGAATTATGAAATTTAATATCTTTATAATTCTTTAACTCTATATATGTTGAATATGAAGTATAAAATGCAATCATATCGAATAGAGAATAACATTCTTCAAAATTTATAATAACATTAAATGTCAATAAATGATATTTAACTGTTTTTTTTTTTCAAGAAAAACTGTTAAAAGTTGCAAATGACGATACTTCCGGTGGACCAATGGGGTCATTACACATTTTCTAATTTATTTTTTTCTGGAAAGAAGAGGTTAAATTTAATTTGTAGGTGTATGTTTTACACTTTACAAGTCTTTAGAATCAGAGATATGGTTTTTTAAAAGTTGTCTTTAATTTCAAATATTTGGACGCTGACGTCACGTTTTGTTTGGAACTATAATTGTTTGGGTTAACACTGGTCAGTTTGATTTTGTGACAGCAACATATTGTTAACTAAAAACATATTTCATACAACTTGTGATATTTATTGTAATAAATGTTTTATTTACATACCTTTACTCTTACTTCTGCTGTCACCTTTCACAATTTTAGGTTAGTTTGTTTACAACAGCAAACGGAAACCACGTGAACAGTAAATGTGTGTGTGTGTGTGTGAGAGAGAGACAGGAATGTCTTTGTGTGAGTAAAAATCCGTGACCACGAATTATACAGCTGCGAAAGTTTATTAGCAAATTTATGAATTAAAAGTCGCATATTTCATGTTATTTTATGTTACTATATTTATTAAATAAGACGAATTTCACGATTTTATAAAAAACCGATTTTTTTTTTAAATGACCCCATTATAATCAAAATCTAATCATGTCTGCATATGTATCTAAACTCGAGGAATACGAAAAAAATATAATTTTTGAAATCGTGGTATTGGAGTTATGCGATCCAAAATGATCGTCACATATACACATTACACATCATAGACATCATCGTAAAAATAATAAATTCGTATTCTAGGGATCCCAAAACGTGCTTATTCATTAAAAACTCACTATTGATTTTTTTGACCAAAGACAATACCTTCCTTACCTAAAGGTGACGGAAGGTAAAAACCACAAAAATTTGTAGTGTATTTCTTGGGGTTATATAGAGTAGAAACTATTAAAATCCAAGTAAAATTGTATCTGAAACCTTTACAATTCTTACTCTAAACTCTAAGCTTTGTAAAATAGTTAAGAAAACTAATAATAGTTTAACTTTATTGTATAATACGGTTCTTGTGTATAATGAACGAAAAATCAATTGGGAATAAATTTTCAACAGATATTAGTGTACTAAATTTAGAAATAATTGCTTGTAAATATAGTAAAATACTGAATAGTCCTCTAACTTATAATTGCAAAATTCAAATACCTACGCAGATTTTATTGTACAAACAATATATAAATACTTTATATACCAATATTTTCTATTTCCGTACTTTAAACCAGAAGGTTTGAAAATGAAATGATTTACATTTGTTTATCTGCAATTTATGTTATATTGGGAAACATATTTTCTGTTGGTTTTCAATTTTTACCTCTCGCTAAGAGAGGTATTGCATTCATGCTAAAAATCGCATATCCAGATTTTATTGAATAAGCACGTTTTAAGGTCCTTACAATCCGATTTTAACATTTTTACGATGATGTCTGTGTGTGTGTGTGTGTGTGTGTGTGGATGTGTGTGTGTGTGTGTGTGTGTGTGTGGGATGTTGGAAGGACGGTTACTCAAAAACTATAAGACTTAAAATTTGTTTAACAACGTATTTCCCAATCGGACATTCCCGGGAAGATCTGAAAAGGTTTTGGTAACAATTGGACAACCGGAAGTAGAAGATTCTTGAAAAAAAATCTTCTAAATATTATTTTTTGAAAATTTTTCTTGATAATATTAAAGAAAAATAAATTCTCTTTCTGATACATAAGGTTTTGGTAACAATTGGACAACCGGAAGTAGAAGATTCTTGAAAAAAAATCTTCTAAATATTATTTTTTGAAAATTTTTCTTGATAATATTAAAGAAAAATAAATTCTCTTTCTGATACATTTAAATATTTTTATACATATTTTATAGATTTAGAGATAAAAGGAATATAATATATAAAATAATGTTGTAATTAATTTTACAACCGAAAGGATGCCATGAAAAATAGTTGATAATTTAAATTATTTGTAACTGACAGATAAATGTCAGTGTCAGAAATAATGAGTAATGAATTAAAAATGTACTTGGAGAATCCCTTAGTTCTTGATCTGTGACTATTATGGAGATGACAAGTCTAGGTTGAAGGACTTAAATTTGTTTCAAACATTATGGGACAATGTACACCAGTACTGTAGACTAGAGTAACTTTGAATTGCGAAAAAGCTATCAAATTCTTCTCAAGTAAGTTGTAAATATTGACAAAATTACACATCGATATAAGAATAATCGGAGTGCAATCTATCCGTCACTTTATTAAAAGGAATTAGTGTTATTTAGATATAACATGTATGAAAAAATAAAATGTAAAAGAAGATATGTAAGAATAGATGCACAATCCAGATATATACATTTTAGACCGCCCAAAATTAATGTTTTTACTAGAAGAATATGAAGAGAAAGTAAACAAAGTTGTTCGAATTGAAAATTGCTGTTACCAGCCTAATATTTATATATGGTAAACTCTACTTTGTAATTTATTGTAACATAATTTATGGTAAATATCTTTATGTTGAGACATGCTATTATTGAATAATAAAGAAGTTTATACGTCATAGATTTATATGAATATATTATTTGTATTTATAAAAATAATCTTTGCTTTATGCATACAGCCAGGTAAAATATACGGCGAGAGGTTATGTGCTGGCCACATCAGATTTTTCTTATATTGAACAAACAATAGATTTCTAGGAACTACGAAGATATACAAATAAATTGTCATCACGCTATATTTTTAGTTTGAATATGACAGTAAATTTGCTTCATTATAGTATTCAAATGAAGTCGCGGAGTCAGTGTATATAAATGCTATTATTTTATGCATCTTGTACGAAGTTGTAATGGTAAATTGCAAATACAAGAATATTATGAATAACTTGTTTCATTAGTCGTTAATGGTATCATTAATTTATTTAATTATGAACAAAATTAATTTGAAAATTATCGAATAGGTAACAAATTACGTAGAATATGGGCGACAGATAATTTATATTAAAACTGGGCCTTAAACCTTTGTGGTAGGGACTATCAAAGTTTATAAAAAGATATTGGTTTTTCAATTATTCGTATATTTAATGCCAATATCCTTGGCTTAACATTTATGTCACACATCTATTTTATTCTAAATTATTACTACTTTCAAACTTTTTGTTGCTGTCTTTTAGAAATCCGGAGTCTATTTTCAAGTAAATCAATACAGGAAATAACTAATCAAGAAGAGTAAACTAAAGTTTGATTATATGATGCTAGCAATCACTTATGTATTTATGAACGTAAAAGAAACGTTGAATGACATAGACTGTCAGTGGCAATTAAAACTTGCACTATCTAATGTAATCTCTCTTAAGTGAACAGCACTGGTCGCCAATTATTTATCCGGTTAAAATAGGCGTCCGTTAAAGGAAAACTGAAATTTAGTTAAAAAAAAAAATCTAATAAGCAGAAAATTTTCGTAACCTAAATATTCAGAAATTTCCTTACCTTAACGTATAACTCAATACGTAGTCGTACATATTGAAGTTTGAAGTATAATAAGAACAAATAGGAACGACTGCTTCTGACTCAAGTCGAAATATGTTATAAACAGTGGTATCCCGGTACAATGCTAATGATTTTAACTAAGGTCCGTATATGAGAAGCCATTTCTTAAAAAAGGGATCCAACATGTGTGTCTGTCTAATAACGTATTCGCTTAATATAGATATGTTTATTTGGAATATCAATATAAAAATGCCGGTTCCCGTAAAATTGTCCATTTAATAGAGGTGTCCGCTTATTAGAGGTGTCCGCTAAGAGAGATTATACTGTACTTTTTAATGAATAAGCACGTTTTAGAGTCCCTAAAATACGAATTTACTATTTTTACGGTGATGTTTGTATGTATGTATGTATGTTTGTGTGTGTGTGTGTGTGTGTGTGTGTGTGTGTGTGTGTGCGAGTGTGTGTATATGTGACGATCGTTCCGGATCGCATAATTCCAATATAATTCCAAAAATTATAATTCTTTCATTTTCCTCTTTCCTACGTGCATATGAAGAGTTGATTAGATTTTGTTACGATTGGTTAACCGGAAGTACCCTAATTTGAAGATTTTAACAGTTTTCTTTTTAGGGAAGAAATGAATTGATCGGACCTCGTACTGAACTGAACTTAACTACTCCTAAAAAGAACAGTATGTTTCTTAAAATAAGAAGTAGAGAATAAAAACATATATAGAATTATATTTATAACATAATAAATTGCTGAATTGGCTTATGGCTATAATCTGTCGTATTACCTTATGTGATTTGTTTTTGCCATCTTAAATTATTTTACATTTTTATATCCAGTAAAATCATTTCACAAAGGTATTATGTACGTTTTATTTGACACTGACATCTGTCAATTAGTAACATTTGAATATTCTGTTTTCATGGTGCAATTTTTAGCAGCATTAGGTTGCAAGATATTTCTTTATAATTTCTTATCTCTAAATTCATTCAATATGAAGAAAAAAATATAATTAAATGGAATAGAGAATAGCATATTCTTTTATTTATAACATAAAAGATCAAAAAATGATATTTAACAGCGTTTTTCAAGGAAAAACTGTTGAAATCTTCAAATTAAGCTACTTTCGGTTAACCAATCATAACCCAAATCTAATCAACTCTTCATATGGACGTACGACAGAGGAATATGAAAGAATTATAATTTTTGGAATTGTTGTATTGGCGTTATCGAAGGAGAAATTTTTGTCGCACACATACACACACATACAGACATCGTAAAAATAGTAAATTCGTATTGTACGGAAGTCTAAAACGTGCTTATTCATTAAAAACTCACCATCGATTTTTTTGTCCAAAGACCAATACCTTCCTTATCTATAGGTGACGGAAGGTAAAAAGCAGAGGAGGACCTCATTTGTGATAACTGATAAGGTACATACTAAAATGTTCGAATTAGAGAAATATTTAGGAGACAAAAATAAATAATACATTAAAATACCTTTTTATTTATACGAAATCGTGAACACTTCATTTGTAACCCGCCTTTATGAGGCGAATTAACAAACAATATTTTAAGTGGGTTCTTGCCAGACTGGAGGTACAAGTTAGTAATTGCCAAAAGTATAATAAATAATAATAAATGTTCTTACCGTTGTGACGTTGCTCGTAGAAGAATAAAGTTTCGAAATAATAATAATGATTTATTATAAATAGGTTTATTTACTAGAATAATGATGAATGGATATGTACAGTTGATGGACCCGACTGTATGGAGGAATGGTCTTCTTATTTCTCCCCTCATTGGACTCTCATCGGACTCCCTCTCGCCATCGTCCATACAGTCTTTTATATTACTGTAATGCTAAGTCAACAAACAATTGAGGTGTCACCTAATTACCAAATAAAGAAACAATATTATAATTACTCCATATTGCTTATTCTGCAATATTAGTGATTACTATGAAATTAAGAAACAATATTATAATTGCTCTATATTGCTTATTCTGCAATATTAGTGCTTACTACTACTGAGTTATGATGACCTCAATTGTGTGGTGACGTAGTCTTACACATTGGTTCAGCATAACTATCCAAAATGATGGCACAATCTGTAAAAAAGAAAAAAATGATTTATACAATAGATATAAAATGTTACATTAAATTTATCTGTGCATAAATTAAATACGAGTATATCGAAACATAAACACGATTCCAATTTAAAATAATATCTATAGTTAATTACATCAATTACAACTACTGCATAATTTAATTCTTCATCCGACAAAAATACCCATTTAAAAGCTCAGCAAAAGCAAGATAAAATCTATGAAACAACAAACACGACGCTGTCTGCTAGAACAATGGAATCCAACCGAACGCCAATAGTGAAAAACGCGAGCACAAAACCATAAAATATACAGTGTTTGTGTAATTAACGAACAAACAGAAGCTAATTTCACCGAGCAGCAAATAAACAGCTGATGTTACCGATATTTTGATTAAAAATTTCCATAGCCAACTATCTGCTAGGAGGTGGTGGAGGAGGGGGGGATGTTGTGGATGGAAATTTTAAAATGTTCATCATAGTAGGCTTTAATGAACGAATGGATGCACAGGAATAGTAGGCTGATGTGCGGATGAGAGGTGCCACCTCATTTTACAAATGAAGAGTTGTTTTTGTTACAAATTATATGCTTTTTCATTCAGGGAAATGAAAGATGTCTATACGTATTATTACCAAGAAAAAATAATGGGGATTTTTAATTATGATATTTTACTTCTAACGTATTGTGAAGATGGTGTAATTTTTTTACCTTCCGTCACCTTTAGATAAAGAAGGTATTGTCTTTGGTCAAAAAATTCAATGATGAGTTTTTAGTGAATAAGCATGTTTTAGGGTCCCTATAATACGATTTTACCATTTTTACGATGATGTCTATATGTGTGTGTGTGACGAAAGTTTCGGATCGTATAAAAATTATAATTGTTTCATATTCCTCAAGTTTACATCCAGAAGAACAACTGATTAGATTTTGGTTATAATTGGTCAACCAGAAGTACCCTCATTTGAAGATTTTAACAGTTAAATATGATTTATTGACATTTAACGTTATTAGAAGAATATATTATTCTCTATAAGATTTGATTGCATTTTATACCTCATATTCAATAGATACAAAGTTAAAGAATTATAAAGATATTAAATTTCATAAATCAGCCAGCTGATATATATATTTAAATAATTCAAATTAACAGATGTCAGTATCAATGAAAAGTAAATGAATGTGTCAGAGATGAGGATGTTGAAGTATATGTTTGGGAAGACACGGAAAGATACGGTAAGGAAATAACTCTAGTGTTACAAATTTCTAGAAATATACAAGAGAGACGATTACATTGGTTTGAACATGTCATAAGGAGGATTGCTTGTCGTGTAAACTTCCACGCTCGCCCCACAAAGTATGACTTTTACTCCTAATAACACAATATATTATTATTGATGTCGCCTACTACTTATGAAAATAAATCTTTACTAAACTCGCCGTCAAAGTATGGACTGATATTCAGCTTTTTCTTTTCTCCGCACCCTGTCCCTTGCCTTGCGGTGTTGCCGGTTTTTCATAATTAGAATTTTCAACATGGCTACTGAATTGGAAACAGTGTAGAAATCTCCAGTCCATATTTATTTGACGGCAACTATAGTATATTTTGATCTTTTTATTTACTTTAATTTGTGCAATAATTACTCATCTTTATTTATTTTATTTTTAATAGACAATTTATAATATTTGTATAATAGATACTTTTCAAATTCACAATTTTTATATACATTTTTTCGCTTACTTCAAAAATATTCAACATGCTATAAACCCGCTGTTAACACTTGATACACAACGTATAAATCTCCGGAATAAAACTTCCCGGCTGAATGAGTGTCGGCAACGACCGTCGAGTCCTCTAGCGGGCTAATTGCTTTGCCGAACTCCGTGCCCGGACTTGACCGCGTCACCCGGAACCCAAGTTTCTACAGCCGGAGCGCTCCGGTCAAACTTGAAGGGAAAAATGCCGTGAAGTTCAACAATTTAAATTAAGACTTTTATCATTTTTAAACGCTTTGTCGAGATTTAATTTTAGAAAGTTTTGCAGTTATAATATACAGATTATAATCCAGTAAATGTTTGCTAAAGTTAACTTTAACTATATCTGTTATAGTAATTTAAGTGTTAAGGGCGGTAAGTGCAGTTTACCGCTAGGAAATATTGTTTGAATACCGACACGTAGTCATTGTGTCCAATGGGAAAGTTTAGTGTATTTTTACCTTCCGTCACCTTTAGGTAAGGAAGGTATTGTCATTGGTCAAAAAATTCAATGATGAGTTTTTACTGAATAAGCATGTTTTAGGGTCCCTATAATACGATTTTACCATTTTTACGATGATGTCTGTATGTATGTATGTGTGTGTGTCTGTGTGTGTGTGACAAAAGTTCCGGATCCCATAACTTCAATACCACGATTCCAAAAATTATATTTTTTTCGTATTCCTCAAGTTTACATCCAGAAGAACAAGTGATTAGATTTTGGTTATAATTGGTGAACCGGAAGTAGCCTCATTTGAAGATTTAACAGTTAAATTTGATTTATTGACATTTAATATTATTATAACTTAAAGAATATATTATTCTCTATACGATTTGATTACATTTTATACTTCATATTCAATAGATACAGAGTTAAAGAATTTTAAAGAAATTAAATTTTATATTTCAGCCAGCTATGCTAAACATGGAAACTGCTAATATATTCATATAATTCAAATTGACAGATGTCAGTATCAATAAAAAGTAAATTAATGTGGCAGAGATGTGGATGTTGAAGTAGATGTTGGGGAACACCCGGAAAGATACGGTAATAAAATAACTCTAGTGTTACAATTTTCTAGAAAGATACAAGAAAGACGATTACATTGGTTTGAACATGTCATGAGGAGAAATGAAGAATTATATTTGAACAAGAATGAGTAGTTTAGTAATGGGAGGTTGAAGAAGCAGAGAAAGACCAAAGGTAAGATGGAAGGACTGTATTGCGGAAGACTTGAGAGAAAAAGAACCGAATGAGAACGACACGCAAAAATATCGACTCCTAACGAATGGGAAAAGCTAAAGAGGAAGAAGATGCAGTGTCAAGTGCAATTTGAATAGTTTGTTTATGAAATAATTTTACTGGAAATTTAGAATCTTTTCCGAGAAAAATTATGTATGGAATTTATACATTATACACAGGATTGACGGAAGGTATTGTGCTGGCCACAACAGATTTTTTTAATTTTATTTTATTAAGAATGTCTACAAAAGTGATATTCTATATTGTATTTCAATCTAAGCTGCGTAGATTTCACAAAAAATGCTAATTTCTAAAATAATGACGTCACAGAAGTGGCTTAATTTTTATTTTGAATATAGAACAAGTTTTTGAATAGGTACACTCGAGTGACAACTACCTTAAAATACTGGTCGAATTATCAGCACCAGTCATTTGGCCCATAGTTTTTCAAAGTTTTAAGTCTATATTTAAAGAAGCCAAAATAATCTTATAGAAATTTCTAACCATCTGTGTAGATTTTATAATTTGTTGAAAATGTGAACTAGACGAATAATTAGTTTGGGCTCGTATATCAATAGGTGCGTTCAATAAGCCCAGTAAAACAAGCAACCGGAAGTAAAATTTGTTGAATAACTTTGCTAGCGTAGCATTTGCTTGATTTGTTCGCAAGCAATTCAAGCGCCAAATTTCTCACTTGTCTTGCTAACTTATCAAATATAATGGCGGGAAATACAAATTATACATACATGAAGGTAACTTGTACGCTGAAAGGATCAGTTCGTAGAAACAAACTTCGTTTTATATAAAGCAATATGTCTTTTAAATGGAGCGGATTAAATATTTGTTGTTAAGAAATATATAATTTTTACCTCTCGCAAAGAGAGGTATTGGATTCATGCTAAAAATCGCATATCCAGATTTTACTGAATAAGCACGATTTAAGGTCCATAGAGTCCGATTTTAACATTTTTACAATGATGTCTGTGTGTGTGTGTGTGTGTGTGTGTGTGTGTGTGTGTGTGTGTGTGTGTGCGTGTGTGTGTGTGTGGATGTGTGTGTGAGGTTGTTGGAGACACGATTTCTCAAATTCTATAAGACTAAAGACATGTATAACTACGGATTCCTCAATCTAACAGTAATGGGAAGAGTTGAATAGATTCTGGTAACAATTGGACAACCGGAAGTGGTAGTTTCTAAAAAGAAAAATTATAAATATTATTTTTTGAAAATTTGTTACTACAAATATTAAAGATAATTAAATTCTCAATCTGACACATTTAAATTTTTTATTATATCTCGTATAGGTTTGGAGATATAGTATATAATAATATAGAATAATCTGTTGTAATAAATTTCGTTGCCAGAAAAACAGTTGCGATATTCAAATTTTTGTAATTGACAAATAAATGCAAAATGTCAGTGTCAGATTTTTCTGGGAGGTATGAGTACATTTAATATATATTATTGTATTATTAATTTAATATGTATTTAAATTACAGGTATGCTAATATTACATATATCCTTGAGAAATACAGCTAATACCGTCAATGAATTTGAAGAATTTTGAATATTATAATAGTAGGATAAAATTTCTCATAGAACGAAAGAAGAGAAACAATTTCAATTATTTGTGCGTATACAAGAAATGTTAAATTCATTACGTATAGGGCGTGAGCAGTCATGTGACTTTGTTGGCCTTAGCAAGCAGATATGAGGATCCGTGTCAGAATGACGGCTAGTACTTATTTACATAGATGTCACAATTGTCATATGTCATAATTTTTCATTCAAAATTTCAAAATATTCTGATGTTTATTTGTCATCCATTGTCGAGGAAAATAATCCACATGGATTTGGAAAATCATAATGTTTCGGATGAAAACTTATGATACTGGACACCTATGTATATTACTAGCTCTCATTCTGACACGGGCCCCCATATTTGCTTGCCAAGGCCACCAAAGTTACATAACTGCTCGCGCCCTATGCAACATAAATGAAAATGGCGAGAGGTATTGTGCTGGCCACAACAGATTTTTTATTAACAAGAAAAGAAAATATAATGCATTTTTATTATATCACTGTTTTCATTGTTGTAATCAATTTTTGTTATTTTCTCTTTATTTCTTACAAAGGTATTATTATTTCGAAATGCTTGTAGTAGGAAATAAAAGACAGATTTTTAAAAGTTGAATAATTTTTCTGTAAAAAATTAAAAAAAAATGTCCTGCTGGAGAATCGTTTTTATTGATTTCCTCAAAATTAACATTAACGGGACCTTTTCCTTTAACATCTCACCGCTTCATTTGTTATATATTCTTCATTCTCGTGAAATTTCATTAAAATAACAAACTAACAAATATTGCAATTATTACTCTGGTCTAGACTTAATAAAAATAAAAGTATTTTCATTGTATTATTCGGTTGGTGGACAAATTTACATTCTCCTTTTTATGAAGGAAGCCGTTTACATATCTTAATTTAAAAATTTACATAAACAGTAGGTATCAGGTTTATGTCGGATTAAAACTTGGAAATTGCAAAACTCTCGCGAGGTTTAAATCTGGCGATAAAACTGTTACTTTTTAGTGCATTCTGCTCGTACTTTTAAACTTGAACATTTTTGTTGCCCGGACCGCGCTGTTGCTGTTGTATATTTATAATAATCTGCACGGTTAGAGGAAGACAACAGCATGCAAACGCCAGCGGTAGTTAACAATCGTGATGAGGATTTTATATTTAACAACTTGCGGAATAGAGAATGCAAATTTAAATAAATTTTCTTATTATTAATAATTGAAGTTTATTGTATATGAGATTGTACTTTAACACTGAATAAAGAAATATAAATTTTTGTAGTCTTCATCCGAAACAAATTATTTTATAAACAGTTTTTAGTATCTAATAATTGTAACGGATAAAGTTATTAAAAAAATCTGTTGTGGCCAGCACAATACCTTCCATCATTTCTGTGTATTTTATATAAATATCATAAAGGTACAGTAATTTTTTTTTCTACAGTCTACATAGAAAGTAGCCATTTGCGCTCTCTTTTGTCAACGCAAAATGTCACTTTGCCGCTTTAGCGCGACAAAGTTGAAAAAACGCTCGCTGTCCAAATTTCTAACTATACAATGTTGAGAAATGTCACTTGTCTACATTCTTAATGGAAACGTTTAGTCAGGAACTAATGGCCACTGTAGTGATACATTTACTACCTTTACAAATCAATCTGACATATAACTGCTCTCTCGGTAACCAAAAAAATGCCGCATTATTGTGAAAATAAAATAGGGCATTCATTTACAAAAACGAAAGTATAAAATGTTTATATTAAACTGAAGCAATAGGTCAAGAAGAATGGGAAATAACAATAAATTAAATATAATAGACGTTTTTCTTTATATTAATCCTTATTAATTGAGTAGTAGTGTAAGTACAAAGTGTCCTTTTTATTATTTTTTGTTATGGTAGCGACTGTAGAAAAAAAAATTGTGTGTGTTTCGAGCGCAAATGGACATTGTCGATTTCGAGAGAATGCCGCGCGACGCAGAAGCGCGGCAACAACCTCTCAATCGACAATGTCCTATTTTGCGCTCTTAATACACAAATAGCTATTGTATCATGCATTGAAATGTGTTGTTTCGCGTCGCCTAAGCGTTTCAGACGTTGCGTCTGAAACGTCAATTTCCCAGGTCTCCACCAGATAAGTAACCGGGAAATTTTGGAAAAAACACTCCTATTTCTAGATCATTTCTTAAAGAACTATATTTATAATAAAAAATCTGATGTGGCCAACATAATACATTCCGTCAATCCTGTGTATTATGTACAAATTTCATACATAAATTTTCTTGCAAAAGATTCTAAATTTTTGTTATTTTATGATTCCCTTTCTCGGCAACTGAATTCCATTCTGTGATAACAAACAAACCACATGAAATAAGAAAATCATGAAATTTTGAATGACAAATTATGACACTTGTCAGTTATGGACATAATTAATTGCTGTCATTTTGACATTGGTCCCCATATCTGCTTGCCAAAGTCAGCAAAGTCAGGTCACTGCACGCGCCCTATACACAAATTTTCTTACAAAAGATCTTATATTTCCAGTAAAATTATTTCATAAACAAACTATGCAAATTACACTTGACACTGAAATATTCTTTTTCTTTAGTTTTTCCCATTTGTTAGGGGGTCGCTATTTTTATTTTCTTCTTCCACTCATTTTTGTGTTGCGTGTCGTCCTCATTCAGTTCCTTTTCTCTCAAGTCTTCCGAAATACAGTCCTTCCATATTATATTTGGTCTTCCTATGTTTATTCTACCTTCTATTACTAAACTATTCATTTTTTTCCAATATATTCATCCTCATGACATGTTCAAACCAATGCAATCGTCTCTCTTATATCTTTCTAGAAACATTAGAGTTATTTCCCTTATTCTTTTATTCATTTACTTTTTATTGATACTGACATCTGTCAATTTGAATTACCTGAATATATTAGCAGTTTCCATGGTTAGCATAGCTGGCTGATTTATGAAATTTAATATCTTTATAATTTTTTAACAATATATCTGTTGAATATGAAATATAAAATGCAATCAAATCGTATAGAGAATAATATATTCTTTAAGTTATAATAATATTTAACTGAGTTTTTCAAGAAAAACTGTTAAAATCTTCAAATGAGGATACTTTCGGTTGACTGCATATGGTTGTAAGGAAGAGGAATACGCAAAGATTGTAATTTTTGGAATTCTATTATTGGAGATATCGCGGCCAAAACCGCGGTCACACACACACGAACTCACACACACACACACACACACACACACACGCACACACGTCCACACACACGTACAGACATCGTAAAAATAGTAAAATCGTATTGTAAAGACCTTAAAACGTGCTTATTCAATGAAAACTCACCATCGAATTTTTTGACCAAAGACAATACCTTCCTTACCTAGAGGTGACGGAAGGTAAAAAGTATAGTTTCTCAAACACTCGTTCGCTTAATAATAATAAGAGAAAATGCTGGAATATTGAATGAAATTTAATTTTAAAATAATGAATTTAGTGCATTTGTTTCACGATGTTGGCAACAAGTTCTGCTCGCAGTAGTCGACAAAACAGATTACTCGGGAAGGCGGTAACACATAACCAACAAACGTAATGTAAATTGTAATAAAGCAACAAGAAATTTAACAAGGTTATTAAGTTTACATCTGCTATATACTTGGTAAGTACTCGCAACAAACAGTTATTTAAATACCATGATTAACACTACATTAAATAAAAATAAACACTAAAATCATTGAAATTTAAATTTGACACATCACTCTGAAATTAGCTACAAAGCAGTGCATATGTGTAATATTACATAATAAGGTTTTAATAAATAAAATAATTTATACAAAATTTATTAGTTTTATACTTCCCGGAATTGTTCTGTGGCGGCGCGAGTACTTGGTATGTAAATAACTACAGTAAAATTATTTAAAGATGTCCGATCAAGGTTATTTGTATCATGAACGAATTAACAAATTGGCATACATTTATCTCTCTCCTTTGCAGTCTATAAGCGTGTGCGATAAGGATGGATATAACACGTTTGTCTTTCAAAAATTCATATTGTTTCGAGTAAGTTAGGACATTCCACTTTAAAACGATGCTCGTTGTTGATAATACTTTCGCTGTAACGTAAGTTTATTTATTAATTCAGATACATTACTTTGATTCATAGCCGTAGGAATAACGTCCTATTTTCTGTTTGTATCACTGACACTGACATTATGTCAGTATCTTATTTTTCACATAGTTGGTTTTACATTTGCTAATAAACTTGCCAGTTGATTTATTTTTGAAATTTGAATGCTTTTATCGTAACATATATTTTTATAATAATAAAATAACAGTAGTATCTTATGTACCCTCATAAAAACTAAGCAAACGACACTACTGAATTTGTCAGAATGGGCGGAGCAAAAATCTGAATTCATACAATTCGTAGATTACCTTGATCGGACATCTTTCAAAAATTTTACTGTATCTTAGTGAATTAGGCCGAATTTGTTATTTTAAATTTAATCAATATTCCACTAAATTCCTTTAAATTTTGATATGTTATTATGATAATTAAATTTGTACGACACGAAATATGTCTGTGGTTATAATCACTTTGTAGTGCAAATTACTAAACATTTCATTTAACCCTCTCAACCATCCGTAAACCGTAACTTCCATCAACAAACAACAATTAATAACATTACGTCCGAAATTATTTCATTAGACTCCAACAATCCAACAAACAAAACATCAATCAAATCCTAACCTCAACTGCCTTCTCTTTCCACCTGTCCAAACACGATTCTGGCTTCTTACGTGAAGACGCGCCCCAGCGTCTGACCAGGGAACTATTTAGCAACATTCCCTGAGGTCCTGCGTGAACTACAGCGCCGCAGCGGCGGAGAATGGCACTAACTGTGGTAAGGAATGCTTGCGTGAGTTGTTTGTCCATTACCCTGGGATGTGATTGTGTTTTGTTTGAGTTTTAGACCGTTGTGGTTCGAATATTTTGGTAAATCCGGAAAGTTTTTGTTTTACCAATTTAACTTTTGGAATAAAATGAATAACATTGGGCTATTGACTTTCTCATATTATTTATTAGTAAAGTTCTTCTTAAGATAAAGTTTACATTACATTTCTGGAATTACTGTGCTTCGTATTGTATTTTTATTAATCGACAATTGAAATTGAAACTGGAGAAATGTCTTTTTTGTTTTCTACAAAGTTTAATAGGATTTGACCTACTACGATGGTCACGCTACAATTATTGAGAATAAGAAGATACAGTTCATATTTTTCAGATTTTTTAAAAATATGTTCAAAGCAGTTCCTGTCTACAATAATGCACTTCACTATTCTTTCTTTCCACTTTTTAGAAGCTACCAATAAATCTAATTTTGGAATGCATTCAAATGAGACTGAAAAACTATTAAAGCTGTCAAATTAATATCTGGTGACTTACCGGCCAATGCCGGTAATCTAATTACTGGGGGATTTAAAAACTCTCAAAAAAAAACCTGTTGTGGCCAGCACAATACTTTCCGTCAATCCTGTGTATTATGTATAAATTCCATACATAAATTTTCTTGTAAAAAATTCTAAATTTCCAGTAAAATTATTTCATAAACAAACTATGCAAATTGCACTTGACACTAACATCTTATTATTCTTCTTTAGCTTTCCCCATTCGTTAGGGGTCGCTATTTTTTATTTTCTTCTTCACTTATTTCTGTTTTGCGTGTCGTTCTTATTCAGTTCCTTTTCACTCAAATCTTCCGCAATACAGTCCTTCCATCTTATTTTTAGTCTTCCTCTGTTTCTTCAACCTTCTAATACTAAGCTATTCATTCTTTCAATATACTCTTCATCTCTCCTCATGACATGTTCAAACCAATGTAATCATCTCTCTTGTATCTTTCTAGAAACTTGTAACACTAGTGTTATTTTCTTACCTCCGTGTCTTCCCCAACATCTACTTCAACATCCTCATCTCTACATTAATTTACTTTTTTATTGATACTGACATCTGTCAATTTGAATTATATGAATATATTAATAGTTTCCATGTTTAGCATAGCTGGTTGATTTTAGAAATTTAATGTCTTTAAAATTCTTTAAATCTATATCTATTGAATATGAAATATAAAATACAATCAAATCGTATAGAGAATAATATATTCTTTAAGTTATAATAACGTTAAATGTCAATAAATCAAATTTAACTGTTAATCTTCAAATGAGGCTACTTCCGGTTCACCAGTTATAACCAAAATCCAACCAGTTGTTCTTCTGGATGTAAACTTGAGGAATACGAAAAAAATATAATTTTTGGAATTGTGGTATTGAAGTTATGCGATCCGAAACTTTCGTCACAGACACACAGACACACACACACACACATACACACACACACACACACACACACACATACATACATACATACATTCATACATACAGACATCATGGTAAAAATGGTAAAATCGTATTATAGGGAATAGTTAGAAGTAGATATTTGGATATAACTTTTACAGTAATTATTTGTGCTAAAGTGTATGCATATTAATAATGCTGTACTTTACTACTAATGAGTAAAGTAAAGCAACGTTATACGTGTAAAGTTTTTAACAAAGGCAATGGATCTAAAAATATCCGCAAATTATAATAATAATAAAACTTAAAACATCCGGGAAGGCATAGTAAATAAAAATACCGAATTCAACTCGTAGAATTTTCTGGCTACTTTTCGCTGAGAATTAAAAAACTAACACCATTATCGGTTTGACAAGATTAAGTTAAAATTATTTCACAGCCACCTCGGATAGCTTTTATTAAGCTTCCCGGGATCTGTTTATGAATTCTGTATGCTGAATTTTAAAGTAGTTTCATAAACTTCAAACAAAATAAAACCAAATCTCCACATTGCAAAAGTTCATAGTTCGAAATTTTTACTATTTATGAAAATTGTTGTCATGTTAGGGGACTAAGTTCTGACCTTTCCGTATTATTTTTATTTGGGGGAATATTATCGAACTTTTGCAGAGCAATTTAAAAATTACTAGAATTTACATATTATCGCGAGCCAAAGTTTGTACACGTATGTATAAAAAAGAATATGTTATGTATGAATATTAAAGTGAACATTGTTGGTTCATTGGCCGAGAACGAGAGATTTTTTGTTAAAAATTTGAAAGATCTTAAGAAATGCACTATAAATTTATAAAATAGATTTATCAATAAAATATAAAAGCTGACACTGAAAACCAGCGCCACTCAAAATAACATTTTTATTCATAATTATTTTTGTATTTTCTTTATACAGTTTTTTACCGCTACCCTTAGTAAGGGAGGTATAGGGATCGTGTTAAAAATTGCATATCGAGATTTTGGTAAATAAGCACGTTTTAAGGTCCCTAGAATCCAATTTTAACATTTTCAAGATGATGTCCGTATGTATGTGTGTGTGGATCCTCTTTAGACTCTAACTCAAATACTATCGTTCAGAAAATTTTGAAACCTTGTATTTCTACCTTACTCTTATATGGAAAGAAAGCCATTAGATTTTGGTGTAAATCAGATATCCAGAAATCGCACTGTACTGGAGCTAAAAATAGTTTTTCTTCGAAAAATTCCATTAAATGTTATTTTTTCGAGATTTGTTATTATAAAAATTAAAGTTTTTTAAAAATTTTTCAGGTTTGCATTAATACTTTTTGTATATAATTTATGAATAAATTTACAAAATTATCTATAGTTTTAATCCCGGAGCCTACGCTTTAAACACAACTCATGCACATGGTTACACAGTTCAGATCTCAAATGTTTGTAACCGACAGAAATATGTCACTGTCAACAAAAATCATTTCAAATAATAATAGTAACATTTTTAATTGTAAATGAAACAATAATTATATGGAAAGGGGCTTAATACAGTTTCCAGCATTAAGTAAATATGTAATATAAGATAATAAAAATATATAATATATTGTCATGGCATATTACCCATTGCTGGGTGCTGGGTGAGCCAATCTGATTTGTACACAGATGTCGGTAATAATAATAACATATATGTACCGTGCGGACGTTTAGCAGGCGTCACCTCACGCGAATCCAGGGTATCGAGTTTGATCGCCACCGACTCTAAATATATCTTCCGCAATACAGTCCTTCCAGCTTATCTTTGGTCTTCCTCTGTTTCTTCAACCTTACTAAGTTATTCATTCTTCTTCCAATATATTCATCATCTCTTCTCATGACATGTTCAAACCAATGTAATCGTCTCTATTGTATCTTTCTAGAAACTTATAACACTAGAGTTATTTCCTTACCGTATCTTTCCGTGTCTTCTCCAACATCTACTTCAACATCCTCATCTCTGCCACATTCACTTTTTATTGGTACTGACATCTGTCAATTTGAATTATCTAAATATATTAGGAATTTTCATGGTTAGCATAGCTGGCTGATTTATGAAATCTAATATCTTTATAATTCTTTAACTCTATATCTATTGAATATGAAGTATAAAATACAATCAAATCGTATAGAGAATAATATATTCTTTAAGTATAATAACATTAAGTAATCTACAAGTGAGGCTACCTCCGGTTGACCAATTATAACCAAAATCTAAACACTTGTTGTCCTGGATGTAAACTTGAGGAATACGAAAAAAACATAATTTTTGGAATCGTGGTATTGAAGTTATGCGATCCGAAACTTTCGTCACATATAGACAGACACACACACACACACACACACACACACACACACACACACACACACACACATACATACATACATACATACATACATACATACATACATACATACATACAGTAAAAATTTTGAAAGATGTCCGATCAAGGGCACCTGTATCACGAACGAATTAACAAATAGGCATACATTTATCTCTTTCTTTTGCAAAGGCTGTAAGAGTGTGTGATAAGGATGGATATAACACGCTTGTCTTTTAAAAATTCATATTGTTTCGACTAAGTTAGGGCATTCCATTTATAAACGATGCTCGTTGTTGATAATACTTTCGCTGTAACGTAAGTTTATTTATTAATTCAGATACATTACCTGGATTCATAGCCGTACGTATAACGTTATATTCTGTCAGTCACTGACACTGACATTGTGTCAGTATCTTATTTTTAACATATTTGGTTTTACATTTGCTTATAAACTTACTAGTTGACTTATTTTTGAATTTTGAATGCTTTTCCTGTAATATATATTTTTATAATAATAAAATAACAGTAGTATCTAACGTACCCTCATAAAACTAAGCAAACGACACTACTGAATTTGTCATGATGGACGGAGCAAAAATCTGAATTCATACAATTCGTAGACAACCTTGATCGGACATTTTTCAAAAATTTTACTGTACATACAGACATCATCGTAAAAATGGTAAAATCGTATTATATGGACCCTAAAACATGCTTATTCACTAAAAACTCATCATTGATTTTTTTGACCAAAGACAATACCTTCCTTACTTAAAGGTGACGGAAGGTAAAAAAAGTAACTAGATATATCTTGTAACAATACTACACCAACATTTTATCTAAATAATACTAAATTCACAGTGTCTAAATGCCTGACATTTTCTGTTCCCTGTGAATATTTGACAACATCGCAATTCCGTAATCTTAACCCGGTAATGTTGATAAATCTCAAAGAGATCCTCCATCTTACGTCTTGTGTTACGAGCAAAGAAATCCCTGGTTGCCAAATTTCAGCTCTGGTTGTGTTACTCAGCATCAGCACCAGCACATTTCTTAGGATACCATTCATTTTCCCTGAGCTCTGTAATTGGAAACCTCCGTTTAATAAGTTTTAATGCGGTGTGTAGAGTTTGTAGAACACGGTTCGAAGTACACTACATACTTATAATTGAACGACCCGATGTACGGGTATTGAAAGCCGAACGAGTATGGAATTATGGAGAATGAAAGGCATCGTTAGTTGTAGGCGGATCAAAGTTTACATGCACGAGAGATTGCTTCGGAAATTTCAAGTAGAATTTAAAATAAATTGGTTTGACGTATTATTCTCCATATTAAATTTTAAAATAAATATGTCTAGAGGTTGTTTTTTACCTTCCGTCACCTCTAGGTAAGGAAGGTATTGTCTTTGGTCAAAAAATTCGGTGGTGAGTTTTCATTGAATAAGCACGTTTTAGGGTCTTTACAATACGATTTTACTATTTTTACGATGATGTCTGTATGTGTGTGTGTGTGTTCGTGTGTGTGTATGTGTGTGTGTATGTGTGTGTGTGCGACCGCGTTTTCGGGCACGATATCTCCAATACTAGAATTCCAAAAATTACAATTCTTGCGTATTCCTCTTCCTTACAACCATATGCAGACCTGTTTAGATTTTGGTTATAATTGGTCAACCGGAAGTACCCTCATTTGAAGATATTAACAGTTTTTCTTGAAAAAATCAGTTAAATGTTATTATAACTTAAAGAATATATTATTGTCTATACGATTTGATTGCATTTTATATTTGATATTGAACAGATATAGAGTTAAAGAAGAATAACGATAATGAATTTTATATAAATTTCATAATTCAGCCAGCTATGCTAACTTAACCATGGAAACTGCTAATATATTCAGGTAATTCAAATTGACAGATGTCAGTATCAATAAAATGAAATCAATGAAAGAATAAGGGAAGTAACTCTAGTGTTAGAAGTTTCTAGATATAAGAGAGACGATTACATATTGGTTTGAACATGTCATGAGGAGAGATGAATATATTAATAGAAGGTGGAAGAAACATAGGAAGACCAAATATAAGATAAAAAGACTGTATTGCAGAAGACTTGAGAGAAAAGGAACTGAATGAGGACGACACGGAAAACAAAAATGAGTGGAAGAAGAAAATAAAAAATAGCGACCCCCTAACGAATGGGAAAAACTAAAGAAGAAGATGTCAGTGTCTAGTGCAATTTGCATAGTTTGTTAATGAAATAACTTTACTGGAAATATAGGATCTTTTGCAAGAAAATTTATGTATGGGGCGCGTGCAGTAACATGACTTTGACCCGTGTCAAAATGACAGCAATTAATTATGTCCATAACTGACAAGTGTTATAATTTTTCAATCAAAATTTCATAATTTTCTTATTTCATGTGGTTTGTTTGTTATCAGGAGTATGGAATTCAGTTGCCGAGAAAGGGAATCACATAATACCAAAAATTTAGAATCTTTTGCAAGAAAATTTATGTATGGAATTTATACATAATACACAGGATTGACGGAAGGTATTGTGCTGGCCACATCAGATTTTTTTTCTAGAATCTAGAACTTGAATATAGAACAAAAATAAATAGATATTATTTAAAGAATAATTTCTGTGACTCTATAGCAAAAGTAAATATTCTATTTTTGGCGAATGTAAAAACAAAACTTTTGGAAATACAGATCTAAGTGGGTTACGCTAGAATTATTGAGAATAAGGGCCAATCTTACAATTTCTGGTTAATTTTTTTACTGCCAGTTAGTTGAACAATACTGAAACAAAAATGAACTGTCATACGACAAATTTATCATTTCTATCAATAATCCGATTTAGGCCCGGTTCTACCATCTCTAGTTAAAGTTACAGTTAGTGATAATCAATATAAAAAATCTGTTGTGGCCAACACAATACCTTCCGTTAATCCTGTGTATTATGTATAAATTCCATTCATAAATTTTCTTGCAAAAGATTCTAAATTTCCAGTAAAATTATTTCATAAACAAACAATGCAGATAAACACTTTCCCCATTCCTTAGGGGTCGCTATATTTTATTTTCTTCTACCACTCATTTCTGTTTTACGTGTCGTTCTCATTCAGTTCCGTTTCTCTCAAGTCTTCCGCAATACAGTCCTTCCATCTTATCTTTGGTCTTCCTCTGTTTCTTCAACCTTCTATTACTAAGCATTCATCTAATATATTCTTCATTTCTCTTCATGACATTTTAAAACCAATGTAATCATCTCGCTTGTATCTTTCTAGAAAATTGTAACACTAGAGTTATTTCCTTACCTATCTTTCCGTGTCTACTCCAACATCCTCATCTCTGCCTAATGTGGCATCTTTGCCATATTAATTTACTTTTTATTTATACTGACATCTGTCAATTTGAATTATATGAATATATTAGTAGTTTCCATGTATAGCATAGCTGGCTGATTTATAAAATTTAATTTCTTTAATATTCTTTAACTCTATATCTATTGAATATGAAGTATAAAATGCAATCAAATAGTATAGAGAATAATATATTCTTCTAATAACGTTAAATGTCAATAAATCATATTTAACTGTTAAAATCTTCAAATGAGGGTACTTCTGGTTGACCAATTATAACCAAAATCTAATCACTTGTTCTTCTGGATGTAAACTTGAGGAATACGAAACAATTATAATTTTTATAAGATCCGAAACTTTCGTCACACACACACACATATAGACATCATCGTAAAAATGGTAAAATCGTATTATAGGGACCCTAAAACATGCTTATTCACTAAAAACTCATCATTGATATATACCTTCCTTACCTAAAGGTGACGGAAGGTTAAAAGAAATAATGAAGTTTTCTATTTGAGTGTTTTCCTTATTCATATAGGTGTATATTTCTTTGTCTTAATTTTTATATTGCTTATCTATTTGTATTGTATATTTAATATGTATTTTTGATTATCCATTCTTGTATTTCATTAAATCTTTTCATTATGCTATGTACCTACTTAGTTAAGATATAGACACTGTACATGTAATTATTCATAATGCTAATATGTGGGAACCTATAATTGGTTTTTAAAAACTGTTGGTTCTCCAAATTTCATAAATAAATAAATAAATAATCTGATGATGACTGAAAATTCGAAATAAAGTTGTTACATTAGTAAATAAAAATTGTGGAAAATCAAGTATTCCTTTTAATTTTCTATTATTAAAAGGCAGAATTTGTACCCCTGTCTAAACCAACGCTATTTTCTTACGTAAAATGAAGTGTAGTAAAAACATTTTCATTTTATTTTCGTACATTACCTACTGTGATACTCCTTTTTCTTATTTATATAAAGTTTGATTTTGATCGTTCATGAATATGATCTCCACATTAGCAGTTTAAAATAAGAGTTAGTTGTAAGTTGGTAGGTAATTTGCATAATGTATTGAAGGCCTTTCTCCGTTAGTTAAAAGCGCAATTATTCTCTTGCCAAAGTTTCATTAAGTGCAGCGGCCAGACTTTTAGCTGCTATGCCATAATTAATAAAACTTTTTCATTTTCTTACAAACTTTCAAGCAATCTTTAGTTATATTAAAATAAATATTAAGGAATTTTTTCTTCTGTTATGAGTTTCAAACTAGCTAAAAATATAAGCAAATATTTGAAAACTTTATTAATAGAAAAAGCAATTTTTCTAGCAACGAATATGTAGTTGTTTATTTTGCAACAGGCAGGATACTTCAAGGATTAATTTTAATGAAATTCGTCCATCGGAAATTGAATTTTTTGTTTTCTTCAATGATTTTTATGCAAATATTCAAATAAATTCTATTCTAGTTTTTTTTTATAGACGGTAATACCCATTTTTGTAATTAATATCGTATATTGGACCCAGGAAATATGATTGATGTCTCGCTTTTCCAGATACATTTTTGATATCAATTTAAAATTGATTGTAATTTTTTTTAACGGATGTGATTTAAAATGAAACGGGAGATTATAGAAAATATATTGAGATTTAAATCAGGGTTTAATATCTTTAATGGTTTTCATTTATATTTCAAATATTCAATTTAATTAATGATATACAGTTTAAATTATTTTATTTGACAATACCTATAATTTTTTGCTAAACGGTATTTTATCCTCAATCTATTAGATATAACACAAACTTACATTTTTTACCTCTCGCTAAGATAGGTATTGGAATCATGCTAAAAATCGCATATCCAGATTTTACGTTTTAAGGTCCCTAGAAGCCGATAATATCATTTTTACGATGATGTCTGTGTGTGTGTGTGTGTGTGTGTGTGTGTGTGTGCGTGTGTGTGTGCGTGTTTGTGTGTGTGTGGATGTGTATTAGGTTGTTGGAGGTTAAAGAACTGTGCAACTACTGATTCCTCAATCTAAAAGTAATGGGAAGAGTTGAATAGATTCTGGTAATAATTGGACAACCGGAAGTAGTAGTATTTTAACAAAAATCTTCTAAATATTATTTTTTGAATATTTATGTTATTACAAATTTTTAAAAATTATTCTACGTTCTACAGATTTAAAGATATAGATATATAATCATACGTAATATAACAAGTGATATGATTATCATCGATGATATTCTCGAGTGAAACCGAGCTGCAGATTTCACGAGTCTGAAGGACGAGTTGAAATGTGCTGCTTCGGTTTCACGAGCAATATCTTCGATTATTAATCATATCACGAGCTTATATTTAATGAGAGAATATAATGAATTTTTGCAATCTAACCTAACCTACCTTTTGATATACATATTCATATTTTATTAAAACATGGTAGGTACTTACGAGTTTTATTTAATATTTCGGAGTTTGAATAATTGTTATTATTTATTTTTATACTCAATATTAACTGTCAATGTCATAAATAAAGAAAACAAATCCCTTAGTAACGACTATAAATATGGTGTTTATTTCTTTGTTTTTTTATCATCGCTGTGATAAACGCGTAGCTAGGGAGATTCTGAATGATGATTGGCGGAAAACATGTCACGTGACTAAGGAATTATATTCTCATATATTATACAACAAGACGATTGAAAATTCTCGATTATACGAAACGTGTTGCCTGGAAACACCACGAGACCAAAGGTCGAGTGGTATTTCCAATAGGCAACTCGTTGAGTATTTCGAGAATTTTCTATTGTCGAGTTGTATACAGGTAGACTATATCATGAATAAAAAGTAAATAGTAAATTTAACGTAGACCTGTGGTCTACTTTATTTTGACAGAAATGTCAAACTGTATGCTACATAACCTATCTTTTTGAATATCGTTGTAGTAAGTAGTATGTAATATGATATTGAAATGCTCGTATTTTAAAATAAATGCTTGTATTTCAAATAAACTAGCAACAGTGCAGTTTCTAAATTTGTGATCCAAATAATTATTTGTTTACTTGTCAAATTTTTACTTCAATAATGTCTTGCTGTCAAATAATAGATGCGTTCAATTATTTGTTTGGGTGCACTTGGAGCTGTCAGTGTGATTTTAAATGTCTACTTAAAGCATACAACGTACGATTTGCCTCCTCAAAGTCTAACTACAGATTCATTTATACACTCGATACTGTGTTCGAAGGAAAAAGATCATGTCCGTAAATATAACTAAAAATGGCATTGTCAGTTCTGAGTACATAGAACAAAATAACCAAACGCACCTATAAGTGAATATACGAAGGTAGGTATATTCGAATATACAAAGGTTCGTATATTCGTTCACCATGGTTACTTAATAATAACCGCTGAAATACGTGGTAACTAAGGAAAATCACGCAATCTTATTGGTTTATAACTTAATGAATGATATAGTCTATAAAATAATCCATTTGTAGTAAATCTCACAGCCTGCTTAGTGCTTACGGGACATCTCCATGGTAACTACTTGAGAAATTACAATGTCTGTAATTGACAGATAACAGACACTAATGTCAGTGTCAAAAATTCAGAGATAGTACTGAAGGCTTTTTCTGGGAACAATATTTAATATTTCTTATTGTATTATTAATTATATATTTAAAATTATAGGTATATTATATGAACCCTTCAGTAATACCGCCAATCCCGTTAATGAATTGGAAAAACCTCGAATATTTAAAAGAAATGGAGAAAACTTGTTCAAGCAACGAATTTAAAATTATTGATAATACGTAATTAGAAAGATTAGGTGCAATTAGATTTTTTTGTGTGTACAAAAAATGTTAAATACAATACTTATATATACCCCAATGGAAAGGACGCGAGAGGTATTGTGATGGCCGCAACAGATTTTTTTAAAATATTTTATTATATATAAAAGATGCAAAATATAAAAAAATAGTATAAAGGACTCGTCAAGGTCTGTTTTTTAAATTTTAACGCACGCGAAAAAAACATGTCTTATAAAACTCGTTCTTTAATATACTATTATAGGACCATAATAAAATTTTAAAACTTAATTTAACACTATACGGAATCATTTATTGTTACTTCAACCGTATCAAAATGCTTGTTTCATACAGTATTGATTGAGGGAAATTTTGCGTAATTATGTAATTCTGAGGATTATTATACTTTGCGGAAGTTATAAGGGGCAAAACTTTGAATTGCCTGTGATTATATGAGTTATTACAGTCATTTGTATCAGTGTTGCTTGTTGGAATATACTTTAAATTGTTATATCGTTAGATGATTGTCCCAAAAAATAAATAAATATAGAAAAGAACATGTTATTACACTAATTTCTTGTTTCTAAATATAACCGTATTGGCATGTATTTTTAAGATCGCAGCGCTGGGGTGGCAAGTTTTGAACTACAGGTCCAACGAGATATGACACATAATTTATAGAATTGTGTATTTCTCATAGTACTGTATTATATTTAATTTTCTTTTTATATTATTTTATAGTAGGTTTTATATTATCCATTAAGGGTAAATTAATGTAAATTCCAAGTACACTTTTATAAAACTTTAACTTAAATTGTATAACCACTTCTTTTTTAGATGATACTTTCAAAAAAATAATTAAAATAGCAAAATTTCTTGATTATATTTCTTATTCACTTGTGAACATTAGTGCAGGATGTATTCGTGGAAGTCAAGATAACTTAAATGATATTTTTGTGAACATTTATAAAACTAACCTCGTTTTTGAACAAAGTTTTCTTTGAAATATAATGAATAAAGCTTCAAAGTATACAAGACGGATATATTAATTTATAATTTTTTGATCCACGCACTATATTATTATCTTTTTTCATCTTGTCAAACATATTTTTAATGTAAACAGGAACTATTCGTTTACGCGGGAATTCGTGACAACATAATTTATTGCCTTTCTAACGTAATATTTAATTAAATGTTCACATTTTTTGAAATCATTAAAACTAGGAGAAAATGAAGAGCAACTCAAGAGAATGATAGAGAGAATACATGTAGTTGGAAGAAGTATGAATCTGGTGTATTTCTGAAGGGTTCATGTAATATACCTATAATTTTAAATATATAATTAATAATAGAATAAGAAATATTAAATATCGTTCCCAGAAAAAAGCCTTCAGAACTAGTGACATTATCTGTCAATTACAGACATTTTAATTTCTCAAGTAGTTACCATGTTGGGCTGTGAGCAGGCTGTGAGATTTATTACAACAGATTATTGAGGAATCCGTAGTTACATAGGTCTTTAGTCGTATATAATTTGAGAAATCATACCTCCAACAACCCCACACACACACAAACACACACACAAATCCACATACACACACAGACATCATCGTAAAAATGTTATAATCGGATTATAGAGACCTTAAAATGTGCTTATTCACTAAAATCTGGATATGCGATTTTTAGCATGAATACAATACCTCTCTTACCGAGAGGTAAAAAATGTAAGTATGTGTCTCGATTATTATTTATTTTTTTCTAAAAATCTAGTTAAGCCATATTATTCTTAGCAAAAACGGTACAAAATTTGCCTAAACAATTTTTCCTTAACTATCATAATAAATAAGATATATTTTCAAAATTAGCAAAAAATGAATTTTTGCTTGTAGCTCAAAAACAAAAGAACATCGAAAATTCATGTGGCGACTATTAAATTTTTCTCGAAAAGTTGATCATGGAATGTGCAAACAGTTTTGCTCTATAGAGATACCTTAAAAAATCTGTTGTGGCCAGCACAATACCTTCCGTCAATCCTGTGTATAAGGTGTAAATTCCATACATATTTTTTCTTGCAAAAGATTCTAAATTTCCAGTAAAATTATTTCATAAACAAACTATTCAAATTGCACTTGACACTGACATCTTCCTCTTTAGCTTTTCCCATTCGTTAGGGGTCGATATTTTTGCGTGTCGTTCTCATTCGGTTCTTTTTCTCTCAAGTCTTCCGCAACACAGTCCTTCCATCTTATCTTTGGTCTTCCTCTGCTTCTTCAACCTCCCATTACTAAACTATTCATTCTTGTTCAAATATAATTATTCATTTCTCCTCTTGACATGTTCAAACCAATATAATCGTCTTTCTTGTATCTCTCTAGAAAATTGTAACACTAGAGTTATTTTATTACCATATCTTTCCGTGTTTTCCCCAACATCTACCTACTTCAACATCCTCATCTTTGCCACATTAATTTACTTTTTACTCATACTGACATCTGCCAATTTGAATTATATGAATATATTAGCAGTTTCTATGTTTAGCATAGCTGGCTGAATTATAAAATTTAATTTGTTTAAAATTCTTTAACTCTGTATCTATTGAATATGAAGTATAAAATATAATCAAATCGTATAGAGAATAATATATTCTTTAAGTTATAATAATATTAAATGTCAATAAATCAAATTTAACTGTTAAATCTTCAAATGTGGCAACTTCCGGTTCATCAATTATAACCAAAATCTAATCACTTGTTCTTCTGGATGTAAACTTGAGGAATACGAAAAATTATAATTTTTGGAATCGTGGTATTGAAGTTATGGGATCCGGAACTTTTGTCACACACACACAAACACACAGACACACACACACACACACACACACACACACACACACACACACACAAACACACACACACATACAGACATCATCGTAAAAATGGTAAAATCGTATTATAGGGACCCTAAAACATGCTTATTCACTAAAAACTCATTACTGAATTTTTTGACCAAAGACAATACCTTCGTTACCTAAAGGTGACGGAAGGTAAAAAGATTGAAAATTAGACACGTGTTTATTTACACAATCCTATTTTTCTCGTAATAATCATTCTGAATTCATAGCTATACGAGTGTATGAAACATTCATTATTCATTCTTTTATCTTTTCTATAAACAGAAATTCGAATTTGTAAATTCTTAAATATATTGCACCCATCTGGTAATAAAATGTGCATCTTCCATCTCTTAGATAAACCATCGAAGCAATTTGAATACATGTAGTATGTAGTAAAGCATTATACATTATACGAGAGACGTAACGGAGCAGTAGCTTCAGGAACAATGTCGATAAATAGGTGGTTGCATTACCGACAAGTCCTGTACACTGTCGTGTATTACACTATAAACATTCCTTCACTCGCGTATGTTATATATACAGAATTTGAGAAGTAAAAGAGTAAAAGGAGCATGGAATATATTAGTTGGATGTTGCAGATTCCAAAAACCGATCTATGGTGATTTATAATTTGAAATTAAGTTGCGAAAGTTAATTAGAATTTAGTCTACCAATTTTTGGAAGTATTGAAAATATGGAATTATCCAGAGAGCATTTTTGAATCAACACTTCAGTTTTTTGCATTGATCAACTTTTTACTATTTTTACCTTTCATCACCTTTAGGTAAGGAAGGTATTGTCTTGGGTCAAATAATTCAATGATGAGTCTTTAGTGAATAAGAACGTTTTAGAGTCACAACAATCTGATTTTACCATTTTTACGATGACGTCTGTATATATGTATGTGTGTCTGTGTGTGTGTGATAAAAGTTTCGGATCGCATAACTTCAATACCACGATTCCAAAAATTTTTTTTTTTTTCGTATTCCTCAAGTTTACATCCAGAAGAACAACTGATTAGATTTTGGTTATAATTGGTGAACCGGAAGTAGCCTCATTTGAAAATTTAAATGTTAAATTTGATTTATTGACATTTAATGTTATTGTAACTTAAAGAATATATTATTCTCTTCTCTATACGATTTTATACTTCATATTCAATAGATATATTGATATAATAATAAATATGTAACAAACAAATGTATACTTTGTTGATATTAACATTGTTACATTTTGTTTTTTTTTTCACATAGCCACCTATAATATTTGAATAAAAATTATTTCCTATATATCTCAATTATCTTATTTTTTTCGATTTTTTTTCAAATACATTAATAAAAACTAATACATCGTTGAAAAGAGAAAAAAATGGCGGTTTATATTTTAGTAAAATAATTATAGATTGTTATTTAAAAAATAAAAGTTGATAGTCGTATCTCTTAAACCTGACTTATAGGGCTATTCTGTAAGATCGTTATGACATAACGAATCGGTAAAACGTTATATCGTCATGGTAATAACGAAAATCGTTTAATAGGCTTATTCTGTAAACGATCGTTATGACATTTTTCATTGTTAAATCGTTATCATAACGATAATCGTTAAAGTGGTATTCTGTAAACAATAATTTAATTCTACATAACGAAAAAATCTGATGTGGCCAGCACATAACCTCTCGCCGTATATTTTACCTGGCTGTATGCATAAAGCAAAGAATATTTTTATAAATACAAATAATATATTCATATAAATCTATGACGTATAAACTTCTTTATTATTCAATAATAGCATGTCTCAGCATGAAGATATTTTACCATAAATTATGTTACAATAAATTACAAAGTAGAGTTTACCATATATAAATATTAGGCTGGTAACTGCAATTTTCAATTCGAACAACGTTGTTTACTTTCTCTTCATATTCTTCTAGTAAAAACATTAATTTTGGGCGGTCTAAAATGTATATATGGATTGTGCATCTATTCTTACATATCTTCTTTTACATTTTATTTTTTCATACATGTTATATCTAAATAACACTAATTCCCTTTAATAAAGTGACGGATAGATTGCACTCCGATTATTCTTATATCGATGTGTAATTTTGTCAATATTTACAACTTACTTGAGATGAATTTGATAGCTTTTTCGCAATTCAAAGTTACTCTAGTCTATAGTACTGGTGTACATTGTCCCATAATGTTTGAAACAAATTTAAGTCCTTCAACCTAGACTTGTCATCTCCATAATAGTCACAGATCAAGAACTAAGGGATTCTCCAAGTACATTTTTCTTTCATTACTCATTATTTCTGACACTGACATTTATCTGTCAGTTACAAATAATTTAAATTATCAACTATTTTTCATGGCATTCTTTCGGCTGTCAAATTTATTACACCAGATTATTTTATATATTATACTTCTTTTATCTCTAAATCTATGGAATATATAATAAAATATTTAAATGTATCAGATAGAGAATTTAATTTTCTTTAATATTACCACGAAAAATTTTCAAAAAATAATATTTAGAAGATTTTTTTTCAAGAATCTTCTACTTCCGGTTGTCCAATTATTACCAAAACCTTTTCAGATCTTCCCATTAATGTCCGATTGGGAAATACGTTGTTAAACAAATTTTAAGTCTTATAGTTTTTGAGTAACCGTCCTTCCAACATCCCACACACACACACACACACACATCCACACACACACACACACACACACACACACACACACACAGACATCATCGTAAAAATGTTAAAATCGGATTGTAGGGACCTTAAAACGTGCTTATTCAATAAAATCTGGATATGCGATTTTTAGCATGAATGCAATACCTCTCTTAGCGAGAGGTAAAAAAGATAACGATATCGTTATTTCTTAACGATTGGAAAAATCATTCGTTATCTAAACGTTTTGTCAATAATTCAGTATTTTTATTCATGTCAAAATAAAATTGCTATTATGTTGAATAGTGATTTCAAAAACCAGTCATATTACAGTTTTCTGCAAGGTAATATTAAAATAATTTAATAAGTTTTTATTCGTAGCGACTAGCGCAAGCTTCCCAATTTGTCTACAGATGGTAGTAGTTGCTCTAGCATAACCTACAAAAAGAAAAAGAATGGTCCGACAGCTGACAGGTTGACAGCAGCTCCAACCAGAACTAATCTAACCTAGAAGTATTGTGAGTTATATTGAATTATTTTAGATATTTCATTTAAAATTATAATTTGATTTTAGGAAATAAAGTTCTTAACTTGATCCCAAGGTTATTATTTTTCAAAATGTGTTACATAATGCGGATACGAAGATAACGATTATCGTTAAATAGAAATAACGATTTTCATAATAACGATTTCGTTATGGTAACGATTCGATTTTACAGAATAGGCCTGTTAATAATAAATATCTATGTATGCCACGTAAATAGTATATTTAAAATAGTAATACTTTTAAATGAGCCATTTTCTTCTATTACTTATAACTTATACTAGTTCATATCAGAACAATATTTGGATTAGACAGAATTGTTTGCGTTCCTTTACAATTTACATATTGTTTCTTTCGAAATTTAGTACGTATGTAGGTGTGAGTGACAATTGAAAACGGATCTACAGAAACACAAATTTGTATAAATTTGGTAATTAGATCGAACTGTGAAATTGACTTCCAAATTTGTTGAAGTAAGTAATTGCACGTAGTCGTATTACAAAATTTTGTTTGTTAAGATTAACAAAGTAATTTCACATATCTTCCTGTAGGTGAGATTACACATACTTTTAGGAAATTAGAACAAAAGAGTATTTTTCAAGTTATTTATATTTTCGTAATTTAATTAAAATTAATTTAATTAGTTTAGGTAAAAATACTTCAAACAAAAGTTATAGAGCTTAACATTCTACATCTGAATCAATAAGCAAAATTATTTTTTGTACTGATCCATTGGTAGTTTAGAATTAGTATTTTATCTCAAAATATCTTATTACTTTTATATCAGAATGTACCAATAAATGTCTAGGTGCGACCTTGCCACAGTTATTCTTCAACATTCATACTATAGTGTGAGTATATTGAAATACGACACTAGTGTATGTGTTAGTGCAAGTGGTAAAAAAAACTTTTCTACGGAAAAATAAAGAAAATTCATCTGTTACAGTGTTTGATGTTAGCTTTTAACTATTTTTATGCAATCTGTGTATATAATATAATGTTAAAAATCTGTTGTGGCCAGCACAATACCTTCTGTCAATCCTGTATATAATGTATAAATTCCATAAATATTTTTTCTTGCAAAAGATTCTGAATTTCCAGTAAAATTATTTCAGAAACAAACTATTCAAAGTGCACTTAACACTGACATCTTCTTCTTTTGCTTTTCCCATTCATTAGGGGTCGCTATTTTTGCGTGTCGTTCTCATTCCTTTATTTTTCTCTTAAGTCTTCCGTAATACAGTCCTTCCATCTTATCTTTGGTCTTCCTCTGTTTCTTCAACCTCCTATTAGTAAACTATTCATTCTTGTTCCAATATAATTCTTCATTTCTCCTCATGGCATTTCAAACCAATGTATTCGTCTTTCTTGTATCTTCCTAGAAACTTGTAACACTACCGTATCTTTCCGTGCCGTCCCCAACATCTACTTCAACATCCTCATCTCTGCCACATTAATTTATTTTTATTGATACTGACATCTGTCAATTTGAATTATATGAATATATTAGTTGTTTCCATGTTTAGTATAGCTGGCTGAATTATAAAATTTAATTTCTTTAATTTTTTTTAACTCTGTATCTATTGAATATGTAGTATAAAATGTAATCAAATCGTATAGAGAATAATATATTCTTTAAGTTATAATAACGTTAAATGTCAATAAATAAAATTTAACTGTTAAATCTTCAAATAAGGCTACCTCCGGTTGACCAATTATAACCAAAATCTAATCACTTGTTCTTCTGGATGTAAACTTGAGGAATACGAAAAAATTATAATTTTTGGAATTGTGGTATTGAAGTTATGGAATCCGGAACTTTTGTCACATACACACAGACACACACACAGACACACATACATACAGACATCATCGTAAAAATGGTAAAATCGTATTATAGGGACCCTAAAACATGCTTATTTAGTTAAAACTCATCATTGAATTTTTTGACCAAAGACAATACCTTCCTTACCTAAAGGTGACGGAAAGTAAAAATATAAGTTATTGCAAATAAAAACTGCATTAGTTTAATTTTTATTTTGAACATACAACAAGTTTTTAAATAGGTACACTCGAGTGACAACTACTTTAAGTAGAAAATTCTGGGCCTTAACCATAAATTCGTAATGTCTCATCGAAATTAACGTTGCTGATATATTTATACGGAAACAAAATTAAAATCACTTGTCACATCTTTCGCCAGTCCTCATGAATATTAAAACAATATTGCCATCACCATCCCAATTTGCAGAGACCTCTTCCCCTCTGATTACATTAGTGTAACGAGTTCGCTGGTAATGCAATTTTCAGCGAGAAATAAAAAATCGAGACAAAAGATGTTCAACAGATATCAATGCCGCCTTATTTTCCAGAGCTTGGCGTTTTTTCGCTCACAAAAGAGCAAGCCATGCATGCGACGATTGTTTCACTGCATTCGCTTGAAATAAAAAGAACTTATCGTGGCAGCGGTGATGACGATGACTGACGATGAACGATGGAAGCAGAAGAAGGAAAGAAAGAGAAGATGCATCTACAGTTAGAGTTACGGAGTACCAGCAGAGGTTGAGGTATTCTGTGATGAACGAACAGTCGAGACAAAAATTTATGTTTACGGAAACGGAAAATTACGGCTTTCAGAACACAGTAAAATCGCTGACGGTACGGGCAGGCTTGGATTCAGGGAGATGCGTACACTACAAAGAATAAATTACCAAAGAATTAGAGGTTTATCTACGAAGGATTAACGTACAAGTTCATTACACGTAGCTACAAAAGTTAGTTACATTGCAGGTAAACTATTCTATTTAAAACCTCTCAGTATATTCTAGTAAACATTCTCTATTACTGTATATTTGATGGTAAGGTAAAAGTACTAGTAGTTGACACTTTAAGAAATGAAAATGTGTAATGCTGCTGTTTAAAAACATGGTTTAATGTTTAGCAAAAATACAAGCCATTATTCGAATTCATTAACGTCTTTGGCAGTAATATGCCTATAAAAATAACAACTAAAATTAATTATTTTATAAAAAATCTGTTGTGGCCAGCACAATACCTTCCGTCAATAATGTGTATTATGTATAAATTCCATACGTAAATTTTCTTGCAAAAGATTCTAAATTTCCAATAAAATTATTCCATAAACAAACTATATAAATTGCACTTCACACTTACATCTCCTTTTTCTTTAGCTTTCCCCATTTGTTAGGGGTCGCTATTTTTTTATTTTCTTTTTCCACTCATTTTTGTTTTACGTGTCGTTCTCATTCAGTTCATTTTCTCTCAAGTCTTCCGCAATACAGTCCTTCCATCTTATCTTTGGCCTTCCTCTGTTTCTTCAATCTTCTATTACTAAGCTATTCATTCTTCATTCAATATATATTCTTCATTTCTCCTCATGACATTTTCAAAGCAATGTAATCATCTCGCTTGTATCTTTCTAGAAACTTGTAACACTAGAGTGATCTTTCCGTGTCTTCCCCAACATCTATTTCAACATCCTCATCTCTGCCACATTAATTTACTTTTTATTTATACTGACATCTGTCAATTTGAATTATATGAATATATTAGTAGTTTCCATGTTTAGCATAGCTGGCTGATTTATAAAATTTAATTTCTTTAAAATTCTTTAACTCTATATCTATTGAATATGAAGTATAAAATGTAATCAAGTCGTATAGAGAATAATAACGTTAAATGTCAATAAATCAAATTTAACTGTTAAATCTTCCAATGTGGCTACTTCCGGTTCACCAATTAAGTCATTATTTTTATTTTCTTCTTTCACTCATTTCTGTTTTGCGTGTCGTTCTCATTCAGTTCCTTTTTTCAATACAAAAGAAAGGTTAGAAACTGGTGAATAGATTGACCGGTACATCAGATGGTCAAACTATACACAAATCGGAATAGATAAGAGATAGAATAGAATACCTCGACTAAGGTAACAAAAAAAAATCACACATCAAATTTTGATGTTACGACAGGTTGGACAATCCAAAAATTGTAGGACATGTATAGGATGCAGTCGACCCAGAACAACTCTACAATTGACGGATTAAGAAAACGCATTAAGATGATTAAAAGTGATGCAGGCTTAAATGAAATCACAATAAGTGTTCAAAATGGCCACCATTGTCAATACACTCTGAAGACGTCGACGAAATGATGTAACTATTATTCTTTCAATATCCTACAAATTGTCATATGTGACATTTTGTGTTATAGTGCTATTCTTCGAGTAATAAAACCTGGCTGAGAATCAACACTTATTTTATTTACATATATTTAAAAAGGTGCGAACGTTTGGAAGATGACGATTCGGAAAACGGTCGAAATAATTTTTCCGGGCTGCGGCAGCGTTTCTCTGAGCTTTACAGGCCAGCACAATGTCTGTATGCTCACTATCCGTAAAGGTAAGCATATTTACTGATTATAACTTTTATAATAATTATTAATCGATCTATTTGTCAAAATTTATTTGACAACTCACATTTGTCAAAAACAATTGTTTCATTGTTATTGCCACTGGATTAAATTATTACAAAAATACCTAAACGACTCGTTAATTTATGGGGGGGGGGGGTTAAAAATGCTAAAAAAATTGAGGTTTCGAAAAAAGTTATTAAGAAATATTGTTAATCTCGACGAGTTCTATCACTGATTAAATTTAATGTACTTATTTCTGTTACACCCTGTATTTTATGAAACAGAGACTCACCATTTCATTGCCCCCGACAAAAAAAATAGAACACAAAAGATTAAAAGAGTACACTCTCATTTGACCGAGAATAAATTTTTCAGAAAAATCGGCATACCATTACCACAAAATTTGCAAATCTGATGAAAAATTTCAGTGATGTATTAATTTATAATAGTATATTCATTCTGTACGCATATACAGTAATCATGAGCTTTCTGTGCGGCTTTCCAGATTGCGCGCGGAGCAATGGTTGAAGCAATATTGCGTTAATATTCATGATGACGTGGAATCCTGCCAGGATTGCTCTGCGCGTTGCGAATTTGTTTTTGGCGCTGCTATCGATAGTCGAGGATTAGTCTTGGGAATAATTTGTCTTCTGTTTTGGTTTTGTTTTGCATTTATGAAAACAATGCTCATTGTGTTTATAACGCTGTATATCAGTATCATATTGCAGGTGAATTATACACACTACATACGAATATTTTATGTGGGATGGTTTGCCAAAACATTCAATACTTATCACGCCATCTAATGAAAAATTGATGAAAGATTCTAGGATACTATTTTGCGGTTTGCATTTCTGTAATTTATGTCAGGTGGTTATAATAATAACTCATTATTTCTACAAAATATGTATATTACTATACAGGTCGATATTACATGACGAGCTTATGTAACCTTTATTTTATTTTAAAAACTATTTATTATTAATTTTACAAAATTTGATATCTAGGAGGTTTCCGACATGACCATATCAATTAAAATATTTTCATAGTAGTGACACTTCTGATTTAACCGGAAATAATACTTAGCTTTCTTATTTTAACATTCAATTAAAAAAAAAAAAAATTCATGCTAAAAATCGTATATCCAGATTTTAATAAATAAGCACGTTTTAAGGTCTCTATAATCCGATTTTAATATTTTTACGATGATGTGTGTGTGTGTGTGTATGTGTGAGTGTGTGTGGATGTGTGTGTGTATGTGCGTGTGTGGGGATATTGGATGGACGATTTCTCAAAAACTATAATACTTAATATCTGTTTAACTATACGTATTGCTCAATCGGACATTACTGGGAAGAGCTGAAAAGGTTTTCGTAATAATTAGACAACCGGGAGTAGCAGAATCTTAAAATAATTCTTCTAAATATTATTTTTTTGAATTTTTTTGTTCTTGCTAATATTAAAAAAGGGTTCATTTTTCTATCTGGTACATATAAATATTGTATTATACTTTTTATAGATTTAGAAATAAAGAAATATAAGATATATAATAATCTGTTGTAATAAATCTCACATTTCAAATAATGTCAAGGGAACCAATTGAAAACTTAAAATGTTTATAACTGATAAATGTCAGTGTCAAAAATCCAGAGACAATACTGAAGATTTTTTCTGGGAAGTACATACATTATATTATTTCTTATAGTATTAATAGCTAAATATTTAAAATTATAGGTATATATATATACCCTTCAAAAATACTGTCAATTCTGACAATGAATTGTAAATATTTCGAAATAACACAAGAGTAGGACAAAATTTCGTCATAGAATGAATTTAAAATTAAAAAATCTAAATATAAATAAATAAATAAATAAATAAATAAATAAATAAATAAATAAATAAATAAATAAATAAATAAATAAATAAATAAATAAATAAATAAATAAATAAATAAATAAATAAATAAATAAATAAATAAATAAATAAATAAATAAATAAATAAATAAATAAATAAATAAATAAATAAATAAATAAATAAATAAATAAATAAATAAATAAATAAATAAATAAATAAATAAATAAATAAATAAATAAATAGTAGTATTTTTGGTGTAGATTGTTGCAGATATGGGGGCCCGTGTCAGAATGATAGCTACTAATTATGTATATAGATGTCAAATATCATAATTTAGTGATTTTCCAATACCATGTGTTTTATTTTCCTCCAGTAAATTCTATACTCCTGGTGACAAATTTACTACATACGTGAATTTATAAAATCTTGAAATTTTTAATGAAAAATTCTGACATTTGACATCTATGTACATAATTACTAATTGTCAGTTTGACAACAATGTCACATGACTGCTCGCGCGCTATAATTATTTAACCAAAAATGGAAGTGGCACGAGGTATTGTGCTGGCCACAACAGATTTTTTTATAAATAGAACGGTAGTTTTTAAGCCGGATCAGCCGGATTTAGTAGTAGCGTCGGATAACCGTCCCATCCCTAATTTTAACAAGGTATATTATAAAACAACTATTATGTATTTATTATGTCCAGTGGTTATTAGAGAGTAAAAACTTTTATTACATATGTTATTTTATATTTATTTTGTTTCATTTAACATAATAGTTAAATAGAAAAAAATTATACCAACCATCTGAGCGATCACTGGAATTTATTCCATTTAAATTTGTTTTGAAAACAAACAATTCCCAAGAAACAAAAGCAAACAGAAACAGTTGAAAAATCAACAAAACAACTGCATTAGTGTGTGGAAGAGGTCACTGAAGTCGCAAGTATGAAATATATTCAGCTTCTATGAAACTTGGGAGTCTGCAATGCTAACACGAAACCGCTATCGTTTTCTTCGTGTTGCAGATAACTTTATTCACTTGACGGGAATGTCTGTGGACAGTCTTACGAGATAATACGACGAAATTATTCGTAGAGCATACAAATGTGCTTAAACTAGTTTATTATGTTAAAGTGCCACCGGATGGTCTTTTTAGTTTCGATAAGTTTGCGGGTCGGACAATATCTCCCGTTCCCGTGTTAAATATTCAGTTTTGAACAATTGGACAAATTGTATTTGGACTTTGGACATCCATAACTCGATGCCAGCTTGATTAAATTCTCCATTTTATTAACTAGGATTCATTGTTTAGTACCGAAGACAAGAAAGGACTTTTGCAGTGTTACGTGTTAGTATTCTCCTTGAGAAATTCAACGACAAAAGGAGAAATAATGATTACAGCGCTCCAGGGAACATGTTAATGAAATGGAAGATATTAGAATTTGCAACCAAATTATGACTTAACTCACAGACATATTTCCAAGTAAATCAAAATTATTTAAATGGGAACATTCATACTTAAATGTATTCATTCTATGTGAGACCGTGCATTAGCGATATTTGTATTATTATTAGAAGATCAAAATGTTCCTAAAAAGAAATTATCATTTTACTCTAAAGATTAATTGTTGAAATAAGAAAAAAAATAAGATATACGTACAGTTGCGTCTAAAAGTTTTGAGCCAAACAAATTTTTAAACCATATTATTATATGTATTGCATGTAAAGGTAATACAAAAAATAAACAGTAAAACTAATAAACATTTGCATTTGTGCATAAAATATCATATTATAAACCACAAACTATATAAATAAAATTATGGTGTGACAATAGTACATTAAAAAATCTGTTGTGGCCAGCACAATACCTTCCGTCATTCTCGTGTATAATGTATAAATTCCATAATTTTTCTTACAAAAGATTCTAAATTTCCAGTAAAATTATTTCATAAACAAACTATTCAAATTGCACTTGACACTGGCATCTTCTTCTTCTTTAGCTTTTCCCATTAGTTAGGGGTCGCTATTTTTGCATGTCGTTCTCATTCAGTTCCTTTTCTCTCAAATCTTCCGCAATACAGTCCTTCCATCTTATCTTCGGTTTTCCTCTGTTTCTTTAACGTCCTATTACTAAACTATTCATTCTTGTTCAAATATAATTCTTCATTTCTCCTCATGACATGTTCAAACCAATGTAATCGTCTTTCTTGTATCTTCCTAAAAACTTGTAACACTAGAGTTATTTTCTTACCGTATCTTTCCGTGTATTCCCCAATATCTGCTTCAACATCCTCATATCTGCCACATTAATTTACATTTTATTGATACTGACATCTGTCAATTTGAATTATATGAATATATTACTAGTTCCCAAGTTTGGCAAAGCTGGCTGAATTATAAAATTTAATTTCTTTAAAATTCTTTAACTCTGTATCTATTGAATATGAAGTATAAATTGTAATCAAATCGTATAGAGAATAATATATTCTTTAAGTTATAATAACGTTAAATGTCAATAAATCAAATTTAACTGTTAAATCTTCAAATGAGACTACTTCCGGTTCACCAATTATAACCAAAATCTAATCAGTTGTTCCTCTGGATGTAAACTTGAGGAATACGAAAAAATTATAATTTTTGGAATCGTGGTATTGAAGTTATGGAATCCGGAACTTTTGTCACACACACACAGACACACAGACACACATACATACAGACATCATCGTAAAAATGGTAAAATCGTATTATATGGACCCTAAAACGTGCTTATACACTAAAAACTCATCATTGAATTTTTTGACCAAAGACAATACCTTCCTTACCTAAAGGTGACGGAAGGTAAAAACAAGGATCATAAGGCAATCTGTTAACATACGAGTCCGAGTACATTAATGGTCTATGAAACATGTTTTTTATACATTTTTTTCTATTATAAAAATATGACTTGACAAAAATATGACAATTGTTACCTTCCGTCACCTCTAGGTAAGGAAGGTATTGTCTTTGGTCAAAAAAATTTCAGTGATGTTTTTAGTGAATGAGCATGTTTTAGGGTCCCTATAATACAATTTTACCATTTTTACGATAATGTCTGTATGTATGTATGTGTGTGTGTGTGTGTGTGTGTGTGTGTATGTGTGTGTGTGTGTGTGTGTGTGTATGTGACGATCTTTCGGATCGCATATCTCCAATACCACGATTCCAAATATTATATTTTTTCGTATTCCTCAAGTTTAGATCCATATGCAGACGTGGTACGATTTTGGTTATAATTGGTCTACCGGAAGTACCCTCACTTGCAATTTTTAACAGTTTTTCTTGAAAAAGGCATTTAAATAATTAAAGATTACATTATTCTCTATACGATTGGATTGCATTTTTTACTTCATATTCAATAGATATAGAGTTAAAGAATTATGAAGATATTAAATTTCATAAATCAGCCAGCTATGTTAACCATGGAAACTGCTAATGTATTCAGATAATTCAAGTTGACAGATGTCAATATCAATGAGACAGAAATGAATGAAGGATGTTGAGATAGATGTTGGGAAATGGCTCGAATGATAGAAGTTTCTAAAAAATTATAGGAGAGACGATTACATTGGTTTGAATATGTAATGAGGAGAAATGAAAAATATATTGGAAGAAGAATGAATAGCTTAGTAGTAGAATGTAGAAGAAACAGAGGAAGATCATAGATAAGATGGAAGGACTGTACTGCGGAAGACTTGAGAGAAAAGAAACTGAATGAGGACGACACGCTAAACAGGAATGAGTGGAAGAAGAAAATAAAAAGTAGTGAGCCCTAACGAATGGGAAAAGCTAAAGAAGAAGATGTCAGTATCAAGTGCAATTTGCATAGTTTGTTTATGAAATAAATAGGATATTTTGTTTGACAAGCAGATATGGAGGCCCGTGTCAAAATGAAAGCTATTAATTATGTCCATTACTGACAAATGGCAGAAAATTAGGACATTTGTCAGTTATGGACATAATTAATGGCTGTCATTCTGATACGGACCCCCATACCTGATTGCCAAGGTCAGTAAAGTCACGTGATTCCTCGCGCCCTATACATAAATTTTCTTGCAAAAGATCCTATATTTATGTCCAGGGACAACTACATTAGACTTCTTGTTTAGTAATAAAATTTGGAGCGTACAATTTTTCTCAAAACATCTGTTACATGCGTTGTTATTGAAAGGAATTATTTCAAACTTATTTAAAATAAAATTCTAAAAATATAGGAACTAATTAACCATGATTAGGCATGTGCAACGTACGGCCCTCGATGTGATTTTATCCGGCCCTTATAACAATTTTCAAGTCTTACTTAACCTGGCCCTCAGAATTTAAAAAATGTTTTCTATTAATTTCGTCAATATGTTTGCCGCTACTACTTTCAAGCTTCCAAACCATCACAATCACAAAACATGTTTTGATATGGAAAAAATTGAAATTCCAAAAGTTTCAAACTCCCGCGTGTTGTTTTGGCAAGTAGAGCGTCAAACCTAATTGAAGAAGAATACTTCCATTGACCGTAACAAACAGTTTGCTCCATCTTCTCTTTGTAAAAACGCATTGTGTTTAAGCAGAGTCAGAGACAAGCCAGATAAACAAACTTACACGGAAGCACGGTCCGTGAATTTACAGCATATCGATTATGATGCTTCAGCTGCAACGTTGTCTGTGTCCCTACTCGGTGAACTGCAAGAGTTGCTCGGCTATGCGAGCGCGACTCGCTGATTGGACACCAGCCATGCACATGGAGTTATTTTTGTAAATCGCTGAATAGTCACCGGAGTTGTGAAGTTGAATATTGAGAGGAAATAGAAACAACTCTATTGGAATTGTTACAAAAATATCCGAGATAAATGTTTTCTTCAACGGAGCACCGTTTGTTACATGCTAGAATAATACTTCTATTCTCTCGTTTCAGATACGTGAATGTTGTTATAGACTGAAGAATACATTGTGTTGAAAATTTATCGGTGTAGTAGAATACAATATGAGATATAAAACCTTTGTGCTGTTTCATATATTTGTGATCTTCTGTTCCAAAAGTAATATTTTTCTTGCAATATTTTAATGAGAGTGGTTCTACTTTCCGGGTAGTTATAATAGTTATTTTTATAGTTTAAAGTAGCGACTGAGGGTATAGATTCCTGCCTGACAATAGCAAGGGCTGCAACTAGTTCAGTCTGCAATGATTTTCAACAAGAATCACCAGTGCCCGCTTAGTGGGGGGAGGGGGTTATAGCGGTACATCGAGCAAACCGCATACTTAAATATGATTTTTTAATAAAAATTTGAAATGAAGTAAATTATAAACTGATTACAACAGAAATATATCGAAAAAAAATCTGATGTGACCAGCACAATACCTTCCGTCAATCCTGTGTATTATGTACAAAATCCATACATAAATTTTCTTGCTAAAGATTCTAAATTTTTGGTATTATGTGATTCCCTTTCTCGGCAACTGAATTCCATACTCCTGATAACAAACAAATAATAATAAGAAATTATGATATTTTGAATGAAAAATTATAACACTTGTCAGTTATGGACATAATTAATTGCTGTCATTTTGACACGGGTCCCCATATCTGCTTGCCAAAGTCAGCAAAGTGATGTCAGTACACGCGCCCTATAAATAAATTTTCTTGCAAAAGATCCTATATTCCCAGTAAAGTTATTTCATAAACAAACTATGCAAATTGCACTTGACACTGACATCGTCTTCTTTAGTTTTTCCCATTCGTTAGGGGGTCGCTATTTTTTATTTTCTTTTTCCACTAATTTTTGTTTTACGTGTCGTCCTCATTCAGTTCGTTTTCTCTCAAGTCTTCTACAATACAGTCTTTTCATCTTATATTTGGTCTTCCTATGTTTCTTCCACCTTCTATTAATATATTCATCTCTCCTCATGACATGTTCAAACCAATGTAATCGTCCCTTTTATATCTAGAAACTTCTAACACTAGAGTTTCTTCCCTTATTCTTTCATTGATTTAAATTTATTGATACTGACATCTGTCAATTTGAATTACCTGAATATATTAGCAGTTTCCATGGTTAAGTTAGCATAGCTGGCTGAATTATGAAATTTATGTGAAATTTATTATTTGTATTCTTCTTTAACTCTATATCTGTTGAATATCAAATATAAAATTCAACCAAATCGTATAGACAATAATATGTTCTTTAAGTTATAATAACATTTAACTGAGTTTTTCAAGAAAAACTGTTAAAATCTTCAAATGAGGGTACTTCCGGTTGACCAATTATAACCAAAATCTAATCAAGTCATATGGTTGTAAGGAAGAAGAATACGCAAGAATTGTAATTTTTGGAATTCTAATATTCGAGATATCGTGTCCGAAACGGCGGTCACACACACACACATACACACACACACACACACACACACGCACAGACGAACACACACACACGCATACAGACATCATCGTAAAAATAGTAAAATCGTATTGTAAAGACCCTAAAACGTGCTTATTCAATGAAAACTCACCACCGATTTTTTTGACCAAAGACAATACCTTCCTTACTTAGAGGTGACGGAAGGTAATAATTGAATTTAGTATAATTCCTTGTTTCTAAAACGGACATCACGTTACGCTGCTATGTTGCGATAGTACGAGAAGGATATACTATCACTTCTATATTTTTCTATTGTAACTACACCTAATATTTATATTTACGTATTTTCTATAATTTTAAAATCATTCTATGAGCAAATTTTCTCCATTTCTACTAAATATTCAAGGTTTTTCCAATTCATTAACGAGATTGGCGTTATATCTGAAGGGTTTATGTAATATACCTATAATTTTAAATATATAATTAATAATACAATAAGAAATATTAAATATCGTTCCCAGAAAAAGCCTTCAGTACTATTTCTGAATTTTCAGTACTAATTCTGAATGGCCTTAGTGACATTTATCTGTCAATTACAGACATTTTAATTTCTCAAGTAGTTACCATGGAGATGTTTGGGCTATGAGCAGGCTATGAGATTTACTACAACAGATTATTTTATAGGTTTTATATCTACATATATCTTTAAATCTATAGAAGGTATAATAAAAAATTAAATGTGTCGGATAGAGAATTTCGTTTTTTAAAATTTGTAATAACATAAATTTTCCAAAAATAATATTTAGAAGATTTTTGTTAAAATACTGCTACTTCCGGTTGTCCAATTGTTACCAGAATTTATTCAACTCTTTCAATTACTGTTAGATTGAGGAATCCATAGTTACACAGGTTTTTAATCTTATAGATTTTGAGAAATCGAATCTCTAACAACCTCACACACATCCACACACACACCCACACACACACCCACACACACACACACACACACACACACACACAGACATCATCGTAAAAATGTTATTATCGGATTCTAGGGACCTTAAAACGTGCTTATTCACTAAAATCTGGATATGCGATTTTTAGCATGATTTCAATACCTCTCTTAGCGAGAGGTAAATTACTGTTCTATTTTTTTCTGTCCATCACTGTACATACATTACGTACGTACAGTAAAATTTTTGAAAGATGTCCAATCAAGGTCATCTACGAATCGTTTGAATTCAGATTTTTGCTCCGCCCATTCTGCCAAATTCAGTAGTGTCGTTTGCTTAGTTTTTATGAGGGTACATAAGATACTACTGTTATTTTATTATTATAAAATTATATGTTACAATAAAAGCATTGAAATTTCAAAAATAAATCAACTGGTAAGTTTATTAGGAAGTGTAAAATCAAATATGTGAAAAATAAGATACTGACTCAATGTCAATGTCAGTGACACTGACAGAAAATAGCGTTATTCGTACGGCTATGATTCAAGGTAATGTATCTGAATTAATAAATAAACTTACGTTACAGCGAAAGTATTATCAACAACGAGCATCGTTTTAAAATGGAATGTCCTAACTTAGTCGAAACAATATAAATTTTGACAAGCGTGTTATATCCATCCCTATCGTACACGCTTATAGATTTTGCAAAGGGTAGAGATAAATGTATGTCAATTTGTTAATTCTTTCATGAAACAGATGACCTTGATCGGACATCTTTAAAAAAAATTATTATACATACATTATATACGTATAATGTACATTATTTTGGATATTATATATTGTAGAAAGATTATAGCAAGCAAATTTAAAAGCTGTTTATTTGTGAGTTTATACGAAACAAGAAATTATTCCGCATATTTTTACTTATTTTTACATACAAAGACATTTGAAATGGTGATTTATTCTATTTTGATAAAGGACACATCAACATGAAACTTAAATAGGTTGCCTGCTACTATGAAGTTGCAAAACTAATTGAATTTTCCGGGAAAACGAGTTGGGAAAATTGATGTTATTTTTGTGGCGTTTCCATCATATTTCATCATTTATGTTTGTGTGTATAGACGTAGGCCTGCTGTATCTCCCAGTCCAGCATCACATATATGAAGAGTTATTCAGTTAGAAGATACGAGAACGCGGTATTATATTTCAATAATTGATATATTTCCTCATTTAACGAGCGGATGCTTTCTGTTCTATTTTACGACACCGACACGAAATGAAGTCACCATTCTTTCACATGGCTATTAAGATAAATGACAACAATCAACGTTAGTGCATTGTTTTTGCTTAGTTGCTGGTTAATAGTGATAAGCGTTATTCTATTCTATTGTTTTAATTACGAAATTCTTGATTGATTTTAGATGATGGAGACATGGTTGATTTTTTCAGCCTTGTTCTATTTAGTAAATCTTGTTGCTCCCATCTTTGTTTAAGATTAAAACAATAATGTAATCTTACTGACAAATGCACTTACATATTATTACTTTAAGTAGGTTGAAATAATTGATTTTTATGGAGTCTAAAACTAAAATATTTGAGGATCTTATTTCGAATCTGAGATAATAAAAAAAATCTACTTTTCTTAATCCTTATCGTTAAATATTTTTGTAATTCAATTTAACTAAAGTTCATGATTAAATATTAGAAAATGGATGTTAAGTAACACATATAAAAAAAATCTGATGTGGCCAGCACAATACTTTCCGTCAATTCTGTATAAAATCCATACATAAATTTTCTTGCAAAAGATTCTAAATTTCCAGTAAAATTATTTCATAAATACACTATGCCAATTGCTCTTGACATTGACATCTTCTTCTTTAGCTTTTCCCATTCATTACGGGTCGCTATTTTTTATTTTCTTCCACTCATTTCTGTTTTGCGTGTCGTACTCATTCAGTTCCTTTCTCTCAATTCTTCCGCAATACTGTCCTTCCATCTTATCTTATCTTTGGTCTTCCTCTATTTCTTTACCTTCTACTACTAAGTTATTCATTCTTCTTCCAATATATTCTTCATTTCTCCTCATGACATATTCAAACCAATGTAATCGTCTCTTCTGTAACTTTTTAGAAACTTCTAACACTAGATATTTCACTTCTTTCATTCCTTACCGTATCTTTCCGTGTCTTCCCCAACATCTATCTCAACATCCTCATCTCTGCCACATTCATTTACTTTTCATTGATACTTGACATTTGTCAATTTGAATTATCTGAATATATTAGCAGTTTCCATGGTTAGCATAGCTGGTTGATTTATGAAATTTAATATCTTTATAATTCTTTAACTCTATCTATTCTCTAGCTTTTTCCATTCGTTAAGGGCCGCTATTTTTTATTTTCTTCTTCCACTCATTTCTGTTTTGCGTGTCGTTTTCATTCAGTTCCTTTTCTCTCAAGTCTTCCGTAATACAGTCCTCCCATCTTATCTTTGGTCTTCCTCTGTTTCTTCCACCTTCTATTACTAAGCTATTCATTCTTCTTCCAATATATTCTTCATCTCTCCTCATATGACATGTTCAAACCAATGTAATCGTCTCTCTTTTATCTTTCTAGAAACTTGTAACACTAGAGCTATTTCCGTACCGTATCTATCAACATCTACTTCAACATCCTCATCTCTGCCACATTCATTTACTTTTTATTGATACTGGCATCTGTCAATTTGAATTATATGAATATATTAGTAGTTTCCATGTTTAGTATAGCTGGCTGATTTATAAAATTTAATTACTTTAAAATTCTTTAAGTCTATATATATTGAATATGAAGTATAAAATGCAATCAAATCGTATAGAAAATAACATATTCTTTAAGTTATAATAACGTTAAATGTCAATAAATCAAATTTAACTGTTAAATCTTCAAATGAGGCTACTTCCGGTTCACCAATTATAACCAAAATCTGATCAGTTGTTCTTCTGGATGTAAACTTGAGGATTACGAAGAAAATATAATTTTTAGAGTCGTGGTATTAAAGTTATGCGATCCGAAACTTTCGTCACACACACACACAGACACACACACACACACACACACACACACACATACATACATACATACATATACAGACATCATCGTAAAAATGGTAAAATCGTATTATAGGGACCCTAAACCATAATTATTCACTAAAAACTCTTCATTGAATTTTTTGACCAAAGACAATAAAAATTGGAAAATATGGGATCAGTCTACTGTAGGACGCAATACGGTTAATAATTTTTATCTTTTTAATGTACACAGATAAAATTCATGCTCTCTGAATAACTATGACCATGTTCCCAAGTTGTAATTAATTTTGGTAATAAAATCCCAACTAGAAGTAAATTAAAACAGCAGCAAACCAAGTTTAAAATGCTCTCATTTTCACATATGCAGTGGGTACATACCATACGATCTCACACTATAACCCGCTTAACTCAGTTCTAATTGGGCACGTTCGCTGCGTCCTAAGGGACAGATAACTCGCGTAGTCTGCACCAGCACTGCAGTTGCACTACGTGCTCGAGACATGCAGAAAGTGCAGACGGGGTGGAGTTAGAGTAAGTGATTTGCGGACTGATTGTGGCGTACGATAAATAAGATGTTACTAAGAATTTACTTTTCTCTCGCTCTCAACTTTGTAATTTAAATTATAAATATAAAAGTAATAATAAAGAAAATAAACATTGGTCCCTATTTTTTCAATCATATTATATACATATTGTCTTCAAGATCTAGTACACGAAATTAATATAAATCATTTTATAATTGGGTAATAAGATACTAATTTTTTACCTCTCGCTAAGAGAGGTATTGGATTCATGCTAAAAATCGCATATCCAGATTTTATTGAATAAGCACGTTTTAAGGTCCCTACAATCCGATTTTAACATTTTTACGATTATGTCTGTGTGTGTGTGTGTGTGTGTGTGGATGTGTGTGTGTGTGTGTGTGTGGGATGTTGGAAGGACGGTTACTCAAAAACTATAAGACTTAAAATTTGTTTAACAACGTATTTCCCAATCGGACATTCATGGGAAGATCTGAAAAGGTTTTGGTAACAATTGGACAACCGGAAGTAGAAGATTCTTGAAAAAAAATCTTCTAAATATTATTTTTTGAAAATTTTTCTTGATAATATTAAAGAAAAATAAATTCTCTTTCTGATACATTTAAATATTTTTATACATATTTTATAGATTTAGAGATAAAAGGAATATAATATATAAAATAATGTTGTAATTAATTTTACAACCGAAAGGATGCCATGAAAAATAGTTGCAAATTTAAATTATTTGTAACTGACAGGTAAATGTCAGTGTCAGAAATAATGAGTAATGAAAGAAAAATGTATTTGGAGAATCCCTTAATTCTTGATCTGTGACTATTATGGAGATGACAAGTCTAGGTTGAAGGACTTAAATTTGTTTCAAACATTATGAGACAATGTACACCAGTACTGTAGACTACAGTAACTTTGAATTGCGAAAAAGCTATCAAATTCTTCTCAAGTAAGTTGAAAATATTGACAAAATTACACATCGATATAAGAATAATCGGAGTGCAATCTATCCGTCACTTTATTAAAGGGAATTAAGGTTATTTAGATATAACAAGTATGAAAAAATAAAATGTAAAAGAAGATATATAAGAATAGATGCACAATCCAGATATATACATTTTAGACCGCCGAAAATTAATGTTTTTACTAGAAGAATATGAAGAGAAAGTAAACAAAGTTGTTCGAATTGAAAATTGCTGTTACCAGCCTAATATTTATATATGGTAAACTCTACTTTGTAATTTATTGTAACATAATTTATGGTAAAAAATCTTCATGTTGAGACATGCTATTATTGAATAATAAAGAAGTTTATACGTCATAGATTTATATGAATATATTATTTGTATTTATAAAAATAATCTTTGCTTTATACATACAGCCAGGTAAAATATACGGCGAGAGGTTATGTGCTGGCCACATCAGATTTTTTTTATTGTATACGAGGGTGGTTTGAAAAGTCCGTGCAAAAATGAAAACTACTTAATTTCTCGGGATATTTTTTTATTATTTTTCAACGTAGTCTCCTTTCAGACTTATACACTTCGTCCAACGCTGCTCCAGTTTGTTGATCCCTTCCAAAATAATAACATTGCAATCACCTCCTCGTTTGAATAAAATCTTCTTCCCGCCAACCATTTCTTCATATTGGGGAACAAGTAGAAGACCGAAGGAGCCAAATCTGGAGAACAGGGAGGATGTGGAACGAGTTGGAAATATAATTCCATAAATTTTGCGGCTACAATCACAGATGAGTGAGCTGGTGCGTTGTCGTGATGGAAAAATACTTTTTTGTGGACCAATCAAGGACGTTTTTCTTGCAGCTCGGTGTTCAAACGGTCCAATAACGATGAATAGTATGCACCTGTAATAGTTTTACCCTTTTCCAAATAGTCGATGAGAATTATTCTGGAGTAGTGACCTCGATAGGGCGTCCAGGACGTTCAGCGTCACTTGTGCTCATATGCCCACTCTGAAAATTTTGAAACCACTTATAAACTGTTCTAATCGAAGGTGCAGATTCACCATAATGTTTACCAAGCTTCTCCTTAGTCTTCTGAGGCGAATTGTCTTTCATAAAATAATGTTTGATCGACACACGAAATTCTTTTTCTTCCATTTTTTGAAAATCACTCGACTTTCTCAATTTAAATGAACGTCAAATACAGAGAAATAGACCGATCTGATTGAAACTTGATGAGCGTTCTTCCAAGACATGTCACTAACTAAACATAACCTCGATATGTACCAGTGTTGCCATCTCTCGAACTTTGCACGGACTTTTCAAACCACCCTCGTAAGTGGATAGGTTCAAATTCATTTCTTTGACTTCTAAAATCCTTGCAATTTCGACTATAATAGCGAAAACCGCTTATGGTGAACTTATAGCAATAGAAAATAGGTTTTACTTACACGCTCTTTCGGTTCACAATCGTTTACACAACCACTATATAGAGAGAATTGACCTGAGAAGTACTCAGTGTGGAAATATTCTTAGTAAAAATGCCTTGCAAGAACGACCACTAACAAATTGTTTCACTGGATGCTGTTAGTCGTGGGCCGTATTCCACTATTTGCTGATAATTTTCCATGTGATGAAGAAGAAGAATATATTGGAAGACGAGTGAACAGCTTAATAGTAGAAGGTAGAAGAAACAGAGGAAGACCAAAGATAAGATGGAAAGGCTATATTGCGAAGGACTTGAGAGAAAAGGAACTGAATAAGGACAAGGAAAATATAAATGAGTGGATGAAGAAATTCAAGAATAGCGACCACTAACGAGTGAGAAAAACTAAAGAAGATGTCAGTGTCAAGTGCAATTTACATAGTTTGTTTATGAAATAATTTTACTGGAAATATATATTTTGCAAATATATATATGGAATTAGAACATAATACACGGAATTAACGGAAGGTGGTCAATTTTTTTTTCTTTAATTGGATTTATCCTGTTGGTAGCATAGATTTATTTATATGAGACAATACTCTAGCTGAAGAAAATGTAAGGCTTATAAAATTAAACTGTTATTATTAATAAAGGCGATGTAACCCAATATTTAAGAGCGTAATACTTGAATAACATATTTAGTTATTCCAAGCAATTTTCAATTCGCATTATTTATGTATGAAGTTATTCCCTTTGGTGTTATCCTAATTAATACAGAAATTCAAATCCTACCTATATTATCGATTTTTCCATTAATTTAGGCAGAGAGTTATTTTTCTCTGAAACTAGAACAGCATTAATGTCAGCTTTTTGTATCTGAAATGGCTTTTTCTTGTTACGGTAATACGACGCTGTTCCTGTTTGTTCTGCCCTCAATTAGCGATTGTTTACATGCCATCTGGGTTGCACATGACCTCATTGAGAAATTATTTTTTCAAAAATAGCGTTAATATCTTGTAAATAAAATTCTTGTTTTTACTTCTTTCCCAAACATTTGCTCAAATAAAGACAATACAAATGTCATGGAAAACAGATAATTCCTTAGGTTCATAATAAAAAAAAAAAAAAATTAATTTCTGATATTATTGCAAGTATGACCATTGCATAATTCATCTAAACTAATTTTAGAAAATATAAAAAATATTTCACAGATGATATCGTTTATGACGAAATCGGAAGTAGAATTCGGAATCTTTTCACAACGAAAAGTGGCATTTAAGTTCGTCCCCAATTTTGTTTAAAATTAACAACAAAGAAAATTGCCATTTGTTCCCGTTTTTTCAATTACCCTGTATACCAGGTACAGTTACCATATCTTATATAATACTTTTTCTACTTTGCGTTTATATAATGTCAATATGGAACCTAATTGCATATCGTAATGCCTTTCATTTTGATACGCATTTTTTTGTTTTAGTGTGTGTGTGTATGGGTGTGTGTGTGTGTGTGTGTGTGTGTGTGTGTGTGTGTGTGGGTGTGTGTGTGTGAATATTGGACGGGTGATATCTCAAAAATTATAAGACTGAATAACTGTTTAACTATGTATTTCTCAATCGGATATTAATGGAAAGAATAGAAAAGGTTTTGGTAGCAATTGGACAACCGGAAGTAGCAGATTCTTAAAAAAAATCTTCTAAATATTATTTTTAAATTCTCTATCTCATACATTTAAATATTTTATTATATCTTTTATTGATTTAGAGATAAAAAATATAATATATAAAATAATCTGTTGAATAAGTCTCACAGCAAATAATGCCATGGAAACTAATTGAAAAATAACATTGTCAGAAATCCGGAAACATTACTGAATACTTTTTCTGGGAAGTACCTGCATGTATTATATCTTATTGTATTAATAGTTAAATATTAAAAATTATAGGTATATTACATTTATCCTATAGAAATACTGTCAATCCCGACAATGAATTAGAAACATCTCGAAAAATTAGAAAAGTAGGACAATTTTTTTTCATAGAATGAATTTAAAATTTAAAAAATTAAACATTAAGAAAAGGTATAAGTAGAGTGTAGGTATACAAGAAATGTTAAATACCAATAGAGCGTGAGCAGTCATGTGACTTTGTTGGCCTTGACAAGCAGATATAGGGGCCCATGTCAAAATGATAGCTAGTAATTTTGTATGTATATAGATTTCAAATATCATAATTTAGTGATTTTCCAAATCCATGTGGTTTATTTTCCTCGACAAGTAAATTCCATTCTCCTGGGTGATAAATTAACAAGGTGAACTTAGAAAATCTTGAAATTTTGAATGAAAAATACTGACATGTGGCATCTTATGTATTTTCCTAAAAAATATCTAAAATTTCTTGAATAATAACTAGAATGTAATACCTCCGTATGTCGTACATATTTCCTTCGCGATTTATCCCGTTCTTGGTTGTATAACAAAATTTCATATTTTCAGTTTGCTGGTCTAATATAAAGAGAATCTCAATCTGTTTTCATCTGGGATGACGTCACCACGAAATGTTCTCTCTTTACGACATATCATGTCCACACCAGATACTTTTACTCTCTTTTTATCCCGCGTTATGATTTATATGACATGATTAGAAAAAAGATAAAACATATCTGTTTCCTTCGCGGGGCATATAAATCTTTTGTTTGTTTTTCTTTTCGCTCGCTGATCGCGGTTCTAAAATTTCAAAGGCAGAGCAAATTGGATGCTGTGTGTTGTCGGCTGATTCCGATGCAGAAATAATGAGATCTTATTTACAAATAGCGGAAAAGAAGAATTTGTTGGCGAAGGAAAAATATGTATGTATTGGTTTAAATATAGATTCTAGTTATATCAAGAGATTTTTAATTATGTCAAAGAGAGTCTATTCAAAGATTTTCTAGATAAAATAAATAAATAAATATTTCATCACGGCATATTACCCATTGCTGGGTGTGCCAATCTACTTCGTACACAGATATTGGTAATGATGGAATATTTGTACCGTGTGGGCGCTTACCAGGCGTCACCTCACGGGCACTTATTGCTGGCGTGGAGAGTGCGCCACAGGGGTCGCTTTATTTATTTGTTATTTTTCGCATCCAATTACTATTATATAAGTATACAGGGTGTTTATTTTAAATGGACCACCATTGCTATCTCGGGAACTATAAAAACTACAAAGACGGTTAAATGAGAAAAAAAATCTATTTCACAAGAAAGAAAGAATTTTTTTTTTTTCGATCAATGGTTCTCAAATCATGGGACCTAACTTTTTACCTTCCGTCACCTTTAAGAAAAGAAGGTATTGTTTTTTGTCAAAAAAATCCATGATGAGTTTTTAGTGAATAAGCACGTTTTAGGGTCCATATAATATGATTTTACCATTTTTACGATGATGTCTGTATGTATGTATGTGTGTTTGTGTCTATGTGTGTGTGACGAAAGTTTCGGATTGCATAACTTCAAACCACGATTCCAAAAATTATAATTTTTTCGTATTCCTCAAGTTTACATCAATAAGAAGAGGTGATTAGATTTTGGTTATAATTGGTTAACCGGAAGTACTCCCATTTGAAGATTTTAACAGTTTTTATTGGAAAAACGCAGTTAAATATCATTTATTGACATTTAATGTTATTATAACTTAAAGAATAATATTATTATCTATACGATTTGATTGCATTTTATACATCATATTCAATAGATAGAGTTAAAGAATTATAAAGATATTAAATTTCAAAATCAACCAGCTATGCTATACCATGGAAACTGCTAATAAATTCAGATAATTCAAATTGACAGACGTCAGTATCAATGAAAAGTAAATGAATGTGGCAGAGATGAGGATGTTGAGATAGATGTTGGGGAAGACACGGAAAGATACGGTAAGGAATGAAAGAAGTGAAATATCTAGTGTTAGAAGTTTCTAAAGAGTTACAGAAGAGACGATTACATTGGTTTGAATATGTCATGAGGAGAAATGAAGAATATATTGGAAGAAGAATGAATAGCTTAGTAGTAGAAGGTAAAAGAAATAGAGGAAGACCAAAGATAAAATAGAACTGTATTGCGGAAGACTTGAGAGAAAAGGAACTGAGTGAGAACGACACGCAAAACAGAAGTGAGTGAAAGAAGAAAATAAAAAATAGCGACCCCCAACGAATGGCAAAAGCTAGAGAAGAAGAAGATGTCAGTATCAAATACAATTTGCATAGTTTGTTTATGATATAATTTTACTGGAAATTGCGAATCTTTTGCAATTTATGTATGGAATTTATGCAAAATACACAGGATTGACGGAAGGTATTATGCTGCCCACATCAGATTTTTTATTCATGTTATAGTCTACCTGTATGCAACTCGACAATAGAAAATTCTCCACATACTATAAGGAAATACAAGGCAAGACGTTTTGTATAATCGAGAATTTTCAATCGTCTTGTTGTATAATATATGACTATCCATTTTTTTCATATTTCGATTTCAATAAAGTGATATTGATGGAGATATACTGATATTTTTCTCAGCCCTATTCATTACTCATGACTACTTATTTCTTTTTTGTTTTTTAACTAAAAAGTTGATGTTTTTAGTAAGAATGGAAAATATGTAAATTACACATGATAGAATTTGTTTATAAAACTTTATATCAAATAATTATTAAACATATATTATTTTTAAATATTGCCCCATCTGAATTTTTTAAAGTCTACGCCTATGGTGGAAGATATTTACAAGGCATCACCTCACAGGCACTTATGGCTGTTGTAGAAAGTACACAGAGATTACTTTTATGCTATAAATAATTGATTTCCATTTAACTTAAGTGCTACTGATATAATCTAATTTGTTAATAAATAATAGTGTGTACTACATACTATGATATTGTCCATACTGTAAATATATGACTAATTTAGTATTAATATACATCAATATTATCATTTACAATAATGATTTAATAATATGCATGGTAAAATAATACATTAAACAAATATGTAGCAAATGAAGTAGAAGTTATCGTAATAACCTAATAAACCTATATTTACATTATGTTGTATGAATACAATATTAATTTACATTATATTATACTACAGATAATGAAAATCTTACAAAATATATAATAAATTATTACTTACAAACACAATTTTCCACTTGTTTCTTCAAAACACATATTATTATTATTATTAAACAAAACACTATAAAAAATATTTATTTTTTCCATTCCACTAGTCACTACTCAACTGTCACTTTGTGAATATAGTTCTGCCAACTTATAACCTATAAAATTACGAACGATCTCTGCAGGCAGTTAACAGTTGTATTTCAAATAAATTTTTATTTTATTATTGAATGTTATTTAAATAAATTGTTGTACATATTGAAATTAAACTAGAAACACGATATACAGCAAAATAAATAAATAATTGGAAACAGATCAAATGTAAATAATCAACGACGACATTTTATAGTTTAGTTTTATGTTGACAGTGCTAATAAATAAACAATGAAACAAGTGTAAAACTTTTTAGTGTTGCACGTGATTGTTCTTTAGTGAAAAATGTAATTTGTTTAAGTAAGTTTAATATTAATTAGTATTAAATAATATATGTTAGAGTTATCTACATTTACCTACATATAAAATATTTGTTGACGTGAAGATCAGACTTAAGAGTCAAAATAAAATATTACCTGTCTATATTTATATTAATTATTACAGACCGGCAAAAACCTAGGGTTTAAAAAACCCGATCCAGTATTTTTTTGGGTTTTATTGTACTTTATGGATTTTAATAGGCTTTTTTGGTCTTTATTAGATATTTATTATGAACTTATAACAATATTTTTTTTGTATGACACGTAAATTAAATTTGTCATTCAAAATGGCATTGTTTTTCGTATTAGTGCATTTATTTGCCACTTTTTTCAAACTAATACGAAAAAGTAATTAAACCAGCCATAGCCTGTCACTTTTTCGCACTAATGCAAAAGCGTCAGTTATAATTTATAATAATAAATTATTTGCATCTTGTTAAATTGAAACGGAGTTAGAAAAAAATCTAGTTTGTAATATATTTTGCAACTAAATACATAAGTAGCTAATTTGAGTTTTATTCGGTTTTTATGGGTTTTTTAAGTGAAAAAATTTGATGTGGCCAACACATTACCTTCCGTCAATCCTGTGTAGCTTCATCCAAAATATCTCGCGGAATGTATTTTTCATCAATTATAGCGAATAAAAATGTTCATGAAACTAGAAAAATTCGATTTCAATCTGTTAATTTGTCAAAATTTTGTTAGGATTTTTGAGCAATTGCGACCTAGCCTACTTATGCAAAATTCATACTGTTACAAATTGCTGCATATTTCTTTTAATAATTTAATGAGTGGAAACCCGTATGACATAAAATTTTGTATGCTCCTCAGACGAAAAGTGTCTGTAAGGTATTCACTTTTTGTCGCAGATACATAAAATACTATTAAACGACTTGTCATTCCTGTACTTTTGTTTTAAAATCTACAGGAGAGCCAATAGGGTAGTTACCATATGTTAAAATTTAATGAAATTCTTATTTGTTTACAATATATAACTCATAATAAGATGTATAAAAAATAAAAATAAATAAATATATCATCACGGCATATTACCCCTTTCAGGGTGTGCCAATCTGCTTTGCACACAGATATCGTTAATGATGAAATATTTATACCGTGCGGGCGCTTACCAGGCGTCACCTCACGGGCACTCAATGCTAGCGTGGAGAGTGCACCACAGGGGTCAATTTATTGTGCCATTACTGTCGAAGTAGTTTTTGGCGTCGGTCGGGATCGAACCCGGATCCCCAGATTCGCGACCAGACACTCAGGCACACGGCCACGAGACCCCATTTATTATGTAAATATTTCAAAAAAGTTATTTAAAATATTAATGATTCAAATCCACCTCTTCTCTGTGTCGTCACGCTTACATATTTAAAGCCGCAAATGAAATGTCGCTAGTGTCGTTTTACAGCGATGGGATGTGACATGTCAAAGTGACAGATGGTAATACTGACGCTGTTTCTATTTATCAACTGTAATACAAAACGTCGTTACAAACTTGCTCAAACAAAAATAAATAAATAAAAATACGTGCTAACTTGACAGCAATCTAACCTAACAAACAAGTTCCCCTTACCCCGCAAGACATACGTCGCAAAATATTTTTGTCATACTTCGAGCAACACGTCGGAACTAAGTTGCAACGGAAACAGTAAGGGTAGCGTCACAGTGGCGGGAATAGATATTTCCGGTATTTTCAAATTTTTTTTTCTCATTTTAAAACAAAAATTGTGAAAAATAAAAAAATATGGAAAATTGAAATTTAAAAATACTTGCTTCTAATAAAAAAATCAAAAAGGCGAAACTACCCCATTACGGCATGTTTTTAATATCCTATCTTAAACTCTTAAGTTGCGCGCTTCGTGGCACAACCTGTATGTATATCAATTTTTAGAATTTTTAAGTACAGTAAAATTTTTGAAAGATGTCCGATCAAGGTTGTCTACGAATTGTATGAATTCAGATTTTTGTTCCACCCATCATGACAAATTCAGTAGTGTCGTTTGCTTAGTTTTTATGAGGGTACGTAAGATATACTACTGTTATTTTATTATTATAAAAATATATATTACAGGAAAAGCATTCAAAATTCAAAAATAAGTCAACTAGTAAGTTTATAAGCAAATGTAAAACCAAATATGTTAAAAATAAGATACTGACACAATGTCAGTGTCAGTGACTCTGACAGAATATAACGTTATACGTACGGCTATGAATCCAGGTAATGTATCTGAATTAATAAAGAAACTTACGTTACAGCGAAAGTATTATCAACAACGAGCATCGTTTATAAATGGAATGTCCTAACTTAGTCGAAACAATATGAATTTTTGAAAGACAAGCGTGTTATATCCATCCTTATCACACACTCTTACAGCCTTTGCAAAAGAAAGAGATAAATGTATGCCTATTTGTTAATTCGTTCGTGATACAGGTGCCCTTGATCGGACATCTTTCAAAAATTTTACTGTAACTAAATTGTTGTATGGAAAGGAAGCTATAAAAAGATTTTTTATCCATTTTATGTTGTAACAAACATTAAAGAACATTCTAATCTTTGAACGATTTTTTTATGTAATCCTTCAATAATCCACCCGTCAATAACCCTTAATCATACCGAAACCATCTGTAATCCATTTTTTATAACCCTCTTCTTAAAAACCGTTAAAAAAGATTCCTTCTACAAACAAATCTTTGAACCCTTTGAAGAAATCCTTTCCGTTCCTTTCGCTGGAAAGAAAACAAGTAAAACACGACCAAATCACAGACATAACCTCCACCCTTAACTGTCACGGGCATACCTTCCGAGTGGCTCCGATTCGCGTCGAATACACACGAGGGGATGTCCAGTGGAATCTGAGTAGGGCTTTTGATATATTTTTCATGGTGACGCTGTACGGCTATTCAGGACGATTGAGTTGGACAGATTTGAGGGTATACAGAGTATACTCGTAAGGGTAGAGGGATGGTTTATTTATTATTTAAGGGATATGTGATGTTTCATTTAATGTCGAGTTTGACGTTCAGGGACAATTTGTTTGAATGAGTCCGAACGGGAGCTATTTTCGGAAAAGGACGGAGTTTAAAATAGATTTTGTATATATAAACACAAGTAGAACTTTAGATTGAATTACTGAGTTTTTAATAACGAGGTAATGAACTCAAAGGTCACGAGTTCAACGCCAAATCAAGGTTAAATTTAACATACAGGGTGTTTCTGATAGTTATTTATTTACAATTATTGTAATAATATGTCGATTCTTAACTTTTTAGAGGTTGGAAAATACGTTCTGTAATGACAATCTCTTAGTTGGGAAATAACCGATCACGCTTCCATCCCATCATGGGTTAGAAATGTTTATGTAGTGTTGTTTAGCAACATTGTTCTAGATCCCTATAATAAAGTTAGCTATAATTTTTTTAATTCAATAAATATTAGGTAATAAATGTAAGATTATAATAACTCCATAGTTTATTTTGAAAATTATTGATTAAAAATTCTGATGTGGCCAGCACAATACCTTCCGCCAATCCTGTGTATTATGTATAAATTCCATACATAAATTTTCTTGCAGAAGGGTTCTAAATTTCCAGTATAATTATTTCATAAAGTATGCAGATTGTACTTGACACTGACATCTGCTTCACTCATGTCTGTTTTGCGTGTCGTTCTCATTCAGTTCCTTTCCTCTCAAGTCTTCCGCAATACAGTCCTTCCATCTTATCTTTGGTCTTCCTCTGTTTCTTCAACTTTCTATTACTAAGCTATTCATTCTTCATCTAATTTATTCTTCATTTCTCCTCATGACATTTTCAAACCAAAGTAATCATCTCTCTTGAATCTTTCTAGAAATTTGTAACACTAGAGTTATTTCCTTGCCGTATCTTTCCGTGTCTTCCACAACATCTACTTCAATATCCTCATCTCTGCCACATTCATTTACTTTTTATTGATACTGACATCTGTCAATCTGAATATATTAACAATTTTCGTGATTAGCATAGCTGGCTGAATTATAAAATGTAATTCCTTCAAAATTCTTTAACTCTATATCTATTGAATATGAAGTATAAAATGGAATCAAATCGTATAGAGAATAATAAATTCTTTAAGTTATAATAACGTTAAATGTTAATAAATCAAATTTAACTGTTAAATCTTCAAATGAGGCTACTTTCGGTTCACCGATTATAACCAAAATCTAATCAGTTGTTCTTCTGGATGTAAACTTGGGGAATACGAAAAAAATATAATTTTTGGAATCGTGGTATTGAAGTTATGCGATCCGAAACTTTCGTCACACACACACAGACACACAGACACACACACACTCACACACTTATACACACATACACATACATATATGCAGACATCATCGTAAAAATGGTAAAATCGTATTATAAGGACCCTAAAATATGCTTATTCACAAAAAAGTCAACATTGTATTTTTTGACCAAAGACAATACCTTCCTTACCTAAAGGTGACAGAAGGTAAAAATCTACACATAAAGAATAGATGTAAGTATAATTTTTGGTGTAGAGTGTAGGTATACAAGAAATGTTAAACACAATAGGGCGCGAGCAGTCATGTGACTGTTGGGCCTTGACAAGCAGATATGGGGACCTGTTTTATAGTGATAGCTAGTAATTATGTACATAGATGTTAAATATGATAGTTTTTCATTCTAAATTTACTGATTTTCCAATTCCATATGTTTTATTTTCCTCAAGTAAATTCCACTCCTGGTAACAAATTAACTACGTGAATTTAGAAAATCTTCAAATGAAAAATTCTGACATTTGACATCTATGTACATAATTACTAATAATCATTCAGACACGGGTCCCCATATCTGCTTGTCAAGGCCAACAATGTCACATGACTGCTCGCGCCCTATACTTAACCAAAAACGGAAGTGGCGAGAGGTATTGTATTGGCCACAACAGATTTTTTTTTTGTAAAATTATGAGTTGAGGTGTGCAACGATTTGTTTAAAAAACAATAAATATCACTCTTTAAGTTTAAATAAATACACAACGTGGTGTGGCTGTTTTTCGGGGTTGAGAATTTTCAAGAATACAAAACTAGTTCTGAGCAATTTTTTCAGACAATGCCTAAATTAGGGTATAGAGTATAACATATAAGAATATTTTATTAAAAAATCTGCTAATAAATTCCTGAAAATTGCTTTCAGTGTGAAGGATACTTACCTATTGTATTTTAGTCCCTCCATCACTTTGCTATTTTGGAGTAAATAACAATAACAATGAGTTCTTGTGAATTTATCCCTCCATATCTGTAGTAGGCAATCTCTGGCAAGTGGTGCGTGCGTGCGTGTGTGCATGCGTGCGTGTATCCTGTGTAAGCCGCTTGCGTGAGCCACGAAGCGACGCGAACGCCTCTCTGCGGACGGTTGTATATGACACGATTTTTCATCTCGGCTTGGTGCCGCAGCGGTTTAAACGATGCCGCAGGCTAACACACACCGCATATGAACAGAAAACTAAAATTATGGTTTTCTCCACGGATGTGGATCGAGGTGGCCTGGCCAAGAAAAAAGAGGGATGTTTTTTGTATGAGTCACTATATCATAAATATCAGCAAACTGTTTTGGTAAAATTAAACACTTTTAATGAGTTTCGATCAATTTAGATATCTAATAATTAAAATTGTCAATTAACGATAAATGTAAAAAAGTTTTTAGCTAAAAGTTTACTGCAGCGAAACTATTAAATATAAAAATTTTCATTGAAAGGTTTATTTGTAGTGACAGCGCTGAGAAAAATATAAATGCATTAATCAAAATGTCATAATTTGACAATGACGTGTTTTGCCGTTTAATATAAATATAAATCACCAACAATCCACTTTACCATTAATGGAGTATTTGATTATGATAAAATTTAGACAAAATATTTATATATTATTAGAGTGATTCATCGGTCTGTTTTTTTAATAACTCTATTATTTTAAATAAAATGGAAAAAAGTTTCAAAGTTTATTTTAAATTAAAATGTGTGTAAATCTACGGTATAGGTATTTCTACAAGTGTTCCATTATCACGCACTGGTATGTAACTTTATATTTTCAAAGGGAACAGCCTGTATATAAATTCAAAGTTAAAAATCTGATGTGGCCAGCACAATACCTTCCGTCAATCCTGTGTATTATGTACAAATTCCATACATAAATTTTCTTGCAAAAAAATTATAAATTTCCAGTAATATTATTTCATGCAAATGGCACTTGACACTGACATTTTCTTCTTCGTTAGGGGTCGCTATTTTTTATTTTTTTCTTCCATTCATTTCTATTTTGCGGGTTATCCTCACGTCAAAATTTTTCATTTAAAATTTCTTTTTTTGGTATTTTATGATTCCTTTTCTCGGCAACTGAATTCCACATCCCTGATAATAAATAAACCACATGAAATAAGAAAATCATAAACTTTGAATGAAAAATTATGGCATTTGTAAGTTATGGACGTAATTAATAGCTGTCATTTTGACACGGGTCCAAATATCTGCTTGCCAAAGTCAGCAAAGTCATGCCACTGCACGCACCCTACACATAATTTTTTTTTGCAAATGATCCTATATTTTCAGTTAAATTATTTCATAAACAAACTATGCGAATTGCACTTGACACTAACATATTCTTCTTCTGTAGTTTTTCCCATTCGTTAAGGGGTCGCTTTTTTTTTCTTCCACTAATTTTTTTTTTGTATGTCGTCCTCATTCAGTTCCTTTTCTCTCCTTTCATATTATATTTGGTCTTCCTATGTTTCTTCCACCTTCTGTTATAAGCTATTCATTCTTCCAATATACTCATCTCTCTTCATGACATGTTCAAACCAATGTAATCGTCTCTCTTATATTTTTCTAGAAACGCCCAACACTAGAGTTGTTTCCCTTATTCTTTCATCATTTACTTTTTATTGATATTGACATCTGTCAATTTGAATTACCTGAATATATTAGCAGTTTCCATGGTTAAGTTAGCACAGCTGGCTGATATATGAAATTTTATAATTATTACAATCTTTATAATTCTTTAACTCTATATCTGTTGAATATGAAATATAAAATGCAATCAAATCGTATAGAGAATAATATATTCTTTAAGTTATAATAAAATTTAACTGAGTTTTTCAAGAAAAACTGTTAAAATCTTCAAATGTGGATACTTCCGGTTGACCAATTATAATCAAAATCTAATCAAGTCTGCATATGGTTGTAAGGTAGAGGAATACACAAGAATTGTAATTTTTGGAATTCTAGTATTGGAGATATCGTTGTCGAAACTGCGGTCACATACACACATACACACATACACACACACGCACACACTAACACACATACACACATACAGACATCATCGTAAAATAGTAAAATCGTATTGTAAAGACCCTAAAACGTGCTTATTCAATGAAAACTCACCACCGAATTTTTTGACCAAAGACAATACCTTCCTTACCTATAGCTGACGGAAGGTAAAAAGTACATGAAATATGCTATCCAATAGCACATAACAATCATATGTTACATTATTAAAAAATACGTTGGCGAATGATTAATATATTACATTTTTATTAAATACAGGCTTTGCAATATTATTTTCTGAATTAGACATCGGATTGAAATATATATGGTGACCGCGACCCCGATATATAGGACATGTAAAATCATACTTTCTTAATTTCCTGCTTCCCTAATTATTTTAGATAAAAAAGCTTGAAACAAAAGTTGTAGGGCATAAAATTCTTCATCATTCAAAATGCTAAAAAAAATGAGTTTTCGAAAAAAAGTTATTAACAATATTGTTATTTTCGACGAGTTCTATCACTGGTTAAATTTAATGTGCTTATTTCTGTTACACCCTGTATACAGGTGTTATATTTTAATGGACCCAGCAAATATTTCGCTTATTTATTAAGTTAGTAATTTCTTTCATATAACATGATTTATACAGCAACATGTAAGCTACTTGATGACGGATGTACAATCATGATACCACTTCCGGTTTATTAGTAATTAATATCAACTTTGAAATTTCAAATAGAACATACTATATTTTTTTATAAATTTGAAAAGTACATAAAATTTGCTCTACAATAATGTAAAATAATCTATATGTTACATTATTAAAAAGTAAAATGGCGGGCCCTTTTTTGTACACTTAGTCGAAAAGAGAATAGTGAGCCATGACTATGGCTTGAAATAAAACAATTAACTAAAACAATTGTAACACGGTAAATGCCAACCTGTAAATACTCAGTAATAATTGTTCTAACCTTTATTATTAGCAAGTTTCATTGTAGTACCTTATTAATTTATTATTTGAGCAACGTGTTATTGGAACAAATCGTTTAATTCGGTGGCCTGCTCGTTATCCCGATATTACCCCGCTTGATTTTTTTTTATGGGGCTACGTGAAAGATTTTGTTTATAAAGAACCAGTAAACACATTAAGCGAACTGAAGAATAAAATTGAAGCGGCAATTGAATCTTTATCTGCAGACCAAATAGAAAGGGCTACTTATTCTGTTCCAAAACGCTGTGAAAAATGTATTGAAGAGGCTGGGAGTCATTTTGAATATTTGTTGTAAAATCATTTTGTTGTTATTAAGTGTTCCTTATTCTTATTTTCTGTATTATTATGACAAAAAAATATTATTTCGTTTAATAATAATAGTTATAATTGTTTTAGTCCATTATTTTATTTCAAGCCACAATCATGGCTCACTATTGTCTTTTCGACTAGGTGTATAAAAAAGTGCCCGCCATTTTACTTTTTACCTCTCGCTAAGAGAGGTATTGGATTCATGCTAAAAATCGCATATCCAGATTTTATTGAATAAGCACGTTTTAAGGTCCCTACAATCCGATTTTAACATTTTTACGATGATGTCGTGTGTGTGTGTGTGGATGTGTGTGTGTATGTATGTGTGTATGTATGTGTGTGGGATGTTGGAAGGACGGTTAATCAAAAACTATAAGACTTTATATTTGTTTAACTACGTATTTCCCAATCGGACATTCATGGGAAGATCTGAAAAGGTTTTGGTAACAATTGGACAACCGAAAGTAGAAGATTCTTGAAAAATAATCTTCTAAATATTATTTTTTGAAAATTTTTCTTGGTAATATGAAAGAAAATTAAATTCTCTATCTGATACAACGCAAACTAAAGTTATCAATAGAATAAATTTTAACCGAATGTTTAACTACAGATGGAACAACCGGCCTTAAATGCAAAACTAAATACATAAATATAGAAAATGCTATTATTCTCATTAATTCTATCATGACCTTCGTATACAATATACATTCCCCACTTATCTATATTAAATTATTTGTGAGTTATATAACATAACATGTAATTATCCTATTCATTTCTCAATGAAGTGCTCTCTAACCGTTCTTCCATTCACAATATACGCTATAATATCCTTAGTTACTAGATCGTATCGTATGGGAGCACCTTAAGTTGTAATTAGCCTACTACGATATATATTCTTTACTGTCTGCAATAACGAACTGTACACTATACGGTTACCGTTCGATGTTGTGCTTGGCTGCCTCCCCGTCGAGCCCATTAGAATACGATCGGAGTCTTTCGAATTCTTTTGTACAGTTAATAATGCAGAAAATGTTGAGTTTCCTGCCAAGCCTTTATACATATTTCCTGTTAGCTTCCACAAATTAGCTACGCAGTATTGGTTAAGAAGCGGGAACTAAGGAAATAGGTTAAGCAAATATGAATTTGTCTCTCAAAGATAATTTTGTTGGTGACTTTTATGGAAAGCTAATAAAAATGTTTTTAATGGTTGATGTTTTATCAATAAAACAAACTTTCATGTTTCTGCCATTAGCTGTGTTTCTTTTTATATAAAATATCACAAGATTTTAACATTTCTACATTCAGTATAAATGTGTTTATTTTGTTTATTCAAAGAATAATATTTAAAAATATGTCAATAATCAAATTATTAGGATAGTGAGATTCTAGACATTCCTATAATTTTTTTATAGAGACATACAAACATTGTTGAATAAATAATATTTGAGCGTACCGGGTTTTTTTACCTTCCGTCACCTTTAGGCAAGGAAGGTATTGTGTTTGGTCAAAAAAATTCAATGATGAGTTTCTAATGAATAAGCACGTTTTAGGGTCCTTACAATACGATTTTACTATTTTTACGATGATGTCTGTATGTATGTACGTATGTATGTGTGTATGTATGTGTGTGTGTGTGTGTGTGTGTGTAATAAAAGTTTCGGATTGCATAACTTTAATACCACGATTCCAAAAATTATAATTTTTTCGTATTCCTCAAGTTTACATCGAGAAAAAGAGCTGATTAGATTTTAGTTATAAATGGTCAAACGGATGTACCATCATTTGAAGATTTTAACAGTTAAATATCATTTATTGACATTTAACATTATTATAACTTAAAGAATATATTATTCTCTATACGATTTCTTTGCATTTTATACTGCATATTCAATAGATATAAAGTTAAAGAATTATAAAGATATTAAATATCATAAATCAGCCAGATATGCTAGCCATGGAAACTGCTAATATATTCAAATAATTAATTTTTAAATTCATTGTATGAATAAATTTTGTCCTCTTATAATTTTTCGAAATGTTTCCAATTCATTGTTTGGATTCACAGTATTTTTGAAGGGTATATGTAATACGTAATATACCTATAATTTTAAATATTTAACTATTAATACAATAAGCAATAATATAATGTATCTAGTATCTACTTCCCAGAAAAAATCTTCAGTAATATCTCTGGATTTTTGACACAAACATTTTTTATTTTTCAATTGGTTTCCATGACATTATTTGTGCTGTGAGATTTATTACAACATATTATTATACACCTTATATTTCTTTATCTCCAAATCTATAAAAGATATAATAAAATATTTATAAATATCCGATAGAGAATTTACTCTTCTGTAATACTAGCAAGTATAAAAAATTTCAAAAAGTAATATTTAGAAGATTTTTTTAAGAATCTGCTACTACAGGTTGTCCAATTATTACCAAAATCTTTTCAGCTCTTTCCAGTAATGTCCGATTGAGAAATACGTTATTAAACAGATATTAAGTATTATAGTTTTAGAGATATCGTTCTTCCAACCGACCCACATACACACACACACTTATATACACACACACACACAGACATCATCGTAAAAATATTAAAATCGGATTGTAGGGACCTTAAAACGTGCTTAATCATTAAAAACTGGATATGCGATTTTTAGCATTAATCCAATACCTCTCTTAGCGAGAGGTAAAAACATAGATAAATTTTTAATATTGTGTCTAGCATTTGTGGGCATACTTAAATTCAATTTTTTGTTTACTTCCCAAAATTATTTATACATAATTCATATTTTCAAATACTATCACCCACGTCTGAATTTTGTTTGAAGCAACCTACCTCTTTTTTGCTATGGTGCAAAATAATAACTTTTATTGTATATGAAGTTTTTGTGCCTGTATCCTACGCGATTCGTTCATGTTTTTAGCACAAAATGTCATATCTGAAATAATTCCGTTTTCCTTGCTTTAAACTCCAACCTTCGTGGTTTCAATTTTTTACCGACTGGCATTTGTTAAAGTTTTTACTGAGTGTTTTATAGAGAAATTTGCTATTGATGTGTATAAAATCTGTTGTTCGCACTTATTTTTGTTTTTTAACTAATTGAATGAAATATGGATCTAGTGTGCTGAAAAGTTCCTCTATTGTTTGTGAGTTTCAGTATAAAGTTTTGTGAATATGTTTTGTGTTATAAAGTGTGTTTGTCTATTGTTTTTAGTTTGTTATGTATGTGTATTAATTATGTTTTTCATTGTTTCAGGTGGGTGGAGGTTTCCTTCAAAGTTTATTAAATACCCCGGAACAAATGAACACGGCTGTCATATACCTTTGTAATATCAACGTCAAAGTAAGTTTTTGTACTGTCATATTACTTTTTGGTACAGTTATATGAAATTCTCTTCATAAATAAAAGAGAGTTGTAAATATATTGAATAAGATAGTTTATTTTAATAGCAGATGTAGATGGTAAATTTTTGGACAAATATTAAAGCTAATTTATACTGAATAATATATTGAATTTAATATTATACAACCGAGTATGTGACTGTAACTGTCACTAAATTACACACAAAATCGTAATTAAAAGTTCAGAAATCGGTACTAAAATAATTCATTATACGACGATTTCATACAAATGTAGTGTTGCCAACGTTATGATAATTACTATACATGTAAGATAATTCGGGTAGGTGAACGATGTATAGTAGTCCCAGTATAGCAACTCATTTCAAGGTTACATGCGTAGTGGCAAAGTTAAAGGGAAATTATATTGTACAGTCTCAAGCATAAAGCATAGTACCTACAACTTGTTCTACGGACTATACAAATGAGAATATAATTCATTAGTCACGTGACATGTTTTCCGCCAATTAACATTCAGAATCTCCCTAGCTACAAGTTTATCACAGCGATGATAAAAAACAAAGAAATAAACACCGTATTTATAGTCGTTACTAAGGGATTTGTTTTTTTTATTTATGACATTGACAGTTAATTTTGAGTATAAAAATAAATAATAACAATAATTCAAACTCCGAAATATCAAATAAAACTCGTAAGTACCATGTTTTAATACAATATGAATATGTATATCAAAAGTTAGGTTAGATTGCAAAAATGCATTATATTCTCTCATTAAATATAAGCTCGTGATATGATTAATAATCGAAGATATTGCTCGTGAAACAGAAGCAGCACATTTCAACTCGTCCTTCGGACTCGTGAAATCTGCAGCTCGGTTTCACTTGAGAATATCATCGATGATAATCATATCACTTGTTATATTACGTATGATAATATACCTCGTATAAAGTATTATTCAAGTTATTCAATGAGTCTTCTGTCATAGCTAGGTAGATTTCTTTATAAATTGCCCTGGTATAAAGATTAATATTACTTTTATTTTCACAATTTTTCGATTTCAAATAAAATAATTATACATCACGGTACTGAACCTCCTTTTAACGCTCATATAATGGTTTATTATCTTTCGCAAAAAAATCCACAATCGGGATAAAATGTAGAATTTTTATTATTAATATAAATTAAAAATAACACGTATTTTTAAAAAAATTATTAAATATTAACAAATTTCGAGAAAAACAACATTTTCTGTGACGTCATCTGTGCGATGTAATACAAGCTACAAAAGCGAAATGAAAAGGTCTGTGTACCCATCTCTTTTTACAGATAATATCATGTGTGCTTCTTTCTATTAATATTTTGTTTAAAAGCGCGTGTAAATTAGATTAAATAATTAAATTAGTATTAATGCGTATTGTAAAATTATCAGTCCGAATGACCATTTATGTTAAATTGCACTTATCTAATTTATTACCTGATTATTCTACATGTAATTACCTAGCTATAGTTCAATTTTAATTACTCTTAATAACCTATCCAGGATACAAATCATTTGATCACTAATGCAATGCGCACAGAACTTCACATATTTTAAACCGAATTTAATTATACACCGACTCATTACTCTATTTAGAACTCAATTTAGAACCTAATTTAAGTTTAATGGCCAATAGTCGGACAGTTTATATTACTTGTTTCTCAATTTTGTTCAGAATTATTACTACAAGACAGATTTAATGGTCATATTAAATTATTAGGAGGAATTATTCAATGATTACCTAATGTATTAATATGAATGTTTATAATAACGTACAACTACTTTGAAATAAAATTTAATAGACGTTATTGGAGCCTAGGCTCATAATACTTCGGCCGCTTTACATTTCCTACAAACAAATTATAAAACCTATTTTTTGTAAAAATTTCTTTCGACTGTAGTTTAACGTCTATAGCCATATTCAAAGAAAATATAAGCCAGACTAAACTTAAATCATCTCGATGCTAACTTCTCTACTTATACATAGAGAATGTTTAACTTTAGCCTAGAACTAAGTCAGAACTCAGAACTAACTTCGGACTATATTTAGTCCTGCTTCTACCTAAGTTTATCGATGGATTAACCTCACTTTTTTGGTACAAATGTCTTCTAAAAGCAGAGTTTCGTGTTTATATCATGAAATAATGATCTAAATATAAGAAATTATTAATCATGCTGTTGATATGCAACATATTCGAGATATACTCGAATATCAACGAAGAAACCCAAAAATACATTCTGTCAAGAAAATACCGAGAATTGTATATTAAACAATCTGTTGTGGCCAGCACAATACCTCTAGCCACTTCCTTTTTTGGTTACATAAGTATAGAGCGCGAACAGTCATGTTACATTGTTGGCATTGACAAGCAGATGTGGGGGGGCCCGTTTCAGAATGATAATTAGTAATTATGTACATAGATGTCAAATGTCAGAATTTTTCATTAAAAATTTCAAGATTTTCTAAATTCACGTAGTTATTTGCCACCAGGAGTGTGGAATTTACTTGTCGAGGAAAATAAACCACATGGAATTGGAAAATCACTATATTTAGAATAAGATATTATGATATTTGACATCTATATACATAATTACTAGCTATAATTCTGACATGGGCCCCCATATCTGCTTGTCAAGGCCAACAAAATCACATGACTGCTCGCGCCCTAAAGTATTTAACATTTCTTGTATACCTACACTCTACACCAAAAATTCTACTTATATCTATTCCTTATATTTAGATTTTTTAAATTTAAATTCATTCTATGAAGAAATTTTGTCCTACTCTTCTAATTTTTCGAGATGTTTCCAATTTATTGTCGGGAGTAACAGTATTTCTGAAAGGTACGTGTAATATACCTATAATATTAAATATTTAACTATTAATACATTAAGAAATAATATAATGTATGTATTTCCCAGAAAAAAGTATTCAGTAATGTCTCCGGATATCTGACACTGACATTTATCTGTCAGTTACAAACATTTAAAATTTTCAACTATTTTCATGGCATTCTTTCGGCTGTAAAATTTATTACAACAGATTATTTTATATATTATATTTCTTTTATCTCTAAATCTATAGAATATATAATAAAATATTTAAATGTATCAGATAGAGAATTTAATTTTATTTAATATTACCAAGAAAAATTTTCAAAAAATAATATTTACAAGATTTTTTTCAAGAATCTTCTACTTCCGGTAGTTCAATTGTTACCAAAACCTATTCAGATCTTCCCATGAATGTCCGATTGGGAAATACGTAGTTACACAAATATTAAGTCTTATAGTTTTTGAGTAATCGACCTTCCAACATCCCAAATATACACATACATACACACACACACATACATCCACACACACACACACACACACACACACACACACACACACACACACACACACACACACACACACAGACATCATCGTAAAAAATGTTAAAATCGGATTGTAGGGACCTTAGAACGTGCTTATTCAATAAAATCTCGATATGCGATTTTTAGCATGAATCCAATACCTCTCTTAGCGAGAGGTAAAAATTAAATTCGTTTTTTTGCCTCGTACGTCGTCCTGCCCACACCCTATTATTGTCATATTTTATTTATAAACACTAGTACATTATTGTAGTTGTATTTTTCTAAGGTATGTAACACATGTATTGAACGAGAAAATACCAACAACTAAGAGTGCACTAACAAGGGAGAAAAATGTGTGTTATTTAAAGAATTTAATTTGAACCTCGCTCTTGCAGTTTCTTCAATTATTTGTAACAAAAATGTAAAGAAAACAAAGATTTGTATTTATCCTTGGAAAGTCTGCAATCGTAGGATGCTTAAGATAAAAAACAGTGCACTCCGTCAAACAGAAAAATGATAAAAGATCTTTCAATTTCAGTCCGCACTGCGCCATTATCGCGATTTTCTCAAACGCTGCAATCTGCGCCAACAATAGTCCTTGTGCGCAATTAATTTCCAAGAAACAAAACTGCTCTGTAAATAATATGTAGCCTAGGTAGCCGAACAGATGACGCGAGGAAACAATTTTCTTTATGTTCGCCACGAGAAACATCGAACAATGGAATGTTCTCAATTAACTAATGTCGACTTCAAGGGTTACCAACCCCACAGTCCAAGGAAGAAATTCCCCTGGTTCCTTTTACAAAACGGACTGAATGAAAGTTTTTTCTGAGTGCCTGACATTCTCTATTTTTATTGTTTTTCTTTTAGTTTTAGTTTAGAAGTTTCGAATAGGATTTTCTAAGTGTGCGTTGGATATCGGAATGAATTTAACATGTTTCTTTCTAAAATAGCTAATTATGTTTTGAAGTTTTATTTTAACTCCAGTTTCGTTTCGACTAATGTCAGTTATAATTTCCGTAATAAATTTGATCTGGTCAACATAATGGCTGGTAGTATGAATAGGTAGCACTTGACTAGCATTGTTTTTACCTTCCGTCACCTTTAGGTAAGGAAGGTATTGTCTTTGGTCAAAAAATTCAACGATGAGTTTTTAGTGAATAAGCATGTTTTAGGGTCCCTATAATACGATTTTACCATTTTTACGATGATGTCTGTATGTATGTATGTGTGTGTGTATGTGTGTGTGTGTCTGTGTGTGTGTGTCTGTGTGTGTTTCTGTGTGTGTGTGTGTGTGTGTGTGTGTGTGTGTGTGTGTGTGTCTGTGTGTGTGTGTGACAAAAGTTCCGGATCCCATAACTTCAGTACCACGATTCCAAATATTATAATTTTTTCGTATTCCTCAAGTTTACTTCCAGAAGAACAACTGATTAGATTTTGGTTATAATTGGTGAACCGCAAGTAGCCTCATTTGAAGATTTAACAGTTAAATTTGATTTATTGACATTTAACGCTACTATAACTTAAAGAATATGTATATTATTCTCTATACGTACGATTTAATTGCATTTTATACTTCATATTCAATACATATACAGTTAAAGAATTTTAAAGAAATTAAACTTTATAAATCAGCCAGCTGTGCTAAACATGGAAACTACTAATATATTTATATAATTCAAATTGACAGATGTCAGTATAAATAAAAAGTAAATTAATGTGGCAGAGATGAGGATGTTGGGGAAGACACGGAAAGATAGGTAAAGAAATAACTCTAGTGTTACAAGTTTCTAGAAAGATACAAGCGAGATGATTACCTTGGTTTGAAAATGTCATAAGGAGAAATGAAGAATATATTGGATGAAGAATGGATAGCTTAGTAATAGAAGGTTAAAGAAACAGAGGAAGACCAAAGATAAGATGGAAGGACTGTATTGCGGAATACTTGAGAGAAAAGGAACTGAATGAGAACGACACGTAAAACCGAATTGAGTGGAAGAAGAAAATAAAAAATAGCGACCCGTAAGTAACGAATGGGGAAAGCTAAAGAAGAAGAAGATGTTAGTGTCAAGTGCAATTTGCATAGTTTGTTTATGAAATAATTTTACTAGAAATTTAGAATCTTGTGCAAGAAAATTTATGTATGGTATTTATACATAATACACAGGATTGACGGAAGGTATTGTGCTGGCCACATCAAATTTTTTATTTTATTTTAGAGAAAAATACTCTAAATAACAGTTGTATAATTTTAATTTATTCTCTTTTCAAAATGGTCGATGTGTGGTATCCATTCATTGATATCTCCGCAATAAATTACTCTGAAGTTTAAAATTCCCTCTTCCCAATACTTAAAATAACGATCCGCAAAAACAAACACGAGTGTACACTACACAAACAGAGAAGACATTCTTTTCTATCAGCAGGAGTAGCTGTGGCGTTCCTGCTTCGCCTGTCCATAGCCAACTTTTTGCATAATTTATTTCCAATCGAAATTTATTCATGTAAAGCCCGAGGCCAGCTTGGCAACTTTACAGCCACTACTTTGTACGCTTTTTCGGCAATCAGCCATTTTTTCACGGCTAAGAACAGATGATTTATTCACGGAAGTTGGCGCGATGCTAGAGCCATCTTGTAGACGGGAAGAAGTGCCTAACTGAGCTGTTGAACGTCAACAGAACCGGGCTGCGCAATTTAACAGATTTATGACAACATTTATTGAATTGAATATAAATTTACTTTTAAATAATAACGAATGAAAAATATTCATTAGTGAAAATTTTGCGGTTTATATATTAAATTAAAAATTCTGATGTGGCCAACATACTACCTCCCGCCTTTTAATTTTTATTAATTTAAATACATAGGTACCTATATATTTACTAATGATGGGAACTATATTAAGTTCCTTTCCATATACCTATTGTTCTATTTACAATTTTCTTTTTAGAACGGTACTATTATTAATTTGAAAATACTATTTTTTTGACAGTGACATTTATTTGTCAGTTACATACATTTAAGATTAACTGTGTATCTAAGGAGTTGTGTTTAAAGCATTAGCTCCGGGATTTATATTATAGACTATACCATTCATTAAGTTATAAACCAATAAGAACGTGTGTTTTTCTTTAGTTACCATGTTTGTATTACAGTGGTTATTATTGAATAACCATGGTGAACGAATATACCAACATTCGTATATTCACTTACATGTGCGTTTGGTTATTTTGTTGTACGTACTCAGAACTGTCAATGTCATTGTTAATTATATTTACGGAGTATAAAGTATGAACTTTTTCTTCGAACACAGTATTGAGTACATATATATATGAATCTGTAGTTAGACTTTGAGGAGAAAAATCGTGCATTATATGCTTTAAGTAGACATCTGAAATGTCATTGATAGCTCGAAATGTACCGAAACAAATAATTGAACGCGCCTATTATTTGACAGCAAAGACATTGGGCGCATTCAGCAGGCATGTGGTCGGTGACCATGTTCATCATTTTTCTGCTAAATGCGCTGGTCACTAGAGACCGGTCACTGAGCGGTCACCTATCAGCTGACCGTAAAAATAGTACGGTCAAATGTTCCTGGTCAGTTTGTCAGTTGTTTAGGCGCGCTAATGCGAATCTTATTTTCTTAATATGGCTTACAAAAAAGATTATATTGTCGTTAATTGTAGATATACCGTCTGCGCACAAATGAACAATTTATAATACAAGAAAAATTTCTTTTCAATCAATTTACTTACCTATTAATTTGGAGAGGTGAAATAATGGAGATTCAGCCCTTGGTTAAAATATTATTTATTTAACACAATACCGACGTTTCGGTCTCAATTAGACCATCCTGAGACCGAAACGTAAGTATTGTTTTAAATAAATAATATTAACAGTCGATTAAAACTTATTTCAACATTTATTACCTATTAATAGCTGTTCGTACAATTGATAACAAAAATAATAAAATTGAGGTTATAACTTTTTTATAATTCAACCAAGTGAATCACATTGAAACTAAAACTGCATTCAGCAGAAACCTCCTTGGTCGGTGACCGTTCGGTCAGGTGTTCAGCGACCACAGAAGTCTGCTGAATGCGCCCATTATTGAAGTAAAATTTGACTAGTAAACAACTAACTTAACTGTTGCTAGTTTATTTGAAATAAGTGCATTTATTTTGCAATATGAGCATTTAAATGCAATATTACATACAACTACAGCTATATTTAAAAATATAGGTTACATTAGCATACAGTTTGGCGTTTCAGTCAAAAGAAAATAGACTACAGGCCTACGTTAAATTTACTATTTACTTTTTAATTTATTTTTTATTCATGATATAGTCTATCTGTATACAACTGGACAATAGAAAATTCTCGACATACTCAATAAGTTGCATATTGCATAGTTAAGAAATGCTTTAGAAATAGGAGTGTTTTTTTCCAAAATTTCACGGTCACATATCTGGTGGAAACATGGGAAATTGACGTTGCTTAGGGGACGCGAAACTATACATTTCAATGCATGAGTACAAAAATACTATTACCAGTCCTGTACTTACTTCTAAAGAAAACTGCATAGAATACTTTTTTCATGGCTCTTGTCTTCTTAGTTATTGCTGGTGTTCTAAAAAATGGGTTCCCACCGCTTTTAAATAGTATTAAGGTTTTTGGCCAATTTTTAAACTTTCTGTATTTTGGAAATTGGAAGCTGATGTAATACAAAACGACTGACAGCTTTTTTTTCTAAATCTGGGTGATCATGATTCGATAACTTTTTTACCATTAATGTAATATGTTTTTCGGTGACAACTGTAAGACACCAAACGATGTCTCATTAAAAATTTACGATTGATTTTTTTCTACGATTTCAATAAACACTTTCTGATCTCGTTAGAGCTGAAGGGCTCATAAATTTATCAAAGAAAGCCTTGCTGTGTCGCGCGGCGTTTAATCCCGTTATTTACCTGTCGAACCAAGCGACGAAGAGCCCCAAACCGGAGCAGAGCTTCGAAAAGAGCAGCGAAAACTAAAAACTTCCGTTTGATAAATTATAAAAGAAGCGTTCGACATCTCAGTCGAGGAGCGGTAATTTCATTACCGGTGCAGAGGCGGACTTACACCAAAAAGAAAAAGAGGGAAGACTGCGGATGGAATTACAAATAAATGGAGACCAATGGTCAAGGAAATTACTCTCATCCGCAAGATAAGGAAATATATAAAGCGGTAAAAACTGCTGGCACATATTATCATAATTTGTATTGAAATTATAAATAAAAATGTGATGTGGCCAACACAATACCTCCCGCCATTTAATTTAAGAACTGAACTGTGTGTAGCCAAGGAATTGTGTGTATCTTTAAAGCATATAGGAAATATATAAATGCAAACCTGGAAAAACTTTAATAATCTTTTTTTGGAGTAACGATGATCGACTTGAAGTGTAACTGGTAAGCTATGTTTTAAGTCAAAACTTTAACAATACATTGTGCTGCTTTGTGATTGGCTGTGACGTCTTTTCCCAGAGCTTATATTAAGTACAATTCGGAAATTTTCTGTATTTTCATAAAATTGTTTTATAAATTGTTTTTCACTTCTGTTCCGTTAAAATTATTATAGTTAATCGTTGTGTATTTCATATAAAAAAATCTGATGTGGCCAACACAATACCTCCCGTTTAATTTAATTTTTATTCAAGTAAATACTTAAAATTAAATTAAATTTAAATACCGGATTCGATCTCGACCGACGCCAAATATTTCGAATTTTAAATGGTACAAAAATGACCCCTGTGCTGCACTCTCCACGCCAGCAATTAGTGCTCGTGAGATAACACCTGGTAAACGCCCCCATTATTATATTATAAACGGCATATTACCCATTGCTGGGTGTGCCAATCTGCTTTGTACACAGATTTCGGTAATGATGAAATATTTGTACCGTGAGGGCGCTTACCAGGCATCACCTCACCGGCATTCATTGCTGGCGTGGAGAGTGCACGACAGGAACCAATTTTGTGCCATTAAATTCGATGTAATTTTTGGCTTCGGTCGGGATCTAACTCGGGTCCCCAGATTCGCGACCAGACACACGGCCACGAGACCCCGAGACCCCGTGAGTACTTAAGTATTACTTAAAAAGTATTTAAGTACCCTGAAAGGACTTAAGTACTTTTTATTGGTACTTACGTACCATTTTAAGTACTAAGTACAAGTATTTTAGATGCAGTACTTGAAAATCAAGTACTTCAGGCAGTTTTTTAATAGTGTACAAGTACCAGGTTAGTATTTTTATTTTGGTACTTAAGTATATAAGTATATTAGATTCGAACCACTTTATATGATGTTGTCCATCCGTTTACCTACATATACCGGCAATAATAGTTACTTGTACACATAATTAGTGAATTTTCAATGCTCATATCACTTTGTTGCGCACAATAATATTTGTGTTATACTAGCCACTCTTTGTAATTGTCCTTGTCATGTATTCTCGCATTTGTACTAATGCACTCTCCTCTTCGTAGTGTAAATGTTATGCATACGCGCTGTTTCCCGCCTATGTGTCACGCTGGGCCCACAATTAAGCTGCATATAATTGGTTATTGATCACGTAGTGAAGCGAACAGAAGCACACGTGAACGATGAACGGTACGGGACGGAAATTAATTCACACGGAATTCTATGTCATTCAGCCGAGCAGCCTGGCTTCATTATGGTCCCATTAAAATTAATATGTCGAAATGTTTGGCGCACATTTCACTAGACACAAAATTGTACACATTCTATGTTATTCATTACTGTACACAGGGCCAGATTCTCCAATACGCTGAGTAGGCTATAGCCTAGGGCGCACAGATTTTGGGGGATGCCCAATTTTACCATATTACCAGTAACCGGAGGCGCCTTTATCAAATTTTAGTGTAATTAAAAAAAAAATCTGATGTGGACACCACACGACTTCCTTGTACGATTATTAAACTATACATATTTTTTTAATAATTAAATTACAAAATATTGCCAGACTTAAGCCAAGCCCGAGAAATATTTTGATATAGACCAAAAAATAATTCATTTACTACTATCATTCTTAAATTAACATTAATCTAACCCGGTTCTTTTTAAAGAGAGTTTTGATTACAACAAAGAAATATTTGATTACAACAATGAATATGACTAATTTCACAATAAAAATATATTTGTTATTGCACGTATTTATCGTAATTTGACATGGACATTTTTTTAAAATTTTTTTGTCCTAATCCATAGCAAGCTTTATTACAAAAACAAAAAAGTATATAATTTTTAAATTTACATATCTCGCTTATACAAAGAGCTAATTTAATAATACTTGATGTGCTAGACGCAGAAATTAATTCTCTAAAACTTTTCTAAAATCAAAATAAAATCATTTTTTTCAAGAAAAACTGTTAACAACTTCAAGTAATGTACCACTTCCGGTTAGCCTATTTTAACCAAAATCTATTATGTTATTTCGATTGACATAGAAGTCTTGTATACCAAATTTGATAAGTTTTGGATTATATTTTAAAACGGTTTTTCATTAAAATCTATTATAGGCTTCATGTAAAGTGCCACTTCTGGAAATTGTGTAATAACCAGAAAGGGAGGTGCACAACTAGATGTTATAGCAGTCTTAAATACAAAATTTCAACTTTCTACGGCTTACCGTTTTTGAGTTATGCGAGATACGTACGTTCGTACAGACGTCACGACGAAATTAGTCAAAATGGATTCAGGGATGATCAAAATGGATATTTCTGCTGAAATCTGAAAAACCGAAATTTTTCGCGATTACAATACTTCCTTTACTTACGTACAAGGAAATAAAAAGTCACAAGCCTAGGGCGCATGCATATCTTAAAGTAGTTGTGACTCGAGTGTGTCTATTCAAAAACTTGTTCAATGTTCAAAATAAAAATTTAGTTAATGCAGTTTATATTTGCAATAACTTATATTTTTTAACATTATATTATATACACAGATTGCATCAAAATAGTTAAAAGCTAATATCAAACACTGTGATGAAGTTTCTTTATTTTTCAGTAGAATTTTTATTTTATTTTGAACTGTACCACTCGCACTAACACATACACAAGTGTCGTATTTCAACGTTATGGAAACTGCAAAACAAATTAATATATTTCGTTCTTAAAATTACAAAAGTAGTATTATACTGTTTAAAGTTTTCATGCTTTTCACGTAAAATACCAATTTAAAAAATATTTCCTTTGAATGTACGTCTGAAATTCCTTTAACCAAAGATCACCTCTTATTCGCTAATACCAAGCGGGCGTTGTTAACTTAACTGATACTCCATCTGGAACGCTTTTACATGGTTGTCAAGTATAATTCTATTTACCTATTTAACGTATCTTCAGATTATAATTTTCTAGAGGCAATAAAATTAAATCTGGGTGGTAAATATTTATCAAATTTTTACATAAAATCCGTTAATTAGTTTACTATAACATTTAGTTTTTCGATTAAATGTCGGTATGAATATAAAAGTTATAATTTAAAATGTGTTTATTTTGCCATTTCCTATTCTTCACGTTTTAAAAAGGCCAAATTTAATTGCAAATATCTCAGGTACCGCGTGGTCAATTGTTTTAAAACTTGGAGAAAAGGTAGCTTATACTTCAGTTGAGATGTACTTAAAATTTCAATTAATTCTGGGTAAAATGGTTTCACGATATAACTACATTAATCCGGCCCTGGTTGTGTACAATGACAATATTCCGAGAAATTATTTTCTCCAATGACGTCGACAGAAACTGAATGTTGTTTAGTTACTTATACATGTTTTCTAGTAAGATGGATTTACATAATATAAATATTTTTCTGTCAATTTTACTCCACTTTAATATATAATCTGTTTACAAACGCTGCTTTACCATAATATTTTATCACATATTCAAATTTTGTCAGGATTTCATCAATATTTAATAATTGTCGTACTTTCATCGAATATTCAAATACATAATAATACAATATATGGTAAACTATGACGTACATACGCCCGAATTAGAATAAAAAATCTGATGTGGCCAGTACATTACCTTCCGTTAATCCTGTGTATTATGTATAAATTCTATACATAAATTTTCTTGCAAAAGATCCTATATTTCCAATAAAATTATACATCTGTTGTGGCTAGCACAATACCTCTGGCCAGTTCCGTTTTTGGTTACATAATTATAGGGCGCGAGCAGTCATGTGACATTGTTTAGTAATTATGTACATAGATGTCAAATGTCACAATTTTTCACTAAAAATTTCAAGATTTCCTAAATTCACGTAGTTCATTTGTCATCAGGAGTGTGGAATTTTCTTGCCGAGGAAAATAAACCACATGGAATTGGAAAATCACGAAATTTAGAATGGAAAAATTATGACACGGGCCCCCATATCTGCTTGTCAAGGCCAACAAAGTGAAATGACTGCTTGCGCCCTATTGTATTTAACATTTCTTGTATACTGACAATCTACACCAAAAATTCTACTTATATCTATTATTTATATTTAGATTTTTTAATTTTAAATTCATTCTAAGAAGAAATTATCTCCTACTCTTCTTATTTTTCGAAATATTACCAATTCATTACGGGATTGACAGTACTTCTGAAGGTTAATATACCTATAATTTTAAATATTTAACTATTAATACAATAAGAAATAATATAATGTATGTACTTCCTAGAGAAAATCTTCAGTAATGTCTCTGGATTTTTGACACTGACATTTATCAGTCACTTTAATTTTGCAATTTTGTTTAAATGACATTATTTGGGCTGACAGATTTATTACTATATACCTTATATTTATTTATCTCTAAATCTATAAAAGATATAATAAAATATTTATATGTAACAGATACAGAATTTACTCTTCTTTAACTTTAATACTAGCATGAGCAAAAATTTTCAAAAAATAATATTTAGAATATTTTTTTAAGAATCTTCTACTTCCGGTTGTCCAATTATTACCAAAACCTTTTCAGCTCTTCCCAGTAATGTCCGATTGAGAAATACGTAGTTAAACATATATTAAGTATTATAGTTTTTTGAGAAATCGTCCTTTCAACGTCCCCACACATATACACACACACATACACACACATTCATCCACACACAGACATCATCGTAAAAATATTAAAATCGGATTGTAATGATCTTGAAACGTGCTTAATCATTAAAATCTGGATATGCGATTTTTAGCATGAATCCAATACCTCTCTTAGCGAGAGGTAAAAAAAGAAAATTGTTGAATATAATGCCAAAACGTTTAGGACTTAGGTTAATAAGAATTTGGAATTGAACAGATGTGTGAATAAAACAGGGGAAGAGAGATGTGAATGCTGTGATCTGTGACGTAGATGTTTAATCTTTGATAATCCCTATCATAAAATTTTAAAGTTTAATTTTAATATAAATAACCAATTTTCTAATTCGTTATTATGGTGGTGGATCCCATTCCATTACAAACTAATTCAAACGGTTACTTGCGAACTATACATTGGTTATACAGTATTTATTCAACAGAGTTGAAGCTCTCGAAAATTTGCAATTCATTTAATCCCTGTACATACTCATTCTGTGTTGATCACAAAGCGAATTTTCCATTCCGCCCCTGTGCTACACAAATGATCTCTCGCTTCAGCTAACCCCTTATCCCTGGCCTGGCGTACACCGGTAATTGTTTCCGAAAACTAAAATTACATATCGCGCTGTGCTGCCGACCATTGTGCGATTACTACACTAGCGCCACTAGGCAATACGTAAAGCATTGCAGAAACTTACCTAATCACCCACACCAATACGAAAGGCACGGAGATTTTTTCCAATTGGTTTTTAATTTCATAATTGGTAAAAGCTATTAGATTGAACGGTAACGATCGGGAAAACAAAAATGTTCCTTTCGTTTTTGACTTTGTATAAAAATAACTGAAAATGTTTTATTTAAATATTTATTTTGTATGAAACAAATGAAAATATAACATACGTTTTTCAAATACAATCAGTATTTGTTCAGGATATTATATATACAATGTAAATAAATATTTTATATTTTCAATTTTATTTATTTAAAATTTACTCATGAAAACAAAATTAAAAACCCTACCACATGCATCAAATACATATTTTATTATGTCAATTATCATTTGTTCAAACATAATTATTATGCTGGAGCATGGAAAAATAAAATGTTTGTGAACAATATTATAGATAAAAAAATCTGATGTGGCCAACACAATACCTCCCGTTTAATTTAATTTTTATTCATGTAAATACTTAAAATTAAATTAAATTTAAATACCGGGTTCGATCCCGACCGACGCCATATATTTCGAATTTTAAATGCACAAAAATGACCCCTGTGGTGCACTCTCCACGCCAGCAATAAGTGCTCGTGGGGTGACACCTGGTAGGGTACAAATATATCATCATCGTTACCGAAATCTGTGTACAAAGCAGCAATGGGTAATATACCGTGATGATATATTTACTTTATTTATTTATATACTTACCTATATTGACATTCCTGGTGTGGAGAGTGTACCACAGGAGTCAATTTTTTGCCATTTAATATTCTAAAATATTTGGCGTCGGTCGGAATCGAACCCGTTCCCAAGATTCGCGAGAAGTGACGCCTGGTAAACGCCTGCACGGAACAAATATGTCATCATTATTACCGACATCTGCGTACAAAGCAGATTGGCTCACCCATCAATGTATATGTTCTTTCATTATATAAGGAATTTTGTCCTACGTTCTACCCTTCTAATATGTCCAAGATTGTTTAAATTCATTAACGGTATTAGTGGTATTTCTTAAAGATGTAATATGTATATATGTACCTATAATTCTACATATTTCATTAATAATACAATAAGAAATATTAAATTTCCCAGAAAAAGCTTTCAGTAATGTTAGTAAAACTGTTGTTCTTTGACACTGACATGTATCTGTCAATTATAAACATTTAAATATCTCAATAGGTTTTCGTTGATTTCTTTGGGCAGCAAAATTTATTACATATTAATAAAAAAATTAAAAATATCAGATTGAGAATTTCATTATCTTTTTTATTTGTTATAACACAACTTTTCAAAAAAATATTGGCCGCTAGTATGAACAAGTGAGTAAGGGTGATTAGCGAGCATTTGATTAGCATTGTTTTATCTCTATCAATCATTCATGAATTATTTTATAGAAAAATAGTTCAAACAAAAAATACGTAGAATTAATTTTTCTATAACTTCTATTTGAAGTATTTTTCTCTAAAATAATCTATAAACGATAGACAGAGCTAAAACAATGCTAATCAAATGCTCGCTAATCACCCTTAATCACTGTTCATACTAGTGACCATTATATTTAGAATTTTTACCAAATCCTTATCAGCTCTTCCCATTAATGTTAGATTGAGGAATCTGTAGTCAAACATGCCTTAATTCTTAGTATTTGAGAAACTGTCCTTCCAACATCCATACAATACACATACACGGACATTATCTTATAAATGTTATAATCGGATTCTAGGGACCTTAAAACGAGCCTATTCATTTTTAGCATAAATCTAATACCTCTCAGCGAGAGGTAAAAAAATATATATGTACATGTATAAACTTCAAAATAAAAATTATAGTATTTGTTTCATTTTTATTTTATCTAAAATAGGTGCTACTTTAAATATCCCTACGAAATACATTTTTATTAATTACTTAATAAATATGAACATAAAAATTAATATGCATACAAATTAATTATCAAGCTGAATTGTTATTCAAATAAAATATATCTCACTTCTGGATAGTTATTTTAAGTTCAATTTAAATTTTTAATTAAAAATCCTGAAAAAATAGTTTTAATTTGTTTGCTAATTGAAATGATCGTATTTTTGTACACAGAAGCAACTTCTACTTGTTTGCATTGTCACGTATACTAAAAAAATCAATTAAATTAATGAAACAATAACTGACAACTGTGTACTATTCTGAAAAATAACCACGATCACGAATTGTTTTACAACCAAATGAAACCAAACAAATTCAACAAACATACTGTAACTTTTTATTTATTTGAGTGAGGTGTAAAAATAAGAGAAATTAATTAATTAATTAAAATAATACGTTTATTAAACGATAAATAATTAGGATAAATATTAAAAAGATAATAAAAGTAACTAACACTATGACTAAATAATTCTAAAGACTAAGAATATTATTAAATACTTAAACACTAATATTTTTAATTTAAACAATATTTATATCACTATATTTATTTATATAACTACATTTATTTATGTTTACAACTCGTAGACTGTTTATTTATATCACCAACTTCATTGCTCGTTTCTTCTATATATCAGACTATGCCTTGCTGGCTTTGGCGACGGGTTCATATAGCGCGATGTCGTTCTTGAATTTTCTGGCGCCACAATGAAATTGAATACAATAGATTTAGGTCACCGGTGTAATTAACACGTCTAGGCGTATGGGTCGTTCCGCCGCCAGGGATTATGTCATCAATCGGGAATATTCTACCAGTAGCGGCGCTCGTATACTCTTAAGTCAGGGGCACACGTTACACTGCCCCCTCCTTAAGACTGTTTCGTCCCGGAACAGTTCTTGATGACGAAATCTACATGTATTACTTTTGGTACATTTGAAAGTCTTGAAGAAGTGACAGTCGATGGTCCGCTGGAGTTCTTCTTTCTGTCCGTTAAAGTTAAAGCTGCAGACGTGAATTTCAACGCCGGTATAGCGGAAGAGGATCTCTAACATATTCCTAACAATCCTCCAATTCAATCTATCTAGTCCACAGCCTAACTTCGGTGTTGCTAGCTTCAAAATGTTATTCTTTAGCAGATGATCCTTCAAATCACACAGCGAGTTCCATATACTGCGATACGACGGCTTCTGGTACGAGCGTGGTTTTGTGACCAGGTAGTAGATATACCGTTGATAGTCCGCATTGATATGCCTCAATCGTAGCGTTTTCCCAACGGATGGACCTTGGTTGGCCAGTTCTTGTAGTCGTTCAAATTTCGTCTTGAAGACAGAAGCTATGCCGCGTGACATATTTAAGTCTTCTGATACGCAGTGGCCGAGGGAATAATCTGAAGACACGGTTCTTCTTTCGTCACGCCATATCGCGCCTTGGATATTTTGTTTATTTACTGGATATATAAGATCTTTTGCAAGAATATTTATGTATGGAATTTGTACATAATACACATGATTGACGGAAGGTAATGTGCTGGCCACATCAGGTTTTTATTAATTATTACACATTTTCACTCCACGGCACTACACTTTACTATCATATTATGTATTAATATAATGAAATTACACAATCATGAAGTTCAATTAAACACGTCCGTCTCTTACCGTGGCTGGAACTAGACCTTTTGAGTGAAAAAATCGCATCAATACTTTCATTTCTTCTTTGTTTCAGTCTGATAACTGAGTACTTATATTAAATTCACATATAATCAGTAGAAAATTGTGACAATGCGAGCAATAACAAATAAATAACTTTTATACACTCTTCTAAATTATAGTTTCAAGATCAATATTTCAAGTTTGTTATCTTTGTTAGTCAAAATTCTGTTTAGAAATAATTATCATTTTTGCCAAAGATTTGTTTAGAATGACTGTCAACAGACTAGACAGTTATTTGTCAATTAAGTCTAGAAGTTATTGCAAGCCAACGTGCAGGGCTGATATTTTGGTATGGATGCCATATGATACCCTCTTCAACCCCTCAGAGTAAATCCTCTCACGAAGTTAACGCTTTGTTTTTAGATTGTCTTAGATACTCGTATCGACGAGACATGTAGTCTGTGTTTTAGTTTCTGGCGCGGGCTAAACGTCCGCCTGATGAGTTACAATGTAACTATTTAGTTTATTTCATTTAGTTATGTTTTGTAATCAATAATAATAAGCTTAATAGTTAATAATTGATTAGTGTTAGTATAAATATGTGTAAATAAAGAAGTTAGTAATATTAATAATGTCTGTTTCCATAATATAAGTGTTCATCGGCCATCAAAGTGTAAGTGTATGTGTGTTCGTCCTTCGGTTAATCAAGTCGGGGTCATCGTTGGTAAAAGAAGTGCAAGACCACCATCATCAGAGCTTCTGTAACACCCCCCTCGTGTTACAAAACAATGAACCTCTAATCCAAACACATAAAAACATTTGGTGGTTAATAATTCCGCAGGGAAATGTAAATTTTTGGCCAGAAACGATGTATAATTTTCAGTTATTAGTACTAGAGCACATTAATATTGTATAGCGACACGATCATCGAATTCATATTTTTTGATGCGCTTGGGGAGCATATACCACACCACCATTAATTTCCCGGTTCATCTCCCGAAATAACCTATTAAATATTCATTTGAATATTGAAAGTTCATCGCATAGTTGGAAACTTAATTACAGAATCCCGTTAATACAGCGAATAATTGCATTACCTGGAATGAAAACGGCAATCGGTACGAGTAGTTGTTATTGGGAGGCGAAGGCTTCGCTCCAATTATGCTCCCACATCCCCTCAATTTATAGTCAGCACCGAACTTCCCTGATTAAAATCTTCTGTATACAATTTGCTGACGATTTCGTGATTTTTCTTTTCTTTTCTGATGTTGATTCGGATTTTGATATGGTTTTGTTATGCTGTGTTAGTTTCAACTTAGAATGGATTTTTGGTTATCTTTTGGGTTACATGTAGCTTGATTTATCGACCTACTAGTTCAGAGAAAGGTTTATTTTTAACAGAGAACAAAATTCTTTATCAAACTTCCGATATCGTAAGTAGGCTATTAGAGCTTTATTTTTAGGGATGTGTGTTTATTTTAACGTCAAGGTATCGGTTTCTATTAGCGACGAGATGAATCGTCCTTACATCCTTACGCAGCTGCAGTTGCGTTACCGCCCTCTTCGGGAAATACCAACAGTTAGATATTTTATCCACGACTGTCAAGTAATATGGATGATGAAGTTTCTTGACTGGATAAGTGTATGGAAATTAATAAATTACTAGATTGCAGCAAATTATTTAATTAAATTTCGGCCTCTACCGGTTTCTGCATCTCCTATGCCTTCTTCAGGACGTGAATTTTTTTTCTACATTTATATGTACCTACATATTAAAAGAACACATTAAAATAATATCAAAAAATCTGATGTGGACACCACACGACTTCCTTGTACGATTATTAAACTATACATATTTTTTTAATAATTAAATTACAAAATATTGACAGGCTTAAGCCAAGCCCGAGAAATATTTTGATATACAACAAAAAATAGTTCATTTACTACTATCATTCTTAAATTAACATTAATCTAATCCGGTTCTTTTTAAAGAGAGTTTTGATTACAACAAAGAAATATTTGATTACAACAATGAATATGACTAATTTCACAATAAAAATACAATATTTGTTATTGTACGAATCATAAAATTGCACGTATTTAACGTAATTTGACATGAACATTTTTTTTATGTTTTTGTCGTAATCCATAGCAAGCTTTATTATAAAAACAAAAAAGTATATAATTTTTAAATTTACATATCACGCTTATACAAAGGACTAATTTAATAATACTTGATGTGCTAGACGCAGAAATTAATTCTCTAAAACTTTTATTTGAAGCATATATTTCTAAAATCAAAATAAAATCATTTTATTCAAGAAAAACTGTTAACAACTTCAAGTAATGTACCACTTTCGGTTAGCCTATTTTAACCAAAATCTATTATGTTATTTCGATTGACATAAAAGTCTTGTATACCAAATTTGAAAGGTTTTGGATTATATTTTAAAACAGTTTTTCATTAAAATCTATTATAGGCTTCATGTAAAGTGCCACTTCTGGAAATTGTGTAATAACCAGAAAGGGAGGTGCACAACTAGATGTTATAGCAGTCCTAAATACAAAATTTCAACTTTCGACGGCTTACCGTTTTTGAGTTATGCGAGATACGTACGTACGTACAGACGTCACGACGAAATTAGTCAAAATGGATTCAGGGATGATCAAAATGGATATTTCTGCTGAAATCTGAAAACCGAAATTTTTCTTGATTACAATACTTCCTTTACTTACGTACAAGGAAGTAAAAACATAACAACACGTAGGACGTCAAAACAGTTAAAAAATAAATAAATGAATAAATATAATAAAATACTCAAAAATTGTCAAAATCTTTTAAAAACAAAATATATATACAGGCTGATCACACGAAAATAAACCAGCAATTATCTCTGTTATTAAGCGAGATAGCGATTATCTTCAAATAAACAAATTTACTGTAGACAATATGGACAATAAGATGTCGTATCAAAAAGCGTTCTGTTACTTCAGGTTCCGGAGTATGTGATACCAACTTTGAAATTTCAAATGGAACATACTATATTTTTTTTTATATTTTTGAAAAGTACATAAAATTTGCTTTACAATGGTAGTAAACTAGTAGTACGTTGTATTATTAAAAAATAAAATGGCAGACGTTTGAAATATGAATATCTATCAAATGAAAGAAAAATCAAGTATGTAAGATTTTATTGTTTTTTTTTTCATAGATGATGATATTTATTGAGAAAAATTCATTTACATGACGTGACCTAGGCAACAAATCCAATAAAACAAAATTCCACACTTTCTTGACTTATTTTGTAAGATATTTCAAACGTCCGTCATTTTACTTTTTAATTATATAACGTCCTACTTGTTTACTATCTTTGTAAAGCAAATTTTTCAAGAATATAAAAAAATATGGTATGTTCCATTTGAAATTTGAAAGTTGGTATCACTATAGTAAATTTTCTTATTTGGAGATAATTGCTGGTTCATTCTCGCGTGATCATCCTGTACATATATATATATATATATATATATATATATATATATATATATATATATATATATATATATATATAATTTCAAGATTTTGGTGGAAGAGCAAAATTACTTCAAACGTATGTTTTTTGAAATGTTGCTTATCAGAAATGTTTGCAATAACATCAATGCAAGAACTGATATTCAAGGGCTTAACAGCGTATATTTTGGTGTATTGGAAAAGTTCAAAAAGGAAAAGGCAAATTTCAGGCCAAACTGAGTTCCATTAAATTCCTTACCTTTTATTTAAATTCCTACAACTTGCTACATTATTATTGGTGTAGAGATGACTAATTGGAGTCCGTATCAATTATGTCACCAGAATCCTTTTTGCAGGATATTTCCGGCTATTTTCCGCATTATTCGGTTGTAGTTTTTTTTTAGAGCAAATGGATGTGTGTATGCTCTTTGATTTTTTTGTACGATGCTTAATAAATTAACTGAATGTTTTGTACGAATGTATTTTATGTACATGAACTGTAACAATCTGTAAGATCTTACTGTAAGTATGATAATGTCCATGTTATTTTGTATGTATTACATTTATGTTGTATAATTGTTGTAGACCCTGAAGAAGGTGCAAGGGTGCACCGAAACGTTGGTATAGTAGGAACAAATGCTATTTGACTGAACTTTCGAGTAATTGTTAACACCTTATCCACATAACAGTCGAGAAGTTACCCACAAATTTATTGAACTGCATAATCCAATTTTCAAGTGACCCACTGCAGATTAAAATCGGTGATAGAAAGTTTTCCTTATTTCATGATTTTTTCGTATCATTTCCTACAATTTACAGTAGAATAGAGATCGTACATTTAAAATAGATAGACTTGATAAAATATTCGTCTTTATATTACAGAATATTTGAAATTGTGAAGTGAACTATATTATAACTTTGTTCGAACTATATAAGGAAAATATTAAATATTCTTATTTTAGACAACCAAGAACTACTCATCTACAAAATAAATATTTGATATACAGAAGTAGAGATCAAGAAAACTTTTAGTTTTTCAATTACAGTAAATTTTATATTCCGTTTGAAAGAAACTAAAATGCAATATAATATTCATTTTTCATAACTGGAAATAGAAAGAAAAACCAAAATTATGGTTTTGAAATAAAATGGCGTACGTTTTCTAACGAAATGATATCTGACTGAAATAAATAGAATCAAATATCATTAAAGTAGAATCAAGAAAATGAAATGTCAGAAGCAAATTATGTCGATTTATTCCGATGTGACATCAGCACGCATGATAAAAATATTTTTTATCGTGTTACTAATGTAATTTTTAGTAGGATAAAAATGTCATTATAATAACATAGCTATAATATTTTATTTTTATCGACCACCTCAGTTATTTGTGTAATCAGAAAAGAAATAATTCTTGAAATTTTCGTAAATATGTTTGAAATAACAAAAATAGTGTATTCTACAACTAGTAATGGAATATGCTATTCCAAACGTGTTGTATGCATATTATACTTTCTTCAACAAGTTTTTAGAAGTTATACAAAAAATGTTGCTTATTTAGAGAGTTTTTTACCTTCCGTTACCTTTGGGTTAGCATATCTGGTTATTTTATGAAATTTAATATCTTTATAATTCTTTAACTCTATATCTATTGAATATGAAGTATAAAATGCGATCAAATCGTATAGAGATTAATATATTCTTCAAGTTATAATAACGTTAAATGTCAATAAATGATATTTAACTGCGCTTTTCAAGAAAAACTGTTAAAATTTTCAAATGAGGGTACTTCCGGTTGACCATTTATTACCAAAATCTAATTACTTGTTCTTCTGGATGTAAACTTGAGAAATATGAAAAAAATATAACTTTTGGAATCGTGGTATTGAAGTTATACGATCCGAAACTTTCGTCACTCACACAGACACTCAGACACACACACACACACACACACACACAACACACAGACACACATACACAACACACACACACAAACATACATAGAGACATCATCCTAAAAATGGTAAAATCGTATTATACGGACCCTAAAACGTAGTTATTCACTAAAAACTCATCATTGAATATTTTGACCAAAGACAATACCTTCCTGACCTAAAGGTGACGGAAGGTAAAAAAGATTGATGATTATGATTATTTTGAATCATTCCAAAAGTACGAGTAGATTAAAATAAAATTCTAAAAAATATGGACCAAGAGTTATTATTCTCAATAATTCTAGCTTCTAGCGTGATCCTTGTTTTTATTTTAATGAATATAAATTAAATGGTCGAAGTAATCATTTTTTTATCGTACGTCTGGACTCGTATGTTTACAAGACTTAACGATTAATAAAACATCCATTAAACCTAAAGTTGTTTATCTGTTTACTGGAACTAATTTTCAAGTAATAGCTACAGTATTAGTTGCTAATTAAACAAAAGAACCATAGTAAACAAATCAATGCCAGCTTTAATATCGAAGGTGTTTACTGTTCAGGTTTACAACGTAATGACTTTTATCCAATTAACCCTAATTACGGCAAATAATTATTCAATATAAACTGAGCACTACACGGCTATCAGAGGTTATTACAACACTAACACGACAAAAACGTTTTCCATGTTTTATATACTTGTAATTAATCGCGCGTTTATTTGATCATCATTAGCCATTCATTCTCGCAGTTCATAATTGATCTAGATTTTATGTAACTCAGCTGTTAATGTTATATAACGCAGCATAAATTATTTATTGATTGCATGGAAATTTATGTTTGTACTAAATATAATCTATTCATATTTGTGTGAGAGATGGAATATTAAATATTTATATGTTTGTTTACGTTACAAACTGATGATTTTATTGTATAAAAGAGTATCCAAAGTTTTTACCTTCCGTCACCTTTAGGTAAGGAAGGTATTGTCTTTGGTCAAAAAAATTGAATGATGAGTTTTTAGTGAATAAGTACGTTTTGGGGTCCATATAATCGATTTTATCATTTTTACGGTGATGTCTGTATGTATGTATGTATGTGTATGTCAGTCCTTCCATCTTGTATTTGGTCTTCCTCTGTTTCATCAACCTTCTATTACTAAGCTATTCATTATTCTTCCAATATATTCTTCACTCTCCTTACGACATGTTCAAACCATTATAATCGTCTCTCTTGTATCTTTCTAGAAAATTCTAACACTAGAATTATTTCCCTTATTCTTTCATTCTTTACCGTATCTTTCCGTGTCTTACCCAACATCAATCTCAACATCCTCATCTCTGCCACATTCATTTACTTTTTATTGATTGGTTAGCATAGCTAGCTGATTTAAGAAATTTAATATCTTTATTGATATTTATTTATTTTATTTCTACCTTGTGATTCAAGTCACAAAAGATGCTACTTTTATGACGTTTGAAGAAAAAATATATTTTATAAATAAATGAAAAACTTAATATTTTTTTTTACGAGAAGTACAATTACCACAAATAAAATTACATGAAAGTTACATTAATTGTCAAAAACCAAAACAAAACTGTGAATCAGTTGATCATGATTCCTTGATTCAGAAATCAAGTTGATGAATTAGAACATACGTTGATCTACAGATCAGCTTGATTCCTTAATCAACTGAATATTAATTAAGGGATTATTGATGAATTCGGCCATAAAAAGGTACAATTTCCAATTTTATGGGAATTATTACGTTATAATAGAAGTCCATTATTTTAATGATATTTTAATGAAAAGTAATTGTAATTAGTGTATCAACATTGAATTATAATGATATAGGATGTGGATAATAGATAAATGAAATTCATTATTAGATTAATATTACATTATCTGTCGTGCAAATGGCCATTATACATTGAAATATGTGTGTTGCATTTGCTAATACATCTATGAGAACATACGTGTATATCAATAATTTCTACGTGAACTGTAGAGATGGAATATCACCCATTTCTGCCCCAAATAATGTTGCTTGAATTATAATGGGGTCATTTCACATTTCTAATTTATTTTTTTCTTGAAAGAATGGGTCAAATTGAATATGTAGGTGTATGTTTTACACCGTACAAGTCTTTAAAATCAGAGATATGATTTTTTAAAAGTTATCTTTAATTTTAAATATTTGGACGCTGATGTCACGGCTTGGCGGATGCGCCAGTAGCTCTCTACCGGTTGTGTTTGGAACTATGATTGTTTGGGTTATCACTTGTCAGTTTGATTTTGTGACAGCAACATATTGTTAACGAAAAACATATTTCATACAACTTTTGGTATTTATTTAATAATTGTTTCATTTACATACCTTAACTCTGCTGTCATCTGTCACAATTGTAGGTTAGTTTGTTTACAACAGCAAACGGAAACTACGTGGACCGTTGTGCGTGTGAGACAGGAATGTCTTCGTGTGAGTAACAAGCCGTGACGTCACGAATTTTACAGCCGCGAAAGTATATTAACAAATTTGTGAATGAAAAGTTGTATATTTCATGTTATTTTATATTACTATATTTATTAAATTATTTTTATTACGATTTTATAAAAAAAGATTTTTTTTTAAATGACCCCATTATAAGATGTCATTGATTTTATAGTTCTTTGTGTGTTTGTTTTCTAAATGTATACTATTTTTATATAAAAAGAAAGCGGAAAGTCGACAAAGGGAATTAAAGGATTTAAGGGATTAGCGGTAGAATCATCTATTTCTTTCGTGACCAAAAAGATTTTGTTCAGTTAAGGTACAAAAGAAAAGTATAAATATTTATAACCCTGATGGGATCTGCTTAATTTTAATTTAATATAGAAATTGTATTGTCATGTACAAATATTTTGACGGAAAATACAAACTTGCCTTGGAAATGTGAAGCGAAAGATGAAACAATTTTATGGTTAGAGGATTTTGTAAGCAAACAAGTACTCAAATACATTACATATTGTTGTGTAATTAGTTAATGTATTTGAGTTTTGGTAACAACCAAATAAATACTATTTTTAATTTGTCTAAGGACTTAGGACATTTTAGGATTCAGTAAACTGAGCATACGTTGTAGGTACTTTTATTGTATTTATTCGAGATTCCGACAAAGACGACATTTGACAATTGTGCATCATTTTTACCTTCCGTTACCGGTAAGGAATGTATTGTTTGGTCAAAAAGTTGCTGAGTTTGTAATGAATAAGTACGTTTTAGGATCTCTAGAATGCGATTTTACTATTTTTACAATGATGTCTGTATGTATGTACGTATGTGTGTGTGTGTGTGTGTGTGTGTGTGCCAGTGTGTGTGCGTATGTGACCATCGTTTCGTATTTCTTGAGTCTACATCCAAACGAAGAGGTGATTAGATTTTGGTTATAATTGGTCAACTGGAAGTACCCTCATTTGCAACTTTAACAATTTTTCTTGAAAAAATGTTCTGCTATAAAATTATATTTTGATAAGTTTTATAATATTTGTTATTATTATTAAATAATGTAATTTGACATTTATTAAAACAGTGTTTTAGTTAAATAAGGCTTGTACTACCAGCTAATGTTATTAACTAAATTTCTCATTTAAACAATAATCTACGGGCAAATATATGACAAAAGACAAGTCCCACAATTTTTCGTTCCAACAGTAAATATTACAATATTTATGTTAGTATTATCTATAAAACTGAGAGTAAAGGTAACTGGTAATATACTCAATTAATTGCCATCTTAAATTTTATTACTTTAATAAAAAATATTTGCGAATTATTCAAAACGAAAACATTTGTCACATGCAGACAATGGTTTATTTGTAAATAAATTATTATTAAACCTAAGAAATTTTATTATAAGCAATGTATTAAATTTCTATACACTCTATTAATACACCTTTTCAAAATTTGTTAAATTAAAGTAATAATCATAGCATCCAGAAGTTTATTTATCCTTGTTTTTAATATAATTGTAGGTGGTACTTTAATAAATAAATATCAATTTGCAAATAATTTTACTAAAAAAATAAAATTTAATATAGTATTTAATTGAATGTACCTACTATTGTTAGTTTGCTTTACCTTCAGTTTTATAAATAATACTAACATAAATATTGTATTATTTACTGTTGGAACTAAAAAAATTAGCACGTGTTTGTTGTCATAAATTTAGTACACTTTATTAATACATAAAATAAAAAAATCTGTTGTGGCCAGCACAATACCTTCCGTCAATCCTGTGTATAATGTATAAATTCCATACATATTTTTTCTTGCAAAAGATTCTAAATTTCCAGTAAAATTATTTCATAAAAAACTATTCAAATTACACTTGACACTGACATCTTCTTCTTTAACTTTTCCGTGTCGTTATCATTCAGTTCCTTTTCTCTCAAGTCTTCCGCAATACAGTCCCTCCATCTTATCTTTGGTCTTCCTCTGTTTCTTCAACATCCTATTACTAAACTATTCATTCTTGTTCCAATATAATTCTTCATTTCTCCTCATGACATTTTCAAACCAATGTAATCATATTTCTTGTATCTTTCTAGAAACTTGTAATACTAGAGTTATTTTCTTACCGTATCTTTCCGTGTTTTCCCGAACATCTACTTCAACATCCTCATCTCTGCCACATTAATTTACTTTTTATTGTTACTGACATCTGTCAATTTGAATTATATGAATATATTAATAGTTACCATGTTTAGCATAGCTAGCTGAATTATAAAATTTAATTTGTTTAAAATTCTTTAACTCTGTATCTATTGAATATGAAGTATAAAATGTAATCAAATTGTATAGAGAATAATATATTCTTTAACTTGTAATAACGTTAAATGTCAATAAATCAAATTTAACTGTTAAATCTTCAAATGAGGGTACTTCCGGTTCATCAATTATAACCAAAATCTAATCACTTGTTCTTCTGCATGTAAACTTGAGGAATACGAATAAATTATAATTTTTGGAATCGTGGTATTGAAGTTATGGGATCCGGAACTTTTGTCACACACACGCAGACACACATACATACAGACATCATCGTAAAAATGGTAAAATCGTATTATAGGGACCCTAAAACATGCTTATACACTAAAAACTCATCATTGAATTTTTTGACCAAAGACAATACCTTCCTTACCTAAAGGTGACGGAAGGTAAAAATTGCCCAAATATAGTCTTAACTATTGTAATCTAAAAATTTATTTCTTCTTGCTATTAATTTATTCTTTTCGGAGGGTACGAATACATTTGGAGTTAGGCTCGTATGTATCTTTAATTGTTGGCCAACTCGTAATTGGAAATTAATATTATAACTAATTCAGGGTATTAAATAATAGAATGAATCAACTTTTTTCGGTAGCAACGATCTATTTTCAGCTCCTTTTTGTTTCCGTATACCACTTTACTAAACCATTAGGAATGGGAATCGTTTGCTACCTCCTATTACCTTCTCTATTACTCAGTGACACTTTTCATCCCTCCCTCTTTTGTCTTCTTTACCCTCCCGCTCTAATTCGAATTCCGGTGTTCATTTGTCAAACCGTCGTGGCCTACTTTGTTAATTATGAACAACAAGTGAGCATCTACAGCGGCTGTGTTGTGTCTATCTGGCGCCCAGCACATTGTAGCTCTTTATTAAATTAACGGACGATTTATTGCACCAGGTCAAGATTTAATGGTCAGTATATGTGCATATGAAACAGTGGAGGGGGTGGGTAAATGATATATGGATACCAGAAGGGGTTGTTTTATATTTTCTGCTTGATTAATATATCAAAGTTACTATGGGAATAATATGTTTGTATATACAAACAGGAAACTTTATTTATTTCTTTATTAATTGTGACAGGTGTGTAATATTTATGGAACATGCGGGAAAATTTCATTTGTTTTTATACCAATTTTGGGAGTAATTCGTTCTTGAAAATTTTGTAAAGAATTTAATAATAGAGTTTTCCAATTATGTATTTAGTTTTGCATTTAATGCAGCTATTGACGTCATGGTCGGCAATAGTTGTTATTACAACACATGCGTAGTGCATTTTAAATGAAACATGTTACAAAAGTGCAGTGCAAGTTTGTTAGTTGTCACTCTTAAATAGAGGTTACGTAATAATGGACATCACTTCACTGTGAAAAATATTTTATTACATCCATTGTACTTACACACTTCTCATAACTTGAAATATGCGAATTTGACAGACTGCACTGGCAACAACTGACGATCGTAACAAGTGCAAGAAAGTGCGCACTCAGTAAGGTTCAGTTTATTTCAATCGATGCTTATTATTTATTTACTTATTTATTTTTTATTAATTTTAATATTACATTATTCAACAGTAAAATACCAATAACAATTACTTGAAATTCAAGTCAGCATTTATTCTCTTATACAACCGACGTTTCGGTATACTATATGTTGCAGATATGCAATCTGTACTTAATTTTTATATTGTGCATACGTACGCTGACTATACCTATACACTAGCTTCCATAAATCTACAGCCACAGTACATACTCGTATATGAATAATGTGAAGGAAGGTATTGTCTTTCTTCAAAAAATTCAATGATGAGTTTTTAGTGAATAAGCACGTTTTAGGGTCCATTTAATACGATTTTACCATTTTTACAATGATGTCTGTATGTATTTATGTATGTGTGTGTGTGGGTGTGCGCGCGCGTGTGTGCGAGTCCGTGTGTATGTCCGTGTGTGTGTGGCGAAAGTTTCGGATCGCATAACTACAATACCACGAATCCATAAACTATAAATTTTTCGTATTGCTCAAGTTTACATCCAGAAGAAGAGGTGATTAGATTTTGGTTATTATTGGTTAACTGGAAGTACCCTTATTTGAAGATTTGAACAGGTTTCTTGAAAAAACGTAGTTAAATATCATTTATTGATATTTAGCGTTATTATAACTTAAAGAAAATATTATTCTGTATACGTTTTGATTGCATTTTATACTTTATATGCAATAGATATAGAGTTAAAGAATTATAAAGATTTTATAAATCAGCCAGCTATGCTAACCATGGAAACTGCTAGTATATTCAGATAATTCAAATTGACAGGTGTCAGTATAAATGAAAAGAAAATGAATGTGGCAGAAATGAGGATGTTGAGATAAATGTTGTAAGGAATGAAGGAATAAGGGAAATAACTTGTATTAGAAGTTTAAGAGAGACAATTACATTGGTTTGAACATGTCATGAGGAGAGATGAAGAATATATTGGAAGAAGAATTAATAGCTTAGTAATAGAAGGTTAAAGATACAGAGGAAGACCAAAGATAAGATGGAACGACTGTATTGCGAAAGACTTGTGAGAAAAGGAACTAATGAGAACGACACGCAAAACAGAAATGAGTGGATGAAGAAAATAAAAAATAGCGACCCCTGACGAATGGGAAAAGCCGAAGATGTTAGTGTCAAATGCTACTTTCATAGTTTGTTTATGAAATAAATATACTGTAAATTTAGAATCTTTTGCAAGAAAATTTATGTATGGAATTTATACATAATACACAGGATTGATGGAAGGTATTATGATGACCACATCAGACTTTTATTTTTCATTCTGGTTAATTTTGTTAAAATAAATATAACATTTTTATTCAGTCTGATCTCACGCATCTATATTCAAATACATAATTATTTGTGAAATTTAGTACGATACATTTGATTTACTTACATTATATGTAAATAAATAAATATAAATATATCATCACGGCATATTACCCATTGCTGGGTGTGCCAATCTGCTTTGTACATAGATATCAGTAATGATGAAATGCGGGTGCTTACCAGGCGTCACCTCATGGGCACTCAATGCTGGCGTGGAGAGTGCTCCACAGGGGTCCATTTAATGCCATTAGAATTCGAAGTAATTTGAAGTTTGAAAAAATATTGAATATTTAAAATGTGGACAAGTGTTTTTTATTAGTTCCTACGGAGTCGCTCTATTTATGTCCCATACTGTATATAGACATTATTTTTGTTAAAATGAAATATTTGCCGTTTAAACAATAATTTATCTTAAATTTGTCAAACCCAATTTTCCATTTAATTATTTTTATTCCACTTGGCAATTACTTAATTCATAATCCCTTAAGACCATTTAATCCATCTTAAATGAACCCTCTGCGTAACTTTTATCCTTGCCAACCGCGTCCTCAGTTTAAAATAATCGAAACATTTCCCTGCGGCGCTGGTCTGATCGGCGTCGGGGTGGCCACAGGAACCGGAAACAATAACCGTAACGGCGCGGGAACGTGCGGCACAATCATAACCATTCCAATAAAAAGTCAGCCTTCGTTCCGTCACATTGGCCGGCGACTACGACATCCACATTATCGCTTGCACTGGAGTTCGAGTTTGCATTCACGGAGCTGGTTTTACGTTCAGTTAATTTCAGCAAACGTACACGTAGCCTTGTTTGTTTGTTTCTAAACGCATGCAAACAACCGAACGTGGAATGGATGAAAGAATAATGGAATTGTAGGTAGATACCAAATGGGTATTTTTGTGACGTGGAAAATTTTATCTTTATATAGGGATATCTTTTATTTTATGAATGTTTTGGCTTTGGTAAGATACCAACATAAAAATACAGGGTGTAACACCAAAACCGACCACCGCCATTATTCTCTTTATTATTATAGTTACAAAAAATATTATAGAACAAAATTGTAGGAGACCAAGGGGGACATCCCATTAGAGACTAAAATATTTTTTAAAACCAGTGGTTCTCAATTTATAACATTTCTGAATTCAACCATGAGATTATTTTATATCCTTACATAAGAAAAATATTGAGAAAAAGTCAATTGAAATTTAAATAAATTTATTTTTTTAAATTATTTTTACCTCTCGCTAAGAGAGGTATTGCATTCATGCTAAAAATCGCATATCCAGATTTTATTGAATAAGCACGTTTTAAGGTCCCTACAATCCGATTTTATCATTTTTACGATGATGTCTGTGTGTGTGTGTGTGTGTGTGTGGATGTGTGTGTGTATGTGTGTGTGTGTGTGGGATGTTGGAAGGACGGTTACTCAAAAACTATAAGACTTTAAATTTTTTAACTACGTATTTCCCAATCGGACATTCATGGGAAGATCTGAAAAGGTTTTGGTAACAATTGGACAACCGGAAGTAGAAGATTCTTGAAAAAAAATCTTTTAAATAATATTTTTTGAAATTTTTTCTTGATAATATTAAAGAAAAATAAATTCTCTTTCTGATACATTTAAATATTTTACAATATATTCTATAGATTTAGAGATAGAAGAAATATAGTATGTAAAATAATCTGTTATAATAAATTTTACAGCCGAAAGAATGGCCATGGAAAATAGTTGAAAATTTAATTTGTTTGTAACTGACAAATAATGTCAGTGTCAGAAATCCGAAGACATTACTGAAGACTTTTTCTGGGAAGTACATACATTATATTATTTCTTAATGTATTAATAGAATTGGAAACATTTCGAAAAATTAGAAGAGGACAAAATTTCTTCATCAAAAATGAATTTAAAATTAAACAATCTAAATATATATGGAATAGATATATGCGTAAGTAGAATTTTTGGTGTAGAGTGTAGGTATACAAGAAATGTTAAATACAATAGGGAGCGAGCAGTCATATGATTTTGTTGGCCTTGACAAGCAGATATGGGGGCCCATGTCAGAATGATAGCTAGTAATTATGTATATAGATGTCAAATATCATAATTTCTCATTCTAAATTTAGTGATTTTCCAATTCCATGTGGAGCAGAATTAAATGTTAAATATCTAAGGCATACAAGTAAACTTTAAACTCCTGGTGATAAATTAACTACGTAAATTTAGAAAATCTTGAAATTTTTAATGAAAAATTCTAACATTTGACATCTATGTACATAATTACTAATTATAATTCTGAAACGGGCCCACACATTTGCTTGTCAAGCCCAAAAATGTAACATTACCGTTCGCGCCCTATACTTATGTAACCAAAAAAAGGAAGTGGCGAGAGGTATTGTGCTGGCCACAACAGATTTTTTAGCAGTGTATGAATGAAAAACAATTGAGCTTAAATTAAAATGAAATAAATATTTGTTAAAAACATTATAAACAGTGCTCTATTAGATTTCTATCCTAAATAATTCAAATTGACAAATAGCAGGTTTTGTTTTTCATGCATAGCCTACTGAAATATGACTACAAAAATCAAATTTATTTAAATTTCAAACGCATTTTTTCAATATTTTTATTATGTAAAGATATAAAACTAATACATGGTTGAATTCAGGAAAAAGACGCAATCGAATAGGCATAAAAAATATGTATAATCCAATTTGAAAAAATATAACTTGAGAACCACTGGTTTAAAAAACTATTTTCTTCTTTAATGGGATGCCCCCCTTTGTCTCCTATAACTTTGTTTTGTAGTATTTTTTGTGACTATAATAATAAAGAAAATAATGACGATGGTCGGTTTTGGTGTTACACCCTGTATATACAGGAAATTCCTAAACATAGGGCTTTAATAATGTAAAATCATAGTTTCGTAATTTCCTGTTTCTCTAATTATTATAGTTAAAGCATCAAATAAAAGTTTTTTTAGAGCATAAAATTCGACATCTTAATCAATAAAAATCTGTTGTGGCCAGCACAATACCTCTCATGATTTTCATTTTATGTTGCATAGGGCGCGAGCAGTCATGTGATTTTGTTGGCCTTGGTGAGCAGATTTGGGGGCCCGTGTCAGAATGACAGCTAGTAATAATGTACATAGGTGTCAAGTATCATAATTATTATATATTCATATATAGTATATTCCATACTATTGATGACAAATGAACATCAGAATATTTGTGACATCTATGTAAATAACTACTAACCGTCATTCTGACACGGGTCCTCATATCTGCTTGCCAAGGCCAAAAAAGGCACATGACTGCTCACGCCCTATAAGTAACGAATTTAACATTTTTTGTACACACAAATAATTGAAATTACATTTCTTCTTTCGTTCCAAGAGGAATATGTACAAAATTCCTCAAATTCATTGACGGTATTAGCGGTATTTCTTAAGGATATATGTAATATTAACATACCTATAACTTTATATACATATTTAATTAATAATACAATAAGATATATTAAATGTACTTGTACCTCACAGAAAAATCTGTTAATAATGTTAGAAAAACTGCTGATTTTTGACACTAAAATTTTGCATTTATCTATCAATTACAAACATATAAATATGTTAACTGGTTTCTATGGAGTTGTTTGGGCAACGAGATTTATTACAACAGATTCTATATTATTATATATTATATCTCTAAACCTATAGGAGATACAGTAAAAAAATTAAATGTGTCAGATTGAGAATTTAATTATCTTTATTATTTGTACATACATTTAAAAAAAAATATATTTAGAATTTTTTTTTTAGAAACCCACTTCCGATTGTCTAATTGTTACCAGAATCTATTAAGCTTTTCCCATTACTGTTAGATTGAGGAATCCGTAGTTACACAGGTCTTTAGTCGTATACAATATTAAAATTTTGCATTTACCTATTAATTACAAACATATAAATATCTCAACTGGTTTCTGTGGAGTTGTTTGGGCAACGAGATTTATTACAACAGATTATTCTATATTATTATATATTATATCTCTAAACCTATAGGAGATACAATAAAAAATTAAATGTGTCAGATTGAGAATTTAATTATCTTTATTATTTGTACATACATTTAAAAAAAAATATATTTAGAATTTTTTTTTTAGAAACCCACTTCCGATTGTCTAATTGTTACCAGAATCTATTAAGCTTTTCCCATTTCTGTTAGATTGAGGAATCCGTAGTTACACAGGTCTTTAGTCGTATACAATATTAAAATTTTGCATTTACCTATTAATTACAAACATATAAATATCTCAACTGGTTTCTGTGGAGTTGTTTGGGCAACGAGATTTATTACAACAGATTATTTTATATTATTATATATTATATCTCTAAACCTATAGGAGATACAATAAAAAATTAAATGTGTCAGATTGAGAATTTAATTATCTTTATTATTTGTACATACATTTAAAAAAAAATATATTTAGAATTTTTTTTTTAGAAACCCACTTCCGATTGTCTAATTGTTACCAGAATCTATTAAGCTTTTCCCATTACTGTTAGATTGAGGAATCCGTAGTTACACAGGTCTTTAGTCGTATACAATATTAAAATTTTGCATTTACCTATTAATTACAAACATATAAATATCTCAACTGGTTTCTGTGGAGTTGTTTGGGCAACGAGATTTATTACAACAGATTATTTTATATTATTATATATTATATCTCTAAACCTATAGGAGATACAATAAAAAATTAAATGTGTCAGATTGAGAATTTAATTATCTTTATTATTTGTACATACATTTAAAAAAAAATATATTTAGAATTTTTTTTTTAGAAACCCACTTCCGATTGTCTAATTGTTACCAGAATCTATTAAGCTTTTCCCATTTCTGTTAGATTGAGGAATCCGTAGTTACACAGGTCTTTAGTCGTATACAATATTAAAATTTTGCATTTACCTATTAATTACAAACATATAAATATCTCAACTGGTTTCTGTGGAGTTGTTTGGGCAACGAGATTTATTACAACAGATTATTCTATATTATTATATATTATATCTCTAAACCTATAGGAGATACAATAAAAAAATTAAATGTGTCAGATTGAGAATTTAATTATCTTTCTTATTTGTACATACATTTAAAAAAAAAAATATTTAGAATTTTTGTTTTTTTTAGAAACCCACTTCCGATTGTCTTATTGTTACCAGAATCTATTAAGCTCTTCCCATTACTGTTAGATTGAGGAATCCGTAGTTACACAGGTCTTTAGTCTTATAGAATATTAAATTAAATATGAAATATATACTACAATCACTCTTTCCATAGCTAAATGAGTTTATAGAAACACACTTCTTATTTGTGCAAACAATTTCCCTCATTGTCGGAATCACTTTGGCCATTTTCCAGTCTTGGCAGCGTTCATCTCCATTCTCCCATCTATTCTTCCTTGTCCAAACATTTCTCATTTCACCTGCAAGGGTCTAGCAGACGTGGACAAACAGTCGCTCAATAACTGCAATGAGTAATGCTGGAATTTCTTCATACTTCACTCACATTCAGGTTTGTTAGAGAAATATGTACGAACATAAACGTATCCAATTTATTTTCATCGTTGAAACTAATATAATTGTCAAATAATATTCTACTGGCTTTTATATTCATACTTTTATCATTTTATTCATAGAAGCTTCACCCAAATTTCAGAACCAAGAGTATAATTCAATTTTTTAAAGATGTCTAATACAGATCCACCAAAGGAATGAATATAACACGCTTATCTTTCAAAAATTCAGATTATCTCGACTAAGTTACGACATTTTAAAACGATGCTCGTTGTTGACAATACTGTCCCTGTAACGTAAGTTCATTTATTATTTCGGATATATTACTTGATTCATTGCCATGCGTATAGCATTATTTTATATCATTGTGACTGACACCGACAATATGTCAGTGTCTTATTTTTCACATATTTGGTTTGATATTTACTAATAAACCTACTAGTTGATTTATTTTTGAATTTCGAATGCTTTTACTGTAGCATATATTTTTTTATAGTAACACAATAACAGTAGTATCTTATGGCCCCCCCATAAAAACTAAGTAAAAATAAATAATTAAATAAAACTTAATAGTAGAAGGTAGAAGAAACAGAGGAAAACCAAAGATAAGATGGAAGGACTGTATTGCGGAAGACTTGAGAGAGAAGGAACTGAATGAGGACGACACGCAAAACAGAAATAAGTAGAAGAAGAAAATAAAAAATAGCAATCCCTAACGATTGAGAAAAGCTAAAGAAGAAGAAGATGTCAGTGTCAAGTGTATTTTGAATAGTTTGTTTATGAAATAATTTTACTGGAAATTTACAATCTTTTGCAAGATAAATTCATGTATGGAATTTGTACATAATAGGGCGCGAGCAATCATGTGACTTTGCTGACCTTGGCAAGCAGATATGGGAGACCGTATCAGAATGACAGCTATTAATTATGTCCATAACTGACAAATGTCATAATTATTCATTCAAAACTTTATAAATATCTTATTTAATGTGGTTTATTTGTTATCATGAGTGGAATTCAGTTACCGAGGAAAATAAATCAAACAATAGCAAAAATTCATGAACCTGACTGCAAGTGTAAATTGATTGTGAATGTACGTTTGATAGTTACCTTCTTTAGTTTGTTAATTATTCTCAAATATAAAAATTTAGAAATTAAAAGAATGTGGCAAAGAAAAACTATTCTCTTGCCCATAATAATAGGAGCTACGGGTTTCGTTGCTGATGAGTTTCAAAAGTACATTGAAAAAATCTGATGTGGACACCACACGACTTCCTTGTACAATTATTAAACTATACATATTTTTTTAATAACTAAATTACAAAATATTAATTCTAACTTCAAAACGGTAAGATATATAGCGACCATAATCTAACCCGCTTCTTTTTAAAGAGAGTTTTGATTACAACAAAGAAATATTTTATTACAACAATGAATATGACTAATTTCACAATAAAAATATATTTGTTATTGTACGAATCATAAAATTGCACGTCTTTAACGTAATTTGACATGAACATTTTTTTTATGTTTTTGTCCTAATCCATAGCAAGCTTTATTACAAAAACAAAAAAGTATATAATTTTTAAATTTACATATATCGCTTATACAAAGGGCTAATTTAATAATACTTGATGTGCTAGACGCAGAAATTAATTCTCTAAAACTTTTATTTGAAGCATTTATTTCTAAAATCAAAATAAAATCATTTTATTCAAGAAAAACTGTTAACAACTTCAACTAATGTACAACTTCCGGTTAGCCTATTTTAACCAAAATCTATTATGTTATTTCGATTGACATAAAAGTCTTGTATACCAAATTTGAAAAGTTTTGGATTATATTTTAAAACAATTTTTCATTAAAATCTATTATAGGCTTCATGTAAAGTACCACTTCTGGAAATTGTGTAATAACCAGAAAGAGAGGTGCACAACTAGATGTTATAGGAGTCCTAAATACAAAATTTCAACTTTCTACGGCTTACCGTTTTTGAGTTATACGTACGTCCGTACGTACGTACGTACAGACGTCACGACGAAATTAGTCAAAATGGATTCAGGGATGATCAAAATGGATATTTCCGCTGAAATCTGAAAACCGAAATTTTTCGCGATTACAATACTTCCTTTACTTACGTACAAGGAAGTAAAAATGCCTGGTAAATATGACCCTACCGAAATTCAGAAAACGACAATAATTGGAACAGCACATATCATAAGAAAGGTGCTAACGTAGATATTCATACCTAAGCTGCTTGGTAAGCTGCCGTATGGAGTGGTTCTTCCGTACTGCGGAATACATATTTATCCAGAATATCGGGACTAACAATAATTTGTATTTTAATTTTCTAATGTAATACATGTATTAGCAGTTTGTGAAATAAAGAGATAATAATAATAATTTAATAAGGGTATTATAAATTCAAAGATAATATTTAATTAATAAAAGTAGACCTTTTTTAAGTGCTAAGCATGTAGAACGTTTTTTTTATGCCAAGATGTAACGAGAAGCAAAAATTCAATTCTTTTTCCCTGCGTCGACTCCTGCCTCTTTCGGAGATCAAGTTAACGCTGAAACCCATAACAAATGGCCGAAAGCTCGTCGGCATGTGACGTCACCAGTGTGGCAAAGCCAGGCCAACCCAGATGCGTTGTGTGGGAATTTATACGGCGGCATTAAGCTACTTCGGTTCATTATTTTTAAGTGTGCGTATTTCAGATAGAGCACGTCCTGCACTCGCTCAATTACACTCTCTGAAAGAACAACGGACGTATCGTTTCGTGATTGTTTCCGGTTCCAGGGCTTACTGCAGATATTAATAATTATTGTAGGGAATTGGAATTTTAATTGGAAAGAAAAGAATTGATGATGTAGGAAGTGATTCGTAAGGGTTTAAGTTCTGTCCACGAGTATTAGAAAATATAATGAATAATTTATGCGAGGGTGGATTGAAAAGTTTGCGTTTTAACACAGAGAGGGCAGCACTAGACGCTTTTTCAGGTTATGTAAATAGTCATTAGTGTCTCTGCGAAGTTTCACGGTAATCTGCTAATTTGTGACAAATGGATTTTTTAAATTAACGTGTGCATTGACTTTTTTGGAAGAGGGTGAACTCCTATAGGCGTTTTCGTAAAGCCAGTCTGTGCTTTCCGACGAATCTGTTCGATGACGTCACACTTAAATCCTCCCTTAAAGTCCAGTGAATTAATACTATAATGCATTTAAATTAATCAATTTCTACATGAATATTTAGAAAAAATATTTAACAAGTATTTAGCTGTCTTGTATAATAATAAAAAAATCAGATGTGGCCAGCACATTATCTTCCGCCAATCCTGTATGTTACGTACAAATTCCATACATATTTTTTTTGCAAAATATCCTATATTTGCAATAAAATTAGTTTATAAATAAACTATGTAAATCGCACTTGACACTGACATCTTCTTTAACTTTTCTTCTTCCACCCTTTCCACTTTGCGTGTCGTCCACATATATCATTCGAGCCATTCCCTTATCCTTTAATTCCTCGTTTAATTCTGTACGTGTGTTCCCCAACATCTATCTCAACATCCTCATCTCTGCCGCATTCATTTTCTTTTCGTTAATACTGACATCTATCAATTTAAATTATCTGAATATATTAGCAGTTTCGATAGTTAGCATAGCTGGCTGATTTATGAAATTTAATAACTTTATAGTTCTTTAACTCTATATCTATTGAATATGAAGTATAAAATGCAATCCAGTCGAATAGAGAATAAAATATTCTTTAAAGATTATTAACATTAAATGCAAATCAATGTTATTTAACTGCCCATTTTCAAGAAAACTGTTAATATTGCAAATGAGGGTACTTCCGGTGGACCAATTATAAACAAAATCTAATCATGTCTGCATATGGATCTAAATTTGATGAATACGAAAAAAATATAATTTTTGGAATCGTGGTATTAAAGTTATACGATACAAAAAGATCGTCACATACACATACAGACACAGACACATATATATAAAACAAACGTAGAAAAAATAATGTTTGTGTTACAAGTCCTATGACTGGTCGCGCTCTATAGGCAATGGGAAAAGTAATATGACATCTGGCTGAATTTTGCGGAACTATAATTGACGGGATAAATTATATACGTCACATTTTCTTGATTGTATAAACATAAGTGTTATCTGTTATGTTTATAATATTTACGTTTATATCTTTATATCTCTTTGGCGCTGCGATCTTATTTCCCATTGCCTATGCTTATGTAACCAAAAAACGGAAGTGGCAAGAGGTATTCTGCTGGCCACAACAGATTTTTATTCTTGTGTAGGTATAAAGGATAAGATGTTTTCAAAATATTTGCCATACCTTCAATAATTTGCTTCGGTGTTAAACCCGTCTTGTCCCGGTATTTGATCATTGTACGGTGTTCTATTTCTTCAATTTTGAAACAGTCAATGTTAAGTTAATTACAAAATTCCAGTGAAGACACAAATTAGTAGATTAACGTAAAATTAAAGATAGTGCACATAACTCGAAAAAAAAAAATTGTACGTCTAGTGTTGTATCTTTTAATCCACCCTCATACTAGAATCTTGTGAAATCCTTAAAATGCGTTAAAATGTCTATTTTCCTTCTGTTGCCCCGAAATCCCTGAACATTTTAGCAACCCCTCTTCGCATATCGATACGTGTCATTCATCTGATTATTTATTCAATGTGGGGCAATCGTCGTCGAGTGATGACACCAGCACTCTAAGGAACGGGGAAGTACAAACGCAAAACGCACGTTATGTTGCGTTAACGGTAATGCACGTTAGCGTTCTTACGTTACACCTGAATGCTGTCCAATGGAATTTCATATATGGAATTGTTCGGAAATTGAGGGTGTAAAATGTGTTGACAAGTTGGTTCAAATGTGAATGCTTTTTTGAATTTTTACTATAGTCAATTTTTTTGACTCTGTCGGGTACAGTAATAAAACTATAAGTGAACTATAAATATCGCAATTATGATAAAGCGGCATATCCTTTACTTTCTGTAGTATAATACTGTTTGGCATCGGCCCATATTTTTGAGCCGCTGAATATATTAGCAGTTTCCATGATTAAGTTAGCACAGCTGGCTGATTTATGAAATTTTATAATTATTATAATATTTATAATTCTTTAACTCTATATCTGTTAAGTTAGCATAGCTGGCTGAATTATAAAATTTATTATCTTTATAATTCTTTAACTCTATATCTGTTGCATATGAAATATAAAATGCAAAATCGTATAGAGAATAATATATTCTTTAAGTTATAATAACATTAAACTGAGTTTTTCAAGAAAAACTGTTAAAATCTTCAAATGAAGGTACTTCCGGTTGACCAATTATAACCAAAATCTAATCAAGTCTGCATATGGTTGTAAGGAAGAGGAATAGGAATTGTAATTTTTGGAATTCTAGTATTGGAGATATCGTTGACGAAACCGCGGTCACATACACACACGCACACATACACACACACACACACACACACACACACACACACACACACACACACACACACACACACACACACATACAGACATCATCGCACAAATAGTAAAATCGTATTGTAAAGACCCTAAAACGTGCTTATTCAATGAAAACTCACCACCGAATTTTTTGACCAAAGACAACACCTTCCTTACCTATAGGTGCCGGAAGGTAAAAACAACGCAAGAAACGTATTGTAGTCATATTTTAGAAACGTCACTGTCTTTGTCATATTATTCGTCATTTCAATTCTCAAGTGTCAAAGTTATTTTAAGTAGATTGGATTTCCCAGCCTGTATGCCTTTGCGAAATGTTTAGTTCGCGTTCGGTTGCGCCAAAAAATATAAAAATATTGTAATACATTATTTTTTTACTGAAAACTGTTTTGTTTCAAATAAATTATATTTAATGTAAAATTAATTTGATATTGATCGAATTATTCATCATGAATTTCCTGATATATACTTATAGATCGTGATCGTGTTTGAATTTAATATAACAAAATGTCTATTTCTCAAGATAAATGATTCTTTGGCATTTAATATTGCCGGCAAGAAATAAATTACATTTATTATAATGTTCTTTCTTAAAACTAAGACAACATGCCGCACTTAAATTTCACTTTGACATGGAAATGATCCATTAGCAAAATGCCTCTAGTAAATTTTAAATTCCTTTCTCTTTTGCCATCCTGAAAGAAATTTCCCAAGATGTCTTATTTGAATTTTAAAAATACTGCCCAAATCAATCTCTAGAATCCTAAATATTCATCACCAATTTTTTAAAATTAAGTGGACACCTCTCTTACATCTTATAAATTCTTGTGAGTTAGCGTTTTATAATTTTTGCATAAATTATCAAAAATATGGAAATGGAAAACTAAAAGCACGCAAATAATATTACCTCTGGAAAAAGAAGATTATAAATTGTATACTGAGGGCGCTCGAAATCCGTTATCCGTCCTATGAATTGGAATATAAACAGAGTTTACTTTTGAGGAAATAACATATTAAAGAATAACAGACTTACAGATTACAATGGGGTCATTTCACATTTTCTAATTTATTTTTACCTTCCGCCACCTTTAGGTAAGGAAGGTATTGTCTTTGGTCAAGAAATTAAATGATGAGTTTTTAGTGTATAAGTATGTTTTAGGGTCCCTATAATACGATTTTACCACTTTTACGATGATGTCTGTATGTATGTGTGTCTGTGTGTGTGTGACAAAAGTTCCGGATCCCATAACTTCAATACCATGATTCCAAAAATTATAATTTTTTCGTTTTCCTCATGTTTACATCCAAAAAAAACATCTGATTAGATTTTCGTTATAATTGGTGAACCGGAAGTAGCCTCATTTGAAGATTTAACAGTTAAATTTGATTTATTGACATTTAACGTTATTATAACTTAAAGAATATATTATTCTCTATACGATTTGATTACATTTTATACTTCATATTCAATAGATACAGAGTTAAAGAATTTTAAAGAAATTAAATTTTATAATTCAGCCAGCTATGCCAAACTTGGGAACTAGTAATATATTCATATAATTCAAATTGACAGATGTCAGTATCAATAAAAAGTAAATTAATGTGGCAGATATGAGGATGTTGAAGTAGATGTTGGGGAAAACAAGGAAAGATACGGTAAGAAAATAACTCTAGTATTACAAGTTTCTAGAAAGATACAAGAAATATGATACATTGGTTTGAACATGTCATGATGAGAAATGAAGAATTATATTGGAACAAGAATGAATAGTTTAGTAATAGGATGTTGAAGAAACAGAGGAAGACCAAAGATAAGATGGAAGGACTGTATTGTGGAAGACTTGAGAGAAAAGGAACTGCATGATAACGAAACGCAAAAATAGCGACCCCTAACGAATGGGAAAAGTTAAAGAAGAAGAAGATGTCAGTATCAAGTGCAATTTGAATAGTTTTTTTATGAAATAATTTTACTGGAAATTTAGAATCTTTTGCAAGAAAAATTATGTATGGAATTTATACATTATACCCAGGATTGACGGAAGGTATTGTGCTGGCCACAACAGATTTTTTTCTTGAAAGAATAGGTCAAATTAAAAATATAGGTGTATGTTATACACCTTACAAGTCTTTAGAATCAGAGATCTGATTTTTTAAATGGTATCTTTAATTTCAAATATTTGGATGCTGACGTCACGGCTTGGTTGATGCGGCAGTAGCTCTCTACCGGTTGTGTTTGGAACTATGATTGTTTGGGTTATCACTTGTCATACATCTTTTGGTATTTATATTAATAAATATTTTATTTATATGCCTTTACTCTTAACTTTGCTGTTAGGTTAGGTTGTTCACAACAGCAAACGCAAATCACGTGGACCGTAAATGTGTGTTTTTTTTTTTAAATGACCCCATTACAGGAACGGTAATGAACATAAAAATACTTAAAATTAAAGAAAATTTTCTTTAAATATCTACTTTTGAAGAAAAAAATATAATGTCATTCGGAGTAAAAGTGTCTTTGTGTGCCTCGCGTGCAAGTGTCCGACTCGCTTCGCTCGTCGTCCAAACTTCCACGTTCACCACACAAAGTATCACTTTTACTCCTAATAACATAATATACTATTATTGAACGATCTTTTAATTATTGTATTTTATATTATATGAAACTACTTTAATTAATAATGTAAATAACGACGAATTAAAAATCAGGGCATGTTATGAGAGCACTAATTCATTGTCAATGTCTAATAACAGAGATGTAACCAGCAAAAATGATTCCAATTATGAAGCGGCGTATACATGACTATGTAATGTAGTGCATTCGTAGATAATTAAGCCCTTCTATTAGTGGAAACAAAACAATATCGAAATGTGAAACGCAATATGCATATTTATGCATGCGGTATTAATCAAACTCATCACAGTTTCTATAGCTACTAATTGACTAATTAAATTATCACTGAACGCACAAATACATCAATTAATATTTAATCCAAACAATTTGAGTCCATGCATTTGATATTTGTTTTGATTTACATGACATTGTTGCATTACTAGTTTATGAAGAAAAAACGTCTGTTGCATTTTTATTTTATTTGAGTTTTCGAAAACCGCTACGGCCTTATCACATTATAATCATATCTCTGATTTTTTTCGATGACTTATTTTGTATGACCAACGCAATGTATCACACTGCAAGTAATTTTCTACTTAGATTTTTTTATTTTAAATTCATTATATAAAGAAATTTTGTCCTTCTCTTCTAATTATCCAAATGTTTTCAACTCATTGTCGGGTTTGACAGTATTTTTAAAGGGTATATATACTGTACCTATAATTTTAAATATTTAACTATTAATAGAATAAGAAATAATATAATGTAAGTACTTCGTACAAAAAATCTTCAGTAATGTCTCTGGATTTTTGACACTGACATTTATCTGTCAGTTACAAACAGATTATTATATATAAAAATTACAAAGTTACGTCTAATTTCACTAGAATACAACTATTATATACTTTATATTACTTTTTCTCTAAATCTATAAAAGATATAATAAAATATTTATATGTATCAGATAGAGAATTTACTCTTCTTTTACCAGCAAGAACAAAATTTATCAAAAAATAATATTTAGAAGATTTTGTTCAAGAATCTGTTACTTCCGGTTGTCCAATTATTACCCAAACCTATTTAAGCTCTTCCCAGTAATGTCCGATTGAGAAATACGTAGTTAAACAGATATTAAGTATTATAGTTTTTGAGAAATCGTCCTTCCAACCGATTCACATACATACACACACACACACATACATCCACACACGCACACACACACACACACACACACACACACATATCAAAAAATATTAAAATCGGATTGTAGGGACCTTAAAACGTGCTTAATCATTAAAATCTAGATATGCGATTTTTAGCATGAATCCAATACCTCTCTCAGCAGTCTCAGCGAGAGGTAAAAATCTATTTTTGTGGCATTTTTTTGACAGTGATAGTTCTGTCCAATAAAATAAAGTAAAAGTACTAGTCCAATAAAGTGTCACATTATGGACCCTAAATGCAACCATAAATCAAGTGATTATGATGCAGTCGAACATAAATTCATTTACCGGAGTTATAACGTAAATTACTATTCTTTGTTTTGTTACATACGTTGTGGTTAGAAGATTTAAATCTCAAAAGCGTCAAACATTGCTAACACTTATCAAATCCTATTTGAACAACTCAATTCGTCTTCGTCCGAAATCATCCGTCCTTGTGATGATAATGTTGTCAGCTAATTACTTGCTGCATGTTGATAGTTTACAGGGTAATTGCGGCTGAATGCAGCTATGGACGTGCCTGTGCCCAGTGCTATAATGCCTGGCCTGCCATGTCGTGTCATTGAAGAGATGAGCATATTGCACATGTTTTCTACCCATCTGCGGACCTGTTCTGTCGGATGTTCATGCTGTCATTCCGATTCATAACCCATGTGTGTTTACTGTGTTTACTGCAGTTCTGATTATGCTAAACATCATCATATGAGATGCAATAAATTTGTGCGATATGCAATTGAATTCCAATTGGATTACTGACTTAATATCAAAGTTTGAAAGATACCTACTACAGTATGAATTTAGATTTTTGCTCCGCACATTCTGACAAATTCAGTAGTGTCGTTCGCTTAGTTTTCATCAGGGTACATAAGATACTACTGTTATTTTATTATTATAAAAATATATTTTACAATAACAGCAAAAAAAAATCTGATGTGGACACCACACGACTTCCTTGTACGATTATTATACATATTTTTTTAATAATTAAATTACAAAATATTGACAGGCTTAAGCCAAGCTCGAGAAATATTTTGATATAGAACAAAAAATAATTCATTTACTACTATCATTCTTAAATTAACATTAATCTAACCCGGTTCTTTTTAAAGCTAGTTTTGATTACAACAAAGAAATATTTGATTACAACAATGAATATGACTAATTTCACAATAAAAATATAATATTTGTTATTGTATGAATCATAAAATTGCACGTATTTCACGTAATTTGCCATGAACATTTTTTTTTGTCCTAATCCATAGCAAGCTTTATTACAAAAACAAAAAAGTATATAATTTTTAAATTTACATATCTCGCTTATACAAAGGGCTAATTTAATCATACTTAATGTGCTAGACGCAGAAATTAATTAAAAACTTTTATTTGAAGCATTTATTTCTAAAATCAAAATAAAATCATTTTATTCAAGAAAAACTGTTAACAACTTCAAGTAATGTACCACTTCCGGTTAGCCTATTTTAACCAAAATCTATTATGTTATTTCGATTGACATAAAAGTCTTGTATACCAAATTTGAAAAGTTTTGGCTTATATTTTAAAACAATTTTTCATTAAAATCTATTATAGGCTTCATGTAAAGTGCCACTTCTGGAAATTGTGTAATAACCAGAAAGGGAGGTGCACAACTAGATGTTGCAGTCCTAAATACAAAATTTCAATTTTCTACGGCTTACCGTTTTTGAGTTATGCGAGAAACGTACAGACGTACGTACAGACGTCACGACGAAATTAGTCAAGATGAATTCAGGGATGAACAAAATGTATATTTCCGCTGAAATCTGAAAACCGAAATTTTTCGCGATTATAATACTTCCTTTACTTACGTACAAGGAAGTAAAAATCAAAAATAAATGAACTGGTAAGTTTATTAGCAAATGTAAAACCAAATATGTAAAAATTAAGATACTGATTTCTACCTTACTCTTATATGGAGAGAAGCCATTAGATTTTGGTGTAAATCAGAGATGGCACTTGCCGGAAGCTCAAAATAGTTTTTCTTCGAAAATACCTTTAAATGTTGTTTTTTCGAGATTTTCTACAGGTTTGCATTAATACTTTTTGTATATATTTTATGGATAAACTTATAAAATTATCTATCATTTTAATCCCGGAGCCTATGCTTTAAACCCAACTCCATGGTTACACAGTTCAGATTTCAAATGTTTGTAACTGTCAGATATATGTCATCGTCAACAAACTAATCATTTCAAATAATAAAAGTAACGTTTTAAAATGAAAATAGTAAATGGAACAAAAATTATATGGAAAGGAACTTAATACAGGAATATAGGTAAAATAATAAAAATATATCATGGTATATTACCCATTTCTGGGTGAGCCAATCTGCTTTGTACACAGATGTCGGTAATAATGATGACATATTTGTATCGTGCGGGCGTTTATCAGGCGTCACCTCACGCGAATCTGGGGAACCGGGTTTAATCCCGACTGACGCCAAATATTTTAGAATAAACAAAATAAATATATCATCACCGCATATTACCCATTGCTGGGTGTGCCAATCTGCTTTGTACACAGATTTCGGTAATGATGATGACATATTTGTACCGTGCTGGCGTTTACCAGGCGTCACCTCAGGAGCACTCATTGCTGGCCTGGGGAGTGCACCACCGGGGTCATTTTGGTGCCATTTAAAATTCGACTTTTTGAATATGAGATAATCTTTATATTTTTAAGGATTTCTGTAATTTAATTTAACTTAGGATCTTACAGAGCTATAAATCTGTAAAAAAAATTATATATTTTTGTTGATTAATATAAAATTATATATTATAGTGGCAGCTTTCGTTGCGATTTTGTTTATTATTTACAGATATATACGACTTACAGATTGTTCAAAATAAAGCCATAAATATTAGAAAATTGTTCACTTGTCTTCTTTTTGCACCAGGGTCTTCAATTATAGTTACGCAACAATCATCCTTCGGCACACATTGCTGTCCAAACAAACTTCTTTCGTCCTGGCTACATTCATAATAAATGATATTAAGCTGCGTTCAGAGCTACTGAATTATAAATTACAATTAGTAATTACAATTAGTAATCGGTCGGAGCGTCTTAAAACTATCGGTTTAAAATCTGAAATTGCGTTTAGAATTAGCACTTAGTGAAAGTGACATCTGTTGAAAAATCGATGAAGTGATCTAAATAAATAAATAAAATTAAATGATTTTTATTAAACAGTTGTAAATAGAATAGTATTTGTTGTTTGAATACTATAATTGACGGATAAAAATATTTCGGATCATAATATTTTCGATTGTGATAAAAATAGGGTTAAGAAACGATAAACAATGAGACATTCTGTCGGTCGGTCTGCTGTGGCAAGTAGATACATGTGGTTAATCTTGAACTGTTGAACTTGGTTTTAAGATTTTCTGGGAAAATGGTAGATTTTAATAAACACGGTGAACACTTTATTTCATTAATTCAACAACAAAGTATTTTATGGGATAAAAAAACATGAATTTTAAAAACACTCCAATGAAAAATGCTGCTGTTACTGCAATTCTTCGCCTTTGTACAATTTTATTTATTACAATATCCTGCATTGTAATTATATGTACAGCTATTGAAAATAGGTTATACGAGCTGTCGTTGTTGTTTGACGTTTCTGTCAGAAAGAGACAAAATGATATGTCTGTCGCATTCTCGCACTAATTGTAAGTGAAAAGTTAGGAGTTTGTATACTTTCCACTTAATACTTACAATTAACGTCTTAATTTTGTCGCTGTGTACGCAAGCGTTGTTTCCCATAAGTCAAAGTGCGTGTATTAATTGTAAGTACTAATTGTAATTGATAGTGTATTAATTGTAAGTACTAATTGTAATTGATAAGTGGATAGCTCTGAACGCAGCTTTAGACCTGTAAATACCGTTGCGTTACGCTTCCAAAACCTCTTCATTTCAAAACTGTTTTACCCACTCTCATCATTATGTTTATAGTCCACAACACAGTCATCAATATCCACATTACAACAAGTCTATTGATGCCGTAAACGTGCGTTATTATTCTCGTATGCATCTAGCTGTATTCTTCTCGCAGAATAAGGCCAATAGCAACAATGCATTCCGTATTCAAACTAAGCAACTTTTCCGTGTAAGTAGGTGTCTCTCCTCTTTCGGCGTGCAAGTGGCAGTTGTGGCCTAGTTTTGCAGTGCACCTAGAGCAGGGAATGTCGCGTGTCGCGTGTGTGTGGCACGGCGGTCCAGCACGTTCCGTGTGAGCCCCAGCTATGCATATGTGTCGTGCTCCACATGGTTATGAGTTCACGAGAAATATGTCTCAACCTCCGAGTAAATTAAACAGCTGTATATCATACGACTGATAGGCGGTATGCATAGAGGATAAGAGATATATTGCACTGTGTCCAACATAAAAATGGAGCGTTTTGTAAAATAAAAATTGGTTGAAAAGCAGTTTACAACTAATATCTACGAAATTTGTGGCTTAGGATCTAATGTAATTGATGATAATGAATTAAGATTATTACCGTCCGTAAGTTTTACGATCACTACAATAGGATTTTATTATTTTTACGATGATGTATGTATGTGTGTGTGTGTGTGTGTGTGTGTGTGTGTGTGTGTGTGTGTATGTGTGTGTGCGTGTGACTATAATTCGGCTGCAATTCTAGAATTCTAAAAATTACAATTTTTACGTATTCCTCTTCTATACATCCATATGCAGACTTGATTAGATTTTGGTTATAACTGGTTACCCGGAAGTACCCTCATTTGAAGATTTTAACAGTTTTTCTCGAAAAAACGCTGTTAAATATTATATTTTGACATTTAATGTTATTTAAATATTAAAGAATATTCTTATCTATACGAATTGATTGCATTTTATATTTCATATTCAATGGAGTATGTTGAGATAGATGTTGGGGAAGACATGGAACGATAGGATAAGGAATTTAAGAATAAGGCAAATGTCTCGAGTGATAGAAGTTTCTAGAAAGATACAAGAGAAACGATTACATTGGTTTGAACATGTCATGAGGAGAGATAGAAATTATATTGAAAGAATGAATAGCTTAGTAATAGTCAATCCTGTGTATTATGTGTAAATTCCATACATAAATTTTCTTGCAAAAGATTCTAAATTTCCAGTAAAATTATTTCATTAACAAACTATGCAAATTGCACTTTACACTGACATCATCTTCTTTTGCTTTTTCCATTCGTTAGGGGTCGCTGTTTTTTATTTTCTCCTTCCACTCATTTCTGTTTTGCGTGTTGTCCTAATTCAGTTTCTTTTCTCTCAAGTCTTCCGCAATACAGTCCTTCCATCTTATCTGTGATCTTCCTCTGTTTCTTCTACCTTTACTACTAAGCTATTCATTCTTCTTCCAGTATATTTTTCATCTGTCCTCATCACATGTTCAAACCAGTATAAATGTCTGTATTGTATATTTCTTTAAAACTTCTATCACTCGAGCCATTTCCCTTATCTACGATATATTTTATAAGGTCTCTACTACTGTAACATTTATGTGCAATTACTAAAAATTTGATAACTGACAAATGTCAACTACTGCATTTCATTTTCCCATTTTGATATTTTTTTTATGGGATAATTAATTTTATAACATATAACTTCCTAAGACATCAATGAATGTGAATATTTACTTGTATTTTTGCTGAACATTATACCATGTTTTTAAACAACAATATTATACATTTTCATTTCTTAAAGTTCCAATCAACTGTGTTTTGCCTTAGTTGCTTTAAGTTTACAAAGAAAATTTTAAATCGTTAGAACGTTCCAACATTTATTAGTCTTTTCGCGTTTAACCCAGAAAATTTATAGTTTCTAATAACAGTAGATGCTTTGGGTTTATTGTAGAAGAGTTGTACTACTTAAATTCAGAAATTCCCAAAACAGAAATTTACAAAACAAATATGAACCGCCATTAACAGTTTAACAAATACGAACCGCTATTAGCAGTTCAGCATCTACCTTTTTCAAGTTGTAGAATTTATTATTAAATTTATTCAAACATCATACATCTCAGTGGTCTACGAGATAATGCCCTGTGTTTAAAGGGATAAGCGGAAAAGGCTCTAATGTTCAGAACGAGAAACGAATAGGGGGTGAACGTGTCTTTGAATTAAAAGGCGAATGTGGGAAATATAATTCATTAAATATAAATAAATATATCCTCTCGATATAGAGTATCTATTTCTTGTTTTTTACCTTCGGTCACTTTTAGGTAAGGAAGGTATTGTCTTTGGTCAAAAAATTCAATGATGAGTTTTTACTGAATAAGCATGTTTTGGGGTCCCTATAATACGATTTTACTATTTTTATGTATGTGTGTGTGTCTGTGTGTGTGCGTGAGTGCGCGTGTGAGTGTGTGTGCATATGTGTGTGACTATAATTTCAGCCGAAATAACTCCAATACTAGAATTCCAAAAATTACAAATTATACCCATATGCAGATTTGATTAGATTTTGGTTATAACTGGTCAACCGGAAGTACCCTCATTTGAAGATTTTAACAGTTTTTCTTGAAGAAACGCTGTTAGATATTATTTTTTGACATTTAATGTTATTATAAATATTAAAGAATATTCTTATTTATACGAATTGATTGCATTATATATTTCATTTTCAACGGAGGATGTTGAGATAGATGTTGGGGAAGACATGGATAAATAGGATAAGAAATTAAAGAATAATGGAAATGTCTCGAGGGATCGAAATTTCTAGAAAGATACAAGATTGAGAGATAGAGATTATATTGGAAGAATGAATAGCTTAGTAATAGTCAATCTTGTGTATTATATACATGTTTTCTTGCAAAAGATCATATATTTCCAGTAAAATTATTTCATAAACAAACTATGCAAATTGCACTTGACAGTGACATCTTCTTTAGCTTTTCCCATTCGTTAGGGCTCACTATTTTTTATTTTCTTCTTTTAATCATTTTTGTTTTGCATGTCGTCCTCTTTCAGTTCCTTTTTTCTCAAGTCTTCCGCAATACAGTCCTTCCATCTTATCTTTGGTCTTCCATCCATATGCAGAATTGATTACATTTTGGTTATAATTGGTCAACCGGAAGTACCCTCATTTGAAGATTTTAACAGGTTTTCTTGAAAAAAAGCTGTTAAATATTATTTTTTGACATTTAGTGTTATTATAAATATTAAAGAATATTCTTATCTATACAAATTGATTGCCTTTTTTAATTCATATTCAATGGATATAGAGTTAAAAAATTATAAAGAAATTAAATTTTATAAATCAGCCAGCTATGCTATAACTATGGAAACAGCTACTATATTAAGAAAATTCTAACTGGCAGATGTCATTGGCAATGAAAAGAAAATGAATGTGGCAGACATGAGGATATTGATAGATATTGGGGAAGGCACGGAAAGATAGAATAAGGAATGAAAGAATAAGGGAAATGGCTCGAGTGATAGAAGATTCTAGAAAGATACAAGATTGACGATTACATTGGTTTGAATATGCCATGAGGATAGATGAAGAATATATTGGAAGAATGAATAGTTTAGTAATAGAAGGTTGATAAAAAAACGGAGAAAGACCAATGATAAGATGGAAGGACTGTATTGCGGAAGACTTGAGAGAAAAGGAACTAAATGATGATGACACGCAAAACTGAAATGAGTGGAAGAAGAAAATAAAAAATAGTAACCCCTACCCTTTTGGTAGAAGAAGAAAAAGAAGATGTTAGTGTCAAGTGCAATTTTCATATTTTGTTTATGAAATAATTTTACTGGAAATAAAGGAGCTATTGCTAGAAAATTAATATATGTGATTTGTACATAATACACAGGATTGACGGAAGCTAATGTGCTGGCCACATTATTGGACTACGTCTCGGTATCCAAATATTATCCTGTAGCGGTAATCTGCACTTACCGCCCTTAAAACTGAGGAAGACCAAAGATAATATGGAAGGACTGTATTGCCGAAGACTTGAGAGAAAAGGTACTAAATGATGACGACACGCAAAACAAAAATGAGTGGGAGAAGAAAATAAAACATAGCGACCCTAACGAATGAGAAAAGCTAAAGAAGAAGAAGATGTCAGTTTGCATAGTTTGTCACATATTTTGACAATGAAGGTACAGTCTAAAATATGCGTATACTTGATAATTACAGGAAAATCAATAAATGTTTTTCAATAACACAATATTCTGTCTTGTTACAGCACTTCAATATTATTTCTGAGTAAATTTCAAAATCATCCACCCTAGTAGTACGTACACGTATTTCTTGTCTTAACATTGCCCAGCACGTCTGAACATGTCCGAACGTAAACATCACACAGCATTGCTATGTTATGTTAGGAACGTGAACGTCGTCCATCGGGGAAACTCAAGGCTTAAGGGTTCCTTGTAACTAGTGTTAATCGGTGTAGAGGACGTCGGAATGTTTCTTGATCAAAGTAATGATGTTATGGAAATTTATAAGTTGTTGATGTAGGATCTAGAGTGTTATTCGGTTTTGACCTGAAGGGTACTCTTGATGAGTAAAAAATCTGATGTGGCCAGCACATAACCTCTCGCCGTATATTTTACCTGGCTGTATGCATAAAGCAAAGATTATTTTTATAAATACAAATAATATATTCATATAAATCTATGACGTATAAACTTCTTTATTATTCAATAATAGCATGTCTCAACATGAAGATATTTTACCATAAATTATGTTACAATAAATTACAAAGTAGAGTTTACCATATATAAATATTAGGCTGGTAACAGCAATTTTCAATTCGAACAACTTTGTTTACTTTCTCTTCATATTCTTCTAGTAAAAACATTAATTTTGGGCGGTCTAAAATGTATATATTGTGCATCTATTCTTATATATCTTCTTTTACATTTTATTTTTTCATACATGTTATATCTAAATAACACTAATTCCCTTTAATAAAGTGACGGATAGATTGCACTCCGATTATTCTTATATCGATGTGTAATTTTGTCAATATTTACAACTTACTTGAGAAAAATTTGATAGCTTTTTCGCAATTCAAAGTTACTCTAGTCTATAGTACTGGTGTACATTGTCCCATAATGTTTGAAACAAATTTAAGTCCTTCAACCTAGACTTGTCATCTCCATAATAGTCACAGATCAAGAACTAAGGGATTCTCCAAGTACATTTTTCTTTCATTACTCATTATTTCTGACACTGACATTTATCTGTCAGTTACAAATAATTTAAATTATCAACTATTTTTCATGGCATTCTTTCGGCTGTCAAATTTATTACAACAGATTATTTTATATATTATACTTTTATCTCTAAATCTATGGAATATATAATAAAATATTTAAATGTATCAGATAGAGAATTTAATTTTCTTTAATATTACCACGAAAAATTTTCAAAAAATAATATTTAGAAGATTTTTTTTCAAGAATCTTCTACTTCCGGTTGTCCAATTATTACCAAAACCTTTTCAGATCTTCCCATGAATGTCCGATTGGGAAATACGTTGTTAAACAAATTTTAAGTCTTATAGTTTTTGAGTAACCGTCCTTCCAACATCCCACACGCACACACACACACACATCCACACACACACACACACACACACACACACACACACACAGACATCATCGTAAAAATGTTAAAATCGGATTGTAGGGACCTTAAAACATGCTTATTCAATAAAATCTGGATATGCGATTTTTAGCATGAATGCAATACCTCTCTTAGCGAGAGGTAAAAAGTAATACCAATGAGATTTAAAGCTAAATTTGTTTTCTTCTTTCATTAATGTTTATCAGTTTTTCTCTATCGGGTTTAATATCTTTTAAGTGGAATTTGAGAAATCGTATCTCCAACAACCCCACACACACACACACACATATACACACACAGACATCATCGTAAAAATGTTATAATCAGATTGTAGGGACCTTAAAACGTGCTTATTCACTAAAATCTGGATTTGCGATTTGTAGCATGAATCCAATACCTCTCTTAGCGAGATGTAAAAATATAGAAAAGGTTTATAATTATAATGTTTTTATTATCATACGGACACATCTTTGTCAAAATTATGATTATTTTTAATATTTGTCCCGTAATAGTATTTTATGTATTTAGGACGAAAAGTGAATCTTTAAGGTATGAGTAAGTTGTTTACGACCGAGGCGGAAGCCGAGGCCATAATTACGTGTGTCACATACATAATTTTATGTCACACGGATGTCTAGTTGTAATAACATGCAATTTTATACTATTCCACCAATGTTACCAATTGTAATAAATCTCAATACTAATCACCAATTCTAATAATATAAACTTTTAATATTCAAACAAGTCCGAGCGGTTTTGACTATCTATATTCCGAGCGGTAATTTTCTTCAGAAGCTTTTGAGTTCAAAAAGGTGTGAATAAAATTAATTAAATGATTTTTAAAAGTTTAACAAAATATATTTACAACGATAAAAATTAGATACAAAATAAAATTATAACTATAAAACATAAATTAATATATATTAAATTTTGAATAGTCAAATACAAAATACAAAATCATATTTGAATGACAAATTACAGTGAGTTCAATCCAAAAATCATAAAAAATATAAATTTCAAAAAAAAAAATTACATACCTTAACTTGGTTTAATTATCTGGGAACAACAACTATTTGGTTAAATAATGTCACAAGAAAATACTCATTTATGCTGATTTAGCATAATCGATCGTCTCTCATCTCGTAAGGCTAAAGCAAAACTAATACAAATACAATTTAACCTACATGTGAAATATACATATTTTATCCTAATTACGAATATTAGAAGTAACCTTTGCAATCATTACATAGCTATTAAATTATTAAAAGAAGTATGCATTAATTCCTAGCAGTATGAATTATTTATACGTAGGCTAAGTTGGCTTAAGTTCGAAAAAAATAATATATTGGGCTTTAGACTACCATTTTTTTACCTTCCGTCACCTCTAGGTAAGGAAGGTATTGTCTTTGGTCAAAAAATTCGGTGGTGAGTTTTCATTGAATAAGCACGTTTTAGGGTCTTTACAATACGATTTTACTATTTTTACAATGATGTCTGTATGTGTGTGTGTGTGTGTGTGTGTGTGTGTGTGTTCGTATGTGTGTATGTGTGTGTGTGTATGTGACCGCCTTTCATGCACGATATCTCCAATACTAGAATTCCAAAAATTACAATTCTTGCATATTCCTCTTCCTTACAACTATATACAGACTTGATTAGATTTTGGTTATAATTGGTCAACCGGAAGTACCCTCATTTGAAGATTTTAACAGTTTTTCTTGAAAAACTCAGTTAAATGTTATTATAACTTAAAGAATATATTATTCTCTATACGATTTGATTGCATTTTATATTTCATATTCAACAGATATAGAGTTAAAGAATTATAAAGATAATAAATTTTATAATTCAGCCAGCTATGCTAACTTAACCATGGAAACTGCCAATATATTCAGGTAATTCAAATTGACAGATGTCAGTATCAATAAAATGTAAATCAATGAAAGAATAAGGGAAGTAACTCTAGTGTTAGAAGTTTCTAGATATAAGAGAGACGATTACATTGGTTTGAACATGTCATGAGGAGAGATGAATATATTAATAGAAGGTGGAAGAAACATAGGAAGACCAAATATAAGATGAAAAGACTGTATTGCAGAAGACTTGAGAGAAAAGGAACTGAATGAGGACGACACGCAAAACAAAAGAAGAAAATAAAAAATAGCGACCCCTAACGAATGGGAAAAACTAAAGAAGAAGAAGATGCCAGTTTCAAATGCAATTTGCATAGTTTGTTTATGAAATATCTTTACTGGAAATATAGGATCTTTTGCAAGAAAATTTATGTATAGGGCGCGTGCAGTGACATGACTTTGCTGACTTTGGCAAGCAGATATGGGGACCCGTGTCAAAATGACAGCAATTAATTATCTCCATAACTGACAAGTATTATAATCTTTCATTCAAAATTTCATAATTTTCTTATTTCATGTGGTTTGTTTGTTATCAGGAGTATGGAATTCAGTTGCCGAGAAAGGGAATCATAATATACCAAAAATTTAGAATCTTTTGCAAGAAAATATATGTATGGAATGTGTACATTATACACAGGATTGACGGAAGGTATTTTTCTAAAATAGATTGAAAATATTGTCGTACGGAGGCTTTTTCTGAGCAACAAATTCTCAAGTCAGAATAAATAAGAGTAGGGGGGCCTTTTTTATCTGCAGGGCCCTGGGCTGCAGCTCATAAAGCCCATGCCTAAATCCATCCTTGGGCTATATAAGATAAAAATCAGCAAAATTAGTAATTAAAAATTACTGGCACAGTGGCACATTTTTGAACCAAAATAATTATATAATCCTGAATCATACTATTTCCATTTCAGCAGGTATAAAGTGAAAATAAATCATGACAATGTAATGTTGGTAGTGTTGATAATGAAATATTGTTTGGCTGAGCTCGGGTGCGAGTGAGTGGGGATTGTGCGGGTCCCAGGAGTTCAAGAGGTCTCGGATTTGTTTGTCCTACATGTTCACAACGGCAGCGGCTTCGCTTCATTCATTTACCATTTCAAGGATTAATTCGCTTGATTTCTCACGTGGCCCAAAGTGGATTTTTCATTTATTAACACAAATTGCTAAATTGAAACTTATTGCTGCTTTCATCCACCTTCTGCTAGATTATAAAACCACATGAAGATATATTTGTTTCGAGATTCAAATGAACTGTTTTTGATTACTAATTTCATATGGTATCGTTGGGTCCTGAATATTGTAACACAAGAATATATGATGTAGGTGTTAAACATAAGAAAACCTGTTTTTTTCACATATGTGTCCTACAAAATTTTAATGTCTGTGTGTGTGTGTGTGTGTGTGTGTGTGTGTGTACGTGTGCGTGTGCGTGTGCCTGTGTGTGTGTTTTCTTCAAAAAATACCTTTAAATGTATTTTTCTTCGCAATTTGTTATTATAAAAATGAAAGATTATTCCATTATCTACAAGTTAGCTTTAATACTTTTTCTATATATTTTATGGATAGATTTATAAAGTAATATAAAAATTATATCTCAGAGCTTATGTCTTACAGACATCTCCGTGGTTACATAGTTCAGCTAAAATGTATGTAACTGAGATAAATGTCACTGTCAAAAATACAAATTAATAATAGTAACGTTTTCAAAGGAAAATTGTAAATAGAACAATAGTTTTATGGAAAGGAACTTAAAATACATAATTTCTAGCATTAGTAAATATCCAGGTATGTATTTAAATAAAGAATCAAATTATCACGGCATATTATCCATTGCTGGGTGTGCTAATCTGATTTATACACACATTTCAGTAATGATAATGACATATTTGTATTGTGCGGGCGTTTACCACAAGGGTTAATTTTATGCCATTTAAAATTCGAATTATTTGGCGTTGATCGGGATCAAATTGGATTCCCTAGATTCGCGACCAGGAGGCACGCGGCGAGACTCCATAGGTAAATAGCGGGAGGTATTGTGTTGGTCACATCAGATTTTTGTACTTTTGAAAATACGCAGTTATTGAACAATCATATTCGTAATTAATTCCTTTATCACCCATATCGAATTCAGTATTGCAGTCTCCAACAAATTGAATCCCCGGATCTTACGTTCCATTCTGTGGTTAAAGCGGTCTGAGCCCAGTGGCGTGCGGTGTAGGGAATGGGGGATTCTACTATTTGGGGAGCAGGAAGGCTTACGATTCAGGTGATTCGACTTTATAATCAGACAGAACGATGGAGGGAGATAATTTTCAATTGGTTAGCAGTGTAAATTGGAGGGGAACTCTCAGAATTAATTGGAGCAATAAAACCATAAAAGAGAAGCAGCAGATTTGCAAATAAATTAATTGAAGTATTAATAATAATAAAAAAAGAATTTTACTACAAAACTAATTACTATACCACATAGATTAATTACTTTTAGGAATAGTCAAATTTTTGAAAGATGTCCAAACAAGGTCAAGTAAATTACCACTTACCAAAGTCTTCAACTCTTCGCATACATCATAGATGTAGGAACCTAAAAAAAAAGAATTTTATAGAATTTTATTTCTCTTCAAGTGTACAATAATGTTCATATTATGCTACTGTACACACACTATAGAAGATATTTATTTCATTACTAGTACAACAATGTTGTTCATTATTGTACTAGTAAAAAAATGTTAGCTTCTTAGTTCACCGCTGGCGGCAGCAGACGTCACAGCAACACAGACCATATTGAAAATTGTTTTTTGACAGTTGTATCGTTTGTGTTTTGTAGTGTACACAGCCAACTATTGCAAACTCTACAATTAAAACAATTCCAGAAAAATGTAAAAAATCCCCAACTTTCTTTGAAACACTTGAAGAAAAAATAGTATATGTTATTCGGAGCAGAACGTCCTTTTTGTGTTTTACCCAGCTTGCCTGTCCTCGGCTAACGCCTCGGCCGCAATAATCTTCCGTTATTTTCGTACAAATTTCATACATCAGAAAGTTGCTAGCAAAAGATTCTGTATTTCCAGTAATATATTAATACACATTGACATCTTTCAATCAGAATCTTCTTAATATAGTAGCTGTTTCAATGGTTATAGCATAGTTGGATGCATTATAAAATTTAATTTGTTTTTAATTTTTAACTGTGTTTAATATGAAGTATACAATGCAATGAAATCATATAGGGAATAACTTATTCTTTAATATTTATAACATTAAATGTGAAAAAATGAAATTTACCAGCGTTTCTTCAAGAAAATCTGTTAAAATCTTCAAATGAGGCTACTTCCGGTTGACCAATTATAAACAAAATCTAATCACGTCTGCATATGGATGTAAGGAATCATTTTTGGATTTGTAGTATTAGAGTTATCGCGGTCGAAATGATCGTCACACAGACACACGCACACACACACACACACACACACACACACACACACATACACATACGCGCACACACACACACTCATACACATATACAGGCATCATCGTAAAAAATCGTATTCTAGGCACTCTAAAACGTGCTTATTCATTAAAAACTCAATTTTTGAATCAAAGACAATCTCTTCCTTACCTAAAGGTAAAAATCATACACCTACACAATATTTTAAGAATATTTGGATAATACTTTTTTCTTTGAATATTGGCTATAAAATATTTGACCAAATAAAAAGAACTATTTTTACCTTCCGTCACCTATAGGTAAGGAAGGTATTGTCTTTGGTCAAAAAAATCGGTGGTGAGTTTCCATTGAATAAGCACGTTTTAGGGTCTTTACAATACGATTTTACTATTTTTACGATGATGTCTGTATGTGTGTGTGTGTGTTCGTATGTGCGTGTGTGTGTGTGTGTGTGTATGTGACCGTTTTTTCCTGCACGATATCTCCAATACTAGAATTCCAAAAATTACAATTCTTGCGTATTCCTCTTCCTTACAACCATATGCAGACTTGATTAGATTTTGGTTATAATTGGTCAACCGGAAGTACCCTCATTTGAAGATTTTAACAGTTTTTCTTGAAAAACTCAGTTAAATGTTATTATAACTTAAAGAATATATTATTGTCTATACGATTTGATTGCATTTTATATTTCATATTTAACAGATATAGGATTAAAGAATAATAAAGATAAAAAAATTCATATAAATTTCATAATTCAGCCAGCTATGCTAACTTAACCATGGAAACTGCTAATTCAAATTGACAGATGTCAGTATCAATAAAATGTAAATCAATGACAGAATAAGGGAAGTAACTCTAGTGTTAGAAGTTTCTGGATATAAGAAAGACGATTACATTGGTTTGAACATGTCATGAGAAGCGATGAATATATTAATAGAAGGTGGAAGAAACATAGGAAGACCAAATATAAGATGAAAAGATTGTATTGCAGAAGACTTGAGAGAAAAGGAACTGAATGAAGAAGACACGCAAAACAAAAATGAGTGGAAGAAGAAAATAAAAAATAGCGACCCCCTAACGAATGGGAAAAACTAAAGAAGAAGAAGTAGATGTCAGTGTCAAGTGCAATTTGCATAGTTTGTTTATGAAATAACTTTACTGGAAATATAGCATCTTTTGCAAAAAAAAAATATGTATAGGGCGCGTGCCTTTGGCAAGCAGATATGGGAACCCGTATCAAAATGACAGCAATTAATTATGTCCATAACTGACAAGTGTCATAATTTTTCATTCAAAATTTCATGATTTTCTTATTTCATGTGGTTTGTTTGTTATCAGGAGAACGGAATTCAGTTGCCGAGAAAGGGAATCATAAAATACCAAAAAATTAGAATCTTTTAGAAGAAAATTTATGTATGGAATTTGTACATAATACACAGGATTGACGGAAGGTATTGTGCTGGCCACAACAGATTTTTTCTTTTCTTATAGGTACATACATGGGAGATAAATATATATATTTTTCTTTTAAATTTTAAATTATATGTTGAAATATAAATTGAATGTATATTTATTCATCACTGACAGTAAGCACATTAAATTTGATGCCATACGGCATACAGCGTGTTAAAATTTAAACATATCAATAATTTATAATCTAGTTATCAACATGTTAAATATTTATGAAACCATTCGCCGTAACTAAATAATTAATTATTATCAATGATAGAATATACGTGTTTGTATTTCAAAATTAGATATTCCAGCTAAATAAATGTTGCAAGAAAGTAAATATACCGCAGATATAAAACTTTCTGTTTACTGTCGTTTAATATTTTATGTACATAGAAACATAAAATTATATGTATGTTCGAAATTTAGTTATTAGTTTATTTGTTCCTCCTAAATTATACATTAAATCGGCATTGGTAATTTAGCTATCTTTCTGTTTCGCAATTTTGGCATTTATACAAAATACAAATTTCGAAATGACGATATTTATTGTCTTCTGTGTTTTAAAATGTTTAACAAAATTCACAATAGTATATTGAAAGCAAATATTACAATGATCCTTATTGTAATACGAATACAATTTTCGTAATCAAGCCGTAGGCGAGTTACTCAAAGTACATGGACATTGTAATACGTGATTTTCTTACTATTTTTCCTATTTCGCATTAATTTACTTTTATTTCAAAATTATTATTGGTCGTAAAACTCAGAGAAATATTAATAATTAAAATAAGTTTATTAAACGGTATATAAATAAGAAAAAGATAATAAAAATAACGAATACTATGAATAATAGTTATTTATGTATCAAGGCACTGAAGATAAAAACGAACTTCAGTGCCGAGGTGCATATTAAATTTTATTTGAAATTGATAAATGGAAATGAAAGGAATATTTATAGGTTATGGTTACATTATACTTGTCAGTCTGACAGTCAATGTTGCTAACCTCAGTACATTGAGGTTGTCGTAAAGACCACTCAAAATTATGATTTATCTCAAATTACTTCAGCGGAATTATTTAGTTTGTTCTTCTTGCACATATTATTTGTCACTTACCTGAAGGTGGCGGAAGGTAAAAAGGATAGCGATATCGTTATTTTTTAACGACTGGAAAAATCATTCGTTACATAAACGTTTTGTCAATAAGTCAGTATTTTTATTCATGTCAAAATAAAATTGCTATTTTGTTGAATAGTGATCTCAAAAACCAGTCATATTACAGTTTTCTGCAAGATAATATAAAAATAATAAGTTTTTATTCGTAGCGCCGAGCGCAGGCTTCCCAATTTGTCTACAGATGGTAGTAGTAGCTCTAGCATAGCCTACAACAAGAAAAAGAAAGGATCCGACAGCTGACAGGGTGACAGCTGACTCCCACCAGAACTAATCTAACCTAGAAGTTATATTGAATTATTTTAGATATTTCATTTAAAATTATAATTTAATTTTAGGAAATAAAGTTCTGAACTTGATCCCAAGGTTATTATTTTTCAAAATGTGTTACATAATATGGATACGAAGATAACATTTATCGTTAAGTAGAAATAACGATTTTCATAATAACGATTTCGTTATGATAACAATTTGTTAAGAGAATATTTTACAGAATAGGCCTCTAACACATACATATTATATCAATTTTTCGATGAGACATTTTTTTACCTCCCGCTACCAAGGTAAGGGAGGTATAGGGATCGTGCTAAAAATCGCATATCGAGATTTTGGTAAATGACCACGTTTTAAGGTCCTTTCAATCCAATTTTAACATTTTCACGATGATGTCATGTGTATGTGTGTGTGGACCCTGTATACGCTCTAACTCAAATACTATCATTCAGAAAGTTCTGAAACCATGTATTTCTACCTTATTCTAATATGGAAATATCTGATTAGATTTTGGTGGCAATCGGAAAACCGGAAATGGCAGTTTACTTGAAGCTCAAGATAGTTTTTCTTCAAAAAATACCTTTAAATGTATTTTTTTCTCAATTTGTTATTATAAAAATTAAAGATTATTCCATTTTCTACAAGTTTGCTTTAATACTTTTTCTATATATTGTATGGATAAATTTATAAAGTAATATAAAAATTATATACATAGGTAAATGGCGGGAGGTACTGTGTTGGCCACATCAGATTTTTTGTTTTAAGAGAAATTAAGAGATAGTTTAACTAAACATGAATACACTGTGCCTAAATATTAAACCATTATATTTTAAAGAGAAATAAAAGTTTATAATTATTTCTAACAAAATAAAATTTTACAATCAATGCCTTGCCATGATTGTGCAAAATTTTACCAATAAGTCGTTAAAGATTTAACGACAGTTGCGGAATTTAAAATGAATATAATACAGTATTGATTCCCTATTACTTTATGGTAGAGGAATTAAAGTTTACTTTTTTAATTATCTTGGAAATGTTATCGGTCTATTTTAAAAGTTTTTAACTTTGCAATTTTCAGTGCCATAAAAATTGAAATTGGAACCATTAAAACGTCTACTCTTTCTTCTATTTTGAATCGGAAACAAATGAACAAACTTTTTAACCTGTTCAAAAACTTGCCGGTTTCAATTTAACAAACTAAAGATTAATGACGAGACATTTTACATTTATACGATTTTCATTTTGGGTAAAAATATCTCACAAAGAAAGTACTAGTCTGACAAGAAGAATCATTTCTCTCACTAAAATTTTAGGTGTGTATGTAGTAGGTACATTTTGATAAATGAAAACCAATTCTGTAGTAAGTAATATGGATTCTATTATTTTCCTCTACATCAAAGTACCAATTGTTTGTAAGTGACATTCGTAGATTTTCTAAATTTAATGATAAATATGTTTTTTAAATTATTTTCCTGATTAAATGACTGAAATTTTTCAGAAAATAGAAATTTAAATGTTGAATAAATAAATATAACATCACGGCATATTACCCATTGCTGAGTATGCCAATTTGCTTTGTACAAAGATTTCGGTAATGATGATGACATATTTGTACCGTAGGGACGTTTATCAGGCGTTACCTTACGGGCACTCATAGTTGGCGTGACCGACGCCAAATATTTCGAATTTTAAATGGCAATAAGTGCTCGTGAAATGACGCCTGGTAAACGCCCGCACGATATAAATATGTCATCACCGTTACCAAAATCTGTGTACAAACCAAATTGACACACCCAGCAATGGATAATATGCCGTGATGATATATTTATTTTATTTATTTATATACTTACCTATATTCATTGCTGGCGTGGAGAGAGCACCGCATGGGCCTATTTTGTGCCTTTTAAAATTCTAAAATATTTGGCGTCGGTCGGAATCGAACTCGGAACACTCGCCAGCAAAGAGTGCTCGTGAAGTGATGCCCGGTAAAAGCCCGCACGGTACAAATATGATGATATATTCTAAATAAATTAAGAAAGTGTGAAAAGATAATGTCAGCCACATGGATTTGAACCATGGACCACTACTTTGCCGGAGTAGTGGTAGAGTTTTTTTCAATTTCATGATGATATATGTTTTTATTATCTTACCTATATTTTCTTATGCTGGAAACTGATTAAGTTCCTTTCCATATAATTATTGTTTGAAATGATTAGTTTGTTGACAGTGACCTATATCTGTTAGTTACATACATTTGAGATCTGAACTGTGTAACCATGTGTATGAGTTGTGTTTAAAGCGTTATGCTCCGGGATTAAAACTATAGATAATTTTATAAATTTATCCATAAAATATATACAAAAAATATTAATGCAAACCTGTAGAAAATTTTAAAAACTTTAATTTTTATAATAACAAATCTCGAAAAAATAACATTTGAAGGTATTTTTCGAAGAAAAACTATTTTGAGCTTCCAGTAAAGTGGCATTTCCGGTTATCTGATTTACACCAAAATCTAATGGCTTCTTTCCATATAAGAGTATGGTAAAAATACAAGGTTTCAAAATTTTCAGAACGATAGTATTTGAGAGGATCCACACGCACACGCACACACGCACACACATACACCCACGCACACTTACATACATACATACACACACACACACGCACGCAGACATCATTGTGAAAATGTTAAAATTGGATTCTAGGGATCTTAAAACGTGGTCATTTACCAAAATCTCGATATACGATTTTTAGCACGAACCCTATACCTCCCTTATCAAGGGTAGCGGGAGGTAAAAAACAGCAACAACCGTATACAGTCATATGTCATACAATATAAACATATATATACTATACCCGACATTAGAGTTCCAATATTGGCCGTGTGTAGCGCTGACATCTATGTCATTGCGAATAGAACTATTCCAACAAGATTTAATGAACACCAGCGATCAATCAGATTTAACCAGAAGAAACAACAATTCTTGCAAGACCTACACTCCTCTACAATAGAAGTCATTAAGATTTTTAAAACCATAAGAATAATAATCTCAATCATTGTAATGGTTTAGAACTTAATTGAGCAGGGCTTCCTATATTAAGTATGTTGTAATATGTCACCATGATTACGTGTTACTATTGTTTTGTTAGTATTTATTTGTGTATTTTTCACTGAAGAAGGAGGCAGTGTATGCTGCCGAAACTTTGGATATTTAATAAACATACAGAACATAAACTAAAACGTATTATTATTATGAGGGTGGTTTGAAAAGTCCGTGCAAAGTTCGAGAGATGGCAACACTGATACGTATCGAGGTTATGTTTAGTTAGTGACATGTCTTGGAAGAACGCTCACCAAGCTTCAACCAGATCGGTCTATTTCTCTGTTTTGACGTTCGTTTAAATTGAGAAAGTCGAGTGATTGGAAAAAAAAATGGAAAAAAAGAATTTCGTGTGTTGATCAAACATTTATTTTATGAAAGGTAATTCGCCTCAGAAGACTAAGGAGAAGCTTGATAAACATTATGGTGAATCCGCACCTTCGATTAGAGCAGTTTATAAGTGGTTTCAAAATTTTCGGAGTGGGCATATGAGCACAAGTGACGCTGAACGTCCTGGACGCCCTATCGAGGTCACTACTTCAGAATAATCCTCATCGACTATTTGGAAAAGGGTAAAACTATAACCGGTGCATACTATTGATCGTTATTGGACCGTTTGAACACCGAGCTGCAAGAAAAACGTCCACGATTGGTCCACAAAAAAGTCCTTTTCCATCACGACAACGCACCAGCTCATTCATCTGTGATTATAGTCGCAAAATTGATGGACTTAAATTTCCAACTCGTTCCACATCCTCCCTATTCTCCAGATTTGGCTCCTTCGGACTACTACTTGTTCCCCAATATGAAGAAATGGTTGGCGGGAAGAAGATTTTATTCAAATGAAGAGTTGATTGCTGAAGCGAATGCCTATTTTGCAGAGTTGGACCAATCTTATTATTTGGAAGGGATCAACAAACTGGAGCAGCGTTGGACGAAGTGTATAAGTCTAAAAGCCGACTACGTTGAACAATAATAAAAAAAAATCTGTTGTGGCCAGCACAAAACCTCTCGCCACTTCCTTTTTTTGGTTACATAAGTATAGGGCGCGAACAGTCATGTTACATTGTTGGCCTTGACAAGCAGATATGGGGGCCCGTTTCAGAATGATAATTAGTAATTATGTACATAACCGTTAGTTAATTTATCACCAGGAGTGTGGAATTGACTTGTCGAGGAAAATAAACCACATGGAATTGGAAAATCACTAAATTTAGAATGAAAAATTATGATATTTGACCTACATACATACATAAGTACTAGCTATCATTCTAACATGGGCCCCCATATCTGCTTGTCAAGGCCAACAAAGTCACATCACTGCTCGCGCCCTAATGTATTTAACATTTCTTTTATACCTACACTCTACACCAAAAATTCTACTTATATCTATTCCTTATATTTAGATTTTTTAAATTTAAATTCATACTATGAAAAAAGTTTATCTTACTCTTCTTATTTGTCGAGATGTTTCCAATTCATTGTCGGGAGTAACAGTATTTCTGAAGGGTATGTCTAATATACCTATAATATTAAATATTTAACTGTTAATACATTAAGAAATAATATAATGTATGTACTTCCCAGAAAAAGTCTTCAGTAATGTCTTCGGATTTCTGACACTGACATTTATCTGTCAGTTACAAACAATTTAAATTTTCAACTATTTTCCATGGCCGTTCTTTCGGCTGTAAAATTTATTATAACAGATTATTTTACATATTATATTTCTTTTATCTCTAAATCTAAAGCATATATTATAAAATATTTAAATGTATCAGATAGAGAATTTAATTTTCTTTAATATTACCATGAAAAAATTTCAAAAAATATTATTTAGAAGATTTTTTTTCAAGAATCTTCTACTTCCGGTTGTCCAATTGTTACCAAAACCTTTTCAGATCTTCCCATGAATGTCCGATTAGGAAATACGTAGTTAAACAAATTTAAAGTCTTATAGTTTTTGAGTAATCGTCCTTCCAGCATCCTACATACATACACACACACACACACACACACACACACACACACACACACACACACACACACACACACACACACACATCATCGTAAAAATGTTAAAATCGGATTGTATTCAATAAAATCTGGATATGCGATTTTTAGCATGAATGCAATACCTCTTAGCGAGAGGTAAAAATATCCCGAAAAATTAAGTAGTTTTTATTTTTGCACGAACTTTTCAAAACACCCTCGTATATTTAAAAATACTTATAAAATATGAAATGAAATTATTGTCCAGAGATATTGACCCATATTATGTACGCATTTTTACAGATCGCTTTTGTTAAAACTGACGTTTAACCTCATAAGAATATAATACAAAAGCGCGCTTCATAATAGCGCTATTACTATAAATGTGCGTTCGTAACAGATTGTTGTTTTAAAATAATTGGATATATAATTTCTGAAACAATTTTTACATAAATTTCCATATAGTTGTTATCACCATGTAATCTCTATAAATAACTTACAGTTATAAAGACTTTTAATTAAGAAAGCATTTAATTTTAGTTCGTTATCAAAATATAATATGTATACGTGTCTACTACATCAAACTAAGAAAAAATAAACTAAAAATAATTAAATTTAAACATGTTTTGCTCTGTAATTAAACTTTCGTAGCTGTATAAAAGAGTAGCAGAATTTAAAAGTAAATAAGCTGTATAATTACAACAATAACATTAAACGTAAAGAAGGCCCATCCCTGTCCATCTGTTTATTTTTACGGGCGACTCACCCCTAGTTAAACGTAGGACTGGACACCACGAATAATTTTTTTCTGCGCTCGTTAGTTGAACGACTGGCCACCAGGGCTGTTTTGGCGCTTCGGGCGACAAAAAACAACTACGCTACTTGTTAGGGAAATGTAACGGACCCGCGTTTTTTGCGCGATTCGTTTTTGTTTGTTTTATGAGTTTTATCGGGTGCTTGATGATTTTTTGCCAACTTGATTTTTTTCTTAATTAAAATTAATTAGTTAAAAAAATTAATTTATTTTGGGATCCTTATTTTTGCATTAATTAAGTACGTCAGCTGAAGGAAGTTTTTTATGATCTGATTTTGCATTTTATATTTGAAAAGTATCTTTTCATTACTGTTTTATTTCTTACTTGTGGTTTTACTTCGTCTCAGTTGATAAGAATCATAATCATAAAAGAACTGAAAATTATCATTATAATTGTTAATTTTATGTTACGAAATTAAATTTTTTTATTCGTTAAAAATAATAGGAAACTCGTGAACTTTAGCATGTAAAAACTTTCGTAATTTCCTGCTTCCTTAATAATTTTAGGTAAAAAATCTTCAAATAAAAGTTGTAGAACTTAAAATTCTACATCAGAATTAATTAATTTTGCATGCTTTGTAAAGTATGAAAATGTTAAAAAACACCCCAAAAATTGAGAAGATAAAAGTAACCAAGGAATTGAAACTATGAAATTAATAAATGTTTATTTGTAATTTCTGTTAAACTGAACAATTATTTATTAATATAATTAGATAATAGTTATACTTAAAATTCAACTTTCTATTAAAGAAAAAATAGTATATTATTCAATGAGCATGTAATGTATGCTATTACTCATGAGAATGAAGTTTACATCACGAGCCGGATCATTCCAGTGAGTAACAGCCATTACATGCGAATATATCCACAATTGTCAAATAATAACATACTAGTCGTGATTCGCTGTCCACTGACTTGCAGCCATCTTTAAAATGGTTGTACCATTCCTTTATTTGTGAGATGCTCATGAAATCATCCCCGAAAACCTGTTGAATTTTCCGAATGGTTTCCGCTTGGGTTTGCCAACCTTTTGGCAAAATGTTATGCAATATCGCTGCTCAAGCGTTCATCCTTCAGTTAGCAAAAATTGAAAATTCGACAAACGTTCACTATACTAGCCCAACCCCAAATGTATTCGTACCCTCTGTAATAAATATATTAACAGCAATAAAAAATAATTTTTTAGATTACAATAGTTAAGACTATATTTGGTTTTATTTTATTTTATGTATTAATAAAGTGTACTGGATTTAAATACAATGTTATTAACTAAATTTCTTATTTAAACAATAATCTACGGGAAAATATATAGTTGAAAATTTAAAATATTTGTATCTGACAGATAAATGTCAGTGTCAGAAATCCGGAGACATTACTGAAGATTTTTACTGGGAAGTACATACATTTTATTTCTTATTGTATTAATAGTTAAATATTTAAAATTATAGGTAAATTACATATATCCTTCAAAAATACTGTCAATCCTAACAATGAATTGGAAACATTTCGAAAAATTAGAAGAGGACAAAATTTCTTCATAAAATGAATTTAAAATTAAACAATCTAAATATAAGGAATAGATATAAGTAGAATTTTTGGTGTAGAGTGTAGGTATACAAGAAAGTTAAATACAATAGGGCGCGAGCAGTCATGTGACTTTGTTGGCCTTGACAAGCAGATATGGGGGCCTATGTCAGAATGATAGCTAGTAATTATGTATAATTAATTATGTAAATATCATAATTTCTCATTCTAAATTTAGTGATTTTCCAATTCCATGTGGTTTATTTTCCTCGACAAATAAATTCCACACTGCTGGTGACAAATTAACTACGTGAATTTAGAAAATCTTGAAATTTTTAATGAAAAATTCTAACATTTGACATCTATGTACATAATTACTAATTATCATTCTGACACGGACTCCCACATTTGCTTGTCAAGGCCAATAATGTAACATGACTGTTCGCGCTCTATACGTATGTAACCAAAAAAGGAAGTGGCGAGAGGTATTGTGCTAGCCACAACAGATTTTTATTTATAATAAAAAAGAGTAGCTGATATAATAATTCATAATATTAAATGACCGTCAGTCTCCTGTTATGATTATATGCAAATGTAAAGTAAATTAAAAAGTTTAATTTGTCTTCAAATTGCGGACATAAATTCTCCTAATTTTCTTTTTAAAGCAGGCACGATAAAGTTAATTAATATGCATAATAAAACTTTTCAGTATATAATTTTTCTTCATAGATATCAGATTTCAACATAAAAATGTCATATTGTGTTGATAACAAATGTATGACGTCATAAATAAAAGGCGAGTTTAAATGAATTTAGTGAAGTGCATGAAAAAGCCACCGTCCCCTTAGTTATAATTACGGATTTCCATCAAGCGCTGTTGCAAACTTGTCATCTGTGACGTAGCCGTGATAAGGGTTTAGCTTCGTAACAAGGGCACATAGTTGAAAAACTACCCAACAAGAGCAACACAGCACTAGAACAACAGTAATTCAAAACCTCACAATATAATATAATGACGAAGAAATTGTTACGCCACAATACATATAGGATATAAAAGGATATTTCATATATTGTTGTTTCATCATTATAAACTTCTTAAGATGGAATTTTAATGAATAGAAAAGGAATAATAGGGTTGTTTCTTTACAATAAATAAGACGAATAAATTAAATCCTATTATAAAAATCTGGTGTAGCCAGCACAATCCTTCTCGCCACTTCCGCTTTTAGTTACATATGTTTAGGGCGCGAGCAGTCATGTGACATTGTTTAGTAATAATGTACATAGATGTCAAATTTACGTAGTTAATTTGTAACCAGGAGTGTGGAATTTACTTGTCGAGGAAAATAAACCACATGGAATTGGAAAATTACTGAATTAGAATGAAAAATTATGATATTTGACATCTATGTACATAAGGCCAACAAAGTGACATGACTGCTCGCGCCCTATTGTATTTAACATTTCTTGTATACCTACACTCTACACTAAAAAATGAAGAAATTTTGTCCTACTCTTCTAATTTTGTTGAGATGATTCCAATTCACTGTCGTCTAAAATTTTAAACAATTTAACTATTGATACAATAAGAAATAATACAATGTATGTACTTGCCAGAAATAATCTCCATTAATGACTCTGGATTTTTGATACTGACATTTATCTGTCAGTTACAAACATTTTAATTTTTCAATTGATTCCCATGGCATTATTTGGGCTGTGATATTTATTACAGCAGATTATTATATATCTTATGTTTCTTTATCTCTAAATCTATAAAAGATATAATAAAATATTTATATGTATCAGATAGTGAATTTTTAATACAAGCAAGAACAAAAATTTTCAACAAATAATATTTAGAATGTTTTTTTTTAAGAATTTGCTACTTCTGGTTGTCCAATTATTACCAAAACCTTGTCAGCTCTTCCCAGTAATGTCCGATTGAGAAATACGTAGTTAAACAGATATTAAGTATTATAGTTTTTGAGAAATCGTCCTTCCAACCGACTCACATACACACATACACACACATACAACCACACACACACACACACACATACTCTCACATACAGAGAGAGAGAGAGACATCTTAGTAAAAATATTAAAATCGGATTGTAGGGACCTTAAAACGTGCCTAATCATTAAAATCTGGGTATGCGATTTTTAGCATGAATCCATTATCTCTCTTAGCGAGAGGTAAAAACTAAACAACAAATTCTCAAGTCACAATAAATATCAGCGGGAGGGCCTTTGTACCTGTGTGGCCCTGGCAAAACAGTTTCGAGGGCGTGAATCATGCATTCTAAATTTGTCTAAGTTTACTGTACATAGTTTGCGTTTATTCAAAGTTTATGTACCTTATCTAAAAATGTTCTGTGTCACTTAATTTCATTTTAAACTTGGGCGATTATCATTATCATGACCTCTTAGTTGCATCCGGAAAACCAGCCTTAAATCAAATTTAACAACTCGCAACAAATTTACAAAGTTTTATTCCACTTGAGTCTAATACTCAACATTTACAACTTCATAAAATGTACATACAAGTAGTTACATCTACACACTCCATTACATTTAACACCCTGGTATAAAATAATTTCATTGTTGCGCAGTCTCGCACTAAAACCTAACCTAGCGAATATTTCGCTATTCGATCATGATTGTATGGAAACCGGATATACAGACAGGACATAACTCGCAGTGCCAGGACCATGTCACGTCACACATCAGATTTCAAATAAATTACTCTGCTCTGCTCTGCTCTGCGAGTAGATAATTTATACGAGTCTTTGACGTGATCCGCTGAATAGGAAGCATGGAAACCAGATATTGATACTAATATATCGGGGTAATTATTTCAAGGGTTCTCAATGTATTTATCGCCTATAAAAGGGAGAGAAATTAAAATATATTGTCTTAGTTACGGTTGTTAGCATGACAATGCTGTTACTACCAGTACATTATTTCAGTAATATGGTATTATTTGTTTAATTTTAGCCCCAATTAATATACAGTAAAAATTTTGAAAGATGTTAGATCAAGGTCATCTACGAATTGTATGAATTCAGATTTTTACTCCGCCCATTATGACAAATTCAGTAGTGTCGTTTGCTCAGTTTTTATGAGGGTAAATATTGTTATTTGATTATTCTAAAAATATATGTTACAATAAAAGCAATCAAAAGCAAAAATAAGTCAACTGGTACGTTCATAGCAGTGTCAGTGACTCTGACAGAAAATAACGTTATTCGTACCGCTATGAATCAAGGTAATGTATCTGAATTAATAAATAAAGTTACGTTACAGCGAAAGTATTATCAACAACGAGCATCGTTTTTAAATGGAATGTCCTAAATTAGTCGAAACAATATGAATTTTTGAAAGACAAGCTTTCAAAGGAAAAAGATAAATGCATGCCAATTTGTTAAGTCGTTCATGATACAGATAACCATGATCGGACATCTTTAAAAAAATTACTGTATATTAAAATTTCTATCTGTTATTTAAGGCCCGGTATTTTCATCTCCGGTTAAATAATCTGTTAACTGTCAGTTAAAAGAAAAACGTAGCATCGATGTTTTAGCATAAATTAGACATGTATAAATTTTTCAATGTTGCATTATCTTATAATTGACAGCTTAACCAGAGATGAAAATACCGGGTCTAAAGAACAATATTCTATTATAATGATTTTTACCTTCCGTCACCTTTAGATAAGGAAGGTATTGTCTTTGGTCAAAAAATTCATTGGTGAGTTTTTAGTGAATAAACACGTTTTATGGTCCATATAATACGATTTTATCATTTTTACGATGATGTCTGTATGTATGTATGTATGTATGTATGTATGTATGTATGTATGTATGTATGTATGTATGTATGTATGTATGTATGTATGCGTGTGTGTGTGTGTGTGTGTGTGTGTGTGTGTTTGTGTATGTGTCTGTGTCTGTGTGTGTGTGTGTGTGTGTGTGACGAAATTTTCGAATCGCATAACTTTAATACCACGATTTCAAAAATTATAATTTTTCGTATTCCTCAAGTTTACATCCAAAAAAATCTTTTGTGGCCAGCACAATACCTCTCGCCACTTCCTTTTTTTGGTTACATTAGTATAGTGCGCGAACAGTAATGTTACATTTTTGGGCTTGACAAGCAGATGTGTTGGCCCGTTTCAGAATGATAATTAGTAATTATGTACATAGATGTCAAATGTCAGAATTTTACATTAAAAATTTCAAGATTTTCTAAATTTACGTAGTTAATTTATCACCAGGAGTTTAAAATTTACTTGTCGTATGCCTTAGATATTTAACATTTAATTCCGCTCCACATGGAATTGGAAAATCACTAAATTTAGAATAAGAAAATATGATATTTGACATCTGTATACATAATTACTAGCTATCATTCTGACATGGGCCCCCATATCTGCTTGACAAGGCCAACAAAATCACATGACTCCTCGCGCCCTATTGTATTTAACATTTCTTGTATACCTACACTCTACACCAAAAATTCTACTTACGCATATATCTATTCCTTATATTTAGATTGTTTAATTTTAAATTCATTTTATGAAGAAATTTTGTCGTCTTCTAATTTTTCGAAATGTTTCCAATTCATTGTCAGGATTGACAGTATTTTTGAAGAATATATGTAATATACCTATAATATTAAATATTTAGCAATTAATACTTTAAGAAATAATATAATGTATGTACTTCCCAGAAAAAGTCTTCAGTAATGTCTCCGGATTTCTGACACTGACATTTATCTGTCAGTTACAAACAATTTAAATTTTTAACTATTTTCCATGGCCATTCTTTCAGCTGTAAAATTTATTATAACAGATTATTTTACATATTATATTTCTTTTTCTCTAAATCTATAGAATATATAATAAAATATTTAAATGTATCAGATAGAGAATTTTATATTCTTTAATATTACCAAGAAAAAAATTCAAAAAATATTATTTAGAAGATTTTTTTCAAGAATCTTCTACTTCCGGTTGTCCAATTGTTACCAAAACCTTTTCAGATCTTCCCATGAATGTCCGATTGGGAAATACGTAGTTAAACAAATTTAAAGTCTTATAGTTTTTGAGTAACCTTCCTTCCAACATCCCACACACACACACACACACACACACACACACACACACACACACACACACACACACACATACACACACACACACACATCCACACACACACACACAGACATCATCGTAAAAATGTTAAAATCGGATTGTATGGACCTTAAAACGTGCTTATTCAATAAAATCTGGATATGCGATTTTTAGCATGAATCCATTACCTCTCTTAGCGAGAGGTAAAAAGAGGTGATTAGATTTTGGTTATAATAGGTCCTCATTTGAAGATTTTAATCGTTAAATATCATTTATTGACATGTGACCTTATTATAACTAAAGAATATAATAATAATATTATTCTCAATACCAATATCAGCCAGATATGCTAACCATGGAAACTGCTAATATATTCAGATAATTAAAATTAACACATGTCAGTATCAATGAAAAGTAAATGAATGTGGCAGAGATGAGGATGTTGAGATGAATGTTGAGGAAGACACGGAAGGATACGGAAGGAATGAAAGGGTAAGGGAAATAACTCGAGTGATAGAAGTTTCTACAAAGATACAAGAGAGATGATTACATTGGTTTGAACATGTCATGAGGAGATATGAAGAAAGAATATATTTAAAAAAGAATGAATAGCTTAGTAATAGAAGATAGTAGAAACAGAACCAAAGATAAGATGGAAGGATAGTATTGCGGAAGAAAGAGAAAAGGAACTGAATAAGAACGACACGAAAAACAGAAATGAGTGTAAGAAGAATATAAAAAATAGCGACCCCTAACGAATGCGAAAAGCTAAAGAAGAAGAATAAGTCAGTGTCAAGTGCAGTTTTCATAGTTTGTTTATGAAATAATTTTACTGGAAATTTAGAATCTTTTGCAAGAAAATTTATGTATGAAATTTTTACATAATACACAGGATTGACGAAAGGTATTGTGTTGGCCACATCACTAACATTGGGGTAAATTAGTAATTTTTGGGGTCCTTGGGATCCGGTTTTAATATTTTCACAATGACGTCTGTTGGTTGCTTCACTAGAACTACTAGGAGACTATTTTAGCGTCGTATTGTTTAACCGAACAAAAATTAGTTTTTCTTATTTTTGCAAATAACTTTCTAGTATGAAATATTACTGAATTTCGACATTCATAATAACAAATCAGACTTTATGAAACAGAATGAGGAGAACTATTTTTCCTAATCCTATATGCGAAGTAATAGCTTCATCCATTGACTAACTTTTAATAGCAATCCATAAAATGTAATCCATTTATTTTCGCCTGTTTTACATAAGAGCTTTTGTACTTTTTGGCACGGATAAAAATTTTAAAGAATGCTGTGATGCCTTTGAAAAAGTCAATGATATATACTTTTTCCGCAATATTTTTACTTTATTTGTATTAACATTTTTTTTTTGTTTCAGGTAAATCCAGCAACTTATTTTTCCACTTTGCATAATTCTTCACAGGTAAATATTTCAACGTACAAGATATACCTATCTGGAAAAGTTCTTTATGCAGGGTATTAAAATAAAGTGTTCGGAATTTTTAAGGGTGTATAGTATAGACCAAAATAAGTGAAAAAAACCTAATAAAGATGGGTCCGCAAACTAACCGTTTCAAAGATATGAGCTATTTTCAGAAATGTCTCGTGGCCGTGTGCCTGAGTGTCTGGTCGCGGATCTGGGGACCCGGGTTCGATTCCGACCGACGCCAAAAAATTACATCGAATTTTAATGGCACAAAATTGACCCCTGTGGTGCACTCTCCACGCCAGCTATGGGTGCCCGTGAGGTGACGCCTGTTAAGCGCCCACACGGTACAAATATTCCATCATTACCGATATCTGTACAAAGCAGATTGGCACACCCAGCAATGGGTAATATGCCGTGATGAAATATTTATTTATTTTTTTATTTTTACTATCTAAGAAAATAAGAAAACAGTGTGTTTAAATTCATTAAAATAGTCTAGTAAAATAGAAACTGTTTGCTAATTTAACCGATCTAGTAGTTCTTATAGTTCTCGAGAGAGCATTAGTGGACAAAATAAAATGAACACCCTGTATAGGGTCAAGAGTAAATTATAGCATGTTTACAACTTGTTTAAATCCAGTAGTAATTCAACCTCACATCTAATAACTTGACGAGTAAAAGTTTCCTCAATTGAGAGATACATTGGTATTACACTAAGGCCCGATGTTCCAAGTTCAGATAAAGTAGCAGTTTACTATCTATTAGATAAATTTATTCTACCGTCTTAACTAAAGAATAAGATTTTTGGGTTTTATTCTCCGGATAGCTAACTGGCAGATTGCTATCAGAAAGATTAAAATTATGTTAGGGTAGGGTTAGTTTTGAAAAGTTGGCAACTTGGCTGTCACAATTTTAATAGAATTTGGTTACTTTTTCGCTTGTCTGTGTTTTGGTGCAGTTCTAGTTTAAACCACAGTTTGAACGTTTAAAAAAATGATAAATACGACTTGCAAAAATGAGTGGTGACATGATTTATCACAATTTATTTTAAATAGTATAATAATCCACTATTATGGGACCACATCCGAAGCTTTTCAGAAAATATAAATTCCTTTGGTGCCTCTACCGACAAATTGCAATAGTGAAGAAATGTAGTGCAAAAAAATTACGAAATTTCTTATTAGAGGACGATTGAGAGTGTGAAATCGTATGAGTATCCAACACAGGCACTAGAGGTAAATAAATGGATTGACATGATTGAAAATTTCTCGAGAAAAATAAGGGTATCTAGCAATACAAAGGTTAGATATATAAAGATTTACGGGTAAAAATAAAGTATTGACGTGCTAGGGTCCGAGGGATCAAATCAAATAAAATATGCCTGGCATTTTGTGCACATATTTTTTCCGCGGTTTACCCTTCAATTCCGCACTGGGAGGACACGACGCAAGTTCGATGACAAGGAATGCCGGAATAAAATTGAGTTTTACCATAACTCAAATTTCGGTGTAAATGCGATATTCATGTTTCGTACTTCTATACTTTATCTAAGCTATTTTATTGTGATCTACACGACACAGAAAATAAAGATTTCTTCGAAATATATTTTAGAACAAATATACGAGGGTGGTTTGAAAAGTCGGCGCAAAAATGAAAATTTCTTAATTTTTCGGGATATTTTTTTATTATTTTTCAACGTAGTCTCCTTTTAGACTTATACACTTCATCCAACGCTGCTCGAGTTTGTTGAACCCTTCCAAATAATAAGATTGGTCCAACTTTGCAAAATAGGCTTTAGTTTATGCAATTACCTCCTCGTTTGAATAAAATCTTCTTCCCGCCAACCATTTCTACATATTGGAAAACAAGTAGTAGTCCGAAGGAAAATCTGGAGAATATAGAGGATGTGGAACGAGTTGAAAATTTAATTCCTTCAATTTTGCGGCTACAATCACAGATGAGTGAGCTGGTGCGTTGTCGTTATGAAAAAGGACTTTTTTGTGGAGCAATCGTGGACGTTTTTCTTGCAGCTCGGTGTTCAAACGGTCCAATAACGATGAATAATATGCACCTGTTATAGTTTTACCCTTTTCCAAATACTCGATGAGGATTATTCTGGAGTACTGACCTCGATAGGGCGTCCAGGACGTTCAGCGTCACTTGTGCTCATATGCCCACTCTGAAAATTTTGAAACCACATAAACTGTTCTAATCTAAGGTGCAGATTCACCATAATGTTTATCAAGCTTCTCCTTAGTCTTCTGATGCGAATTGCCTTTCATAAAATAATGTTTGATCAACACACGAAATTCTTTTTCTTCCTTTTTTTGAAAATCATTCGACTTTTTCAATTTAAACAAACGTCAAATACAGATAAATAGACCGATCTGGTTGAAACTTGGTGAGCGTTCTTCCAAGACATGTCACTAATTAAACATAACCCCGATACGTACCATTGTTGCCATCTCTCGAACTTTGCACGGACTTTTCAAACCAGCCTCGTAGTACAAGTTTTTCTTTTTATTATTGAAACATTTAAATTCAAAGGAATTTAAGTGATTAAAATAGTTATTTACAATAAGACATTAAAGTAATCTTTTCATCACGGGAATGGATGTTAATTGCCGAGGCAAATTTTCTGCACAAGTGTTACAAATAAACTTTAATGCTGAGATACATACCTACTCCTTTTTTTTTTAAATAGATATATCGTGATACGTGAGACAAGTCAATATGCACAAACCTTGAATTGATTTAAAATATTCATGACATATCTTTTGTTAGATTCATTCTTGTAATCAAAATTATTTGTTGTAATCAACAATTTTACAGTTATAACAATATCAGAACATTATCCGTTTAGCAGGATGTTTATTTTATTTCTACTAAATTCATTGTTAATTCATTCTTGTAATCAATATTAATGAGCTATAACCAAAATATTCATTGTTGTAATCAACAGCTTCACAATTATTATTTGAATATAAAAATGCTAGAAAAATATCCGTTTGGTAGGATAATTATTTTACTTAAACTTAATTATAACTCTAATGCAAAAAAAAGAATAATAAAAAATATTGTTCACTTCTATCACATTCTATGTAAGTTATATAGGCAATTTTTTCTTTACGAATAGGAGTAGTTTGCAAAAAAGTACTATTATTTACTCATGGGTAGGCTCCTTTGTGCGGGGCACAATCTGTCCACCCGCTCGCACGGACCGGCCAAGGTTATCTGTATATACAGGGTTTGGCCATGGGGCAAGATCGCCGCCATAAGTGGGCCAATGTCAAACATACCGATAATTCATTTCCCTATTTATTTGTAAGAAATGTGATTTTATATTATACAGGACTTTTAAATAATCACACTATGAATCTATAAAGGTAATAAAAATTTATTTATTTAAGAGATACACAATTATGACATAGATTTAGAGGTTATGTAGTGCATAGGATATAGGTTGTTATTATCACATCAAATTTAATAACTGTAGTTATTATTTACATAATAAGTATATATTTTAAACTTACCGTTTAAAAATTTGAATGTTTGTGCTTAATATTGGTAATTTTTATGGGTTTTCAATACTGCCAGTCATCGTAGTCAGTATCTCAAGAAAATACACAAATAAATAAAATAAAAGTATTACTTACACTTTAAATAAATATTAGACGTATATTTAAATGTGTTTTACATTAGAATAAAACAAATAGCCACGAAAATACATAATAATTTGCGCAACAACGAATATGACAGTGGCCCGCAAATGGCGGACGTACCGCGAGCCACGTCATGGCCATACCCTGAGTATATAGGTATCCTAACTTCTGCGAATTAACTATTGACTATGCTATCAATAAAATGTAATTTACCCATACCTCTTCCAAACACATAGACATAGGTCAAAACTAGCCTTGCAGAAGCTTACAATATACACTCAATACATTGTTATAATTGCACTAATCATTAATCTATAGTACTCTCTATAACTTTCTAGATTTTATAGCTATCAGAAAAGCACTCCTAAATAATAGTTGTCATTGATTGCATCGTGAAAATTTGTTTAATAACTCATAATAATTACTAATTGTCATTACAGGGAGAACTCATTAATTAATTTCAGGTAATTAACAAACAAAGCAGACATTGCTTAATTAGCCGAGACAACGTTTGACGCTAGTGTACACCTCTGTTGGAGCTGGTACACTCTTGTTACGAGTAGAACTAATAAATAAATAATAAATAAGTGGTTCAGATATTATTATTAATATTGAAAATCTGATTAAATATTTTCGTTCGTGTGAATGAATTAATGGGATTATGTTTTAATAATATTATTTTTAATTGCATTTAATTGTGCATAATAAATAATAATACGAATATAAATAATATAAATCTGTTAATATCGTTCAGCACATTAAAAAATGTTGGTTATATGTTACCTATCGACAAATTTTGTATAGTAAAGTCGGATAAATGTGAGACGTATAATTTATGGTCTATAAATTTTGAACAATATTTACATGAAGATATATGATTATTTCAACTACTTTCTTATTAAAATAAACCTACACCAAACTTGTCTGTGTTGAATTTAATAATTTATAGAAATATTGTATATATTATGGTAATTTAATAACTAATGTAAGCATTCTACTAATTAATAACGCATGTATCCAGTAATTATATTTAATGTTCAGGAATATGTGCTACGACAAAGTTAATTAATCACAATTCAGAATAGTAATATGTTTGTTTGTAGTAATAGGATAATTAGCAACAATGATTATTATTATTGCACTGCTTTAGTAGGTCATAAACTAATTTACGCAATGGGGTATGTGACCATGTTAGAATTTCAATATATAAGTTCGGAAAATATGCACTAAAATACTAAAAAATCGAATGTGACCAACACAATACCTCCCGTTTAATTTAATTTTTATTTATATAAATATTTAAAAGTAAATTTAAATACTGGGTTCGATCCCGACCGACGCCAAATATTTCGAATTTTAAATGGCACAAAAATGACCCCTGTGGTGCACTCTCCACGCCAGCAAATAAGTGATGGTAAACGCCCGCACGGTACAATATGTCATCATTGTTACCGAAATCTGTGTACAAAACAGATTGGCAGACCCAGCAATAGGTAATATTCCATGATGTATTTATTTTATTTATTTATATACATACCTATATTCATTGCTGGCGTGGAGAGTGCACCACAAGAGTAAATTTTGTGCAATTTAAAATTCTAAAATATTTGGCGTCGGTCGGGATCGAACCCGGTTCCCCAGATTCGCGTGAAGTGACGCCTGGTAATCGCCCGCACGGTAAAAATATGTCACCATTATTACCGACATGTGTGTACATAGCAGATTGGCTCACCCAGCAATGGATATTATAATAATAATAATAATAATAATTTTTGTCGGCTTTTCAACTTTTTACAGTTATCAAATACATTTATTTATTATATTATTACAATTTCTATTACATACATACAATAATGTATTCGAAGACACTCACAGACACCCAAGCCCCTGGTGGGAATCGAACCCACGACCCCAGAGTCCGAGCGGTGAAGTCGCTTTGAGCGCTGCTAGGCACGCTGCTTCAACACGCTCGACCCCCGAGGCGACTAATGGATATTATACCGTGATGATATATATTTTTTAATATTTTACCTATAATCCTACATATTTACTTATGCTGGAAACTGTATTAAGTTCCTTTCCATATAATTATTGTTCCATTTACTAAAACGCTACTATTATTATTTGAAATGATTAGTTTGTTGAGTTACATATATCTTTCAGTTACAAACATTTGAGATCTGAACTGAGTAATCATGAAGTTGTGTTTAAAGCATAGGTTCCGGGATTAAAATGATAGATAAGTTTATAAATTTATCCATAAAATATATACAAAAAGTATTAATGCCAACCTGTAGAAAATTTAAAAAGGTTTAATTTTTATAACAAATCTCGAAAAAATAACATTTAAAGGTATTTTTCGAAGAAAAACTATTTTGAGCTTCCAGTAAAGTGTCATTTCCGATTATCTCATTTACACCAAAATCTAATGGCTCCTTTCCATATAAGAGTAAGGTAGAAACACACACACACAGAGCACACATACACACTCATTGACATCATCGTGAAAATGTGAAAATTGTATTCTAGAGACCTGAAAACGTGGTCATTTACCAAAATCTCGATATGCAATTTTTAGCACAATCCCTATGCCTCCCTTACCAAGGGTAGCGGGAGGTAAAAATAAATAAATAAAAACAGTAATAAAAGATTCATAAATGTTCCAGAAAAGATTAATTAATCATACAAAAGAATCTTCTATGTTCCGGTCATCTTAGAATGTTAATCTCGTGAGTAAATAACCCAGAACTAAATCCACATCTCGAGTAGCGTATGTCCAAGCCAAGTTCCACTTTAACTCCTCGGAGTTGGAGTCCAAACACGAGTCACTTGACAAGAACAAGAGGAGCACTCGCAGTCGTACTCGACACCCGGTCCGCTCTGCAGTCTAGCGCGTCTCTGAATGATTAATGTCCGTCGAGGCAACGGATCGGACTTAATATTTGACTGACACGTTTTTACGAATCATTACTCAGCAGGAATTAATACAACCGGCCGACAGCAGGATCCCATCTCATTTACAAGTGCTGCACACTCCGGAACTGTTCGAACGAAAAATTGATGCCGGTTCGCAGAAAGGAATGCTGGCTGGAATTACAACTGATTTCAAATGGGAAAATTAAAAGTAAATCGACCAAAATGGGGAAATTTGTTCTGTAAATTGTACCTATACATTATTCAAAATTGTTATCCTTTGTGGGGCTGTGTGGCTCAGTGGTTTTCAACCGGTATTTCGCGCAACACTGGTGTTGCGTAAGCACTTCGGAAGTATTCCGTGAAAATTTTTGGCAATTTTAATTTAACTAGGTACGTTTTGTGGATTAAAAATTAATATAGATCAACCGAGTGAGAACTACAACTGAATTACTTTTTTTTATACGAAAATTTGTTGCCCCATTGATGCTAGTAGGCAATACTTATTGCAAAAAATCGGATGTGGCCAACACATTACTTTCCGTCAATCCTGTGTATTATGTACAAATTTCATACATAAATTTTCTTACAAAAGATCCTATATTTCCAGTAAAATTATTTCATATACAAACTATGCAAATTGCACTTGACACTGACATATTCTTCTTCTTTAGCCCCATTCGTTGTCACTATTTTTATTTTCTTCTTTCGCTCATATCTGTTTTGTGTGCCGTTCTTCTCTCCTTTTCTCGCAAGTCTTCCGCAATACAGTCTTCCTCTGTTTCTTCTACTTTCTACTAATAAGCTATTTATTCTTCTTCCAATATATTCTTCATCTCTCCTCATGACATGTTCAAACTAATGTAATCGTCTGTCTTATATCTTCTAGAAACTTGCACCACTCGAGCCATTTCCCTTATCCTTTAATTCCTTATCCTATCTTTCCGTGTCTTTCCCAACATCTATCCCAACATCCTCGTCTCTGCCAAATTCATTTTCTTTTCATTGATACTGACATCTTTCAATTTGAATTATCTGAATATATTAGCAATTTCCATGGCTAGCATAGCTGGCTGATTTTTGAAATTTAATATCTTTATAATTTTTTAACTCTATATCTATTGAATATGAAGTATAAAATGCAATCAAATCGTATAGAGAATAATATATTATTTAAGTTATAAATGTCAATAAATGATATTTAACTGTGTATTTTCAAGAAAAACTGTTAAAAGTTGCAAATGAGGGTACTTCCGGTTGACCAATTGAAACCAAAATCTAATCATGTCTGCATATGGATCTAAATTTGAGAAATACGAAAAAAATATAATTTTTAGAGTCCTTGGTATTTGAGTACACATACACACATAGACGCACGCAAACACATACAGACATCATCGTAAAAATAGTAAATTCGTATTCTAGGGACCCCATGACGTGCTTGTTCATTAGAAACTCACTATCGAATTTTTTGACCAAAGACCAATACCTTCCTTACCTAAAGGTGACGGAAGGTAAAAACAATGCCGGTATAATTGCAAAATATTTTTACTATATAGAGTTGTTAATAACTCAAATATTAAAGTTTCCTTCTTCACGTAGAAGTCAGGCGGAGGGACTTTGATTCAATAATACTTTTTTTTACCTCCCACTACCCCTGGTAAGAGAGGTATAGGGATCGTGCTAAAAATCGCATATCGAGATTTTGGTAAATGACCACTTTTAAGATCCCTACAATCCAATTTTAACATTTTCACGATGATGTCTGTTATTATAATTTAGTTTATGGCATACATTCATCACATAATGTAAATATATCAAATCATAAATAAAATAAGTTGTTGGGCGAGGTCGTTTTTGAAATTGGCGCTCGTTGCAATTGGGTCGGTAGTACATTTGAAGGTGCTGCCTTGGTCAAGATGGTAGTTTTCAATATGATGTAGTACTGTATTGTTTGCCCAAGTGGATCACAGGAAGGTCTAGTCGCTACCACTGTGTTTGAGCTATTGTGATGAATGTAATGACTGAATGGTTGTCATAAAGTACTTCTTAAAAGAACTCGAACCTATTTTCTGTTAGGTTGGTACGTAGTACTTACTTTTCTAGACATTTGTCATGTGAAAGTAAATATTATTTAAATTGTAAACAATAACAATGAAACGTCATAGTTACGAATATCAATCACTGTTACTTTTACCAACAATCAAATAAAAATTAAAATATTCCTAAAAATGAAATCACGTATATTTGTAAATATTTTTTTGACAAAATAGAAAAAATAGTATAAAATACACGTTTCACAAGACATTTCAGCGCACTTGTCCCGTTAGAAAACTCGCGGCAAGCCGCTCGTTTCTAACAAAGACGCGTGCGCTAAAATCATGTCTTATGAAACTTGTACCTTAATGTACTATTAGAATACGGTCTGTCAAAAGAATTATTTATGTTATTATGTTCTTTCCGCAATTTTTTTGACTCATTCTCGCACTTCGTCGTAACTAAAATCAGTGAATAAAAGCAGATTAGCACACCCAGAAATGGGTAATAAGCTATGATGTTATATTTATTTATTTCATAACACATAAAAAAATCTACTCGTATATTATGATTTAATATTTTACCCCTTCAACATGGTAGTTTGGAGAAGAAGCAAAATTCCAGATAAAACTATTAGTATAAGGCGTGAATACAAATTTATATCCCGTTATTTGTTCCCAAGGGTTAAACACCCCATGACTCTCTGTCCCTTAGAATCCTATAAGTCTCCTTCTTCCTTTTCTGGAGGATAAATTAGAATAGAAATTCTCGTGACGTCCACAGGCCTTGCGGCGATAGGGACAGCGACAAATCTCACAGCCTACGATGATCAATACAAGATCGGCGATCGGGTGATTTCCTTGGACAAACTGACGGAGCGAGCAGCAGAGTGCCATGTGTGATGTTGGTTTTTATTACCCACGCATTGTAATGACGAACTGCGAACGAACCGGACCTCGGAACGAAAATGGAAATGACAGAGGGAGAGATTTTTCTTTGTTCTATATGAGTTTCTTTAATCAAAGGGATATCCATAAATCTAATCTGCTGATGTAGGCACGGCAAATGGTAATGATATTGGGTTTGCTTTCCAAGATTTTTTGCAAAGTAAGAGATAATGATTAAAATTAATCAAAGATTCGGTATCACATTTTTACCTTGCGTCACCTTTAGGTTAGGAAGGTATTGTCTTTTTAGGGTCCATATAATACGATTTTGCCATTTTTACGATGATGTTTGTGTGTGTGTGTGCGTGTGTGTGACGGAAGTTTCGGATCGCATAACTTCAATACCACGATTCGAAAAATTATATTTTTTTCATATTCCTCAAGTTTACATCCAGAAGAAGAGGTGATTAGATTTTGGTTATAATTGGTCAACCGTAAGTACCCTTAGTTTTTCTTGAAAAAACACAGTTAAATATCATTTATTGACATTTAACGTTATTGTAACTTAAAGAATATATTATTCTCTATATGATTTGATTTCATTTTATACTTCATATTCAATAGATAGAGTTAAAGAATTATAAAGATATTAAATCTCATAAATCAGTCAGCTATGCTAATCGATTACATTGGTTTGAACGTGTCATGAGGAGAGATGAAGAATATATTGGAAGAAGAATGAATAGCTTAGTATATAGTAGTAATATAAGGTTAGAGAAACAGACTTGAGAGAAAAGGAACTGAATGAGGACGACACGCAAAACAGAAATGAGGGGAAGAAAAAAATAAGAAATAGCGACCCCTAAAAAATGGGAAAAGCTGAAAAAGAATATGTCAGTGTCAAGTGTAATTTTCATAGTTTGTTTATGAAATAATTATCCTGGAAATTTAGAATATTTGCAAGAAAATTTGTGTATGGAATTTACAAATAATACACAGGGTTGACGGAAGGTAATGTGCTCGCTACATCAGATTTTTTCAAAATATTTTAAAATAATATGCAAAAATAAATAATAATTTGTTTCCTTCCGTCACTTATAGGTAAGGATGGTATTGTCTTTGGTCCAAAAATTCGAGGGTGAGTTTTTAATGAATAAGCTATTTTTTATTTTCTATTTCCACTCTATTCTATTTTGCGTGTCGTTCTCATTCAGTTCCTTTTCACTCAAGTATTCCGCAATACAGTCCTTCCATCTTATCTTTGATCTTCCTCTGTTTCTTCTACCTTCTATTACTAAGCTATTTATTCTTCTTCCAATATATTCTTCATCTCTTCTCATGACATGTTCAAACCAATGTAATCGACTCTCTTGTATTTTTCTTGAAACTTGTATCACTAGAGATTTCCTTACCGTATCTTTCCGTGTCTTCCCTAACATTTACTTCAACATCCTCATCTCTGCCACATTCATTTACTTTTCATTGATACTGACATCTGTCAATTTGAATTATCTGAATATATTAGCAGTTTCCATGGTTAGCATAGCTGGCTGATTTAAGAAATTTAATATATTTAGAATTCTTTAACTCTATATCTATTGAATATGAAGTATAAAATTCAATCAAATCGTATAGAGAATAATATATTCTTTAAGTTACAATAACGTTAAATGTCAATAAATGAGGCTACTTCCGGCCAATTATAATTAAAATCTAATCACTTGTTCTTCTGAATGTAAACTTGAGGAATACGAAAAAAATATAATTTTTGGAGTCGTGATATTGAAGTTAAGCGATCCGAAACTTTCGTCACACATACACACGCATACACACACACACACACGCAAACACATACAGCCATCATCGTAAAAATGGTAAAATCGTATTATAGGGATTCTAAAACATGCGTATTCACTAAAAACTCATCATTGAATTTTTTGACCAAAGATAATACCTTCCTTACCTAAAGGTGACGGAAGGTAAGAATGACTTTTGAAAACAGTAGAATTTACGTGTTATTTATATTTTCTCTGGAAAAATATTTTGTTAACAAAAACCCGATTCATTTTAAATTAATGGCTTTTGCATTTTAGAAAAGCTCTCACGAATTTGGAATGAAAAATAGCAATTAAACTAAACTGAAATGAAAATTAATCGCACACTTTTCCATGAGTGAAAAATACCAACATCGCATTAATGGACATTTGATACAATTTCCAGCCTCCCACATAGGCCGCAGAAATCAACATTCCATTTCACAAAAATCCACCGAACATTACACAGCCGATTTTTCACGTAGCGAAAAATTTGCTTGCCATTCGGCTAATATGAACAATTTAACAAACTCCCAATGCCAGGCTTCATTAAATTTTCTAATTTCAATAATTTACACAAAACGTTAATAAAACCTCCTCGAATGGGTAACAGCGTAACTCGGTGGTAATTTCAGCTAACAAAACGGCATTCCACAGCAGGGTGATGGCTGATGAATGCTTATGTGTGATATGTTTATAAAGTCGCACAAATAATTTATACACCAATAATATGTTTTTATTTCAATGGAAATGAAAAGGGGTAGTTTATGGGAAAGTTTAATTTTAATCAAAACAATAAATCCATTTACTCTCCGCCAGGAATAGATATCATTATCTTCCAGTGGCGGCTCGTGTACTAAAACTTTGGTGAGAATTATTTTTTCATTCAAGGTCATATGCCTTATAATTGGAAGTTACATTTTTTCAAGGTATGTGCAAATGCATATTTTTCCCCTCTCAAGTACAAAAATAAATTGCCAGATCACAGAACATTTTAGGAAATTCTTTGACAAATAGTTTATCTTCATAAGACAGTTGATTAAATGGATTTTTGTTAATTAAAAAATTAACATTATCTTCAGAATTCCTTATATTGTCACTCAATTCTTTTAAAATTCAAATTACAAAAACACTACGTGGGTAAAAAATAAAATAATTAAAGAAATTTACTGCAATACGTATCAGTCGCAAACCAGAGCCTATTATAATAAAATGCTAGACAATACAGGTTATGTTATGTTTGTTTATTGTCGAATGTAATTTGCAGCTAATATTACTTAATCTTGCTTGAAAAAATATGCAGTAATGTCGTGAACCTACTTACAAAATTTATTAGTACGTGCCGTTGATTGTATTCATGTATGGTAACGGCCTCTATAGGACCGCGTGGAAGGTAAAGTGACTATCTTTTATCCTTTACGCACTCATTGCATTTAGCATTTGAAGCAGCGCCTCAAACAGCTCTTTGTCTAGCGTACGTATTTCTTACCGGAATAAATGCTTTATCAAAAACATTAGGCAGTTATACTATTTATTTCGAGAAGCACCTTATAGGTTGTAAATTAGGTGAACTGCATTACATATTTGTTATGGTCGTGGCTTAAATGATTCTGTGATATTTATAAAAATTTAATTTACATACTATTTTACTTGCAGCTTTATTTCTTTTCTGGTGAGGCACTGCCTCACCTGCCTACCCTGACAAGCCGCCACTGTTATCTTCATTCTATCTAGGGCTTGTAATCAGCTGTCACCGTTTACAATTTCCTACCGAACTCACCGAGCCGCCGTGTTATACCACTGCCGTATTGCCCATTGGTTTTCAGCCATTGCTGCATTTATTTAAGACATACAGTAAAATTCTCCGATCAAGGTCATCTGTATCATGAACGAATTAACAAATTGGCATACATTTATCTGTCTTGTTTGCAAAGACTTCAAGCGTGTGCGATAAGGATGAATATAACACGCTTGTCTTTTATAAATTCATATTGTTTCGACTAAATTAGGACATTCCATTTTAAAACGATGCTCATTGTTGACAATACTTTTGCTGTAACGTATGTTTATTAATTAATTCGTACATTAAATTTATCCAGTGTTAGTGCAACAATATTTCTTAATAACTATTTTTTGTAAATATTTTAGATTTTGAGTTAAAATTCTTCAAAGTTTTATTACATATTTCATTACCCGCCTATGATTGAATTCAAAATGGACTGCGCATGCATCTACAACCAATTGTTTCCGTTGTGACTCCGATTGAATACAATGAAAGATTGAATGAATTTTTCAACACAAAAGAAATGTTAGAAACTGATGAATAGATTGACCGATACACCAGAAGGTGAAACTATACACAAATCGGGAAAGATAAAATATAGAATAAAATACTTCGACTAAAGAAACAAAAAAAATCATAATTTTTATGGTATAACAGGTTAGATAATCCAAAAATTGTAGGACATTTATAGGATGTAGTCGACCAAGAACAATTCTACAATTGACGGAACAAGAAAACGCATAAAGATGATTAAAAGTGATGCAAGCCTAAATGAAATCACAAAAAATGTTCAAAATGCAAATAAGTAGCTGACATCTAGTGAGAGGTTTTTGAACGTAGCAAATGGGGAAAACATCACTTTTTATCATTTGAAATAAATGTTTATTTTGAATATTAATGATATTTTGCATTACATCGTTTCGATGTTTACACTTCGAAGTAAAATTAACAAATGATATCACTATTTTTCTAGACAAAATGGCGGCCAAATGGGGTTTTTGTCGTCGTCCGACCTGCCATCTAGAGTTCATTTTTTTTCTCATATAAAGAACACTAATAAATATCAATAATATTATACAATATGTTTCGTTTGAAAAGTTAGAAATTCTTACAAAGAAATCTAATGTTTATAAATCATTGATGCTCCTCCCTCGCCACAGCATTACAAATCCGGAAATGGGCAAAGCGCGCGAAATAACACGAACATTTAAAACTGCAAGTCGCCAACCGAGACTAAATTACTTTCCAATAATTATCAAGTGATCTGTGTTAGATACAGCGGGGGAAGTGGGGGGTGCTGACATCACGGATCCTGATATTACGGTCCTCGCGCCCTCATCAACACTCGAAATCTTATTCTGCATCTCCGCAACCCCAGATTATAATTATTACTTTTCAAATGGAACGTTTAGCGAGAGTTAAGGCTTGATTATTTGCCGAATTCGAACTTGGGTAAATCTGGAAATCTGGATGATGAATGAATTAAATTGCAATCAGACGAAGACGGAAGATGGAGTTATGTTATTCGCGCGACGGTTTAGAAATATTTGGTTAAGCATTCCAAGTAAAATCAGAATAAGAATATTTTGAATAAGATTATTTTGTTGTCGAAATTGAGAGAAAGAAAATACAGTATCAGACAAATATATCGACTCCGTAGGAACTAATAAAAAATATCCCCCCTTATATTAATTGTTTAATATATTTCAAACTTCTTATATAATGTAACGCGTTAAGAGAGGTATTGGATTCATGCTAGAAATCGCATATCCAGATTTTAATAATTAATAATTAAGTATGTTTTAAGGTCTCTACAATCAGATTTTAATATTTTTACGATGATGTGTGTGTGTGGGTGTGTGTGTGTGTGTGTGTGTGTGTGTGTGTGTGTGTGTGTGTGTGTGTGTGTGTGTGTGTGTGTGGGCAGGCTGGCGGTTGGGCGTGCGTGCTAGCGTGTGTGGGGAAGTTGTTGGAAGGACAATTTCTCAAAAACTATAATGCTTAATATCGGTTTAATTACGCATTTCTCAATCGGACATTACTGGGAAGAGCTGAAAAGGTTTTAGTAACAATTGGACAAATTCTTAAAAAAAATCTACTAAATATTATTTTTTGAAAAAAATTGTTCTTGCTAGTATTAAAGAAGAGTAAATTCTCTATCTGATACATTTAAATATTTTATTATATCTTCTATAGATTTAGAGATAAAGAAATATAAGGAATATAATAATCTGTGGTAATAAATCTCACAGCCCAAATAATGCCATGGAAACCAATTGAAATTTTTTATTGTTTGTAACTGATAAATGTCAATGTCAAAAATCCAGAGATATTACTTTTTTGGGAAGTATATAGATTATATTATTTCTTATTCTATTAATAGTTATATATTTAAAACTATAGGTATATACATATACCCTTCAAAAATACTGTCAATCCCGACAATGAATTGGAAACATGTCGAAAAATTTGAAAAGTAGGCCAAATTTTTTCATAGAATGTCTTTAAAATTAAAAAATATAAATATAATTTTTGGTGTAGTGTAGGTATACAAGAAATGTTAAATACAATAGGGCGCGAGCAGTCATGTGACTTTGTTGGCCTTGACAAGCAGATATGGGGGCTCGTGTCAGAATGATAGCTAGTAATTATGTACATAGATATCAAATATCATAATTATTCATTGTAAATTTAGTCATTTTCCAATTCCATGTGGTTTATTTTCCTCGACAAGTAAATCCCACACTTCTGGTGACAAATTAACTACGTGAACTTAGAAAATTTTAAATGAAAAATTCTGACATTTGACATCTATGTACATAATTACTAATTGTCATTCTGTCACGGGCCCCCATATCTGCTTATCAAGGCCGACAAAGTCACATGACTGCTCGCGCTCTAAACTTATGTAACCAAAAACGGAAGTGGCGAGAGTTATTGTGCTGGCCACAACAGATTTTTATCTTTCCAATTCAAATATAGTATACTTTTAAATTGCTATTGTGCTTAACATATACGAGTATATATACATATACAGAAATTTTAACAAACAATCATATTTACTAATACTATATTTACATACTTATTCGAATTTCAGAATAAAGAAGATTTTTTTGCAACACCTATTCAAAATTTGAATATCCATAAATAAATTTTGTCTGTCAAATAAATGAAATAAATATATCATCACAGCATATTACCCATTGCTGGATGTACCAATCTGCTTTGTATATAGATTTCGATAATGATAATTACGTAATTGTACCGTGCGGGCGTTTACTAGGAGTCACCTCGCTGGCACTCGTTACTGGCGTGGAGAGTACACCACAGGGGTCAACTTTCTGCCATTTAAAATTCGATATTTTATTTGGCGTCGATCGGGATCAAACCCGGTTCCCCAGATTCGCGACCAGATACAATTTTGTCTATCAGCCATACTTTTTATTTTATTCGCCTTCAAAAAGTTCCTAGAACCCGTCCTGTATTATCCCAGAACATCAGTTTTAAGATTAATTGTTGAGTGATTAAGATTTCGAATAATTGTTAACACCTAATCCACACCTCAGTCGAGAAATTTACCCCTAAATATAAAATGAAGTCACCAAAAATCTAAATACTTTATTAATTAAATCCAAAATGCTTTGTGCACATCTTCTTAGACATACTTGCTTACATTTTTCAGATAAGTAACTTTGTTTATAAACAAGTAAAAGGTTTGAAACTGTTTCACAAACAACTTTAATTTCCCCTCTACTGTGTTTCTGTTGAAAATTAATTACAAAATGAGTTAGTCCTCACTCCACGTTTGATTATTCCAAATACTCTGAAGTTTTGTTATCCTTTACCTATTCCACGGCCTTCCGCGTTTACAAACGCAAAACTTTCCTCAATCGTCGTTGTTTGTACTCTAAATAAATATCGTTTGTCTTGTGTTTTTGCTTGTTCTGTGATGAGTAAACAATTAATGTAATGGTAAAAATTGTTTTTGATATTTATGGTTCCATTTCGTTTAGAACTCTGGCGAAGTTATTTATCCACAAGAAAAACAAAGGATTGGGAAGACTTGTGTTTATTTTGTTCTATAAACATAAATGCATTTTGTGTCAATAAATAATGCCTAATAAAATACAGGATGTAACATTAATAATAAATAAATACATTAAATTTAAACAGTGATAGAACTCGTCGAGAGCAACAATATTTCTTAATAACTTTTTTCAAATCTCACATTTTTTAGCATTTTTACCCCGCTATAAATTAACGAGTCGTTTAGGTATTTTCATCATAATATGATCCAGTAGCAATAACAATGAAACAATTGTTTTTGACAAATGTGAGTTGTCAACTTTTTCAAATAAATTTTGACAAATAAATGGTGAAGCTTAGTGAAACGCTGCCCAAGGTCGGCAAATTTATTTGGAACGTTTTCCGAATTGTCATCTAAACCTTCGCACTTTTGTGCATGTAAAGGGTTTTCCAATAAGAGGTGTTATTTTGAATAGCCCGCTATTTCGGTAGATGTCGCTTTTGAAGCTGTCATTTTTTGACATTTGACAAGTAGAAACTACGCCATTAATAAAAATGGAACGATACACGCTTCAACAACGCATTGAAATTATTAAAATTCACTATAAAAATGGTGAAAATTTGGCAGAGACGGTTCGTAAAACTCGACAATTTTTGGGTCGTCGTGAAGCACCTTGTCGGACCGCAATACAGAAATTGGTGGAAAAATTCGAGCTGTTGGGACAAGTTAGTGATGTGAAGAATAAAACCCGTGCACGTCGCTCAAGAACAGCCGAGAATATTGCTGCTGTAGCCGAAAGTGTTGAAGAAAACCCAGGTTTGTCCATTCCTCGTCGTTCTTTGGAATTAGGCATTCCACAAACGTCATTACACCGTATTTTGCATAAAGATTTGGGTCTTAAGGCTTATAAAGTCCAGTTAACACAAGAACTCAAGCCGGCCGATCATCAACAACGTCGTGTCTTTGCTGATTGGGTCGTTGAAATGCATGAAAATGATCCGGAATTCCATCGAAAAATCATCTTGAGTGATGAGGCCCATTTCCACCTCGGTGGCTTCGTCAACAAACATAATTGTCGCATCTGGGGCTCAGAAAACCCAAGAGTTATTGTTGAAAAGCCTCTCTATCCTCAACGTGTGACTGTTTGGTGCGGTTTATGGTCCGGCGGAGTCATTGGACCTTACTTTTTCGAAAATGAGGCTGGAGCAACAGTTACGGTGAATGGATTGCGCTATCGAGAGACGATTAACGATTTTTTATGGCCGGAATTGGATGGTATTGATCTGGACAACGTTTACTTTCAACAAGACGGCGCTACGTGCCACACAAGCAACGAAACCATTGATCTTTTACGAGAAAAGTTTCCGGACCGTGTTGTCTCTCGAAGAGGTGATCACAATTGGCCACCGAGATCTTGTGATTTAACACCTTGCGACTTGTTTCTTTGGGGCCACGTGAAAGAGAAGGTCTACGCCAACTGCCCAGCGTCGACTCAAGACCTCAAAGATGGAATTCGTGAGGCTATCGAGGACATAGGACAGCCACTTTGCGATTTGGTTATGGAAAATTTCATGAAAAGGATATTGTCCTGTCAGCGTGGTCGTGGTGGTCATTTGCCTCATGTTATTTTCTACTATTAACGGCATACCTTCCTCTTTATAATGAAATAAACATCCGATCATTTATATTAAAAAATGGCATTTTTCTTTGAATATCAAAATAACACCTCTTATTGGAAAACCCTTTATGTAAATAAAATAAATAAATCTCCGAGATCATGAGTCCTTTAAGCCTGCTGCTCAAGATCGTGGTAGAACTCGCCCTGATCATATAAAGAATATTGAAGAGGCTGTTTTGAACTCAACCAGGGTCTAGTACTCGAAGAATAGCACTAAAACACATAGTGTCATATATGACGATTTAGAGGATATTGAAACAACAACAGTTACATAATTTCATCGACGCCTTCAGTACTTTATGACGGTGGATATTTTGAACGTTTATTGTAATTTCATTTAAGTCTGCATCACTTTTAATCATCTTTATGCGTTTTCTTGTTCCGTCAATTGTAGAGTTGTTCTTGGTTGACTGCATCCTATAGATGTCCTACCATTTTTGGATTGCCTAACTTATTGTAAATTTGACGTATAGTTTTTTTTTTTTGTTACCTTAGTTGAGGTATTGTATCTCTTATCTTTTCCGATTTGTGTATAGTTTTATTTTCTGGTGTATCTATCAATCTATTCACCAGTTTGTAATCTTTCTTTCATTGTATTTAGTCACAGTCACAAGTCTTCGTAGACGCACGCCATACTTACGTGCTGACCGATATTCAGGTGTTATTTTATTCGACCATAGGCGGATATTGAAATTTGTGATAAAACTTTAAAAAAATTTAACTCAATATCTAGAAGGTTTACAAGAAAAAGTTATTAAGAAATATTGTTGCACTTGACGAGTTCTACTACTGATTAAATATAATATATAAGTATATAATATAACTTATTTCTGTTACACCTGTATATATTTTTTCAGTAAATAAAGCAATTTGCTAAATAAATAATCTAACAATTTACAAAGGGATGTTTGTGGTTTGTTTTCACCCAAAAAGTAATTACTTTCACTTTTATTGTTAAAAACTCTTGCATTATTTTAATAACAATTTTTACTTCCCTCTACTCTTGGTGAGGGAGGTATAGGGATCGTGCTAAAAAACGCATATCGAGATTTTAGTAAATGACCACGTTTTAAGGTCACTAGAATCCATTTTTAACATTTTCACGATGATGTCTGTGTGTGTGTGTGTGTGTGTATGTGTGTGTGTGTGTGTGTGTGTTTGTTTGTGTGTGTGTGTGTGTGGTGTATGTGTGTGTGTGTGTGTGTGTGTGGATCCTCTTTACGCTCTTAACTCAAATACTATCGTTCAGAAAATTTTGAAACCTTGTATTTCTACCTTATTCTAATATGGAAAGAAGCCATTAGATTTTGGTGTCAATCGGATAACCAGAAATGGCAGTTTACTTGAAGCTCAAAATAGTTTTTCTTCAAAAATCACCTTTAAACGTTATTTTTTCGTAATTTGTTATTATAAAAGTTAAAGATTATCCTTTTTCAGGTTTGCATTAATACTGTTTCTATATATTTTATGGATAAATTTATAAAGTAATATAAAAATTATATCTCGGAGCTTATGCTCTATTGTTATACAGTTCAGCTCAAATGTATGTAAACTGACAGATAAATGTCACTGTCAAAACAAAAAAATTCATTCCACATTAATAATAGTAACGTTTTAAAAATTGTATATGTATAGAACAATAGTTACATGGAAAGGAACTTTATATACTATACATAATTTTAAATTAATAGTAACGTTTTAAAACGAAAGTTGTAACTACAACAATAGTCATATGGAAAGGAACTTAAGATACATATCTTCTAGCATTGGTACATATGCAGGTATTTAAATAAAAAATAAATATATTATCACGGCATATTAACCATTGCTGGGTGTGCTAATCTGCTTTGTACAGATATTTCGGTAATAATGATATATTTGTATCGTGCGGGCGTTTACCAAGCGTCACCTCACGGGCACTCATTGCTGCCGTGAATAATGCAGTACAGGGGTCAATTTCGTGCCATTTAAAATTCGAAATATTTGGCGTTGACCGGGATAGAATCGGGTTCCCCAAATTCGCAACCAGACATCAGGCACGCGACAACGAGGCCCCATAGGTAATAAATTAATAAAAATTAAATGGCGGGAGGTATTGTGTTGGTCACATCAAATTTTTCCTCCTGGATTCGCAATGGATTGTGGTATTTTGGAAAAATAATGCAGATACAATTTAGAGTTTCAGATAGGAAACAATGATGTCTTAGTGGAGTTTTAAATCTGTTCGCCTGCTAACATGCTGCCAAAAGTAAAAATTTCCAGTCCATATAATTTATGATTTGCCTATATTTCATAGTCGATGGCGAGAGGCACGTATATTTGAGAAATTCTTCCTTTCTCACTTAAATACAAACCACGTTCAGCGCTGAACGCAAGCTCAATAAATAACTTATACGTTTCCAGTGAATTCACGCTTGAATTCAATCGCTATATATTCGATTTTAAAGTGTACCAACACAATATACTAACTGCCGCTGACGTACCATATGCGAGGTTTCCTCTCCAAGGCAATGCACTCTCCAAATATGTGTTGGCAGCACTGCCGCTGGGGAGAAATATGAGCAGATGCTGCCAATTCAAGCGTCCCTAAATGCTCTACTAATTTTTTATTATGAATATAACCTCAATATCTGTTTATATGGTCAATTTTAGCAATTACCATTACACATTGTGCATGAGGTTTATTTATGTTATCAATGTTCTAACGCCTTCAAAAATTATGATGATCTATGCGATGTTTTTTTGATTATTAATTATTTAATATTATTTGTTTGTTTACACTTCTAAGCTAAAGAATAATGAGGTATTTTATTTGTGATTAACTATTTTTGTAACAAGTGCGGGAAATTAGTAATTCTGAAACGAATGCAAAATTCTAAATTTGTATGGAGTTTCAGAATCACGTTTTTCGCATGTTTTTCAAACAATATTTTTCTGCAATCATTCAAAATAAGAAAAATTGCGATTGTATTATAAATTTTAAATATATCATCTACTATATGGGCGGCTATGCATGATATTGTTAAGCGATAAGTACAATTGTTTTCATTTCGAAATTTAATGGCACAAAATTTACCCCCGTGGTGCACTCTCCACAACAGCAATTAGTGCCCGTGAGGTGACGCCTGGTAAGCGCCCACACGGTACAAATATTTCATCATTATTAATATCTGTGTACAAAGCAAATTGGCATACCCAACAATGGGTAATATGCCGTGATGATATATTTATTATATTTATTTATATAGATTTAGAGATAAAGATATATAAGTTGTATAATAATCTGATGTAATAAATCTCACAGCCTAAATAATGCCATGGAAATCAATTGAAATAATATTTTTTTGTAACTGACATAAATGTCAGTATCAAAAATCCAGAGACATTACTGGAGATTTTTTCTGGGAAGTACATATATTATTATTTCTTATTATATTAATAGTTAAATATTTAAAATTATAGGCATATTACATATAGCTTTCAAAAATACTGTCAATTCCGACAATGAATTGGGAACATTTCGAAAAATTAGAAGAGAACAAAAATTCTTCATAGAATGAATTTAAAATTAAAAAATCTAAATATAAATAATAGATGTTAGTAGAATTTTTGGTGTAGAATGTAGGTATACAAGAAATGTTAAATACAATAGGGCGCGAACAGTCATATCATTTTATTGGCCTTGATAAGCAGATATGGGGGCCCGTGTCAGAATGAAAGCTAGTAATTATGTACATAGATGTCAAATATCATAATTTTTCATTTTAAATTTATTGATTTTCCAATTCCATGTGGTTTATTTTCCTCGACAAGTAAATTCCACACTCCTGGTGACAAATTAACTACGTGAATTTAGAAAATCTTGAAATGTTTAATGAAAAATTTTGACATTTGACATCTATGTATAAAATTAGTAATTGTTATTCATATACGGGCCCCCATATCTGCTTGTCAAAGCCAAAAATGCCACATGACTGCTCGCGCTCTATACTTAAGTAAGTTTCTATATTATCCATCTTCATTATTAAAGTGTTACTTTAGTAATAAGATAATAATTGTATCACTTTAAAAGAAAGCGTCCTGGTATACTTGGTTAAGGTTATATAAAATATATGAAAATATAAAATGAAAACAACACCCCATGTAGTTTTATTATAAACTTCTGGAATTCCTATCTCTCCTTTCGAGACAATTTCAAGAACTATACTCGTATCAGTTAAAACTTGTCTCAATCTACTCATAGAAGAAGTTATAGTTATGATTAAAACAAGTTCTTAAGGAATCAATTACATGTGGCCTGGTTTCAGACTTCAGACTTCAGCACGCTAGTTGCCTCGAACCTCCAACAACATAATTCCCTGAAAGCTAAAAATAGCCTGAATAAGTCAAATCCTGCAGCCGGAGTCGTGTCTCGTATATAAATATGCGTTCACACGGAACGTACAAAACACAGACGAACAAATCAGAGTTGTATAGACTTTTCCCAGTAATTACGTGTTCCGAGAGAAGTTTGGCGACTTCATCAGGACAGACTTAGGGGAATAGCGCTAGGATTCTACCTTCTAATTATAACGGAAATATATACCAAGTCGAATAACGTGTATTTCGAGAGGCTATTTTCACATTTAATATGTGGGAAAAATTAGGTGTTTTCTCATAAATTAAATAAGTTTGCTTTGGACTAGCTGGAGTTTAAGTTCATTTATGTTAATTCAAAAGACAGTTACATTTTAGCTTACCATAAGTTTCTATCACTTTATATGCCTAATATTTTGTAAACCTATGTAAAAAAATCTGTTGTGGCCAGCATAATACCTTCCGTCAATCCTGTGTATTATGTATAAATTCCATACATAAATTTTCTTGCAAAAAATATCTTCTTCTTCTTCAGCTTTTCCCATTCGTTAGGGATCGCTATATTTTATTTTCTTCTTCCACTCATATCTGTTTTGCGTGTCGTTCTCATTCAGTTCCTTTTCTCTCAAGTCTTCCGCAATACAGTCCTTCCATCTTATCTTCCTCTGTTTCTTCAACCTTCTATTACTAAGCTATTCATTCTTCTTCCAATATTTTCTTCATTTCTCTTCATGACATTTTCTAACCAATGTTTTCATCTCTCTTGTATCTTTTTAGAAACTTGTAACACTGAGTTATTTCCTTACCATATCTTTCCATGTCTACCCCAACATCTACGTCAACATCCTCATCTCTGCCACATTCATTTACTTTTCATTGATACTGACATCTGTCAATTTGAATTATCTGAATATATTTACAATTTTCATGGTTAGCATAGCTGGCTGATTTATAAAATTTAATTTCTTTATAATTCTCTAACTCTATTTATTGAATATGAAGTATAAAATGTAGGACATTGATACTGACAATTATCTGCCAGTTACAAACATTTGTATTTTTCAATTACTTCCATGGCATTATTTTGGCTGAGATTGGCTATTAATACAATAAGAAATAATATAATGTATATACTTCCCAGAAATATTCTTCAGTACTGTCTCTGGATTTTTGACACTGAAATTTATCTGTTAGTTACAAAAATTTATTATTTCAATTGGTTTCCATGACTTGGGATGTGAGATTTATTACAACAGATTATTTTATATTATATTCTTTTATCTTTTAATTAATAAAAGATATAATATGTAAAAGTATTAGATAGAGAATTTAATCTTCTTTAATATTTGCAAGAACAAACATTTTAAAAAAATAATATGTAGAAGATTTTTTTAAGAATCAAAACATTTTCAACTCTTCCCATTAATGTTATAGATTGAGAAATACTTAGTAAACAGACATTAAGTTTTATAGTTTTTGAGAAATTGTCCTTCCAACACACACACACACACACACACACACACACACACCCGCACACACACACACACACACACACACACACACACACACACACACACACACACACACAGTCGTCATCATCTCATAGTGAGAGGTAAAAAGATATGTTATTTTTTTGCAACATTTCATTCAACTAAATATAACAACAATAACCTCACCTAACACACAATACTCGCCCCGAGTTTTCCAAGAGTGACTCTTGTGGTTGTTTTTGCCAGAGGCTCCTCAATTGAAATACAGGTGTATGAGAAGAAACTTCTGTAGAGAAGAATAGGTTACCCAACACGAATATCTTGAAACTACCCTACTTGGTCTCATATGAATAACAATTAAAACAAACAGAAAACTTAGACTTAGCATACTTATTAAAATATGGAAATAGTTAACTGAGCAAATCATTTTAATTTGCATTATCCTTAAGTAAATATTTAATATATGTTCTGAAATTTTATCTGTACACAGAGCCATTAGCAGTGCAATTATAGTGCGAAATTGGGTTTCCTGCTAAGTCAGCAGTGTTCGCGAAGTTTGTCTCCAATCCGAGATCTGAGTTCTGCGATCTTGAAACCCTCTCGTGCGACACCTGCGTAATTACAACAAACTCTGAATATTCCCGACTACGTGCGCGAACGCCAACCCATACCGACTCATTATTTATAAGGAGATATTGCCTAATTTGACTAATAACACTTCCCAACTATTTTATTGCAATCATTATACCCATTTAGGGCGATATTGAGATTTTATACAATGGAAAGCAAGACGGTGGGGTGTTTAGATGAGAAATTCAAGAAGTTGGCTCGTTTGTTCTAGATGGAAATTGCCGAGACTTCATAAACTATTATTTGTCTTTATTAGAACGAATAGATTTGATAAAATGCAGTTGGATTAACCGCTGGTTTCTAAGGATATGAATCCGAGATTGCATTACTTCTTCAAACTTTTAAGGTAGTTTACACCATTTTAATTTCAAACTTAAAAGTTAGTGTCAATATCATTTAAGAGAGAAGTATTATATTACTTCATTTAAGAAACTTTGAGTTACTCGTTTTGTTTTAATTTTGAAATCGCATTGCTACAAGCCGACAGTAGATACTGAAGTTGTTTATTATACAGATGTCCAGGATAACCTATCCAACATGAGGACTTGAAATATACATGTGTCTGAGTGTCTGGTCGCGAATCTGGGGAACCAGGTTCGAGCCCGACGAACGCCAAATATTTCTAATTTTAAATGGCATAAAATTAACTTCTGTGGTGCACTCTTCATCCAGGAATGAATGCCCGTGCAGATTGGCACACCCAGCAATAGGTATAGCCGTGAAAATTTTTATTTACGAAGTCGGTTAGTTAATAATTTAGTATTGGAGTAAGAGAATTATTAATACGTTTGTAATGGTTTACATATTGCGTAATCTTCTCTGAGAAAAGGACCGGTAGGACATTTGGCTAGGTTGACATGTTGAGTAATCCATATTTCTTCTTACCTTTTTAACGCGGTTTTGCGTAAAATATTACTACTAAACATGAGAACATTTTTCTCGAAATACATGCGGTATCGGATATAAATAGAGCGACTCCCATATTTTAATTATTAAATATATTTTCAAATATTTTATGTAATGTAAAGGTGACATATTCATAAAATTTAATGGATGTTAAATAAGTAATTCAAAAGTATCGTACTAGTAAATTATCGATAAGTTTCTGGTGTATAGTTTTCTATATATTTCCTTATTTTTACTTTTCGTCACCTTTAGGTAAGGAATGTATTGTCTTGTGTGTGTGTGTGTATATATATATATATATGTGTGTGTGTGTATGTGTGTGTGTGCGTGTGTGTGTGTGTGTGACGAAAATAACTTGAACACCACGATTCCAAAAATTATGATTTTTCGTATTCCTCAAGTTTACATCCAGAAGAAGAGGTGATTAGATTTTGGTTATAACTGGTCAACTGGAAGTAATCTCATCTGAAGACTTTACCAGTTTTTTTTTTTGAAAAAACGCAGTTAAATATTGTTTATTGACAATTAACGTTATTATAATCTGAAGAATATATTATTCTCTTTACGATTTGATTGCATTTTATACTTCATATTCAATAGATATAGATATAGAGAATTATAAAGATATTAAATTTCATAAATCAGCCAGCTATGCTAACCATGGAAACTGCTAATATATTCAGATAATTCAAATTGACAAATGTCAGTATCAATTTAAAGAAAATGAATGTGACAGAGACTAGGATACTGAAATAGATGTTATGGAAGCCACGGAAAGATAGAGTAAGGAATGAAAGGTCAGGGAAATAACTCTAATGTTAGAAGTTTCTAGAAAGATACAAAAGAGACGATTATAATGGTTTGAACATGTAATGAGGAGAAATGAAGAATATATTGGAAGAACAGTGAATAGCTTAGTAATAGAATGTTGAAGAAACAGAGGAAGACCAAAGATAAGATGGAAGGACTGTATTGCGGAAGACTTGAGAGAAAAAGAAAATAAAAAATAGCGACCCCTAACGTATGAGAAAAACTAAAGAAGATGTGAGTGTCAAGTGCAATTTGCATAGTTTGTTTATGAAATAATTTTACTGGAAATTTAGAATATTTGCAACAAAATTTATGTATGAAATTGATACATAATACACAGGATTGACGGAAGGTATTGTGCTCGCGATAACAGATTTTTTTATCTATCTTTATTTTAAAAATATTTATATAACGAGGTTTCAGATAAGTGTCACTTTAAAAGGTAGTAAAAATTATTACGAAAACCAAATGTAAATAAAACAATGAAGCAAAACAAGTCTTCATTTTATTTTATTTTTCTTTCTTCACAAAGCCAGTAATGCCATATTTATAATACACAAGAAAAGGAAATTTTCTCATATTTGAAAATATCTTTGAAGTTTCGGCAAATATTTTCTTTGCTTACAACGTATGGTCACCAGTGTTTCAGTTGACCATGCCATCAGTGGCGCCCAATAACAATTCTCCGAGGGGTATTGCGTGGTTCCTGGCTATTCCCAGCTGATGCCGGGGAATTCTTAACGGTACGCCCGTTGCGCAAGTGGAACCGTGGGACAAACAATTTCATTACAACAAACTGGAATTTTATTGTAGGAGTATTTCCAGGTAGCGAAAAAGGAATTGTATGATTAGTTCGTTACAGGAAATTCACGTTTTTACGACGCGCGCTCATGAATTTAGTGTTATTCGACGAAGAAAACACAGGTTTTTTTGTTTTTACATGTTATATACAAATAACATTACTAAATATTTGTGACCTGGTAATTGTCGTTCACTTAAGGTAGTTGTCACTCGAGTGTAATTCAAAAACTTGTTCTATGTTCAAAATAAAAATTAAGCTAATGCAGTTTAAATTTGCAATAACTTATATTTTCTAACATTATATTATATACACAGATTGCATCAAAATAGTTAAAAGCTAATATCAAACACTGTAACAGATGAATTTTCTTTATTTTTCCGTAGAAAAGTTTTTTTTTTAACTGTACCACTCACGCTAACACATACACAAGTGTCGTTTTTCAATGTTGAAGAATAACTGTGGCATCGTCGCACCTAGACATTTATTGGTACATTCGGCTATAAAAGTAATAAGATATTTTGAGATATAATATTAATTCTAAACTACAAATGGAAATTGCAAAACAAATTAATATATTTCTTTCTTAAAATTACAAAAATAGTATTATACTGTTTAAAGTTTTCATGCTTTTCACGTAAAATACCAATTTAAACAATATTTCCTTCGAATGTACGTCTGAAATTCCTTTAATCAAAGATCACCTATTATTCGCTAATACCAACCGGGCGTTTTAAATTTAACTGATACTCCATCTGGAACGCTTGTACATGGTTGTCAAGTATAATTCTACCTATTTATCGTATCTTCAGATTATAATTTTAGAGGCAATAAAATTAAATCTGGATGGTAAACAATTTACAAATTTTTACATAAAATCCGTTAATTAGTTTTCTATGACATACTATTTTTTCGATTAAATGCCGGTTCTTCACGTGTTAAAAAGGCCAAATTTAATTGCAAATATTTCAGCTACCGCGTGGTCAATTGTTTTAAAACTAGGTAGATTATACTTCATTTGAGATATAATTAAAATTTCAATTAATTCTGGGTAAAATGGTTCCACGATATAACCACATTAACACCGGTTTTAGAACCTACTGTCAAGTCTTTTTGAAATCTAGAATCCTTTTTTGTGGCGAGTAAATTGAAAAGAATTGAAAATTCCTTCCATCTAATGAAGAATAATTTAGCGTGGTGGTATTTATCTAGAGTGTGCGGTTCAGTTGTATAAGCCTTTTTCGTTCATTATTTTGCTTTACTGATAGTATTAATGAAAGGGAAAGATAATCCTCTTACAGTTATAAAATAAACCAAAACTTTCGTTCGAAAAATGAAGTCGCGAAATTAGTGCAAGGCCACGAAACGCAAACAAATATTAATAAACTTTTAAGAAGAATCAATTTCACGAGTGTCTTTCATTATATCAAAAAAGTATCACAGAAGAGATAACAGAATATTCAAATATGAAATCCATTTCTTTGCTACGGAAAGGAAATATTTTTATTGAGGTTCTTATCATATTGATTAAATAATAATATTATGAAAATTGGGAAATAATCGGACACGCAGTCTTTGTAAAATTATTTATTTCCCGGCCTACGTTTCGACTTTGACTAAAGTCTTCATCAGGGCTAGAAAATTGGGAAATAATATTATAATATTTAAAACATTTGGCACGTTTCACAAGATTTCAGTCTCTGAATCAACCTCTCGGTCATCTATCAGAGACTGACCCACTTAACCAGAACCACAGTGCCTCCTAGAGGCGTCAGTATACCACACTGAAGAGCTCCAATATGAGCGAAACGCGTACGTGGTTCTGGTTGAGTGGACCAGTCTCTGATAAATAACCGAGAGATTGATTCAGAGACTGAAATCTTGTGAAACGTGCCAAGTGTTTTAAATATTATAATATTATTATTTAGAACAGTTTCACCAAGTGTCGCATAATTGTACTTTGCACAGTTTATACCTCCCGCTACCCTTGGTAAGGGAGGTATAGGGATCGTGCTAAAAATCGTATAACGAGATTTTGGTAAATGACCACGTTTTAAGGTCACTAGAATCCAATTTGAACATTGTCACGATGATGTCTGTGTGTATGTATGTATGTATGAGTGTGTGTGTGTGTGTGTTTGGGTGTGGATCCTGTTTACGCTCTAACTCAAATACTATCATTCAGAAAGATTTGAAACCATGTATTTCTACCTTATTCTAATATGGAAAGAAGCCATTACCTTTAAATGTATTTTTTCGCAATTTGTTATTATAAAAATAAAAGATTATTCCATTTTCTGCAGGTTTGCTTTAATACTTTTCCTATATATTCTATGGATAAATATATAAAGTAATATAAAAATTATACCCCATAGGTAAATGGCGGGAGGTAGTGTGTTGGTCACATCAGTTTTTTATTTTATTATTGATTAATTAATCATGTACTTTGCCACGAAGATTTAGTTTGTTCAATAAAAATAAGAGCTTCCACAAATAAGACGCCCTCACAAACCATGGGCTTTAGAAAAGCAGTCCTTAATGTAGTTAACATTGTTGTGGTTCCAATCCATTTTACCATCAAGGATGTTGTAGCTCTGTCTTATGAATATTCATTGCTCCATTGGGTTTTTCACAAATCCTTCTTCGTTATTTGTTTTAAATATATATATATTATATATTCACAAATTTATAACGTACAATAGCGTTTTTGTGGTTTTTCTATTTTGTATAATGTCCATATTGTAGATAAGCTTTAGGAATATGTGGAGCTTTGCATTTCATTTTAATATTCACATTTCCACAAATTTACGCGCGTGTTTCCAATCCAATTTCCGAACAAAACCAACGGTATCTGCAAATCCGTATGACACGTGATGTGACAAAAAACTTTCATTTGCACTAAAAAACTTTTATTGTCTTTCAAACTCATCCAAATACAAAATTGCGACAACGAACATCTTCTACCATTGTCGTGTCGCGCTAATTCTATCACATAGCGCTATCTCTTTTTATTTGCCGAAAGTAAATTTTGAAGGGAGGAAATGTTTATTGTTTGTTTCAGTGGTTCTCAAACATTTATACATAAATAAATATCATCACGGCATATTGCTCATTGGTGGGTGTGCAAGTCTGCTTTGTACATAGATTTAGGTAATGATGATAATATATTTGTACCGTGCGAGCGTTTACAAGGCGTCACCTCACGGGCACCCATTGCTGGCGTGGAGAGTACACCAGAGGGATCAATATTGTGCCAATTAAAATTCGAAATATTTGGCGTCGGTTGGGATCGAACCCAATTCTTCAGATTCGCGACTATACACTCAGACACGCGGCAACGAGACCTCATTTATTTATTATGTATTTAAAACGGGTTTTAAATACTGGAAAATCTGCAGCACCAATTAAGTGCTATAATGGGGTATGTTACCACTGAATCATTGATTAGATTAGATAATTCATTCGATTATGCTCTGCTTGTGACGTGCAAAAATTACTAGCCAATGACAGAACTGGAAAAACAAAAATTATAAAATATTTAATATTTCTTCTTTAATTACCTTTAATAAAAATATTTATGATTATATCAAAATGATCTTCACAGATTGAAAATTTGATTTTATAAATGGTTTTATGTTTACTTGACTATATTTTTATTACCTTCCGCCACCTTTAGGTAATGAAGGTATTGTCTTAGGTCAAAAAATTCAATGATGAGTTTTTAGTGAATAAGTGCGTTTTAGGGCCCCTATAATACGATTTTACCATTTTACGATGATTTCTGTATGTATATGTGTGTGTGGGTGTGTGTGTGTGACGAAAGTTTCGGATTGTATAACTTCAATACCACGATTCCAAAAATTATAATGTTTTCGTATTCCTCACGTTTACATCTAAAAGAAGAGATGATTAGATTTTGGTTATAATTGGACCAACCGGAAGTACCCTCATTTGAAGATATTAACAGTTTTTCTTAAAAAAACGCTGTTAAATCATTTTTGGCACTTAATATTACTATAAATATGAAAGAATATACTATTATCTACATGATTTAATTGCATTTTATTCGTATTCAATGAATATAGACTGTTGGGGAAGACACGGACAAATAGGGTACAGAATGAGAGGATAAGGGAAATGGCAAGAGTGATAGAAGTTTCTAGAAAGATACAAGCGAGTTTGAATATGTCATGAGGAGAGATGAAGAAAGTTTGAATATGTCATGAGGAGAGATGAAGAATATAATGGAAGAAGAATAAACAGCTTAATAGTAGAAGGTAGAAAAAACAGAGGAAGACCAAAGGTAAGATGGAAATGTTATATTGCGAAAGACTTAAGAGAAAAGGAACTGAATGAGGACAACAAACTAAATAGAAAGGAGTGGATGAAACAATTAACCAGTGGGAAAAGCTAAAGAAGAAGATGTCAGTGTCAAATGCAATTTACATAGTTTGTTTATGAAATAATTTTACTGGAAATATATATCTTTTGCAACAAAATTTATATATGGAATTTGTACATAATACACTGAATTGACGGAAGGTTACGTGCTGGCCACATCTGATTTTTTCTTCTTTCTTCGTTTTGAGCAAAAATTAGTAAAACTACTTTTTTACTATTATCGTCGTACAGTTTGAGAAACGCAAGTGTTCTGTATATTGCTCTGCTTTCGATTTCAAGAGCAGCCATGTTGAATGCACTACTTCCGCCATTTTCTAGTTTTTGACTTTTATTGTCAAGTGAAATACATTGTACGGCTGCTAGCTACGAGAATACATGTACCTGCACTGCAGAAATGAATTTAAATTTGAAATGTTGTATTTCTTATTTTATGTTTTGATAGGTTCGTTTCTCGTTTTCGTTTTTAGGTTATGTTAAAATTGTTGACAATGTATGCAATTTTATAAAGGTATAGTAATAATAAAATGAAGTCTTATGAAAATTGATTTCAACATGTTTGTGAATAACACTTTTCATGGTTCATGTTATCATGTTACAAGTACAACTTGCATTCAAATATAAATTGAATGATAAATCAAATAAAGTTTAATTGAATTTTGTTTGAAAATATTTAATTTTCAAATATAAACAATAATTTAAATTGAAAAGTATAAAAATTAATTGCAAAAGTTGTAACTGGTGAATTATTTAGTTTTATTTAGTTTAAGTTGTAACTGACGACTACAATATTTAATGTAGGTGAATGAAATCAAGCGTTAAATTTAACGAACTGTCAAGAAAAGTGAACAAAAGCTTTTCGTCTAAAAGTTTTTCATTGTTAAGAAACTGTATTGTCCTTGGAAAAAAGTTTTGTCTAATTTTTCAAGATAATAGCGCAAGTTAGTTCAGATATATTGAGAACTAAGATGAAATTCTATACCTCTGTCGACTTTTGCCTATAATTTTAATAAAAAGTATTGAAATTATTTGGAAAATTTCATAAAAAGTTTATTCATGAAATGTAATTTATATAAATATCTGCATAAAACAAAAAAATATCAACTATTCTTTGTAGAACGTGACCAGCATTCCATGAATATATTTAAGAACATGTGGCAACATACATTAAAGTTATTCTCTAATTAAGTTGAAGTTTTTTATAAGAAGTATGGAGGAATTATTTATACTTTCTCGTAATATTCGGGAAGAAGAAAAATATAAATAAACTTTTTAATTTGTATGTAAACAAATAATTATTTATTCATAAGTCCAGAAACTGCACTGTTGGTAGTGCGAGTTTATTTTAAAATACGAATATTTAAATATAATATTACATACAGCAACATTTAAAAAGATAGGTTATGTGACATACATTTTGACATTTCTGTCTTAAGAAAATAGACTACAGGCCTACATTAAATTTACTGTCTACATTTTAATTTCATTTTTACCTTCCGTCACCTTTAGGTGAGGAAGGTATTGTCTTTGGTCAAAAAATTCAATGATGAGTTTTTAGTGAATAAGTACGTTTTAGGGTCCCTATAATACGATTTTACCATTTTTACGATGATGTCAGTATGTATGTATGTGTGTGTGTGTGTGTGTGTGTGTGTGTGTGTGTGTCTGTGTGTGTGTGTGTCCGTGTGACGAAAGTTCGGAACGCATAACTTCAATACCACGATTCCAAAAATTATATTTTTTTCGTATTCCTCAAGTTTACATCCAGAAAAACAACTGATTAGATTTTGGTATTGGTGAACCGGAAGTAGCCTCATTTGAAGATTTAACAGTTAAATTTGATTTATTGACATTTAACGTTATTATAACTTAAAGAATATATTATTCTCTATACGATTTGATTGCATTTTATACTTCATATTCAATAGATATAGAGTTAAAGAATTATAAGGAAATTAAATTTTATAATTCAACCAGTTATGCTAACCATGAAAATTATTAATATATGCAGATTGACAGATGTCAGCATCAATAAAAAGTAAATTAATGTGGTAGAGATGAGGATGTTGAAGTAGATGTTGGGGAAGACATGGAAAGATAGGTACAACAGAGATGATTACATTGGTGAGGAGATTAAAGAGTATATTAGATGAAGAATGAATAGCTTAGTAATAGAAGGTTGAAGAAACAGAGGAAGACCAAAAATAAGATGGAAGGACTGTATTGCGCAAAACTTGAGGGAAAAGGAACTGAATGAAATCGACATGTAAAACAGAAATGAGTGGAAGAAGAAAATATCGACCCCTAACGAATGGGGAAAGCTAAAGAAGAAGGAGATGTTAGTGTCAAGTGCAATTTGCATAGTTTGTTTATGAAATAATTTTAATGGAAATTTAGAATCTTTTTCAAGAAAATTTATGTATGAAATTTATACATATTACACAGCATTGACGGAATGTATTGTGCTGGCCACATCAGGGTCTTATTCATGATACAGTTTACTTAACTACCTGTAACCCGGTTAGCTGAATCTGAATAGAAAACACCTAATGAATGTATTAAATTTATAATCTCAAAATGTAAAACAAGACATTTTAGTCTACCTTGCAATTATAAATGATCTAAACGTATGTGTTTGTATGTAGAGACAAACGTAAAGATAGATGAGCTATGCTATTCCTGAAACATGTCTGTTTTTATTGTAATTTGAGGATGCAGCTTTGTTATCAACTAATGAAGACTACAAATGTGAAACTACATTTAGTGCACCATCTGTTCCATCCATCCATTTGAACAGCAACATCAACATTCGCTTGATGTATGATAATATAATATCCTCTCATCCCTGCGGCTGCTCGCATTTTTTACCCTGTGGTCTGATGTCAATGACACGACACAGTAAAGAACGTTCATTTACACGGGTAAAATCCTATTAAAATTCATATTTACTTACTGTAAAAACAATGAAAATGTAAAACGTATCATAAATATCCCGCCGAGATATTAAACCCCGGTGAAAAATGCCCGGTATATTTCAATTCCTCATAATATTTCTACAAAATTATTCAACACCAGTAGGAGTTACGATCAAAAGCGAATACTGTGAGTGTGTGAGTTTATATATCTACAGCAGCGGTTTTGAAATTAAAAATAAGAATCAATAAATTATTTTTACCTTCCGTTACCTATTTGTTATACAGGTGTTATATTTTAATAAACCCAGCAAATATCTCGCTTATTTATTAAGTTAGTAATTTCTTTCATATAACATGATTTGTACAGCAACATGTAAGCTACTTGATGACGGATGTACATTCATGATATCACTTCCGGTTTATTAGTAATTAATATCAACTTTGAAATTTCAAATGAAACATACTATATTTTTTACAAATTTGAAAAATACATCAAATTTGCATTACAATCATGTAAAATATGTTACATTATCAAAAAGTAAAATGGCGGGCACTTTTTTATACACCTAGTCGAAAAGAGAATAGTGAGACATGACTATGGCTTGAAATAAAACAATGAACTAAAACAATTGTAACTATAAAAAAATATTGTTTCATTATAATAGTTACAATTGTTTTATTTCAAGCCACAGTCATGGCTCACTATTCTCTTTTCGACTAGGTGTATAAAAAAGTGCCCGCCATTTTACTTTTTAATAATGTAACAAATGGATTAATTTATATGATTGTAAAGCAAATTTGATGTACTTTTCAAATTTGTAAAAACATATAATATTTGAAATTTCATAGTTGAAATTAATTACTAATAAACCGGAAGTGAGATCATGAATGAAAATCCGTAGCTTACTTGTCTTGTGTACTAAGTCACGTTATATGAAAGAAATTACTAACTTAATAAATAAGCGAGCTATTTGCTGGGACCATTAAAATATATATTTTAATAGTAATAAAATAAATAAAAAAATTGGTGTTATTTTCGCAAATAAATAAAAATATTGGTGCTAGAAATAGTCATGAGAAACATCCTCCCAATCTCCACTGCTGTGACGTCAAATTACATACAGCGCGTCATTCATAGCCAATAGGAAAGTAGTTTGCCGATCACCTTCGTTATTTATATAAATAAAAGTAGGCGATAGTTTGTGATATGTTAAGCTACGAATTTTATCGTTACATTTTGTTTCAGACAGTGACTTTTTTAAAATATTACACAAATTTCAATAAGTAAAATATCTACTGAATATTTGGTGATATTTTCAAATTTGAGGCTATTTAAAGAACAATATTTTTACCTTCCGTCACCTATAGGTAAGGAAGGTATTGTCTTTGGTCAAAAAATTTGATAGCGACTTTCAAACGAATAAGCACAAATTTACTATTTTTACGATGATGTCTGTTTGTATGTGTGTGTGTGTGCGTCTGTATGTGAGTGTGTATGTGACGATCGTTTCGGATCGCATAACTCCAATATCACGATTCCAAAAATTATATTTTTTTCGTATTCCTCCAGTATATTCCATATGCAGACATGATTAGATTTTGGTTATAATTGGTCAACCGGAAGTAACCTCATTTGAAGTTTATAACAGTTAAAGATGATTTATTGACATTTAACGTTATTATAATTTAAAGAATATATTATTCTCTATACGATTGCATTGCATTTTATACTTCATATTCAATTGATATAGAGTTAAAGAATTATAGACATTAAATTTCATAAATCAGCCAGCTATGCTAACTATGGAAACTGCTAATATATTCATATAATTCAAATTGATCGATGTATCAATAAAAAGAATTTGAATGTGGCAGAGATGAGGATGTTGAGATAGATGAAGAAGACACGGAAATATAGCTTTTTGATAAAAACAGTTGTACAAAATTCACTTTGTAAATGCTAAATAGGAAAAAATAATTGCTAATTGAAATATTTTCTTTTATTCTTTCAATTCAAGAGCATATTTCTTGTTTAATTCAATTTTTACAAATTTATTTTTAATAAAGATTATTGACCTAAAAATATATTTCAATTGCTTGATAAGATCTCTATTGTCAATTTGAAATTTAAGGGCCATTGCCCAGCTAATAAATAAGCAATTTGAAGCAGAATAGAAAGTACCTACGGAAACATCCTGATATGAAATTTTACGATATCAATTTTGAAAATCATGACGAGAGCAGCCAGCATAGTGAAGGAAGCTTATTACACTTTATAGAGGGGCGCCACATACATTGTTTCTCCCATGTATCATTTTATATATCCTCTTTGCAGTAATATACGTTTCTGCTGATATCTGATATATTTTTCTTGTCAGCTGACTGATGGAATCGAACTTAAAAAGAATGTGTCGAAAGTAAGAACGTGCAAAGAATAGATAATGAAGAAAGTCGATGAAATATGCGATGTAGGTATAAAGGATTGGTGCGAGACTAGACGATACAAGGAAACAGATGGCCTAAAGCATAATCAATAAATACACCGCCGCGAGTGCATTATTTTGATCTTGGAATTTACGGCTGCTCAGCATGAATCAAATTACATATATTTTCTTTGTAACGAATATGGAGCAAGGGCAGGACACCCACTGTTCTAAAACATATTTCTATACAATGTAATAAATTATTTTCTCCAACACTATTTTGGAAACTACACATTACACAACTCAAAATTATGTTGGAATTAATTTATTCCAACAAGCCGTGTGGAATAATTCCGTACGCCGTTTGGAATAATTCCGCACGGCTTTCACGAATCACAATCTATTTCGCCGCATATTAGCGCGGTATATCAAATATCTTGGTTCGGTTGCTATGGTTATGATTCTTTGTTTTATATTTATTTATTTCTCTATTCGCGTTCGACGTTTTAAAGTTTTGAACATATTTATAGTTTTTTGTTAAGTTTTACAGGTTTTTGGAGTTGTCCAGAGTATTTTAAAAATTTTAATGAAAAATTATGACATCTATGTAAATAACTACTAGTCGTCATTCTGACACGGATCCCCATATCTGCGTGCGATGGCCAACAGTCACATGACTGCTCGCGCCATATAAGTAACGAACTTAATATTTCTTCTACACACAAATAATTGAAATTGTATATCTTCTTTCGTTCTATGAGGAATTTTGTCCTACTCTTCTAATATGTTCAAAATTCTTCAAACTCATTGACGGTATAAGCGGTATTTCTTAAGGATATATGTAATATTAACATACCTATAATTTAAATACATATTAAATTAATAATATAATAATATATATTAAATGTACTCGTACCTCCCAGAAAAATCTGATTTTTGACACTGATATTTTGCATTTATTTGTCAATTATAAACATTTAAATATCTCAACTATTTTTTAGTCAACGAGATTATTTTTTTACAACAGATTATTCTATATTATTATATACTATACGAGATACTCGTATAATAAAAAATCTGTTGTGGCCAGCACAATACCTTCCGTCAATCCTGTATATAATGTATAAATTCCATACATAATTTTTCTTGCAAAAGATTCGAAATTTCCAGTAAAATTATTTCATAAACAAACTATTCAAATTGCACTTGACACTGACATCTTCTTCTTCTTTAGCTTTTCCCATTCGTAAGGGGTCGCTATTTTTGCGTGTCGTTCTCATTCAGTTTCTTTTCTCTCAAGTCTTCTACAATACAGTCCATCCATCTTATTTTGGTCTTCCTCTGTTTCTTCAACCTTCTGTTAGTAAACTATTCAATCTTGTTCCAATATAATTCTTCATTTTTCCTCATATGTTCAAACCAATGTAATCGTCTTTCTTGTATCTTTCTAGAAACTTGTAATACTAGAGTTATTTTCTTACCGTATCTTTCCGCGTGTTCCCCTACATCTACTTCAACATCCTCATCTCTGCCACATTAATTTACTTTTTAATGATACTGACATCTGTCAATTTGAATTATATGAATATAGTAGTAGTTTCCATGTTTAGCATAGCTGGCTGAATTATAAAATTTAATTTCTTTAAAATTCTTTAACTATGTATCTATTGAATAAGAAGTATAAAATGCAATCAAATCGTATAGAGAATAATATATTCTTTAAGTTATAATAACGTTAAATGCCAATAAATCAAATTTAACTGTTAAATCTTCAAATGAGGCTACTTCCGGTTCACCAATTATAACCAAAACTATTCACTTGTTCTTCTGGATGTAATCTTGAGGAATACGAAAAAAATATAATTTTTGGAATCGTGGTATTGCAGTTATGGGAACCGAAACTTTTGTCACGCACACACAGACACACACACACACACACACACACACACACACACACACACACAGACACACATACATACATACAGACATCATCGTAAAAATGGTAAAATCGTATTATAGGGACCCTAAAACATGCTTATTCATTAAAAACTCATCATTGAATTTTTTGACCAAAGACAATACCTTCCTTACCTAAAGGTGACGGAAGGTAAAAAAGTAATGTGTCAGATTGAGAATTTAATTTTCTTTAATATTTCCAAGAAAAATTTTCAAAAAATAGTATTTAGATTTTTTTTCAAGAATCTGCTACTTCCGGTTTTCCAATTGTTACCAAAACCTTTTCAGATCTTCCCATGAATGTCCGATTGGGAAATATGTAGTTAAACAAATATAAATTCGTATAGTTTTTGAGTAATCGTTCTTCCAACATCCCACATACATACATGCATACACACATACATCCACACACACAGACATCATCGTAAAAATGTTAAAATCAGATTATAGGGACCTTAAAACGTGCTTATTCAATAAAATCTGGTTATGCGATTGTTAGCATGAATCCAATACCTCTCTTAGCGAGAGGTAAAAATACTGCATTTATATTTAGGTACATTTGTTTTCTCTCATTGCTACAGAACAACTTTCTACATGTATATTCACATCTCTACACGGTCATTTTTCGCGTAGGGTAGAGACCGAAAGCACTATATGGTATTAAAGCGCTCGGCACACTTTAACGAGCTTTTAATTTGAATGTAGAGCGTGTTAGGCCTGGACAATGTGACCCGCTCCGACAACCAGATGAGACACAGTCACAGGACAAGGGATTACTTTCCCTTACAAGGGGATACGATTAAAGAGTCAAGTGGTGGAGATAAATAGGAGGAATATACGAGTGGCAGTTCATTTTCAGGTCGATATGGTATGGTTTCTAATAACACTTTAAAATGATAGGACTATTAGAAAGATGAGATACGTTATTAGATCATATTACTCCTCCTATATACTCAATTGCAATGACATATAACTCCTGTAATACACATAATTTTAGCTTGATTCTAATATACTTCATTTAATATTCATAATTAACTGTAATGTGGTACGCAAAAAGTACAACTTAATTAAAAATTATATACAGATGTCCCAAATTAATTGGGTTACCATTGGGATCTTGGAAACTATAAGAGCTACGAAGTCGGTTCAATGTTGAGAAGTTTTGAATGCTCATTCAGATTCCGTTGAAAAAAAAAAAGTTCCGAACAGTTTAAAAGTTATTTAAAAATCTGATGTGGCCATCACAATACCTTTCGCACCCTTTCCATTGTGGTGCATAAAAGTATTGTATTTAAAATTTCTTATACACACAAAAAATTCTAATTACACTTTTGTATTTACGTATTTTCTATAATTTTAAATTCATTCTATGAGCATGTTTTCTCCATTTCTTAACGGGATTGGCGGTATTTCTGAAAAGTTCATGTAATATACCTATAATTTTAAATATATACTTAATAATACAATAATAAATATTCATTATCGTTCCCAGAAAAAGCCTGCAGTATTATCTCTGAATTTTTGACACTGACATTAGTGACATTTATCTGTCAGTTACACACAGTTACACAAATTTCTCAAGTAGTTACCATGGAAATGTATAGACTGTGAGCAGGCTGTGAGATTTATTACACCAGATTATTTTATAGTTTATATTTCTATATCTTTAAATCTATAGAAGACATAATATTTTTTTTTAAATGTGTTGGATAGAGTATTTAATATTTGTCGGTTATCCAATTGTTACCAGAATTTATTCAACTCTTCCCATTACTGTTAGATTGAGGAATCAGTAGTTACACAGGTCAGAGGCATCAGTACATCACACTGAAGAGCTCCAATAAGAGCGAAACGTGTCTGTGGTTCTGCTTGAGTGGGCCAGTCTCTAATAAATGACCGAGAGGTTGATTCATAGACTGAAATCTTGTGAAACGTGCCAAGTGTTTTAAATATTATAATATTATTATTTAGAAAATTTCACCAAGTGTCGCATAACTGAACTTTGTACAGTTTTTACTTCCTTGTACGTAAGTAAAGGAAGTATTATAATCGCGAAAAATTTCGGTTTTCAGATTTCAGCGGAAATATTCATTTTGATCATCCCTGAATCCATTTTGACTAATTTTGTCGTGACGTCTGTACGTACGTACGTACGTACGTCCGTACATACGTCCGTACGTATCTCGCATAACTCGAAAACGGTAGGCCGTAAAAAGTTGAAATTTTGTATTTAGGACTCCTCTATAACATCTAGTTGTACACCTCCCTTTCTGGTTATTACACAATTTCCAGAAGTGGCACTTTACATGAAGCCTATAATAGATTTTAATGAAAAACTGTTTTAAAATATAATCCAAAATTTTTCAAATTTTGTATGCAAGACTTTTATGTCAATCGAAATAACATAATAGATTTTGGTTAAAATAGGCTAACCGCAGTGGTATATTACTTGAAGTTGTTAACAGTTTTTCTTGAATAAAATGATTTTATTTTGATTTTAGAAATAAATGCTTCAAATAAAAGTTTTCGAGAATTAATTTCTGCGTCTAGCAAATCAAGTATTATTAAATTAGCACTTTGTATAAGCGAGATATGTAAATTTAAAAATTATTTTTTTGTAATAAAGCTTGCTATGGATTAGGGAAAAAAATAAAAAAAAGGTTCATGTCAAATTACGTTAAATACGTGCAATTTTATGATTCGTACAATAACAAATATTATATTTTTATTGTGAAATTAGTCATATTCATTGTTGTAATCAAATATTTCTTTGTTGTAATCAAAACTGTCTTTAAAAAGATCTTACCGTTTTGAAGTTAAAATTAATATTTTGTAATTTAGATATTAAAAAAATATGTATAGTTTAATAATCGTACAAGGAAGTCGTGTGGTGTCCACATCAGATTTTTTTATTATAAATACAAGTTTTATAGCTCTTTACAAAATTTTCTCTTCATTTCGCTAATCCTAAATTAAGTTCCTTTGCGTTATGAAGTTATAAATTCCATTTAAGAAGATAAAGTCCTGGTCGTGTGACATTTGTCAGTGCAGTCTGAGCATTCCTAACGCGAAACTTTTCTCCGTCAACACATACACAAAAATACATAAACCAACTCTGCTCAGCTGTCTCACTCCGGGGAATAATAACACTTGTATTGCAGCTGTATAACATCTCTGTAATCCCAACTTCTATCCCACGCTAACTAAAATCATATTGCTTTTAAACTCGCACTCATTCTTCACAATAATCTAGAGATTGTTTTTATTACGGAAAGTGATATCTAACGTTTTTTTATACTCTCTAAATAAGAATTTAAATAATTTAATAATGTATTATTACATGCAATTCAGTATAATAGTTCAAAATATAATTGTGAGGATGTATTTATACAGTTGGCAACATTCAGAGATGGAGTAGTAATATGCATTGTTAAATTCTAACTGAAGTATTTCTAGTGGGGTGCAGTTCTCTTCGTCGCTTCCAGTATTTATTTTAACGTAGTTTAGCACTTTTTAAAACAATAGAAATCGGTTGGAAAACGTAAACACAAAAGTACAAAATGATGAGTGACAGCAGTGACAATGACAACACTATCAACTGTCAGATGGCCATATAGGAAGGGTGTCGCGACAGAATTACAATGAACGGAAATAGGTAATTGATTTGTGGTTCTGTGATTGGCCGAGGAGAGTGAATTATGGCTATTATAATTATTCGAAAAATTGAAATAATGGGAATATATTCTTAAAAGAGTTACAAATTCGCTCACGAGCACGCAGCAGCGAGTGCGTGAACGAATGAGTGAAGGAATTGTCTTTTGTAACGTGTGTTTTATACTATTTTGTCTGTTTTGGCTTTCATTTACATTATTTTTTCCTTCCGCCACCTTTACGTAAGGAAGATATTGTCGTTGGTCTAAATAGTTGATAGTGAGTTTGTAATGATTAAGCATGTTTTGGGGTCCCTAGAACACGAATTTACTATTTTTACGATGATGTGTATATGTATGTGAGTATGTGTCTGTGTATATATGTGTGTGTGTGTGTGAGAGAGAGAATGTGATAATCGTTTCGGATCGCATAACTCCAATACCACGATTCCAAAAATTATATTTTTTTCGTATTTATCGAGTTTAGATGCATATGCAGACGTAATTAGATTTTAGTTATAATTGGTCCTCATTTGCAACTAGTGAAATATTATTTATTAACATAACGTTATTATAAATTTTAATATTAAATTTCATACATCAGCTAACTATGTTAACCATGGAAACTGCTAATATATTTGGATAATTCAAATTCACAGATGTCAATATCAATGAAAAGTAAATGAATGTGGCAGAGATGAGGATGTTGAGATAGATGTTGGGGAAGAGAAAGAAGTGATAGAAGTTTCAAGAAAGATACAAGAGAGACGTTTACATTGGTTTGAACATGTCATGAGTAGAGATGAAGAACATATTGGGAGAAGAATGAATAGCGTAGTAATATAAGGTAGAAGAAGCAGAGGAAGACCAAAGATAATATGGAAGGACTGTATTCCGAAAGACTTGAGAGGAAAGGAACTGTATGAGGACGACACGCAAAACAGAAATAAGTGGAAGTAGAAAATCAAGAATAGCGACCCCTAACAAATGGGAAAAGCTAAAGAAGAAGATGCTAGTGTCAAGTGCAATTTGCATAGTTTGTTTATGAAATAAATTTAGAATCTTTTACAAGAAAATTTATTATGGAATTTTTACATAATACACAGGATTGACGGAATGCAATGTGTTGGCTACATCAGATTTTTTCTATAACAATTTTTGACAATATTTTTGTTAGTATTATTAGGTTGGTGAAAGTAATTTGTGCTTTTTATTCTATCCGTTGCCTAGATATTTAGTGTACGAGTGAAAGAAGAAAATAAAACATAGCGTCCCCTAACGAATGGGAAAAGCTAAAGATGAAGATGTCAGTGTGAAGTGCAATTTGCATAGTTTGTTTATGAAATAATTTTACTGGAAATTTAGAACCCTTTTGCTAGAACATTTATGTATGGAATTTGTACATAATACACAGGATTGACGGAAGGTATTGTGCTGGCCACATCAGATTTTTATGTATATATTTTGATAGTTAATAAAAACAGGAAATGATAAATCGCCAAAACAATAGTATCCGACGAAGGTGTTATATTGCAAAACAAATTTTTGTTTTCATGTTTGCTGGATGTGCATTATATTTCCTGCGATGAAAATGAAATAAAATTTACATTCATAAATAATGATGTCCAACTGTCTGCAGAACTCATGAACCAGAGACAGTAGAGTAATTCTATGTTTTATGTAGGTATTTTAAATTGTTTGTATTTGTAAATGAGGAAAGTTTTATCACTGATCCTTCGAGTATTAAAAAATAAACTAAACCAATTAAAATTTAGTGTCGAATAAATTAATTTGGGACTGAAAATTTAAAACTATTGCGACGATGCATTGCTGTATCTGTACATTCAAGAGAAAAAATTTTGAAAAATATTTTAGTAGGTTAAAGTTTTTGATCGTTTTCTTATTGCCCTACTTAGCTCTCATCGCCCGCTTACAGCCTCTCAATGCCCCTTTAACCTTGACACCATCATCACCCCCCTGGATCTATCTAGCGCCCACTTTGAGAATCACTGATGCACATCACAACAATAGACTCATCATATGCTCTTAGTGTAAACTAATATATTTATTTATTCATTGCGTTCCAAGAATGAATCCTTGATATTCCATTAACCTTAAACCTCTGACTGCAGTAAATTGCATGTTGCACTTATAAATCCATCACGATTCCGTATTCACGGCTCGGAACACATCACCACAACAAGAGATGCAAAGCTGGCCATTCAGGGAGCATGGAGTCTTGGTTGGTATTACCAGTACCAGAGGCATGCCATGGCCGCGCGAGATTTATCACTTCACACTGGGAACAATGCAGGCCAGCAGTTTTAATGCACGGACACCGAACACGGGGAAAGGTACACGATACACCACGATATTTATGGTACCAACAATTGAGATTAAAGGATTGTGAAAGCGGGAGATAAATATATGTGATCTTTAAAGAAATATGGAATGGTATCTTAATATTTATTAATTCTGTCGAGGCAATATAATAAAATGGATTCACATTTTTAACTTCATATGAGCCCAACCCCAAATGTATTCGTACTTTCTGAAATAAATATATTAACAGCAATAAAAAATAAATTTTTAGGTTACAATAGTTTTTTATTTAAAAATAAATAAATATTTCATCACGGCATATTACCCATTGCTGGGTGTGCCAATCTGCTTCATACACAGATATCGGTAATGCTGGAATATTTGTACCGTGCGGGCGCTTACCAGGCGTCACCTCACGGGCACTCATTGCTGGCGTGGAGAGTGCGCCACAGGGGTCAATTTTATGCCATTAAAATGCGATGTAATTTTTGGCGTCGGTCGGGATCGAACCCGGGTCCCCAGATTCGCGACCAGACACTCAGGCACAGGCCACGAGACCCCATGTGCTAATAAAGTGTACTGAATTTAAATACAATGTTATTAACTAAATTTCTCATTTAAACAATAATCTACGGGCAAATATGTGACATAACACAAGTCCCAAATTTTTTCATTCCAACAGTAAATAATACAACATTTATGTTAGTATTATCTATAAAACTGAGGGTAAAGGTAACTGACAATATACTCAATTAAGTGCCATCTTAAATTTTATTACTTTAATAAAAATTATTTGCGAATTATTAAAGACGAAAACATTTGTCACAGGCAGACAATGGTTTATTTGCAAATAAATTATTATTAAACCTATTTTTTTTGTTATAAGCAATGTATACAAGTTCTATACACTCTATTAATACACCATATCAACATTTATTGAACTTTAAATGAATGACAGCAAGTAGGTCTCGTAATCAAAATTATTTGATATAAAAATGTTTAATTGAATATAGATAAATATTTTACTGTTCGAAGAAAAAGTAGTATACTTTATATAGAGCTGAAGCGACTTTTTTCGACTCATCTGTAGTTGTCGGATTTGCGGAACGCTCGTCTATCAAACGCCTACATATTCGCCACAAAAAGTATACCTTTAAAATGTTAAATTCCTTAGTTTGAGTTTGTGATAAACACCCTATATATACACCAGGGTGAGTCTGAGAAGTCGCCTCTTCCCCTTTCATTTTTAAATTACCTATAACACACGGATCAGAATAGTTCGGCTACTATTTTAATATTTCGTTGCGCCTCATTTATTGACTACGAGTATAACGGCTTTAATTCTGTTATGCATTATATCAACTAACTTTGCTAACTCATCAGGTATATTATCCCGTACTAGTTGCAATTTTAATTTTAGTTCGTACTGTGCGTACCGGATCCTTACGCAGCTCTTTTTCATTTTGTACCAAAGGATTTCAATTGGCGACAAATCCGGAACTACTTGAAATCCACTTTAGAGTAGGAATATTATGATTTTCAAGACAGGTTTTAACGGTTTTTGCCGTATGACACGAGGGACCGTCCTGCTGAAAAACGTAGCTCCCTTCGACGGACTGGCATAAAGGAATCGATGGTAAAAACATCTTTAAGTATATCTTTATATTTATAAGCGTTAATAGTGCCATTTAGAAAATGTAGTTTTCCCGCCCCTCTTCCAAACCATAACGCTGCAGGAATTTCAACTTTTCTAACCAAACAGTTTATCTAGCACTTCTCGGAAAAAGTAAGCAATACGCGTTTTCTACAATCTCCCAGGCAAGCTTCACATTTGTACTCATTATTCCAAATGACGCTATGCTATTGTTCTTGAGTCCAATTTTTGTGATCCTTGCCCATTTCAACCTATTACGCTGTTACAATTTTGTAAGCAAAGGCATTTCTTTGAACCAATGAAACACAAAATACTAATAATCTCGAGTAGTTGTGATTGGTGATTTTGTCTCATAATTTTTCTTAAAGTTCGTTTGTCAACATTAGACGTTGACAGTGGACGACCCGTTTTTTACCTTCCGTCACCTCCAGGTAAGGACGCTATTGTCTTTGGCAAAAAAATCGGTGGTGAATTTTTAATGAATAAGCACGTTTTAAGGTCCCTACTACAATACGATTTTATTATTTTTACGATAATGTCTATATGTGTGTAAGTGTGTGCATGGGTGTGCGCTGTGTGTGTGTGTGACTATAATTTCGGCCGTAATATCTCCAATACTAGAATTCAAAAAAATATAATTTTTACGTATTCTTCTTCCTTTACATCCATATAGAGGCTTCATTAAATTTTGGTTATAATTGGTCAACTAGAAGTACTCTCATTTAAAGATTTTAACAGTTTTTCTTTAAAAAACGCTATTAAATATTATTGACATTTAATGTTATTATAAATAATAAAAAATATTCTTATCTATACGAATTGATTGTATTTTATATTTCATATTCAATGGATTTAGAGTTAAAGAATTATAAAGAAATTAAATTTTATAAATCATCCTGCTATGCTATAACCATGGAAACAGCTACTATATTAAGAAAATTCTAACTGACAGATGTCAGTGTCAATGAAAAGAAAAAGAGATGAGGATGTTGAGATAGATGTTGGGGAAGACACGGAAAGATGGCTCGAGTGATATGTTTCTAGAAAGCTACAAGATAGACGATTACATTGATTTGAATATGTCATGTGGAGAGAGGAGAAATATATTAGAAGAATGAAACGCTTAGTAATAGAAGGTAGACAAACAGAGGAAGACCAAAGATAAGATGAATGGATTGTATTGTGGAAGACTTGGCAGAAAAAGGTACTGAATGAGGACGAGACGCAAAAGAGAGATGAGTGGAAGAAGAAAATAAAACGAATGCGAAAAGCTACAGACGAAGAAGAAGAAGAAAATGTCAGTTTCAAGTATAATTTGCATAGTTTATTTATGAAATAATTTTACTGAAAATTTAGAATCTTTTGCAAGTAAATTTTGTATGGAATTTTTACATAATACACAGGATTGACGGAAGGTAATGTGCTGGCCACATAAGATTTTTTTGTTTCCAAAACATTTCCATTTTTTTAAACAAATTAATAATACCTTGCACTGTCGATCGCGGAATCAAATGTGAAATCGAAATTTTTCGTGCCAACATGGTTCATATGGGTAATAAATATGAATTTTCTTAAATCTTGACTATATATGGTTTACCACGAGCCATTTTAAAGTAAACACTTGCAATAAATATCAAGCACTTTGTTGATTTCAACAATGGATCAATTGTTTTATCAACAGTTAAATCATGCACCGTCTACTTTATAAATTGTAAGTGATCGAAGTATTCTGATTCGTATGTTATAAATAAATTAATTATGTTCAAAACATAATTGTTATAGAAACTATTTTCTTTTTGTTGTTAATTTAAGCTCAAATTATATATTTTACGGTAATAATATAAATTTTGTAAGAATAGAATATTTATTAAGATTTGTAAGGATATGTCCTTATGGTAAAATATTGTGTCGGCCGAAGTAAAATGAATTTGGGCTCGTATTCTTAATAATAAAAAAAGAATATTTAAGAAAGAATGTACTCACCTTTTCGTTGATTTGGCCTCCAATTAGATGAAATTGTAGTTTTAATTTGGAAGGGTAGTATCGGTTATATTATTAGAGGATATATAGTTTATTTGTAAATATATTATACACTCTCATACATTCACGTTACAGTAAATAATGGAAAAATCACTTGTGTTCTGTCTGACAGTTCAAAAACTTGTTAATTAAACTTGGTTCGTACAAGTCGGCGACTGAGTTCAACAACATTATGTTGAAATAAAATAAATAAATTTGTGAATAAGTTTATCCATCTCTTTCAGTGGTTCTCAACTTTTCTAAACTTGTGGTACACTAAAAATTAAAAAAAAAATCTGTTGTGGCCAGCACAATACCTTCCGTCAATCCTGTGTATTATGTATAAATTCCATATATGAATTTTCTTGCAAAATATTCTAAATTTCCAGTAAAATTATTTCAAAAACAAACTATGCAAATTGCACTTGACACTAACATCTCCTTCTTCTCTAGCTTTCCCCATTCGTTAGGGGTCGCTATTTTTTATTTTCTTCCACTCATTTCTGTTTTACGTGTCGTTCTCATTCAGTTCCTTTTCTCTCAAGTCTTCCGCAATACAGTCCTTCCATCTTACCTTTGGTCTTCCTGTGCTTCTTCAACCTTCTATTATTTAGCTATTCATACTTCTTCGAATATATTCTTCATCTCTCGTCATGACATGTGCAAACCAATGTAATCGTCTCTCTTGTATCTTTCTAAAAAAATCTAACACTAGTTATTTCCCTTATTCTTTCATTCTTTGCCGTATCTTTCCATGTCTTCCCCAACATCTATCTCAACATCCTCATCCCTGCCACATTCATTTATTTACTTTTCATTGATACTGACATCTGTCAATTTGAATTATCTGAATATATCAGCAGTTTCCAGGATTTAGCAAATTTAATATCTTTATAATTCTTTAACTATATATTGAATATGAAATATAAAATAAAATCGTATATTGAATAATATATACTTTAAGTTATAATAACGTTAAATGTCAATAAATGATATTTAACTGTTAAAATCTACAAATGAGTATACTTCCGGTTGACTTGTAACACTAGAGTTATTTTCTTACCGTATCTTCCCGTGTCTTCCCTAACATCTACTTCAACATCCTCATCTCTGCCACATTAATTTACTTTTTATTTATACTTACATCTGTCAATTAGAATTATATGAATATATTAGTAGTTTCCATGTTTAGCATAGCTGGCTGATTTATAAAATTTAATTTTTTTAAAATTCTTTAACTCTATATCTATTGAATATGAAGTATAAAATGTAATCAAATCGCATAGAGAATAATATATTCTTTAAGTTATAATAACTTTAAATGTCAATAAATCAAATTAAACTGTTAAATCTTCAAATGAGGCTACTTCCGGTTCACCTATTATAATCAGTTTTTCTTCTGGATGTAAACTTGAGGATTACGAAAAAAATATAATTTTTGGAATCGTGGTATTGAAGTTATGCGATCCGAAACTTTTGTCACACACGCACACACACAGACACATACATACATACATACATACATACAGACATCATCGTAAAAATGGTAAAATCGTATTATAGGGACCCTAAAACATGTTTATTTACTAAAAACTCATCATTAATTTTTTTGACCAAAGACAATACCGTCCTTACCTAAGGGTGACGGAAGGTAAAAAAAAATCGCGGTCATCACTAAATTTTTATTAAAAATCTAACTGACCTCTTAAAGAAGATTTTATTAATGTATAATTCTCCATAAAAGTATTCACTTCTCGATACGAAAAATAATCATTAAATTTCAGTTTGTTTGGTGTATGTGAAACATAATTGATGTATAGGTGAACGTTCCGTAACAAGAAATGACGTTTTGCTGGCACCGTGTGGTTTTTATTTGAACGCCAATAACGAACTTTTATGAAAATTGACACTGCTCGATAAACTAATTATTAAAGACTGTCAATTTGTGTGACATGACATCGGGCCACAGTAACCAACATTGGAAATTCATGTAGCGGACACTGGGTCACAATATAGACCACTTTATTTTTATTCAATTCAATTTTATTAAAAGGAAATATGAGAGTGATATAAATTGCTTCAGGAATTAAATTAATACACCGTATAGGTCGTGTAAAACATGTTATTGAATTAAAACAACTTAAAAATACATCGCTCATTCATTATTCTTTTAGTTTCATTTGGAAATTTTACATACAAGGGTAGTTTAGATAGATAAATATTTATTACATGCCATCACCTTTAGGTAAGGAATGTATTGTCTTTGGTAAGAAAATCGATATTGAGTTTCTAATGAATGAGCATGTTTTGGGATTCCTAGAATACCAATTTACTATTGTTAAGATGTCTGTATAAATGTGTGTAAGTGTGTGTCTGTCTCTGTGTGTTGTGTATGTGTGTGTGTGTGTGTATGTGAAAATCGTTTCGGATCGCATAACTCCAATACCACGATTCCAAAAATTATAATTTTTTCGTATGCCTCGAGTTTAGATACATATGCAGACGTGATTAGATTTTGGTTATAATTGGTGTTAAGTTCAGAAGACAGGAATAGCTATTCCTAGTTTATCACGAGCTTAACCCACAAATGTGTAATAATAAACACTTAACTCTAGAATAAAATCTCCATAAATGTCATTTTAACATAGGGTTAAGAAATATTCTCGGAATACCTAATCTGGAAATTGGAAATTATTTATATTATCGCTGATAGAGTTAAAGAATTATAAAGATATTAAATTTCATAAATCAGCTACAGTAATTATTTTTTAAAGATGTCCGATCAAGGTTATTTGTATCATGAACGAATTAACAAATTGGCATACATTTATCTCTCTCCTTTGCAGTCTATAAGCGTGTGCGATAAGGATGAATATAATACGTTTGTCTTTCAAAAATTCATATTGTTTCGACTAAATTAGGACATTCCACTTTAAAACGATGCTCGTTATTGATAATACTTTCGGTGTAACGAAAGCTTATATATTAATTCAGTTACATTACCTTGATTCATAGCCGTACGAATAACGTTATTTTCTGTCAGTATCACTGACACTGACATTGTGTCTGTATCTTATTTTTCACATATTTGGTTTTAAATTTGCTAATAAATTTACCAGTTGTTTTATTTTTGAAATTTCAATGCTGTTATTGTAACATATATTTTTATAATAATAAATTAACAGTAGTATCTTATGTATCCTCATAAAAACTAAGCAAACGACACTACTGAATTTGTCAAAATGGGCGGAACAAAAATCTGAATTCATACAATTCGTAGATTACCGTGATCGGACATCTTTCAAAAATCTTACTGTAGCTACGATAACCATGGAAACTGCTAATATATTTATATAATTCAAATTGACAATTGTCAATATCAATGAAATGTAAATGAATGTGGCAGAGATGAGGATGTTGAGATAGATGTTGGGGAAGACATGGAAAGATAGGATAAGGAAAGAAAGTAAGGGAAATAATTCGAGATATACAAATTTTTACCTCGCTGAAAAGAGAAAAAATGGCGGTTTAATTAGTATTATAATTATAGGTTGCTATTTAAAAAATAAAAGTTGAAGATCGCAAACCTGACTTTATAACAAATATCTACATCTGCCATCAAATAGTATATTTAAGTAAAAATAAAACTTTTATATGTCTTTTTACCTCTCGCTAAGAGAGGTATTGCATTCATGCTAAAAATCGCATATCCAGATTTTATTGAATAAGCACGTTTTAAGGTCCCTACAATCCGATTTTAACATTTTTACGATGATGTCTGTGTGTGTGTGTGTGTGTGTGTGTGTGTGTGTGTGTGTGTGTGTGTGTGTGTGTGTGTGTGTGTGTGTGTGTGTGGATGTGTGTGTGTGTGTGTGTGTGTGTGTGGGATGTTGGAAGGACGGTTACTCAAAAACTATAAGACTTAAAATTTGTTTAACAACGTATTTCCCAATCGGACATTCATGGGAAGATCTGAAAAGGTTTTGGTAATAATTGGACAACCGGAAGTAGAAGATTCTTGAAAAAAAATCTTCTAAATATTATTTTTTGAAAATTTTTCGTGGTAATATTAAAGAAAATTAAATTCTCTATCTGATACATTTAAATATTTTATTATATATTCCATAGATTTAGAGATAAAAGAAGTATAATAAATAAAATAATCTGTTGTAATAAATTTGACAGCCGAAAGAATGCCATGAAAAATAGTTGATAATTTAAATTATTTGTAACTGACAGATAAATGTCAGTGTCAGAAATAATGAGTAACGAAAGAAAAATGTACTTGGAGAATCCCTTAGTTCTTGATCTGTGACTATTATGGAGATGACAAGTCTAGGTTGAAGGACTTAAATTTGTTTCAAACATTATGGGACAATGTACACCAGTACTATAGACTAGAGTAACTTTGAATTGCGAAAAAGCTATCAAATTCTTCTCAAGTAAGTTGTAAATATTGACAAAATTACACATCGATATAAGAATAATCGGAGTGCAATCTATCCGTCACTTTATTAAAGGGAATTAGTGTTATTTAGATATAACATGTATGAAAAAATAAAATGTAAAAGAAGATATGTAAGAATAGATGCACAATTCATATATACATTTTAGACCGCCCAAAATTAATGTTTTTACTAGAAGAATATGAAGAGAAAGTAAACAACGTTGTTCGAATTGAAAATTGCAGTTACCAGCCTAATATTTATATATGGTAAACTCTACTTTGTAATTTATTGTAACATAATTTATGGTAAAATATCTTCATGTTGAGACATGCTATTATTGAATAATAAAGAAGTTTATACGTCATAGATTTATTACGTCGTACGTCGTAACGTGCATGACAAGTTGCATTTGTAACCTGTTTTTACACCCGCAACGCATATAAACTACGCTACGTCCGTATCCCGAGAATTGAGTACATTAATTTTTTTTACAAAGTAATTAATTACAAATTACAATTTGGGAAAAAGTAATTTAATTAGTAATTAATTACCGATTGTAATTAATTACTGCCCAGCTCTGTTTATAAGGCATATAAAAATTCTTGCAACAGCCCTATTGTAGTACCAGGATAGTTCTTTTGACGAGTAACGACATTTACATAAGTCTCAAAACTTTTCAGACAATCTTCGAATTTATGCTAATAAAATTATTTCTGTTTCAGGTAAATCCATCAACTTTAATATTCCATTTTCCATAATTCTCCGCAGGTAAAAATCTTTTAACATTTTATCATAATCTGTTTTATAAGTGCTATTTATATTTAATACCATCAAAGTGGCCACTTCTTTTTCTTTAAATTCGAGTAGAATATTCAACGCCTTCTGCGATGTTTCTTTTTACGTGTCAGTCTCTAGCTTTTTATATGGATGTTTTTGTCGGGCGTACAAATGAATTGCATTTCGGGTCAAAGTTGGCGGGAAAATAGAAAAAAATCGAGGTGTAAGGATTGCTGGCGCAGCCATGCCTAGCTAATAGCTCCCTGGATAGCGGGGACTCCGTATCGGAATGCAGATTAGAAAGTAATTTAACGGAGAAAATGCCGTGATTTTAGATAGGATGATTTCTACTTACAAATAAAATAAGTAGTTGATATATTCATGGAAGTAAGCCGGGATATCTTACGATGTTTCCGAGAAGTAAAACTATTTTTGAAATAAATTTAATTACATAGATAGAAAATGATAAGTACTCATTGTAAAACTGTCCTGCATTTCGTTTAGATTGGGAATTGTTTCTGCTCTTTGATTGGTTGACGCGCAAACCTAATTCTCAATAATAATAATAATAATAATAATAATAATAATAATAATAATAATAATAATAATAATAATAATAATAATAATAATAATAATAATAATAATAATAATAATAATAATAATAATAATAATAATAATAATAATAATAATAATGATAAGAATAATAAGAATAATAATAATAATAAATAATAATAATAATGTAATAAATATCGCACTTAGTGCAGCTAATGGCGTCTTGCTCGGCACTATTTGTTGTTTCAACACATGCGTAGTGCATTGTAAATGAAATATGTTACAAAAGTCCAGTGAAAGTTTATTATCCGCCATTTTCAAATATAGAGGTTATATACAACCGCAACTGTTTATTTGTATATATTTACAAACGTACGTTTCCAATAATTTCTTTATTTTAACAAAATTAGTTTTTTTTACCTAAATCACACAAATTTATACATATTTTGAAATGACAATATTTTTCTGGCATACATTATTACCATTCAATTTATAATGGAAACGTATTTTATTCTTTCAACATCATATGCTAATGGTAACGTATGTCGGTTCTTTCTACTTATGGCGGAGTGAAGCTGACGTCACCTCTTTTCCGCCAAATATTTAATAATCTTTTTAGGCGTTGTTAATCAAAATTCCAAGAAAATAAAAAATACGGAATTTCTATTTTTAAATTCTCAATAATATATAATTTTTTTTAAAAAGTTGGACCGGCCCATTCATTCTTTTTGACTATCTTTTATCGAACAAATAAAATTTTCAGATTGAAATTCCGATTTTTACAACATTAAGCTTGCAATTAAGAAACCTGGTTTTATACGAATATATTATTTATATTGAATTGAAATCCAGGTTGCAGCATAACAACTAAATATGTAGGTATATATCATTTAATTAATTTACCGAAATAATATCTTTAATCCATTAATTGTCATTTATCTCCGATTTGATTACAAAATCAACATTATCCTTTCGTAAATCCATGCCATAATATTGTCGTACACAAATCTGGTTATAATCGTATATATGAGCAACAATGCAACAAAGCGCGATGTTCCCAGGCCCTGTTGTGTACCGGCTCTGTGATCGACAGTTCCACACGAATATTGATTTCCATATGACACGACAGCAACTGCGAAGTGCATAATAATGCACCATTCACTGCTCTTGCAAAATGCAAGTTAGCCTACTAGAAACTTTCACTAGAGAAAATAGAGAATTACTAGGAGACAAACACAGAATATGATAGAGACACTATGCATATTTTCAAATTACATACGAGGTTTGTTCAGAAAATAACCGAACCATATTTTTTTACCTTCCGTCACCAATAGGTAAGGAAGGTATTGTCTTTGGTCAAAAAATTCGGTGGTGAGTTTTCATTGAATAAGCACGTTTTAGGGTCTTTACAAAACGATTTTACTATTTACTATATACGTGTGTGCGTGTGTGTGTGTTCGTGTGTGTGTGGCCGCGGTTTCGGCCGCGGTATCTCCAATACTAGAATTCCAAAAATTACAATTCTTGCGTATTCCTCTTCCTTACAACCATATGCAGACCTGATTAGATTTTGGTTATAATTGGTCAACCGGAAGTATCCTCATTTGAAGATTTTAACAGTTTTTCTTGAAAAACTCAATTAAATTTTATTATAACTTAAAGAATATATTATTCTCTATACGATTTGATTGCATTTTATATTTCATATTCAGCAGATATAGAGTTAAAGAATTATAAAGATAATAAATTTCATAAATCAGCCAGCTATGCTAACTTAACCATGAAAACTGCTAATATATTCAGGTAATTAAAATTGACAGATGTCAATATCAATAAAAAGTAAATGAATGAAAGAATAAGGGAAATAACTCTAATGTTAGAAGTTGCTAGAAAGATATAAGCGAGACGATTACATTGGTTTGAACATGTCATGAGGAGAGATGAAAAATATATTGTAATAGAAGGTGGAAGAAACATAGGAAGACCAAATATACGATGAAAAGACTGTATTGCAGAAGACTTGAAAGAAAAGGAACTGAATGAGGACGACACGCAAAACAAAAATGAGTGGAAGAAGAAAATAAAAAATAGCGACCCCCGAACGAATGGGAAAAACTAAAGAAGAAGAAGATGTCAGTGTCAAGTGCAATTTGCATAGTTTGCTTATGAAATAATTATACTGGAAATATAAGATCTTTTGCAAGAATATGTATGTAAAGGACGCGTGCAGTGACGTGACTTTGCTGACTTTGGCAAGCAGATATGGAGACCCGTGTCAAAATGACAGAAATTAATTATGGCCATAACTGACAAGTGTCATAATTTTTCATTCAAAATTTCATAATTTTCTTATTTCATGTGGTTTGTTTGTTATCAGGAGTATGGAATTCAGTTGCCGAGAAAGGGAATCATAAAATAACAAAAATTAAGAATCTTTTACAAAAAAAATATGTATGGAATTTGTACATAATACACAGGATTGACGGAAGGTATTGTGCTGGCCACATCAGATTTTTTAACTTTATTATTAATTTTACGGGTTATTGGCCCTTGTCCCCTTCAAAGTACTCCCCTCCCCTGTTTACACACTTTTCCCAGCGGTGTTTCCATTTTGCGAAAAAGATAGCTTAGAACATCGCAGATCAACACAGAACAACACGGCAATCAAATGCGCTCTGGCTGAACATTCCAATACACTAAAACACACTTTTGAACTGGATAATTACAAGATTTTGGAAGAAAAGCAGAATTACACCAAACGTATGTTTCTTGAAATGTTACATAATTGCAATAAAATGCAAGAACTGATATTCAAGGACTTAACAGCGTATATTTTAGTGTAAAAGTTCGAAAAGGAAAAGGCGAATTTCAGACCAAACTGAATTTCATTAATTTCCTTACATTTTATTTAAATTCCTACACTTCCTACATTATTATTGGTGTACAGACGACCAATAGGAGTCCGTATCAATGATGTCGCCAGAATCCTTACACAGGATATGTCCGGCTATTTTCCATATTATTCGGTTGTCGTTTTTTAGAGCAAATGGATGTGTGTATACTCTTTGAATTTTTTGTACGATGTTTAATAAATTAACTGAATATTTTGTACGAATGTATTTTGTGTACATGAATTGTAACAATCTGCAAGATCTTACTGTGTGATAATGTCCATATTATTTTGTATTACATTTTGTTGTATAATTGTTGTAGACTCTGAAGAAGGTGCAAGGGTGCACCGAAACATTGATATAGTAAGAATAAATGCTGTTTGACAGAAATTTCGAGTAATTATTAACACCTAATCCACATCACAGTCGAGAAATTACCCACAATAAATTTAAAGTCATTGTTAACGATCAGTATTCTTTTTGCGTGAAATATAAAACCTGCTAATGATAATCATATACTCGTAATTTTATATATTTAACGAATAGATTTCACGTATGATACAGTTAATTAAAGTGAAAACAACCATAAATATTCAAATATTATTCAATTATCTGCATTTCAGTTTAATTCACTATGCCAACTAAGCGAATGAATTTATTCGTATCGCAAATTCACGTATTTAAATAATGATTTATGCATGTGATATCATTTGCGCCTATATTATCTGCTATTTAATAATAATAATAAACACTCACAAAATTTAACCGAATAAATTGGATAGCCTATTCAATCCATTATATTATATTATCAGCTTATTATTATATGGAGGATTATATTTAATTCATAATTTAAATAGCTACTTTTATACGAATATATTTCAAAATGATTTATCGAAAATCACTAAATACTGATTGAATGTTTTTCTTTTATAGTTGGATTCACGAAAGATTCAAGGTCATTTTTTCGAAGAAAGAATACACAGAATTTCATATAGCAATAGCTTAGCAATATTTCATGTTAGAAAGAGAAAGATTATTTGAAGTATGTCTACGTCGTTTATGTTATGTGACAGATGTAAGTAAATGGTGACGATACGAAACATTACAAATAATAATGACGTATGTCGTGGAGTTACAGATATCTAATTATCTGCTATACTGCCCTCTGTTTTAATGTTTACCCAGTAAGGTTGACGTTTATATTTAATTATTTGTCCATAGTTTATATCAAGTCTGTTTTTGTGTTTTGCAGAAACATAGGTGAAGAACATAAATCTTTGAGAAGGGAATTATTTAAAATGATACATAATTTTCAAATAAATTACACTTATTTGTTGTATTTCATATGAAATATGTATAGTGAAATAGATGCTTTAATCCATCGTTTCTCATTATTTTTCAAATTCTGAAACAATTAATTGTACGTTTTATGTATTATTTGTTGGACCTTGACCTTACCGGTTATATTAAATTATTTGTATTCTTAATTGGATTCACCCATTTTTACCTTCCGTCACCTATAGGTAAGGAAGGTATTGTTTTTGGTCAAAAAATTCAATGATGAGTTTTTGGTAAATAAACACGTTTTAGGATCCATATAATACGATTTTACTTTTTTACGTTGATGTCTGCATGTATGTATGTGTTTGTATGTATGTGTGTGTGTGTGTGTGTGTGTGTGTCTGTGTGTGTGTATGTGTGTGTGTATGTATGTATGTATGTGTGCCTGTGTGTGTCTGTGTGACGAAAGTTCGGAACGCATAACTTCAATACCACGATTTTAAAAATTATGTTTTTTTCGTATTCCTCAATTTTACATCCAGTATAAGAGGTGATTAGATTTTGGTTATAATTGTTCAATAGGAAGTACCCTCATTTGTAGATTTTAACAGTTAAATATCATTTATTGACATTTAACGTTATTATAACTTAAAGTATATATTATTCAATATACGATTTTATTTTATATTTCATATTCAATAGATATAGATTTAAAGAATTATAAAGATATTAAATTTGCTAAATCCTGGAAACTGCTGATATATTCAGATAATTCAAATTGACAGATGTCAGTATCAATGAAAAGTAAATAAATGAATGTGGCGGAGATGAGGATGTTGAGATAGATGTTGGGGCAGACATGGAAAGATACGGCAAAGAATGAAAGAATAAGGGAAATAACTAGTGTTAGAAATTTTTAGAAAGATACAAGAGAGACGATTACATTGGTTTGCACATGTCATGAGAAGAGATGAAGAATATATTGGAAGAAGAATGAATAGCTAAATAATAGAAGGTTAATAAGCAGAGGGAGAACAAAAGATACGATGGAAGGACTGTATTGCGGAAGACTTGGGAGAAAAAGAACTGAATGAGACACGTAAAAGAGAAATGAGTGGAAGAAGAAAATAAAAAATAGCGACCCCTAAGAATGGGAAAAGCTAAATGAAATAATTTCACTGGAAATTTAGAATCTTTTGTAAGAAAATGTATGTATGGAATTTATACATAATACATAGGATTGACGGAAGGTATTGTGCGGCCCACATCAGACTTTTTATTCTAATAAAATAGTCCTATATGTTGTACAATTACTTAGATCGTATGAAATAGGTGTTATTTACTTAATACTACTATGTCGCATGTTAATTATTGCTATATGGCATTTCTGTCATGTTAAACCCCTGCGTGACATGCAGATATATTACAATTCAGTAAGTAATATGGTAAACAGCTATTTCATATAATATTCTAGGCCGGACGCAAATTATGCACAAGATATCTCCTCAATCCTAAAGTGAGATATGTATCGAATGTTTTAAATAAAGATATAGTGTTGGCTTCAATATTAATTTGAAAAATTAATAATATATTCATTCAAATTGAAATTCAATATTTATAGGTATCAATAATCATTAAAGTATTGTTTTACATATTTTTATTAGGTATATATGAACTTCTATTTATTGTTAATTAACTGACTTTAATTATAATTTCCAATATTTATTTATTACAGTTGTACGAATACCACTCTAATTAATTATTAATAATTAACCAAAAATTTCCAAATTTATATTGAAACATATTTACATAAATTTAATCATAAATCATTTACATATTATCCCGCCAATATGTCAAGTGATTTCATTATTGTAATTAAATAAATAAATTTGACATAATTATACGTATTTCATATATGAGTTGACTTTAACTATATGAAATTTATATCACGTTTTCCCAAAATTAAATACAAAACATAATATTAATTTGATATTTGCTTTTAATTACATTTTAGTTATGATATTCTGCGTAATAGCTATACAGGTGTCCACGATAACTTGTCCTACGGATCGCGAATCTCGAGAACTATAAGGGATGCGAGGTCGATTAAACTACACAAAAATTGCCATGTGAGGATATCATTTTGGTGTTGTTTTGTTCTTTGAGAAAAGTTTGCAGTTTTTACCTTCCGTCACCTTTAGGTAAGGAAGGTATTGTCTAGGGGTCAAAAAATTCAAAATAAATAAATAAATATTTCATTACGGCATATTACCCATTGCTGGGTGTGCCAATCTGCTTCATACACAGATGTCGGTAATGATGGAATATTTGTACCGTGCGGGCGCTTACCAGGCGTCACCTCACGGGCACTCATTGCTAGCGTGGAGAGTGCGCCACAGGGGTCAATTTTGTGCCATTAAAATGCGATGTAATTTTTGGCGTCGGTCGGGATCGAACCCGGGTCCCCTAGATTCGCGACCAGACACTCAGGCACACGGTCACGAGACCCCAAAAAATTCAATGATGAGTTTTTAGTGAATAAACATGTTTTAGAGTCCCTATAATACGATTTTACCATTTTTACGATGATGTCTTTATGTCTTTATGTATGTATGTGTGTGTGTGTGTGTGTCTGTGTGTGTGTGTGTGTATGTGTGTGTGTGTGTGTGTGCCTAAAGTTTAGGATCGCATAATTTCAATAACACAATTCCAAAAAGTATATTTTTTACGTATTCCTCAAGTTTACAACTAAAAGAACAAGTGATTAGATTTTGGTTATAACTGGTGAACCGGAAGTAGCCTCATTTGAAGATTTAACAGTTAAATTTAATTTATTGACATCTAAAGTTATTATAACTTAAAGAATATATTATTATCTATGCGATTTGATTGCATTTTATATTTCATATTAAATAGATATAGAGTTACAGAATTTTAAAGAAATTAAGTTTAATAAATCAGCTGGCTATTAATACTATTAATATATTCATATAATTCAAATTTACAGATGTCAGTATAAATAAAAATAAATTAATGTGGCATAGATGAGGATGTTGAAGTAGATGTTGGGCAAGACACGGAAGGATAGGTAAGGAAATAACTCTAGTGTTACAAGTTTCTAGAAAGATACAAGCGAGATGATTACATTGGTTTGAAAATATCATTAGGAGAAATGAATATATTGGATGAAGAATGAATAGCTGAGTAATAGAAGGTTTAAGAAACAGAGGAAGACCAAAGATAAGATAGAATGACTGTATTGAGGAAGACTTGAGAGAAAAGGAACTGAATACGAACGACACGCAAAACAGAAATAAAGAAGAAAATAAAAAATAGCGACCCCTAACGAATGGGAAAAGCTAAAGAAGAAGAAGAAGATGTCAATGTCAAGTGCAATTTGCATAGTTTATGAAATAATTTTACTGGAAATTTAGAATCTTTTGCAAGAAAATTTATATATGGAATTTATACATAATACACAGGATTGACGGAAGGTATTGTGCTGGTCACAACAGATTTTTTTAATTTTGAACACTTTACAAATACCATTTATTTTCTTTTATATGTGGAATATCTGGCGTTGTATAAAGTTTTGACATAAAATCATTTAAAATATGTTGTTCTGGACTCCATTACAAATTTTTCGATATAAAATCCTGACTGATATTTATAACATGTTCTAACATGACCGTGTAGAACGAATCTAAATCTACCTTAGTTTTAGGTGACGGAAAATAAAAAAAATAATTATTTACGTCTTTAATCTTGTTGCAGTTTATAAACGTCAGTGCCAGTAAAAGATTTTAGTGGTCTTCGCTAACAAAGTGTTTTACAAGCAAGTTAAATGATAGACGTCCGCGTCCGCGGGTTATATTGGCTGTGAAGACGATATCCGGCTCCAGTATCTAGCAGCTCAGTGCCGTGGTAGGGTTTGATGCGCGTCACTCTTTATACGTCATTTCACTGCTGACGTGTCTCTTCTTCAATATCCTTCACGGATTCTCGAACGTCGCAGACGCTTGGATTAGATTTGTTCTTCCAAAAAGGGGGAGAGGTAAAATGAAACATTTTGGTTAGTTATGTCACGGTGTATAAATACTGAAAGAAACCTCCAATTATTATTTTTTTACATATTGGTATCAGAGATATGTAAGTCAAATGTGCTCTACCACATAATATCCTGGAACCACCATCAGTAGTTAAATGTCATTATATGATAATCCGAACCTACGTATACAGTTTGTAAAAACGACCACCGCCATTATTTTCTTTATTATTATAGTTACAAAAAAATACTGTAAAAGTTATAGGAGACCAAAGGAGACATCGCATTAAGGAAGAAAATATTTTTTAAACCAACTATGTATTAGTTTTATATCCTAACATAATAAAAATATTGAAAAAAATCTGATGTGGCCAGCACATTACCTTCCGTCAACCCTGTTGTATTATGTATATTATGTACAAATGACATACATAAATTTTCTTGCAAAAGATTCTAAATTCATAGACAAACTATGCAAATTGCACTTGACACTGATATCTTCTTCTTTAGCTTTTCCTATTCGTTAGGAGTCGGTATTTTTTATTTTCTTCTTCTACTCATTTCTGTTTTGCGTGTCGTCCTCATTCAGTTCCTTTTCTCTCAAGTCTTCCGCAATACAATCTTCCTTTGTTTCTTCCACCTTATATTACCAACCAATATATTATGTATCTCTCCTTATGACATGTTCAAACCAAAGTAATCGTCTTTCTTGTATCTTTTTAGAAACTTCTAACACTCGAGTTATTTCCCTTATTCTTTCATTCCTTACCGTATTTTTCTTTGTCTTCCCAACATCCTCATATCTGCCACATTCATGTACTTTTCATGGTTAGCATGGCTGGCTGATGTATGGAATTTAAAATCTTTATAATTCTTTAAACCTATATCAAGTGAATATGAAATATAAAACGCATTAACATTGTATAGAGAATAACATATTCCTTAAAATTTATAAACATGTCAATAAATGATATTTAACTGCGTTTTTTCAAGAAAAACTGTTAAAAGTTGAAAATGAGGGTACTTCCGGTGGATCAATTATAACCAAAATCTAATCACATCTGCGTATGATATTGGAGTTGTGCCATCCGAAACGATTGTAACATACACACACAAACACACACAGACGCATACACACACATCGTAAAAGAGTAAATTCGTATTCTAGGGACTCCAAAACGTGCTTATTCATTAGAAACTCACTATCGAATTTTTTGACCAAAGACAATACTTTCCTTACCTAACGGTGACGGATCCCCCGATGCTTTGTATATTTTCATTATGAATTTAATTATGAACTATGAAAATATACATACGAAATATTATTTCATAAAGAAATGTGTTTAATTAAATTTTATTCATTCGAACAGTAGATTTAATTAATAGACCTACGAGTTTAGATATCAAAAATGTAATAATATGTGCGCTGGTACAAATTGAAAATATTATTAATATTGTCTATTGAATATATTAAAATCAGTGAACCCTACTACCTCCCATAATTTAATATTAATATTAATACACCTCGTATTTATATCTAGCAATATCAATTTAGTTTATACAACATGCTTGTGTATTATCGATTAATCATTATCTATAAATTTCTCACTATTAATATAATTATAATAACAATAATTCTGCTACATTATCTATAAATGGAATATGCCAACAATGTAAAATATACCTTCAAAGGATATTGCATATTTATAATATCCAACAATGTTCAGTACGCGTGTAAATCAGTAAAAATGATTTCCGGGTTTATTGAAAAGGAATTGGCGAACGAGCGAGTGAACTACTTCCGCAGTACTCTACATTACCGACGCGCTGATGTCGATATGTATTATTGTGTATGGGGTTCTTTCATGATGTGTGAATTACGGAATTATGTGGATAGCAGGGTGAATAATCCAAATTGGTTTCACAATAAAGGCGATAATGCAGTATTGAATGGGATTTTAGCACTTTTTTAATGTTGGACACATTTAAACGATATTTATAAAAGGGAGAATTCAATGGACATGGAGTATGTGATCGTAATGGAATTTCAGTATATGCATCATGAAATATAAAAATTAACCACTGTAGCCTCTCATTATAATAATAAAAGTTAAACATTATTTCGTACAATAAAATATTTTAAAAAACATATCTTGCTATGTCTCATAAGACTGACAAAATGTTCGTACTAATAATAAAAATCTATTGTGGCCAGCACAATACCTCTCGCCACTTCCTTTTTTTGGTTACATAAATATAGGGCGCGAACAGTCATGTTACATTGTTCGCCTTGACAAGCAGATGTGGGGGCCCGTTTCAGAATGATAATTAGTAATTATGTCAAATATCAGAATTTTTCATTAAAAAATTCAAGATTTTCTAAATTCACGTAGTTAATTTGTCACCAGGAGTGTGGAATTTACTTGTCGAGGAAAATATACCACATGGAATTGGAAAATCAGTAAATTTAGAATGAGAAATTATGATATTTGAGATCTATATATATATATATATATATATATATATATATATATACATATATATATATAATTACTAGCTATCATTCTGACATGGGCCCCCATATCTGCTTGTCAAGGCCAACAATGTCACATGTCTGCTTGCGCCCTATACTTATGTAACAAAAAACGGAAGTGCTAAAAGAGGTATTGGATTTATGCTACAAATCACATATCCAGATTTTAATGAATAAGCACGTTTTAAGGTCCCTACAATCCGATTTTAACATTTATACGATGTGTGTGTGGTGTGTGTATGTGCGAGGATGTCAAAAACTATAGGACTTAATATCTGTTTAACTACGTATCGGATATTAATGGGAAGAGTTAAAAAGGTTTTGGTAGCAATTGGACAACCAGAAGTAGCAGACTCTTAAAAAAAATTCTAAATATTATTTTTTGAAATTTTTTGTTCATGTAAATATTAAAGAAGATTAAATTCTATCTCTGATACATTTAAATATTTTATTACATCTTTAATTGATTTAGAGATAAAAGAATATAATATACAAAATAATCTGTTGAAATAACAGTCTATGCAAATAATGCCATGGAAACCAATTGAAAAATTAAAATGTTTGTAACTGACAGTTAAATGTCAGTGTCAGAAATCTGGATACATTACTGAAGACTTTTTTCTGGGACGTACCTACATATATTATTTCTTGTTGTATTAATATTTAGTAATATTTAAAATTATGGGTATATTTAATATACCCTTCAGAAATACTCCCAATCCCGACAATGAATTGGAAACATTTCAAAAAATTTGAAGACTAGGACAAAATTTCTTCATAGAATGAATTTAAAATTATAAAATCTAAATATAAAGAAAAGGTATATGTAGAATTTTTGGTGTACAGTTAAGAAATGTTAAGGAATGTTAAATAAATAGAGCGCGAGCAATCATGTCAAATATCATAATTTTTCATTCAAATTTTTTCCAATTCCATGCGATTTATTTTACTCGACAAGTAAATTCCACACTCCTAATGACAAATTAACCACGTTTAGAAAATCTTGAAATTGTGAATGAAACATTTTGACATTTGACATCTATGTACATAATTAATAATTGGCATTCTCACACGGGCCCCCATATCTGCTTGTCAAGACCAACAATGTCACATGACTGCTCGCGCCCTATACTTATGTAACAAAAAACGGAAGTGGCGAGAGGTATTTTGCTGGCTACAACAGATTTTTTTATTATATATTAGACGATTTTAGCGAGTTTTAAATCGACAAATTTTTCATTTTTATTTGCTATTATGTGACGGCACAAGAGCGGTTAGTAGGCTTGATGAAATTTCTTTGGAATTGATGCCTATTTCATTTGTGAACCATTGAATCGCCTTGAATTTAATAACTGTTATTTAAGTTGTTAAAATTTGTTAACATTCTAACACTAATGATAGTTTACATAACCTCACAAAAATAATTTTGCTTCTAGTATTTCCCTCTTCGTGTTAGACTCTGAACTTTTCAATCCACCTTCTTGTTCAATACTATTTAACTAAATGTAATACTACTATAGTTATGATTAAGATTCAAAACTTTGTTTACGTTTTATAATTTATGTTTCTTAGAAAAATAATACATAAAGAATTAAATATGCAACAGTTTTCATTTGAATAATGCATCAAGTGACAAAGAAAAACATATCACTTTTTAAGTGGAACGTATCATTTGTTATGATTACAGTTTGAAACAGCAAGAGACCTCAACGTGACTTTAATAACAAGGTTGAAACAAAACTGAATTTCAGGAATCCTTATAAATGTAGGCAGAATGAACGCGGCATCTGAGGAATTCCTCCCCTTTACCTGTTGCAATAAATAAGCATCTGACAGTTAATTTCTGTATTGTAGCGATAAAGTCGACTGCATTCATAATTGTAGACCCGACCAGACCGGCGTGATGATATATTTATTTATTTAAATGCACGCGCCTTGAGGAAAAGAAAAACAAAGCCGTTTTGAAGGAGTTCATAAATTAAGTCCAAGATAACGTAATCTGAAGTGTGGAAAGAGAAAAGACAAAGGTGGTTAATTTTTTCTGGAGGAAAACTGGAAGGATCCAGGTGTCAGGTATTTATCTCGGAAGTTCGCAAAGCCTCTCAGGTGGTTCCCGCTTCTGGCATCCGAATGTGGACGATCCTAAACGAATACATCCGATCTAACTGACTGATTTTTTGGTAAAATAAAATGAAAGAGTTCCTACAACACACAATTACCGTTAGGCACAAGACGACGATACCCGAACATGCTTCGATTTATATCGGATTTGTATTGAAGCAACATTACCCAAATAAATACACATCCATTTCTGATGCAAGGATTAATAAACTTTTATCTAGCATCTTTGTCTAATACACATGGAATAAATGAGACTTTTATTATCTATCTCATTATCGTAGGTGTTCCGCTAACTCCGTTCAACTAACGGCAAAAAATTAAATAGAAACGATATTTTAACCGCGTTAACAAATGTCATTTTCAAATATTTAAATTATTTCAATATTCATGTCATTCTGTCAATCATGTGGTGTTTTTGGTGATTTATTGTTCTGATTGAATATTTTAAAACATACAATTTTGGACACAGTTAGTTTTTATTCGTTTTTTTAATAAATAAAGTGTTTGCTACACACTTCTAGGTAAGGAAGGTATTGTTTTTGGTCAAAAACTTCGGTGGCGATTTCACTATTTTGTATGTGTGTGTCCGTGTGTGTGTGACTATAATTTCGGCCGCGATATCTCCAATACTAGAATTCCAAAAATTACAATTTTTACGTATTCCTTTTCCTTACAGCCATATGCAGACTTTATTAGATTTTGGTTATAATTGGTCAACCGGAAGTACACTCATTTGAGGATTTTAATAGTATTTCTTGAAAAAACTCTGTGAAATATTGAATGTTATTACAAATATTAAAGAATATTCTTATCTATATGAATTGATTGCATTTTATATTCCATATTCAATAGATGTATAGTTAAAGAATTATAAAGATTTAAATTTTATAAATAAGCCAACTATGCTATAACCATGGAAACAGCTACTATATTAAGAAAATAGAGATGAGGATGTTGAGATAGATATGGGGGGGGGGGGGCAATGGCTTGAATGATAGAAGTTTATAAAAAGATACAAGAGAGACGATTGATTACATTGGTTTGAACATATCATAAGGGGGATGAAGAATATATTGGAAGAATGCATAGCTTAGTAATAGAAGGTAGACGAAACAGAGGAAGAGAGAAGAGAGAAGAGATAAGATGGAAGGACTGTATTGCCAAACCTTTGAAAGAAAACCAACCAAATGAGGACGACACGCAAAACAGAAATGAGTGGAAGAAGAAAATAAAACATAGCGACCCCTAACGAATAGGAAAAGCTAGAGAAAAAGACGTCAGTGTCAAGTGCAATTTGCATAGTTTGTTTATGAAAAAATTTTACTGGATATTTAGAATCTTTTGGAAGAAAATTTATGTATGAAATTTGTACATATTACAGGATTGACGGTAGGTAATGTGCTGGCCACATCAGATTTATTCATTAGTATTTGTTACACATTTTATTTTCTAATCTTACTTTATAGGTCAGTTGTTCATATTTTAACATAAAAATAACAAATAAATCCATATTTCGTTTGTTCGTCGATAAAAAACTTTTTTTTTAAGTGTCCAGTTTTTGTGGCCAAGATTGTGTATATGAAATTAAATTTGTTAATTTTTCTGGAAGAGATCTGTAATGATCCTGTCAGGTAGTTTCCTTTAACGATCTCATCCGAATCCCCCCGATCTCCCGTCTGATTTTCTGGTAGGATTGTGCCTACTACTCCTGATACAAGCGGAATTTATGAGACTGAGAGGCTTCCTAAATTTCCGAAGAATTTATTTTGGTTTTATTACCACTTACATAAAATGAAATTATAATAAAAGGTAGGTAGGTAACGCAAATTCTCTAGAGTACCGCGGTCGCTCTGATTAAGATAAGTGAGGAGAAGACTTAATACACATCGTAGAAGACCGAGGGGAGAAATAAATTGTCTGCTGTTCTCCAGTTCCTTCGTTATTGACTTGGAAATGCGGTCACTTACAATAAATAAAAAGGAGGATTTAATTGATTTTTCGAAGCATTAACTGTGAGAACATTAGAGGGTGAATGAAACAAAATCAGATCACACAATTGCTGTTACGTATTGCTCGTGTTTACAAACAAGTCACAAGTTATTACAATTATTAAATAATGTGGGACAGTCACTGAACGGATGATTATATTATTATGTATAACTAAAAGATATAGTTTTAATTTCCAATTATTATTATTTAACTTGAAGATACAATACTACCAAGGATAGGGAGATATAGGGATCGTGCTAAAAATCGCACATCGAGATTTTGGTTAATGACCACATTTTAAGGTTCCCAGATTTTGATTTTAACATTTTCATGATGATGTCTGCGTGTGTATGTGAATAAGTGTGGATCCTCTAGGCGCTCTAACTCAAATACTATCATTCATAAAATTTTGAACCCATGTATTTCAACCTTATGAGAAGAAACCATTAGATATTGGTGTAAAGCGGATAATCGAAAATGCCACTTTACTTGAAACTCAAAATAGTTTTCTTTAGAAAATATATTTAAATGTTATTTTTTCGCAATTTATGTTATTATAAAAATGAAAGATTATTAAATTTTCTACAGATTTGCAATAATATGTTTTCTATATATTTCATAGATAAATTTATAAAATAATCTATAATTTAAATCCCGGAGACTATGCATTAAACATAACTCCTTGGTTATACAACCCAGCTCAAATGTATGTAACAGACAGATAAATGTCACTGTCAAAAAAATAATTATTTCAAATAGTAGTAACGTTTTAAAAAGAATATTGTAAATAGAACAACAATTATATGGAAAGTAACTTATTACAGTTTCCAGCATAAATAAATATATGGATATGTTTTTAAATTAATAAAAATTAAATGGCGAAAGGTATTGTGTTGGCCACATCAGATATTTTTTTTTATAGTCAGGACTATTAATGTTTATTGCTTGTGAAGTTGGGCTAATTACTATAGAACTATTTATTGTCCAGAGTATGTGCGGTAATACATGCATTTACATGCTTTCACTTAAGTGAAATAAAGTACACATTGTCAATCCAATCACAACAATTATCACAGACATGTATGATCTTCTAATTAGACAGAAAAGAGGAGGGAGGAGGTATAAGGTTAGGTGATCCACACCTGAACGCTATACCTGTACATTAATTAGAAAGACTGTGAGCTTTACCACTCACCTTTAATTATTAAGTTTATCCGACGCATGCTCAGTATTAAAATGACGTTCCCATGTATTGAACAGTTCCGTACTGATTTGATTGTATGTTAGAACAAACCTATTGCAAACTGGTTGTCTTTTCTTATGGACACATTTACATAGATCCTTCTAGCACGAGGTCTAGGCACTATAGTCCCGACATAACTTACCATCCCCGGGTCGGGAATAGGGATGTTATTATAAGGAAATAAAAATAAAGTTCCTGTAAACCAAATCTTGCAGGGACATTCACATGAGAAGGCGTTGCTAACGTGATGCAAGTTAGAGATTCACAGGCTTGGCTTGAAACATGAAAGCTACGCTGAAAAAGCTACAAATTTGAAGTCAAACAAAGCACAGTCCAAACCAAACATTATAAAAAGCTAGAAATTTCAAGCCAATTCAAGCTTTGGATGGACTATCAACTAGTTTGGTTGAAAACAAGCTTTTTCGAAGTTTTTATATGAATTGTCTTTTTATTTGCTTATGTTTCAGTTATTACGTATCGTTTCGTTTTACAATTAACGACTTTACGAGTATGCAATTACATTTTATTTGTCGGTTCTGTATAATTTTTATTACAGTTTTATTTATTGTTGCTTACATAAAAATGTTTCTGTGATTCCAGCAGCTCGAAATACTTTATTTTCTGTTGTTTTTATATATTTTTTACTACGTACATTACGACCCGTTAAATTACACAAAAACGACTGCAAGTATTTGTAATAAAATTATGAATGGTAATGAATATATGAAATTAAATAAATTACCATAACGAAATTTGAAAACAATACGAAACAGGCAAACAAAACAAACAAAGTTTTAAATTGGAACAATGCTGTTACATTTGAAATTGAAACAACATATGTAATTATAAAATTCGAAATACAAATTAAAGTTTTGTAAAAATTAAACTGTAAACAAGACGAAATAATAATTGTTTTTATTGACTTAACTAAACAAAAAATCTGTTGTGGTCAGCACAATACCTCTCGTCATTTTCATTTTATGTTGCATAGGGCGCGAGCAGTTATGTGACTTTGTTGGTCTTGGCAAGCAGATGTGGGGGCCCATGTCAGAATGAGAGCTAGTAATACATAGGTGTCAAGTATCATAAGTTTTAATTCGTAACATTATGATTTTCTAAATCCATGTGGATTATTTTCCTCGACAAGTATATTCCATACTAATGAATGACAAATAAACATCAGAACATTTTGAAATTTTGAATGAAAATTTATGACATATCACAATTGTGACATCTATGTAAAAACTACTAGCCGTCATTCTGACACGGATCCTCATCTGCTTGCCAAGGCCAACAAAGTCACAGGTCTGCTCGCGCCCTATAAGCACACACAAAATAATTGAAATTGTTTCTCTTCTTTCGTTCTATTAGAAATTTTATCCTACTATTCTATTATGTTCAAAATTCTTCAAATTCATTGACGGTATTAGCGGTATTTCTTAAGGATATATGTAGTATTAACATACCTGTAATTTAAATATACATTTAATTAATAATACAATAATAGATATTAAATGTACTCTTACCTCCCAGAAAAATCTAACACTGACATTTTACATTCACATGTCAATTACAAAAATTTAAATATCGCAAATGTTTTTCGGGCAACGAGATTTATTACAACAGATTATTCTATATTATTATATACTATATCTTCAAACCTATACGAGATATAATAAAAAAATTAAGTGTGTCAGATTGAGAATTAAATTATCTTTAATATTTGTAGTAACAAATTTTAAAAAAATAATATTTAGAATTTTTTTCTTTAGAAACTACCACTTCCGGTTGTCCAATTGTTACCAGAACCTATTCAACTCTTCCCATTACTGTTAGATTGAGGAATCCGTAGTAAAACAGGTCTTTAGTCTTATAGAATTTGAGAAATCGTGTCTCCAACAACCTCACACACACACACACACATCCACACACACACACACAGACATCATTGTAAAACTGTTAAAATCGGATTCTATGGACCTTAAATCGTGCTTATTCAATAAAATCTGGATATGCGATTTTTAGCATGAATCCAATACCTCTCTTAGCGAGAGGTAAAAATCTGATGTGGCCAACACAATACCTCCCGTTTAATGTAATTTTTATTCATGTAAATACTTAAAATTAATAAATTAAATTTAAATACCGGTTTCGATCCCGACCGACGCCAAATATTTCGAATTTTAAATGGCCCAAAAATGACCCCTCTGGCGTACTCTCCACGCCAGCAATAAGTGCTTGTGAGGTGAACAAAGCAGATTGGCACACGCAGCAAAGAGTAATATGCCGTGATGATATATTTATTTTATTTATTTATATACTTGCTGGCGTGGAGAGTGCACTACAGGGGTCAATTTTTTGTTAAAATTCTAAAATATTTGGCGTCAGTCGGGATCGAACCCCGTTCTCCAGATTCGCGTGAGGTGACGCCTAGTAAACGCCTGCACGGTACAAATATGTTATCATTATTACCGACATCTGTGTACAAAGCAGATTGGCTCACCCAGTAATGGGCAATTTGCAATGATATATATTTTTATTATCTTACCTATATTCCTACATATTTACTTATGCTGGAACCTGTATTAAGTTCCTTTTCATAGAAAAAACTTAAATTTTTATAATAAAAAATCTCAAAAAAATAACAAAGGTATTTTTCGAAGAAAAACTATTTTGTTCTTCTAGTAAAGTGCCATTTCCTGTTATCTAATTTATACCAAAATCTAATGGCTTCTTTCCATATAAGACTAAGGTAGAAATATAATCTTGAATGTGGATTTAGCTAATACACTGGACAAGGAATAATAACGTATGTCTCGTAAGTTTTGGCTCAAACTTCAACAAGTTTTACCTTCCAATTATCTTTAGGTAAGGAAGGTATTATCTTTGGCCAAAAAAATCAATGATGAGTTTTTAGTGAATAAGCATGTTTTAGGGTCCTTATAACACGATTTTACCATTTTTGATGTCTGTGTGTCTGTGTGGCTGTGTGTGTGACGAAAGTTTCGGATCGCATAACTTCAATACCACAATTCCAAAAATTATATTTTTTACGTATTCCTCAAGTTTACATCCAGAAGAACAACTGATTAGATTTTGGTTGTAATTGATCAAGTAGCCTTATTTGAATATTTTAACAGTTAAATATGATTTATTGACATTTAGCGTTATTATAACTTAAAGAATATATTATTCTCTATACGGTTTGATTGCATCTTATACGTCATATTCAATAGATCTAGAGTTAAAGAATTATAAAGATATTAAATTTCATAAATCAGCCAGCTATGCTAAACATGGAAACTACTAATATATTCATATAATTCAAATTGACAGATGTCAGGCTCAATAAAAAGTAAATGAATGTGGCAGAGATGAGGATGTTGAAGTAGATGTTGGGGAAGACACGAAAAGATAGGTAAGGAAATAACTCTAGTGTTACAAGTTTCTAGAAAGATACAAGAGAGACGATTACATTAGTTTGAACATGTCATGAGAAGAGATGAATAAATTGGCAGAATGAATAGGTTAGTAATTCAAGGTTGAAGAAATAGAGGATGACCAAAGATAAGATGAAGGACTGTATTGCGAAAGACTTGGGAGAAAAGGAACTGAATGAGAACGACACGCAAAACAGAAATGAATGGAAGCAGAAAATAAAAAATAGCGACCCCTAACGAATGAGAAAATCTAAAGAAAATGTTAGTGTCAAGTGCAATTTGCATAGTTTGTTTATGAAATAATTTTACTGGAAATTTAGTATCTTTTGTAAGAAAATTTATGTATGGATTTTATACATAATACACAGGATTGAATTAAGGTATTGTGGTGGCACAGATTTTTTTTGTAAATAAATGCAAACAAATACTTTTTTTTGTAACCAATAATTAATCGTGAATACAAACATCCACAATTAGTAACCCATTCAGTGGACATATGCATGATTTTAAGGCCATTGGCATAAAATTACAATATTTACAATTCTCATTCCCATCTCGTAATTCCCCGTTTTCACATTCTTCGGTCTCCGCTTAAAATAATTAGAACAATTAATCATTGGGATCTGCCATGCATACACAGGCACACACAGGCACACACGCGTGTCCTTGGCGTTTCCTTTGCCTCTGCTGCTGCCGTGTGTCTCGTCTCGTCTATCTGCAGGCGTCTAAGGATGGATTTAAACCGTTAGAGCGTCGCGACGCGGCGTCCCAGGCGTCTTCTCAGCCCCAGCCCAACCGAATCACGTGATAAATTCAACAAGATTGAGAAATTATGGTCTTAGTGCCGTCTCACGTACTTTTGTATGTTCTGTGCGAGATGCGATGTTACGAGCTTACCGGGGTGCTTCGTTTTTACAAGCTTCATGCAAGGGTTTGTGGATGGAAATTGTTTAATATGTGGAAAATATTCTTATATAGCTACGATATAAGAAAAATGAGTCGATAAATATGCTTCTCTGTTCCTTAGAGCCGCGATCCAAAATAGGGCCGCGAAAAATATTTTTTTGGTCACTATTCATAATTAAAACCAAACGTTTTCGAAATACATATATGTAATTCATAGAAAATTGTTGTTCATACTTGTATTGTTTTCTTCCAATGTTTAATATTTTCAGTTAGTGTATTGTAGTTACAATAATAGGAGGAGTCTAAGGTTAAATTATAAATAAAACTAAAACTATTAACCCTTAACCTTAAAATAATAATATAAGCTATAAGCTATATATATATATATATATATATATATATATATATATATATATATATATATATATATATATATAGCTTATAGCTTATAGCTTTATTATTATTTTAAGGTTAAGGGGTAATTGTTTTAGTTTTATTTAGTGTATTGTAGGAGGAAAAGAATAAATTCATCTAATTTTCTTCAAAATAACTGAATTCTTCTTCACATTAATTGGAGTTTCAATTTTGTAATTTTTTACATGTTAATCTTCATTACCCCACATAGGTCTTCTTCAGGACATGAAAATCATATTTCTGTTTTAATTCAATTTAAGATGGAAACAGTCTTCATACAAAAAAATATAGTTGTTAAACATATTTAACAAAGTCAACAAAAGAATATAAAAATATAAAAAAATAAAAAAAATTATGTGAAAAACTAGTTGCCATACCCTGACGGACAACTTAGACTGAATTTTTTTTTTATTATATCTCGTATAGGTTTGGAGATATAGTATACAGGGTGTTATATTTTAGTGGATCCAGCAAATATCTCGCTTATTTATTAAGTTAGTAATTTCTTTCATATAACATGATTTATACAGCAACATGTAAGCTACTTGATAACGGATATACATTCATGATATCATTTCTGGTTTATTAGTAATTAATATCAACTTTGAAATTTCAAATAGAACAAATTTGAAAAGTACATTAAATTTGCTTTACAATCATGTAAAATAATCCATATATTACATTATTAAAAAGTAAAATGGCGGGCACTTTTTTATACACCTAGTCGAAAAGAGAATAGTGAGCCCTGACTATGGCTTGAAATAAAATAATGAACTAAAACAATTGTAACTATTATTATTACACGAAATAATATTTTAGTCGTAGCTCACTATTCTCTTTTCGACTAGGTGTATAAAAAATTTGATAATGTAACATATGGATTATTGTACATGATTGTAAAGCAAATTTGATGTACTTTTCAAATTTGTAAAAAAATATAGTATGTTCTATTTGAAATTTCAAACATGATATTAATTACTAATAAACCGGAAGTGGTATCATGAATGTACTTCCGTCATTAAGTAGCTTACATGTTGCTGTATAAATCATGTTATATGAAAGAAATTACTAACTCAATAAATAAGCGAGATATTTGCTGGGTCCATTAAAATATAACACCTGGATAATAATATAGAATAATCTGTTGGAAAATTTTTCTGGGAGGTACAAGTACATTTAATATATATATATTATTGTATTACTAATTAAATTTGTATTTAAATTATAGGTATGTTAATATTACATATATCTTTAAGACATACCGCTAATACCGTCAATGAATTTGAAGAATTTTGAACATATTAGAATAGTGGGACAAAATTTCTCATAGAACGATAGAAGAGATAGAATTTCAATTATTTGTGTGTACAAGAAATGTTAAATTCGTTACTTATAGAACGCGAGCAGTTATGTGACTGTTGGCCTTTGCAAGCAGATATGAGAATCCGTATCAGAATGTCGGCTAATTGTTATTTAAGTAGATGTCACAATTTTATTTATCATCAATAGAATATACTTGTCGATGAAAATAATCCATATGGGTTTGGAAAATCATAATGTTTGGAATAAAAACTTATGATACTTGACACCTATGTACATTATTACTAGCCGTAATTCGCCCTATGCAACATAAAATGAAAATGGCGAGAGGTATTGTGCTGGCCACAACAGATTTTTATTACAAAAAATAATGTTGAAATTTGTGCCAAAACTAATACGATATACGTTAAAAGCCGAAACACAGAAAATAATTTAAAATATTCGTTATAGATGGCTATTGAAACACTCATTTGTTCGCGCACTCAAATTATCACACGAGGTGGATAAAATATGATTTTACTCCTACCATTATAATAGCTAAATGTTTATAGTACAAATCATAACGATGATACTTATGTTATGAAATGATATTTTAATTTGATAAACAAGCTTTTAAGAGCCTACTTTTAATAAAAGTTGCAGGAAACATTTAATTACAAACATAAAACAAACTTTTAATCCCAACCTAACATTTTCTATACATACCTTTACTCTTCATTGTGCGAGTATATTCATTCCCTGATGTAGAAATAATTGAACGTTAATAGAATTAAAAGTTTAGGTAAAATTGACGTGGCCTCCACCCTCCACGCACACAACGTTCGTTGCTAATGCAAGTTGTAATTGTATTATATATTACATGTGATGTAGTTCATACGTTAATAACGTGATGTACAACCGAACATGTGCTATACAATACACCGGCTGATTACGTTAATGATCGAACATGTAAAGTTTGCCTGGTGGATTAAAGATTCCAAACCGACATTTGTTTGAATTAGTTGCCAGACTCACAACTTCCTGGAAGCGTTAGAAACGGGGAATTATTCCTTCTTGCGAAGGAAACTTCCAAAGGTGGTATAAATGTTTAGACGTGTAAATCCATTGTTTCAAATGTACCAGAATCATTCAATGACAGGAATTGATAGAAAACTGCTAAATCCCGAAATTGCTTTTTTGTCATGAAGGACATTATTCATTTCAAAAATACATAGTGAGCTAAAAAGAAGTAACACATTTCAAACGTTTTTTTACAATAACAGTAAAAGATAAAAAAAATCTCATGTGACCAACACAAAACATCCCGCCATTTATTTTTTATTAATTTAAATACATATACCGGTGGGGTGTCATGGCCGCGTGTCTGAGTGTCTAGTTGCGAATCTGGGGAACCGAATTCAATTCCTACTATCAAATATTTCGAATTTTAAATGGCACAAAACTGAACCCTGTGATGCACTCTCCACGCCAGAAATGAGTACCCGTGACCTCTAACGCATGGTAAACGCCCGCACGATACATCATCATTACCGAAATCTGTGTACAAAGTAGATTAGCAGTAGCACACCCAGCAATGGGTAATATGCCGCGATAATATATTTATTTTCTTATTTAAATACATACCTGCATATTTACTAATACTAGAAATTATGTTTCTTAAGTTCCTTTCCATATAACTATTGTTCTATGTATAATTTTCGTTTTAAAACATTGTTATTTATTTGAAATATATTAAGTTCCTTTCCATGTAACTATTGTTCTATTTACAATTTTCTTTTGAAAACGTAACTGTTATTAATTTGAAATGATTATTTTTTTGACAATAACATTTATCTGTCAGTTACATACATTTGAGCTGAACTGTGTAAGCATGAAGTTGTGTGCATAAGCTCCGAGATTTAATATTTATATTATTTTACAAATTTATCCATACAATATATATAAAAAATATTAATGCAAACCTGTAGCAAATGAAATAATCTTTAAGTTTTATAATAACAAATTGCGAAAAAATAACATTTAAAAGTATTTTTTGAAGAAAAACTATTTTGAGCTTCAAGTAAACTGCCATTTTCGGTTTTCCGATTGATACCAAAATCTAATGGCTTCTTTCCATATTAGAATCAGGTAGAAATACAAGATTTCAAAATTTTCTGAATGATAGTATTTGAGTTGGAGCGTAAAGAGGATCCACACATAAACACACACACACATACACACACACACACACACACACATATACATACACACAGACATCGTTGTGAAAATGTTAAAAATGGAATCTAAGGATTTTAAAACGTGGTCATTTACCAAAATCTCGATATGCGATTTTTAGCACGATCCCTATACCTCCCTTACAGAGGATAGCGGGAGGTAAAAATTGTGTATAAAGTATATAATAGTTATTTCTATCACTAGTTCAGAAACTGCTGTTTTTCGAATGAGTATATTTTGACAAGCTGAGCCGCAGGCATGCCTATTAAATACGAGCACTCGCAAAACAGTTTCTGAATGTGTAGTACACAAGATTTTCGTGACAATTTGTCAATAAATTGTTTATATATTTCTTTACACTTTATTCCATTTTATATAACCTAAAAAAATGAACATATATTTTTATCGTTATTGCATTGGAAGTTTAATTACAGTGTGTTCAATAAAAATCTGATGTGGCCAGCACAGTACTTTCCGTCAAATCTTTGTATTATGTACAAATTCCATACATAAATTTTCTTGCAAAAGATCCTATATTTCCAGTAAAATTATTTCATAAAAAACCTATGCAAATTGCACTTGACACTGACATCTTCTTCTTTAGTTCTTCCCATTCATTAGGGGTCGCTATTTTTTTTATTTTCTTCTTCCACTCATTTCTGTTTTGCGTGTCGTCCTCATTCAGTTCCTTTTCTCTTAAGTCTTCCGCAATACAGTCCTGCATTCTTATTATCTTTGGTCTTTGGTTTTATATGTGAAATTCTTAGTATTTATTTTGACAATCATTATTCTGACACTGACGTAATAAAACGTTACGCTTTTGTTCGTCTCTTGTTTCTAATTCCATGGCTAATACTATTAAATTGTAATTCTGTGAATTTTCAAATTTTATTTTTACAGTTATGAAGTAGCCAAAATGATTTTTTTTTTATTGATTTGAATGTAGATTTTTTTGTCTAAAATAATTAGGGGAGCAATGTTAAACGCCTATGTTTCACTTTCCGTGATACACGGTGTATTACTGAGTATAGGTTGACATTTACCGTGTTACAATTGTTTTAGTTAATTGTTTTATTTCAAGCCATTATTCTCACTATTCTCTTTTCGGCTAGGCGTATAAAAAAGTGCCCGCCATTTTACTTTTTAATAATGTAACTTATGGATTATTTTACATGATTGTAAAGCAAATTTGATGTACTTTTCAAATTTGTAAAACAATATAGTATGTTCCATTTGAAATTTCAAACTTGATATTAATTACTAATAAACTGGAAGTGGTATCATGAATGTACATCCGTCATCAAGTAGCTTACATGTTGCTGTATAAATTATGTTATATGAAAGAAATTGCTAACTTAATAAATAAGCGAGATATTTGCTGGATCCACTAAAATATAACATCCTGTATATACAGGGTGATCACGCGAGAATGAACCAGCAATTATCTCTGTTATAAAGCGAGATAGCGAATATCTTCAAATAAACTAACTTACTATAGACAATATGGGCAATAAGATGTCGTATCAAGAAGCGTTCTATTACTTCCGGTTCCGGAGTATGAGATACCAACTTTGAAATTTCAAATAGAACATACTATATTTTTCTATATTTTTGAAAAGTACATAAAATTTGCTTTACAATGGTAGCAAATTAGTAGTACTTTGTATTATTAAAAAATAGAATGGCGGACGTTTGAAATATGAATATATTCAATGAAAAAAAAATCAAGTGTGTGAGATTTTATTGTTTTTTGTTCATAGATGATGATATTTTTTGAGGTAAATTCATTTGTATGACGTAACCTAGGCAACAAATCCAATAAAACAAAATTCCATACTTTCTTGATTTATTTTGTAAGATATTTCAAACGTCCGCCATTTTACTTTTTAATAGTACAACGTCCTACTTGTTTACTATCATGGTAAAGCAAATTTTATGTACTTTTCAAAAATTTAGAAAAATATAGTATGTTCCATTTGAAATTTCAAAGTTGGTATCACATATTCCGGAACCGGAAGTAACAGAACGCTTCTTGATACGACATCTTATTGCCCATATTGGCAATAATAAATTTGTTTATTTGAAGATAATCGCTATCTTGCTTAATAACGGAGATAATTGCCGGTTCATTCTCGCGTGATCACCCTGTATACATATGACCAAGCATTAATTGACATTACTTGTCAAAATAATAAAAACTTCTCTAGGGGAATGTCAACATTTTTCTATAGAGGTAAAATGGTGAATCTTCCATTTCTATTTTGGGAGGAGTTTTATTTTACTATTCTATAAAATAAATATTCGGCAATCCATTGGAATAATTCCTGTCAGGTGTATAATTGATTTCACGGTTTCGTTGCGGCTCCTTATTCGATCCTTTCCTGTTGGAGTGATCGGATGTGCTTGGCGATCGACTTGACTGTGAAACAGTTGCATCTAGTTACACGCTCCACGCTCTGACAGCTTTCCCGGGTTCGATTCCGATTCCCAGTTCTCTTCTATTTTCTAGGCGAGCCATCGAGCCAGAAGGAGAATAAATCTTGTTACACCAACTTGACTGACAAGAGGAATACTTTATACAAGAATTGAAATAAGATAGAGGGAAATTGCCTTTATAGGAGGGATATTTGTTTGGATGGGTTAAATATTATAGAATAGTAGAAATTCCTAGAGAGAAAATGATTCGGAAGTAAAACATACGCATTTAACTGGGGGTCTTAATGTACTCATTGTAAGGATTTGCCTACAGTACAGTATGTTAAAAAGACCATCATCAGAACCGGAGACTGTTACAATTACAATCCAATTTTAACATTTTCACCAGTGGCGTAACTACCGCCCCCGCAGACCCAGAGACGCGGGGGGGCGCGGCCATCCGGAGGGCGCCGGCGTAGCCGGCGCAGTCATAGTTACAAAACGTTTGTATCTACACCTTTCTTAAAAATTTTCAGCATATACACGCCACTGATTCAAGCAGTACCTAGCCAATATCGAAGTACGGGCACATATGAAAATAATACATATTTACAGCGTATGGGCGCCCTTACCAACACTGATGTTCAAAATGCATTGTCAGTTTATTTAAAGTAAATATAATACTTCAAAATTTAAATATTCAAATTAATGTTTATTTTTGATAGATTTCTCGAAATGGTAGGTACAATGTTACGCCGGGCGCGGCGCCACTTCTTGCCATGTACATTTATATAACGTACAAGTACAGATGTCTGCGAAGTTGGCGCGCTTACACAAATTCCTTCTTCGCGCGTTCACAAGTTTAAAAGTATGTACACTCTGGGCTACAAATTGAATCAGAATAGATTGAGTTTGTGTTATTGGTAGTATTATTTACAATTTGTACTCTGGAGTATACAATTTAAATTTTGAGTGCACGAAGGAGAAATTTGTATAAAATTTTATGACCCCATGGCCCACCTCGTCGAAATCTTGGCCCACCTACTAATCTTGCATCTTAAACAGTAAACACGCAAGCGCGAAAAGCCTAGTACCTAGTAGAATGGGCAACTGTACGCTTTTGGAGCGTACATACGCGTTTTCATCATAAAATATTTATTTTATTTTTTTAAGAATTTGTTAAATTTGCTTCATTATAAAGAACTCTATATTATCTTACTTTGCATTAAAACACGTTTGACCTTGAAAATTTTCAAAAAAAGTCCCGCGGGGGCGCGCAATTCTACGTAGTTACGCCACTGATTTTCACGATGATGTCTGTGTGTATGTGTGCATATATGTGTGTGTGTGTGGATCCTCATTACGCTCTAACTCAAATACTGTCGTTCAGAAAAATTTGAAACCTTATATTTCTACCTTACTCTTATATGGAAAGATGCCATTAGATTTTGGATGACACTTTACTGGAAGCTCAAAATAGTTTTTCTTCGAAAATTACCTTTAAATGTTATTTTTCGAGATTTATGTTATATAAAAATTAAAGATTATTAAATTATCTACAGGTTTGCATTAATACTTTTTCTATATATTTTATGGATAAAACTATTTATAATTTTAATCCCGGAGCCTACGTTTTAAACAGAACTCATACACATGGTTACACAATTCAGATCTCAAATGTTTGTAACTGACAGATATATGTCACTGACAACAAACTAAGCATTTCAAATAATAATATTAACGTTTTAACAAGAAAATAGTAAATGGGACAATAATTATATGGAAAGGAACTTAATACAGTTTCCTGTATAAGTAAATATGTAAAAATATAGGTAAGATAATAAAACATATATCATCACAGCATATTACCCATTGATGGGTGAGCCAATCTGCTTTGTACGCAGATGTCGGTAATAATGATGACATATATGTTCTGTGCAGGCGTTTACTAAGCGTCACTTCACGCGAATCTTGGGAACAGGTTCGATTCCGACCGACGCCAAATATTTTAGAATTTGAAATGGCACAAAATTTATCCCTGTGGTGCACTCTCCACGCCAGCAATGACAATATGGGCAAGTATATAAATAAATAAAATAAATATATCATCACGGTATTTTACCCATTGCTGGGTCTGCCAATCTACTTTGTACACAGATTTCGGCAACGATGATGACATATTTGTACCGTGCGGGCGTTTACCAGGTGTCACCTCACGAGCACTTATTGTTGGCGTATAGAGTGCACCACAGGGGCAATTTTTGTGTCATTTAAAATTCGAAATATTTGGCGTCGGTCGGGATCGAACCCGGTAGGTATTTATATTTGATTTAATTTAAAGTATTTACATGAATAAAAATTAAATTAAATGGGAGGTATTGTGTTGGCCACATCAGATTATATTTACAAAAAACTGTTTTCCCATGTTAGCGTTACCATCATTACGAATAATCTCGTATTTGGTGTTAATCCACTCAATTCAATCGGTAATATTATAGTATTTACTATTTAGTACCTGATGTAGCAGATAAGGTGAAATGTATTAAACGGTGTAATCTCTTCTATTGCAACAACCATAATATGCTTTTGCGATTCGAGTGCACTCATGCTAATTGCACAGTAAACTTTCAGGGTAATCATCATAATACACTTTGTTTTATGAACTGTAGAAACATCGACAGCAAAACAATGGGAAACGCATAATTACTATTAGCATCTATGCATTAATAACACGATTAATTCCACCGAAATATGTTTATATACTAGCCCAACCCCAAATGTATTCGTAACCTCTGAAAAAAATATATTAACAGCAAGAAGAAATAAATTTTTAGATTACAATAGTTAAGACTATATTTGGGCAATTTATTATTTTATGTATTAATAAAGTGTACTGGATTTAAATATGATGTTATTACCTAAATTTATCATTTTAGCAATAATCTACGGGCAAATATATATCAACAGACACGTGCTATTTTTTTAGTTTTTTAGTTTCAACGGTAAATAATACAATATTTATGTTAGTATTATTTATAAAACTGAAGGTAACCCTATACCATTATTATTTGCAAAGTGATATAAATTTATTAAAGTACCACCTATAATTATATTAAAAACAAGAATAAATAAACTCCTGGATGATTATTACTCCAATTCAATAAATTTTGATATGGTGTATTAATAGAGTGTATATAACTTGAATGCATTGCTTATAATAAAATTTCTTAGGTTTAATAATAATTTATTTGCAAATAAACCATTGTCTGCATGTGACAAATGTTTTCGTCTTTAATAATTCGCAAATATTTTTTTATTAAAGTAATAATATTTAAGATGACAATTCATTGAGTATATTTTCAGTTACCTTTACCCTCAGTTTTATAGATAATACTAACATAAATATTGTATTATTTACTGTTGGAACGAAAAAATTTGGGACTTGTTTTTTGTCATATATTTGCTCGTAGATTATGTTTAAATGAGAAATTTAGTTAATAACAATGTATTTAAATCCAGTATACTTTATTAATACATAAAATAAAAAAAATGCCCAAATATAGTCTTAACTATTGTAACCTAAAAAAATATTTTTATTGCTGTTAATATATTTATTTCAGAGGGTACTAATACATTTGGGGTTAGGCTCGTATTACTGGAGGATATTATTTATTAAAATACGACAAAAAATAATTAGTTACGTAGAACAGAAAATGTTAGCAACTATCTATAAATAGTGGCAAATAGACAAAAATTATATTATTGAAAATAAATTGGAAGGAAAACTGACCGATCGAAATGTTATTGTCTTTCGATAGTAATATAGACATAAAAACCAATGTTTGCTTTATTTATTAGGATTTATATTGCTTTTGTACTTTGAAGTTTTACTCGCGATTTTAACGACTCCACTTACATTAGCGAGGCAACTAACCTCTTAATAAAATTGCATGGCAAAACAATTCTATTTTATCTATCCCAGACTTAAAAGCAAGATAACAATCAAGCAGACATAAAACCAATACCAAAATTAAAAACCGAGAAAGAAACCACCAGGCGGAAAGAGAATTCATCAACTGTTAAACAGAAAAAGAAACAAAACATTGAAAAGATTCGTGGGATGATGATAAGGCCGATACCACGAGCAGAAGGCTTGCATGTCAAAGCGAAACTTGACTCAACTATTCAAACAAAAGCGGCGGAGAAGAAAAAGCCCAGCATTCAAAGACGGCAACAAAAACAGGACAGTAGGAGCAGAAGCTGGGTTGATGGAGCGGTAGAAAATTAAAAATCGCATGTGGTAGCAAAGCATCCAAGAATTTCGTAATGGACAGTCGACATTGCTACCTTCCGGCACTTTTAGGTAAGGAAGGTATTGTTTTTGGTCAAAAAATTCAATGATGAGTTTTTAGTGAATAAATACGTTTTAGGGTCCCTACAATCCAATTTTAACATTTTTAGGATGATGTCTCTATGTACAGTAAAATTTTTGAAAGATGTCCGATCAAGGTTGTCTACGAATTGTATGAATTCAAATTTTTGCTCCGCCCATCATGACAAATTCAGTAGTATCGTTTGCTTAGTTTTTATGAGGGTACGTAAGATACTACTGTTATTTTATTATTATAAAAATATATATTACAGGAAAAACATTCAAAATTCAAAAATAAGTCAACTAGTAAGTTTATAAGCAAATGTAAAACCAAATATGTTAAAAATAAGGTACTGACACAATGTCAGTGTCAGTGCCTCTGACAGAATATAACGTTATACGTACGGCTATGAATCCAGGTAATGTATCTGAATTAATAAATAAACTTACGTTACAGCGAAAGTATTATCAACAACGAGCATCGTTTATAAATGGAATGTCCTAACTTAGTCGAAACAATATGAATTTTTGAAAGACAAGCGTGTTATATCCATCCTTATCACACAGTCTTACAGCCTTTGCAAAAGAAAGAGATAAATGTATGCCTATTTGTTAATTCGTTCGTGATACAGGTGGCCTTGACCGGACATCTTTCAAAAATTTTACTGTATGTATTCATGTGTGTGACTGAAGTTTCGGATCGCATAACTTCAATGCCACGATTCCAAAAGTTATAATTTTTTCATATTTCTCAAGTTTACATCCAGAAGAACAACTTGATTAGATTTAACAGTTAAGTTAGATTTACTGACATTTAACGTTATTATAACTAAAAGAATATATTATTCTCTATACGATTTGATTGCATTTTATACTTCATATTCAATAGATATAGAGTTAAAGAAATTAAATTTTATAAATCAGCCAGCTATGCTAAACATGGAAACTACTAATATATTTATATAATTCAAATTGACAGATGTTAGTATAAATAAAAAGTAATTTAATGTGGCAGAGATGAGGATGTTGAAATAGATGTTGGAGAAGACACGGAAAGATAGGTAAGGAAATAACTCTACTGTTACAAGTTATTAGAAAGATACAAGCGAGATGATTACATTGGTTTGAAAATGTCATGAGGAGAAATGGAGAATATATTGGACGAAGAATGAATAAGAAATATGGATAATAGAAGCTTGAAGAAACTGAGGAAGACCAAAAATAAGATGGAAGGACTGTATTGCGGAAGACTTGAGAGAAAATGAACTGAATGAGAACGACACGTAAAACAGAAATGAGTGGAAGAAGAAAATAAAAAATAACGACCCCTAATGAATGGGGAAAGCTAAAGAAGAAGAAGATGTTAGTGTCAAGTGCAATTTGCTGGAAATTTAGAATCTTTTGCAAGAAAATTTATATATGGAATTTATACATAATACACAAGATTGACGGAAGGTATTGTGCTTGCCACAAAAGTTTTTTTTTATTAATTTTGTTTAGTTATTATATAAAATCAAAGGATTAGTTACTGTTTTTGTATTGTTTATTCTATTTTTGCCGTGCATATTTTAAGTAAATAAATAGGAAATCATCAAATATCTCGTGACAATGAAACGTATTTATTTATTTACTTAAAACAATTGATTTTAAAATGTTGAGTTAAAAAAGAAATCAGAAAATTAATTATTAATAAAGTAGTCTCCATTTTCCTTTTTTGCTTGTTAGCTTCCTTCTGAGGTGGAAAATAAGTAAGTAGTTATTTTCTTGGAGTACTTTTTTTTGTTTGTTGAAAGCTTTTTGCTTTAAGACGTGCAAGTAAATTTGAAACACAAGTACAAGCAAAGGTTTCCATTTCTTCCTTTAAAGTATCAAAATTTCATTACGCTCCTTCAACCCGAACTGATTTCAAAGCAACTTTGATTATAATCCATTTGGATTATCAAATTTCTCCTCTTTGCAGTAAGAATTTCATAAATACTATGAAATTCTTACTTAGTTAGAGTATCTGTAGGATCCATACTCATACACACCCACCCATATACACATACTCACACAGAGCAAGCAAATTACTTTCAAAAAGTATTAAGTGCAATTAGAATTACTTTAACCAAGAATCAAATTACTTTTAAAAGTAATTACTGCCCGAGAAAAAGTAATTAAATTACTAATTATTTTTGAATTGTAATTGGCATTTTAATTACATTTTCAATTACTTTATCAAAATAAATCGCACAATTCCTTCCGTCAATTCTATGTACGAGTATTTTGTAAAAATTCCACACAGATTTTTTTTTGCAAACTATTCCATGGGTGTTTTCTTTTTCGGGGAGAAATGAATTGATCTTACCTCGTACTGAACTGAACTAAACTATTCCTAAAAAGAACAGTATGTTTTTTAAAATAATTGAATAAATATGATAAGTATAATGGATGAAATATATATATACCTCTTTTTATTGTCCAAAAGCAATATGTTGCAATAATTGACTGCAAACTTAGAAACACCGTCTTTGCAATAGCAAAATGCACAATATAATATCAAGAATTAATAAAACTACCAACACAAAACGAAACACAAATTATCGACACTAAAATCCAAAAATCTGATGTGGCCAGCACAATACCTTCCGTCAATTCTTTGTAGGTATTATGTACAAATTCCATACATTAATTTTCTTGCAAAAGATCCTACATTTCCTGTAAAATTATTTCATAAACAAAATACGTAAATGACACTTGATACTGACATCTTCTTCTTTAGCTTTTCCCATTCATTAGGGGGTAGCTATTTTCTATTTTCTTCTTGCACTCATTTTTGTTTTGCGTATCGTCCTCATTCAGTTCCTTTTCTCTCAAGTCGTCTGCAATACAGTTTTTCCACCTTCTATTACTAAGCTATTCATTCTTCTTCCAATATATTCATCTCTCCTCATGACATGTTCAAACCAATGTAATCGTCTCTCTTATATATTTCTAGAAACTTATAACACAGGAGTTATTTCCCTTATTCTTTCATTCATTTACTTTTTATTGATACTGACATCTGTCAATTTGAATTATTTGAATATATTAGCAGTTTCCATGGTTAAATTAGCAAAGCTGGCTGATTTATGAAATTAATATTTTTATAATTCTTTAACTCTATATCTGTTGAATATGAAATATAAAATGCAATCAAATCGTATAGAGAATAATATATTCTTTAAGTTATAATAATATTTAACTGAGTTTTTCAAGAAAAACTGTTAAAATCTTCAAATGTGGATAATTCCGGTTGACCAATTATAACCAAAATCTAATCAAGTCTGCATATGGTTATACGGAAGGGGAATACGCTAGAATTGTAATTTTTGGAATTCTAGTATTGGAGATATCGTTGACGAAGCCGCGATCACATACACACACACACACACACACACACACACACATATACACATACAGACATCATCGTAAAAATAGTAAAATCGTATTGTAAAGACCCTAAAACGTGCTTATTCATTGAAAATTCACCACCGATTTTTTTGACCAAAGACAATACCTTCCTTACCTAGAGGTGACGGAAGGTAAAAATCATCTTTATCTCATGACTGACAGAATGACATGATTATTCAAATAATTCGTATATCAGAAATTAATGACGTGGGGGTCAACTCGGAGATACAGAGTGTATATTGGTTAATTAGAAACACATATTAAACTAGAAAAATTTTGAATGAACTAGGCGTTATTTCATGATGACTAAATCGTACAAAGTATGAGGTTAATTTTACGTAAAGTAAAAATCCATACGTACCTTATTTCCTTCTTCTTCAAGTATACAATTTAATTTAAAGTTAACGATGTCTACATATCACATACCTACAGTTTCTGTACTCGTATTAAGCTATAACAGTAACAACCCATAATGATGACGATAAAAGTAAGGTGTGTGCAACTTTTCATTGTCAGGATTTGTTATGCCCTAGATATTCCTACTCGTACAGTGTACTTTGTCGAAGCTAATGCTAGCTGTTTTGTAAGGAAGTGTGTGTACAGCATGGACTAATGCACTCCACAGATGACATATCTTCACAGCGCACGCAAGCAGGATCATCGAAGCAAAAATGTCGTTATACCTGCATAGCAAGATGATAGTAGGTATTAATCAGGGAGAGTAATATGTTACTTCCTCATTAATTTACGAGAAAGCGAGGAAAAGAAACAAAGGAATTGAAATTGTTTTTAATATTATGTATGTAATGCAAATTCAATGACAATAAAGTTCTTATAACTTAAAAACCGTATACCAAAAATCCGTTCCTTTAATAAACTGACGATGTTTAAAATTCAGGAGCTTTTTGGCAAAAAAAACCTTAGTCCGTTTTTTTGAATTTGAGATAATCGAAGATACAACTTTCTAGCTTCTTCACTGTACTGTTCAAAGGATTTCTTTAAATATTATTCAATGTTGAAAATAAACATTGATAAGCAATTACGCAAAATTAATCATTTTAATCTCTCGGTAAGAGAGATATATCCAATACCTCATGAATCCATCATGCCAAAAATCACAATCACATATCCAGATTTTAATGAATTAGTACGATTTAAGGTTCCTACAATCCGATTTTAACATTTTTACGATAAAGCGTGGATGAATGCGTATGTGTGGATGTTGGAAGGACGATTTCTCAAAAACTATAAGACTTAATATCTACTTAACTACGTATTTCTCAATCTGATATGAATGGGAAGAGTTGATAAGGTTTTTAAAGCAACTGGATAACCGGAAGTAACAAATTCTTAAAAAAAAAATCTCCTAAATATTATTTTTTGTAAAATTTTGTTCGTGCAAATATTAAAAATTAAATTCTCTATGTGATACATTTAAATATTTTATTATATCTTTTATTGATTTAGATATAAAAGAATCGTTGTATAAAATAATCTATTGCAATAAATCTCACAGTCCGAATAATGCCATGGAAACCAATTGAAAAATTGAAATGTTTGTAACTGACAGATAAATATCAGTGCCAGAAATACTGAAGACTTTTTCTGGGAAGTACATATACAGAGTGTTATCTTTTAGTGAACCCAGCAAATATCTCGCTTATTTATTAAGTTAATAATTTCTTTCATATAACATGATTTATACAGAAACATGTAAGCTACTTGATGACGGATTTACATTTATGATACCACTTCCGGTTTATTAGTAATTAATATCAACTTTGAAATTTCAAATGGAACATACTATATTTTTTTACAAATTTGAAAAGTACATCAAATTTGCTTTACAATCATGTAAAATAATACATATGTTACATTATTAAAAAGTAAATTGGCGGGTATTTTTTTATACACCTAGTCGAAAAGAGAATAGTGAGCCATGACTGTGGCTTGAAATAAAACAATGAACTAAAACAATTGTAACTATTATTATTAAACGAAATAATATTTTTACCGTGTTATAATTGTTTTAGTTAATTGTTTTATTTCAAGCCACAGTCATGGCTCATTATTCTCTTTTCTACTTTTAATACTTTACTTTTTAATAATGTAACATAAGAATTATTCTGACATAGGCACCCATATCTGCTTGCCAAGGCCAACAAACTCACATGACTGCTCGCGCTCTATACTTATGTAACCAAAAACGGAAGTGGCGAGAGGTATTGTGCTGGTCACAACACATTTTTATAGGATGTATTTGTAGGTACGCCCAAACTTTAAATTGTAATAACATGTAAATAAAGAGAAACAGTGTTACCAAACTGTTTGGCATCCTTGAAAATAGTTGCTTTATATGTAACTCATATTTATAATTTTTTTATATTACTGATTACCTATTTATTTTATTTATCTCTAATCTAAACAATAGTTATTCTTACCTAGTACATGCTGTAACTCCAGAATACTTTATAAAATGATCACTCGTTATTTTAGTACGTCAGAAATTATGTAGACGGTGAAACTCTTCTTGCGGACCGGTACCGGTCCGTGGACTTACGGTTGAGATTTCTATAGTATACATTTAAAGCGAAAGATTGGTCAATGTAATATGCAGTAATATTATTCCATATTCGATATTCTGATATTTTAGTATTTTAACGATATACAGACAAGCTAACCAATAAAATCAAACTATTATTTGTTCAACCACAGCATTCAATGATCCGATTATTTTTGTCTATCGAAATAGATTTATAAATAACACAAACAATAATAGAATTCCAGTCAAAAAGCAATATATTTTGCTTATAAGTTTTTGAGAGCAGGATTTGAACCCTTAACCTTTTACTTGTTAAGAATGTTAAGCAAGTGCACTGCCCATTTCTTCGTAATGGAAGGAATGGCGGAATGAAATATATTACGTGTTTCCGTTTCTGAATCGCCAAGCAGCGTAGATGCTCGGCAGCCTAGAAAGACTCCGTAGTTTCTACAAAAGAATCTCTTGGCAGTCTTGGCCACTGACTGCTCCGAATTGATTTACTATTCTCTACTCCCTTGCCGTTCATTTACTATATTACATCGAATAAATAGACTTGTTTACTAATTTAAGAGATAGGTTATAAATCTTTATTGTCTTCAGGTGATCAGCTAACCTGAAACTTGGAAGAAATTAATTACTTTCACTGGCACTTTTACTACAAGGATTAATTCCAAATTAATTATTTCTTGCGTAGTAATTCCTATACTTAATTAAAAGATTAATTTTATATTAGCAATCTAAAATGGAATGTGAGGCCACCGATGCATCGCGAATAGAAAAACGTCTACATGTTGCGAGCAAAGACCGAAACGAGATGAAATATGCTAAACTACTATTTAACAGGGCCTTATTATCGCCACGGCCTCGTGCCCGCTTTGGCATAGGGCCCACAAGGCCCGTTGCTATGAAATATTTTTTAATTTACGTATTTTGTTTTTCAATATTTATTTCCTATTATACCAAGATATAAAGAATCTACTTTATTTCTAATAAGACTAATACAATGTATAATTCATGCAGACATTATTTTCTAGACTTATTAGTTGATAAAGATTAATTTATTGGAAAACAAGGTTCAGTTGTTCGAAATTCTGTCCGAGGCCCCGAGATCACATGGACCTCGCATATTCAAATACGTAAGAAAATTTGATAATAGAATCTTTTTTACCTTCCGTCACCTGTAAGTAAGGAAGGTATTGTCTTTGGTCAAAAAATTCAATGATGAGTTTTTAGTGAATAAGTACGTGATTTTACCATTTTTACGATGATGTCTATCTGTATGTATGTATGTATGTATGTATGTGACTAAATTTTCGGATCGCATAACTTCAATACCACGATTCCAAAAGTTATAATTTTTTCATATATTTCAAGTTTATATCCAGAAGAACAAGTGATTAGATTTTGGTTATAAATGGTCAACCGGAAGTACCCTCATTTGAAGATTTTGATAGTTTCAAGTATTTCAAATATTTTTTTTTATTTGAAATACATTTTTGTATTTAAAATACACAAATATTTGAAATATATTAAATTAAAAGTATAAGTATTTGAAATATTGGTATATTTCCAATACTACAAAAATAATTCTATTTTATCAACAAGTATTTTATACAATACTGGGTTTTACAATAATATATATTTTTATATTAATAAAATAACAGTGGTATCTTATGTATCCTCATAAAAACTAAGTAAATGACACTACTGAATTTGACAGACTGGGCTGAGCTATAACCATAATTTATACAAGTCGTAGATGACCTTGATCGGACATCTTTTAAATTTTTACTGTAAATAGGTAGAGATGTAGATTTATGAGTCTTATTATTTTATGGAAGGGGGCCTCCACTTTTATATATTCGGCTCTAGTCCAAATGATAACGGGGAAAACAAAGAAAAAAAATGGAATTGGAAGGGTTAAAACAGGTGACATTACAAACAAATCCAAAAAAGGTTAGCAGTTTGTAATTTCAACTACAATGTAATAATGCATATAATAGTTTAATTACAGAGTAGAGAGTGAAAATATTCAATGATTTGGTATTGACATATAGAAACAATTAAATGAACAATAGAATTAAATGTATGTTAACAAAAGGTCGCGTCATTTAAACACAATAGTGTCGATAATTTCGCAGTACACCAATTTTAATTTAAAATATTTCCAACAGAAAAAGCAAACTCATTATTACATTATGTGTATTTCATTACTATCTTAAATTATCCCCTCGACATTTTATCCGATGGCGACCTAGGAAAAAGATGAAAGAATTATTACCCCAATTTTCATAATCCAGCCTAAAATAAACCCGACGTTATTGATGAAACCAGCTAAAAAACCTTGGGGATACGCGTCGAAAAAAGAAATTATATCCAAAGTATACAGAACGCGATTCTTGCGAAAAAATATCCATAAAAACTGGGAAAATATTCGGGGTGTAGCATCATCCACACTAATTATGGAGAGATAAGGCACAGGGCGACGTCCCGGGACGCCCTTCATCTTAATTTCAAAGCGTCGCGATGACTGAAATCACACCACGCACAAAGCCTTCTATTACCAAAGAAAGAAATGAGTACAGAAATCTTGAATGTGGATTTAGCTTTAATACACTGGAAAAAGAATAATAACGTATGTTTCGTAAAGTTTTGGCTCAAAGTTCAACAATTTTTACCTTCCGTCACCTTTAGGTAAGGAAGATATTGTCTTTGGTCAAAAAATCCAATGATGAGTTTTTAGTGAAAAAGTACGTTTTAGGGTCCATATAATACGATTTTACTTTTTTTACGATGATAGTATGTACAGTAAAATTTTCTAAAGATGTCGGATCAAGTTCATCTGTATCATGAACGAATTAACAAATAGACATACATTTATCTCTTTCTTTTGTAAAGGCTATAAGAGTGTGCGATAAGGATAGATATAACACGGTTGTCTTTCAAAAATTCATATTGTTTTGACTAAGTTACGACATTCTACTTTAAACCGATGCTGGTTGTTGATAATACTTTCGCTGTAACGTAAGTTTATTTATTAAGTCAGATACATTATCTTGATTCATAGCCGTACGAATTACATTATTTTTTGTCAGAGTCACTGACACTGACATTAGGTCATTATCTTATTTTTAACATATTTGATTTTACATTTGACTGTAATATATATTTTTATAATAATAAAATAACAGTAGTATCTTATGTACCCTCATAAAAACTAAGCAAACGATACTACTGAATTTGTCATCTTGGGCGGAGCAAAAATATGAATTCATACAATTCGTAGAAAACCTTGATCGGACATTTTTCAAATTTTTTACTGTATGTATGTGAGTGTGTGTGTGTGTGTGTGTTTCTGTGTGGTGTGTGTGTGTGTGTGTGTGTTTCTGTGTGTCTGTGTATGTGTGACGAAAATTTCGGAACGCATAACTTCAATACCACGATTCCAAAAGTTATATTTTTTTCATTTTTCTCAAGTTTACATCCAGAAGAACAACTGATTCGATTTTGGTTTTTGGTCAACCGGAAGTACCCTCATTTGAAGATTTTAACAGTTTTTCTTCAAAAACGCAGTTAAATATCATTTATTGATATTTAACGTTATTATAACTTGAAGAATATATTATTCTCTATATGATTTGATCGCATTTTATACTTCATATTGAATAGATATGGAGTTATAGAATTATAAAGATATGCTAACCATGGAAACTGCTAATATATTCAAATAATTCAAATTGACAGATTTCAGTATCAATAGGTGCGTTCAATGAAGTAAGCAGTTTAAGCAAATGCGTGGTAAGCAAACGAGACTTGTTGCTTAGTATACGGAAAGATTTGCTAGCTATATGACGAACTGATATTCACAAATGTCATCGAGAAAATTATACATTTGTCAAATATAACATGTGTATCTCTCATATCCCTTTTATTGGTCTGGAAAGTTATACAAAATGAATTTATAGATACGTACAGTTATTTGAGATACAAGAGAGACGATTACATTGGTTTTAACATGTCACGAGGAGAGATGGAGAATATGTTGGAAAAAGAATGAATAGCTTAGATATTTCTATGCTGAAGGTTAAAGAAACAGAGGAAGACGAAAGGTAAATTGGAAGGACTGTATTGCAGAAGACTTGAGAGAAAAGAAACTGAATAAGAACGGCACGCAAAACAGAAATGAGTGGAAGAAGAAAATAAAAAATAGCTGCCCGTAACGAATGGGAAAAGCTAAAGAAGAAGAAGATGTCAGTGTCAAGTGCAATTTGCATAGTTTGTTCATGAAATAATTTTACTGGAAATTTAGAATCTTTTGCAAGAAAATTTATGTATGGAATTTATACATAATACACAGGATTGACGGAAGGTATTGTGCTGGCCACAACAATTTTTTTAAGTTTGATCTCTTTCTTCTAAGAAAGCTTTAAAACATTGCAGTAATAAAAATAATAATTATTAGAATTGTTTCTTTTAATCTTCCCGCGCTATAAGTTTAGTGACAAAGTAGTGCAATTTTCTTTCAATTGTTTCGTGAAATTGAATACCTCGTAGAAATTAAATTATTTGTCTCGTGCGTACGTGAGTCGACTAGAGGGCTCTGCAGTCTGTACTTTTAATATATGTATGTCTTTTGTTCTCTTGTAATTAAAACGATTTGAATGTGTAACTGTATCATAAAGTATCTTTTGACAGATTTAATTAAAATAAAAGAGTGGGGCATTACCGAGAATGACTAAGTACGTATTATTCTCGAAATAAAAGATTTACCTGCTTCACGTAATGAAATTAATTAAATAGTAAAACCAACAGAACTAAAATACTCCAGACATAATATTCTTTTAGATTAAATTTCTCAATTTACGTTTAAATGTCATAGAAAAGTGTCTGCGATATTTTTTTATCAAAATAAGATAATTGGTGCTACTAATAGATTGAAGATTCAAATTCAGCTCAAATCTGTTAAATATACAGGGTGTTAATTAAATAGCGGGTCATATACGTTTAACTTGGCGAATCAGTTTTTCCTTGTGCAAAACTTCCCAAATAATTTTAGACAAAATACTTTATGTAAATGTGAATAATTAAATTCTACATCTAAATCAGTGAACAGATTTTGTTTTTCACATTTAGTAACCCGTAGAATTCAATTTAAAGTTTTATAAATATTTCTCATTTGTAGTAATAGGCATGGAATAAAAATAAAATTATAAAGAAATGCATAGCGTTTGAACTATCAGAAATTCGATTTTCATATAATTATGTTCTATACCTGTCTTTATACATATTTTTTCTACAGTCTACATAGAAAGTAGCCATTTGTGCTCTCTTTTGTTAACGCAAAATGTCACTTTGCCGCTCTAGCGCGACAAAGTAGAAAAAACGCTCGCTGTCAAAATTTGTACCTATACAATATTGAGAAATATCACTTGTCTACATTCTTAATGGAAACGTTTAATCAGGAACTAATGATACTGTAGTGACACATTTACCACCTTTACAAATCAATATGACATATAACTGCTCTGTCGGTATTATGAAAATAAAATATGGCATTCTTTTACAAACACGAAAGTATAAAATGTTTTAGATCAGGTCAATAGAATGGGAAATAACGATAAATTAAAATTAAATATAAAAGACGTTTTTTCTTTATATTAATCCTTATTAATTGAGTAGTAGTGTAAGTACAAAGTGTACATTTTATTATTTTTTGTTATGGTAGCGACTGTAGAAAAAATCCTGTGTATGTTTCGACCGCAAATGGACATTGTCGATTTCGAGAGAATGCCGCGCGACAATGTCCTATTTTGCGCTCTTAATACACAAATAGCTATTGTTTCTGTATTCTACATCTATAAAAATGAACAGATTTTATTTATTTTTCTTTTGTAACCAGCAAAATAGAAATTTTGACAGTTCAAACGATATGCATATCTTTGCAATTTTGTTTAAACTCCATAGCTATCACTAAAAATCTGTTGTGGCCAGCACAATACCTCTCGCCACTTTTGGTTACATAAGTACAATGCGCGAACAGTAATGTTACATTTTTGGGCTTGACTAGCAGATGTGTGGGCCCGTTTCAGAATGATAATTAGTAATTATGTACATAGATGTCAAATGTCAGAATTTTACATTAAAAATTTCAAGATTTTCTAAATTTACGTAGTTAATTTATCACCAGGAGTTTAAAATTTACTTGTCGTATGCCTTAGATATTTAACATTTAATTGTGCTCCACATGGAATTAGAAAATCACTAAATTTAGAATGAGAAAATATGATATTTGACATCTATATACATAATTACTAGCTATCATTCTGACATGGGCCCCCATATCTGCTTGACAAGGCCAACAAAATCACAAGAGTGCTCGCGCCCTATTGTATTTAACATTTCTTGTATACCTACACTCTACACCAAAAATTCTACTTACGCATATACTCGTATCTATTCCTTATATTTAGATTGTTTAATTTTAAATTCATTTTATGAAGAAATTTTGTCCTCTTCTAAATTTTCGAAATGTTTCCAATTCATTGTCAGGATTGACAGTATTTTTGAAGGATATATGTAATATACCTATAATATTAAATATTTAGCTATTAATACTTTAAGAAATAATATAATGTATGTACTTCCCAGAAAAAGTCTTCAGTAATGTCTCCGGATTTCTGACACTGACATTTATATGTCAGTTACAAACAATTTAAATTTTCAACTATTTTCCATGGCCATTCTTTCGGCTGTAAAATTTATTATAACAGATTATTTTACATATTATATTTCTTTTATCTCTAAATCTATAGAATATATAATAAAATATTTAAATGTACCAGATACAGAATTTAATTTTCTTTAATATTACCAAGAAAAAATTCAAAAAATATTATTTAGAAGATTTAAAGTCTTATAGTTTTAGAGTAACCGTCCTTCCAACATCCCACACACACACACACACACACACACACACACACACACACACACACACACACACACACACACACACATACACACACACACATCCACACACACACACACACACACACACACACACACACACACAGACATCATCGTAAAAATGTTAAAATCGGATTGTATGGACCTTAAAATGTGCTTATTCAATAAAATCTGAATATGCGATTTTTAGCATGAATCCATTACCTCTCTTAGCGAGCGGCAAAAATGAGCAATGTTTATAAAATTTCGAATTGGATTTTACAAAGTTATTAAATAATCTGTTTACTGATTTAGGTGTAGAATTTAATTATCTACAGCTTTTATTTGAAACATTTTGGCTAAAATTAATTGGGATTTTTTGCGCAAAGAAAAATTGATTTCCCATGTTAAACGCATATGCCCTGCTTTTTAATTAACACTATGTATAATTAAAAATTGTAAATTCAAATTAAATTATTGTTTTTAAAATAAATTGTTCTATTTTGCGTCTGTAACAAATCTATTACAGCACTCAATAAAGTTCTTTATACTTGTCGTCAGATAAGTATCCTGTTCAATTTTGAAAATGTTAAGTTATGAAGAAGTGACAACACCGCAGGGCAGTCCATACTTCTTTGACGGCGAATATAATAGCTGACGAGGGCTCCATTAGAGTTGACACAAGTTGTAAATTGGTGAAACTAAACGTAATTTTGTAATTTTTATTATATTGTTTGTTTCAAGGACAAATTCGCAATTTTGATTTTTGCAGTTTGTGCTTGTATTAAATGACTTTAGTCAAAGTATCTTTCGGTAGATGGCTCTGTGGGTAGTAACTTACCTCCACAGGCTTTTTAGCTTCGTAGATGATCATATTATCGCCGCCAGCACAACGAGTCGTTGTCTCTGCTCCACGAGTCCTTCACTGTGGAACGGACAGAGGCCACAGGTTATACTACACTGGTGAGCACGAAATGGTGGTTACTTGTTGTGCTGGCCAACTTCTGATGATGGCTCCATTGGAGTTTACTCAGAAGTTGTAAACTAATGAAACTAGACGTAACTTTGTAATTTTTACTGTAATAGGGTATTCATTTTTAAGAGGCCACCATTGCGATCTGGAGAACTATAAGAGATACGAAGTTGGTTAAATTAGTAAAGAATCTCTATTTTATATGGATATTTCAATGATAAATTGAAAAAAAAATTCATCCAGTGGTTCTCAAAATATGGATATCACTTTGTTATTTGAAATAGAAACATATACTTTTTATTTGCTCATTCAATAGAGCTCTTTATTCTGAATCCAACGATATACAATTTTCATATCCTTACATAACATATTTTCGAAAAAAAAAAATAATGAGGTTATGAATTAATTCCCTCAAATATGATATTACTTAGAGTGCCATGACAGAAAAAAGTGAATATTTTGTTTATTGCTACTTCTGTTAAATGAAAATTGTCCTCTTCATATCATTTTTAATAAAAATGGATCAATTCACACACGACGAAAATGTTGATATGTTCGAAATTCACTTTTTTTAGTCATGGCAGTCTAAGTAATATCATATTTTGGAGGAAATAATTCAAAATTTTATTAATTTTTTTCTCGAAAATTTTGTTATGTAGGGTTATGAAAATTATACAGGGTGTTCTTTTTTCAGTGGTTACCATTGCGATCTCGAGAACTAGAAGAGATACGATGTTGGTTAAATTAGCAAAGAATCTCTATTTCACATAGGTATTTCAATGATAAACTGAAAGAAGAAATTCAACCAGTGGTTCTCAAAATATGGATACCAACTTTTTTATTGTAAATAGAAATATATTTTTTATTTGCTCATTGAATAGAGCTCTTTATTCTGAATCCAACAATATAAAATTTTCATACTTTTATAATAAAGTTTTGAATTAATTTTTCCTAAATATGATATTAATTAGAGTGCCATAAATGAAAAAAGTGAACATATTTAAAAAAGAACTTTATTTTCAATTAAATGATTTAGTGTTTATAAAAACTGCTCAAAATTATCTCCATTTTTATTAATCATAACTGAATTCTCCATTTTAAATTTTTCCTACCTTTTCGTCATGTGTGAATTGATCCATTGTTAGGTATTAAAAATGATATGAAGAACAATTTCTCATTTGACAGAAGTAGCAATAAACAACATATTCACTTTTTTCATTCATGGCACGCTAATTAATATCATATTTAAGGGGAAGTAATTCAAAGCTTTATTAATTTTTTTTTCAAAATTTTTGTTTTGTAAGGGTATGAAATTTTTATATTGTTGGATTCAGAATAAAGAGCTCTATTGAATGCACAAATAAAATAAAAAATGTTTCTATTTAAAATAAAAAAGTTGGTATTCATATTTTGAGAACCATTGGTTGAATTTCTTTTTTCAGTATATCTTTGAAAAACCTATGTGAAATAAAGATTCTTTGCTAATTTAACCAACTTCGTATCTCTTCTAGTTTTCGAGATCGCAATGGTAGCCACTTAAAAATGAACACCCTGTATATCGTTGGATTCGGAATAAAAAGTTCTATTAAATGAGGAAATAATAAGTATATATTTCTATTTAAAATAAAAAAAAAGTTGATATCCAGATTTTTCAGTTTATCATTTACTCATGTAAAAAAAAGATTCTTTGCGAATTTAACCAACTTCGTATCTCTTATAGTTCTCGTACAATTTATTTTTTAAGGTTGCTGGCTATGAATATCAAAAAATAACAAATGTCAAATTTCGCTAAATAAACGAACACAAATGATTGTTACGAGATTTATTTTGATATAATTTTAAATTCAAAAGTAAGAATAAGAAGTAGATAAGAAATATAGTAATAAAGTTATTGGTGTTACAAAAATAAAGTTAGAGTTTGATTTTCCAACTTTACATTAGTATCACCAAAACTAACACCAAATTCCCTAAATTTTGAAACTACGATTTTTTATATAAAAATGTCATAAAAGGCACAAAATAGTATAAAGAACTTCCTTCTCACACAATAAAATAACTATTGTGAATTGTTCTTTAATATACTATTATATAAATATAAATTTCGAATTATTTGTTTTGATGAAAACGTAAAACTATTCTAAACCTGGGTTCGTATAGTTCTGCATTTGTCATGATCCTATATAATTTTTATTTCTTTCCTTGTATCTTTTTAAAAAATTCTTGTTCTCCTTGATCTTGATATCTGTAATGTGCAAACCCTAAATGTGAAATTTATAACGAAGAAAAATTTCGCATCTGATAAGTTACAAAGGTTGCTTTGATCCAGGATTATAATAACCAAAAAAGTCAATAAATTTTGAATGGGATTTTTAGGTTAAACCTTTTCTTTTAATCAAAGCGAGGTTCTAATTAAAAGTGCGAAATACATTCCCGGTTCGAACACAAGATTTTTGATTGCCTTTTGTTTCACAGTTTCAAAGCCACCCATGTTTTACTTTGCTTTTGATGTTTAAAGTTGTTTAATTAGATTGTTTTTGTTTTTTATCTTTGGGTATGGCGTTGATAGCTTTTGTTTGTGTGATGAAAATTATTATTTTGAATACTGTTTTGAAGTGTAATATCATGTATTATTTATATAATGATTTTTGTTGTTAACAACAAAATTTCAAGTAATTATGAATACAAAGAGCAAGTGTAATTATTCTTCGCGTTTTAATTTAGAAAAAGGCGGTGCGGGCTTTTTATAATACATGGGATTTTTTATTGTTATTAAATGCGTTATTCATCATTGCCCTTTTGAGATTGTGTTTGAAGTTTTGCGAAATATGAACCAGTAATTCTACATTCAAGTTTTAATAAATTATAACATTACCTCATAACAACAGCATTTTCATAATTATTTATTTTTTAGAGATAAAAAAAAAACATTTCGAATTATATGTATAAAAAATCTAATGTAGCCAACACAATACCTCACGCTTAATTTAATTTTTAGTCATGTAAATACTTAAAATTAAAATAAATTTAAATACCGGGTTCAATGAATCCCGACTGATGCCAAATATTTCGAATTTTAAATGGCACAAAAATGACCCCTGTGGTGCACTCTCCACGCCAGCAATAAGTGCTCGTGAGGTGACACCTGGTAATTATTTGTATCGTGCGAGCGTTTACCTAGTGTCACCCCATGGGCACTCATTTCTGGCGTGGAGAGTGCACCACAGGGGTCAATTTTGTGCCATTTAAAATTCTAAAATATTTGGCGTCGGACGGAATCGAACCCGTTCCCAAGATTTGCGTGAAATGACGCCTGGTAAATTTAGTAGTAGTAGTTTTACCCATTCGTTAGGGGGTGGCTATTTTTTATTTTCTTCTTCCACTCATTTTTGTTTTACGTGTCGTTCTCATTCAGTTCCTTCTCTCTTATATCTTTCTAGATACTTCTAACACTAGAGTTACTTCCCTTATTCTTTCATTCATTTACTTTTTATTGATACGGCCTACTGACATCTGTCAATTTTAATTACCTGAATATATAATCAGTTTCCATGGTTAAGTTAGCATAGCTGGCTGATTTATGAAATTTATTATCTTTATAATTCTTTAACTTTATATCTGTTGAATATGAAATATAAAATGCAATCAAATCGTATAAAGAATAATATATTCTTTAAGTTATAATAATAATTTCAAGAAAAACTGTTAAAATCTTCAAATGTGGGATACTTCCGGTTGACCAAGTATAACCAAAATCTAATCAAGTCTGCATATGGTTGTAAGGAAGAGGAATACGCAAGAATTGTAATTTTTGAAATTCTAGTATTGGAGATATCGCGACGGAACACGCACACACACACACATACACACACGCATCGCACACACGTCCACACACACATACAGACATCATCGTAAAAATAATAAAATCGTATTGTAAAGACCCTAAAACGTGTTTATTCAATGAAAAATCACCATCGAATTTTTTGACCAAAGACAATACCCTCCATACCTAGAGGTGACGGAAGGTAAAAACGATGTTCAACTGTGTTTTGGGATGGAATTGGAAACGGAAAGAAACAATCTTTCGGACTTGCAGTAAATAATAAAATTTAATCTTGCCGATGTATCGACTATACTATAGTCTTCTTCAGAGCTAGAATGATCAAATTGTTATTCACATGCGTTTTCATTTCAACTTGTGCATTCTAGCCCTGAAGAAGACTATATTATAGTCGAAATGTCGGCATTAATAAATTTTATTATTGATCGCAAGTCCGAAAAATTGTTTCCTTCCGTTTCCATCTCCAAACCAAATTAATAACTGAATTGTTAGGTCACACTCAAATAAAATTAACATAGACAATTACACTTTTAAGAGCATGTAGCTCGAAAATGGCGCGTTTCCCGATATGATTTTATTAGAAAAAATTGTCTATTTTACATTCCTTACATACTCTATATATTTGAACACATATTCATTAACACCCTGTATAATATCATTAATGATTTATTATTAATTAATTATTTTCTTGGTGGTGACATTGCCGTACTGTCGATGTTAATGAACAGGTGGTTCTCGGTCCAACTCATGTTGTATGAAAGTTTTATTGGCGCGTAGCTTCATTGACAGGTCACGCAGGGAGAAATGTCCTTCGTTCAACATAGGGCTATCCTTCATCGACGTTTCTTCCAACACCCAAGGCTCGAGTAAACTTCAACTCTGTCGCTACATTCATCATCTTAAACATTAACTCTGTACTTTACACGATAACTTTGATAATACAAGAAGTTACAACGTAAAACACAAGTTATTTTAGTTAGCGATTTGATAGGTATATTTCCAGGTACTAACAAAATGAAAATAGGCGATGGGAAATAAGCAATATGACATCTGGTGGTATTTTCGGAACTATAGTTGACGGGATAAATTATACACGTGACATTTTCTTGAATGTATAAACACAAGTGTTATCTATTATGTTTATAATATTTACGTTTACATATGTAATATCTCTTAATATTATACACTTATATAACTACAATTAGTAAATGTCAAATTATCCCGTTAACATTAGTTCCACTTTGGCGCTGCGATCTTATTTCCCATCGCCTATAACAACAATAAGACAATAATAATGTTCATTTCAAATTCATGGCAAAGAGCTAAAATAACCAAAATAGAAACCATAATAAAAAAATCTGATGTGGCCAGCACAATACCTTCCGTCAATCCTGTATGTTATATATAAATTCCATACATAAATTTTCTTGCAAAAGATTCTAAATTTCCAGTAAAATTATTTCATAAACAAACTGTGCAAATTGCACTTGATACTGCCTTCTTCTTTAGCTTTTCCCATTCGTTAGAGGTCGCTATTTTTTATTTTCTTCTTCCACTCATTTCTGTTTTGCGTGTCGTTCTCATTCAGTTCCTTTTCTCTCAAGTCTTCCGCAATACAGTCCTTCCATCTTATCTTTGGTCTTCCTCTGTTTCTTCAACCTTCTATTACTGAGCTATTCATTCTTCACCCAATATATTCTTCATTTCTCATCATGACATTTTCAAACCAATGATTTCATCTCGCTTGTATCTTTCTAGAAACTTGTAACACTAGAGTTATTTCCTTACCTATCTTTTCGTGTCTTCCCCAACATCTACTTCAACATCCTCATCTCTGCCACATAATTTACTTTTTATTGATTCTGACTTCCCTCAATCTGAATATATTAACTATTTTCATGGTTAGCATAGCTGGCTGAATTATAACATTTAATTTCTTTATAATTCTTTAATTCTAAATCTATTGAATATGAAGTATAAAATGCAATCAAATCGTATAGAGAATAATATATTCTTTAAGTTATAATAACGTTAAATGTCAATAAATCAAATTTAACTGTTAAATCTTCAAATGAGGCTACTTCCGGTTCACCAATTATAACTAAAATCTAATCAGTTGTTCTTCTGGATGTTAACTTGAGGAATACGAAAATAATATAATTTTTGGAATCGTGGTATTGAAGTTGTGCGATCCGAAACTTTCCTCACACGCACACAGACAGACACACACACACACACACACACACACACACACACACACATATATATATATATATATATATATATATATATATATATATATATATACATATATCATCGTAAAAATGGTAAAATATAGGGACCCTAAAACATGCTTATTCACTATAAACTCATCATTGAATTTCTTGACCAAAGACAATACAATACCTTCCTTACCTAACGGTGACGGAACGAAAAAATGAAAATGGCAATGCATTGGCCATACTCTACGGAAGCCAAAGAAGAATCTAACGTTGAAGGACGCCTTTTGGTGCCTCTTGCTCCACCGGGGCTACGAGGATAAGAAGAAGAATCAGATACCTATATATCCTTATTTTTGGTTGGTAATGTACTTCGAAAGCAACAGAATGCAAATTGTTCATTTTAAGAACCTTTGATTATTAAAAAATGTTTGTTACGAAATCATAAAATGTTTGATCATTTATTAAAGAAAAGAAGAAAATTTCATTATTCATGAAATAAAATTTACATTTACTCGTGTCCACAAATAACATCACAAAAGCATGCATTAGGGAATTTTATTTGAAATCAATGATCAATTGATGAAACGATAAGAAGAAGAATGAATAAAATAAATGGTCTATTTCTTTGAAGTAAATTTAATAGGGAATTACTTTGCACGTTTAAAGAATAAAGGTTTTATTATGGTTTTCCCATTACCGACGAGGGAAATTTTTATTTTTAAAAATAATTTGATTATGATATTATATTATAGATATATGTATTTATATACAGCGTGAAACACGATAATGGGAAAACAGTTTTTCCATGCGCAAAGTGGGTTATTAGATTTAGACATTAATGATTAAAATAAATGTTTTATTCCCGATAGTATAAAGCGCAGTCAAATCTTACCCCGAACTGTAGTCCACTAAACTACGTTCATTATTTGAAGTTAAGTTAAAATGATATGCAATGTATAAAACGTCCGAATATTACGTTCAACTGAACTAAGTTTAAACTGACTCAGTCGGTAAGTTTACTATGTAACTAACTTCACAGATATTTATGAAATGTCACAAATAAAGTTGTATTATAAGAGGAGAGAGTGCTGTCTGACAAAAAATGTAATTGGGACGAAACAATGCTATATGGAGTACTACGTTGTGTATTACTTGGCCCACAGTAAATTTTTCAATTGAAACAAGATTACCAGATACACTCTAAAATATTCCTCTTGCGAGGTACCTTAGAGGAATTAAAATTTGTAGCATTAAATTGATAAACTTATTTCGAAGTGTGACTTTTTACCTCTCGCTAAGAGAGGTATTGGATTCATGCTAAAAATCGCATACCCAGATTTTTTTGAATAAGCACGATTTAAGGTCCATAGAATCCGATTTTAACATTTTTACAATGATGTGTGTGTGTGTGTGTGTGTGTGTGAGGTTGTTGGAGACACGATTTCTCAAATTGTATAAGACTAAAGACCTGTTTGACTACGGATTCCTCAATCTAACAGTAATGGGAAGAGTTGAATAGGTTCTGGTAACAATTGGACAACCGGAAGTGGTAGTTTCTAAAAAAAAATTTCTAAATATTATTTTTTGAAAATTTGTTACTACAAATATTAAAGATAATTAAATTCTCAATCTAACACACTTATTTTTTTTATTATATCTCGTATAGGTTTGGAGATATAGTATATAATAATATAGAATAAACTGTTGTAATAAATCTCGTTGCCCGAAAAACATTTGCGATATTTAAATTTTTGTAATTGACATGAAAATGCAAAATGTCAGTATCAGATTTTTCTGGGAGGTAAGAGTACATTTAATATATATTATTGTATTATTAATTAATTATATATTTAAATTACAGATGTTAATATTACATATATCCTTAAGAAATACCGTTAATACCGTCAATGAATTTGAAGAATTTTGAACATAATGGAATAGTAGGATAATGTTGTAAAATGTTGAAAACCACCCAGAAAGATGCACACAAGAACAAGATACACAGGAAACTCAACACAGAATTAAGAACAAGAACGTACAAAATTATTTATTTAAACTGAACACAGAACGAAAGCTACAACGAAAACTGAACTGACAAGATGTACACAATAACAAACAATTTATTTATTTATGACATGTTTTTATATTTACTGTTTTAAAGCAAACTATGATTTGAATTACTTTAAACAAACTTGATCCAATTACATATTTACAACACTCCCACTTAATTAGATCGAGATTAAGTTTAATCGTTGCTTTAAAACATTAAATCTTTCTCTTTGCAAACTCTTGGTTAAAAAATCTGCTAACTGTTCTCGCGATGGAACATAGTTCAATTTGATGCAACCATTTTGAACTTCATCTTTAATGAAGTTCCATTTATTATCGATGTGCTTGGTTCGGCGGTGATTCTCTGTCGAATTGATGAACTGAATTGCCCCCTGGTTGTCGACGAACAATTCGACTTCGCATTCTTGGCCATTTATCGACGATAATAACCGCCGTAACCACTTTACCTCTTGTACCGCCGAAGCTGCAGCAATATATTCACTTTCGAGGGTTGAAAGTGCGTTGCATTCTTGCTTCCTTGATGCCCAAGAAATAGGGCCATTACACATTAACATGATGTACCCGCTCGTCGATTTGCGATCATCCTGATCGCCGGCCCAATCAGCATCAGAATAAACCTGCAAAATAGAAGTCTTTTGCTTGCTGTAAATAATACCTTCTTTGAATGTTCCTTTTAAATAGCGAACGATATATTTAGCTGCTTCCCAATGCTGATTTCCTGGATTTGCTTTAAATCGGCTCAATAGGTTAACTGCATAGGCGACGTCTGGACGTGTCACGTTTGCTAAAAACTGTAATGAGCCCAGTAGCTCATTGTAGGGCTTCGCCGCCATTTTTGCTTTTTCTTCTTTATCTTCTGGACACATGCTGCTGGAGTATTTAATTGTCGGATTTAGCGGTACATTTGCAGGTTTGGCATTTATCAGTCCAAATTTTTCTACCAATTTTTCAATATAGTTTGCCTGATAAATCTTCACCGTTCCCTTGTCCCTATCTCTTTCAATTTCAAAACCAACATAATATCTTGGCTCGTTTATTTTCACTTCAAAATTAGTCTTCAGCTCATTCATAAAATTTTCTAATACCTTTTCTGAGGTACTTAGTACAAGACCGTCATCTACGTACAATGCTAAATAAAGTCTCTCACCTTCTTTGTTGCCTACGTAGATGCAATTATCCGCTGGGGATCTCTCAAGCTCATATCTCCGAAGGAACTCATCAAATTTGTCATTCCAACACTTCGGTGATTGCTTAAGTCCATACAAACTTTTGACTAACTTTACAATTCTTTTTTCTTTCGGCCACGGACCTTCTGGTAATTCTATCCAAATATCTTCTTTTAACTCCCCATGAAGAAATGCTGTTTTTACGTCGAACTGCATCATTTCCAGATTTTCGGCAGCTGCTTTCGCCAACAATGCTCGTACGCTTTCGTAGCGCACAACTGGAGCGTAGGTTTCTTCATAGTCGATTCCAGCTCGTTGCGTAAAACCTCTGGCCACCAGTCTTGCTTTGTACCGATTTTCTTCACCTGGCGTCTGCTTCACTTTGAATACCCATTTGCAGTCAATGGGTCTTCGGTCCGTTGGTTTTCCTTCTATCTTCCATGTCGAGTTCTTTTCATGGGCTTTAATTTCTTCATTTATGGCCTTCTCCCACTGCTCGGCATGGGGCCCATTCTTTGCTTCGGCGTAAGTCATTGGTTCTACAACAGAAACATATGCATGCGGCTGTGGAACATACCTGTCTGGTTTCTTCAGCAAATTTCGCTTTCGCAGATTCACCGGTTCTTCACGTGTAACTTGTTTTGGTTTCGCTGTTTCACTTGAACTTTTTTCTGACTCGCCTGTCTGGATAATTTTACCTGGTACCTCATTTTCATTGTTATTTACTTCAATAACTGATGTTGTCTTCGAAAATTTGAAATTTCCTTCTTCGTGACTAAATGTCACTGTTGCAGCAACTTCTACTCTTCGTTTTGTTGGATTATAAGCAAGAAAGTTGTTACTACCTTGATAACCGACGAATAATCTCTTCTCGGCCTTCTTATCCCATTTCTTACGCTTGATTTTTGGTATATTGACGTAACAAACTGTACCAAACACTTCTAACTTCGACAAGTCGGGCTTCTTGTTGAACCAGAACTCAAACGGTGTCTTATTACCACCTTTCGACGTACAGATCATGTTCCTCAAATACGCTGCTGTCTTCACGGCTTCGCCCCAGAGAATCTTCGGCAATTCTTTTCCATATAACATTGATCTGGCAGTTTCTGTCAAAGTACGGATTTCTCGTTCTGCTTTACCATTCTGCTCAGGATTATATGGCGCTGTCAATTCTAATACAATTCCATCCTTGGCCAAAGCATTCTTTAATTTCTGATTGACATATTCTGTACCGTTGTCACATTTGACAACTTTGACGTTCCTTCTGAATTGTGTTCGAATGTACGCGCAGTATTCAAGTACTCTGTTGACAGCTTCTTCTTTGTTTCTTAAAATATGAACAATTCTGTACTCACTTGCATCATCCTTCAGCACCATAAACCATCTTGCTCCATTGTAAGTTGGTTCATGAGGACCACTTAAATCTGTATGAACAATGTCACCTACCTCTACATTTCTGGGTACAGTCGATGGGAAAGATCTTCTTGTTTGTTTCCCGTACTCACAGGCTTCACAATCGAATTCTTCAACGTTATCAAGCTCAATACCTGTCATGGACTCGTTCTTGACCATTCTTCGCAGCGTTGATGCACTCGCATGACCCATCTTTTCATGAAGAAGTCGCAGTGATGTTACCTCTGTTGTACAGGCATTATATGGTCTCTTTGACCGAAATTTCATTCTGTATAAACTTCCGTCCCATATACCTTGTGCACTGATCTGACCATTGTACATTACCTTAATTTTGTCTTTGGTTGTGATCACTTCATGTCCGTGTCTTGCTGCAGCATTAAAGGCAAATAAGTTACCTTTTAAACTGGGCACCCATCGTACTTCCTCCATGATGACCTCCTTCCAACTCCCACTGAGCCAGACCTCTACTTTAACCTTACCAATTCCCTTTGATAAGATCTTGTTGTCATCTGCTAATTTGATGGATTCGCCGCCTCTGCTTTCGTCAAGCTCGAAGAACAAGCTTCGATCGTTGGCCATGTGAAAGCTTGCTCCACTATCTGCAATCCATTTAGACCACTCACCTGTACAATCTCTTGATTGACATAAGAAAGTTGACGCATCTGTCACTTTCCGATTTTTCTTCAACTTAAAACAATTAGCTTTAAAATGACCAGTTTTTCCACACGAAAAACATACCTGTGTACATTCTGACCTGATATGCCCAGGCTTACCACACAAGAAACAAACTTGTTTCTTCTTTTTCTGATTCTTCATTGAATCTTTCTGTTCCTTTCCTTTATTGCCTTTAGCAACAAATACTGATCCGCTTTCGTTCTCCTGTTCTCGTTCGTTGGCTCTCAGAAGACCCCGCCACAGTGCTTCAAGAGTCTTCTCTTCTTCCTTCTTATTATCCCAGGTGACCTTATAGAATTTGTACGTCTCTGGTACCCCACGTAACACCTGTGCTGAAGCATATTTATCAGTAATTGTCTCACATGCAGCTTTGAGCTTCGTAATCTTGTTTCTAGCATCTTTCACATATTCTTCCATGGACATGTCACCCATTGTTAAATTCTGAACAGCGTCGATTAATGATCCAATGGTTTCTCCAGTATGATCATCACACTTACTAGCAATTTTGGCCCACATATCAGCCGAATTGACGCAGTCTATCAAATCAATCGCAATATCTGTGTCCACTGTATCGCCGATGATTGACATTGCGTACGCGTCTGCCTCTTCCCATCTTTTTACTTCCTCTAGCGTTCCATTTCCAGTTCCATTTACAACTGGCTTTTCTTCTTCTCCAGTGACAATCTTTATAGCGCCCCTTACACGTAAATGGTTCTGAATTTGAAATTTCCAGAGCCTGTAGTTGTTTGGCCCCGTTAGAGTTACAATTCGGGTAGTTGGTCCAAACGACGCCATAATTTACTTTATATTATGCGCAGTGGAAGCGTGCTGGGCCCATAACCTGTTGTAAAATGTTGAAAACCACCCAGAAAGATGCACACAAGAACAAGATACACAGGAAACACAACACAGAATTAAGAACAAGAACGTACAAAATTATTTATTTAAACTGAACACAGAACGAAAGCTACAACGAAAACTGAACTGACAAGATGTACACAATAACAAACAATTTATTTATTTATGACATGTTTTTATATTTACTGTTTTAAAGCAAACTATGATTTGAATTACTTTAAACAAACTTGATCCAATTACATATTTACAACAGATAAAATTTCTTATAGAAAGAAGAGAAACAATTTCAATTATTTGTGTGTACTTATAGGGCGCGAGCAGACATGTGACTTTATTGGCCTTGGCAAGCAGATGAGGATCCGTGTCAGAATGACGGCTAGTAGTTTTTACATAGATGTCACAATTGTCATATGTCATAATTTTTCATTCAAAATTTCAAAATGTTCTGATGTTTATTTGTCATCTATTAGTATGGAATATACTTGTGGAGGAAAATAATCCACATGGATTTGGAAAATCATAATGTTTCGAATTAAAACTTATGATACTTGACACCTATGTATATTACTAGCTCTCATTCTGACACGGACCCCCACATCTGCTTGCCAAGACCAACAAAGTCACATAACTGCTCTCGCCCTATACTACATAAAATGAAAATGGCGAGAGGTATTGTGCTGACCACAACAGATTTTTCTAATTGTGTACCTAAATATTTCTACAAAATCTTAATTTAAATTCTGTCATCAATTTCAAATGGATTGTTTCTATCCCGAAATACGCGGGAAGTTTAAAATGCATAACTTGATCTTCCTCACTATATGAGCTATATGAATCAAAAATTAATCTTTTAAATAGTTCTGTAAAGTAAATAAAATTGGATTTATCACATTCGCAAACATCGGTTAAGAAATGAACTTGAATTTGAACGAGAAAAATCGATCGTTCAAATTAACCATCCGTTAAACTTCTGTTAAGTAAAAAATAATGTTTATACTACTCAAAACTAGTTCAAAACAGTCAGTCTACTTCTGCAAACTAAGATCAATAGTTGAACTATGTTGGTACTATCGAGAATTAAATTCTGCATTTACTTCAGTAATCATATTTTATTTAGCACGATCAAATTGAATTTAAAATTTTATACCTTTAATTAATCACGAATCACATATTTTTTTACCTTTTATTTAACTTGCGTTGTCTGTCTGTATGACTGTTCCAACTTTTTACAAACCATTTTAATCGCCTTTATAACTGTCTACTGAGCTAAAATTTTGTACGTAGTTGGAATAAAATTTTCTTCATTTTTACATGTTTACACGTGTGACAAGTAAATGGTTGCAACTTGTTCTTTGATATTTCAATTTCAGACCACGTTCATAATTATTCATAATCGGAACGTAGATTGCCGGTTTATAATTCATGTGTTCGTAAACCAAAATTGTTGAAAATTTAAACTCAATTTGTAAATTTTATACTGGATTATTTAATTCTTAAACTAAAATACTACTCCATTTTACAATTATTCCTTGACTATATCATTCATTAAGTTGTAAACCAATAAGAATGCGTGATTTTTCTTAGTTACCACGTATTACAGCGGTTATTATTAAGTAACCATGGTGAACGAATATACGAATCTTTGTATATTCGATTATAACCTTCGTATATATACTTATAGGTGCGTTTGGTTATTTTGTTCTTCGTACTCAGAATTGTCAATGTTATTTTTAATGTATGATTTTTTTCCTTTGAATACAATATAGAGTAGGTACATAAATGAATCTGTAGTTCGTGCTTTGATTATATGATTTAAGTAGACATCTTAAATGACGCTGACAGCTTCAAATGTACCGAAGTAAATAATTGAACGCACCTATTATTTGATTTTTGTTGAAATACGAGCATTTCAATGTAATATTACATACTACACAGCTATATTTAAAAAATCTGTTGTGGCCAGCATAATACCTTCCGTCAATGCTGTGTATTATGTATAAATTCTATACATAAATTTTCTTGCAAAAGATTCTAAATTTCCAGTAAGATTATTTCATAAACAAACTACGCAAATTGCACTTGACACTACCATCTTCTCCTTCTTCTTCTTCTTTAGCTTTTCCCATTCGTTACGGGTCGCTATTTTTATTTTCTTCTTCCACTCATTTCTGTTTTGCGTGTCGTTCTCAAGTCTTCCGCAATACAGTCCTTCCATCTTATCTTTGGTCTTCCTCTGTTTCTTCAAACTTCTATTATTAAGCTATTCATTCTTCTTCCAATATATTCTTTCTCTTCATGACATGTTCAAATCAATGTAATCGTCTCTCTTGTATCTTTCTAGAAACTTGTAACACTAGAGTTATTTTCTTACCGTATCTTTCCGTGTCTTCCCCAACATCTACTTCAACATCCTTACCTCTGCCACATTCATTTACTTTTTATTGATACTGACATCTGTCAATTTGAATTATCTGAATATATTAGCAATTTTCACGGTTAGCATAGCTGGCTGATTTATGATATTTAATATATTTATAATTCTTTAACTCTACACCTATTGAATATGAATATTAAGTTATAATAATGCTAAATGTCAATAAGTAATATTTAACTGTAAAATCTTCAAATGAGGCTACTTCCGGTTCATCAATTATAACTAAAATCTAATCGTTAGTTCTTCTGGATGTAAACTTGAGGAATACGAAAAAGGAATCCGAAAATTTCGTCACACACACACACACACACACACACACACACACACACACACACACACACACACACACACACACACACACACACAGGCAAACATACTACAGACATCATCGTAAAAATGGTAAAATCGTATTGTAGGGACCCTAAAATATGCTTATTCACTAAAAACTCATCATTGAATTTTTTGACGAAAGACAATACCTTCCTTACCTAAAGGTGACGGAAGGTAAAAAGAATCTGTTGTAGTTAGTACAATACATCTCGCCATTTCCATTTTATGTTACATAAGTATCGTATTTAACATTTAGCCCGCGGATATATTTCAAAATTACACTAGGTCTTCGGTGTTGTGGAAGTTGCACTCACTAGTTTATCAAAGAAAATGTAATTTAAATTTTTTTTTAGTTTGTGGTTTAAAAAAGGTTAATATAAAAGTTTGCCAAATTTGCCTTCTGCCCGACTCAATATTTTATATTGCACCGGCCCTGTATAAAGCTTCTGAGTTCTTATAGTATAAAGAAGTCTTTAGCAAATTGAATGAAATTTCAGTTATTGTTTTTCTCTTATTTTGCCCCGTAACTAACTAACCGCTCTCAATTGCAAGTTAGCAATCAGTAAAGTATCCAAGTTTCTTAGTTATAAATAAACAGCTTACAAGTCAATACACTTTGCTAGACAACTCTGCTTCGTCTACCGCTAATATTCTCCACTCTCGTTTTGGTTCTCCAACGATCATTAATCAGGCGAGAGGGGGGCGGGCTGAAGGGCACTCCTGCCCCGAGCAAAATTAATGAAAATTTAAGCTACTGACCTTTAACCTGGATCGCCGACTCTCACAGAATGGGAATAGTGAGGCAAAGCTAGGCCACGCGTCTTTTTATTCCGGGAAAGGAAAGGTTTTTCTGGAAATAAATCTTACGGACATGTGTACTTGGGTGGTTTGAGATGTTTTAAAAGGTTTTAGTGAATGCGGGGGACAATTTACAACGGTTTTTACTCCCAAGGACATACCAAAAAGTAAGAATTACACCCGATATGAAAGTGTAAGGAATTATTGCGAATACGGAAAAAGTTGAAACGTAAAGCGACATTTTTGTTTTCCGTTGATTGGTTAGTCACGTGGCATTTTGTATTCAAAATGGTGGTTTATTGCTTAAGTCTATTTTAAAAATGATCGATTGGTAAATAACCACGTTTTAACGTCCCTAGAATCCAATTTTAACATTTTCACGATGAGGTGGGTGTGTATGTGTATATATATGTGTGTGTGTGTGTGTGTGTGTGAATCTTCTGGGCGCTCTAACTCAAATACTATCATTCGGAAAATTTTGAAACCATGTATTTATTTTTTCTTCTAATATGGAAAGAAACCATTAGATTTTGGTGTCAATTGGATAATCGGAAATGGCACTTTATTTGAAGCTCAAAATAGTTTTTCTTCACAAAATACCTTTAAATATTATTTTTTTGCAATTAAAGATTATTCCATTTTCTACAGGTGTGCATTAATACTTTTTCTATATTTTACGGATAAATTTATAAAGTAATATAAAAATTATATCTCGGAGCTTATGCGTTAAACATAACTCCATGGTTACACAGTTCTGTTTAAATGTATGTAACTGATAGATAAATGTCACTGTCAAAAAAATAATTATTTCAAATTAATAATAGTAACGTTCTAAAACGAAAATTGTAAATAGAAAATTAGTAAATATGCAGATATGTATATATACAGGTGATTCATCAGTCTGTCCTCTCTTTATAACTCTTTTATTTTAAGTCAGATAGAAAAACTCTTCAGATAAAATTTATATGATATATTATTGTCTATCTACGTACTATATGCACTTTTATACAGGATGCTCCGTTGAAGCGCAACAATATGTAACTTTATATTTCTTAATGGAACATCCTATATATATTTATTTATTTTGATAGTAAATTAGATTCCCTTTAAAAAAGTATTGAGTAATAAGGGGTCTAAAATTATTAATTAAGAAGTTATTTACCTTTATTCGTTGAATGATATTTTTGTATCATGTTATTATTAACAAAGTAAGCTATGGATAATTTGATCAATTGTTTCGAATTTATTATAATTTTGCATTATTTAGTCTGTCACTAAATTTTAATAGCCTCTTTGTAATTAGTGTAATGTTTAAAATAAGTATTAATAAAAAAGAATCAAAATTTTGTATTAAATTATGGTTTTTTCCACTATGAACTACTATTTTTTATGAACGTAAATAACTTCTTAATTTATAATTTTAGACCCCTTATTACTTAATAGTTTTTTAAAGGGAATCTAATTTACTATCAAACTAAATAAATATATATAGGATGTTCCATTAAGAAATATAAAATTATATATTGTTGAGCTTCAACGGAGCACCCTGTATACAAATGCATATAGTACGTAGATAGACAATAATATATTATATAAATTATATTTGAAGAGTATTTCTATCTGACTTAAAATAAAAGAGTTATAAAGGGAGGACAGACCGATGAATCACCCTGTATATATATATATATATATATATATATATATATATATATATATATATATATATATATATATATATATATTCATTTTCTTTCATTGATACATCTGTCAGAACTTTCTTAATATAGTAGTTATTTCCATGGTTATAGCATAGCTGGCTGATTTATAAAATTTAATTTCTTTATAATTCTTTAACTTTATAATAAAATGCAATCAATTCATATAGATAAGAATATTCTTTAATATTTATAATAACAATAAATGTAAAAAAAATATATTTAATAGCGTTTTTTGTTTCAAAAAAAAAAACTGTTTAAATCTTAAAATGAGGGTACTTCCGGTTGACCAATTATAACCAAAATCTAATCAAGTCTGCATATGGATGTAAGGAAGGGAATACGTAAAAATTGTAATTTGTGGAATTCTAGCATTGGAGATTTCGCGGCCGAAATTATTGTCACACAATCGTAAAACGTGCTTATTCATTGAAAACTCACCACCGATTTTTTTGACCAAAGACAATACCTTCCGTACCTAGAGGTGACGGACGGTAAAAAGGGTCATTTTTTAAGAGCATATAGTAGTGCTTAGTCAACATGGGTCCAATTTTCAATAGTTTCAGAGCTAAGGCAGTGAGAAATAAGCATGGAGAGTGCAACACAGGGTTCACATTTGTGCTATTTAAAATTTGAAATAATTTTTTGGCGTCGGTCAGGAGCGAACTCGGTTCCCCAGCTTCACAACGAGATACTCAGGCATGCGGCTACGACAGCCCCTGAAAATAAAATGATATAGCACATAGAACATTTGGAGATTTTTTTACAAATACTATTTATACTGTTTTGTATTATATAAAATAGAAAAATATCTCCCTCTTCCGGTGACATACATAAGTCATGGTCTGAAAAACATTCGATTTAATCTCTTAAAACAATGAAGACACAGTTTTAGCTAGCGTTGGTGTTGGTTGTGTAAACAAACGAATACCGACACGACGCTGGATGACCGCAGTCGAGCTTGCGATTGGACAAACAAAGGCGATCGTGAAAGAAAACAAGTACCGGGCAGTGACCAGGGGCAATAGCAGCAGCAGCAGCTCATTAGCGGAACCGGATGTGTCGGGACTCGCTCTTTGACCGATGGACGTTGTTGTTTTGTTCCCGTTAGCCCATTTGTGAAATGGAGGAATGCTTTTTGTCTTTATAAATGAGCATAAAGAATCGTGCATGGGAGATTTGTTGCCAGGATACAGGGAGGGAACTTCAAATGAAGGGACTTTTTTTTATTCTGATTAGCAGCAGTGGATTACTCGTCATCAGGAATTTTATCTTTTTTGTGTAGGACATTTATCAACAGCCAAAGGAATACATACGCTGCAAATATACATGAAGTTCGTTTCCACGACTGATGCCCACGTTATCAATCGTAAGCCTTTGGTTCAAATCGCCAGGAGGGGGGGGGGGTAATTGATGACATGTTGTCGGGTGGAATCGTATGACTTCGGAAGTATTACCGTTTGAAAATTTATCAACGACGTAACTTCTTGTTTTTTTTCCCTCTACAAAAATGTGCTCATAGACAAGCGACACAATCTCAATATAGAAAATATTGTAAAGATAGTAGTTTGTTACAGTCATAAAAATAAATAAGACTAAAATTATTTTAAATAAATTATGTTGGTGTAATTCTCTGCAAAATTTTAAGATCTAAATCTAAACATTGAATAAAATCTTAAGTAGAAAACATTACATACAATAATTTCATAAATTTGATTGTATTTTTTTATATACGATATACACCTATTCGCAACGAAAAAAACCGTTAAGGGCAGCACAAGATGGTAGCTCGATGGTGTATTTTCTATTAGGCAACAAGTAGTAAACTGCAAAAAATGTGACATAATACCATAATTTCATAATAATTTACAGTAAGTGTTCGACATATGAAGCAATCTATGCTATAATGCTGTAAACGAACCAGACAATACTATGGACTCTTATATGAATACACCATCGGCTCGTTAAAATATCGCCACCAGGCGGCTACAGCTTAATTTTCGTTGCGAATATCTATTGTTGCAACGTTGTCATTTAATTTTAAGTGTCACTTATAGGAAAAGAACTGATTCGAAATTATACCAGCAATGTTTGTCATATTTGTAATTTTACTATCGATTCGATATTGTTCATATATTTAATTTAAGTCACAACGGTGCAACTGGCCATATATCTGCTGGGTGTATATATTTGCACAGAATTCACCAAGATAATTTTAATAATTTATGGAGTTAATTTTTTTTATATTAAATTTACAAATATCTAAATTGTTAATTATAAATGTTCATTTATACCTATATGTATGTAATACTCAATAGTATTAAAAAAATATTACCTAAAACTATTTGTAGAACCTAATCCCATATATTTGTTACCTAAAACAAGTTTTTTACCTTCCGTCACCTTTAGGTAAGGAAGGTATTGTCTTTGGTCAAAAAATTCAGTGATGAGTTATTACTGAATACGCATGTTTTAGGGTCCCTATAATACGATTTTACCATTTTTACGATGATGTCTGTATGTATGTATGTGTGTCTGTGTGTGTGTCTGTGTGTGTGTGACAAAAGTTCCGGATCCCATAACTTCAATACCACGATTCCAACAATAATTATTTTTTGTATTCCTCAAGTTTACATCCAGAAGAACAAGTGATTAGATTTTGGTTATAATTGGTGAACCGGAAGTTGCCACATTTGAAGATTTAACAGTTAAATTTGATTTATTGACATTTAATATTATTATAACTTAAAGAATATATTATTCTCTATACGATTTGATTACATTTTATACTTCACATTTAATAGATACAGAGTTAAAGAATTTTAAAGAAATTAAATTTTATAATTCAGCCAGTTATGCTAAACATGGAAACTGCTACTATATTCATATAATTCAAATTGACAGATGTCAATATGAGTAAAAAGTAAATTAATGTGGCAGAGATGAGAATGTTGAAGTAGATTGGGAAACACGGAAAGATACGGTAAGAAAATAACTCTAGTGTTACAATTTTCTAGAAAGATACAAGAAAGACGATTACATTGGTTTGAACATGTCATGAGGAGAAATGAAGAATTATATTTGAACAAGAATGAGTAGTTTAGTAATGGGAGTTTGAAGAAGCAGAGAAAGACCAAAGATAAGATGGAAGGACTGTATTGCGGAAGACTTGAGAGAAAAAGAATCGAATGAGAACGACACGCAAAAATATCGACTCCTAACCAATGGGAAAAGCTAAAGAGGAAGATGCCAGTGTCAAGTGCAATTTGAATAGTTTGTTTATGAAATAATTTTACTGGAAATTTAAAATCTTTTCCAAGAAAAATTATGTATGGAATTTATACATTATACACAGGATTGACGAAAGGTATTGTGCTGGCCACAACAGATTTTTTTATATTTATTTAGGTATCTATTTTTACAAATTTTACAACCTAAAATCCCATCTCTAATCATAATGCACAATATAATACAAAGCTTCCAACAAACAACGAAACACAAATTATCGACGCCAAAATCACTTTAATCACATAATTGACAGAATGACATGAATATTGAAATAAATTCAAATATTTGAAAATGACATTTGTTACCGCGGAATTTTCTAATATAATTTAAATTTTACTTAATTAATACTCGTTTTTGAACGCTTACAACCAAATAAATAGCAATATATTAAAATTATATAAGTACTTGAATAGCAACTTATTTGGTCTTTCTAGTTTTAATGTAACTGTAATGTTTCTTTGGAAAATGTGATACATATTTCTTTATAATGTTATTGTTTTGCATTTCCATTACAAATAAACCATCTTAATAGCATGTGTATCTTGATTTTAAAAACGCGAAAGAAACTTCCCATTGGAATGAAATAAGCTCGGAAATAAGCTACAATTCTTGGATCTATGTCAAATTGTTTTTCTTATCTAGGAACGAATCCGCTATTTTTGCAAACCAAATATTGAAAATGTCAGATGTGTTTGCTGTGAATATGCTTCTTACAGAACGTAAATATGAAATATGCGAGTACTACAAGTTCGATTTGCTTTATAGAAGTGAAATTTATTTCGTTTATATCAACATTCTTTTTTGAATAGTAGCAGTCAGACATGAAACATTGTTCAACTAGATTACGCCGTGTTTTCAGACAGTTTTACAATGGAGTTCGTAATCGTAACATGTTATTTTCCACTTTAAAAATTCTATTTGTAAGTGTTTTACATGTAACAATAAACGGGAACAAACATTCTGTAAGTATTTTACAACAAGAAAGAGAATAATGATATTCAAAACGGTCAACATTAGTAGCATGGCAGTTTTTATTAACTCCAAGAGGGCAACTGTTTAATGATTGCATCTGTCGGTGCGATATTAATTTCTGCAATTTGGCAAGATAAAAAATCTGTTGTGGCCAGCACAATACTTCTCGCCATCTCCGTTTTTGTTTACATAAGTATAGGGCGCGAGCAGTCATGTGACATTGTTGGCCTTGACTAGCAGATACGGGAGCCCATGTCAGGATGACAATTAGTAATTATGTACATAGATGTCAAATGTCAGAATTTTTCATTAATATATATATATATATATATATATATATATATATATATATATATATATATATATATATATATATTACAGGTACAATATTACAATACATATGAGGATTTATGATATTACATAGTTATTGCATATCGTGGACAGCTTCTTGCCGTATTCCTGTTCCCCTCCGCCAAACCTCTCTATTCATGGCATGGGCTTCTTCTAAATTTCTCTCATCCATTGCATGCCTTCATTCCATGACCGCCTTGGTCGTCCTCTTTTTCTTCTCCCGGGCGGCCTCCATTTGTATACTTTCTTCGGCCATCGTTCCTCTGGCATCCTTAGAAGATGCCCAAACCACTTTAAGCTTCTCCTCTCAATTCTTTCTATGACTGTTTCTCTGGCATTCATTCTAGTTCTAATTTCTTCATTAGTCTTTCTCTCCACCCTGGAGATTCTGGCACTTCTTCTTTCGTAGTCCATCTCGACTGCTGTGAGTCTCCTTTTCATCTCTGCGTTTAAAGTCCATACTTCCGACCCATAACAAAGTACAGATTCGACCATAGATTGGCCTATACGCTTTTTATTTTTAATCGAGATATTTTTGTCCCACCATACAGAGTTTAGGCATCCTATTATTTTTCGGCTTTGGTATATCCGTTGTCTTATTTCTGTGTTCCCCAAACCATTCTTATCAATTTGTGCCCCCAGGTATTTAAAGCTATTAACTTGTTGGACTTCGACGTTGTCATTAATTAAGACCACGAAATTTGCGTCCGAGTTTACAACCAGGTACTCCGTCTTTCCTAAACTTATTTGTTATTTGTCATTAATAATTTCAAGATTTTCTAAATTTACGTAATTTGTTACCAGGAGTGTGAAATTTACTTGTCGAGGAAAATAAACCACATGGGATTGGAAAATCACTAAATTTAGAATATGAAATTATGATATTTGACATCTATATATAAAATTACTAGCTATCATTCTGAAACGGGCCCCCATATCTGCTTGTCAAGGGCAACAAAGTCACATGACTCGCGCCCTATTGTATTCAACATTTCTTGTATACGTACACTCTACATCAAAAATTCTACTTACATCTATTCTTTATATTTAGATTTTTAAATTTTAAATTCATTCTATGAAGAAATTTTGTCCTACTCTTCTAATTTTTTAAAATGTTTCCAATTCATTGTCGGGATTGAAAGTATTTCAGACAGGCCATCAAACCCGAACCTGAACCGAACCAAAATCGGATCAAAACCGTAACATTTTAGTGAACCCAAACCCAGAACCGAACCTCAAATATAATTTTCAATTGAACCCGAGTCGGAACCGAACCAGGTATTATAATTCGGGTTCAGGGTTCAGCTCCGGTTCAGGTTCATTTTGAGTTCTAAAAGCAAGCGCAATCGTATTGTAGCTGACAATCGACGCCTGTTTTGTCTGTTTATGAAAGTTGTGTTCGTGTTCTTGTCTCGCGTAAATTCCGGCTCGCATTTTAAATTATTTCTATATAAAGATTGTTATGCTAAGGTCGAACCGAACCTGAACCCAATACCTGAACCAGGTACAAAGCCGCAAATTGTGTTAATGTTTAAACTAGAACCGCACCCGAACCAATCTCTCAAATAACAAATTAACCTGGACCCAAACCGAACCCAGTTTTTGTCGGGTTCGTTACCCTGATTTCAGAAGAGTAATATACCTATAATTTTAAATATTTAACTATTAATACAATAATAAATAATATAATGTATGTACTTCCCAGAAAAAGTCTTCAGTAATGTCTCCGGATTTCTGACACTGACATTATTATTATTTGTCAGTTACAAACATTTTAAATTTTCAATCGTTTCCGTGGCATTATTTTGTCTGTGAGATTTATTACAATATATTATTTTATATATTATATTCTTTTAACTCTAAATTAATAAAATATTTAAATGTATCAGATAGAGAATTTAATCTTCTTTAATATTTGCAACAAGAAAATTTTTCAAAAAATAATATTTATAAGAATTTTTTTAAGAATATGCTACTTCCGGTTGGTCAATTGGTATCAAACCTGTTTAACTCTTACTATTAATGTAAGATTGAGAAATACGCAGTTAAACAGATATTAAGTCGTGTAGTTTTTGCTAAATCGTCCTTCCAACATCCACACACGCACATACATCCACATACACACACATCATCGTAAAAATTCATTAAAATCTGGATATGCAATTTTTTAGCATGAATCTCTTAGCGAGAGGTAAAAATTGATTTTTACCTTCCGTCACCTTTAGGTAAGGAAGGAATTGTCTTTGGTCAAAAAATTCAATGATGAGTTTTTACTGAATAAGCACGTTTTAGGGTCCATATAATACGATTTTACCATTTTTACGATGATGTCTGTATGTATGTGTGTCTGTGTGTGTGTGACAAAAGTTCCGGATTCCATAACTTCAATACCACGATTCCAAAAATTATAATTTTTTCGTATTCCTCAAGTTTACATCCAGAAGAACAACTGATTAGATTTTGGTTATAATTGGTCAACCGGAAGTAGTTTCTTTAGGTGAATTTGGGGCCTTAGTAATCCTCATGAATTTGTATAGCACTTTATTTGTTAAATTTACATGAATGCGACGTTTCGGATACTAACTGTATCCATCATCAGACTATAAAGAATATAAAAAATATAATGACAAATCAATAGATGTTATATCGTCACTTACCAATTAAGAGATACAGGAAAACATTTTTAATACATTTGAAAATTGAACATTTGTTGTTAAAATTGAGAACTATGGATAAAATAGTTCTCAATTTTAACAACAAATGTTCAATTTTCAAATGTATTAAAAATGTTTTCCTGTATCTCTTAATTGGTAAGTGACGATATAACATCTATTGATTTGTCATTATATTTTTTATATTCTTTATAGTCTGATGATGGATACAGTTAGTATCCGAAACGTCGCATTCATGTAAATTTAACAAATAAAGTGCTATACAAATTCATGAGGATTACTAAGGCCCCAAATTCACCTAAAGAAACCATATTAGGATCCTTCAACATTCAAGAAACGGAAGTAGTTTCATTTGAAGATTTAACAGTTAAATTTGATTTATTGACATTTAACGTTATTAAAACTTAAAGAATATATTAATCTCTATACGATTTGATTACAATTTATACTTCATATTCAATAGATACAGAGTTAAAGAATTTTAAAGAAATTAAATTTTATAATTCAGCCAGCTATGCCAAATTTGGGAACTAGTAATATATTCATATAATTGAAATTGACAGATGTCAGTATCAATAAAAAGTAAATTAATGTGGCAGATATGATGATGTTGAAGTAGATATTGTGGAATACACGGAAAGATACGGTAAGAAAATAACTCTAGTGTTACAAGTTTTTAGAAAGATACAAGAAAGACGATTACATTGGTTTGAACATGTCATGAGGAGAAATGAAGAATTATATTGGAACAATAATGAATAGTTTAGTAATAGGACGTTAAAGAAACAGAGGAAGACCAAAGATAAGATGGAAGGACTGTATTGCGGAAGATTTGAGAGAAAAGGAACTGAATGAGAACGACATGCAAAAATAGCGACCCCTAATGAATGGGAAAAGCTAAAGAAGAAGAAGAAGATGCCAGTGTCATGTGCAATTTGAATAGTTTGTTTATGAAATAATTTTACTGGAAATTTAGAATCTTTTGTAAGAAAAATTATGGAATTTATACATTATACACGAGAATGACGGAAGGTATTGTGCTGGCCACAACAGATTTTTCTTTTTAAAATTGTGAAGAAATCAATAATATGTTAGAAAATGAAAAAAATAATTTCATTGCAATATTTAATTCTTAATAACTTTCTGTTTTGCCTTAAAATGAACAGGACAGCAGGAAATTCACACTATAAATACATATTTAACCTCCAACCGGCACCTACCGGTATAAACAGATACTTTTATTACTGATATACGTAGTAGGGAATTACGGATAACAATAGTATCTAAACTTCGCAAACAACAAGCAAAAAACATCTCCCTTTCTTTTCTTCCCAAGCATGAATTAACCAGATGAAAGAAATTTCCTCCTAACCTCCTCCAAAAAATATAAATAAAAACTCGTGTTTCATTTAGTGAAACAATATCACAATTACCAACAAGAAACAAAACTAACAAATATCCCTACAAGAGAATTAAACCCACTGCAAACTTCCACGCAAACAGCGAGCAAAACAAAAAACCCGCTTCGTGCGACAACTTGGCAACACTGTATTCCACAGGCTCGGTGTGGCTGCGTTGCCAAATCGGCAGCAGTGATAAGCTCAGGGAATAAAACTTGCAGTGGGTAAACAATGGTGGGGATCGAACTCCGCTCTCACAATGCTCTTAATGGATGTGTCCAGTCGTAGTGGTAGTTACTGAACTGCTTGGTGAATTGAAACGTATATTTCTACTGCAGAAGTTTTCTGTTTGTTGGTAATGAATAAATACGAGTATGATTCATTGGAACGTATTTTTATTATGAAACTTTATTGTGAGTTATTTTCATTCAATTTTATATCATGTAACGTATAATGGAAATGTAGTTTTGAATGGTTTTCAAATAAACTGTGAATGAATGACACGTTTTGGTACAGTATGTTTTGGAAGATAATAAATTACTCTAGGCAATAAAAACTTCAAATATTTATGCTTTTTTATTTATTTTTCGAAACATCATCTATTGAATTGCATTTTCTGAATGACTAAATATGATTGAAAACAAAGTAAAATATGTATATGCATGAATGCTACTTGACCTTTTTTAGCATAAGTTTTATTTTATGAAGCTGTCCTTCACTTAATTTTTTTTTTTTTTACAAACTATTAAAAGTAGGCGTTTAACGTTTGTTCTTAGATTTAAAATAGTACATTAAAAAATTTAATGTGGCCAGCACAATACCTTCCGTCAATCCTGTGTATTATGTATAAATTCCATACATAAATTTTCTTGCAAAAGATTCTAAATTTCAAGTAAATTTTTTTCATAAACAAACTTGCAAATTGCACGTGACACTGACATCTTCTTCTTCTTCTTTAGCTGTTTCCATTCGTTTGGGGTCGCTATTTTTTATTTTCTTCCACTCATTTCTGTTTTGCGTGTCGTTCTCATTCAGTTCCTTTTCTCTCAAGTCTTCCGCAATACAGTCCTTCCATCTTATCTTTGGTCTTCCTCTGTTTCTTCAACTTTCTATTACTAAGCTATTCATTATTCTTCCAATATATTCTTCATCTCTCCTCATGATATGTTTAAACCAATGTCCATCGTCTCTCTTGTATCTTTGTGGTAACTTGTATCACTAGAGTTATTTCCTTATCGTATCTTTCCGTATCTTCCCAACATACTCATCTCTGCCATATTCATTTACTTTTCATTGATACTGACATCTGTCAATTTGAATTATCTGAATATATTAGCAATTTTCATGGTTAGCATAGCTGGCTGGTTTATGAAATTTAATATCTTTATAATTCTTTAACTCTATATCTATTGGATATGAAGTATAAAATGCAGTCAAATCGTATAGCGAATAATATATTCTTTAAGTTATAAAAACGTTAAATATCAATAAATCATATTTAACTGTTAAAATCCTCAAATCAGGCTTCTTCCGGTACACCAATTATAATCAAAATCTAATCAGTTGTTATTCTGGATGTAAACTTGAGGAATACAAAAAATATATAATTTTTGGAATCGTGGTATTGAAGTTATGCGATACGAAACTTTCATCCCACACACACACACAGACACACATGCATAGACATCAAGGTATACCTTGTTCAAAGATATTTCGTTATGGCTTTGACTTACTAAGCCTGTGGTGAACCGCACACAGCAAGAGATTCTACCTGTTGGCGCTCAGGGTTGGATTGCAAAATATTTAAATTCAGAAATCTCTAATCTCTGTGCGCATTACGTATTTCAGATTTACTCGAAATAATAATGAAATCGCAAAATTAAATTAAGTCTTTGACTATTACTAGAAATATAAGATGAGAAAATCGTCCTTGACCGGTATTAATACATATTAGGGAAACTAAGATACCAAAGGCATACCTAGTGTGTAGGTATATAAATGTGTTTTCAAAAATTTAAAATCAGTAGTAATACTAACTTTCATACTGAGGTCAACAATATACGTATTTAATATGTGGCGACCATTTGAAGAAGACAATACTGATGTTTTACCAGTTGAAAATTGTGATAATATTGAATACATACCTGTCCTTGCACCCCTATAAATCAAGCTTAAATCCCTAACAATAGACCCGCTGAGAGGGCCATAACGAAATATCTCTGAACAAGCTATAAAATCGTATTATAGGAACACTAAAACGTACTTATTCACTAAAACTCATCATTGAATTATTTGCATTCTCCTAATTTTTTGGAAATAATTAACTAAGTGTAGTTAATCATACAAAAATTTTAAGTACAAAACGCTATAAATAATAAAAGATATTTTTCACATTATGGGATAGTCCGTGAGATATCTCTTCATTTGTAAGATAATCTTTGTTCCATTTTCATTTTTTAACTTTTATCCTAATGAAAACAAGAATGATTTTTATGATTCAGTAAAAGTAAACGCATGTCGAATAAATAAAAATAAATTATGTGGTAGACAGGTTTTGTTTGTCATGTCTATAATTTTAGCCTATATTCTATTACATAATCCACATGAAAAATTATAGAAACGTAAGAAGTGTTAGCTAATACTGTATAGTTATTTAGGTTTGTCCGTTTTGCGGATTTGCTTTATGGTTTACGGTATGTTGCGATATTACGAAATTTATTTATTTACCCACTACGATTGTCAGCTCTTGTCAGTGCACTCTGTCAAATGTTAACATAACCTCACAAAAATATTTTACTATTTCGCATTTACAAAGTTAATTTTGTACAACTGTGTTTATCAAAAACAGTGATATAATGAAAAATTTTGTTAAAAGATTTTTGGTTTTTTTTTAATTATTAAGTTGGTTACATTGTCTGTGTCATATAAATATCTTTCATTTTATTTACTGAATTAATGAAAAATTACTCAAATTAGATTTTTTATAGTAAAATATTTGTATCAAACAATAAAGTACTCCTTTAAATTAAAATTTAAAGAATTTATTTGTAGGTTTATAACATAATAAATGTAAATTATAACTCTAACCTAACATGTAAGTAACTGTCAAAATGTCGAAGTAAGTTATTACCTTACGTCACCTTTATAGGTAAGGAAGGTATTGTCTTTGATCAAAATATTCAATGATGAGTTTGTAGTGAATAAGCATGTTTTAGGGTCCCTATAATACGATTTTACCATTTTTACGATGATGTCTGTATGTATGTGTGTGTATGTGTATATGTGTGTGTGTGTGTGTGTGTGTGTGTGTGTGTTTGTGGTGTGTGTCTGTGTGTGTGTGTGAGTGTGTCTGTATGTATGTGACAAAAGTTTCGGATCTCAAGCTTACATCCAGAAGAACAACTGATTAGATTTTTTTATATTCTTTTGAATATTTTAACAGTTAAATATGATTTATTGACACAACGTTATTATACTTAAAGATTATATCATTCTCTATACGATTTGATTACATTTCCTCATATTCAACAGATATAAAGTTAAAGAATAATAAAAATATTAAATTTCATAAATCAGCCAGCGATGCTAACCATGAAAATTACTAATATATTCAGGTAATTCAAATTGACAGATGTTAGTAGCTAGTAGTAGATGTTGAAGTAGATGTTGGGGAAGACACGGAGAGATACGGTAAGGAAATAAATCTATTATTACAAGTTTCTCGAAAGATACAAGAAAGACGATTACATTGGTTTGAACATGTCATGAGAAGAGATGAAGAATATATTGGAAGAATGAATAGCTTAGTATTACAAGGTTGAAGAAACAGAGGAAGATCAAAGATAAGATGGAAGGTCTGTATTGCGGAAGACTTGATTGAAAAGGAACCGAATGAGAACAATACGCAATACAGAAATCAGTGGAAGAAGAAAATAAAAAAATAGCGACCCCTAACGAATTAGAAAAGCTAAAGAAGAAGAAGAAGATATCAGTATCAAGTGAAATTTGCATAGTTTGTATATGAAATAATTTTACTGGAAATTTAGAATCTTGTGCATGAAAATTTATGTATGAAATTTATACATAATATACAGGATTAACGGAAGGTATTGTGCTGGCCACATCAGATTTTTTTTAAATGTTTATTGAAACTGTCAGTGTTACCAACCTTGATATTTTAATATATTTTTTTCAATAATAATTTTAAAATAAGAGTAAATTAATGCGAATTAGGAAAAATAGTATGAAAAACACGTATTACAATAACCATTTGTAATACTTGTCTTGCAACATAACTTTGTACCTTTAGTGCTGCCCTCTCCGTGTCACGCCGCAAACTTTCCAATCCATCCTTGCATGTCTGAAGGATTATTAACGTTCTGTATATTTATGATGTAGGAATACAATATATGTTGTTCAAAAAGGAAAAAGTTATAAATGTTAATTATTTAAATACAAAACGAGATAAAGTTTGTAATGTGTCGAGTTTAGCACTTTTTGAATGTTTTAAATTTATAATCCCATCATAAAACCCACTCCTTATCCATTCTGTTAAAATATGGACACACATTTTCATAATAAGCAGAGTCAGACTCATATCTCTCCCTCTTAACGCTAACTCATGCAAAAATATGTACGTAATAATTGCAAAATTTTTAAGCATGCAAATTAGGATTACAGAATCTTAGTACTTATTCCTGTTACTTTCAAGATATTCTCATCTGAATGTGAAATACAGAAATTTAATACTCAGGTGGACAATTTGTTAACGACACTCCAATTAAGTGGAGAATTTTTTATAAAAGTTTTAGGAGAAAATTTTGGAGGTTAATAATTTGAAATATAATACTCCTTTGGGTTAAGTATATTGTCAGTGGAATTTAGAACACTTTTATAAAATTTATGTTAATTTTTATTTTGTTCATTATCTTTTAGAAAATACATTAAATATTGTCAAATTAATGGCTAAAGAATTAGTACCCATAAAATAATATTCCATTTATAACGCTTAACACCGTAGGTAAGAGAAGTATAGAAATCATACTAAAAATCGCAAATTGCTTATTCAACAAAAATATTAATTGATGATACCGATGCTCGACTGTTGTAGCTGCAGTCAAACACTTTTTGAATTAAAAACGAATTTATGTCAATCCTGTGTATTATGTATAAATTCCAGACTTAAATTTCCTTGCAAAAGATTCTAAATTTCCAGTAAAATTATTTCATAAACAAACTATGCAAATTGCACTTGACACTAACATCTTCTTCTTCTTCTTTAGCGTTCCCCATTCGTTAGGGGTCGCTATTTTTATTTTCTTCTTCCACTCATTTCTGTTTTGCGTGTCGTTCTCATTCAGTTCCCTCAAGTCTTCCGCAATACAGTCCTTCCATCGTATCTTTGGTCTTCCTCTGTTTCTTCAACCTTCTATTAATAAGCTAATCATTTTTCCTCCAATATATTCTTCATTTCTCCTCATGACATTTTTTTCTAGAAACTTGTAACACTAGAGTTATTTCCTTACCTATCTTTCCGTGTCTTCCCCAACATCTACTTCAACATCCTCATCTCTGCAACATTAATTTACTTTTTATTTATACTGCCATCTGTCTATTTGAATTATATGAATATAATAGTAGTTTCCATGTTTAGCATAGCTGGCTGATTTATAAAATTTAATTTCTTTAAAATTCTTTAACTCTATATCTATTGAATATGAAGTATAAAATGTAATCAAATCGTATAGAGAATAATATACTCTTTAAGTTATAATAACGTTAAATGTCAATAAATCAAATTTAACTGTTAAATCTTCAAATGAGGCTACTTCCGGTTCACCAATTATAACCAAAAATCTAAGCACTTGTTCTTCAGGATGTAAACTTGAAGCATACGAAAAAAATATAATTTTTGGAATCGTATGCGATCCAAAACTTTCGTCACACACACACACACACACACACACACACACACACACACACACAGACATCATCGTAAAAATGGTAAAATCGTATTATAAGGACCCTAAAACATGCTTATTCACTAAAAACTCATCATTGAATTTGTTGACCAAAGGCAATACTTTCCCTACCTAAAGGAGACGGAAGGTAAAAAGGTTGTATAATAATTTAAATATTATTAATAGATTGATGTCCAGTGTCAAGTACAATTTACACAATACGTATATGTAATGATTTTTACCGAAAATACTTTTTGTGTAGAATTTATATAAAATACATAAAAAGGTATTGTGCTGGCCGCAACAGATTTTTTTTTATTAAACTTTTAGGTAAGCAAATATCATTTTGCCCTTCAGAGACAAATGCAATGTGAAATATGACAGAATTTATGAAAATATGAGTCAAAGTAAACAATCCATTTTCATTTACCTAAATCTTATTTTTTGAAAGATCCATTCGAAAACATACACTTTATATGAATAATACATCCCGTCATATTACCAGAATCATGTCTAACAAAACGCATAAAAAATCTTCCAACAATTCCACATTGTCGCCAAATTGAATTTCAAATCAAACCAAATTCCACTGAATCGTTTTTCACGAGAACAAAAGACAAAAGACCAAAGGACAATCTCTAAACGTGGGAAATGAAATTTAAACTTGTAGACCAATCAAAACAGCACCGGCGTGGCGATTCTTTCTTGTTTAATTAAGAGCATTCGTTTAGAACGAAGACAGCAGATGACACGTCTGTGCAGGGATGTGAATTATTCAACAGCAGGATCGGATCGGTGCAGACAAGAGGCGAAACCACAAATTGAGGAGGAATTTGAAATTTACCTGCGCTTGTTTATTGATGAGACGATGAATTGTCAAGTGGAATTATGGAGAGTGAATCGGTTAGCAACCAACAGGAAAATTTTGATGCAAGTGCTTTTGTTTTTATGAAGAGGACTTTTCAGTCTTTTCTTTTTACGTTAGACGTTTACGTCGCACTATTCTAAAGCTTACCTCTTGTTATAATTTTAAGAGAAAGTACAATATTTTAACCTCCTGCTACCCTTAGTATGGGAAGTATGGGGATGTTCTAAAAATCAAATGTGAACTATCAACATAAGACACGCAAGGTTAATTAATTACCCGTATTATTTAACGAAGAATTAATTTAAAGATTAAAAAATCTGTTGTAGCCAGCACAATACCTTTCGTCAATCCAGTGCATTATGTATAAATTCCATACATAAATTTTCTTACAAAAGATTCTAAATTTCCAGTAAAATTATTTCATAAACTATGCAAATTGCACTTGAAACTAACATCTTCTTCTTTAGCTTTCCCCATTCGTTAGGGTCGCTATTTTTTATTTTCTTCTTCCACTCATTTCTGTTTTACGTGTCGTTCTCATTTAGTTACTTTTCTCGCAAGTCTTCGCAATACAGTCCTTTCATCTTATCTTTGGTCTTCCTCTCTTACTTCAACCTTCTATTCCTAAGCTATTCAATATATTCTTCATTTCTCCTCATGACATTTTCAAACCAATGTAATCGTCTTTCTTGTATCTTTCTAGAAACTTGTAACACTAGAGTTATTTCCTTACCTATCTTTCCGTGTCTTCCCCAACATCTACTTCAACATCCTCATGTCTGCCACATTAATTTACTTTTTATTGATACTGACATCTGTCGATTTGAATTATATGAATATATTAGTAGTTTCCATGTTTAGCATAGCTGGCTGATTTATAAAATTTAATTTCTTTAAAATTCTTTAACTCTATATCTATTGAATATGAAGTATAAAATGTAATCAATTCGTATAGAGAATAATATATTCTTTAAGTTATAATAACGTTACAAGTCAATAAATCAAATTTAACTGTTTAATCTTCAAATGAGGCTACTTCCGGTTTACCAATTATAACCAAAATCTAATCAGTTGTTCTTCTGGATGTAAACTTGAGGTATACGAACAAAGTATAAGTTTTGGAATCGTGGTATTGAAGTTATGCGATCGTCACATACACGCAGAAACACACGCACACACACACACACACACACATACACACACACACATACATACAGACATCATCGTAAAAATGGTAAAATCGTATTATAGGGACCCTAAAACATGCTTATTGACTAAAAACTCATCAATGAATTTTTTGACCAAAGACAATACCATCCTTACCTTAAGGTAACGGAAGGTAAAAATTGAACGATGATAATTTATGTTTCCAGAAATGATTGTAGTCAGCAGTTATAAATCTGTTAGTGTCAGTGGATTTTTGTTATGTTATTTGTCATACCAGGACTAAAAATCTAAAAAGTTGTATTGTATTATTCGCATTGAAATATTTTATTTCTTTGAGTTATTATTCTAACGCTAGACACAATTCACAATATTCCTTTGCAAAATTGTTTCCCTCTTATTAATATTTTCATGATCTCTTTTCCGCTACTCGTATTAATTTACGTCTGGATGATTTTCTCACAAAGCGTAATAATTCAAAGATGTTTTTTGTTTCTCTTTCCTTGAGATGGTTCAAAGAAAATTCTCTAATAGTAGAAATTTTTCTTTAAAATGAATAAATGATTTGTATTATATTTCCGCGTTCCGTAAAGAAGCTAATGGCGGTAACAATATTTCCTTTTCTCTGAGGTACTTTTGTGAAAAATGTTGGAACGCTGGCCTAATTTGTTAAAGTCTTAAGATGTTTCAAATTATTTGAATTTTTTTCCTGATGCTCTTTCTATATTTTTATTCCTTGTAATATTGTTGTTGAAGGAACATACATAATGATTTGGATTCAATTATTTCTAAAGAATTCAGAATTTACTTTTCCTCGATATAAACCTCATTGCTCATTATAGTTAAATTTAGGTATACTTGACTATAGTTCATTTTCTTCAGATCGAACGCAAGTCATTGTCTATCGAATTAAGAAATAACAAGTCCCATATCTTATGTCTCTTTCCTACATGAATTTACATTAAAGTGTACTACTCACCTTATACTAATTTTACAGTACACAAAAAACTGTTTAACTGATATGTTCCATCAAGTTTTTTTTTTTTTTACCTTCCGTCACCTTTAGGTAAGGTAGGTATTGTCTTTGGTCAAAAAATTCAATGATTTCGATAGTAAGTTTCTAATAAAGAAGCGCGTTTTGGGGTCCGTAGAATACGAATTTACTCTTTTTTACGATGATGTCTATGTGTGTGTATTTGTCTGTCTGTGTGTGTGTATGCGTGTGTGTGTATGTGACGATCGTTTCGGATCGCATAATTCCAGTTACACGATTCGAAAAATTATAATTTTGCTATATTCCTCGAGTTTAGATTCATATGTAAGTACCCTCATTTGCAACTTTTAACAGTTTTTCTTAAAAAAAAATCTGTTGTGGCCAGCACAATACCTCTCGCCATTTTCATTTTATGTTGCATAGGGCGCGACTTTGTTGGCCTTAGCAAGCAGATATGGGGGCCCGTGTCAGAATGACAGCTGGTAATATACATAGGTGTCAAGTATAATAAGTTTTCATTCGAAACATTATGATTTTCCAAATCCATGTGGATTATTTTCCTCGACAAGTATATTCCATACTAATGGATGACAAATAAACAGAATATTATGAAATTTTGAATGAAAAATTATGACATATGACAATTGTCGAAACTTGTACATGTGCATATCGTTGTTCATATTATTTAGTTCCTCTATTTTTGAAAAATTCGAGTGGAAATATAGCTTGAAAAATTCTCAAAATTAGTCAAGTTATAAATAAAAGTGTATATTTTTACGTGAACTGATTTATATAACAGTGCAGTTTTGTGTTTATTTTAAAAATTGATATAAATCAATCTTTAGTGATACATAAACCGTTAAAAATTGCAAAATTGCTAATTAATATCTGTTTTGTCTTATCGTGTCTAATCAATTATACGTCACCATGCCAAACTGCAGCAAATGTAGCAGAAATGTCAACAATAAATATCCAGGGTTGTACTGCTTCAAGTGTGCATCCCTTTATCATCAAGCATGCACTGATATCAAGTTTGATGCTGCACAAAGTGAACTGCTTGATGCTAGTGTTCTTGCATGGTTATGTCCCAATTGTCGGCCGAAGGGCGGTTCTAAGGTGTCTTCCGCTCTGGATTTCGGCGAAGTTTCCCCATCCAAAGCTAGTGACATAAGCACCGAATTAAAAAAAATTAAATCAGAATTGGATTCTAAATTAGATTCTATAATAGAATCAGTTCAGTTTTGCAGCAATAAAGTCACAGATTTTGAAAAAAACTTAGCTACAATTAATCTAAAGTTGAAAGAGGTAGAAAAACTGAAATCTGAAAATCTGGAGCTGAAGTCGCAAGTAGTTCAATTAAATGATAAAATTAATGATTTGGAGCAATACTCACGTGTAAACAATGTAGTTATACAGAACATCCCAGAGAAGCTCAATGAGAATATAAATGATATTGTCTCTAATATGGGTAAAAAACTTAATGTTAACATCACTGAAAATGATCTCGACGCTGCACATCGTGTTCCTCAGTTTGATAAAAGTAATACGAGACGACCTAAAAACATTGTTGTTAAATTTATTTCACGTAATGTGAAACAAAAATTTATGACTGCTTCCAAAATGCTGAGATTAACAACAAACGATCTAGGATATGAGGGCACTTCACAAAATATTTATGTTAATGACCATTTAACTAATAACAACATGCATTTATTTAAAATGGCCCGTGATGAACTTCGTCTTAAAAATTATAAATATGTTTGGACCAAAAATGCAAAGATACTTACGAGAAAAACAGATGATTCTAAAGTTCACACAATACACACGGAACAAGATATTAAAAAATTAAATTAAGCACCTTTTATTAATATATATATATATATATATATATATATATATATATATATATATATATATATATATATATATATATATATATATATATATATATCACATCACTCCTCATGGCTTTAAGTGTATACTATCAGAACGTCCGAGGATTAAGAACTAAAACCTTTGAAATTAAATCTAGCTCTTCAACTAGTGATTTTGACATTTTATGTCTGACCGAGACAAATCTAAACGCATCAGTGTTTGACCGTGAAGTGCTAGGCGATAATTATTCCGTGTTTAGACGGGATAGACAATCTACCTGTTCACAAAAAGACGATGGTGGTGGAGTACTTATTGGCGTGAAAAGTGATATCAAATGTGTTCCTAAACCAGAGTGGTCAACATGCGCAGAAGATGTATGGGTAACTGTATACTCTAAATTTTTTAAACTACATGTATGCTGTGTTTATATTCCTCCAAAGTGTGATGAATCTCGCAACATTTTTCTGAACAATTTAATATCTGTTGTCGACTCTCAGCCAAAGGATCAGTTTTTAATATGTGGCGACTTTAATTTACCACTATTACAGTGGCGTCCTTTTAATAATTGTTATATTTCTAATCATACAAATAATGCTGTATCCTCTGAATTTGTTGATTCTATGTCGTATTGTAATCTTAAACAGTTTAATGGTATTCCTAATCAAAATAATCATTATCTTGATTTAATTTTTTCTAATAATTATTATGTAACGGTCAAGCCGTGCTACAGTCCTCTTACTAAAATTGATGAACATCATCCTCCGTCTTGACATTTAACTCAAGACAAATATTATTATTTAAAAAAGCAGATTACATTTCATTAAATAATTTCTTAACAAATATTAACTGGACCTCAGAATTTGAGAATTTGAGTACTGAGGATGCGTTGGATAAATTTTATAGTATTTTAAATGCTGCAATTAATAATTTTGTGCCTAAAAAACGTATCACAAAAAAAGCATATCCTTGTTGGTACTCACCTGAACTAATACGGCTTATTAAGGCTAAATATAAAGCTCACAGCAAATATAAACGTTTTAGAAATGAATCATATTATATGGAATTTTCTTCGTTACGTCAAAAGGTAAAAACTTTAACCAAATTATGTTATATGAAATACATAAATAATGTTGAAAATGAAATCCCAAATAATGTGAAAAAATTTTGGTCATTCGTATCCTCTGTCAAAAAATCCAACATTCCTTGCAACATGACGCTCAACGGGGTCACCTCATCTGATGGCACTCAAATATGCAATATGTTTGCTAACCATTTTCAGACTGCTTTTTTAGATACTAATGCATCACATGCACACTATACAAATGATCATTGCAATACCACTGTTAATCTACATAAGATAACAGTTACGGAGAGTGAGGTTCATGAAATTTTATCGTCTCTTGATATTACTAAAGGTGCTGGTCACGATGGTATCCCTAGCCTTTTTGCAAAACAGTGTGCCGAATCTCTTTCTCTGCCTTTAAAGTTAATCTTTGAGAAATCACTTACTGAAGGTCACTGTCCGAATTCTTGGAAAAAAGCTTTAGTTATTCCTATTCATAAAAATGGTAACAGAAACCTTGTTCAGAATTATCGCCCAATATCGATACTGTGTGTCTTCGAAAAAGTTTTTGAAAAAATTATTTATAAACAATTATTTGCCTCAGTCAAGAATATTATAAATTTTGAGCAACATGGTTTCTATTCCGGAAGATCAGTTGAAACAAACTTAATTGAGTTTACAGATTACATTCTTTCATCCATGGACGACATGGTACAAGTTGATGCGGTTTATACAGACTTCAGTAAGGCTTTCGATAAGATTAATCACATAATCTTACTACAAAGTTAGAGACACTTGGTATACATGGTAATTTGCTATCTTGGTTCAGATCTTACCTCAGTAAAAGACAACAATGTGTTACACTAAATGGATATCAATCTGAATATATCCCTGTTACTTCTGGCGTCCCGCAGGGATCCCATCTTGGACCTCTTTTATTTATTATTTTTATAAATGACATTAAAAAATGTTTTTTACATGCTAACTTTAATATGTACGCCGATGATTTAAAAGTTTACATGCGTATTAATTCATTATCTGACTGTTTGGCCCTTCAAGAGGACCTTCGCAGGCTTGATTGCTATCTTAATGCTAATGATTTAGCTCTTAATTTTGATAAATGTTCATGTATAACATTCTCTAGGAACAGAAATTCATATGTTTATAATTACTGTTTCGACGGGAACAATGTGAACAGAGTAAATCATGTAAAGGATTTAGGAGTTATTTTAGATAGCAAATTAATCTTTGATTTACACATTGACCATGTTGTCAAAAAATCATATAAAATGCTAGGATTTATTTTAAGAATTGGGGATAAATTCAAAAGTTGTGGTACATTCATATCTTTATATTACTCACTTGTTCGTTCACATCTTGAATTTGCCGCTATTTGTTGGTCACCTTTTTATCAAATATACACTAATAGAATTGAAGGAATTCAAAGAAAATTTTTGTACATTTTAAGCAAAAAATTTCCGGATAGCTCTATTGTATTAACATCCCTACAAAAACGCCGAACAATGATGGATCTAACATTTTTATTTAAATTGCTCAACAACATCATTGACTGTCCACCATTACTTAATAAAATATCATTCAGAATACCGTCGTATTCTACCAGATTACGAAATTTATTTACTGTTTCAAGCTGCAGAACTAACTCAGCCGTCAATGCCCCACTTCTTAGAATGATATCCACATTTAATAACTTGTCAGTAATGTCTAATTCTCCTGACATATTTAACTGTTCTTTAAGAACTTTTAAGGGTTTTGTTTTTAAGCACTGTGCATAAAAACAAAAGTTTTTTTCTGTGTTATTTTTCACTCTTTCAATTTAATTTCATTTAACTTCATTTGATTTATTATATGTACCTATGTATATAAATATGTTTATATGTATTTGTTTCGACAATGATGTAGAAATTTTTGTATGTTATTAGTGCTGCACAGTTATTGGGACTTGTCCTGTTGTGCGGCCTTCTTCTTATAAATAAATAAAATAAATAAATTGTGACATCTATGCAAATAACTACTAGCCGTCATTCTGACACGGATCCTCATAATATCTGCTTGCCAAGGCCAACAAAGTCTTGTACACACAAATAATTGAAATTGTTTCTCTTCTTTCGTTGTATGAGAAATTTTATCCTACTATTCTAATATGTTCAAAATACTTCCAATTCATTGACGGTATTAGCGGTATTTCTTAAGGATATATGTAATATTGACATACCTGCAATAAAATAAATATTTAATTAATAATACAATAATATATATTAAATGTACTCATACCTCCCAAAACTGACACTGACATTTTGCATTTATTTGTCAATTACAAAAAACTGTTTTTCTGGCAACAAGATTTATTACAACAGATTATTCTATATTATTATATACTATATCTCCAAACCTATACGAGATATAATAAAAAATTTAAATGTGTCAGATTGAGAATTTAATTATCTTTAGTATTTGTAGTAACAAATTTTCAAAAAATAATATTTAGAAATATTTTTTTTAGAAACTACCACTTCCGGTTGTCCAATTGTTACCAGAACCTATTCAACTCTTCCCATTACTGTTAGATTGAGGAATCCGTAGTCAAACAGGTCTTTAGTCTTATAGAATTTGAGAAATCGTGTCTCCAACAACCTCACACACACACACACACATCCACACACACACACACACACACACACACACACACACATTCACACACACACACAGACATCATTGTAAAAATGTTAAAATCGGATTCTATGGACCTTAAATCGTGCTTATTCAATAAAATCTGGATATGCGATTTTTAGCATGAATCCAATACCTCTCTTAGCGAGAGGTAAAAAGCAGTTAAATATCATTTATTGATATTTAATCTTATTATGTTAAAGAATATGTTATTCTCTATACGATGTGATTGCATTTTATTCTTCATATTTAATAGATATAGAGTTAAAGAATTATAAAAATATTAAATTTCATAAATCAGCCAGCTTTGCTAACCATTCGTTAGGGATCACTATTTTTTATTTTCTTCTTCCACTCATTTCTGTTTTGCATGTCGTCCTTATTCAATTCCTTTTCTTTCGAGTCATCTGCAATACAGTCCTTCCATCTTATTTTTGGTCTTCCACTATTTCTTCTACCTTCTACTACCAAGCTATTCATTTTTCTTCAAATATATTTTAAATCTCTCCTCATGACATGTTCAAACCAATATAATCGTCTCTCTTGTATCGATCTATAAACTCCTATCACTCGAGTCATTTCCCTTATCCTTTAATTTCATACCTATCTTTCCGTGTCTCCCCAAACATCTATCTCAACATGCCACATCAATTTTTTTTCACTGATACTGACATCTGTCAATTTGAATTATGGTTAGCATATCTAATTTAATCTTAACTTATTTTGGTCTATACTATACGCCCTTAAAATTTCCGACCACTTTTTTTAACAGCCTGTATACAGCGTGTTTTTTATTTTTGTTTATGTCTTGGATATAAGTATGGCAATTGCCCAATAGTTAAAACTAACAAATATAAAAGTTTCTTCTATATCGACGTGCTTTAAAATAATGCCCACTAGCGCTCGCCTCGGATTTGAAATAAATTACTCAAGGGTCATAGTTAACGTTAAGGGGGGTAACTAAAATTTTGAGCATCTTAGGACAAAATACATTAAGATAAGAGTTAATAGAATTTGTTCAAAAGGTTGTTGTTTCATTTCTAGTCGAATTATTTATTTATTTATCATCCTACCTTCGTACAAAAGGATGAAAGGAATCCTCTTTGTTGAATTGAACTATAGAAAAAACTCATCGTAACAAATAGGAAAAACAGTAACCATCTCCTAACTTCCCGCTTGTCTTTGACATTCACATCCGTGGCCTCTTATCCGGCAATGTTGGAGGTTTACGAGGGACACTTGTGTATCTGTTAGTGAGGGTTTCCTCTCACGGTTTTCATGATTCTTGCGATAATTACGAACACAATGGCCGGCGACACGGAAAAGGAGGTCGCACTGTCATACGCGCCCCATCGCACATAGAATCAGGTCACTTCACTTACGGGTGCTGAATTCGTGCAAGATTGTAGACATTACAAGAAGAAGAAAAGAAACATTTAAGATATAGTTGACAGACAAATGAAAGTATAATTTATTTATATAAGAGGACGATTTGAACAGTAGTAAGTAAAGATTTTCTGGCGTACTCACTTCATTTGCATTCATAGGATCTTTTCCCATCTTTTTATCAAATTGTCAATTTTTTGACCTTTTTCTTCGTTTTTGCTTCCAGAACCTTTATAGAATTTCAAAAATTACAATTTTTACGCATTCCTCTTCCTTATATCTATATGCAAACTTCAATAGATTCTGGTTATAATTGGTCAACCAGAAGTACCCTTATTTGAAGGTTTTAACAGTTTTTTTTTTGCCTCTCGCTAAGAGAGGTATTGGATTCATGCTAAAAATCGCATATCCAGATTTTATTGAATAAGCACGTTTTAAGGTCCCTACAATCCGATTTTAACATTTTTACGACGATGTCTGTGTGTGTGCGTGTGTGTGTATGTGTGTGAGTGTGTGTGTGTGTGGATGTATGTGTGTGTGTATGTAAGTGGGATGTTGGAAGGACGATTACACAAAAACTATAAGACTTTATATTTGTTTAACTACGTATTTCCCAATCGGACATTCATGGGAAGATCTGAAAAGATTTTGGTAACAATTGGACAACCGGAAGTAGAAGATTCTTCAAAAAAAATCTTCTAAATATTATTTTTTGAAAATTAATTAATTAATATTAAAGAAAATTAAATTCTCTATCTGATACATTTAAATATTTTATTATATATTCTATAGATTTAGAGATAAAAGCAATATAATATATATAAAATAATCTGTTATAATAAATTTTACAGCCGAAAGAATGCCATGGAAAATAGTTGAAAATTTAAATTGTTTGTAACAATCCGGCGACATTACTGAAAACTTTTTCTGGGAAATACATACTTTATATTATTTCTTAATGTATTAATGGTTAAATATTTAATAATATATTATACATACGAAAAATTAGAAGAGTAGGACAAAATTTCTTCACAGAATGAATTTAAATTTAAAAAATCTAAATATAAAGAATAGATATAAGTATAATTATTGGTGTAGAGTGTAGGTATACAAGAAATGTTAAATACATTAGGGGACGAGCAGTCATGTGACTTTGTTGTACTTGACAAGCAGATATGGGGGCCCATGTCAGAATGATAGCTAGTAATTATGTATATAGATGTCAAATATCATAATTTCTCATTCTAAATTTAGTGATTTTCCAATTCCATGATGTTTATTTTCCTCGACAAGTAAATTCCACAGTCCTGGTGACAAATGAACTACGTGAATTTAGAAAATCTTGAAATATTTAATGAAAAATTCTGACATTTGACATCTATGTACATAATTACTAATTATCATTCTGAAACGGGTTCCCACATCTGCTTGTCAAGGCCAACAATGTAACATGACTTCGCGCCCTATTCTTATGTAACCAGAAAAAGGAAGTGGCGAGAGGTATTGTGCTGGTCACAACAGATTTGCCCCTGCAAAATATCACTGTCAGACAGTATTTGAATTTCCTGAATGTAATTGACAGGCCTCTATAAAAATATTACATCTCAAAATTGGTAAAACCTTTGCCAATTTATTTAATTTAAAAAAAAAAGTATTGTTCTAGAAATTCGTAACCCAATTTCTGAAATACTCTTTTTCTTACAGCTCTCATTTTCATGGTATATTACCCTTGAATAACATTCTCCCCACATCACATCTTTCTTTGATGACAAATCTCCAATACTTCTATCTGTAACCAAATTTGTCGTCGTGCACAGGGTTTCCGACGAGGTATCTCTTTGGTGATGTAGAATTGTACGATTTGGCGCTGCTATCTGCTTCAATATCCGACGTGATCATTTAGCGGCGATGAAAAATGCAGCTCTCGATGTGTTTCCTCCGCCAGATCCTTTGATGTTGTCTGTGTTGTTATAGTTACAGAGCAGGAATGGAAAAGGTCGAGTGATTGATTTACAAGATTCTAGATGCTGGTATTGTAATTGATAATACATAGGATGGTTTAAATCCAGAAGAAAATTTTATAAAGTAGAATTGATTAAATATTGTAAGAAGCTTTCAGAACTCATAATATAATGAAATAAAAACAATATTTTAGTTCTGTATAAATTTAATTATTTAACGACGTTTCGACAGCGAAGTGCTGTCTTCATCAAGTAAATAACAAAGTACATGTAATCAAGACAAGTTTACAAAAATCTGATGTGGCCAGCATAATACCTTCCGTCAATCTTGTGTATTATCTTTGAATATATAATACAATACAAGAACGGCAACGTAATGTATTTAGATTAAATATTTCGAGAGAAGGTGCCATCTATTCCTCCGTATACGAATTATTTCTGAGTTAGTTCAAGAAATAAATAATAGGTGGATGTTGCACAGTATTGCCACGTAGCTAGAACAACAAGATAAGATTTTAAAAAGGTTTTTAAGTTTGCTACTGTAAAACAAGTATACATGTACATTGAAGATTCAAAATATTTTATCTGGTTATTATGAAACAATATTTTTGAATTATTGATTATTGAATACCTCTAACAAATAGTATCTGGCAATGCTGTCAGCACGATTTACCGTAGTTCATAGTTTTGTGGTAGGAGTCACTAGCTATCTATAATAATTTTGTGAATAAAAAGAGACAGATATAGTATCTTGCTAGGCCATATGCGTTGCCGTTCTTATATGTATTATATATTCAAAGATAATACACAGGATTGACGAAAGGTATTGTGCTGGCCACAACACATTTTTATTTCATTAGAATTGATTACATTTGTTTGGTGTTATATATCGTAAATACGGTATCTTACAATAGATTTTTATATTCAATACTTTAGTTTTTACTGCTAAACATCGTAGTTTTGTCGATGCTGCAATAGTCTATTCAGAAATGGCAACTATAAAAATAGTCACTAAAATTTGAAAATGTAACACTGATATAAAAATGTTTAGCAATAAATATTTGATATGTGCTTTTTACATGCGCATGCGTCAGAACTTATTACCGTTGCCATAAAATTTACTCACGGAACAGTTGAAGAATTTTTAACGCCAAGTGACAGCCATAACTTTATGATCGTGTCAAATAAATATATCATAATTTACGAGTAGTACTCGTATAATGAAATTTGTGATGGAATAGAACATCCTATTTGTCATAAAATAATTTGTTACCCAATATATTAGATTTATTAATAAAGTTGATAATAATTTGTGATCCTGTCAAACAGATTAAATTTTAATTTCTTTTTTACCTTCCGTCAACTTAGTCAAAAAATTCGGTGGTGAGTTTTAATGAATAAGCACGTTTTAGAGTCCTTAGAATTCGAATTTAATATTTTTACGATGGTGTCTATATGTATGTGTATATGTGTGCGTGTGAGTGTGAATGTGTTCGTGTGTGTGTGACTATAATTTCGGCCGCGATATCTCCAATACTAGAATTCCAAAAATCACAATTTTTTACGTATTCCTCTTCCTTAAATCCATATGCAGACTTGATTATATTTTGGTTATAATTGGTCAACTGGAAGTACCCTCATTGGAAGATTTTAACAGTTTTTCTTGAAAAAACGCTATTAAATATTATTTTTGACATTTAATGTTATTATAGATATTAAAAAATATTCTTATCCATATGAATTGATTGCATTTTATATTTCATATACAATGGATATAGAGTTAAAGAATTATAAAGAAATTAAATCTTATAAATCAGCCAGCTATGCTATAACCATGGAACCAGCTACTAAATTAAGAAAATTCTAACTGACAGATGTCAGTGTTAATGAAAAGAAAATGAATGTGGCAGAGACGAGGATGTTGAGATAGATGTTGGGGAAGTCACGAAAAGATAGGTAAGGAATTAAAGGATTAGGGAAATGGCTCGAGTGATAGAAGTTTCTAGATAGATACAAGATAGACGACTACATTGGTTTGAACATGTCATGAGGAGAGATGAAAAATATGTTTGAAGAAGAATAAATAGCTTAGTAGTAGAAGGTAGAAGAAACAGAGGAAGACTAAAGATAAGATGGAAGGACCGTATTGTGGAAGATTTGAGAGAAAAGGAACTGAATGAGGACGACACGCAAAACAGAAATAAGTGGAAGAATAAAATAAAAAATAGCGACCCCTAACGAATGGGAAAAGCTAGATAAGTATATGTCAGTGTCAAGTGCAATTTCCAAAGTTTGTTTATGAAATAATTTTACTGGAAATATAAGATTTTTTCCAAAATAAATTATGCATGGAATTTGTACAATATGTGTATATACTTCGCCGAAAAAGTCTTTGATAATGGCTCTGGTTTTTTTACACTGACATTTATATATTACAAAGAAATTATTTTTAATTGGTTTCCATGGTATTTTTTTGGGCTGTAAGGTTTATTACAACAGATTATTTTATATATTATATTTCTTTAACTCTAAATCTATAAATAAAATAAAATAAAATAAATATTTCATCACGGCATATATTACCCATTGCTGGGTGTGCCAATCTGCTTTGTACACACATATCGGTAATGATGGAATATTTGTTCCGTGTGGGCGCTTACCAGGCGTCACCTCACGGGCACTCATAGCTGGCGTGGAGAGTGCACTACAGGGGTCAATTTTGTGCCATTAAAATTCGATGTAATATTTGGCGTCGGTCGGGATCGAACCCGGGTCCCCAGATTCGCGACCAGACATTCAGGCACACTGCCACGAGACCCCATAAAAGATATAATAAAATATTTGAATGTATCAGATAAAGAATTTAGTCTCCTTATAATTGCAAGAACAAAAAGTTTCAAAAATTAATATTTAGAAGATTTTTTTAAAAGAATCTGCTACTTCCAGTTGTCCAATTGCTACCAAAACCTTTTCAACTCGTCCCATTAATGTCCGATTGAGAAATACGTAGTTAAACAGATCATCTTAATTTTTTTTTAACATGAATCCAATACCTCTCTTAGCGAGATGTAAAAACTATAATAAAATGTTGATATATTTGAATTATAATATAATATTGCAAGAGTGCTAGAATGCAAGAAAATATGTATCAAGCCTGTTTTACATTATCATAAATTTACATGCATTTTTACAACTTCGTATTTGATCACAAAATTTCAATGATTACACGGTAATAAATTTACAACTTCTTATGGTACCATACGATGTTGTAAAAAATTGTCAAATAGGGCCTGTTCTAATTTTGAAGGTCATTTGCTTCACATTTTGGTGATATTTAGGGTTTTCATTAAACAACAGTTTACATTTCATGTGTAGTTGCACGTAATTGGCTACTCTGTTCTATGAACTTTTCACAAAACCAAACGTCAAGTTCAAATGAAGAACAATGAATAGAAAAATTAAAAATATATTTGTAATTGTCGCAGTTGTTAATGCACGAAATAATATTTTGAAGCGTAAACGAATTTGGGACAAGCCGTGGATTCAAAGGCGACAAAATAGAAGTGTACTAAATTTAGTACAAAATGAATTGTTGCACGAAGACACTGAAAAATATAAAAAATATATTTTTGCACAACAGTTACGCCACAACTTAGTTTACAGAAACGAGCGCGACACACAGATGAAAAAATCAGCTGTAAACATTTGAGAAGTTAGTAAACCGTAGTAGTAAACTTACCAACATATAAAAATGTACTTAAGTTGGCAACAATCAAACATGTCACAAATATTTGGCCGTGTAAAACGAAAAGATTTTGATCAAAATTTATTATGTAAAAATGAAAATATTTTGCATGTAAATTTAATTGTAAATATATGATTGTCTAAAACAGGCTTTAGAAAATATTGCTATTCTTGCATTTCTCTTATCTTGGTCTTGTCCTGAATTTTCTGCAAGATCAAAACAATAACAAGAAAAAATGCAAGGCTCTCGTGAAACACTAAATCAAAAACATAGATCGTTCTAGGTAAATATTAAATTTACTTTTCTTAGTTGAAAAACAAACTATACCAGAGCTAACCCTAGAAATGTAACAATAGTCGTTGATGTTTAACCAAGAATGACACGTCTCCATTATATGGTATAAAAGGTACAACATTTTATCCTTTGTTAGTGGTGATAAAAACGATAAAATCATCGCGTTAAAGCATCTAAGCCTTGGCTAACGAATGCGGAATGTTTTCTTCCTGCCAGGTTTGCTATCAGGCGTAATGGACGGTGAGTTGACATATGTCGCAGAGATAACACTCGTTAAAACCACAAACGTCGCCGTCGCTTGCTACACGCTGTTATTTTTTAATTATTGTGCAGTATTTTTAACCGATGGTTTCAAAATTACCATATACTCGTATTATAGTCAGACACGCTGTTAAGTTGATATGACGTAGCAGGCTGAAGAGATCGTAAATTCAGGATAAAAATGCTATGAGATAAAATCGTATGAAGATGAAGTGCATGCTAAACTATTTTAAAAGTTGTTTAATCTAGAATATTTTTAGATTCATATTAAATCTTGACATGTGTTAACGTCATTATACTAAACTGTAATTTAGGGAGAATAAAAATGAATATTAACAAAAAAAATCTGATGTGGACACTACACGACTTCCTTGTACGATTATTAAACTATACATATTTTTTTAATAAATAAATTACAAAATATTAATTTTAACTTCAAAACAGTAAGATATATAGCGACCATAAACTAACCCGGTTCTTTTTAAAGAGAGTTTTGATTACAACAAAGAAATATTTGATTACAACAATGAATATGACTAATTTCACAATAAAAATATAATATTTGTTATTGTACGAATCATAAAATTGCATGTATTTAACGTAATTTGACATGAACATTTTTTTTATGTTTTTGTTCTAATCCATAGCAAGCTTTATTACAAAAACAAAAAAGTATATAATTTTTAAATTTACATATCTCGCTTATACAAAGGGCTAATTTAATAATACTTGATGTACTAGACGCATAAATTAATTCTTTAAAACTTTTATTTGAAGCATTTATTTCTAAAATCAAAATAAAATCATTTTATTCAAGAAAAACTGTTAACAGCTTCAAGTAATGTACCACTTCCGGTTAGCCTATTTTAACCAAAATCTATTATGTTATTTCGATTGACATAAAAGTCTTGTATACCAAATTTGAAAAGTTTTGGATTATATTTTAAAACAGTTTTTCATTAAAATCTATTATAGGCTTCATGTAAAGTGCCACTTCTGGAAATTGTGTAATAACCAGAAAGGGAGGTGCACAACTAGATGTTATAGGAGTCCTAAATACAAAATTTCAACTTTCTACGGCTTACCGTTTTTGAGTTATGCGAGATACGTACGTACGTACAGACGTCACGACGAAATTAGTCAAAATGGATTCAGGGATGATCAAAATGGATATTTCCGCTGAAATCTGAAAACCGAAATTTTTCGCGATTACAATACTTCCTTTACTTACGTACAAGGAAGTAAAAAGAATATTATATTTAACATTTCTTGTACACGCAAAAAAATCTAATTACATTTAATCTTTATATTTACGTATTTTCTATAATTTTAAATTCATTCCACGAGCAAGTTTTCTCCATTTCTTCTAAATGTTCGAGGTTTTTCCAATTCATTAACGGGATTGGCGGTATTTCTGAAGGGTTCATGTAATATACTATAATTTGAAATATATAATTAATAATACAGTAAGAAATATTAAATATCGTTCCCAGAAAAAGCCTTCAGTACTATCTCTGAATTTTTGACACTGACATTAGTGACATTTATCTGTCAATTACAGAAATTTTAATTTCTCAAGTAGTTACCATGGAGATGTTTAGGCTGTAAGCACGCTGTGAGATTTACTACAACAGATTATGTTATAGATTATATATCTATATTTTTTAAACTTAAATAGAATATATAATGAAATTATAGAGGGTATAATAAATACGATTTTACCATTTTTACGATGATGTCTGTACGTATGTGTGTCTGTATGCGTGAGACGAAAGTTTCGGATCGCAGTTTACATCCCGAAGAACAAGTGATTAGATTTTGGTTATAACTGGTCAACCGGAAGAACCGTCATTTGTATATTTTAACAAATCAATATGATTTATTAACATTTAACATTATTAGAACTTAAAGAATATATTATTCTCTATACAATTTGATTGCAAGTTATACTTCATATTCAATAGACACAGAGTTAAAGAATTATAAAGATATTAAATTTCATATATCAGCCAGCTATGCTAATCCTGAAAACTGCTAATATATTCAGACAATACAAATTGATAGATGTCAGTATCAATGAAAAGTAAATGAATGTGGCAGAGATGAGGATGTTGAAGTAGATATTGGGGAAGACACGGAAAGATACGGTAAGGAAATAACTCTAGTGTTACAAGTTTCTAAAAGGACACGAGAGACGGTTACATTGGTCTGGACAAGTCATGAGGAGAAATGAAGAATATATTGGAAGAATGAATAAATAGTTTAGTAATAAAAGGTTGAAAAAACAGAGGAAGACCAAAGATAAGATGGAAGAACTGTATTGCGGAAGACTTGAGAGAAAAGGAACTGAATGAGGACAAAACGCAAAACAGAAATGAGTGGAAGAAGAAAATAAAAAATAGATCCCTTGAAAATTTATGTATAGAATTTATACATAATACACAAGATGGACGAAGGTATTGTGCTGGCCACATCAGATTTTTTTTTATAAAACCGGAACATATCGAAAAATTAAAATTGTCAGGAAACAAAAAATAAATTTTCATTTCAAAATCGTTCGTTTCATGACTGCGACAATTTTCTCCGTACATATAATAAATATAATACCAGGTGTCCAATTTGAAATTTTATTTTATAAATACATTATTTATTAAAAAATAAAAATTATCTGAATTTGTTTGGTTAAAATAACGGACTTAAAAAGTAGGTTTTTGAATTTTTCCTGTCTTAAGGTAGTTCACCAGTAAATCGAGTTTCTATAGATGTACATGCACAGTTAATTTTTTATAAACTTCTGACGTACAGGAAATGAGCTATTCGCCTCGAAAGTCAGACATTTTAACACGTAGAGCATAGGACCAACATTTTGATTAATAGCATCATTTTGCTTCTATATATTTTAATAAAAAAAACTAGTACGTAGTAGTTTAATATGTTTCGAATGTTATTTCAAACGATGAAAGCGATCTGACGTACAGTTTTAGAGTAATCGTAGTTTAAAATAATGTACTCGAGGGAGAGAGGCAACGGCAACGCTGCATGTTTACGTCACGGGGAAGGAGTAAAACTAATATAATATATAGATAAAAATATTACTTACATTTGCATTTAATGTATGTTTTATTCATTTATATTTTTAAAAAACTGTATAACAACGTTAGAAATGCAAAATTGATTTTTTGACAGTCTAAAAATGACATTTAATTGACAGCGGGCATAAATCACGCCCTCATTACCGGTTTTTAGAACTAGAGTTTTTGGGCAGATTTTGAAACAAAATATGAGTTGTTTTCCGGTCTTCTATTAATAAAGTAGGCTATGATTTGGCAGATATCAAATTTAAATGTCATTTTTAGAATGTCAGAAAATCAATTTAGCTGTTATAATGTTGTTAAATGGTTTTTCAAAAATATAAATGAATAAAGAATACAAAAAATATAAATCTAAGTAATTATTTTTAGCTATATAAGTATATAATTTGTTATATTAATTTTACGTCAAAATTGGCAGCAAGAATAAGTCACGTCAAAACGGCGAATTTGTAACTACGGCTGGATTCAGCGGCTCTCTGGTAGAGCTGTTTCCCTCTTCCCCTTCCAATCAAAGCGCAACGTTGCCAGTTTTCCGTTAACAACAATTCGTAGCGGTGTGGGTGTACATATTTATGACATACGGCGCGAGAAGGTACAGTCACCTACCAAAAGTTTTCTTTAGAGAGGCGTTATCGTAGAATGCGCAGTATACGTTCAGCGCGCTCAATTTTTTGGCCTGGACGGTAGCTGGTGAACTACCTTCATTTTCAGTCGTAGAAAAAGTATACCTAGTATACCACAAAAACATAAAAGTTGGAACATTTAACACATTTTTATTTAAAACATTTCTTTATTATAAAATCCCTGTTGCTAATACATCATGACACATGTCACATCCATTATTTCGCCCACCATTTAATTCTAAGAAGCCTCCGCCATCCTGCATTCGTTAGCCGCGGCTTAGATGGCCTTAGTATTAACTCTGGCTTGAGTCAGAGGTTCATTTTAACAGCCTCAGCTGCGCGGCGATGCTTTTTATCTTTTTTCTTAATCACAAACAACACGAAATATGTTGTACCTTTGAAATCCCGGGGATCAGCACGGGAAATTAATGGGCTCAACTGAGGGAGGGCATATTTTACCTACGCAAGAAGGGAAACCTTGCAAAAATGTGTAATTTTTATAATTATGATTTATTATAAGTGTTTACCTGAAAGGTTTACAAATTGTGGGGGAGGAAGGAGGCGGGAACTTTCAAATTAGATTATTAATTAAACTTAAGAAATTTTAATTAATTAATTCCAACTAGCTAGAGTTTTTTTTTATTTTTCTACAAGAACATATTTTTTTCTACTTTGTTAATCATATTTATATTTTGAAAAGGTAAAATGGAAGTAGTAATGAAAGACGGTAATTCAATTTCTTCAGTTCTGAAAATGTAAATAATTACTTCGAGCTGAGTGTATTTGTATATAAACAAGTCTCACAATTAAAACATAAATGGAAAGATAAAATGATGTAATTATTAATTTTTAATTTCTCGTGCTCGTATTACCTCCCGCTTCCCTTGGTAAGGGAGGTATGGGGATCGTGCTAAAAATCGCATATCGAGATTTTGTTAAATGTCCACATTTTAAGGTCCCTATAATCCAGTTTTAACATTTTCATGATGATGTCTGTGAGTGTGAATGTGTGTGTGTGTGTGTGTGTGTGTGTGTGTGTGTGTGTGTGTATGTTAACTTTACTGTTTACTTAAAGCTCAAAATAGTTTTTCACCAGAATGTTATTTTTTCGCAATTTGTTATTATAAAAATTAAAAATTATTCCATTTTCTATAGGTTTGCATTAATACTTTTTTCTATTTCGGTGTTCTTATGGTTCTATAAACGCACTGTTTTGTACTTCAAACACGACGTTTAGAAGATCTATAAGCGTACTATTTTTGGCGCCTTTCATGTTCTAGAGTTGGTAGTCATGCTTTCATAACTGACAGATGACAGGTAACCTCAAAATGGTAAGTTGTTGATAATATTTCAACATATTACTTTTAATTATGGATTTTTATACCTTCTTTAGGTGATAGGACTAGAAAGAAATATAATATTAATTTCACAATCAGAATCAGACCTTGAATCATAAATACAATACACCTTGCAATACACTAATTAATCAATAGTTGACAAAATATAAAATTTCAATTGTTAGCGAGAAACGTTACCAACATAAACATAACTAACAAAAAAAATACCTAGTCATAATTTGACGTCGCAATTTAAATAAATTTAATCGTAAAATTACCTCAATAGAAAAAATAGTATAAAAAACACGTATCATAAGGCCTGTTGACGCACTCGTCCTTTGTAAAACTCGCCTAGCGGCTCGTTTTCCAAACTTGGACTCGTACGTTAACAGATTGCCTTATGATACTTGTGTTTTAATGTACTATTGCTATATATTTTATGGACAAATTTCATAAAGTAATATAAAAATTATATCTCGGAACTTATGCTTTAAACACACTTCATGGTTACACAGTTCCGCTCAAATATATGTAACTGACAGATAAATGTCACTGTCAAAAAAATAATGATTTCAAATAAATAACAGTAACGTTTTAAAAAGAAAATTGTAAATAGAACAATAGTTATATGGAAAGGAACTTAATATACATAATTTCAAATTAATAATAATAACGTTTTCAAAATAAAAATAGTAAACAGAACAATTGACACATCTGTCAATGAGAATTATCTGAATATATTAGTAGTGTCCATTATTATAACATAGCTGCCTGATTTATGAAATTTAATTTCTTTACAATTTTATTTATATGCATTGAACATGAAAGAAAAAATTTCAATCAAATCGTTTAGAGAATAAAATATTCTTTAATATTTATTATAACGTAAATAGTCAAAATATGATATGTAAATGCATTTTTTCAAAAAAAACTGTTAAAAAATCCCATTAAGAGTACTTCTGGTTGACCAATTATATCCAACTCTCCATTTGGACGTAAAGAAGATGAACACAAAAAAATAATATAATTTTTGGAGTTGTAGCAATGGAGAAATTTTTGTTACACACACACACACTGACACACACCACACACATACATATACACACACACTTACATACACATATACACACATGCATGCACATACACACACACGCACACACACACACACATACAGACATCATCGTAAAAACAGTAAATTCCTACTCTATGAACTCTAAAACGTGCTTATTTATTAAAAACTCACCAACGGTTTTTTTGACCAAAGACAATGCCTTCCTTACCTAGGGTGGCGGACGGTAAAAATAGGACATTTATCGAATTTCTCAAGAAATTTTGGCAAATATCTAGAGATATGAGAAAATAACTCCCTAACATTATTATTATATGTTCAAATAATTTTAATTAATGCTGTTTCCTTTTTGTTACAGGTACGTTACCATCTACAATACAGGCTTCATATAATTTAATGAACTTACATATCATGTAAGTAATATAATTATAATTTATAAAATAAATAACATATTCAGTTTATAAGTAAAAATAACTATGTTGTGTTTACACTTCTATAGTATATCCTTTTATAATATAGTACTGAAAAAGTTTGATATTCACTTCATAATTTTATTTTATTAGAAAAATTCAATGCGCATGACAATACGGCAAATCATTTGTTTATTACCTATTGACAGGTGAATTTGCTGATAAATGTTCATTCGTATTAAACTTCAATTACATTTTGAAACAGTTTAAATATGTGTTAATTGATGTGTAAATCGTTTTATATTAGTTTGAAAGCAATTTTAAACTCAAATAAACAGTTAATATCGCCGGTACAATTTTCGTATTTGTAATCAGCGTTATAGTTGTTATAACCTAACTTTTGCAATGACGTTCCCGTATAAAACAAAACAGTTCCGTGGTGAAACAATAAAAGAAATCTAAACTCGCAGTTTGCTATGCTGCTGTGTGATAGTAGAGTTTTATTTAAAATTTAATTCCCGTAACCGCGTTTTAACTAAGACCCGAAGTCGTATAGTCGGGATCGTTCTGAACTCCATTGCACTGACTTAATAAGGTAAGTGATATTCCTTGTAAAAGCTTCGTTCTGTTTAGCGTTCGTTTTGCGTCACCAGATATTATGTTTCTTACTGTAATGCTATACTATAACCATTAGTCGCATTAAAAATAAGTCTCACATTCACATCTCTATAAGATGAACTTTACGGTTAGTTACAGCGTAAGTAATATTTTGTTATAATTCGTTTATGTCAAGAACGCAGCCTAATTTGAACTCAAGTATTCTACATTTAAAAATATGTTAATTTCTTTTTTCACGACATGCACAGAAAGCTCAACTTTCTTCTCCCGAAATAGTGAGGAAAAAGTGATTTTCTTCTCTTGACAGGAAAATATAGAAGTGTTACCAACCTGAATGTTATTTACAAAAAATATATTGTAAAAATTATAAATAAATTCCTAATTTTATTGACAATTCTTATTTTAGTGATATACATACTTTATATTATCTTACAATTATGTCTTATATTTTTCTTTTTCTATAGATTAAATCACAATTTGACAACTTTAATTTAGATTTAAGATTGGTTCATTGGCAACACTGTTACACCGCTTTGCGTCTGATAACCTAACTTTTGAGGTGTCATATATTAATTCAAATAAATAAAAAATTACCCTTATTCTACTAACCTTTCTTAAAGAGTATTTAAGGTCCGAGCAAATCGTTTTTAGAGAAATGGCGTGAAAAAATGTTGTCTAACACGAGAAGAAAGCATTTTTTCCACTCTTTCTTGAATGTCTCATGAGTTCGAGTGGGAAAAAGAAGCGCTTTCCTCTTTAGTTTGACGAACAACTATTGTCTTATTAAAAACACAGTTTTCTGGATTATCTTCTTTTGGCAGTATCTAAAGTTCGGATAAACGGAATTCTATTGTAAGAAGATCTGAACGGAGTCCTCCAATATTTTTACCTTCCGTCACCTTTAGGTAAGGAAGGTTAATACCTGGTTTGGTCAAAAAATTCAACGATGAGTTTTAAGTGAATAAGCACGTTTTATGGTTCCTATAATACGATTTTACCATTTTGATGGCCACAACAGATTTTTTACTTTTATATAGGGATCGTGCTAAAAATCGCATATCGAGATTTTGGTAAATGACCACGTTTTAAGGTCCCTAGAATCCATTTTTAACATTTTCACGATGATGTCTGTGTGTATGTATGTATGTATGTATGTATGTATGTATGTATGTATGTATGTATGTATGTATGTATGTATGTATGTATGTATGTATGTATGTATGTATGTATGTATGTATGTATGTATGTATGTATGTATGTGTGGATCCTGTATAGTGTATACGCTCTAACTTAAATACTATCATTCAGAAAGTTTTGAAACCATGCATTTCTACCTTATTTTAATATGGAAATATCTGATTAGATTTTGGTGGCAATCGGATAACCGGAAATGGCAATTTACTTGAAGCTCAAGTAGTTTTTCTTCAAAAAATACCTTTAAATGTAATTTTTTCTCAATTTGTTACTATAAAAATTAAAGATTATTTTATTTTCTACAAGTTTGCTTTAATACTTTTTCTATATAATGTATGGATAAATTTATAAAGTAATATAAAAATTATATACATAGGTAAATGGCGGGAGGTACTGTGTTGGTCACATCAGATTTTTTAATGTGCTGACTATAACACTTGACAGTAGATTATTTATAAAATAATATAAATTAATTTGGTTTGGTCTGCATTATGACATTTGACTCTAGATGGTGTTTATATCATTCAAGTTGTTTTCTTGATATAATTTTTAAATCGTGATTCAAAAGGATCACGATTAAAATAATCAGGAATCATAAAATCACAATCCGAAGGAACACGGCTAATATATCTACATTTTACCCATTTCACAAAGCCCTTATGTATGTAATTATAGTCCCGCAAAATGAAATGGTTAACATTGTGACCTTTTAAAAATATTTACTACCCTTAAACAGTCTGAAAAGTAATAATAAACAACCGTTGTAAACTTTACTGTTGTTTAACCCCTTCCTATAATTCTCCCCTAAGAAGTCTTGGAGTAAATCACCCCGCTAAATTTTATTTTCCAAGTCCATTAATGTATGTAATTAAGTTGTATTTTTTATTAGGAAAATCTGTGTTTCGTTGGGGTTTATTTCAGTTTACGATAAAATTTAATAGGGGTTTTTTATTATCGGATGCGCCCCAGTATTCAGTTTGTAAGTTGAATTGGCTTTATATCTTGTATAAATAATAAATTAGAGTATTTGTGCCCTTTTGATTTTATAGACGGAATGCGCATATACATGTAGAAATTACATTTGGAATAGGGTTATTTCATAAATTTTAAATTCTTGTTTAACTGAAAGAAAATTTGAAAAAACTATCCCCATATGCACATTTTTTAAAAACATTGTACATTTTATATAAATAGTAGATATTTAAATATAAAAAATGTACGTAGTAAGTAACATACAGTAAAAAAATTCAAAGATGTCCGATCAAGGTCATCTACGAATTGTATTAATTAAGATTTTAGCTTCGCCATTCTTTCAAATTCAGTAGTGTCGTTTACTTAGTTTTTATGAGGGTACGTAAGATACTACTGTTATTTTATTATTATATAAATATATGTTACAAGTAAAACCATTCAAAATTCAAAAATAAGTCAACTGGTAAGTTATTAGCAAGTGCAAAACCAAATATGTGAAAAATAAGATACTGACACAAAGTATTGTCAACAACGAGCATCGTTTTAGAATGTCCTAATTTGGTCGAATCAATATGAATTTTTGAAAGACAAGCGTGTTATATCCATCCTTATCGCACACACTTATAGTCTTTGCAAATGACAGAAACGGATGTATGCCAATTTGTGAATTCGTTCGTTATACAGATGACCTTGATCGGACATCTTTAAAAAAAATTACTGTACATTATTTTCAGTCCAAATAGTAACCTGTCCAAAAAATATATTTTAATTTTATATTTTCGTAATTTATGTTTTTATAAAAATTAAAGATTATTCAATTTTCTACAGGTTTGCATTAATAGTTTTTCTATATATTTTATGGATAAATTTATGAAATAATATAAAAATTTCATTCCGGAGCTTATGCTTTAAACACAACTTCATGGTTACACAGTTCAGCTCAATAGACTGTCAAAAAATAATCATTTTAAATTAATAATAGTAACCATTTAAAAATAAAATTGTAAATAGAAGAATAGTTATATGGAAGGGAACTTATAGGGCTATTCTGTAAGCAACGTTATGACATAACGAATCGTTAAAACGTAATATCGTCATGGTAATAACGAAAATCGTTTATTAGGCTTATTCTGTAAACGATCGTTATGATATTATGTATTGTTATATCGTTTATATAACGATAATCGTTAAAGTGGTATTCTCTAAACAATAATTTAATTCTACATAACGAAAAAAAGGATAACGATATCGTTATTTTTTAACGACTGGAAAATTCATTCGTTACATAAACGTTTTGTCAATAAGTCAGTATTTTTATTCATGTCCAAATAAAATTGCTATTTTGTTGAATAGTGATCTCAAAAACCAGGCATATTACAGTTTTCTGCAAGGTAATATTAAAATAATTTAATAAGTTTTTATTCGTAGCGCCTAGCGCAAGCTTCCCAATTTGTCTACAGATGGTAGTAATAGCTCTAGCATAGCCTACAATAAGAAAAATAAAGGCTCCGACAGCTGACAGGTTGACAACTGACTCCCACCAGAACTAATCTAACCTAGAAGTTTTCTGAGCTATATTGAATTATTTTAGATATTTCATTTAATATTATAATTTAATGTTAGTAAATAAGGTTCTTAACTTGATCCCAAGGTTATTATTTTTCAAAATGTGTTACATAATACGAATACGAAGATAACGATTATCGTTAAGTAGAAATCAGGATTTTCATAATAACGATTCGTTAAGTGAATATTTTACAGAATAGGCCTCTTTATACATAATTTCTAGCATTAGTAAATATACAGGTATATGTTTAAATAAAAAATAAATATGTCATCACGGCATATTACCCATTGCTGGTTTAACTAATCTGCTTTGTATACAGATTTCGGTAATGATGATGACATATTTGTATCGTGCGGGAGTTTACCAAGCGTCACCTCACAGGCACTCATTGTTGGCGTAGATATGTATTTAAAATAATAAAAATTAAATGGCGGGAGGTATTGTGTTAGTCACATCAGATTTGTTCATTAGTATTTCTTCTAAAAGAATAGCTCTATTATACTCGACCACCATATCAACTAAGTCATTGCTACATTTGTCTATGATGTGTGTGTTCACATTAATCTTAATTTCCCAATGTATGTCAGTGTGTCAAATCGAAATCAGAGTGCTGTTATTGCAACGTCGCCACTTGCGGAATTCATTGGGTAAATAAGGTAGGAAACTGGCGTCAATCTTCCGATAGCGCATTCAGAAGCGAATGTAATTTCATTACAGCTTCAGTTGCATTCGATTGAGCAGCTAAACCCGGTTGATTTCGAATTGCTTGCTTTTATTTACTCCTACGCCGATGAATTTGTCTGAATGCGGATGAAAATTGTAATTCAATTAAAGCTTAAAAGCAAACTCACATACCGACAAAATCCAAACAAACAATTCATTCCGTTACAACACAGATCATATTGTATAAATTGCTAAAATTAAACGGTCCAATTATAGTTGAAATATGCTTTATCGGGGATCTATAAATTAAGTTATATCTTCTTGTAAATGGATAATGCCTGTTCTCGCAAATGAAATTGATAGTTGATAAAGTTCTTAGGTAATTTGATTATATTTGTGGAGTAAATAGGACGGTTATGTGATTGGTTGAGTTATTAACGGCTAGGGTTCGAATCCTGATACGGAAAAGCCATTTTTGTGAAAATAAATGTAATAAAGTTTGTACACTATAAATTCTGCCCTGTTAAGCATAAAAGTCGTATATTATTTTTAATTTAATTTTTTTGTTTTTTACCTCTCGCTACCCTTGGTAAGGGAGTTATAGGGATCGGGCTAAAAATCGCATATCGAGATTTTGGTAAATGATCACGTTTTAAGGTCCCTAAAATCCAATTTTAACATTTTCACGACGATGTCTCTGTGTGTGTGTGTGTGTGTGTGTGTGTGTGTGTGTGGATCCTCTTTACGCTCTAACTCAAATAATATCATTCAGAAAGTTTTGAAACCATGTATTTCTACCTTGTTCTAATATGAAAAGAAGCCATTAGATTTTGGTGTCAATCAGATAACCGGAAATGGGAGTTTACTTGAAGCTCAAGATAGTTTTTCTTTAAAAAATACCTTTAAATATAATATTTTCGCAATTTATTATCATAAAAATGAAAGATTATTCCATTTTCTACAGGTTTGCTTTAATACTTTTTTATATATTTTATGGATAAATTTATTATGCTTTAAACACATCTCAATTGTTACATAGTTCAGCTGAAATGTAGGTAATTGACAGATAAATGTCACTTTCAAAAAAATAATCATTTCAAATTAATAATAGTAACGTTTTAAAAGGAAAATTGTAAATAGAACAATATTTTATGGAACTTAAAATACATAATTTCTAGCATTAGTAAATATGCAGGTATGTATTTAAATAAAGAAATAAATAAATATATTATCACAGCATATTATCCATTGCTGGGTGTGCTAATCTGATTTGTACACACGTTTCGGTAATGACTATGACATATTTGTATTGTGCGGGCGTTTACCACAAGGGTTAATTATATGCCATTTAAAATTCGAATGATTTGGCGTTGATATTGGGAAGCTTGCGTTAGGCGGCAGGAATAAAAACTGATTAAATTATTTTAATATTACCTTGTAAAAAACTATAATGTGACGACTTTTTGAGATCACTATTCAACATAATAGCAATTTTATTTTGACACAAATAAAAATACTGAATTATTGACGAAACATTGAGATAACGAATGATTTTTCCAGTCGTTAAAAAATAACGATATCGTTATCTTTTTTTCATTATATAAAATTAAATTATTATTTAGAGAATATAATTCCTTAGTCACGTGACATGTTTTCCGCCAATCAACATACAGAATCTCCCTAGCTACAAGTTTATCACAGCGATGATAAAAAACAAAGAAATTAACACCGTATTTATAGTCGTTACTAAGGGATTTGTTTTCTTTATTTACGACATTGACAGCTAATTTTGAGTATAAAAATAAATAATAACAATAATTCAAACTCCGAAATATTAAATAAAACTCGTAAGTACCATGTTTTAATACAATATGAATATGTATATCAAAAGTTAGGTTAGGTTAGATCCGTAATATTCTCTCATTAAATATAAGCTCGTGATATGATTAATAATCGAAGATATTGCTCGTGAAACCGAAGCAGCACATTTCAACTCGTCCTTCGGACTCGTGATATCTGCAGCTCGGTTTCACTCGAGAATATATCGATGATAATCATATCACTTGTTATATTACGTATGAGAATACCACTTTAACGATTATCGTTATAATAACGATTTAACAATGCATATTGTCATAACGATCGTTTACAGAATAAGCCTATTAAATGATTTTCGTTATTACCAAACGAGTTATGCACTAAATATATAAACGGAAAACGTTATTCTACAACTGAATGAATTAAACAAATATAAAATGAGACAATGTTGACCAACCTCGCCCCTATTAGTCCTATTTGGCCAATAGAGGCTTCGCAGAACTTTCAAACTCAGCCTTCAACAACTCTCCAGCACTCAGGAACAACAAAAAAAAAATCACTTCATTGTACAGCTCTACACTTTACAGCACTATATTTCACCAAAATCAAATAAATATTGAATGTATTATACAATACATATGAAAGAATAAAGAATTTTTATTAATATTATCCACAAAGTTAACACTTCACACCTGAAACCTTGTTTTAAATGCGGTAAATTTCCTACATATTATTTACAATCACACAGAAACATATAGCTGTTGAGAGAAACAGGCGTAGTTTGTTGTGAACCAAACAAAACGTGTTTGCGCCAACAACTGAGTTTTGTCACAAATATTAAGTACAGTGTATAGTACAGCTTGATTTAAATTATTTAAAAAAAGATTTTAAAACATATTCAATATTCATGCTCTTTATTTTGCTAATCATTATTCGCTTAACAAATCCCAACGCAAATATTGGCGAAAACACGTTTAGTTTGGTTCAGATCAAAGACGCCTATGTTTCTTTTAGTAGCTATGTTTCTCTGTGATAGTAAACAATATGTACGACGTATACCGCGTTTAAAACTCGATTCCGGGTGTAAAATATAAAATTTGTGGACAATACTTATAAAAATTATATATTCCTTGATATGTACAGTATAATACATTCAATAGTTTCAACAGTTTTTATTTGATTTCTGTGAAATGCAGTGGTGAAAAGTGTAGTGATGTACAACGAAGTGCCATTTTTGTTGTTCCAGAGAAATCTCCGAAGCCTCTATTAGCCAAATAGGACTAGTAATGGCGAGGTTGGTTAATATTGTTTCATTTTATGCGAGCCCAAATTAATAATATTTCAGCCAGTTTACATTTACAACAAACAAATTATTAAACCTACGCAAATGGTGAGAATTTTGTACAAAATTAATACAGATTTTAAACTTACAAAAACTGAATATTATTCAAGTGTTTCGTCATTTAATAATGGGTTATATCGTATGTATATAAAATGTAAACCGATCGAATTATTATCAGTTTGGGCATGCTCCAGAGTTTTAGAGCCCAGGCTCAAAATAGTTCTACATTTTTTTTCGACTAGTTTAAAATATACAGAGTGTTATTTATATAAGCGTACAACGTTTAACCGATGGTAGATTTAACCCCATAGATAGTAGGGGCTATTATATAAGCATCGTTATGACATAACGAATTGTTAAAATGTTATATCGTTATGGTAATAAAGAAAATATCGTTTAATAGGCTTATTCTGTAAACGATCGTTCTGATATTATGCATTGTTATATCGTTATTATAACGATAATCGTTAAAGTGGTATTCTGTAAATAATAATTTAATTCTACATAACGAAAACATCTTATGTTGACACCACACGACTTCCTTGTACGATTATTAAACTATACATATTTTTTTAATAAATAAATTACAAAATATTGACAGGCTTAAGCCAAGCCCGAGAAATATGTTGATATAGAACAAAAAATAATTCATTTACTACTATCATTCTTAAATTAACATTAATCTAACCCGGTTCTTTTTAAAGAGAGTTTTGATTACAACAAAGAAATATTTGATTACAACAATGAATATGACTAATTTCACAATAAAAATATAATATTTGTTATTGTACGAATCATAAAATTGCACGTATTTAACGTAATTTGACATGAACATTTTATTTTTTATTTTTTTGTCCTAATCCATAGCATGCTTTATTACAAAAACAAAAAAGTGTATAATTTGTAAATTTACATATCTCGCCTATACAAAGGGCTAATTTAATAATACTTGATGTGCTAGACGCAGAAATTAATTCTCTAAAACTTTTATTTGAAGCATTTATTTCTAAAATCAAAATAAAATCATTTTATTCAAGAAAAACTGTTAACAACTTCACGTAATGTATCACTTCCGGTTAGCCTATTTTAACTAAAATCTATTATGTTATTTCGATTGACATAAAAGTCTTGTATACCAAATTCGAAAAGTTTTGGATTATATTTTAAAACAGGTTTTCATTAAAATCTGTTATAGGCTTCATGTAAAGTGCCACTTCTGGAAATTGTGTATTAACCAGAAAGGGAAAATATGTTGATTGTCAAAACTGACAGGAAACGCTTTTTTGTGTATAATTTATATTTGGTTTATTGAATATCAAAATGCCAATTATTTTTATGATAAACATATAGTTTGTCTTTGTGAAAGTCTCAAATATTAATATCAAACGATTTACGGCATCAAATTTTTATTAAAATTTGAACTGTGATGGAATTGGTCAGTTTTTAGGGACTCCAGTTCTTATAAAAAGCATTTAAAACAAAAATTATTGCCAGATTTCTATATATGGGGTTAGTTCTACAATTGCTTAAGTGTTGTACGTTTACTTAATAACACCCTGAAGATTCTTACTAAAATTGATTGTTATTCAAGTACTCTTCCGTTTAATAATGGTATACATCGCCTTTATTAATAATGACATCTTTCATTCTATTACGCATTGTATCCACAAGCTCTATACATTCTTCTGTTAGAGTATTATCTCATTTTTCTTGCAAGGTGTGTTTTACTGTTTCATATTGTGTTAAAGGATTTCGGTAAAAGATAAATCAGGACTAGGAAATGATTCTTTAATGCTGGTCGTCATGTGATCCACAGTTTTTGTATATTTTAAGTCTATATTTAAATTAATCGAGATAATTTTGTAAATATATGTCACCATTTGTGTAGGTTTTATAAAATTATAAGCCTAGGTTCGTATGTATAATAGTATATTAAAGAACGAATGTCATAATTGTCATTTTATTTTGTGAGAAGGAAGTTTGGGTAACGACGCGTAGCGGAGTTGTCCAAACCTTCGAACAAAATATTCGACAATTATGACATGAGTTCTTTATACTATTTTTTCTATTTTGCGCTTTTTATGATCTTTTTAAATAAAAAATCGTATATTCAAAATTTAGGGTATTTTGTGTTAGTTGGTAATCATGTGACATTTGAAAATTCAATTGTTTGAATTTCAAATTGTCTCGTGTTGTTTACAATCAAATTCATATCAAATTAAAAATGAATACAGACGATTTTTTGTGTACTCCACCTGAAATACGTGAAATTACAGAAAATACATTTTATAATTCCAAAAACAAACAATGAAAAAAGTCAGGTTTCATAGTCATAACCAAATATAAAATTTTTACAAGTTACTTAGATTTTATTGTATAAAATTAACTGAAAAGGATGTGGAAAGTGTAAAACTATATAATTATACACATCTTATATTTAAAACACTATTTTCTTATAAATAAACACTTAATTCTTGTTGACATTTCTCCTCCGCCGCCATTTTGCTTTTGTCTGAACTACTACACAACCTGCGTAACTTTGGCTATGACATAAGCGCCAAAAAGCTCAAACTAATTTACCGACAGAGTTCATAAATAAATAAAAATAAATTACATATTTTAAATATCAACAATTAATAGTGTTTTGAACTATTTATGCCCTAAATATATATAAACAAAAATAAAAACCTTAACAATCGTTAGTATCGTTTATTCAGTGAGGTTTGACATTTGATATTTTTTGACATAACATTTCAGCTATGCTACCAACTTTATAAAAATAAATTGTACTAGGCTGTTACAACACTCAAACGAGCTATTAACGAACTCCTCTGGGTGCTGTAATAGCTTTGTTACAGATGCAAAATAGAAAATTTTTATTTTACTAATCCAGAATTGAGATCACACAGACAGATTTGAATACATGTATCATGGCTAGGTAGATAATATTCCAAATAACTCTAATATAATATAAACATACTTATTCAAAAGCTAACGACATTGCAGTGTATCTCTGTAAATTCTAATACAAATTGTGATTATAATCCCTCTATCAAATACTATATCTCATCTTACAAACGGCATACATTCTCAAAGCTAAGACACTAATTTTGGCAATATACGTTTGTATGTATATCTATCGCTATATTATGTTTGCTCTTCCCTATCACACCGTCGGAGAAAATTACATATACAGCGAAATAATTGGAGCACAAATTGTTAATAATTTTCATTCGAAAAGATTTAATTATTTCGTGAACAGAAATGTGAAATTAGTTTCAAATCCAAATTGAATTTTATTTATTAGTACAAAAGCATAATCATCAAATGAAATCGAATTATGTTTCAATTAATGTCCTTAAAAAGGAATGAATTAAAAAATAATTATTGAATTCAATTCGTAATTAGTTTCCTGTAAACAAAAATGGCTATTAATAATCATACAATTAGATCACTATGCCGTAGAATAAAGTTACAAATGTGATATATATATATATATATATATATATATATATATATATATATATATATATATATATATATATATATATATATATATATATATATATATATTAATATCCTTTTGTGAAATATACCAATAAAATTAATTAGCAAAATTAAATGATAATATAGCCATTACGAACAATAATTATTGTAATCTCTCTGTTCAGATTATGTTCGCGTTTCAGAATTTTAGTTTAAATTGTCAGTAATATCCCTGAAACAAATGCTGACGACAAATTGATTAGTCTTTAAAACAAATAAATAAAAATATCATCACGGCATATTATCCATTGTTGGATATCAGTTGTCACCTCCCAGGCACTCATTGGTGTCTTGAGAGAGTATCACAGACACAGCGGTCACAAATGTGCCATTTAACATTCGAAATAATATTGACGTCTGCCGGGTTGAACCCACACACTGATACACACGACCACGAAACCCCATAATTAATTGTTTAAGAATGGGTAACAATGGCACACACTAGAGTTACGGGATAACGGTACGGACGTTCAACAAAGTTGACAACGGAAGGTTACGAATGGCACACACCAAAATTATGGGAAACGGAAATGGTAACTTTGTTGTCCTTCAGCACTTATCAACAATCGCGATTTCGGAACGGAAACGGGATCGTGTTGGCATACACCAAGACTCATCGACAATCGCGATTACAGTACACAGCGGCAAACTCCACCACGGAAACAACCGGCTACGGACACCGGTACGGATCACCTTCTGCACTCTCTCACGAGCAGCCGGCACAAACCAACAGCGCTGAGTCAGAGGCAGCCCGGCACTCACCAGGTTCGCAGTAGACGGTACACTAGACTCGATGACTCTTGAGAGAGCAAACAATCTCTCCTAAAACTGTAAAAAATACGTGGGATCGAACCTACAATTCCTAGCGTGTCAATCGAGCGTGCTAACCAATCGACCACGCGGTATCTAAAATATAAATAACAAATTTATAAATATTAGCAGTTTTAAACAAAATATATACGATATATTTTAAAACAAAAGATACAATATAATCAAACAATCACAATGTATGCGTAATCATCAAAATACAAAGTAATAAAAATTCAAAAACAACATTTTTACTACTGGGATTTGAACTTCGATTTGAATAACTAAACTTTAGCAAAAAAAATCTGTTGTGGCCAACACAATACCTTCCGTCAATCCTGTGTATTATGTATAAATTCCATACATAAATTTTCTTGCAAAAGATCATAAATAAACTATGCAAATTGCACTTGACATTTACTTCTTCTTCTTTAGCTTCCCCATTCGTTAGGGGTCGCTATTTTTTTTTCTTCCACTCATTTCTGTTTTCGTGTCGTTCTCATTCAGTTCCTTTTCTCTCAAGTGTTCCGTAATACAGTCATTTAAACTTATCTTTGGTCTTCCTCTGTTTTTTCAACCTTCTGTTACTAAGCTATTCATTCTTCATCCAATATTATCTTCATTTCTCCTCATGACATTTTCAAACCAATGTAATCATCTCGCTTGTATCTTTCTAGAAACTTGTAACACTAGAGTTATTTCCTTACCTATCTTTCCGTGTCTTCCCCCAACATCTACTTCAACATCTTCATCTCTGCCACATTAATTTACTTTTTATTGATACTGACATCGTCAATTTGAATTATATGACTATATTAGTAGTTTCCATGTTTAGCATAGCTGGCTGATTTATAAAATTTAATTTCTTTAAAATTCTTTAACTTTATATCTATGAAATATGAAGTATAAAATGCAATAAAATCGTATAGAGAATAATATATTCTTTATGTTATAATAACGATAAATGTCAATAAATCAAATATAACTGTTAAATCTTTAAATTAGGCTACTTCGAGTTCACCAATTATAACCAAAATCTAATCAGTTGTTCTTCTGGATGTAAACTTGAGGAATATAAAAAAAATATAATTTTTGGAATCGTGGTATTGAAGTTATGCGATCCGAAACTTTCGTCACACACAGTCACACAGACACACACACACACACACTAAAACGTACTTGTTCACAAAAAACTCATCATAGAATATTTTAACCAAAGACAATACCTTCCTTACCTAAAGGTGACGGAAGGTAAAAAACATTGTGTTCATATTTTTTTGTGATTCTTTATGTTCTCTATTCCAATTTTTAAAAGGTGGCAAACCTATTTTTAATTAACACCTTGTATACATGGAAAAGGAATTATGTACTCTGTGCAAAAAAGTTTACGCTGTAATTCTCAATAATTCTAGCGTGACCCTCATATTATAAGAGTAATGACTTTATCACTAAAGCTAAGTAAAATAATGAAATAATTCTATAAAACAGGGTATGGTAATAAAGTTATCAAATATTAACAGCATATCATTTATTTTTATTTTTAAAATCACTATCTACTTTATATATGTCTCTTAGTAAGTCCCCCTGAAATTAATTTTCTTGAGGAACTGTACAGCAGACCGCTGATCGGTAATAACCGGTTCAGTCCTTACGTCCGGTCGGCGATCCCGTGTGTTTTACCGCTGGAAACGGAAACGGGTCCGGTAACGTGCAGCGTGTAGCAGAACGCAACGTATGATAATCACTTCCGCCGCTGCAGTCACTGGCGCCACTGTCGCACTGCACCGGAAGCGGGAAATAACGGCAATTTACAAAAATACGACCCGAAGAACACAAAATTCACTAATAGGGGTATTGCCGGAAAGGGGAATGGCCCCAATATGTTACCAAAGTTTTAATAATATAGTATAATAAATAATTATAATATTATAATTTCTTTGTATACATATACGAAGGTGAATCAAACTTCAAATAGTTTAGTAAAAAAATCTGTTGTGCGCAGCACAATACCTCTCGCCATTTCCGTTTTTGATTACATAAGTATAGGGCGCGAGCAGTCATGTGACATTGTTGGCCTTGACAAGCAGATATGGGTGCCCGCGTCAGAATGACAACTAGAAATTATGTACATAGATGTCAAATCTCAGAATTTTTCATTCAAAATTTCAAGATTTTCTAAGTTCACGTGGTCAATTTGTCATCAGGAGTGTGTAATATACCTACTAGGCTAGGAAAATACATCACATGGAATTGGAAAATCACGAAATTTAGAATGAAAAATTTTGATATTTGACATCTATCAATTATCATTATGTACGTAATTATTAGATATCATTCTAACATGGGCCCCTATATCTGCTTGCTAAGGCAACAACACATGACTGCTCGCGCCCTATTGTATTTAACATGTCTTGTATAGCTACACTCTACACCAAAAATTCTACTTATATCTATTGTTTATATATTTTTTTAAAATTCATTCTATGAAGAAATTTTGTCCTACTCTTCTAATTTTTCGAAATGTTTCCAATTCATTGTCGGGATTGACAGTATTTTTGAAGGGTATATGTACTATACCTATAATTTATTTAATATTTAACTATTAATACGAAATAATATAATGTATGTACTTCCCACAAAAATTCTTCAGTAATGTCTCTGGATTTTTGACACTGACATTTATCTGTCAGTTACAAACTTTTTAATTTTTCAATTGGTTTCCATTATTTGTGCTGTGAGATTTATTACTATAGATTATTATATACCTTATATTTCTTTATCTCTAAATCTATAAAAGATATAATAAAATATTTATATGTATCAGATAGAGAATTTACTCTTCTTTTACTAGCAAGAATAAAATTTATCGAAAAATAATATTTAGAAGAATATGTTTAAGAATCTGCTACTTCCGGTTGTCCAATTATTACCAAAACCTTTTCAGCTCTTTCCAGTAATGTCCGATTGAGAAATACGTAGTTAAACAGATATTAAGTAAAGATTTTGAGAAATCGGCCTTCTAACGTCCCCACACCCATACACACACACACACACACACACACACACACACACACACACACACACACACACACACACACACATACATCCACACAAACACAGACATGATCGTAAAAATATTAAAATTAGATTGTAGGGACCTTAAAATTTGCTTAATCATTAAAATCTGGATATGCGATTTTTAGCATGAATCTAATACCTCTCTTAGCGAGAGGTAAAAAAATCAAGGAAATAAACTAACCTACAGTAAAAATTTTGAAAGATGTCCGATCAAGGTCATCTGTATCATGAACGAATTAACAAATTGGCACACATTTATCCCTCTCCTTTACAAAGGCTATAAGCGTGTTCGATAAGGATGGATATAACACGCTTGTCTTTAAAAAAATTATATTGTTTCGACTAAGTTAGGACATTCCACATTAAAATGATGCTCGTTGTTAATAATACTTTCGCTGTAACCTAAGTTTATTTATTAATTCAGATACATTATCTTGATTCATAGCCGTACGAGTAACGTTGTTTTCTGTGTCACTGACACATATTTGGTTTTACATTTGCTAATAAACTTACCAGTTGATTTATTTTTGAATTTTGAATGCTGTTATTGTACCATATATTTTTATAATAATAAAATAACCGTAGTATCTTATGTACCCTCACCAAAACTAAGCAAACGATACTACTGAATTTGTCAGAATTGGCGGAGCAAAACTCTGAATTCATACAATTCGTAGATAACCTTGATCAAACATCTTTCAACTGTAGTTTGACAGATAAATCGTTAACACTTGTTAGTTTTTTTGTTTAATTCCATGGCTATTGCTATTTTTGACTTTTTCATAATTTCACGCTTCTTTACTTAAAATATTTAGAAAAACTAGAAATTACGAAAGTATAATTATATATGTAAAAGTTCTATGTTTGGCAGTTTTAGTTACCATTCTCCATTCTGTATATCTACCTCACACAGAGTATTTAAAATTTGATTTCCATAATTTGCAGTGTTTAATAACAAATGCAGAAACGCAGCACACTGAAAATTAATATTTAATTTCATATTCATAGTGTGTAATAAAATATGCAAATGCCGTTACTGTTTTGGAAGCTCTGACATCAAATAAAATTTGTGTGTTTATGCGAACAATAATAAACACACGTTCGTTAAGTTATACAGGTACAATGTAAATTTGAAATAAACGCCTTCCAATTATGCGGTTACGGAAGTTGTAATTTTAAATTAGAATTGAAATAAAATGTCACAGAGTGATATGAATTTCAACATAGTTGCAAATACATTACAATGTACACTACACACCAGAGATTTTTATTTTCCGCCATAAAAAATATTTGCGTAAACATAAATTCTTCTTCAGTAATAAATGTAGATGTATTCGTTGCAAATCTGAATATGCAAAACGCATTGAAAAATCTGTTGTGGCCAGCACAATACCTCTCGCCACTTCCTTTTTTGGTTACATAAGTATAGGGCGCGAACAGTCATGTTACATTGTTTGCCTTGACAAGCAGATATAGGGGCCCGTTGCAGAATGATAATTAGTAATTATGTACATAAATGTCAGAATTTTTCATTAAAAATTTCAGGATTTTCTAAATTCACGTAGTTAATTTGTCACCAGGAGTGTGGAATTGACTTGTCGAGGAAAATAAATCACATGAAATTGGAAAATCACTATATTTAGAATGAGAAATTATGATATATGACATCTATATACATAATTACTAGCTATAATTCTGACATTGGCCCCCATATCTGCTTGTCAAGGCCAAAAAGTCACATAACTACTCGCGCCTTAATGTATTTAACATTTCTTGTATACTTACACTCTACACCAAAAATTCTACTTATATCTATTCCATATATTTAGATTTTTTAAATTTAAATTCATTCTATGAAGAAATTTTTCGTGATGTTTCCAATTCATTGTCGGAAGTAACAGCATATATGAAGGGTATGTGTAATATACCTATAATATTAAATATTAAACTATTAATGCAATAAGAAATAATATAATGTATATACTTCCCAGAAAAAATCTTCAGTAATGTCTCCGGATTTCTGACACTGACATTTTTTGACAATTTAAATCCATGGCATCCTTTCGGTTGTAAAATTAATTACAACATTATTTTATATATTATATTCCTTTTATCTCTAAATCTATAAAATATGTATAAAAATATTTAATTGTATCAGAAAGAGAATTTATTTTTCTTTAATATTATCAAGAAAAATTTTCAAAAAATAATATTTAGAAGATTTTTTTTCAAGAATCTTCTACTTCCGGTTGTCCAATTGTTACCAAAACCTTTTCAGATCTTCCCGGGAATGTCCGATTGGGAAATACGTTGTTAAACAAATTTTAAGTCTTATAGTTTTTGAGTAACCGTCCTTCCAACATCCCACACACACACACACACACACACACACATCCACACACACACACACACACACACACACACACACAGACATCATCGTAAAAATGTTAAAATCGGATTGTAAGGACCTTAAAACGTGCTTATTCAATAAAATCTGGATATGCGATTTTTAGCATGAATGCAATACCTCTCTTAGCGAGAGGTAAAAAGGAAACATAAATAAAGGAATTTTACATTTTTTCGGATTTTTTTTGAAAATTTATACTCATTTTTCAAATGTTAGGATATAAAAATAAATATCTTCTTTTATGCACGTAATTTACATAGTGGTGATTCTATGTATAATTAATGCTTTTTCGTATTTAATAAAAACATGTTATGATACCGTAATGTCATCCCACACTGATAAATATGTGTCGAAATAGTTATTTTCTCATGACCACATACAAAATATATTGTTTCCACATGATTACCTAGGTAAGAAAATTGACAATATCGTTCAAGTATCCTAACACAGAATAGTGTGTTATTATAACGCACAGAAATCTTGCCAATTGACTGGTAATTTGGGCTTTTCGCTTAATATCATAGTATGAAAATAAATAATATGAGTATTAATCTGCAAATTTAACCCTATTTATTTACAATAATTATGATAAGTACAATAATTTCACGTTTATGATAAATGATAAACAGAACAGTTGCTAATACTGCTACAGTCGACTGTTCACCTCCGTTTTACTTTGACTTATTTGACATTTGTTTTTACCTTCTGTCACCTCTAGGTAAGGAAGGTATTGTGTTTGGTCAAAAAAATCGGTGATGAGTTTTCAATGAATAAGCATGTTTTAGGGTCTCTACAATACGATTTTACTATTTTTACAATGTGTGTGTGCGTGTATGTGTGTGTGTGTGTGTGTGTGTGTGTGTGTGTGTGTGCGTGTGTGTGTGACCGCGGTTTCGGCCGCGATATTTCCAATACTCTAGAATTCTAAAAATTACAATACTTACGTATTCCTCTTGCTTACATCAATATGCAGACTTGATTAGATTTTGGTTATAATTGGTCAACCGGAAGTACCCTCATTTCAAGATTTTACCAGTTTTTTCTTGAAAAAACACTGTTAAATGTTATTTACACATTTAATGTTATTGTAAATATTATTCTATTATCTATACGATTTAATTGCATTTTATTCTTCATATTGAATGGATATAGTGTTAAAGAAATTAAATTTCATAAATCAGCCAGCTATGCTATGACCATGGAAACAGCGCTACTATAATAAGAAAATTCTAACTGATGTCAGTGTCAATGAAAAGAAAATTAATGTGGCAGAGATGAGGATGTTGAGATGGATGTTTAGGAAGGCACGGAAAGATACGGTAAGCAATGAAAGAATATGGGAAATAATTCGAGTATTAAAAGTTTCTAGAAAACAAGAGAGACGATTACATTGGTTTAAACATGTCATGAGGAGAGATGAAAAATGTGTTTGAAGATAGTGAATAGCTTAGTAGAAGGTGGAAGAAACAAAGGAAGACCAAAGATAAGATGGAAGGACTGGAAGCAACCGAACGACGACCCGCAAAACAGAAATGAATGGAAGAAGAAAATAAAAAATAGCGACCCCCCTAACGAAAGAGAAAAGCTAAATAAGAAGATGTCCGTGTGAAGTGCCATTTGCATAGTTTGTTTATGAAATCATTTTATTGGAAATTTAGAATCTTTTACAAGAAAATTTATGTATGGAATTTGTAAATAATCCACAGGATTGACAGAAGGTATTGTGCTGGCTACATCAGATTTTCTAGGTTGAAATCATTCAACATATATAAAACAATGAATACGTGGTTAACACAATATTATTATACAATAAATAGTATATTGAGAGACAAGTATTACAGTGATCTTTATTGCAATACGAGTACTGTTTACGTAATCGAGCTGTAAGCGAGTTGCGCAAAATACGATTACAAAATACTATTTTTCCTATTTCGCATTAATTTACTTTTATTTCAAAGTTATTATTGCAAGAAATATTAAAATATCAAGATTGGTAACACTGACAGTTTAAATAAACATTTGAAATTTAGTTTATTTTGATATTTAATATTTTGACAACAGTTATTTACAAGTTACGTTAGAGTCAAAATTTATATTTATTATATTATGAACCTACAAATAAATAGAATCTTAATTTAAAAGAGTGCTTTACTGTTTGATGTAAATATTTCACTACAAAAAAATCTAATTTCAATAATTTTCCATAAGTAATGACAGGTAATGACAACTAAAATGAAAGATATTTATTTGACACAGACTAAGTTATCTAGTTACTTCACACTTTTAAAAATCCCCAAAAATATTTGTGCAGTATTGTTCTCTGTAACACTGTTTCTCACAAAAACAGATGTACAAAATTCACTTTGTGAACGCGAAATTAGAAAACTTATTTGTTGTATTGTAGAGACAACGTGAATATGATGAATTGCAGTGACATTAATTCGTCTGTGCAAATGTAATGTATACCACCAAATATCTTACAGGTGCCAATTAATTTGTGGTTAAAAAATGTAAAATTAATTGTGCCATTTTTTATGGTCGAGAGAAGAATAGTGTATAAAACGTGCTAGAAACAGGTTCGTTATGTAAATAACTATTACACAACGAGCTAAGAAAGAGGATCATTTCATAATAATTTGACCTGACTTCCTGTTTTTCCTACACAAAATAAAAAATAACAACGAATCCACCATTATATAATAAATTTAAAATTTTCTATGCTAGCAATTTCTATCCGCATATGTGTATTTGGTTTCGAGGAAAAAATAAGATGACCGGAGATGATCCTCGTTCTCGAAGCTCCGGAGTTGTTTTCCGGGCTCCGTGCTGTGTCCGGTACAGCAGTACTCCAGCCGCATTTAAATGACCCTATACATGGATTTTTAAAATTACCAACAGGGATGCGAATGCACGTCGCCAGCACGTAGAGCTAAGCACGTATCATGGGGGATGGACTGGCTTTAAAATTTTATATATTTACTTCGTTAAATATGTCAGCAGGTGATAGCGGTGGATTATTTTTAATGAGGTGATGATTGCAAAAATAAACATGTTTTTTTATATGGCACATTTTATATTATTTTAACTAATATTGAAAAAATCTGTTGTGTCAACCACAATACCTTCCATCAATCCTTATTTCTCTCAAGTCTTCCGCAATACAGTCCATCCATCTTATCTTTGCTCTTCCTCTGTTTCTTCAACCTTCTATTACTAAGCTATCCATTCTTCCAATATATTCTTCATTTCTCCTCATTACATTTTCAAACCAATGTAATCATCTCGCTTGTATCTTACTAGAAACTTGTAACACTAGAGTTATTTCCTTACCTATCTTTCCGTGTCTTCCCCAGCATCTACTTCAACATCCTCATCTCTGCCACATTAATTTTATTTTTATTTATACTGACATCTGTCAATTTGAATTATATAAATATATTAATAGTTTCCATGTTTAGCATAGCTGGCTGATTTATAAAATTTAATTTCTTCAAAATCTTTAACTCTACTCGTATATCTATTGAATATGAAGTATAGAATGCAATCAAATCGTAAAGAGAATAATATATTATTTACGTTATAATAACGATAAATGTCAATAAATCAAATATAACTGTTAAATCTTTAAATGAGGCTACTTCCGGTTCACCAATTATAACCAAAATCTAATCAGTTGTTCTTCTGGATGTTAACTTGAGGAATACGAAAAAATATAATTTTTGGAATCGTGGTATTGAAGTTATGCGTTCCGAAACTTTCGTCACAGACACACACAGACACACATACAAACATACAGACATCATCGTAAAAATGATAAAATCGTATTATAGGGACCCTAAAACATGCTTATTCACTAAAAACTCATCATTGAATTTTTTGACCAAAGACAATACCTTCCTTACCTAAAGGTGACTGAAGGTAAAAAGAATATCATCTCGAATATCATAACGGCTGCAGCTCAGCTAAGAATAAAGCTTCTAAACTCCAGTGCGCGTAGTAAAAGTAAAATTTTATTAGGAGGAATACATCAAGTGCATACGAAATATGATTTCGCTAACATATAACTTTCCGTCAAATCTATATATTCTGTATAAATTTCACAGTTTGGTGCAAATTTTTTCTTATTACTTAGATGAAAAAATAAACAGGATTGCAGTCCCAATTATTTTTTTTATTTAATCCGAAGCCAACATTTCGCTGCCACTTACAGCTTCATCAGGGAATACTGGCGAAAAACATAAATTAACACGTGTTTTACTACATTGAAATAGCATATTGTGTTATTAGGAGTAAAAGTGATACTTTGTGTGGTGAGCAAGGATGTCAGACTAATGCACGCGAGGCACACAAAGACAGTTTTACTCCGAATGAAACATATTTTTTCTTCAAATTTAGATATTTAAAGAAAAATATTTACTACTGACGTTACATTTTACGAAAATTACGTTTGCGATTTCAATTGCCCTGTAGCTATGGATACTTATTGGTTAACTTCTTGTTATAAACACTGAAGTGAATTTTTTACGTTTTAACGTTTAAATAAAAACTGTGCAATTTTATATCGCCCTTGTGTGCAATTATGTCGGAATTTGAAGTATTATAATGTACGCCCCCTGAAGTTGTTCAATTGGATGGAAACAGTGTGGCTGAAAGATATGTCCAGGAATCACTGCAAAACAATATAAACTTTTCTTATTACTTTAACTCTAAGTATTCTTATGTTCATTACCGTCCCTGTAATTGTAATCTGTAAGTCTGCTATTCTTTAATATGTTATTTCCTCAAAAGTAAACTCTGTTTATGTTTCAATTCATTGGTTATTTATTTAAATTTGACAGCTATAGTCAATTTTTTTGACTCTGTCGGGTACAGTAATAAAACTATAAATAAATAAATAAATAAATAAATAAATAAATAAAATATATCATCACGGCATATTACCCATTGCTGGGTGTGCCAATCTGCTTTGTACACAGATATCGGTAATGATGACATATTTGTACCGCGCGGGCGCTTACCAGGCGTCACCTCACGGGCACTCAATGCTGGCGTGGAGAGTGCACCACAGGGGTCAATTTAATGCCATTAAAATGCGAAGTAATTTTTGGCGTCGGTCGGGATCGAACCCGGGTTCCCAGATTCGCGACCAGACACTCAGGCACACGGCCACGAGACCCCATAAAACTATAAATGAACTATAAATATCGCAATTATGATAAAGTGGCATATCCTTTACTTTCTGCAGTATAATACTGTTTGGTATCGGCCCATATTTTTGAGCCGCTCTATTCATGCATTGAATCAAACGTCTACCAGGTATGTATAGGAAAATAGCCTTACAGTCCTTTAACATAAATGAATAGAGCGGCTCAAAAATATGGGCCGATGCCCACAGTATACTACAGAAAGTGAAGGATATGCCGCTTTATCATAATTGAGAAATTTATAGTTCATTTATAGTTTTATTACTGTACCCGACAGAGTCAAAAAATTTGACTATATTGATGGTATTTAGTAGCTATATTTTTAGGTTACCTAGTTACTTCTTATTCGTTTATTCTGTATTCTGTATAGTTTCTTTGTATATTTATTTATTTTATTTCCTTGTGAATCATGTCACAAAATATGTTACTTTTATGACGTTTGAAGAAAAAAAAAATATTTGAAATATTACTTGAACTTTGAACTAAGTGACAAATGAAAAAAATATCTTATTTCGTATTAAATAATAAAAGAGCCTGCTAGATTTTTTCGTCAGTAATTGAATTTCCTGTTGACAACAAATGAGCATAGCCGTTGTAATATAAATATTATAAATCACATCTTCCATCAATGCACAATAAGAAAAACATGTGAATAAATCTCATACTGGTATCAGTAACAAAGTGAGTGATGATGCCAGCATTTGTCATTGTCATAGCCGTCTCATTTTTCATTTATATTAATAAATTCGCGAGTTAAATAATTCATTTGTTACTTCTCATGTTTGTGATCGCGGATGGCCATGGAGCGAGATTATTTGCGTGACTGTGGATGCTCGCTTTAATGAAAACTTTATTGTTTATATTCCATGGAACAATAATTGCTGAGTAACTTTAATTGAATTTCGTTCCGAACGTTCGGTTTATTTATTGAGCGAGCTTCTTGTTATTTGACATTGTTTTAAATGAATTAGAACCATTACGAATTTAAACTTTAACTAAATGAAAGTACCTACTTGAAGTGTTTCAAATTTAATCGGTTTATCTTAAAGTTAAATAAATTTTTAAAAGATGTAATTGTAAATGCCTTATAGTACAATTTTATTATAATGCATGTATAATTTTTGCATGTCTTTACTACATTTAAAGATCTGATATGCATAGCACATTACGTCTCATCATTGCCATTTTATAGAAATTTCACTATACAGCTGAACATAGAACTTTAACATGTAAAATCAAACTTTCGTAATATCCTGCTTCCCTAAATATTTTAGGAAAAAACCTGAAGTGACCAACACAATACCTCCTGCCATTTAATTTTTATTAATTTAAATACATACCTATATGGGGTCTCGTTATTGCGTACCGGATGTCTGGTTGCGAATCTGAGGAATCCGATTCGATCCTGATTAACGCTAAATATTTTGAATTTTAAGTGGCACAAAATTGTCTCCTGTGTTGCACTGTCCACGCGAGCAATGAGGCAACGTTTGGTAAACGCCCGCAGAGTATCACACCCAGCAATGGGTAATATGCTGTGATAATATATTTTATTTATTTTTTTATTTAAATACATACCTGAATATTTACTAATGCTAGAAATTATGTTTATTAAATTTCTTTCCATATAACTAATGTTCTCTTTACAATTTTCGTTTTAAAACGTTATTATTATTAATTTGAATTATGTATCAGATCAAGAATTTATTCTTCTTTAATACTAGCAAGAACAAAAAAAAATTAAAATATAATACAGTAGAACCCCGGTTAACCGAAATAAAGGGGGCGCAGCCCTTTCGGATAAAGATTTTTTCGGTTAACCCATTAACATTTAAAAATAGCCTACATATGTACTAAAATGGGTGTGTAGGGGAAATGAATTATTTTGAAACAATGTACATTACATAATATACATATGTAGTTATAGTTTTTAGATACAGTACAGTATGTATATAAGTTTTCAACTTCTTTGATAGCAGCTAATTTATCCGCAATAGAAATCACAACACGCTTCCGCTTAGATGCCATCTCACAACAATACGTAAAGACACACACAAAAAAACCTACGTTCCACTCTACTATTTATTTGCGAGCCCCGTGTGAGCTCCCCGTCGCTACAGCCCGCCTGTGGAATGAAGGAGCCGGACAGTAAGTGAGGCTACATCATTCGTGGAACTGATAATTACACGTGGAATTGTTTCGGTTAACCCGGGTTTCGGTTGACCCGAGTTCGGATAACCGGGGTTCTACTGTATTTAGAATTTTTTTTAAGAATCTGCTACTTCCGGTTGTCCAATTATTACCAAAACCTTTTCATCTCTTCCCAGTAATGTCCGATTGGGAAATACGTAGTTCAACAGATGTTAAGTATTATAGTTTTGAGAAATCGTCCTTCGAACCTCTCTACACACATACACACACGCACACACACACACCCACACACACACATACACACAGACATCATCGTAAAAATATTAAATTCGGATTGTAGGAACCTTAAAACGTGCTTATTCATTAAAATCTGAATATATGATTTTTAGCATGAATCCAATTCCTTTCTTTGCGAGAATTTGAAAAAAAAATTATGGTCTAAAATTCGACGTACAGTGGTTTAAAAAAACAAACTCGGAGTAGGCTATGAACAGAGAAACGTATGTCTTGACCATTATTCAATTCAAAAGTCAACTTGTCAAAAGTGATCTTGAAATGTAATTTTAAGGAGAAAATATAATAAAGAAGGAAACAGAATATTGTCCTTCGCCGTTTTCTAATTTATTTCCGTTCTATATGCTTTCAAATTAAGACATATACTTTGGTTCACGAAAGATGACTATTCATGGTCACTTGTTCGAAGAAAGAATACACAGCACTTTATATAGTAGTAACTTAGCAACATTACATGTTCGAAAGAGAAAGATTATTTGACGTATGTCTACACAGTTTATGTTGTGTGACAGATATACGTGAATAGTGACATTACTTTCCAACACATTACAAATAATAATGTCGTATTTCGTAGTCTTACAGATATCCAATTATCTACTGCACTGCCCTCTGTCCTAATAGTTACCCAGTGACGTTGACATTTAAATCAAATTATTATTCAATGGTTTTTGTCAAGTCTATGTTTTTGTGCAAAAACATAGGTGAAGAGCATAAATCTATGAGAAAGGCGTTATTTAAAAATAAACATAATTTTCATATAAATTACACTTATTTTTTTCAGTTAAAATGTATACATAAATATTTCATGTTGCACGTCTATGTGTACGAAATGCAGTGAAGTTATCTGCTAGTAATATTATACCATACGGTTAATAAATGACCTTGAATTATCATCTTTCGTGAACAAAACTATACCTTTTTTCTGTTCACAGCTTGCTCCGAGTTAGGTGTTTTTCTTTTACACAGTGTATAAAGCACCTTATAAAAATGTACGGGACAGATAACACTAATAAAGTCAATTTCTGTTTGATGAAAGTTGTATCAAGCCAAGTTATAATAATAAAAAAAATCATTATATTTCAAACATTACCTTTTGAATTTTTCGCCGTACTACTGAATAAAGCTTCGTAGAACATATCATTTGAAATTATATAATTATACTTTGACATATTTTATTTAAAATTTGCATTGAGTTTTTTTGTGTATTCTTTGTACCCAATCGCACACAAAGTAAATTGGTTCTCTTTCTAGTTTGTAATTTCAAAGAAATAACGAACATACTTTGCTAACTCGTTTCCCGGAAATATGATAAAGTCGTAACTAAATGATTTAGTAATAATAAACATGGAAGTTGGGACGGTGAATACTTATTTACTTTTGTAAATTTAAAGCTTTGAATTGCATTTATTTACATGCAGTTAGGAAAGTTTGCGTTGAATGCATTCAGATGTAAAAAGCTTTCTGGTTTAGGAAGAATCCACGAAAAAGTTCTGCGACATTTTAAACCGTTAAATTTAGCAAAACTGTAAGTGGCTTTATTTGCAGAAAAGAAGTTATCTACCTAGAAAAATCGTGACATAGGCGTTGGGGAAACTGTTTTGTCAAATATGCGGCCTAATTCACTATAGCTATTTGTGTATTAATAGCGCAAAATAGAACATTGTCGATTGAGAGGTTGTTGTCGAAATCGACAAAGTCCATTTGCGCTCGAAACACACACAAGATTTTTTCTACAGTCGCCATAGTGGGGTCCTCCACCAAAAAAAAATTTTACACTTTGTACTTACACTCAATTAATAAGAATTAATATAAAGAAAAAACGTCTTTTATATTTAATTTTAATTTATCGTTATTTCCTTTTCTTCTTGACCTATTGCTTCAATGTAATCTAAACATTTTATACTTTCGTTTTTGTAAATGAATGCCCTATTTTATTTTCACAATAGTGCGGCATTTTTTTTGGTTATGTAATATATCGACAGAGCAGTTGTCAGATTTATTTGTAAAGGTGGTAAACGTGTCACTACAGTGCCACTAATTCCTTGGCTAAACGTTTCCATTAATAATGTAGACAAGTGACATTCTCACCATTGTATAGTTAGAAATTTGGACAGCGAGCGGCAAAGTGACATTTTCCGTTGACAAAAGAGAGTGCAAATGGCTACTTTCTATGTAGACTGTAGAAAAAATAATAAAATGTACACTTTGTACTTACACTACTACTCAATTAATAAGGATTAATATAAAGGAAAAACGTCTTTTATATTTAATTTTAATTTATCGTTATTTCCTGTTCTTCTTGCTTCAATCTAATCTAAACAGATTATACTTTCGTTTTTGTAAATGACTGCCCTATTTTATTTTCACAATAGTGTGTGGAATTTTTTTTTGGTTATGTAACACACCGACAGAGCAGTTATATGTCTGATTGATTTGTAAAGGTGGTAAATGTATCTTTACAATGCCATTAGTTCCTGACTAAACGTTTCCATTAAGAATGTAGACAAGTGACATTTCTCAACATTGTATAGTTAGAAATTTGGACAGTGAGCGTTTTTTCTACTTTGTCGCCCTAGAGCGGCAAAGTGACATTTTGCGTTGACAAAAGAGAGCGCAAATGGCTACTTTCTATGTAGACTGTAGAAAAAGATAGTTGGTAACAATAGTCGTAACAACTGAGAGTTAACAATGATTTTTCGCAACTCTTGTAACAACTATCATTCAGTAAATACATAATTAACGACAATGTTAAAAACGGTCATTGTGAACAATCGTTGTTAAATATAACAGTGAAGTTATTAACAAGTGAGTTAATAGGCATGTCGATTCTGAAAATTTATACATATTTCTACTCTATTGATAACGTACAGATTAAAATTAGTTTGACGTTAGAGTTTTTAATAAGGGGTAATAAGAAAATTCCGGGTGCCAGGTGCAGCAATATTCTCTAGGTAGATTACATTTGTGAACATAAAATAATGATTTTGTGCAAATTAAATATCATAAAGCTAGTTTTGCATTTCATTTTTGCTAGTTCGAAATTTAACAAATCGTTGATTGACTTCACGGAAATTTTACCGAGTAATGCCTTATAAGACCCGTAGCCAGATGTTGAAATTAAGTGTTAGAAGAATCTGAAAATTTGTTCAATATTGAGAATTACAACATTTAAATTTATCATTCACTTTAAAATGATTGGGAATAAATATAATTTTTACCTTTCACTAAGGGTCAGTTTTACAATCTCTGGTTTAAATTTTAACTGTTAGTTAAATAAACAATATTGAATCGGATTATTGACAGCAATGATAAATCTCTCATTTGACAGTTCATTTCGTTTCAATTTTGTTTCTTTAACTGACAGTTAAAATTTTAACTAGAGATTGTAAAACTGGCACTAAGAGATGTATTGGATTCATGCTAAAAATCTCATATCCAGATTTCAATGAATAATCACGTTTTAAGGTCCCTAGAATCCGATTGTAACATTTTTACGATGATGTCTGTGGGTGTGTGTGTATGTGTGTTAGGTTGTTGGAGGTACGATTTCTCAAATTCTATAAGACTAAAGATCTGTGTAACTACGTATTCCTCAATCTAACAGTAATGGGAAGAGTTGAATAGGTTCTGGTACCAATTGGACAACCGGAAGTGGTAGTTTCTAAAAAAAAAATCTAGATATTATTTTTTGAATGTTTTTTACTACAAATAATAAATATAATTAAAATTTTAATCTGACACATTTAAATGTTTTATTATATCTCGTATAGGTTTCGAGATATAGTAATATAGAATAGTCTGTTGTAATAAATCTTGTTGCCCAAAAACAGTTGCGGTATTTAAATTCTTGTAATTGACAAATAAATGCAAAATGTCAGTGTCAGGTTTTTCTGGGAGGTATGAATACATTTAATATATATTACTGTATTATTAATTAAATATGTATTTAAATTATAGGTATGTTAATATTACATATATCCTTAAGAAATACCGCTAATACCGTCAATGAATTTAAAGAATTTTGAACATATTAGAATAGGAGTTAATTATAGGGCGCGAGCAGTCATGTGACTTTGTTGGTCTTGGCAAGCAGATACGAGGATCCGTGTCAGAATGACGGCTAGTAGTTATTTACATAGATGTCACAATTGTCATATGTCATAATTTTTATTCAAAATTTAAAAATGTTCTGATGTTTATTTGTCATCCATAGTATGGAATATACTTGTCGAGGAAAATAATTCACATGGATTTGGAAAATCATAATGTTTTGAATGAAAACATAAGATACTTGACACCTCCCATATCTGCTTGCCAAGGCCAACAAAGTCACAAAGGACTGCTCGCGTCTTATGTAATATAAAATGAAAATGGCGTGAGGTATTGTGCTGGCCACATAAGATTTTTTTTTTATAAGATAATTAATTTTAATTTTTATTTTTATAGGTATATTTCCTCAGACGTCAATTAATGAGAATAATTGCTTGTTGTTTTTTCTAAACATTTTTCAAACAACAATATTACACATATTCATTTCTTAAAATGTCCACTACCTGTGCCTTTACTTTACATTACATTTAAAAGGTTAAAGGTCAATATGAAAAAATTAAAATGTTTAAAATTAAATGTTCCCAGTTCCAAATATGAAAATATTTTCTATGTAAAATACACTTTACCCAGAGGCTAAAATTTTTCCACGACTGTAAATAGACGCGAAAGTGTTTACAAATGAATTTCACAATTCGAGAGAAAATCTCACATTTTTTTATAATTAAAAAAAACACATTATCTGTGAAATGTTCAGTCATACATCACTGCCAAAATATTTACTTTTCATGTGTTTAAAAAATCATGAGAAAATGAAAAACCAAAAAGAGTGATAACGCCATAAAAGGTAAAATGAAAACGAGAATTTTTCTCCATATTGACATAGCCTTTATCCAGTAAACTTCAAACGAAATAAAGCTCGAAAAAAAAATTGGGAAGTTATAATTCACAAAGCAGCGCCTACTACGACGGGAATCATTTACTGCAGAATGATATGTAAACAAAACGGTGCGGAATATTTTTGATATCTACGCTAACGAAATTTCACAGGAAATATGAAGCGACGCTTAATAAAGAGAAAACGTTCTCGTCTTGAGGATTTTTTTTTCAATGTAAAAAGTTTTAGCAACAAGAGATTCTTTTACGCCAGCAATTAGACTATTAATATTCTCTTGAAATTTGTCTTTTCTTAGCCATCAACTTTATTTAGTGAAAGAGATTCGTTCGTTTAATATCGCAATCATTAAATAATCATAGAAAAGAATAGGCACTAAAATACCAGATGTGCAGCAGAGTGTGCCGGCGCAGGCAACACGATTTTAAGCACATGTTATCGTGTTGCTCGTGCCGCCACAGGGCACACGTTTACTCTGTCTACTGTTATACATATACAGGATGAGTCATCGAAATCGCCGTCTTCGATATCTCCCTTGTCGTTAGAAATACAACATAAGTTTATTAACAGAATTTATTCGTCTACTCAAGGAGCATAACGTAAAATTATTTTCACATAAACATGGTGTTGCATTACGGCTCGGCGAGAATTGTTTCTCTTTTTTAAATGGAACACCCTATATATTTTTATATATTTTGAATTGTATTTTATTTACCTATACGAACATATAAATTTTGTTGTAGTTTTCCACAGCGTTGCCAAGTTATTCCGTTTTTTCTCTAAAAAAGACCGAATACACGCATTGCTTTATAAAGGCTTACTGAAGTTATTTTAACAGTAAAAATTAAGAATTTGCTTTTCTGTATAACTGTAATTATACTCTATGTTCTGACATTTTTTTTAAATGTAATTATACAGGTGTTCATAAAGCGAATCAAATGTGCCCAATTTCAAATGACTATAACTCGTCATTTTCAAGTGGAACACCCTATATTTTATTATTCAGTTGTGTAAATTTTTGTATTATCTTCATATGTTATTAAGGGTATCCTATGTCTAAAACCAATAATTTCAGAGATTTTCACCATTTTTCTCTAAATTTATATATTCAATTAAAAATTAAATCTAGTACACCATGGATATTGTTTTTTGAATAAGAAACAATTGCAGTAATGACAGTAGTTTCATTAGCCAGGTTATTATTAATAACAGTGGGATTAAGTAAATTAATTTATTAATATGAGTCTCTCGCAAGAAAAACTTACGAATATGGTGTACGCACTTGGTGAAGCAGAAAGAAACCCTCTTTTTTCGTACTGAACATGACCAGTTCTTTTAAACCTTTCCCTTAGTTTTTCAAAAGAACGCGGATTTGGATGTCGTCTTCCCGGAAACCGTTGTGCATAAATTCTTGATGCCAAAATAGGGTTTTTTTCCGCTTCTCTTAAGTCTTATAGTTTTTGAGAAATCGTCCTTCCAATACGCACGCTTGCGCTTTAAAACCGGGTTGTAGGGACCTTAAAACGTGCTTATTGATTAAAATCTGCATATTCGATTTTTAGCAAGAATCCAATACCTCTCTTAGCGAGAGGTAAAAATCTATATAACAAGAAATAACAATAGTTATTTAACTATCAAGTGTGTTAATGAGGGCGATTAATGATCGAGACATTTTAACGCGTGAGCGTAGCGAACGCGTTAATTGTTGAGATCATTAATCGCCAATTAACACACGTGTTAGTTACAATATTTTTTCGTTGACCGTATCTTACTTAAATGGAAAATCTAATTTTATTCCATGACAAATTTTTTTAGGTTAGTAATGGTTGACCGAACGTCAAATTTTACGTCAGAAAATCAATAAGTTTTGTCATCAATTGTATTCAGTGGGTGCGTTCAGTTTACTTAATGCTACACAACACAAGCGGTTTTTTATGTTATTTGAGGAATTTTATTCTTTCAAATTCATTTTAAAGGTATGCTACGTGAATATACCTAGCTAGTAAGTGTCAAAAGCATGACTTTTAATTCTGTCTACCTTTTTGCTAAAACTTGGCGTTAGCAATACACCATGTGGTGAACGCACCCAATAAATCGTTTATTAATAAAAAATCATGCATTAATAGGGGTCATTAATGAATGATTTTCTATACATTAAGATAGCCTATTAATAAACGGTCGACGGAAAAATATATTAATAAATAGAAACAGATAGCTATTTGTGTATTAAGAGTGCAAAATAGGACTTGGTCGATTGAGAGGTTGTTGCCGCGCGACGCAGGAACGCGGCATTCTCTCGAAATCAACAATGTCCATTTGTGCTCGAAACACACACAAGATTTTTTCTACAGTCGCCACAGTGGGGTCCTCCCCCATAACAAAAAATAATAAAATGTACACTTTTGTACTTACACTACTACTCAATTAATAAGGATTAATATAAAAAAAATATTATATTTATTTATATTTAATTTTAGTTTATCGTTATTTCCCATTCTTCTTGACCTATTGCTTCAATCTAATATAAACATTTTATAGTTTTTTTTTTGTAAATGAATGCCCTAATTTATTTTCACAATAGTGCGGCAATTTTTTTTTTTGATTATGTAATATACCGACAGAGCAATTATGTCAGATTTATTTGTAAAGGTGATAAACGTGTCACTACAGTGCCATTAGTTCCTTGACTAAACGTTTCCATTAATAATGTAGACAAGTGACATTTCTCACCATTGTATAGTTAGAAATTTGGACAGCGAGCGTTTTTTCTAATTTGTCGCGCTAGAGCGGCAAAGTGACATTTTGCGTTGACAAAAGAGAGCGCAAATGGCTACTTTCTATGTAGACTGTAGAAAAAATATATTTTTTATTAAATATATAGTATAAACAACAGATTAAAGATGATTATCGAGCAGTTGACTAGTATTGTTTTTCTCTATCAGTCATTTATGGAATTATTTTGTAGAAAATATTTCAAATAAAAGATGTGTACATGTATATTTAGTTTTTCTTTTAACTGTTATTTGAAGTACCTGTTCTCTAATAGTACATTAAAACACAAGTATCATAAGGCAATCTGTTAACGTACGAGTCCAAGTTTGGAAAACGAGCCGCTAGGCGAGTTTTACAAAGGACGAGTGCGTCAACAGGCCTTATGATACGTGTTTTTTATACTATTTTTTCTATTGAGGTAATTTTACGATTAAATTTATTTAAATTGCGACGTCAAATTATGACTAGGTATATTTTTGTTAGTTATGTTTATGTTGGTAACGCTTCTCGCTACAATTGAAATATCATATTTTGTCAACTATTGATTAATTAGTGTATTGCAAGGTGTATTGTATTTATGATTCAAGGTCTGATTCTGGTTGTGAAATTAATATTATATTTCTTTCTAGTCCTATCACCTAAAGAAAGTATAAAAATCCATAATTAAAAGTAATATGTTGAAATATTATCAACAACTTACCATTTTGAGGTTACTGTCATCTGTCAGTTATGAAAGCATGACTACCAACTCTAGAACATGAAAGGCGCCAAAAATAGTACGCTTATAGATCTTCTAAACGTCGTGTTTGCAGTACAAAACAGTGCGTTTATAGAAACATAAGAACACCGAAATAGAAAAAATAATTAAAAAACGATTGACCGTGAAGAAACAATGCAAGTCAACTGCTCCCTAAGCACTCTTAACCAGTTATTTATAATAACAGTCAATATACTTAATAAAAATATATTTTCTGTTTCTATGTATTTATTTATTTTGTTATTTCTTGTCTTATACATTTTTCATGTAATTTTTTCGCATAAAATTTCTAGTGTACCTGTTATTTCATTAGTTAAAGTGCACTCATGTCTAAATAGCCACGTAGCTCGCATTCACACTATTTTATTCCATCAAAGCGATATAAAGCTGAAATTTTTATGACGGCAGTCGTACATTTCTCCGTGTATGAAGATGATAACTGCTTACGTCGGACAATCCTGCTGCTATGCGAAGTGCGATGCCAGCGCTCCACACGTACGGCTAACGATACGACATTTTGTTTCCATCATGGCGCAATGTCAAGGGACGAATTCAAAAAGTGACGCGACGATTTTGCAAGAAAGGAGAACGAAAAATGAGTGGCGTGAGAATGTTTTGTGATATGTGGAAATGGAGAAATGATGATTATTTCATTTTTTACAAAAGAATATACGTCAAAATAAATAATATATATATATATATATATATATATATATATATATATATATATATATATATATATATATATATATGCGGTGGTGAAATTGCGAAGCAGACGAAAATCTATAATACAGGATTTCTTCATTGGGAGGGAGGTTGCTTAACTTAAAGAGATACAAAGATAATTAAAATATGGTCAAATTGTTTCAATGATTGCGTTCATCCGGGATAGCCTAACCTAGCAAAAATTAACGCTTTTTGTTAGCGTTAGATGTGTACTGAACGGTACTTATTTTGGCTGCAAAACATCTTGAGTGGATAGGTGATTGGGAAGAAGAAATTACTGGATATAAGTCAATTATTATTTATTTACGCCTCTACCGGTTTCGACACCTCATGTGTCTTCTTCTGGAGCTACAACAGTTATTACAGTTTTTGAAAAGCTGAAGGACATATATGTTTAAAACTTACGTGAACATGCGTCCGTCCCCACCGGGTTGCAGTGGCGTAGCTAGAACCCTTTTTGGAGGCGCTCGAGCGCCCCCAAAATTCCATTGAGCGCCTGCAAAAATTTGGAAACTAAAAAAATATTAGAATAGAACATTGTGTAACTGTAACCAAAACTAAAAGCGCTTATAAGAAAAATAAATATATTTTACTCATTTCCGTCATGTCACAGTTAGCTTCCAGCCACTTGCTGAGCTGTGTAGTAGTGTAGTGTAGAGACCCTACTATCATTTGAATCTGGACATGACCTATGTCCGCCATGTTTATTCATTTCATCGCAACAAGGATAGAAAACACAGCTAATTTCATGTATTTCATGAACGAGAACGACTAGCTTTAATTCAATATTAATTTGAGTGAAAATATTATTATCTATTTCCTTTCTATAAATAAAGTAAAACCACAATAAGTACATATTCATTATTTTTTCAACAATTTTTTATTACGACCCAAATAAAATATAACGCAATTTTATTATCATTAATGTTTTGATTTTTGTAATTAATAATTGCCATTGTTGTAATCAAGTATTAGGAATGAGATAGTTTTCATTAGATTGATTATGCAGATTTCATTAAAATGTTCTAATAATCTGTACAAATATCTCTTTCATTTACTTTACGAGCAGAACCAAAGGTATTTAAGTATTTAATTTTAATTATTTAAGAATTATTTATTTGTTGCATGGTACAAAGACGTAAATATATTTTTTATACCATGCAAATTGTTTTTTATCCACTATACCTATATTTAGCATAGATATCTTTTATAGGTAAGTCGTGGGCGTAGCCAGGGGAGAGATTTTAGGGGTTCAAACCCCTCCCGAAATGAATTACATAATTAAAATTTAATTTTCACAGTTTAGACAGTTCATCCAAGTAAGTCACCAATCCGTTAAATATATTCTCTTTTCGTAAATGTTCTGTGATCTGGAAAAAAATGTAACTTTCAATTATAAGGCATTTGACCCTGAATGAAAAAAAAAATTGCCTGCGGCGCCTTTTTCCGGTATACATTTGCATAACCTAATAACAACCACTAAAATGCTGAGCGCCTGCAAATTTACAATCCTGGCTACGCCACTGCCGGGTTGCATTCCACATGCTCATAGTTCAAGTTTATGCTCTGTCCATATTATTGCTACAACCATGCGTCAGATAAACTAGATATATTTTTTAACTTTTAATTAACAAGGGCACCCTTTTTCTACATTTAAGTTATAACTTGTTCCGTAGGTCGTTTGCCGCTAGATTTGTTTAAGTCACATTTCTTCTTATTGTTTTTCTTATTTGAAATTTTAAGTAGTATTAATTTTGTTTATTATTTTTCTTTTGTGTGCAATACTTTTTGAATGGAAAGATGATTGAAATATTTATTTACATAATCAGTTGTGAAAAGAGTGATATTAGAATTATGCTAAAAATCGCATATCCAGATTTTAATGAATAAGCTTGTTTTAAGGTCCCTACAACCCGGTTTTAACATTTTTACGATGATGTGTGTGTGTGTGTGTGTGTGGATGTTGGAAGGATGATTTCTTAAAAAAAAAAATACTTAATATCGGTTTAACAACGTACTTCTCAATCAGACATTACTGGGAAGAGCTGAAAAGGTTTTGGTAATAATTGGACAACCGGAAGTAACAGATTCTTAAAAAAAATCTTCTGAATATTATTTTTTGAAAAATTGAAATTTTGAAAGACTAGCGTGTTATATCCATTCTTATCGTGCGTCTTTTTAGTCATGCATCTATATGAGAGAGATAAATGTATGCCAATTTGTTAATTCGTTCATGATACAAATGACCTTGATCAGACATCTTTAATAAATAAAACTGTATATTGTCGTACAAATGCTGGCCGTATAAGTTTCCATTGTATAAATGTTGACGTCCAAAATTCCTAAAATCAAATAAAATATTACTTTATAATATTCAATTGTTTTATTTTATGGCTGGTTAGACAAAATTCTAAATCACTCTCTTAAACCTAGTCTTGTTACAAATTAAAGTAATAGGTACTTTACTTTCTTGTCAGTAAACTCCTAGACAAACGCTAAAGTGGATAAAGATTTAAAGCGCTCTCTGTTTCTGGCTCATTTTAAAAACAAAGAACGCACATTCCATCCTTCACATGGTAAGAAATTGGCTTGTAAGAAAAATGTGTGGATTATTCACGCACCGCCTTAGACATCAGGCAGTTGGGTAGTTTCTCTACTAGTCTGCGAAGCCATGATACCATCGTATAGCACGTTACCCTAGGTCATTTACGTAAACCATTACTGCACTCACAGAATTAACGATTGGTAGGAGAGCTGCTGCTGCACTAATATTAATTGTTCTCTGTAATCCGGTACGGAATCAGTGGAATAAATACGCATACGCAACGGAATGAATAATGGATGGTGGAAGTTTTAACGACGCTGTAAATAAGTATAACGCAGAAGGGAAGAAAAGAAACGAACTAGTTAAGTAGAACATGTTTACTTAACACATAAATATACTCGTAAATATACATGAACCACGCCTTCAAGCCATATTTTAACTGTAACATTTCTGTTTATAGAAAGTTATAGGTTTGTGGTATATTTTAGCTCAGAAATAATAGCCTTTTCAATTTAATAGTTATCTCTTTCTATATCTGCACATATTAAAAAAATCTATTGTGGCCAGCACAATACCTTTCGTCAATCCTGTGTATAATGTATAAATTCCATACATAATTTTCCTTGCAAAAGATTCTAAATTTCCAGTAAAATTATTTCATAAACAAACTATTTAAATTGCACTTGACACTGACATCTTCTTCTTCTTTAGCTTTTCCCATTCGTTAGGGGTCGCTATTTTTGCGTGTCGTTATCATTCAGTTCCTTTTCTCTCAAGTCTTCCGCAATACAGTCCTTCCATCTTATCTTTCGTCTTCCTCTGTTTCTTCAACATCCTATTACAAAACTATTCATTCATGTTCCAATATAATTCATCATTTCTCCTCATGACATGTTCAAACCTATGTAATCATCTTTCTTGTATCTTTCTAAAAACTTGTAATACTAGAGTTATTTTCTTACCGTATCTTTCCGTGTTTCCCCAACATCTACTTCAACATCCTCATTTCTGCCACATTCATTTACTTTTTATTAATACTGACATCTGTCAATTTGAATTATATAAATATATTAATAGATTTTATGTTTAGCATAGCTTGCTGAATTATAAAATCTAATTTCTTTAAAATTCTTTAACTCTGTATCTATTGAATATGAAGTATAAAATGCAATCAAATAGTATAGAGAATAATATATTCTTTAAGATCTAATAACGTTAAATGTCAATAAATCAAATTTAACTGTTAAATCTGCAAATGAGGCCACTTCCGGTTCACCAATTATAACCAAAATCTAATCACTTGTTCTTCTGGATGTAAACTTGAGGAATACGAAAAAATTATAATTTTTGGAATCGTGGTATTGAAGTTATGCGATCCGGAACTTTTGTCACACACACACAGACACACACACAGACACACATACATACAGACATCATCGTAAAAATAGTAAAATCGTATTATAGGGACCCTAAAACATGCTTATTCACTAAAAACTCATCATTGAATTTTTTGACCAAAGACAATATCTTCCTTACCTAAAGGTGACGGAAGGTAAAAAACTGATTTGGCCAGGACATTACCTTCTATCAATCCTGTGAATTATGTACAAATTCCATAGGGTGCAAGCAGTCACGTGACTTTGCTCACATTGGCAATCAGATATGGAGGAGAATAATACCTATTAATTATATCCAGAACTAGCAAATATCATAATTTTTCATTAAAAAATTCATTTTTTGCTATTGTATGATTTTTTCTTGACAACTAAACTCCACACTACTGATAACAAATAAACGTCAGTTATGGACGCAATTAATAGCTGTCATTTTGGCACGGGCCCCCATATCTGCTTGGCAAGGTCAGCAAAATCACGTCACTCCTCACGCCATATACATAAATTTTCTTGCAAAAATTCCTATATTTCCAGTAAAATTATCTCATAAACATAGTATGTAAATTGTACTTGACACTGATATCTTCTTCTTCTCCTTCTTTAGCTTTTCCCATTCGTTAGGGGTCGCTATTTTATATTTTATTCTTCCACTCAATTCTGTTTGAGTGTCGTTTAACTACGTATTTCTCAATCAGACATTACTGGGAAGATCTGAAAAGGTTTTGATAATAACTATAAATAAAGATAACTATGATAACAAATATAATTCATAACTCATTATGAATAGTTGAACATTTTATAAAAATGAAATTTAAATAATAAAACACATCACATTTGCATGAAATGATTTAAAACATTTTTCTTCTACATATCTGGGCTACTGGGCTGCAAAATCTTTGATTACTCCTTCGAAACCATTGGTTCACTGTGTAATTAGCAGTTCACTGTGTCCTATTGGTGGCGCCGTGCTGCGGTGTTTGGCTTTGTATTGGTGCGGGAAATTTGAATCAACCAATGATTTTTCAAAGATATATTTTTAATATTAATGGTTTTATTTATTGCGATATTTATTAATGGTTTGAACATAATTTAATTGTATTTTTTTTTGGCTTTATTTATTTGTTAAAATAATCTAACGAAAATTTTGTATACATCTGCGGAGAAAATATTTGATGGAAATTCTCTGGGGCCCCTATTTAGCGGGGGCCCTAAGCAAGTGCTTAGTTTGTTTATGCATAAGTCCAGCCCTGTTCCTAACGTAGTTTGTGTGGCTTTGGATGTACACAGCGCCGTGCGGTGGTATTTTGGCGCCTGGAGCACTAATATTCAATTTGACGCCCTAAGCAGGGCCGCTGCGTGTGGTTGGGCAGTTGTGCCCCGCACAAAGGCGCCTGACTATAAGGGGCGCCATTTCATGACAGTAAACAATAGTATTTTTTTGCAAACTACTCTTATTCGTAAAGAAAAATGCCTATATAACTTACATAGTAAGATGATAGAAGTGAACAATATTTTTTATTAATTTGTTTGAATTAGAGCTCTAATTAAGTTTAAATAAAATAATTAACCTACCAAACAGATATTTTTCTAGCATTCTTATATTCAAATAATAATTCGTAAAGAAAAAAATGCCTATACAACTTACTTAGTAAGTTGATAGAAGTGAACAATATTTTTTATTAATTTGTTTGAATTAGAGCTCTAGTTAAGTTTAAATAAAATAATTAACCTACCAAACAGATATTTTTCTAGCATTGTTATATTCAAATAATAATTGTGAAGTTGTTGATTACAACAATGAATATTTTGGTTATAGCTCATTAATATTGATTACAAGAATGAATCTAATAATGAATTTAGTAGAAATAATAAAAAAAATGAATATCCTGCTAAACGGATAATTTTCTGATATTGTTATAACCAGTAGCGGATTTACGAATTTGCCGCCGGTAGGCTGAAATATTTTGCCGCCTATTCTCAGGGGCGGATTTTAAACTCTTTTGGGCCCTAGGCAATATCTTTATTTTGGGCCCCTACGTAAAAACAAAATATATTTAATAGATGTATATAAATAGTTCGAATCAATTGCCTCTTTAGCTTAGGCCAAAATCCACCCCTGCCTTCTTGTCAGAAGGGTAAGATTTTGGCACATTTTGAGCTTCTCTAGAAGCCGTGTACTTTGTAATTCTTTTGTTATCTACGAATATTTACTAAGGTAAAGCATCTGAAATAAACGGCCGTATTGCGAATTCACCGTTCCTTAATCAAGGCTTGATCCACTGATCAACTAAGAAGTACAAATCGTCAAGAAATCTTCTGGTTTAGACACGTACGTCTACGATCGCTTCTGGTGGACAGAATCATAGAATTTTAATTTAAATCAACGTATCGCACCAGCAACATGAGTGGTCCATGAGCACATGTGCACAGTATGGGGTATTCAGCTGAGAGAAATAAAGTTTCCCGTCTAAATAAAAATTCATAAAAGCCTCAAAGTCGAAATTAGGTATCCGTCGAAAATTTGCCGCCGTTGAAAATTTGCCGCCGTAGGCTTCAGCCTACTTAGCCTAATAGGAAACCGCCACTGGTTATAACTGTAAAATTTATGATTACAACAAACAATCAAAAATATAGTTTAAAATTTAAAGTTTGTGTTAATTTTTCAAATTATACATTATGAAATATAACTTTGCACAAAGGCGCCTTTTACTTACGGAGCGGCACTAGCCCTAAAATATTTATTTATAAAAGAGTGAATTTTTCATTCATTTGATTCAATACAGAAGAATATAGAACGGACTGGCTCTAGCTGCTTAACTGGGTGATTATCAAGAGCGTATCAATCAGAATATATCTATCATTTCAATACTGTGTGCGCCTTTTAACAAAAGGCGCCTGAAGCGATTGCTCCTTTGCTCCATATCACCGCACGGCCCTGGATGTACATAATATTAGAAAACATCCATAAACGAAACAAGCCGCTTGAAGTTTTTCAAAGAATTTATGGCTCTTAAGTATATTACCGGTATGATATAGAAAATAAATTATGTCCCGTAGGAAGACGCGAAAGTAGGTAGCGTATTTCTGGCACTCATATTAATCTTCATATAAATACGACGAAGTTATCGTCCGTGAGCGGTAAGCACATTGATTTCTCATTAATTCGTTATATAAACTCAGCATTTCCTCTCACATGTAAACCAACCATGCCTTGTTTAAAGTTCCCGCGCTGCATTTTATCAACCAGCGACATTCAAGTGTTCTCCGGTGATAACAATTGAAAGGACGATACCGCTCATCACTTTATTACACCTCGTAAACTTGTTCACAGCTAGCTGTGGAAATTACCCGATCGACTGTTTATTCTGGCTAATAAATTAACATAAGCCTGGAGTTAGCCAGATAGTTTCACATGACGAAATATTTTGGGCGGTAAACATTGCTGAGTTTCGTATGTGATAAAGATAACAATGTCACAGTGTAAGGGATATTATATGTACCTTTATACATTGTAATTTATAAAGTGGGATTACTATCATTTCCTAATAATTAGGGAGACCATATTTTTCAAGACTTAAACCAGGACGCTCCTTTAAAAATCTGTTGTGGCCAGCAAAATATCTCTCGCCATTTTCATTTAATTGTAAGGTTTTATTTATTTGGGTGAAGTGTAAAATTCAGAGAACTAATATTAATTAAAATAATACGTTTATTAAACGATAAATAATTGTATATTGTTTCAGGATTTTCAACCCTTACAGGTTATATCCCTAGGGTGGTCTCACACACAACATTTATTTAATTTTTTTTTTACAATTGCCACGAAGTTCCTTGCGTAGATGTCATATGTGTTGCCCACCCGAGCAAGCCCTTGTTACAACCACCAGCCGGTGCCAGATAGCTTAGTGATTGCCAAGTTAATTGTATCCCAACTTGGAAAGGTAACGGGAGTAGATACCGATCAAGATCAGTCGAGAAAAATTCGACCTGACCCGGATTCGAACCCACGACCTCTGAGTCCAAAGGCTAGCACTCTACCACTGTGCTATCCCGCCTAAACGATAAATAATTAAGATTAAATATTAAACGGATGATAAAAGTAACTAACACTATGATTAAATAATATTAAATATATTATATTATTAAATACTTAAACACTAAGATTATTTATTTAAACAATATTTATATTACTATATTTATTTATATAACTACATTAATTTATGTTCACCACACGTAGACTGTTTATTTATATCACCCACTGTTTATTGCTTATTGCTTCTATATTGGGTTTATATAGCCCAGCGTCCTTCTGGTACCCTCCGACGCCACAGTGATACCGAGCACAATAGATTTGGGTCATCGGTGTAATCAACACGTCTCACCGTGTATGGGTTATTCCGTCGCCGGGATTACGTCATCGCTCGGGAACATTCCACCACTAGCGACGCCCGAATACTCTTCAGCCAGTGGCGCACGTTACATTATGTTGCATACGGCGCGACCAGTTGTGACATTGTTGGCCTTGGCAAGCAGATATGGGGGCCCGTGTCAAAATGACAGCTAGTAATAATGTACATACGTGTCAAGTATTATAAGTTTTCATTTAAAACATTATGATTTTCCAAATCCATGTGGATTATTTTCCTCGCCAAGTATATTCCATACTATAATAATAATAATAATAATAATATTTCATCACGGCATATTACCCATTGCTGGGTGTGCCAATCTGTTTCGTACACAGATATCGGTAATGATACTATTAATGATATAAACAATATATCAGAATATTTTGAAATTTTGAATGAAAAATTATGACATATGACATTTGTGACTACTAGCTGTCATTCTGACACGGACCCATTAATCTGCTTGCTAAGGCCAACAAAGTCACATGTCTGCTCGCGCCCTATAAGTAACGAATTTAACGTTTCTTGTACACATAAATAATTGAAATTGTATATCTTCTTTCGTTCTATAAGTAATTTTGTCCTGTTCTAATAAGTCAAAATTCTTCAAATTCATTAACGGTATTAGCGTTATTTCTTAAGAATGTATGTAATATTAACCTATAATTTAAATACATATTTAATTAATAATACGATAATATATATTAAATATGCTCGTACCTCCCAGAAAAATCTGATTTTTGACACTGACATTTTGCATTTATCTGTCAATTACAAACATGTAAATATCTCAATTGTTTTTCGGACAACGAGTTTTATTACAACATATTATTCTATATACTATATCTCCAAAACTATACGAGATATAATAAAAAAATTGAATGTGTCATAGAGAATTTAATTTTTTTTAGTATTACGAAGAAAAATTTTCAAAAAATAATATTTACAAGATTTTTTTTCAAGAATCTGCTACTTCCGCTTGTCCGATTGTTACCAAAACCGTTTCAGATATTCCCATTAATATTCGATTGGGAAATACATAGTTAAACAAATATAAAGTCTTATATATATATAACACATACATCCACACACACACACACACACACACACACACACACACACACACACACACACACACACACACACACACACACACGCACAAACAAACAAATACACACACACACACACACACACACAAACAAACACACACACAAACAAATACACACACACACATACATCATCATCAAAAGTTTTGACATAATACACAGGATTGATGGACGGTATTGTGCTGGACACATCAGATTTTTTTAAATTGAAGTTATGCATTATTTTGTTTTTCAATCCACGCTTGTACGTATGTACGCACACATTCACACATACACTAAAACTTAATTATGTATATACCTGTATCCTATATATATTCTCCAAATTGTATTCATTCCCCTCCAGTTACCCCAATAACAATCTTTTAATGACTCCTTAGCAGTTGTGGAGATTTCCTGCTCGTGCTGCTGTTGAGTTCCTGCAGTGCAGTTGTCTGGTTCTCACCGTGTTGTCGCTGCTGTCGATGTCGTAGTCGTGTCGCCTGCACTTTGCAATGCAACTCACCATCGATTCTCGCTTTAGATAAGCCAAGTGCACCAGATACACACTGAATAGCGATTGCCAAATAATGGGGATGGTGATTGGAAAGAGATAGTGATAGTGGGGATGCGGAATGGAATGGGATGGGATTAGAGAGAGGGATATTTAAGTAAATCATCATCGGTTTTTTGAATAAATGAGTTTAGTGGTAGTCGCCGGGTAATGTCTTCATTAGTTAAAGTGATCTGTCGCTTATTATGATAAGAAGCTGAGGGATCAATCTAAAATAGGTGTTTTAACCTTCCGTCACCTATAGGTAAGGAAGGTATTGTCTTTGGTCAAAAAATTCGGTGGTGAGTTTTCATTGAATAAGCACGTTTTAGGGTCTTTACAATACGATTTTACTATTTTTACGATGATGTCTGTATGTGTGTGTGTGTGTTCGTGTGTGCGTGTGTGTATGTGTGTGTGTGTGTGTATGTGTGTGTGTATGTGTGTGTGTGCGACCGCGTTTTCGGGCACGATATCTCCAATACTAGAATTCCAAAAATTACAATTCTTGCGTATTCCTCTTCCTTACAACCATATGCAGACCTGTTTAGATTTTGGTTATAATTGGTCAACCGGAAGTACCCTCATTTGAAGATTTTAACAATTTTTCTTGAAAAAATCAGTTAAATGTTATTATAACTTAAAGAATATATTATTGTCTATACGATTTGATTGCATTTTATATTTGATATTCAACAGATATAGAGTTAAAGAAGAATAACGATAATAAATTTTATATAAATTTCATAATTCAGCCAGCTATGCTAACTTAACCATGGAAACTGCTAATATATTCAGGTAATTCAAATTGACAGATGTCAGTGTCAATAAAATGAAATCAATGAAAGAATAAGAGAAGTAACTCTAGTGTTAGAAGTTTCTAGATATAAGAGAGACGATTACATATTGGTTTGAACATGTCATGAGGAGAGATGAATATATTAATAGAAGGTGGAAGAAACATAGGAAGACCAAATATAAGATGAAAAGACTTTATTGTAGAAGACTTTAGAGAAAAGGAACTGAATGGGGACGACACGCAAAACAAAAATGAGTGGAAGAAGAAAATAAAAAATAGCGACTCCCTAACGAATGGGAAAAACTAAAGAAGAAGATGTCAGTGTCAAGTGCAATTTGCATAGTTTGTTAATGAAATAACTTTACTGGAAATATAGGATCTTTTGCAAGAATATTTATGTATGGGGCGCGTGCAGTAACATGACTTTGACCCGTGTCAAAATGACAGCAATTAATTATGTCCATAACTGACAAGTGTTATAATTTTTCAATCAATATTTGATAATTTTCTTATTTCATGTGGTTTGTTTGTTATCAGGAGTATGGAATTCAGTTGCCGAGAAAGGGAATCACATAATACCAATTTTTTTTAATCTTTTGCAAGTAAATTTATGTATGGAATTTGTACATAATACACAGGATTGATGGAAGGTATTGTGCTGGCCACATCAGATTTTTCTACTTTGTCGCGCTAGAGCGGAAAACTGACATTTTGCGTTGAGAAAAGAGAGCGCAAATAGCTACTTTCTATGTAGACTGTAGAAAATAGTATTTTATGTACCAAGGGCGTTACTATGATCATAATGCCAGGAGGGCGACGAGGATCTAGCCCGAGGGCCTCCGGCCCGAGGGATAGATGTCGTCCGATGGGTATTATCATCTAGTAACGCTCGTAGTGCATACAAGATTTTATGTCTCACTAGAATATCTGAAACAAGTTTTAATTGATAATAATTTTGATTAATTGTTTTATTTATTATCAACGTTTATTTTTTTGTGTTAACGATGATCGTGTACGGTATATATAAACATATCCAAGACAACCGGGACATAATGGATAGGTTTATTTACACCGTATCCTAGCAATAAACAGTGCATAATACTTTAGTGAGACATAAAGATATTTTGTATCGTATTAGGTATTTTTTTACATGAAGGGATAATGCATGTTCCCGATTAGGTCGTAGGGGTGCCATGACTGAAAAGGTTAAGAACCACTGATCTATCTAGAAATCTAAACGAATTGATTTTGTAATTATTACTTTGGTATTAGTGATAAAATCTACGTCATAGACATAAAATGCCACCATAACCATATAAATATGCAATCAAAATATATTAAAAATATGAACTTTTAGTATCAAAAAAATGAAGAAATCCATGTTACATCGTTAAATCTTTATCTTTAACATATTCTTAATGAAATGTAAGTCGTAAATCTATTGTACGTCTAGCATTATCAGGAGTAATTCATCTTTGGTCTAAGGTCTTATTATTCATGGCGCCGTTCTAGTCGTACTCTGAATTTATTCCTGCAGCCGGTCCTGCTAGGGCAGCAGCAGAAGCCCGAGGCATTAATTCATAAAGATCTTTTTGTTGGTGTAATCTCTTCTGCGGAAATTTTAATGAGTAAATCTTATGGTAATGCTGAAAATAAAGGTGTAAAATTAACATAAAGTGAATTTTCCTTTTCATAAATTTAAATAGTGCAAATACAAAAAGAATTTTAATCGTTCTAATAATTCATGAGAACAATAGGATTTCTTGAATTTATAGCACATGAAGTAAACGCCAAGTTGCAGAGAAGTGTTTCTGGAAAGACTGTTGCCTTTAAGGCCGGAAAATATTTCGTTTGTCGTTTGCGTCGTTTTTGAGTCTAGTTAGTTATTCTTTTACTTCAAACATTTTTATGAAATTATTTTGCAGTGAAATTAAAAGATTATGGTATGAAGATGAATAATGTGAAGAAAACTATAGGGATGGTTCAACTAACTACCAACATAAAAATCTGTTGTGGCCAGCACAATACTTCTCGCCACTTCCGTTTTCGGTTACATAAGAATAGGGCGCGAGCAGTCATGTGACATTGTTGGCCTTGACAAGTAGATATGGGGACCCGCGTCCGAATGCCAGAATTTTTCATTAAAATTTCAAGATTTTCTAAGTTTACTGCTAAATTTGTCACCAGGAGTGTGGAATTTACTTGTCTAGGAAAATAAACTATATGGAATTAGAAAATCACGAAATTTAGAATGGAAAATTATGATATTTGACATCTATGTACATAATTACTAGCTATCATTCTGACACGGGCCCCCATATCTGCTTGTGAAGGCTAACAAAGTCACAATTTAAAACGGTTTAAATTCGGTTAAGGTTTATTGACCTTAACAAATAAAGGTTTGGTTCGGGTTCAGGTTCATAAAAAATTCGGGTTTTCGGTTCAGGTTCGGGTCCATGACGCTAAGAACTCGCTTCTTATGGTTGTCCAATTATTACCAATGTTAATTAAACATCAGTAATAATTGTATCTTTCTAGAAACTTGTAACACTAGAGTTATTTTCCTTACCTATCTTTACGTGTCTTCCCCAACATCTACTATAATATCCCCATCTCTGCCACATTAATTTACTTTTTATTTATACTGACTTCTGTCAATTTGAATTATATGAATATATTAGTACTTTAAATGTTTAGCATAGCTGGCTGATTTATAAAATTTAATTTCTTTAAAATTCTTTAACTCTATATCTATTGAATATGAAGTATAAAATGCGATCAAATCGAATAGAGAATAATATATTTTTTAAGTTATAATAACGTTAAATGTCAATAAATCAAATTTAACTGTTAAATCTTCAAATGAGGTTACTTTCACCAATTATAACCAAAATCTAATCAGTTGTTCTTCTGGATGTAAAATAGAGAACTACGAAAAAATATAATTTTTGGAATCATGGTATTGAAGGTATGCGATCCGAAACTTTTGTCACATACACACAGACACACACACACACACACACACACACACACACACACACACACACACACACACACACACACATACATACAGACATCATCGTATAAATGGTAAAATCGTATTATAAGGACCCTAAACTATGCTTATTCACTAAAAACTCATTTTTACCTTCCGTCACCTCTAGGTAAGGAAGGTATTGTCTTTGGTGAAAAAATTCGGTGGTGAGTTTTCATTGAATAAGCACGTTTTAGGGTCTTTACAATACGATTTTACTATTTTTACGATTATGTCTGTATGTGTGTGTGTGTGTGTGTTCGTGTGTGCGTATGTGTGTGTGTGTGACCGCGTTTTCGGGCACGATATCTCCAATACTAGAATTCCAAAAATTACAATTCTTGCGTATTCCTCTTCCTTGGTTATAATTTGTCAACCGGAAGTACCCTCATTTGAAGATTTTAACAGTTTTTCTTGAAAAAATCAGTTAAATGTTATTATAACTTAAAGAATATATTATTGTCTATACGATTTGATTGCATTTTATATTTGATATTCAACAGATATAGAGTTAAAGAAGAATAACGATAATAAATTTTATATAAATTTCATAATTCAGCCAGCTATGCTAATTTAACCATGGAAACTGCTAATATATTCAGGTAATTCAAATTGACAGATGTCAGTATCAATAAAATGAAATCAATGAAAGAATAAGGGAAGTAACTCTAGTGTTAGAAGTTTCTAGATATAAGAGAGACGAATACATATTGGTTTGAACATGTCATGAGGAGAGATGAATATATTAATAGAAGGTGGAAGAAACATAGGAAGACCAAATATAAGATGAAAAGACTGTATTGTAGAAGACTTGAGAGAAAAGGAACTGAATGAGGACGACACGCAAAGCAAAAATGAGTGGAAGAAGAAAATAAAAATATCGACCCCCTAACGAATGGGAAAAACTAAAGAAGAAGATGTCAGTGTCAAGTGCAATTTGCATAGTTTGTTAATGAAATAACTTTACTGGAAATATAGGATCTTTTGCAAGAAAATTTATGTATGGGACGCGTGCAGTAACATAACTTTGACCCGTGTCAAAATGACAGCAATTAATTATGTCCATAACTGACAAGTGTTATAATTTTTCAATCAAAATTTCATAATTTTCTTATTTCATGTGGTTTGTTTGTTATGAGGAGTATGGAATTCAGTTGCCGAGAAAGGGAATCACATAATACCAAAAATTTATAATCTTTTGCAAGAAAATTTATGTATGGAATTTATACATAATACACAGGATTGACGGAAGATATTGTGCTGGCCACATTAGATTTTTTAACCAAAGACAATACCTTCCTTACCTAAAGGTCACGGAAGGTAAAAATAGTTATTCGTTTCGTACACTAGACAAAAACGACAATAGCATCTCAGGTGTAAGTTCGTTTGCATGCGCACTCGCACTCGCTTAATTTATATGGAAATTGTAAAAATGAAAAGTGGAGCAGTCACGTGTATTTCGGGCTCATGAACGAGTGAGCCTTCCGCCGCGAGTAATTGCTATTTTACCCCCTCATGTACTTTTCATATTACTTGACACGCTAGCTTAAAGCGCATATCCTACTATTTTCCACACGTCTAAATGCTTGCTCAAGGCGTCATTTGATTTATTAGCTCTGTGTGATGTATAATTTATGTGAAAAAGGTATTGTTTGTTTTTTGAAATTATACATTTGTTTCAGTACTACGTGTTAGGTTAATGATTTGAAATTAAACAAAAATTGTTTGCATGACAATGAAAGTTCTTAATGATCTGTTAATAACGTGATAAGCTTTTTTTATTACAAATTAAATTTAAGGTTGACAATCAATACCGCAACGGAAGATATATTTTTTGGTTGGGCCATTCAGGTTTGGAAATCCACAAAAATTAAGAGTGGTCCAACATATTCTCCAAAGCAATTACAAACGCTAATCCAAAACTTATTAAACACATAAACAGCAATAAATACATAGTGTGACTATAAAGTACTGGGACTACCCTTACAAATAAGACAAAAGCCGTTATGTTATTAAAATGACAATTTATTCTTCAATATAAAGAATGATGCTTAAAATATGACTAGTTTTGAATGGCAATAAAAAGTAAACATAAAGTTAAATACAAACCATTTTAACAAAAAAATTAAACCTACAATTGTGGTTCATTGCGAAAAATAATCACAATTAATAAATAATTCCAGTTCGCCGAACGAGGTCCATTTTTACCGTCCGTCACCTTCGGGTAAGGAAGGTATTGTCTTTGGTCAAAAACTTCAATGATGAGTTTTTAGTGAACAAGCACGTTTTAGGGTTCATATACTACGATTTTACCATTTTTACGATGATGTCTGTCTGTATGTATGTGTGTGTGTGTCGAAAGTTTCGGCTCGCATAACTTCAATACCACGATTCCAAAAATTATAATATTTTTGTATTCCTCAAGTTTACATCCAAAAGAATACGTGACAAGATTTTTGTTATAATTGGTCAACAGGAAGTACCCTCATTTGAAGATTTTATCAGTTATTGTAACTTAAAGAATATATAATCTGTACGATTTGATTGCATTTTATATTTCTTATTCAACAGATATAGAGTTAAAGAATTATAAAGATATTTAATAACTACTAATATATTCAGAAAATAAATATGGCAGATATGAGGATGTTGAGATAGATGGTTGAGATAGATGTTGGGAAAGACACGGAAAGATAGGGTAATGAATTAAAGTATAAAGGAAATGGCTCGAGTGATATAAGTTTCTAGAAAGATACAAGAGAAGCGATTACATAGGTTTGAACATGTCATGAGGAGAGATAAAGAATTGGAAGAATGAATAGCTTAGTAATTGAAGGTAGACGAAACAGAGGAAGACCAAAGATAAGATAAAAGGACTGTATTGCAGAAGACTTCAGAGAAAAGGAACTAAATGAGGACGTGTCATGGAAGAAGAAAATAAAATAATAGCGACCCCTCACGAATGCGAAAAGCTAAAGAAGAAAAAGAAGTCAGTATCAAGTCCAATTTGCATAATTTATTTATGAAATAATTTTACTGGAAATATAGGATCTTTTTCAAGAAAATTTATGTATATGGAATTTGTACATAATACACAGGATTGACGGACGGTAATGTGCTGGCCACATCAGTTTTTTTATCTTTGTTGTTAGGTTTTCCTATAAGTAGTATAATTTGGATTTAATTGCAACCTTACAAGAATGTTATTGTTTTAATTTGGATATATCCACATTTCTTAACCTGTTATATAATTTTCTTTGGTACATGTACGAGCATTGTAGTATTTTATTTTTTTGTATTATTTACCACGGAATATTACCAACCTTTGGTATGAAGTATGTAACTCAAAAACCAATGAATATATTAATAAATATTTTACTTTGAATTTTTTTTATATTTATAACGATAATCGTATTGGCGCTTAACTTTTGAGCCAAGATGGCGGCAAATCGCGGTACTTTAGTAATCTAGGGACTTTAGCGCTATAAAAAACCATTCCTAAATATTTATAGCCACAAAATAGAGCTTAGCCCATAAAATTAATCATGTAAAAATCTCATATTTTTTGGTATTAGATTCCTTTGAACCTATAATCTCTTTTAAATATAAAAATAATACATATAAAAAATTAAATTAGAAATTAATTGGTGTTTTTACTTTATTTTTGAAAAACGAATTTAATTGCATCCTCATATTTTGCATTGTAATAATGTTTAAAATAAAAAACATATTTCAAATAATAAATCATAGAGTTAAAATTGCATTACTTGTATTCATAAAAAAAAATACGTACTACAATACAACAATTTTTTTATTTTTTATTTTGAAGTAACAAAGAAACTGCATGTCTATTTTAAACCAATATATATATTTACCATACAACAAGCCTTTGCGTCATTAAAATCTAATCATAAAACAAACGGAACTATATCCCTCCGTGTAGGAAAAACAAAAAACTGCACCACTTTTATTCTCCTATAAATCCATTCATTTTATCGTCAGTTTTAGAAATTCCTACGCGTTCAGTTTAATTAAACCACAATGCTGGTGACAGTGGATGGTTTTTATTGTTGCATTCTTCCTTTGCTAGTTGCGACCTGTTCATGCAGGTTGTAACGTGCTTAAAGGATAATACTGGTGGGGGAAAGGGTGGAACACCCCCGGAAGTGGGTAGCGATAGTGCAGCTTGTTACCACCTCCGGTAGATATTAATTAACATGTGTTTAAAGCGGTAAGCGGTGATTGTTGATAAGAGGAACTTAGTTTTTTTTGCTTTGTTTTTGAGGATTAAAGGTTAAAGGTAAGTGAATTCATGAATAAAATTTATATTCTATTAAAGTTCGTTTTGGTTTAATCATGTTTTTATATTTTTGCACAACTGCACTAAATTTCACAATATTAGAATCAGACGTATCGATCTACTTTTACTTAACGAATCAATGTGCAACGGATATTTATTTACGTCTTGCTGTTTGCCGGCTTTCAACCTAATCTAATTAATTAGGAATCAAACAAGCAATTCCAACAAGCCACCCCTATAGTAACTCACCATCGCCACAAAAACAGAAATAGATCGAAGCAGTTAAGTGAAAACACTACGAAGCAAATATTTGCCTTCACATTATTTTAAGCTGTCACTGATACATTGAGTAAAGAAACGGTCACGGGATAGCTAAATAAATAACTCGCGCAAATATTTAGTAATATCTATTACAGAGTTATTGGATTGCTGTGTACGCGGAGTTGCAAATATTTATTCGAGTATTAGGTATATGAAAAAACATGGAATAAGCATTTATTCTAGTATAGAATTTCAACGGTCAAATGTAGCCTAAAACTGAGGAATTATATAAGGAATATAAACAAAATGGCCTTCTAATATGGGGCAATTTTTGTCTAATTTAACCCACATACTTCGTTTATCTTCTAGTTTTTGAGGTCCCTATGTTGGATGCCTGTATATTCGTATATGTCTTAGCCAGATTGTCAAATCTTTCTTTTTATAAAACTCTTATAATCTGACTTTGGTCAAAAAAATCAGTGGTGAGTTTTTAATGAATAGGCACATTTTAGGGTCCCTACAATACGATTTTACTATTTTTATGATGATGTGTGTATGTATGCGTGTGTGTGGGGGTATGCGTGTGTGTGACTATAATTTCGGCCGCGATATTTCCAATACTAGAATTCCAAAATTACTATTTTCAGGTATTCCTTTTCCTTACGTCCATATACAGACGATTATATTTTGGTTATAATTGGTCTACCGGAAGTACCCTCATTTTTTCTTGAAAAAACGCAGTTAAATATCATTTATTGACATTTAATGAATATAAATTTTAAAGAATATATTATTCGCTATACGATTTGATTACATTTTATACTTAATATTCTATAGAGCTAGTTTACACCCAATCCTATTCATGCGACCTGGCTTATACCTTGTCCTATAATAGGTCTTCTACAAATCGTTTACATCATGGGGACTAATGATAAGTTTAGGTCTAATATAGGTGTAATATAGTCCTCGAGTCAATGCCATCTGTTGAAATACAATCGCACTTAATTTTTTTAAACTGCAGTTTCATATGCCAGATTGATAAAAGTATTTTAGGTTATGTCAGCATCACCAAATATCATTCAATCTTTAATTTGTTTTTATTGGTATGTTCACGCTGTCACTAGTGAAATATGTGCTCTTATTGACTTTTTTCGTTTGCATCATTGTGAACTTCACAAGGATCAGGAGATTCAGCTTCGGAACATGAGTTTTTGCCGTAATAATTCAATTAATTTAACTTACACAACCTACAAAATATGTCAATAAAATCACAACACGGATCAAGCGCCACCTACAGGGTTTTTATCAAACACTTTAGGTCACTAAGGCGTTTACACGCAGTTTAAAACGTGGCCTAAACTGGGTCAGGTCACATGAAAAAGAGACCTGACCTAAGCTAGGTCAGGTCGCCTACTATGTGTTCACAGCATGGCGTCCTATAAGGTATAGGTCGAATATAGGGTATAGGACGCGGCCTAAACGATGGGTGTAAACTAGCTCATGGATATAAAGTTAAAGAATTATAAAGATATTAAATTTCATAAATCAGCCTGCTATGCTAACCATGGAAACTGCTAATAGATTCAGATAATTAAAATTGACAGATGTCAGTATCAATGAAAAGAAAATGAATCTGGGCTAGTATATTGAGACAGATGTTAGGGAAAACACGATAAGATATTGTAAGGGATGAAAGGTAAGGGAAATGCGTCGAGTGATAAAGTTTCTAGAAAGATACAAGAGAGACGGTTACATTGGTTTTAACATGTCATGAGGAAAGATGAAGAATATAGTAGAAGAAGAATGAATAGCTTAGTAATAGAAGGCAGAAGAAACTGAGGAAGACCAAAGATAAGATGGAAGGAATGTATTGTGGAAGACTTGAGAGTAAAGGAACTGAATGAGGACTACCCCTAACGAATGAGAAAAGCTAAAGAAGAAGAAGTCAGTGTCAAGTGTAATTTGCATAGTTTGTTTACATGAAATCATTTTACTGGAAATATAGGATATTTTGCAAGAGATGAGGATGTTGAAGTAGATGTTGGGGAAGATACGGGAAGGAAATAACTCTATTGTTACAAGTTTCCAGAAAGATACAAAAGAGACGATTACATGGGTTTGAACATGTCATGAGGAGAGATGAAGAATATATTCGAAGAAGAATGAATAAATTAGTAATAGAAGGTTGAAGAAACAGTGGAAAACCAAAGATAAGATGGAAGGACTGTATTGTGGAAGACGTCACGCAAAACAGAAGTGAGTGGAAGAAGAAAATAAAAAATAGCGACCCCAAACGAATGGGAGAAGCTAGAGAAGAAGATGTCAGTGTCAAGTGCAATTTGCATAGGTTTTTATGAAATAATTTTATTGGAAATTTAGAATCTTTTGCAAGTAAATTTATGTATGGAATTTATATATAAAACACAGGATTGACGGAAGTTATTGTGTTGGCCACATCAGATTTTTTAAAACGAATAGTCAGGTAGTAAAGTAAAATAGATTTAATTGCCGGTTGCATCAGCGTAACATAATTATTAAACTTGCATCGAAATGAAATGTGAATTGAATTATAATATAGGGCGCGAACAGACACTTGACTCGAGCGACCTTGAAGTGTTTGGAATCAGCTGATTTGTTTGCGCATGTCACTTTATCAAGGACAGTTGCACTTTGACAAGACCAATGTTTTGACTTATTTTAATGCGGCATTAAAGGCATAGAATAACGTATTATGAGTATAGTAAACTTTCTAGTATAACAAATAGAACGGCAGATTAGGTTGTGGTTTGGTGTGAAAAACGTTTCTCCCTGATGGAGTGGGTTCCCATTCCCTTTCCCTTTGCGTAACATCTCATCGAGAAGTAATACATTTCCCTCGTACGCCACGCCGTGCCACAGTGTACGCCGGCTGAATCCCTTGCGGAATTCCTGATAAAACTGACAAATTGCAGGAAAGCGCGCGATAACATTGTGGAGTTGTCAGGTGTGCCGCTTAATTAATGCGCAACAATAACTAAACCAGATTCCGCAGATACAACACCTACAATACCAACGAACTACTATGCCATTTGTACACTTAATACCCAGTCAACAAACATCGAACCCTGTATTTATTACAACCAATACTCATTCATTTGTATTCAAACAAACGTTAGTTTCTTATGAGGGTCACATTAAAATTATTGAAAATAAAACATATGTTTCATGTTTTGTAGTTCCCTTCAATTTAATAATAATGTTTTAATACGAAAATTGTGAATAGAACAATAGTTATATGGAAAGTAACTTAAAATACATAATTTTTAGTATTAGTAAATATGCAGGTATGTATTTAATAAGAAAATAAATAAATATATTATCACGGCATATTACCCATTGCTGGGTGTGCTAATATGCTTTGTACTCAAATTTCGGTAATGATGATGACATATTTTTATCGTGCAGGCGTTTACCATGCGTCACCTCACGGGTACTCATTTTTGGCGTGGAGAGTGCATAATAAGATCAGTTTTGTGCCATTTAAAATTTGAAATATTTGATAGTTGGAATTGAATCCGGTTCCCCAGATTCGCGACCAGACACTCAGGCACGCGGCTATGTGACCCCATAGGTATATGTATTTAAATTAATAAAAATTAAATGGCGGGAGGTTTTGTGTTGGTCACATCAGATTTTTAAATAATGCGTTTCTCAAAGATTTGTTATTCGCCTATGTTTTTAAAAACACAAAAAACATGGACAGATGGCAGTGTAGTAGATAAATATATATCTGTAACTCTACGACATAAGTCATTATTATTTGTAATGTGTTAGAAAGTAATGTTACCATTTACGTATATCGGTCATACAACATAAAATACATAGACATACGTCAAATAATCTCTCTCTTTCTAACATGAAATGTTGCTACGCTACTGTTGTATAAAGTGCTGTGTGTTCTTTCTTCGAACAAGTGTCCTTGATTAGTCATCTTCCGTGAACCAAACTAATTCATACTTATTTATAGTATTTTTGTTCTTTACCTGAAGAAGGCAGCACTTTGCTGTCGAAACGTTGTTTTTCTAATAAAATTTAAACCGAATTATACCCAAATATTATTTTATATAAACACAGTGTGATCTCATATGTCAATAAATTACAATTTTGTTGGCGATTACAACCGCATCCGTCGTTTTAAAACTTCCCCTCCCTTGTTAACAAGTTTGAAATTACAGAAATGACCACATTACACAAGACGCGTAGCGCATAGCAAATAATTCAAGTATTAGTTGTAAATGTCCATTACTTCACTTAGTAATAATAACCAAAAGCACGAAGATAAATCTTCTTTAAAGACGATATGATCTTCCAATTCCAAGTAAATCGTCTAATTGCGTTTTAATGCAACAAGAAAACTCCAACTCCCATTGGTCAGTGAACAAAATATCCCCGAGTCGGGCAGTCGCACATTTATCTTTAGTTTGAGCTTGAGCTGTTGACTCCGGAGAACGACAAGGAGATATCAGAGCTTCGGAGCTTGCTGTGCTTGCGTTGTGCTTTTTGCAATCACTAACTGATTACAGTGATTCCATTACACCGGGAAACCAAAACAAAATCAACCAACAAATAGATTTTATTTTATGTTATAAAGCAATACTCGGTAATTGTTTTCGGATAATTCGATTTAGTGAGTAAATAAAAATAAAATTGAATGTAGTGATTGTTTAATGAGATTCATATTGTAAACTTATTTGAAATAATTATTCTGCAGAATGTTTAACATGTTAATATTTTATCATAGTGGAATATTTTGTTATGAAAGTAAATAAATATATAATGGAACATTACTTTAGAAAATTTAAACAAACAACTGTTTGTGTTTGTGGCATTTAATTTGATTTTCTAATTATGTTTCTCGTATACAATTTATATTGAAATTATATATTCATAACCTTGTTTATAATATGACCAATTTATTTCAAATTATAATATAAAATATTTTATAAAAAAACCGGTAAATAATGTTAACTTTATTCTTATCATAATCAGTACGTAATTATGCATTATTTATCGAGGGAAATATATATATATATATATATATATATATATATATATATATATATATATATATATATATATATATATATATATATATTTAAATACATACTTGCATATTTACTAATGCTAAAAATTATGTATATTTAGTTCGTTCCATATAACTATTCTATTTACAATTTTCTTTTTAAAACGTAACTATTATTAATTTGAAATGATTATTTTTTTGACAGTGATATTTATTTGTCAGTTATATACATTTGAGCTGAACTGTGTGACCATGGAGTTGTGTTTAAAACATAAGCTCCGGGATATAATTTTTATATTATTTTATAAATTTATCCATAAAATATATAGAAAAACTATTTATGTAAACCTGTAGAAAATTGAATAATCTTTAATTTTTATAAAAACATATTGCGAAAAATTAACATTTAAAGGTATTTTTTGAAGAAAACTGTTTTGAGCTTCAAGTAATGTGTCATTTCCAGTTGACACCTGAATCTAATGGCTTCTGTTCATATTAGAGTACGGTAGAAATACATGGTTTCAATATATATATCATCACGGCATATTATCCATTACTGGGTGTGCCAATCTGCTTTGTATACAGATATCGGTAATGATGAAATATTTGTACCGTGCGGGCGCTTACCAGGTATCACCTCACGAGCACCTATATGTGGCGTGGAGAGTACACCACAGGGGTCAATTGTGTGCCATTAAAATTCTAAGTAATTTTTGACGTCAGTCGGGATCGAACCCGGGTCCCCAGATTCGCGACCAGACACTCAGGCACACGAATAATAGTATTTGAGTTAGAGTGTACAGATTATCCACACACACATATATATATACACACCCACAGACATCATCGCGAAAATGTTAAAATCTCGATATGCGATTTTTTGCACGATCCCTATACCTCCCTTACCAAGAGTAGCAGGAGGTAAAAATCATTGTTTCAAAATTATTTCTACATCTAATTGGTTAATTTTATATGTAAAAATTATCGGAATACAGTATATTTTTTTCAAAAATATAGAAACATTTTGATTCTAAGTTGCATGTAGGTAACGTCCTTATTTCCTCTTTACCATTATATTCTTTAACGAAATTACCTACTTTCCGAAATCCTTTTATTTTTAATTCCTTTATTCATTATTCCCTTAAAAAGCATCCTGAATTGAATTAGTGTTTGGGAAAGTTTTGTTTGCGTGTAATTATCATTATTCCACACAACAGTGGCAGTGGCAGCCCAGCCTGTGACTGTGAGTTTGTAATCAGCGGCATTGTCCACCTAGCAATGTCCGCAAAGTAGTAAGACTGAGAGAATCCGACTCAGGACTGAAGGGAAAGAAAGTTCGCCACTTCGCCACGCAATCACATTAGCGTCTTTGCGTGGAACAATGGCGGCCAAGATGGGATTATACTTAATTAATACTAAATGTCGTTAGCGAGAACTTTCAATAGGATAAAGACGAGCTGATTTCCTCCAAATGGAACGTTTTGTTCAAACAGAGAATTCCTATGGACTTTTAGTTTGTACTCTAGTTTTATTACATTTAACTTGAATAGGTTTTGTTTTTAGATGAAATACGGGTAACTTATTTATTTCTACTCCATTTTCAAAGTAGTTAATGAAAATTCTGCTTTTATTTCTTAATGTGAAGGTCTCGGTAAATATTAACTGAAAATAAAACACCATTTACATTTAGGCTTGATTTACATTAGCGGTACAATGACGATACAATAACGGTACAATGACGATACGATACGTCTTGCTCAAAGTATTTTATGGCTTTTACATTAGACGATATCACGACGGTACGAACATAATAAAATACCATGACAATATCATTTTGTCTTTTATGTAGACGGTTTGTGATACATATATCATGTGTCTATCAAAAGTAGAAAATATTGTGCAATGTTTAAAAATTTATCAAATACCGACTTGGATATAATTAACCTTACTCTTGACGAAGAAGAAGAAAATGAAGCAAATCCAAAAAAAAAATTACAAAATGAAACTATTTTTTATGTATTTACTGTGATAATTTGTAGTGTATATTCCATATTTTTGTCATAAGCACAAAACTTTTGTTCAAAAATGTATATAATAATTCTCATTTCCGGGTCATTTGGAATGCATTTTGGTTTAACTAAAAGATAAATATCAAAAAGTCAAAAACATGTCAGATGTCAATCCCGTACTAGCATATGTTTACTTCCACAGAGCTGCTTTTGGCATGAACATTAATGTGACGTGTACATACTCTTCAAACGCAATCTTCCACTCTCCCTTGCATGCAAATACTACGCTGTCACTATGATACAATATTTTTTTCAATAGAAACAAAACTATACTGTACTGTGGTCGTATCGCTAATGTAAATATCAGTGAATATCAATGTGCCGTCGCCTATATATTTCCGACCATAAATTCTCAATACGTTTGAAATCAGGAGACTGCAAGGTGTTTTAAATTGTTTCAGTATGGTGTAGAACAGCTATTTCTTAACAATAATTATTACTATATGTTTAAGATAATTATAAATAAATATATCACCACTCGTCATATTACCCATTGTTGGGCCAATCTGCTTTGTACACAGATTTCATTAATGATGATGACATATTTGTATCGTACGGGCGTTTACCAGGCGTCACCTCATGGGCACTTATTGCTGACGTGGATAGTGCACCACAGGAGTCAATTATCCTGTTGGAATTTAAAATCACCTCTAAGTGAAAGTTTATCCGCAGAAAATTGCAAATTTTCTTTTAAAATTTATTATAATTATATCATCATTACCGAAATCTATATATAAAACAGATTGAGACACCCAGCAATGGGTAATATGTCGTGATGATATATTTATTTATTTTATATATAATAAATAAACCAAATATATATTTTCAACTAGTCATGGCTGATGATAGAATTCCCTGAAATCCCGAATCAATTGCAACCATAGAAGTGAATAAAAATTAAATATTCATACGTAATATAACAAGTGATATGATTATCATCGATGATATTCTCCAGTGAAACTGAGTTGTAGATTTCACGAGTCCGAAGGACGAATGAAATGTGCTACTTTATCACGAACTTTTATATTTAATGAGAAAATATAATGAATTTTTGTAATACATTGTGTGTGCTGCTAACCTAACTTTTGATATACCTATTCATATTACAACATGGTACTTACGAGTTTTATTTAATATGTCGGAGTCAATGTCGTAAATAAAAAAAAAATCCCTTAATAACGACTATAAATATGGTAATAGTTTGTTTTTTATCCTCGCTGTGATAGACATGTAACTAGACAGATTCCGAATATTGATTGGCGGAAAACATGTCACGTCAGTAAAGAATTATATTCTCAATATAGTACACTTACTTCCTCTACTTTTCCTAATATCAACATGCATTCTAAATTGAAATGAAAGATTTATGTGTAGATAAATATCAAATAAGAATTGAAGATTAGAAATCAAACTTACGACAGTTCATTTGACAAATGAATATACACAGACCATTCGATTATTTATGTTATAACGGTTGAGTAAATACTTATGGGCTGCAGATTACATTAAATTTTTGTTAGTGCTAGATAACATTCTGAATAACCCTCTTGTAAGTATATACTTCTTATTATTCCAGCATATGACCTCTTTACTCGATCCTTAAATCACTATCTACATCTATCTCGTTGGGAAAATTCCAAATCCTGCACTAGATCAAAATCCCATCATCCTTGCATTTACAAAGCAAACACCATAACTCCGCTCCGACATCCTCGTTGATTTATGCCTCGGAGTGTACACTGCGCATATTTATATTAATATTCTGGCCACGGAGCACTCTGAATAAAATGCTATGCTAATGCCCCCAAATAAAGGTCGCCGGGGTAAAGGTCCCTGTTCCTGCCGCCAGCCAGCCTATCCAGGTAGGTTTTAATTCGTAGGGTAATTAGAAGAGAGCTGTCAGTGTCTTATACAAGTACAAGTGTCTTATGACGAGAATTAATGGTAGGACAAGGAACAATTGTAACGTGAAATATTATGGAGGTAATATGAGGAGGAGTTTAAATTATTGTAAAATTAATGATAAAGAAAGTAAGGCATAAATAGGCAGGGCCAGCCCGAGCTATAGGTATATCAGACAATCGCCTAGAGCGCCAAATTTAGGGGCGCCATAACCAGCATAATCAATGAAATATTTATAAATTATTTTAAATACGAACTTATAACCGGAATTTTTATTACTATTAATAGTCGGTTGCATCAATATTTAATTAGGAATAATTACACAAAAATTAAATTAAAATCAACATTTTTATACATATAACATACATACCGGTGTCTACTTTTTTGTGAACCATAAGAAATATAATGATAAAATTTCCATATGGCTTTAAATATGCCCTATTATTGTTTTTGTACTTATACATTGAAATTTGTTTCACGTCGCATAAGCAATGTCCCAGGTCTCCATCAAATAAGTGACTGGGAAATTTTAGAAAAAACACTCTCCAATTTTTAAAGCAATTCTTAAAGAATATTCCTTCGCTTAACAATAATAAGAGAAAATGGTGGAATATTGAATGAAATTTAATTTTAAAATAATGAATTTAGTGCATTTGGTTCACAATGTTGGCAACAATTTCTGCTCGGCGGAAGTTGGCAAGACAGAGTACTTGGGAATAATAAAGTAGGATAAACAAATTTTAATAGAGCTGTCAAAAAATATATTTAAGGATATTTGGAACTGACTTATGTCTATTTTATAACCTTTTATTGTGTGTATTGTAAGTAAATATCCGTCTAATTTTTTTACTAAAATTATCCTTCATTACATATGGTGTAATTTTAATAATGTTAAAAAAAACTAATCCTACAAATTAATATCTGTTAAAATACGTATGTATATGCTTCTTAAATTGTATGACTAAAATCAAATTTTTATTATTTGTGTTCTAATGAAAAAGGTAAGTACCAGTTTAAAAGTTACTTAGTGGCCCCACTACAAATTTTTTGGCCCACCGCTGGCTCACCCTACAAAAATATCCTGGCTACGTTCTTGAACGAAACACATAAAGGTCATTTTCCTTTCAAATTTAAATTATAGGGAAAAGTATGACAAGAAACCACATCTATAAAATAATTTATACATCAATTATCATTCGCTAGTCATACTATAGTAATTAGAGTTTAAGACAGAATTTTGTTGTCGATTTGAGAGCAAATGGATGTATGTGTGCTCTCTGAATCTTTGTGCGATGTGTAAAAACTGACACGCCTGTTCAGAAACAAACATTGAAACACTGTTTAAACTAAACACTGTTTAATTTTGACATTTCATTCATTTTTGTATTCAGAGACTACTTATTTTAGACATAGTTTAAAGATTTAAACACTTAATTTAGACAGTGTTTATCCTTAGTAACCCTGTTTAAACGCATTTTACTCATTCATAGACACTTTTTCATCGTAATCGTTGTAACTAAACAGCAATTTAAACATGCAAATTTAAACAAGGTGTTGGGGTAGTTTATATTTTTCAAAATGAATGAAATTGATGAGGTTTTAAAAAATATTGACAAAGTTTGACACAATATGCTTAAATTATTGAATGAAGAAAAGAACTGGAATGATGGAGAATACTCAGAAGTAAACCGTATTAGATATGCACCCCAACAACCAAATTTAAAAGGCGATATTTTTAAAATACTGTATATTAATTGAAACATTAACTAATTTTAGAAATAAATGTTATTTAAAGTTTTATGAATTATTATTGCATTTCTTTACATGAAATCTTTTTCCATTTTAAATTTACAATTAAATTTATGGTAGTGGCTGAAATAGTTTCATTGTTTGCCAGAGTGTTAGTTTTAGACTCTTTGTGTAGGTACGTCCGTATCATCCTCATAATACTTTGTGTTTTCATAAACTAATCTTTTAAAATATCGTAAATCAATGTCTGTGATCCCGTTTGTCGATTTATATCGTCACCGGTTCTTTTCTTATTATTTTTATCCTGAAATATATTTCCTAGGTATAATAAACACATTTTGAAATCTTAATTTCTAAATTACATGCTTTATTCATTCTTTTAATCTTGTTCTCTTTTATTCTTCCTTTATTTATTCAATAACTAAAAATTATCTTCCAATTTTCTGACAGTTTTCTCTTTTTTGCTTGTATCATTTTCTAATTCTTTTTATTAAAATTTGGAAATGCACTTAGTTATCTTTAATATGAGCTACGTATTTAATTTCATCATATATCTGTCCAGTTATGGCAGCAATATGACAGATGTAATAAATGAATTTGTGTCCCAATTCGTATTTTTACGGTCTTGATTTCTTAAACATTGTTTTTTTTAAACAATGTTTAAATATTTAGTTACCGTGTTTCTGAATGCACAAAATTATAATTAACGTTGCCTATTTTAAACAGTGTTTAACAAAAACACTGTTTAAGTTATTGTTTAGTACGAATGTATTTTGTACATGATATGTAACAATACTACCCCTATTAACAATATTATCTTTTGCGTATCTTTAAAATATTCCAAAAGAAATAAAAATCCTTAGTCGTAAACAATATAGATTTTGTTATTCATACATACCGCAACCGGTTTATATTCTTTCCTGCTAAAGGTTTTGATATATTCCTAAATGTCTACAAATATAAGAGGATCATATTTTAGAAACAAACTGCAAGATACCAGACAAATACAACAGGGAATATAAAATAACTTCAGAATAGTATCACGTGAATAAAACAGAAAGTATTTATTCTGTATTATTCGTAATCTTTCTAGCACTTTTAACATGATAAGAATACAATATATACGAATAGAAGTTAGAATTGTAAAAAATAAAAAAATAAGAATCGTAACCTTTTATTATTAACTTGTTTTTGTTAATAAATTCGTATTAACGTCACTCAATGTATTATCGTTTAATGTTTAATTATTAATAAAAAATCTGTTGTGGCCAGCACAATACCTTCCGTCAATCTTGTGTATTATGTATAAATTCCATACATAATTTTTCTTGCAAAAGATTCTAAATTATCTCATAAACAAACTATGCAAATTGCACTTGACACTAACATCTTCTTTTTTAACTTTTCCCATTCGTTAGGGGTCGCTATTTTTTATTTTCTTTTTTTACTCATTTCTGTTTTACGTGTTATCATTCAGTTCCCTTTCTCTCAAATCTTCCGCAATACATTCCTTCCATCTTATCTTTGGTCTTCCTCTGTTTCTTCAACCTTCTATTACTAACCTCTTCATTCTTCATCCAATATATTCTTCATTTCTCCTCATGACAACCAATGTAATCATCTCGCTTATATCTTTTTAGAAACTTGTAACACTAGAGTTATTTCCTTACCTATCTTTCCGTGTCTTCCCAACATCTACTTCAACATCCTCATCTCTGCAACATTAATTTACTTTTTATTTATACTGACATCTGTCAATTTGAATTATATGAATATATTAGTATACGAGGTGTGTTCAAAAAATATCGCGAATTTTGTGTTTTTTCAAAAATTATTTATTTATTCATGAATATCTATTTTGTCCCCTTCAAAGTAATCCCCATGAGATATTATACACTTGTGCCAACGGTTTTTCCAATCTTCAAACCACTTCAAAAAATCTTTTTTTTTTATCTTGTTCAGCTTCTCCTTCGATGCCGTCTTTATCTCGTCAAGCGTAGCGTAACGTCGTCCTTTCATTGGCCTCTTCAGTTTAGGGAACAAGAAAAAGTCACAGGGGGCCAGATCTGGGGAATACGGTGGCTGCGGCATCATTAGTGTGTTGTTTTTGGCTAAAAAGTCGCGCACAAGCAACGATGTGTGAGCAGGGGCGTTATCGTGGTGCAAAAGCCAATTTTTGTTCTTCCACAAATCCGGGCGTTTCTGGCGGATTGCTTCGCGCAAATTGCGCATAACTTGCAGGTAATATTCCTTATTGACCGTTCTACCCTGTGGCAAGAACTCATGATGCACCACGCCCCTGCAATCGAAGAAAACTGTCAGCAAAACTTTCACATTCGACCGAACTTGGCGCGCTTTTTTCGGTCTTGGTTCGTGCGGCAGCTTCCATTGAGATGATTGAACTTTGGTTTCCACGTCATAACCATAAACCCACGATTCGTCACCAGTTATGACCCTCTGGAGCAAATTTGGGTCGTCGCGGACAGAGTCCAACATCTCATTAGCAATGTTCATGCGATGCTGTTTTTGGTCGCAATTGAGCAATTTTGGTACAAATTTCGCGGCGACCCGTCTCATGCCCAAATCATTGATAAAAATCGAATGGCACGAGCCAATCGATATGTTTAGGTCCTCAGCAACTTCTCTAACGGTGATTCGACGATTGGCCAATATCATTTTCTCCACTTCATTAATTTTTTCGTCTGTTGTTGAAGTGCTCGGGCGTCCGGCACGCTTTTCGTCGTTCACATCTTCTCGGCCTTCTGAGAACATTTTGTACCACCGATAAACGTTGCTTTGGTCCAAGGTAGCTTCTCCGTATGCCACAGTCAACATTCGGAATGCATCCGCGCACTTAATTTCGTTTTTCACACAAAATTTGATACAGGTTCTTTGTTCCATTTTTTTGAATAGGTAAAAATCGAAGACGATCCAAAACACGTGCAAGCAAAGCAGCTGTCAACAAGTAAGTGAACATTCAAAATGGCCGAGCTTGTCGACATAAGTGAGAGACATGAGTACCAACATAAAGCCACAAAAAGATCGAAATTCGAATATACGTAACCCGCGAAAATTCAAAATTCGCGATAGTTTTTGAACACACCTCGTACATGTTTAGCATAGGTGGCTGATTTATAAAATTAAATTTCTTTAAAATTCTTTAACTATATATCTATTGAATATGAAGTATAAAATGCAATCAAATCGTATAGAGAATAATATATATTCTTTAAGTTATAATAACGTTAACTGTCAATAAATCAAATTTAACTGTTAAATCTTCACATGAGGCTACTTCCGGTTCATCAATTATAACCAAAAAATCTAATCAGTTTTTCTTCTGGATGTAAACTTGAGAATTATGAAAAAATTATAACTTTTGGAATCGTGGTATTGAAGTTATGCGATCCGAAACTTTCGCCGCACACACAGACACACACACACACACACACACACACACACACACACACACACACACACATGCATACAGACATCATCGTAATAATAGTAAAATCGTATTATAGGGACCCTAAAACATGCTTATTCACTAAAAACTCATCATTGAATTTTTTGACCAAAGACAATACCTTCCTTACCTAAAGGTGACGGAAGGTAAAAATATCTCAAAATATATTCAACATATTATTCCTTAATTTAATTCTATTTTTTCTCTCTTTTATAGACGTTGTGTGTGTCCAGCGTTTCGAGCAACAACCCACATATACGGAAGTGAATCCGGGTCAAAATGCCCTCCTGGTTTGTAAAGTGTACAACAAGAAGGGTTCGTGTTCTTGGCAGAAAGATAACAAGGTAAGTGACGATATTACTTTCCTTAAAACCCCGTTCTGACTTTTAACTTTATTACCGACAAGGGCTTCATGATTCCTGCCTTAAAACACTATCGTTAGAAGATGTTCTTAGATGCTACAAAGTATGATTAAGATGGAACTATTATTATTTTAAGTTTTCAAGTGCATTAAATCGTAGATACGTTTAGAGTACAGTATTCAAAATCTTTATAGTGATATGTGTATTCATAACCTTTTAGAGGTTGGGAAATATGTCATTCCTAACTGCAATGATAATCTCTTGGGTAGAAAATAACGGATTTCATTTCTGTAAGGGTTGCCTAGCAACGTTGTCATAGATCCCTATAATAAAGTAGGCTAAACAAATTTTAATAGACCTGTCAAAAAAATATTAACAAAATTAAAGGTTATTATAACTCAATGATTTATTCTGAAAATCATTGATTTAAAAGAGGATGATTGTGAATAAAATATTATACATATCTCGGTGGGAGATTCATCACAGCCTCGCACTATATCTCACCTGGAGCCTCGCGCTGTATCTCACCTCGAGGCTTCGCCTCTGGATAATATACGTAAGTCGTCGGCTGTAATATACTATTCATGGTGATTGCATGTGAAAATGAACAGTATGGAAGGTTTTATTCAATGGATTTCCACGATTTTTGATTTTTTTAATGTTAAATTTAACAAAAAAAATCATATATTCCAGCACATTACCTTCCGTCAATCCTGTGTATTATGTACAAATTCCATAAATAAATTTTCTTGCAAAATATTTTAAATTTTCAGTAAAATTATTTCATAAACAAACTATGCAAATTGCACTTGACACTGACTTCTTCTTCTTTAGCTTTTCCCATTCGTTAGACATCGTTATTTTTTTATTTTCTTCCACTCATTTTTGTTTTGCTTGTCGTCCTTATTCAGTTCCTTTTCTCTCAAGTCTTCCGCAATACAGTCCTTCCATCTTATATTTGGTCTTCCTATGATTCTTCCAGCTTCTATTACTAAGCTATTCAAACCAATGTAATCGTTTCTCTTATATCTTTCTAGGATCATCTAACAATAGACTTATTTCCCTTATTCTTTCATTCATTTACTTTTTATTGATACTGACATCTGTCAATTTGAATTATTTGAATACATTAGCAGTTTCCATGGTTAAGTTAGCATAGTTGGCTGATTTTTGAAATTTAATATCTTTATAATTCTTTAACTCTATATTTGTTGAATATGAAATATAAAATGCAATCAAATCGTATAGAGAATAATATATTCTATAGTTAAATAATATTTAACTGAGTTTTTAACTGTTAAAATCTTCAAATGAAGGTACTTCCGGTTGACCAATTATAACCAAAATCGAATCTAGTCTGCATATGGTTGTAGGGAAGAGGAATACTTAAGAATTGTAATTTTTGGAATTCTAGTATTGGAGATATCGTGGCCGAAACCGCGGTCACATACACACGCACACACACATACACTCACACACACATGCACACGCACACACACGCACATACAGACATCATTTTAAAAATAGTAAAATCGTATTGTAAAGACCCTAAAACGTGCTTATTCATTGAAAACTCACCACCGAATTTTTTGACCAAAGACAATACCTTCCTTACCTATAGGTGATGGAAGGTAAAAAAAATGGTCTGTTTGCCAAAAGCTCTTTAATTGATGTGCAATACACAATTTTTAAAAAAGGCGTTATCTTGGATACTTCCATTCTGAGATGAGGATAGTTTTTGCAGTTTCATCAAAAATGTTACTACTACTACTATTAATAATAAGAACATTGTTGTTTGAACAATGTTTAATAATCGCTGCAACATAAACATGAAAAAATGGCACATATAATGAATCTTTATTCAATACATTTTAATTTCAGTATTTTTTTCTGAAAAATTCTTAGCACCAAACAATATTAAATTCTGACCTAAATATACGAAATGTTGATTATAATTGATTTTTATTAAAATTAATTATGAGGAAAGATAAAAGACTGAAATCAAAGATGAATGACAAATTGTGCTCCCATTAAAATTTCCTTCTGTGTAATTATTAACAGAATTTTACCTCGCTATTTATGATTTTAATTATCTTTGGAGCAAATATTTTGATGTAGTAATTACAGCACGAAATTCTATATAATGAGAATAAATTTCGGATATAACAACGTGAATTATTTGCCATACAAAATTTCAAACATAATTTAAATTTTGGAATACCTACAAATATTATAAAAGAGACGGTTTCAAAATAAATATTTTACGACAAAATTTTAATTACATTTAAATATTTCGGAAATATATAAATTACTGATACATACATATATCCATTCATGCTTGAAATAAACTAGTTCGTTTAATAAAATATACGTATAAATATATTTAATATGCAAACATTGACGGTGCGATGACTGAAAGTGTTATAGCGTAGATTGAGTGGAAACTGAATTTCTAACCCTGTCATGGGATCATGGGAAACAGTACATTATACATTAAGGGAGAGAACTTCAATTTTTTTAAGAATTAAAAGCTTGCCACAAATTCGACTATCACCTTTGACAATTCAATTAATTTAAGAAATTATAGTAGTTTTTGGGAGTAACGTACCTCGACGAAAGTTCCTAGATTGCCAGACTGTGAATTACCAATTTGGAGCTAAAATAAAAATTCATTGTACTTAAGTTACCAGCCTGGTTTAATATTGGGAAGTCTCAAGCAGGTGAATTTATAAAAAAGAGGGCAGAACATTACCTTCCGTCAATTCCACGTATTTTGTACAAATTCCACACAGATTTTTTTGCAAACTATTCTATGGGCGTTAACTTTTTAAGGGAGAAATGCACTGATCTTACCTCGTACAGAACTGCACTACGAAAAAGAACAGTGTGTTTTTTTAAAATAAGTAGAAAATAAAAACATAGGTACAGTAAAATTTTTGAAAGATGCCCGATCAAGGGCACCTGTATCACGAACGAATTAACAAATAGGCATACATTTATCTCTTTCTTTTGCAAAGGCTGTAAGACTGTGTGATAAGGATGGATATAACACGCTTGTCTTTCAAAAATTCGTATTGTTTCGACTAAGTTAGGACATTCCATTTATTAACGATGCTCGTTGTTGATAATACTTTCGCTGTAACGTAAGTTTATTTATTAATTCAGATACATTACCTGGATTCATAGCCGTACGTATAACGTTATATTCTATCAGAGTCACTGACACTGACATTGTGTGAGTATCTTATTTTTAACATATTTGGTTTTACATTTGCTTATAAACTTACTAGTTGACTTATTTTTCAATTTTGAATATTTTTCCTGTAATATATGTTTTTATAATAATAAAATAACAGTAGTATCTTACGTACCCTCATAAAAACTAAGCAAACGACACTACTGAATTTGTCATGATGGGCGGAGCAAAAATCTGAATTCATACAATTCGTAGACAACCTTGATCGGACATCTTTCAAAATGTTTACTGTATGTAGCATTTTATTTATAACATAAATCTACTGAATTGATTTATGACTATAATCTGTTGTATTACCTTATGTATTTTGTTTTTGCCTCATTAAATTATTTTACATTTTTATATTTCCAATAAAATCATTTCACAAAGACATGTAAATTTTAGTAAACACTGACATCTGTAATTTAGTAATATTTAAATATTCTGTTTTGGCGTATAAATAAAATAAATATCCATAGAAACTATACAAAATCAACGAATAAGAAGTAACTTGTATAAAAGAAACCTGTAATATGTCACTATAACACACTAGGTAACCTAAGGATAAAGTTACTAAATACCATCAATAGCTGTCAAATTTAAATAAATAACCTACGAATTGAAATATAAACAGAGTTTACTTTTGAGGAAATAACATATTAAAGAATAGCAGACGTACAGATTACAATTACAGGGACGGTAGTGCACATAAGAATACTTAGAATTAATGTCATAAGAAAAGATATTGTTTTGCAGTGATTCCTGCACATATCTTTCAGCTACACTGATTGATTTCCATTCAATTGAACAACGTCAGGGGACGTACATTATAATACTTCAAATTCCGACATAATTGCTCACAAGGAGGATATAAAATTGCACAGTTTTTATTTAAAATTTTCACTTTTTAACAAAAAATGAACAAATAAGTATCCATAGCTACAGGGCAATTGAAATCGTAAACGTAATTTACGTAAAATGTAATGTCAGTAGTAGATATTTTTCTTTAAATATCTACGTTTGAAGAAAAAATATATTGTGTCATTCGGAGTAAAAGTATCTTTGTGTGCCTCGCGTGTAATTGTTCGACTCGCTTCGCTCGTCGTGCAAACTTCCACGCTCGCCACACAGTATCACTTTTACTCCTAATAATATAATTTACTATTATTTACTATCTAAAGGCAAACGAGTGGCTTTAGCGGTTCTAAAGTAAAAACAGCCATGACGTAAAAAAAATGTGATACACTACAGTTGTTAAGGAATATAAAACAATTATTTATGTACCAGCCGCCAAAAAATATCTGTTCGGCATCAAATCAAACATCAATTGAAAAGACTTTCCTGTTTTCGCAGTAAAATACTTTGATATACCGTCGTTAAAACAGTTACTCCCACAGTTGGCAAGTAAAATCGGTCGCATTTATTCTGTGGAATTCTTCCGCAAAGTTCATTTCTCGTCCGCTTTGAAAGCAATTAACTTCCGTAACATCTGCATTTTGTGTTTGCGAAACGATTGCCGCCTTTACACGCTTGTTATCGACAACAAACTTCCTTTCCTGTTTATTCTCCGCTCTTTGATGGCGACGACCTTCCGCCGAGGTACAAATTGAAAATTTTTATTCATTTGACCTGAGGGACGGTTTATTGGTTTTTTTTCGGGACTTTGGGACAATCACAGCCGTCCTGATTATACACCCTACTCGATGGTGAATTGGGAATAAAAGATTGTTTAATCGATGAAATTTGTACGGGGAGTGGAATTGTCACACGATAAATAAATGAATCGCGAATCCAAAGTGGAATAATTTATATATCTTTGAACAATTTATTTCGAAGGGCATTCGTAAAGTAAAAATACAAAGCCAAAATAGTTATTTATGCAACAAGAGCGTAAACACAAGCTTTATAACATGAGGTCAAGTATTTCGAAAATTATTGGCCGAATGTCACAAAGTTTGTTTCCACTTGTGTTGCATACATGATTTTTGATATGACTTTAAATAATATTCCTGAAATAAATTACAAATTTGACAGACGAGCAGATAACAATTTGAATACACCAAGTACCGACATTTGACAGCTTGACAAGTTGAGTTTTATTATTAAAAAATCTGTTGTAGCCAGCACAATACCTCTCGCCACTTCCGTTTTTGGTTAAAGTATAGAGCGCGAGCAGTCATGTGACATTGTTGGCCTTGACAAGCAGATATGGGGGCCCGTATCAGAATAACAGTAATTATGTAGATAGATGTCAAATGTCAGAATTTTTCATTAAAAATTTCAAGATTTTCTATACTTGTCTATGAATATAAACTACATGGAATTGGAAAATCACGAAATTTAGAATGAAAAATTATGATAATTGATATCTATATAGATAATTACTAGCTATCATTCTGACACGGGCCCATCTGCTTGTCAAGGCTAACAAAGTCACATGACTATTCGCGCCCTATTGTATTTAACATTTCTTGTATACCTACACTCTACCCAAAAATTCTACTTACATCTATACTTTATATGTAGATTTTTTAAATTTAAATTCATTCTATGAAGAATTTTTGTCCTACTCTTCTAATTTTTCGAGATGTTTTTAATTCATTGTCGAGATTAACAGTATTTCTGAAGGGTATGTAATGTCTCCGGATTTCTGACACTGACATTTATCTGTCATTTACAAACATTTTAATTTGTCAATTGGTTCCCATGGTATTATTTCGGTTATAAGATTTATTGCAACAGAATATTTTATATTTCTTTTATCGCTAAATCTATAGAAGATATAATAAAATATTTAAATGTATTAGATAGAGAATTTATTTTTCTTTAATATTGGCAAGAACAAAAATTTTCAAAAAATAATATTTAGAAGATTTTTTTCAAGAATCTGCTACTTCCGGTTGTCCAATTGTTACAAAACCTTTTCAACTCTTCCCATTAATGTGCGATTGGGGAATACGTAGTTAAACAGATATTTAGTGTTATAGTTTTTGAGAAATCGTCCTTCCAATATCCACACGCACTCACATACACACACTTACACATACAGACATCATCGTAAAAATGTTAAAATTGTATTGTAAAGACCTTAAAACATGCTTATTCATTAAAAACTGGATATGCGATTTTTAACATGAATCCAATACCTTTCTTAGCGAGAGGTAAAAAGGTACTTACAAAATATATTCTACCTATTTTAGAAAATAGAATACAGAATCACTAACGCAAACACTAACTTCAACTGCCTAAACCCAGGTACAACCTATAGCAAAATACAGAATGACAGGCCTGTTATCCCCCTCTCTCTCTATAGTTCTCTATATCACTCTCGACACAAATCGTAGCCATTCGTTAATTACAGAGAGAATACGGCGTTGCCCAGGCGTGGTATATTTGAAATAAATATAAATAAATAAAATAAATAAAAGGTTAAAAATTGGTCCGATAGGGCCACGAGTAAATTATGACATGTTCACAAGATGTTTAAATGGAGTGGTAATAGCAACCCCACATTTAATAACGTGACGAATAAAAATATCCCGTGGAGAGATATACTATCAGTTATACGCTAAGTGGAAGATCATTTCAGTCATCGAGATAGAGCAGCCAATAGCTTAGTTGGTAAGAGCGTCACTTCGGCAAAGTGAAGATTTTGGATTCGAATCCCGATCACAATTTATTTACAGCAGGAATATATTTAGGTTATGTGATACATTCATGAGTACAGCTATAACAAATTTATGTTAGTATATTTGATATCTCTCTAAAATTAAATATCCCATAACTCCCGAAATTTAAAATCACAACTCCATCTAGAATATTTGAAATCCGTGCATCTGCGTCATCTCTTCCATATTTTATTCAGCACACCCTACCGACATCTCCGCAAACTACTAGCGGTACATATGCCACGTTGCTCGCTCAACCTCAGTACGATCACAAGCAGAACCCGGACTGAGTTTTTACGACCGTTTTCGGAGACCATCGGCGAAATTGACAAGAAAAATGTACACTCGTCAAAAAACTGCCGTCAAATATTTCCGATGAACGTGCCTTAACCTCTTTCTCGATCGTCCAGCGGATATTGTATGTCTTCGCCGAGTAGGGGCTCCACTAACTCGGAAAGACGTTCTCAAAAGTTTTATCTTTAACTCCACTATATCATCTATGAGAATACGCCAGATCAAGTACTCCAATAGAGAAGGATTTATTCCAATCTAGCGCTTCAAATCGTCCGATATTGTTTGATTTCCAATTAGATACCGATGTTAATAATTTACTAGCAGATTAAAAAATCTGTTGTGGCCAGCACAATACCTTCCGTCATTATCGTGTATAATGTATAAATTCCATAATTTTTCTTACAAAAGATTCTAAATTTCCAGTAAAATTATTTCATAAACAAACTATTCAAATTGCACTTGACACTGGCATCTTCTTCTTCTTTAGCTTTTCCCATTCGTTAGGGGTCGCTATTTTTGCATGTCGTTCTCATTCAGTTCCTTTTCTCTTAAATCTTCCGCAATACAGTCCTTCCATCTTATCTTTGGTCTTCCTCTGTTTCTTTAACGTCCTATTACTAAACTATTCAATCTTGTTCCAATATAATTCTTCATTTCTCCTCATGACATGTTCAAACCAATGTAATCGTCTTTCTTGTATCTTTCTAAAAACTTGTAACACGAGTTATTTTCTTACCGTATCTTTCCGTGTATTCCCCAATATCTACTTCAACATCCTCATATCTGCCACATTAATTTACTTTTTATTGATACTGACATCTGTCAATTTGAATTATATGAATATATTACTAGTTCCCAAATTTGGCATAGCTGGCTGAATTATAAAATTTAATTTCTTTAAAATTCTTTAACTCTGTATCTATTGAATATGAAATATAAATTGTAAATAAATCGTATAGAGAATAATATATTCTTTAAGTTATAATGACGTTAAATGTCAATAAATCAAATTTAACTGTTAAATCTTCAAATGAGACTACTTCCGGTTGACCAATTATAACCAAAATCTAATCAGTTCTTCTTCTGGATGTAAACTTGAGGAATACGAAAAAAATATAATTTTTGGAATCGTGGTATTGAAGTTATGGAATCCGGAAATTTTGTCACACACACACAGACACACAGACACACATACATACAGACATCATCGTAAAAATGGTAAAATCGTATTATATGGACCCTAAAACGTGCTTATTCAGTAAAAACTCATCATTGAATTTTTTGACCAAAGACAATACCTTCCTTACCTAAAGGTGACGGAAGATAAAAAAATACTATATTCATAGTTAATTAATTCCAGCAATATTTACATTTTTGATAATATTTAGTGGCATATGTTTCAATGCTTCGTATCTTTTATAGTTCTCGAGATCTGCAAGTTGGATAAGTTACTCTGGACATCCTGCATAATATAATTTAAGTCGTAGCAATCTGGAGTAGAAATTAGTAACATTTTAGTTTGTAATAAGGTCATTTCACATTTTCTAATTAATTTTTTTTCTTGAAAGAATAGGTCAAAATAGGTGTATGTTTTATACCTTACAAGTCTTTAGAATCAGAGATATGATTTTTTAAAAGTTGTCTTTCATTACAAATATTTGGACGCTGACGTCACGGCTATACGTCACGGCTTGGCGGAAGCGGCAGTAGCTCTCTACCCGTTGTGTTTGGAACTATGATTGTTTGGGTTATTGCTGGCGTGAAGAGTGCACCACAGGGGTTATTTTTAAAATTCGAAACATTTAGCGTCGGTCGTGATCGAACCCGGTATTTATATTTAATTTATTTACATGAATAAAAATTAAATTAAACGGGAGGTATTGTGTTGGTCACATCAGATTTTTTAAATGGTGTTGTGTTTGTAGAAGAGCGGAGAACGGAGATGTATATATTTGTACACACTGTTGTGAATTTAATTAGTCTTTATTCTTAATTTATGAACTAACGTTATATACACACAGCACATGGCACATGGTTGCAAAAGAGAAAACGGAAGTGTCAAAAAAAACATTACCACCCACAACACAATTCCCTACAACTAACCAATAAGAGAATATTGGGGACAGGAAGTCACCATATTTAAACAAGTACAATCTAAAAAAATCTGTTGTGGCTAGCACAATACCTCTCGCCATTTTCATTTTATGTAGCATAGGGCGCGAGCAGTTATGTGACTTTGTTGATCTTGGCAAGCAGATGTGGGGGCCCGTGTCAGAATGAGAGCTAGTAATATACATAGGTGTCAAGTATCATAAGTTTTCATTCGGAACATTATGATTTACCAAATCCATGTGGATTATTTTCCTCGACAAGTATATTCCATACTAATGGATGACAAATAAACATCAGAACATTTTGAAATTTTGAATGAAAAATTATGACATATGACAATTGTGACATCTATGTAAAAACTACTAGCCGTCATTCTGACACGGATGCTCATCTGATTGCCAAGGCCAACAAAGTCACATGTCTGCTCGCGCCCTATAAGTACACACAAATAATTGAAATGGTTTCTCTTCTTTCGTTCTATGAGAAATTTTATCCCACTATTCTATTATGTTCAAAATTCTTCAAATTCATTGACGGTATTAGCGGTATTTCTTATATATAATACAATAATATATATTAAATGTACTCTTACCTCCTAGAAAAATCTGACAATGACATTTTGCATTTACATGTCAATTACAAAAATTTAAATATCGCAACTGTTTTTCGGGCAACGAGATTTATTACAACAGATTATTCTATATTATTATATACTATATCTCCAAACCTATACGAGATATAATAAAAAAATTAAGTGTGTCAGATTGAGAATTTAATTATCTTTAATATTTGTAGTAACAAATTATCAAAAAATAATATTTAGAAATTTTTCTTTTAGAAACTACCACTTCCGATGGTCCAATTGTTACCAGAACCTATTCAACTCTTCCCATTACTGTTAGATTGAGAAATCCGTAGTCAAACAGGTCTTTAGTCTTATAGAATTAGAGAAATCGTGTCTCCAACAACCCCACACACACACACAAACACACACATACACACACACACACACACACACACACACACACACACACACACACACACACAGACATCATTGTAAAAATGTTAAAATCGGATTCTATGGATCTTAAATCGTGCTTATTCAATAAAATATGTATATGCGATTTTTAGCATGAATCCAATACCTTAGCGAGAGGTAAAAATATCATTTGGTTAAATAATTCAGGGGAACAGGGTACCTAATAACAGTAAAACGTTGAAAATTTATATCTTGGCGGCTATTATTGGCCCAAAGTTATTCTGAAAAGGTTACGGACAAAATGAATCATATGCAAAATTATTGTTAGATTAATAAACATTAGAAATAAAATCATTTGGTTAAATAATTCAGGGGAACGGGGTACCTAATAACAGTAAAACCTTGAAAATTTATATCTTGGCGGCTATTATTGGCCCAAAGTTATTCTGAAAAGGTTACGGACAAAATGAATCATATGCAAGATTATTGTTAGATTAATAAATATTAGAAAAAATATCATTTGGTTAAATAATTCAGGGGAACAGGGTACCTAATAACAGTAAAACGTTGAAAATTTATATCTTGGCGGCTATTATTGGCCCAAAGTTATTCTGAAAAGGTTACGGACAAAATGAATTATATGCAAAATTCTTGTTAGATTAATAAAAATTAGAAAAAATATCATTTGGTTAAATAATTCAGGGGTACAGGGTACCTAATAACAGTAAAACGTTGGAAATTTATATCTTGGCGGCTATTATTGACCCAAAGTTATTCTGAAAAGGTTACGGACAAAATGAATCATATGCAAAATTATTGTTAGATTAATAAACATTAGAAAAAATATCATTTGGTTAAATAATTCAGGGGAACAGGGTACCTAATAACAGTAAAACGTTGAAAATTTATATCTTGGCGGCTATTATTGGCCCAAAGTTATTCTGAAAAGGTTACGGACAAAATGAATCATATGCAAAATTATTGTTAGATTAATAAACATTAGAAAAAATATCATTTGGTTAAATAATTCAGGGGAACAGGGTACCTAATAACAGTAAAACGTTGAAAATTTATATCTTGGCGGCTATTATTGGCCCAAAGTTATTCTGAAAAGGTTACGGACAAAATGAATCATATGCAAAATTATTTTTAGATTAATAAACATTAGAAAAATATCATTTGGTTAAATAATTCAGGGGAACAGGGTACCTAATAACAGTAAAACGTTGTAAATTTATATCTTGGCGGCTATTATTGGCCCAAAGTTATTCTGAAAAGTTACGGACAAAATGAATCATATGCAAAATAATTGTTAGATTAATAAAAATTAGAAAAAATATCATTTGGTTAAATAATTCAGGGGAACAGGGTACCTAATAACAGTAAAACGTTGAAAATTTATATCTTGGCGGCTATTATTGGCCCAAAGTTATTCTGAAAAGGTTACGGACAAAATGAATCATATGCAAAATTATTGTTAGATTAATAAACATTAGAAAAAATATCATTAACATTAGAAAAAATATCATTTGGTTAAATAATTCAGGGGAACAGGGTACCTAATAACAATATAACGTTGAAAATTTATATCTTGGCGGCTATTATTGGCCCAAAGTTATTTTGAAAAGGTTACGGACAAAATGAATCATATGCAGAATTATTGTTAGATTAATAAACATTAGAAAAAATATCATTTGGTTAAATAATTCAGGGGAACAGGGTACCTAATAACAGTAAAACGTTGAAAATTTATATCTTGGCGGCTATTATTGGCCCAAAGTTATTCTGAAAAGGTTACGGACAAAATGAATCATATGCAAAATTATTGTTAGATTAATAAACATTATAAAAAATATCATTTGGTTAAATAATTCAGGGGAACAGGGTACCTAATAACAGTAAAACCTTGAAAATTTATATCTTGGCGGCTATTATTGGCCCAAAGTTATTCTGAAAAGGTTACGGACAAAATGAATCATATGCAAGATTATTGTTAGATTAATAAATATTAGAAAAAATATCATTTGGTTAAATAATTCAGGGGAACAGGGTACCTAATAACAGTAAAACGTTGAAAATTTATATCTTGGCGGCTATTATTGGCCCAAAGTTATTCTGAAAAGGTTACGGACAAAATGAATCATATGCAAAATTATTGTTAGATTAATAAAAATTAGAAAAAATATCATTTGGTTAAATAATTCAGGGGAACAGGGTACCTAATAACAGTAAAACGTTGGAAATTTATATCTTGGCGGCTATTATTGACCCAAAGTTATTCTGAAAAGGTTACGGACAAAATGAATCATATGCAAAATTATTGTTAGATTAATAAACATTAGAAAAAATATCATTTGGTTAAATAATTCAGGGGAACAGGGTACCTAATAACAGTAAAACGTTGAAAATTTATATCTTGGCGGCTATTATTGGCCCAAAGTTATTCTGAAAAGGTTACGGACAAAATGAATCATATGCAAAATTATTGTTAGATTAATAAACATTAGAAAAAATATCATTTGGTTAAATAATTCAGGGGAACAGGGTACCTAATAACAGTAAAACGTTGAAAATTTATATCTTGGCGGCTATTATTGGCCCAAAGTTATTCTGAAAAGTTACGGACAAAATGAATCATATGCAAAATAATTGTTAGATTAATAAAAATTAGAAAAAATATCATTTGGTTAAATAATTCAGGGGAACAGGGTACCTAATAACAGTAAAACGTTGAAAATTTATATCTTGGCGGCTATTATTGGCCCAAAGTTATTCTGAAAAGGTTACGGACAAAATGAATCATATGCAAAATTATTGTTAGATTAATAAACATTAGAAAAAATATCATTAACATTAGAAAAAATATCATTTGGTTAAATAATTCAGGGGAACAGGGTACCTAATAACAGTAAAACGTTGAAAATTTATATCTTGGCGGCTATTATTGGCCCAAAGTTATTTTGAAAAGGTTACGGACAAAATGAATCATATGCAGAATTATTGTTAGATTAATAAACATTAGAAAAAATATCATTTGGTTAAATAATTCAGGGGAACAGGGTACCTAATAACAGTAAAACGTTGAAAATTTATATCTTGGCGGCTATTATTGGCCCAAAGTTATTCTGAAAAGGTTACGGACAAAATGAATCATATGCAAAATTATTGTTAGATTAATAAACATTATAAAAAATATCATTTGGTTAAATAATTCAGGGGAACAGGGTACCTAATAACAGTAAAACCTTGAAAATTTATATCTTGGCGGCTATTATTGGCCCAAAGTTATTCTGAAAAGGTTACGGACAAAATGAATCATATGCAAGATTATTGTTAGATTAATAAATATTAGAAAAAATATCATTTGGTTAAATAATTCAGGGGAACAGGGTACCTAATAACAGTAAAACGTTGAAAATTTATATCTTGGCGGCTATTATTGGCCCAAAGTTATTCTGAAAAGGTTACGGACAAAATGAATCATATGCAAAATTATTGTTAGATTAATAAAAATTAGAAAAAATATCATTTGGTTAAATAATTCAGGGGAACAGGGTACCTAATAACAGTAAAACGTTGGAAATTTATATCTTGGCGGCTATTATTGACCCAAAGTTATTCTGAAAAGGTTACGGACAAAATGAATCATATGCAAAATTATTGTTAGATTAATAAACATTAGAAAAAATATCATTTGGTTAAATAATTCAGGGGAACAGGGTACCTAATAACAGTAAAACGTTGAAAATTTATATCTTGGCGGCTATTATTGACCCAAAGTTATTCTGAAAAGGTTACGGACAAAATGAATCATATGCAAAATTATTGTTAGATTAATAAACATTAGAAAAAATATCATTTGGTTAAATAATTCAGGGGAACAGGGTACCTAATAACAGTAAAACGTTGAAAATTTATATCTTGGCGGCTATTATTGGCCCAAAGTTATTCTGAAAAGGTTACGGACAAAATGAATCATAAGCAAAATTATTGTTAGATTAATAAACATTTGAAAAAATATCATTTGGTTAAATAATTCAGGGGAACAGGGTACCTAATAACAGTAAAACGTTGAAAATTTATATCTTGGCGGCTATTATTGGCCCAAAGTTATTCTGAAAAGGTTACGGACAAAATGAATCATATGCAAAATTATTGTTAGATTAATAAAAATTAGAAAAAATATCATTTGGTTAAATAATTCAGGGGAACAGGGTACCTAATAACAGTAAAACGTTGGAAATTTATATCTTGGCGGCTATTATTGACCCAAAGTTATTCTGAAAAGGTTACGGACAAAATGAATCATATGCAAAATTATTGTTAGATTAATAAACATTAGAAAAAATATCATTTGGTTAAATAATTCAGGGGAACAGGGTACCTAATAACAGTAAAACGTTGAAAATTTATATCTTGGCGGCTATTATTGACCCAAAGTTATTCTGAAAAGGTTACGGACAAAATGAATCATATGCAAAATTATTGTTAGATTAATAAACATTAGAAAAAATATCATTTGGTTAAATAATTCAGGGGAACAGGGTACCTAATAACAGTAAAACGTTGAAAATTTATATCTTGGCGGCTATTATTGGCCCAAAGTTATTCTGAAAAGGTTACGGACAAAATGAATCATAAGCAAAATTATTGTTAGATTAATAAACATTTGAAAAAATATCATTTGGTTAAATAATTCAGGGGAACAGGGTACCTAATAACAGTAAAACGTTGAAAATTTATATCTTGGCGGCTATTATTGGCCCAAAGTTATTCTGAAAAGGTTACGGACAAAATGAATCATATGCAAAATTATTGTTAGATTAATAAACATTAGAAAAAATATCATTTGGTTAAATAATTCAGGGGAACAGGGTACCTAATAACAGTAAAACCTTGAAAATTTATATCTTGGCGGCTATTATTGGCCCAAAGTTATTTTGAAAAGGTTACGGACAAAATGAATCATATGCAAAATTATTGTTAGATTAATAAACATTAGAAAAAATATCATTTGGTTAAATAATTCAGGGGAACAGGGTACCTAATAACAGGAAAACGTTGAAAATTTATATCTTGGCGGCTATTATTGGCCCAAAGTTAATCTGAAAAGGTTACGGACAAAATGAATCATATGCAAAATTATTGATAGATTAATAAACATTATAAAAAATATCATTGGGTTAAATAATTCAGGGGAACAGGGTACCTAATAACAGTAAAACGTTGAAAATTTATATCTTGGCGGCTATTATTGGCCCAAAGTTATTCTGAAAAGGTTACGGACAAAATGAATCATATGCAAAATTATTGTTAGATTAATTAACATTATAAAAAATATCATTTGGTTAAATAATTCATGGGAACAGGGTACCTAATAACAGTAAAACTTTGAAAAGTTATATCTTGGCGGCTATTATTAGCCCAAAGTTATTCTGAAAAGGTTACGGACAAAATGAATCATATGCAAAATTATTGCTAGATTAATAATCATTATAAAAAATATCATTTGGTTAAATAATTCAGGGGAACAGGGTACCTAATAACAGTAAAACGTTGAATATTTATATCTTGGCGGCTATTATTGGCCCAAAGTTATTCTGCAAAGGTTACGGACAAAATGAATCATATGCAAAATTATTGTTAGATTAATAAACATTATAAAAAATATCATTTGGTTAAATAATTCAGGGGACCAGGGTAGGTACCTAATAACAGTAAAACGTTGAAAATTTATATCTTGGCGGCTATTATTGGCCCAAAGTTATTCTGAAAAGGTTACGGACAAAATGAATCATATGCAAAATTATTGTTAGATTAATAAACATTAGAAAAAATATCATTTGGTTAAATAATTCAGGGGATCAGGGTACCTAATAACAGTAAAACGTTGAAAATTTATATCTTGGCGGCTATTATTGGCCCAAAGTTATTTTGAAAAGGTTACGGACAAAATGAATCATATGCAAAATTATTGTTAGATTAATAAACATTAGAAAAAATATCATTTGGTTAAATAATTCAGGGGAACAGGGTACCTAATAACAGTAAAACGTTGAAAATTTATATCGTGGCGGCTATTATTGGCCCAAAGTTATTCTGAAAAGGTTACGGACAAAATGAATCATATGCAAAATTATTGTTAGATTAATAAACATTATAAAAAATATCATTTGGTTAAATAATTCAGGGGAACAGGGTACCTAATAACAGTAAAACCTTGAAAATTTATATCTTGGCGGCTATTATTGGCCCAAAGTTATTCTGAAAAGGTTACGGACAAAATAAATCATATGCAAAATTATTGTTAGATTAATAAACATTAGAAAAAATATCATTTGGTTAAATAATTCAGGGGAACAGGGTACCTAATAACAGTAAAACGTTGAAAATTTATATCTTGGCGGCTATTATTGGCCCAAAGTTATTTTGAAAAGTTTACGGACAAAATGAATCATATGCAAAATTATTGTTAGATTAATAAACATTAGAAAAAATATCATTTGGTTAAATAATTCAGGGGAACAGGGTACCTAATAACAGTAAAACGTTGAAAATTTATATCTTGGCGGCTATTATTGGCCCAAAGTTATTCTGAAAAGTTACGGACAAAATGAATCATATGCAAAATTATTGTTAGATTAATAAACATTGGAAAAAATATCATTTGGTTAAATAATTCAGGGGAACAGGGTACCTAATAACAGTAAAACGTTGAAAATTTATATCTTGGCGGCTATTATTGGCCCAAAGTTATTCTGAACAGGTTACGGACAAAATGAATCATATGCATAATTATTGTTAGATTAATAAACATTAGAAAAAATATCATTTGGTTAAATAATTCAGGGGAACAGGGTACCTAATAACAGTAAAACGTTGAAAATTTATATCTTGGCGGCTATTATTGGCCCAAAGTTATTCTGAAAAGGTTACGGACAAAATGAATCATATGCAAAATTATTGTTAGATTAATAAACATTAGAAAAAATATCATTTGGTTAAATAATTCAGGGGAACAGGGTACCTAATAACAGTAAAACGTTGAAAATTTATATCTTGGCGGCTATTATTGGCCCAAAGTTATTTTGAAAAGGTTACGGACAAAATGAATCATAAGCAAAATTATTGTTAGATTAATAAACATTAGAAAAAATATCATTTGGTTAAATAATTCAGGGGAACAGAGTACCTAATAACAGTAAAACGTTGAAAATTTATATCTTGGCGGCTATTATTGGCCCAAAGTTATTCTGAAAAGGTTACGGACAAAATGAATCATATGCAAAATTATTGTTAGAATAATAAACATTAGAAAAAATATCATTTGGTTAAATAATTCAGGGGAACAGGGTACCTAATAACAGTAAAACGTTGAAAATATATATCTTGGCGGCTATTATTGGCCCAAAGTTATTCTGAAAAGGTTACGGACAAAATGAATCATATGCAAAATTATTGTTAGATTAATAAAAATTAGAAAAAATATCATTTGGTTAAATAATTCAGGGGAACAGGGTACCTAATAACAGTAAAACGTTGGAAATTTATATCTTGGCGGCTATTATTGGCCCAAAGTTATTCTGAAAAGGTTACGGACAAAATGAAACATATGTAAAATTATTGTTAGATTAATAAACATTAGAAAAAATATCATTTGGTTAAATAATTCATGGGAACAGGGTACCTAATAACAGTAAAACGTTGAAAATTTATATCTTGGCGGCTATTATTGGCCCAAAGTTAATCTGAAAAGGTTACGGACAAAATGAATCATATGCAAAATTATTTATAGATTAATAAACATTTAAAAAAATATCATTTGGTTAAATAATTCAGGGGAGCAGGATACCTAATAACAGTAAAACGTTGAAAATTTATATCTTGGCGGCTATTATTGGCCCAAAGTTATTCTGAAAAGGTTACGGACAAAATGAATCATATGCAAAATTACTGTTAGATTAATAAACATTATAAAAAATATCATTTGGTTAAATAATTCAGGGGAACAGGGTACCTAATAACAGTAAAACGTTGAAAATTTATATCTTGGCGGCTATTATTGGCCCAAAGTTATTCTGAAAAGGTTACGGACAAAATGAATCATATGCTAAATTATTGTTAGATTAATAAACATTAGAAAAAATATCATTTGGTTAAATAATTCAGGGGAACAGGGTACCTAATAACAGAAAACGTTGAAAATTTATATCTTGGCGGCTATTATTGGCCCAAAGTTATTTTGAAAAGTTACGGACAAAATGAATCAAATGCAAAATTATTGTTAGATTAATAAACATTAGAAAAAATATCATTTGGTTAAATAATTCAGGGGAACAGGGTACCTAATAACAGTAAAACTTTGAAAATTTATATCTTGGCGGCTATTATTGGCCCAAAGTTATTCTGAAAAGGTTACGAACAAAATGAATCATATGCAAAATTATTGTTAGATTAATAAACATTTGAAAAAATATCATTTGGTTAAATAATTCAGGGGAACGGGGTACCTAATAACAGTAAAACGTTGAAATTTTATATCTTGGCGGCTATTATTGGCCCAAAGTTATTCTGAAAAGGTTACGGACAAAATGAATCATATGCAAAATTATTGTTAGATTAATAAACATTAGAAAAAATATCATTTGGTTAAATAATTCAGGGGAACAGGGTACCTAATAACAGTAAAACGTTGAAAATTTATATCTTGGCGGCTATTATTGGCCCAAAGTTATTCTGAAAAGGTTACGGACAAAATGAATCATATGCTAAATTATTGTTAGATTAATAAACATTAGAAAAAATATCATTTGGTTAAATAATTCAGGGGAACAGGGTACCTAATAACAGAAAACGTTGAAAATTTATATCTTGGCGGCTATTATTGGCCCAAAGTTATTTTGAAAAGGTTACGGACAAAATGAATCATATGCAAAATTATTGTTAGATTAATAAACATTAGAAAAAATATCATTTGGTTAAATAATTCAGGGGAACAGGGTACCTAGTAACAGTAAAACGTTGAAAATTTATATCTTGGCGGCTATTATCGGCCCAAAGTTATTTTGAAAAGGTTACGGACAAAATGAATCATATGCAAAATTATTGTTAGATTAATAAACATTAGAAAAAATATCATTTGGTTAAATAATTCAGGGGAACAGGGTACCTAATAACAGTAAAACGTTGAAAATTTATATCTTGGCGGCTATTATTGGCCTAAAGTTATTCTGAAAAGGTTACGGACAAAATGAATCATATGCAAAATTATTGATAGATTAATAAACATTAGAAAAAATTTCATTTGGTTAAATAATTCAGGGGAACAGGGTACCTAATAACAGTAAAACGTTGAAAATTTATATCTTGGCGGCTATTATTGGCCCAAAGTTATTCTGAAAAGGTTACGGACAAAATGAATCATATGCAAAATTATTGTTAGATTAATAAACATTAGAAAAAATATCATTTGGTTAAATAATTCAGGGGAACAGGGTACCTAATAACAGAAAACGTTGAAAATTTATATCTTGGCGGCTATTATTGGCCCAAAGTTATTCTGAAAAGGTTACGGACAAAATAAATCATATGCAAAATTATTGTTAGATTAATAAACATTAGAAAAAATATCATTTGGTTAAATAAGTCAGGGGAACAGGGTACCTAATAACAGTAAAACTTTGAAAATTTATATCTTGGCGGCTATTATTGGCCCAAAGTTATTCTGAAAAGGTTACGGACAAAATGAATCATATGCAAAATTATTGTTAGATTAATAAACATTAGAAAAAATAGCATTTGGTTAAATAATTCAGGGGAACAGGGTACCTAATAACAGTAAAACGTTGAAAATTTATATCTTGGCGGCTATTATTGGCCCAATTTATTCTGAAAAGGTTACGGACAAAATGAATCATATGCAAAATTATTGTTAGATTAATAGACATTAGAAAAAATATCATTTGATTAAATAATTCAGGGGAACAGGGTACCTAATAACAGTAAAACGTTGAAAATTTATATCTTGGCGGATATTATTGGCCCAAAGTTATTCTGAAAAGGTTACGGACAAAATGAATCATATGCAAAAATTTTGTTAGATTAATAAACATTAGAAAAAATATCATTTGGTTAAATAATTCAGGGGAACAGGGTACCTAATAACAGTAAAACGTTGAAAATTTATATCTTGGCGGCTATTATTGGCCCAATTTATTCTGAAAAGGTTACGGACAAAATGAATCATATGCAAAATTATTGTTAGATTAATAAACATTATAAAAAATATCATTTGGTTAAATAATTCAGGGGAACAGGGTACCTAATAACAGTAAAACGTTGAAAATTTATATCTTGGCGGCTATTATTGGCCCAAAGTTATTCTGAAAAGGTTACGGACAAAATGAATCATATGCAAAATTATTTCTAGATTAATAAACATTATAAAAAATATCATTTGGTTAAATAATTCAGAGGAACAGGGTACCTAATAACAGTAAAACGTTGAAAATTTATATCTTGGCGGCTATTATTGGCCCAAAGTTATTCTGAAAAGGTTACGGACAAAATGAATCATATGCAAAATTATTGTTAGATTAATAAACATTAGAAAAAATATCATTTGGTTAAATAATTCAGGGGAACAGGGTACCTAATAACAGTAAAACGTTGAAAATTTATATCTTGGCGGCTATTATTGGCCCAAAGTTATTCTGAAAAGGTTACGGACAAAATGAATCATATGCAAAATTATTGTTAGATTAATAAACATTAGAAAAAATATCATTTGGTTAAATAATTCAGGGGAACAGGGTACCTAATAACAGTAAAACGTTGAAAATTTATATCTTGGCGGCTATTATTGGCCCAAAGTTATTCTGAAAAGGTTACGGACAAAATGAATCATATGCAAAATTATTGCTAGATTAATAAACATTATAAAAAATATCATTTGGTTAAATAATTCAGGGGAACAGGGTACCTAATAACAGTAAAACGTTGAAAATTTATATCTTGGCGGCTATTATTGGCCCAAAGTTATTCTGAAAAGGTTACGGACAAAATGAATCATATGCAAAATTATTGCTAGATTAATAAACATTATAAAAAATATCATTTGGTTAAATAATTCAGGGGAACAGGGTACCTAATAACAGTAAAACGTTGAAAATTTATATCTTGGCGGCTATTATTGGCCCAAAGTTATTCTGAAAAGGTTACGGACAAAATGAATCGTATGCAAAATTATTGTTAGATTAATAAACATTAGAAAAAATATCATTTGGTTAAATAATTCAGGGGAACAGGGTACCTAATAACAGTAAAACGTTGAAAATTTATATCTTGGCGGCTATTATTGGCCCAAAGTTATTCTGAAAAGGTTACGGACAAAATGAATCATATGCAAAATTATTGTTAGATTAATAAACATTAGAAAAAATATCATTTGGTTAAATAATTCAGGGGAACAGGGTACCTAATAACAGTAAAACTTTGAAAATTTATATCTTGGCGGCTATTATTGGCCCAAAGTTATTCTGAAAAGGTTACGGACAAAATGAATCATACGCAAAATTATTGTTAGATTAATAAACATTAGAAAAAATATCATTTGGTTAAATAAGTCAGGGGAACAGGGTACCTAATAACAGTAAAACGTTGAAAATTTATATCTTAGCGGCTATTATTGGCCCAAAGTTATTCTGAAAAGGTTACGGACAAAATGAATCATATGCAAAATTATTGTTAGATTAATAGACATTAGAAAAAATATCATTTGGTTAAATAATTCAGGGGAACAGGGTACCTAATAACAGTAAAACGTTGAAAATTTATATCTTGGCGGCTATTATTGGCCCAAAGTTAATCTGAAAAGGTTACGGACAAAATGAATCATATGCAAAATTATTTATAGATTAATAGGTAAACATTTAAAAAAATATCATTTGGTTAAATAATTCAGGGGAGCAGGGTACCTAATAACAGTAAAACGTTGAAAATTTATATCTTGGCGGCTATTATTAACCCAAAGTTATTCTGAAAAGGTTACGGACAAAATGAATCATATGCAAAATTATTGTTAGATTAATAAACATTATAAAAAATATCATTTGGTTAAATAATTCAGGGGAACAGGGTACCTAATAACAGTAAAACGTTGAAAATTTATATCTTGGCGGCTATTATTGGCCCAAAGTTATTCTGAAAAGGTTACGGACAAAATGAATCATATGCTAAATTATTGTTAGATTAATAAACATTAGAAAAAATATCATTTGGTTAAATAATTCAGGGGAACAGGGTACCTAATAACAGAAAACGTTGAAAATTTATATCTTGGCGGCTATTATTGGCCCAAAGTTATTTTGAAAAGTTACGGACAAAATGAATCATATGCAAAATTATTGTTAGATTAATAAACATTAGAAAAAATATCATTTGGTTAAATAATTCAGGGGAACAAGGTACCTAATAAAAGTAAAACTTTGAAAATTTATATCTTGGCGGCTATTATTGGCCCAAAGTTATTCTGAAAAGGTTACGAACAAAATGAATCATATGCAAAATTATTGTTAGATTAATAAACATTTGAAAAAATATCATTTGGTTAAATAATTCAGGGGAACGGGGTACCTAATAACAGTAAAACGTTGAAAATTTATATCTTGGCGGCTATTATTGGCCCAAAGTTATTCTGAAAAGGTTACGGACAAAATGAATCATATGCAAAATTATTGTTAGATTAATAAACATTAGAAAAAATATCATTTGGTTAAATAATTCAGGGGAACAGGGTACCTAATAACAGTAAAACGTTGAAAATTTATATCTTGGCGGCTATTATTGGCCCAAAGTTATTCTGAAAAGGTTACGGACAAAATGAATCATATGCTAAATTATTGTTAGATTAATAAACATTAGAAAAAATATCATTTGGTTAAATAATTCAGGGGAACAGGGTACCTAATAACAGAAAACGTTGAAAATTTATATCTTGGCGGCTATTATTGGCCCAAAGTTATTTTGAAAAGGTTACGGACAAAATGAATCATATGCAAAATTATTGTTAGATTAATAAACATTAGAAAAAATATCATTTGGTTAAATAATTCAGGGGAACAGGGTACCTAGTAACAGTAAAACTTTGAAAATTTATATCTTGGCGGCTATTATCGGCCCAAAGTTATTTTGAAAAGGTTACGGACAAAATGAATCATATGCAAAATTATTGTTAGATTAATAAACATTAGAAAAAATATCATTTGGTTAAATAGTTCAGGGGAACAGGGTACCTAATAACAGTAAAACGTTGAAAATTTATATCTTGGCGGCTATTATTGGCCTAAAGTTATTCTGAAAAGGTTACGGACAAAATGAATCATATGCAAAATTATTGATAGATTAATAAACATTAGAAAAAATTTCATTTGGTTAAATAATTCAGGGGAACAGGGTACCTAATAACAGTAAAACGTTGAAAATTTATATCTTGGCGGCTATTATTGGCCCAAAGTTATTCTGAAAAGGTTACGGACAAAATGAATCATATGCAAAATTATTGTTAGATTAATAAACATTAGAAAAAATATCATTTGGTTAAATAATTCAGGGGAACAGGGTACCTAATAACAGAAAACGTTGAAAATTTATATCTTGGCGGCTATTATTGGCCCAAAGTTATTCTGAAAAGGTTACGGACAAAATGAATCATATGCAAAATTATTGTTAGATTAATAAACATTAGAAAAAATATCATTTGGTTAAATAAGTCAGGGGAACAGGGTACCTAATAACAGTAAAACGTTGAAAATTTATATCTTGGCGGCTATTATTGGCCCAAAGTTATTCTGAAAAGGTTACGGACAAAATGAATCATATGCAAAATTATTGTTAGATTAATAAACATTAGAAAAAATAGCATTTGGTTAAATAATTCAGGGGAACAGGGTACCTAATAACAGTAAAACGTTGAAAATTTATATCTTGGCGGCTATTATTGGCCCAATTTATTCTGAAAAGGTTACGGACAAAATGAATCATATGCAAAATTATTGTTAGATTAATAGACATTAGAAAAAATATCATTTGATTAAATAATTCAGGGGAACAGGGTACCTAATAACAGTAAAACGTTGAAAATTTATATCTTGGCGGATATTATTGGCCCAAAGTTATTCTGAAAAGGTTACGGACAAAATGAATCATATGCAAAAAATTTGTTAGATTAATAAACATTAGAAAAAATATCATTTGGTTAAATAATTCAGGGGAACAGGGTACCTAATAACAGTAAAACGTTGAAAATTTATATCTTGGCGGCTATTATTGGCCCAATTTATTCTGAAAAGGTTACGGACAAAATGAATCATATGCAAAATTATTGTTAGATTAATAAACATTATAAAAAATATCATTTGGTTAAATAATTCAGGGGAACAGGGTACCTAATAACAGTAAAACGTTGAAAATTTATATCTTGGCGGCTATTATTGGCCCAAAGTTATTCTGAAAAGGTTACGGACAAAATGAATCATATGCAAAATTATTTCTAGATTAATAAACATTATAAAAAATATCATTTGGTTAAATAATTCAGAGGAACAGGGTACCTAATAACAGTAAAACGTTGAAAATTTATATCTTGGCGGCTATTATTGGCCCAAAGTTATTCTGAAAAGGTTACGGACAAAATGAATCATATGCAAAATTATTGTTAGATTAATAAACATTAGAAAAAATATCATTTGGTTAAATAATTCAGGGGAACAGGGTACCTAATAACAGTAAAACGTTGAAAATTTATATCTTGGCGGCTATTATTGGCCCAAAGTTATTCTGAAAAGGTTACGGACAAAATGAATCATATGCAAAATTATTGTTAGATTAATAAACATTAGAAAAAATATCATTTGGTTAAATAATTCAGGGGAACAGGGTACCTAATAACAGTAAAACGTTGAAAATTTATATCTTGGCGGCTATTATTGGCCCAAAGTTATTCTGAAAAGGTTACGGACAAAATGAATCATATGCAAAATTATTGCTAGATTAATAAACATTATAAAAAATATCATTTGGTTAAATAATTCAGGGGAACAGGGTACCTAATAACAGTAAAACGTTGAAAATTTATATCTTGGCGGCTATTATTGGCCCAAAGTTATTCTGAAAAGGTTACGGACAAAATGAATCATATGCAAAATTATTGCTAGATTAATAAACATTAGAAAAAATATCATTTGGTTAAATAATTCAGGGGAACAGGGTACCTAATAACAGTAAAACGTTGAAAATTTATATCTTGGCGGCTATTATTGGCCCAAAGTTATTCTGAAAAGGTTACGGACAAAATGAATCATATGCAAAATTATTGTTAGATTAATAAACATTAGAAAAAATATCATTTGGTTAAATAATTCAGGGGAACAGGGTACCTAATAACAGTAAAACCTTGAAAATTTATATCTTGGCGGCTATTATTGGCCCAAAGTTATTCTGAAAAGGTTACGGACAAAATGAATCATATGCAAAATTATTGTTAGATTAATAAACATTAGAAAAAATATCATTTGGTTAAATAATTCAGGGGAACAGGGTACCTAATAACAGTAAAACTTTGAAAATTTATATCTTGGCGGCTATTATTGGCCCAAAGTTATTCTGAAAAGGTTACGGACAAAATGAATCATACGCAAAATTATTGTTAGATTAATAAACATTAGAAAAAATATCATTTGGTTAAATAAGTCAGGGGAACAGGGTACCTAATAACAGTAAAACGTTGAAAATTTATATCTTGGCGGCTATTATTGGCCCAAAGTTATTCTGAAAAGGTTACGGACAAAATGAATCATATGCAAAATTATTGTTAGATTAATAGACATTAGAAAAAATATCATTTGGTTAAATAATTCAGGGGAACAGGGTACCTAATAACAGTAAAACGTTGCAAATTTATATCTTGGCGGCTATTATTGGCCCAAAGTTATTCTGAAAAGGTTACGGACAAAATGAATCATATGCAAAAATTTTGTTAGATTAATAAACATTAGAAAAAATATCATTTGGTTAAATAATTCAGGGGAACAGGATACCTAATAACAGTAAAACGTTGAAAATTTATATCTTGGCGGCTATTATTGGCCCAAAGTTATTCTGAAAAGGTTACGGACAAAATGAATCATATGCAAAATTATTGTTAGATTAATAAACATTAGAAAAAATATCATTTGGTTAAATAATTCAGGGGAACAGGGTACCTAATAACAGTAAAACGTTGAAAATTTATATCTTGGCGGCTATTATTGGCCCAAAGTTATTCTGAAAAGGTTACGGACGAAATGAATCATATGCAAAATTATTGTTAGATTAATAAACATTAGAAAAAATATCATTTGGTTAAATAATTCAGGGGAACAGGGTACCTAATAACAGTAAAACGTTGAAAATTTATATCTTGGCGGCTATTATTGGCCCAAAGTTATTCTGAAAAGGTTACGGACAAAATGAATCATATGCAAAATTATTGTTAGATTAATAAACATTAGAAAAAATATCATTTGGTTAAATAATTCAGGGGAACAGGGTACCTAATAACAGTAAAACGTTGAAAATTTATATCTTGGCGGCTATTATTGGCCCAAAGTTATTCTGAAAAGGTTACGGACAAAATGAATCATATGCAAAATTATTGTTAGATTAATAAACATTAGAAAAAATAGCATTTGGTTAAATAATTCAGGGGAACAGGCTACCTAATAACAGTAAAACGTTGAAAATTTATATCTTGGCGGCTATTATTGGCCCATAGTTATTCTGAAAAGGTTACGGACAAAATGAATCATAAATCTATAGAAGATGTAATAAAAAAATTAAATGCGTCGGATAGAGAATTTTATGTTTGTTAATACTTGTAATAACAAATTTTCAAAAAATCTGATGTGGCCAGCACAATACCTTCCGTCAATCCTGTGTATTATGTACAAATTCCATACATAATTTTCTTGCAAATGATTATAAATTTTTGGTATTATGTGATTATTATATATTGATATTATGCCTTTCTCGGCAACTGAATTCCATACTCCTGATACTCCTGATAACAAACAAACCACATGAAATAAGAAAATTATGAAATTTTGATTGAAAAATTATAACACTTGTCAGTTATGGACATAATTAATTGCTGACATTTTGACATGGGTAAAATTCATGTTACTGCACGCGCCCCATTCATAAATTTTCTTGTAAAAGATCCTATATTTCCAGTAAAGTTATTTCATAAACAAACTATGCAAATTGCACTAGACACTGACATCTTCTTCTTTAGTTTTTCCCATTCGTTAGGGGGTCGCTATTTTTTATTTTCTTCTTCCACTAATTTTTGTTTTCCGTGTCGTCCTCATTCAGTTCCTTTTCTCTCAAGTCTTCTACAATACAGTCTTTTCATCTTATATTTGGTCTTCCTATGTTTCTTCCACCTTCTTCCAATGTAATCGTCTCTCTAATATCTAGAAACTTCTAACACTAGAGTTACTTCCCTTATTATTTCATTGATTTACATTTTATTGATACTGACATCTGTCAATTTGAATTACCTGAATATATTAGCAGTTTCCATGGTTAAGTTAGCATAGCTGGCTGAATTATGAAATTTATATCAAATTTATTATCTTTATTCTTCTTTAACTCTATATCTGTTGAATATCAAATATAAAATGCAATCAATTCGTATAGACAATAATATATTCTTTAAGTTATAATAACATTTAACTGAGTTTTCCAAGAAAAACTGTTAAAATCTTCAAATGAGGGTACTTCCGGTTGACCAATTATAACCAAAATCTAAACAAGTTTGCATATGGTTGTATGGAAGAGGAATACGCAAGAATTGTAATTTTTGGAATTCTAGTATTGGAGATATCGTGCACGAAACGGCGGGCGCACACACACACATACACACACACATACACACACACGCACACACTAACACACACACACACACTTACAAACATCATCGTAAAAATAGTAAAATCGTATTGTAAAGACCCTAAAACGTGCTTATTCAAAACTCACCACCGAATTTTTTGACCAAAGACAATACCTTCCTCACCTAGAGGTGACGGAAGGTAAAAAGAATATTTTTGTTAAAATCTTACTACTTCCGGTTGTCCAATTGTTACCAGAATTTATTCAACTCTTGCCATTACTGTTTGAGGAATACGTAGTTACACAATTCTTTTAGTCTTGTAGAATTTGAGAAATCGTACCTCCGACATCCACACACACACACACTTGCACACACACACACACACACACACACACACACACACACACACACACACACACACACACACACACACACACACACACACAGAAACATCATCGTAAACATGTTATAATCGGATTGTAGGGACCTTAAAACGTGCTTATTCACTAAAATCTGGATATGCGATTTTTAGCATGATTAAATTAAAATTTGTCATTTTATTTCTGGTTCTGAGACAGCCTCTTATGTTTGTTAAAACGACATACCAAATTCGACTAATATAAAATCGCCATTCAGAAAAACATAACCACAGCTGTTATACATATTCTAATTAAAACATTATGTAGTATAAATATGTTTCTTTGTTGTTGGGAAGCGCTGTAGTGTGTAATCTAACCTAGACGCTATATTAGACGACCACTTTTTCTCGCGTTTTGTTTTTTGTTAAGGTTGTTTATATTTCCAGACAAATTTTTGATCGATGGATCTAAGTGTATTACTAGACTGTTTCCTATCACGTTCACCACTTTTTTTCTTGAAATTTTCTCATTTATTGACGTGAAAGCTCTTTAATAAATTTATTAACATCTCTCACGCGAAGACTTCCAGACTTTGTTTCAATTTAAAAATTGCAAGATAATTCTTTGAAATTAAATAACAAAGTTATGGCAGCGACATTGATAATGGTAATTTATTACGCAATATAAATAAACACTCGAATATTTCAGGGAGCGAACCGATGTATGTGTTTTTTGCGAATTCTTGTACTATATTCGTAAAACTGAATATTTAATCGAATGTATTCATGGATACATGAATTTAAGGGATTAACAAAAATTCCCTTTCGATTATATTTCCAAATTTTCTGAATGGAGGACATCTGTTTGGTCATACTTGGATTCTCATTACGTTTAATGGGTATGTCCCTTAGGATGATATTTTCAATGCTTCAAAAATAGTAGTTTATATTCTTACCTGTTTCTGTTTACAGGGTGTTCAATTTAATTAAGGCTCTATTGCTACCTCGAGAACTGCAAGGCTTGATTTACATTAGCAGTACAATGACGGTACAATTACGGTACGATGACGGTACGGTACTTCTTGCTCCAATGTATTTTAATGGACCCATTTAGGTACATCTACGTCCTCAGTACGATGACAGTACGATGACGGCACATTGATATTCACTGATTTACATTAGCGGTACGACCACGGTACAGTATAGTTTTGTTTCTATTGAAAAAATCGAGGAAAAAATACTGTATCATAGTGACTGCGTAGTATTTGTATGCAACGGGGAGTATAGAAGGTTGCGTTTGAAGAGTTCGTGCACATCACGTTGATGTTCATATCAAAATCAGCTGAATTGAAGTAAACATATGCTAGTACGTGATTGACATCTGACATATTTTTGACTTTTTGATGTTTGTCTTTTAGTTAAATCAAAATGTAGTCAAAATGAGCTAGCATGAGAAATGAGTAAGTACAAAACAGTATCGTTTTGTAAAAATTTTCTGGATTTTCTTCATTTTCTTCTTCTTCGTCAAGAGTAAGAGCAATTATAGACAAGTCAGTATTTGATTTTTTTTTTAAATATTGCACGATATTTTCTACTTTTGATAGACACATGATATATGCACAGCAAAATGTCATAATACATAAAAGACAAAATTATATTGTCATGGTATTTTATTATATTCGTACCGTCGTGGTACCGTCTAATGTAAATGCCTGTTGTAATTGTCATCCGTCATTGTACCGTTATTGTACCGTTATCGTACCGTCATTGTACCGCTAATGTAAATCAAGCCTAAAACTATTCAAATGACCGAAACATTTTTTTAAATCAGTAGTTTCCAAAATGCGGGTTACAACTTTTTTGCAGCACCGGAAAGGGGAGATTCAATACTTCTTAGCTCAGTTTAGGACAAAAAGAACAATTTATTGAGTTTATCTGAAGAGAGCAGAGGAACTGAAATTTTAAACTATGGGCGCTCGATGCCGTCCGGTAATTACATCTGAGCGATCTTTTTGCTTAGCTCTATGTCCGGTTATTAGCTCACGGGTCGCACAGATCCCGATCTGTTCGCTCGTTCTCTAACCATGGAGCATGTTGAGCAGTTGTCTGGATGTATAAATTAGTCATTTTAGGAAACATTTTTCTACATAATTTTGTGCTTTAAGTTGTCCATAATTATTTCTCCATTCTTAATCAGTATCATCAAAAAAACGTTAATAAATTGCGCACAGTACATATGTTAACAGTTCTTTATTATTTTCCGTTTTTATTCTGGCGCAAATTAATAAGTGTCAAAATGGCAGCTAAACGTCTATCCGTTTGGTTATTTAAGCTACAGATCGGAAATCGCTCGTGATCAGATTGCTCAGAGTGCTCGACAGATTTAAATACCGAATGCACCCAAAAAGAATACAGCGTTTATGTTCTTGTTATGTAAACAAATATTAAGTGTCAAACAGTATTTATAATTTGAATTGTTTTCTTTGTAAATAACTTCAAACCATTGATTATGACGCACTATAATTTAACGCGGAATTTCCATTAAAAAATCAATTCTCATTGTTAATACATAAACCAAAACACCTTCAGGACAGCTGAAACAAATGATTTATATATAATAATTTAAAAATGAAAACAGTAATATTATCCCAGTGTTGTTTGAAATATTGCATTTATTTTGATTCGATCTCCACGTTATTTATATTTATCCATTGCTGTGTCAGTGTAGTTCCGTTGTTTTGCGTAAACACCAACGAAAATTAATTTAAATGTTTATGTTGGCATAACCGGATATTGTTTTCGCCATGGCAACGCTGCACCTTTGCACGCCTTATTTGATTTATTGCTATTGTTTTTGACCGTTTGTTTGGAAGAGACTATTGGCAACAATAAACAATTTTAGGCTTTATTGTTAAATTATGTCTTTTTATGTATCGCAATTGTATGTTTCATTTTCAAAGCAAATAAATAGCTAATATTTATACGAGCCCATCCCCAAATGTATTCGTACCGTATGAAAAAAATATATTAACAGCAAGAAGAAATAAATTTTGAGATTACAATAGTTAAGACTATATTTGGGCAATTTTTTATTTTATTTATTAATAAAGTGTACTGGATTAAATATATTGTTACTCGTATTACCTAAATTTATCATTTTGACAATAATCTACTAGCAAATATATGACAACAAACACGTGCTAATTTTTTTTAGTTCCAACAGTAAATAATATAATATTTATGTTAGCATTATTTATAAAACTGAAGGTAAAGGAAACTGACAATATATTCAATAAATATCACTATAATTTTTATTACCTTCCGTCACCTTTAGGTAAGGAAGGTATTGTCTTTGGTCAAAAAATTCAATGCTGAGTTTTTACTGAATAAGCACGTTTTAGGGTCCATATAATACGATTTTATCATTTTTACGATGATGTCTGTATGTATGTGTGTCTGCGTGTATGTGACAAAAGTTCCGGATTCCATAACTTCAATACCACGATTCCAAAAATTATATTTTTTTCGTATTCCTCAAGTTTACATCCAGAAGAACAACTGATTAGATTTTGGTTATAATTGGTGAACCGGAAGTAGCCTCATTTGAAGATTTAACAGTTAAATTTGATTTATTGACTTTAACGTTATTATAACTTAAAGAATATATAATTCTCTATACGATTTGATTACATTTTATATACTTCATATTGAAAGAGTTAAAGAATTTTAAAGAAATTAAATTTTATAATTCAGCCAGCTATGCCAAACATGGAAACTACTAATATATTCATATATTAGTAGTATATCAAAAAGAAGTAAATTAATGTGGCAGATATGAGGATGTTGAAGTAGATATTGGGGAAGACACGGAAAGATACGGTAAGAAAATAACTCTAGTGTTACAAGTTTTTAGAAAGGTACAAGAAAGACGATTACATTGGTTTGAACATGTCATGAGGAGAAATGAAGAATTATATTGGAACAAGAATGAATAGTTTAGTAATAGGACGTTAAAGAAACAGAGGAAGACCAAAGATAAGATGGAAGGACTTTATTGCGGAAGATTTGAGAGAAAAGGAACTGAATGAGAACGACACGCAAAAATAGCGACCCCTAACGAATGGGAAAAGCTAAAGAAGAAGATGCCAGTGTCAAGTGCAATTTGAATAGTTTGTTTATGAAATAATTTTACTGGAAATTTAGAATCTTTTGTAAGAAAAATTATGGAATTTTATACATTATACACGGGAATGACGGAAGGTATTGTGCTGGCCACAACAGATTTTTTTTTAGTAAAATTATATTTATTTATTAAAGTAAAGTTTAACCGACCTCGTAGCTCTTATAGTTCTCGAGATAGTACTAGTGGACAAAATAAAATGAACAACCTGTATATTATATCCTGTAAAATATTTATTTGTTATAAATTCTCATTCACATACACAAACGTTAAATATTTTAATTAGTTCTATGTTTTCTAAATTACTCAGTTTAATATAAAATTGTGTGATTTATCATTAAAAATTAATATTTGTCAAATATAAATAACGAATTATTATGCTTGACATTATAAATAACAAACAAAAAACGACCTAGTTCTTCGATGAAAAATTAATATTACAGTTATTTATGAATGTTATTTATTTGTAAGCTAAACATTCGAAAGCAATAATAACATCATTTGTGTATACAATTTTTGTTGTATATTTGATATTTTGCTCTGTCCATTATGCTTTTGGCTACATTTAAAAAATATCAATAAATTTAAAAAATCTGATGTGGCTAGCACAATACCCTCCGTCAATCCTGTATATTATCTTTGAATATATAATACATATAAGAACGGCAACGCATATGGCCTAGCAAGACACTATATCTGTCTCTTTTTATTCACAAAATTATTATAGATAGCTAGTGACTCCTACCACAAAACTATAAACTACGGTAAATCGTGCTGACAGTATTGCCAGATACTATTTGTTAGAGGTATTCAATAATCAATAATTCAAAAATATTGTTTCATAATAACCAGATAATATATTTTGAATCTTCAATGTACATGTATACTTGTTTTACAGTAGCAACATCCACCTATTATGTATTTTTTGAACTAACTCAGAAATAATTCGTAATCGGAGGGATAGATGGCACCTACTCTCGAAATATTTAATCTAAATACATTACGTTGCCGGTCTTATATGTATTATATATTCAAAGATATTATATATAAATTCCATACATAATTTTTTTTGCAAAAGATTCTAAATTTCCAGTAAAATTATTTCATAAACAAACTATGCAAATTGCACTTGATACTGACATCTTCTTCTTTAGCTTTTCCTATTCGTTAGGGGTCGCTATTTTTTATTTTCTTCTTCCACTCAATTCTGTTTTGCGTGTCGTTCTCATTCAGTTTCTTGTCACTTAGGTCTTCCGCAATACAGTCCTTCCATCTTATCTTTGGTCTTCCTCTGTTTCTTCAATGTTTTAATACTAAGCTATTCATACTTTCAATATATTCTTCATTTCTCGTCATGACGTGTTCAAACCAATGTAATCGTCTCTCTTGTATCTTTCTAGAAACTTGTGACACTAGAGTTATTTCCTTACCGTATCTTTCCGTGTCTTCCTAACATCTACTTCAACATCCTCATCTCTGCCACATTAATTTACTTTTCATTGATAATGAAATCTGTCAATTTGAATTATCTGAATATATTAGTAATTTTCATGGTTAGCATAGCTGGCTTAATTATGAAATTTAATATCTTTATAATTCTTCTAATCCGAAACTTTCGTCACATTCACACAGACACACGGACACACACACACACACACACACACACACACACACACACACACACACACACACACACACACACACACACACACACACACACACACACATACATATTTACATACATACAGACATCATCGTAAAGATAGTGAAATCTTATTATAGGGACCCTAAAACATGTTTATTCACTAAAAACCAAAGACAATACCTTCCTTACCTAAAGGTGACGGAAGGTAAAAATATATATCATCACGGCATATTATCCATTGCTGGGTGTGCCAATCTGCGTTGTACACAGATACCGGTAATGATGAAATATTTGTACCGTGCTGTCGTTTACCAGGTGTTACCTCACAGGCACTCATTGTTGGCGTGGAGAGTGCACCACAGGGGTCAATTTTGTGTCATTTAAAATTCGAAATATTTTGCATCGATCGGGATCGAATCCGGTTCCCCAGATTCGCGACCAGACACTCAGGCACACGGCCACGAGATCCCATAAATTATATGATTTTATATTATGGTAGGTACTTTTCACTATTTGGAATTCTGTAATTCGGTAATCTTTGTAAAAATAGTAACGTTATTATAAATTTTCTATTCATAGCAATTGATGAAACGTAATAGTTATGATGCAACAATTAACAAATCCGTATTTTTCCTTAAAATTTAAACAAAATTTCTAACTGGCGAATTCATTTTCATATTTAGCTTCGGCATATTTAATGTTTCTGATATTTTATAAATGACGAATTGTCAAAATATTTTCTGAATTATTCAACATATTTTCTAGTAAGATAAATGTTTCGAAACTATGGTACTTATTGCAGTGCGCATGTGCAATGAGCAACGTGCAACTAATTTCAGTTCGATAATAGTAACTGTCTTTACGATATAACTTTCATAGTAACGCTGTTATGACTTTATGCTTACAGAATTGGAACAAAATCAAAGTGCATATCCAAGTCATTATAAAAGTTATAACGTAGTAACGCAACTAAAGTCTATTTCCACGATTTGATCCCCACGTCAATCGTAACCATAGCCGCTTTCTTTTTATCAAGAATATCAACTCTGAGTAGCACGTATCTATCCATAACCGTTCTTTTTAAAAGGATAAATGATCTTGTACTACCCGTTTTCTTCGTCCTTGTCCCCGCGAAGCATCACCTAGATAAATAGATTCTGAACTGATCCCGAATATCAACGTCACGTGAATATGTATTTTGTTTTGTTCGTAAGTATTTGATATTAAATTGACACAAATAGAACAAAATTAATTTGAAAAGTTATATCATGTTTTATTACCTTAAGAAATACATTCATATCTAAACACTCAAATGTAAAATAATTTAATGTATCAAAAACAAATTGCATATACAACAGATTTTGGCTACAAGCAAATTCAGCAGATTATGTTATAATCTATGATTGCGAATATAATATGTTTTTATTTTCTACTACTTATTTAATTTATTAATATAATAAATAATATAAAGTAAAATCAATAGAGGAAGCTGTTCGCACTCGGTGAAACATTTTTCAAAATGAATAAGAAAAACACTCGGTTGTTAGGCCATCGTCAGAAGAACTACTTCTTACTACTACTAGTTCTTCTGATGATGGCCTAACACAATACAAGTGCAAACTGCAAAAAGCAAATTGCGAATTTCTCCGTGAAACGAACAATATAATAAAAATTACAAAGTTACGTCTAGTCCCCACAAACATACACATACACAATTTTTAGTAACTTCTTGGTAATTTACACTTTTACATTCCTGCTTGGTACAATGGTACAATTATAATATGCATTATTCACAACTTTCTATGCAATCTTCAAAATTTACAACTCTTCTGTACTTCAGATTAATAAATTCTCTAGTTTATCTGTTCCAATATGTGGTGATGTGGCCTTGATCTGTGCTGCTGCTAGTGCTGCCATCACATGGCGGCTTCATAAGCTGTAAGGCTGACGTCTGAGCCGTGCAGGCCACATGGACCACAGTATATTAGTTATCCCGACAGTGCCCTGCTGCCACCAATATGTTCCCTGACTTGTGACTGCGACGCTCGGAACACTCATATGCCACGACACAAAAAATTTACACACTCCGATATTTTTTGCTAGACTAGTCTTGAGTAGAATATATGTGTGTGGTATTGGAAATATCTGTACGGAGGAGTATGTATTTTTCGGAATATTTTTTAGTAAATATGTTTTGCAAAAATTAAATTAATACCCTACGCGGGAACGTGTTCATCTGTTTTGTACAAATTTAGCTTTTTGAGGAGAAAATAAAAAAATTGCATTTTACATTCTGCTACATTTACGTAAGGAAGGTATTTTCTTTGATCAAAAAAATTCTATGGTGAGTTTTTAATGAATAAGCATGTTTTAGAGCCCCTATAATACGAATTTACTGTTTTTACGATGATGTCTGTATGTTGGTGAGTGGGTATGGAATGTGTGCAACATATACAGAATGGGCGAAAGGTATTGCACTAGCCACATCAATCTTTTTTTATTTTGTAAATAATTTCCATTAATGTAATATCTTTTACATTTCTTTTTCAAACTTTGTCTAATGGCGATGCTCATATTTTAATCAATTTTGGATTTCGAGTTATGATGCCAAAGTTACAAATTTCTATAAATACCATAGTGGAAGTTACGTTATTGAAAAGAAGATTTTTTAGATCTCCAACGATGAATAATTTAGTTATTTAAAATATAAATTCCAATTTTTACCTCTCGCTAAGAGAGGTATTGGATTCATGCTAAAAATCGCATATCCAGATTTTATTGAATAAGCACGATTTATGGTCCATAGAATCCGATTTTAACATTTTTACAATGATGTCTGTGTGTGTGTGTGTGTGTGTGTGTGTGTGTGTGTGTGTGTGTGGATGTGTGTGTGTGTGTGTGTGTGTGTGTGGATGTGTGTGTGTGTGTGTGTGGGGTTGTTCGAGACACGATTTCTCAAATTCTATAAGACTAAAGACCTGTTTGACTATGGATTCCTCAATCTAACAGTAATGGGAAGAGTTGAATAGGTTCTGGTAACAAATGGACAACCGGAAATGGTAGTTTCTAAAAAAAAAAATTTCTAAATATTATTTTTTGAAAATTTGTTACTACAAATATTAAAGATAATTAAATTCTCAATCTGACACATTTAAATTTTTTATTATATCTCGTATAGGTTTGGAGATATAGTATATAATAATATAGAATAATCTGTTGTAATAAATCTCATTGCCAGAAAAACAGTTGCGATATTAAATTTTTTGTAATTGACAAATAAATGCAAAATGTCAGTGTCAATTCTGGGAGGCATGAGTACATTTAATATATATTATTTTATTATTAATTAAATATTTATTTAAATTGCAGATATGTTAATATTACATATATCCTTAAGAAATACCGCTAATACCGTCAATGAATTTGAAGCCCTATTCAAGATAAAATGAAAATGGCGAGAGGTATTGTGCTGGCCACAACAATTTTTTTTATTCTTGAAATTATCTTTAATATTAGATAAAATAATTATTGAAGTTTTGGCATCACTGCGGCATATGAAGAGAGAACTGAAATATGTTACTGTTCAAATCTTATTAATAGATGTCATTTGTCCAATTTTCTTTTTCGAAACATCTAGACTGTGCGATAGCGATATCTGTAATTCCGTTACAAAACTTTCATAGTCTTACAAAAATATGCACCCAATTAAATCTTAGTCAAGTGGTTGAACTCAATTTAACTTTACCAATTACAACCTTAATTTCCGAATTTAAATCGAAAATAATAAAGTTACAAAAAACTTAAATTCATTGTAATTTTACCTTTATTCGTTCAACTTAATTTCACTAATAATTAAGTGACTATAACCGCAAAACAATACTTTGAAATTGTCGGCAAAACTTTTGCAAATTCCCATTTGAGCGAGTTGGCTATGAATGCGTGCAAATTAACTCTTATTTTTATAACAGTAATTAGGAATTTTGTATTTTTGTTAGCTGAAATTTAATTTCTTTTCATTTACCTCCAGTGAATAAAATATGAATTCTAATTAAATTTTCAAAAGGTATGCAAGAAAATTTGATCTTAATTTAGAAAATTTGTTTATCTTGTTTTGTTTTAATTTTTCACGGAAACAATGCAATTCGTATTATTACAGTTTAAAAAAGTTTTATTTAAAGTAACTGTATTATTTATTCTACTCATGAAACGGATAAAAAACCTAATGAAATTATAAAAAAATATTTTCTTTTCATTACGAAAATAAAGTCAAATATACCGAAAATTATGAGTGTGTGGGTTTGTGTGTGGGGGGGGGGAGGTTGGAAGGACGATTTCTTAAAAAACTATAATACTTAATATCTGTTTAACTTCGTATTTCTCATTCGGACATTACTGGGAAAACCGAAAAAAATTTTGGTAATAATTGGACAACTGGAAGTAGCAGATTCTTAAAAAAAATCTTCTAAATACTATTGCTTGTATTAAAGGACAGTAAATTCTCTATCTGATACATATAAACATTTTATTATATCTTTTATAGATTTAGAGATAAAGAAATATAAGGTATATAATATTCTCTTGTAATAAATTTCGCAGCCCAAATAATGTCATGTAAAACCAATTGAAAAATTAAAATGTTTGTAACTGACAAATAAATTTCAGTGTCAAAAATCTAGAGACATTACTGAAGATTTTTTCTGGGAAGTACATACATTATATTATTTATTGTATTAATAGTTCAATATTTAAAATTATAGGTATATTACATATACCTTCAAAAATACTGTCAATCCCGAGAATGAATTGGAAACATCTCGAAAAAATAGGACAAAATTTGTTCATAGAATGAATGTAAAAGTAAAACATCTAAGTACAAAGAATAGATGTAAGTAGAATTTTTTGGAGTAGAAATATTAAATACAATGGCCTTAACAAGCAGATTAGAGGTCCCGTGTCAGAATGATAGCTAGTAATTATGTACATAGATGTCAAATATCATAATTTCTCATTCTAAATTTAGTGATTTTCCAATTCCATGTTGTTTATTTTCCACACTCCTGGTGACAAATTAACTACTTGAATTTAGAAAATCTTGAAATTTTTAATGAAAAATTCTTGCATTTGACAGCTATGTACATAATTATTCATTGTTATTCTGACACGGGCCCCCAAATCTTCTTGTCAAGGCCAACAATGTAACATGACTGCTCGCGCCCTATACTTATGTAACCAAAAACGGAAGTGGCGAGAGGTATTGTGCTGGCCACAACAGATTTTTTTTCGTAGGTAAATATTAGGGATGAATTCACTTTATGTTTATAAGATAAAAAGTGTTCTAAAGAAGTGCAAACCAATATTTATTATTATTTATTTCATACTTGGAATTTATTCGATTTAGTGTGGTTAGAAAAATTTAGGACTGATAACAGCGCCATCTATGAATTGGTACCCAAACTATTTTTGACTAACTTTTATAACATCCCTCTCAAACTTTATTAATATATGTTCAGTATAATGGTAAAGTTTAGCATGGTTGAAATTACATGTGAAATATTTTTTACTCGTAAATATATGAATAATTATAACTTAAAATGTAATTGAAAGTTAAAATTGTGTTCCCATTTATTTATAATTCATTATTTATCATCGAACTTTTGTGACGTCACAAGTGACTTATGCGCATGCCTAGAAATGGTGAGACCTGACTTCTTGAACGTATGTTGAGGCATTACACTACACACTTCTGGCTAGTTCACGTGGGTTTGTTTACGTTTTCGCGGAGTGAGGTTAGGATTTTTTAGTTCGTATTGGAATTATATTTGTTTTCAAAACTATTATACGATACTTATTTTTTAATATTGAATACAATAATACACTAAACAAAAAAAATAGAACTAGTTGTTTGCACAAGAAGAACGACAAAACTATAATAATCACAACACAGAACTGTCACTGCTTATGAACGTCAAAACATGTGGATGCCATTTTTAAAATTTCCTCTTCCTGTTGCCATATGAACCCAGCCCACCTGCTTATGGTAGGCTACACGTTCTCCGTGAACTTCTGTGACGTCATTATTTTAGAAATTTTTATTTTTTGAGAAATCAAGGCATTCTTAATAAAATAAAAAAATCTGATGTGGACACCACACGACTTTCTTGTACGATTATTAAACTATACATATTTTTTTAATAATTACATTACAAAATATTGACAGGCTTAAGCCAAGCCCGAGAAATATTTTGATACAGAACAAAAAATAATTCATTTACTACTATCATTCTTAAATTAAAATTAATCTAACCCGGTTCTTTTTAAAGAGAGTTTTGATTACAACAAAGAAATATTTGATTACAACAATGAATATGACTAATTTCACAATAAAAATATAATATTTGTTATTATACGAATCATAAAATTGCACGTATTTAACGTAATTTGACATGAACTTTTTTTTTATTTTTTTGTCCTAATCCATAGCAAGCTTTATTACAAAAACAAAAAGTATATAATTTTAAAATTTACATATCTCGCTTATACAAAGGGCTAATTTAATAATACTTGATGTGCTAGACGCAGAAATTAATTCTCTAAAACTTTTATTTGAAGCATTTATTTCTAAAATCAAAATAAAATCATTTTATTCAAGAAAAACTGTTAACAACTTCAAGTAATGTACCACTTTCGGTTAGCCTATTTTAACCAAAATCTATTACGTTATTTCGATTGAGATAAAAGTCTTGTATACCAAATTTGAAAAATTTTGGATTATATTTTAAAACAGTTTTTCATTAAAATCTATTATAGGCTTCATGTAAAGTGCCATTTCTAGAAATTGTGTAATAACCAGAAAGGGAGGTACACAACTAGATGTTATAGAAGTCCTAAATACAAAATTTCAACATTCTACGGCTTACCGTTTTTGAGTTATGCGAGATACGTACGTACGTACAGACGTCACGACGAAATTAGTCAAAATGGATTCAGGGATGAACAAAATGGATATTTCCGCTGAAATCTGAAAACCGAAATTTTTCGCGATTACAATACTTCCTTTACTTACGTAGAAGGAAGTAAAATAAATACACTAAACTTCCCCATTCTCGTATGGGCGTGGTTTATTGACCTCTTAGATCTATCTGCCTTGTTATGCATGTTGTAGGGAATTTTATTCGCAACAAATTCAAAAATAACTATTTTTGCCATAGTGCTAAATGGTAAATATATCCCAGTACTGGACTAATAAATATTATTTTTAGTTAGCTTTAGCTAAAATGTATTACATTTTGGTTACAAAATAAATTTCAAAATAATAATTGTTAATGATGCATTTCTGATATTTCAGGCCCTAATCATTTCCAGGCTCTATTAATTTCTGGCCCTAGGCAATTGCCTAGTTTGCCTAGTGGTTAATCCGAGCCTGCGTGCTGTTCTTCAGTATGAGCTTCACTTCCTGTGTAGTGTGTATTATTTCAGCGATGAATATTTCATGAAAATGGATAGGAATTTCTTGGCGGTCAATTTTTGTTATGCATGGCTGCTTTACCAATCATCTCTCGGGTCTGGCGAATTCCCCAAAGAGGCTGTGTAATATTTAGCATTTAATAAAGCATCTGGCTGTATGTCCACTTGGAATTTTAATAAAATTCGTAAGTGGGACGAGGAGAAAATATCAAATATTTTGTTCCTTTCCTCTGCCTGTCTGCCTGCTGCCGACTCGTGTTTTGAATTTGAGAAATTTTAATTTTCTCTCGTAAAAATAATAAAGATGTTGGCCTTAAACCAACAGTAGACGTGGTAATTGGAGCACAAATAATAACGGACACGTTTAAACAGGAATTAACGGAAGTGAATTATTCAAGACTGAAAAAATAACATTTAAAATTTATTAAAAAATTTCAACGGTGTAGCAAATAATTTAAATTTATATTATTTTTACCTCTCGCTAAGAGAGGTATTGAATTTATGCTAAAAATCGCATATCCAGATTTTATTGAATAAGCACATTTTAGGCTTGATTTACATTACGGTACAATGACGGTATAATAACGGTACGATGACGGTACGATACTTCTTGTTCCAATGTATTTAATGGACCCATTTACATTTACGTTCTCGGTACGATGACAGTACGATGACGATACGATGACGGCCCATTGATATTCACTGATTTACATTAGCGATACGACCACGGTACAGTATAGTTTTGTTTCTATTGAAAAAAAACTGTTGTGGCCAGCACAATACCTTTCGTCAATCCTTTGTATTGTGTATAAATACCATACATAAATTTTCTTGCAAAAGATTCTAAATTTTCAGTAAATTTATTTCATAAACAAACAATACAAACTGCACTTGACACCAACATCTCCTTCTTCATTAGCTTTCCCCATTGGTTAGGGGTCGCTATTTTTTATTTTCTTCTTCCACTCATTTCTGTTTTACGTGCCGTTTTCATTCAGTTCCTTTTCTCTCAAGTATTCCGCAATACAGTCCTTCCTCTGTTTCTTCAACCTACCTTTCCATGTCTTCCCCAACATCTACGACAATAGCCTCATCTCTGCCACATTAATTTACTTTTAATTTATAATGACATCTGTCAATTTGAATTATATGAATATATTAGTAGTAGTGTCCATGTTTAGCATAGCTGGCTGATAAAATTTAATTTCTTTAAAATTCTTTAACTCTAAATCTATTAAATATGAAGCATAAAATGTAATCAAATCGTATAGAGAATAATATATTCTTTAAGTTATAATAACGTGAAATGTCAATAAATCAAATTTAACTGTTAATTCTTCAAATGAGGCTTCTTCCGGTTCACCAATTATATCCAAAATCTAATCAGTTGTTCTTCTGGATGTAAACTTGAGGAATACGAAAAAATTATAGTTTTTTGAATCGTGATATTGAAGTTATGCGATCCGAAACTTTTGTCACACACACACATACACACACACACACACACACACACACACACACACACACACACACACACACACACACACACACAGGCACACATACATACATACAGACATCATCGTAAAAATGGTAAAATCGTATTATAAGGTCCCTAAAACATGCTTATTCACTAAAAACTCATCATTAATTTTTTTGTCCACAGAGAATACCTTCCTTACCTATAGGTGACGGAAGGTAAAACTCAAGGAAAAAAAATTGTATCATAGTGACTGCGTAGTATGTGCATGCAACGGGGAGTGGAAGGTTCATACCAAAATCAGCTGAGTGGATGTAAACATATGCTAGTACGTGATTGACATCTGACATGTTTTTGCCTTTTGATATTTGTCTTTTAGTTAAACCAAAATGTTGTCAAAATGAGCTAGACATGAGAAATTATTATATACATTATTAAACAAAAGTTCTATGCTTATGACATAAACGTAAAATATGCATCATAGACTATCACAGTAAGTACAAAACAGTATCGTTTTGTAAAATTTTCTGGATTTTCTTCTTCTTCGTCAAGAGTAAGGGCAATTATAGACAAGTCGGTATTTGATAAATTTTTAAACATTACATGATATTTTCTACTTTTGATAGACCCATGACATGTGCACCACAAACCGTCATAATACATAAAAGACAAAATTATGTTGTCATGGTACATATTTTATTATGGTCGTACCGTCCTGGTACCGTCTAATGTAAATGCCTCTCGTAATTGACATACCGTCATTGTACCGTTATTGTACCGTCATCATACCGTCATTGTATTGCTAATGTAAATCAAACCTTATGGTCCCTACAATCCGATTTTAACATCTGTACGATGATGTGTGTGACTATATGTGTGTGTGTTTGTGCGTGCGTGCATGCGTGCGAGCGTGCGTGGATGTTAGAATAACGATTTCTCAAAATCTATAGGACTTAATATGTATTTAACTACGTACTTCTAAGTTGGGCATTACTGGGAAGAGCTGAAAAGGTTTTGGAAACAATTGGATAAACGAAAGTAGCAGATTCTTAAAAAAAATCTTCTAAATATTATTTTTTGAAATTTTTTGTTCTCGCAAATATTAAAGAAGATTAAATTCTCTATTTGATACATTTAAATACTTTATTATATCTTCTAACATATATGATATACTATAAAATAGTTGTAATGAATCTCACAGCCCAAATAACGCCATGGAAACCAATTGAAAAATTAAAAGTTTGTAATTGACAGATAATTGTCTTTGTTAAAAATCCAGAGACATTACTGAAGACTTTTTCAGGGAAGTATAAAGGCTGCTGACACTGAAAAATGGGCCACTCAATATAACTTTTTTAATTATAATTATTTTTTAATTCTCTTTAAATATTTGTAAACTGTGCTTAGGGGCTCATAAATAATAATACTTGGCATGATGGTAGTGCTTCCGGTTTAACCGGAAATGATATTAACTTTCATATTTCAATTTTCAAATGTTATATCCTATGTATTTTTAATTTGGAATCTACGTAAAATTTCGAATTCAACAATATGCTTGAAGTGCATTCTTATTGAAGAAATAAATTACAAAAACATAAGCAAAAGTGATGTACAATTAACCTTGTGAGCCATGATAACAAACAAGTTATAAAAACAGTTGAGTAATATTTAAGTTAATTGTTAAATAGTAAGTTATTTTTGTAAGATTTCATATTTTGTTACAAAAAAAAAAATGTTGTGGCCAGCACAATACCTCTCGCCATTTTCATTTTATGTGTTGCATAGAGCGCGAGCAGTCATGTGACTTTTTTGGCCTTGGCAAGCAGATACGGGAGCCCGTATCAGAATGACAGCTAGTAATAATGTACATAGGTGAATGAAAAATTATGACATATGACAATTGTGACATCTATGTAAATAACTACTAGCCGTCATTCTGACACGGATCCCCATATCTGTTTGCCAAGGCCAACAAAGTAACATGCCTGCTCGCGCCCTATAATTAACGAATTTAACATTTCTTGTACACAATAATAATTGAAATTGTATCTCTTGTTTCGTTCTATGAGGAATTTTGTCCTACTCTTCTAATATGTTCAAAATTCTTCAAATTCATTGACGGTATTAGCAGTATTTCTTAAGGACATATGTAATATTAACATATCTATAATTTTAAATATTTAATTAAGAACACAATAAGATATATTAAATGTACTCGTATCTCCCAGAAAAATCTTCCAGTAATGTTAGTAAAACTGCTGTTTTTTGACACTGACAAAATGCATTATATAATGCATAAATATCTCAACTGTTTTTTGGGTAACGAGATTTATTACAACTGATTATTCTGTATTATTATATACTATATCCCTAAACCTATAGGAGATATAATAAAAATCTTAAATGTATCAGATTAAGAATTTAATTATCTTTATTATTGTAGTAACAAATTTTCAAAAATAATATATAGATGAGTGCCCGTGAGGTGACGCCTGGTAAGCGCCCGCACGGTACAAATATTCCATCATTACCGATATCTGTACAAAGCAGATTGGCACACCCAGCAATGAGTAATATGCCGTTATGAAATATTTATTTATTTATTTTTATTTATATATAGATTTTTTTTAGAAACTACCAATTCCGGTTATCTAATTGTTACCATAACCTATTTAACTCTTTCCATTACTGTTAGATTGAGGAATCAGTTGTTACACAGATCTTTAATCTTATAGAATTTGAGAAATCGTATCTACAACATCCTAACACACAAACACACATCCACACACACACATCCACACACACACACACACACACACACACACACACACACACACACACACATATATATATATATATATATATATATATATATATATATATATATATATATATATATATATATATATATATATCATCGTAAACATGTTATAATCGGATTGTAGGGACCTTAAAACGTGGTTATAAAATCTGGACATGCGATTTTTAGCATAAAGCCAATACCTCAATACCGACAATGAATTGGAAAAATCTCGAAAAATTAGAAGAGTTGGACAAAATTTCTTCATAGAATGAATTTAAAAATAAAAAATCTAAATACAAAGAATAGGTATAAGTAGAATTTTTGGGGTAGAGTGTTAAAGAAATGTTAAATACAATAATTATGTAACCTAAAATAAAGGTGGCGAGAGGTATTGTGCTAGCCACAACATATTTTGATATTTTGTATACTTGAAGTAGGTATAATTTTTTCGAAACAAACCATTTTCTTTCACTTGTTTGGACGTATTCTTGATATTTACTGTATATTATTAAACCTATGACACATTTACTTCACCATGAAACTTGTTTATAAAATAATCTAAAATGGATCTTAATGAAGACATTTTCCACCATTATACAAAACATTATTTGGATGATAGATAGTTAGCAAAATAAATTATTACATTTGTGTGACACACGGAATGTTATTAATATGAAAAATGAAGCCTTCTGTCAGAATGGGAAATTTAGTACACATAAATATTAAATAAATATTCGTCAGCGTTAATTTTCAACCGGATATTATAAATAATGTATTACACAAAAATACATTAGTTACCTAATATGTAGTTGTTTCATATTGAATCAACTGGACGCATGAAATCAATATTTTATTCACGCATCTATAATATTTAAGTACTATATTTAAAAACCCATTTACTATTATTACTGGTAGTATTTACTCCTTATTTTAGTTACTATACTTACCAATTTATTTACAACGGCTGCAATTTGAAATTACCTTGGTATGATTAAAAATCAACTAAAGTTATTATTTAAGTCACAGTTTTTAATTATAATAAAAAAGTGATTAATTACAACAAAGAAAATTTGATTATAACAATGAAAATGACTAATCAACGATTGTTTGTAATAAATAATAACTGATATCGATTGTTGTAAAGATATAAATGTTTGGATTGGCTGAGATTTTTATTAATAACCGATAAAACCAATGAAAAGTAGCTATTTATAATACAAGTGTGAAGAGTAACATTTTATTCTATGAAAAGGATGTTTGGAAAATAACTAGAAATGGAATAGTCCAAACCTTCGAACAAAATAAAGTCATTTTTAACACGTACACATACAATATTTTATCTACAATAGTTATTTATAATATAAGTGTTAAAAGTGACATTTTATTTTGCGATAAGGAAGTTTGGAACACGACGCGAAGCAGAGTGGTCCAAACCTTCGAATAAAATAAAATCACTTTTAACACATATATCATACACCATTATTTCTACAAATACTATTTTTACCTTCCGTTTTCTTTAGGTAAGAAAAGTATTGTCTTTGGTCAAAAAATTCAATGTTGAGTTTTTAGTGAATAAGCACGTTTTAGGGTCCATATGAGATTTACCATTTGTACAATGATGCCTGTATGTATGTGTGTCTTACATTCAGAAGAAGAGGTGATTAGATTTTGGTTATAACTGGTCAATCAGAAGTACCCTCATTTGAACGTTTTAACAGTTTTTCTTGAAAAAACGCAGTTAATTATTATTTATTGACATTTAATGTTATTATAACTTAAAGAATATATTATTCTCTATACGATTTGATTATATTATATACTATTTTATCTCTAAATCAATAAAAGATATTATAAAATATTTAAATGTATCAGATAGAGAATTTAATCTTCTCTCACTAAGAGAGGTATTGGATTCATGCTAAAAAACGCATATCCAGATTTTATTGAATAAGCACGTTTTAAGGTCCGTACAATCCGATTTTAACATTTTTACGATGTGTGTGGATGTATGTGTGTGTGTGTGTATGTATGTGTGTATGTGGGATATTGGAAGGACGATTAGTCAAAAACTATAAGACTTTATATTTGTTTAACTACGTATTTCCCAAACGTACATTCATAGGACGATCTGAAAAGGCAACAACTGGACAACCGGAAGTAGAAGATTCTTGGAAAAAAAATCTTCTAAATATTATTTTTTGAAATTTTTTTTGGTAATATTAAAGAAAATTAAATTCTCTATCTGATACATATAAATATTTTATTATATATTCTATAGATTTAGAGATAAACGAAATATAATACATAAAATAATCTGTTGTAATAAATTTTACAGCCGAAAGAATGCCATGAAAAATAGTTGAAAATTTAAATTGTTTATAACTGGCAGATAAATGTCAGTGTCAGAAATCCGGAGACATTACTGAAGACTTTTTCTGGGAAGTACATACAATATATTATTTCTTAATATATTAATAGTTAAATATTTAATATTATAGGTATATTACACATATCCTTCAGAAATACTGTTACTCCCGACAATGAATTGGAAAAATTTCTTCATAGAATGAATTTAAATTTAAAAAATCTAAATATAAGGAATAGATATAAGTAGAATTTTTGGTGTAGAGTGTAGGTATACAAGAAATGTTAAATACATTATGATGCGAGCAGTCATGTGACTTTATTGGCCTTGACAAGCAGATATGGAGACCCATGTCAGAATGATAGCTAGTAATTATGTATATAGATGTCAAATATCATAATTTCTCATTCTAAATTCAGTGATTTTCCAATTCCATGTGGTTTATTTTGCTCGACAAGTAAATTCCACACTCCTGGTGACAAATTAACTACGTGAATTTAGAAAATCTTGAACTTTATAATGAAAAATTCTGACATTTGACATCTATGTACATAATTACTAATTATCATTCTGAAACGGGCCCCCGCATCTGCTTGTCAAGGCCAACAATGTAACATGACTGTTCGCGCCCTATACTTATGTAACCAAAAAAAAAGGAAGTGGCGAGAGGTATTGTGCTGGTCACAACAATTTTTTTTTTATTGTTAAACATTTATTTTTGTTGCTTACATATTATTGTTTGTATTATAATGACGAGTATATGATAATCTTATTTGATATTTTCAAAAGTTTGAATAACAGATAATTTCTTTTCGCTTATATTCCTCGATCTCTTCTCTTTCTAATTCCTTTCATTCCCATTCTCATTCCGGGGTCATATCACTCTCGCTAATCCAGCAAACAACAAACAGTTTACACATGGGGTGGCGCGGCTTTGCCGGCGTCGGGATGCGGAGCCGTCGATCACAATTCACGTCACACACCGAGACCCGAGCGTCACATTCACCAACACCAATACCAACGCCTACCCGTGGGAGCTCTAAGACAATGGTGAATATGTACTGCGGATTAACATGTGCTGTGGGAGACAGACAGGAGATGGAGGGAAGGAAATGAGACCGAAAACAAGGACGGGGTTGTAAAAGGGATGAAATAAATGGAATTAGAGTGTTTTTGCTTTTATACTTTATATTCAATAGATATAGGCCCAGTTGCATAAAACATTGTTAACTTTAATCACGTTGTTAACTTTGACAAAGCTTATTTTCCAATATATTTTTGATACGTATCCATGGTTACAATGTGCAGTTAAACACATGATCAGCTAACAACGTTTTATGCAACTGGCGAATAGAGTTAAAGAATTATAAACATATTAAATATCATACATCAACCAGATATGGTAACCATGGAAACTGCTAATATATTTAGATAATTCAAATTGACAGATGTCAATATAAACGAAAAGTAAATTAATGTGGCAGAGATGAGGATGTTGAGATACGGTGAGGAATGAAAGAATAAAGAAAATAACTCAAGTGTTAGAAGTTTCTAGAAAGATACAAGAGAGAAGATTACATTGGTTTGAACATGTCATGAGGAGAGATGAAGAATACAATTGGAAGAAGAATGAACAGTTTAGTAATTGAAGGTGGAAGAAACTGAGGAAGACAAAAGATAAGATGGAAGGACAGTATTGCGGAAGACTTGAGAGAAAAGTAACTGAATGAGTACGATAAGTAAAACAGAAATGAGTGGAATAAGAAAATCAAGAATAGCGACCCGTAACGAATGGGAAAAGCTAATGTCAGTGTCAAGTGCAATTAGTGCGATAGTTTGTTTATGAAATAATTTTATTGGAAATATGGAATGCATAAGATTGACGGAAGGTAATGTGCTGGCCATATCACATTTTTTTATTTTATAACATATTGTAGGTTTACAATACCTGTCGCCCTTTCCATTGTGATATATATAAGTATTGTATTTAACATTTCTTGTACACACAAAAAAATCTAATTACACCTTATCTTTACATATATTTACGTATTTTCTATAATTTTAAATTCATTCTATGAGCAGGTTTTCTTCATTTCTTCTAAATGTTCGATTTTCCAATTCATTAACAGAATTAGCGGTATTTCTGAAGGGTTCATGTAATATACCTATAATTTTAAATATATAATTAATAATACCATAAGAAATATTAAATATCGTTCCTAGAAAAAGCCTGCAGTACTATCTCTGAATTTTTGACACTGACATTAGTGACATTTATGTATCAATTACACACATTTAAATTTCTCAAGTAGTTACCATGGAGATGTTTGGGCTGTGAGCAGGCAGATTTATTACAACAGATTATTTTATAAATTATATTTCTATATCTTTAAATCTATACAGGGTGTCCCTTAACTTCGAGCAAAAACTTTAAGGGCATATAGTACTGACCAAAATGAATAAAAAAGCTTCATCAACATAGGAATGATCTTCAACTGTTTCCGAGAAAAGCGAAAAATCTAAGAAAAACTGACAAAGATAGCGATCGAATAAAATTTTGTCTATGTCAGTAAAAAGACTATAAAAAACAATAAAATTTTATATGAAACATTTTTCTCAATTTCTTATAGTTACGTAGTTATATGAAAATTAAATATTGACCAAGGTCGCCACAACATTTCACTTTTGATTTTTATAAAATAACAAAAGGCCATCTAAGATTACCTCTCAAAGGTAAACAAAAAGTCTCAATTAATCAAAATCGTAATTCTTATAGTTTTCGAGATAGCAAAGGTAAATCTCGTAAAAACTCATTTTTCACTGCGTTATATCTGGGAAACTATTAAAGATCGGACACATTTTGACTGAGCTTTTTTTACTCATTTTGATCAGTATTATATGCCCTTAAAGTTTGTGCACCAAGTTAAGGGACACCCTGTAGAAGATATAATAAAAAAATTATATATATCGGATAGAGAAATTTGTTTTTACTTCCTTGTACGTAAGTAAAGGAAGTATTGTAATCGCGAAAAATTTCGGTTTTCAGATTTCAGCGGAAATATCCATTTTGGACATCCCTGAATCCATTTTGACTAATTTCGTCGTGACGTCTGTACGTACGTACGTCCGTACGTACGTACGTATCTCGCATAACTCAAAAACGGTAAGCCGTAGAAAGTTGAAATTTTGTATTTAGGACTCCTATGACATCTAGTTGTGCACCTCCCTTTCTGGTTATTACACAATTTCCAGAAGTGGTACTTTACATGAAGTCTATAATAGATTTTAATGAAAAACTGTTTTAAAATATAATCCAAAACTTTTCAAATTTGGTATACAAGATTTTTATGTCAATCGAAATAACATAATAGATTTTGGTTAAAATAGGCTAACCGGAAGTGGTACATTATTTGAAGTTGTTAACAGTTTTTCTTGAATAAAATGATTTTATTTTGATTTTAGAAACAAATGCTTCAAATAAAAGTTTTAGAGAATTAATTTCTGCATCTAGCACATCAAGTATTATTAAATTAGCCCCTTTGCATAAGCGAGATATGTAAATTTAAAAATTATATACTTTTTGTTTTTGTAATAAAGCATGCTATGGATAAGGACAAAAACATAAAAAAAATTGTTCGTCAAATTACGTTAAATACGTGCAATTTTATAATTCGTACAATAACAAATATTATATTTTTATTATGAAATTAGTCATATTCATTGTTGTACTCAAATATTTCTTTGTTGTAATCAAAACTCTCTTTAAAAAGAACCGGGTTAGATTATGGTCACTATATATCTTACTGTTTTGAAGTTAAAATTAATATTTTGTAATTTATTTATTAAAAAAATATGTATAGTTTAATAATCGTACAAGGAAGTCATGTGGTGTCCACATCAGATTTTTTAATATTTGTAATAACATAAATTTTCAAAAAAGAATATTTAGATTTTCGTTAAAACACTACTACTTCCGGTTATCCATTTATTACCAGAACCTATTCAACTCTTCCCATTACTGTTTCATTGAGGAATCCGTAGTTACATAGGTCTTTAGTCTTATACAATTTGAGAAATCGAACCTCCAACAACCCCACACACGCACACACATACACACACATAGACATTATCGTAAAAATGTTATAATCGGATTGTAGGGACCTTAAAACGTGCTTATTCACTAAAATCTGGATATGCGATTTTTAGCATGAATCCAATCTTAGCGAGAAGTAAAAAGTAACAAAACTTCTAGTCTAACAAAACGCCAAAACCAAATAACAGAAACGAACATGTTTCAAAATGCTGGGTTCTTTGCAGGGGGCAGGGACGAGGTAACCGCGTAGATAAGAGTAGTCTACTTCATTTAAAAGGAAGAACGGTAGGGTAGTGCTGTATAGTACTACACCTGTATGTAAAAGGAAAGCACCTAAGTTGTAACGTTTGAGTTTGACAGATGACATATTTCATAAAGTCTTAATTGATTTGATCCAACATAAATTTACAACTATTCGTATACTTCTATATCTTCTAATTTCATTAGAAACCCATAATTTCAAACCAACACCCCTTTATCAATCAGTAGTACCGACCTTTAGGAGTAATACCCTCATAAATAACCATTCCATAAATTCCCTAGTCACACACGACTGCTAGGTAATTATAAATTTCAGCAACAGGTAGTTAGCTGAAAGTTGCGCATGGTAACTGCACATAATCTTCCCGCTCATTACCACTGACCGTTGCCAGGGCAAGAGTTACCCACACTTACCCACTGTTAGACTACTTACATATGAGGAACATAAGAGACGCCAGGGGAATGGTGATTATGTTTATAAAGTCAATTAAGATTTAGAAATAAGGTAATTAAGTTTGGGAATTAAGGTGGAGTGTTTGTTTAAGATATTTTAGGGGTGAATAGCTTTACAACAACTGGCCAAAGATAACCACATCGCTTTGTGGTGGGTACCGGGGCATGAGAGAGTTCTAGGCAATGAAAAATATTACTCAATATTATCTCAACTGTTTTCACAGCCTGCCTGATATTATGGCTTAGCATGTTAATTATCCATAATTTTTTCTCACGTTTTTGTAATATACATATTTCTTCACCAAAAATGCAAGAATGTCATTGAATTCCTATCCCACTACGCAGCAAATTTTGACGAAGGATTTGCATTTATATACTTACAAAATCCAAATAACACGAGAATTAAAGCTTACAGACCGTCATCAGCTTCGTGTTTGTCGAACGGATGCGTGAACAAGGAATTGATTTTTCAAAGAAAATCATCCTTAGTGACGAGGCGCATTTTCACTTCTGAGGATTTGTAAACAAGCCGAAATTGAATCAGCATTTATTACTGATTTGTTGTTATACTTATGCATGCAGAGTGAGAGGAGGAATCTGCCAAACTTCGGAAGTGGATACTACACATAAATATATGACAAAAAAACCCAAAAGTTTTAATCCATTTTTTTTTTGTTTTCGAGATACAGGATCTCTGTTTGTCACCTATCTTCTAATTATCTAACTCGTTCTTTATACAGAATGTTTCACAACTTATATATAAGAATATAGCGACCACTAACAAATGGGAAAAGCTAAAGAAGTTTGCATTATAATTTTACTGGAAATATAGAAACTTTTCCAAGGAACTAGCTATATGGAATTTGAAAAAAATACATAGAATTAATGGAAGGTAATGTGCTGGCCACATCAGTTTTTTTTTTTAATTTACCTTCAAAACTAGGGAGGTTATTCTGCCGCAACCTGTGCAGGGTGGTTTTGAACTTAATGTCATAAATTTAAGGGTAAGTATCACGACATGTGTAGATTACGAAACAGAAAGAAAGAAGAAAACTACCCTGTATATGCCCTTAAGTTATGAAACATCTGTATAATTACCATTATATGCACATAAGTATAAAAAATAAAAAATAGAGATAAATGAAATTAAAATTATTTAGCGAGAGATAATGAACTATCATATTTTTTATACCCGGAAATTAAAAACATGCATTAAAAATGTAAAGAAAAACTCTGACATTTTGAATTAGTAACTAGATATGCCATTAACGAAGTCCATTTTAATTATGAAAATAATGCTGAACCTGCATATTACTCTCCCTATTCCTACCTACATTTCATGTATTATTTTTCCCGCACTACTATTAATCATAGTCCATCCCCGTTCTAGCCATGTTGGTCGCATCATTAAAACCACGTTCTAGACAAGACAACAAGAGCTAGAGGAGTGGAAACGCAGAAACCTGTCAAGGAATACTAATGCGTGCAGTGGCAGCCAGCGCCTCTGCTGCCAGAATACGGAATCACGCCTGTAAACAATTACAGGTTGTGTTGTGAGGTTATGTTGCGGGAGGGGATGCTTGCAACGTCAATGTCACACAAAGAGGTTAATAATGTTTGAAAGATTGTTTGAACAGGATTTGTTGGTTTTTCTACAAGTGAAGTGGAAGTTATAAGAAAATGGAGAACTATAGGAAAGAATAACAATTTTTACAATCGAAAAATATCCATTCAATAAATATATTTTATTTGAAATCGTCACTAACGTGCAAATGCAATGTTGCCAACCTAATAATAATTATTGTACAAGATAATTTGGGTAGGTGCATCATGTACAATAATAAATTTGTAATACCTCTCGCCACTTGCGTTTTTGTTTACATAAGTATAGGGCGCGAGCAGTCATGTGCCATTGTTTAGTAATTATGTACATAGATGTCAAATGTCAGAATTTATCATTAAAAATTTCAATATTTTCTAAATTCACGTAGTTAATTTGTCACCAGGAGTGTGGAATTTACTTGTCGAGAAAAATAAACTACATAGAATTGAAAAATCACTAAATTTAGAATGAAATGACATTTAACATCATAATTACTAGATATCATTCAGACACGGGCCCCCATATCTGTTTGTCAAGGCCTACAAAGTCACGTGACTGCTCGCGGCCTATTGTATTTAACATTTTATTGTATACCTACAAACTACAATACGTAGTTATACCCCAAATGTATTCGTACCATCTGAAAAAAAAATATATTAACAGCAAGAAGAAATATTTTTTTAGATTACAATAGTTAAGACTATATTTGGGCATTTTTACCTTCCGTCACCTCTAGGTAAGGAAGGTATTGTCTTTGGTCAAAAAATTCGGTGGTGAGTTTTCATTGAATAAGCACGTTTTAGGGTCTTTACAATACGATTTTACTATTTTTACGATGATGTCTGTATGTTTGTGTGTGTGTGTGTGTGTGTGTGTGTTCGTATGTGCGTGTGTGTGTGTATGTGTGTATGTGTGTGTGTATGTAACCGCCTTTCATGCACGATATCTCCAATACAAGAATTCCAAAAATTACAATTCTTGCGTATTCCTATTCCTTACAACCATATGCAGACTTGTTTAGATTTTGGTTATAATTGGTCAACCGGAAGTACCCTCATTTGAAGATTTTAACAGTTTTTCTTGAAAAACTCAGTTAAATGTTATTATAACTTAAAGAATATATTATTATCTATACGATTTGATTGCATATTATATTTGTTATTCAACAGATATAGAGTTAAAGAAGAATAAAGATAATAAATTTGATATAAATTTCATAATTCAGCCAGCTATGCTAACTTAACCATGGAAACTGCTAATATATTCAGGTAATTCAAATTGACAGATGTCAGTATCAATAAAATGTAAATCAATGAAAGAAAAAGCGAAGTAACTCTAATGTTAGAAGTTTCTAGATATAAGAGAGACTATTACATTGGTTTGAACATGTTATGAGGAGAGATGAATATATTAATAGAAGGTGGAAGAAACATAGGAAGACCAAATATAAGATGAAAAGACTGTATTGCAGAAGACTTGAGAGAAAAGGAACTGAATGAGGACGACACGGAAAACAAAAATGAGTGGAAGAAGAAAATAAAAAATAGCGACCCCCTAACGAATGGGAAAAACTAAAGAAGAAGATGTCAGTGTCTAGTGCAATTTGCATAGTTTGTTTATGAAATAACTTTACTTTATTTTACTATGGGGCCGCGTGCAGTAACATGATTTTGCTGACTTTGGCAAGCAGATATGGGGACCTGTGTCAAAATCAAAATGACAGCAATTAATTATGTCCATAACTGACAAGTGTTATAATTTTTCATTCAAAATTTCATATTTTTTTTATTTCATGTGGTTTGTTTGTTATCAGGAGTATGGAATTCAGTTGCCGAGAAAGAGAATCACATAATACCAAAAATTTAGAATCTTTCGCAAGAAAATTTATCTATGGAATTTGTACATAATACACAGGATTGACGGAAGGTATTGTGCTGGCCACATCAGATTTTTTTATTTTATGTATTAATAAAGTGTACCTACTGGATTTAAATATAATGTTATTACCTAAATTTATCATTTAATAATAATCTACTGGCAATATATGACAACAGACACGTGCTAATTTTTGTAGTTCGAACAGTAAACAATACAATATTTATGTTAGTATTATTTGTAAAACTGAAGGTAAAGGAAACTGACAATATATTCAATTAATTATTATTATAAAGTGATATTTATTTATTAAAGTACCACCTACAATTATATTAAAAACAATAATAAATAAACCTCTGGATGCTATGATTATTACTCCAATTCAACAAATTTTGATATGGTGTATTAATACAGTGTATAGAACTTGAATACATTGCTTATAATAAAATTTCATGGGTTTAATAATAATTTATTTGCAAATAAACTATTGTCTGCATGTGACAAATGTTTTCGTCTTTAATAATTTTTATTAAAGCAATAAAATTTAAGATGGCAATTAATTGAGTATATTGCCAGTTATCCTTATCCTCAGTTTTATAGATAATACTAAAATAAATATTGTATTATTTACTGTTGGAACAATTAATGTTGGGACTTGTCTTTTGTCATATATTTGCCCGTAGGTTATTGTTTAAATGATAAATTTAGTTAATAACATTGTATTTAAATCCAGTACACATTATTAATACATAAAATATAGTCTTAACTATTGTAATCTAAAAATTTATTTCTTCTTGCTGTTAATATATTTTTTCAGAGGGTACGAATACATTATATATATATATATATATATATATATATATATATATATATATATATATATATATATATATATATATATATATATATACATATATATATATATATATATAAATTAATCGGATTGTAGGGACCTTAAAACGTTCTTATTCATCAAATAATGGATATGCGATTTTTATCTTGAATCCAATACCTCTCTTAGTGAGACGTAAAAAAGTGTAGTAGCAGAATCTACATGTTAAGGCTAAAAACTTATCGTATGACCTCGTATGACTTATTGGGACTCAAAGGGTTAAATGGAGATAAGACAATTTTTCTATAACTTTTGTATTTATTTGTAATAAATAAATATTTCATAACGGCATATTACACATTGCTGAGGGTGCCAATCTGTTTTGTACACAGATACCGGTAATGATGGAATATTTGTACCGCGCGAGCTCTTATCAGGCGTCACCTCACGGGCACTCAAATCCCCAAACCTTATTAAGAGTCGAACCTGGAATCTTCACTAGTCGTAATACTGTACGAGAAATACAGTAAAACCATTTAATTCATCCAACAAAATTGACTTGTTTAACAAATCTTGCGATCCCTCATCGTTGTTAATTAACTGTTGTGTACCTCGCCCCAGTTCTCAACTATTTACTTTCCCTTAACATTCACACAACTTTCCCTGTTAGTCATAACCTCTAGCGGACCACTCTTAATTACATATCAAACACAAACACCTCTGAAGCTCTGAAGAGGGACTTGAACTCACCCTCGGCTTCAGAGAAATGCCAGGGGATTCTCACTGCCTGTCCCTTGGCATGTGAGGATAGCGAGAGGATACAACGAAATAGAATACGAAGTGGAGGGAGGGAGGATATCAATGGGTTCTATTATTGAATTGAAGATAAAGGATATTGAAGATAAATTTGAAAATTGTTACATAAGTGCTATATTCTACATAAGTATATATTAATGTATACAAGGTGTTTCCTTGATAACAAATAGGAAAAAAATGTTATATATAAAGAATAATCAAGAATAAGGGACTAATTTATCAATAAAAACGAAACGAAAATTTAACTAGTGGTTCTCAAACAATGGAACAAAATTATATTTTATTAAATGGTATCATACATAATTTTTTAATCCATTAGTTAAATATTTTTTTTGATTTCAGTGATATAAATATTGTACAGGGTTGTAGAACAATTATTACGAGAAAAATGGTATTAAAAATTAGAAATAATGTAACAAAAATGGCTATACTTCTAGTTTCAACTAGGCAACAGTCTTATCAATAGTTAGATACTGCATAGTCTATTTCAATATTGTAACATTATTTCTAATTTTAAAAAAATCTGATGTGGACACCACACGACTTCCTTGTACAATTATTAAACTATACATATTTTTTTAATAATTAAATTACAAAATATTGACAGGCTTAAGCCAAGCCCGAGAAATATTTTGATATAGAACAAAAACTAATTCATTTACTACTATCATTCTTAAATTAACATTAATCTAACCCGGTTCTTTTTAAAGAGAGTTTTGATTACAACAAAGAAATATTTGATTACAACAATGAATATGACTAATTTCACAATAAAAATATATTTGTTATTGTACGAATCATAAAATTGCAAGTATTTAACGTAATTTGACATGAACTTTTTTTTATGTTTTTGTCCTAATCCATAGCAAGCTTTATTACAAAAACAAAAAGTATATAATTTTTTAATTTACATATCTCGCTTATACAAAGAGCTAATTTAATAATACTTGATGTGCTAGACGCAGACATTAATTCTCTAAAACTTTTATTTGAAGCATTTATTTCTAAAATCAAAATAAAATCATTTTATTCAAGAAAAACTGTTAACAACTTCAAGTAATGTACCACTTCCGGTTAGTCTATTTTAACCAAAATCTATTATGTTATTTCGATTGACATAAAAATCTTGTATACCAAACTTGAAAAGCTTTGGATTATATTTTAAAACAGTTTTTCATTAAAATCTATTATAGGCTTCATGTAAAGTGCCACTTCTGGAAATTGTGTAATAACCAGAAAGGGAGGTGCACAACTAGATGTTTTAGGAGTCCTAAATACAAAATTTCAACTTTCTACGGCTTACCGTTTTTGAGTTATGAGAGATACGTACGTACGTACAGACGTCACGACGAAATTAGTCAAAATGGATTCAGGGATGATCAAAATGGATATTTCCGCTGAAATCTGAAAACCGATTTTTTTCGCGATTACAATACTTCCTTTACTTACGTACAAGGAAGTAAAAATATAAAATAAATATATCATCACGGCATATTACCTATTGCTGGCTGTGCCAATCTGCTCTGCACACAGATTTCGGTAATGATGATAACATATTTGTACAATGCGGGCGTTTACCAGGCGGACACTCATTGTTGGCGTGGAGAGTCAGGGAATCAATTTTAAGCCATTTAAAATTCAATATTTGGCGTCTATACTAAACTACTCCTAAAAAAAATCTGTTGTGGCCAGCACAATACCTCTCGCCACTGTCTTTTTTTGATTACATAAGTATAGGTCGCGAACAGTCATGTTTCATTGATGGCCTTGACAAGCAGACGTGGGGGCCCGTTTCAGAATGATAATTATTAATTATGTACATAAATGTCAGAACTTTTCATTAAAAATTTCAAGATTTTCTAAATTCACGTAGTTAATTTGTCATCAGGAGTGTGGAATTTACTTGTCGAGGAAAATAAACCACATGGAATTGGAAAATCATTAAATTTAGAATGAGAAATTATGATATATGACATCTATGTACATAATTACTAGCTATAATTCTGACATGGGCTCCCATATCTGCTTGTCAAGGCCAACAAAGTCACATGACTGCTCGCGCCCTAATGTATTTAACATTTCTTGTATACTTACAGTCTACATCAAAAATTCTACTTATATGTATTCCATATATTTAGATTTTTTAAATTATTCCATATATTTAGATTTTTTAAATTTAAAGTCATTCTATGAAGAAATTTTGTCCAACCTTTCTTTCTCGAGATGATTCCAAATCATTGTCAGAAATAACAGTATATATGAAGGGTATGTGTAATATACCTATAAATATTTAAGTATTAATGCATTTAGAAATAATATAATGTATGTACTTACCAGAAAAAGTGTTTAGTAATGTCTCCGGATTTCTGACACTGACATTTATCTGTCAGTTACAAACAATTTCAATTTTCATGGCATTCTTTCGGTTGTAAAATTAATTACAACATTATTTTATATATTATATTCCTTTTATCTCTAAATCTATAAAATATGTATAAAAATATTTAAATGTATCAGAAAGAGAATTTATTTTTCTTTAATATTATCTAGAAAAATTTTCAAAAAATAATATTTAGAAGATTTTTTTTCAAGAATCTTCTACTTCCGGTTGTCCAATTGTTACCAAAACCTTTTCAGATCTTCCCGGGAATGTCCGATTGGGAAATACGTTGTTAAACAAATTTTAAGTCTTATAGTTTTTGAGTAACCGTCCTTCCAACATCCCACACACACACACACACACACACACACACATCCACACACACACACACACACACACACACACACAGACATCATCGTAAAAATGTTAAAATCGGATTGTAAGGACCTTAAAACGTGCTTATTCAATAAAATCTGGATATGCGATTTTTAGCATGAATGCAATACCTCTCTTAGCGAGAGGTAAAAAGTATTTTTCTTAAAATAAGAAGTAGAAAATAAAAACATATAGCATTATATTTATAACATAATAATCTGCTGAATTGGCTGATGGCTATAATTTGTTGTATTACCTTATGTGATTTGTTCTTACCGCTTAAAATTATTTTAAATTTTTATATTTCTAGTAGTATATACAATCATTTCACAAAGATGTTATGTAAATTTTATTTGACACTGACATCTGTCAATTAGTAATACAGTAGAACCCCGGTGAACCGAACTCGGGTCAACCGAAGCCCGGGTTAACCGAAACAATTCCACGTATAATTATCAGTTCCACGAATGATTATGTAGCCCCACTTACTGTTCGGCTCCTTCATTCCACAGGCGGGCTGTAGCGACAGGAGCTCGCACGGGGCTCGCAAATGAATAGTAGAGTGGAACGTAGGTTTTTTGTGTGTGTCTTTACGTATTGTTGTGAGATGGCATCTAAGCGGAAGCGTGTTGTGATTTCTATTGCGGATAAATTAGTTGCTATCAAAGAATTTGAAAACTTATGTACATACTGTACTGTATCTAAAAACTGTAACTACATATGAATATTATGTAATGTACATTGTTTCAAAAAAATTCATTTCCCCTACACACCCATTTTAGTACATATGTAGGCTATTTTTAGATGTTAATGGGTTAACCGAAAAAATCGTTATCCGAAACGGCTGCGCCCCCTTTATTTCGGTTAACCGGGGTTCTACTGTATTTGAATATTCTTATGGTGCAGATTTTAGCTGCATTAGGTTGCAAGATATTTCTGTATAATTCTTTATCTCTAAATTCTTTGAATACGAAGAAAAAAAGTATAGTTAAATCGAATAGACAATAATATATTCTTTTATTTATAATAACGTAATAGGTTGTGATTAATTACTATTTGTCGTATAATTCGACATCTTTCAATAGTGAATGTAAACCTGGACATTGAATTGTCAACAAAATCATCATCATGTTAACTACCGTCCATACAGTTAAATTTGCAGTTTGTACATATTGTTCTCTATGGAATCATCATATTTACAAAATACAATACGAATACAAATCTGTTTCGACTATAACAATAATAATTATAAATAAAACAATTCATTTCAGTGAATAAACTGCAAGCGCAAGCATTGAATAGTTGACAATAAATAACAATGTTTGTTGAAGGCAATTAAAGCTGTGCAATAATAGCATGTAATTGTTTACAATACATGTACGAGTATTTGTGTTGGAAAATATAGAATTCAAAACATAATTACATGCATATGTAGATTTAAAATTTGCAAGATTTGAAATTATGTGAACATTGTAAGGTCCGAGCGTCTTCGCTTTACCCCTTACCACACCCCCACTACAGGTCTACCGTCTAGATGCTACTTAGGGTATATTCAAAAAATAATAAATTTTAACCATAGTTAACCGAAAGTGTTCCAAAAATATCAAAAGATGTAAATTGTGGATTAATGAAACATGATACCGGTTAAAGTGGTTGCAACCAGCGTAACCATTCTTTTAGCTCGGTTACGCCGGTTACGTATATCTATCCTTTTCTAAAATAAATGTCGGATTATATTTACGTATTTACCCAAAACTTCTGCCACAAGTGGTAGTCTTTTTACCTTCCGTCACCTATAGGTAAGGAAGGTATTGTCTTTGGTCAAAAAAATCGGTGGTGAGTTTCCATTGAATAAGCACGTTTTAGGGTCTTTACAATACGATTTTACTATTTTTACGATGATGTCTGTATGTGTGTGTGTGTGTGTTCGTATGTGCGTGTGTGTGTGTGTATGTGTGTATGTGTGTGTGTGTGTATGTGACCGTTTTTTCCTGCACGATATCTCCAATACTAGAATTCCAAAAATTACAATTCTTGCGTATTCCTCTTCCTTACAACCATATGCAGACTTGATTAGATTTTGGTTATAATTGGTCAACCGGAAGTACCCTCATTTGAAGATTTTAACAGTTTTTCTTGAAAAACTCAGTTAAATGTTATTATAACTTAAAGAATATATTATTGTCTATACGATTTGATTGCATTTTATATTTCATATTTAACAGATATAGGATTAAAGAATAATACAGATAAAAAAATTCATATAAATTTCATAATTCAGCCAGCTATGCTAACTTAACCATGGAAACTGCTAATATATTCAAGTAATTCAAATTGACAGATGTCAGTATCAATAAAATGTAAATCAATGACAGAATAAGGGAAGTAACTCTAGTGTTAGAAGTTTCTGGATATAAGAAAGACGATTACATTGGTTTGAACATGTCATGAGAAGCGATGAATATATTAATAGAAGGTGGAAGAAACATAGGAAGACCAAATATAAGATGAAAAGATTGTATTGCAGAAGACTTGAGAGAAAAGGAACTGAATGAGGAAGACACGCAAAACAAAAATGAGTGGAAGAAGAAAATAAAAAATAGCGACCCCCTAACGAATGGGAAAAACTAAAGAAGAAGAAGTAGATGTCAGTGTCAAGTGCAATTTGCATAGTTTGTTTATGAAATAACTTTACTGGAAATATAGCATCTTTTGCAAAAAAAAATATGTATAGGGCGCGTGCCTTTGGCAAGTAGATATGGGAACCCGTATCAAAATGACAGCAATTAATTATGTCCATAACTGACAAGTGTCATAATTTTTCATTCAAAATTTCATGATTTTCTTATTTCATGTGGTTTGTTTGTTATCAGGAGAATGGAATTCAGTTGCCGAGAAAGGGAATCATAAAATACCAAAAAATTAGAATCTTTTAGAAGAAAATTTATGTATGGAATTTGTACATAATACACAGGATTGACGGAAGGTATTGTGCTGGCCACAACAGATTTTTTGTGTTTGTACACATTAATGCAATTGTTAGTTTATTAAGCAACTTGATTTTCGTTATATAAAGAATATATTTTTATTTTACATACATTTTATATGTATACAATATACAGAATTTATATTATTTTTGTATTAAATACCAAATGGCAAGTAGAAGCTGCAATTCGGCTTCTTTTTTTGGGCGACCTCTTAAGAAAACGAGAGATGTTAAATTGCCTCCATTGAAATTTAATAAAAAATAAAGTGTTTCTATTCATCCGGAAATGTGATCGAAATACCTCGTCACTGTAATTATTTCAACATATTCTTCTATTCTAGGTCTCTTCCCTCACGAAAATAAACAATAATTCAATAATATAATAGATATTTCGCAAAATTAATGATTTTTAAATTGCTTTTTATAATAACTGTGTAACTATTTGCTTTATTTGTTCATCATCACTGCTTTCATCACTACTTGTTAAAAGCAATAAATCCATAAATAAAACGTTTTCGTTCATTGTCCGAAATAATTTAGAGTTGCCGCTACTATCATATGATCTAGGTTTAGAGGTTATGTTATAATTTTGAGAATCGACTGAAACCGAAGTGTTTCATTAAAAATAGTCACGTGACTGCAACCAGTCCGTTACCAGAACCGTGGTTTCAGTTTTTATATTTTATTTTTGGAATATACCCTTAAGGTATAGTTTGGTTAAAATTATTTGGCGATTGGCTTCTCAGCAGGTATTCCGCAAGAGGATTAAAAAAATTATTTATTACAATATAAACACTTATATATAAACAGTTATATCGCGGAACCATTTTACCCAAAATTAATTGAAATTTAAAGTATATTTCAAATGAAATATAATTTATCTACTCTCCAAGTTTTAAAACAATTGATCACGCGGTAGCTGAAATATTTGTAATTAAATTTGGCCTTTTTAACACGTGAAGAATAGGAAATGGCTAAATAAACAACATTTTAAATTATAACTTCTATATCCATACGGACTATTTAATCGAAAAACTAGTATGTTATAGTAGACTAATTAACGGATTTTCTATAAAAAATTGAAAACTATTTATTACCCAGATTTAATTTTATTGCCTCTAGAAAATTATAGTCTGAAGATACGATAAATAGGTAGAATTATACTTCACAACCATGTATAAGAGTTCCAGATAGAGTATCAGTTAACAACGCCCAGTGTGGTATTAGCGAATAGGAAGTGTTCTTTGGTTAAAGGAATTTCAAACGTAGATTTGAAGGAAATATTTTTTATATTGGTATTTTACATGGAAAGCATGAAAACTTTAAACAGTATAATACTACTTTTGTAATTTTAAGAAAGAAATATATCAATTTGTTTTACAGTTCCGATTTGTAGTTTAGAGCTAGTATTATATCTAATCATATCTCATTACTTTTATAACAGAATGTACCAATAAATGTGGGAAAATTTCAAAAATGAACTTATTTTTTTGTCTAGAAAAAGATGAGACACCACCCACAGACGTTTTTTATAACGTTATTATTATTAATTTGAAATAATTATTTTTTTGATAGTGTTATTTATCTGTCAGTTACATACATTTGAAATATGAACTGTGTAACTAAGAAATTGTGTTTATCTTTAAAATATAGACTCCGGGATTTATAAAATTGATTATTTTATTAATTTATGTATAAAATATATAGAAAATTATTAGTGCGTACCTGTACAAAATTCAATAATCTTTAATTTTTATAGTAACATAAATCGCGAAAATTGACATTTAAAGATATTTTTGGAAGAAAAACTACTTTAAGCTTCAAGTAAAGTGCGATTTCTGGTTATCCAATTTATACCAAAATCTAATGGCTTCTTTACATATTAGAATAAGGTCGAAATACAAGGTTTCAAAATTTTCCGAATGATGGTATTTGGGATAGTGTCCAGAAGATCCACATTCTTACACATACACATACACATACACATACACATACACATACACATACACATACACATACACATACACATACACATACACATACACATACACATACACATACACATACACATACACATACACATACACATACACATACACATACACATACACATACACATACACATACACATACACATACACATACACATACACATACACATACACATACACATACACATACACATACACATACACATACACATACACATACACATACACATACACATACACACACACACACACACACACACACACATACATACATACATACATACACACACACATGCACACCCATAGACATCATTGTGAAAATGTTAAAATCGAATTATATGGACCTAGAAACGTGGTCATTTATCAAAATCTCGATATGGAATTTTTAGCATGATCTCTTACCAAGGGTAGCGGGAGGTAAAAATCAGCAAAATTTATATTTTAATATTTGTCTAGTGACTTATGCATTTTTCAGGAAAACAAAAATACATTTTTAAAATGGCCTGCTAAAGGAGCTATGTTACCAGGCTGGTTTGAAAAGTCCGTGCAATGTGCAAAGTTCAAGATATGGCAACACTGGTACGTATCGAGGTTATGTTTAGTTAGTGACATGTCTTGAAAAAACGCTCACCAAGTTTCATCCAGATTGGTCTATTTCTCTGTATTTGACGTTCGTTTAAACTGAGAAAGTCGAGTGATTTTCAAAAAATGGAAGAAAAATAATTTCGTGTGTTGATCAAACATTATTTTATGAAAGGAAATTCGCCTCAGAAGACTAAGGAGAAGCTTGATGAACATTATGGTGAATCTGCACCTTCGATTAGAACAGTTTATAAGTGGTTTCAAAATTTTCGGAGTGGGCATATGAGCACAAGTGACGCTGAATGTCCTGGACGCCCTGTCGAGGTCACTACCCCAGAATAATCCTCATCGACTATTTGGAAAAGGGTAAAACTATAACAGGTGCATACTATTCATCGTTATTGGACCGTTTGAACGCCGAGCTGCAAGAAAAACGTCCTCGATTGGTCCACAAAAAAGTATTTTTTCATCACGACAGCGCACCAGCTCACTCATCTGTGTTTGTAGCCGCAAAATTGATGGAATTAAATTTCCAACTTGTTCCACATCCTCCCTGTTCTCCAGATTTGGCTCCTTCGGTCTACTACTTGTTCCCCAATATGAAGAAATGGTTGGCGGGAAGAAAATTTTATTCAAACGAGGAGGTGATTGCAGAAATGAAAGCCTATTTTGCAGAGCGGACCAATCTTATTATTTGGAAGGGATCAACAAACTGGAGCAGCGTTGGACGAAGTGTATAAGTCTAAAAGGAGACTATGTTGAAAAATAATAAAAAAATATCCTGAAAAATTAAGTAGTTTTCATTTTTGCACTGACTTTTCAAACCACCCTCGTATAGCTTTGCCATTAAAAACTAAAGAGCTAAAATGTACTTTTTTGAAATTTATGAGTATTAGAGTATTAGAGATAGGAGTATTCCCTTTTATATTTCAAATACCGCATAAATAAAATATATGTAGGTACTCCCATTGGTTGGTTATGATGAATTGTATATATCAGGTTATTAGTTATTCCCAACTCGTGTATTTAATATTTTTCCGATAATCCATGTCGAGATAAATCCACAGATATAAAACAATAACATGCATTAATGCTCGATTTGATAAAAGTGCATGTGTAAAACACACATTCACATTGGTGGCCCACCACAAATTTAATACATGCGTTGGGATCATCGAAGCGTAAACCAGCCCTTTGTCAGCCGTGTTCAAATTGTCTAGCAGGCCATGAACCTCCCCGTTAAATTGACGATCGAGGCCGTCGATCCATTACCAACACTATTTATATTATTTAATTAAATTCACCAGAATGAACGCAATAGTTTATTCACTGGTTACATTTCAAACCAGTCATCATTGGAAGGTGGTTAATAGGACAGGAGATACAAACCAACATAGAGTAAGGTTAAAGGGTGATTAATTAAGGTGGAATCTAGGCAGAAATAAATTCACTATCAGGAATAATAATAGACTTCCTTGTTATTAAACCCTTGTAATTAACTATTTGCTATTGATGCAATCAAATATACGAATTATACGAAGGATACAAATTATGAATTAAATGCAAAAAAATAACCTATAGGTACATAATTACCTTAAATTATAATTTTAAAAAGAGCTTTATTGTATATAGTGTAAACAAAAAAAATCGAATTTCAGTGAATAGTGACAGGTAATAACAATTAAAATGAAAGATATTTATTTCACACTTAGACTAAGTTACCATCTTCACAATTTAACAAATACCAAAAAATTTCTACAGACTTGTTCATTGAAACACTGTTTTTGATAAAATTCACTTTGTGAACGTGAAATAGGAAATAGTTATTTACATACCAAGTGCGGGAACGTTTGATTCCTGGATGATTCCGGGAACTAAGTTCACGCACGCAAGTATAAAACTAATAATTAGTAATTTTGTATAAATAATTTTATTTATTAAAACTTTATTACATAATATACATATACACTGCTTTCTAGCTAATTTGTTTATTTTCATATAATGTATGTAAATAACTATTTATTACTCACCAAGTATTTCACTTGTACTATATAACAAATTTAAACTTAATAAACTCATTAAATTTCTTATTGTTTTGTTACAGTTTACGTTTGTTGTGTTATGTTTTACTGGCTTCCCAAGTGCCCTGGGCCCTTATTCTTGAGCGTTCGTAATTGCATTCGTATTCGTATTCGCTTTCGTTTTCATGTTAGTAGTGATAGTAGTCTGTGTTTCAAAAATAATATTATATATGTCAGTGTCAATTGTATTGTCACATTTATTCAGATCACTTACTAGTTAAGAGTTCACTTTTATCATATATTTATTAATGATTAAAAAATAATTTTTTTAACTTGTAAATGATGTGAATAATATTATTTTTGAAACACAGACTACTGTGACTACTAACATGAAAACGAACGCGAATACGAATACGAACGAAATGACGAACGCTCAAGAATACGGGCCCTGTTTCGCCGACTCCCGCCAGGCAGAAATTGTTACCAACATTGTGAATCAAATGCACTAAATTCATCATTATTTTAAAATTAAATTTTATTCAATATTCCGCCATTTTCTCTTATTATTATTAAGCGAAAAAGTGTTTGAGAAACTATACATTTTTACCTTCCGTCACCTTTAGGTAAGGAAGGTATTGTCTTTGGTCAAAAAATTCAATGATGAGTTTTTAGTGTATAAGCATGTTTTAGGGTCCCTATAATACGATTTTACCATTTTTACGATGATGTCTGTATGTATGTGTGTCTGTGTGTGTGTCTGTGTGTGTGTGTGTAACAAAAGTTCCGGATCCCATAACTTCAATACCACGATTCCAAAAATTATAATTTTTTCGTATTCCTCAAGTTTACATCCAGAAGAACAAGTGATTCGATTTTGGTTATAATTGATCAACCGGAAGTACCATCATTTGAAGATTTTAACAGTTAAATATGATTTATTGACATTTAACGTTATTACAACTTAAAGAATATATTATTCTCTATACGATTTGATTACATTTTATACTTCATATTCAATAGATACAGAGTTAAAGAATTTTAAAGAAATTTAATTTTATAATTCAGCCAGCTGTACTAACCATGAAAACTAATATATTCAGATAATCCAAATTGACAGATTTCAGTATCATTGAAAAGTAAATGAATGTGGCAGAAATGAGGATGTTGAAGTAGATGTTGGGGATGACACGGAAAGATACGGTAAGGAAATAACTCTAGTGTTACAAGTTTCTAGAAAGATACAAGAGAGACGATTACATTGGTTTGAACATGTCATGTGGAGTGATGAAGAATATATAGCAAGAAGAATGAATAGCTTAGTAATAGAAGGTTGAAGAAACAGAGGAAGACCAAAGATAAGTTGGAAGGACGTATTGCGGAAGACTTGAGAGAAAGGTAACTGAATAAGAACGACACGCAAAACAGAAATGACTGGAAGAATAAAAAAAAAATAGCGGCCCGTAATGAATGGGAAAAGCATAGTTTGTTTATGAAATAATTTTAGTGAAAATTTAGAATCATTTGCAAAGAAATTTATGTATGGATTTTATACATAATACACAGGATTGACGGAAGGTATTGTGCTGCCCACATCAGATTTTTTACACTAGTCATAATACATCCTTTATAATACGAATCCAGCTTTAATAAATTATTTTAAAAATAGAAAATGAAATACCCGACAAAATAAAATAAAAATTGAGTCTGGATTTGCAAGCTGAATATACGACGCGTAGGTAGGTATTCCTTTTGTGTTGAATAATGTCAAAAGCAACTATGATTATTTCATAAGTTCATAATGTAGAACTCTCCTCTCACAAAAACAATTTCCATCCGAGTTTGTCTAACCTCACCTCTTCATGGCCGCTAAACGTTACGTTACATTTTCCCGTCATGCAAACTGACATTTAAACACTTTTGTGTAGCACGGTAAGTCCTCGACAAGGCGCAAAAAAGCGAGGACACGACGCGTCCCTTATTATAATAAACTATTATTCTATCCGAAAACAAAGCACGATGCTTTAAAAGTGTCCAAACTTTGTAAGCAGCTTACGGAACTTTTCACATCTTCGCCTAACAACTTTGCTACTGTCACTGCCGGCCTCCCGTCCTCCCAGATACTACAAATGCACAAAAACTCATGTTCACAACAACAAACATTAAGCCAATCAGATAATTGGAGTAAATCCTCACCAAAATCCAGGATTCTAACAAACACACTCTTTATTAACTGATACTATAATTTTTGTTAGTTTATTGCCTATATTTGGGTTTTCCAACCTGGTTTTTATTTACAGATTTTAGAATGGTGAAAATGATTAGGCAGAAGACTCACGTCTTCAACCAGAAAAAATCTGTTGTGGCCAGCACAATACCTCTCGCCATTTTCATTTTATGTTGCATAGGGTGCGAGCAGTTATGTGACTTTGTTGGCCTTGGCAAGCAGATGTGCGGGCCCGTGTCAGAATGAGAGCTAGTAATATACATAAGTGTCAAATATCATAAGATTTCATTCGAAACATTATGATTTTCCAAATCCATGTGGATTATTTTTCTCGACAAGTATATTCCATACTAATGGATGACAAATAAACATTAGAATATTTTAAAATTTTGAATGAAAAATTATGACATATGACAATTGTGACATCTATGTAAATAACTACTAGCTGTCATTCTGACACGGATCCTCATATCTGCTTGCCAAGGCCAACAAAATCACATGACTGCGCCATATAAGTACACACAAATAATTGAAATTGTTTCTCTTCTTTCGTTCTATGAGAAATTTTATCCTACTATTCTAATATGTTCAAAATTCTTCAAATTCATTGACGGTATTAGCGGTATTTTTTAAGGATATATGTAATATTAACATACCTGTAATTTAAATACATAATTAATTAATAATACAACAATATATATTAAATGTACTCATACCTCCCAGAAAAATCTGACATTGACATTTTGCATTTATTTGTCAATTACAAAAATTTAAATATCGCAACTGTTTTTCGGGCAACGAGATTTATTACAACAGATTATTCTATATTATTAAATACTATATCTCCAAACCTATACGAGATATAATAAAAAATTTAAATGTGCCAGATTGAGAATTTAATTATCTTTAATATTTGCAGTTACAAATTTTCAAAAAATAATATTTAGAAATTTTGTTTTTAGAAACTACCACTTCCGGTTGTCCAATTGTTACCAGAACCTATTCAACTCTTCCCATTACTGTTAGATTGAGGAATCCGTAGTCAAACAGGTCTTTAGTCTTATAGAATTTGAGAAATCGTGTCTCCAACAACCTCACACACACACACATCCACACACACACACACACACACACACACACATCCACACACACACACACACACACATCCACACACACACACACACAGACATCATTGTAAAAATGTTAAAATCGGATTCTATGGACCTTAAATCGTGCTTATTCAATAAAATCTGGGTATGCGATTTTTAGCATGAATCCAATACCTCTCTTAGCGAGAGATAAAAAACCTTATAAAAAGAAATATAACTTGTAGAAATTATTAGTTGGTATTTATTTTTTAAAAAAATTGTTGTGGTCACCACAATACCATCCGTCAATCCTGTGTATTATGTATAAATTCCGTACATAAATTTTCTTGCAAAAGATTCTAAATTTTCAGTAAAATTATTTCATAAAAAAACTATTCAAATTGCACTTGACACTGACATCTTCTTCTTCTTTAACTTTTCCCATTCGTTAGGAGTCGCTATTTTTATTATCTTCTTCTTCATTTCTCCTCATGACATTTTCAAACCAATGTAATCATCCCTCTTGTATCTTTCTAGAAACTTGTAAAACGAGAGTTATTTCCTTACCTATGTTTCCGTGCCTTCCGCAACATCTACTTCAACAAAAAAATTTTTTTTCAAAAAGACGCGAACACGTTCGCTGCCGGTAATTTTGGGTTAACTTTGCTAGAGGCCATTTATGTTTTTCGGAATCAATGATGTCACAATTGTTCGAAATGCTTATAAATACTAAATAAAATCTAGTCTCAGCATATTTACGAACCAAAATCAAATTTGACTGCTTGCGCCAAATGGCGACGTAAAATATTAAGCGTGCCGCCTTAAGGCGTCGGCGGCAGCGAACGTGTTAAGTAAAAAATTCAGAAATTTCTTCCACATGCGCAAAACTAAGAAATACAAAACAAAAAGGAACCAGACAGTGGGAAAAATATTATTTGAAATTTCCTAAAAATTGTTTTACGTGTTCAAGGTTATTTTTAAAATTTGTGTGACTATTCTCTCCGCTATTTAAGTTAATATATAAGTTTCTTTTAATAATCTTTGGTTTTTATTGACGACCTTATCAACAATCCTAGCCCTGTTAAAATCAAAGGCTAAAACAGGGCTAGCAACTCCGAAATTAAGGGAAATGATCGTTTTTATACTGATAATATTGCAGTCCCTAATAATGTCAGATATAAACAAAAGGCCAAATTCGCAGATAAGGTGTTGGTATGGTGCGTTATTTTCACAAGGGGTGTACCCAGGCCTTATGTGGGCCGAGCAAGGTGCAACCCTGGATAGTGAAGAACATAAATCTTTGAGAAAGGCATTATTTAAAAAGAAACATCGTTTTCAAATAAACTTATTTTTTCAGTTAAAATGTATCCATAAATATTTCATATTGCACGCCTACACATACAAAATGTAGTGAAGTTATCTGCAAGTAATATTACACCAGAAGACTTATAAATGACCTTGAACAGTTGACCGAAAGATCTAAATAGTAGATACTTAAATTTCCATCGCAGTCACCGATCCATTTGCTCTACGTATCGTACATTACCTTAATTTTATTTTAATGTACATAACAATGATGTGAAAGCCATTAAAATGAAATAAATTCCTATTAAGTGTATTTCCAGTATACAAAATGCGTTTCTATAGTTTATATTAAGGTGCGTACAGACATGCAACAAAACCTCGTTTCGAAATACCGTTCAGTAACAGTTTTTGGATGCGCATCGAAGATACTGACATTATTATACTCTATACGATTTGATTGCATTTTATATTTCATATTCAATAGACATAGAGTTAAGGAATTATAAACTAACCATGGAAACTGCTAATATATTCAGATAATTCAAATTGACTGATGTCAGGATCAATGAAAAGAAAATGAATGTGGCAGAGATATTGAGATAGATGTTGGGAAAGACACGGAAAGATAGGATAGGGAATGAAAGGTAAGGGACATAGCTCGAGTGTTAAAGTTTCTAAAAAGGTAAAAGAGAGACGAATAGCTTAGTAATAGAAGGTAGAAGAAACAGTGGAAGATCAAAGATAAGATGGAAGGACTGTATTGCGGAAGACTTGAGAGAGAAAGAACTGAATGCAAACGACACGCAAAACAGAAATGAGTGGAAGAAGATAATAAAAAAACAGCGACCTCTAACGAATGAGAAAAGCTAAAGAAGAAGATGTCAGTGTCAAGTGCAATTTGCATAGTTTGTTTATGAAATAATTTTACTGGAAATATTGGATCATTTGCAAGAAAATGAATGTAGGGAATTTGTGCATAATACACAGGATAGACGGACGGTAATGTGCTGGTCACATCAGATTTTTGAATTTTGTGTCCAATGTTTTTGGTCATACTTCCAGCGTCTACTACAGTTTTCTTACTAGGTTATTTCAATCTATTATCAATTTGTGTTTGTACCAGCATAGTTGCTTCTCTTTCGTCCTTGTTACTCTACACAGATCTTGATATGTCATTATCTTTATGTTTTCATTTCTTTCCTTGTTTCATTTTGTTTTTCCTTCAATTTTCTTGGGATATCATTTCGTTGTGTTTTCCCTCATGTTTCTTACGCATATTCTAGTATTGGTACGGCTTTTGGTGTGGTTATTGTTATATCTTTTTACCTGTCGCTAAGAGAGGTATTGGATTCATGCTAAAAATCGCATAACCAGATTTTATTGAATAAGCACGTTTTAAGGTCCCTACAATCCGATTTTAACATTTTTACGATGATGTCTGTGTGTGTGTGTGTGTGTGTGTGTGTGTGTGTGTGTGTGTGTGTGTGTGTGTGTGTGTGTGTGTGTGTGTGTGTGTGGATGTGTGTGTGTGGGATGTTGGAAGGACGGTTACTCAAAAACTATAAGACTTAAAATTTGTTTAACAACGTATTTCCCAATCGGACATTCATGGGAAGATCTGAAAAGGTTTTGGTAATAATTGGACAACCGGAAGTAGAAGATTCTTGAAAAAAAATCTTCTAAATATTATTTTTTGAAAATTTTTCGTGGTAATATTAAAGAAAATTAAATTCTCTATCTGATACATTTAAATATTTTATTATATATTCCATAGATTTAGAGATAAAAGAAGTATAATATATAAAATAATCTGTTGTAATAAATTTGACAGCCGAAAGAATGCCATGAAAAATAGTTGATAATTTAAATTATTTGTAACTGACAGATAAATGTCAGTGTCAGAAATAATGAGTAATGAAAGAAAAATGTACTTGGAGAATCCCTTAGTTCTTGATCTGTGACTATTATGGAGATGACAAGTCTAGGTTGAAGGACTTAAATTTGTTTCAAACATTATGGGACAATGTACACCAGTACTATAGACTAGAGTAACTTTGAATTGCGAAAAAGCTATCAAATTCTTCTCAAGTAAGTTGTAAATATTGACAAAATTACACATCGATATAAGAATAATCGGAGTGCAATCTATCCGTCACTTTATTAAAGGGAATTAGTGTTATTTAGATATAACATGTATGAAAAAATAAAATGTAAAAGAAGATATGTAAGAATAGATGCACAATCCATATATACATTTTAGACCGCCCAAAATTAATGTTTTTACTAGAAGAATATGAAGAGAAAGTAAACAACGTTGTTCGAATTGAAAATTGCAGTTACCAGCCTAATATTTATATATGGTAAACTCTACTTTGTAATTTATTGTAACATAATTTATGGTAAAATATCTTCATGTTGAGACATGCTATTATTGAATAATAAAGAAGTTTATACGTCATAGATTTATATGAATATATTATTTGTATTTATAAAAATATTCTTTGCTTTATGCATACAGCCAGGTAAAATATACGGCGAGAGGTTATGTGCTGGCCACATCAGATTTTTTATTTTATATCTATTTCTTTTTTACCCGAAATAAGCCGTATTCTTTCGCTGAATTGGATCAGATCCATGTCACATTGATCAGTAAATTGCATGTTCTTTCGAATTCCAATCAGTATCCCCACCCCAAGACCAAGTAATCCAGATCAGTGCCATCTACTCCAACAAAAACTTGGATTAGAAAGATCATATCACTTAAGATTCAAAAATGGCGGAAGCGGCGGAAGAATCTGTCATATTTTATAAGTCAATCAGGACAAGAGGTTACATTTCTAAAATAAATTTAAAGAAGAATAAACAATGGTAAATATAGAAAAATCAAATTCGTTTTTCCGACTGATTTTGACAGATACTTGTGTTCTTTCGAATAAATTCATTTGCGTCGACGTGACCTGATCTGATCTAATCCATACGATCACTTGGATCTGATCCAACCCAGCGAAAGAATACGGCTACAGTAGAGGTTATAGTACAGTAAATGTTAGAGTAAAGTATTTTCCGTTGAGATATTCAATTTAATTACAATGGCGTAGCCCAATTATAGAGATAATTATAGACCAACCGTCATCCATGTATACCCTGGTGATGTACGATTAAATATGTATGCGATCTGGTCGAGCATGTACATCGCGATTAAAACACCGCTCGCAACAATATCATCAGCAGTGCATAATTTTCGTTAATTGTTACAAATGACAGTCGAAAGGTAAAATTCCGGGAGCGAAACAAATGAGCCCGGACGTGGCGGAGATGATTAGTGTCGCCGCGCGGACAATATATCGTTGTTTTCATGGCCTACTTGTCTGGGTCGATAGCGCGATGACCGCACACTCGACAGCCCCTAAATACGAGTACAACCAAACCAAACCACCACCCACCCACTAACCAAACAAAATTTCCAAGCGAGAAAAACACTGCTCGTTTATTTTTATTTGTTAAGGATGTTTGCATGTCAACAGCTCCAATATTTTTGAAGCTAATTGATGAACGGTGTGGCTATTATTTATTTTAATAACGAATATACACATACATAACTTCTAACTTTCAATACTGAATGAACAAGCGCTTGTAGGTATGATGGACAGTGTTAGTAGTAGACAGTGATTTTAGGTAGACAGAGAAATAATTAAACAGTGGCACGCAACAGATAAATGTTAGTGTCAAAAATCCAAAGATATTATTGAAGATTTTTTCTGGGAAGTACATACATTATATTATTTCTTATTGTATTAATAGATAAATATATAAATTATAGGTATATTACGTATACCCTTCAAAAATACTGTCAATCCCGACAATGAATTGGAAACATTTCGAAAAGTTAGAAGAGTGGGACATTTCTCCATAGAATGAATTTAAAATTAAAAAATCTAAATATAAAGAATACATAATGTTAAATATAATAGGACGTGAGCAGTCATGTGACAAGTAGAAACGGGGGCCCGTGTCAGAATGATAGCTAGTAGTTATGTACATAGATGTCAAATATCATAATATTTCATTCTAAATTTCGTGATTTTCCAATTCCATGTGGTTTATTTTTCTCGGCAAGTAAATTCCACACTCCTGGTGACAAATTAAGTACGGGAATTTAGAAAATCTTGAAATTTTTAATGAAAAATTCTGACATTTGACATCTATGTACATAACTACGAAATGTTATTAGGACACGGGTCCCCATATCTGCTTGTCAAGGCCAACAATGTTACATGACTGCTCGCGCCCTACACTTATGTAACGAAAAACGAAAGTAGCGAGCGGTATTATGCTGGCCACAACAGATTTTTTTAAATTGGTATAGCCAGCCCATTAATTTTTTGTATAAATGTTGTATGAAATATTTTTCTCTAAATACAACAACTTTAAAAGCTCCTCCTTCCCCTGCATACATTAGATGCAAAACTGCTAATAGCATACAATCCAGCACACCACAAATAAAAACAAAACAATAACTCACCGTAAGTGCGACTTTGCTGTGCTTAATGCCCCTTTCCAATCACATCTTGGCCGTGTAGAATAGCGCCCCGTCTCTGGCTGCCCCGGGCCGCTGATTTATTTACGACCGGGCTTTTCTTGTTGTGTACGAGGACGCTTGTAAGACTTTAAATATTTATTAGGCAATTCTGTCACTTCGATGCATTGCCACTGCACAGGTGTTGCTAGGAGCCTAGGCTCAAGTGTTTTATTGCGACAGTTTTTGCGACAGCATTTGTAAGGCTAACACTAACACTAGCTGTAAAGTGAATGCGAAGTAGTTCAGATTGAATAACGTTAGACTTTGCAACAGTAAAGTCCAATGGATAGTAAACTTGGTTCTTCTGTCTTAGAAATCGCAATGCGAAATTGCGAATACGTACAGGCTGGACTATAAACAAAGCTGATTAAGGAAAATAGTACTGGAAGATTGAAGAGTACATACTAGTTCAGGTTTACATTTTTGAATTGTCTAGAACCACGCTACCATGACACATCACGAAAATAATTCCTCCACGTTAATTATGTCATAACTGATATAACTGACAATATTACTTGAACTTGTTACATCAACCTCATGAAGAAACAAAAATGCGAGCTGGTATGCTAACTAGGACGAAACATAAGACCAGGATCATGGCATGGCAGCATCGATGGACCAAATTTAGAGACTTAAAATCGGACTATGTTGAAAAAATCTGTTGTGGCCAGCATAATACCTCTCGCCACTTCCTTTTTTTGGTTACATAAGTATAGGGCGCGTAAAATCATGTTACATTGTTGGCCTTGACAAGCAGATGTGGGGGCCCGTTTCAGAATGATAATTAGTAATTATGTACGTAGATGTCAAATGTCAGAATTTTTTTAATTCATTTATTTAATTTGTCACCAGGAGTGTGGAATTTATATGTCGAGGAAAATAAACCACATGGAATTGGAAAATCACTAAATTTAGAATGAGAAATTATCTACATAATTACTAGCTATCATTCTGACATGGGTCTCCATATCTGCTTGTCAAGGCCAACAAAGTCACATGACTGCTGGCGCCCTACCCTAATGTATTTAACATTTCTTGTATACCTACACTCTACACCAAAAATTCTACTTATATCTATTCCATATATTTAGATCTTTTAAATTCTTAACTTCCGGTTGACCAATTATAACTAAAATCTAATCACTTGTTCTTCTGGATGTAAACTTGAGGAATACGAAAAAAATATAATTTTTGGAGTCGTGGTATTGAAGTTATGTGATACGAAACTTTCGTAACACACACAGACACACACACACACATACAGACACACTCACACACTGACACACATACATACATACAGACATCATCGTACAACTGGTAAAATCGTATTATAGGGACCCTAAAACATGTTTATTCACTAAAACTCTTCATTGAATTTTTTGACCAAAAACAATACCTTCCTTACCTAATATGATGACGGAAGGTAATAGTCACTGAATACAAAAATGAAATAAATGTTTAAGCTAAACATGATTTAAGTTTTTGTTTCTGAATAGGCGTGTACGCATTTAAATTCAAACACTGTTATCAATGTTTTCTTCCGAGGTAGTGTTTGTAATACCTTGAATTGAGTTAGTCCGTCCTTTCTCCTTTCTCACACTGAAATCAACTGACAAACCAACAAAGCTGTATTATGCTACTCTTTCCCAAAGTCCCTAGATAACATCGAACCGCTACTTACTACATAGACACCATTGTCCGGTGTAAGAGCCTGGACGGCTACTGACTTTATCTCTACCACGGACAAGTGACAGTCTTGTCTATCTATCGAGGAGTTTGTAAACCTATCACTCCTACACGTATCGAATTCTACGAAGCAAGTGTAAGGTGCGAACATGGAGAGTTAATTACATATTCACTTAGAAAATGACAATGTTGTGGTTACATGTACGTGTATAGTAGCAAAATATGCAAAATGAGTATTAAATAGAAATACAAAATCTGAAACTAGCCGGATTCAATTTTAGAATCTAAACACATTTTATTATTTAGATGTTGCATAATTATTATGTGTAGTTCTATGATATATTTATTTAAAATCTGATATGGCCAGCACATTACCTTCCATTATGTACAAATTCACTACATAAATTTTCTTGCAAAAGATCCAAAATTTTCAGTAAAATTATTTCATAAACAAACTATGCAAATTGCACTTGACGTTGACGTCTTCTTCTTTAGCATTTTCCATTCGATAGTGATCGCTATGTTTTATTTTCTTCCTCCTTTCTGTTTTGCGTGTCGTCCTCATTTAGTTCCTTTTCTCTCGAGTCTTCCGCAATACAGTCCTTCCATCTTATCTTTGGTCTTCCTCTCTTTCGTCTACCTTCTATTAATAGGCTATTCTTCTAATATATTATTCATCTCTCATGACATGTTCAAACTAATATAATCGTCTCTCTCGTATCTATCTAGAAACTTCTATCACTCCAGCCATTTCTCTTATTATTTGATTCCTTATCCTATCTTTCCGTGTCTTCCCCAATATTTATCTCAACATCCTGATCTCTGCCATATTCATTTTCTTTTCATTGACACTGACATCTATCAGTTAGAATTTTCTTAATTTCTATGTTTATAACATAGCTGGCGATTTACAAGATTAAATTTCTTTATAATTCTTTAACTCCATATCCATTGAATATGAAATATAAAATGCAATAAATTCGTATACAGTAAAAAATTTGAAAATGTTCGATCAAGGGCATCTACGAATTGTATGAATTCAGATATTTTCTCCGTTTGCTTAGTTTTTATGAGGGTACATAAGATACTATACTGTTATTTTTTATTATGAATGTATATGTTACAGTAAAAGCATTTAAAATTCAAAAATAAGTCAATCAGTAAGTTTATATGTAATATGTCAAAAATAAGTGTCGGTGACTCGGACAGAAAATAACATTATGCATACGGCTATGAATCAAGGTAATGTATCTGAATTAATAAATAAGCTTAGGTTACAACGAAAGTATTATCAACAACGAGCATCTTTTTAAAGTGGAATGTCCTAAATTAGCCGAAAAAATAAGAATTTTTGAAAGACAAGCGTGTTATATCCATCGTTATCGCACACACTTGTAGCCTTTTCAAAGGAAAGAGATAAATGTATGCCAGTTCGTATAATACACATGGCCTTGATCGGACATCTTTAAAAAAAAATTACTGTAGATAAGAATATTCTTTAATATTTATAATAATATTAAATGTCAAAAAATAATATTTAACAGCGTTTTTTTAAGAAAAACTGTTAAAATATTCAAATGAGGGTACTTCAGGTTGACCAATTCCAATTATAACCAAAATCTAATCAAGTCTACATATGGATGTAAGGAAGAGGAATACGTAAAAATTGTAATTTTTGGAATTCTAGTATTGTAGATATCGCGGCCGAAATTATAGGCACACACACACGAACACACACACACACACACATACAGACATCATCGTAAAAATAGTAAAATTGTATTGTAGCGACCACAAAACGTGCTTATACATTGAAAATTCACCACCGAATTTTTTGACCAAAGACAATACCTTCCTTACCTAGAGGTGATTCCATTGCCTTGTTCTAAGAACCCGGGTATAGTTTGGTTCACGAAAGATGGCAATTCAAGTTCATTTATTAACTGTATGGTATAATATTACTAGCAGATAACTTCACTGCCTTTCGTATACATAGACGTGCTACATGAAATATTTATGGATACATTTTAACTGAAAAAAATCAGTGTAATTTATTTGAAAATTATGTTTCATTTTAAATAATGCCTTTCTCAAAGATTTATGCTCTTCACCTATGTATTTGCAAAACCCAAAAACATAGACTTGACAAAAACCATGGAATAATAATTTGATTTAAATGTCAACGTCACTGGGTAACTATTAGGACAGAGGGCAGTGCAGTACATAATTAGATATCTGTAACTCTACGACATACGTCATTATTATTTGTAATGTGTTGGAAAGTAATGTCACCACTTACGTATATCTGTCACACAGCATAAACTGTATAGACGTACGTCAAATAATCTTTCTCTTTCTAATATGAAATGTTGCTAAGTTACTACTGTATAAAGTGCTGGGTATTCTTTCTTCGAACAAGTGACCATGAATAGTCATCTTTCATGAACCAAAGTATACCAGTATAGTTTTGGAACCGGTAACCTAGTACAAATATTGACAGACTTAAAAATAAATCTTGTTGAATTTCCATTTTCATTTTAAAGAATAGGTTTCAAAGAAATCGTCTCGTTTAGATCGTTTGCGACAATGTATTTCATACCTTTTCACCACTTGTATTAGCTGTAAACCTAGTCTACCTTGAGTAAGTGGTCGATTTTCTGCTCATGAAGTCAATTCAGAAGTTCAGTTTCGCTGAACGTTCATTTTCCAACTTTTCAAAGTTGTCTGGAAACATGACTTCTTTGGAAACATCACCGATCACGCGAAATAAAATAGCGTGTACGTCGAAAAGCATCGCCAACTCGATGTTTTACAAAGCAGTGTTGCTCATATTGATTTATTTATAACTCATCGAACACAGATTGTTTATTTTGACGAGATATAAAGTAAAGTGAGAAAATTATTATAGAGTGGGAGTAAATTAGTGCTTCTAATTAATGATAATTATTTAAGATTTCAATTATATAATTGCAAAATTGCATGCTAGGATGAAAATTATTTGCCTTAATTGTCTGTCCGTAAATATGAATCAGATTCCCCTTTCCGTGTTGTTTTATTAGTACTTCTAGTTTAAATTGCATGCTACAATAATAGTAATTGCACTACCTATTAACATGAATAAATATATGGATTGACGTAGGCCTTTAGTTTCAACTTTTTACGTCTCTCACGTTTTAAGGTCCCTAGAATCCGATTATAACATTTTTACGATGATGTCTCTCTCTCTCTCTCTCTCTCTCTCTCTCTCTCTGTGTGTGTGTGTGTGTGTGTGTGTGTGTGTGTGTGTGTGTGTGTATGTGTGTATGTGTGTCTGTGTGTGTGTGGGATTGTTGGAGATACGATTTTTCAAATTTTATAAAACTATTCCTCAATCTAACAGTAATGGGAAGAGTTGAATAGGTTCTGGCAACAAATGGATAACCGGAAGTAGTAGTATTTTAACAAAAATCTTCTAAATATTATTTTTTTAAACTTTATGTTATTAAAAATATTTAAAAAATAAAATTCTCTATCCGGCACATTTTTTTTTTTTATTATATCTTCCTTAGATTTAAATATATAGAAATAATCTATAAAATAACTGTTGTAATAAATCTCACAGCCTGCTTACAGCGCAAATATCTCCATGGTAACTACTTGAGAAATTTAAATGTGTGTAATTGACAGATAAATGTCACTAATGTCAGTGTCAAAAATTCAGAGATAGTACTGAAGGCTTTTTCTGGGAACGATTATTAAAATTATAAATAGGTATATTACATGAACCCTTCAGAAATACCGCCAATCCCGTTAATGAATTGGAAAAACGGACGTTTAGAAGAAACGGAGAAAACTTGCTCATAGAATGAATTTAAAATTACAGAAAATAGGTAAATATAATGATCAGGTGTAATTAGAATTTTTTGTGTGTACAACAAATGTTAAATATAATACTTAAATATACCACAATGTCAAGGGCGAGAGGTATTGTGATGACCACAACAGATTTTTTCATTGTAGTCAATTTGATACAGGACGTTTCAGGTGAGCAACCACCTATCATCAGCTGAATAAACTAAAATTAGAAAGTTATATTGAGTACAAATGAATAATTGTTATCACTTACCATTAAATTTGCATTGACTTTACATTGTTAAATTTAAGTTAAATTTGAAAACATATTTTACAAAAATTGTCATTTAAATGACTTAAATTTTCTGTACATTTAGACAGCACCCATTGTTAGTCAAACGCCTAAAGACAATGGCAAACGTACAGGCTACCATTTGCTTCGAAATGCTTCAAGCACGAACGACTTTTGTTGGGTTTGGTTCGCCTTGGAAGACCCATACAGTCGACTGCTGTTTACTTTCGGGTTCATATGCGTAGATCTACGATTCGTCACCTGTCACGATGTCATGCACATGTTTTGAAGCACTCCGATCGAATTATTGAGCATTTCTTGAGACTAATTCACACGAGCTTGTTTTTGGGCGATTGTCAAATTATGAGGAATCCAACGCGAATAAAACTTGGGATATTGAATGTATGCTGGTCCCACTAATGTCCAAGGATACCTCAATCTCACGATAAGTCACATGACGATCTTGCAGTATCAGTTCACATACCGCATTAATGTTTTTCGGAACGACAACCGATTTTGGACGACATTCTCGAAATTCGGCTTGGGCGAACCACGGCCACGATTGAATTCGGTAAACCATTGATAAACACTGGTCCTTGATGGTGCTTCATCGCCAAATATTTAATTATGTTCATCGATGCACTGTTATTGAGTTAATACACGTCGAAAGTTGTAAAAAATACTCGCACGAAAACGTTGACAATTTATAGGGCTATTCTGTAAGCATCGTTAGGACATAACGAATCGTTAAAACGTTATATCGTCATGGTAATAACGAAAATCGTTTAATAGACTTATTCTGTAAACGATCTTTATGACATTATGCATTGTTATATCGTTATTATAACGATAATTGTTAAAGTGGTATTCTGTAAACAATAATTTAATTCTACATAACGAAAAACGGATAACGATATCGTTATTTTTTAACGACTGGAAAAATCATTAGTTACATAAACGTTTTGTCAATAAGTCAGTATTTTTACTCATGTCAAAATAAAAGTGCTATTATGTTGAATAGTGACCTCAAAAACCAGTCATATTACAGTTTTCTGCAAGGTAATCTTAAAATAATTTAATAAGTTTTTATTCGTAGTGCCTAGCGCAAGCTTCCCAATTTGTCTACAGATAGTAGTAGTAGCTCTAGCATAGCCTACAACAAGAAAAAGAAAGGTCCGACAGCTGACAGGTTGACAGCTGACTTCCACCAGAACTAATCTAACCTAGAAGTTTTGTGAGTTATATTGAATTATTTTAGATATTTCATTTAAAATTATAATTTGATTTTAGGAAATAAAGTTCTTAACTTGATCCCAAGGTTATTATTTTTCAAAATGACTTACATAATACGGATACGAAGATAACGATGATCGTTAAGTAGAAATAACAATTTTCATAATAACGATTCGTTAAGTGAATATTTTACAGAATAGGTCTCTTAATTCCATTTTTTGACCAAGTTACTGTAAACAACACAAAAAGCGCTTTACGTCAAAATGTTCGGAGTACGTATACCGTCAAAAATGTCAAACTTTACGACAGAGACATCAGTTGCCAGATGGCAGAACTAGGGTTGCCCAATCCTGAAAATAAAATAAAAGGCAACCATCATAGTCCATGTTATTTATAAAATTGGTTTAGTGTAAATTATTAAATTATTAACGAGGTTTTAATCCTGATATTAGTTCATGCATAAACTGTATTAGCAATATATGTTATTAATGATTAAATAACTGCGCTGCATAAGTTTAGAGATAAGAAATATTGAACTTGTAAGAGACTTATCTCCCACTCGGTTATATATTAACCCAACATAATAAATTCCCAGTTGGTATCTAATATTAAAACCAAATCCACCAGCTAATCAATATGCAAATATCGGTTATCGCCAACTTTTCCATATGCTCCATACTGGAAACTCCAAACTTCAAAGTTCCCATCCAGTGCAGTGGCGCTGCAACTTGCGGGAGATAAATTTACTACAGATGGTGAACAGCGCCACAAAGTGAGCATGTTCGATAAATGATTTTCATATTTGGGGAACTGAAGATGACTTTATATGAGACTTTGAAGTTATGTTGTTTGAAATAGTGAATTATTTGTTTATTTAAAGTGACATTATAAAAATATGTTATTTATTTAATGGGAAATGTATAAAGTCGTTATAAACGTCCAGTTAAATTTAGTTCCAAAGTAAATTTAATAAAAGAGAGGTATTGGATTCAAGCTAAAATTCGCATATCCAGATTTTAATGATTTAATCACCAGTTTTTACCTCCCGCTATCCTTGGTAAGGGAGGTATAGGGAGCGTGCTAAAAATCGCTCATCGAGATTTTGGTAAATGACCACATTTTCACCATGCTGTCTGTGTGTATGTGTGTGTGGATCCTCTTTACGCTCTAACTCAAATAATATCGTTCAGAAACTTTTGAAACCTTGTATTTCTACCTTACTCTTATATGGAAAGATTCCATTAGATTTTGGAGTAACTCAGATAACCAAAAATGGCACTTTACTGGAAACTCAAAATAGTTTTTCTTCGAAAAATACATTTATTTTTTCGAGATTTATGTTATATAAAAATTGAAGATTATTAAATTTTTTACAGGTTTGCAGTAACACTTTTTCCATATATTTTATGGATAAATTTATAAAACACAATTCAGATCTCAAATGTTTGTAACTGACAGATATATGTCACTGTCAAATAATAATATTAACGTTTTATAAAGAAAATAGTAAATGGAACAATAACTATATGGAAAGGAACTTAATACAGTTTCCAGCATAAGTAAATATGTAAAAATATAGGTAAGATAATAAAAGCATATATCATCACGTCATATTACCCATTGATGAGTGAGTCAATCTGCTTTGTACGCAGATGTCGGTAATTATGATGACATATTTCGTGCAGGCGTTTACCAGGCGTCAATTTACGCGAATCTTGGGAACGGGTTCGATTCCGACCGACGCAAAATATTTTAGAATTTGAAATGGCATAAAATTGACACCTGTGGTGCACTCTCCACGCCAGCAATGAATGTAGGTAAGTATATAAATAAATAAAATAAATATATCAACACGGCATATTACCCATTGCTGGGTCTGCCAATCTACTTTGTACACATATTTCGGTAACGATGATGACATATTTGTACCGAGGTGCCACCTCACGAGCACTTATTGCTGGCGTGGAGAGTGTACCACAGGAGTCAGTGTTTTGCCATTTAAAGTTCGAAATATTTGGCGTCGGTCGGAATCGAACCCGGTATTTAAATTTAATTTAATTTTAAGTATTTACATGAATAAAAATTAAATTAAACGGGAGGTATTGTGTTGGCCACATCAGACTTTTTATAGATTAATGTTCAGATTACCCCGTTTTTCGGTAATAAATACGTTAGTGCAAGAAATGGTACAAAATCGTAATGCAGTATTAATGCACTAGTTTGATAAACTGATAGAACTTCATCAGCCCTGAGCACGTTCACAAAAATCGAACTCTCCGGACTTCAAATCCCGCGGGTGGAATGAAAGCACCATTCGAAGCTTAATTAGCTAATCAATATCTGGGACAAAGAAATCGGATTATATATAGAGAGAGATTTGATGTAATCCGGATCTATTCTTGTTTCGTTTTCTGTTCATGCATATTTAATTATTTTTATCTACAAAGATAGATCTACGATAAATACTATTATGAATTTGTGATGAATACATTTTGGAGGTAATATTATTTAGTCAAACAAATATTATAGTTTCGATAGGTAGGGTATTATTATTAATGAACACTTACGCCTACGAGTTCAGTCTGGATATTTTTATTGTATTTCAATATAGTTTTATATTGTATTTATTGTTACTAATTCGATTTTAATGTATATCACTCTATATAGAATAAAATACATTTTAATTCTTTTTATATTTGCTTGTGACAGATATGGTAAAAGCACCGGTAGTTGACATAGCACTAGTATAGTGAAAATGACTCACGTCACCTGAAAAAAACCTTATAAAATGATATATAACTTGTAGAAATTATTGGGTGTTATTTATTTTTAAAAGAAGAAAAAAGTACTAGTATTAAGTAATGTATATATTAATGATATTTAGAATTATTTCTAAGTCAATCGTTATTCGTTTTACGGAATATAAAATTATTTGAAATAATTGTAATTTATTTTCGTACCATACGTTGATACTACTGAGAATGACTATGTTGTGCCAAACAATTTTATATTCTGTAAAAGTAATAAAGATTGAAATAATTGTAAATGAATTAATATGTAGGTTTCTTTAATAGTCGTATATGTTTTCTTCCTTTTTACCTCTCGCTAAGAGAGGTATTGGATTCATGCTAAAAATCGCATATCCAGATTTTATTGAATAAGCACGTTTTAAGGTCCCTACAATCCGATTTTAACATTTTTACGATGATGTCTGTGTGTGTGTGTGTGTGTGTGTGTGTGTGTGTGTGTGTGGATGTGTGTGTGTGGGATGTTGGAAGGACGGTTACTCAAAAACTATAAGACTTAAAATTTGTTTAACAACGTATTTCCCAATCGGACATTCATGGGAAGATCTGAAAAGGTTTTGGTAACAATTGGACAACCGGAAGTAGAAGATTCTTGAAAAAAAATCTTCTAAATATTATTTTTTGAAAATTTTTCTTGATAATATTAAAGAAAAATAAATTCTCTTTCTGATACATTTAAATATTTTTATACATATTTTATAGATTTAGAGATAAAAGGAATATAATATATAAAATAATGTTGTAATTAATTTTACAACCGAAAGGATGCCATGAAAAATAGTTGCAAATTTAAATTATTTGTAACTGACAGATAAATGTCAGTGTCAGAAATAATGAGTAATGAAAGAAAAATGTATTTGGAGAATCCCTTAATTCTTGATCTGTGACTATTATGGAGATGACAAGTCTAGGTTGAAGGACTTAAATTTGTTTCAAACATTATGGGACAATGTACACCAGTACTGTAGACTAGAGTAACTTTGAATTGCGAAAAAGCTATCAAATTCTTCTCAAGTAAGTTGTAAATATTGACAAAATTACACATCGATATAAGAATTATCGGAGTGCAATCTATCCGTCACTTTATTAAAGGGAATTAAGGTTATTTAGATATAACAAGTATGAAAAAATAAAATGTAAAAGAAGATATATAAGAATAGATGCACAATCCAGATATATACATTTTAGACCGCCCAAAATTAATGTTTCTACAAGAAGAATATGAAGAGAAAGTAAACAAAGTTGTTCGAATTGAAAATTGCTGTTACCAGCCTAATATTTATATATGGTAAACTCTACTTTGTAATTTATTGTAACATAATTTATGGTAAAATATCTTCATGTTGAGACATGCTATTATTGAATAATAAAGAAGTTTATACGTCATAGATTTATATGAATATATTATTTGTATTTATAAAAATATTCTTTGCTTTATGCATACAGCCAGGTAAAATATACGGCGAGAGGTTATGTGCTGGCCACATCAGATTTTTAAAAATAAATAGCAACTAATAATTTCTACAAGTTATATTTCTTTTTATAAGGTTTTTTCAGGTTGATGACGTAAGTCTTCTGCTTAATCATTTTCACAATAGTTTACACTTTGAGTTTACAATAAAATAAATAAATTTGAATGTTTTTACCTCCCGCTACCGTTGATAAGGGAAGTATTGGGATTGTGCTAAAAATCTCATATCGAGATTTTGAAATGACCATGTTTTAAGGTCCCTAGAATCCAATTTTAACATTTTTACGATGATGTCTGTGTGTATTTGTGTGTGCGTGTGTCTTGAAAAACGCTGTTAAATATTATTTTTTGACAATTAATGTTGTTATAAATATTAAAAAAATATTCTTATCTATACAAATTGATTGCATTTTATATTTCATATTCAATGGATATAGAGTAAAAGAATTAGAAATAAATTAAATTTTATGAATCAGCTAGGTATGCTATAACCATGGAAACAGCTACTATATTAAGATAATTCTAACTGACAGATATCAGTATCAATAAAAATATAATAAATGTGGCAGAGATGAAGATGTTGAGATAGATATGGGGGAAGACAAGGAAAGATAAGGAATGAAAGAATAAAAGAAATGGCTGGAGTGATAGAAGTTTATAGAAAGTTACAAGGGAGACGATTACATTGGTTTTAAAATGTCATGAGGAGAGATGAAGAATATATTGGAAGAATGAATATCTTAGTAAAAGAAGGTAGACGAAACAGAGGAAGACCAAAGTTAAGATGGAAGGACTGTATTGCGAAAGACTTGAGAGGAAAGGTACTAAATGAGGACAACACGCACAACAGAAAGGAGTGAACGAAGAAAATAAAACGTAGCGACCCCTAACGAATGTGAAAAGCTAAAAAAAAAGAAGATATCAGTTGTATGGAATTTGTACATAATACACAGGATTGACGGAAGGTATTGTGCTAACAACATCAAATTCTTTTTATATTAATTTCTACATGCATATAACAATATTACTCATTTTCATTTCTTAAAGTGTCAATATACGAGGGCCGTCCAAAATTTAAACATACAAGGGTACTGAGAGTCTGATGAAATTTTGTTTCGGAAGTTTGGCACTACTGTCTTGTAGAGGGACTCCTTCCCACCGTTAAAGACATTATAACGCGGTATAAATTGCACATGAATTTTTTTTTCCTATAAATAAATATATCATCATGGCATATTACCCATTGCTGAGTGTGCCAATCTGCTTTGTATACAGATATCGTTAATGATGAAATATTTGTACCGTGCGGTCGCTTACCAGGCGTCACCTCACAGGCACTCATTGCTGGCGCGGAGAGTGCACCACAGGAGTCAATTTTGTGCCATTAAATTTCGAAGTAATTTTTGGCGTCGGTCGACATCGAACCCGGGTTCTCAGATTCGCGACCAGACACTCAGGCACACAGCCACGAGACTCCATTCCTATCATTTGTATAATTGTTATTGAGGAGTAGTTTAAAATACCAATACGATTTATCCATTTATTTAAATAAACACAGCATGTCTCGTTCAAAAGTACTCATTTATCCTTCCAATAAACCGCCACCATATTTCCAAACTCACTCGCATCCCAAACACCCTTCTCGCTGACGTTATTTCCTCTTGTCACTCATCCCCTGATGGCTTCACATCTCCAGTCCATTGCACCCTTGATTTCATCCGTCAAATTGACTTCCTCACTCAGTCGCACGTCGAAGCTCTCTACAAGTCTTGCACAGTCACATACTCGCGACCACTTACGTATATGAGATCTCCCTGACGTACTGGACAGTCTGGACACTGCAACGAGTGCAGTCTGGTAGAAGTGCACAAGGTTGTTAGTTGAGGTTAGGTGATACAAGGAATTGGAGGAAATTGAACGAAATGACGCTGGAATTTAATTAGAAAACAACGAGAAAGGATTAGAACTTTATTATTTTTTTGGAATAAAAATACGCTTCAAAGTAAATTAGTTTATTGTACTTAATTTAATTTTGAATACCAGCTGTTTAAAAAGTTTGTCCATACATTTTAATTTCTTGAATTTTTTTTTTAAAAACGGGTTAATGTTTATAATTATCTGGCATGAAAATAAATCTAATTATTTTATTTTTCTATTCCATGATTTTTACCTTCCGTCACCTTTAGGTAAGGAAGTGATGAGTTTTTAGTGAATTAGTACGTTTTCGGGTCCATATAATTCAATTTTACCATTTTTACAATGATGTCTGTATGTATATATGCATGTACATATGTATGCATATATGTATGTATGTATGTGTGTGTGTGTGTGTGTGTGTGTGTGTGTGTGTGTGACTGTGTGTGTGTGACAAAAGTTTCGGATCGCATAACTTCAATACCACGATTCCAAAAGTTATAATTTTTTCATATTTCTCAAGTTTACATCCAGAAGAACAAGAGATTAGATTTTGGTTATAAATAGTCAACCGGAAGTACTCTCATTTGAAAATTTTAACAGTTTTTCTTGAAAAAAACGCAATTACATATCATTTATTGACATTTAACGTTATTATAACTTGAAGAATATATTATTCCCTATACGATTTGATCGCATTTTATACTTCATATTCAATAGATATAGAGGTAAAGAATTATAAAGATATTAAATTTCATAAATTAGCCAGATATGCTGAGCATGGAAACTGCTAATATATTCAGATAATACAAATTGATAGATGTCAGTATCAATAGGTGCGTTCAATGAAGTAAGCAGTTGAAGCAAATGCTAGGTAAGCAAACGAGACTTGTTGCTTAGTACACTGAAAGATTTGCTAGCTATATGACGAACTGATATTCACAAATGTCATGGAGAAAGTTATACAGTTGTCAAATATAACATGTGTATTTCTCATATCCTTTTAATGGCCTGGAAAGTTATACAAAATGAATTTATAGATAGGTACAGTTACTTGCAGCTAGTGGAATTAATTTTAAACATTTTTTTAGGTGTAAGAAAATATTTCAAATTTAACAATGTTATGAACATTTATAACAAATCTGTGAAACCCTTTTTTAAATAAATTGATATAAATACGCCATAAAATGAGATAGAAACATACAAGTTAAATTCATGTATTTATAATTTGCGTTTCCCGCCATTATATTTTGTAAGTTGGCGCTTGGTTTGCTTGCGAGCAAATCGAGCAAATGATAGGCTAGCAAAGTCGTTCAACAAATTTTACTTGCGATTGCTTGTTTTCCCGGGGCTTATTGAACGCACATAATGAAAAGTAAATGAATGTGGCAGATAATATGATGTTGAGATAGGTGTTGGGGAAGATACGGAAAGATACGGTAAGGAATGAAAGAATAAGGGAAATAACTCTAGTGTTAGAAATTTTTAGAAAGATACAACAGGGGCTATTACATTGGTTTAAACATGTCATGAGGAGAGATGGAGATTATATTGGAAAAAGAATGAATAGCTAGATATAGAAGGTTGAAGACACAGAGGAAGACCAAAGATAAGTTGGAATTTATACATAATACACAGGATTGACGGAAGGTATTGTGCTGGCCACATCAGATTTAAAAAAAAATCTTGTTATCTAATTAGGTAATTAGGTTATAAAATATAACTAAGTTTTATTTTATTTTACTTTAAATAAAAAATAAATGAATATTTCATCACGGCATATTACCCATTGCTGGGTGTGCCAATCTGCTTCGTACACAGATATCGGTAATGATGGAATATTTACATTAAAACAATAAATATTTTAGAAAATTTATCTTACTGTCATTAGAACGATAAAATGTCTGTAATATTAATAATAATTCGCGATAATTTATGTTAGCTATTATTTCTATCTTAAATTTACTATATACAATGAAATTAAATCGGAAGGGACTGGGCTCGTATATTATTCATCTCAGTTTTGAAAGCAGTCATACCACTTTTAAAAAATGAAAAGCGCCAAAAATATTGTATTTGTATGTCTTCTTAACAACGTGTTTTTTGTTTGCAGTGCGTTATGGACTCATAAAAACACCAAAATAGAAAAATTAAATTATATGCCGTAAAAAAAATATGTACAGTAAAATTTTTGAAAGATGTCCGATCAAGGGCACCTGTATCACGAACGAATTAACAAATAGGTACACATTTATCACTTTCTTTTGCAAAGGTTGTAAGAGTGTGTGATAAGGATGGATATAACACGCTTGTCTTTAAAAAATTCATATTGTTTCGACTAAGTTAGGACATTCCACTTTAAAACGATGCTCGTTGTTGATAATACTTTCGCTGTAACGTAGGTTTATTTATTAATACAGATACATTACCTGGATTCATAGCCGTACGTATAACGTTATATTCTGTCAGAGTCACTGACACTGACATTGTGTCAGTATTTTATTTTTAACATATCTGGTTTTACATTTGCTTATAAACTTACTAGTTGACTTATTTTTGAATTATTAATGTTTTTCCTGTAATATATATTTTTATAATAATAAAATAACAGTAGTATCTTACGTACCCTCATAAAAACTAAGCAAACGACACTACTGAATTTGTCATGATGGGCGGAGAAAAATCTGAATTCATACAATTCGTAGACAACCTTGATCGAACATCTTTCAAAAATTTTACTGTACGTACAAGATCATATAAACATAATGATATCACTTTAAAGACCGCCATTTAGCTTCACGTATACTAATAAACAACGTTTATTTTTTAATATTATATCTTCAATATAAATACGTTTTTTTTCTCTCTATTAAAATCCTACTATAATAAAATACTCATTAAATTTTCCTAATTTTTTTTCTGAGCATAAAAGTCCAGGAGCATAAAAAGTACATACATTCATGCATACAGCACGAAAGTAGAGTAAATTTTATCTCACTGAAATAATTTTTACTTATTACAGTAAACCGTTCCACCTGGTCATATTCATAGAATAAATTCCGCTTCTTCATTGAGCAAAATAAAAAAAGTAACGAAATGAAAAAGAGCATTCGCTCTCCCCGTCATTCTCACAAACATAAAATGAAAATATCTCGTGCATATTTCAAAATGCACAAGTTTTAAAGCTAAGCGAATTACCTCTGAGCTTGGGTAGGTACCGTCTTATAAATTTAACTCCACAATAACGATCCGATTATGTGTATTAAATTCAATTTTTTGAGCGAGCAATAAAAGGGCCATTTTGCGGTGAGTGCCACTTGCTTCTTTAATAATCGCACTTAGAGAGGGCCCACAACGGAGAACTAATAAGCTGCAAAGACGGATCCGGGAGGAAATAAAAAATATATGCTCCAAGTTTGCAATTCAACAATGCAATCGTGTGTTTATGGCCAACTGGGATGAAATATAACCTGTTAGGGGAATTGTGTTTTGTTTATTATCATATTTCTTATAAAATGTCATTTCCCCAATGATCACCCAAATAGAGTAATTTTTTTGGAGGTCTATTCAAGGTCATCTACTAATTGTATGAATTAAGATTTTAACTCCAACAATTCTGACAAATTCAGTAGTGTTGTTTACTTAGTTTTTATGAGGGTACATAATATACTACTGTTATTTCATTATTATAAAAATATAATAATAATAATTTATTTAGACAGTCAATATACAGAAAAAAAATCCATTTACATATCAATAGATAAAAAAATGTACATAATATTTCATATTAACAGATACGATAAATCTTCCGTAATACAGTCCTTCCATTTTATCTTTGGTCTTCCTCTGTTTCTTTAACCTTCTATTACTAAAGTCCGATCCAGACGACATGGCAAATGTGAACCAATGTTTACATTTGTATAGTTGGCCATGTCGTGTGTACGGGTAACCAATGGACCAACCATGACCAACCATCACAAAATTTGGCATTGCTACAACAGCGACTTCCTCGTCACTTTGCATTTTGGCAAATGCTGGAAGTGATGTTCGCCTAAATTTCAAAAACTACAATAAACATATCGTGTGGATGCTACTCATTGGCAAATGTTCATATTGGCCAATCTATAACCAACATTGGTTCATATTATATGCGCCAAAATATGCCAATTATTTGGCATGCCGTCTGGATCGGGCTTTATTAGCTATTCATTTTTCATCCAATATATTTTCCATTTCTCCTCATGACATTTTCAAACCAATGTAATCATCTCGCTTGTATCTTTCTAGAAACTTGTAACACTAGAGTTATTTCCTTACCTATCTTTCCGTGTCTTCCCCAACATCTACTTCAACATTCTCATCTCTGCCACATTAATTTACTTTTTATTTATACTGACGTCTGTCAATTTGAATTATATGAATATATTAGTAGTTTCCATGTTTAGCATAGCTGGCTGATTTATAAAATTTAATTTCTTTAAAATTCTTTAACTCTATATCTATTAAATATGAAGTATAAAATGCAATCAAATCGTATAGATAATAATATATTCCTTAAGTTATAATAACGTTAAATGGCAATAAATCAAATTTAACAGTTAAATCTTCAAATGAGGCTACTTGCGGTTCACCAATTATAACCAAAATCTAATCAGTTATTCTTCTAGATGTAAACTTGAGGGATATGAAAAAATTAGAATTTTTGGAATAGTGGTATTGAAGTTATGCGATCCGAAACTTTCGTCACATAAAACATGCTTATTCACTAAAAACGCATCATTTAATTTTTTGACCAAAGACAATACTTTCCTTACCTAAAGGTGACGGAAGGTAAAAAGGAGTATATTTACAATTTCTCGTAGTAAAGTATATTTGATTAAAACACATGAAGCACATTTCATACTTTTAAAACCGATATAAAACATTTGTATAATTTCACATTAAACACGGCATACAAATATGCATTACTAAACGCATAATGTAATTTTTACTTAAATATATATATTTCATCAAACTAGTTGGTATCCAATTAAAACTAACAGATCAAAGTACTGTGAAAACAGATGAAGCCACAAACAAACAATCGTACTCAAAAGAAGAACTCTTCACAATAAATCGAAACATGCGAGATCGCATAGACATAGGCGTATACTCCTCGTATAGCGTTTGTGCGTGCGTTTTCGTAGGCCTAACGGAGTTACGACTACGAACGGTCGACTCTTTAATAAGAAAACTTTGAATGGGTTCTGCAATTTCCTGTATACCTTCATAAACAACGCGCTCGTATTCGCCCAAATGCTCATCAACAGCGCCAAGTGAGATTTAGTCATGACAACTCAAATAAAAAGTACGGGAGATGAGGTCAGGAGCAGTCAATATTGGACTAAAGGACTAACTTTGTAATAAGGACTGTACGACATTTTTAAGATGCTCTTACCATATTTTAATTACAATGGCATCAGAAGGCTTATATCTTTCATTAAATAGGTATTTATTTTGCAAAAAAAAAATACTTTTTTGTCTATTATATACAGGGCACATTTGTAATTTATTTAGAGACGAGATTGTACCTATCAATAATGTGAGATTAGGGATTTAATTTTATAAATTAATACAGATAGGGTGGGATCGTACAACTTTTTACATTTCGTTGGTAATAAGTATAAAACAACTCCAGAAGCTACATCAGCAATTTCTTTGAGTTGTTCTAAGCAATGTTTCTAAGCTGTATTATTGGTATACAATTTTAGAAAGAAACGACGTAGAAACCATAATTATTCTCAAAATACAATTTGAGAAAATTTAACTAATTTATTAAATTCACTGAATGGGGTGCGAATTTTGATGAATAAGCACGTTTTACAGTCCTTACAACACGAAATTACTGTTTTGACGATGATGTCTGTATGTATATATATATATATATATGTATATACAGGGTGAGTCACCGAAATCGCCGTCTTCGATATCTCCCTTGTCGTTAGAAATACAGCATAAGTTTATTAACAGAATTTATTCGTCTACTCAAGGAGCATAACGTAAAATTATTTTCACATATACAGGGTGTTGCATTACGGCTCCGCGAGAATAGTTTCTCTTTTTTTAAATGGAACATCCTATATATTTTTATATATTTTGAATTGTATTTTATTCACCTATACGAACATATGAATTTTGTTTTAGTTTTCCACGGCGTTGCCAAGTTATTCCGTTTTTTCTCTAAAAAAGACCAAATACACGCATTGCTTCATAAAGGCTTACTGAAGTTATTTTAATAGTAAGAATTAAGAATTTTCTTTTCAGTATAACTGTAATTATACTCTATGTTCTGACATATTTTTTTTAAATGTAATTATACAGGCTGTTCAATAAAGCGAATCAAAAGTGCTCAATTTCAAATGACTATAACTCGTCATTTTCAAATGGAACACCCTATATTTTATTATTCAGTTGTGTGTATTTTTATATTATCTTCAAATGTTATTAAGGGTATTCTATGCCTAAAACCAATAATTTCGGAGATTTTCACCATTTTTCTCTAAATTTATATATTTAACTAAAAATTAAATCTAGTATACCATGGATATTGTTTTTTGAATAAGAAACAATTGCAGTAATGATAGTATTTTCATTAGCCAGGTTATTATTAATAACAGAGGGATTAAGTAAATTAGTTTATTAATATGAGTCTCTCGCAAGAAGAACTTACGAATATGGTGTATGCTGGTCAGGCCAGGCGTCACCTCACGGACACTCAATGCTGGCGTGGAGAGTGCGCAAGAAGAACTTACGAATATGGTATACGCACTTCAAGCAGCGGAAACAAACCCTCTTTTGGCATCAAGAATGTATGCACAACGGTTTCCGGGAAGACGACATCCAAATCCGTGTTCTTTTGAAAAACTAAGGGAAAGGTTTGAAAGAACTGGTCATGTTCAGTACGACAAAAGAGGGTTTCTTTCCGCTTCTCCAAGTGCGTACACCATATTCGTATGTTCTTCTTGTGAGAGACTCATATTAATAAATTAATTTACTTCATCCCTCTGTTATTAATAATAACCTGGCTAATGAAAATACTATCATTACTGCAATTGTTCCTTATTCAAAAAACAATGTCCATGGTATACTAGATTTAATTTTTAGTTAAATATATAAATTTAGAGAAAAATGGTGAAAATCTCCGAAATTATTGGTTTTAGGCATGGGATACCCTTAATAACATATGAAGATAATACAAAAATACACACAACTGAATAATAAAATATAGGGTGTTCTATTTGAAAATGACGAGTTATAGTCATTTGAAATTGAGCACTTTTGATTCGCTTTATTGAACAGCCTGTATAATTACATTTAAAAAAAAATATGTCAGAACATAGAGTATAATTACAGTTATACTGAAAAGAAAATTCTTAATTCTTACTATTAAAATAACTTCAGTAAGCCTTTATGAAGCAATGCGTGTATTTGGTCTTTTTTAGAGAAAAAACGGAATAACTTGGCAACGCCGTGGAAAACTAAAACAAAATTCATATGTTCGTATAGGTGAATAAAATACAATTCAAAATATATAAAAATATATAGGGTGTTCCATTTAAAAAAAGAGAAACTATTCTCGCCGAGCCGTAATGCAACACCCTGTATATGTGAAAATAATTTTACGTTATGCTACTTGAGTAGACGAATAAATTCTGTTAATAAACTTATGCTGTATTTCTAACGACAAGGGAGATATCGAAGACGGCGATTTCGGTGACTCACCCTGTATATATATATATATATGTGTGTGTGTGTGTGTATGTGTGTGTGTGTGTGTGTGTGTGTGTGTGTGTGTGTGTGTGTGTGTGTGTGTGTGTGTAACAAAAATTTCTTCTTCTATAACTCCAATACTATTTTAATTGTGTTGGCATCACTATTTGCTTCTATTATTGTTTGCGCGATGTCGTTGTAGTATGTATAGTGAAGTTGTCTTGTCTTGTCTATATCTAGCCTGTGAACTAGTACGGTGTAAAACGTAATAGAGGTGCCGAAGTTTTTTTATTTTTGAATATGTTAATCTATACATAAAAATATTAGACCCGTATTTTGTGTTTTCGTCGAAAAGTTTCTAATACCCCAGAAAAAAAATATTAGTTTCAATAAATAAGGCCCGGATATTGCGTAACATAAGTATGGATTACAGATCTACAGATTTTTTACTATTTCTACAGGTTTTTCTGCTGGTGTAAAACAGACTTTTTAAAAATAGTAGTGGCAACACTGTATAGATCATATGTCGGCTGCTAGCACAACGAGTCGGTGCCTCTGCTCCAGGAGTCCACTCACTGTGGAGCGGATAGAAGCCACGGATTACACCACACTGATGAGCACCAAATAGTGTGAAACGCGCCTGTGATTACTTGATGTGCTGGCCGTCTGCTGACAATGGCTTCATTAAAGCTGACCCAGAAATTGAAAACTGGTGAAACTAGACGTAACTTTCAGTGGTGGCTTGTCAGGGTAGGCAGGTGAGTCAGTGCCTCACCAGAAAAGAAATAAAGCTGCAAATAATGTATAGCAGTATGTAAATTAAATTTTAACTTATTCCGTTAATGCTTGTCTTTATAAATATCAAAAGAATAATTTAAGCCACGACCATAACTAATATGTAATGCAGTTCACCGAATTTACACCCTATATAGTGCTTCTCGAAATGAATAGTATAACTGCATAATATTTTTGAGCAAGCATTCATTTCGGTAAGAAATACGTGCGCTAGACAAAGAGCTGTTAGAGGCACTGCTTCAAATGCTACCTTCTACTTTACCTTCCACGCGGCCCTATAGAGGCCCTTACCATACATGAATACAATCAACTCCACGTACTGATAAATTTTGTAAATAGGTTCACGACATCTACTGCATATTCTTGCAAGCAAGATTAAATAATATTAGCTGCATAGTGCATATTGCATTCGACAATAAACAAACATAACATAACCTGTATTGTCTAGCATTTTTATTATAATAGGTCCTAGTTTGCGACTGATACGTATTGCAGTAAGTCTTTTGTTTTTTTCGTTGTTTTTATAGTTTACCCACGTAGTGTTTTTGTATTTTGAATTTTAGTTGAAAACAAAAACAAATAATGGCTTCAACTTCGACTTTAAAAGAATTGAGTGACAATATAAGGAATTCTGAAGATATTGTTAATTTTTTAATTAACAAAAATCCATTTAATCAACTGTCTTATGAAGATAAACTGTCAAAGAATTTCCAGAAATATTCTGTGATCTGGCAATTTATTTTTGTACATGAAAGGGGGAAAACATGCATTTGCACATCCCTTGAAAAAATGTAACTTTCAATTATAAGGCATTTGACCTTGCCTCACCAAAGTTTTAGTGCACGAGCCGCCACTGGTAACTTTGTAATATTTATTATATTCAATAGAAAAATATAAAATATTGTATTATCATACTACTTTGTCCGAACAAAACTGCAACACACTAAAACATGTTTACCATTATTCTCTCTTTTAATACAGAATATTATTACCTACTAACAAAACTTTTATCTTTCCCATAGTGTCCATAAAAATATTGAAAAGCCATGTTTAAACTGCAACACTTTCACAGCTCCATCCGTTTATAAAATATGCATTGGTTTCAGTCGCCAACTTCGTCACTTGTCTTGTCACTGAATAATGTGTGGAAGACAAGCAATCGCTTTGTTGCTCATAAAGCCTTTGTGTGCATTAAATGTTGTCTGCAGCAGCATTAGAGCTTTTGAATACCATACTACTGCTACATGGCAGCTAGATTTCTATTTCATGCAAGATGCAGTCAACCACTTCGATTTCTGCATTGTTTATGAGAAAATAGACGTGTTCAACGAGGTTTTAAATCATAGGGGTAATGACGGTTGACGGGCGCACAATGTATGAAATATATTACAGTGCAATGAAACATAAAATACAATGTTGATGTTGTTTGAAACAAATGTACAGGTAAACAACAAAAGCTTTATATTTCTGCAAACTTTCGAGCAGAACCATCACAGGGTTTTATTTTTACTTCGCTGTAAATGCACGAGAGTATAGACGGAAATAACAAATGTACCTTATATGAGGACAAAGTGGATTGTAAGAGACTTAACCATTGAATTCACATGCAGTGTAGACCACATTTATAACTTTTTCATACAATATCTTTTATATTTCAAATTCGTAAACAATTTCTCTCCCAATATTGTTGTCATATTTTGAACTGTAAAATATCAAAGGCAGTGGCGTAGCCAGAAAAAAATTACAGGGGGGGTTTTTGGATAATAAAATTTAAATAAATATGAGGTTAAATAGGCTTAATAACAACAGTCAACAAAAACAAATAAATAAAATAAATATAATTTTTATTAGTAGGCATTTTTTTTAAATCAATAGGTAAATAACAACAATGCTAAATAAATAAATAAATATATCATCACGGCATATTACCCATTGCTGGGTGTGCCAATCTGCCTTGTACAAAGATATCGGTAATGATGCAATGTTTGTACCATGCGGGCGCTTACTAGACGTCACCTCACGAGCATTCAATGATGGCGTGGAGAGTGCATCACAGGGGTCAATTTTGTGCCATTAAAATTCGAAGTATTTTTTGGCGTCGGTCAGGATCGAACCCGGGTCCCAAAGATTCGCGACCAGACACTCAGGCTAAATTATTATGCAGTGAATTTCAAACCACTATAAACAGTTGTAGTTGTAACCTAATAAATTAAATTAACGCAGGTATTCTACTCAAGAACAAGAACATAGCGCATGAAATTCACTGCTAGTTGTCGGTAAATTTCGGTAAAGCTCGGCATTTTCACGAGGACATTGCGCAAAAGGGCATCTGTACGCTACAGACTGTAGCTAATAATTGCGTGTAAACAGATTTCTACGAAAATTAATATTCTTTTACAATGTTATTAAGAGAGTTGGTGTGAGTCAGTTGAGATGGTTTGGGCATGTGGAGAGAATGGCGAGTGAACGGCTTGTTAAGCGTATATATCTTGGTGAAGTTGAGGGTTTTCGATTGCGTGGCCGCCCAGTGTATAAGTGGATGGATGTAGTTGGTAGGGTGCTTAATGAGAGAAAGTTTCCAAGTACGAAGAGAAAAAGAGCATGTATGAATGCGATTATTAGTGTGGCCGAGGCGAAAGAAGTATACTTAGACAGGAATGTGTGGCAAAGGATGATTGTTGCGTAACTATTATTATGATCCGGATGCGGTATTTCGCTACCGAAAATCGGTCACTTTAATATATTTAATAGTAAGGATTTGTTGTATGATGTTGATGTTGTTCTTATTGTTTTCGGGTTTGTGCGAACCCACTAAGTGGGACACGCGTGATTTTATGTATGTATGTATGAAAATTAATTATTTTTTGCTTCAAATCATATTATATATGAACAACAAACGAGTATGTTTTTAAATTAGTGTTAAAGCGGCCTACCATGGGCTCACAGGGGGGGTTCTAACCCCTAAAACCCCCCCTATGGCTACGCCACTGATCAAAGGTATATTATTTTGCCGGTAAAGTTTTTGTTACAAAATATTGTTGCTTTGGTAACATGCCGACATAAATGTATTATCAAAATCTTTATGCAAAGGCAGGAGTTGAATGTGTCCTTGATCAAATTGATTATTAATGTATTAACATATGGTAGAGGTATAGTTATTTATATATTAAGGTTAGCAAGTCCTTACTACCGGTTGATTTTGGGGATCGAGACGAAGTCGAGATTTCCATTATGTCCGAAACGGATAGAGGAGCACTTACTGACCACATTGCTTACTACGTTTTTTTTTTTGCGCAATCGACGTACAAATTTAAAAGAATATTTTAGTTGTCATTTTTAAAGAAAGTCGGTGGTGAGTTTTCAATGAAAAAGCACATTTTAAGCAGGGGGTGAAACTGCATACGGAAACGTGATAACAAGTTTTCAATCTAGTAGCGTTTGAAAATACTTCCTGACCCTTTCATAGATGGCTTTAGTAGTACAGATTTTACAGAGATTCTCAAACTTTAATATCAAAATACTATAAAAAGGTAACATATGTTTGAGAACTGCTGTAAATTTCCCACAATTCTCTATTGCATCGTTCGAAATTCTTTGACATTTAAAACTGTTATTTGTGAATTTGTATCTTTATTGCAATGTATTACTTTATCATTCAATATATTTTCGGTAAGTATATTAGTTTTCATACTAGCATTATTATATGGGGGTGATATAAATTATAACAACAAATTATTAATATTTCAGAAAAAAAAACATGAAATATTTGTAACTCCTGCATAGTAAAGACACATTCTTGCAGGCTTACAGTGCCCAATAGAAGACATGGTTTATGTAAGTGGACCAGGAGAATTTACATCATGGTGGTGCTCTTAGATATTTACACCGTAGAAGAGCAGCAAAATATTACATTATTAGGCGAAAGGACGTGAAGCTTCATAAGATTCATTAAAGAATGTTGAAATAGTATGGGTTATTTTGAGTAAAAATGAGTATAGAAGAGGGTAGATTTGTTAAAAGTGAACGAACATCGGTAACGAGGTCAATGAAGCAGTGCATTTCTGGCAGACATTTAAAGTAACATCCCTTTTTTGAAATAATATTACCTCTTGTAATAATAATAATTCAAATTTTTGATTCCTTGAGTAGTATGTTCTTATATTTCAATAGTTGTCGCCGTGAAGTTTGAGATTTGTAGTTATTTATTTATTATTTGATTTAAATAATGTAATGTATATATTTTAAAATAAAGACATTAACATATTAAGTACTGTATTTTTTTATAGTTCAACATATATTTCACATTTATTGATAATGTCTTTAATAAATTATCTATTTTCGATAGATTTTTTATTAATTACATTATCAAGAAATAAAATTTAAAGTTTCGAATAATTCAAAATGAATTCATATTTCCCGCGACTTTCTCGGCTGTCAAATTTAGTTCTCTGACCTTTTCATAGATGGCAATAAACTTGTTATCATGGTTTATAAGGGAGATACCCAATCTTCTACTATATATTTTCCTTAATCTATGGTTTTAAGGTACCTAGAATACGATTTTATTATTTTTACAATGGTGTCTGTATATGTGTGTTTGTGTGCGTGTGTGTCTGTGTGTATGAGACTCGACCGCGATATCTCCAATACTAGAATTCCAAAATAAATTTATTTAAATAATTGGTCAACCGGAAGTACCCTCATAAATTAAATTTTATAAATCAGCCAATTATGCTATAATCATGAAAACAACTACTATATTAAGAAAATTCTAATTGACAGATGTCAGTGTCCATGAAAAGAAAATGAATGTAGCAGAGAGATGGGAATGTTGAGATGGAGAATAAGAGAAATAGCTCGAGTCATAGAAGTTTCTAGACAGATACAAGAGAGACGACTACATTGGTTTGAACATGTCATGAGGAGAGATGAAGAATATATTAGAAGAATGAATAGAAGGTAGAAGAAACAGAAGAAGACCAGAGAAAAGATGGAAGGATTATGCTGAGGAAGACGTGAGAGAAAAGGAGCTAAATGAAGACAACACGCAAAACAGAAATGAGTGGAAGAAGAAAATAAAATATAGCGACCCCTAACAAACGGGAAAAGCTAAGGAAGAAGAACTATAGAATCTTTTGCAAGAAAATTTATGTATGGAATTTGTACATGATACACAGGATTGATGGAAGGTAATGTGTTGGCCACATTAGTTTTTTTTATTTACCGTCCCCGCGAGCAATTTGTAAATAAAAGCTATTGCCTTGGAAACCCTATCGGTATTTAATAAAAATGTAATATTTTAAACATTCACCGTTATGTTCTTTAATAATATAACATGTGTGAAAGTTTTTATATTATTGGATAATAAATTTTATGTGCTTTTAAAATTTGATTAAATATACAGGATGTTCCACTTGAAAATATAAAGTAACATACCATGGCGTAAAAATAGATCACCTTTAGAAAAACCTAAACTGCAGATTTATAGGCATTTTAATATAAAATAAACGTTGTTTGAATTTTTTCCCATAATATTTAAAATAATCGGGTTATTAAAAAATAGCAGACAGATGAATCAACCTGTATAGAAAAATAGTTGAGACATATATAGTAAAAATAGATTCCAGTGACACTGTGTCACTGTTTTATTTTTCACACATTTGCTAATAAACTTACCAGTTGAATTAATTTTGATTTTTCAATGCTTTTATTGTAACATATACATTTATAATAATAAAATAACAGTAGTATCTTATGTACCCTCACAAAAACTAAGTAAACGACACTACCTGAATTTGACAAAATGGGCGAAGTTAAAATATTAATTCATGACCTTAATCGGATATCTTTAAAAAATTTAACTGTATCTTCCCCCCCCTGTAATTTTTTTGAAAATAATTACTTTTTTCGATTTTTGGTAGCCCATGTATCTTTTTGGACGGCCCTCGTAGTTCTTGTGTTTTACGAAACGCTTCCTTTCTTTGGGGAAGGGTATTTCAGGTTCTGATTTCTCCCTTATATTGCTATTCCAAATTACTATGCTTCCTAGATATTTGAAGGAATTTACCTATTCCCTTGTAATAGTAGCCTTCTACAATATTCAAAGTTATCTATAAGTTCTCTCATTTACGGGATAAGTTCAATAACCATTTCATCCACCTTCTTCATTATGTAAATATCTCATAACATAACAATCCACTACAATCTTCTCCAATTTGTAGGAAGAATTTGGAGTTTGCTCATACAAGGCAGCAGCCCAGCACATGCTTTGTGAGATTCAATCGACCGTTATGTTAATGTTTTTAATAAAAGCGGCCTCTCCTGCACTTCATCCCGTCTTTATCTCGCAGGAACACGAGGGAAGGAACTGGAACAGCATACAGCCGCGGCTTCGTAATTAAATAGACCCCGCGCCAAAACTAAACAGCTTGTAAAGCATCAGATTCAATACATGCGAAGATGCTCTTAATGAAACTGGACATATGATTTAGGAGGAAGTGTTGTTTATTATAAGAAAAACATATTATATAAAGTAAAAATAAACAAAAAAGTGTTACACGAATCTATGAGCACTGATTAAGATTTGTATAGTCAACAAGAATTACATGATCATATAGTACTTACTGTAACGTTTATTTATTTGGGTGAAGCGTAAAAATCAGTGATATTACTAATTAAAATTGAAGTTTATTAAACGATAAATGAATAAGAAAAAGATAATAAAAATAACGAACAGTATGAATAAACAAATATAAACACTAATTAAAGATTAAGAATATTATTAAATACTTAAACACTAAAATTACTTATTTATATTACACTTTCTATTTCACTATACAGGGTGAACACTGGATACCGTGACATAGGCGTTTAACATGGGAAAACAGTTTTTTTGCAAAGATCATCTGTCTCGTAAGACTATAGTAGTTTTTGATATTGTTAGAAAGATTATTTAATTTGGCATCGAAGCGTATCTAGATGCTTCTAATTTAATAGCTTATTATTGAAATATTTACAAAAGTATAATGTTATTTGACAGTTATTATTTATAATTTGTTAAAAACAGCTATCATAGAAACGTGTTCAATAGCTGAGTTGGTCTGGTCGAAAACCGTAATAATTTTTCACGAGTTCAAATCCCGTCCGGTACTGAGCAATTGCGGTACCAACCTGGCGCACCGTTTTCTAATGCCCAGCTCATTTTGTAAAATATAAACTACACTTTCATAAAAGATCCCTATGGCTTCCTTAATCTCACGCACTTTCATTTGGCGATCTTCCAGAACTATATCGTGGACTTTAACCACAATTTCCGATTTTGTTCGACCTGAATATGGTTCGTCACACCGTCCAGCCACTCTTAAAATCCGAAACCAAAAGACTCACAGAGGAAAAGGAAGGTGAAGCATTCCTAAGGACAACATCCAACCTGATTTTGATCTCCGTTGCTGTCTCTCCTTTCAAATGAAAAACCTTGATCACCACACGAACTTCGTTTTTATCCATTGCCGATTTAACGCTATGTAGATTGACACAGACGCCTGTCATGATTAGACCGATTGACAGATTGTATTGAAATTTTTTGACAGTTCATATGGGAAGTTAGATAAAAGAAAAAGATAAGATTGCTTTCCAAAATATAAGGCCTTCTCCGTAATTCTGGATACTTTTCAATCCAACCTACTACTAATAATAATAGGTTAGATTTTGTTGCGGTTTATTAAAAAGAAAAATCCGTCATTGTAAGTTTAGATAAATCCATAACACGCTGTAGCTGTTTTTCGAAATTAGAAATTTTCAGGTATTCAATATTAGTTCTGAGCAAATTTTACGGACAATGCCAGTATTCGGGTATGGAATGCAACATATACATTATGTAGACAGAGTATGAATTATATTTCACTTTATACTTTACTAGCTGATATTTGGTATCATGCTTACACATAAACATCGGAGTCAAAATATAAACCATTGTTGATTAAAATATACCTGTTAGTATCATGCATTCATTTCCATGCTTGCAAAAGAGTGCATAATCTAGAGTGCTGTTCTTTTTGGTCGTAGTTGCTAGTCAACATAAAGTGCAGTAACTAGCCAACAATTCTTGCTCACCACCACCCATTCTCATGTTAATTAACGGAGGGTTTATCTAGAGTGTGAGCAGTGAACACATCACAACGCAAGCTGATGTCAGCGAATACAACCAAGTGGGTATTTGTTCCAAGCGGCAAGCTGGAGATTGCTTCTTATTAATATGTATGTGTTTACTCCACACTGACTTCTTCATGCTCGTCTATTTTCCTAATAACACTCCCGACATTCTCTATCAACATATCGGGAGCGAGGAAATTAAGGATACGGGGATGAGATTATTCAAATTAATATATAAGTATCTACGAGTTTCACCTCACGCCTCACCTTACCTTAATAGCAATAGCTATACATTTGGACAAACAGTTGAACAAATGTTTAACATTTTATCTGTTATAATTGTTGGCTATGATTTTTACCTCCCGCTACCCTTGGTAAGGGACGTATAGGGATCGTGCTAAAATTCGCATATCGAGATTTTGGTAAATGACCACGTTTTAAAGTCCCTAGAATCCATTTTTAGCATTTTCACGATGATGTCTCGGTGTATGTATGTGTGTATATATATATATATGTGTGTGTGTGTGTGTGTGTGTGTGTGTGTGTGTGGATCCTGTTTAAGCTCTAACTCAAATACTATCATTCAGAAAGTTTTGAAACCATGTATTTCTACCATATTTTAATATGGAAAGAAGCCATTAGATTTTGGTGGCAATCGGATAACCGGAAATGGCAGTTTACTTGAAGCTCAAGATAGTTTTTCTTCAAAAAAATACCTTTAAATGTAATTTTTTCTCAATTTGTTATCATAAAAATTAAAGATTATTCCATTTTCTTCAAGTTTGCTTTAATACTTTTTCTATATATTTTATTGATAAATTTATAAAGTAAAATAAAAATTATATCTCGGAGCTTATGCTTTAAACACATCTCCATGTTTACACAGTTCAGCTGCAAATAACTGTACCTATCTGTAAATTCATTTTGTATAACTTCCCAGACCAATAAAAGGGATATGAGAGATATACATGTTATATTTGACAAATGTATAATTTCTCGATGACATTTGAGAATATCAGTTCGCAATATAGCTAGCAAATCTTTCAGTGTACTAAGCAACAAGTCTCGTTTGCTTTCCTAGCATTTCATTGAACGCACCTATTAATACCGACATCTGTCAATTTGTATTATTTGAATATATTAACAGTTTTTATATTATATATATTTTTATAATTCTTTAACACTATATCTATTGATTATGAAGTATAAAATGCGATAAAAAGTATAGAGAATAATATATTCTTCAAGTTATAATAACGTTAAATGTCAATAAATGATATTTAACTGCGTTATTTCAAGAAAAACTGTTAAAATATTCAAATGAGGAAACTTCCGGTTGACCATTTATAACCAAAATCTAATCACTTGTTCTTCTGGATGTAAACTTGAAAAATATGAAAAAAATATAACGTTTGGAATCATGGTATTGAAGTTATGCGTTCCGATATTTTCTTCACACACAGACACACAGATACACACAGACATATACATACAGACATCATCGTAAAAATGGTTAAATCGTTTTATATGGACCCTAAAACGTACTTATTCACTAAAAATTCATCATTGAATTTTTTGACCAAAGACAGTACCTTCCTTACCTAAAGGTAACGGAAGGTAAAAAATCTGTTGTGGCCAGCACAATACCTTCCGTCAATTCTGTGTATAATGTATAAATTCCATACATAAATTTTCTTGCAAAAGATTCTAAATTTCCAGTAAAATTATTTCATAAAAAAACTATTCAAATTGCACTTGACACTGACATCTTCTTCTTTAACTTTTCCCATTCGTTAGGGGTCGCTATTTTTGCGTGTCGTTATCATTCAGTTCCTTCTCTCTCAATTCCGCAATACAGTCCTTCCATCTTAATTTTCGTCTTCCTCTGCTTCTGCAACATCTTATTACTAAACTATTCATTCTTGTTCCATTATAATTTTTCATTTCTCCTCATGACATGTTTAAACCAACGTAATCATATTTCTTGTATCTTTCTAGAAACTTGTAATACTAGAGTTATTTTCTTACCGTATCTTTCCGTGTTTTCCCCAATATCTACTTATATGAATATATTAATAGTTTCCATGTTTAGCATAGCTGGCTGTATTATAAAATTTAATTTCTTTAAAATTCTTTAACTTTTTATCTATTGAATATGAAGTATAAAATGTAATCAAATCGTATAGAGAATAATATATTCTTTAAGTTATAATAACGTTAAATGTCAATAAATCAAATTTAACTGTTAAATCTTCAAATGAGGGTACTTCCGGTTGACCAATTATAACCAAAATCTAATCACTTGTTCTTCTGGATGTAAACTTGAGGAATACGAAAAAATTATAATTTTTGGAATCGTGGTATTGAAGTTATGGGATCCGGAACTTTTGTCACACACACACAGACACATATACAAACAGACATCATCGTAAAAATGGTAAAATCGTATTATAGGGACCCTAAAACATGCTTATACACTAAAAACTCATCATTGAATTTTTTGACCATAGACAATACCTTCCGTCACCTTTACGGAAGGTAAAAACACCCGGTATGTGCAGTTCAAACATAACCTGCAAACAATGTTCGTATTTCAAAATAACATCCACGGTTCACAGATATTTCATAGTATTCCACGTTTGACCGTATCCTACCTGTATAAACTCGCCTCCCAATAAACTATTGAGAACTATTAGCCTTCTTGTTTCGTATATCAGTAACAAACTCTAACTCTAAACACTACATATTGCACCGTATTTCATTCCCCAACCCCAGTCCAAACAACCTCGAACGAATAAAACCACATCCCGCACCTAGCCCAACCACACAGTGCATATCAGCAGTGCTAGCAACCCCGCCGAACGAATTGTACACCGAACATACAGAGCGAAACATTTCGCAAGAGTTATAGCGACATTAAAGGAAATTTCAATATGTACCGACTACTGGAATGAAAGAAGTGTGTAACCAACGGTGCAAAGAATCGTTTACACGGGAAAATATCGCGCAGAATAAATTTGCACATGACTGGATCAGTTCCGATGCCAGTAAATAATACCACTGAAATTACAGTACAGCTGCTGATATGTTTTATATAGGATTTTGTTTTAACGTTTGCAATGCCGTGGAGGAAGAGAAGGATTTTAACGTGTTTTACAATATTATATAAACAAAGTTTATTTTAAACGTATCTCCAGATGTGCGGTTTTCACGAATATTACATGGATCTTTGAATCCAATAAAATACTCGTATTTTTACCTTTCGTCACCTTTAGGTAAGGAAGGTATTGTCTTTGGTCAAAAAAAATCAATGATGAGTTTTTAGTGAATAAACACGTTTTACGATGATGTCTGTATGTATGTGTGTGTGTGTCTGTGTGAGTGTGTGTGTGACCACAATTCCAAAAGTTATAATTTTTTCGTATTCCTCAAGTTTACATCCAGAAAAAGAGGTGATTAGATTTTGGTTATAATTGGTCAACCGGAATTACGCTCATTTGAAGATTTTAACAGTTTTTCTGGAAAAAAACGCAGTTAAATATACCTTTATTGACATTTAACGTTATTATAACTTAAAAAATATATTATTCTCTATACGATTTGGTTGCATTTTGTAATTCATATTCAACAGATATAGAGTTAAAAAATTATAGAGATATTAAATTTCATAAATCAGCCATCTATGTTAACCATGGGGACTGCTAATATATTCAGATAATTCAAATTGATAGATGTCAGTTTCAATGAAAAGAAAATGAATGTGGCAGAAACTAGGATATTGAGATAGATGTTGGGGAAGACACGGAAAGATAGAGTAAGGAATGAAAGGGAAAGGAAATGTAAATAATATATAATGTAATAATAATAAAGTTTCTAGAAAGTTACAAGAGAAACGTTTATAATCGTTTAAACATGTCATGACGAGAGATGAAGAATATATAGTAAGATGAATGAATAGGTAAGTAATAGAAGCCAGAAGAAATAGAGGAAGGCCAAAGATAAGATGGAAGGACTGTATTGCAGAAGACTAGACAAAAGGAACTGAATGAGGACGACACGCAAAACAGAAATGAATACAAGAAGAAAATAAAAAATAGCGGCCCCTAACGAATGGGAAAAGCTAAAGAAGAAGATGTCAGTGTCAAGTGCATTTTGCATAGTTTGTTTATGAAATAATTTTACTGGAAGATCTTTCGCAAGAAATTTTATGTATGGAATTTGTACATAATACACAAGATAGACGAAAGGTAATGTGCTGGACATATCAGATTTTTTTCTAATCAAAGAGTTAAAATACAAAAATAAGTAGGTTGTTGGATACTTGAATCAAAACTTTAGATTGTACTGAACGATACCATCTATGTATGGTTAGTTAAAACATGTTGAAGTAAGGGTGCTATTAACTCACCATATTGATACAAAAATAAAAGAAGTACAGGACATGAACGCACTTACCCGATTTATTCACTGCGGCGAGTTCACCTTATTAAAAATTTGAAAGAGGACTATGGAGAGGTCGCTATAGTCCGAACGTGGTAGACACTTAAATGTCTGTTGAAAAAATCTGATGTGGACACCACACGACTTCCTTGTACAATTATTAAACTATACATATTTTTTTAATAACTAAATTACAAAATATTAATTTTAACTTCAAAAGGGTAAGATATATAGCGACCATAATCTAACCCGGTTATTTTTAAAGAGAGTTTTGATTACAACAAAGAAATATTTGATTACAACAATGAATATGACTAATTTCACAATAAAAATATAATATTTGTTATTGTACGAATCATAAAATTGCACGTATTTAAAGTAATTTGACATGAACATTTTTTTTGTCCTAATCCATAGCAAGCTTTATTACAAAAACAAAAAAGTATATAATTTTTAAATTTACATATCTCGCTTATACAAAGGGCTAATTTAATAATACCTGATGTGCTAGACGCAGAAATTAATTCTATAAAACTTTTCTTTGAAGTATATATTTCTAAAATCAAAATAAATCATTTTATTCAAGAAAAACTGTTAACAACTTCAAGTAATGTACCACTTCCGGTTAACCTATTTTAACCAAAATCTATTATGTTATTTCGATTGACATAAAAGTCTTGTATACTAAATTTGAAAAGTTGGATTATATTTTAAAACAGTTTTTCATTAAAATCTATTATAGGCTTCATGTAAAGTGCCACTTCTGGAAATTGTGTAATAACCAGAAAGGGAGGTGCACAACTAGATGTTATAGGAGTCCTAAATACAAAATTTCAACTTTCTACGGCTTACCGTTTTTGAGTTATGCGAGATACGTACGTACGTACGTATACAGACGTCACGAACAAATTAGTCAAAATGGATTCAGGGATGATCAAAATGGATATTTCCGCTGAAATCTGAAAACCGAAATTTTTCGCGATTACAATACTTCCTTTACTTTACTACTTACGTACAAGGAAGTAAAAAGATCAATATCTGAACAACTGAGCATCTCTCTCAAGGGACATATCTTTATTCTGAAAGGAGAGCATTTAAAAAGATCACATACCTTACTTTCAGCATCGGCACATCTGTTGAACGTGGTACACATTTCATATTTTGTGTATTATGTATTTTTTACATCCAGATGCCTCACGTCGTAAAATAAAAAATTTAAGATGCGAACGTGTGTCGTACGTCTATATGTGTGCCTACCTACAATTGAGAGCCTCTTGGTCTATATTATATTATATTTTGTGTCTCGTGCCTAAGGATATTTTTTCTACAACAAAAAGGTACGATTCTTCCCCCTGGAGATGATACATCACGTTTTTATTTTATTGTACGAAATGTCGAATCATGACTAATATACGTCAGAGAAAATAAAAAATATAAAAAGAAAAAAATATATACAATAACATGAAACATACGTAGAATTAAATTACAAAACTTAAAGCGGATATTTGTTTGTCTAACCTACAGGATATCATATCCCAGGTAGATTATACAAAAAAAAACCACAAGCAATGTCACAACAAAAAATTAAACATAAATTCCATAAATTAACGAGTTGTTTAGGTATTTTCATAATAATTTGATCCAGTGTTTTTGACAAATGTGACATCAACTTTTTAAAATAAATTTTAACAAAAACATCGATTAATTATTATTATATGTTATAATCAGTAGAATTGCCTGCTTTTACGGATAGCGAGTCAGACATTGTGCTGGCCTATGGTGAGGCTTAGGGAAACGCTACCCAACCCCATGAAATTTATTAGAAACGTTTTCCGAATCGTCTTCCAAATGTTTGTATCTTGGTACATGTTGTTCAGCATCTCCGAGATCATGGGCCCTTTAAGCCTGCTGCTGATCTTGGTAGAATTTGAATATAACAACGTATGAAATAATACAAGAAGTTAAATATTTGAAGCTTTATATCTCATAGTAACAATGCACTGCGTTCTTAAACTTCACGAACGAGCCAAAAAAGATGTCAATGTAATGGGGGCAGGGTATTCTAAGATACGATGTAAGGACTATATTGCGGAAGACTTGAGAGAAATGGAACAGAATCAGGACGACACACAAAACAAAAATGAGTGGAAGAAGAAAATGAACAATAGCGACCCCTAACGAATGGGAAAAGCTAAAGAAGAAGAATATGTCAGTGTCAAGTGCAACTTGCATAGTGTGTTTATGAAATAATTTTACTGGACATACAAGATATTTTGCAAGAAAATTTATATGAAATTTGTACATAATACACAAGATTGACGGAAGGTAATGTGCTGGCCATATCAGATTTTCTTTATAACATTACCCACAGAGCAATAATCTAAAGTATAATCACTCAAAATCTTATTAGCTGTCAGGCTTTTGCTCTGACAAAACTTATTTGTATTTATTTTAAAAAGAATATGTCAAATAGTACTTCCGCCCGCTTAGTGTTGTATAAACTATGGAATAAAAAGATCCCCAGAATTGTATTGCCAACTGAATCAGTTATTTTTGATCATTCTGCAATATGTTTAGTAACTCGGAATAATATACATAGTTATAGGTAATGTAAATAACGCGAAAACAATTTTAGATTACTGTTTGACACATCTTTAATTAAAATATTGTATTTTGCTAATTTCCCTTCTGCAACTCATGTTTTTAATATACAGAAACACGAGCTTAATTATTTTTAAAATATGTATTACTTTAAGTGGTAAAATGATTTTAGTATTGGGAAAATATACGTATGTACGTGTTTGTATCTAAATTAAACAATGATATTCCTGCTAGATATGTTTAAAAATGAAAATGTATTTTCTCGCATTAACAACATTTCTAGGAAAATATATTTCCTCTCATGTAATGCAGTATGAAAATAAATTTTCCCCAGGTAAAAACTAAATAAAACAAAATGATTAATTAAAACGCGGGTATAATTACGGCGTACTTGGGTAAAAATATCGTCCAGGCTTCGTTCACACACAAATCAACTGATCGTACCGCAGGGTACAATAAACTACTATACCGGCGAGGCATATAAAGCAAAGCCCTACTAAAGTTGGTTGGCTACGGTAAAATATACCACGAGAAGACCACCATATGTTCATCACAGATTTATACTATGTTTCGTTTATAATATTTCACAGAATTCTTTGTTGAATGGAAATGTATTTATTAAGCAGTACGAATGAGGTACTATACTATACTATAGTCAAATTTTAACTATCTTGAGTAAGATGCAAAAATACATTCTGTCACGAAAATACCGGGAATTGTATATTAAAAATCTGTTGTGTCCAGCACAATACCTCTTGTCATTTTCATTTTGTGTTGCATAGGGTGCGAGCAGATATGTGACTTTGTTGGCCTTGGCAAGCAGCTATGGGACCCTTGTCAGAATGACAGTAATAACGTACGTAGGTGGCAAGTATCATAAGTTTTCATTCAAAACATTATGATTTTCCAACTCCATGTGTATTATTTTCCTCGACAAGTATATTCTATACTATTGATGACTAATAAACATCAAAATATGTAAATAACTACTAGCCGTCATTCTGACACGGACCCACAAATTTGTTTGCCAAGACTAACAATGTCACATGACTGCTCGCGCCCTATAGTAAGGAATTTAACATTTCTTGTACATACATATAATATTGAAATTGTATATCTTCTTCCGTTCTATGAATAAATGTGTCCTACTCTTCTAATATGTTCAAAATTCTTCAAATTCATTGACAGTATTTCTTACGGATATATGTAATATTAACATACCTATAATTTAAATACATATTTAATTAATAATACAATAATATATATTAAATGTACTCGTACATAGGACTTTAAAATGTAAAATCAAACTTTCATAATTTCCTGCTTCCCTAATTATTTTAGGCAAAAAAGCTTCAAATAAAAGTTGTAGAGCATAAAATTCTGCATCTAAATTAATACACAATATGAAGTTTTCAACGACAAATACACAGATTTGGTTTAATGTGATGAACTTAACTCTATCCAAATTTAAATAATTGTTGCCAAAATGATTTAATAAAAGGAATAAGCCTTTGCTTAATGCACTTATTTAAAAGTGCATACTGGTTAATTTCCAGTACTGAAGGACAAAAAATCTGATGTGGCCAGCACATAACCTCTCGCCGTATATTTTAATCTATAGAATATATAATAAAATATTGAATTGTATCAGATAGAGAATTTAATTTTCGTTAATATTACCAAGAAAAAAATTCAGAAAATAATATTTAGAAGATTTTTTTTCAATAATCTTCTACTTTCGGTTGTCTAATTGTTACCAAAACCTTTTCAGATCTTCCCATGAATGTCCGATTGGGAAATACGTAGTTAAACAAATATAAAGTCTTACACACACACACACACACACACAGACATCATTGTAAAAATGTTAAATTTGGATTGTAGGGACCTTAAAACGTGCTTATTCAATAAAATCTGGATATGCGATTTTTAGCATGAATGCAATACCTCTCTTAGCGAGAGGTAAAAATGGTTGGGCGATCGCTAAAAGTGAAATTGCCAACCATACGAGAATATCTTTTCGAATTTCGTCTTTGCTTTAACTTCACCAGGAATAGTTTAAATGTAAAAACCTGCATTTGCATTTTTATAAGGGTTCTTAAAAATAAAATAACCGAGGTTGATAATATTCTTTGTGTATCTAATGTGCCATTTATTTCTCAGTGTCTTCGGTCCAGTAACGGCAGAAATTAGGTATGAAAATGTCGAAAATCACCCCAAAAAGATATATAGCCTTGGAATTGAAACAAAAAATTAACAAATGTTAACGATTTATCTGTCAAGCTATGTTAATTTATTTTTAGTATTATTTGTAATTTCTGTTCAAGTGAGCAAATATCAATTTAAATTAATAGGTAATTGTTAACTGGAACAGAGATTAGTAATAATACCTAATAAAAATAAATTACCCTAACATGACAGATACACCGTTAGACCTGTATTATTTATTTTGTGATATACTTATTTAAAAAAATAATATTTTGATATGTCTCGTGGCCATGTGCCTGAATGTCTGGTCGCGAATCTGGGGACCCGAGTTCGATCCTGACCGACGCCAAAAATTACTTCGAATTTTAATGGCACTAAATTAACCCCTGTGGTGCACTCTCCATGCCAGCATTGGGTGCCTGTGACGTGACGCCTGGTAAGCGCCCGCACGGTACAAATATTTCATCATTACCGATGTCTGTGTACAGAGCAGATTGGCACACCCAGCAATGGGTAATATGCTCTGATGATTTATTTATATTTTGATCTTTAACTTGTGTTAAAGTAATGAAAAAGTTATATTGTTGTAATTATTTTATAAGAACTCGAAAAAGTGAACAAACTCGATATTGTGACATGGCCCTGCATTAATTATTTCATTGTATCGAGACTACAGTATTTATCAAAACGACATAAAACTTAATTTTCATTAGTACTCAAACAAGTCTAACAAATGTTTGTATACAAAATACACCAGCACTTACCTACACTATACGAGTATTCTCAATATGAAACCTCAGAATTTATTGTGAAATTTATCATTATAACTGAGATTGTACAAAAGTGCAGGTAAAGATGAAATATGTGCAAAGTTGCTGCATCCTGTCAAAGCTTTCTAGCTTGTCTGTGGTGACGAACGCCCGCGCATCGCCAATTGCTCCCGCTAAACTTGGGCCAAACTTACGCCGAATTCAATTACTGCGAACTTTTATTTGGGACATTTTTGCGTAAAATTTATCGACGGATAATAAATCTTGCTTCGCGGGTAATGGAGTAGCGTCCGCCATTGTGTTTCCAGAGGGCAGTGGTGGTGTAAGAGGGAGGAAGTGGAGTAAGGAATGTGAAAACCGGAGCTGAGCACTTCAATTTAGGAAATTGTCAAAAACATCTGAATGGGAATTGTATGATTGTATGTTATTGTAATTTTATGTATGGTCTGTGAAGTTTGGTTTCCAAGGATTTTATGGATATGAAGCATGGTTTCTATTGTTTCTTTTAGGGATGAAAAAAGGAATAATTCTTTGCATTTCATCGTGTTTGTATTCAATGAGCTAGATTATGTATGCCATAACATGCAGAAGATTCGTTAATTTTTCTATAAACTTTCATTTACATACGTTTTTTGGAAACGGTTTGCATTCTAAAATATTATACTACTTATCAAAATGCAAAAGACAGTTTTTATAAACAAAATAACTGTGTTAACTATTTTTAAAATATTAAATTATTAACGCGCCACGTCTATATACTTTGGTTCACTTGTTCGAAGAAAGAATACACAGCACTTTATACATTAGTAGCTTAGCAACATTTCATGTTAGAAAGAGAAAGATTATTTGACGTATGTCTATATAGTTTATGTTGTGTGACAGATATACGCAAATGGTGACATTACTTTCTAACACATTACAAATAATAATGACGTATGTCGTAAAGTTACAGATATCTAATTATCTACTGCACTGCCCTCTGTAGTTAGCCAGTGACGTTGACATTTAAATTAAATTATTATTCCATGGTTTTTGTCAAGTTTATGTTTTTGGGTTTTGCAAATACATAGGTGAAGAGCATAAATCCCTGAGAAAGGCATTATTTAAAAAAAAAACATAATTTTCAAATAAATTACACTTATTTTTTCAATTAAAATGTATCCATAAATATTTCATGTTGCACGTCTATGTATACGAAATGCAGTGAAGTTATCACAGTATAAACATACTTAACCAGTAGCGACACTTCGCATATTTCGTGATACCAAAATTTGAGTAGGCGTGGCCAGTTCTGCTGACGAGAAGATGGCCGCTCGCTAACAGCCACTTGTCTGATTGTTGTTGTTAGTGTCATTTTCACGTATAAAATGAGTGGAAAAAAGAGAGGTAAAGTTATGTGTGCTATGAAAGACTGTAAAAACTTTTATAGTGTCGGTGGAATGAGTGGAATGTAGCGAAGAAGACAATACTACCCAAATTATGGATATATCATTGCCCGATTATGACTATAGAAACGAAGAATTACCGACTCAAAACTCTTTAAAGTACATTTGTGGATATTTAATTAAGAAGTGTTTACGTGTTCATTCGTGTGAAACATGTGAGACATATGCAAGAAGTCAAAAAAATCAAGATAGTGCTAATTTATATTGTCACTTTCGCGCATATGCAACATCAAGCGAAGACGTATTTGGTAATTTATGTATGCCAGCAGATAATTTTGTTACATACATAAACAAATTAGAACAATGGTTTTTTACTAATTTTCAATATATATCAACCAATAATGATGTCGTTAAAACTTTAATAACTAATATTACACATAAATTTCAATTTACACACCCATGTTCTGAATTTCCTCATAAATATTTAATAAAATTGTATTGCCGTATGCGATTATTTTATGCACTAATTTTTATAAATAGAAATTTAAAATCATCGAAAGGGAAACGGAAGCAAATTATATTAAAACATTTGTAACATTATACAAAATAAAACATTTGTATTTATAGAATATAGTTTTATTATATTTAATATACTTATTTGTAACCAATAAAATAATAAATACCGTATTCATATATCATTCGCAAATTATAGTTGTTCAAATTCCCGCCACGTAACGCTTATATCAAGATGGCCGCTTACTCAATTCGATGCGACATGAAGATCAAAGGTTCCGACAACAAGTGTCGCTACTGGTTAAGTATTCTTATACTGTGGTAATATTATACCAAACGGTTAATAAATGACCTTGAATTGTCATCTTTTGTGAACCAAACTATACCTGTCTAATTACTTAGGGTCACCTGATTCCTTTATATTCAATGGCACAGTCTAGAAAAGAGACTGCGGGCTGTATAAATACCGTTAGGGAGGACAGCCGAGACATTCTGTTATATAGAAGCAACGAGCAATGAACAGTTGGTGACAGTCTACGTGTTGTGAACATAAATAAATGCAGTTATATAAATAAATATTGTTTAAATAAATAGTCTTAGTGTTTAAGTATTTAATAATATTCTTAGTCTTAAATTAGTGTTTATAATTATTTAATCATAGCGTTAATAACTTTCATTATTTTTATTTTAATTATTTATAGCTTAATAAACTTTTATTTTAATTAATAATATTTCTCTGATTTTTACATTTCACCCAAATAAATAAACGTTACAATATGATCGCAACGTTGTCCATTCAATGTCCTCTGCATCTTCGGGAAGAGTAAAAAGTCACTAAGGTCCATAGCTGGTGAATATGCCGCAACATCACAACGGCCCTGGCTTTGTCATTGTCCAAAATCCAGGAATTGTGTGCCCACAATTCTTTTCGCATGAGCCATATGAAAAACCATTGAAAATTAATAACATATTTTTGTTATTGTCAACAGAATTAGCAAGTAAATTCATAGGGCATTAAATGGTTTCAAAATATAATCCATAAAAAACAATACTATTTGCATTTACCTAACAATGAATGGTGCAATACTTTTAAGTACAGGTATAAATTCTAGTTGACAGATGAAGTTTAAAACGATTATCCACTGTAATTCAAAATATATTCGTATTGTAACATAAAACTTTTTGAACTGTTTTTATATATGTAATTCGATACAGTCAAATTATGTAGCTTGGTACTCGTACATGTAGTATGTGAAATGCAATATCCGTTTTGTCTATTTTCATTATAACTAAATGATTTACTGTAAATTCATCATTGTTGTATTTTTGCACGAGTATTGAACAACAAATAATAGCTTTTTTCTCTTTTGAAAAACATAGAACATTTTTTTTTACATTGTTTCAGTGACGTGTTATATGAATAATAGATGAATTTCGAACTTTCATTGACCTTATTTTTTAATAAAACACAATTTTTTGATTGATAATATCTCCAATTAGTATCAAGTGAATACTGAACAATAATTCTTATTTATTATTATTTTTTTTTATTTTACTGTAGTTAGTTACAGTAAAATTTATGAAAGATGTCCGATCAAGGTCATCTACGAATTGTATGAGTTCAGATTTTTGCTTCGGCCATTACGCCATATTCAATAGTGTCGTTGGCTTAGTTTTTATGAGGGTTCATGAGATACTAATGTTATTTTATTATTATAAAAATATGTTACAATAAAAGCATTCAAAATTCAAAAATAAGTCAACTGATAAATTTATTAGCAAATGTAAAACTAAATATGAGAAAAATAAGATACTGACACAATGTCAGTGACTCTGACAGAAAATAACGTTATTCGTACGGCTAGAAATTAAGGTAACGTATGTGAATTAATAAATAAACTTACGTTTCAGTGAAAGTAGTATCAACAACGAGCATCGTTTTAAAGTAGAATGTCTTAACTTAATCGAAACAATATGAATTTTTGAAAGACAAGCGTGTTATATCCATCCTTATCGCACATGCTTAACCTTTGCAAAGAAAAGAAATAAATGTATGCCAATTTGTTAATTTGTTCATAATACAGATGACCTTGATCAGACATCTTAAAAAAATCTTGTACCTATTAATTTTAGACAAAAATATATCAAATAAAAGTTATAGATAATACAATTCTACACCTAAATCACTAATTATATTTTATTTTGTACGTTTTATAACGTGTAAAACTGAATTTGAAATCTTTTATAAATATTGCTCTTTTCTAGTGTTAGCCATTGAATTGACACAAAATTACAAACAAATGCATAACGCTTGAACTGTTACTATACTGTAGTTTATTAGGTTAGATACTCATTTATTTCAATTGTGTTTTAAAAAGAGATTTAGTTCATAAATAAAACGTTTTTATTAAGAAGGGAATCTACAAATAATTCACTGGTATTATTCTGACAATTCAAACATACATTTACAGATATAAAGTAACATTAATATGACATACTCATATTCGAATCTAAGATCCGATATTAAAATGCTCTTCCAAGAACTGATATTCGAATACGGATTCTAGATCCAGTACTCAGATTCGGATCCAAAATCCAATATTCAGATTCGGATCCAAAATCTGATACTGGAATCCGGATCCAAAATCCGATACTGAGATTTGGATCCGAGATCCGGGTACTTTAAAATTCAATTATCCTGATATCCGGATATTTTTGGATCCGAAACCGAAACTATCCAGATCCGGATCTCACCACTATTTTTAAGATCTACTTTTAATATAAATGATTAATTTTCTATATTGTTACTTTGATGATGGTGTACCCCATTGTCCCCATAAATTATACTCAACATATTTGATACAGGCGCTATCCTCTCGCTAAGAGAGGTATTGGATTCATGCTAAAAATCGCATATCCAGATTTTATTGAATAAGCACGATTTAAGGTCCATAGAATCCGATTTTAACATTTTTACGATGATGTCTGTGTGTGTGTGTGTGTGTGTGTGTGTGTGTGTGTGTGTGTGTGTGTGTGTGTGTGTGTGTGGATGTGTGTGTGTGTGTGTGAATGTGTGTGTGTGTGTGAGGTTGCTGGAGACACGATTTCTCAAATTCTATAAGACTAAAGACCTGTATAACTACGGATTCCTCAATCTAACAGTAATGGGAAGAGTTGAATAGGTTCTGGTAACAATTGGACAACCGGAAGTGGTAGTTTCTAAAAAGAAAAATTCTAAATATTATTTTTTGAAAATTTGTTACTACAAGTATTAAAGATAATTAATTTCTCAATCTGACACATTTAATTTTTTTATTATATCTCGTATAGGTTTGGACATATAGTATATAATAATATAGAATAATCTGTTGTAATAAATCTCGTTGCCCGAAAAACAGTTGCGATATTCAAATTTTTGTAATTGACAAATATATGCAAAATGTCTGTGTCAGATTTTTCTGGGAGGTATGAGTGCATTTAATATATATTATTGTATTATTAATTTAATATGTATTTAAATTACAGGTATGTTAATATTACATATATCCTTAAGAAATACTGCTAATACCGTCAATGAATTTGAAGAATTTTGAACATATTAGAATAGTAGGATAAAATTTGTCATAGAACGAAAGAAGAGAAACAATTTCAATTATGTGTGTATACAAGAAATGTTAAATTCGTTATGTATAGGGCGCGAGCAGTCATGTGACTTTGTTGGCCTTAGCAAGCAGATATTAGGATCCGTATCAGAATGACGGCTAGTAGTTATTTACATAGATGTCACAATTGTCATATGTCATAATTTTTCATTCAAAATATTAAAATATTTTGATGTTTATTTGCCATTCATTGTCGAGGAAAATAATTCACATGGATTTGGAAAATCATAATGTTTCGGGTGAAAACTTATGATACTGGACACCTACGTACATTACTAGCTCTCATTCTGACACGGGCCCCCATATCTGCTCGCGCCCTATGCAACATAAAATGAAAATGGCGAGAGGTATTGTGCTGGCCACAACAGATTTTTATTATTAATATTTATTTATAAAATATTAATAAAGTTTGCCTCTGCATATAAATTGTAAAATCAATTACATATTAATCATTGTACACATATACAAAATTATTTTATCATTTTATTATTTATTTATGACAAGCATTGTGATTCTGTTTACTATATTGTTAAACAAAATATGTTCCACTATGTTTGAAAACTACGACACCTAGTAAAATAATTTAGTAGGTATATGATACACACATTATGAAACTATAACATATGTCGCATATATGAAGCCATTATAAAAACATCAGCGTTATAAATAACCTCGCATAGTAACAGTCATATAACATCATTTTGTAATTTATAGATTATCAACATATTCCCATGGTGACGTGCGGTTTCCACACATTTCCTCGCCAGGGTTGCCAACATACTGCCGCCACAACTCAACAACAAATCAAAACTGAAAATCTGAACTAAAATATTCATTGTTGGTAATTGAATGGAACTCATTATTGAAGATTAATAGTTATGTTAATTTTTAAAACCTTCGCTGGCTGCATCTGGCAGATTAATTACAATGCCATCCGATATTGAAGCAGGGTGATAATTAATAGCAAAGTTAGTGTGATTGTTAATTATTTGCTAGAATTAATTAGGGTTTTTTGCGACAGTGTCATAGTGCACCCAAACAATGAACTCTTGTTGAGAAACTATGTACGATTTTTGTTTTTTGATCTGTACGGATTAATTAGTTACGTATGCAGTATCATTAAAGGAATTTGAGACAAATTGCACTGACACCAATTAGGAATATGTGAGACTCGACTCTATTATGAATATTCAGGATGAGGTATTATTGGAATTTGGAATTTCACCTGTTTCAATGACAATATTGTTTGTATTGAGTGTTGCATTTTGCTAGGATACATCTGAATGCTAATTAAGCACTTTAATTATTGAGTATGGAATTTATAATAAGGCCGTGGCCGTGGTAACACCAAACAATCAATATCAATTGAGCATGATCGAGTAAAAAACAAACCTGAATTTAACATTGCACATGGTCACAGTGCGTGTACCGTCGACTTGTTTGATATATTATCAAGCTTGTTTGATTTTCGTACCGTGCTCGTTGGAAACAGAGATGCGTAGTTGCGTATGTACTTCCGTAGTTCTCTCTGAAGAAATAGATTCTGACAAATTCTGACCTTTTGAATTGTTTGTTTTCATTGCCAAAAGAAAAAATCTGATTGTGGCTAGCATATTACCTTCCGTCAATCCTGAGTATTATGTACAAAGTCTATGGGGCGCGAACTTTGCTGATCTTGGAAATCAGATATGGGGGCCCGTATCAGAATGATAAGTATTAATAATGTCATAATTTTTCATTCAAAATTTCATTTTTAGTATTATATGATTCCTTGATTCCTTTTCTCGGCAAATGAATTCTACACAAAAATAAACTACATGAAATAAGAAAATCATGAAATTTTGAATGAAAAATTATGACATTTGACAGTTATGGACATGCCAGGGTCAGCAAAGTCACGTGACTGCCCGCACCCTATACATAAATTTTCTCCCAAAAGATCCTACATTTCCAGTAAAATTATTTTATAAACAAACTATGCAAATTGCACTTGACACTGATATTTTCTTCTTCTTTCTTTAGAATTTCCCATTCGTTAGGGGTCGCTATTTTTATTTTCTTCTTCATTTCTGTTTTACTTGTCGTCCTCATTCAGTTCATTTTCTCTGAAGTCTGCCACAATACAGTTCTACCATCTTATTTTTGGTCTAATTCTTCTACCTTCTAAATATTACTTAGCTATTCTATTTTCTTCCAATATATTCTTCATCTGTCCTCATGACATGTTCAAACCAATGTAATCGTCTCTCTTGTATTTTTCTAGAACCTATTATCACTCCAACCATTTCCCTTATCCTTTAATTCCTTACCTGTCTTTCAGTGTCTTCCCTTCCCCAACATCTATCTCAACATCCACATTTCTGCCACATTCATTTTCTTTTCATTGACTCCAGTTAGAATTTTCTTAATATAGTAGCTGTTTCCATGGTTATGTATGGCTGTCTGTTTTATGAAAATAAAATATAGCGACCCCTAACGAATGGGAATGTGAAGTGCAATTTGCATAGTTTGTTTAAGAAATAATTTTACTGGAAATATAGAATCTTTTGCAAGAAAATTTATGTATGGAATTTATATATAAACACAGGATTGACGGAAGGTATTGTGCTGACATCAGATTTTTTCTTTAAAAGTTTGTTCACGAGGAACCAGAGATTATTCAAAATTTTAATATCTTTGACACCAATTATTATAATAGAAGTTTTATTAATACATAAATATCACAGCTTAATTAATAGCTTTATTATATGCATTAATAATTTATCAATTTTCCATTACCATTTTATCAAATTTCCTTCATTATTATGAATCATATATAGATTTCTCTGCGCCATAATCAGATTGTTTTTACGAATCAAAAATAAATCATATTAACATCGCACATATTCGCAAACATGTCCCAAGAAATCATTAAAACAATATGTCAGCCTAAAACCAGATTTCCCAAATTACTTTGCGAGAGGACGAGTTATAAATTAATTTATTTCATATTCCTCATCCCTGGCTGAACAACACAAATATCGCAGAGGGTTTTGCTAATCCCTGTTGGAGGAAAGCGGAGTGCGTAATTATCACCAGGCCGTTGTGCTATGTAAACACACCTTAATGCGTCCGTTACACTAAAAGAGAACTTAGTTTTCATCAGCGGATAACTACACAGCTTACATGTAATGTAAAGGGTGTAGGGCAAATGGAGATAATCTAAACAAGATGACGATGAACATGGTTTTATTAAATATTTTGAGAAGTTTTAGAATTTTTGCTGTAGATTTGTTTGATTTTTACTTCTCGCTAAGAGAAGTATTGAATTCATGCTAAAAATCGCATATCTAGATTTTAATAAATAAGCACGTTTTAAGGTCCTTTGTGTGTGTGTATGTGTGTGTGTGTGTGTGTGGATGTATGTGTGTGTATGTGTGTGTGTATATGTGTGTGTGTGTATGTGGATGTTGGAAGGACGATTTCTCAAAAACTATAAGACTAATAGGCCTATTCTGTAAAATCGAATCGTTACCATAACGAAATCGTTATTATGAAAATCGTTATCTCTACTTAACGATAATCGTTATCTTTGTATCCGTATTATGTAACACATTTTGAAAAATAATAACCTTGGGATCAAGTTAAGAACTTTATTTCCTAAAATCAAATTATAATTTTAATTTAAATATCTAAAATAATTCAATATAACTCACAAAACTTCTAAGTTAGATTAATTCTGCTGTCAACCTGTCAGCTGTCGGACCATTATTTTTCTTTTTGTAGGTTATGCTAGAGCAACTACTACCATCTGTAGACAAATTGAGAAGCTTGCGCTAGGCGCTATGAATAAAACTTATTAAATTATTTTAATATTACCTTGCAGAAAACTGTAATATGACTGGTTTTTGAGATCACTATTCAACATAATATCAATTTTATTTTGACATGAATTAAAATACTGAATTATTGACAAAACGTTTAGATAACGAATGATTTTTCCAATCGTTAAGAAATAACGATATCGGTATCTTTTTTTCGTTATGTAGACTTAAATTATTGTTTACAAAATACCACTTTAACGATTATCGTTATGATAACGATTTAACAATGAAAAATGTCATAACGATCGTTTACAGAATAAGCCTATTAAACGATTTTCGTTATTACCATGACGATATAACGTTTTACCGATTCGTTATGTCATAACGATCTTACAGAATAGCCCTATTAATATCTGTTTAACTACGTATTTCCCAATCATTAATGGGAAGAATTGCAAAGGTTTTGGTAACAATTGGACAACCAGAAGCAGCAGGTTCTTGAAAAAATCTTCTAAATATTAATTTTTGAAATTTTTTGTTGTAATAAATTTTATAGCCCAAATAATACCATGGAAACCAATTAAAATTTAGATGTTTGTAATTGACAGATAAATGTCAGTGTCAGAAATCCGAAAACAGTACTGAAGACTTTTTCTTATTGTAATAATAGTTAAATATTCAAATTAGAAATACTGTTAATCCCGATAATGAATTGGAAATCTCGAAAAATTAGAAGAGTAGGACAAAATTTCTACATAGAATGAATTTAAATTTAAAACATCTACATATAAAGAATAGATATAAGTAGAATTTTTGATGTAGAGTGTAGGTATACAAGAAATGTTAAATACTGTGACGTGCGCCCCTGAGAGAAAAGTATGCTTGCGCCGCTACTGATAGCATGTTCGCGAACAATGACGTAATCCCTTCGAAAGAACGTACCAGAGCGATAATGCAATCCCCAACACGTTGAGACATGTTAATTGCGCCGTGACCTGATACTTTTGTATGCAGGTCACTGTCGCGTCCGAGGCTTCTAGAAGTTTATATAGCTGTATAAATACCGGCCGAAAGAAAGCGGAGGGACAGTCTCATATATACAAGCAACAACAAATGAACTCAGTGATATAAATAAACAGTTTACAAGTTGTTAACATAAATAAATGTAGTTATATAAATAAGTGTAGTGATATAAATGTTAGATAAATAATCGTAGTGTTTAAGCATTTAATAATATTCTTAGTGTTTATAATTATTTAATCATAGTGTTAGTTACTTTTATTATCGTTTAATATTTAGTCTTAATTATTCATCGTTTAATAAACGTATTCTTTTGGTTAATAATATTTGTCTATGTTTTACACTTCACCCATATAAATAAAAACGTTACAATACAATAGAGCGCGAGCAGTCATACGTGACTTTATTAGCGTTGACAAGCAGATATGGGGCCCCGTTTCAGAATGATAGCTAGTAATTATGTACATCATAATTTTTCATTTTAAATTTAGTGATTTTCTAATTCCATGTTTTTTATTACCTTAAATTCCTTAAATTCCACACTCCTGGTGACAAATTTACCACGTAAATTTAGAAAATCTTGAAATTTTGAATGAAATTTTTTGACATTAGACATCTATGTACATAATTACTAGTTGTCATCCTGACGTGGGCCCCATATCTGCTTGTTAAAGTCAACAAAGTCACATGATTGCTCTCGTCCTATACTTATATAACCTAAAACGGAAGTGATGAGCGGTATTGTGCTGGCCACAACAGATTTTTATGATTTTGTCTCCAGTATTTCATATTGAAGGAGTGATATTTTCTCTGTAGACTCATTTTCTTGAAAAAAATGCAATTAAATATCATATTTTCACAATTTACGTTATTATAAATATTAAAGAATATTGTATTCTCTATACGGTTTGATTGAATTTTTCCTTTTCATGCATATAAAATTCCGTCAGCTATGCTAAAACATGGAAACTTCTAATATATTAAGATAATTCTAATTGGCAGATGTCAGTTTCAAGTAGAATTCACTTTGTTCCTAAAATAATTTTACTAGAAATTTAGAATCTTTTGCAAGAAAACAGGTATGAAATGTGTACAAAATGAACAGAATTGACGGAAGGTATTGTGCTGGCCACATCAGATTTTTTCATATTGTACCAAAGAGTACACTCTAGGAGATAAATCTGGACTTGTTTATGCCCATTTTAATACTGATATTTCATACTCCTGAACCAATGTTCGAATATTTTTTGCCGTATGATACGATTCATCGTAGCACCGTCCTGCTGGAAGATAAAATCACCTTCGGCCGTTTCACAATTCGTGATCAAGGGTAAAAAACTTTCTTCAAGAATGTCTTTTTACTTCTGCGAATTAACTATGCCATCAATAAAATGTAGGTTGTATAATTTGAAAATGTAAGCCGACCGAACTATAATAAATATAGGCTCGTATATCACTTTTATTGGCGTATTACTAAACAGTATACTTATTTTAAAAAGCTGTCTAGATTAATGGACTTATAATTGTTTTTCTTCTTTTGTTTCAGCCAGTGGGGATGTATGTACATAAATACGAGTGGTCGGGATCGCACGAAGCAGGCGACTGTTCGTTGCTCATCCGCGTAGCGCAATTGGAGTTCGATGACGGACTCTGGGAATGCCAAGTGACTGCTTCGGATTTCACCACGCAGGATGCCCTCACCAGTCAACCCGTTCGACTTGTTGTTAGAGGTACGTCGAACAACAATTCTTACTTTTTAATCCATAAACTTGTTAATAATATAATATTCATAAATAATTTTCAATTTTACAATATTCAAACGTTTAAAGAGTTTACAAAATAAGAAAGAAATTAAGGCTATTGTCAACAAAGGTTTCCAAAAACTACAAATATTTATGAATTATTAAGTTTTTAAAAAAATCTATTCTGTAACAAAAATGTATAAAAATTATCTAAAGTTTTTTTATCTCATTTGTAAGCAAGATATGAGGTATTTTCAAAATAAGCGAAAAACAAATTTTGTCATATTGGTTTCTCAAGCAATGTTTTTTGAACGATTTATAAAACAAAAAGTGAAACATTAAAGTCCTAGAACTTTAAAATATCATTTAAAGTTCTGGTACTTCAAAATTTTATCTTCATACCGAATCCTTTATTTATGCGGCATTAAATTGTTCTTCGCCTCAGTAGCTTCATCCAAAATACTTTGAGGAATGTTTTTTCATCAAATTTAACGAATTAGGTTACTTTAGTTCTGAAGATGCTATTATATAGCGAAACTATAGTCAACAAAATATATAAATTATAAACTAAAAACCGTGTAATTTTTAACCCTTCCTTTAAATAATGGAGTGCAAGTTTCACCAAGTAAGAGCGGAAACCATAGAAGAATAAGAATGTTATAGACACCAGAAAAAAAATATTTTAATCTGTCAATCTGTCAAAATTTTGCTAGGGTTTTCAAACAATTGCGACTTAGTTTACTTATACAAAACTCATACTAATAAGAATTGCAGCATTTTCCTTTTAATAATTTAATAACTAGAAACCAGTATGACATAAAATTATGTATGTACCTCTGATGAAAAGTGTCTTTAAGGTACTTACGGATAAATCTTGCTCATACCTTAAAGATTCACTTTTGTCCTAGATACATAAAATAGTATTATTTAAAATCGTCACTAAAGTCCACAAAAATCGTCATTAAAAGTTTAGAAATCGGCATTAAAGTAATCTATTCTGCAAATTCAGTGTTGTCAACGTTATGAAAATTATTGTACATATAAGATAGTTTGGGCAGGTGTACGATGCATAATAGAAAATTTGTACAATGACAAAAACAATGTGCAAGAAGAACCAACTAAATAATTCCGATGGAGAAGTTTTAGATAAAACACATAATTTTGAGCGTTCTTTACAATAACTTCAGTGTGCGAGATTAGCAACATTGAATGTCAAACTGGCACATAATTATACCTAACCGTGACCTAACCTATAAAAATAAATATTTCTTTCATTTACTCAAATTTTTAATTTCAAATAATACAAATTGCACCTAGGCACTGAAGTTCCTTACTAATACGAGCCCTACCCCAAATATATTCTGAAATAAATATATTAACAGCAATAAAAAATAAATTTTTAGGTTAAAATATTTAGGACTATATTTGGGATTTTTTAATTTTATGTATTAATAAAGTGTACTGCATTTAAATACAATGTTATTAACTAAATTTCTCATTTAAACAATAATCTACAGGCAAATATATGACAAAATACAAGTCCCAAAAATTTTCGTTCCAACAGTAAATAATACAATATTTATGTTAGTATTTTCTATAAAACTGAGGGTACAGGTAACTTGACAATATACTCAATTAATTGTCATCTTAAATATTATTACTTTAATAAAAATTATTTGCGAAATATTAAAGACGAAAACATTTGTCACATGCAGACAATGGTTTATTTGCAAATAAATTATTATTAAACCTAAGAAATTTTATTATAAGCAATATATTCAAGATCTATACACTCTATTAATACACCATATCAAAATTTGTTGAATTGGAGTAATAATCATAGCATCCAGAAGTTTATTTATTCTCATTTGTAATATAATTGTAGGTAGTACTTTAATAAATAAATATCACTTTGCAAATAATTTTACTAAAAAAACTAAATTGAATATAGTAATTAATTGAATATATATTGTCAGTTTCCTTTACATTTAGTTTTATAAATAATACTAACATAAATATTGTATTATTTACTGTTGGAGCTAAAAAAAATGGCACGTGTCTGTTGCCATATATTTGCCCGTAGATTATTGTTAAAATGATAAATTTAGGTAATAACATTATATTTAAATCCAGTATATTTTATTAATATAAAATAAAAAAATTCCCAAATATAGTCTTAACTATTGTAATCTAAAAATTTATGTCTTCTTGCTGTTAATATATTTTTTCTACTACCAATACTGTAAGAGGGTTATTACTGAACAGATTACTAACAATGTAAGTTCGTGCTTATGAATAGTGTTACGTAATGAAATTTCATTACGTAACACTGTTACGTAATGAACAGCAAATTTAAGTTGGCAGGACTGATTGTCAAACTGTAAGAAATGATTAAAATTTGATAAATATAATTTAAGATTTAAATATAATAGAATGAAATTTATCTGACATATACATATACATACATATTTTTTTGGGTTATTAATTAATATTATATTATGTCAGCAATACATATTTCATTTCAATCAAATTTGTAGTAGGGAACTATTTTTCATCGTATATCCCTACGCTTAGCAGTAACCATGGTAATATCATTGCGCAGTTTTATATTTGTAAATAAAACTCACCAAACTTTTTGACGTTTCGAACTGCTGCTTTTTTGTGTGATTACAAATAAATTTACTAAAGTAATAATTATTATTATAAACAAAATTAGTTGATAATATTATTTGTATGTAAGTAATGCAATAAAAAAAAAATTATACCTAACTATATCTGAACTTTGCTTCAATTTAGAAATATGAATGAGTGGTCGTAGAAAAAGTATAGTACATAATTCGAGATGTAAAGCAATTACTCACTCGTAAAATTACAAACTCGACGCTACGCGTCTCGTGTGTGAATCATTTTACTCGTACGTAATCTGCTTCTTACATCTCTCATTACGTAATATACTATTTTCAGAGAGTACGAATACATTTGGAGTTGGGTTCATACATAAATATTAGCCTGTAGCTCAAAAACAACAAATGATTAGAAAATTACTGTAGACTATAAAAAAATTCTCAAAAAATTGGCAATAGAATGTCCAAAGGGTTTAATTTTATCATTAATATTATCCGAAATACACTAAAAAACACTGTATATTAAGTTGATATGTGAAATAATGAAAACATCAAATTAGAAATGTGAAATGTGTGTATTCTTTATTAGCTTTGGCACATGGGCGCTATAATAATCCGTTGAATAAATGAAATACATTCAATACAGAATAAACAGTGTAATTTGGCAGAGCTACACAGCATTATTTAACGAGTCACGCATGTAACATACGGAATAATTCGCCCATAATTGTAATGAACTGTGCTAATGTAAACACTTTACGATAATTATACCCCGAATTAAAAACAAAAAACCTATTTGCATATTCGTGTCCAACATAAAAATAAACCAATATGGGCCCATTACAGGACTCACGACACGATGAGTGGAGTGCTGCATAATGAAATGTTAACAGATTCAAATTATTGCGAAAAAGGATTTTACTTTTTTGTACGATTCATTAATTGCCGAATATCTACATATATTTAAAAACCAAAAGAGAATATGATGTATTCAAGCCATCATCAAATTATATTCTTGAATTCATTACTTTCTACAACTTCATTTACATTTTAAATATGAAGTGAGTTACAATTACACTTTTCACGCCTATTCACATGTATTTACAATTCGTACTTTGTACATAATTTTTACCTCTCGCTAAGAGAGGCGCCCAATAAATTTCTCATGTCTTTTCTTTATGTTTAGATTATTTTTATAATTTTAAATTTATTTTTTGAGGACACTTCTAAATGTTCGAATTTCTTCCAATTTCTTGACGGGATTCCTGATGGGTAACACGTATATAGCTATAATTTTAAATATTTAATTGTTATTATTGTCAAACAACAAGAAATAGTAAACTTACCAATATCACAGAAAAATTCTTCAATAATGTCAGTTATACTTCTTCATTTAACATAAGAGCGTAATTTGACGTTTTACTACTAAGTTGCCAAAAAAATTCTAAGATTTAGTTTCAGCTAAAATCAACATAAAACCATATTCGTACTATGACATATTTTGAATCGGCTCCACTGTCATGTGTTTAGTTAAAATAGACTTAAGGTCAAGTTTTAGAATTGGGCTGCCAATACCGCCCAAATAGGTTTATGGTTTTGGACACTGAGATTTTTCTGTCATTTACAAACATTTGATGGTTACTATATGGAGTTGTTTAGGCTCTGAAATTTATTACAACAGATTATTTTATATATTACTTTTTTATCTCGATATATAGAAGATATAATAAAATTTTACAATGTATCGAATAGAGAATTTAATACTAATAACAAAAAATTAAAAAAAAAAATTTGGGATTTTTTTAAGATACTATACTACTTCCGGTTTTCCAATTGGTACCAAAATCTATTCAACTCTCCCCATTAATGTTAGATTGAAGAATCCGTAGTTAAACAGATCTTTAGTCTTATAGAATTTGAGAAATCGTACCTCCAACAACCTCTCATACACACACACACACACACACACACACACACACACACACACACACACAGAGAGAGACACACAGACACACAGACATCATTGTAAAAATGTTAAAATCGGATTCTATGGATCTTAAATCGTGCTTGTTCAATAAAATCTGGATATGCGATTTTTGCATGAATCCAATACCTGTCTTAGCGAGAGGTATTTAAGGAATATTTAAAATCATTGGAATCTGGCATTAGTCTATTTTTTTAGGATAAAGTAAAAGGTTTAAAAAACCGTCAAAGTCTTATTCACACTGTTCTATTTTAATTAATGCAATCGGTTTTGGTTACTTAGTAACCATTATCAAGCGGTGCAACTACAACAATATTGTGACAAGGCGAACAATAACAAATAAATAACTTTTATACACTCTTCTAAATTATAGTTTCAGGATCAATATTTCAAGTTTGTTATCTTTTTTAGTCAAAATTCTGTTTAGAAATAATTATTTTTTCCAAAGCGATTTGTTTAGAATGACTGTCAACGGACTAGACAGCTATTTATTGACAATAAAGTCTAGAAGTTATTGCAAGCCTCCGCGCAGGGTTGATATTTTGATATGGATGCATATTTGATACCCTCTTCAACCCCTCAGAGATGATTCTCTCACGAAAGTAACGTTTTGTTTGAGGTAGTCTGTCTTAGATACTCGTGTCAACGAGACATGTAGTCTGTGTTTTTGTTTCTGGCGCGGGCTAAACGCCCGCCTGCTGAGTTACAATGTAACTATTTAGTATATTCGCTTTAGTTATGTTTAGTTTAGTAATCAATAATAATAAGTATAATAGATAATAATTGATTAGTGTTAGTATAAATATGTGTAAATAAAGAAGTTAGTAATATCAAGAATGTTTGTGTCCATAATATAAGGGTGTTCATCTGCCATCGGTCATCAAAGTTAAGTGTAAGTGTATGTGTGTTCGTCCTTCGGTTAATCAAGTAGTAGTCATCGTTGGTAAAAGAAGTGCAAAACCACCATTATTAGAGCCTCTGTAACACCCCCCTCGTATTACAAAATATATAATGTAAGAACATCATGATTATATTCTTCTACTTATTGTTTTTGTACCATCCTAACAACCATTCATAAATTTGGGAGCATCTTAGCTGTGTATTGAATAAACAAACAATATCTTCAGTAAATTTTCTTCTTTTATTATTCCGATGAGGTTTAAAACTCTGTCAACGCACACGCAAGATGTAAAATTCAGGAGGTCGTGTCGTAAGTTAAATTGGGACTTACCTTGCCGCTCACCTTAACCGGTAACCGAGCGTTAACCGATCCGATCCGATCTTCGGACCTACCCTCTTTCCTCGTCTCGTGCCAAATTAGCCTGAACGGCTTCGAAGGACCTTGTGGGTTATACATAGAGTGGTTGTTTTCTCGCAGGGTAACAAATAAAAAATAAGATGGGCGCTGTTTACTGAATAAAGGATAAATAAGTTTCTAAATTATGTGCTCAAGAGAAGAATAAAGTTAACGAATAAAAGAGTTCGATTTTAAGTTAATATGTACGTACGATTGTAAATCATTTTAATCTGTACAATTTAAAATCATATTATATTTAAGTAATTAAAACGGTGGTATTTATTTATTTTGTCGTTACGTTAATGCATACACAATCCATAATATATGGGATGTTAAAAAAGTGGTAACATTTTTTGAGGGCATATTTTGGATAATTGTAATATTTATGGAAAAAGATTTGTTCATATTAAACTTTGTTTTATTATAAATCTAAAATAGTTCAAAATCACCATTTTCAAACTTATTTTCATATAAAAATACATTCTTAAAAAAATCTGATGTGGACACCACACGACTTCCTTGTACGATTATTAAACTATACATATTTTTTTAATAAATAAATTACAAAATATTAATCTTAACTTCAAAACAGTAAGATATATAGCGACCATAAAAGGAGTTTTTAAAGAGAGTTTTGATTACAACAAAGAAATATTTGATTACAACAATGAATATGACTCATTTCACAATAAAAATATATGTGTTATTGTACGAATCATAAAATTGCACGTATTTAACGTAATTTGACATGAACATTTTTTTTGTCCTAATCCATAGCAAGCTTTATTACAAAAACAAAAAAGTATATAATTTTTAAATTTACATATCTCGCTTATACAAAGGGCTAATTTAATAATACTTGATGTGCTAGACGCAGAAATTAATTCTCTAAAACTTTTATTTGAAGCATTTATTTCTAAAATCAAAATAAAATCATTTTATTCAAGAAAAACTGTTAACAACTTCAATTAATGCCATTTAAGCCTATTTTAACCAAAATTTATTATGTTATTTCGATTGACATAAAAGTCTTGTATACCAAATTTGAAAAGTTTTGGATTATATTTTAAAACAGTTTTTCATTAAAATCTATTAAGGCTTCATGTAAAGTGCCACTTCTGGAAATTGTGTAATAACCAGAAAGGGAGGTGCACAACTAGATGTTATAGCAGTCCTAAATACAAAATTTCAACTTTCTACGGCTTACCGTTTTTGAGTTATGCGAGATACGTACGTACAGACGTCACGACGAAATTAGTAAAAATGGATTCAGGGATGATCAAAATGGATATTTCCGCTGAAATCTGAAAACCGAAATTTTTCGCGATTACAATACTTCCTTTACTTATGTACAAGGAAGTAAAAATTAAATTTAAGCCTTATTAAACTGTGGTAGTATGACAAGGCCGCTGAAGAAAATTAAACATTTTGAGAAAAAATCAAGTATTAATACAGTTACATAGGAGCTAGATTTAAATAATATTTTGGCATAATGGTATTGCAAAAAACTTTGGCATATCTTTTTACCTCTCGCTAAGAGAGGTATTGGATTCATGCTAAAAATAACTATTAAAATTATACTTGCCTGTTTCAATATGCGTCAATATATTCTGTAATAGAAATATTTTAAGAGACAAGAAATTGACGTGTATATTTATTTTACAATATTTTTCAAGTTTGTACATAACAACATTACCACAACAACAACAACTATATATCCATAACAACATTTTATTCCTTTTAAATTATATTTTTCAACAATAACATATCCAGATTTTATTGAATAATCACGATTTAAGGTCCATAGAATGCGATTTTAACATTTTTACAATGATGTCTGTGTGTGTGTGTGTATGTGTGTGGAATTCTATAAGACTAAAGACCTGTTTGACCACGGATTCCTCAATCTAACATTATTGGGGAGAGTTGAATAGATTTTGGTACCACTTGAAAAACCGGAAGTAGTAGTATCTTAAAAAAAAAATTCAAATATTTTTTTGAATTTTTTTTATTATTAGTATTGAAGAGCGTAAAATTTTCTATTCGATACATTTTAAAATTTTATTATATCTTCTATATATTGAGATAAAAAAGTTATATATAAAATAATCTGTTCTAATAAATTTCAGAGCCTAAACAATTCCATAGTAACCATTAGATGTTTGTAAATGACAGAAAAATATCAGTGTCAAAAACCAACAGTAGTTCATAAACCTATTTGGGCGGTATTGGCAGCTCAATTCTAAAACATGACCTTAAGTCTATTTTAACTAAACACATGACAGTGGATAAGAACCAATTAAAAATTTGTCATAGCACGAATATGGTTTTATGTAGATTTTAGCTCAAACTAAATCTTAGAATTTTTTTTTTGACAAAGTTGTAAAACGTCAAATTGCGCTTTTACGTTAAATGAAGACGTTTAACTGACATTGAAGATTTTTTCTGTGATATTGGTATGTTTACTATTTCTTGTTGTATGACAATAATAACAATTAAATATCAGCTTCAGAATTGTCACGCGACCTCGTGTTACAGTTGATTAGAGCCAAAAATCCCAGTGAGCTCCATGAATTTTTCACAAATCCTTTCTTCGATATTAGTATAATTTATTAATTTTGTTTTTCACTTGCTCGTTTTTATCGTCACAGTATATAAAATACTAAACTTATCTAACAGTACGGAACAAAATTCTGTAGTATACTCATTTGTGTACGAGTATATTAATAATCCTGTAAAATTCGGCCAACATAATAGACATTCTGGATTTAGACTACAACTGCAATTATCTTGGAAGTATACGAAATTCCTGGTGCATAACTTTACATAAAAGGAAATTAAATCTTATTAGAATTCGTTATGCGAGAGTGTGTGTGTACATACATTGGCGCATAAGTAGAATAATTGAATGTGCAGTAAACTAATTAGCGCTAATTACTGGGATTGTGATTGTAGTGCGGCAGATATGTGATTGCAGGAGATGCAGGCTGAAGCTACGACCGCCATGATTGCCTGCTAACCGTATTAATACATCTGATCATGTCGATTGATATCATTGAGCGCAAAATGTGCATCAACTTATGATACAAATTAATACATTACTTACAATGGTAATAGATAGCATACTTATTAAATATAAAGTATCTGACATAAATAGATCGTTTCCGTAAGAACTAATAAAAAAAAATCTGTTGTGACCAGCACAATACCTCTCGCCACTGTCTTTTTTTGATTACATAAGTATAGGGCGCGAACAGTCATGTTTCATTGTTGGCCTTGACAAGCAGACGTGGGGGCCCGTTTCAGAATGATAATTATTAATTATGTACATAAATGTCAGAACTTTTCATTAAAAATTTCAAGATTTTCTAAATTCACGTAGTTAATTTGTCATCAGGAGTGTGGAATTTACTTGTCGAGGAAAATAAACCACATGGAATTGGAAAATCATTAAATTTAGAATGAGAAATTATGATATATGACATCTATATATATATAATTACTAGCTATCATTCTGACATGGGCTCCCATATCTGCTTGTCAAGGCCAAGAAAGTCACATGACTGCTCGCGCCCTAATGTATTTAACATTTCTTGTATACTTACACTCTACACCAAAAATTCTACTTATATCTATTCCATATATTTAGTTTTTTTAAATTATTCCACATAATTAGATTCTATGAAGAAGTTTTGTCCTACCCTTGTTTCTCGAGATGATTCCAATTCATTGTCAGAAATAGCAGTATATATGAAGGGTATGTGTAATATACCTATAAATATTTAACTAATAATGCATTTAGAAATAATATAATGTATGTACTTACCAGAAAAAGTGTTCAGTAATGTCTCCGGATTTCTGACACTGACATTTATCTGTCAGTTACAAATAATTTAAATTATCAACTATTTTTCATGGCATTCTTTCGGCTGTCAAATTTATTACAACAGATTATTTTATATATTATACTTCTTTTATCTCTAAATCTATGGAATATATAATAAAATATTTAAATGTATCAGATAGAGAATTTAATTTTCTTTAATATTACCACGAAAAATTTTCAAAAAATAATATTTAGAATATTTTTTTTCAAGAATCTTCTACTTCCGGTCGTCCAATTATTACCAAAACCTTTTCAGATCTTCCCATGAATGTCCGATTGGGAAATACGTTGTTAAACAAATTTTAAGTCTTATAGTTTTGAGTAACCGTCCTTCCAACATCCCACACACACACACACATACACACACACATCCACACACACACACACACACACACAGACATCATCGTAAAAATGTTAAAATCGGATTGTAAGGACCTTAAAACGTGCTTATTCAATAAAATCTGGATATGCGATTTTTAGCATGAATGCAATACCTCTCTTAGCGAGAGGTAAAAATCTGTTGTGGCCAGCACAATTGGTTCGGTTCAGGTTCGGGTTCGAAGCCCTGATATAAAATTTTAATTATTATAACTCATGGTCGTTGGCCTACGATGATGTTTGGTTTGTCTCTAGGGTAAGTATTAATATTGCTTTCATATTTCTTTACTGAATACAGGGTGATCGGCGAAAGTCCGGCACCAAGAATATTTCGTTTATATATACAAAAAATCTGTTGTGGCCAGCACAATACCTTCCGTCAATCCTGTGTATAATGTACAAATTCCATACATAAATTTTCTTGCAAAAGATTCTAAATTTTTGGTATTTTATGATTCCCTTTCTCGGCAACTGAATTCCATACTCCTGATAACAAACAAACCATATGAAATAAGAAAATTATGAAATTTTGAATGAAAGATTATAATACTTGTCAGTTATGGAGATAATTAATTGCTGTCATTTTGACACGGGTCCCCATATCTGCTTGCCAAAGTCAGCAAAGTCATGTCACTGCACGCGCCCTTCTCATAAATTTTCTTGCAAAAGATCCTATATTTCCAGTAAAGTTATTTCATAAACTATGCAAATTGCATTTGACACTGGCATCTTCTTCTTTAGTTTTTCACATTCGTTAGGGGTCGCTATTTTTTATTTTCTTCTTTTGTTTTGCGTGTCGTCCTCATTCAGTTCCTTTTCTTCTCAAGTCTTCTGCAATACAGTCTTTTCATCTTATATTTGGTCTTCCTATGTTTCTTCCACCTTCTATTAATATATTCATCTCTCCTCATGACATGTTCAAACCAATGTAATCGTCTCTCTTATATCTAGAAACTTCTAACACTAGAGTTACTTCCCTTATTCTTTCATTGATTTACATTTTATTGATACTGACATCTGTCAATTTGAATTACCTGAATATATTAGCAGTTTCCATGGTTAAGTTAGCATAGCTGGCTGAATTATAAAATTTATTATCTTTATTCTTTAACTCTATATCTGTTGAATATGAAATATAAAGTGCAATCAAATCGTATAGAGAATAATATATTCTTTAAGTTATAATAACATTTAACTGAGTTTTTCAAGAAAAACTGTTAAAATCTTCAAATGAAGGTACTTCCGGTTGACCAATTATAACCAAAATCTAATCAAGTCTGCATATGGTTGTAAGGAAGAGGAATATGCAAGAATTGTAATTTTTGGAATTCTAGTATTGGAGATATCGTGCATGAAAGGCGGTCACATACACACACACACATACACACATACACACACGCACATACGAACACACACACAACATACAGACATCATCGTAAAAATAGTAAAATCGTATTGTAAAGACCCTAAAACGTGCTTATTCAATGAAAACTCCACCGAATTTTTTGACCAAAGACAATACCTTCCTTACCTTGAGGTGACGGAAGGTAAAAATATGTTGTGGCCAGCACAATACCTTCCGTCAATCCTGTGTATTATGTATAAATTCCATACATAAATTTTCTTCCAAAAGATTCTAAATTTCCAGTAAAATTATATTATAAACAAACTATGCAAATTGCACTTGACACTAAAATCTCCGTCTTCTTTAGCTTTCCCCATTCGTTAGGGGTCGCTATTTTTTATTTTCTTCTTCCACCCATTTCTGTTTGCGTGTCTTTCTCATTCAGTTACTTTTCTCTCAAGTCTTCCGCAATACAATCCTTCCATCTTATCTTTGGTCTTCCTCTGTTTCTTCAACCTTGTATTACTAAGCTATTCATTCTATATCCAATATATATATATATATATATATATATATATATATATATATATATATATTCTTTATTTCTCCTCATGACATTTTCAAACCAATGTAATCATCTCGCTTGTATCTTTCTAGAAACTTGTAACACTAGAGTTATTTCCTTACCTATCTTTCCGTGTCTTGCCCAACATCTACTTCAACATCCTCATCTCTGCCACATTAATTTACTTTTTATTTATACTGACATTTGTCTATTTGAATTATATGAATATATTAGTAGTTTCCATGTTTAGCATAGGTGGCTGATTTATAAAATTTAATTTCTTTAAAATTATTTAACTCCATATCTATTGAATATGAAGTATAAAATGTAATCAAATCGTATAGAGAACTTATATATTCTTTAAGTTATAATAACGTTAAATGTCAATAAACCAAATTTAACTGTTAAATCTTCAAATGAGGCTACTTCCGGTTCACCAATTATAACCAAAATCTAATCAGTTGTTCTTCTGGATGTAAACTTGAGGAATACGAAAAAATAAAATTTTTGGAATCGTGGTATTGAAGTTATACGATCCGAAACTTTTGTCACGCACACACAGACACACACACATACATACATACATACATACATACATACATACATACATACATACATACAGACAAAAATGGTAAAATCGTATTATAGGGACCCTAAAACATGCTTATTCACTAAAAACTCATCATTAAATTTTTTGACCAAACACAATAGCTTCCTTACCTAAAGATGACGGAATGTAATACACCCCCATATTTTAAATATTCAATATATTTTCAAACTTCTTATACAAGATGTAACAGAAATAATAACGTTTTCCGAATCGTATAGAAGTTTGTACTTTTGTACATGTATGTAAATAAAATAAATAAATCTCCGAGATCATGAGTCCTTTAAGCCTGCTGCTCAAGATCGTGGTAGAACTCACCCTGATCACATAGAGAATATTGAAGAGGATGTTTTGGACTCAACCAGGGTCTAGTACTCGAAGAATAGCAATACAACACAGAGTGTCACATATGACAAGTAGAGGATATTGAAACTACACTAGTTACATCATTTTGTCGACGCCTTCAGTATTGTATGGCGGTGGCCATTTTGAACATTTATTGTGATTTCATTTAAATCAGCATCACTTTTCACAATATTTAGATTTTTTTTAAGAATCTGCTACTTTGTCAATTGGTTGTCAATTATTACCTAAAACCTTTTCAGCTCTTCCCAGTAATGTCCCATTGAGAAATAGATATTAAGTATTACAGTTTTTGAGAAATCGTCTTTCCAACCGACTCACATGCATACATACACACACACACACACACACACACACACACACACACACACACACACAGAGAGAGAGAGAGAGAGAGAGAGAGAGAGAGAGAGACATCATCGTAAAAATATTAAAATCTGATTGTACGGACCTTAAAACGTGCTTAATTATTAAAATCTGGATATGTGATTTTTAACAAGAATCCAATATTTCTCTTAGCGAGAGGTAAAAAGTAGCGACCATCTTATTACGGCTTTATTCATGAACAAACAAAAATATTCCTTTACTTTTACCTTTCTTTCCCATAATAAACACAGATTATAAAAAGCTGTTTTTTCGGGTCTTTAGGCCTTGGTCTATTAGGTGAATTATTTACCTAACATTCCGCTCAACATTGTATTTGATATTTTCAGAGGTTTATAGTCTTACTAAAGAAAATTTTTCCTTTTTACCTCTCGCTATAAAGGTATATAGATAAAAGGAATATAATATATAAAATAATGTTGTAATAAATTTGACAGCCGAAAGAATGCCATGAAAAATAGTTGATAATTTAAATTATTTGTAACTGACAGATAAATGTCAGTGTCAGAAATAATGAGTAATGAAAGAAAAATGTACTTGGAGAATCCCTTAGTTCTTGATCTGTGACTATTATGGAGATGACAAGTCTAGGTTGAAGGACTTAAATTTGTTTCAAACATTATGGGACAATGTACACCAGTACTATAGACTAGAGTAACTTTGAATTGCGAAAAAGCTATCAAATACTTCTCAAGTAAGTTGTAAATATTGACAAAATTACACATCGATATAAGAATAATCGGAGTGCAATCTATCCGTCACTTTATTAAAGGGAATTAGTGTTATTTAGATATAACATGTATGAAAAAATAAAATGTAAAAGAAGATATATAAGAATAGATGCACAATCCAGATATATACATTTTAGACCGCCCAAAATTAATGTTTTTACTAGAAGAATATGAAGAGAAAGTAAACAACGTTGTTCGAATTGAAAATTGCAGTTACCAGCCTAATATTTATATATGGTAAACTCTACTTTGTAATTTATTGTAACATAATTTATGGTAAAATATCTTTATATTGAGACATGCTATTATTGAATAATAAAGAAGTTTAAACATCATAGATTTATATGAATATATTATTTGTATTTATAAAAATATTCTTTGCTTTATGCATACAGCCAGGTAAAATATACGGCGAGAGGTTATGTGCTGGCCACATCAGATTTTTTGCCAAAGTGACAGTAAAAATAAATCCGGCCGAGAGAGCCTAAGTAATTGTATCAATATTTTCTGTTTTATTTTTAGTAAACATCTTGTTTTGCATTTGTTGTTTTTACTATTCAAATGCACATATTGTTTACGGTATAAATGGCTTCTAGAAAAGGAGAAAATAAATTCTCTATTATGCGAGATTCCCTGTAGGATAATGCAACAAAAAAACCTTAATATTAATTACGGAAATTACCAGAGAAAAATGGCAAGAATTGTAGTTTAAATGCTTTATGGCTGATTATAAATTAATATATGCCATATTTGTTTTAAACATGCAACTGCCTCGTTTAAAAATGAAAATTATAATTCTCTATCATTCAATCATAGTTCATGATGGCATCTCACGAACTAATTAACCAAATAGGATAGAATTACAAGATGGACGAAGGAAGAGAAAATAATACTAATTATTTTAATCAAGGGTGCTATTGCTACTGCAGAATTATTTTTAATAACTATGAGAGTAGGTACTTTGTATTCTGTACCTGGTTGACTTATCTGACACGTAATATAACCTGCAAGATGCATTATTGCACGCCCAAGAATGAAATATAGGATTAAGGGAAATAAATTGTTCCATACATTTTCAATGATTTGTCAAGTACGAACCCAGAGTCATAATAGTTCGGCCGGTTTGCATTTTTAGCAAACAATTTATAAAACCTACGCAAATCGTAAGAAATTTCTTTCGGCTAGTTTAAACTTTACAATTTAAACATACAAAAACTGAATATAACCCCTGAAGAAATGTGCATGTGTGCGTGTGTGTGCGCGAGTGCGTGTGTTTAAGTACGTATTTCCCAATTGGACATTAATGGGAAGAGTTGAAAAGGTTTTGGTAACAATTGTACATCCGGAAGTTGCAGATTCTTGAAAAAATCTTCAAATATTTTTTTTTGTTCTTGCTAATATTAAAGAAAAATAAATTCTCTATCTGATACATTTAAATATTTTTATTATATAAATAAATCTTATAGCCGAAATAATACCATGGAAACCAATGCAAAAATTAAAATGTTTGTAACTGACAGATAAATGTCAGTGTCATAAATCCGAAGACATTACTGAAGACTTTTTCTGGGAAGTACATACATATATTATTTCTTATTGTATTAATATTTAAAATTATAGATATATTACATACACCCTTCAGAAATACTATTAATCCGGACAATGAATTGGAAACATCTCGAAAAATTAGAAGAGTAGGACAAACTTTCATCATAGAATAAATACATATAAAGAATGGATAAAAGTAGAATTATTGGTATAGAGCGTAGGTATACAAGAAATGTTAAATACAATAGGGCGCGAGCAGTCATGTGACTTTGTTAGCCTTGACAAGCAGATATGGGGGCCCGTTTCGGAATGATAGCTAGTAATTATGTACATAGTTATCAAATATCATAATTTTTCATTCTAAATTTCGTGGTTTTGCAATTCCATATAGTTTATTTTCCTAGAAAAGTAAATTCCACACTCCTGGTGACAAATTAACAACGTGAGAATGTCTTGCAATTTTGAATGAATAATTGTGACATTTGACATCTATATACATTATTACTAGTTGTCATTCTGACGCTAACAAAGTCACATGACTGCTCGCGCCCTATACTTATGTAACCAGAAACGGAAATGGCGAAATGTATTGAGCTGGCCACAACAGTCTATTTACAGTACCTAGTCGAAAGAACTTTGTAGAAATTTTTCATCATTTGTTATACAATTTGTTGAAAATGTAAATCGGCTCGTATATAATGACATTAATATGTACTATATATGTTGCACTCTATAACCGAATTCGGGTATTGTCCGAAAAAAATGCTGAGAATTAGTTTTGAACTCCTGTAAGTGCCCAAACCAGAAAAATAGCCAAAATGCATTTTGGATTTATCTAAATTTACAAAGACTGATATTTCTGTATCAATTTTTTAAACAACCGTAACATAGCCTAACTTACCCATAACCAGTATTGTTCAATGGGATATTCCGATGATATGGAATTAATATGAAATAGTAACTTTTTTCTATAGTTTACATATAGTAGAAAAATATAATGAAACATATTTAATAAAAAGTTTTAATTCATAATTTTATGTTAGAAAATTGGAATTTTTACAACTCTAGAAACGTCCTTGAAAACTGTGTTGTCAAATCGATTTGTTGCATGTGTTTAGAAACACATTTGGTGCCGCGCGGCGGAATCCACAACAGGTAAATTACCAGAATCAGCCTTTTTATAATCAGGTTCCATAATTATTAAATAATACTCCTATTTTTACCATAAAGATACACTGAAATACACGCTGTTACTAAAACCGTATGTAAACAATGGCTGTCATGAACATGCGGATTTAGGCGCTGAAGTTCGTTGAAGATGTCGATTTGACGTCATAAGCGCGCCATGATAAGAAAATATGAATTGCGGTGCAATTTTTAAAAATTCATATCTCTAAAACTAGATACTGATAGTCCTACTGTGCTAATGAAAAAAAAATAAAAATTTAAATGTCGGAATACCCCATTTTGATTTGGGAATTTTCAAATGTTCCAAACTAGATTTTTAATATGAATTGTGTTAAATATTACAAATTTAAGCAGAGTACCTAAGATTATTCAACATGGAAACTATGCCAGAGGTCCTAACAACTCTGATGAGAACTTAGTTCTCGAAATACGTATGTAGTTGGGTTAATTTTTTTTTTTTCGTAACAATGTATATCCACATTAAACATGCGAATATCGTATACAAAACCAATATATGACTGTGTTAAATTAAAAAACCAACATAGTTAATTACATTTTTATTTTACACACGGCGCGGAATTTGTAAAGGGAGAATAAAAATCAACAATAAACCAAGTGAAAAACTAACATTAATTACAAATATTTACCTGCACATTTGACCATAAAAACAAATTTTCCTAAAAATTCCAACAACTTCTCATTGGACTGTAAACAGAGCCAGCGCCACGAAGCGGAAAACGCGGTAAATACAGGCCTGTGTTTTTATTGCCCACATTATGTTTGTATATACTTCGTACGTATACAGGTGTTTCTAAAATTCGTGGACGTAGCTTAACTACGGATTTTTCTGCCTAAAATGAAACTTCCATTAATTCAATTATTTTAACACTAGTGTCAGAAAATCATCTGGTAAACGCCCGCACGGTATTATCGTTACCGAACTCTGTGTACAAAGCAAATTGACACACCCAGCAATGGGTAATATGCCGTGAAAATATATATTTTTATTTATTTATATACATACCTACATTCATTGCTGGCGTGGAGAGTGCATCGCAGGGGTCAATTCTGTGCCACTTCAATTCTAAAATATTTGGCGTCGGTCGGGATCAAACCTGGTTCCCCAGATTCGCGTGAAGTGACGCCTGGTAAACGCCTCCACGGTACAAATATGTCATCATTATTACCGACATCTGTGTACAAAGCAGAATATTTTTTATTATCTTACCTATATTCCTACATATTTACTTATACTGGAAATTGTATGAAGTTCCTTTCCATATAATTATTGTTCCATGCCCGTGTCAGAATGATAGCTAGTAATTATGTACATTATAATTTTTAATTCTAAATTTAGTGATTTTTCAATTCCATATGGTTTATTTTCCTCGAAAAGTAAATTTCACACTCCTGGCGAAAATTAACTAAAATTGTTAATGAAAAATTCTGACATTTGACATTTATGTACATAAATACTAATTGTCATTATGACATGGGTCCTCATATTTGCTTGTCAATGCCAACAATGTCACATGACTGCTCGCGCTCTATACTTATGTAACCAAAAACGGAAGTGGCGAGAGGTATTGTGCTGGCAACAACAGATTTTTTTAATGCGCATTGGCAAACTGTGCAGAAAAACAGTAAATACATCCCTGCGTTTTTATTACCTCCATATGTTCATGTGCTTTATATGTGGAGCGATTTTTCACTGTGCAGTCTGATGCGAAATGAAAATTTAATATAACTGACAGGCAAACAACGCAATAACGAAACTTGAGACAGTTATAAATTACGGTGGAAAGTCACATCAGCCCAACGACTCGTCCGAATAGTGGATATGAAGTGTGCTGTGCACAGCACTGTCTGCTGTTTTGTTGTGCTGTGCTCCTGCTGCTGTGCAGTGTTTTGTTTTTTCATGGCCAGCTACACGATGTTATGTTATGAACATGTAGTTCAGGATATTTGTTATGATTAGGTAATTTACTTCCTTTATAAGATTACACAATCTTATTACAGATACTTTCCAGAAATCTTTAGGATGGAGAGATAAATTGAACAGGTTAATATGCAAGTTTTGGCTTCATCGCAATTGTGTACAAATATAATGAATTTTACTTTCAAAATTGAATCAGTTTTTCAAAAAACTGTAACACTTTACATACTTATACATGGTGATCAACACAGCACATCCTATGTTTTATGTACAAATTCTATACATAAATTTTCTTGCAAAATATCCTATATCTTCAGTAAAATTATTTCATAAAAAAAACTTCTTCTATAGAATTTCACATTCGTTAGGGGTCGCTTTTTACTTCCTTGTACGTAACTAAAGGAAGTATTGTAATCGCGAAAACTTTCGGTTTTCAGATTTCAGCGGAAATATCCATTTTGATCATCCCTGAATCCATTTTGACTAATTTCGTCGTGACGTCTGTACGTACGTACGTACGTCCGTACGTATCTCGCATAACTCAAAAACGGTAAGCCGTAGAAAGATGAAATTTTGTATTTAGGACTCCTATAACATCTAGTTGTGCACCTCCCTTTCTGGTTATTATACAATTTCCAGAAGTGGCACTTCACATGAAGCCTATAATAGATTTTAATGAAAAACTGTTAAAATATAATCCAAAACTTTTCAAATTTGGTATACAAGACTTTTATGTCAATCGAAATAACATAATAGATTTTGGTTAAAATAGGCTAACCGGAAGTGGTACATTACTTGAAGTTGTTAACAGTTTCTCTTGAATAAAATGATTTTATTTTGATTTTAGAAATAAATGCTTCAAATAAAAGTTTTAGAGAATTAATTTCTGCGTCTAGCACATCAAGTATTATTAAATTAACCCTTTGTATAAGCGAGATATGTAAATTTAAAAATTATATACTTTTTGTTTTTGTAATAAAGCTTCATATGGATTAGGACAAAAACATAAAAAAAAGTTCATGTCAAATTACGTTGAATACGTGCAATTTTATGATTCGTACAATAACAAATATATTTTTATTGTGAAATTAGTCATATTCATTGTTGTAATCAAATATTTCTTTGTTGTAATCAAAACTCTCTTTAAAAAGAACCGGGTTAGATTAATGTTAATTTAAGAATGATAGTAGTAAATGAATTATTTTTTGTTCTATATCAAAATATTTCTCGGGCTTGGCTTAAGCCTGTCAATATTTTGTAATTTAATTATTAAAAAAATATGTATAGTTTAATTAATCGTACAAGGAAGTCGTGTGGTGTCCACATCAGATTTTTTATTTTCTTCTTTCAATCATTTCTGTGTTCCGTGTCGTCCTCATTCAGTTCCTCAAGTCTTCCCCAATAAAGTCCTTCCATTTTATCTTTGGTCTTTTTCTGTTTTCTACCTTCTACTACTAAGCTATTCATTCTTCTTCCAATAGATTTTTCATCTCTCCTCATGATATGTTCAAACCAATGTAATCTATCTAGAAACTTCTATCACTCGAGGCGTTTCCCTTATCCTTTAAATCCTTGCGCTATCTTTCCGTGTCTTCCCCATCATCTACCTCATCATCATGTATTATTACCGTTGTAAATTTATTTACTATTTAAACGTTTGACTGTTAGTTCGTAAAGAAAATACGGCCGTAAAGTAAAAAGTGGCCGTAAAGTATATGCGGACGTAAAGTAGTCCTTGATACATGTTAAAAGTGATATTTTACGATTACCAAAGGATACGTAAAACAACTACTTATGTAACAATTGCCTAAAAATATTTAATCATACAGAACGGTAAATTAGATCATGCTTGTACAATTTAAAAAATCTGATGTGACCAATACAATATCTCCCGTTTAAATGAATTTTTTTCATGTAAATACTTAATATTTCGAATTTTAAATGGCACAAAAATGACCCCTGTGTTGCACTCTCTACACCAGCAATAAGTGCTCGTGAGGTGACACCTGGTAAACACCTGCACTGTACAAATATGTTATCATCGTTACCGAAATTTTTGTACAAAGCAATGGGAATATGCCGTGATGATATATTTTTTATTTATTTATATACTTACCTATATTCGTTGCTGGCATGGACGGTGCACCACAAGGGGCAATTTTGTACCATTTAAAATTATGAGATATTTGGCGTCGGTTGAGATCGAACTCGGTTCCCCAGATTCACCTGAAGTGACGCCTGGTAAACGCCCGCACGGTACAAATATGTCATCATTATTACCAACATCTGTGTACAAAGCAGATTGGCTCACCCAGCAATGGGTAATATGCCGTGATGATATATTATAAATTTTTATTATCTTACTTATATTCCTACATATTTACTTATGCTGGAAACTGTATTAAGTTCCTTTCCATATAATTATTGTTCCATTTACTATTTTCTTTTTAAGACGTTACTATTATTAATTGAAATGATTAGTTTGTCGACAGTGACATATATCTTTGAGTTACATACATTTGAGATCTGAAATGTGTAACTATGGAGTTGTGTTTAAAGCGTAGGCTTAGGGATTAAAATTATAGATAATTGTAGAAATTTATCCATAAAATATATACCATAAGTATTAACCCAAACCTGTAGAAAATTTAAAAAACTTTAATTTTTAGAATAACAAATCTCGGAAAAATAACATTGAAAGGTATTTTTCGGAGAAAAACTATTTTGTGCTTCTAGTAAAATGCCATTTCCGGTTATCTGATTTACTCCAAAATCTACATCTTTCCATATAAGAGTAAGGATCCACACACACACACACACACACACACACACACACACACACACACACACACACACACACACACAGACACACACACACACATACACATATACACACACACATACACCACACAGACATCATCGTGAAAATGTTAAAAATGGATTCTACGGACCTTAAAACGTGGTCATTTACCAAAATCTCGATATATGATTTTTAGCACGATCCCTATACATCCCTTACCAAGGGTAGCGGGAGGTAAAAAAGGAACAATTAATTTTTGCATGATCTCAGTGTCAGAAGGTAAGTTGCTTTTAAGCAATCAAAACTTTAAAACCACATATTTAAAGGGGAACAACTGGTCTCTTCTTAGCGCACAAGTTTGATTAAAGTATTAAAGCATTTTATAGCATTTTTACGACACTATTATTTTAAATCTCATAACATTTCGTTGATTAGTTATAAGTAGTCACTTTCCAATTTCCTTTTATGCTACCTATATTTTTTATTATTATTTTTCTAAGTAATATTCATCACAAAACAAACTATTCATCATAAACAATTTCAAAACTATTCCTCCATTTTGTTCCACACCTACAATAAACTTTTTCTTGTTTAATAAACAACGCTTCAGCACTTGAGACTAATTTAAACAATTTCCTCAAACATAACTCATCCTTGATTCCGCCCGGAAGTTCTTGCAAGATTCCTGCAACACAGCATTCCCTCTAGCGCTGCAACATAACCTAACTTTCTGACCTCTAACCTCACATAACCTGACCTCGTCTCTGCCGCTACTCACCTGAGAGCAAGCAGTCGTTTGTTTTTGTGCTCTTCAATTATCGCTCGAGCGTCATACAACGAGGGGGTGACCAAAGGAAAAAATGACAAGATTAATGGTTAGTTGGGGAAAAAGTTGTGAAGGGTTGTTTTATGATACCATGAAGGGACATACTGACATACATTTTAATTTTAGTGTTAGTATGTATTTATACGTGACATATTCTTTGTAATATAGGTATTGTTGTTTAACATGTCCATTGCGGGTTTTTTTTTAAGTTACTGTAAAGTATCAACTCCAATACTGGAGTAAGGGTTATTTGTCTATTTGGTTACAAATTAACAGAATTTACGATAAAAAAAAATACATTTACGTACTAAATTATTATTTCTCGAATCCAAACCATACAATATAGTTAATAAAAATAAAGGGTTTTCCAATAAGAGGTGTTATTTTGATATTCATTTTTACCTCTCGCTAAGAGAGGTATTGGATTCATGCTAAAAATCGCATATCCAGATTTTATTGAATAAGCACCATTTAAGGTCCCTACAATCCGATTTTAACATTTTTACGATGATGTCTGTGTGTGTGTGTGTGTGTGTGTGTGTGTGTGTGTGTGTGTGTGTGTGGATGTGTGTGTGTGGGATGTTGGAAGGACGGTTACTCAAAAACTATAAGACTTAAAATTTGTTTAACAACGTATTTCCCAATCGGACATTCATGGGAAGATCTGAAAAGGTTTTGGTAATAATTGGACAACCGGAAGTAGAAGATTCTTGAAAAAAAATCTTCTAAATATTATTTTTTGACAATTTTTCGTGGTAATATTAAAGAAAATTAAATTCTCTATCTGATACATTTAAATATTTTATTATATATTCCATAGATTTAGAGATAAAAGAAGTATAATATATAAAATAATCTGTTGTAATAAATTTGACAGCCGAAAGAATGCCATGAAAAATAGTTGATAATTTAAATTATTTGTAACTGACAGATAAATGTCAGTGTCAGAAATAATGAGTAATGAAAGAAAAATGTACTTGGAGAATCCCTTAGTTCTTGATCTGTGACTATTATGGAGATGACAAGTCTAGGTTGAAGGACTTAAATTTGTTTCAAACATTATGGGACAATGTACACCAGTACTATAGACTAGAGTAACTTTGAATTGCGAAAAAGCTATCAAATTCTTCTCAAGTAAGTTGTAAATATTGACAAAATTACACATCGATATAAGAATAATCGGAGTGCAATCTATCCGTCACTTTATTAAAGGGAATTAGTGTTATTTAGATATAACATGTATGAAAAAATAAAATGTAAAAGAAGATATGTAAGAATAGATGCACAATCCATATATACATTTTAGACCGCCCAAAATTAATGTTTTTACTAGAAGAATATGAAGAGAAAGTAAACCACGTTGTTCGAATTGAAAATTGCAGTTACCAGCCTAATATTTATATATGGTAAACTCTACTTTGTAATTTATTGTAACATAATTTATGGTAAAATATCTTCATGTTGAGACATGCTATTATTGAATAATAAAGAAGTTTATACGTCATAGATTTATATGAATATATTATTTGTATTTATAAAAATATTCTTTGCTTTATGCATACAGCCAGGTAAAATATACGGCGAGAGGTTATGTGCTGGCCACATCAGATTTTTTAATATAAATGATCGGATGTTTATTTCATTATAAAGAGGAAGGTATGCCGTTAATAGTGGAAAATAACATCAGGCAAATGACCACCACGACCACGCTGACAGGACAATATCCTTTTCATGAAATTTTCCATAACCAAATCGCAAAGTGGCTGTCCTATGTCCTCGATAGCCTCACGAATTTCATCTTTGAGGTCTTGAGTCGACGCTGGGCAGTTGGCGTAGACCTTCTCTTTCACGTGGCCCCAAAGAAACAAGTCGCAAGGTGTTAAATCACAAGATCTCGGTGGCCAATTGTGATCACCTCTTCGAGAGATAACACGGTCCGGAAACTTTTCCCGTAAAAGATCAATGGTTTCGTTGCTTGTGTGGCACGTAGCGCCGTCTTGTTGAAAGTAAACGTTGTCCAGATCAATACCATCCAATTCCGGCCATAAAAAATCGTTAATCATCTCTCGATAGCGCAATCCATTCACCGTAACTATTGCTCCAGCCTCATTTTCGAAAAAGTAAGGTCCAATGACTCCGCCGGACCATAAACCGCACCAAACAGTCACACGTTGAGGATAGAGAGGCTTTTCAACAATAACTCTTGGGTTTTCTGAGCCCCAGATGCGACAATTTTGTTTGTTGACGAAGCCACCGAGGTGGAAATGGGCCTCATCACTCAAGATGATTTTTCGATGGAATTCCGGATCATTTTCATGCATTTCAACGACCCAATCAGCAAAGACACGACGTTATTGATGATCGGCCGGCTTGAGTTCTTGTGTTAACTGGACTTTATAAGCCTTAAGACCCAAATCTTTATGCAAAATACGGTGTAATGACGTTTGTGGAATGCCTAATTCCAAAGAACGACGAGGAATGGACAAACCTGGGTTTTCTTCAACACTATCGGCTACAGCAGCAATATTCTCGGCTGTTCTTGAGCGACGTGCACGGGTTTTATTCTTCACATCACTAACTTGTCCCAACAGCTCGAATTTTTCCACCAATTTCTGTATTGCGGTCCGACAAGGTGCTTCACGACGACCCAAAAATTGTCGAGTTTTACGAACCGTCTCTGCCAAATTTTCACCATTTTTATAGTGAATTTTAATAATTTCAATGCGTTGTTGAAGCATGTATCGTTCCATTTTTATAATGGCGTAGTTTCTACTTGTCAAATGTCAAAAAGTGACAGCTTCAAAAGCGACATCTACCGAAATAGTGGGCTATTCAATATAACACCTCTTATTGGAAAACCTTTTATATAATACAAAATAGAGGGTGTTACTTAAGTAAGCGTACAACACTTAACCGATTGTAAATCTGGCAAAAAAAATCTTTTATATACTTTAGCATATGCATAGTTCAAAATTTTGTAAAAAATATCAATGTGTTCTCTGGAAAAAAGTTGATTCCCAAAACTGACGTTAAACGTTTTTACTTCTCGCTAAGAGAGGTATTGGGTTCATGCTAAAAATCTCATATCCAGATTTTAATGAATAAGCACGTTTTAAGGTCCCTAGAATCCGATTGCGTGTGTGTGCGTATGAATGTGTGTGTGTGTGTGTCAGGGCGTTCTCAAATCCTATAAGACTGTAACTACAGATTACTCAATCTAACAGTTAGCAGCTGTTTTAATTTTTTTAACATTAGTGGAAGATTTTTTCTGGTAGGTACGAGTACATTTAATATGTTATTGTATTTATTATTAATTAGATATGTATTTAAATTATAGGTATGTTAATATTACATATATCCTTAAGAAATACCGCTATAATACCGTCAATGAATTTGAAGAATATTGAACATACGAGTATTAGAATAGTAGGACAAAATTTCTCATAAAACGAAAGAGGAGATACAATTTCAATTATTTATGTGTCCAAGAAATGTTAAATTCGTTACTTATAGGGCGCGAGCAGTCATGTGACTTTATTGGCCTTGGCAAGAAGATATGGGGATCCGTGTCAGAATGACGGCTAGCAGTTATTTACATAGATGACACATATGTCATAATTTTTCATTCAAAATATTCTGATGTTTATTTATCATTAATAGTATGGAATATACTTGCCGAGGAAAATAATCCACATGGATTTGGAAAATCATAATGTTTTGAAACTTACGATACTTGACACCTATGTACATTATTACTAGCTGTCATTCTGACACGGGCCCCCATATCTGCTTGCCAAGGCCAACAAAGTCACATGACTGCTTGCTTCCTATGCAACATAAAATAAAAATGGCGAGAGGTATTGTGCTGGCCACAACAGATTTTTTACCTCCCGCTACCCTTAATGAGGGAGGCATAGGGATAGTTCAAAAAATCTTATATCGAGATTTTAGTAAATGACCACGTTTTAAGGTCCGTAGAATCCAATTTAAAATTTTCACGATGATGGTCTGTGTATGTGTGTGTGTGTGTGTGTGTGTGTGTGTATGTGTGAGTGTGGATCTTCTGGGCGCTAATATGAAGATCAAAATGCCTTTAATCTTTTCGAGATTTATGTTTATAAAAATTAAAGATTATTAAATTTCTACAGGTTTGCATTAATAATTTTCCTATATATTTTCTGGATAAAATTATCTATAAAGCGTAGGCGGGATGCCTACGCTTTAAACACAACTCCATGGGTACACAGTTCAGATCTCAAATGTATATAACTGTTAGATAAATGTCACTGTTACAAACTAATCATTTTAAATTAATAATAGTAATGTTTTAAAAAGTAAATATTATGGAAACGAATTTAATACGTTTCCTGCATAATTAAATATCTAGGAATATAGGTATGTATTTAAATTAATAAAAATTAAATGGCGGGAGGTGTTGTATTGGCTCTATCAGATTTTTTACATAGGCGTACAATTTTTATTCTGTTTAATGAATAACAAACTGCCAATTACAGTAAAGATTAATATGTAGTTTTTCATTGTGAAAATACTTATCTCTCATGATGCCAATAATCTTATATATCAATTGTGACAGGTGACAGGTGTGACTTTTTTTTCAGAGAATACTTTGGTAATTTTTTTTACATTTTGAACTATGACGTAATTGGTCAGTTTTAAGGCGCCCCAAGCTTCAGTTCTTATAAAAAGCAGATAAACCAAAAATTATTGACACTTTTACTATCTATGGGGTAGTTCTACCATGGATTAAACGTTGTAAATAACACCATGTATATACAAAATAAACTAAAATAAAAATTGTCATATGCCAGAATAGCACAATTTAGATCAGCAAGTATTGCGTTACCCAGATTTTCTCATGCGCATTCCACTTCTGAGTTGACGCAAGTGAGCAAATGGATTATTGTTCTTGACAACTATGACTTAGAGTTTGTTGGTATCCTCATTTGTGCATATTTACTCAACATTTTGCTACTTGACTTCGCAGGCGATTTAAAATTTCTAAATGGGTCATTTCTGGTCATTACCTGGTTGTGATATCTCTACCTTCTGGCTTCAACGATGTTTCCCACATTGGTTAGTCTACAGCAATTAGCAAGGGATCTACAGTAAAAATTTTGAAAGATGTCCGATCAAGGTTGTCTACAAATTGTATGAATTCAGATTTTTGCTCCGCCCATCATGACAAATTCAGTAGTGTCGTTTGCTTAGTTTTTATGAGGGTACGTAAGATACTACTGTTATTTTATTATTATAAAAATATATATTACAGGAAAAGCATTCAAAATTCAAAAATAAGTCAACTAGTAAGTTTATAAGCAAATGTAAAACCAAATATGTTAAAAATAAGATACTGACACAATGTCAGTGTCAGTGACTCTGACAGAATATAACGTTATACGTACAGCTATGAATCCAGGTAATGTATCTGAATTAATAAATAAACTTACGTTACAGCGAAAGTATTATCAACAACGAGCATCGTTTATAAATGGAATGTCCTAACTTAGTCGAAACAATATGAATTTTTGAAAGACAAGCGTGTTATATCCATCCTTATCACACACTCTTACAGTCTTTGCAAAAGAAAGAGATAAATGTATGCCTATTTGTTAATTCGTTCATGATACAGGTGCCCTTGATCGGACATCTTTCAAAAATTTTACTGTACATAATAGTTTTCAAACCATTCAAACACACCAACTTCTTAACCTTAATTTTAATATTAACTAGTTTGACAATGCTTGTAATATAAATCTTCAAGTATATTAAATTATTATCTCTAACTCTAATCAATCAAATGTTCCTCATATGTGGGGTCTGCTCACATATGTCCTAGTGTCGTGACCTCCTACGACGCGACGCTGCCGTACATACACGGAAGTGTGTGATTTATGTGACGTGAGGATATATGACGTCACAGCTAGTTCCTGCGCCGGACACTAACGGCGCTCTATCGTGAAATAATGCAAAAACAGAAACGGACGCATCCAGCCAGCAGAAGATACGTAAAGTCTGCTCGAGAGATTCACACTTCGAGCAAGTCCAAAGTCGAAACTTTGGATTTATGATACAAATGTAAGAAACATTGAGAATATTTTAGAAAATGTACACGTACTAATCACTTGTTCTTCTGGGTGTAAACTTGAGGAATACGAAAAAAAATATAATTTTTGAAATCGTGGTATTGAAGTTATGCAATCCGAAACCTTCTTCACACATACAAAGACACACAGACACACATACATACATGCAGACTTCATCGTAAAATGGTATAATCGTATTCAGTAACAACTCATCATTGAATTTTTTGACCAAAGACAATACCTTTCTTACCAAAAGGTGATAAGGAAGGTAAAAAAGAACATTTGAAAGGTAATTTATAAGTAATGACGATAGCGACTTACAGTATTATGTAAATTATGCCAAATTTACTCCAGGAACTTCTAGATGGGGTATTTTTCGTAAGTTTATTGGTAATGTTCGTATCATAGCTTTGTCAAAGTTGACAAAACGTTAAACTTTTTAAGACAAATCAAAATATTCAACAACCTGTAATTACCAACATACCTACTATTACTACATATTATTATAATTAACTATTGCTATATCATGTACTGAATATATAATATTACTAAAATGTTAAATTAATGTACCGAGGTATTAGTGGCTCAAAGTCGAAATACCTTAAAAATATTAAATAATAAAAAAAAAAGTTGACGCCTACATTTTTGATAATTCGAGTCCACCTGTTTTGAAAACCCAAGAATTTTTTAAAACTCGCGGTTTCTGTATCTTCATTTTTTTATTGTTCTGTAAGACTAGGTCACCACACAATTAAGGCTATCATAACTCAGTAGTAGTAATCGCTAATATTGCAGAATAAGCAATCATAAAGTTATTGTTTCTTATTTAGGTAATTTGGTCACACCTCAATTTTAACGTTTGGTGGGCCAGGCCCATCCTGCAAAAACTCTGGCCCACCCATTGGCCCACCCGTTTAAAAGTCAAATGAGAGAAAACAGTTCACGCACATTATTTGAACTGCATTTCTCATTCCAAAACAATAATGGCATTTATGGCAAAGAAACAGTAATATTATTTTATTCACAATCATTATAAAGAAGACGAATATAAAAAAGAAATGGGGAAAACATGCAGCTTCACATCCCTTGAAAAATTGTAACTTTCAATTATAAGGCATTTTACCTTGAATGAAAAAAAAATTTCGCCTGCGGCTGCTTATTTTTCTAGATACCTCGCATCACCAAAGTTTTGATACACAAGCTTTTTGCAATTTATAAATCTGGTCACCCTAAGTACAAAACTTTTCTTAATGGCCCACCTATAAAAATTTTATGAAGAAATTTTGTCCTCTTCTAAATTTTCGAAATGTTTCCAATTCATTGTCAGGATTGACAGTATTTTTGAAGGATATATGTAATATACCTATAATATTAAATATTTAGCTATTAATACTTAAAATAAAATAAATAAATAAATATTTCATCACGGCATATTACCCATTGCTGGGTGTGCCAATCTGCTTCGTACACAGATATCGGTAATGATGGAATATTTGTACCGTGTGGGCGCTTACCAGGCGTCACCTCACGGGCACTCATTGCTGGCGTGGAGAGTGCGCCACAGGGGTCAATTTTGTGCCATTGAAATGCGATGTAATTTTTGGCGTCGGTCGGGACCGAACCCGGGTCCCCAGAAAGAAATAATATAATGTATTCCCAGAAAAAGTCTTCAGTAATGTCTCCGGATTTCTGACACTGACATTTATCTGTCAGTTAAAAACAATATAAATTTTCAACTATTTTCCATGGCCATTCTTTCGGTTGTAAAATTTATTATAACAGATTATTTTACATATTATATTTCTTTTATCTCTAAATCTATAGAATATATAATAAAATATTTAAATGTATCAGATAGAGAATTTTATTTTCTTTAATATTACCAAGAAAAAATTTCAAAAAATATTGTTTAGAAGATTTTTTTTCAAGAATCTTCTACTTCCGGTTGTCCAATTGTTACCAAAACCTTTTCAGATCTTCCCATGAATGTCCGATTGGGTAGTAGTTAAACAAATTTAAAGTCTTATAGTTTTTGAGTAACCGTCCTTCCAACATCCCACACACACACACACACACACACACACACATACACACACACACACACACATCCACACACACACACACACACAGACATCATCGTAATAATGTTAAAATCGGATTGTATGGACCTTAAAACGTGCTTATTCAATAAAATCTGGATATGCGATTTTTAGCATGAATCCAATACCTCTCTTAGCGAGAGGTAAAAAGTATAAAATAAAACAGCTGAAATATTTTAAAATTAAGGAGTTCTACTGAACTCATTTCTTACAATTTATTCCTCGTACTAAATAAGATTTTACCAGCTAAATTAGGTGGTTGTAAAGGTCACCCCTAATACGCAATTCCATTAGATAGTCGTATGAAATCACCCCAATCCACTCTGACAAAGAAACCTGTAACTGGGGTCATAAAGTCAGCAACCCTTGTTTCCAACCCCATCAGCAAAACACCATAAACCTTTCGGAATCCGCGGCAGCTTTATTAGCCGAACGTTTCACGATAATGAAGCAGGAACACAACACGTATCTAGATCAGGGCGCGCTGTGGAGAACACCTACAGAGAGGAGGAAGCATTGTGCGGAGAACAACACATACAGGAATTGATCCACCAGGTCAAATTACGCTAATACGAGCCCCTGCAGATGGAAAATGGAATTTGTGGGGGAAAGAAATGGAAGATTTAGATGATGTTCCAGAAATTAATTAAGAAAACTTATATAAGTCGCAAATTGAAATTATATGGAAATTTTCAAATTCGGTCGGGATTGACAGTATTTATGAAGGGTTATATACCTATAATTATAAATATCTAACTATTATTACAATAAGAAATAGTATAATATCTCTAAATCAATAAAAGATGTAATAAAATATCTAAATGTATCAAGTAGGTAATTTAATCTTCTTTAATATTTATTTTGTAGAAACAAAAATTTTCATAAAATAATATTTAGAAGATTTTTTTAAGAATCTGCTACTTCCGGTTGTCCAATTGTTACCAAAACCTCTTCAACTCTTCACATTAATGTCCGATTGAGAAATACGTATTAGTTAAACAGATATTAAATATTACAGTTTTTGAGAAATCGTCCTTCCAATATCCACACACACACACAGACAATATCAAAAAAATCTGTTGTGGCCAGCACAATATCTTTCGCCATTTTCATTTTATGTTGCATAGGACGCGAGCAGTCATGTGACTTTGTTGGCCTTGGCAAGCAAATATAGGAACCCGTGTTAGAATGATAGCTATTAATAATGTACATAGGTGTCAAGTATCATAATTTTTCATTCAAAACATCATGATTTTTCAAATCCATTGGAGTATTTTCCTCGGCAAGTATATTCCATACTATTGATGACAAATAAACATCAGAATATTTTGAATGAAAAATTATGACATATGACATCTATGTAAATATTTACCTACTAGCAGTCTTTCTGACACGGATCCTCAGATCTACTTGCCAAGGCCAACAAAGTCACATGACTGCTCACGCGGTAACTACTTTAACATTTCTTGAACACACAAATAATTGAAATTGAATTGTATTTCTTCTTTCGGTCTATGAGATATTTTGTCCTATTATTCTATGTTCAAAATTCTTTAAATTCATTGACAGTATTAGCTGTATTTATTAAGGATATATAATATTAACATACCTATAATGTAAATATATATTTAATTAATAATACAATAATATATATGTGGGTCTCGTGGCCGTGTGCCTGAGTGTCTGGTCGCGAATCTGGGGACCCGGGTTCGATCCCGACCGACGCCAAAAAATTACATCGAATTTTAATGGCACAAAATTGACCCCTGTGGTGCACTCTCCACGCCAGCTATGAGTGCCCGTGAGGTGACGCCTGGTAAGCGCCCACACGGTACAAATATTCCATCATTACCGATATCTGTATACAAAGCAGATTGGCACACCCAGCAATGGGTAATATGCCGTGATGAAATATTTATTTATTTATTTATTTATTTATATATATTAAATGTATTCATATCTCCCAGAAAAATTTGATTTTTGACACTGACATTTTGCATTTATCTGTCAATTACAAACATTTGCATATCTCAACGAGATTTATTACAACAGATTATTTCTATATTATTATATACTATATCTTCAAACCTATACGATATGTAATTAAAACAATTATATGTGTCAGATTGAGAATTTGATTTTTATTTAATATTACCAAGAATAATTTTCTAAAAATAATATTTAGAAGATATTTTTTTCAAGAATCTGCTACTTCCGGTTGTCCAATTGTTACCAAAACCTTTTCAGCTTTTCCCATGAATTACCGATTGGGAAATACGTAGTTAAACAAATATTAATTCTAATAGTTTTTGAGTAATCGTCCTTCCAACGTCCCACACACATACATCATCGTAAAAATGTTAAAATCGGATTGTAGGGACCTTAAAACATGCGTATTCATTAAAATATGGATATGCGATTTCTAGCATGAATCCAATACCTCTCTTAGCGAGAGGTAAAAATAACAATACTCTTATTAATTTTGCCAGATATATTCGATATAAATTTCACATGAAATTAATTTATTACTTTAAGTCATTGTAACAATTTATATCATCCCTATCGCCAATAGACTCTTCCATTTTACTATATTTTACTCGTAGCGTTCACCGTTCACGTGAATCTCGTACGTTATGTTTTATAATGTTTGGCTCGCCGCCGTCAGCGAATTTATCGCTAGATCGTGTACCTTAACACGGTGTTCACTGCTCGTGTGTGCGGTGCGATGCTCTGTTCACTTCGCATAGCAAGCTAGATTTGTTTTTTGGCTGTTTGCGACTGTTGACTGAATGTCGAAAGATAGTTACAGTGGCGGGTTTTTGTGCTCTGTACTGAGGTTACAGCGGTCGGTATACAGGTCGTTCGTGTTTAATGTTGCACGGAGATTAAAGGTGAAGGGATTTATTTACGGATTTCAGTGAAATGTGGGAAAATATTGTTGGTTTTTACAAAAAAATGGAGTGTTAAAATATAGTAGTTACATTGATTTTATTTAAGAGCTTTAGATCTAAAAATACCTGTTAGTTTTAGTTTTAAAATTACGAGTATGCGATTTCAAATAAAAATATTCGATATAAATTGGAACCTTTTTGACGTGTTGATTCCTAATGAGTCATATAAGTCCAGGACAAGTTTTGACGATGCCCAGAAATAGTAATTTACGTAACAAGACCTGAAAGTGATATTTTACTGGATGAGCGAGCTGAAGGCGAGCTTTGGAAGCTAGTGTGCCCAGTAAAGACACTTTCAGGTCATGTTGGATATAATGGCCGATAGTATGAACAACTGATTAAGGGTGATTTAATTACCATTGTTTTATCTCTGTCAATCGTTTATATATTATTTTAGAGAAAAATACTTCAAATAATAGTTTTAGATAAATTAATTTCACGCATTTTTTTTTTGATTTATTTTTCTGTAAAATAATCTTTAAACGATTAACAGAGATAAAACAATGCTAGTCAAATGCTCGTTAATCACCCTTATAGGGCTATTCTGTAAGCATCGTTATTACCTAACGAATCGTTAAAACGTTAAATCGTTATAATAATAACGAAAATCGTTTAATAGGCTTATTCTATAACCGATCGTTATGACATAATGCATTGTTAAATCGTTATTATAACGATAATCGTTAAAGTGGTATTCCCTAAACAATAATTTAATTCTACATAACGAAAAAAAAGATAACGATATCGTTATTTTTTAACGACATAATTTAGTATTTTTATTCGTGTCAAAATAAAATTGCTATTATATTGAATAGTGATCTCAACAACCAGTCACTTTATAATTTTAGTAGTAGCTCTAGCATAACCCACAACAAGAAGAAAGTGTTTGACAGCTGACAGGTTGACAGCAGACTCCCACCAGAACTAATCTAACCTAGAAGTTTTGTGAGTGATATTGAATTATTTTAGATATTTCATTTAAAATTAAATTTGATGTTAGGAAATAAAGTTCTTAACTTGATCCCAGGTTATTATTTTATAAAATGAGTTACAGAATACGGATACAAAGATAATGATTATCGTTAAGTAGATATAACGATTTTCATAATAACGAATTCGTTATGATAAGGATTCGTTAAGCGAATATTTCACAGAGTAGGCCTGAAACACTGTTTATACTAGCGACAAATATTTTTTTCGCGGTCCTGAAAAACAATCTATTGCTATGCTTTATTTTATTTTTTATTGCCAAGATATAAGAAATATGTAAATAAATAAACAATTGATCGCCATGGAAACATTCATGCAGAGATAGTAAAGTTACTTCTCGATCCCTTATGGACACTTTTTCGAGCTAGCTCAGTAAAGAAAGATTTTCAGGTCTAAAAAGTGATCAGAAACAGCTCATTTTCTGGACGGTCCCAAAAAACAAAATGTATTATAAATAGAGGTGAGGGTGTGTATACCTACGTATATAATTTTTTTCTTTTTTTTTCAGTATAATGTCCAAATTACTCTCTCTCTCTCTCTAACAAAAAAGAGAAGAAGAGCCAGAGGAAAAAAGATAAATGTCACAGAATGTGTTTTTTTTTATTACGTGAATTTTAAAGTTTGAAACCGCATGGAATTATTTTGAAATGATATGCTGTATTCAATCTTAGTTCAAAACTCAGATTCGTCATTTCTTAACATTTTATACAGAGTGTTCATTTTAAATTGGTCACCATTACTATTTCGAGAAGAGCTACAAGGATGATTAAATTGTTAGCCCACAACAATTTATATTTTACAAGACAAATGTAAAGAAAGAAAAAATATTTTTACCTCCCGCTACCTTTGGTAAGGGAGGTATAGGGATCATGCTAAAAATCGCAAATAGAGATTTTGGTAAATGACCACGTTTTAAGGACCCTACAATCCAATTTTAACATTTTCACGATGATGTCTGTGTGTATGTGTATGTGGATCCTCTTTACGTTCTAACTCAAATACTATCCTTCAGAAAATTTTGAAACCTTCTATTTCTACCTTACTCTTATATGGAAAGATCCCATTAGATTTTGGAGTAAATCAGATAACCGAAAATGCCAATGTACTGGAAGCTCAAAATAGTTTTTCTTCGAAAAATATCTTTAAATATTATTTTTTCGAGATTAATGTTATATGAAAGTTAAAGATTATTAAATGTTTTACAGGTTTGCATTAATACTTTTTCTATATAATTTATGGATAAATTTATAAAACTATCTATAATTTTAATCCCGGAGTCTACGTTTTAAACACAACTCATACACATAGTTACACAATTCAGATCTCAAATTTTTGTAACCGACAGATACGTCACTGTCAACGAACTAATCATTTCAAATAATAATATTAACGTTTTATAAAGAAAATAGTAAATGGAACAATAATTAAATGGAAAGAAACTTAATACAGTTTCCAGCATAAGTAAATATGTAAAAATATAGGTAAGGTAAGTGGTTCTCAAAATATTTCTTTATTTCTAAATCTATAAAAGATATAATAAAATATTTATATGTATCAGATAGAGAATTTATTCTTCTTTAATAATAGCAAGAACAAAATTTTTCAAAAAATAAGAATTAAGAATCTTCTTCATCCGGTTGTCCAATTATTACCAAAACCTTTTCAGCTCTTCCCAGTAATGTCAGATTGAGAGATACGTAGTTAAACCACTATTAAGTATTATAGTTTTTTTAGAAATCGTCCTTCCAACATCCCCAAACACACACACATACACACACAGATAACAACGAGGAAAAATATTAAAATCGGATTGTAGGGACCTTAAAACGTGCTTAATCATTAAAATCTGGATATGCGATTTTTTACATGAATCCAATACCTTTCTTAGTGAGAAGCAAAATACTCCGCGTACTACTTCCACTTAATACGTAATTCATAGTCTACAATCAATTCCTAAGGTCTGTTACTGTTACCCTAAAATGGGGCGCAAGCATTTGGGTATTCTAATTAATTAATTAATAATAACAATAATAATACATATTTCATATTTGTCAAACATAAACCACGGCAGTCTAAATATAAATTTGTCGTATTCTCGGCAGTTGAATACGTGAGTCATATTTGACACAAGTCATAAATAAATAATAACCAATTTGTCTAACAATGGTCGGAAATAACAATATACGTAATGGCGTCGCACAGAGGCACACATGTGTACACAAGATATATCCCGTCCCGTCCTTGTCCCACTTATTTCCACGGATTGCGCGAATATAATTTTGGAATACGTTTGTGAATTTATTGCCGTAAGGATTAAAGGGTCATGGCACGTTTGATTAAATGACAAAACAAATTAGAATTTGTATGGGTAAAGTTACTTTACGTTCTTGTGTGTCAGGGAATTAATTAGTTTTTAAATTATTCTGGAATTCCTGGATGAGTTATGTTTAACTTTGGAGATGCAGTTCAATATTAGTTTGTGCAGTTTTAAGTTGTGCATCTCCTTTTGAAATACGAAGAACTTTATAGTTCTGTTAAATCAATTTTATTTCGTTCAGAGTATGATCGAACTTATTGGCTACATGGATAGAAAACTAAAATCAAAACTAACTATTTATTCTACAGAGTATTATTTATAGCAGTAACAGAAGTATAGAAATCATTGAGTGCTCACTTGTGGGCTTGGTCTCGAATCTGGGGACACGGGTTCGATCCCGACCGACTCCTAAATTATTTCGAATTTTAAATTCCATAAATGTTATCCCAGGGATACACTCTCTACGCCAGCAATGAGTGCCCGTGAGGTAACGCCTGGTAAACACCAAAACAGCACGAGTCTTTTTTACCGATATTTCTGTACAAAGCAGATTGGCACACCCAGTAAAGAGTAATATGCCGTGATGGTATATTTTTTATTTCAAATATGTCACATAACTTTTTGGAATTTTTTGAATGGACGAGACTGTGGTTTGGAAAGTACAGGGTGACAATGAAAAACAGGCCATCAATATTTTTATTTATAATTATTTTTTAATTCTCTTTAAATATTTGTAAACTAGACTTAGGGGCTTACAAATCATAGAATTTGGCATGATGGTAGCTGGTTTGACCGAAAGTGACATTAACTTTTATATTTCAAATGGGACATCCCATATATTTTTATATATTTGAAATATACGTAAAATTACGAATTCAACGATATGCTTGAAGTGCATTTTTATCGAAGGAAACACGTTGAGGATGTCGAGAATTTTCTATTGTCGAGTTATAAACAGGTAGACTATATCATGAATAAAAAATCTGATGTGGACACCACATGACTTCCTTGTACGATTATTAAACTATACATATTTTTTTAATAATTAAATTACAAAATATTGACAGGCTTAAGCCAAGCCCTAGAAATATTTTGATATAGAACAAAAAATAATTCATTTACTACTATCATTCTTAAATTAACATTATTCTAACCCGGTTCTTTTTAAAGAGAGTTTTGATTACAACGAAGAAATATTTGATTACAACAATGAATATGACTAATTTCACAATAAAAATATAATATTTGTTATGGTATGAATCATAAAATTGCACGTATTTAACGTAATTTGACATGAACTTTTTTTTATGTTTTTGTCCTAATCCATAGCAAGCTTTATTACAAAAACAAAAAGTATATAATTTTTAAATTTACATATCTCGCTTATACAAAGGGCTAATTTAATAATACTTGATGCGCTAGACGCAGAAATTAATTCTCTAAAACTTAATTTGAAGCATTTATTTCTAAAATCAAAATAAAATCATTTTTTTCAAGAAAAACTGTTAACAACTTCAAGTAATGTACCACTTCCGGTTAGCCTATTTTAACCAAAATCTATTATGTTATTTCGATTGACATAAAAGTCTTGTATACCAAATTTGAAAAGTTTTGGATTATATTTTAAAATAGTTTTTCATTAAAATCTATTATAGGCTTCATGTAAAGTGCCACTTCTGAAAATTGTGTAATAACCAGAAAGGGAGGTGCACAACTAGATGTTATAGGAGTCCTAAATACAAAATTTCAACTTTCTACGGCTTACCGTTTTTGAGTTATGCGAGATACGTACGTACGTACGTACAGACGTCACGACGAAATTAGTCAAAATGGATTCAGGGATGATCAAAATGGATATTTCCGCTGAAATCTGAAAACCGAAATTTTTCGCGATTACAATACTTCCTTTACTTACGTACAAGGAAGTAAAAAACTATGCAAATTGCACTTGACACTAACATCTTCTTTAACTTTTCCCATTCGTTAGGGGTCGCTATTTTTTATTTTCTTCTTCCACTCATTTCTATTTTACGTGTCGTTTTCATTCAGTTTCTTTTCTCTCAAGTCTTCCGCAATACAATCCTTCCATCTTATCTTTGGTCTTGCTCTGTTTCTTCTATATTCTACTACTAAACTATTCATTCTTGTTCCAATATATTCTTCAACTGTCCTCATGTTCAAACCAATGTAATCGCCTCTCTTGTATCTTTCTGGAAACTCTGCCACATTCATTTGAATTATCTGAATATATTAGCAATTTTCATGATTACCATAGCTGGTTGATTTATGAAATATTCTTATAATTCTTTAACTCTATGTCTATTGAATATGAAATATAAAATGCAATCAAATCTTATAGAGATTAATATATTCTTTAAGTTATAATAAGTTAAATGTCAATAAATCATATTTAAGTGTTAAATATACAAATGAGACTACTTCCGGTTCACCAATTATAACCAAAATCTAAGCACTTGTTCTTCTGGATGTAAGCTTGAGGAATACCAAAAAAATATATTTTTTGGAATCGTGGTATTGAAGTTATGCGATCCGAAACTTTCGTCACACACACAAATACATACACACATATACATACAAACATCATCGTAAAAATGGTAAAGTTGTATTATTAAGGGCCCTAAAACATGCTTATTCACTAAAAACTCATTGAATTTTTAGTGAATAAGCATGTTTTAGGGCCCCATTAATACGATTTTACCATTTTTACAAGATGTCTGCGTGTATGTATGTATGTATGTGTGTGTGTGTGTGTGTGTGTGTGTGTGTGTGTGTGTGTGTGTGTGTGTGTGTGTCGATGTGTGTGTGACGAAAGTTTCCGATTGCATAACTTCAATACCACGATTCCAAAAATTATATTTTTTTCGTATTCCTCAAGTTTACATCCAAAATAAATTAATAAGTAAAAAGTAAATTAAATTGAACATAGGCATACGGCCTTTTTTTGACAGAAACGTTAAACTCTATGCCAAATAACCTATCTTTTTAATATAGTTGTATTTTGTGATACGAGTACGTTATTTACAATTACCCATACAAATTCAGTAATGCGGACAAATTGTTAGTACTAAAATCCCCTTACATTTAGCAGTTCGGATGAAAGAGTCTCTACTGTATTCTGAACTAGAACACTCAGTTCTTTTTGGCAGCTCTTTAAATCTTCACTTTAGACTTTACTGTTTTAAAAACCAACCGATTTTCTGTTTCAAGCTCGACTAACTCCTTCTTCTATCTATTTATTACAACTATCATTACAGTTTTGGGCAAATTTTAACAAATTTTGTAGGGAAACGAATCTAGAGAAAATGAGATATTATGGTTACAGTATGTCCTAGTTTGAAAAGCCACAACTTAGGATTTTTCGTCTCGTCGCCGACATCTGCAAACAAATTAATATTCATGTCTCGCGTTAGTCATTAGGGCAGCTTGTACCCTGTTACACTTTACCGGCCAGACTCAAGACATTTATTATACAATTAGGTTAAACTAAACCGTTATTAGGCGGCGTGCATCCTCAGGACGACGATGGCACATGCTAAGGGTAACGCCACGCCGCGACTACAATTAATTTTATTCTAAGCTCCAAACAGAACGAAGACGTCTCGTCCGGAATAAATGTGTAACGGGGATGTCATTCGAGACAGGTAGATGTAAACAAAATAGTAAGAAGAGATTTACAGCTACAGTTTGCGTTATTTATGAATTTATCTTTTAGAGTTTAGAGGTACGGTAGTATTGCATCGCGTAACTATTTATTTCAGCAAGATTCTAAAAGGAATCTGAAAAGGTACCGACCTTTACAATCATTTCATGTTTACAAAAAGGATTTATTCAAGATATCCCAAATTATAAAGGATGGGGGGAGGGAAGTCAAAAATAATTTCCTGGCGGGTGGTAGGGCACCAGCTCCAAATTCACCTGCTAGGTGCCTTCTCTAGACATTCTTTTGGATTTCTTGCCCAAGCGTCAGTCTTGGGATTGGAAAAACATCTGAGCGGTCAATGTGTTTTTTTTTTCATGAATCCTGTTTGATGTGTTCGGCCATTTTGCAAGAGGCAGACACAAGCAGAAACTGTCATAATGCATCGGGTGGCTTACGGGAGGAGCCAAGCAAGGGTTTAGTTTTTTTTTCTTTTTGTTTTTAATGATCAAATGTCAATTATTGCAGACGAACCTTGGCCGGGACGTCACTCGATTTACAGAACAGCCTAAGCACTGAAAAATTCGTTATGCAATCATATCTGATCGTCATCGAACAATCTATGAATTGGAGGCACTCACTGAAATATCCTGAATTTTATGCAAATCGATTCCATTTTTTTACCTTTCGCTAATTGAGGTATTGGATTCATGATCGCGTATCCAGTTTTTAATGTTTAAGCACGTTTAATGGTCCCTACAATCCGATTTTAATATTTTTACGATGAAGTCTGTGTGTGTGTGCGACAAAAGTTTCGGATCGTATAACTTCAATACCACGATTCCAAAAATTATAATTTTTTCGTATTCCTCAAGTTTACATCCAGAAGAACAACTGATTAGATTTTGGTTATAATTGGTGAACCGAAAGTAGCCTCATTTGAAAATTTAACAATTAAATTTGATTTATTGTTATTTAACGTTATTATAACTTAAAGAATATATTATTTTCCATACGATTTGATTGCATGATATACTTCATATTCAATAGATATAGAGTTAAAGAATTTTAAAGAAATAAAATTTTAGAAATCAGCCAGCTATGCTAAACATGAATAATACTAATAAATTGACAGATGTCAATATAAATAAAAAGTAAATTAATGTGGCAGAGATGAGGATGTTGACGTATATGTTGGGGTGGACACGGAAAGACAGGTAAGAAAATAATTCTAGTGTTACAAGTTCCTAGAAAGATACAAGCGAGATGATTACATTGGTTTGAAAATGTCATGAGGAGAAATGAATAATATATTGGATGAATAATGAATAGCTTAGTAATAGAAGGGTGAAGAAACAGAAGAAGACCAAAGATAATATGGGAGGACTGTATTGCGGAAGACTTGAGAGAAACGGAACTGAATGAGAACGACACGTAAAACAGTAATGTGTGGAAGAAGAAAATAAAAAAAAAACGACCCCTAACGAATGGGAAAAGCTAAAGAAGAAGATGTGAGTGTCAAGTGCAATTTGCATAATTTGTTTCTGAAATAATTTTACTGGAAATTTAGAATCTTTTGCAAGAAAATTTATGTATTGAATTTATACATAATACACAGGATTGATGGAAGATATTGTGCTGACCACATCAGATTTTTTTTCTTAAATAAAAACTGTTGTAAATGATTAAAAAAAATATTCTACATGAAATTTAAAATCCTTCATAATTTAAAAGTGCATTTCATAATCACAATCGCGCTCCATAAATAAAAAATTCTTCGTCCCATTAATTCAATTACATTATCTTTCACAAAACAAGTGACAAAAACCAATATGATTTAGTGTGGGGAAGTGCGGAACATTTGACGATCGTGGTCAGAGGGTAACAATGATGACGTGATGTGATACAAACACGTACGTACAGCGTAACACCCACGTAACACGTAACGCTTGATTGCACTGTGTCAATGAGCATGTCGCGTGTCACATGTCACGTATGTGGCCGATTCTATAGCAACACATATTCATATGTGCATATGGTCTACAATGGGATTTGAACACTATGTTGGCTGATTGAGTGATTTAAAGACGGTCAATTCAATTAGGTCGGATGTTATTAGGTTGATAAAGTAACTCAAATTATTGAACTAATTATGACGGAGAATCAAAAGTACGCGTATAGTACTCGTCAGCTAAGAAAAAGTCATTGACGTCATCAATAGATGCGCGAAGCAATGACGTAGTAATGACGTAGGCTCACATATTTTGTAGGCAGTGGCGTGCCATACATTTTCATTAGAACTAAACGTCAGAATAAGACACGAACGACACTGGCGTATCACGTGAACAAGCTATTTAACACGTAGCTATGACAACCTAGGGCAATGACAAAAATTGGTTTCTGCGCTGATGACGTAAATGGCTTTTTCTTAGCTGACGAGCACTCTAACAGAAACTTGACGATATTCAAAGAGTTGTGTGTACCGTACTCCTTTCTCACACTTTTACTTCTACGAGGAATGCCTTTTATACTTTGGGATTGGGCAACCCCAGTGCTGCCATCTGGCAACGTTTCTATCGTAAAGTTTGACATTTTTGACTGTATACGTACTCAGAACGTTTTGACGTACGAGCGCTATTTGTGTTGTTTACAGTAACTTGAAAAATTCATACCGGCCAAAAAATGAAATAAATCGTGAACATTTTCGTGCGATTATTTTGTACAACTTTCGACGTGGATTAACTTAACAACAGTGCATCGATAAACTTAATTCGATTTTTGGCTATGAAGTACCATCAAGGACCAGTGTTTATCGATGGTTTACCGAATTCATTCGTGGCCGTTGTTTGCTCAAGGCCGAATTTCGTAAAGGTCGTCCAAAATCAGTTGTTAGTCCGAAAAACATTGATGCGATGCGTGAATTGATACAGTAAGATCGTGCGATTGAGGTATCCTTGGTCATAGCATATATTCAATATTGCATGAACATTAGGTCGAAAAAAGATTTGTCCGCGTTGGATCCCACATAATTTGACAATCGCTCAAAAACAAGCTCGTGTCAATTGGTCGCTAGAAATGCTCAAAAAATTCGATCGCGGTGTTTCATAACATGTGTATGACTTCGTGACAGGTGACGCATCGTGGATCCACGCGTATGAGCCCGAAAGTAAACAGTAGTCGATTGTATGGGTCTTCCAAGGCAAGCCAATCCCAACAAAAGTCGTTCGTACTCGAAGCACTTCGAAGCAAATGATCGCTTGTTTTTTTGGAAAAACTGGACATGTTTCAACCGTACCATTGGTGCAACGTAGAACGATCAATTCTTAATGGTACACCAGCATTTGTTTTCCACAAGTCTTCGGAGAAGTAAGGATAACCAACCGCCGAAGACAGATCACACATCGGCTCGAACAAGTGACTTTTTGAGCGCTCAAAACGTCGATTTGATGAGTCATCCGCCGCATAGTCCTTATTTGGCACCCAATGACTTTTTTTATTCCCGATCATCAAAAACAAATTGCGAGGTCAATGTTTTTCGACACCTGATGCGTTCAAAATGCATATTTTTGAGGTACCTCAATCGGAGTGGAAAAGGTGCTTCGAAAATTGATCCTCACGCGTGCAAAATATATTGATCTTCATGGAGAATATTTTGTAAAACAATAAAGCCATTTTCGATGATAAATATTTGTTTTTGTTCTCTCTCTCTCTCTCTCTCGTATTATTTTACAATTTGACTGTTAAACCATTTTTATATGTTTATTTGTTTAATTTTATCTTTTGCGCCGATCAACTCTGTGAAATTATTTTTATAATTGTCCCTTCATTAATTTAGATATTTCTTGCACTGATGAAGACTAATATGTCTTGGTGGAAACGTTGGCGTGAAATAAAATTTTTTTCACGACATGCATAGAAAGCTTAACTTTCTTCTCCCTAAATAGTGAGGAAAATGTGTTTTTCCTCGCTAGAGAGGAAAATATAGAAGTGTTACCAACATGCATGTTATTTACAAAAAAAAATATATTGTAAAAATTATAAATAAATTTCTAATTTTTTTGAAAATACTTATTTTAGTGATATACATGTTTTAAATTATCTTACAATTATGCCATATTTTTCTTTTTCTAGATTAAATCACAATTTGACAACTTTAATTTAGATTTAAGATTGGTTCATTGGCAGCACTCTTACACCGCCTTGCGTCTGATAACCTAACTTTTGACCTGTCAGTTGTGTGTTGTGTTGTCAAAATGTAAATGTAAATTATAAATAATAATATATATTGATTCAAATAAATAAAATATTACCCTTATTCTACTAATCATGTCAATAGAAACTATTTTGATTCAAATTAGCAAAATATTACCCTTATCATACTAATCTTTTCTTAAAGTGTATTTAAGGTTCGAGCAAATCGTTTTTAAAAACGTGTCGTGAAAAAAATCTTGTGTCTAACACGAGAAGAAAGCGCTTTTTCCACACTCGCTCGAGTGGGAAAAAGAAGGCTTTCCTCGCTAGTTTAAAAATAACTATTTCATTAGTAGATTGCTTGTCCGATTATTCTCTCTGGACCCCTAATAAATTATATTTTGTTTATATTATGTATTTGTATTTGTAATAACTATATTTATGCAGGTATGTTTTGGATACGAGAAATAATATTAACTTCGATGCTATTTTCAACCAAACAAATTAGGAATCATCAAAAACGTGTCGTCGAAACCGTTCTTTATAAATTCAGCTCAAAACTGCATATTGCAAGTGGAGTAAACTTATGTTTGACAATATTTCCTCCTGCAACAAAATGGCTGCAGTAACTCTTTCTTTCTTCAATCTCGCAGTGTCACCAAATTTTTCCGTTGGATTTGTTTGAGCAACGTAGCTTCACGGCATAAATTTCCTCTCCGTTCAAAATCCAAACACAGAAAGCAAACGACAAGAAATATGACACACATTTCGTTAATCTAAAATATGCAAATTATATTCTCATTTTTCCTCCGTTTCCCAAGATGGCTCTCGCATCGTCGTCACCGTCTCGAAGCGCCTCGCGTTTGTTTGTTTCGCCAGTCATTTGTTTGTATGTAAATCTTTTGTGGAATTAATGGCTGTCTTTGAAAACGTATTGATTTATGTATAAATCAGGCACAACGGAATTGAGGAATATTTTTGTGGTGTCTCTCAAACAAATGTAAATCATTTTGAAATACTGTGGCTAGGATTTGATGCATGCTGATACGAAAACAATTTAATTTCAACACTTCTGGCCACAAATTTTATTCTCAGAAGGAGAATATGAAATATTGTCTCTATGTTTTTAATCTTCTTTATTTTGTTTGTTATTCTAAAATACGCTTTTCGTTATTTTCACGGCATATTTTCAATCTTTCTAGAGTACCATATCCGACTTTCTAGTTTGACGTAATTTAATTGAAAAAAAAATCTGATGTGGCCAGCACAATACCTTCCGTCAATCCTGTGTATTATATATAAATTCCATACATAAATTTTCTTACAAAAGATTCTAAATTTCCAATAAAATTATTTCATAAACAAACTATGCAAATTGCGTGTCGTTTATATTCAGTTCCTTTTTACCTCTCGCTAAGAGAGGTATTGGATTCATGCTAAAAATCGCATATCCAGATTTTATTGAATAAGCACGTTTTAAGGTCCCTACAATCCGATTTTAACATTTTTACGATGATGTCTGTGTGTGTGTGTGTGTGTGTGGATGTATGTGTGTGTGTATGTATGTAGGATGTTAGAAGGACGATTACTCAAAAACTATAAGACTTTAAATTTGTTTAACTACGTATTTCCCAATCGGACATTCATGGGAAGATCTGAAAAGGTTTTGGTAACAATTGAACAACCGGAAGTAGAAGATTCTTGAAAAAAAATCTTTTAAATAATATTTTTTGAAATTTTTTCTTGATAATATTAAAGAAAAATAAATTTTCTTTCTGATACATTTAAATATTTTATAATATATTCTATAGATTTAGAGATAAAAGAAATATAATATGTAAAATAATCTGTTATAATAAATTTTACAGCCGAAAGAATGGCCATGGAAAATAGTTGAAAATTTAATTTTTTTGTAACTGACAGATAAATGTCAGTGTCAGAAATCCGAAGACATTACTGAAGAGTTTTTCTGGGAAGTACATACATTATATTATTTCTTAATGTATTAATAGAATTGGAAACATTTGGAAAAATTAGAAGAGGACAAAATTTCTTCATCAAAAATGAATTTAAAATTAAACAATCTAAATATATATGGAATAGATATATGCGTAAGTAGAATTTTTGGTGTAGAGTATACAAGAAATGTTAAATACAATAGGGAGCGAGCAGTCATATGATTTTGTTGGCCTTGACAAGCAGATATGGAGGCCCATGTCAGAATGATAGCTAGTAATTATGTATAAATTTCTCATTCTAAATTTAGTGATTTTCCAATTCCATGTGGAGCAGAATTAAATGTTAAATATCTAAGGCATACAAGTAAATTTTAAACTCCTGGTGATAAATTGACGAAATTTAGAAAATCTTAAAATTTTTAATGAAAAATTCTAACATTTGACATCTCTGTACATAATTACTAATTATCATTGTGAAACGGGCCCACACATCTGCTTGTGAAGCCCAAAAATGTAACATTACTGTTCGCGCCCTATACTTATGTAACTAAAAAAAGGAAGTGGCGAGAGGTATTGTGCTGGCCACAACAGATTTTTTCTCAAGTATTCCGCAAAACAGTTCTTCTAACTTATCTTTGGTTTTCCTCTGTTTCTTCAACCTTCTATTTCCAAGCTATTCATTTCTCTTCTCATGACATTTTCAAACCAATGTAATCGTCTCTCTTGTATCTTTCTAGAAACTTTTAACACTAGAGTTATTTCCCTTATTCTTTCAATCCTTACCGTATCTTTTCGTGTCTTCCCCAACATCTATCTCAACATCCTCATCTCTGCCACATTCATTTACTTTTCATTAGGTGCGTTCAATAAGCCCCAGGAAAACAAGAAATCGGACGTAAAATGTGTTGAACGAATTTGCTAGCCTAACATTTGCTTGATTTGCTCGCAAGCAAACCTAGCGGCAAATTTGTCGCTTGTCTTGCTAATTTATGCAATATAATGGCGGGAAATGCAAATTATACATACATGAATTTATTTTGTACTGTTTCTATCTCATTTTATGGTATAATTGTATCAATTATATGTCAAAAAGGCTTTCAAACTTTTGTGATGAATTTGGAGAGGTGAAAATAATGGAGATTCAGTCCTTTCTTAAAATATTATCTCTCCAAATCATCATTAACAGTCGATTAAAACTTATTGCAACATTTAACACTTTGTGATGAATGTTCATAACATTGTTAAATTTGAAATATTTTCTTAGACCTAAAAAAATGTTCAAAATTAATTCCAGTATCTGCAAATAAATCTACCTATCTATAAATTCATTCTGTATAACTTTCCAAACCAATAAAAGGGATATGAGAGATACACATGTTATATTTGACAACTGTATAACTTTGTCGATGAAATTTGTGAATATTAGTTCATCATATAGCTAGCAAATCTTTCAGTGTACTTAACAACAAGTCTCGTTTGCTTACCTAGCATTTGCTTGAAATGCTTACTTTAATGAACGCACCTATTGATACTGACATCTGTCAATTTGTATTATCTGAATATATTAGCAGTTTCCATGGTTAGCATATCTGGCTAATTTATGAAATTTAATATTTTTATAATTCTTTAACTCTATATCTATTGAATATGAAGTATAAATTGCGATCAAATCGTATAGAGAATAATATATTCTTCAAGTTATAATAACGTTAAATGTCAATAAATGATATTTAACTGCGTTTTTTCAAGAAAAACTGTTAAAATATTCAAATGAGGGTACTTCGGGTTGACCATTTATAACCAAAATCTAATCACTTGTTCTTCTGGATGTTAACCTGAGCCTGAGAAATATGAAAAAATTATAACTTTTGGAATCGTGGTATTGAAGTTATGCGATCCGAAATTTTCGTCACATACACACACACATGCATACATACAGACATCATCGTAAAAATGGTAAAATCGTATTATATGGACCCTAAAATGTACTCATTCACTAAAAACTCATCATTGGATTTTTTGACCAAAGACAATACATACCTTCTTTATTACCTAAAGGCGACGGAAGGTAAAAATGAAAATCTGGTTATGACAAACCATAAAAATATCCTTCATATAGGTATTTCATATAGTATTAGAAATAGTATTATAGAAGAAAATTCCAAAAGTTCTTGTAAGTATATCGTTTTAATTATGTAGGTCAGTAAGTCATTTTCTGAAATACACACGTATTTGTAATTCCATTTTGAAAGACAATTCTAGAATTACAATTCTCTTGACTGTATTTCCAGAGGCTATTATACAAGACTTTTTATCAGTTAAAATAATTCTGCTTACATTACCGCATAAAAGCTAAGTTAGAGTTCTCGCCGACACAAACACGATTGTTATTGTCATAAGTTTTTAATACCTTTTGCATTCATATTCTAATTCACACAAAAACCAAGAAGAGAAACATTCGGTTTATTGATTATTCGACACTCCAGGAGAAGTAAAACATGGATTGTCCTAGTTTTCCCAAAAAGGTCTTCAATATCAAAATATAATACCGGGGTGAATTACAATATTCGTATTTGAAATCGGTGTTAAAGTACACAAAAATCGTCATTAGAAGTTGAGAAATCGGCACTTCAATAATTCATTATATGACGATTTCATGCAAATACAGTTTTGCCAATCTTATGATAATTATTATATATGTAAGATGTATGGATGTATTTGGATTTTGAGGGTTATCACCCGGACCGGATTTATAGTGAGAAAATAGATGCTTTTTTACCTTTCGTCACCTTTAAGTTAGGAAGATATTGTCTTTGGTCAAAAAAATCGATGGTGTGTTTTAAATGAATAAGTAGGTTTTGGGGTCCCTATTATATGAATTTACTATTTTTACGATGATATCTATATGTGTGAGTTTGCGCGTATGTGTACGTGTGTGTGCGTATGTGTGTGTGTGTGTGTGTGTGTGTGTATGTGTGTGTGTGTGTGTGTGTGTGTGTGTGTGTGTGTGTGTGAGTGAGTGACGATTGTTTCGGCCGCGATTTTTTCGTATTCCTCATTTTTAGATCCAAATTAAAATTTGATTAGATTTTGGTTACAATTGATTTGTAGCTCTTAACTGCTTTTCTTTAAAAAAACACAGTTAAATGTCATTTTTTGACATATACAGCGGTAATAATAAACAAGGATTAAGTTCAGAATAGCTTCTTTTTAACGCAGGAATAGTTATTCCCGGTTTATCACGAGCTTAACCCACAAATTCCAATAAGAGGTGTTATTTTGATATTCAAAGAAAAATGCCATTTTTTACCTCTCGCTAAGAGAGGTATTGCATTCATGCTAAAAATCGCATATCCAGATTTTATTGAATAAGCACGTTTTAAGGTCCCTACAATCCGATTTTATCATTTTTACGATGATGTCTGTGTGTGTGTGTGTGTGTGTGTGTGTGTGTGTGTGTGTGTGTGTGTGTGTGTGTGTGTGTGTGTGTGTGTGTGGATGTTTGTGTGTATGTGTGTGTGTGTGGGATGTTGGAAGGACGGTTACTCAAAAACTATAAGACTTTAAATTTTTTTAACTACGTATTTCCCAATCGGACATTCATGGGAAGATCTGAAAAGGTTTTGGTAACAATTGGACAACCGGAAGTAGAAGATTCTTGAAAAAAAAATCTTTTAAATAAATTCTCTTTCTGATACATTTAAATATTTTACAATATATTCTATAGATTTAGAGATAGAAGAAATATAGTATGTAAAATAATCTGTTATAATAAATTTTACAGCCGAAAGAATGGCCATGGAAAAATAGTTGAAAATTTAATTTGTTTGTAACTGACAGATAATGTCAGTGTCAGAAATCCGAAGACATTACTGAAGACTTTTTCTGGGAAGTACATACATTATATTATTTCTTAATGTATTAATAGAATTGGAAACATTTCGAAAAATTAGAAGAGGACAAAATTTCTTCATCAAAAATGAATTTAAAATTAACCAATCTAAATATATATGGAATAGATATATGCGTAAGTAGAATTTTTGGTGTAGAGTGTAGGTATACAAGAAATGTTAAATACAATAGGGAGCGAGCAGTCATATGATTTTGTTGGCCATGACAAGCAGATATGGGGGCCCATGTCAGAATGATAGCTAGTAATTATGTATATAGATGTCAAATATCATAATTTCTCATTCTAAATTTAGTGATTTTCCAATTCCATGTGGAGCAGAATTAAATGTTAAATATCTAAGGCATACAAGTAAACTTTAAACTCCTGGTGATAAATTAACTACGTAAATTTAGAAAATCTTGAAATTTTTAATGAAAAATTCTAACATTTGACATCTATGTACATAATTACTAATTATCATTCTGAAACGGGCCCACACATTTGCTTGTCAAGCCCAAAAATGTAACATTACCGTTCGCGCCCTATACTTATGTAACCAAAAAAAGGAAGTGGCGAGAGGTATTGTGCTGGCCACAACAGATTTTTAATATAAATGATCGGATGTTTATTTCATTATAAAGAGGAAGGTATGCCGTTAATAGTGGAAAATAACATCAGGCAAATGACCACCACGACCACGCTGACAGGACAATATCCTTTTCATGAAATTTTCCATAACCAAATCGCAAAGTGGCTGTCCTATGTCCTCGATAGCCTCACGAATTCCATCTTTGAGGTCTTGAGTCGACGCTGGGCAGTTGGCGTAGACCTTCTCTTTCACGTGGCCCCAAAGAAAGAAGTCGCAAGGTGTTAAATCACAAGATCTCGGTGGCCAATTGTGATCACATCTTCGAGAGATAACACGGTCCGGAAACTTTTCCCGTAAAAGATCAATGGTTTCGTTGCTTGTGTGGCACGTAGCGCCGTCTTGTTGAAAGTAAACGTTGTCCAGATCAATACCAGCCAATTCCGGCCATAAAAAATCGTTAATCATCTCTCGATAGCGCAATCCATTCACCGTAACTATTGCTCCAGCCTCATTTTCGAAAAAGTAAGGTCCAATGACTCCGCCAGACCATAAACCGCACCAAACAGTCACACGTTGAGGATAGAGAGGCTTTTCAACAATAACTCTTGGGTTTTCTGAGCCCCAGATGCGACAATTTTGTTTGTTGACGAAGCCATCGAGGTGGAAATGGGCCTCATCACTCAAGATGATTTTTCGATGGAATTCCGGATCATTTTCATGCATTTCAACGACCCAATCAGCAAAGACACGACGTTGTTGATGATCGGCCGGCTTGAGTTCTTGTGTTAACTGGACTTTATAAGCCTTAAGACCCAAATCTTTATGCAAAATACGGTGTAATGACGTTTGTGGAATGCCTAATTCCAAAGAACGACGAGGAATGGACAAACCTGGGTTTTCTTCAACACTTTCGGCTACAGCAGCAATATTCTCGGCTGTTCTTGAGCGACGTGCACGGGTTTTATTCTTCACATCACTAACTTGTCCCAACAGCTCGAATTTTTCCACCAATTTCTGTATTGCGGTCCGACAAGGTGCTTCACGACGACCCAAAAATTGTCGAGTTTTACAAACCGTCTCTGCCAAATTTTCACCATTTTTATAGTGAATTTTAATAATTTCAATGCGTTGTTAAAGCGTGTATCGTTCCATTTTTATTAATGGCGTAGTTTCTACTTGTCAAATGTCAAAAAATGACAGCTTCAAAAGCGACATCTACCGAAATAGCGTGCTATTCAAAATAACACCTCTTATTGGAAAACCCTTTAGTAAACATGGAATAAGACTTCATTCTAGAATAAACTCTCCATAAACGTCATTTTAACACAGGGTTAAGAGATATTCTCGAAATACCTAATCTGGAAATAAGAAATTATTTATTATTACCGCTGTTAATGTTATATATATTAAAGAAATTAATTCTCATAAATCTTGTAATCTTTGCTGCGTCGCCATGGAAACATTTTAAATAATTCAATATTACTAACTGACAGATGTCAGTGTTAGGTACATTTTTTTTAAACCCCTCAACAGGATTAAATCCCAATTACAGAGTGGGTTCACATACACAAAAATCCATGCCTTAGTGGAATTTGAACCCAGAACCCCGAGCGCACTCATGACTAAAAGGAGTTGCTCTAACCATTGAGCCACCGGAGCTGACATTACAAAATATATATGTGAAATAATTTTACAGAAAACACAAGAAACTTTCTGCATGGAATTCATATAAAAGACAAGAGAAGAGCCGAAAGATATTGTGCTGGCCACAACAATCTTTTTCATAAAATAAATTGTATGTACAGTAAATTTTTAAAGATGTCCGATCAAGGTCATTTGTATCATGAACGAATCAACAATTTGGCATACATTTATCTCTCATTTGCAAAGACTTTCAAAAGTTCATATTGTTTCGTCGACGTTAGGACATTCCATTTTAAAACGATGCTCGTTGTTGACAAAACTTTCTCTGTAACATAAGTTTATTTATTAATTCAGATATATTACCTTGATTCATAGCCGTACGAATAACATTATTTTCTGCCAGTGTCACTGACACTGTGTGTGGGTCTTATTTTGTACATATTTGGTTTTACATTTGCTAATAAATTTACCAGTTGATTTAGTTTTGAATTTTGAATGCTATTACTGTGACACATTTTTTATAATAATAAAATAACAATAGTATCTTATCTATCTTCATATAAAACAATTAAATGATACTACTGAATTTGACAGAATGGGCGGAACTAAAATCTTAATTTATACAATTCGTAAATGACCTTATTCGAACATCTTAATTTTTTTTACTGTATATGATATATTTGTTTTTTACGCATGCCCCTAATTTGTAGGGACTTCTAATTTATGGAAGCCCTTGGACGGTTGTTTATGTCGACCTTATCGGTTTCCCTATTACAATTACAAAATTAACATTTAGAAAGGAAAGGACCCAAACTAGACCTATTAGAAGCACTAAAAATAATAAAATCATTAAATATTAAGCAAAACATATTTAATAACTAGACAAACCTTCAAAATTCACCCGTAACTTTGAATATATAATACATATAAGAACGGTAACGCATATGGCCTAGCAAGATACTATATCTGTCTCTTTTTATTCACAAAATTATTATAGATAGCTAGTGACTCCTACTACAAAACTATGAACTACGATAAATCGTGCTGACAGCATTACCAAATAGTATTTGTTAGAGGTATTCAATAATCAATAATTCAAAAATATTGTTTCATAATAACCAGATAATATATTTTGAATCTTCAATGTACATGTATACCTGTTTAACAGTAGCAAACTTAAAAACCTTTTTAAAATCTTATCTTGTTGTTCTAGCTACGTGGCAACACTGTGCATCATCCACCTATTATAATTTTTTTCTCCACAAATGCCTTACTTTAGTTTCAAGTCACTGTAGATCTGAAGAAGTTGTTGTAGAGCGAAACTAAGTCAAAATAAATAAACAGTGAAACCAAAAACAATGTATTTTTTTAACCCTTTAAAAACAAAATCAATTACAACAATTTCAACGATCATGAAAATGCTAGTGAATAAATATTTTTTTAATATGAATTTATCTTATTCTTCTTAATTTTGTAAATTTCAAGACATTCATATTCCCTCTGGTTTTATCGCTGGTGTCAAGTAAAGCGAAAACAATCCAAAACAATTAAAGTCCAATAGTATTTTCTTGTCTTGATGTTTTAAAATTCTCTCGGCACTTGGTTCGGTACATTATCTCGTGTAAGAAATACCTCATTGCATTTCTTCCTCGTTCTACATCGGAATTCGGCCCAATTACACTCCATCGCAACATGAATTTAAAACTTCCGACTCTGCCGCTTCTTATTTCAATCGCAATATTTATTCCTCTATAAAAGAACCGCTGAATTTATTCAAATGAACTTTCCTTCACAAGGAAATAGAATGGAATGGACTGGATATTTCTTTTATTAATTCGACTTAATTGTGTTTCTATTTTCCATTGAATTGAATGTTAGTTATTGGATATTGAGATAGTATATTTGGTTAAAATGTCAATATTTTCATTCTGAATTGGTCACAAATGTTTTCTTCTGCACAATTTAAATTAGTTTTGATAAAAAAATGCCAAAACCGAGCAGATAGCCTGATAGCCAATTGCGTAATTAATTCATTATATTTTAACCTAAATCGCAAATAAAATACTACAACCTTTTAGTTTTTAGTTCTGCTTATTAATTTAAAACCAACGTTTCGGAAGCATGAACTGCCGTCTTATTAATGGAAAAAACATATAAATAATAATAAAAACAATAGCAACAAGTAATCAAGGTAATAATATTATAACATATTTAATATGCGAAGCCATATTCGACTAAATTCGAAACTGTGACAATGTGCGTAGGTCTTGTTAGAAATTTTGTTCCTTCAAATTTGATTCTAGTAGAGTTGGATGAAAAATGTATGATAAAAAATATATTTTTTGAAAATTTTCAAGGTCAAACGTATTTTAATGCAATGTAAGATAATATAGAGATCTTTACAATGAAGCAATTTAACAAATTCTTAAAAATTAAAATCCATATTTTATGACGAAAACGCGTATGTACGCTCCAAAATCGTATAGTTGCCCCTTCTACTAGACTTTATGATGCGAGATGGGAGCATAAGCAATAACTACAAACACAGAAAATACAATGTTGCATTAAATTAAAATATTATATTACTGAGTAGTAGCAATATTATTATTCTATTGAACTGCTCAAAATAAAATGTATAATAATTAAATGTTAATTAAACTGCGTTCCTCGCAAAATGCGGGACAATGGGGTCATTTAAAAAATAATAATTCGTTGTTTTTTTATAAAATCATGAAATCCGTCGCATTTAATAAATATAATAATATAAAATAACTTGAAATATGCGACTTTTCATTCATAAATTTGCTAATAAACTTTCGCGGCTGTAAAATTCGTAACGTCCCGGCTTGTTACTCACACAAAGACATTCCTCTCACACACACACAACGGTCCACGTGGTATCCGTTTGCTGCTGTATACAAGCTAACCTAAAATTGTGACAGGTTACAGCAGACTTAAGAATAAAGGTATGTAAATAAAACATTTATTAAAATAAATACCAAAAGTTGTGTGAAATATGTTTTTCGTTAACAATATGTTGCTGCCACAAAATCAAACTGAGAATTGATAACTCAAACAATCATTTTTCCGAACAGAACCGGTAGAGGGCTGCTGCCGCATCCGATAAGCCGTGACGTGTAGCCGTGACGTCAGCGTCCAAATATTTGATATTTAAGACAACTTTTAAAAAATCATATCTCTGATTGTAAAGACTTGTAAGGTGTAAAACATACACCTACATATTTAATTTGACCTATTCTTTCAAGAAAAAAATAAATTAGAAAATGTGAAATGACCCCATTGGGCGTCCCGAACAGTACTTTACGGGACGCTCAAATGTTAGCTGAAATAGCAATCGTGTTCCCACCGGCATTGCGGCCCATTTTTGGTTTTCATTTTAAGTAGGTACATAATCCCCCAATTTTGTAAGAAAATTATATCCAGCTTAATATCAAACGTGGCAAAATATAACCTGTGGGGAGGGGTTGAAAACCCTACCCCCCCCCCATATATACGTCGGTGATCCAGGGTATGCTCTGCAACTGAAGATTTTCCTGAAATATATCATAAAACACACTTGAGATGAACTGACAAATGGAGCATTGTAAACAAACTAAACGACAGATGGCGTAGCGACAAAAATAATTTCGACACTCCTTTAAGCAGGCTTTTTACCTCCCGCTACCCTCGGTAAGGTAGGTATGAAATTGTGCTAAAAATTGCATATCGAGATTTTGGTAAATGACCACGTTTTAAGGTCCCTAAAATCCATTTTTAACATTTTCACGATGATGTCTGTGTGTATGTATGTTTGTATGTGTGTGTGTGTGTGTGTGTGGATCCTCTTTACGCTCTAACTCTCCTTATTCTAATATGGAATGAACTGATTAGATTTTGGTGGCAATCGGATAACCGGAAATGGCAATTTACTTGAAGCTCAAGATAGTTTTTCTTTAAAAATATCTTTAAATGTAATTTTTTCTCAATTTGTTATTATAAAAAGTAAATATTATTCCATATTCTACAAGTTTGCTTTAATACTTTTTCTATATATTGTATAGATAAATTTATAAAGTAATATAAACATTATATACATAGGTAAACGGCGGGAGGTACTATGTTGGTCACATCAGATTTTTTCATATATACTTCCTGGTATTTTCTTGACAGAATGTACATTCCTTAGACCATGTATATTCGTAGCGTTGAATAAAAAACGTATCGATAAAATTATTATTAATGCGTATTATACATCGATTAATAATATATTGAAATATTTAAAACTACATATTATATTATTAATAATGATATTATAAAATAAGTAATTTAATATTTGTGAAAAATATGTTTTTAATACGATTATAAATTTTTTAAATGAATTTAATAGTGAACTCTGACAAGTGCAATTAACTGTAGCAAAATATGAGTGCTAATTACATCAGACTCGTAGTTTTAATTAATTCTCTATGAATTAAGCTAATTAATTTTGTTTTTAACTTTCATTAAAGGTAAAGTTTCAAAAGTATCACAGATGATATTTTTAAAATCAAATATGTAACTCAGTAAAACTAATAAAATTAAAAGCAACCTAAAAAAGAAAACTTTTAAACTAAATTATAAATATAAATTGTAGAATATTGTTACAGTTTTTAATAAAATTAAAATTTGAGTGAACCTACCTAACTGGACTTTTACCTTCCCTCACCTGTAGGTAAGGAAGGTATTGTCTTTAGTCAAAATATTCGATAGTGAATTTCTAATGAATAAGCACGTTATAGGGTTCCTAGAATACGAATTTACTCTTTTTACGATGATGTCTGTATGTGTATGTGTGTGTATGTGTCTGTGTGTAAGTGACGATCATTTCGGATCGCATAGTTCAAATACCACGATTCCTATAATTACATTTTTTTCGAAATCCTCAAGTTTAGATCCATATGCAGGCATAATTAGATTTTGATTTAATTGTTCCACCGGAAGAACCGTCTTTTGCAAATTTTAATAGTTTTCCTTAATATTTAATGTTATTATGTATTTTAACGAATGGTTTGTATTTTATATATCATATTCATTAGATATAGAGTTAAATAATTATAAAAATATTAAATTTCATAAATCAGCCAGCAATGCTACCCATGTAAACTTCTAATATACAGGGTGTTCCACGACTCGACCGACAAACTTATACCATATATTTCGGGGATCATTATGATCAAAAAATGTTATATGACCTATATGTGAATTCCTCTTTGTTTCGGAGATATCGAAGGAATTAAAAAAAAATTGAGTTAGCCTTGACGAATTAACGTATGTTTGACAAATAACAGTTTTTATTGACGTGTTTACTATCGTAGTTAATGCTGTATGATTTTTGTACTCTCTTATTAATTTAAGCCATTATGTAGCATTTTACTAATGCAGAATATGGTTTTCGTGTATGGTTTTTGCAATGGAAGTGGACGTGCTGCAGCTGTGGAGTACCTCAGGCGATACCCAGATCGCATTGTTCCTTACAGAAACTTACCTTCACTTTTTGGAAGAAGAATTGCCGAATTACATGGAAGATATTCCTCTGGAAGCTTGTCGTGGCATGTGATTCCAGCAAGATGGGGCACCACCACATTTTGGGAGACAAGTGACGGTGTTTCTTAATGAAAATTTTCCAGAAAGATGGATAGGACGAGTTGGTCCTGTACAGTGACCAGCTCGGTCACCTGACTTGTCACCTTTAGATTTTTTCTGTGTCCTCAAATCTCGTGTGTATCGTAATGGTAAACACGGGACGAGTTGACTGACAGTATAGTTGAAGCTACCAATTCCCTAAAGAATGAATTGGCAGTAATTAACTGGCAACATTCTATGACTCGAAGGATAAATGTATGTTTAGAAAATGGCGGTTCTCATTTTGAACAGTTGCTGTAATTTTGTGTTAATTAGCTATCCATTGATGAATAAATTTTCTTTTATCATTTTTTTAAAAATTTCTTCGATATTTCCGAAACAAAGAGGAATTCATCTATAGGTCATATAACATTTTTTGATTGTAATGACCCCCGGAATATATGGTATAAGTTTGTCGGTCGAGTCGCGGAACACCCTGTATTTAGATAATTCAAATTGATAGATGTCAGTATCAGTGATACGAAAATGAATGTGAAAAATAGGTTAAGGAATTAAAGGGTAAGGGAAATGGCTCGAGTGATAGAAGTTTTTAGAAAGAAAGGAAGGCCAAAGATAAGATGTAAGGACTGTATTACGAAAGACTTGAGAGAAAAGGAACTGAATGAGGACGACACGCAAAACAGAAATGAGTGGAAGAAGAAAATAAAAAATAGCGATCCCTAACGTATGAGAAAAGCTAAAGAAGAAGAAGATGTTAGTGTCAAGTGTAATTTGAATAGTTGGTTTATGAAATAATGTACTGCAAATATAGGATCTTTCAAAAAAAATACTGGATAATTTTAATCCCGGAGCCTACGCTTTAACCGCAACTCCATAGTTATATAATTTAGATCTCAAATGCATGTAACTGACATATTTATATGTCACTGTCAACAAATTAAGTATTTCAAATAATAATAGTAACGTTTTAATAAGAAAATAGTAAATAGAACAATAATTATATGGAAAGCAACTTAATACAGTTACCAGCATACGTAAATATGTAGGAATATAGGTAAATATAAAAAAATAAATAAAATAAATATATCGTTACGGCTTATTACCTATTGCTGGGTATGCCAATCTGCTTTTTACACAGATTTCGGTAACGATGATGACATATATGTACCGTACGAGCGTTTATTAGGCGTGGAGAGTGCAACACAGGGGTCATTTTTGTGCCATTCAAAGTCGAAATATTTAGCATCGGTCGGGATCTAACCTAGTATTAAAATTTAATTAAATAAGTATTTACATGAATAAAAATTAAATTAAACGGGAGGCATTGTGTTAGTCACATCATATTTTTAAAATAAGCTTTGATCGTTGTTTTAATTTACTTACCACCTCCATCTCCTGATTGGTATGTGATTCGCATGAAGTGAGTCACATAACTTACCGATCAGTAGTTTGTAAATAAAGCCTACGGCCTTGGATACACTGTCGGTAAATATTCAAAAAATGAATTCGATATGTTTGTATAATAAGTTTAATCTTTCGCAATATCCCTATACCTTTTTGAGTATCTCGAATTATCTTCTGATTAAGATGAAAATTAACACCTTGCAAATATGACAAATTGTGATTTGATTTCAGGTATGTAATCCATTCTAATCCAGGGTAAGACAATCACATCTTCTTGGGGTGAGTCGAGTCTGTCTAGTACTTGTAGTGTAAATGAATATAATCCTCATCTCGTAGGCGCGTTATCTGCTATTCGAGTCGGCAAGACTGATCATCTTGTCGTTTTAGCGTCAGATACTAATCTAATTTAGATAATCTTAATTGAATTGTAGAATACCGTGAGCGACGAATCGTAGTAGGCAACGAAGACGCAACCGCCTGACAGATGATGAACGGTGAAACGAGAAACGCGAAACGCAACTGGTTAAGTGGAATTGAATTGCGACAAATTGATCGGAGGAAATGGATTGGATTTATTAGAATTTGTACTTTCTAACGTTACAATCAAATTTGATATATTTCAAAATTTATCCCGTAATATTTTAGATTTAGTTTATTGCGAAATTGAGTGCATCCGGCATTCCTAATTTTGATTTTGATATGAGGTGAAATGTTTAACTTTTTTCGTGTCAAACTTAAAAAAAAAACTACTTTTTTAGATCGTTCAACATCTGTTACCATAGCTGTGTTCATTCGGGCTGTGATTCGCAATCTAAATCATCAAAGTGATCTTGATTAAGAAGAAGTATGTTTTTCCTCCCGCTATCCTTGGTCATTTAGCAAAATCTCGAAATGCGATTTTGATAAATGACCACGTTTTAAGGTCTCTACAATCCAATTTTAATATTTTCACGTGTGTGTGTGTGTAGATCCTCTTTACGCTCTAACGCAAATACTATCGTTCAGAAAATTTTGAAACCTTGTATTTCTAACTTACTCTTATATGGAAAGATGCCATTAGATTTTGGAGTAAATCAGATGACCGAAAATGGCACTTTACTGGAAGTTCAAAATAGTTTTTCTTCGAAAAATACTTTTAAATGTTATTTTTCGAGATTTATGTTACATAAATTTTCTACAGGGTTACATTAATACTTTTTCTATATATTTTATGGATAAATTTATAAAATTATATTATTCAAAAATACTGTCAATCCCGACAATGAATTGGAAACATTTCAAAAAATCTGTTGTGGCCAGCGCAATACCTTCCGTCATTCTCGTGTATAATGTATAAATTCCATAATTTTTCTTACAAAAGATTCTAAATTTCCAGTAAAATTATTTCATAAACAAACTATTCAAATTGCACTTCTTCTTCTATAGCGTTTCCCTTTCGTTAGGGGTCGCTATTTTTGCATGTCGTTCTCATTCAGTTCCTTTTCTCTCAAATCTTCCGCAATACAGTCCTTCCATCTTATCTTTGGTCTTCCTCTGTTTCTTTAACGTCCTATTACGAAACTATTCATTCTTGTTCCAATATAATTCTTCATTTCTCCTCATGACATGTTCAAACCAATGTAATCGTCTTTCTTGTATCTTTCTAAAAACTTGTAACACTAGAGTTATTTTCTTTCCGTATCTTTCCGTGTATTTCCTAATATCTACTTCAACATCTGTCAATTTGAATTATATGAATATATTACTAGTTCCCAAGTTGGCATAGCTGGCTGAATTATAAAATTTAATTTCTTTAAAATTCTTTAACTCTGTATCTATTGAATATGAAGTATAAATTGTAATCAAATCGTATAGAGAATAATATATTCTTTAAGTTATAATAACGTTAAATGTCAATAAATCAAATTTAACTGTTAAATCTTCAAATGAGACTACTTCCGGTTGACCAATTATAACCAAAATCTAATCAGTTGTTCTTCTGGATGTAAACTTGAGGAATACGAAAACATTATAATTTTTGGAATCGTGGTATTGAAGTTATGGAATCCGGATCTTTTGTCACACACACACACAGACACACATACATACAGACATCATCGTAAAAATGGTAAAATCGTATTAGGTATATGGACCCTAAAACGTGCTTATTCAGTAAAAACTCATCATTGAATTTTTTGACCAAAGACAATACCTTCCTTACCTAAAGGTGACGAAAGGTAAAAATTAGAAAAGTAGGACAAAATTCAATCTAAGTATATAGAATAGAAATAAGTAGAATTTTTGGTGTAAAGTGTAGGTGTACAAGAAATGTTATATACAATAGGGCGCGAGCAGTTATATGACTTTGTTGGTCTTGACAAGCAGATATGGGGGCCCGTGTCATAATGATAGCTAGTAATAATGTACATAGATGTCTAATATCATAATTTTTCATTCTAAATTTAGTGACTTTCCAATTCCATGTGGTTTATTTTCCTCGACAAGTAAATTCCACACTCCCGGTAACAAATTAACTACATGAATTTAGAAAATCTTGAAATTATTAATGAAAAATTGTGACATTTAACATCCATGTTCATAATTACTATTTGTTATTCTGACATGGGCTCCCATATCTGCTTGTCAAGGCCAACAATGTCACATGACTGCTCGCGTCCTATACTTATATAACCAAAAACGGAAGTGGCGAGAGGTATTGTGCTTGCCACAACAGATTTTTTTAATATGTGACAAATTAATATGCGATAAACTAGAAATATTTTTGCATCTAAAAACTGTCATATTTATTCATTTCAAAGATAACGAGAAAATATCCCCCTTTAAGTGGAATTTATATCTTTCGCAGTTTTAAATATTTGCATTTGACTTTTAATCTGAACGAATAGTATCCGTGCAATTAATTAAACCTGGATTTCACGCAATGTTAGATTCTATCTACTTTATGGCTATATTTCACTGATACTAATACTATTTCACTCACTGTAGACATTCTAGACACTAGATAAAAACTAAAAATAAAATCTGTGCCCTGCACTTTTCCAACGCAACGATGTTCTCACATAATCTCACAGATCAAGGGAAATAATCAGAACGCAGGGAAATTTACTCGTCTTCGCGGTTATAACTCTATACTCTGACCTGTGGAAAGATAAACGAGAATGAATGTTCATATTACGTGTGAAATTACGATTTCACTAACGATTTATGTGACAGGAATAATTACCTTTGTCTTATTTCAAATAATAAAGTCGTTGTAAAGTTATTGCATGTTTACAGACACAACAGACCAGCCGTTCTCAAATTAAGAAAAGGAGAATTGTACAATAAAATTTTATAGTTTAAAGCCGGGACCACACATTCGGCGTTCGGCGAATCCCGAGAAAACATTTGCCAAATTTCGAATGTGTGGATGGGGTGCTCGCTGCTAATATTCGGTGCTCGGCTGTACTCCGCTTCGTGTCGGTTTTTCGAGCTGAGTCCAAGTGAACGAATATTCGTTTAACTGCGCAGTAGAACCCGAGCCGTGTTCCTTCTAATTGTGATTTTGATTTTGTGAATCCTGATTAGTTTAATCGTGATCCTTTTGAATCATGATTTAAAAATTATATCAAGAAAACAACTTAAATAGTATAAACACCATCTAGCGTCAAATATCATATACATACCAATGCAAACTAATTTATTTTATTTTATAAATAGTCTACTGTCGTGTCTTATAGTCAGCATATTAAAAATGGATCATATAGAAATATAAAAATATGTTCTTGGTAATATATGAAGTATGTTCCCTTAAAATAAATCATGTAACATATTTTCTTTGTTTTCAAAAATATGGTGGGTCATTACATGATTTTGTAGGAAAATCATATTTCCTTTGATGTAACAAGCCCCACATTGATAATTTTTTACGCTCGAAAACCTATTGTCGTTAGCCACTTTTAAATTTGTTCTGAAATGAATCTGTGTGATCACTCAAAAAGGATGATTCAGAAGGGAAAGGGGACGGTTGTCTAGTAATCACAAAATGAGAAAGTGGGGATAACGAATAAGAAATGAGAAAACATACTTCTTCTTAATCATGATCACTTTGATGCTTTTGATTGTGAATCACAGCCCGAAGGAACACGGCTCCGATCCACATATACGCCGCATTTGAATTAAAGCAATCTACATTCTTTCTAAGGTATATATTTGTACAATTTGTTAATTTTGGTTTTTAATTAGTATTTGCTGTAGAGATGGTTTATAGCGATGACACAACTTTTTTCCTCTGTATATGAAGTACATATATTTATAATAATTACGTATATTTTATTAATCTTCACTTATAAGTTATAAATTTTATATTAATTCTTATATTTATTTAGGTATTTTACCCGTAGTTTTCATTATTTATTTTTGTAATGGTCCACTAGTGATTTGACGAATATTCGTCGTTCCCACATCGAATTGATGACGGAAAACTACGCATGTCTGTACATGTATGCTCGTCTATGGTCGCCAATTGAACGAACGCTACTCGGCGAAAGGCGAATATACGCTAATTGGCGAATACCGAATGTCTGGCCCCGGCTTTAAGGCAAATCTTTTGTAGAAATGTTTAGAAATACTGTCTTTCGTTTGTGATGTACGTATGTCTTTCAAATTTAATGATGTATTTTCTTGGTATTGTTTCCACAAATGCTGATAACTTAAATTCAGAAAGTTTTTGCTGAATATACTCGTAAACTGACTATTACTTTCACAACATGTATTTCATGACTGTAGTTTATTTGTTTATGATTATATTTTAAAATAGGATTGTACGTATTGAAAATTTAATATTTCCTAGTACTTCTTCTTCTCTACAGATCCATAATATCTTTTATAGGATGTTGGATATGATTTGCTGCATCACGTTCTTGACCCTTTATTTCCATCGTGTCCGGTCGTTTGCTAGTATTTTCATTTTTCTTTTACCTATCTCTTCTGTTCTTCCCTTCCAGGTTTTTCGTGGCCTTCTTCTAGTCTTTTTCCTGTCCTTTTTTGAATCTATAACTTTTACCTCCCGCTACCTTGGTAGATGAGGTATAGGAATCGTGCAAAAAATCTCATATCGAGATTTTATTGAATAAGCATGTTTTAAGGTCCCTAGAATCCGTTAATAATATTTTTACGATGTGTGTGTATGTTGGAGGTACGATTTCTCAAATTCTATAGGACTAAAGACCTGTGTAACTACGTGTTCCTCAATCTAACAATAATGGAAAGATATGGATAGGTTCTCGTAACAATTGGACAACCGAAAGTAGTATTATTTGAACAAAATTCATCTAAAAATTATTTTTTGATAACAAACAAAATTCTCTATCCAATACATTTAAAAAATATATTATATCTTCTATAAATGTAGATATATAAAATATAATCTGTAAAATCATATGTTGTAATAAATCTCACAGCCCAAACAACTCTATGGTAACCAGCAAAATGTTTGTAATTGACAGATAAATGTCACTAATGTCAGTGTCAAAAATTGAGAGATAGTACTGAAGGCTTTTTCTGGGAACGGCATTTAATATTTTTTATTCTATTATTAATTAAATATTTGAAATTAAAGGTATATTACATACACCCTATAGAAATACCGCCAATCTTATCAATGCACTGATAGAACCTCGAACATTTAGAAAAATAGGAAAAAACTTGTTTATAGAATGAATTTAAAATTATAAAAAAGAATAGATGTTTAATTAGAATTTTTTATGCGTACAATAAATGTTAAATACAATACTTATATATTTCACAATGGAAAGGTTGAGAGGTATTGTGCTGGCCACAAGTTTTTTATTTTATTTTGTAAAACGTACATAATTAAAACATTTGCAACTTTTAACAGTTTTCCTAAATATTTAATGTTATAAATTTTAAAGAATGTTATTCTCTATTCGCATGGATTGCATTTTGTACTTCATATTCAATAGATATAGAACTAAATAATTATAAAGATTTTAAATTTCATAAATCAGCTAGCTATGCTACCCATGGAATCTATAAATATATTCAGATAATTCAAATTGATTGATATCATAATCATCATATCCGAAGCGTTAATCGCGCGGGGGTGTGGGCAGGGTCCGCTATTTTTATAGCTTTCCTCCATTGGAAATGATGATGATACTCCTACAGGACATCGCACTACGCTTGTGACGTCTTTATACTACAACTTGATCCAGCGCACATACAATTTCTGGAACCCAGTGAGATCGAAGTGCATGGGGCACTCGATCAAATGCCTTCTCCAGTTCGAGGAACGCCAAATGAGCTAAACATTACACATGTGTCAATTTTTCAATGTGACATTTATCGTTTTAATTACGAATTAAGTTAACAAACACGATGAAAATGCCGGGCCATAGAAACCAATCATTGACGAGGAAACACAGTCCAATTCTCGCACATTATTTCATGTCAATAAATTTATTCTTCTTTTAGGTTTAAAAGAAAAATAAGAAAACGTGTAAAGATAATCTCGGAAACAGTTTGAGAATCAGCTAGCCTTCAGAGCTAAGGGTAAAATATAGCGCATGCAAATATTGTTTTCAGCACGATGTAATACACATTTATTTCCAAGTGAACTGGGTGGAAAGATTGATGTGGTTCTATTAATCATGTTGATAATATGGGGCTGGACTGGAACTGTGTTTGCTGAAAAAATGCTGGCTTATGTTTTCTTCCACCGCAGTATAATTATTGGCTTAATATTCATACCGGATGAAAGCAACAGATATATTTCATGATTAACGTTGTTCTGCATTATATTACACTCCCTGCAACTGGAAACCGCAACATAAACTCTCATTCAAATTTACGAACATTTCAATTTACAAGTGGTTTTATAAATAGAATATGAAAAGATCTGCATAATTTGTGAAATAATTACAGACTTTCTACATATCAATAAATAATACAAATGTAATGCCACTAAATTATTTGTTATACTTTGCATATTTTTGCTTGAGTTATTTCACTTATTTACATATCACCGAATTTCTGATGTTCTTGTTTAGGCTACGCCAAATAAGGGGGTATCGCTAAAATTGTTAAGAAAAAGACACATGGTTCAAACTTTTTAAATTTTATTTTAAATATAGTCTAAATAGTTCCCTTCAACAATAATACGCTTCACCATACTTTCCTTCTACTTCTTATAAGTTCCCAACCAACTTTTTTACCTTCCGTCACCTTTAGGTAAGGAAGGTATTGTATTTGGTCAAAAAATTCAATGATGAGTTTTTAGTGAATAAGCATGTTTTAGGGTCCATATAATACGATTTTACCATTTTTACCATGATGTCAGTATATATGTGCGTCTGTGTGACGAAAGTTTCGGCTCTCATAACTTCAATACCACGATTCCAAAAATTACAATTTTTTCGTATTCCTCAAGTTTACATCCAGAAGAACAAGTTAATAGATTTTGGTTATAATTGGTCAACCGGAAGTAGCCTCATTTGAAGATTTTAGCAGTTAAATATCATTTATTGACATTTAACGATATTATAACTTAAAGAATATATTATTCTCTATACGATTTGATTGCATTTTATACTTCTATTCAATAGATATAGAGTCAAAGAATTATAAAGACATTAAATTTCATAAATCAACCAGGTATGCTAGCCATGGAAACTGCTAATATATTCAGATAATTTAAATTGACAGACGTCAGTATCAATTAAAAGTAAATGAATGTAGCAGAGCTAAGGATGTTGAAGTAGATGTTAGGGAAGACACGGAAAGATACGATAAGGAAATAACTCTAGTGTTACAAGTTTCTAGAAAGACACAAGAGCGATGATTACATTGGTTTCACATGTCATGAGGAGAGATGAAGAACATATTGGGAGAATAAATAGCTTAGTAATAGAAGGTAGACGAAACAGAAGAAGACCAAAGATAAGATGGAAGGACTGTATTGCAGAAGACGTGAGTGAAAATGAACTAAATGAGGACGACATAACAGAAATGAGTGGAAGAGTAAAATAAAAAATAGTGACCCCTAACGAATGGGAAAGCTAGAGAAGAAAATGTCAGTGCATAGTTTGTTTATAAAATAATTATACTGGAAATTTAGAATATTTTGCAAGGAAATTTATGTATGGAATTTATACATAATACACAGGTTTGACGGACGGTATTGTGCTGGCCACATAAACTGCTCTTTCTCTGTATCTATAATTTTCACCACTCATTTTTGCAAATCGTATTTATCATTTATTTTTAAACGTTCCAACTGTGGTTTAAACTAGAACTGCACCAAAACACAGGCAAGCGAAAAAGTAACCAAATATCTAATAAATTGTGGCAGCCATGTTGCCAATTTTTCAAAAATAACCCTATCTTAACACAATTTTAATCTTTCTGATAGCAATCTGCCAGTTAGCTATCCGAAGAATAAAACATCATGGAGCAACACAAAAATCTTATTCTCTAGATAAGACGGTAGAATAAATTTCTCTAATAAATAGTAAACTGCTATATTATCTGAACTTGGAACAACCGGGCCTTAGTTAATAGTTATTCGTCAAACTAGAGGAAAGCGCTTCTTTCTCGTGTTAGACAACATTTTTTTCACGACATATTTCTAAAAACGATTTGCTCTGACTTTAAATACACTTTAAGAACAGATTAGTAGAATAAGGGTAATATTTTGTTTATTTGAATCAAAATAGTTTATATTGACATGACTAGTAGAATAAGGGTAATTTTTTATTTATTTGAATCAATATATGTTATTATTTATAATTTATATTATACTTTGACAACACAACACACAACTGACACGTCAAAAGTTAGGTTATCAGACGCAAGGCGGTGTAACAGTGTTGCGAATGAACCAATCTTAAATCTAAATTAAAGTTGTCAAATTGTGATTCAATCTAGAAAAAGAAAAATATAAGACATAAGTAATTGTAAGATAATTTAAAGTATGTATATCACTAAAATAAGGATTTTCAAAAAAATTAGGAATTTATTATAAGTTATACAATATATTTTTTGTAAATAATATTCATGTTGGTAACACGTCTATATTTTCCTCTCTAGAGAGAAAAACACATTTTCCTCATTATGTCGGAAGAAGAAAGTTGAGCTTTCTGTGCATGTCGTAAAAAAAGTATTATATCCTGATTTTATATTATTATAAAATACGTATATTCAGACTGCCAAAAGCATTCCCAAACTTAGTAATCTATTATCGTATGCGTTCAAAGGTTCCATATGGCCTCTGGTCGTAATTTTTAATTTTGGCCTGTAACAGCAATTTAATGTCAGACAAAAAATTTACTACCATGCTATGAAGATTATCGATTCCGATAAAATTATCCGCCAGCTTCCATATCTGGAAAATATAAAAACAGTAATAATCCATAAAACCCGTTTACTCACGTAAAATAAACTCCAAATCATTACACACTCGCCATCCGCTGTAATCTTCCGAAATCAAAAACTCCGTACTGTGAAATCGATAAAGATAAAAATCCGGTGCGCTTCTCTGGACTACACCAACAAAACTATATAAAAGAGCCTTTCAGAAACGGGCATCTTCACAAATATCTCTGTTATAAAAATAAGAAATAAAATTGAGCGGGAAAAAATAGAGCAATGGACTTACTTCGGTTGGGGCATTATGAAGCGTATGTACGTCGATTTCAGGATGCATCAAGACGTTGATTTTGTTTGTATTTGTTTCTGCTTATTGGTTTTCTGCAGACGTGCATCATTTGTTACGAACAAATGATGGAACAAAGAGGTATTTGATTGTATTATACGAGTAGTTCTCGAGCATTGAATTTTACCTATTTTCAAACATGAATAGTTTTATTGAAAGATGTCTAGTCAGTATTTTAAAAATGAAATCTTGTCTTCGTTCAAAATGAACTTTAAAAATTAAATATGCAATGTAAATGGTATCTATTAATGGTCTTCTCCAGTATTATTTTTAATAATATTTATTTTTACCTTCCGTCACCTCTAGGTAAGGAAGGTATTGTCTTTGGTCAAAAAATTCGGTGGTGAGTTTTCATTGAATAAGCACGTTTTAGGGTCTTTACAATACGATTTTACTATTTTTACGATGATGTCTGTATGTGTGTGTGTTCGTGTGTGCGTGTGTGTGTGTGTATGTGCGTGTGTGTGGACCGCCTTTCGTGCACGATATCTCCAATACTAGAATTCCAAAAATTACAATTCTTGCGTATTCCTCTTCCTTACAACCATATGCAGACCTGTTTAGATTTTGATTATAATTGGTCAACCGGAAGTACCCTCATTTTAAGATTTTAACAGTTTTTCTTGAAAAAATCAGTTAAATGTTATTATAACTTAAAGAATATATTATTGTCTATACGATTTGATTGCATTTTATATTTGATATTCAACAGATATAGAGTTAAAGAAGAATAACGATAATAAATTTTATATAAATTTCATAATTCAGCCAGCTATGCTAACTTAACCATGGAAACTGCTAATATATTCAGGTAATTCAAATTGACAGATGTCAGTATCAATAAAATGAAATCAATGAAAGAATAAGGGAAGTAACTCTAGTGTTAGAAGTTTCTAGATATAAGAGAGACGATTACATATTGGTTTGAACATGTCATGAGGAAAGATGAATATATTAATAGAAGGTGGAAGAAACATACGAAGATCAAATATAAGATGAAAAGACTGTATTGTAGAAGACTTGAGAGAAAAGGAACTGAATGAGGACGACACGCAAAACAAAAATGAGTGGAAGAAGAAAATAAAAAATAGCGACCCCCTAACGAATGGGAAAAACTAAAGAAGAAGATGTCAGTGTCTAGTGCAATTTGCATAGTTTGTTAATGAAATAACTTTACTGGAAATATAGGATCTTTTGCAAGAAAATTTATGTATGGGGCGCGTGCAGTAACATGACTTTGACCCGTGTCAAAATGACAGCAATTACTTATGTCCATAACTGACAAGTGTTATAATTTTTCAATCAAAATTTCATAATTTTCTTATTTCATGTGGTTTGTTTGTTATCAGGAGTATGGAATCCAGTTGCCGAGAAAGGGAATCACATAATACCAAAAATTTATAATCTTTTGCAAGAAAATTAATGTATGGAATTTGTACATAATACACAGGATTGACGGAAGGTATTGTGCTGGCCACATCAGATTTTTTTATACAACTTCATCTAAATTGGAAGCGATATGTAGGTCTACAAAGTCTAAATTGTTGTTACCAGTTAAATTGTGATATATTTTTTTACCTCCCGCTACCCTTGGTAAGGGAGGTTTAGGGAACGTGCTAAAAATCACATATCGAGATATTGACAAATGACCACGTTTTAAGGTCCCTACAATAAAATTTTAACATTTTCACGATGATGTCTGTGTGTATGTGTGTGTGGATCCTATTTACACTCTATTTCAAATACTATCGTTCAGAACCTTATTCTTATATGGAAAGATTTTGGAGTAACTGAAAGTGGCACTTTACTGGAAGCTCAAAATAGTTTTTCTTCGAAAAATACCTTTAAATGTTATTTTTTCAAGATTTATGTTATATAAAAATTAAAGATTATTAAATTTTCTACAGGTTTGCATTAATACTTTTTCTATATATTTTATGGATAAATTTATAAAACTATCTATAATTTTAATCCCGGAGCCTACGTTTTAAACACAACTCATACACATAGTTACACAATTCAAACCTCAAATGTTTGTAACTGAGAGATATATGTCACTGTCAACGAACTAATCATTTCAAATAATAATATTAACATTTTATAAAGAAAATAGTAAATGGAACAATAATTATATGGAAAGGAACTTAATACAGTTTCAAGCATATGTAAAAATATAGGTAAGATAATAAAAATATATATCATCACGGCATATTATCAATTGTTGGGTGAGTCAATCTGCTTTGTATGCAGATATCGGTAATAATGATGACATATTTGTTCCATGTAGGCGTCAGGCGTCACTTCACGCGAATCTTGGGAACGGGTTCCGTTCCGACGGACGCCAAATATTTTAGAATTTGAAATGGTGCAAAATGGACACCTGTGGTGTACTCTCCACGCCAGCAATGAATATAGGTATGTATATAAATAAATATATCATCACGGCATATTACCCATTGCTGGGTCTGCCAATCTGCTTTGTACACAGATTCGGTAACGATGGTGACATATGAGTACCGTGCGGGCGTTTACCAGGTGTCACCTCACGAGCACTTATTTCTGGCGTGGAGAGTGCACCACAAGAGTCATTTTTGTGCCATTTAAAATTCGAAATATTTGGCGTCGATCGTGATCGAACCCGGTATTTATATTTAATTTGATTTTAAGTATTTACATGAATTTGAAAAGTACATCAAATTTGTAAAACAATATAGTATGTTCCATTTGAAATTTCAATGTTAATATTAATTACTAATAAACCGGAAGTGGTATCATGAATGTACATCCGTCATCAAGTAGCTTACATGTTGCTGTATAAATCATGTTATATGAAAGAAATTACTAACTTTGTAAATAAGCGAAATATTTGCTGGGTCCATTAAAATATAACACTCTGTATAATCTTGTAATAACATAGTTGAACACTGTTACATATTCTTTGAAACTGGAATACAGTGAACTATTATCCTTTTCTATCTTGCAATATCGGCATGTATCGAAGTGTGAAGCAGAACAGCAAAAGCATGCTATTCTGGTATCTCTAACTGGTCACACTGGTGTCGCGTTCACAAGATAAATTCTCTGGCCGCTGCTGGCCTGAACTGCATCGGGTGATGTGTAATCTGTGATACGAGCACGGCGACACCGACGGCCTGTTACCCTGTGAAAAATGTGACAAAGAATGACCAGCCGAGAAAAGCAACTTTGCCAACGAACGAGTAGCAAGATATAAATGGACAAAAATACTTGTTACATTTCAATCTTTAATAATAACAAAAAGACAAATACAGATTTGTAAATCGATTCTATATTATGCTATTTATAAATTCTGTTTTACCACGTTTTTAAATTACATTTACTCGGTACTAAAGCCTTAATTAAAAAATTTGGCAATAAAATATTTAGAATTTTAGTCTCTATATACAGAGTTTATTTTATCAGTAAACATAATAGTAGTTTCATTACCATACTTAAAAATGACAACATTGTATTGAAGCGTATATTTTATGAGTAAACATAGGAAATAGTTGTCGGATTCGTCAAGCTTTCAAAATGGGTTTTACCTCTTGGTAAGAGAGGTATTGGATTCATGCTAAAAATCTCATATCCAGATTTCAATGAATAAGCACGTTTTAAGGTCCCTAGAATCCGATTATAACATTTTTAAGATGATGTGTGTATGTGTGTTAGGTTGTTGCAGACACGATTTCTCAAATTCTATAAGACTAAAGACCTGTGTAAATACGGATTTTTCAATCTAACAGCAATGGGAAGAGTTGCATAGGTTCTGGTAACAATTGGACAACCAGAATTGGTAGTTTTTAAAACAAATCTAAATATTATTTTTTGAAAATTTGTTAATACAAATAATAAAGATAATTAAATTCTCAATCTGACACATTTAATTTTTTTGTTATACCTTGTATAGATTTTGAGATATAGTATATAATAATGTAGAATAATCTGTTGTAATAAATCTCGTTGCCCGAAAAACAGTTGAAATATTTAAATATTTGTAATTGACAGATAAATGTAAAATGTCAGTGTCAAAATTTAGCATTTTTACTAACATTACTGGAAGATTTTTCTGGGAGGTACGAGTACATTTAATATATATTATTGTATTATTAATTAAATATGTATTTAAATTATAGGTATGTTAATATTACATAATCCTTAAGAAATATTGCTAATACCGTCAATGAATTTGAAGAATTTTGAACATATGTATTAGAACAGTAGGTTCTCATAGAACGAAAGAAGAGAAAAAAATTCAATTATTTGTATGTACAAGAAATGTTAAATTCGTTACTTATAGGGCGCGAGTAGTCATGTGACTTTGTTGGGCTTGGCAAGCAGATATGAGGATCCGTGTCAGAATGACGGCTAGTAGTTATTTACATAGATGTCACAATTGTCATATGTCATAATTTTTCATTCAAAATTTCAAAATATTCTGATGTGTATTTGTCATTAATAGTATGGAATATGCTTGTCGAGGAAAATAATCCATGTTTTGAATGAAAACTTATGATACTTGACACCTATGTACATTACTAGCTGTCATTCTGACACGGGTCCCCATATCTGCATTCCAAGGCCAACAAAGTCACATAACTGCTTGCGCCCTATGCAACATAAAATGAAAATGGCGAGAGGTATTGTGCTGGCCACAACAGATTCTTTTATCATAGTTTTTGAAATAAATAATGTTTCTGTTTCACATGAACAGCGGAATCCGTTAGTATAAGTAAAATAATAAAATTTTACGTATCATGCCTTTATTTACAAATAAATACAAAAATAGCTAATAGTATTTCAATGAGCATGTAATGTATGCTATTACTCATGAAAATGAAGTTTGCAACACGAGCCGGAAGGCGAGTGATGTAAATCATTCGAATGAGTAATAGCCATTACATGCGAATAGAATACTATACTTTACCCACAACTGTCAAATAATAACATACTGTACTATTATAAAATCAGAAATAACCTAAGAAAATTTAGAAAATTGTTTGTTCACGAACATAAACATAGTTAGCGTTGATCGCTAGGTATTTGTTATGACAAAATTATGAAGTGATTTGACATTTAGCAGAAAATATTAAACCTACTTTCAGCTACATTTTAAGCTTAAGAAGAAAATAAAACTATAAAAAATAAGAAAACTAGTATAATTTTAGCTTTTTATGTGGAAAAAATTACTTATTAAAAGTAATTTGTTTGAACTCTTTGTAAGGTAAGATCTGAATTTGATATAACGATTGAATAATATTATTCCACCGAACTGTCATTATTATTTAATTAGCAACAGTAACTAAGGTCATTAATTGCTAAAAAGCGGTTGAATTATGGCTATATTATTTGACAGTCGTGGATAAATACCTTTAATTCAAATTATGAAAACATTAAAATGATTACATGTTATTAATAGTTATTTAACTATCAAGTGTGTTAATGAGGGCGATTAATGATCGAGACATTTTAACGCGTTCGCTACGCTCACGCGTTAATTGTTGAGATCATTAATCGCCAATTAACACACGTGTTAGTTACAATATTTTTTCGTTGTCCGTATCTTACTTAAATGGAAAATCTAATTTTATTCCATGACAAAAAATTTTAGGTTAGTAATGGTTGACCGAACGTCAAATTTTACGTCAGAAAATCAATAAGTTTTGTCATAAATTGTTTTCAGTGGGTGCGTTCATTTTACTTAATGCCAGACAACACGAGCGGTTTTTTATGTTATTTGAGGAATTTTATTCTTTCAAATTCATTTTAAAGGTATGCTACGTGAATATACCTAGCTAGTAAGTGTCAAAAGCATGACTTTTAATTCTGTCTTCCTTTTTGCTACAACTTAGCGTTAGCAATACATGCTGTGTTCCATGTGGTGAACGCACCCAATAAATCGTTTATTAATAAAAAATCATGCATTAATAGGGGTCATTAATGAATGATTTTCTATACATTAAGATAGCCTATTAATAAACGGTCGACGGAAAAAATATTTAAAACATAATGTATGGGAAAACTTTTGTTACATACATTTTGAGTACAAGAGCTTCCAATAAAATTCTCAATTTCAGCAGTTTTCAAAAATCTTAACAAACCCCATTTTTCACTCCCAGATTTCCGACGAAACCTGTCCCCATCCGGTGACATTCGAGTCCATTTGCAGGTTGCAAACAATACAAATATCCACGGCAGCTATATTTCACATCATCTTATTTTTCGCGGTTGGTTGTGTAGAATCTCCGGCTATAAATCCGAGTGTGTCGCGGCGCGGCGCGACGTCGTGACCCAAGTGCATTGCTGATGGCGAGGGAATCAATTTATGCCGGTGTTTACAGGCGCCACCGCACACATTTGTCTCAATGTGTAGCCCCACTGTCCAGAAGTCAACGATAGATTAACAGGAAATAAATAGTGTAAGAGAAATTGTTGGAAAGTTGATTATTTTTATATAGTGCATTTTACAGAGTTCGTTGACATCGATGCATTTTTCATTTTATAGGTAGCTTTATGCGATCAAAGTTTTACATTTATTGTACTATAAGACAGCGGTTCCTTGGAAGGATAAATTATCAATTATCAAAAACATCGCACAGAAAAAAATTGGATGTGGCCAGCACAATATCTTCCGTCAACCCTGTGTATTATGTATAAATTCCATACATAATTTTTCTTGCAAAAGATTCTAAATTTCCAATAAAATTATTGCATAAACTATACAAATTACACTTGACACTGACATCTTCTTCTTCTTTAGCTTTTCTAATTCATTAGGGATCGCTATTTTTTATCTTCTTCTTCCACTCATTTCTGTTTTGCGTGTCGTTCTCATGTGTTTGGTCAAAAAATTCAATGAAGAGTTTTTAGTGAATAAGCATGTTTTAGGGTCCATATAATACGATTTTGCCATTTTTACGATGATGTCTGTATGTATGTATGTGTGTGTATGTGTGTGTGTGCGTGTGTGTTTCTGTGTGTCTGTGTGTGTGTGTGACGAAATTTTCGGATCGCGTAACTTCAATACCACGATTTCAAAAAAAAATTTTTTTCGTATTCCTCAAGTTTTAACAGTTAAATTTGATTTATTGACATTTAACGTTATTATATCGTAAAGAATATATTATTTTCTATACGATTTGATTGCATTTTATACTTCATATTCAATAGATATAGAGTTAAAGAATTTTAAAGAAATTAAATTTTATAAATAAGCCAGCTATGTGGAAAGTACTAATATAATTCAAATTGACAGATGTCAGTATAAATAAAAATAAATTAATGTGGCAGAGATGAGGATGTTGAAGTAGATGTTGGGGAAGACAAGGAAAGATAGGTAAGGAAATAACTCTAGTGTTACAAGTTTCTAGAAAGATACAAGAGAGATGATTACATTGGTTTGAAAATGTCATGAGGAGAAATGAAGAACATATTCGAAGAAGAATGAATAGCTTATAGCTTAGTAATAGAAGGTTGAAGAAACAGAGGAAGACCAAAGATAAGATGGAAGGACTGTATTATGGAAGACTTGAGAGAAAAGGAACTGAATGAGAATGACACCTTAAACAGAAATGAGTGGAAGAAGAAAATAAAAAATAGCGACTCCTAACGAATGGGAAAAGCTAAAAAAGAAGATGTTAGTGTCAAGTGCAATTTGCATAGTTTGTTTATGAAATAATTTTACTGGAAATTTAGAATCTTTTGCAAGAAATTTTATGTATGGAATTTATACATATTACGTAGGTATTGTGCTGGGCACAACAGATTTTTTGTATCTATAAACGAAATATTCTTGGTGTCGGACTTTCGTCGATCACCCTGTATTCAACAAAGATATATGAAAGCAATATTAAAACTCACCTAGAGACAAAAAATCATGAGTTATAATAATTAAATTTTTATATAAATTCATGAATTAAATTTTCTGCGAGGTGTTAAACATGTTTATTAAAAATTCAGAATCCAAACATTCCTTTCAAAATCATGTATAGAATAAAGAAAATAAAGACTTGTTGAATACCCATAGTAAATATTTGAAAAATCCTACGCATTTTATGGATTGCACGAAATTTCAATTTCTCTTGAACGTTTCCAAAACAATCTTATTAAAAAGTATACTTTTCCATTAAAATTCCCCTTCAATCGAGTAAATGCTCCTCGATCGTTCGGCATTTACACTCGCTTTAAAATTCCAAATCCTTAGGTTGATGTGCGCATTTGCATTCCTTACTCATATTTGCTCTGACAAAGTTACACCCAAACCCAGAGTAGGTGAAGCAGTGCACAATAAAATGTATTTCGCTTATATATGCTTCAACAATTCTTCGGAGCGAACACTCAAGCTAACCTACACATTTTAAGTCCGATGTAGAAAGCTTTTCAAGTTGTAAAACCTCCGATACGATTTGAAAATGTTTTATACATTACACATACATTTCAAAGTTGGTTACTTCACATGCAGAGCGAGTTTAGGATTCGCATTTCAATGTAGAGTGTTTTAATATAAAGTTTTAACAATCCTTTTTGCATACCTCTGTATTTGATAGTTCGTTCTCGTTAAGGACCAAGTGAAATGGAGATACATTGTATTGCAATAAATAATAGAGCAAAACCGTTTCATATTCCAGGGTTAATTTTTACCTCTCACTAAGAGAGGTATTGGATTCATGCTAAAAATCGCATATTCAGATTCTAGTGAATAAGTACGTTGTAAGGTCCCTACAATCCGATTATAACACCCTGTGTAACTACGTAATCTAACAGTAATGGGAAGAGCTAAATAGGTTCTGGTAACAATTGGACAACAAGAAATGGTAATTCCTATAAAAAATATGATGTGGCTAGCACAATACCTACCGTCAATCCTGTGTATTATGTACAAATTCCATACATAAATTTTCTCGCAAAAGATTCTAAATTTTTGGTATTTTATGATTCCCTTTCTCGGCAATTGAATTCCATACTCCTGATAACAAACAAACCACATGATATAAGAAAATCATGAAATTTTGAATGAAAAATTATGACACTTGTCAGTTATGGACATAATTAATTGACACGGGTCCCCATATCTGCTTGCCAAAGTCAGCAGAGTCACGTCACTGCACGCGCCCTATACATAAATTTTCTTGCAAAAGATCTTATATTTCCAGTAAAATTATTTCATAAACAAACTATACAAATTGCACTTGACATTGATATCTTCTTCTTCTATAGTTTTTCCCATTTTTTAGGGGTCGCAATTTTTTTTTCCTTCTTCCACTCATTTTTGTTTTGCGTGTCGTCCTCATTCAGTTCCTTTTCTCTCAAGTCCTCCGAAATACAGTCCTTACATCTTATGTTTGGTCTTCCTATGTTTCTTCCACTTTCTATTACTAAACTATTCATTTTTCTTCCAATATATTCATCCTCATGACATGTTGAAACCAATGTAATAATTAGAGTTATTTCCCTTATTCAATTACTTGCTTTTTATTAATACTGACATCTGTCAATTTGAATTACCTGAATATATTAGCAGTTTCCATGGTTAAGTTAGCATAGCTGGCTGGTTTATGCAATTTATTATCTTTATAATTCTTTAACTATATATCTGTTGAATATGAAATATAAAATGCAATCAAATCGTAGAACAAAATTAAAAAATCTAAATATAAAGAATAGATATAAGTAGAATTTTTAGAGTAGAGTGTAGGTATACAAGAAATGTTGAATACAATAGGGCGCGAGCAGTATCTCACTGTGTTGGCCTTGACAAGTAGATATGGGGGCCCGTGTCAGATTGATAGTAATTATGTACATAGCTGTGGAATATCATAATTTTTCATTCTAAATTTAGTGACTTTCCAATTCCATGTGGTTTATTTTCCTCGACAAGTAAATTCCATACTCATGGTGACAAATTAACTACTAATTTAGAAAATCTTCAAATGTTTAATGAAAAATTCTGACATTTTACATCTATGTACATAATTGTCATTCTGACACAGGTCCCCATATCTACTTGTCAAAGCCAACTAAGTCACATGTCTGCTCGCGCCCTGTACTTATGTAACCAAAAACGGAAGTGGCGAGAGGTATTGTGCTGGCCACAACAGATTTTTCCTTTCAATAATATGTAGTGGATCATTCCGAACATAAAGTTAAATCAGCATGAAGTAAAATATGAGAACGGTAAAGATTCATATTGCCAGCATTAAAATTGAAACTCTCTAATATTAAATCCCTTTGTTTAATCTTTGAATCGATACTTTAAAGTTGTTGAGTAGGTTAAATACAGGTCGCAATCGTTGGGGCCAGCACGGTGCAATGAATTAATCCTTCAAAGCGGCTGAAAACTGCCAGAGCGCATTCTACATTTCACAAACTCTTAAAAGACACGCGAAATTTTAAACACGGGGTTTTAATTACGGGATCATAATCTACTTTGCGAAGTAATTTAAAGTAGATTAAAATAATTTTCGGACGTTTGTTTCTGGGAAGAAGAGATATTCGTTCTTGTTCTTGCGGTGGAGTTGTAATTTCTTTTAGATTTAGTTGGCGCAGGGCAGGGGTGGCACTAGCGTGTGGTCTAGGGGGCTTGCACCCTCCCAGAACAAACTATGGTTTCTAACTAAAATTGCTCGTTTCAAATCTCCGTTTTCAGCTCCGTAAAGAGGGCACATGAGGTGCCGAAACCGGTAGTGACCGAAAACAAAATTATTATTTGACTGATGGCCAGCAATTTCTACTTTCGAAAAACTTTGCAGTTCGTCAATAATAATAATAATTTTATTTTGTACATTACCAAACAATAATAGTATATGTACATACAAAAAAAATCATTAACTTAATAATTTATATTTACATCAGTTAAATTGTGACTTTTATTTAAATAAATATTCTCAGCTTTTAATTTGAAGTATCTAAAATCTAAATTCTTAAGATTTTCACGTAATTTATTATAAATTTGGGTGCCGCTTTTGCTTAGTTCGGAGCAAAAGCGCATTGGGGCATGATTTCAGCCGAAAATTTGGAGTTGTTTAAGAAAAATCCTGTCGATTTTAAAAGACATTTCGTAACCATGGATTAAACTTGAATACACCACTACACTCCAGAGACGAAAATTCAGTCGAAAGCGTGGATTGGACACGGTGGGTCGGCCCCGAAGAAAGCGAAGTCAGTTCAATCGTCAGGAAAGGTGATGGTGTCAGTCTTTTGGGACGCCAAAGGCATTCTGCTAATTTATTATCTTGATATATTGATAAATGAAAAACTCTAATTGGACAATACTACGCCACACTTCTAGCCAAGCTGAAAGCAGCAATTCAAGAAAAACTCCCGGAAACGGCAAAGAAAAAGATCTTGTTTCATCACGACAATGTTTTAAAGTCGTATTGCTTAACAAAAATTAACCGAACTGAGGTTTGAAATCGTCCCTCACCCACCGTACTCGCCCGATTTGACTCCCTCGGATTTCCATCTTTTCCCAAAACTCAAAACGTTCCTCGCTGGAAAGAGATTTTGATCCAACCATTGATTTCCTTTAAAAAAGTGATGGATAGATTGCACTCCGATTATTCTTATACCAATGTATAATTTTGTTAATATTTACAACTTACTTGAGAATAATTTGATAGCTTTTTTGGAGTTCAATGTTACTCTAGTCTACAGTGCTCGTGTACATTGTCCCATAATGTTTGAAACAAATTTAAGTCCTTCAACGTAGACTTGTCACCTCCAAAATAGTCACAGAATAAGAATTAAGAGATTCTCCAAGTACATTTTTCTTCGTTATTGTTTCTAGCCACCTCTAAATTTGAAAGTGTAACGCCGCCACTGTTGCAATGCCACTTCAAGTTCGCATGTTCACCCCCAGTTTACAGTTTACGAGACTTGTAGGGAATTTGTTACGAATGAAGCCAAAGAGGAACATACAAAAATTAGGCGAAGTGACGAAAATAATGTATTTTTATGTACGCTCCGAATGATACAGCGTCTAAAGGGTATTTGCTCTAATTTGAATGTTAAATATGTTTCATTATTAATTTGCTCTCAAGTGGACATAATGATATATTGTCCCGCAAAATTTTTCCAAGTTAAATTAATATTAATAATAGGCGTCTAACAAGAATAAATTTCGTAGCCATTATTTAAATTATGAAGTCTCGCAACTTCTTTTGAAAAACGAATATATACTTGTTTCAGTGACAACTTTTTCTTTCGTTTGAATATTATAAGGCTTTGCTTAAAAAAATTAAGGAGTGCTATTTTTCAGCTCGAAAAAATTGAGATAATAAGCATTCTTAACAACAAAAAATGTAACGCGCAGCACATGTTTTAAATAACGTCAAAATATGTCAACGACCAAAAATATAAAAATTTGACATAGTCAGCACGTTACCTTCTGTCAATTCGGTGTATTATGTATAAATTCCATATATAATAATTTTATTGCAAAAGATTATATATTTCCAATAAAATTATTTCATAAACAAACTATGTAAATTGCATTTGTCACTGACACCTTCTTCTTCTTTAGATTTGCCCACTGGTTAAGTGGTCGGTATTCTTGAATTTCTTCATCCACTCATTTCTATTTTGCTTGTGGTCCTCATTCAGTCCTTCGCAATACAGCATTTCCATCTTATCTTTGGTCTTCCTTTGTCTACCTTCTACTACTAAGCTGTTCATTCTTCTTCCAATATATTCTTCATCTCTCCTCATAACATGTTCAAACTAATATAATCGTCGTCATTTCCCTTATCCTCTCATTCCGTATCTTTTTTTTCCGTGTTTTCCCCAACATCCATCTCAACATTCTCAACTCTCTGCCACATTCATTTTTTTTTCATTGACACTGACATCTGTAAATTATAATTTTCTTAATATAGTACCTGTTTCCATGGTTGTAGCATAGCTGGCTGATTTATGAAATTTAATATCTTTATAATTCTTTAACTCTATATTCATTGAATATGAAGTATAAAATTCAATTAAATCGTGTAGATAATAAGTAGTAGGTATATTCTTTAATATTTATAGTAACATTAAGTGTCAAAAAATGATTTAACAGCGTTTTTTCAAGAAAAACTGTTTAAATCTTCAAATGCGAGTACTTCCGATTGACTGACATCTGTCAATTTGAATTATCTGAATATAATAGCAGTTTCCATGGTTAGCATAACTGGCTGATTTAAGAAATTTAATATGAAGTATAAAATGCAGTCAAATCGTCTAGAGAAAGAGAATAATATACTCTTTAAGTTATAATAACGTTACATGTCAATAAATGATATTTAACTGTTAAAATCTTCAAATGAGGCTACTTCCGGTTGATCATTTATAACCAAAATCTAATCACCTCTTCTTTTGGATGTAAACTTGAGGAATACGAAAAATATATAATTTTTGGAATCGTGGTATTGAAGATATGCGATTCGAAACTTTCGTCACACATATACACGCACACATACACATACACACTTACATAATACATATATCATTGCAAAAATGGTAAAATCTTATTATAGGGACCCTAAAACGTGTTTATTCACTAAAAACTCATCATTGAATTTTTTAACCAAAGACAATACTTTCCTTACCTGAAGTTGACGGAAGGTAAAAATAACACGGCCGTGAAATTTCTTTTCAGCGCTCCGAAAGAAAAATTCTTGTTGCGGCCGAGGCAGAACAATCTTGAGTATTTGTCGTTTTATATACCAATTTTGTCGTGTTACGTTACGCTAGAATTATTGAGATGTGCATTTTCTGCAAAAATATAAAGGTAGAACACCTGTCATACTCATTCGATTTGGCAACCTTTTTACTATTTTTGGACGAAAGTAAAATACGAATAGAAAGTTCTCATCTGACAAAGAGATTAATGCACAATTCATTATTATGTTGAAAGAATTCCAAAAGAAGATTGGTTCGGAGATTTTAAGAATTGGAAGGAAAGAATGAAAAGTTTTTTGATCAACTTAAATGAAATATGGGTTTATTTGTTGTTTTTAGTTTAAAATATGAACAACTGATATGTAAAGTAAGATTAGAAAATAAAACAAATGTAGCAAATACTTTATTTATTAAGAAAAAGAAAGAAAACTAAATCTGTTTTCAAAAATTCAATCATGTGTAGTATATTGCTCTCTTAGTACTTATAATACTGAATGTGAATAAATTTGTTATAATTTAATCAGAAAATACAAGCTTAACAGAAACTTTAGGTGAAGATAAGCACAATATTCAAAATATATCTCTAGCCTTGATTCTTTCGAGAAGTACTACCCGAAATGTAACTGGGCGTTAATATCAAATAGGAGAATACATCAGACGAAGAATATCAGGAACAATATGCATTGACAACACGTTTAAACGTCGATTAATAGCTATGATTGTACTACTGGCTCGTACTACCAACTACCGTCTTGCTAAATTATTTTCGACATGTCGAAAAGACTACTTCTCCTGGAATCCTATGAAATTAGGGAAACCCCTTTCCAATAACACCCCTTTAATGAAAGAACAGTTAGAATTGGTACATTCCCCATTTCTTGAAATCTTAATCCCCAAAAGGACCCACTGTAATGTATTCTTGTAGTTCTTCTTATGATGGCTTAACAGCCGAAATTGTACAATAAAGAATTTTCTTTAATTTTGTGAAACAACCGAGTGTTTTCCTTATTCATTTTGAAAAATGTTTCACCTAGTGCCAACAGCTTCCTCTATTGAATTTGTTTGCTAAATGTTTTTAATTTTCTAATTTTATTTTACAGATCAGTTATTCATATTTTAACAAATATAAACCCATATTTCATTTGTTTCAAGTGGATAAAATCTTTTTTTAAGTGTTCCATACAACAACATAAGTTTAATGAATAAATCTGTGTATGCGATTTTTAGCATGAATCCAATACCTCTCTTGGCGAGAGGTAAAAATATTAAGTAAACATTAGACTTTTATATTATTTTCTCACATTGTTTATTTGAATTAATCTAGTCGCAATTGAAATAAAAAATTCAGCGTTGCAGAAGTAAACAGAGTAGTTGTTTCTTACAAACTAATCTACTTTCAGCAAAACATTGTCGCCTTTTACATTTAACCTCGCACAATTAAATAGCAAACTAAGCACTAGGGATCGTTTAAAGAAGTAGGAACTATTTTTCTCGATCCGCTACCAGCATGAGCGTGTCCTTAAACAGAAAAGGAGCAAATGAATGAACTTTGTGCTAACAAAGTCCCAGTATCCGGCGCTGTATTTACTCCGTTGTTAATTTAAGACGGGACAATTGCTAATAAAGAAGTTGACTGCTGAAAAGATTAAAAAACAGACGCACCTAGGAGAATAACACGAATCTCGACTTGACATTTCATTTTATCCGCGTTTAATTGCGAAGTTTTATGCCCCGGTTAATGAAACTCATGCTTTGTGACCGGTTGTTACAGGTTTACTGTCTGTCTCATGGGGTAATTAATCGAAACGGAGAACATTGTTTTCAAGACAACGCTCACAGAGTTGAAATTACTGGTTTTATTACTATTTTTTACTCTCTTACAGCGGTATATTGCGTCATAATATTTACTTAATATTGGCAATTTTAAAACTGTAACTTGATACGATTATGAAACAGAGATGTTAACATTGTCAGTTATATTATTTTGCTTGTTCATGTATGAATTCACCAACAAGAATATTGTATTGAAATTAACGTAGAGTTTAACGTCGAATTGTTCGAAATAAATTATGAAAGTGAGAAAAGATAATGTCAGCCGCATGGATTTGAACCATGGACCATTACTTTGGCGGATTAACGCTCTACGAACTGAGCTATGGCCGAATTCCGGTAAAGTAATGGTCCATGGTTCAAATCCATGTGGGTGACATTATCTTTTCACACTTTCATAATTTATTTCGAATATTCTATTCATTCCATTACATGAAATCAGTGCTGATTTACACGTAATTAAATATTTTTGCTTCTCATCCGCAATGTGATCACTCTTAAGCGAATTTGACTATAAATGATCACATAAAAAATTTAAAGATGTCCGATCAAGGCCATCTACGAATTGAACAGGTAAGATAAGTAAATGTAAACAAAATAACTATAAAAATTATTTTAAAAATCTGATGTTACTTAAAATTAAATTAAATTTAAATACCAGGTCCAATCCCGACCAACGCCAAATATTTTCAATTTCAAATGGCACAAAAATGACCCCTGTGGTACACTCTCCACGCCAGCAATAAGTGCTCGTGAGGTGACACCTGGTAAACGCCCGCACGGTATAAATATGTCATCAACGTTACCGAAATCTGTGTACAAAGCAGATTGGCAGACCTAGCAATGGGTAATATGCCGTGATGATATATTTATTTATTTATATACTTACTTATATTTATTGCTGGCGTGGAGAGTGCACCACAGGGGTGAGCTTTGTGCTATTTCAAATTCTAAAATATTTGGCGTCAGTCGGAATCGAACCCGTCCCCAAGATGCGCGTGAAGTGACGCCTGGTAAATGCCTGCACGGAACAAATATGTCATCATTATTACCGACATCTGCGTACAAAGCAGATTGACTCACCCATCAATGGGTAATATTCCGTGATGATATATGTTTTTATTGTCTTACCTATTGTATTTTTACATATTTACTTATGCTGGAAACTGTATTAAGTTCCTTTCCATATAATTATTGTTCCATTTACTATTTTCTGTTTAAAACGTTACTATTATTATTTAAAATGATTAGTTTGTTGACAGTGACATATATCTGTCAGTTACTTACTTGAGATCTGAATTGTGAAAGCATGGAATTGTGTTTAAAATGTAGGCTCCGGGATTAAAATTATAGATAATTTTATAAATTTATCCATAAAATATATAGAAAAAGTATTAATGCAAGCAAGCATGTAGAAAATTGAATGATCTACAATTTTTATATAAAATAAATCTGGACAAAATAACATTTAAAGGTTTTTATCGAAAAAAAACTATTTTGAACTTCCAGTAAAGTGCTATTTCCGGTTATCTGATTTACTCCAAAATCTAATGGTATCTTTCCATATAAGAGTAAGGTAGAAATAGAAGGTTTCAAAATTTTCTGAACGATAGTATTTGAGTTAGAGCGTTGAGGATCCACACACACATACACACAGACATCATCGTGAAAATGTTAAAATTGGATTCTAAGGACCTTAAAACGTGGTCATTTACCAAAATCTCGATATGCGATTTTTAGCACGATCCCTATACCTTCCTTACCAAGGATAGCGGGAGGTAAAGACAAACCTTGAACTCCCAAAAATGATCAATTTTTTAATTTGTTACTATAGTCACAGAGACAGTATGGCTTGTTTTAATGTTTTGGAACGAAAAATAAGTTTTTAAGCTGTTGAGAGTAAAAATAACATTTCAATCTTCGAAAAGAACGACTGAAGTAGTTCTTTTACTCTTGGAATTTAAAAAAATAAACAATGAACATGAAGTAATTTACGTTACAAAGTAATCAATCTTATTTTCTTTGTTTACAGTATTTATATAATTACAAGATTACAACAATATTTTTGATATATATATCATGTACCATGAACTACATTACATAACATACACTCGCACACTATATAATAAACTTGTAAGACACTCAAACTTTAATATCCATATGCAAACACTATTTCCGCGATATTACTTCTGATCTTTACTGATCTTGGTGTTTTCTCGTTGACACCAGTTTCCCAGGCGATAAATCGAACGGACCGGACTTGTTCGTGCCGGTTCACGGTCTCTTTTGTTATTTACGAATTTCCAGTCGGTTTGGTGGAAAGTTTCCCAGCGGCAGCGGCAGCCGGACGGACAACTTTTCCTTTTGGTATTTTCATGTTGATGGGAAGTTGTGACGAAGACTTCCAAAAGAAAAGAAAAGATACGCTAGAATAGATTAAGGGAACTAAATAGGAATAGTTGTTTTGAAATCAGAACTACAACTATTTCTTTGTACGATAAATGATAATACAATTTAGAGGAAAAGTTAAGAATCAAACGTTTTTCTTCATTATTTTCCCTTAATTATGCACATAGTTCATCTTTTATTAAAGTTTTGAATTTCATTTTTTTTTACCTCTCGCTAAGAGAGGTATTGCATTCATGCTAAAAACCGCATATCCAGATTTTATTGAATAAGTACGTTTTAAGGTTCCTACAATCCGATTTTAACATTTTTACGATGATGTCTGTGTGTATGTGTTGTTGTTGTGTGTGTGTGTGTGTGTGTGTGTGTGTGTGTGTATTTGAGTGTGTATGTGGGATGTTGGAAGGACGATTACTCAAAAACTATAAGACTTTATATTTGTTTAATTACGTGTTTCCCAATTGGACATTCATGGGAAGATCTGAAAAGGTTTTGGTAACAATTGGACAACCGGAAGTAGAAGATTCTTGAAAAAAAATCTTCTAAATACTATTTTTAGAAAAAAAATCTTGGAAATATCAAAGAAAATTAAATTCTCTATCTGATACATTTAAATATTTTATTATATATTCTATAGATTTAAAGATAAAAGAAATATATATAAAATAATCTGTTATAATAATTTTTTTCTACTACCACTACTGTAAGAGTGTCATTACTGAACAGACTACTAACAATGTAAGTTCGTGCTTATGAATAGTGTTACGTAATGAAATTTCATTACATAACACTGTTAGGTAATGAACAGCAAATTTAAGTTGGCAGGACTGATTGTCAAACTGTAAGAAATGACTAAAATTTAATAAATAAAATTTAAGATTTAAATATAATAGAATGAAATTTGTCTGACATATGGGTACATATAAATACATATTTTTTTGGATTATATTAATATTATATTATATCAACAATACATATTTCATTTCAATCAAATTTGCAGTAGGGAACTATTTTTTATCGTTATCCCTACGCTTAGCAGTAACCATGGTAACATCGTTGCGCAGTTTTATTTTTGTAAATAAAACCCACCAAGCTTTTTAACGTTTCGAACTGCTGCTTTTTACCTCTCGCTAAGAGAGGTATTGCATTCATGCTAAAAATCGCATATCCAGATTTTATTGAATAAGCACGTTTTAAGGTCTCTACAATCCGATTTTAACATTTTTACGATGATGTCTGTGTGTGTGTGTGTGTGTGGATGTGTGTGTGTGTGTGTGTGTGTATGTGTGTATGTGTGTGGGATGTTGGAAGGACGGTTACTCAAAAACTATAAGACTTTAAATTTGTTTAGCTACGTATTTCCCAATCGGACATTCATGGGAAGATCTGAAAAGGTTTTGGTAACAATTGGACAACCGGAAGTAGAAGATTCTTGAAAAAAAATCTTCTAAATATTATTTTCTGAAATTTTTTCTTGGTAATATTAAAGAAAATTAAATTCTCTATCTGATACAATTAAATATTTAATTATATATTCTATAGATTTAGAGATAAAAGATATATAATATATAAAATAATCTGTTATAATAAATTTTACAGCCGAAAGAATGCCATGGAAAATAGTTGCAAATTTAAATTGTTTGTAACTGACAGATAAATGTCAGTGTCAGAAATACGGAGACATTACTGAAGACTTTTTCTGGGAAGTACATACATTATATTATTTCTTAATGTATTAATAAATACATAACATATATCCTTCAAAAATACTGTCAATCCTGGTAATGAATTGGAAACATTTCGAAAAATTAGAAGAGGACAAAATTTCTTCAAAAAATGAATTTAAAATTGATCAATCTAAATATAAGAAATAGATATATGTAAGTAGAATTTTTGGTGTAGAGTGTAGTATACAAGAAATGTTAAATACAATAGGGCGCGAGCAGTCATGTGATTTTGTTGGCCCTGACTAGCAGATATGGGGGCCCATGACAGAATGATAGCTAGTAATTATGTATATAGATGTCAAGTATCATAATTTCTCATTCTAAATTTAGTGATTTTCCAATTCCATGTGGTTTATTTTCCTCGACAAGTAAATTCCACACTCCTGGTGAAAAATTAACTACGTGTATTTAGAAAATCTTGAAGTTTTGAATGAAAAATTGACAAGTGATATCCATGTACATAATTACTAATTATCATTCTGAAACGGGCCCCCACATCTGCTTGTTAAGGCCAACAATGTAACATGACTGTTATATACTTATGTAACCAAAAAAATAAGTGGCGAGAGGTATTGTACTGGCCACAACAGATTTTTTTGTGTGATTACAAATACATATACTGAGGTAATAATAATTATTATAAACAAAATTATTTGATAATATTATTTGTAATTTGTAAGTCATGCAATAAAAACAATTTATAACTATGTATCTGATTTTGCTTTAATTTAGAAATATTAATGAATGGTCGTAGAAAAAGTATAGTACATAATTCGAGATGTAAAGCAATTACTCACTCGTAAAATTACAAACTCGACGCTACGCGTCTCGTATGTCAATCATTTTACTCGTACGTAATCTTCTTACATCTCTCATTACGTAATATACTATTACAGCCGAAAGAATGTAATGGAAAATAGTTGAAAATTTAAATTGTTTGTAACCGACAGATAAATGTCAATTTACTTTTTATTGATACTGACATCTGTCAATCTGAATATATTAACAATTTTCATGGTTAGCATAGCTGGCTGAATTATAAAATTTAATTTCTTTATAATTCTTTAACTCTATATCTATTGAATATGAAGTATAAAATGCAATCAAATTGTATAGAGAGTAATGTATTCTTTAAGTTATAATAACGTTACATGTAAATAAATCAAATTTAACTGTTAAATCTTCAAATGAGGCTACTTCCGGTTCACCAATTATAACCAAAATCTAATCAGTTGTTCTACGAAAAAAATAAAAAATTTGGAATCGTAGTATTGAAGTTATGCGATCCGAAACTTTCGTCACACATACACACAGACACACATACATACATACATACAGACATCATCGTAAAAATGGTAACATCGTATTATAGAGACCCTAAAATATGCTTATTCACTAAAAACTCGTCATTGAATTTTTTGACCAAAGACAATACCTTCCTTACCTAAAGGTGACGGAAGGTAAAAACAAATTTTGGTTCAATTGCGAGTCTTTTTGTTTTAACTCTCCTTATATTTAATTTACTGAACATGAAAAAACTTTTGTTATTCAAAAATAAAGAAACATTTTTTGTATCGATACAAACTTTCTTCCATTTTGTGTATTTTCCAGTGTTTGAAAAAGTACTTATCAACCTAACTTTCTATTGTATATTTAGCATTTATTGAAAAAACTTTGAAAAAAATTCCTCCGACATTGGAAAAAGTTGGTAAGTAGCACACCAGTTGCGATTACCAAGTTATTATTTAACGAGTATTTAATGCAAATTTCCCTCATAAAAAATCAAGATATTATACCGGAATCAATACAAAACCGAAGAACAGTTTAGCTGTAATCTCTTGCAAAGGAGTGGGGAAAGTTGTGGTAATCAAAAAGTTTCCCCCGGCTAATGTACAAGCGTGCGGGATCGGGATCGGGTTCGGGATTCCATCAGCTGGATAACTCATCGATGTGGTGGCATTAGCGAACCAAACAGAAAACGCAGAAAGAAGGCCATATCATGAAATTCTTATATTGTGTTACATTAATTAAAGTAGACAATCCGATATTTACGAAAATGAAAATTACGATTTATTTCAATAAAAAACTGGTACTAAATCAAGAAAACATTGAATTTATTAAACATTAAATACGTAAATAAATAAAATAAATAAATATTTCATCACGGCATATTACCCATTTCCGGGTGTGCCAATCTGCTTCGTACACAGATATCGGTAATGATGGAATATTTGTACCGTGCGGGCGCTTACCAGGCGTCACTTCATTGGTGGCGTGGAGAGTGCGCCACAGCGGTCAATTTTGTGCCTTTAAAATTCGATGTAATTTTTGGTGTTGGTCGGAATCAAACCCGGGTTCCCCAGATTCGCAACCAGACACTCAGGCACACGGCCACGAGACCCCATACGTAATTTAATTATTGTAGGAAAGTCAACGCACACCTTGCAATTCCTACAAATTCCTAACAATTTTACAATAAAAATTTAAGAAATGATAATAAAAAAAATCTGTTATGGCCAGCACAATACCTCTCGCCATTTCTGTTTTTGGTTACATAAGTATAGGGCGCGAGAAATCATGTGACATTGTTGGCCTTGACAAGCAGATATGGGGTCCCGTGTCAGAATGACAATTAGTATTTATGTACATAGATGTCAAATATAAGAATTTTTCATTAAAAATTTCAAGATTTTCTAAATTTACTAGTTAATTTGTTGCCAGGAGGGTGTAATTTACTTGTCGAGGAAAATAAACCACATGGAATTGGAAAGTCGTCACTAAATTTAGAATGAAAAATTATGATATTTGACATATGTACATAATTACTAGCTATTATTCTGACAAGGGCTCCCATATTTGCTTGTCAAGGCCAACAAAGTCATATGACTGCTCGCGCCCTATTGTTTTTAACATTTTTTTTGTATACCTACACTCTACACCAAAAAATTTACTTACATATCTATCGTTATATTTAGATTTTTTAATTTTAAATTCATTCTATGATGAAATTTTGTCTTCTTCTAATTTTTCGAAATGTTTCCAATTCATTGTCGGGATTAACAGTGTTTCTGAAGGGTATATGTAATATACCTGTAATTTTAAATATTGAACAATAAGAAATAATATATGTACGTACTTCCCAGTCTTCAGTAATATCTCCGGATTTCTAACACTGACATTTATCTGTCATTTACAAACAGTTTAAATTTTCAATTGGTTTCCATGACATTATTTGGGCTATAAGATTTATTACAACAGATTATTATATACCTGATATTTCTTTCTCTCTAAATTTATAAAAGATATAATAAAATATTTATATGTATCAGATAGAGAATTTAGTTTTCTTTAATACTACCAAGAATAAAAAAATTCAAAAAATAATATTTAGAAGATTTTTTTTCAGAATCTGCTACTTCCGGTTGTCCAATTATTACCAAAATCTTTTCAGCTTTTCCCAGTAATGTCCCAATGAGTAATACATAGTTAAACAGGTATTAAGTATTATAGTTTTTGAGAAAACGTCCTTCCAACCGACCCACGTACACACTTACACACACACACACACACACACACACACACACACACACACACAACATCCACACACATACACAGACATCATCGTAAATATATTAAAATCGGATTGTAGGGACCTTAAAACGTGCTTAATCATTAAAATCTGGATATGCGATTTTTAGCAAGAATCCAATTACTAGCACTGAAAAAGCCAATAATATATTTTACTACACCGTGGGTGCTATGAAACTACGCAGTTTTTGTTTAAGTGAATAGCTAGAACTCCCTTTTTAAGATGATTATATGTAGACTAAATAATTTACAATTTTATTATAAATACCTACATTATTAAATGCATTATTGTACTCAAATGTGTATGTTATTATTTAATCTCAGCTGATCCAATTATTGTACAAACTGTTAGTATATTTAACTATGAGAATTTATCATTTTCTTGTTTGAGATAAAATGAATGAAATGTATTATACTATTGATAATTCTATATGTTGTCAATCCATAGAATAAAATAAGATTCTTACACAATAAATATATTATTATATTATTATAGCATGAATCCAATACCTCTCTTAGAGAGAGGTAAAAAAGTTTGCTGATTTTTAGGTTATATTTGTAAATCAATGTCGTTTAATATTATTCAATTCTTCTGATGTTACCAGTGTTAGAAATAACTATTATATACCCTTTCTAGATTAGTATTTTGTCTAATTTCTGGATGATCGTAGACAAAAATTTAAAAGCACTTATTAAGGAATAACAATATATAAAGTGATCTTAAATTAGATTTTCTCATTTCTCATTTATAACGTTCCCTAGGGTTCATTGCTCATCTTTAAATCGGATTGTAATCAGCTGGATAATTCTATAGATTGTGTTTGGTACCTTTGAAGAAGAGAAGACACGGAAACAAAGGGCTGCGATAATGAATGCGAGATATTGTTTTGTTTTATGAGTGAAGAGGTTATTAATGGCTCGCCTTTGTTGTGTATGATCTCTGTTTGATGTATCGGGGCCGTGCAGCGCTTTTTATTCTGTTTACTAGAAAACCAAAAGCGTTCGATTGAGGTGATTAATTGAGGCCATTTATTCATTGAGGAAAAACTCAAGATTTTTTACTTCATCGGTTAGAAAACCAACAAAACAGATTAAATAAATACATCATAAAAAATTTATGGGCAAATATATTGTAGTCCAGTATTTTCATACGCATTTTTGAGTGGAGAAATTCATATTAATTTAAATAAATAATTATTGTTCACTTGAATAGAAATTATAAATAATAATTAAAATAAACTAACATAGTTTGACAGGTAAATCGTTAATAGTGCATTATGTAATTAGTTAATATGGTAAACAATCTCTTTTTGCTTTACAAAACGACAAAAAAATATGATACAAGAGCATGAAGTTTACAATACAATCCATGGTGAGTATCATAATTCATGCGAGTGTATTAAATTTTCAGAAAATAATATTTAGAAGAATTTTTTCCGGTTGTCCAATTGCTACGAACTCTTCTCATTAATGTCCGATTGAGAAATATGTAGTCAAACAGATATTAAGTCTTATAGGTTTTGATAAATCGTCCTTCTAATGTATACACACACACATACACACTCATACACACTCTCACAGACACACAGATATCATCGTAAAAATGTTAAATTCGGATTGTAGGGACCTTAAAACGTGTTTATTCATTAAAATCTGGATATGCTATTTTTAGCATGAATCCAATACCTCTCTTAGCGAGAGGTAAACACATTTGTTAATGTTTTGTTTCAATTCCATGGCTATCGCTATTTTTCATATCTAATTTTTACCGTTACAATAGTTATTTATGTATCAAGGGCAGAAATTGCTGCCTATTTGTTGAGAGTAGAAAGCATTTGAATGTCTTCTCTCTGTCTGTCTCTCTCTCTCTCTCTCTCTCTGTCTGTCTGTCTATATGATTTCTGAAAAACTAAAACTTTAATGAAAAACTATATTAATATATAATCCAAAACTTTTCAATTTTAGTATTTAAAACTTTTATATCAATGGGAACAACATATTAGATTTTGGCTAAATTTGATATACCAGAAGTGATACTTGAAGCTCTGAACAGATTTTCGTGAAAAAATATATTGTCAAATAATCGAAAACTTCTCAAATTTTGTATTCAAAACCCGGATATGATTGAGAACAACAGATTTTGGAAGAAAAATATAATAAAACATAGGTAAACCATTGGACAACAAATTAGATTTTGTTTACAAATGATCAACCGGAAGCTCATTGTTATTTTAAACATGCAATTGGCGGAAGGTCATGTGCTGGCTACATCAGATTTTTTCTTTATTTACTTATTGTTTCGCCTCCTGATCGGTAAATAATCACAATCACTTACCGATCGGTAATTTTTAAAGCATATATAATTAATTTTGATTATTGATTCGGATGCAGAATTTTATGCTTTACAATTTTTATTTGAAGTTTTTTTTAACTAAAATAATTAGGGACGCAGCCGTACCTGTCACCACATCCCTACCCTATATAAAATTTATATACAATAGGCAGAAACCCAAAATAAACTCGCAAACATTTTCACTTTGGGCAAATGTTAAAATTGATACTTCTCCGATAATGCCCAAGTTACCGCTAGAGGTTCTGACGCTCCAAATACGCAAATCGCCTATATATTCCGGAATCCGAATAACCCTCATAAATGCAATGATTTCCAAATTATTTTATCACCCTGTTCAAATATCAAATCCTCATACTATCCCCAACCCCCTTTTGATTGTATGATTCTATTGATCAGAATGGCGTTATTTCCCTATGTGTATCTCCGGAAGTAGTGTATGATAAAGTGCGACAGAGAGGAAGCAATTCATCGTGACGGAAATACGAGTACATCGCACCCCGCGGCAAAACTCCCTGCACGCCACTGCAGAGCTGTGATAGCGTAACGTTACCGGTGGTATCCAGGGAAGAAGTGATGATTTATACACGAATAGGTGTGAGGGTGAGAGGATGATATTTATAAGGATAGATAGTGAATTGTATTTAGATAGGGTGTAACAAGTTTTTGAATTGGACAATATATTTTACACATCGATAAATTGATCAATTTATTGACGGATATATGGATCAATTTATCTTAAAAAGTGTTGAGCATTTACATTAATTTTCTATAAATTTACTACTCAACCAAAAAAAAAAAAAACTGTATCTTGATTCTAGCTGTTTGGGATTTGGAGAAGGTCTTGTTTTTCCATCTCTCACGACTGTTTGTCGTCGACTCTACGCAACATATATATGTTGATTCTTAAAAAAAATATTCTAAATATTATTTTTTGAAAATTTAATACACTTGCCATAGATTTTAACGTAAACTTGATGCTCTTGTATCATATATTTTTTACCTATCGCTAAGAGAGGTATTGGATTCATGTTAAAAATCTCATATCCAAATTTTAGCGAATAAGCTCGTTTTAAGATCCCTAGAATCCGATTATAACATTTTTACGATGATGTCTATGTGTGTGTGTGTGTGTGTGTGTGTGTGTGTGTGTGTGTGTGTGTGTGTGTGTGTGGATATATGTTACGATTTCTCAAATTCTGTAAGACTAAAGACCTGTGCAACAACGGATTCCTCAATCTAACAATAGTGGGAAGAGTTGAATAGGTTCTGGTAACAATTGGACAACCGGAAGTGGTAGTTTCTAAAAAATATAATTTCTAAATATTATTTTTTGAAAATTTGCTACTACAAATAATAAAGATAATTAAATTCTCAATCTGACACATTTAATTTTTTTATTATATCTCGTATAGGTTTGGAGATATAGTATATAACTAGCGAAAACTCGGCTACGCCGAGCTTCCCCTAGGTGGACAGTGTTTTATGGTTGATTATATGCATTCCTAATTTCCAATAGTTGAACATTTATAAAAAGTGCTACCGCCGCTGTCTTTAAGTGTTTTATGATTGTTTACACGCATTCTCATATTGTAAACGTGTATAAGCTGTACAAATTGCTAACGCCGCTGGCCCTGCTATGATATCCACATAATAATAATACTTACCTAATTGGTGTAATACTGTGTGTGGAACATTGTAAAATTGTGAATAAATTAGAATCTTAAACGATTTTAAAGTCAGATTAGCTTTCACCTGTAAAACTGTACAGGTCATTACATATTACAGAGGATAATGTTTAAATAGACCTTATATATTTTTTAGAAATATTGTATATGATTGATATAAAAGTAAACTGTATTTTTTGAAAAAACCCTATTGGAGATTTAGAAAAAAAACAAAAATAAATATTTTTTTTAACTTAATAAAAATGAAAAAGTACAAGTTTGTATCGTTTCTTTCTTATATGAATAAAATTGAAATATTTTAATGGAGAAAAGATAGATAGCATGTAAAATAGGTATATTTTCTTATTAATAAATGTTGTTGATGTCAGCCACTGAATATCACTGACTGCCCTGAAAGCAATTGCTGGACGCATTGCTAGCAGTAGCTATCCAACGGAATTAAAAACCGCTGTCGGATGGTAGCGTACTATCAATTATCAGTTAAAACACAAAATGGCGGCATCTAACTATATCTCAGTCAATAGATTATTTACACATAAAGATATAGATATGTAGTGCGCAGTAGTTTGTTTGCGTATTGGGGAGGCCAAATAAATATTAAGTAAAATTTGAAATGACAGAAATAAAAACGTGATTATATTAAATACTTTAACACAAAGTGTTTATGACGATGAATATTTTAAGACAATAAAACGGGTAATTTGTAATAAAAAACGAGGTTTTATATTCTAAAAATCTGATGTGGCCAGCACATAACCTCTCGCCGTATATTTTACCTGGCTGTATGCATAAAGCAAAGAATATTTTTATAAATACAAATAATATATTCATATAAATCTATGACGTATAAACTTCTTTATTATTCAATAATAGCATGTCTCAACATAAAGATATTTACCATAAATTATGTTACAATAAATTACAAAGTTGAGTTTACCATATATAAATATTAGGCTGGTAACAGCAATTTTCAATTCGAACAACTTTGTTTACTTTCTCTTCATATTCTTCTAGTAAAAACATTAATTTTGGGCGGTCTAAAATGTATATATCTGGATTGTGCATCTATTCTTATATATCTTCTTTTACATTTTATTTTTTGATACTTGTTATATCTAAATAACCTTAATTCCCTTTAATAAAGTGACGGATAGATTGCACTCCGATTATTCTTATATCGATGTGTAATTTTGTCAATATTTACAACTTACTTGAGAAGAATTTGATAGCTTTTTCGCAATTCAAAGTTACTCTAGTCTACAGTACTGGTGTACATTGTCCCATAATGTTTGAAACAAATTTAAGTCCTTCAACCTAGACTTGTCATCTCCATAATAGTCACAGATCAAGAATTAAGGGATTCTCCAAATACATTTTTCTTTCATTACTCATTATTTCTGACACTGACATTTATCTGTCAGTTACAAATAATTTAAATTTGCAACTATTTTTCATGGCATCCTTTCGGTTGTAAAATTAATTACAACATTATTTTATTATTTATATTCCTTTTATCTCTAAATCTATAAAATATGTATAAAAATATTTAAATGTATCAGAAAGAGAATTTATTTTTCTTTAATATTATCAAGAAAAATTTTCAAAAAATAATATTTAGAAGATTTTTTTTCAAGAATCTTCTACTTCCGGTTGTCCAATTGTTACCAAAACCTTTTCAGATCTTCCCATGAATGTCCGATTGGGAAATACGTTGTTAAACAAATTTTAAGTCTTATAGTTTTTGAGTAACCGTCCTTCCAATATCCCACACACACACATCCACACACACACACACACACACACACACACACACACACACACACAGACATCATCGTAAAAATGTTAAAATCGGATTGTAGGGACCTTAAAACGTGCTTATTCAATAAAATCTGGATATGCGATTTTTAGCATGAATCCAATACCTCTCTTAGCGAGAGGTAAAAATGCCAAATAAATATCATATAAAGTGACAGATAATTGCGTAGTTACCAGTTTGTTATTAAGAAAGTTACAAATAAGCATAAAACGATTGATTTTATTTTTAATTTTTTTTTGTCTTTATTAATTATTTTTTTATAATCAAAATAAAAATAATTTCAGTTTTTGTGTTGTTTAAATATTTTTTTATTAAAAATAAATGCTTGGTCTTTTATTTATTTTACTTGACAACGTGGTATTTTTCTATCTTTAGTTCATAAAAATATCACTACGTGACACATTGAAAAATGATGTCACGGTGTAATAAAAATGTATAAGGTCCGTTATGAATATGAAAATTTAGTGATATTTGTCATTGATTTGGCGGAAAATTATGCCAAAATACAAGACGAACATTTGTGAGTTAAATGAAATATCTTTATTTGTCAGATATTAATTTCGCAAAGAGTTGTTTTTAATCACTAATTGTGACCTTGTTAGGGTTCTGACGACTTGACAAATATATTACACATAACTCTTTTTGAAAATAAATTGTTTTATTTTTTTATAGAACACTAATAATTACTTTAAATTGTGTATTTTCTGTTGTTTTGAATCCGTATATAAGCTAATTTTGTACAATATCTCACATCTCTAACAGACAATCGTAACGAAACTGTGGATGTTATTATTCCATGAATCGGTCGAAGGTTATATGACTGGACGAAGATGGGGGTAATCGCGCTGCAGAAATACTGCGTTGTAAATATCTTTGGTGTAATTTTTACATTAACGCGAGTAGTTAAAGGTTATATTTTCACCACTTAATTGCTGGTCACCCGAATTGCCTGACTGCTGTGTGGGATGCTAACCATTTGCCGTTGTATTGGGATGCATAAACAAAGCATAAATCAACAAATCAATAAGTAAATATATATACTTACATTTTCAGTTTAGTATTCTTCATCGATGTCTACGCCTACATCAACATAATTTTGAATTTTTACATTTTTTTAATTATACATTTTTTCGTTATTCACTCTATAATGTTTATTAGTAGAAACATAAGTCGTACAGCAGTTTTATTATTACATAATTGCAATTTAATTTAAAGACTATAACACACGCTCACATTGGCGATAAATGACAACTCAATATCTCAAGATTATGAAGCATAGTTACCAACAAACCAGCTACAACTACATATTGGATGTATTGATAATAATCCTATTATAGATATGACGAAAATATATATTATATGAAATAATCAATAATGACTGGACAAAAATTGCAATTATGCTATGATTGTTCGTACTACTGTTAACCTGTGAAAAATTGTGATACTTTAGCATTATAATGCTACCGTTGGCAACACTGTTAAATGGCCACATTCAGTGATACCAATTTATATATATTCTCGAGCCGAGTAATATTTGTAAATAAATTGAAATAAATTGTTATAAATACGTAATTTTAGTTACATTATAATGTAATGTAATTTATGATATACAAATAGTTTTAAATTCATGTTTTTAACATATCTTACGGTACCTGAAAAAGTCCCTAGAATTATGTTATTATCTTACACAAGTTGTTTTAAGATGAAATTTGTATATGCAAGATCACAAAACAAATTATTACGTACTGTTTATAAACAATATAATTTATTGTTTCCTATTAAGAAAGTTTGAAATTGGAATTTGTACCGTGAACATAGGTAAGTGAAAGTCAGTTATGAAATTTTGACATTGAATAATTTCTGCCAGAGATAATGTGATGTTTGTTTTCTATTTTTTATTGACTGTTTACAATAATATGTATAACTTGTAATGAGAAGTAATACGAGTAATTATGTATAAGTTTATAATTTTAATTTCTAAATTTACGAATGGTGTTAAGTGAGCAACAGTAAATCTTTGTGGACTCTTTTTTTTTTTTTTTTTTTTTTTTTTAATTGTACATATATATGCATGTGATGTGATACAGATTCTTTCAAAGTAAGTGTGGACGCTTTTCAGGTTTAACCGGAAATGGACCTAAAGTTTGTAATTTTAAATGGAACATGACAGTTTTTTTTGAAGATTTGAATTTAGCATAAAATTCTACGTACAATGCACTAAAAACATGTTGAAAAAGAAGAACATTTGAATAAACCGGAAGTGAATTTTTTTGAATAAAATGCGCAAAAAAATTGAAATTATAAAAAGCACCTATTCCTCAATGAGTAATATTACCATACCAAAATTCATTAAAATCGGTTAAACCATTTAGGCTGTAGGCGTGACTAAAAATTGTCAATTTGTGTGATTATTGAATATATATAAATAAATAAATATAGAAGTTTATGCTGAATAGTATGTTGGATAATATAGAATAACCTGTTCTAATAAATCTCGTTGCCAAAAAACAGTTGAGATATTCAAATTTTTGTAATTGACAGATAAATACAAAATGTCAGTGTCAAAAATCAGATTTTTCTGGGAGGTACGAATACATTTAATATATATTATTGTATTATTAATTAAATGTATTTAAATTATAGGTATGTTAATATTACATATATCCTTAAGAAATGCCGCTAATACTGTAAATGAATTTGCAGAATTTTGAACATATTAGAAGAGTAGGACAAAATTCCTCATAGAACGAAAGAAGAGATACAATTTCAATTATTTGTATGTACAAGAAATGTCTAATTCGTTACTTATAGGGCGCGAGCAGTCATGTGACTTTGTTGGCCTTGTTAAGCAGATATGAGGTTCCGTGTCAGAATGACGGCTAGTAGTTATTTATATAGATATCACAATTGTCATATATCATAATTTTTCTTTCAAAATTTAAAAATATTCTGTTGTTTATTTGTCATCAATTGTATGGAATATACTTGCCGAGGAAAATAATCCACATGGATTTGGAAAATAATGTTTTGAATAAAAAATTATGATACTTGGCACCTATGTACATTATTAATAGCTGTCATTTTAACACGGGCCTCTATATCTGCTTGCCAAGGCCAACAAGTCACATGACTGCTCTCTCCCTATGTAACATAAAATGAAAATGGCGAGAGGTATTGTGCTGGTCACAACAGATTTTTAGTTTTATTTTTGAAATATACCAAACTTTACTACTTCAACGATTTATGTAAACTTGTCGTTCATAAACGATTTAAAATAACGATTCGTAATGATAAAAATATCAGCATAATAGGGATTTGGGAAAAATCGTTATTATAACTTCATGTCGCCTGGTAACGAGTAGTAACGATACATAATTTCTTAGTAAAATAGGCATGTTAATAGTGTTGAAGTTTCTTGGCAAAATCTTATACGTACCGCTTTTCGGAAATCAAAAACCAGATACGATTGACATACTATTATTGTTGTATTTAGTTACATGAGACAAGTATTTAATAAATCAATAGCTAATTTATTGTTAGCACTTAGCTTTATTGTGATCTGTATCCATTAATAATTATGTTTGGTTACTAACTATTAATTAGATTAACAATACGTATACATGTATTTGTTAATTAAATTTATAGCATATATTCGTACATGCATTACGCATTTATGACATACATAATATTATTCGTAATGAGCTATTAATATTTTATTACAATGAAAGCAATAAATAAAATAAATAAATAAATATTTCATCACGGCATATTACCCATTGCTGGGTGTGCCAATCTGCTTCATACACAGATATCGGTAATGATGGGATATTTATACCGCGCGGGCGCTTACCAGGCGTCACCTCACGGGCACTCAATGTTGGCGTGGAGAGTGCGCCACAGGGGTCAATTTTGTGCCATTAAAATTCGATGTAATTTTTGGCGTCGGTCGGGATCGAACTCGGGTCCCCAGATTCGCGACCAGACACTTAGGCACACGGCCACGAGACCCCAATTAGACGTTATAATTAAAACATACGAACTACAGTTTATTTATTTTTTATTTTATACCTAATGTTAAAAGGAGTCTTTGAGCACTCATTTTTACCTTCCGTCACCTCGAAGTAAGCAAGGTATTGTCTGATTACAAAATTCGATGGTGAGTTTTTAATGAATAAGCACGTTTTAAGGTCCCTGCAATACGATTTTACTATTTTTACGATGATGTCTGTATGTATGCGTATGTGCGTGTGTGTATGTGTGTGTTCGTGTGTGTGCGTGTGTGTGTGTGTGACTATAATTTCGGCCGCGATATCTCCAATACTAAAATCCCAAAAATTACAATTTTTACGTATTCCTCTTCCTTACATCCATATGAAAACTTGATTAGATTTTGGTTATAATTAGTCAACCGGAAGTACCCTCATTTGAAGATTTTAACAGGTTTTCTTGAAATAAAGCTGTTAAATATTATTTTTTGGCATTTACTATTATTTTAAATATTGAAGAATATTCTTATCAATACGAATTGATTGCATTTTATATTTCATATTCGATGGATATAGAGTAAAAGAATTATAAAGAAATTAAATCTTATAAATCAGCCAGCTATGCTATAACCATGGAAACAGCTGCTATATTAAGAAAATTCTAACTCACAGATACCAGTGTCAATGAAAAGAAAATGAATGTGGCAGAGATGAGGATGTTGAGATAGATATTAGGTAAGACACGAAAAGATAGGATAAGGAATGAGATAATAAGGGAATGGCTCGAATTAAACTATATCTAAAGGGAAATAATGATATTTGTGAAGAAATCATCTCAGGGTTATAAAACTGAATAATCGACTCCTGAATCTTTTTGTGTGTCTTCGAGATTACTGGGACTGTTCCTTTAGAGATAATTATCATCAGCGGTAATTAAAATTAATTAATGAACTCGTATTAAATGCACATAAAATGAGAACAAATCAATTCATTTAAAAACTTGGTATTTATACTGCTGTAAACGAAACCTGCTGAAATTCAAATCAATAACACTTTGTGACGATTTTAATGCCATAAAATCCCATTATTGTTTCATTTACAGCATTTTATTCAGGAAATTATTTAATTTACAGCCGGATTTAATCTTTTAAATGATGCAATAACTGCGTTTCATAATGGTACTATAAAATATTAACAGACGCCAACACAAGTTAATGTGTGCATTTAGAGACGGTTAAAAATTTATGTGACATTCGTCATCACGTTTTTTCACTTTATTGCTATAACTCATCAGCAGTAGTAGCTACGTTACAACTGTTTTAATTCTCTACAACGGTGTTTCAATTTTGAAATTTTGAAACACAATGACCATAATAAAATGAAATTGACACGTCGCGTAGTCAGTAAAGTTTAACCTTAAAACAAAACAGATAAATCAAAATATCATTACGGGTTATAACACATTGCTAAATGTACTAATTTTCTTTACAATGATTTTGCTAATGACGAAATGAAGGTCAAGCGAATGAAACACATTGTTCATACGGATGGTTCAAAACTAGAGTCAGGAGAAACTGGAGTGGGTGTATTTGGTCCAGGTTACCAAATAAAAGAATCCACAGGCATCAATGCCACCATATTTCAAGCAGAGATCTACGCAATAAATCTCTATGCTCAAATAAACCTAAACAAAGGTCTCAAATGAGCAACAATTAACATATTGTCAGACAACCAGTTAGTTACATCGTGAAACCATTTTACCGGGAATTAATTGAAATTTTAAGTACATCTCAACTGAAGTATAATCTACTCTCCAAGTTTTAAAACAATTGACCACGCGGTACCTGAGATATTTGTAATTAAATTTGGCCTATTTAACACGTGAAGAATAGGAAATGGCAAAATAAACACAACATTTTAAATTATAACTTTTATATCCATACCGACATTTAATCGAAAAACTAGTATGTTATAGAAAACTAATTAACGGAGTTTATGTAACAATTATAATCTGAAGATACGATAAATAGGTAGAATTATACTTGACAACCATGTACAAGCGTTCCAGATGGAATATCAATTAAGTTAACAACGCCCGCTTGGTATTAGCGAATAAGAGGTGATCTTTGGTTAAAGGAATTTCAGACGTACATTCGAAGGAAATATTTTTTAAATTGGTATTTTACGTGAAAAGCATGAAAACTTTAAACAGTATAATACTATTTTTGTAATTTTAAGAAAGAAATATATTAATTTGTTTTGCAGTTTCTATTTGTAGTTTAGAATTAGTATTACCTATATCTCAAAATATCTTATTACTTTTATACCCGAATGTACCAATAAATATCTAGGTGCGACATTGCCACAGTTAGTCTTCAACATTGAAATACGACACTTGTGTATTCGTTAGTGCGAGTAGTACAGTTTAAAAAAAACTTTTCTACGGAAAAATAAAGAAAATTCATCTGTTACAGTGTTTGATATTAGCTTTTAACTATTTTGATGCAATCTGTGTATATAATATAATATTAAAATGTTAAAAATATAAGTTATTGCAAATATAAACTGCATTAGCTTAATTTTTATTTTGAACATAGAACAAGTTTTTGAATAGGTACACTCGAGTGTCATCTACCTTAAAGGCACTAAATGCCTTCACTTGTGAGTCAAAATTAGTCTGGAATTACTGAACACCCTACAACAACTGGCCAAAGATAACCGCGTCACTTTGTGGTGGATACCGGGGCATTAGGGAGTTCTAGGCAATGAAACAGCGGATGAGCTTGCTAAAATGGGAGCTAAACTACCGTTGTACGAGCCTGAACCTTCTTGTGGACTCTTGAAAAACCATATAAAGGAGGAAATCAAAAACTGGGAGGAAGCAGCCATAGCCTCATGTTGGAGAGACATCCCGGGCCTTAAGTCAGTCGAGGAAATTCATTTCACTCTCGTTGACAAACGCCCAAGAGCTATATAGGGTAACACCCTGCTCCATTTTGATGCTAAACTTCCTTTTGAACTCTCATAAGCTTTTTTGAAATCATAATAAATCGCAACTTGATTCAAATCACGGATGAATACCTAACTTAGAAATAATAGTATAAATTTTGTTTTTCCAGACTATCTGATTTTCTTCTTCTGCATAATTCTAGCGGTACCCTCGTATAAATATTAACATTTTTAGTTGTTATAATTTTTACTTTCTGTCACCTTTAGCTAAGGTAGGTATTGTCTGTGATCAAAAGTTTAGATAGTGAGTTCCTAATGAATAAGCACGATTTGGGGTCCCTAGAATACGCGCCCGCATGGTACAAATATTCCATCATTACCGATATCTGTGTATGAAGCAGATTGGCACACCCAGCAATGGGTAATATGCCGTGATGAAATATTTATTTATTTTATTTTAGAATACGAATTTACTTTTTTTACGATGATGTCTGTATGTATATGTGTGCGTCTGTGTGTGTATTTGATGATCGTTTCAAATCGCATAACTCCAATACCACGATTCCAAAAATTATAATTTTTTCGTATTCCTCGAGTTTAGATCCATTTACAAACATGATTAGATTTTGGTTATAATTGGTCCACCGGAAGTACCCTCATTTGCAACTTTTAACAGTTTTTCTTGAAAAAATAGCAGTTAAATATCATTTATTGGCTTTTAATATTATTATATTATAAAGAATACATTCTATTCTCTATACGATGTGATTGCATTTTATACTTCATATTCAATAGATATATAGTTAAAAAAGATATTAAATTTCATAAATCAGCCATCTATGTTAACCATGGAAACTGCTAATATAATCAGATAATTCAAATTGACAGATGCCAGTATCAATGAAGAGGAAATGAATGTGGTAGAGATGAAGATGTTGAGATAGATATTGGGGAAGACACGGAAAGATAGGAAAAGGAATTAAAAGATAAGGGAAATGGCGCGAGTGTTTCTAGAAAGTTACAAGAGAGATGATTGGTTTGAACATATCATGAGGAGAGATGAAGAATATATTGGAAGAGGAATAGCTTTGTATTACAGGGTAGAAGACACAATGGAAGACCAAAGATAAGATGGAAGGACTGTACAGCGAAAGACTTAGGAGAAAAGGATCTGAATGAGAACGATACGCAAAACAGAAATGAGTGGAAGAAGAAAATAAAAAATAGCGACCCCTAATGAATGGAAAAAGCTAAAGAAGAAGAAGATAGTGTCAAGTGCAAGTTGCATAGTTTGTTTATGAAATAATTTTACTGAAAATATAGGATCTTTTCCAAGAGAATTTGTATGTAATACACTGGATTGACGAAAGGTAATGTGCTGGCCACATCAGATTTTTTTAATGTTGAGTAGCATGATCACATAATTGAAATCTTTCGTATTTTAGACCAGCAGGATAATAGGTATTATCAGCGTGTTGAATTTTATTGATTCTTTTACTATTTCATTAAACAATTTCTAGTAATTTACTTTGGTTTTATTCGAATAGGATTCATCGAAACCATATCCTCTCACTATACCGCATTCCATCTACCCTATTACAATTTAATAACCTTATTCAAATTTCTTCCCTACTCTCTGAATTTTCTTATTGCTACCTTCTCTCTATCTCGCTCTCTCCATCCCTTTATGTCCCTTCTTGTTCCTGTCTGTCCCTGTGTGTGTCCTGCCCTTGTCCCCATGTCCGACAAGCGGAAAACAAGCGCGATGGAAACATCTCCGGCACTGACTTCATTCCCAGACGCTCAGCTGGAGACTTTGGACATGACACAGCAAAAACAACGCGTCCAGACAGGACAACACTTCAAGGATTGACTGATGGATGTATTGAAGATTGAGTTAACAAGTGTTCGGGCAACAAAAAAGATGTATAGGCGTAGTAATTCAGATTTAAATCCTTTAATCTTTTGGCAAAGAAGATAATGGTGATATATTAACTTGATTCTTAGCGTATAGCGTTTGACACTGTTTTAATATCTTAATATTTGCTAGTAAACTTAGCAGTTGACTTATTTTCTAATGTTGAATGTATTTACTTGTAGCATATACGAGCCCAACCCCAAATGTATTCGTATCCTCTGAAAAAAATATATTAACAGCAAAAAGAAATAAATTTTTCGATTACAATAGTTAAGTCTATATTTGGACAATTTTTTATTTTATGTATTAATAAAGTGTACTGGATTTAAATATAATGTTACTACCTAAATTTATGATTTTAACAATAATCTACGGGCTAATATATGATAGCAGACACGTGTTAATTTTTTTTAGTTCCAACAATAAATAACACAATATTTATGTTAGTATTATTTATAAAACTGAAGGTAAAGGAAACTGACAATATATTCAATTAATTACTATATTACATTAATTTTTTTTAGTAAAATTATTTGCAAAGTAATATTTATTTATTAAAGTACCACCTACAATTATATTAAAGACAAGAATAAATAAACTTCTGGGTGCTATGATTATTACTCTAATTCAACAAATTTTGATATGCTGTATGAATAGAGTGTATAGAACTTGAATACATTGTTTATAATAAAATTTCTTAGGATTAATAATAATTTATTTTCAAATAAATCATTGTCTGCATGTGACAAATGTTTTCGTCTTTAATAATTCGCAAATAATTTTTAATGAAGTAATACAATTTAAGATGACAATTAACTGAATATATTGTCAAGTTACCTTTACCATCAGTTTTATAGATAATACGAACATAAATATTGCATTATTTACTGTTGGAACGACAAATTTTGGGACTTATCTTTTGTCATATATTTGCCCGCATATTATTGTTTAAATGAGAAATTGAGTTAACAACGTTGTATTTAAATACAGTACACTTTATTAATACATAAAATAAAAAAAAATGCTCAAATATAGTCTAACTCTTGTAACCTAAATATTTATTTTTTATTCCTGTTAATATATTTATTTCAGAGGGTATGAATTATTATTACCTATGTAATATTATCTCAAAAAAATCTGCTATTCACATAGAAATAGCATAAAAAAGAACAGCTTAAAAAAGAAAACAAAATCTCACTAAGAAGTAGAACATATTTTCCATTAGAGAAATTAGAAATATAAAATGTCAAAAGCAACATCACTATTACATTTTTATTAAACAAACTGCAAGCTGCATCTAGTATACGTACTATCAAATGACAAAATAATGTTTGAACTTTTTACCTCTCGCTAAGAGAGGTATTGGTTTCATGTTAAAAATCGCATACTCAGATTTTCATGATTAAGCACGTTTTAAGGTCCCTACAATCCGATTTTAATATTTTTAAGATGATGTCTGTGTGTGTGTTTGGATGTATGTGTGTGTGTGTGTGTGTGTGTGTGTGTATGTATGTATGTGTGTATGTAGGTCGCTTGGAAGGACGATATCTCAAAAACTATAATAGTTAATATCTGTTTACGTCTTTCATCTATTATTAATTAATAATCCAACTAATGGAAACTAACAATAATTTAGTTTCTTGATTTTTACTAAATCGGCAAAGAATTTAAATTTATTAAAATTCCCAGAATGTCTATACATATAACTAGTTCTGTTCTGCATGTATAAACGCATGTACATTCACGACCTCTTTCGCAAATAAACAAACTACTCTTAATGTTGACAATTGTAGTGACTATAATAATTGCAGTGTTTTGTAGTGATTTTTAATAAAAAAAATCTCAAAACATGAAAATTTCTGGAATTTCACACAGCCTCTCCTCTCAAAGGTATGTCTATATTGCATTGAAGTATTTTAGATATTATTAATAATGAAATACACAAATAATAAGCCAATAACTGCTATTAGCAAAACTGAAAATTGAAATGTATACGTACACATTCAATTACAATGGTAAATTAATTAAATTGCATTCAAAATTAATATTATTATAAATAACGAATAACAGTCCAGCATTCGAATGGCAAACAATATTCATATCCCGCAGATCCTTTTTCATTAAAATGTTAGGTTAGGTAAAATATGACATGTTATGTTCACATTGTACTTTTGTCGGTATAAATATAACTTTTTCACATATCATAATGTATAAAATGAAATATTTGCTTTGTTATTAATTCAATAACAGCAATATTACATTTATGATTTTACATATTATACATTTCTGTAAAAGCTATTTCATGTAATTAACTCCAGTTCTTAAATAATTCATTTGATCCGGAATTTAATATCTGACTAATTTCAATATAAATGCACGTCAATAACATGATTTTTAAATAATTTGGGCAACAATTCAACAATAATCTAATTTCATTATTGTTTTCAAAATTTTTGATCTAAATAAAAATATGTACTTTTGCTATCAGTCCAGGCTTCTCTATTATTCTCTGATTTTACCTCCCGCTACCCTTGGTAAGGGCGGTATAGGGATCGTGCTAAAAATCGCATATCGAGATTTTGGTAAATGACCATGTTTTAAGATTCCTATAATCCAATTTTAACATTGTCACGATGATGACTGTGGGTGTGTATGTATGTGTGTGTGTGTATGTGTGTGTGTGTATGTGTGTGTGTGTGTGTGTGTGTCCTTACGCTCTAACTCAGATACTATTGTTCAGAAAAATTTGAAACCTTGTATTTCTACTTTATTGTAACACGGAAAGAAGAAATCACAATACCTAAGACACGTGCAGGCTCCATTTCTAGCTAATGTTTGTGAAAAACAGATTACGCTATAGTTGAAAACAAAACACGCGCTGCTTCCTCAAGCCTTCTACTACAATTGATGTAAATGTCACTGTTGTTGCATCATCCAATTCGCTAACCTGTGTATTATTTATAAAATGACCTTCGTAATTATAATGTATGTTATACAGGGAGTTGATTTTATTAGTAGTTTCGTTACCATAGTTACAAAATGACCATTTTTACGATGACGTCTGTATGTATGTATGTGTATCTGTGTGTCTGTGTGTGCGAAACAAAAGTTTCGGATCGCATAACTTTTATACTACGATTTCAAAAATTATAAATTTTTCGTATTCCTCAAGTTTACATCCAGAAGAACAAGTGATTAGATTTTGGTTATAATTCGTGAACCGGAAGTACTCTCATTTGAAGATTTAACAGTTAAATATGATTTATTGACATTTAACGTTATTATAACTTAAAGAATATATTATTCTCTATACGATTTGATTGCATTTTATACTTCATATTCAATAGATATAGAGTTAAAGAATTATATAGATATTAAATTTCAGATTGGCACACCCAGCAATGGGTAATATGCCGTGATGAAATATTTATTTATTTATTTATTTATTTAAATTTCATAAATCAGCCAGCTATGCTAATCATGAAAACTGCTAACATATTCAGGTAATTCAAATTGACAGATGTCAGTATCAATAAAATGTAAATTAATGTGGTAGAGATGAGGATGTTGAAGTATATGTTAGGGAAGACACGGAAAGATAGGTAAGGAAATAACTCTAGTGTTACAAGTTTCTAGAAAAATACAAAAGAAATGAAGAATATATTGGATGAAGAATGATTAGCTTAGTAATAGAAGGTTGAAGAAATAGAGGAAGACCAAAGATAAGATGGAAGGACTGTATTGCGGAAGACTTGAGAGAAAAGGAACAGAATGAGAACGACACGTAAAACAGAAATGACTGGAGGAAGAAAAGACAGATAGCGACCCCTAACGAATGGGGAAAGCTAAAGAGGAAGAAGATGTTAGTGTCAAGTGCAATTTGTATAGTTCGTTTATGAAATAATTTTACTGGAAATTTAGAATCTTTTGCAAGAAAATTTATGTATGGAATTTATACATAATACACAGGATTGACGGAAGGTATTGTGCTGGCCACAACAGTTTTTTTTTTCTTTGAGGACACTTAAAAAATGTGTAGAATGGTGATAGAATTAACATTGAACAATTAAAAAACAGAATTAGTGCAGCTTCACAAAATATTACTCTCCAACAAAAAACGAATGCTAAAGGGTCCGCCAAATAACTTTTTTTTTAAAAAAATGCTATAAAAAAAACTACTGAATATTTTCTCAAATTTCTTTTTTTATTTGAAAGTACAATCCTTCCGGTTAATAATGGAAAATAATTTCATTCAAATGGCTGCCTCGGCTGGCCATGCAGTAGCGTACACGTTCGGTCCAATTTTTAAGCACATTATCGATTGTGTGCAGCTGTATTTCACCAATGGCTTCACGAATATTGTCCTTTAAAGCGTCAATTGTCTCTGGCTTGTCGGCGTAACACTTATCTTTGATGGCACCCCACAAAAAATAGTCCAACGGTGTCAAATCGCAGCTCCGAAGTGGCCAAACGACATCAGCTCTGCGGCTGATAATGCGATCTTCAAAAACAGGGCGCAAAACATCGAGTGTAGCTTCGGCTGTGTGGCACGTAGCGCCGTCCTGTTGAAACCAAATGTTGCCAATATCCTCCTCTTCAATTTTTGTGAACAAAAATTCGTTCAACATGGCCCGATAACGATCGCCATTGACTGTAACGGCCACTCCTTGCTCATTTTCGAAGAAAAATGGCCCAATTATGCCTCTGGACCAAAATCCACACCAAACAGTGACTCGTTTTGGGTGCGTCGGCTTTTCAATGTATTCGTGCGGGTTTTCTGTGCCCCAAATGCGACAATTTTGCTTGTTTACATACCCGCCAAGATGAAAATGAGCTTCATCTGAAAAGATGATTTTTTTGGCAAAATCGGCATCTTCTGTAAGTCGATCACAGGCCCACTCAGCGAAGCGAAAACGCATTGGATGGTCAGTTGGCTTCAACTCCTGAACCAATTGGACTTTGTATGCCGTCATACCAAGGTCTTTATGCAAAACTCGTCTCAATGATGTCTCCGAAATGTTCAATTGTTGAGAACGACGGTGAATTGATGTTGATGGCGCTTCACGCACACTTTCTGCCACATAGCAGCAATATTCTCGGGTGTACGCACTGTTTTTGGCTTTTCACGCTTTGGTTTATCGATGAGGATGCCAGTTTCTTTCACTTTTTTCACAAGATAACGAACATACGGAGCTGACGGTGCATCTCTTCTTCCAAAATCCGTACGCAATTTTCGCACACATTCTGCAACATTACCATGATTTTCAAAGTAATGTCGCAATATTTCCCAGCGTTGTTCAAGCGTATACACAACCATATTCGTTCAGCGGAAGGATAAAACTAATTATCTGTCAAATCAAACATGAGCTAAGTGTTACCATTCACGAAATAAGCACTAGTTGAAAAAAAAAAACGTTAGATGGCGGACCCTAATTTTTTTTATAATCGTTTAGGATATTGTTTGGAAGTTAGTGGTGCCAATTTTGAGTATTTGATAAATTAAAATAAAAATTCCTCACTAGTTTAATGTAGTTCTTAAGCGTATAAACATAAATAAATAAAGTTTATAGATAAATAATTGGAGTTCCAGCCTGGTGAAAATTGTTTATTATTAACTATTTAACATTCCGAAGTTTCGATTCCAAATGAATCATCATCAGGGATAGTTAATGTATGATGATGATTCATTTGGAATGTTAAATAGATCCTAATAAACAATTTTCACCAGACTGCAACTCCAATTATTTATCTATAACCTTTACATCATACCAACAGTATACCCAAGAAATTTATAAATAAATAATTGCTCATTTCTTTAATTCATAATTTAATATTTATTTTAGTCTATGTTAATTATCCCTATGTTTACTTATAAAATAAGCACTTTAATACATTGCTGTCAATCATTTTATACCCTATGTTAACTGATAAAATAAACTCCCGGTACAGTACCTAGTTTAATTTGCTAAAATTAAAAATAAGTGAGATATTTTCATACGTAATATAACAAGTGATATGATTATCATCGATGATATTCTCGAGTGAAACCGAGCTGCAGATTTCACGAGTCCGCAGGACGAATTGAAATGTGCTGCTCCGGTTTCACGAGCAATATCTTCTATTATTAATCATATCACGAGCTTATATTTAATGAGAGAATATAATGAATTTTTGCAATCTAACCTAACCTAACTTTTGATATACTTATTCATATTGTATTAAAACATGGTACTTACGTGTTTTATTTAATATTTCGGAGTTTGAATTATTGTTATTATTTATTTTTATACTCAAAATTAACTGTCAATGTCATAAATAAAGAAAACAAATCCCTTAGTAACGACTATAAATACGGTGTTTATTTCCTTGTTTTTTATCATCGCTGTGATAAACGCGTAGCTAGGGAGATTCTGAATGTTGATTGGTGGAAAACATGTCACGTGACTAAGGAATTATATTTTCTGATTTATTTATAGACTGAAACATTTATATTCCTGTTTTGAAGTTCATTCATACATAAACTTTTTAAAAAAATCTGCGTGTTAACCAGTGATCCAGTCTCCCTTATCCCGTCTATAATTCTTCCTAAACTGTTAGTAAACTCCGTGTAAACACGCCTTTCCGTCCCTGGATTTCATCGCAGGGTTTCTGTCCCTTCGCTGGCCCTTCATCCTTCTCAGCCTGGCTCACTCGTCCCTTGATAATAGAGTCACGTATATTCGGTTATATGTCTCGCAGCGCTGCCAAATTCCACCTACAAGACGAGCTGCTGCCGCTTGCTGTTTTCTTTTTTATTTCTCCAAACAGGATTAAAAATTAAATTATCATTTTTATGTTTTGTTGTATATGACCTTCTCAGTCATATTTTTTTATTATCATGAAAAATGGACGCTGTAATTGGATGTAAGGAAGGACAAGATTTTATTTTTTGTATGAATGTAATATGTTTTTCAAAAAGACTAGCCTATTTTTTATATTCTTAGGTGATTGTTATTTGCTACTTTATTCTCGGAAGTTTTTTGATATAAATTTTAAGAAAGATCAACAAGATTAATTTTTATTTGTTTCAAAAAGTAGTAATGTATTTATTAATATTATCACACACTATTCCTCATTAGATATACTATTCATACATACTTCTTTTACATTTTATTTTTTCATACATGTTGTATCTAAATAACACATTGACTTCCTTTAATAAAATGATGGATAGATTGCACTCCGATTATTCTTATATCGATGTGTAATTTTGTCAATATTTACAACTTACTAGAGAAGAATTTGATAGCATTTTTGCAGTTCCATGTTATTCTAGTCTACAGTGCTCGTGTACATTGTCCCATAATGTTTGAAACAAATTTTAAGTCCTTCAAACTAGACTTGTCATCTCCATAATAGTCACAGATCAAGAATTAAGGGATTCTCCAAATACATTTTTCTTTCATTACTCATTATTTCTGACACTGACATTTATCTGTCGGTTACAAATAATTTAAATTTGCAACTATTTTTCATGGCATCCTTTCGGTTGTAAAATTAATTACAACATTATTTTATATATTATATTCCTTTTATCTCTAAATCTATAAAATATGTATAAAAATATTTAAATGTACCTCCATAATAGGCACAGATCAAGAATTAAGAGATTCTCCAAGTACATTTTTCTTTCATTACTCATTATTTCGATGAGATACAATTTTTCTATATTTTACGTTGCAGAGTGGAGACCATCTTCACTTTCATCTTGAATTTATAACATTTAAATATCGTCTTCCTTCGGGCTGTATTCTCGCTTATATCTATTCTTTATATTTAGATTTTTTAAATTTAAATTTATTCTATGAAGAAATTTTGTCCTACTTTTCTAATTTTTCGATGTTTCCAATTCATTGTCGGAATTAACAGCATTTCTAAAGGGTATAATTTTAAATATTTAGCTATTAATACAATAAGAAATAATATAATTATGTACTTCCCAAAAAAAATCTTCAGTAATGTCTCTGGATTTTTTACACCGACATTTATCTGTCAGTTACAAACATTTTTTATTTTTCAATTGGTTTCCATGACATTATGTGGGCTGTGAGATTTATTACAACAGATTATTATATACCTTATATTTCTTTATTTCTAAATCTATAAAAGATATAATAAAATATGTATATGTATCAGATAGAGAATTTACTCTTCTTTAATTTTTTAAGAATCTGCTACTTTCGGTTGTCCAATTATTACCAAAACCTTTTCAGATTTTCCCAGTAATGTCCGATTGAAAAATACGTAGTTAAATAGATATTACGTATTATAGTTTTTGAGATATCGTCCTTCCAACCGACCTACATACACACATTCATACACACACATACACACTCACACACACACAAACATCATCGTAAAAATATTAAAATCGGATTGTAGGGACCTTAAATCGTGCTTAATCATTAAAATCTGGATATGCGATTTTTAGCATGAATCCAATACCTCTCTTAGCGAGAGGTAAAAACTAATAATCATTTTGTTTCGAAATGCCTACCACCACCTGAACAGAATAACATCTACGAGCCCAAACCCTGTTTAAATTTTCAACAAATTATAAAATCTACACAATTAATTTAAAATGTCTACAAAATTCTTTCGGCTACTTTAAATATAAACTAAAAATTGTAAAAAAAACTGTGGGCCTGACTGGTGATAATAGTTATTTCCGTAAAAACGGTAAAATCGTATTATATGGACCCTAAAACGTGCTTATTCACTAAAAACATTATTGAATTTTTTGACCAAAGACAATACCTTCCTTACCTAAAAGTAACGGAAGGTGAAAACAATTCACCGAGCATGTCAAAATGATTTGTTAATATATCAGGCAAAGACTTCATAAACCATAATACCAACGTGATAAAAAATGAGCTCAGTCAAAAACGAATAACGCGCGAAATTCGAAAATTCTCGTTACTGCATTTAAAATTATCTTTAATCTATTGTGAAAATAAAATGAAAAATCGAAAACAATCTCCATGAACAAATTACAGTAATCTATTTACTTCAAGCATATGTTCTCCTTGTAATTCATAATTATTTTCCAAATTACATATCACATAACGAATATAATTTATAATTTGCTTGAAATAAAGCACAATTTCCATAAATATTCAAACTTCATCGCTTACTGCAACAAAGAAAAAAAAACTATGTTCGTGTCTTGCATCCATAACCTCGAACCATCTCGCTTATTTCCCAGCTGTCAAACTATCAACATTACATGAAGTAGGTGTAGACTTTCTTGAAATAAAACTCCTCTACTTTGTAATCACATCACACTAACACTTACTTCGAGCTCATTTTTCAATATCGAAGTCAGCGTTGACAACGTGGTAACGATAGTGAAACTATAGACTCCGTAGTTGGTAACACTGGGTGATAAAGGGGGAATTTTCTTTTGATCTGTTTGGTATTAAGGTGATTTGGGTCAGCTAAGTCGTTGGGAGTTTAAATATACAGGAAATTGTTTTATAAAGTTTGGTTTTTATTTTTACTTAATGGAGAAACTATAATATTGTTTATGCCAAGTTTGAGAAAGAAAAAAAAAGTGATAAATACAAGTTTACACGATAAACTATATTTTCATTATCTTATGTTCTCAAATTATTCTACAAAAAGTTTTGTAATACTTAATAATTAATTGTTTCATAAATAAAAATCTGATGTGGCCAGCACATTACCCTCCGTCAATCCTGTGTATTATGTATAAATTCCATACATAAATTTTCTTGCAAAAGATTCTATATTTCCAGTAAAATTATTGCATAAACAAACTATGCAAACGGCACTTGATATTGACATCATCTTCTTCTTTAGCTTTTCCCATACATTAGGGGTCGCTATTTTTATTTTCTTTTCCATTCATTTCTGTTTTTTCGTCCTCATTCGGTTGCTTTTCTCCGAAATCTTCCGCGATACAGTCCTTTCATCTTTGGTCTTCCTCTATTTCTTCTACCTCCTATTACTAAGCTAGTCATTCTTCTTCCAATATATTCTTTATCTCTCCTCATGACATGTTTAAACCAATGTTATCGTCTCTCTTGTATCTTTCTAGAAACTTTTAATGCTCGAGTTATTTCACTTATTCTTTCATTCCTTACCGTGTCTTTCCATATCTTCCCCAACATCTATTTCAACATCTTCATCTCTGCTACATTAATTTTCTTTTCATTGACACTGACATCTGTCAGTTAGAATTTTATTAATATGGTTATAGCATAGCTGCCTGATTTATAAAATTTAATTTCTTTATAATTCTTTAACTCTATATTCATCGAATATGAAATATAAAATGCAAACAATTCGTATATATAATAGAATAGTCTTTAATATTTATAGTAACATTAAATGTCTAGATAATATTTAACAGTGTTTTTTCAAGAAAAACTGTTGAAATCTTCAAATGAGTGTACTTCCGGTTGACCAATTATAACCAAAATTTAATCAAGTCTGCATAGGTATGTATTTAAATTAATAAAAATTAAATGGCGGGAGGTATTGTGTTGGCCACATCAGATTTTTTAAGGTAGATGACGAGCGTCTTCTGCCTAATTATTTTACTTCGTGATTCTAAATTTTAGAATCGCAGGTCCGAAAACGACATGCACTATTCAAATTTTAATAAAATGGGGTCATTTCACATTTTCTAATTTATTTTTTTCTTGAAAGAATAGGTCAAATTAAATATATAGGTGTATGTTTTACACCTTACAAGTCTTTAGAATCAGAGATATGATTTTTTAAAAGTTGTCTTTAATTTTAAATATTTGGACGCTGACGTCACGGCTATACGTCAAGGCTTGACGGATGCGGTAGTAGCTCTCTACCGGTTGTGTTTGGAACTATGATTGTTTCAGTTATCACTTGTCAATTTGATTTCGTGACAGCAACATATTGTTAACTAAAAACATATTTCATACAACTTTTGGTATTTATTTGAATAAATGTTTTATTTACATACCTTTACTCTTAACTCTGCTGTCACCTGTCACAATTTTAGGTTAGTTTGTTTACAACAGCAAACGGAACTACGTAGACCGTTGTGTGTGAGAGAGAGGAATGTTTTTGTGTGAGTAATAAGCCGTGTCGTCACGAATTTTACAGCCGCGAATGTTTATTAGCGAATTTATGAATGAAAAGTCGCATATTTAATGTTATTTTATATTACTATATTTATCAAATAAGACGAATTTCACGATTTTATAAAAAAAAACGTTTTTTAAATGACCCCATTGTTATTGTTTCCTACTTTTTGAAGCAAAAAGAGTTTCAAGGAACCCTCGAGAGAATCCATATATAACGCTGTATAAAAGATTTTAAAATTTTCATTGTATTTTTATTGCGATTAATGTAAAATGTAAAAGGTCATATAAGGTTTCCCTTGGGGTCTGTATTACGTGTTTCAATATACTCAATATTGTATAAAAATTGAATTTTACTTGAAGGAAGGGCTCAGGTAACACGAGTACATGTAAATATTTTAAAAGGGTTCAGAAATTAAATTTTACAAAGGCTTAAATTTTAATGAAATTTACACGATATTTTCTAAAACAACACTTTTTCCCTCTCTCAAAATTGCATAATGTTGATATTATTTTTATAAAATTTGTAAATCTTACTGTGAGGCAACCAAATAAGTTCGTGCGGTTTTTTATGGTAAAATATAAATATTATAAAATTAAAATTATAGTAGTATAGTACATATACCCTTCAAAAATACCCGACAATGAATTGGAAACATTTCGAAAAATTAGAAGAGTAGGACAAAATTTCTTCATAGAATGAATTTAAAATTAATGAATCAAAATATAAAGAATAGATGTAAGTAGTCTTTTTGGTGTAGAGTGTAGATATACAAGAAATGTTAAATACAATAGGGCGCGAGCAGTCATGTGACGCTGTTGGCCTTGACCAGCAGATATGGGGGACCGTGACAGATTGATATCTAGTACATAGAAGTCAAATATCATAAGTTCTCATTCTAAATTTCGTGATTTTCCAATTCCATGTGATTTATTTTTCTCGACAAGTAAATTCCACACCCCTGGTGACAAATTAACTACTCGAATTTAGAAAATCTTGAAATTTTTAATAAAAAATTCTGACATTAACGTAGAGTTAACAGTCTATATGTTCAAAATAAATTAAGAAAGTGTGAAAAGATAATGTCAGGTACATGGATTTGAACATGGACCATTACTTTGCCGGAGTAACGCTCTACCAACTGAGCTATGGCCAACCTATGGATAGGTTGGCCATAGCGATATCATCACGGCATATTACTTATTGATGGGTGAGCCAGTCTGCTTTGTACGCAGATGTCGGTAATAATGATGACACATTTGTTCCGTGCAGGCGTTTACCAGGCGTCACTTCACGCGAATCATGAGAACGGCTTCGATTCCGACCGACGCCAAATATTTTAGAATTTTAAATGGCACAAAATTGACCCCTGTGTTGCACTCTCCACGCCAGCAATGGCAATATAGGTAAGTATAAAAATAAATAAAATAAATATATCATCACGACATTGCTGGGTCTGCCAATCTACTTTTTACACAGATTTCGATAACGATGATGACATATTTGTACCGTACGGGCGTTTACCAGGTGTCACCTCACGAGCGCTTATTGCTGGCGTGGAGAGTGCACTACAGGGGTCTTTTTTGGGCCATTTTAAATTGGAAATTTGGGTGTTGGTCAGGATCAAATCCGGTATTTAAATTTAATTTTAAGTATTTACATGAATAAACATTACATTAAGCGGGAGGTATTGTGTTGGCCACATCAGATTTTTAACTTTTCAAATTAAGAATTAAACAATTGTCACCTAATGTGTATATTAAAGTAGATGACAGGTAACAAACAAGTGCTATCGATCAACAACTTAAAAAATATTCATGTCACTCTGCTGCATATAAAAACCGCACAAATTTATTTGGTCGCCTGATATATTCTGGTAAGAACATTATTTAAATATTTAATCCAGTTTAAAGAATGAGACTTCCTACAATATAATCTGGAAATTAAAGTCTCATCCCGGAAGCTGTTAATTTCTGGAAATAAATAAACAATTTCGTACAAATTATTCAGACCTTTAAAAGTAAACATCAACTTTCCACAATTAACCAAAATGGCGTGTTGATTTTCCCGTTTCATTTACTTGAAAATGTTGAAATTGAAACGTGAAGAGGTAAAAACTTATTCAAAGTTCTCGATTCCGCCGCTGAGCGTTGGCAGCGCTCCGGTCGCGAATCCTGTGGGAATGGGAACAGTGTTTGCTCGAACGAAATTTTCGATTGTTCGTCAAAATTTAATTTCGCCTAGTGAAGTGAAGTGGGCCCCACAAATTACGGTAACAGATGTAGTAACGACAATAATGGAGTGTAAACCTGAACCGAGATATTGCATCGAGGAAGGGAATTCTCGAAAAATTTATATTACCTACAAAGTCGCGAAGAAATATTCTGTTGAAAACTACATGCAGAGGAGTATATAAATTTACTTGTAGTTTGTTTGTTTGCATATTATGTTACATTGTTGGACATGTGAACATATGTTCGTATGTATGTATTTCTCATGAGAGTATTTTATAATGAAGTTGGTGGAACTTTCCTTTAAGGAGTAAATTTATATGGGTGGGAATAAAATACTACCTATATAGGAAATTAACAAATGTTATATAAAAATCGTTAATGCTATATAAGAAAATTGAAACTAATTTACGAACCCCGTCCCACATCAGTTGGTCCACCCTCTTTAATTTCATTTTATTTATTTAATTTATACAAATAATAACTAATATAAATTATCGCCATTTTTGTTAATATTACGGACAGTTTGTCGTTCTAATAACACATAGCAAGATATGACTACAAATATATAAATAAAAAATCTGGTGTGGACACCTCACGACTTCCTTGTACAATTATTAAATTACACATATTTTTTTAATAATTAAATTACATAATATTGACAGGCTTAAGCCAAGCCCGAGAATTATTTTGATATAGAACAAAAAATAATTCATTTACTACTATCATTCTTAAATTAACATTAATCTAACCCGGTTCCGGTTCTTTTTAAAGAGAGTTTTGATTACAACAAAGAAATATTTGATTACAACAATGAATATGACTAATTTCACAATAAAAATATAATATTTGTTATTGTACGAATCATAAAATTGCACGTATTTAACGTAATTTGACATGAACATTTTTTTTTATTTTTTGTCCTAATCCATACCAAGCTTTATTACAAAAACAAAAAAGTATATAATTTTTAAATTTACATATCTCGCTTATACAAAGGGCTAATTTAATAATACTTGATGTGTTAGACGCAGAAATTAATTCTCTAAAACTTTTATTTGAAGCATTTATTTCTAAAATCAAAATAAAATCATTTTATTCAAAAAAAAACTGTTACATATCATCGCGGCATATTACCCATTGCTGGGTCTGCCCACTGAACTCTAATACTTATTATTAGTATTAGTATTAGAGTTCAGTGGGTCTGCCAATCTGCTTTGTACTCAGATTTCGGTAACGATGACGCCATATTTATACCGTGCGGGCGTTTACCAGATGTCACCTCACGAGCACTTATTTCTGGCGTGGAGAGCGCACCACAGGGGTCATTTTTGTGCCATTTAAAATTCGAAATATTTGGCGTCGATCTGGATCGAACCCGGTATACGAATTTAATTAATTTAAAGTATTTACATCAATAAAAATTAAATTAAACGGGAGGTATTGTGTAGGCCACATCAGATTTTTAATATAGGAAGCCATGCCTGACACTCACACTCTCATCGTAAAAATGACAAAATCGTGCTGTATAGTCATTAAAACGTGCTTATTCACTAAAAACCCATCATTGAATTTTTTGACCAAAGACAATACCTTCCTTACTTAAAGGTAACGGAAGGTAAAAATATTGTCTAATCGTATTATACACTTTTTATATCCAGTAAAATCATATTACGAACTCACATACTCTCATAGTTCAAGGCCGTTATGAAGAGAACATCACATGGGTTACTTTGATGCGTTTAAAAATTCGGGACTTATTTTCAAATTGATAACCAGTTCCTCAAACTTTATCACTTTAATATTTAATCAAACTACAAACATTCCCCAACCTTCCCTAGTCTGTGTAGTCTGTCATATTTGTATAAAAATTTCCCTTAACTTTGGTCTGATGCCTTGCCTTGGTGCACCGCACCACACCGCTCCGCAACCGATTCACCCGAGTTGGGCGTTTAGAGCTCGGCAGCTTGATGGATTTCTGATGAGCTCATTCTGTGCTCTTCGCCTCGCAGTCCTCGCACACAACATACCGCATACCGCAACTTCTCCCTGCGCTTGTGTTGTGTGATTTGCTTGCGGTACCGAGTTATGAATCAGACCGAGCACAACGAACCTGCAAACTGCAAACACGAATTAGCACCGGGAACCAGAATGGAGAATATGGAATACGGTGGATAGATGGAATTGCAGAGAAACATACGGAATTGTTCAGTTGTATTTCGTAAGATGCAATTTTCGTCCCGGTTTATGGAATGATTTTTAAATTCTTTTAATTGACAACAATTTCTTTGTACATTGTATAATTAACTGAAGTCTTTTAAGTATTTTAGAGCATTCAAGTGTTAATTCTTGAATGGTGTTTAAAAGTAATTCGACTGTTAAATTGCAAATCAATTTAAATCCATTTTAATATTGAAAATAAAAAGATATAAATTCTAAAGTATTATTTAAAATTGAAAAAAAAACTATTTTCTGAATTGATTCAAATGGATCTTCTTACTTACAAACTATGAAATAATAAATTAGGATATACTGAATTCTTTCCAGTAATTATGACTTTGTTTTTAAAACATTAGAGCTAATATATGTTCAGTAGGTAGTATGAAATATTCAATGTACCATAAATGTACTGTTGAAATAATATACAATTAGCTTAAGTAAAATGTTTTATATCAACCATAATTTCACTACACAACTAAAGGAGAAAACTTAAGGTATTAAATTTTTCACAAATTCTTTCTTCGTTTAATTAAATATTTCCTCGACCCTACGGCCTATTTCTATGTTACTGTTCGTCACAAATAATTCTTATCCAAACTTAAGGTAGTAATTATAACTGTTCGAATAGTTACATAACTATAAGATGTTAATTCTTACCACAAATTTGCAAATATACTCCAAGTGGAAATAATAGTGTATTTTGGTTTGCACCTCTTTAACTTTGTCAATGTCTTTCATATGTCGGTCCTCAATTTTTACCTTCCGTCACCTTTAGATAAGGAAGGTATTATCTTTGGTCAAAAAATTCAATGGTAAGTTTTCAATGAATAAGCACGTTTTAAGGTCCCTAGAATATTATTTTAACGATAACGTGTGTGTGTGTGTGTGTGTGTGTGTCTCCCTGTCTCTCTCTCTCTCTCCCTGTGTGTGTATATGTGTATGTGTGTGTGTGTGTGTGAAAAAAAAATCCTTCGATAACTCCAATATTACAATTCGAAAAATCATAATACTTTCATGCTCTTCTGTTGTACGTCCATATGAGGAGTTGATTAGATTTTGTTTACGATTAGGAAGTATCCAAATTTGAAGATCTAAAAAAAATTGTTCAAAAAACGCAGTTAAATATCTTTTTTTTGACATTTTATGTTATTATAAATATTAAAGAATATTTTATTCTCGATTCGATTTAATTACATTTTTACCTCTTACCTAAGAGAGGTATTGGATTCATGCTAAAAATCGCATATCCAGATTTTATTGAATAAGCACGATTTAAGGTCCATAGAATCCGATTTTAACAGTTTTACAATGATGTCTGTGTGTGTGTGTGTGTGTGTGTGTGTGCGTGTGTGTGTGTGTGGATGTGTGTGTGAGGTTGTTGGAGGCACGATTTCTCAAATTCTATAAGACTAAAGACCTGTTTGACTACGGATTCCTCAATCTAACAGTAATGGGAAGAGTTGAATAGGTTCTGGTAACAATTGGACAACCGGAAGTGGTAGTTTCTAAAAAAAATATTTCTAAATATTATTTTTTTAAAATTTGTTACTACAAATATTAAAGATAATTAAATTCTCAATCTGACACATTTAAATTTTTTATTATATCTAGTATAGGTTTGGAGATATAGTATATAATAATATAGAATAATCTGTTGTAATAAATCTCGTTGTCAGAAAAACAGTTGCGATTTAAAAAAATTTGTAATTGTCAAATAAATGCAAAATGTCAGTGTCCGTTCTGGGAGGTATGAGTACATTTAATATATATTATTGTATTATTAACTAAATATTTATTTAAATTGCAGGTGTCAATATTACATATATCCTTAAGAAATAGCGCTAATACCGTCAATGAATTTGAAGTATTTCTCATAGAACGAAAGAAGGGAAACAATTCAATTATTTGTGTGTACAAGAAATGTTAAATTCGTTACTTATAGGGCGCGAGCAGCCATGTGACTTTGTTGGCCTTGGCAAGCAGATATGAGGATCCGTGTCAGAATGACTGCTAGTAGTTATTTACGTAGATGTCACAATTGTCATAAGTCATAATTTTTCATTCAAAATTTCATAATCTGTTTATTTGTCATCCATTAGTATGGCATATACTTGTCGAGAAAAATAATCCACATGGATTTGGAAAATCATAATGTTTCGAATGAAAACTTATGATACTTGGCACCTATGTATATTAACAGCAATCATTCTGACACGGGCCCCCATACCTGCTTGCTAAGGCCAACAAAGTCACATAACTGCTCGCGCCCTATGCAAGATAAAATGAAAATGGCGAGAGGTATTGTGCTGGCCACAACAGATTTTTTTCTTTCATATTCAATGAATTTAGAGATTAAAAAATTACAAAGAATTATCCTTCAAGCTATGCTGCTAAAGGCTTCACCATAGAAACAGAATGCTCAAATATTACTAATTTACAGATGTCAGTGTCAAATAATATTTATATGAAATAATTTTACTGGAAATATAAAATCGTTTACAAAAAAAAATTCTGTGTAGAATTTGTACAAAATACGTAGAATTGGCGGAATGTAATGTGCTGTCACATCAGATTTTTAAATTACTATTGGATTTCGAGTTATGATTTTCTCCTACTTAATAATAACGGCTGATGAATGTGTACAAATGAAAATACTTCTTTTCTGTTTCAGGTATGTCTCACATGTTCATGGATTCAACAGTTCGTAAGTTTTGTGTTCTGTCTAATCTTATAATCAATAGCTTTATAAAAAGTCGGAATATTTACAAATAGATACCTGAGGCAAATAAGACCCCATGTACCGAAACTTATATTTATATGAGGTGTACCAGTGTGATTTTCTACATACTCCTAAATAATGGTAATATAAAGATAAATCAAAAGTGCCATCTCGTATGCACTGCCCTATTGTCGAAGCTTCGAGTATTCCATTTTATAAAAATTCCGATATGCAACCGTAAATTTTATTTTAAAATTTTTGATTTAATTTCCATGTTATTTATGTACTTCAATTACTCTTTGAACCATATAATTTGTGAAAGAAGATAATTTTTATTGTTTTGAAAAGAAAATATTTACTAAACATAAGTTTTTTTATCCTACTAACCCGGGGCAAATAAGGCCCGGTAAATTTGGTGCCAATAAATATTAATTAAATTTAAAAAACTTGAAAAGAATATCGGAGTCATGGTTTTGCTGTAGCCGCCACAAGAGTGTATTAGAACTTATAGAAAAAAAAAATTGTATGCCCAGATGGCTCAGTTTAGGCTAAAATTATGCAAATAATTTATCTAAAAAAATGTTTAATTTGCTTCAGTAGCCTTATTATTTACATTTTAATAAGACCCATTTATTTTTTAAGAATGTATTTTTATACGAAAAAGTCTAAAAAATGTTGTTTTTTAACTATTTTTAGATTTATTATGAAACAAAGTTTAACATGAACAAAGCTTTTTCCATAAAAATTATTAATTATCCAAAATATTTCATTTTTAGTTAAGGTGGGTCTTATTTATCTCCAAGACCTTATTTCTTATTTTATACTTAATCAGAAATATATGTATACGATTTTTAGACAAAAAAAATATTTTCGAAGCCTGGTGTAGATATGGTACACTATAAAAAAGCTGTATGATTACCAGAATTTAGTGTTAGAAACATTTTTTTTGCCTTTGACTAATTTTAGTACCTAATCACAATAAACATTTTTGCCGTGTATAGATAATTGCAATAAAATTCCAAAAGTGGTTGAAATATAAAACAAAACTGGAACTGTATTTTTTACCTCCCGCTACCCTCATATCATCATCATCTCCGAATGCGGTACATATTTTTCGTGCCGCAACTGCAGCTTTGGTACCAAGTTTGTACTCATAGAGTAAACCACCTCGAATTAAAGTTATATTCGTTGTCATTTTAACATACCGCTACCCTTGGTAAGGGAGGTATAGGGATCGTGCTAAAAATCGCATATCGAGATTTTGGTAAATGAGTACGTTTTAAGGTCTTAGAATCCGATTTTAACATTTTCACAATAATATCTGTAGGTGTGTGTATATGTGTGTATGTATGTGAGTGTGGATCTTGTGGGCGTTCTAACTCAATAAATTCGGTAAATTTTAAGTGTTAAGCGCGAATTTAAACAAAATGGTTAAGAATATTAATAAAATAAGATTCAGCTGTCGTTATGGTTTCCCGCAATACAATTTTGTTTACAGTGTGTATACGAGTATAACATAAATATGGGCTCGAGATCTTTCTGAATTTTATTACTTCAAATAAAAATATGATCCATCCTTCAGTCACTTTAATCAATCCAACCACACTACTCCTAAAAAAAATCCCCTCCCCATTTGTACAGTGAAAAACAAAATCACCGCTGCTTCCAAAGCAGCCTTTGATCTGGGCGGTGCATTTAATATTCACACATGTGATGCATTGGGAGCACACACACGGTGTAGCAGAGTGTCCGATAAAAAGTCCATTAATTTTCAATTGGTCTCTGGAGCTGCACTCGATCAAGCCACATGGGTCATAGGGCCGGTCATTGCAGGAGCAGGAGCAGGAGCAGGACTCCTAGTACCGTATCAATCACGGCTGACCTGATTTACTTAATAACAACCATGAAAAGGTGCCGTTAGGGAGACCAAATCGAACGCACTTAGAAAGACATAAAGTAACTGGAGATCGAAAAAGTACTAACATTTTACTTTTAATAGTTTCGGTCATTTGTCAGTCATTATAATATGTTCTCTTTACGAGCCTAATGTAACAAAATAAAGAATTTCATTCTGATAATTTTATTACATATTTTCAATACTTTTTACCTTCCGTCACCTCTAGGTAAGGAAGGTATTGTCTTTGGTCAAAAAATTCGGTGGTGAGTTTTCATTGAATAAGCACGTTTTAGGGTCAATACGATTTTACTATTTTTACGATGATGTCTGTATGTGTGTGTGTTCGTATGTGCGTGTGTGTGTGTGTGTGTGTATGTGTGTGTGTGTGTATGTGACCGATTTTTCGTGGACGATATCTCCAATACTAGAATTCCAAAAATTACAATTCTTGCGTATTCCTCTTCCTTACAACCATATGCAGACTTGATTAGATTTTGGTTATAATTGGTCAACCGGAAGTACCCTCATTTGAAGATTTTAACAGTTTTTCTTGAAAAACTCAGTTAAATGTTATTATAACTTAAAGAATATATTATTCTCTATACGATTTGAATGCATTTTATATTTCATATTCAACAGATATAGAGTTAAAGAATAATAAAGATAAAAAATTCGTATAAATTTCATAATTCAGCCAGCTATGCTAACATAACCATGGAAACTGCTAATATATTCAGGTAATTCAAATTGACAGATGTCAGTATCAATAAAAAGCAAGTAATTGAATGAAAAAATAAGGGAAGTAATTCTAGTGTTAGAAGTTTTTAGATATAATAGAGACGATTACATTGGTTTGAACATGTCATGAGGAGAGATGAATAAATTAATAGAAGGTGGAAGAAACATAGGAAGACCAAATATAAGATGAAAAGACTGTATTGCAGAAGACTTGAGAGAAAAGGAACTGAATGAGGACGACACGCAAAACAAAAATTAGTGGAAGAAGAAAATAATAAATAGCGACCCCCTAACGAATGGGAAAACTAAAGAAGAAGAAGATGTCAGTGTCAAGTGCAATTTGCATAGTTTGTTTATGAAATAACTTTACTGGAAATATAGGATCTTTTGCAAAAAAATTATGTATAGGTCGCGTGCAGTGACATGACTTTGCTGCCTTTGGCAAGCAGATATGGGGACCTGTATCATAATTTTTCATTCAAAATTTCATGATTTTCTTATTTCATGTGATTTGTTTGTTATCAGGAGTATGGAATTCCGTTGCCGAGAAAGGGAATCATAAAATACCAAAAATTTAAAATCTTTTGCAAGTAAATTTATGTATGGAATTTGTACATAATACGGAAGGTATTGTGTTGGCCACATCAGATTTTTTTGCATTCAAAGGAATCAATTTTCAAGACATTTTTTCCATTATTCTGAATATATGTCTCTTTTGAAAATATCGATAGCTTCATTAGCCGAAGTAAAACTAATTTCCCACATTTTATTTTGACTTGAAAAAATGAATAAAAGTTATTAGGTATTAAGTCGAGAATGTATGGTGGATGACCTATCAATTCTATGTTTTACTCGATTAAATACGCTACTGTTCGAGCGGTTATCCGTAGATAAGCGTTATCATAATGCAGTATGTCTCTTTTGAAGGACTGCACGCAAGCATACCGTAGTGTACCATTCAAAATTAATCATGCAACATTCTTACAGCGTTTTCCATTTATATATTTATGCACACTAGTTGAATGTTACGTGTTTTATTTATAATTTTTGGGTGAACTAAACTTTACTGAATGTGTTCTTTTTTACACTTGCTACGATCGTCAGTTCTTACCAGGCAATCTGTCAAATTCGTATATGTATTTTGAGTTGTAAAAAGTGTCTCAGTACAATGGATGTAAAAAAAATAAGTTCGTTAATAATGGAAGAATGTTGGAAACGTATGTTTGTAAATATACAGAGTGACACTGAAAAACGGGCCAATTAAAACAACTTTTTTATTTATAATTTATTTTTTAATTATTTTTACATATTTGTAAACTTGGCTAGGGTTTCAAAAATCGTGGTATTTGGCATAGTGCTTCCGATTTAACCAAAAATGACATTAACTTCCATATTTTAAATGAGACACTATATATTTGGATTCTACGTAAAATTACGAATTCAACAATATTCTTGAAGTGAATTTTTATTGAAGAAATAAATTACAGAAACGTAAGAGAAAATAATGAATAATTAACCTGGTAAGCCATAAGGTAGGCTGCGATAAAAAAAATGATCATTTTTTGTAACTATATAAACAATTAACTTAAATATTACTCAATATTATCTCAATTGTTTTCACAGCCTGCCTGATATCATAGCTTAGGAGGTTAATAATACATCATTTTCTCTTTTGTTTTTTCCTCTCACTAAGAGAGGTATTGGATTCATGCTATAAATCGCATATCCAGATTTTAATGAATAAGCACGTTTTAAGGTCCCTACTACTCAAAAACTATAATACTTAATATTTAAAGGTTTTAGTAACAACTGGACAACAGTAATTAGCAGATTCTTAAAAAAATCTTCTAAATATTATTTTTTGTCAGAATGACGGCTACTAGTAATGTATATAGATGACAAGTGTCATAATTTTTCATTCAAAACATCATGATTTTCAAATACATGTGGATTATTATCTTCTGCAAGTGTATTCCACACTACTGATGACATATAAACAACGTGAAATCAAAATATTTTGAAAGAAAAAATTGACATATGACAATTGTGACATCTATATAAATAACTACTAGTTGTAATTTTGACACGAGCCCATGTATCTGTTTGCCAAGGCCAACAAAGTCACATGACTGCTCGCGCCCTATACTTATGTTATGTAAAATGGAAGTGGCGAGAGGTATTGTGCTGGCCACAACATATTTTTCAATTTATTTCTTCAACAAAAATACACTTCAAATATATTGGTGATTTCGTCATTTTACGTAGATTTCAAATATATAAAAATATATAGGGTGTCCCATTTGAAATATGAAAGTTCATGTTACTTCCGGTTAAATACCATAATTTTTGAGTAGACAAGAGCGCGTGGGGGGCGCAGATTTTTCATTTCCTTTATTTTGATTTATGATAAATTTTAATCATTCATTCGTCTAATAATAAGTTACCTATGCGCTGAGTGTCATCTGTTTATTCCTATTATAATCCGCGACTGTATGTACCTTTACTATAATAGTATGTTCAACATTTTAAATTTAAAATTCATTTGTCGTCGCCATGTTACTAGCGATCGTAGCGCCACCAATATTAACCCCATTCTCGAATAGTATTAAACTCAAAGCAATCTCTGAACTCGATTTAACATTTCTCACTTCTCCGAGCATTACAATAATTGAATTCTATCTTCCTATATCTCCTGAGACTCAAGAAATGATAATAAACATCAAAAATTTCTATAAATTTAATACCTAGATAGTTCAAAATTAATTTAACTTTCGTTTTATTAACTATAAAAATTCATCGATATGAAAAACAAGATTGTACTACTCGTATAACTGTCAGATTCCCTCTTAAATCATCTTCTATCAGTAATCTCAGTTTATGCTTTGCTTATGATAGTATCCGTAAAACTGTATAGAACTCCAATACTTATTCATTAATTTGCAATTGTAATTCTGGTGTTGGAGATGTGAACCTAGCGCCGCGAGAGATTCCAACTGTGCCATTATTCCATGTACAAATAAATCACCTACTGATTCCACGATCAATTTCATATTAAAGCAGATGTGCGCGTATACAAGCCATGGCACCTGTCAAGTGACTACCGTACACAAACTCTGTCATGTTTAGTAAATTATATCGATTTGCTTCATTTTCAACACGATGTTTCATTTGTCACCAAAGGAGTTTATTAAATTTTTTGAAATCCATGAAACCAACAAATTACCGGATTATTGTTTCAAGATGAAAAATTGTATTCAATTAATACTGTTTCGGATTTTTTTTTTATTGAATTTTGTAATACCAAGTTAAATCCTGGGGGTATTTATAGAAATGTACGATCTCAAACCCATAAAAATCTGATGTGACCAGCACAATACCTTCCGTCAATTCTACGTGTTTTATAAAATTCGACACAGATTTTTTTTTGCAAACTATTATATGGCCGTTTTCTTTTTAGGGGAGAAATAAGCTGATATTACCTCGTTCTGAACTGAACTACTCCTAAAAAGAATAGTATGTTTCTTAAAATAAGAAGTAGAAAATAGAAACATATATAGCATTATATTTATAACATAATAATCTACTGAATTGGCTTATGGCTATAATCTGTTGTATTACCTTATGTAATTTGTTTTTGCCACCTTAAATTATTTTACATTTTTATATTTCCAGTAAAATCGTTTCACAAAGATATTATGTAAATTTTATTTGACACTGACATCTGTCAATTAGTAATATTTGAATATTCTGTTTCCATGGTGCAGCTTTTAGCAGCATTAGGTTGCAAGATATTTCTTTATAATTATTTATTTCTAAATTCATTGAATATGAGGAAAAAATATAATTAAATCGAATAGAGAATAACATATTCTTTTATTTATAATAACATAAAAGGTAAAAATGATATTTAACAGCATTTTTTCAAGAAAAACTGTTAGAATCTTCAAATGAGGCTACTTCCGGTTGACTAATTATAACCAAAATCTAATCACTTGTTCTTCTGGATGTAAACTTGAGGAATACGAAAATATTATAATTTTTGGAATCATGGTATTGAAATTATGCGATCCGAAATTTTCGTCACATACACATAGACACACATGCATAGAGACATCATCGTAAAAATGGTAAAATCGTATTATAGGGACCATAAAACATGCTTATTCACTAAAAACTCATCACTGAATTTTTTGACCTAAGACAACACACATTTATTGACACTTAACGTTATTATAACTTAAAGAATATATTATTCTCTATGCGGTTTGATTGCATTTCATACTTCATATTCAATAGATATAGAGTTAAAGAATTATAAAGATATTAAATTTCATAAATCAGCCAGCTATGCTACCCATGAAAATTGCTATTACATTCAGATAATTCAAATTGACAGATGTCAGTAACAATGAAAAGTAAATGAATGTGGCATAGATGAGGATGTTGAAGTAGATGTTGGGGAAGACACGGAAAGATAAGGTAAGGAAATAATTCTAGTGTTACAAGTTTCTAGAAAGATACAAGAGAGACGAGATGAAGAATATATTGGAAGAAGAATGAATAGCTTAATAATAGAAGGTTGAAGAAACAGAGGAAGACCAAAGATAAGATGGAAAAACTGTATTGCGGAAGACTTGAGAGAAAATGAACTGAATAAGAACGACACGCAAAACAGAAATGAGTGGAAGAAAAAAAAAATAGCGACCCCTAACCAATGGGAAAAGCTAAAGAAGAAGAAGATGTCAATGTCAAGTGTAATTTGCATAGTCTATTATGAAATAATTTTACTGGAAATTTAGAATCTTTTGCAAGAAAATGTATATATGGAATTTATACATAATACACAGGATTGACGGATGGTATTGTGCTGGGCACAACAGATTTTTTAATCAACAACAAAATATTGTACCATTCTAACTTTTTATAGAGGAAAATTCTGGCACTGAAAGTTAAAAAATCTCTATTAAATTAAATTTCACATATTTTCTGATAACATTTTTCGATGTTCTGAAACGAAGTAAAATTAGATTGCGTTCATCCGAAAAACTTTATTAAATTTCCTGAAAAAGTAGAATTTTTTTCACGAATCATAACCCTCTGCAATGAAATAACTGCGTGAAGGAATTAACAGTACAGATTATTCATGAAAATTAATATAATTGGATAATGAAGTCGTAAGAAATTAAATTAGGAGCTGTTGCTCGTAAGAGGAAACTTCTCAAATCCGGGCGTGCATGAGCGATACAAAGCAAGATAATTAAATCAACGTTGAAAGAAAATTAATAGATAATAATTAGTAATAATTAGATTGCGCATTAGGGCCTAGTTAATGTGTCCCTTTATGCTCATTAACGAGCTACTGATTTATTAATAAAGATGTTCATTTCCGCCCGGGCGAGTGGAACTTCGCTAATTGGACCAGCCAAATGAATTGGAAATATTTATTCACTTCTGTTCCTCCAACCAATGTCATTATTTCAAATCAACGTCATTTTATATACACACCAGTGTTTTGCACTTTGTATGTGATGTGATACCCTGTCATCAACTGGGGGAAATGATCATAATTCACGCAAAATGTATAAACATAAATCTACGAATACGGTTTTATAGAGTTTTAAAATATAATCTTGGAATAAGAATTATTTGCATATACGAGTACATAGATTGTTTAATTTCTGGTGAACATGTTTTTATGCTAATAAGTATTATGATTTCTGGAATTGAAGTGTTCTACAAATTACAATTTTGGTGTATCAGTGACGGTGCGTGAGATGAGGCCAAATATTGAAAAAAAAATTCGGTTCAAAGTCAAACATTTTTGAACGTTACATAAATAATCAACACACAGTTAGATATTATACCAATTGTAAATGTACAAAAAAAAAATCTGATGTGGCCAGCATAATACCTTCCATCAATCCTGTGTATTATGTACAAATTCCATACATACATTTTCTTGCAAAATATTTTAAATTTCCAGTAATATTATTTCATAAACAAACTATGCAAATGGCACTTGACACTGACATCTTCTTCCTCCGGGGTCGCTATTTTTATTTTCTTCTTCCATTCATTTCTGTTCTGCGGGCAATATAGTCCTTCCATCTTATCTTTGGTCTTCCTTTATTTCTTTCACCATCTATTACTAAGCCATTTATTCTTCTTCCAATATATTTTTTATCTCTCCTCATGACATGCTTAAACCAATGTAATTGTCGCTCTTGTATCTTTTTAAAAACTTTTAATACTCGAGTTATTTCCATTATTCTTTCATTCCTTACCGTATCTTTCGATGTCTTCCCCAACTTCTATCTCAACATCCACATCTCTACCACATTCTTTTTCTTTTCATTGACACTGTCATCTGTCAGAATTTTCTTAATATAGTAGCTGTTTCCAAAGTTATAGCATAGCTGGCTGATTTATAAAATTTAATTTCTTTATAATTCTTTAACTCTATATAAAATGCAATTAATTCGTATAGAATATACTTTAATATTTATAATAACAATGAATGTTTTTAAATAAAAACTCTTTAAATGAGGATACTTCCGATTGACCAATTATAACGAAAATCTAATAAAGTCTGCATACGGATGTAAGAAAAAGGAATGCGTAAAAAATGTAATTTTTGGAATTTTAGTATTGTAAATATCGCGGCCGAAACCGCGCACATATGCACACACACACACACACGCACACATATGCACACACACACATACAGACATCGTAAAAATAGTAAAATCGTATTGTAGGAACCCTAAAACGTGCTTATTCATTGAAAACTCACTACCGATTTGTTTGACCAAAGACAATACCTTCCTTACCGAGGTGACGGAAGGTAAAAACAAATATATAGTATTCATTTGTATATAACAGACTACAACCGGCAAAAATAGATAGTTTTTTGTATGTCGATGATAAATAAAATAAAAATAAATATGTCATCACGGCATATTACCCATTGCTGGGTGTGCCAATCTGTTTCGTACACAGATATCGGTAATGATGGAATATTTGCACCGTGCGGGCGCTTACCAGGCGTCACCTCACGGGCACTCATTGCTGGCGTGGAGAGTGCGTTACAGGGGTCAATTTTGTGCCATTAAAATGCGATGTAATTTTTGGCGTCGGTCGGGATCGAACCCGGGTCCCCAGGTTCGTGACCAGACACTCAGGCACACGGCCACGATGATATAGTCATAATATCAGAGTCCTATTCAAAAATGATGGAATTGGTTAAGATATGCACAGAGGAGATAGGAAAAATGGGAATAGAAAACCATGGAAAATGTTTAAAAAGAGTAACGGCATATGAATATCCACTGATGTGTTTAGTTAAAATAGACTTAAGGTCAAATTTTAGAATTAAGCTGCCAATACCGCCCAAATAGGTGTATGAACTACTGTTGGTTTTTTACACTGACATTTTTCTGTCATTCATAAACATCTGATGGTTATTATGGAGTTGTTTAGGATCTGGAATTTATTACAACAGATTATTTTATATATTACTTTTTTATCTCAATATATAGAAGATATAGTAAAATTTTAAAATGAATCGAATAGAGAATTTTACATTCTTTAATACTAATAAAAAAAAATATTTAGATTTTTTTAAGATACTACTACTTCCGGTTTTCCAATTGGTACCAAAACGTATTCAACTCTCCCCATTAATGTTAGATTAAGGAATTCGTAGTCAAACAGGTCTTTAGTCTTATAGAATTTGAGAAATCGTGTCTCCAAAAACCTCTCTCTCTCACACACACACAGACGCAAACACATTCACACACATCCACACACACACACACACACACACACACACACACACACACACACACACACACACAGAGAGAGAGAGATATCATTGTAAAAAATCTGATGTGGCCAGCACATAACCTCTCGCCGTATATTTTACCTGGCTGTATGCATAAAGCAAAGATTATTTTTATAAATACAAATAATATATTCATATAAATCTATGACGTATAAACTTCTTTATTATTCAATAATAGCATGTCTCAACATGAAGATATTTTACCATAAATTATGTTACAATAAATTACAAAGTAGAGTTTACCATATATAAATATTAGGCTGGTAACAGCAATTTTCAATTCGAACAACTTTGTTTACTTTCTCTTCATATTCTTCTAGTAAAAACATTAATTTTGGGCGGTCTAAAATGTATATATCTGGATTGTGCATCTATTCTTATATATCTTCTTTTACATTTTATTTTTTCATACTTGTTATATCTAAATAACCTTAATTCCCTTTAATAAAGTGACGGATAGATTGTACTCCGATTTTGTCAATATTTACAACTTACTTGTGAAGAATTTGATAGCTTTTTCGCAATTCAAAGTTACTCTAGTCTACAGTACTGGTGTACATTGTCCCATAATGTTTGAAACAAATTTAAGTCCTTCAACCTAGACTTGTCATCTCCATAATAGTTACAGATCAAGAACTAAGGGATTCTCCAAGTACATTTTTAATTCATTACTCATTATTTCTGACACTGACATTTATCTGTCAGTTACAAATAATTTAAATTATCAACTATTTTTCATGGCATTCTTTCGGCTGTCAAATTTATTACAACAGATTATTTTATATATTATACTTCTTTTATCTCTAAATCTATGGAATATATAATAAAATATTTAAATGTATCAGATAGAGAATTTAATTTTCTTTAATATTACCACGAAAAATTTTCAAAAAATAATATTTAGAAGATTTTTTTTCAAGAATCTTCTACTTCCGGTTGTCCAATTATTACCAAAACCTTTTCAGATCTTCCCATGAATGTCCGATTGGGAAATACGTTGTTAAACAAATTTTAAGTCTTATAGTTTTTGAGTAACCGTCCTTCCAACATCCCACACACACACACACATCCACACACACACACACACACACACAGACATCATCGTAAAAATGTTAAAATCGGATTGTAGGGACCTTAAAACGTGCTTATTCAATAAAATCTGGATATGCGATTTTTAGCATGAATCCAATACCTCTCTTAGCGAGAGGTAAAAAGTTAAAATCGGATTCTATGGACCTTAAATCGTGCTTATTCAATAAAATCTGGATATGCGATTTTTAGCATGAATCCAATACCTCTCGTAAAACATGAGGGAAAGTTAATAGCGATAGAAATGAAATACGTAAGGAAGATTGCAGGCAAAAGAAAATGAGATAGTCAGAAACGAAGATATAAGACAAATGGTAAGCCTAGAAACAGACTTAGTTAAAAAGATAGAACAGAAACAACTTGGCTGGTACGCGCACATAATGCGAATGGACCAAAACAGTATATTACGAAAAATCGTGGAAACAGGAGATACAAATAGAAAAAAGAAACGAGGAAGACCAAGGAAAACGTGGGAAGCAATAATAAAGGAGTTGGGGATCAAGAGAGGTAGAAGCCTTGAAGAAATGAAAAAGTTGACAAAGGACTGGAGAAAATGGAGGGATTTCGTAGGAACCTAAAACAAATTTCAAAATCCGACACCCATCATGGGTATAAGCAAAAGAAGAAGTAAGTAGAAAGTAAACCGGCCGAACTATTACGTACCTGGGCCCGTATACAGACATTATCGTCGAAATAGTAAAATTTTATTGTACGAACGTACTTAACCATAACAAAGTTTTGATTAGCTTCTGTAAAATTTGCAAGAAGAGAAATCGGAATTAGCGATGATGTAGTTATTTAAACTTATTTTAATATAGCGTCCATTAAGTAGTTAACTAGATTTGGCATTTAATATAATTTGTGAGTTTATAAATAGCAAATCTCGTTAATATTTATCTGTTCCATTTCACTTAGCTGCAGTGGCACGCACAGAACATAATTTCCTATCTTTCTGGAATAACATTTCAAGCCTGAGTATCCAATCAGCAGCCTCATAAGCGAGAAGCCTATTTCGCTTCTCATTCTACAGTATTTCATCAATTTGTTTCTCCAGCCAGGCTCTCTCTCACGTCTACGAATCAACACTAATTAAAACATTTCCTCAGAATTAGTATAAACTCGGCGGGCTTAGCGTTCCCATTTGCTTTTGTTGCTACGCTGTTGTTTTGTTGCTTAGCAACGTAATAAGGGAAATTAAATCCTAATTGTTATATTTGGTGACGCCAGTACGGAAATTTCATATTTCAGTTGTAATTTCTTCTCGGAACCAAGGGACAAGATGAAGTTTCTATGAACACCCTAGTAAAATTATTATGTAATTTTTAATCCAATACCATTCTAACAAATTTTGATACAGAGAGTTTATTTTATCAGTAAACATAAAGTAATTTCATTTGCATAGTTACAATATTACAGCAATGAATTGAAGCGTTTATTTTATGAGTAAACATAGGGAATAGTTGTCAGACTCGTCAAACTGTCACATTTGAAAAATGTTGTTATAAAATTGAAGAAAAAGTGCAGATTATAACAAGGTATAATTCAAATTCATTTAATAATCAACCCAGACCTTGCCCAGCAACAATTCGAAAAATTTATAATAATTATAGCTTGCACCAAATATTTTTTTTTTAATAGTTGGTAAGTAATAAATAGTTATTCACATGCCATGATTAACATTACATTACATAAAAATAATTGGAATTTAAATTTGACACATAATGTATAACATTGATAAATTTGAAAATTTTCGTAGACCTGTAATATGTAATGCATAATAAAAACTCTGTTGTGACCAGCACAATACCTCTCGCCATTTTCATTTTATGTTGCATAAGGCGCGAGCAGTCATGTTACTTTGTTGGCCTTGGCAAGCAGATATCCGGGCCCGTGTCAGAATGACACCTAGTAATAATAGTAATAATCTACATAGTTGTCAAGTATCATAAGTTTTCATTCAAAACATTATTATTTTCCAAATCCATGTGAATTATTTTCCTCGACAAGTATATTCCATACTATTGATGATAAACATCAGAATATTTTGAAATTTTAAATGAAAAATTATGACATATGACAATTGTGACATCTACGTAAATAACTACTAGCCGTCATGCTGACACGGATCCTCATATCTGCTTGCCAAGGCCAACAAAGTCACATGGCATAAGTAAGGAATTTAACATTTCTTCTACACACAAATAAATGAAATTGTATCTCTTTTTCTCTGAGACATTTTGTCCTACTATTCTAATATATATTCTTCAAATTCATTGACGGTATTAGCGGTATTTCTTAAGGATAAATGTAATATTTACATACCTATAATTTAAATACATATTAATTAATTAATAATACAATAATATATATTAAATGTACTCGTACTTCCCAGAAAAATCTGATTTTTGACACTGACATTTTGCATTTATCTGTCAATTACAAACATTTAAATATTTCAACTGTTTTTTGGGCAACGAGATTAATTACAACAGATTATTCTATATTATTATATACTATATCTCCAAACCTATACGAGATATAATAAAAAAAATTAAATGTGTCAGATTGAGAATTTAATTATCTTTCTTATTTGTAGTAACAAATTTTCAAAAAATTATATTTAGAATTTTTTTTTTAGAAATTACCACTTCCGATTCTCCAGTTGTTACCGAAACCTATTCAATTCTTCCCATTATTGTTAAATTGAGGAATCCGTATAGAATTTGAGAAATGGTACCTCGAACAACCTCACACACACACACATACAGACAAACATTATCGTAAAAATGTTATAATCGGATTCTAAGGACCTTAAAACGTGCTTATTCACTAAAATCTGGATATGAGATTTTTAGTATGAATCTAATACCTCACTTAGCGAGAGGTAAAAATTTGATTTTACTTTATTTTTAATATGATGGACCATATTTTCTGAGTAGCGTTTGAGCTGAGTGCGGTTAATATGGCCGCCGTCCTAAGCATTCAACTGTGTTCGGGTATATAGTATACGCTGTAGCGTGCGATGCGCTCCTCTATATTTACTTATAGCTCGTTGATTAGAATTAAAATGCAGTAAAAGAACCCCTAACCACTATTATCAGACCACAATTCATCTATAGATAATTCTGTGACATTTTCTCGCTTGCAAGTTTTCCCATTCAGCCACATTACATAACCGTGTGGTTGAAAACAATCGAATGTTCGTTGCCGAGGGCAGCACGTCTCATACCCTTCTGTATCAGTTACAAGGGAGTTGATGTAAAATACTGTACGATTCGACGTGAGCCCTAGTTAACATGGGTAATTATCTCCAGGGCAGAACGCAAAACGAGCCCTGTGTGCACGTTTTGTACACCACACACGTGGCTAGAGTTACGACAATATTCACGCTAAATACGTGAGGGACATATTTTTACAAACGAGGAATTTGTGGGTGCTGTAATTTTGGAGAAATGGTGATAATCATTATTGTAACTATGAATACATTTATCAAAAAAATGGCCAACACAAGCCTTTCATCAATTCGAGGTAACTATTTTATATAAATTCCTTTACAGAAAGCTTCTTGCAAGAGATTATATAACGTAGTTAATCAATTTTGGTAAGCTTAAAATCTATATTTACACTAATCGAAAAAAATCTGAAATGGACACCACACGACTTCATTGTACGATTATTAAACTATAAATATTTTTTTAATAAATAAATTACAAAATATTAATTTTAACTTCAAAACAGTAAGATATATAGCGACCATAAAGGGAGTTTTTGACGTAATTTGACATGAACATTTTTTTTATTTTTTTGTCCTAATCCATAGCAAGCTTTATTACAAAAACAAAAAAGTATATAATTTTTAAATTTACATATCTCGCTTATACAAAGGGCAAATTTAATAATACTTGATGTGCTAGACGCAGAAATTAATTCTCTAAAACTTTTATTTGAAGCATTTATTTCTAAAATCAAAATACAATCATTTTATTCAAGAAAAACTGTTAACAACTTCAAGTAATGTACCACTTCCGGTTAGCCTATTTTAACCAAAATCTATTATGTTATTTCGATTGACATAAAAGTCTTGTATACCAAATTTGAAAAGTTTTGGATTATATTTTAAAACAGTTTTCATTAAAATCTATTATAGGCTTTATGTAAAGTGCCACTTCTGGAATTGTGTAATAACCAGAAAACGAGCAATGAACTTGGTGATATAAATATACAGTTTACCAGTTGTTAACATAAATAAATGTAGTTATATAAATATTGTATAGATAAATAATCGTAGTGTTTAAGCATTTAATAATATTTGTCTGTGTTTTACACTTCACCCATATAAATGAAAACGTTACAGTATGGAATATACTTGTCGAAGAAAATAATAATGGATTTGGAAAATAATGTTTTGAATAAAAAAATATGATACTTGATAGCTATGTACATTATTACTAGCTGTCATTATGACATGGGCCCTCATATCTGCTTGCTAAGGCTAACACCCGTATGTAACATAAAATGAAAATAGCGAGAGGTATTTTGCTGGCCACAACACATTTTTAGATTTGTGGTATTACTATTATTATGCAGCATTACTTATAAATTCATCATTATTAGAAAACTTATCTGGTATTTCTCGTCTTTCCTTCCCGCTTTTTAATCGTATTGATTTTAAAGCTCTCCTTCTTTTTGCTCTATTATCGAGAAAGTTTAATTTCGCCGTAGATTGATCGACTCGTTGATATCTCCTGTGTCAACTTCTTTCGAACTATTTTTAATGGAGTGACAAATGCTTCGGAACTTCAATTACAAGTTAAAAACTATTTGCTATTTGTTCTTTGCGAGTACCATCAACTTAAAATTAAACAAACACAATCCTATCTGAAAACATCTCAATTTCCTTTTAAGATAGCGCGGCCACGAGCAAAACAACAGAACGTAAAACCGTATCCATGCTACGCGCATTCAAACAATCTCTGAGAGTAAATCAACAGAGCAATCTTTTTCAGTTCCCGACGACAGTGGGTTTTTACGTATAAAGACTGCACGGATCACTTTGTGAACTATCGTGCATCTACATTCGGCTCCAAAGTCGAGCTTTATAATAATCTAGTTTCTCGTTAAAGAAACATTCAGCAAAAAGATCACCGGGGTTAAGTTATTGGACTAGATAAAAACATATTGGAAATAGTTGATCTGGAAGATTAGTTTTAGTAAAGTGCATTGCATTTTTGTTAGGAATGTTTCAGGATTTAAATTGCTCAGGGAGTACCTATAATCAAATATAAATACACATAAATATATCACTACGGATTTTGATGTAATTGTTACATAAAAAAGCGATCAATAGTTGACATTTTAAAGTATTAATTAAGATAGTTATATCGTGAAACCATTTTACCTAGAATTAATTAAAATTTTAAATACATCTCAACTGAAGTATAATCTACCTGCTCTCCAAGTTTTAAAACAATTGACCACGTGGTACCTGAGATATTTGCAATTAAATTTGGCCTTTTTAACACGTGAAGAATAAAAAATCTGATGTGGACACCACACAACTTCCTTGAACGATTATTAAACTATACATATTTTTTTAATAAATAAATTACAAAATATTAATTTTAACTTCAAAACAGTAAGATATATAGTGACCATAAAGGCAGTTTTTAAAGAGAGTGTTGATTACAACAAAGAAATATTTGATTACAACAATGAATATGACTAATTTCACAATAAAAATATAATATTTGTTATTGTACGAATCATAAAATTGCACGTATTTAACGAAATTTGACATGAACATTTTTTTTTATTTTTTGTTCCAATCCATCATAGCAAGCTTTATTACAAAAACAAAAAAGTATATAATTTTTAAATTTACATATCTCGCTTATACAAAGGGCTAATTTAATAATACTTGATGTGCTAGACGCAGAAATTAATTCTCTAAAACTTTTATTTGAAGCATTTATTTCTAAAATCAAAATACAATCATTTTATTCAAGAAAAACTGTTAACAACTTCAAGTAATGTACCACTTCCGGTTAGCCTATTTTAACCAAAATCTATTATGTTATTTCGATTGACATAAAAGTCTTGTATACCAAATTTGAAAAGTTTTGGATTATATTTTAAAACAGTTTTTCATTAAAATCTATTATAGGCTTCATGTAAAGTGCCACTTCTGGAAAGTGTGTAATAACCAGAAAGGGAGGTGGACAACTAGATGTTATAGCAGTCCTAAATACAAAATTTCAACTTTCTACGGCTTACCGTTTTTGAGTTATGCGAGATACGTACGTACGTACAGACGTCACGACGAAATTAGTCAAAATGGATTCAGGGCTGATCAAAATAGATATTTCCGCTGAAATCTGAAAACCGAAATTTTTCGCGATTACAATACTTCCTTTACTTACGTACAAGGAAGTAAAAATGGTAAAATAAGCACAACATTTTAAAATATAACTTTTATATCAATACCGACATTTAATCGAAAAACTAGTATGTTATAGAAAACTAATCAACGGATTTTATGTATTATTTACCATCCAGATTTAATTTTATTGCCTCTAGAAAATTATAATCTGAAGATACGATAAATAGGTAGAATTATACTTGACAACCATGTAGAAGCGTTATTAGCAAATAAGAGGTGATCTTTGGTTAAAGGAATTTTAGACGAACATTCGAAGGAAATATTTTTTAAATTGGTATAATATAACATTACTTTTGTAATTTTAAGAAAGAAATATTTTAATTTGTTTTGCAGTTATAGTAGTTATTTACATAGATCATTCAAAATTTCAAAATATTCTGATATATTTGTTATATGTCATTAATAGTATGGAATATACTTGGCGAGGAAAATAATCCATATGGATTTGGAAAGTCATAATGTTTTGCATGAAAACTTATGATACTTGACACCTATGTACATTATTACTAGCTGTCATTTTGACACGGGCTCCCATATCTGCTTGCCAAGGCCAACAGTCACATAACTGCTCGCGCCCTACACAACATAAAATGAAAATGGCGAGAGGTATTGTGCTGGCCACAACAGATTTTTATAGAATTGGTATGATTATCAACACCTTCGAAAATGTCTCTTTTCTACGCATCAGTGGATTGATCTTTTCTGAAATATTGTTAATTTCTGAATCACCACCTTATTTCAATATTCTCAAGATCTCTAGACTCTCAAGCCTTTTTGTAGGACAAATTTACATCAATGTATCATTACACCCATTCCATAAATTACCTTGACTATCTACAATCCTACAACCGCTTGTTCTATTCTCATTCTCATTCGTAGACAAAACATCGCTACATCGCAGAATAACTTATGATCACTTGGCGCTGCATAGGAATCTCCCAGCTCGTTGTTTGCTCAATCCTACAGCTGCAGCTGCAGATACACTATAGATGTACAGACTAGATACTAGATACACGCGCTCGCATACAAAACAAATATAATCGCAGTACGATAACCTCGGGAACATCTCGCAAGCAATATGTTAGCGAAACGCGAGAAGATGCTTTGATAGCAAAGATTCGGTTTGAGATATTTTGGAGAGTATGTTGATAGCATTGTTTGCGATAATATGGTTTTGAACAAATACATATTACTTAGTTCAGTAGATATATTTTGTGACCCAAAAACGCGCCATATACTGTATGGAAATCTAGAGAACTATAAGAGGTACAAAATCGGTTAAATTAGACGAAAATTGTCCCATTCGGAGACCATTTTAATGATGTATCGTTATTTGGAAAAACTGCATGGGTCTCTCTCTAGATATAGATAAAAATTTAGAACACTATTTATGCTCTTAAAATATAGAGGTTTTAATTTTATTCAAATTAATATGTAACTTGAAGATAGAACAGAGATAAGACCGTAAACAGACTTTAATATACTATAACCTTTTCTTTTATGCCCAAATATAGCCTTAACTATTGTAACCTAAAAATTTATTTTTTCTTCAAATGTACAATAATATTCATATTATGCTACTATACATACACTATAGAAGATATTCATTTTATTACTAGTACAACAATGTTGTTCATTATTGTACTAGTAAAAAAATGTTAGCTTCTTAGTTCACCGCTGGCGGCAGCAGTCGTCACAGCAACACAGACCATATTGAAAAATTGTTATTTGACAGTTGTATCGTTTGTGTTTTGTAGTGTACACAGCCAACTATGGCTGAAATTGCTAACGCTATAATTAAAACAATTCTAGATAAAAATAAAAAAAAAACAATTTTCTTTGAAACACATGAAGAAAAAATAGTATGTTATTCGGAGCAGAACGCCCTTTTTGTGTTTTACCCAGCTTGTCTGGCCTCGGCTAGCGCCTCGGCCGCAATAGCTGGGTTCAACACAAAAAGACCGATTTCTACTCCTAATAACATAATATACTATTTTATTGCTGTTAGTACATATATTTATTTCACAGGGTACGATTTCATTTGGGGTTGGACTCGTATTCATAATTGCTATCCCCCCGGTCCACCCCTCCTGAGCCCGAGATATATTTAGATAATAGAATAAAAATCATTCATTTATTACTTCGTTAACATTATTCTATCTTGGTCTTTTTTAAAAACAGTTTTGATTACAACAAAGAAATACTTGATTACAATAATGAAAATAATTAAATTTCTTTAAAAAACGCTGTTAAATATCATTTTTTTGATCTTTTATAAATGTTAAAGAATATTCTATTCGATTTAATTATATTTTTGTTCTTCATATTCAAGGAATTTAGAGATAAAGAATTATAAAGAAATATCTTGCAACCTAATGCTGCTAAAAGCTGCACCATGGAAACAGGATATTCAAATATTACTAATTAACAGATGTCAATTTTAAATAAAATTTGCATAATATCTGTGTGAAATGTTTTAAGAAATACTGTTCTTTTTTGGAGTAGTTCAATTCAATTTAGTACGAGGTAAGATCAGTTCATTTCTCTCCTAAAAGGAAAGCGCCCATAAAATAGTTTGCAAAATGTTTCTGTGGGGAATTTGTATAAAATACGTAGAATTGACTTTTTTTATTCATAATTTTGATAAAGACTATTCACGCTATAACGGTATGACGTCACAAGTCACAACTTTAATACTTCAAAGTAATTATATGTAATAGGCATTATTATTCAAAATTTCACATTGCTGACACGTGGTTAGATAACAGTTCTGACCAGTATAAACATCTTTTGTTCTTCACATAATTTCCAATTTATTGAAATGTTCAAAAAAATCTTATTTCAATAACCATACATACATATTTGGAAAGTGTTAACGCTAAAATTTATCAATTTATTCAATATTTCCGAAAAATAAAATAAATCGAAAAAATGAATACCAGCCATCATCTCGTTACAAAATTGTGAAACGTGGCTTACAAAAATTGCATTTAACCGACTTTTTACCTCTCGCTAAGAGAGGTATTGCATTCATGCTAAAAATCGCATATCCAGATTTTATTGAATAAGCACGTTTTAAGGTCTCTACAATCCGATTTTAACATTTTTACGATGATGTCTGTGTGTGTGTGTGTGTGTGGATGTGTGTGTGTGTGTGTATGTGTGTGTGTGGGATGTTGGAAGGACGGTTACTCAAAAACTATAAGACTTAAAATTTGTTTAACAACGTATTTCCCAATCGGACATTCATGGGAAGATCTGAAAAGGTTTTGGTAACAATTGGACAACCGGAAGTAGAAGATTCTTGAAAAAAAATCTTCTAAATATTATTTTTTGAAAATTTTTCGTGGTAATATTAAAGAAAATTAAATTCTCTATCTGATACATTTAAATATTTTATTATATATTCCATAGATTTAGAGATAAAAGAAGTATAATATATAAAATAATCTGTTGTAATAAATTTGACAGCCGAAAGAATGCCATAAAAAATAGTTGATAATTTAAATTATTTGTAACTGACAGATAAATGTCAGTGTCAGAAATAATGAGTAATGAAGGAAAAATGTACTTGGAGAATCCCTTAGTTCTTGATCTGTGACTATTATGGAGATGACAAGTCTAGGTTGAAGGACTTAAATTTGTTTCAAACATTATGGGACAATGTACACCAGTACTATAGACTAGAGTAACTTTGAATTGCGAAAAAGCTATCAAATTCTTCTCAAGTAAGTTGTAAATATTGACAAAATTACACATCGATATAAGAATAATCGGAGTGCAATCTATCCGTCACTTTATTAAAGGGAATTAGTGTTATTTAGATATAACATGTATGAAAAAATAAAATGTAAAAGAAGATATGTAAGAATAGATGCACAATCCATATATACATTTTAGACCGCCCAAAATTAATGTTTTTACTAGAAGAATATGAAGAGAAAGTAAACAACGTTGTTCGAATTGAAAATTGCTGTTACCAGCCTAATATTTATATATGGTAAACTCTACTTTGTAATTTATTGTAACATAATTTATGGTAAAATATCTTCATGTTGAGACATGCTATTATTGAATAATAAAGAAGTTTATACGTCATAGATTTATATGAATATATTATTTGTATTTATAAAAATATTCTTTGCTTTATGCATACAGCCAGGTAAAATATACGGCGAGAGGTTATGTGCTGGCCACATCAGATTTTTTGACTAAAGATAATACCCCTTCTGCCTATAGGTGAAACAAACTAAAAACTTTTCATATTTTCCTGTCTGTTATGAATTTTTCGACGTTATGTCAGATTCCTTCTGTATTCTTCTCTGCCTGTTTTACAAGTTTTAATGGGTCTTCGTCTTTCTCATTACCCTATCTGCCTCGTTTTCTCCCATGCTATGATATATCTTCTAGTCATATTATTTTCTTACTTAATAAATAAAAACATAAGGTCTAGAAAATACTTCAATAAAAAAAAAATATTTTTAGAAATATGTATTCATAATTTAGCACCTTGCTTACATATTTGACAACAGAATTATATAATCCATTCCACCTTATCAATTCAGTAGGAGGCGCTCACATCAGCGCCAGTTTTAAACAGACGCAATTAAAAAATGGTGGTTTAGCTTCTGTCATCTGATATGTTATGAAAATATTTTAAAAAAATCTGATGTGGACACCACATGACTTCCTTGTACGATTATGAAACTATACATATTTTTTTAATAAATAAATTACAAAATATTAATTTTAACTTCAAAACAGTAAGATATACAGGGACCATAAACGGAGTTTTTAAAGAGAGTTTTAATTACAACAAAGAAATATTTGATTACAACAATGAATATGATTAATTTCACAATAAAAATATAATATTTGTTATTGTACGAATCATAAAATTGCACGTATTTAACGTAATTTAACATGAACATTTTTTTTATGTTTTTGTCCTAATCCATAGCAAGCTTTATTACAAAAACAAAAAAGTATATAATTTTTAAATTTACATATCTCGCTTATACAAAGGGCTAATTTAATAATACTTGATGTGCTAGACGCAGAAATTAATTCTCTAAAACTTTTATTTGAAGCATTTATTTCTAAAATCAAAATAAAATCAATTTAATCAAGAAAAACTGTTATCAACTTCAAGTAATGTACCACTTCCGGTTAGCCTATTTGAACCAAAATCTATTATGTTATTTCGATTGACATAAAAGTCTTGTATACCAAATTTGAAAAGTTTCGGATTATATTTTAAAACAGTTTTTCATTAAAATCTATTATAGGCTTCATGTAAAGTGCCACTTCTAGAAATTGTGTAATAACCAGAAAGGGAGGTGCACAACTAGATGTTATAGGAGTCCTAAATACAAAATTTCAACTTTCTACGGCTTACCGTTTTTGAGTTATGCGAGATACGTACGTACGTACGTACAGACGTCACGACGAAATTAGTCAAAATGGATTCAGGGATGATCAAAATGGATATTTCCGTTGAAATCTGAAAACCGAAATTTTTCGCGATTACAATACTTCCTTTACTTACGTACAAGGAAGTAAATATCATAATGCTATCGAAGCTTTGTATTTTCTAGTTAGTAGGTATGAAATATAAACTAAACACCTAATTCAAAGGGATCTATGACGGACGCTGGCCCTTAAGGATTATAACGGACACCTGCAATTAAGAATATAATAATTCTAAAAAATTACTTTCCGTCAATCTTGTGTATTATGTACAAAATTCCATAGGGCGAGAGCAGTAACGTGACTTTGCTGACCTTGGCAATCAGATATGAGGGCCTATATTAGAATGACAGCTATTAATTAGGTCCATGACTTTCAAATGTCATAATTTTACGTTCAAAATTTCATTTTTTGCTATTGTATTTTTTCGACAACTGGATTCCACACTCCTGATAACAAATAAACCACATGAAATAACAAAATCATGAAATTTTGAATGAAAAATTATGACATTTGTTAGTTATGGACATAATTAATAGCTGTCATTTTGATACGGGCCCCCATATCTGCTGGCCAAGGTCTGCAAAGCCACGTCCCTGCTCGCGCCCTACACATAAATTTTCTTGCAAAAGACCCTATATTTCTAGTAAAATTATTTCATAAACGAACTACGCAAATTGCACTTAAAAGTTACAAATGAGGGTACTTGCGGTGGACTAATTATAACCAAAATCTAATCATGTCTGCATATGTATCTAAACTGGAGGAATACGAAAAAATTATAATTTTTGGAATCGTGGTATTGAAGTTATGCGATCCGAAACGAGCGTCACATACACACACACACACACACACACACACACACACACACACACACACACACAGACATCCTTACCTAAAGATGACGGAAGGTAAAAAAAATACAGTATCGTGAGGAGCTTTATGGTATTACGAAAAATTTTGAACGCCACACGTCTGATATGCAAATAACGGACTCAGGTGATTGTAAACCAAGGCGATAGCTGATTTATTTATTATAAACGTCTGATCAAGGTCATCTTCGAGTAGTATGAGGTAAGATTTTAGGTCCACCCACTCTGTGAAATTCAGTAGTGTCGTTTAATTAGTTTTTATGGGAATACATAAGATACTACTGCTATTTTGTCATTATAAAAATATATGTTAGAGTAAATCAACCAAAATTCAAAAATAATCACTTGATAACGGCTATATGCACGGCTATGAATCAAGTTAATATATCCGAAATAATAAATTAAGTTACAGCGACAGTATTGTCAACAAGGAGTATCTTTATCAAATAACATATAACTTAGTAGAAAAATATAAATTTTTGAGACAAGCGTGTTATACCCATCGTTGTGAGTATACTTTGGTTCACGAAAGATGACTATTCAAGGGTACTTGTTCGAAGAAAGAATACACAGCACTTTATACAGTAGTAGCTTAGCAACATTTCATCTTAGGAAGAGAAAGATTATTTGACGTAGGTCTATATAGTTTGTTGTGTGACAGATATGCGTAAATGGTGACATTACTTTCTAACTATTACAAATAATAATGACTTATGTCGTAGAGTTACAGATATCTAATTATCTACTACACTGCCCTCTGTCCTAATAGTTATCCAGTGACCTTGACATTTAAATCAAATTATTATTCCATGATTTTTGTCAAATCTTATGTTTTTGGGTTTTGCAAATACATAGGTGAAGAGCATAAATCTTTGAGAAATGCATTATTTAAAAAGAAACATAATTTTCAAATAAATTACACTTATTTTTTTCAGTTAAAATGTATCCATAAATATTTCATGTTGCACGTCTATGTATACGAAATGCAGTGAAGTTATCTGCTATAGTCAAATTTTTTGACTCTGTCGGGTATAGTAATAAAACTATAAATGAACTATAAATATCACAATTATGATAAAGCGGCATATCCTTTACTTTTTGCAGTATAATACTGTTTGGCATCGGCCCATGTTTTTGAGCCGCTCTATTCATGCCTTACAGTTCTTTAACATAAATGAATAGAGCGGCTCAAAAATATGGGCCGATGCCAAACAGTATTATACTACAGAAAGTAAAGGATATGTCGCTTTATCATAATTGCGATATTTATAGTTCATTTATAGTTTTATTACTGTACCCGACAGAGTCAAAAAAATTGACTATAGTAATATTGTAGCATACGGTTAATAAATGACCTTGAATTGTCATCTTTCATGAACCAAACTGTATGCCAATTTGTTAATATGTTCATGATACAGGTGACCTTGATCAGATATCTTTAACTAATTAAACAGTATACTGGTTTTGTAAAAATAAATACTGTATGACTGAGATTTTGAGTATTTTTTAACACCTAACCTACACTAACAATGAAGAAATCTCAATTTGATTGATGATATAACATGAAATGTCATTATTTTTTATCTATTTACAAAAGTGTGTCATTCCTTCCGAATTTAATCCTGTGAAAAATATCTAATTGGGCATTGGCTGATAGGAGATGTTTTGCATTTTCAGTTCACCCACTTGAAATATCCTTATTTATCGATTCGGAATTTGTTTGAACATGAATGTAGATAATATCAGCACTGATCTGCACTCGTAGGCGGAATGGATTCTGATTTAACGCTTTTGAATTTTTTTGAAAGGGGATTTATCAAGTTAGAAACGTGTCAAACAAATTTTATAAATCTGCAGGATTACGGGAAGCCATCTGCAGAAGGGTGCCTCTCCAAATCTGTTGTGTAACACTTTTAACAAGATTTCGCAACGCAAAAGATTTAAATTGCATCTATTTTCATTTTATCCTATTTTCGGAAATAAATTGACGTGAAATTACATATTATGTATATACACATATATCTATATTATAATTTTACAAGTATTTCATGAGTTTATAGAAGGAGAGTAACGTACTATACTTTTCCTGTGACTGCAAATTACGAGGGTGGGTCAATAAGTACCTAGAAATGAAGACGCAAGTTTTTTCACAATTTTTGTTTTTATTTCTCGACATAATCTCCTTTCAGGGCGATACACTTTTCTCAACGTCACTGCCATTTATTTAACCCCTCCAAAAAATATGATTTTTCAAACCCCGCAAAATAGGTTTCTGTCGCGGCGATGACCTCCTCATTTGAGCTGAATTTTTTCCTGCGAGCCACGTTTTCATTTTGGCGAACAGAAAAAATTCGCAGGGAGCCAGGTCGGGCGAGTACGAAATTACAATAATTAATTATAAAATATTCAATTGATATTTTGTGATATTTTCAAATTTGTGGCTGTTTAAAGATTTTTTTTAATATAATACGTAGAATGCATACAAAAATTCTTGCAACAACCCTATTGCGAGTTTCTATTTACTGACATACATTATAAGGAAAGTACAATGGTTATTTCACTGTTGAAAAAAACTGTATGTAACATTATTTATCCCGTTTTATTCCCAATTCCCTTATAGTACTTAGCGAGTTGTTAGAACCCTCGCCGTTAGCTAGGTGACATAAGACGTATGGGGCATTTTGAGTGTGAATACGGGATGTGCGTAGGCTGCAGAGGAGATATATGGAACGAGGCCTACTGAATAATGGCGCTATTTTTACCAAGCACTTCGTTAACTACCCGACGGAAACACAACGATAAAATAAAAGATATTGGCCACGAATTCCCAACTTCATTGTTGCGGACGAGTTTTACTCTAATTGAGAGTAGTAATTGTCGTTATTAGCTCATTAGCTTATTATCTTGACGCCTTAAATTGACTTGATTGCGCATTCGGTGTTCTCTTGTTAGTAAGTAAACATTTGCGGCTTGACCGTTAAATAGTAAAAGGAAAGTAAAACAAATATTAAAATGAAATCATTTACATTATAAGCGGATTGCTAGTTTGGACAAACATTCAATGCACGCCATTAAAATTAGTAACTAGTTTTGTGACGTTACTATCTCGTACTGTCCTAGACACGAATGATGAGCTACGGAAAGAATGTTAAGAAATACAATTAATTTACTTTGCTCTTAACTAGCTAATATAACTTAATCATAGCAGTTGCCCAAATAAGTTTTAAAGAAATTGAATCTTATAAATCAGCCAGCTATGTTATAATCATGGAAGCAGCAGTTATATTAAGGAAATTCTGACAGATGTCAGTGTCAATGAAAAGCAAATGATAAGTGACCGAGAGGTTGATTCAAAGACTGAAATCTTGTGAAATGTGCCAAGTGTTTTAAATATTATAATATTATTATTTAGAACTGTTTCACCAAGTGTCACATAATTGTATTTTGTACAGTTTTTACCTTCCGCTCCCTTTAGGTAAGGAAGGTATTGTCTTTGGTCAAAAAATTCAATGATGAGTTTTTAGTGAATAAGCATGGTTTAGGGTCCCGATAATACGATTTTACCATTTTTACGATGATGTCTGTATGTATGTATGTGTGTGTGTGTGTGTGTGTGTGTGTCTGTGTGTGTGTCTGTGTGTGTGTCTGTATGTGTGTCTGTGTGTGTCTGTGTGTGCGTGTGTGACAAAAGGATCCGGATCCCATAACTTCAATACCACGATTCCAAAAATTATAATTTTTTCGTATTCCTCAAGTTTACATCAAGAAGAACAAGTGATTAGATTTTGGTTATAATTGGTGCACCGGAAGTGGCCTCATTTGAAGATTTAACAGTTAAATTTGATTTATTGACATTTAACTTTATTATAACTTAAAGAATATATTATTCTCTATACGATTTGATTACATTTTATACTTCATATTCAATAGATACAGAGTTAAAGAATTTTAAAGAAATTAAATTTTATAATTCAGCCAGCTATGCTAAACATGGAAACTATTAATTTATTCAAATAATTCAAATTGACAGATGTCAGTATCAATAAAAAGTAAATTAATGTGGCAGAGATGAGGATGTTGAAGTAGATGTTGGGGAAAACACGGAAAAATACGGTAAGAAAATAACTCTAGTATTACAAGTTTCTAGAAAGATACAAGAAAGATGATTACATTGGTTTGAACATGTCATGAGGAGAAATGAAGAATTATATTGGAACAAGAATGAATAGTTTAGTAATAGGATGTTGAAGAAACAGAGGAAGACCAAAGATAAGATGGAAGGACTGTATTGCGGAAGACTTGAGAGAAAAGGAACTGAATGATAACGACACGCAAAAATAGCGACCCCTAACGAATGGGAAAAGCTAAAGAAGAAGAAGATGTCAGTGTCAAGTGCAATTTGAATAGTTTTTTTAAGAAATAATTTTACTGGTAATTTCGAATCTTTTGCAAAAAAAATTATGTATGGAATTTATACATTATACACAGAATTGACGGAAGGTATTGTGCTGGCCACAACAGATTTTTTTATTATAATTGTGAACATTAAAACTAATTGCTTATGTGAATTTACCTTTAGTTTTACTAGTGTTGATTGTAGTTTTAAACCATGAAATCTTCCTTGTTAATTATCATTACAATTACAATAAATATCTTCCATAATGTAGTAAATAAAGCATCAATTCACTTATCTATACGATCCATTGAATAAAAAATAAAATAACATGGATGGAATCCCTTACATTCCGTTACAAATATCTTTTGCCGATGTTGTTCCCGCGGTGCGTAAGTCTAGTAAAGGAGATTGAAAAGGGAATATAAAAAATCGAATAAAATAAAATGGCCTATAAGGGGACAGGGACACCCGATCCGCGGAACATGGAACCGATAAATAAAATTTGGTGCAGAACCAAACCACAACCCAAGCAGCCGACAGCTATTCCCGCGGAGAATTTGTGTATGACAAACTAAATGTGTTGAGGATCTGCGAAAGTTTCAGGCAGGCCATTGAATACAATTGTAGGATTCTGACCCTATTGGATTTATTTTTTATTGTTTTATAGTCTCTCCATGTTCTGGAATATTTTAAAAGTTGAATTATGTATGAACGCGCGCGGTCGTCGCCACTGAGAGATATGAGTCGGGATTAGTTGCGCGCGTCTGCTAAGTAAACAAACAGGTTGAGACAAGTTTAATTACTCGCGGGCACCTGATCCTTTGTATGCGATGTTATTATCGCATTGATGATGCGAGAACATTCTAGGAACTTCGAGTGGGAAAAGAAGCGCTTTCCTCTGTAGTTTGACAAATAACTATTTCTTTACTGATTCGGATGTAGAAATTTTTGCTTTACAACATACATTTTAAACTTTTTGTCTAAAATAATTAGGGGAGCAATGCGCACGAAAAAACTAATTTCCCATGTTAAACGCCCATGTTTCATAATCCTTGAAATGTAATATACTATTTAATTGTAAATGCAGTTTTTGACTTTTGTTGGACTATGCGTCCCAGAAAATCCAATAAGTTAGATATCTTGGTTGGACGGTTTGAAAAGTCCGTGCAAAGTTCGAGAGATGGCAACACTGGTACGTATCGAGGTTATGTTTAGTTAGTGACATGTCTTGGAAGAATGCTCACCAAGTTTCAACCAGATCGGTCTATTTCTCTGTATTTGACATTCGTTTAAATTGAGAAAGTCGAGTGATTTTCAAAAAATGGAAGAAAAAGAATTTCGTGTGTTGATCAAACATTATTTTATGAAAGGCAATTCGCCTCAGAAGACTAAGGAGAAGCTTGATAAACATTATGGTGAATCTGCACCTTCGATAAGAACAGTTTATAAGTGGTTTCAAAAATTACGGAGTGGGTATATGAGCACAAGTGACGCTGAACGTCCTGGACGCCCTATCGATGTCACTACTTCAGAAATAATTGATAAAATTCATGATATGATAATGGATGATAGAAGAGTGAACTTGCGCGAGATTGCTAGTGCTGTGGACATCTCTAGTGAACGAGTACATAATATATTGCATCAACACTTGGGCATGAAAAAGCTATCCGCAAGATGGGTGCCAAGATTGCTCACAGTTGACCAAAAACGAAATCGTGTGAGGTGTTCCAACGACGGTTTGCAACTGTTTCTACAGAACCCCCAGGATTTTAAGCGTCGTTTCATCACTGTGGATGAAACATGGATACACTACTATACACCTAAGACCAAGGAACAGTCCTAACAATGGGTTGCCAGCTGGGAGCCCGCACCAAAGAAGGCGAAGACCGTTCCTTCGGCCGGGAAAGTTATGGCGACTCTCTTTTGGGATTCGCTAGGAATAATCCTCATCGACTTTTTGGAAAAGGGTAAATCTATAACAGGTGCATACTATTCATTGTTATTGGACCCTTTGAACACCGAGCTGCAAGAAAAACGTCCACGATTGGTCCACAAAAAGTCCTTTTCCATCACGACAACGCACCAGCTCACTCATCTGTGATTGTAGCCGCAAAATTGATTCCACATCCTCCCTATTCTCCAGATTTGGCTCCTTCGGACAACTACTTGTTCCCGAATATGAAGAAATGGTTGGCGGGAAGAAGATTTTATTCAAACGAGGAGGTGATTGCAGAAACGAAAGCCTATTTTGCATAGTTGGATCAATCTTATTATTTGGAACGGATCAACAAACTGGAGCAGCGTCGGACGAAGTGTATAAGTCTAAAAGGAGACTACGTTGAAAAATAATAAAAAAATATTCCGAAAAATTAAGTAGTTTTCATTTTTTCCACGGACTTTTCAAACCACCCTCGTATATTCTTCTAAAACACAGTTTTCGATTTTAGTATTTTTACTTTCAACCATATTATTCTTATTATTAAATAGAGATTATATTATATTCATTAAAATTATCTCTCTCAATATCCTGTCAATAAAAACTGATCGCTTCCATCTGCAGTAATTACAATAAACCCGCTGCAGTAACTGTAACTGTAACACTACGACTCTTGTAGGGTTGTAAAAGTGCATTGGAGGGATCTGGTCGTGATTGTGTTACAATGTCGACACGTGGTATGAAATTCCCATTAACCTGGAAGTAATTAGGGACATTAGCAGAGACGGCGCCTGCAGGAGACGCAGAGATTACCTGCGACTTGCAGGACCAGCAGGAACAATTTAACCTGATTCAAGACGAGCCCTGAGAAATTCCAAACTGGAACTGTGGAAACGGGAGAATAGAATCATATGAAGGAGACTTGTGGAGGAGAAATGGAATTAAAAAAATCTGATGTGGACACCACACGACTTCCTTGTACGATTATTAAACTATACATATATTTTTAATAAATAAATTACAAAATATTAATTTTAACTTCAAAACAGTAAGATATATAGCGACCATAATCTAACCCGGTTCTTCTTAAAGAGAGTTTTGATTACAACAAAGAAATATTTGATTACAACAATGAATATGATTAATTTCACAATAAAAATATAATATTTGTTATTGTACGAATCATAAAATTGCACGTATTTAACGTAATTTGACATGGACATTTTTTTATGTTTTTGTCCTAATCCATAGCAAGCTTTATTACAAAAACAAAAAAGTATATAATTTTTAAATTTACATATCTCGCTTATACAAAGGGCTAATTTAATAATACTTGATGTGCTAGACGCAGAAATTAATTCTCTAAATTATTTAAAGCATTTATTTCTAAAATCAAAATAAAATCATTTTATTCAAGAAAAACTGTTAACAACTTCAAGTAATGTACCAGTGTCGGTTAGCCTATTTTAACCAAAATCTATTATGTTATTTCGATTGACATAAAAGTCTTGTATACCAAATTTGAAAAGTTTTGGATTATATTTTAAAACAGTTTTTCATTAAAATCTATTATAGGCTTCATGTAAAGTACCACTTCTGGAAATTGTGTAATAACCAGAAAGGGAGGTGCACAACTAGATGTTATAGCAGTCCTAAATACAAAATTTCAACTTTCTACGGCTTACCGTTTTTGAGTTATGCGAGATACGTACGTACGTACGTACGTACAGACGTCACGACGAAATTACAATACTTCCTTTACTTACGTACAAGGAAGTAAAAATGTGTCAGATTGAGAATTTAATTATCTTTATTATTTGTAGTAACATAAATTTTCAAAAAATAATATTTAGAATTTTTTTTAGAAACTATCACTTCCGGTTGTCTAATTGTTGCCAGAACCTATTTAGCTCTTCCCATTGCTCTTAGGTTGAGGAATCCGTAGTTACGTAGGTCTTTACTTTGAGACATTTACTATCTATGGGGTTAGTTTTACCATCCATTAAGCGATGTACACTTACTTAACAGCCTGTATATGGTGTTTGAAAATATAAAGTTACATATCATTGCATAAAAAAATAACAGCTTGTAGAAAACCCTTTACAGTAGATTTATAAACATTTTAATTTAAAATGTACTACATTTGAAACTTTTTTCCATAATATTTAAAATAATCGAGTTATTAAAAAAATAAAAGACCGATGAATGCAGTCTGATTCTTTTATTTCTTAAATATCTCGTGCTGAAGATATATTTTAAACTTATTTAAAGTAAAATTCAATTCTAAACAACTTTTTATTCCTTTACTTTTGCTTTTACAGATACAGGAGAGCCAATATCGGCACTTATTTAACATGCCATATTAAACCCCTATATTCCAGGTTTCGGTGCATACCCAGGTATATGTAGATAATAAATGTAGTCACGTTTGATTGCAATTGTAGCTTTATAGTGTTATATTATAATTTATTAATATTAATCTACATTTGTAGCTATTATAAAAATAAATTACACTTTATTTTCATTAATAAATAAAATTTCATAATTTCGTTTGTAAACAAACAAGAATCAATAAACATGTCTGATTATGTTTAAAATTAACTCCATTCATTAGTTTACTATCATATATTTCAAAACATATCCCATAATTTACATTAAAATTAAATTGCCAGTTTAATGAATTCCAAATATTGATAATTATACCAAATTTTCTATCAATACTCACTGATTTCATGTCAATTAACACGAACGAAGGCTAATGAAAAATAATAGAGCATCATACGCCCACATACACGTGTACTGCACGTGTTAGTGGACAATTCGTTGTCGTGGCACCCCTGATTTATTTAGTCATGTATGCTAGCGGAGGGACATTTATCCTGCGAATGTTGGCTGCACTGGGCGAATGAGTTGGTATGCGTTGTTTTATTAAAGTTGCTGGACAGTAATTGTATATAAATTTGTTTATAATAAATTTACGCGTAATTGTGTTTTGTTTAATTAGTTTAAATAAATGGATCATTAAAGTTGGAAAATTCATAATTAGGAGATAATTTTCAAATTGTGTTGTTGATTCATTAAACATTGAAATTGTTTATGATATAATTGTTGACAGTAAACTTTTATTCATATATTATATTATTATAGTCGTTTTTACTTTTACGGTTGCTATAGCTACTAATTTTGAATAAAATCGTTGTCGCTGTTGCTCATTTTCTTGCTCAATCAATTAAGTAATATAAATTTATTTTCATTTTAAGGTTAAGAAATAGTGTTGCGTAGTATGTTCAAATAATACGAAAGGGACGCCTTTGGTATGCGGGGGTATGAAACGATTATATTATTGAATTCAGAATTAAAGTATCTAGCGGATAAGCAAATAAAAATACATTTTCCTATTTAAAATGAAAAAAATAGGTCCCATATTTTGAGAACCGCTGATATAAATTTATTTCTGCTGTTATCAACAATTTTTTAATTGAAAATGGGACAATTTTAGTCATTTAATCAAAGTCGTATCTCTTCAAATAGAAAGGTTACTATTTGTGAGCAAGCTTATTGAAACACCCGGTATTATTATATTATATTATTATTAAAAAGTCAAGAAAATGAAATGAAATGCCCTGTATAAATTGTTGGATAATAGGTGCCATAATAGGTGCTTTCATAAACAAACATTCCATTCTGTTTAATCTGATGTGGCCAGCACATTACCTTCCGTCTATCCTGAATATTATGTACAAATTCCATATATAAATTTTCTTGCAAAAGATCTTATATTTCCAATAAAATTATTTCGTAAGCAAACAATGCAAATTGCACTTGACACTGACATCTTCTTCTTTAGCTTTTCTCATTCATTAGGGGTCGCTGTTTTTACTTCCTTGTACGTAAGTAAAGGAAGTATTGTAATCGCGAAAAATTTCGGTTTTCAGATTTCAGCGGAAATATCCATTTTGCTGATCCCTGAATCCATTTTGACTAATTTCGTCGTGACGTCTGTACGTACGTATCTCGCATAACTCAAAAACGGTAAGCCGTAGAAAGTTGAAATTTTGTATTTAGGACTCCTATAACATCTAGTTGTGCACCTCCCTTTCTGGTTATTACACAATTTCCAGAAGTGGCACTTTACTTGAAGCCTATAATAGATTTTAATGAAAAACTGTTTTAAAATATAATCCAAAACTTTTCAAATTTGGTATAAAAGACTTTTATGTCAATCGAAATAACATAATAGATTTTGGTTAAAATAGGCTAACCGGAAGTGGTACATTACTTGAAGTTGTTAACAGTTTTTCTTGAATAAAATGATTTTATTTTGATTTTAGAAATAAATGCTTCAAATTTGTTTTAGAGAATTAATTTCTGCGTCTAGCACATCAAGTATTATTAAATTAGCCCTTTGTTTAAGCGAGATATGTAAATTTAAAAATTATTTTTTTGTAATAAAGCTTGCTATGGATTAGGACAAAAAAATAAAATGTTCATGTCAAATTACGTTAAATACGTGCAATTTTATGATTCGTACAATAACAAATATTATATTTTTATTGTGAAATTAGTCATATTCATTGTTGTAATCAAATATTTCTTTGTTGTAATCAAAACTCTCTTTAAAAAAAAAACTACCTTTATGGTCGCTATATATCTTACTGTTTTGAAGTTAAAATTAATATTTTGTAATTTATTTATTAAAAAAATATGTATAGTTTAATAATCGTACAAGGAAGTCGTGTGGTGTCCACATCAGATTTTTTATTTTCTTCTTCCACTCATTTCAGTTTTGCGTGTCTTTCTCATTCAGTTCCTTATCTCTCAAGTCTACCGTAATACAGACCTTCCATCTTATCTTTGATCTTCCTGCAGTTTATTCTACCTTCTATTACTAACCTATTCATTTTTCTTCCAATATATTCGTAATCTATCCAAATGATATGTTCAAACCAATGTGATCGTCTCTCTTGTATCTTTCCAGAAACTCTATCACTCGAGCCATTTCCCTTAACTTTCATACATTATCATTCCGTGACTTCCCCAACATCTATCTCAATATCCTAATCTCTGCCACATTCATTTTCTATTCATTGATACTGACTTCTGTCAATTTGAATTACCTGAATATATTAGCAGTTTCCATGGTTAGCATACCTGGCTGATTTATCATATTTAATATCTTTATAATTCTTTAACTCTATATCTATTGAATATGAAGTATGAAATGCAACATAGTAAAAGTAAAATTTTAAATTATAATATTTTGTTTAATTTATAATATCTCTTTATTTCGTACATTTTATTGTGAGGTGTTGACTAATGAACATGTATGCAATTGTATTTTCCACATAATGTATTTCACTGCACAATGTTGCAGTACACGAACTGTGTGTTTTGTCTACAATTGCATATAGTATATAGCGTATATTGTAATTCGTATGTATACAGGTCAGGCACTTTATCAACGGTTTCTTTTAGCTTTCAGGCATGTTCATATATTGCGGTCATTTAGTTGTCTAATATAATTGTCATTATATTAATCAACTAACAAACATAATAACATATCGTTCCAATACTGTTTTGGTTTCTATACAGTATGATTTAAAAAATCTGATGTGACAAGCACATTACCAACCGTCAATCCTGTATATTATTTACAAATTGCATATGTAATTTTCTTACAAAAGATCCTATATTGCCAGTAAAATTATTTCATAAACCAACTATGCAAATATAACATATTCTTCTTTAGCATTTACTATTCGTTAGGGGTCGCTATTTCTTATTTTCTTCTTCCAATCATTTCTGTTTTGCGTGTCGTCGTCATTTATTTCCTTTTCTCTCAAGTCGTCCACAATACAGTCCTTCCATCTTATCTTTGGTCTTCCTCTGTTTCTTCTATCTTCTATTACTATAAGCTATTCTTTCTTCCTCCAATATATATTTCATCTCTTCTCATGACATGTTCAAACCAATGTAATCGTCTCGTATTTACAAACTTCCATCACTCGAGCAATTTCCTTTATCTTTTAAATCCTTAACCTATCTTTCCGTGTCTTTCCCAACATCTATCTCAATATCCTCATATCTGCCGCATTCATTTTCTTTTCATTGATACTGACATCTGTCAATTTGAATTATATATTAGCACTTTCCATGATTAGCAAAGCTGGCTGATTTATTAAATATAATATCTTTATAACTCTTTAACTCTATATCTATTGAATATGAAGTATAAAATACAATTACATCGTATAGAGAATAACATTCTTTAAAATATAATAACATCAAATGTAAATAAATGATGTTTAACTTATTTTTATCAAGAAAAACTGTTAAAAGTAGCAAATAGGGGTACTTCCGGTTGACCAATTATATCCAAAATCTAATCATGTATATGGATCTAAACTAGAGGAATACGAAAAAAATATGATTTTTGGAATCGTGGTATTGGAGTTATGTGATCCGAAATATTTAAAATTATATGTATATAACATATAACCTTCAAAAATACTGTCAATTCCTACAAAAAATTGGAAACATTTCGAAAAATTAGGAGAGTAAAACAAAATTTCGTCATAGAATGAATTTAAAATTAAAAAATCTAAATATAAGGAATAGATATTAGTAGAATTTTTGGTGTAGAGTGTAGGTATACAAGAAATATTAAATACAAGCATATATGGGGGCCCCATGTCAGAATGTTAGCTTGTAATTATGTACATAGATGCAAATATAATTTTTCATTCTAAATTTAGTGATTTTCCAATTCCATGGTTTATTTTCCTCGACAAGTAAATTCCACACTCCTAGTGACAAATTAACCACATAAATTTAGAAAATCTTGAAATTTTTAATGAAAATTACTAATTGTCATTCTAACACGGGCCCCCATATCTGCTTGTCTAGGCCTACAATGTCACATGACTGCTCGCGCCCTACACTTATATAACCAAAAACGGAAGTGGCGAGAGGTATTGTGCTGGCGCTGGCCACAACAGATTTTTATTTCTGCACAAAAAATAATTGTAATAATAAATGGGGTCTCGTGGCCGTGTGCCTGAGTGTCTGGTCGCGAATCTGGGGACCCGGGTCCGATCCCGACCGACGACAAAAATTATTTCGAATTTTAATGACACAAAATTGACCCCTGTGGTGCATTCTCCACGTCAGCTATGAGTGCTCGTGAGGTGACGTCTGGTAAGCGCCCGCACGGTACAAATATTGCATCATTACCGATATCTGTGTAAAAAGCAGATTGGCACACTCAGCAATGGGTAATATGCCGTAATGATATTAGTACATTAAAACACAAGTATCATAAGGCAATCTGTTAACGTACGAGTCCAAGTTTGGAAAACGAGCCGCTAGGCGAGTTTTACAAAGGACGAGTGCGTCAACAGGCCTTATGATACGTGTTTTTATACAATTTTTTCTATTGAGGTAATTTTACGATTAAATTTATTTAAATTGCGACGTCAAATTATGACTAGGTATTTTTTTGTTAGTTATGTTTATGTTGGCAACGCTTCTCGCTAACAATTGAAATTTCATATTTTGTCAACTATTGATTAATTAGTGTATTGCAAGGTGTATTGTATTTATGATTCAAGGTCTGATTCTGGTTGTGAAATTAATATTATATTTCTTTCTAGTCCTATCACCTAAAGAAAGTATAAAAATCCATAATTAAAAGTAATATGTTGAAATATTATCAACAACTTACCATTTTGAGGTTACCTGTCATCTGTCAGTTATGAAAGCATGACTACCAACTCTAGAACATGAAAGGCGCCAAAAATAGTACCCTTATAGATCTTCTAAACGTCGTGTTTGCAGTACAAAACAGTGCGGTTATAGAAACATAAGAACACCGAAATAGAAAATATTTATTTATTTATTTATAAATGCTGTAGGAAATTATGGTGATATAGTTCGTAGGAGTTTATAATTGATGTCATAATAAATCTAGTAATATATGCAGAGGAAGAAGAGCGATTTAGCGCTATTAAATAAATGAATCGCAAAAAATTGCAGTAATCCTTGGCTTCGGCAAAGATAGCAAGATGTATGCATAGGCAAGGAAGTTTTTGAAAAATCGCCGGAATTATGCCTGGTATTAATTTAAAAGATTGCGCACAACTTTATGATAAATTTCACTTACCTAACCTTTAAGTAGCGATATTCGTTCGAGGAAGAACAGTTGTTGTATACCACGTTCCCGGAAAAAAGATTTATGATAGGAGGCTGTGGCGAACTTAGTGACTCAACTATTTTTCAAGCACAGATAAAAATATCTCGGAAAACTTTTCAAACGCGGACTCGTAACTTCTTCACAAAAAGAAAAATCAAACACAGGGATACACAAGTTTTAATACGTTTTTCATGTGTCACAATATGACTTTGAATACGAGAAAGTGATTTCGAGGAAGATTCAGGGAGACTGACCCACTTTCTAACTCCTAACTGATAAACACGACAACAAATACACTTCTATATTTCATGATTTTACATTAAAACACAACAACTAAATAATTCATCAAAACTTAAAGCAGTTAGCTTTAATGGTCAAAAAAAAAAAAACTGTTGTGGCCAGCACAATACCTCTCGCCATTTTCATTTTATGTTGCAAAGGGCGCGAGCAGTTATGTGACTTTGTTGGCCTTGGCAAGCAGATGGGGGGCCGTGTCAGAATGACAGCTAGTAATGTATATAGGTATCAAGTATCATAAGTTTTCATTCAAAACATGATTTTCCAAATCCATGTGGATTATTTTCCTCGACAAGTATATTCCATACTACAGATGACAAATAAACGTCAGAATATTTTGAAATTTTGAATGAAAAGTTATGACATATGACAATTGAGACATCTATGTAAATAACTACTAGCCGTCATTCTGACACGGATCCTCATAATATATGCTTGCCAAGGCCAACTAAGTCAGATGACTGCTTGCGCCCTATAATTAACGAATATAACATTTCTTGTACACACAAATAATTGAAATTGTATCTCTTCTTTCGTTCTATGAGAAATTTTATCCTACTATTCTATGTTCAAAATTCTTCTAATTCATTGACGGTATTTCTTAAGGATATATGTAATATTATCATACCTATAATTTAAATACATATTTAATTAATAATACAATAGAAAAATCTGCCAGTAATGTTATTAAAACTGCTAATTTTTAACACTGACATTTTGCATTTATATGTCAATTACAAACATTTAATTACCTGAACTGTTTTTTGGGCAACGAGATTTATTTCAGCAGATTATTTTATATTATTATATCATATATCTCCAAATCTATACGAAATATAATAAAAAAATTAAATGCGTCAGATTGAGAATTTAATTATCTTTAATATTTGTAGTAACAAATATTCAAAAAATAATATTTAGAATTATTTTTTTTAGAAACTACCACTTCCGGTTGTCCAATTGTTACCAGAAGCTATTCAATTCTTCCCATTACTGTTAGATTGAGGATTCCGTAATCAAACAGGTCTTTAGTCTTATAGAATTTGAGAAATCGCATCTCCAACAACCTAACACACACACACACATCCACACACACACAGACATCATTGTAAAAATGTTAAAATCGGATTACGGATATGCTAAAAATCGCATATCCAGATTTTATTGAATATTATTAAACACTTTAAACACTAAGATTATTTATTTACATAATATTTATTTTGTTATATTAATATCATTAACTATTTATTTCACTATACGTGCAAACTCGTTGTTGACTAGTAGACTAATTTGTATTTATTTATATCACCATTTATTTCACACCGAAGTGCAAACCAAAATTACATAGGTCAAATTTAGAAGTTACTTGTATGAATAAAAACCAGCAAAATTTTAATTTTTGGATTTATCTAGAAATCTATACATTTCAGGAAAAATAAATACATCATTAAACTGATCTACTACTTTACCCTAATTTAACCGACTTCGTATCTCTTATAGCTTCCGAGATCCTAATGGTGAGCCTGCAGAGTAGTTATTTAATTTTATATAGGCATTATATTTATATGGGGTCTAGTGGCCGTGTGCCTGACTGTCTGGTCACGAATCTGGGGACCTGGGTTCGATCCCGACCGACGCCAAAAATTACATCGCATTTTAATAGCACAAAATTGACCCCTGTGGCGTACTCTCCACGCCAGGAATGAGTGCCCGTGAGGTTACGCCTGGTAAGCGCCCATACGGTACAAATATTCTTTCATTACCGATATCTGTGTACGAAGCAGATTGGCACACCCAGCAAAGGGTAATATGCCGTGATGAAATATTTATTTTATTTATTTATTTATATTTTAAATTCACCCTCCCCTTTTGGGGCGCAATAAAAAGTTCGCCTGAGGCGACAAAATAGCTATTATAGCGCCGGCCTTAGTGAGATGCATCAATATCACTCAATTTAAATATTTACAGTTTTGTTTTCACACTGCAATGCATATTTCTCTTCACTCTCGCCTCTTAAATAAGCAAATAGATAATAAAAACATTAAGACCTCTTCAAGTACTTGAAGTTTATGCCGATGTATCCCTCCATCCACTTTACTTAATTCTCATAGTAACGAAATCCCCCGGTATGGCGCTATCATCGCGCCTACAACAAACTCGATAAAAGAGACGAACAAACCCATGAATGAGAATGAGTGTCTCGCGCGGTAAACGTACCAGAACGAGCAGATTACATCGCTAGGGAATCTCGGTATACATAGACACTACACAACAAGGAGTGTACACTCTCCCTCCAACAGGCTACACAGTCGAGAGATGAATAATAAGGTGAAACATTCAGATCAACAAGAAATGAAATCTTGAACGAAATCTAAGGCGAGGAGTTGGAATTTTCAAAGGTTGGGGATAAAATAATGGTGATAAGGGATTGTCATGAACGATATATGTATTTATTTATAATTCCTACTGGATATAGGAAGGCCCTGGGTTCAAATCCCAGCGAGGTCCATGAATTTTTCACAATTTATTTCTTCGTTTATTTAACTTCTCCTCGATCTATTATAGCCCATTTCTACGATTTAAACATTTAGTGGGAGGTCCACAAATAATTATTATTTATTTGTAAGTTATATAATCTAATATTGATTTTTACCTTCCGTCACCCTTAGGTAAGGAAGGTATTGTCTTCGGTCAAAAAATTCAATGATGAGTTTTTAGTGAATAAGTACGTTTTAGGGTCCATATAATACGATTTTACCATTTTTACGATTATGTCTGTATATATGTATGTATGTGTGTGTGTGTGTGTCCGTGTGTGTGTGACGAAAATTTCGGGTCACCTAACTTCAATACCACGATTCCAAAAGTTATATTTTTTTCATATTTCTCAAGTTTACATCCAGAAGAACAAGTGATATTTTGGTTATAAATAGTCAATCGGAAGTAGCCTCATTTGAAGATTTTAACAGTTTTTCTTGAAAACGCAGTTAAATATCATTTATTTTACAAATATTCCATCATTACCGATATCTGTGTATGAAGCAGATTGGCACACCCAGCAATGGGTAATATGCCGTGATGAAATATTTATTTATTTATTTATTTAAGAATTTATTATTCTCTATACGATTTGATCGCATTTTATACATCATATTCAATAGAAATAGAGTTAAAGAATTATAAAGATATTAAATTTCATAAATTAGCCAGATATGCTAACCATGGAAACTGCTAATATATTCAGATAATACAAATTGACAGACGTCAGTATCAATAGGTGCGTTCAATGAAGTAAACAGTTCAAGCAAATACTAAGTAAGCAAACGACACTTGTTGGTTAGTACACTGAAAGATTTGCTAACTATATGACGAACTGATATTCACAAATGTCATCGAGAAAGTTATACATTTGTCAAATATAACATGTGTATCTCTCATATCCCTTTTATTGGTCTGGAAAGTTATACAAAATGAATTAATAGATAGGTACGGTTATTTGCAGATAGTGAAGTTAATTTTGAACATTTTTTTAGGTCTAAGAAAATATTTCAAATTTAACAATGTTATGAACATTTATCACAAAACTTGGAAAGCCTTTTTAACATGTAATTGATGTAAACACACCATAAAATGAGATAGAAACAGTACAAGTTAAATTCATGTCTGTATAATTTGCATTTCCCGCCATTATATTTCATAAGTTAGCAAGACAAGCGAGAAATTTGGCGCTTGGTTTGCTTGCGAACAAATCAAGCAAATGCTAGGCTAGCAAAGTCGTTCAACAAATTTTACTTCCGATTGCTTGTTTTCCTGGGGCTTATTGCACGCACCAAATGAAAAGTAAATGAATGTGGTAGAGATGAGGATGTTGAGATAGATGTTGGGGAAGACATGAAAGATACGGTAAAGAATGAAAGAATAAGGGAAATAACTCTAGTGTTAGACGTTTCTAGAAAGATACAAGAGAGACGATTACATAGGTTTGAACATGTCATGAGGAGAGATGGAGGATATATTGGAAAAAGAATGAATAGCTTAGAAATAGAAGGTTGAAGAAACAGAGGAAGACCAAAGATAAGTTGGAAGGACTGTATTGCGGGAGACTTGAGAGAAAAGGAACTGAATAAGAAAGATACGCAAAACAGAAATGGGTGGAAGAAGAAAATAAAAAATAGCGGCTCGCAGAGACTAAAAACGAAAAATATTTCGTTCAGTTCTTATCCGAACGAAACCGAAAAATTTCGTTTCCGTTCTTAATGTTCCCACCTAAATCTTTTCGTTTTCGTTCACAGTAGTTAAATACCGGTTATTACTATTAATGAGTAACAATTGATGAAAATATAGAATATAATAAGTTTTTTTTTATTCAACATGAAAATAAAACACATATAAAGGAAAGATAATACATATAAAAATAAGAAGAAAAGCTTATGCTATGGCCTGAATTTTTTACAATAAAGAATAAAACATTAATTACATTTTATTTCACTTAACTAATAGTACGTTTTCAAGCAAATCTTCCTTTATGTTAGTTCTCTTATATAAGTACTTAACTAATAAGACGAATACCGACAGTGTGTGCAAATGAAAATTATCGCAGTCAGTGTTCAACAGATGAAAATACGAGTATACCGTTTAACCTAACACGTAACAGGGTTAGCTACTGGAGAGTTACTTTGAAAGTATGCTTGTTTGCAAAGCTAATATCTGAATATTCAATAATATTTGCTATAAATAAAATAATAAATAAAATAACGGTTAAAACCGGTAACCGATATTAATTATTTTGGTTTCGATCATGAACGAAAAAAATATATAGCGTTTTCGTTTCCGTTTTCGTTCTTATAAAAATTTCGGTTTATTTCGTTATTTCGTTTTCGTTCTCATTTCGTTCTTAGTCCCTGGCGGCTCGTAACGAATGGGAAAATTTAAAGAAGAAGAAGAAGATGTCAGTGTCAAGTGCAATTTGCATAGTTTGTGTATGAAATAATTTTACTGAAAATTTAGAATCTTTCGCAAGCAAATTGACGGAAGGTATTGTGCTGACCACAACAGATTTTTTTATCTTTTATTTGAAAAATTAATTCATCTTAACAAATTCGATAAACCACATAATCTTCTGGAATGTGTGTATGTATTTCCTTTTGTGCAAACATATCCTAGCATTCATTCCTTCACTGATATCCTTTATGTAGTTTTGTAGGAAGACTTGAAGGATTTATACTTAAGCCAACGAATAAAGAACTAAATGTATTGATCCTAAGAATTCTATCATACTTGTATGTGCTCTGGTTTGCCCATCTGATAATAATAGATATATATTAATATTGAAACCGACATAATCTAATATAGATGTTATGCTGTTATCGTGTATATCTATTGCATTATTATTATTAATTATAATGTTAACGTACATGTGAAATAATTATTAGGTTTATGCATGAATTAAATAAATTTACTATGTATTATTAAAATTAGCCGACCCAGGTGAAGTAGCGATAGCGCTCACGTTTCACGCTCCAAAGGTCACGGGTTCGAATCGCGGATACGATATGGTTGTTGTATCTTTCATCATTTTCTATTCATCATCGCCGAGTGGAAAATACAAAGGTATAAAGAATAAGAATCTAACCCCCACAAATATCACCGCTTATAGGTATAGATTATATAAAAAGCGTGTAACAATAAATAAAAAATCTGCTTTGGCCAGCACAATACCTTCCGTCAATTCTATGTATTATGTACAAATTCCATACAGAAAGTTTCTTGCAAAGATTCTATATTTCCAGTAAAATTATAACACACACATACTACGAGCCCTTATTCTTACTCATATTAGATCGGCCAGTTAACATTTTCAACAAACAAATTATAAAACATACGCAAATGGTGAGAATTTTTTAAAAATTTCCTTCAACTAGTTTAAAGTATAGATTTTAAGCTTATCAATGCTAAATATGTTACAATGTTATTCAAGTATTCCGCCATTTATATATATAGCCAAAATCTAATCTCGTCTACATATGAATGTAAGGAATACGAAAACACACGCACACGCGCGCACACATATATACAGGATGTTATATTTTAATGGACCCAGCAAATATCTCGCTTATTTATTAAGTTAGTAATTTCTTTCATATAACATGATTTATACAGCAACAAGTAAGCTACTTGATGACGGATGTACATTCATGATATCACTTCCGGTTTATTAGTAATTAAAATCAACTTTGAAATTTCAAATGGAACATACTATATTTTTTTACAAATTTGAAAAGTACATCAAATTTTCTTTACAATCATGTAAATTAATACATGTTACATTATTAAAAAGTAAAATGTCCATTGAAATATAACACCCTGTATATCCTCGTAAAAATAATAAAATTGCATTGTAACAACTCTAAAACGTGCTTATTCATTAAAAATTTACCACCAATTATTTTGACCAAAGACAATACTTTCCTTACCTAAAGGTGACGGAAGGTAAAAATTTAATATTAATATAATATTAAAATTGTAATTAGTTTGGCAATAGATTTGATACAATAGTAATATGTTTTTATTTGTTTCAGGTATGTCCCATTTCTTAATTCTTTGAACTCGTGGAATTCGTAAGTTATGATAATTATTTTTTATTTGTATTACTACTATTTTATTTATAACATTTTATCCAACACCAACTCATAGTATACTTGTGACTATGGTTATTTGAAATAACTAATATACAACATTACTTGTTATGCGTTTTTGTTTTCTAATAAAAATAAAAAGCAAGTTTAATGACAATTAGTAATTATGTACATAGATATCAAACAGAATTTTTCATTAAAAATTTCAAATTAGCTAAATTCACGTAGTTAGTTTGTCACCAGGAGTGTGGAATATATTTGTCGAGGAAAATAAACCGCATGGAATTAGAAAATCACTAAATTTAGAAAGAAAAATGATGATATCTGCTTGTCAAGGCCATAGCACAGTCACATGACTGCTCACGCCTTATTGTATTTAACATTTCTTGTATACCTACACCAAAAATTTACTTATATCTATTCTTTATATTACATTTTTTTACCTCTCGCTAAGAGAGGTATTGCATTCATGCTAAAAATCGCATATCCAGATTTTATTGAATAAGCACGTTTTAAGGTCCCTACAATCCAAATTTAACATTTTTACAATGATGTCTGTGTGTGTGTGTGTGTGTGTGTGTGTGTGTGTGTGTGTGTGTGTGTGTGTGTGTGTGTGGATGTTGGAAGGACGGTTACTCAAAAACTATAAGACTTAAAATTTGTTTAACAACGTATTTCCCAATCGGACATTCATGGGAAGATCTGAAAAGGTTTTGGTAATAATTGGACAACCGGAAGTAGAAGATTCTTGAAAAAAAATCTTCTAAATATTATTTTTTGAAAATTTTTCGTGGTAATATTAAAGAAAATTAAATTCTCTATCTGATACATTTAAATATTTTATTATATATTCCATAGATTTAGAGATAAAAGAAGTATAATATATAAAATAATCTGTTGTAATAAATTTGACAGCCGAAAGAATGCCATGAAAAATAGTTGATAATTTAAATTATTTGTAACTGACAGATAAATGTCAGTGTCAGAAATAATGAGTAATGAAAGAAAAATGTACTTGGAGAATCCCTTAGTTCTTGATCTGTGACTATTATGGAGATGACAAGTCTAGGTTGAAGGACTTAAATTTGTTTCAAACATTATGGGACAATGTACACCAGTACTATAGACTAGAGTAACTTTGAATTGCGAAAAAGCTATCAAATTCTTCTCAAGTAAGTTGTAAATATTGACAAAATTACACATCGATATAAGAATAATCGGAGTGCAATCTATCCGTCACTTTATTAAAGGGAATTAGTGTTATTTAGATATAACACGTATGAAAAAATAAAATGTAAAAGAAGATATGTAAGAATAGATGCACAATCCATATATACATTTTAGACCGCCCAAAATTAATGTTTTTACTAGAAGAATATGAAGAGAAAGTAAACAACGTTGTTCGAATTGAAAATTGCAGTTACCAGCCTAATATTTATATATGGTAAACTCTACTTTGTAACATAATTATGGTAAAATATCTTTATGTTGAGACATGCTATTATTGAATAATAAAGAAGTTTATACGTCATAGATTTATATGAATATATTATTTGTATTTATAAAAATATTCTTTGCTTTATGCATACAGCCAGGTAAAATATACGGCGAGAGGTTATGTGCTGGCCACATCAGATTTTTTATTTTTAAATTCATTCTAAAACATTGTCCTATTCTAATTTTTCGAAATGTTTCCAATTCATTGTCGGGATTGACAGTATTTTTTACGAGTATATGTAATATACCTATAATTTTAAATATTTAACTATTAATACAATAAGAAATAATATACCTATGTATGTACTTCCCAGAAATAAAATTCACCTCTGGATTTTTGACACTGACATTTTAATTTTTCAATTGGTTTCCATGACATTATTTGGGCTGTGAGATTTATTACAACAGGTTATTATATACCTTATATTTCTTTGTTTCTAAATCTATAAAAGATATAATAAAATATTTATATGTCTCAGGTAGAGAATTTACTCTTCTTTAATACAAGCAAAAACAAAAATTTTCAAAAAATAATATTTAGAATAATTTTTATAAGAATCTACTACTTCCGGTTGTCCAATTATTACCAAAACCTTTTCAGCTCCTCCCAATAATGTCCGTTTGGAAAAACGTAGTTGAACAGATATTAAGTATTATAGTTTTTGAGAAATTGACCTTCCAAACCCCCCCCCCCCCCCACACAGACAGCATCGTAAAAATATTAAAATCGGATTGTAGGGACCTTAAAACGTGCTTAATCATTAAAATCTATATATGCGATTTTTAGCATGAATCCAATACCTCTCTTAGCGAGAGGTAAAAAAATTATGACAAATAAAGAATATATAGTTTGCATGTGACATATATTATTATTAGATTTTAAAATCCCATGTATATTACTTGCAAACTACATTATTATACTATACGATTTGCCAGTAACAAATACGAGTATTTTATACTCGTATATGACGAACGTCGTTTGAGAAGCTTATTCAGCAGAGAAGTTAGTAGTGCAGCAGCATAAAAGACCGTTTCTCTGAAGCAAAATATTATTTTCTCCATTTATCCTGATATAAAATGCTGTTTGTATCCAAGGTAGTAGCGGATATTTACATATATTTCCGAACGCCATGCAAATGTCAAATAACCGTCCACTTTGTTGCATAGAAACAACCTTTACGGAAACAACACATTTTACACCGTAAATAATTTATGTGTCAACGTACATACGAGAAGCTCTATATTCACTTTGGTATTTTTCCGAAGTTATAAAGAAAATAAGTTTGGCGAGAAGTTAGCGAAGTATCGAATGAATTTTCTGTGAAAAATGAATGTATAAATTCAACTTTTTCGTAACTAGTAAAAACAAATATTAAAATCTCGTTTATTTGAAATTTACTTCTTTTGTTCTCTGTTTTGATGTCTGTTGATAAAGGGTAATTTATTTTTCTTTAATTAATTTGTCTTTTAAACGTCGTCTTGACACTTTTTCATCATGAGAAAAAGGGATATTGTCACAAAATAAATTAAAAGTGAGTAAAAATTATTTATCATACCTACATAATATCATCATTATCAGTGGCACAATAGCTTTAGTTGGACCTTGATTTTTCTTAACCGATTTGTACTACTGCATTGAGAATAACCGGATATTTTATATAAATTTGGATTTCATCAGCAAAAAATTAATGGTTAGTCCTGTGACTAGTTTTAATTCTTATAAAAATTCAATGTAATTTATTAATTTAAAAAAAAAATATATCGAATTTATTGGTATTCATGTTATTGATTTGTAAAAAATAATTACTCTTTTTCTATTGAAGAACTGAAGAACAGAATACGCAATTTTCTGTGTAAAGAATTGACAGAATCGAGCTTAATAGGCGATGAGAAATAAGATCGCAGCGCCAAAGTGGAACTAATATTAATGGGGTAATTTGACATTTACTAATTGTATTTATGCATTGTATAATATTTAGAGATATTACATATGTAAACGTAAATATTATAAACATAATAGATAACACTTGTGTTTATACAATCAAGAAAATGTCACGTGTATAATTTATCCCGTCAACTATACTTCCGCAAAATACCACAAGATGTCATATTGCTTATTTACCATCGCCTATACTGTTATAAGTAAATTAAGAAGACCTACTTTAAAATGTATTACTGTGAATAGGGGACATGTTGAATAAATATTTTGTTATATGTAAATTTATTATTTCATACTAACAATATCATGAAAAAAATCTGATGTGATCAATACAATACCTCCCGCCATTTAATTTTTATTAATTTAAATACATATCTATAAGGTTTCGTGGCCGCGTGTCTGTTGTCTGGTCGCGAATCTGGGGAACCGGATTCAATCCCGATCAACACGGGCCACCATATCTGCTTGCCAAAGTAAGCAGTCACGTCACTACACGCGTCCTATAAATAAATTTCCTTGCAAAGGATCCTATAATTCCAGTAAAATTATTTCATAAACAAACTACGAAAATTGCACTTCAGACTTGAGACTGACATCTTCTTTGCTTTAGTTTTTCCCATTCGTTAGGGGTCGCTATTTTTTATTTTCGTCTTCCTCTCATTTCCGTTTTACGTATCGTTTTCATTCAGTTCCTTTTCTCTCAAGTGTTCCGCAATAGAGTCCTTATATTTGATCTTCCTCTGTTTCTTCAACGTTCTATTACTAAGCTAATCATTCTTCTTCCAATATATTCTTCATCTCTCCTCATGACATGTTCAAACCAATGTATTGGTCTCTTGTATCTTTCTAGAGACTTTTAACACTAGAATTATTTCAGTTATTCTTTCATTCCTTACCGTATCTTTCCGTGTCTTCCTCAACATCTATCTCAACATCATCATCTCTGCCACATTTTTTTACTTTTACATCTGTCAATTTGAATTATCTGAATATATTAGCAGCTTCCATGGTTAGCATAGCTAGCTGATTTATGAAATTTAATATCTTTATAATTCTTTAACTATATATCTGTTGAATATGAAGTATAAAATGCAATCAAATCGTATAGAGAATAATATATTATTTACGTTATAATAATATTTAACTTAGTAAAGTTTTTTCAAGAAAAACTGTTAAAATGTTCAAATGAGCGTACACAGGTTGACCAATTATAACCAAAATCTAATCATCTCTTCTTTTAATGAATACGAAAAATTTATAATTTTTGGAATCGTGGTATTGAAATATCTTCAATACCACGACCCGAAACTTTCGTCACACACACTCAGGCATAAACACACACACACACACACACACACACACATACATTCAGACATTATCGTAAAAATGGTAAAATCGTATTACATGGACTCTAAAACGTGCTTATTCACTAAAAATTCATTACTGAATTTTTTGACCAAAGACAATACCTTCTTTATCTAAGAGAACGGAAGGTAATTAATTAATAATAATAATATTAATACATTACAAAAAGTCATCCACTATATTTATTAATAATTTTTCATTATTATTGGTGTTTCAACATTTCTTTTTAAATTATAAATAATCACAAATATCAGAAATATGATTTGCTTTATTTAAATTAAAATTTCCTGTATTTTTATAATGTTCGTATCCATGATCGATTTAGCAATCAAGTGGAGCCTAGGCTGGTATAACAATTACTCGCGTGATCTGGGCACCTATTCATTAAACGTTCGGCATCGGCTATCGGCAGTGCTACTCTCAGCAGTGGTGGAGTGATGGAGCAAAAACTTTCCACTTGGGGTTGTTTTTGTGGCATATCGGTGGTGAGAACCTTTCAGCTTCAGTTTCAGCGTCAGCTCTCAGTTTCATCCAATCATCCGTGATTTCAGCTTTAAACAGTCAAAGTCAAGAGCATCGTTTATAAAGAAGCCAAAATTTATGAAAGTTAATTTTGTTAAATTGAATATAATTAAGATTCAAAGAATTATTTTTTAACATGGCTAAGCCCCAAGTATATAGAAGAACAGATCACAAAACAAAATAAGTTAGTACAGTAGCAGTATAAATAAAAAGTGCTTATATACTAATGTAATACATAGTTAAACATTATACAGAATATTTCCGTTAAAACAACCTGCGCTTTTTGGGCGAAGTAATGACTTTAGAGAAAAATGTTTTTTACAAGAAATGATCAAGAATAATGGAGTAAATTGTCATTGTCAGTAATAAAAAATCGAAAATTCAAGCAGTGGTTCCCCAATAGTAAACTTGCGTACATACATATATTATTTCTTATCCTTCAGAAATACTGTTAATCCCGGAAATGAATTGGAAACATCTCGAAAAATTAGTAGAGTAGGACAAAATTTCTTAAAAGTATGAATTTAAATTTTAAAAATCTATATATAAAGAATAGATATAAGTATAATTTTTGGTGTAGAGTGTAGGTATACAAGAAATGTTAAATACAATTGGGCGCGAGCAGTCATGTGACTTTGTTAGCCTTGACAAGTAGTTATGGGGGCCCGTGTCAGAATGATAGCTAATAATTATGTACATAGATGTCAAATATCATAATTTTTCATTCTAAATTTCGTGATTTTCTAATTCCATATAGTTTATTTTCCTAGACAAGTAAAGTCCACACCCCTGGTGACAAATTAATCACGTGAACTTATAAATTCTTGAAATTTTCAATGAAAAAATGTGACATTTGCATCTATGTACATAATTACTAGTTGTTATTCTCACGCGGGCCCCCATATCTGCTTGTTAAGGCCAACAAAGTCACATGACTGCTCGCGGCCTATAGTTATGTAATCAAAAACAGAAGTGGCGAGAAGTATCGTGCGGGCCCCAACAGATTTTTAATGTTTAATATCATTTTTCTCAAAATAATTGTCATACAACCCTGTACAATATTTATATCGTTGAAATCAGAAGAAAAATATCTAACAGACTAAAAAATTATATAAGGTACTATTTAAAAAAATATAATTTTGTTCTACCGTTTGAGAACCATTTTTTGAATTTTCGGTTTGTTATGAATGATAAATTAGCCTCTTGTTCTTTATAATTTTATGTATAAAATATTTTTTCTCTGAAATCATTAATTCGCCCAAAAATGCACTGTATGTTTTAAAGGAAACATCCTGTATAATATATGCATTATACATTTTTTCTATTTATTTAAGTTTATATTAAACATGTCAGGAAAGAGATCAATTTTAGAGATTTTACATTATAAATATTTGGTAAACCATTTTAATGCTGAATTTATTACCGAGTTGTTAATTTAAACAAAAAAGTTAAATGTACGAAACGACGTCTATTTTCCAGTGACATATATATATATATATATATATATATATATATATATATATATATATATATATATATATATATATATATATATATATATATATATGGTAGTAAATGAAAAATATTTGCAAAATTTTGTCTGCATATATTCAATTTTGTTTATGTAAAGTAGAATATTGCGGATTCCGAACAACTAAAAATTCTAACTGACTCCTTACAAGAGCAAAATATAGTTCCAATAGTGTTTCAGATGAAATTGAAATTTTGACATGATCTAATTAGGAAACCAAGTTTACTGTGAAATATGAATCCAAGATCCTTTATTTCATTGACTTTGATAATTATCGCACCTGATATATTATAGGGATAATGTTCGAAGGTTGTATTTATTATATTAATTGTTAAATTGATGCATTGGAAAGAAATAAATATCTATTTATCATTTTCTTTAGAAAAGTCTCCTCCAATACATATTTGAAATATATTTTTTTCTTTTACATTCATTTAAAACAATCGCCATCATTAAAGCCATTAACAAAACCAATTCAAAGCAACAATAAAAATATCAGTTGTAATCTCTGGTCTTGGTTTTTGTTGAGTTGCCAACTGGACAGTAATTCCGGTATATAATGTAGCGTTAATCGCGATACCCGTGGCAAAATACGTAAATAACAAAAGCAGTTAGACTGGAAAAGGTATCAGAGCCATATACTTTTTGCGCACATGTGAAGCGATAACACGCCCGTGTTTAAGGGAGCTTAATATTGTGATATTTTAAAAAAGGACGAATTTTTATTGAATCAAATAAATTTTAATATTATAAACATAACTGTAATAATAAACTCTTATAGTAAAGCCCTTCACTATTTTTTTTTTCTGAAACTTTCTGTAAATTGAAAGCGATCTGTATGTAGGAAGGTGTTAACAATTTCTCGAAATCTCAGTCAAACAGTATTTATTCTTAAAACACCGACGTTTCGGTGCACATTTGCATTTTCTTCAGAGTCTATAAAAAGTAATACAACAAAATAGAACATACAAAATAACATGGAAATCAAAATCTTACAGATTGTTACATATCATGTGCACAAAAATGTTCGTATTAAACATTCAGTTTTTACACAAAAAATTCGAAGAGCACACACACATTCATTTTCTCTCAAAATTGACAGCAAAATAATTCGGAAAATAGCCGGAAATATCGTGCGAAAAGATTCTTGGTGACATCATCGAAACGGACTATTGGTCGTCTGTACACCAATGATTATGTAGCATTATTGTAGGAATTTAAATAAAATGTAAGAAATTTAATTGAATCTCAATTTAGCCTGTAATTTGCTTTTTTACCTCTTGCTAAAAGAGGTATTGGATTCATGCTAATAATTGCATATCCAGATTTTAATAAATAAGCACGTTTTAAGGTCCATACAATCCGATTTTATTATTTTTACGATGATGCCTGTGTGTGTGTGTGTGTGTGTGTGTGTGTGTGTGTGTGTGTGTGTGTGTGTGTGTGTGTGTGTGTGGATGTTGGAACGACGATTTCTCAAAATCTATAATACTTATAGTATGTTCGAAAATTGAACCACGACGGTACCGGTAAAAATTTTCAGGTTACCGGCATTATTTTCGAACGTGGTAACTGAAATGTGTGGTAAAACGCCGGAACCGTGCTCAGAGCACGATTTTTGTGATAATTTATAGTCTAATCTAACTTTTGAAGTATACACACGTTGTTCTTTGACATCATTTAAAGGTAAATAAATAAATAAATAAATAAATAAATAAATAAATAAATAAATAAATAAATAAATAAATAAATAAATAAATAAATAAATAAATAAATAAATAAATAAATAAATAAATAAATAAATAAATAAATAAATAAATAAATAAATAAATAAATAAATAAATAAATAAATAAATAAATAAATAAATAAATAAATAAATAAATAAATAAATAAATAAATAAATAAATAAATAAATAAATAAATAAATAAATAAATAAATAAATAAATAAATAAATAAATAAATAAATAAATAAATAAATAAATAAATAAATAAATAAATAAATAAATAAATAAATAAATATTTCATCACGGCATATCACCCATTGCTGAGTGTGCCAATCTGCTTCATACACAGATATCGGTAATGATGGAATATTTGTACCGTGCGGGCGTTTACCAGGCGTCACCTCACGGATACTCATTAAAAACAACTGAGTACTGTACATGGTAGAAAAAACAAATAGTATCCAACAAAAATACCCTGCGATGCAAACCAAAATGATCTTGACAGTTATTAATAACCATGAATACCAATGCGTTCGACTGCTTACCGCGAAAACCGTAACCTTTCAGTTACCGTGTAAAATGATCACGATAACTGCGGTTGAATTTTCGAACATACTATTAATATCTGTTTAACTACGTATTTCTCAATCGGATATTACTGGGAAGAGCTTAATAATATTTTGGTAATAATTAAACAACCGGAAGTACCAGATTCTTAAAAAAAATCTAAATATTTTTTGAAAATTTCTATTCTTGCAAATATTAAAAGAGAGTAAATTCTCTATCTGATACATATAAATACTTTATTATATCTTTTATACATTTAGAGATAAGAAATATAAGTTATATAATAATCTGTTGTAATAAATCTCACAGCCCAAATGATGTCATGAAAATTATTTAAAAAATTTAAATGTCAAAAATCCAGAGACATTACTGAAGTACATATATTATATTATTTCTTATTGTATTAATAGTTAAATATTTAAAATTATAGGTGTACTACCCTTCAAAAATACTGTCAACCCCGACAATGAATTGGAAACATTTCGAAAAATTAAAAGAGTAGGACAAAATTTCTTCATAGAATGAATTTAAAATTAAAATATCTAATTATAAAGCATACATATAAGTAGAATTTTTAGTGTAGAGTGTAGGTATACAACAAATGTTAAATATAATGGGGCGCGAGCAGATATGTGAATAACGGTTAGTCGTCCCAACGTATGTTGCTTTGCAGTTTTCAGTGGAGCAATGAACTTTATAAATCACGTTTGATTTGTCGTTCTTGTCCACTGGGTCTTTAAATCTTCTGTAAAGCATGCATATTGTCGAAATTGACTTACGTGCAATGTCAACGTTCAATTTATTCCTTAACATCGTCGGTGTTGTAAGAATAAATGCTGTTTGACTCAGATTTCGAATAAATGTTAACACCTTACATCATAGTCGAGAAATTTCCCACATTGTAGTTATAAAGTCTTAAGTATCATTCGTTAAGTCAAACAATAAGTTTTTAATATTTTTTGACGTAGATGTTAAGCTCATTTTATGCTTAACAATGAAGTTCGCTAATAATAATTGAAGAGCTTCTGGCAAAACCACCTTAGTTCATTATTTTTAATTTGGGATAATCAAAAAATAACTTCCTACTTTCTTTACCCTTAAAGATTTTTGTAATTCAATTTAACTCGAGTTCAAGATTAAATATTAAAAAATCTGATGTGACCAACACAATACCTCCCGCCATATCATTTTTATTATTTTAAATTCATACAATCTGGGGAACCCGATTCGATCCCGATCAACGCTAAATATTTCAATTTTAAATAGCACAAAATTATCCCCTGTGTTGCACTCTCCAGGCCAGGATTGAGGTGACGCTTGGTAAACGCCCGTACGATATAAATATGTCACTATCATTACCGAAAAACCATATAACAACGTTATAACAGCTAAACTGATTTTTTGACATTCTTAAAATGACATTTAAATTTGATATCTGCTGGTTCGTAGTTTACTATATTAATACAAGACCGGGAAACAAATTTTGTTTCAAAATCTGCTCAAAAACTGTTCTAAAACCGGTAATGAGGGCGTGATTTATACCTGCTGTCATTTAAATGTCATTTTGAGAGTGTCAAAAAATCAATTTAGCAGTTCTAACGTTGTTATACAGTTTTTCACAAATATAAATGAATAAAACATACTTGAAATGCAAATGTAAGTAATATTTTTATCTATATATTATATTAGTTTTACCCCTTCCCCGTGACGTAAACATACAGTGTTGCCGCTGCTTCTCTCCCTCGAGTTTTTCTGTCGTGGAGTACATTATTTTACACTACGATTACTCTGAAACTTTATGTCAGATCGCTTTCATCGTTTGACATAACATTCGAAACATTAAACTACTACACAATAGTTTTTTATTAAAATCTATAGAAGCAAAATGATGCTATTAATCAAAACGTTGGTTTTGGTAGCATTGGCCCTAGGCTTCACGTGTTCAAATGTCTGACTTTCCAGGCGAATAGCTCATTTTCTGTACGTCAGAAGTTTATAAAAAATTAACTGTGTATGTATTAGGTCATTGTTAACACATAGTTAAATTTTTATGAACATATATAGAAACTCGATTTACTGGTGAACTACCTGAAAATGTAATAACTTGTGACTAAGATTTTTTTTATGAGAAACAATTTCACCAAACTGTTCCTTGAAAATAGATATCCTTGTATACAACTCAAATTTACAAATTTGGATTATAGTTATGACAGTCACACAAATTGATCTTATTCAACAATAAATATATAAATATGTTTAAAATAACTTTTAAATATGCGTATATAATAATCAGATATTATTAGTTTGGTATATATTCCAATGACATTTTGAAGACCCCTGTTCTCTATCATATCAACAATCCTCGACGCCGAATAATAACCGAGTTTAGAACTGAATAGCTCCAATTTGCCGCAAGAGTCGTGAACACTACTTAACATTTGATTTAAACTTCATGTAAATCAGTTGTTAATGCCTGAATCCCGATCCTCTCACGTTCTAAGCACCTCAACAAAGCTTCCGCACCTCTACATCAACATGAGACTGTGACTATCCCAACAGTGAAGTAAAGACACCGTGATACGTGGTATTGATCACTGCAAATTGAATTACTCCGTGTTTACTAATTAAGCGCGGGAAAATATGATTTTCTAATTACGCATACGGATGCGAGGTAACTATGTTACAGTGTTTTATGGCTAGTTTCATGACCTACTGGGATTGCAAGTTTTATGCAGCTTGAATAGTTCCGAAAATGAGACAGTTCTGCTTTCAAAATACCAATTATTTGTTTGAACACAATTTTCATTTTCTCGACAGTATTTGAATATCTCAGTAACATTCAACTGGAAGAATAGCAAAGGGTGAGTGATTAATAAGGCCGCATGGCCGCGCGCCCCTCTATATTAAAAATCTGTTGTGGCCAGCACAATACCTCTCGCCAGTCATGTTACATTGTTGGCCTTGAAAAGCAGATGTGGGGGCCCGTTACAGAATGATAATTAGTAATTATGTACATAGATGTCAAATGTCAGAATTTTTCATTAAAAATTTCAAGATTTTCTAAATTCACGTAGTTAATTTGTCACCAGGAGTATAGAATTTACTTGTCGAGAAAAATAAACCACATTGAATTGGAAAATCCCCCCATAACTGCTTGTCAAGGCCAACAAAGTCACATGACTGCTCACGCCCTATTGTATTTAACATTTCTTGTATACCTACACTCTGCACCAACAATTCTACTTATATCTATTCCTTATATTTAGATTGTTTAATTTTAAATCCATTTTATGAAGAAATTTCGTCCTCTTCTAATTTTTCGAAATGTTTCCAATTCATTGTCAGGATTGACAGTATTTTTGAAGGGTATATGTAATATACCTATAATTTTAAATATTTAACTATTAATACAATAAGAAATAAAATGTATGTACTTCCCAGAAAAAATCTTCAGTAATGTCTCCGGATTTCTGACACTGACATTTACCTGTCAGTTACAAACATATTAAATTTTCAACTATTTTCATGCCATTCTTTTGGCTGTAAAATTTATTATAACAGATTATTTTATTATATTTCTTTTATCTCTAAATCTATAGAATATATAATAAAATATGTAAATATATCAGATAGAGAATATAATTTCAATTAATATTATTACCAAGATAAAAATTCAAAAAATATTATTTAGAGGATTTTTTTTCAAGAATCTTCTACTTCCAGTTGTCCAATTTTTACCAAAACCTTTTCAGATCTTCCCATGAATGTCCCATTGGGAAATACGTAGTTAAACCAATATAAAGTCTTATAGTTTTTGAGTAATCGTCCTTCCAACATCCTACATACATACACACACACACACACACATACATACATACATCAACACACACACAGACATTATCGTAAAAATGTTAAAATCGGATTGTAGGGTCCTTAAAACGTGCTTATTCAATAAAATCTGAATATGCGATTTTTAGCATGAATCCAACACATCTCTTAGCGAGAGGTAAAAGTATAAATATAAAGAACAGGTATAAGTAGAATTTGTGGTGTAGAGTGTAGGTATAGAAGAAATATTAAATACAATACTTATGTACTCAAAAACGGAAGTGGCGAGAGGTATTGTGCTGGCCACAACAGATTTATTTTTTTATTTGCATTACCTATAAATTCTAAAGAGTTGCAGCAATAAAATGCAAGTATGCAGAAGTTTTCATTGTCAGTACTTTCCTTTCTACACTTGTAACATAATTTTTAAAGTTAGTTTCTAAGAAACTTTTGTCTCCAGTTCTGTAGTTTTCAAAAGAATGATATTAACGTCGAGTCGCGAGTATTTCACTGTAAAAATAATTTGAAACTAAACAATAATGACGTGAAACCCATTCCTGAGAAAAAAGAACCACATATATTTTGAAAGTTGTAACAGAACGTATTATAAAATTTCAGAAAAGTTATAATTACTTTCTTCATCATTCTGCACTTTTAATTATTAATTTGAAACTAGGAACAAGTGAAGTGACCTATTTCAGTGCCTACTTCACGTTTTAAATTAAAATGAATATATCTCGTTACCTGATCTTTACTCTTGTTTCACTGTTTTAATATTTAAATGCTAAATGTACTATGAACATTTACTTGATTTTCATTAAACTAAAATATTTCATGAACTTGAAATACGAGACGTTATCTCTAGAGTTCCATCGCTATATTTTAATATTTTAAATTAAAACCAAACATGAAATAATATTTCAAAATTATTTTTAAATAAATATAGTAATGTTTTACCACTGATTTTTATTCATTGTTGGATATGTTATTCTGTTTCTCATAGATTTTGATTAAAAAATACTAATACCATAAGGTTTTTTAAGGCGAAATTTGAAATCATTTTGGCGTCGGTCGGGATCGAACATAGGTCTCCAGATTCGCGACCAGACACTCAGGCACACCGTTACGCGACCCCTATATTAATAATATTCACTTCAGTGTTTCTTAAAGTCTGGTCCGCGGAGCCCTGGGAGTCCCGGAGTCCTTTTAAATTAATTTTTTATTTACCAGACTAAGTTAAAACTATTTTTAAAAATCTGATGTGGCCAGCCTTCCATCAATCCTATATATTATGTACAAAATTATTTCATTCACAAACTATGCAAATTATACTTGTCACTGACTTCTTCTTCTTCTTTAGCTATTCCCATTCGTTAGGGGACGCTATAGTTTATTTTCTTCTTCCACTCATTTCTGTTTTGCGTGTCGTCTTCATTTAGTACATAGACACATTTCGGAAGATTATGTTGTTTATAGAATTTGATAAGATGAATTAATTTTTCAAATAAAAGATAAAAAAATCTCATGTGGACACCACACGACTTCCTTGTACGATTATTAAACTATACATATTTTTTTAATAAATAAATTACATAATATTAATTTTAACTTCAAAACAGTAAGATATATAGCGACCATAATCTAACCCAGTTCTTTTTAAAGAGAGTTTTGATTACAACAAAGAAATATTTGATTACAACAATGAATATGACTAATTTCACAATTAAAATATAATATTTGTTATTGTACGAATCATAAAATTGCACGTATTTAACGTTATTTGACATGAACATTTTTTTTATGTTTTTGTCCTAATCCATAGCAAGCTTTATTACAAAAACAAAAAAGTATATAATTTTTAAATTTACATATCTTGTTTATACAAAGGGCTAATTTAATAATACTTGATGTGCTAGACGCATAAAGTAATTCTCTAAAACTTTTATTTGAAGCATTTATTTCTAAAATCAAAATAAAATCATTTTATTCAAGAAAAACTGTTAACAACTTCAAGTAATGTACCACTTCCGGTTAGCCTATTTTAACCAAAATTTATTATGTTATTTCGATTGACATAAAAGTCTTGTATACCAAATTTGAAAAGTTTTGGATTATATTTTAAAACAATTTTTCATTAAAATCTATTATAGGCTTCATGTAAAGTACCACTTCTGGAAATTGTGTAATAACCAGAAAGGGAGGTGCACAACTAGATAGTTATAGGAGTCCTAAATACAAAATTTCAACTTTCTACGGCTTACCGTTTTTGAGTTATGCGAGATACGTATGTACGGACGCACATACGTACGTACAGACGTCACGACGAAATTAGTCAAAATGGATTCAGGGATGATCAAAATGGATATTTCCGCTGAAATCTGAAAACCGAAATTTTTCGCGATTACAATACTTCCTTTACTTACGTACAAGGAAGTAAACATCTGTTGTGGCCAGCACAATACCTTCCGTCAATTTTCTCGCAAAAGAAATTTCCAGTAAAATTATTTCATAAACAAACTATGCAAATTGCACTTGACACTGACATCTTCTTCTTCTTCTTTAGGTTTACCCATTCGTTACGAGCCGCTATTATTTATTTTCTTCTTCCACCCATTTCTGTTTTGCGTGCCGTTCTTATTTAGTTCCTTTTCACTCAAGTCTTCCGCAATACAGTCCTTCCATCTTATTTTTGGTCTTCCTCTGTTTCTTCAACCTTCTAGTACTAAGCTATTCATTCTTCCAATATATTCTTCATCTCTCCTCACGGCGAGTTATACATAGAATGAAAGGGGTGGGGGGTGTTGGGGGTCCACCGTAAACTTTTCAAAAAGTCTTCAAAAGGAAAGTTTGAGAAACGCTGTCCGATTTGATAAATGTCACCATTTATATTTATTATGATATTAAAAATTCAGGAAATTACCCTGATGTTAAATAATAAATAAAAACGACGCAGCCATAATATTTGAATGGCATTATGATAATTCACCGTATAGTCCGTCGACTATCGTCTGTAACAACAGAAGCGCCACCGTAGACTAAACATGGCCTAGGGAATATGGAAATCATGTGATTACACTAAGAGCCGATGAATCAAAAGAAGCATCGCCTAGATTGGAATAATGACATCATAAACATAATTTAAACATGAAAACAAACAGACATTTTCTAGAATAAAAATCATTTACTGAATTTGTACAAAATACACAGGATTGACGGAAGGTATTGTGTTGGCCGCATCCGATTTTTTATTAGTTAAATAAAAATATTAACTTCACGGATGAAAATTCAATGTTGACTGTAGAATTTTCAGGTAATATGTCATTCATCTGTCAGTATTGTAAACAGTTGTACTACCTCTGGAAAACGAAAAGCGCCAAAAAAGTACGTTTATAGATCTTCATAACGACGTGTTTTCAATCCGTTTATAGACTCATAGGCTGGTACCACAAGCCTGGTTTTAACTAAAACGCTGTTTTAAGAAATGTCAAATTCAAATTTCAATATTTAATTTCACCCTTACGTTTAAAGAGCGATTTTTTTAAAAATATTTGTTTGAATATAAACTATTTTCTACTTTAAATCATATTTTGACGAATTTAATATTATTTATTATTAATATTAAATAATGAAATTTGACATTTCTTAAAACATCGTTTTAGTTAAAACAAGGCTTGTGGTACCATCCATAGCGACACCGAAATAGAAAAACAATATTAATGATAAATAAACTAATATATATTAAATAAATAGTTCTTCCATACGAATCAGAAGAAATAAATATACACTAATACAATCTTTGGCAAAAAAATGCTATTGATACTGGTTACTTAAGTGTTGAAATCCATTGTTGCAATCACAATATTTTATCATCTATATTTAATTATTAAAGCTGTTAAAAACACCAGGCGAAATACAAACTATAGCCTCTGTATACACAGTAAAAGATTTAAGTGAAACAATTTCCTGGGATTCAGCCCCTTTAATAATTTCAAACTCGACCGTTTCGACCCATGGAAACATGGAAACAGTCTTCATATAAAAAAATCTGATGTGGCCAGCACAATACCTTCCGTCAATCCTGTGTATTATGTATAAATTCCATACATACATTTTCTTGCAAAAGATTTTAAATTCCCAGTAAAATTATTTCATAAACAAACTATGCATATTGCACTTTATTTTACAGATAATAATGATTATTGTTTTAATTTTCTATATTATTATTTTTTAATTATTCCTTATTAATTTCAAACAATTAATTAATAATAAATAAATAATGACGCAATAGGTGTCCACAAATATGTGTACAAAGTTTTATAAACAGTTTTAATGTAAACAAATATTCAAAATATTCTAATTTCCCATGTTAAACGAATTTCGAACGCCAGTCGGTATTATTTCATTAACTTCTTGATCGATAAAAATATATGGTCACTAACGAAATCTACTGAATACAAAATCTCATACCTAAAGTATTTTAAAACAATTTAACCAGTCCGCTATTGTTTTAAATTTGTTGCGCTTTATTTCAGATAAACAATTAATTACAATATTTGTTGCAAACTTCCCGTCTTTCGATATATAGATTTTCCCTTCTTGTTCCCTTGCCTTAGTTTGATTGAATGGCATGCTTGGGTTCTTTGTCACTAAGGGCGCATTCTGCCAGTCCACTCTATTATCTAGCCGGTGTTAACAAAGGCTGTATTTTTTCCCTCAAAGAGTGTTTTTGCGGCCCCTTCCACTTGCCCCACACTCGCCGCTAATGACTCGACCATTAATGACAGATACCTCGAGTCGGACTACGCCAAGCTCTCCCGCAACACGAGATGAAGACTGGTTAAGGAACAAACAAAAAATAATCACCGTTTGACTTGTTGACTGTTTTTGCATTTGTTTTTCTAATGGATTGTGACAATGGGTGTAGGATTAGTGCACTAGTTGTACGAGCAAAGTTTTATAGTTGTTAAGTAGGAACGGAAAAAGTTGAATAGATTAAGTAATGGAGTGCGGATCGAAAAACATAAGTTTGAGATTAGTTTAGGCAAAATAATATTGTAACAACTATAGAGAAGCAAAATTATGTTACGACCTAGTGCACTAATGGCCGGTTACATCACGATCACTTAAATGCTAAGGGTTCCTTAATATTCTTAAGTGGTCCTTAAAAATAAAATTTCGTTGTACCAGTCAAATTTCTATACTTATACTGTATTAAGTAGTCCTTAACTTAAATATCCGTTATTGGCCACTTAACGCTTTCTGTAAATATATTTAATAGTTGGAAAGAAATATACAGGCTGTTATATTTTAATGGACCCAGCAAATATCTCGCTTATTTATTAAGTTAGTAATTTCTTTCATATAACATGATTTATACAGCAAAATGTATGCGACTTGATAACGGATGTACATTCATGATATCACTTCCGGTTATTATTAATTAATATCAACTTTAAAATTTCAAATGGAACATACTATATTTTTTTACAAATTTGAAAAGTACATCAGATTTGCTTTACAATCATGTAAAATAATACATATGTTACATTATTAAAAAGTAAAATGGCGGTCACTTTTTTATACACCTAGTCGAAAAGAAAATAGTGAGCCATGACTATGGCTTGCAATAAAACAATAAACTAAAACAATTGTAACACGGTAAATGTCAACCTATAAGCACTGAGTGTATAAAAAAGTACCCACCATTTTTCTTTTTAATTATGTAACATATGGATTATTTTACACGATTGTAAAGGAAATTTGATGTACTTTTCAAATTTGTAACAAAATATGGTATATTCCATTTGAAAGTTCAAAGTATTAATTACTAATAAAGTAGAAGTGGTACATCCGTCATCAAGTAGCTTGCATGTTGCTGTATAAATCATGTTATATGAAAGAAATAAATTACTAAGTTAATAAATAAGCGAGATATTTGCTGGGTCCATTAAAATATAACACCCTGTATATATATATATATATATATATATATATATATATATATATATATATATATATATATATATATATATATATATACAGGGTGGTGACCGGCACAGCCGAACATAAGACTTTAATATGTAAAATCAGACTTTCCTAATTTCCTGCTTTCCTAATTATTTTAGGTTATTTGAAAAAACAAAAGAGAGGACGAGAAAAATAAACAAAAATTGGGATGAAGAAGGCGCTGATGAAGAAAAGAGCTACAATGCAAGAAGCAAAAATTTATGCAAGAAACAGAAAGCAGTGAAAAAAGTATATGTAATGTGCACTGATAAAGACTCACAACATTATATTAAAAATATAAATAGATAATAAAAAATCTGATGTGACCAACACAGTACCTCTCGCCATTTACCTATGTGTATAATTTTTATATTACTTTATAAATTTATCCATACAATATATAGAAAAAGTATTAAAGTAAACTTGTAGAAAATGGAATAATCTTTAATTTTTATAATAATAACAAATTGAGAAAAAATTACATTTAAAGGTATTTTTTGAAGAAAAACTATCTTCAAGTAAACTGCCATTTCCAGAATTCCGATTGCCACCAAATCAGATATTTCCATATTAGAATAAGGTAGAAATACATGGTTTCAAAACTTTCTGAATGATAGTATTTGAGTTAGAGTGTAAACAGGATCCACACACACATACGAGTACACATAGACATCATCGTGAAAATTGGATTGTAGGGACCTTAAAACGTGGTCATTTACCAAAATCTCGATATGCGATTTTTAGCACGATCCCTATACCTCCCTTACCAAGGGTAGCGGGAGGTAATAAAAAAATGAATATTTATTGAATACTATTTGCGGCAATATCTGACAGAAGTTGCAATATCGAAATTGATAGTATGTGCTCCACCTGATAATATCATCTCTGGAATATCTCATTTTGCGGCGGCGTAAAACGTGACAATTTGAAATGCATTTGAAACATTTCATCTGCAGCATGTGATGCGGGTATAAATAGTTCGCAATTTCATATTCCCAGTGCTCGTCTTGCACTTTACTGCCTTTGCATGAATACCTCACCGCCCGAGTTACGACCGCTGTAAACAATACCCATCATTCGACACTCTGCGTAAAATGCCAATAACGAATTATACTCATGTTTTGTTACTCAGATTACACTTATTCGGAGTTATAATTTCGTGAGAATTATTATCTTGTTTATCTATAATATTATGCACAGTAAACGGGAATAGGTCGTACTTAACACTAGAACAATATTGTTAATTCAACATAATGTCATGTCTGTTGTAGTACTACCATAGCATAATATAGCTCAAATATTATTATCTCTATAACAAACAGCTCACAGCCACAATGTAACATGAAAATTTGGACATTTTGCAAACCAATTTCTACCTCACAAAGGCACAAAGTCACAGATAGTATAGTTTTAAATTTTCAGTCCCAAAGTGATTTATTTCGAAACTAAATTTTAGGAATTAAAAATAACATAGTTTTTTTAATATTCGAAGGTTCAACGATAAAACTTTCATTTACAAATATAAGACTTAAAATTATAACCATCATAATTCAAAATAGAATCACTGTGTCGTGTCTCTCGTTTCATGAGTGTTACATACACTGTTGGACTTCCTTATTATGAATGTACGTTTTATTTGACTTTCATCATCAGGAAATAATAATGCACTTTCAGCGAAAATGAAAACAAAAATTCATTTGAAAATATCTCCGTCGCACAATATACTGATTTATCTCTATTGTAACGTATATTTAGTTGGGTGAAGTGTAAAACTCATGGCAATATTATTAATTAAAATAAATGTTTATTAAACGATAAATAATTAAGGTAAAGATAATAAAAATAGCTAACAATATGATTAAACAATTATAAAGCAATATTTATGTTACTATATTTATTTATATAACTATATTTATGTTCAAAACTCGTAGACTATTTATACAAACAACTGTTCATCTCACGATGCGTGTTGATATCATAATCCCTCGGCTGGCTTCCCTGACGTATTTATATAGCGCGGCGTCCTTTTTCTATAGCATTCGAGTACAAAGGGATCAGCCGACCATACTTAATTAAGCAGATCTAGACGTGTGTGTTTACCCAGCCTATGATTACGTCATCGCTTAGGTTTATAGAACGTTTGACCAGCGGCGGCGGTCACACACGGGCTAGACTCAGTGGCGAAGTTGAAAGCACGTTACACTATTTATCGATTCCTGTTTTTATTAACTATCAAAATAGGCTATTGCCAATGTGCCAGAAGCAGAGGGAAAACAACCAACTCTCGTATTTTATACAATTCTTCAGACATTAAACAAGTTTTGGTAAGCGTGTCAATTTTTGCATTGTGCAACGCGCTCTACTTTTCCGTGATGCATTTGTTTATTTTATTCAACCATAGGCGAGTAATGAAATTTATGACAAAACTTTGAAGAATTTTAACTCAATGTTCGCACGTGACCGTCAATACCCTTTATATTGTTTGATATAGTTTATTTAGAATTTAATTATATCCAAAAACTCAATAAAATAAATACTTTTATACAGTAAACTCAGTAGTTATTACTACATATTTCCATAAGTTACTAAATCCATCTCATTAAATTTTAGTTCCAAATTATGGCTAGATAAATTAAAATCCATCTTCATATTTTCAACAAACGAAGAGCAATCGCGAGCTTCGTGTTCGTATTAATGGTATTACCTCTAAACGTTATTATGCAACATCTGGTGTCCCACAAGGATCTAATTTAGGGCCATTACTATTTCTTCTCTTCATCAATAGCATCAACTGATATTACTCATCACTCCAACATCACTCCAGATGACTTGAAAATTTTCAGAATTATTAATAATGTTAATAATTGTGCTTTACTCCAAAATGATATTAATAATGTTCTTGATTGGTCTTTAGCCTCTAAGCTTCTATGTAATTTAGGTGAATGTAAAATTATGACCTACTCTCTAAAGCAAACAACTATACCATTTAACTATCAAATGAATAACACAATGTTGGAGCGAGTAACTATACTCAAAGATCTAGGATTTCTGTTCGATCCTAAACTTAGCTTTATTCCCCATTTTAATGATATTCGAAAAGCTTCTTACAGAAATCTTGGCTTCATAATTCGTAATACACAATCATTTCATAATTTACGGACCCTCAAATCTTTGTATTATTCATTTGTGCGTAGCAAGCTGGAATATGGATTACAAATTTGGAATCCTGTATATTATATCAAACATGTACAAGCTTTGGAGACTATACAGAAAAATTATAAGGTATTGTTGTACTAAATTTCACCATTGCCGCATTGATACGATTTGTAGTTACTCCAACTGTCTGATTGAGTTCTATGTTATTTCTTTGGACTGCCGTAGAAAAATTCAATCATGTTTATATCTATATAAACTTGTAAATACTCTAATTGATGATGCTCATTCGCTAGCTTGCTTAAATTTTAGCGTACCTCGCTTAAACTCTCGTCGCAAGTTAACCTTCACATTCAGCTAGAGTTTCACGGCTTGACTTGATATTCATGTTACTTGACTTCACTTGAAATCAAGCCAAGCTCAAGTCAAGTAATAGTAGCCGAAAGTCATGTCAAGTCAAGTAGTTACAATTTCAAGTACTTGAAAAATCAAGTAGTTATTGTTCAATAAAATGAAAAAATCAAGTAGTTATTTTTTTAATTACCAGAAAAAATTCTTCAAGACTACATTTCATTTTCATATAGTTCCCTATGTTTTATAACAATATCAATAATATACCTTGAAATATAGACTTTTATTCATAAAAATAAATCATACATTCAAATTTAAAAATAAAAAATCTGTTGTGGCCAGCACAATACCTTCCGTCATTCTCGTGTATAATGTATAAATTCCATAATTTTTCTTACAAATGATTCTAAATTTCCAGTAAAATTATTTCATAAACAAACTATTCAAATTGCACTTGACACTGGCATCTTCTTCTTCTTTAGCTTTTCCCATTCGTTAGGGGTCGCTATTTTTGCATGTCGTTCTCATTCAGTTCCTTTTCTCTCAAATCTTCCGCAATACAGTCCTTCCATCTTATCTTTGGTCTTCCTCTGTTTCTTTAACGTCCTATTACTAAACTATTCATTCTTGTACCAATATAATTCTTCATTTCTCCTCATGACATGTTCAAACCAATGTAATCGTCTTTCTTGTATCTTTCTAAAAACTTGTAACACTAGAGTTATTTTCTTACCGTATCTTTCCGTGTATTCCCCAATATCTACTTCAACATCCTCATATCTGCCACATTAATTTACTTTTTATTGATACTGACATCTGTCAATTTGAATTATATGAATATATTACTAATTCCTAAGTTTGGCATAGCTGGCTGAATTATAAAATTTAATTTCTTTAAAATTCTTTAACTCTGTATCTATTGAATATGAAGTATAAATTGTAATCAAATCGTATAGAGAATAATATATTCTTTAAGTTATAATAACGTTAAATGTCAATAAATCAAATTTAACTGTTAAATCTTCAAATGAGACTATTTCCGGTTGACCAATTATAACCAAAATCTAATCAGTTGGTCTTCTGGATATAAACTTGAGGAATACGAAAAAATTATAATTTTTGAAATCGTGGTATTGAAGTTATGGAATCCGAAACTTTTGTCACACACACACACACAGCACACAGACACACAGACACACATACATACAGACATCATCGTAAAAATGGTAAAATCGTATTATATGGACCCTAAAACGTGCTTATTCAGTAAAAAGTCATCATTGAATTTTTTGACTAAAGACAATACCTTCCTTACCTAAAGGTGACGGAAGGTAAAAAAAGATTTAAAAGTATAATACATGAATTAACAAACTATGTATTTATAGTATATGTATTATAGTGGACCTTAAAAGGGAGCAAGTCGAATTTTAACCGGGACGCCCCCTAAAGTGGTTCCAAATAAATAAATAAAAATATAATGGCTATGATTCCGCTTAATTTAAATATTTGATTGTGTTAAATATATACTAGAAACTAGAATGACCCCAGAATATGTGGACAAAATCTGAAGTCCCAATTATTATTCTTAATTCTATTGGAGTTAGCTTTTTGGGCTTTTGTGCGATATTTTAACCATCTATATTTAACTTAATAATAATGATTAGGACTTCAAATTTTGTCGACATATTCTAGTATATATTCCAATATTGAGTGAATTTTTAAAACCACTGCATAGATTTTAACTTGCAGTAGTGTAGTAGCATACACAGCTACGATTCTACTGATTCGCGTGTTTTCGTACATAATCGGTTCGTTATCAAGTAGCTTGAATTTTCTTGAAATTGCTTGATCAAGTCAAATAGTAACGATATAAAATCAAGTCATGTCAAGTAATGAATTTTTGAAAAGCTTGATTTTCAAGTCAAGTCAAGTAATTTACAAAAACATCAAGCTACTTGACTTGATGAAACTCTACATACAGCACCCCTAGAACTATCTACGAACTTCGATCTCCAATTAGACAGTTATATGCTACATTCAATACTCTGTCCATGTACAATAATAATCTTGACATTTTCAATGATGCTCAGACCGGGTTTGGAAAGAAAATTATGAACTATTTCTTGTCCGATCTTTCGCACTTGCATTAAGTTATTCTTAATATTGTCACTTTTCATTATCTCTAATTTGTCTTGTAACTACATTGTATTATTCTTGTTTTGGTAAATAATCCTTTTGTTCCTGTTGAGTGATTAATGATAAATAAATAAATCCATTGCATTAAATTTTAGTTCAAAATTATGGTTAGATAAATTAAGATCCACCTTCATATTTTCAAATAAGCGAAGATAAATCAACGCTTGACTTGCCTTTACAAATCCAGGTAGATTAAATTGAGTTGGAACTAAAACATTTTATGAAATTAATAAACAGAAATCTAAAAATACTCATATATTCTAAAGTTAAAACTACGTCTGTGCAAAACTTTAATTAAAACTTAATGTTTCTCCAGTTTTAGTTAATTTTAACTCATCAAAGAACTACAATTAATTACATTTCTTGTTCTTACGCTCCCAGTTCAGAATTGAAAATCAGCGTCCCGATAATCCACATCCACCTCCTTTCTAATTCAAGCAGCCCATTCGGCACACTCATTCGCTTTTCTCCCGCATTTGTGATGTAAATTAGTCTAATGAAAAATCGATGGTCGGCCAAGTTTTTGATGGCAACAAAACAGATCAATTACGCTCGCCAGGGGTGCGATCCAGTAGTGGAAAACCTGTAATAAAGTGTCTATCAGCGGTAGAAAATGCTGACATGCGTATAGAGTAATTTCCCAAGAGTGGATACACTTATAGAAAGAATGGAAGCACATACCCAAGATTAGTGATGCTCTATTGTGGAGAATATTAAAAAGTAATGATACACTGGAGACGTGGAAGGAATTGAATGATGATTAAATTGGGAAACAGTGATGATAGGAAGGATGATAATAGGTTTGTTCATAGAACGATTTGAAACCGTCAGCAACCGTCAGAGGCATGCGCAGTTGCATAAAAGCGTTCGCAGAGTCACAAATTTCCAACTCTAATTATTAGTTCAATGTTCATAGAAACTTTCTGACTGGATGCTGATCGGTTGCCAACTATCAGAATAATTTCCAACTCGGTCGGAAATTTTAAATTTGAGGCATGCGCACTTACACTGTTTTGACAAGACATTTGTATTTGTTTTGATTAAAGGTTTTGATTTCATTTAATTAAATTAAATAAATTAAATTGGTGAAATAAATATTTTACGGTAAGTAAATCATTGTAAATTAATAAATAAAATAATAAAAGACTGACTCATTGACAAGTGTCACTACAGTGATCGATAATATCGATATATTTACTACCAAAATTAAGCAGAGACATTTATTATTCATTTTAAAAAGTTAAGTGACAATGCTGTTCACAGAAGAATTCAAACAGTTTGATTTGCAACCAGTTTGAAACCACGCATGCGCACTCAAACTCAAACTCCAACCGTTGGAAATATGTTCTATGAACAAACCTAATACTTGTAATGTTTGCAGTTTACAACGAAATTTTATGTAAAATACTGAATAAATGATGCTGAATCCCAAGCGGTGTACATTATGTATTTTATAACTTATTTTTATAAATCATATTTTAAACAAAAAAAAATCTGTTGTGGCCAGCACAATACCTTCCGTCAATCCTGTATATAATGTATAAATTCCATACATAATTTTTCTTGCAAAAGATTCTAAATTTCCAGTAAAATTATTTCATAAACAAACTATTCTAATTGCACTTGACACTGACATCTTCTTCTTCTTTAACTTTTCCCATTCGTTAGGGGTCGCTATTTTTGCGTGTCGTTATCATTCAGTTCCTTTTCTCTCAAGTCTTCCGCAATAAAGTCCTTCCATCTTATCTTTGGTCTTCCTCCGTTTCTTCAACCTTCTATCACTAAACTCTTCATTCTTGTTCCAATATATAATTCTTCATTTCTCCTTATAATATGTTCAAACCAATGTAATCGTCTTTCTTGTATCTTTCTAGAAACTTGTAACACTAGAGTTATTTTCTTACCGTCTCTTTCTGTATCTTCCCCAACATCTACTTCAACATCCTCATCTCTGCCACATTAATTTACTTTTTATTGATACTGACATCTGTCAATTTGAATTATATTAATATATTAGTAGTTTCCATGTTTAGCATAGCTGGCTGAATTATGAAATTTAATTTCTTTAAAATTCTTTAACTCTGTATCTATTAAATATGAAGTATAAAATGTAATCAAATCGTATAAAGAATAATATATTCTTTAAGTTATAATAACGTTAAATGAAATAAATCAAATTTAACTGTTAAATCTTCAAATGAGGCTACTTCCGGTTCACCAATTATAACCAAGATCTAATCACTTGTTCTTCTAGATGTAAACTTGAGGAATACGAAAAAATTATAATTTTTGGAATCGTGGTATTGAAGTTATGGAATCCGGAACTTTTGTCACACACACACAGGCACACAGACACACACAGACACACACACATACATACATACAGACATCATCGTAAAAATGGTAAAATCGTATTATAGGGACCCTAAAACATGCTTATTCACTAAAAACTCATCATTGAATTTTTTGACCAAAGACAATAACTTCCTTACCTAAAGATGACGGAAGGTAAAAATATTGAAAAATTGAGGGGTTTTCAACAGCAAGGTTATTAAACCCCGGTACAACACATTACATGTCATGTTATATTACATTATACATATTTATGTTTTTACCTTCCGTTACCTTTAGGTAAGGAATGTATTGTCTTTCGTCAAAAAATTCAATATTGATGAGTTTTTAGTGAATAAGTACGTTTTAGGGTCCATATAATACGATTTTACCATTTTTACGATGATGTCTGTATGTATTGTATGTATGTGTGTGTGTCTGTGTGTGTGTGACGAAAATTTCGGATCGTGTAACTTTAATACCACGATTCCAAAAGTTATAATTTTTTCATATTTCTCAAGTTTACATCCAGAAGAACAAGAGATTAGATTTTAACAGTTTTTCTTGAAAAAATGCAGTTACATATCATTTGTTGACATTTAACGTTATTATAACTTAAAGAATATATTATTCTCTATACGATTTGATCGCATTTTATATTTCATATTCAATAGATATAAAGTTAAAGAATTATAAAGATACTAAATTTCATAAATTAGCCAGATATGCTAACCATGGAAACTGCTAATATATTCAGATAATTCAAATTGACAGATGTCAGTATCAATAGGTGCGTTCAATGAAGTAAGCAGTGCAAGCAAATACTAGGTAAGCAAATGAGACTTGCTGCTTAGTACACTGAAAGATTTTCTAGCTATATGACGAACTGATATTCACAAATGTCATCGAGAAAGTTATACAGTTATCAAATATAACATGTGTATCTCTCATATCCCTTTTATTGGTCTGGAAAGTTATACAAAATGAATTTATAGATAGCTACAGTTATTTGAAGGTAGTGGAATTAATCTAGTCTCGAAAATTCGAGAAATTTGAGACGAGATCTCGTAAATGCACTCATATACATACATACAGACATCATCGTAAAAATAGTAAAATTGTATTCTAGGGTCGTGCTTATTCATTGAAAACTTGTCATCAAATTTTTTGACCAAAGCCAATACCTTCCTTACCTAAAGGTGACGAAAGGTAAAAACATGCATAACATAGTCAATAAAAATGCATAATACGTAATATACAATAAATACAAAATATACTATTATAAAAATTGTCAATTTGGTAATTATATAATTTAGTTGAACAAAATTTCTCAAAATGATTCCTACAGATCAATGGAAAACTGTCAATGACATAAAGTGGTTTTACTTGCTACGTAGGCGTTTTAAAATTTTCCAAATCAGCCATTTCTGGTCATTTCCTGGTGATATTAACACTTCCAATTTATGTCATAGTATATTTACTATAAACTAAAAACAAAATGTATCTAATGAAAAGCAAATAGAAATAGTATATATTTGTTTCACTTGTTTATTTTAAATTGAATTGTATTTATCTTGCAAATTCAAAACACCAGTAATTTCTTCTCATATTAAATATACATCGTTTCTAAATTTCAAATAAACATTTACATAAAGTTTCCAAACTTTATTATTTAATCCCGACGCTAATTTAAACTAATGAAACTACTATCGTTGGGATGATATTTTCCGGGTAGAATTGAATTCACAATCGTGTTTCAAATAATGATTGTGTGTAGCACAGTAAACTATTTGTATAGGAACAGTAGGCCGGGAAACAAGATGAGAAATCCATTTACTAAGTATAAATCATGATTAATTAACTTCACTTCTCTAATAACATCCAAATCACCTAAAACACTTTTCCATTACCGTTCATACACATAAAGTTCCCGGCACACAATAATTCATAATCTGGATTGATGATTAAACAAAACTGGGCATACATTTTGCAACTTTCGGTTTTGTCAATCCAAGAATTTCCAATTTATGTAGTTTTTAATAGTCAACGCTTTTTGTATAATAATTAACTACTTGTCTTGTGTGGCGAAGGATGATTGTTTCCTAACTATTATTGTGATCCGGATGCGGTATTTCGCTACCGAAAATCGGTCACTTTAATATGTTAAGAGTAAGGATTTGTTGTATGATTGATGTTGTTCTTATTGTTATCGGGTTTGTGCGAACCCACTAAGTGGGACACGCGTGATTTTATGTATGTATGTATGTATGTATGTATGTATGTATGTATGTATGTATGTATGTCTTCAAAATTTAAGCTTTCTCAAATAGGTAATATCCCGGGTAAAAAGAGAACATATTTATTATGTTACGTTGTGAGCTTTAAGCGCCAGTCACCTTTGTCACAGCGACCTGCAAGACCTATTGTAACATGGCCTTACCTTACTTTTCTTGAAGTAACGTATTTCCTAAAAGTTTTGGCACAAATTTTACCCATTTCTCTCACTGAGAGAGGTATTGGATTCATGATAAAAATCGCATATCCAGATTTTATTGAATAAGCACGATTTAAGGTCCACAGAATCCGATTTTAACATTTTTACAATAATGTCTGTCTGTCTGTGTGTGTGTGTGTGTGTGTGTGTGGCTGTGTGTGTGTGTGTGTTAGGTTGTTGGAGATACGATTTCTTAAATCCTATAAGACTAAAGACCTGTTTGACTACGGATTCTTCAATCTAACAGTAATGGGAAGAGTTGAATAGGTTCTGGTAACAATTAGACACCCGGAAGTGGAAGTTTCTAAAAAAAAAATAATTCTAAATATTATTTTTTAATTATTTGTTACTACAACTATTAAAGATAATTAAATTCTCAATCTGACACATTTAATTTTTTTATTATATCTCGTATAGGTTTGGAGATATAGGATATAATAATATAAAATAATATGGGTAAAAGAAACACTTCTGGAGATCAGTCAAAGATTATAATTATTTATTTCTGGCCTCGACTATAAATAATTATAATGTTTGACTGATCTCCAGAAGTGTTTCTTTTACCCATCAAAATTTTCTCAGTCAAGAAGTGTAAGAACACACATAAAATAATATGTTGTAATAAATCTCGTTGCCTAAAAGCAGTTAAGATATTTAAATGTTTGTAATTATTGACAGATAAATGCAAAATGTCACTTTCAAAATTCAGCAGTTTTAATAACATTACTGGAAGATTTTTCTGGGAGGTACGAGTACATTTAATATATATTATTGTATTATTAATTAAATATGTGTTTAAATTATAGGTATGGTAATATTACATATATTCTTAAGAAATATCGCTAATACCTTCAATGAATTTGAAGATTTTTGAACATATTACAATAGTGGGACAAAATTTCTCATAGAACGAAAGAAGAGATACAATTTCAATTATTTGTGTGTACAAGAAATGTTAAATTCGTTAATTATAGGGCGCGAGCAGTCATGTGACTTAGTTGGCCTTGGCAAGCAGATATGAGGATCCGTACCAGAATGACGGCTAGTAGTTATTTACATAGATGTCACAATTATCATATGTCATAACTTTTCATTCAAAATTTCAAAATATTCTGTTGTTTATTTGTCATCCATAGTATGGAAAATACTTGTCGAGGAAAATAATCCACATGGATTTGGAAAATCATCATGTTTTGAATGAAAACTTATGATACTAGCTGTTATTTTGACACGGGCCCCCATATCTGCTTGCCAAGACCAACAAACTTACATAACTGCTCGCGCCTTTGCACCATAAAATTAAAAATTTTTGTGTTATTTATATTCACGAATAAATGGCACTGTTCCATTATCTTGATACACCCTGTATGTACGTTGTATTCATAATACAAATGAAACAAAATATTATTTTTATATGCATATTTATATTTATTCCATATACAAAATAATTCAAACCAGGAATTCATATATGATACAAACTTTAAAATATTTCTTTGTGCCTACATATCTCGCGTATGCTCCAATATACAGTACATTTCCATGTGCAGGCACAGGTACACAGACACAGTCACAGAGGGATTATAGTTGCAGAGTCCAGGTACATAGGATAACGCTCCAACTCGTGCTCCAGATATGCACAACAAATAAACGAAGTGCGGGACACAGCATGGTTTATAGCCCCGAACTCATACGTACCGCGCACCAGATGAAATATGCAAAGGTGCGACTTGATAACTCCAATGGAATTGGCTACAATACGCGCTGTGGACGACACACCAATTGGGAAATTTTCTAGGGTTTAACATGCACCTACAATGGAGAATGCACGTAGTGAAAAGTTGTGGCTTTTGTTTTATACACACGGATAGTGTTTTTAATACTGTAATACAAGTTTTCACAACAAAACATGAAAGAGGATTGTGTGACCTCATTTTATATTTGTTGTGAGAGTGTAATACAACCCCAAAATCATAATAGTTTGGCCGACATAATATTGTACCATAATTTATTTATTTATTTTTATTTACAACTTCCCAACAGGATACGAAGTATCCCAATAACAAGGGGGTTGGTTACACCAATACATCACAATAATAACATGAAGAGACACACATATACATTCTATACAAGTACAACAACAAAAGTAGAAATTAATTTTTGTAGATTACAATAAATTTTTACATAAAATATTTCTGAATTAACAGTAGCTAAGACTGAAAATATCCATCTTATCATTCATCATAATGACATTTCATATATTACAAAAATCTGTTCTGGCCATCTTCCGTCAATCCTGTATAATATATATATAAATTCCATACATAAATTTTCTTACAAAAGATTCTAAAATTCCAATAAAATTATTTCATAAAAAATCTATGCAAATTTCACTTGACACTAACATCTTCTTCTTCTTCTTTAGCTTTTCCCATTCATTAGGGGTAGCTATTTTTTATTTTCTTCTTCCACTCATTTCTGTTTTACGTGTCGTTCTCATTCAGTTCCTTTTCTCTCAAGTCTTCCGCAGTACAGTCCTTCCATCTTATTTTTCGTCTTCCTCTGTTTCTTCAACCTTCTATTACTAAACTATTCATTCTTCATCCAATATACTCTTCATTTCTCTTCATGCTATTTTCATACAAATGTAATCATCTCTCGTGTATCTTTCTACAAAATTGTAACAATAGAGTTATTTCCTTACCTATCTTTCTGTGTCGTCCCCAACATCCTCATCTCTGCCACATTAATTTACTTTTTATTGATACTGACATCTGTCAATCTGAATATATTAACAATTTTCATGGATAGCATAGCTGGCTGAATTATAAAATTTAATTTCTTTATAATTCTTTAACTCTACATATATCTATTGAATATGAAGTATAGAATGCAATCAAGTCGTATAGAGAATAATATATTCTTTAAGTTATAATAACTTTAAATGTCAGTAAATCAAATTTAACTGTTAAATCTTCAAATGAGGGTACTTCCGGTTGACCAATTATAACCAAAATCTAAAGAGGTGATCTTCTTCTGGATGTAAACTTGTAATTTGTAGTTTTTGGAATCGTAGTATTGAAGTTATGCGATCTGAAACTTTCGTCACACACACACAGACACACACACATACATACATACATCATTGTAAAAATGGTAAAATCGGATTATAGGAATCCTAAAACATGCTTATTCACTAAAAACTCATCATTGATTTTTTTGACCAAAGACAATACCTTCCTTAGCTAAAGGTGACGGAAGGTAAAATATCATCACAGCATATTACCCATTATTGAGTGTGCCAATCTACTTTGTACACAGATTTAGGTAATGATGATGATGACATTTGTACCGTGCGGGCGTTTACCAGGCGCCACCTCACGGGTACTCATTGCTGGCGTGGAGGGTGCACCACAGAGATTAATTTTGTGCCATTGAAAATTCGAAATATTTGGCGTCGGGCGGAATCGAAACAGGTTCCCCAGATTCACGACCAGAGAAATGTTTCCCCAAATATGGTCCCCTCTTTTACGAACACCGGTATATTAGATCTTACAGATGTTCACCTACATAATCCTTTGTTCATAAAATTAGTTCTATCTTTAGTTTTATATTTCAACGACGCCTGGAAGTTAATTTTTATTTACCATTAAATGTTTTTGGCGGCAAATTTTTTTTAAATCTTTCCTCTAAGAAAACAGTTTTCAAATCACAAGCACACTTTACAAAGAAAAACTCTTGTAGATTGTTGAAGAGCAATTATGAATTAATTAAAACTTAAACTTAAAATACATTCGTGCAATTACCTCCTCTATTCTCTATTACTTAGTTTAGATGCACTTAAACTAAACCAATCTACCTGCATTACGAAAATTAAAACTGTCTCACCCGCAGTGGAGAGAATTTACTTCTAGATTTAATCAAACGTAGTAACAATAGTATCCGAACACTTAGGCGCGAGTGAACAAATATTCAACAATAGTATGGCTACGCTAAGCGCTTCTTTCTACTGTAAATTAGTACATAACTCACGAGAAGCAATTAGTAAAGTGGATTTGTAATTACAGTGATAGACCGAGAACGGGGTGTTTGTTTAATGTAATGTTCCACTAAGGGTGAGTGTGTCGTACAAGATATTTGAATCAATTTAAGGTTATGTTATTACTATTATTACAATTTAGTTGACGGCTTTAAGCGTAAAATTTTTGTCACCTCGACCTGTAATTGTAACATGACCTATCATAGTATTTGGAAGCAGTTTCAGAATTTTCATGAAACCAGTTACTTCTACAGGAGTCAGTTTCCTGATCACATTTGTCGTGAGGTACATTTTACCTAGATGGTTAAGTTTCATTACGGCCACAACTGGACATTCACATACAACATATTTTAAAGTTTCTTCGTCCTTTTGGCAGAGTCGACAGATAATATTTTCAACTATACCAATCGTACATAGATGGTAATTCAGAGGACAATGACCAGTAAAGGTTCTTTTGGTTGAGTCTTCTCCTAGCTTTTAATCTCCTTTCTTTTTTAGCAAGGTCATCTGTTTTTTCATTGCCTAGAACTCCCTCAGGCCCCGGTATCCACCAAAATATGGCATAGTTGTGTTTGGCAAGCTGTTGAAGGATGTTTATCTAATTCCAAACTAATTTTGACACACAAGTGAGCAGTCATGTGACATTGTTGGCTTTGACAAGCAGATATGGGTGCCCGTGACAATTAGTAATTATGTATGTCAAATGTCAGAATTTTTCATTAATAATATCAAGATTTTCTATATTCACGTAATTAATTTGTCACCAGGAGTGTGGAATTTACTTGTCGAGGAAAATAAACCACATGGAATTGGAAAATCACTACATTTAGAATGAAAAATTATGGTTTTTGACATTTATGTACATAATTACTAGCTATCATTCTGTCACGGGCCCCCATATCTGCTTGTCCAGGCCAACAAAGCCACATGACTACTCGCGCCCTATTGTATTTAACATTTCTTCTAATTTTTCGAAATGTTTCCAATTCATTGTCGGGATTGACAGTATTTTTGAAGGGTATATGTACTATTCCTATAATTTTAAATATTTTTAAATAACTTAATACAATAAGAAATAATATAATGAATATACTTCCCACAAAAAATCTTCAGTAATGTCTCTGGATTTTTGAAATTGACATTTATGTGTCAGTTACTAATATTTTCATTTTTCAATTGGTTTCCATGACATTTGTGCTGTAAGATTTATTACAACAGATATTATTATATACCTTATATTTATCTCTAAATCTATAAAAGAATGAGGTCTCGTGGCCGTGTGCCTGAGTGTCAGGTCGTGAATCTGGGGACCCGGGTTTAATCCCGACCGACGCCAAAAATCACTTCGAATTTTAATGGCACTAAATTGACTCCTGTGGTGCACTCTCCACGCCAGCTATGAATGCCTGTGAGGTGACGCCTGGTAAGCGCCCGCACGGTACAAATATGTCATCATCCTTACCGAAGAAATCTGTGTACAAAGCAAATTGGCACACCCAGCAATCGGTAAAATGCCGTGATGATATATTTATTTATTTATCTATAAAAGATATAATAAAATATTTATGTGTATCAGATAGAGAGTTTACTCTTCTTTAATACAAGCAAGAACAAAAAATTTAAAAAAAATAATATTTAGAAGATTTTTGTTAAGAATATGATGTATAAAATGCAATCAAATCGTGTAGAGAATAATAAATTCTTTAAGTTATAATAACGTTAAGTGTCGTTAAATGATATTTAACTGTTAAAATCTCCAAATGAGGATACTTCCGGTTGACCAATTATTACCTAAATCTATTCTCCTTTACTGCTGGATGTAAGCTTGCGGAATACGAAAAAATTATAATTTTTGGAATCGTGGTATTGAAGTTATGCGATTCTAAACTATCGTCCCACACACACACACACACACAAAGAGACACGCACACACATTTTTTTGACCAAAGACAATACCTTCCTTACCTAAAGTTGACGGAAGGTAATAATAGTTATTAAAATATTTGGCTAGGGCTGATCTTTTACCTCCCGCAAACCTTGGTATATATTACCCATTGCTGGATGTGCTAATACACAGATTGTTCACAGATTTCGGTAATGATGACATATTTGTATCGTGCGGATGTTTACCATGCGTCACCTCACGGGTACTCATTTTTGGCGTGGAGAGTGCATCACAAGGGTTAGTTATGTGCCATTTAAAATTTGAAATATTTGATAGTATGAATTGAATCCGGTTCCCCAGATTCTCCACCAAACACTCAGGCACGCGGCCATGAGACATGTATTTAAATTAATAAAAATTAAATGGCGGGAGGTGAATTCCGCCTACCTTCCTCACTAATTTTAACAAATATCTATCACATCAAATTTCTGAAAACTATGTCAGAAACTTTTTCATCCTGCAAATTTTTGTGTAAAAGTTTCCTTTCATCCCAGGACCGCAAATATCGTACCGAATCCGAATAGTATGTCTGTACGTCGCTGTGATATTTGTAGTGTGAGCATCCGGTGATGCATCGCTGCTCGGAGCGACAGGCGTGCGGCCAAGATGTATTGGCTTCAAATCCGGCCGTGTGACCGAAATGTAATTAACGCCAAATTTATCACCCATCCTACATCCTATCCTACAGCTCTAACCAAACCAACCCACACATGCACCATGCACGACGTATACGAGTACGGAGTAGGTTTACCTGCCTGCACACTCCACTTGCAACTCGCAACCAGACCATATTTCAAATTGAATTGTCTATCCATGTGAAGTGTATTGGAGAGGCATTAGTTTATCCAACGCGAGTTCTATGGATTAGGAGGTTCAGTTAATGATGTTAAATATAAATGTCACAGTGGAATGTGCCTACTCATTTTCATGCAAAAATTAATGTGCGTTTAGCTAAATATCGAGATATTTATGTTAGATTAAAGTTGTATTTTTATGTCCCACCATAGGTAAGAGAAGTAATGTTTTCGGCCCAAAAATGCGATAGTGAGTTTTTAGTAAATAAGCACGAATTAGGGTCCCCACACTTTTTAATATTTTTACCTCCCGCTACCTTTGGTAAGGGGAGATATATGTTATATAAAAAATAAAAAATTATTAAATTTTCTACAGGTTTGAATTAATACTTTTTCTATGTATTTTATGGATATATTAATAAAACTATCTATAATTTTAATCCCGGAGCCTACGTTTTAAACTCAACTCATACACATGGTTACACAATTCAGATCTCAAATGTTTGTAACTGACAGATATATGTCACTGTCAACGAACTAATCATTTCAAATAATAATATTAACGTTTTATAAAGAAAATAGTTAATGGACCAATATTTATATGGAAACGAACTTAAAACAGTTTCCAGCATAAGTAAATATGTAAAAATATAGGTAAGATAATAAAAACATATTATCACGGCATATTACCCATTGATGGGTGAGCCAATCTGCTTTGTACACAGATGTCGGTAATAATGATAACATATTTTTTCCGTGCCTGGGTTTACTAAGCGTCACTTCACGCGAATCTTGGGAACGGTCCGACCGACGCCAAAAATTTTAGAATTTGAAATGGAACAAAATTGACCCCTGTGGCGCACTCTCCACGTCAGCAATGAATATAGGTAAGTATATAAATAAATAAAATAAATATATCATCACGGCATATTACCCATTGCTTGGTGTTCTAATCTGTTTTTGTGCACAGATATCGGTAATGATTCAATATTTGTACCGTGCGGGCGCTTACCAGGCACTCAATGCTGGCGTGGAAAGTGCACCACAAGAGTCAATTTTGTGCCATTAAAATTCGTACTTATTTTTGACGTCGGTCGGGATAAAATCCGGATCCCCAGATTCGCGACCAGGCACGCTGTCGAAGATTTTAGATAATTCTATACTCCGTTCACTGAAACGATAGAATGTGGAACTAATTCTTGAACAGAAACAAATCAGTCTATTTGTCAAAACTGGTAAATGTTGGAGCCAAACCAATATAATGACTGAATCGAAGTAGCATGCTCGAAATAATGGTTATCAACCATAGCTTTGGCGTTATTTAATTATCAATCGAAGTAGATTTTTTTTCAAAATCACAGGTATAGTAGATACAAGGATACAGCCACATTTCAATGTCGTTATTTCTTAGATTTTCAATTCAGTCATGTCAATGTACTATAATATCTGTCTTTCTCTTACATTTATATATACAAAAAAGTTATGATGAAAGTTGCTTGCTTCCAATTGAGTTTTTATAAAGTTTTATTCAAATCTTCTCGGGGTTGTTGAGAACTTACATTTAGCTCTATAATTTTATATTAAAGATTATGTTCTTTGTACACAGAAGTTTATAAAGCAAATTTACATAAAGAAACTTATAGTTGACTGAACTCTTTTAATTAAAAGTACATTATGTTGCCAAAGCACGAAAAATTGAAAATTACAATTACAAAGTTCATATTTCATTTGTATGTTTAAATATTTTGACTTGATTGGACTTTCTGAATTCTTCTCGCAATAAAAGAATGAACTAATTTAGGAATGATTTGTGGTATATATTTTAATAGTTCACTTAATGATAAAGTAGGATCATTTTCTGAGAGACACCGAATGGTTCTGTCAATTCTAGACTGGTTTTCCTTGAACGGTCGACTTTTATATTAGTTTTTTGTACTCACAACCTCGGAAGTGATATTTGACACACGCTATAGACAACCGGAAATGTCACTTTCCCGATGCACTGCACCAGGAAATTAAGTAAAAAGCACTGAGAATTTCTGGGCATTCTTCAACAAAATAATCTTTAAAATAACAAAATATAATTTATAAATTTTTCAAAAATTAACGATTTTCAAGCATTAAAAACCAATAATAATAAATAATTTATTAATAAATAATAAATTTGCCTACCATCAGTGCCATCTGTTGGAGAACAACAATCTGTCATCTGTCCAATATCAAAACAGAACATAACCTTAAATTTAAATTATCAGATATTACACTTACACTGACAATTAAACTACCAGTAAAATAGAGGCATGTGGCGGACATTGTCGCCAGCCTTAAATTTAAGGAGGTGTACAAGAAATATCAGAATCAGACATTTTGACAACTTTTAATTCTGAAAATATATGGAAGCAATTATGTTTCCGAAATCAACAATTTACTTAACAACCGTTGCTATGAAATTGCTGCTGTGCTATTGTATATTTGCGAATTTTGTACAATTATCTTGACATTTATACTCTGTTCAAACTTCTTGCGGGAAGACGTCATCCACGCATTCGCGCAAATGAAGCCCTCGCACGCAAGCTCGCTCGTGCCTCAAATAAGCGCTCACGCGGGATGAGTGTCTTCCCGTACTTAGTATGTAAATAACGCATCAATATTGAGATTTTTTTTCAAAATCTTTGGTACGCCACTTTTACTGTTTTTTTTTAATGTTTTTGGATTAGCATACTGCTTCACACCATCTTTATGGAGTTGTACTACTTTTTCTCGTAAGTCGTCCTAAAAATATTTATTTTTACCCATTTAACATTAACTCACTAAATAAGTGACAAAATAAAACTGAAAGTAAGACGATTAAAATCATATTATTAATATGTCTTCATACTTCTATCCACCAAAAAAACAAGTAATATAGTATTTTAATTAATTCGTACAGCCAATATTCAATGATTTCTTGTGAATTTATTGTCCAATATACTGACTTTAGAAAATAAAATTCAAATTTGCCAGAACTATAAACATATTTAAAAAAATTGATGTGACCAACACAATACCTCCCGCCATTTAATTTTTATTAATTTAAATACATACCTATGGGCTCGATTCGATCCCGATCAACAACAAATATTTCGAATTTTAAATGGCACAAAATTAACCCTTGTGGTGTACTCTCCACACAAGCAGTGAGTGCCCGTGGGGTGACGCTTGGTAAACGCCCGCACGATACAAATATGTCATATGTTGACATGATTGTCGTATTAACATAACCATATAAATGTCAATTAATAATTGGAAGTTGTAGTACTCATCAGCCCGATCTCCTGTCTGCCACCCTGAGCTCTTTGTCAGAACCAGTCAGCGTTCCTACATCCAGTTACTAGCTGCCTTTTGTAGTCTTTTTTGCAAATAATATAATTATTTCACTTTCCACGCCAACAATGAGTGCCCGTGAGGTGACGCCTGGTAAACACCCGCACAGTACAAATATGTCATTACCATTACCGAAATCTGTGTACAAAGCAGATTAGCACATCCAGGAATGGATAATATGCCGTTATTTATTTATTTATATTTTTATTTAAATACATACTGCAAATTTACTAATGCTACAAATTATGTATATTAAGTTCTTTTCCATATAACTATTGTTCTTTTTACAATTTTCGTTTTGAAACGTTACTGTTATTATTTGAAATTATATATAATAAGGTCCTTTCCATATAACTATTGTTTTATTTACAATTTTCTTTTTAAAACGTTACTAATATTAATTTGAAATGATTATTTTTTTGACAGTGACATTTATCTGTCAGTTATATACATTTGAACTGAACAGTGTAACCATGGAGTTATGTTTAAAGCATAAGCTCCGAGATATAATTTTTATATTACTTTATCAATTTATCCATAAAATATTGTAACGTTTTTATTTATATGGGTGAAGTGTAAAACACAGACAAATATTATTAACTAAAGAATACGTTTATTAAACGATATATAATTAAGGATTAAATATTAAAAGATAATAAAAATATGATTAAATAATTATAAACATTAAGAATATTATTAAATGCTTAAACACTACGATTATTTATGTTAACAACTGGTAAACTGTTTATTTATATCACTGAGTTCATTTCTGGTTGCTTGTATATATGAGACTATCTTCCGCTATTCTCCCGACGGTATTTATACACCCTATATCCTTCTAGAAGCCTCGGACGCGACAGTGACCTGCATAAAAAGAATTAGGTCACGGCGTAATTAACATGTCTCAACGAGTCGGGGATTGCATCATTGCTCTGGTACGTTCTTTCGAAAGGATTACGTCATTGTCCGCGAACATGCTATCAGTAGCGGCGCAAGCATACTTTTCTCTCAGGGGCGCACGTCACAATATGTACAAAAAGTATTCATGCAAACCTATAGAAAATGGAATAATCTTTAATTTAAATATAATGACAAATTGAGAAAAAATAACATTTAAAGGTATTTTTTGAAGAAAACCTATTTTAAGCTTCAAGTAAAGTGCCATTTCAGGTTATCCGATTGACATCAAAATCTAATGGCTTCTTTCCATATTAGAATAAGGTAGAAATACATGGTTTCATAATTTTCTGAATGATGGTATTTGAGTTACAGTGCACAGAAGATCCACATACACACTCACACACACACACACACACACACACACACACACACACATACACACACATACATACACGCATACATACACACAGACATTATCGTGAAAATGTTTAAAATGGATTCTAGGGACCTTAAAACGTGGTCATTTACCAAAATCTCGATATGCGATTTTTAGCACGATCCCTATACCTCCCTTACCAAGGGTAGCGGGAGGTAAAAAATGAAATAATGAAAAGTTCCCACACTTTTGTCGGCCACTGCATGTATGTATACTATTCGAAAACGTTACCTCCCCAAACACAATTAAAATTAGAATCCTCATCTTCAAACATTGCAGATGAGTTTGAAAGTAATGAATTAACTACCCTCATCACTGGATACGTAGAGTTGATGAGTACGCGTAATTCAACAACGCAAATTGAATTCGGTTGTGGGGATTTTTCGTTTCTCATGTTGGCAGGTAGATGTAGATGCGTAATGTGATTGCCCGAGATGAGACGCAACTTGTAATTCGCCCTTCACGCCTCGTTTTCGTTCTGATTTCTCTGAGGTTTCTGCGACTTTGCGACTTCATTTGCATTTTAATTTAACGCGATTACTCGTACAAGTGGAGGGGGTTTTCACAAGTAGGCTATGTGTGCATTAGCCACCTCGGATGATAAGGATAGTAATATTAAAAAACTAGTTTAGTGAAAGTGGGCACTGGAAAATATTACTTAAACAAAATTGATTACAATATCGGGTAAATCTACATTGTCATTTATTCTGTTGGTTAGTTAGCATATAAATTGAACTGAACACAAAATAATTATATGATGTAAAACAAAGACTTTGTTACTTTTAAAACAGTATGAATTTAAATATCAACTTAAAACATTTATGCTGGATTTATACACCGTAAGCCGTACCGTAACGTAACGTTCTGTAACTTAACTGTAAAGAATAAGACAATGCAAATATGTGTGACAACTTAAGCCTCGTACAGACCTGCAAACCGTTCCACGCACCGTTCGGCGAACCGTACGCCGAACCGGTCGCCGAACCGTTCGGCGAACGGTTCGACGAGCTCTAGCAGATGATGGTGGGGGAATGATCGTCTCTTTTCCATTATTGTTGCAGATACATTATGTATGTTTTGTGGATTCCAAATAATATCATGATTTCTGTACAGTTGAATAAATTTTGAAGGATTGTCTTTAGACCATTCCATTTTTGGTAAATGTCGTATTAATGAAGAGCAAACATCTACTTCGAATCAAAGAATAAAGTGTAATAAAATATTTTGTTGCAAGTATCCGTTCGCCGTCGCGTCCAGACTAGCTGCAACGTGTTCGCGCAACATCCTTTGATCGTTCGTTGAAATACCGACAACGGATGGATCGCGCAAACGTTGCACGTGTTGCAGTGTTTTGCTCGGATCGCCGTTTTGTTGCGCCGGTCTGGACGTGGTTCGCCGGTCTGTACGAGGCTTTTATACAGACGTAAGCCGTAACGTGACGTACCGTGCCGTGGCGTATTGTGACGTTGCAATGATTGCAAAGGTCTTCTAATATTCGTAATTAGAATAAAATATGTATATTTCACATGTATGTTAAATTGTAAAAGAAATTGTATTTGTATTAGTTATGCTTTAGCCTTACGAGATGAGAGACGAACCATTATGCTAAATCAGCATAAATGAGAGAATGAGTCGGAGAGTGAAACGATAGGGATTGGGTGTTGGTTCGTCGTTCAGGAAAGATGTATGGAGGCAAAATTTGAAATATTATGAAGTAATTTCTTGTGATATCATTTAAACAAATAGTTGTTGTTACCAGATAATTAAACCAAGTTTAAGGTATGTAATTTCCATCATTCCAATATGATATTCTAAACTTTGACACTTGACACATGTCACTCATGTCAGCCACAGTCACACAAAACAAACTATTCGTAATGCAGTATTTTGTATATTAATTTCTATTTAATATATTAGCTAAACTTTGATACATATTAGTCACACAAAAACAGATTATAGCGCAGGGTATTAATAATTTTCGTAATGTCGCAACCGAAACAGAATTCGGAACAAAACCGCAAATTTTATTAACGCTTGAACCTAAACCGCAAACGAACCCACCTTTCAAAAATCAAATTAACCTGAACCTGAACCGAACCCAGTTTTCGGCGGGTTCGATGTTCTGGTACAGATAGAGTATTTATTTTTCTTTAATACTAACAAGAACAAAAATTATTAAGAAATATTATTTACAAGGTTTTTTTTAAGAATGTGTTACTTCTGTTTGTCCAATTATTACCAAAATATTTTCAGCTGTTCCCAGTAATGTCCGATTGAGAAATACGTAGTTAAACAGATATCATAGTTTTTGAGATATCGTCCTTCCAACCTATATAGATATATAATCTATAAAATAATCTGTTGTACTAAATTTCACAGCCTGCTCACGGTCCAAACATCTCTATGGTAACTACTTGAGAAATTAAAATGTTTGTAATTGACAGATAAATGTTACTAATGTCAGTGTAAAAAAATTCAGAGATAGTACTGAAGGCTTTTTCTGGGAACGATATTTAATATTTCTTATTGTATTAATAATTATATATTTAAAATTATAGGTATATTACATGAACCCTTCAGAAATAACGCCACTCCCGTTAATGAATTGGGAAAATCTCGAACATTTAGAAGAAATGGAGAGAACTTGCTTATAGAATGAATTTAAAATTATAGAAAATATGTAAATATAAAGATCAGGTGCAATTAGAATTTTTTGTGTGTACAAGAAATGTTAAATACAATAATTATATATACTTTTTAGAAAATAAAATTGCTTATCATATTGATCTAATTATTCAATGCATATTATACATTCTAATTCATCATATTCATCGAAGTTTCTTGTATATCATTGAATGTTCGTATTGCATGAATCCAGCTAGTTACTTCTGCGGATCACTTGTTCTCTATTGGTGTTAATATTTACATCACAAACGCAGGATGATTGAATTCCGGCCATTCTACAAGTCACTTCTGAAGCCTCTATTCAACATTCAGCGACGAGAATCCACCACTACAAATAAGCTATATCGGTTGTTGTCTTGTACAGCAGTTGCATTTTGAAAATAATATATTACTATAAAAGTTGGCGCATTTGTGAGTAGGTGGGCCATTGTTTGTTCTCTTGACTACAATGACATAAAGTGAATTCTATTTCATACCCCCAGTTGTATATGTTATTCTAATTTTTCCTACTTAACTTCGGAGATGATTTAAAGTTTTCCAAATGGACCAATACCTGGTGGTAGTTTTTCATCTAAGGACATACATATAAAACTAAAACAATTACCCCTTAACCTTAAATAATAATATAAGCTAAAAGCTAAATACGTATTTCGAGAACTAAGTTCTCATCATCAGTAGTACAAAACAAAAGTTTAAGCAGAGAAGTTAAGATAAACTTTTCTAGACAATTTAAATTCAGTTTTCCCATCAATTAAATTTACTATTGAACAAGAAACTAATAAACAACTACCATTTCTGGACGTACTGGTTATTCGAAATAAAAATAAACTAGAGGTCGATATTCACATAAAATCCACTAATACTAACAGATTTATAACTGCTGACTCCAATCATTTCTGGCAACATAAATTAGCATCATTCAATTTTTTAATAAACAGATTAACAAAATTTCCTTTAAACAAAAAAAGATTTAATATTGAACTAAACTATATTAAAGAAATAGCTAAATATAACGGTTTCCCGGTTAAAACTATAGATAAATTAGTTCATAAATTTAAACATCGCCAATCCGTTTCTAATTTTACAACATTAACATCATTTAATAATAAAAATAATAATAAATACATAACACTACCGTACGATCACGCTTCTAAAAATTTAAATAAAATTTTTCAAAATCAAAATTTAACCGTGACTTACAAATCAAGTAATACTATTAAATCTCTATTAGGTAATCCTAAAGATAAAATTGACACTAACAAAAAATCCGGTATATATAAAATTAGCTGTAATGATTGTAATAAAGTTTACATCGGGCAAACTAAAAGGCAAATTGACACTCGGTTTAAAGAACATTTTTATCATCTAAAAAGCGGTAATCCCGAAAAATCTAGCGTGGCTCAACATATGTTCATTAATAATCACAAAATTAACAATTCTAACATTAAACTTTTAAAGAATATTAATAATGATAGATATTTAGATGCATACGAGAGCTTAATAATAAATAAATTTAAAAATAACTTGATGAACGCAGATTTCGGTCCCATACCAAATTCTAAATTATTCGATTTAATAGAAACTTAAATTTAATAGGACATTTTAAATCTTAAATTTCATTGGACGTTAAATCTTAGTTTTAATTGGTATTCATTCACCTGTGACTCCTATCCCTATATAATCCCAGTTCTCTCCCTTGTTTGCTCAGAGTTGTTAGACCTCTGACATGGTTTACATGTTGAGTAATCTTAACTTCTCTGCTTAAACTTTTGTTTTGTACTACTGATGATGAGAACTTAGTTCTCGAAATACGTATTTAGCTTTTAGCTTATATTATTATTTAAGGTTAAGGGGTAATTGTTTTAGTTTTATATATATTTTTAACCTTAGACTCCTCCTATTATTGTAAGGACATACACATTACTTTATCTTCTGTCTCATCCCTAACCATGGTATTTATAATTTTACCTCAAAGAAATTGCAAGATAAAATTTTAGAGGAATTTCATGTAAGTTTAAGTTGGTAGTAACTCGCGAACCGCTTTTCGGAAAAAATCGTATGATACATGACATGAGAGATAATTTCATGCTGAATTCAAATTTTCAAACAGCATTATCCTATCTTTAATAAGATCAGTGTGGTGGATGAAAAAAAGGAAAATTTGTAGGAAAGCATTGACAAAAATCTGTTGTGGCCAGCACAATACCTCTCGCCATTTTCATTTTATGTTGCATAGGGCGCGAGCAGTTATGTGACTTTGTTGGCCTTGGCAAGTATATATTGGGGCCCGTGCCAGAATGATAGCTAGTAATTATGTACATAGGTGTCAAGTATCATAAGTTTTCATTCAAAACTATGATTTTCCAAATCCATATATATTATTTTCCTCGACAAGTATATTCCATACTATTGATGACAAATATCAGATTATTTTGAAATTTTGATTGAAAAATTATGACATATGACAATTGTGACATCTATGTAAATAACTAATAGCCGTCATGCTGACACGGATCCTCATATCTGCTTGCCAAGGCAAACAAATTCACATGCCTGTTCGAGCCCTATAAGTAACGAATTTAACATTTCTTGTACACACAAATAATTGAAATTGTTTCTCTTTTTTCGTTCTATGAGAAATTTTGTCCTATTATTCTAATATGTTCAAAATTTATTATTAACATACCTATCATTTATTTACATACTTAATTAATAATTAAATTAAATGTACTCGTACCTCCCAGAAAAATCTTCCAGTAATGTTAGTAAAAATGCTAATTTTTGACACTGACATTTTGCATTCATCTGTCAATTACAAACATTTAAATATCTCAACTGTTTTTTGCGCAACGAGATTTATTACAACAGATTATTTTATATTATTATATCGTATATCTCCAAACCTATACGAGATATAATAAAAAATATAAATGTGTCAGATTGAGAATTCAATTATCTTTATTATTTATAGTAACAAATTATATATAAAAAATAATATTTAGACAATTACCACTTCCGGTTGTGCATTTGTTACCATAACCTATTAAATTCCTCTCATTACTGTTAGATTGAGGAATCCGTAGTTACACAGGTCTTTAGTCTTATAGAATTTGAGAAATTGTATCTCGAGCAACCTCACACACACCTTCACACACACACACACACACATCATAAAAATATTAAAATCGGATTGTAGGGACCTTAAAACGTGCTTATTCATTAAAATCTGAATATGCGATTTTTAGCATGAATCCAATACCTCTCTTAGCGAGAGATGTATTATTATGTCTGTGTGTGTGTATGTGTATCTTCACGGCTAGTTCCATACTTATTGATATTATGATCCTTATAACATAAGTAACTATAGTAAAGACGCATTCTTTGTGAATAAAAAAAAAACTGAGAAAAAATTCTTAGAAACTATGAATTCCCTGTCGTTTAGAGAGTAGTTGTAAGTATATGCTTACATCGTTGGAGCATAAAATTCTCTTACGCACCTCAAGTGTGCTTAGCTGCCTCAAGTCACCGAATTTCATGAATACATTACCGTGATATTAAAATGATGTCATCCGTGGTATATATCAAGAGGCGAATAAATATTCTTGATGTGCAAAAGTTGTTTTTGAAGCCAGCCAAGCACCTAAAGAGCAGTCCAGGCTTTATCTTGGAATTAATTACGCATTGTGAGCTGATGTTCTGTTGTTTTAAACTTTGAAAGCGAAAGAAAACAATAATGATGTAAAATATTGTTGTCACTCTATTCAGGACAAATTTAGATGGATGATATATTGAAGATTACACTTAAAATTATAAAATTATTTATATATTACCTTTAGGAAAATGATACTGCATTTAAGTAAAGATTTTTGATGAAAATACAAATATTTATCATCACTGTACTCATTTTACCTCCCGCTACTCTTGGTAAAGGGAGGTATAGTGATCAAGATTTTTGTGTGTGTGTTTGAAAATTTTGAAACCGTGTATTCTTACTCTAGTTTAATATGGAAAGAAGCCATTAGATTTTGGTGCAAATCAGCTCAAAACAATTTTTCTTCGAAAAATAATTTAAATTACACTTTTTCGCGATGTGTGTTATTATAAAAATTTATGATTATCAAATTTCTACAGATATGCCTTAATACTTTATATATTATGAATAAATTCATAAAACAATTTATTTTATAAATCCCAGAGTCTATGCTTTAAAGAAAAACATATCTTCTTGGTTACAAAATTCAGAACTCAAATTTATGTAACTGACAGATAAATGTCACTTTCAATAAATTAATCATTTCAAATTATTAATGGTATTATATTAATGAATTTATATGGAGAGAGAGGTTGTTGGAGGTACTATTTCTCAAATTCTATAAGACTAAAGACCTCTGTAACTACGAATTTCTCAATGTAACAGTAATGGGAAGAGTTGAATTGGTTCTGGTATTGGACAACCGAAAATGGTAGTCTAAAAAAAAAAAAATTCTAAATATTATTTATTGAAAATTTGTTACTACAAATAATAAAGATAATTAAATTCTCAATCTGACACATTTAAAAAAATATATTATATCTCATATAGGTTTGGAGATGTAGTATATAAAAATATAGAATAATCTTTGTAATAAATCTCGTTGCCCAAAAAACAGTTGAGATATTTAAATGTTTGCAATTGACAGATAAACAGATGCAAAATATCAGTGTATTTGGAAAATCTAATGTTTTGAATGAAAACTTATGATACTTGACACCTATGTACATTATTACTAGCTGTCATTCTGACACGGGCTCCATATCTGCTTGCCAAGGCCAACAAAGTCACATAACTGCTCGCGCCCTATGCAACATAGAATGAAAATGGCGAGAGGTATTGCGCTGGCCACAACAGATTTTTTTACTTACCGCCTCCGTCTCTGATCAGTAATTTGTACGTAAAATCTATTGCCATGGAAACCCTATCGGAAACATTAAAAAAATATCGTGCAAAAAACTAATTTAAGGTGAATTATTTTCAAAAAATATAGAAATTCACACATCCATTCATTTAAAAAATCGACGACGGTATCATTTCTTTCTAAACCGGAAGTAGAATTTAGTACCAAAAGAAGCATTTAAGATCACCCACAACTGAGTAATTTAAACTATATAGATCCAAAATTAACAATAAAGAAAAAACCCAATTTTCTTAATTGCGTCACTCACTCTTAACTGTAAAATAGAAGATAATATGAAATATAAAATTTCATTAAATTATGATATATAAAGTAAGTTATGAGTGTTCTAGCTTCATTCTATTTTAAAAATCTTGGCATTGTTGAAAGTTTGGGCAATTTTTCACTCTCGAGACCTTCTATAGAAATAAGAGAGAATTTCATGAAGACAACATTGTTATAAAGTTTTAAAAGGACCATCTTGGCCTTTATAATACACATACATTAACCTGTCTTTGTGAGCAGTCCCACCAACCTGCAGACTGGGGCGGTTTCCTCCCCTGCTTCGAGAAGGCGTGATTTATATTTTTTGAAGTTTGCATTTGTTTATGTTTGTTTTATGGCCACACTTCCGCCGTTTTTATTTGTTTGGTCTACTTGTGAGGCGTGTGAAATGGAAATACGGTACTTGCGAGTTATTCCGACTTGAAATATTCTCGGAAAACTCCAAATTGAAGATTTAATATTGTGCAGTGACTGTGAACTTACACTACTATTTGTGAAACTTGGTTTTATTGACAAAATTCTCACAACTAAGTATTAAACTAGGTTAGAATAGTAAAATTTTAATGTGGAATATCGTTTACGGGTGGCCACTTCACTTATTACAAAACAACAAAGTAAAACTGGAATGCTACAACTTTATTATTCCATAAAATTAACAATAATTTACACTTTGCGAAATATGAATCATGAATTATGTCTTTTCAGAGACAATTTTCTATTCTACTAACTAATGGGGTCCTCCACCACAATTACAAATGAGAAAATGAGTCATTTATATTAAATATGATTCTGCATCAAAGTGTAAAGAACTTATCAGTGTTTAAAAATTCGTGTTTTAATGCTAACATTTATGTCACTCATCTACACTATTTCCAATGGGGTCATTTAAAATTCTTTTTTTATAAAATCGTGAAATCCGTCTCATTTAATAAAATAAAATAACATGAAATATGCGACTTTTCATTCATAAATTTTCTAATAAACCTTCGCGGCTGTAAAATTCTTAAAAACAGTTGAGATATTTACTAACATTACTGGAAGATTTTTCTGGGAGGTACGAGTACATTTAATAGATATTATTGTATTATTAATTAAATATGTATTTAAATTATAGGTATATTAATATTACATATATCCTTAAGAAATACCGCTAATATTTATTTATAGGGCGCGAACAGTCATATGACTTTGTTGGCCTTGGCAAGCAGATGAGGATCCGAGTCAGAATGACGGCAATATAGTATGGAATATGACTTTGTTGGCCTTGGGAAGCAGATTTGTGGGTCCGTATTAGAATGACAGCTAGTAGTTATTTACATAGATGTCATATATCATAATTTTTTATTAAAAATTCACGGCTTGTTTATTAAAATAAATACCAAAAGTTGTATGAAATATGTTTTTCGTTAACAATATGTTGCTGTCACAAAATCAAACTGACAAGTGATAACCCAAACAATCATAGTTCCAAACACAACCAGTAGAGAGCTTCTGCCGCATCCGCCAAGCCGTGACGTCAGCGTCGAAATATTTGAAATTAAAGGCCAGCGCAATAACTCTCGCCACTTCCGTTTTTGGTTACATAAATATAGGGCGCGAGAAGTCATGTGACATTGTTGGCCTTGACAAGAAGATATGGGGGCCCGTGTCAGAATGACAATTAGTAATTATATACATAGTTGTCAAATTTCTAGATTCTCTAAATTCACGTATCTGCTTGTCAAGGCCAACAAAGTCACATGACTGTTCGCGCCCTATTGTATTGAACATATCTTGCATACGTACACTCAACACCAAAAATTCTACTTATATCTAATTTTTATATTTAGATTTTTTAATTTCAAATTCATTCTATGAAGAAATTTTGTCCTACTCTTCTAATTTTTCGAGATGTTTCCAGTTCATTGTCCGGTTTGACAGTATTTTTGAAAGGTATATGTAATAAACCCATACTTTTAAATATTTAACTTAAAAAAAAAACTTTAATAATGTGTTTCGATTTTTGACACTGGTATCTATTACAAACATTTTAATTTTTCAATTGGTTTCCATGACATTGTTTGGGCTGTGATATTTATTACAACAAATGATTATATACCTTAAATTTCTTTATCTCTAAATTTATAAAAGATATAATAAAATATTTATGTATCAGATAGAGAATTTACTCTTCGTTAATACTAGCAAGAACAATTATTTTTTTAAAATAATATTTAGTAGATTTTTTTTAAGAATCTTCTATTTCCGGTTGTCCAATTATTAGCACAACCTTTTCCAGATCTTCCCAATAATGTCCGATTGAGAAAAACGTAGTTACATAGATATTAAGTATTATAGTTTTTGAGAAATCGTACTCCCAACCACCCCACACACATACACGCACATACATCCACCCACCCACACACACACACACACACACACACACACACACACACACACACACACACACACATCATCGTAAAAATATTAAAATAGATATTAAGTATTAAAGTTTTTGAGAAATCGTCTTTTCAACCGACTCACACACATACACACACACATACAGACATCATCGTAAAAATATTAAAATCGGATTGTAGGGACCTTAAAACGTGCTTAATCATTAAAATCTGGATATGCGATTTTTAGCATGAATCCAATACCTCTCTTAGCGAGAGATAAAAATGGTTAGAAAGTAAACGTTAGTATGTTCGGTACAAAGTTTTGTGAATCTCATGCAATTATCTGAAAATTCCAGAGTACCTAGAGTCGGCTTGACCTGAAGTATCTGTGTCCATAACTCGTACGTATGGAATCTTGAAGCGTCGGTGTCCTTTTATACGTATTACTTTCAGGAAATCCTGCGGAGTGGAAACAAGTCTACATGAGCGGAAAATTATTTGGCGAAATTTTTATAAAGAACTTTGTTCAGCATGAGATGAACTCAGATGCCGCTGCCGAGACACTTTTTATTTAATTAGGAACTGTGAACTTTGCCTCAAGTCATGTGTAACGAGAAGCATTATGGGTAAGGAGGTGGTAATTGTAATTGAAACTCCAGTGTAAATCCTCTTTAAAAACATTACAAATTATCAAACATTACCTAGAAAAAAAGTACTCTACAGAGATTAAAATAAAATGACAAACGCTTTACTTTTATTACTTTTTGATGTTGATGTTATAAAGATTGTAATGCCGTTTATCTTGAATTCTGTATTGATATTTTAAAAATTACGGGTATATTATTTTTAACTCTATATTAATAATATGTAAATATTTTCTCTGAATTTGATCAAAGTCACACGTCCCATTTTTAATTTTTATATGATAAAATAAACTAAATAGTGTTTTTCTATAGCAGATTTTGAAATGTGCTTTTTTCTACTCAAAAAATCTTTTGTGGCCAGTACAATTCCTCTCACCACTTCCATTTTTGGTTACATAAGTATTGTATTTAACATTTCTTGTATACCTACACCCTACACCAAAAATTCTACTTATACTTATTCTTAATATTTAGATTTTTTAGTTTTAAATTCATTCTATGAAGAAATTTTGTCCTACTCTTCTATTTTTTCAAGATGTTTCCAATTCATTGTCGGGATTAACAGTATTTTTGATGGGTATATATAATACACCTATAATTTTAAATATTTAACTATTAATACAATAAGAAATAATATATGTATGTCCTTCAGTAAGATCTCCGAATTACTGACACTGGCATTTATCTGTCAGTTACAAACATTTCAATTTTTCAATTTTTTCTATGACATTATTTGGGCTGTGAGATTTATTACAACAGATTATTTTATATATTATATTGTTTATTCTAAATCAATAAAAGATATAATAAAATATATAAATGTATCAAATAGAGAATTTAATCTTCTTTAATATTTGCAAGAACAAAAAATTTCAAAAAATAATATTTAGAAGATTTTTTTTAAGAATCTGCTACTACCTTCCCATAATGTCCGATTGAGAAATACGTAGTTAACTGATATTATAGTTTTTGAGAAATCGTCCTTCCAACACACACCACACACACACACAATCACACACACATACACACACACAGACACACACACACATGCACCACACACACATACACCGCACACACATATATACATACAGACCTGATCGAAAAAACAGGAAATTCGTATTCTACTCTAAAACATGCTTATTCATTAAAAATTCACCATCGATTTTTTTTACCAAGACAATACATTCCTTACCTATAGGTAACGGAAGGTAAAAACAGAAATAAAATATAATAAATACAATCGTAGAACACTTATATTTAAATTGCTCATACTCAAACTACTATCCCTATGTTAAAGTTATAGAAGACTGTATAGTCAATTACTACTCAGAACGACGCCTGCGAAATTAATATCTTTGATTATTACTGTTCAAAAACGTGTAGTCTACATATGTAGACCCCGCGACTAACGTAGGGTTAATTTTACAAATCTTTAAAAGTTCCGCTGTTATACAACTCTTATCTATTTTGCAAATTTTAACAAAATATTAGGTTTGTTCATAGAACATATTTCCAACGGTTGGAGTTTGAGTGCGCATGCGTGGTTTCAAACTGGTTGCAAATCAAACTGTTTGAATTCTTCTGCGAACAGCATTATGTCACTTAACTTTTTAAAATGAATAATAAATGTCTCTGCTTCATTTTGGTAGTAAATATATCGATATTATCGATCACTGTAGTGACACTTGTCAGTGAGTCAGTCTTTTATTATTTTATTACATTAATTAACAATGATTTACTTACCGTAAAATATTTATTTCACTAATTTATTTTATTTGTAAGTATATAACCAAACATTAAATGAAATCAAAACCTCTAATCAAAACAAATACAAATGTCTTGTCAAAACAGTGTAAGTGCTGCATGCCTCAAATTTAAAATTCTGATAGTTGGCAACCGATCAGCAGCCAGTCAGAAACATTGAACTAATAATTAGAGTTGGAAATTTGTGACTCTGCGAACGCTTTTATGTAACTGCGCATGCCTCTGACGGTTGCTGACGGTTTCAAACCGTTCTATGAACAAACCTATTATCTAAAAGGGATAAATCTGTATTCAAGAGAGAATTTGATTTTTTTTTTCATTTGGATAGCTTCTAACAAGTTCAGCAGCGATAATCGATTGTGAAAATTGGAGAATTGGAAAATAATCAAACCAGCAGTCGTAATTAAGTTGTTTATTCTCTTGTCAACGTTTCAATTGTAACAATAATCTTCTTCACGGCCAGAAATCAGTCAGAGAATAATTTAAATTAATAAATAAACATAGTAATACCGTAATACAACGCAATGGAATTAATATCGATCGATATAATATGTATTATATTATCGTCACTCATATTAGTATTGTAGTATTTTCTTGTTTTAAGACATGTATGACATACACATCACCACTTCTTTCTCTTCATTTAATTTTCATATAAGTTTAAAAACAATAGCGTGTATATTTTCATAAATAGTTTAGCATCAATTCAAAGTTAGTTTAAACGTACCCATTCATTACAATTACAAATTGCAGGTATAGATAATACACCAAATTACAGCTATTATTTATGATTTTAAACTAGCTCATGCAAAATATTTCAAATCAATTTATCAGACAAAAAAGCCCCCCGATAGCTGAAGGATCGATAGTCTGTTATAAATTCTATTTGCTCATTAATTGTAAAACTAGGCCAGAGTTTCATGGCCTACTACGATTGTGCATTATAGAACTTAGTAATTTGGCACCGGCTTCAATTCCCGCAGTTGGTTGGTGACATGTTTGAAACATGTGACATTGGCAAGCATTCTATTCGATGCGATGCATGTGAGGGAGACGTCAATTTGAAACTAAAGTCATTTTGTGTTTATAAGTTATAAATAGATACAGTGATATCCAACTATCGAGACTAGATTGAATGTCGATATTATTAATTTACAGGTTTGAGGTATCGTATCGTCGTGAATGTCAGAATATTGACGTAGTTATAGAGTAAAGCAGTTTAATTACGAGTAATTCGTTGTCGATCTCTGGGATGTTTTTACCTTCCGTCACCTTTAGGTAAGGAAGGTATTGTCTTTGGTCAAAAAATTCAATGATGAGTTTTTAGTGAATAAGCACGTTTTAGGGTCCATATAATACGATTTTACCATTTTTACGATGATGTCTGTATGTATGTGTGTCTGTATGTGTGACAAAAGTTCCGGATTCCATAACTTCAATACCACGATTCCAAAAATTATAATTTTTTTCGTATTCCTCAAGTTTACATCCAGAAGAACAACTGATTGGATTTTGGTTATAATTGGTCAACCGGAAGTAGTCTCATTTGAAGATTTAACAGTTAAATTTGATTTATTGACATTTAACGTTATTATAACTTAAAGAATATATTATTCTCTATACGATTTGATTACAATTTATACTTCATATTCAATAGATACAGAATTTTAAAAAAATTAAATTTTATAATTCAGCCAGCTATGCCAAACTTGGGAACTAATAATATATTCATATAATTCAAATTGACAGATGTCAGTATCAATAAAAAGTAAATTAATGTGGCAGATATGAGGATGTTGAAGTAGATATTGGGGAATACACGGAAAGATACGGTAAGAAAATAACTCTAGTGTTACAAGTTTTTAGAAAGATACAAGAAAGACGATTACATTGGTTTGAACATGTCATGAGGAGAAATGAAGAATATATTGGAACAAGAATGAATAGTTTAGTAATAGGACGTTAAAGAAACAGAGGAAGACCAAAGATAAGATGGAAGGACTGTATTGTGGAAGATTTGAGAGAAAAGGAACTGAATGAGAACGACATGCAAAAATAGCGACCCCTAACGAATGGGAAAAGCTAAAGAAGAAGAAGATGCCAGTGTCAAGTGCAATTTGAATAGTTTGTTTATGAAATAATTTTACTGGAAATTTAGAATCTTTTGTAAGAAAAATTATGGAATTTATACATTATACACGAGAATGACGGAAGGTATTGTGCTGGCCACAACAGTTTTTTTACCTCTTGCTAAGAGAGGTATTGGATTCATGCTTACAATCTCTGGTTAAAATTTTAACTTCCAGTTAAATAAATAACACTGAAACGAAATAAACTGTCAAATGACAGATTTATACTGGTATATTGTTCATTTATCTGGAAGTTAAAATTTTAACTAGGGATTGTAAAATTAACTCTAATTTTATTTAATAATTAATATATTATTTATTAAATGCCTAATATGTTCAACACTCTCGTGGCGCTTATTTCAAATATTAAGTCGAACTATCACGAACATACCCGACGCGCACACAGCGCACAGGAAAATGAACATGGGTCAATTCCTGTGCTGTGCTAAATTATTTTTTGTGCGCCTCTGTGCGCTGTGCGAGTTATAAATGGATGTACGTATTATGTTCAAATTCCGTGCTATGCTATGCTAAATTATTTTTTTACAGTCTACATAGAAAGTAGCCATTTGCGCTCTCTTGTGTCAACGCAAAATGTCACTTTGCCGCTCTAGCGTGACAAAGTAGAAAAATCTGATGTGGCCAGCACAATACCTTCCGTCAATCCTGTGTATTATGTACAAATTCCATACATAAATTTTCTTGCAAAAGATTCTAAATTTTTGGTATTTTATGATTCCCTTTCTCGGCAACTGAATGCCATACTCCTGATAACAAACAAACCACATGAAATAAGAAAATTATGAAATTTTGGTTGAAAAATTATAACACTTGTCAGTTATGGACATAATTAATTGCTGTCATTTTGACACGGGTCAGTCATGTTACTGCACGCGCCCCATACATAAATTTTCTTGCAAAAGATCCTATATTTCCAATAAAGTTATTTCATTAACAAACTATGCAAATTGCACTTGACACTGACATCTTCTTCTTTAGTTTTTCCCATTCATTAGGGGGTCGCTATTTTTTATTTTCTTCTTCCACTCATTTTTGTTTTGCGTATCGTCCTCATTCAGTTCCTTTTCTCTCAAGTCTTCTACAATACAGTCTTTTCATCTTATATTTGGTCTTCCTATGTTTCTTCCACCTTCTATTAATATATTCATCTCTCCTCATGACATGTTCAAACCAATATGTAATTGTCTCTCTTATATCTAGAAACTTCTAACACTAGAGTTACTTCCCTTATTCTTTCATTGATTTCATTTTATTGATACTGACATCTGTCAATATGAATTACCTGAATATATTAGCAGTTTCCATGGTTAAGTTAGCATAGCTGGCTGAATTATGAAATTTATATAAAATTTATTATCGTTATTCTTCTTTAACTCTATATCTGTTGAATATCAAATATAAAATGCAATCAAATCGTATAGACAATAATATATTCTTTAAGTTATAATAACATTTAACTGAGTTTTCCAAGAAAAACTGTTAAAATCTTCAAATAAGGGTACTTCCGGTTGACCAATTATAACCAAAATCTAAACAGGTCTGCATATGGTTGTAAGGAAGAGGAATACGCAAGAATTGTAATTTTTGGAATTCTAGTATTGGAGATATCGTGTCCGAAAAGGCGGGGACACACACACACATACACACATACACACACACTCACACACACACACACACATACACACACACACGCACACACGAACACACACACACACACATACAGACATCATCGTAAAAATAGTAAAATCGTATTGTAAAGACCCTAAAACGTGCTTATTCAATGAAAACTCACCACCGAATTTTTTGACCAAAGACAATACCTTCCTTACCTAGAGGTGACGGAAGGTAAAAAACGCTCGCTGTCCAAATTTCTAACTATACAATGGTGAGAAATGTCACTTGTCTACATACTTAATGGAAACGTTTAGTCAAGGAACTAATGGCACTGTAGTGACACGTTTACCACCTTTACAAATCAATCTGACATATAACTGCTCTGTCGGTATATTACATAACCAAAAAAAAATGCCGCACTATTGTGAAAATAAAATAGGGCATTCATTTACAAAAACGAAAGAATAAGATGTTTAAATTAGTGGAAGCACTAGGTCAAGAAGAATGGGAAATAACGATAAATTAAAATTAAATATAAAAGACGTTTTTTCTTTATATTAATCCTTATTAATTGAGTAGTAGTGTAAGTACAAAGTGTACATTTTATTTTGTTATGATGGAGGACCCCACTGTGGCGACTGTAGAAAAAATCTCAATAGACAATGTCCTATTTTGCGCTCTTAATACTCAAATAGCTATATCTTTTGCGCTGTGTGACTTATAAATCCACCTTTATACTTTCAAGTGATTCACACCCATAGAATGTAATTACGCATAGAATTATCGCGTATGACCACACACTTTCGATTAATTAAATAGCAATTTTGCTGGCTTAGAAAAATTTAGCCCCTACCCCCGTTCATTTCGTTCGTTGTGAAAAAAAGTTTTTAATTTTCTTACTGAAATGAAATAGGTAGGTACATATCCTATTCTTAAATTCCTATGTTCAAAGATCGTTGAAAACCCATTTATAGTGGAACTTTTTTCTTTTTAAACTGTTTGAAATCAATTTCCATTATAACACCTTTTTAATTCCCTGCCATTATTCACTTGTTGTAAGAAATCAGTTATAAAACAATCAATACCTTAGTGGAAATTTAATAGCCGACCTCTTGGCTCACTGAATGATGTCGGTGTTGAGTAGCGCGGGAAAGTTTCCAGCCACTTTATACGTCACCCGCCTGAGAATCAACGAACGAAGGAACCTTCCTACCCTACCGGCTGCCGAGGAAATTGACGAAGTTACACCAGTCATTGTTCAAATTGTTCTTATCGTTTACAATTGTAACATCTGTACGCTATAGAGAACCGACCGTGTTCTGTTCAGCAAGCACCAAGCAGGGAATTTTGCTGGGTTACTTGTGAGTTGATAACACTGGAAGGTAACTGCGAGAATAGGTTAGGTGTATGATGGGGTTCTTTCGTGGCGCGGTTTTTAAACTGAATTAGAGGAAGAAAGAAATTATTGAATTGATCATTTTGAATCTAATCTAATTTTATTCTTATTTTAAATTGCAAGCCAGGAAATGAAAGTTTCCTGTCATATCTGTGACTGCTGGTTCAAAATTCAAAATTTCAATTTTAAAAGAAAGAAAACTTTATTACTACTTCATTCAGGGAGCAAAAGTAAATGAAATTGTTTTATCTTGGTTGTTAATTTAAGAAATGTTATATTCTAATTTCGCTAAAATATCAAAAGTTGGATGACTATAAGAGTTGCGTAGTCATAATGGCGTTCTCCACCATTGTGACAAGTTAGAAGAAGTTAGAAGAAAAAATTCAATGATGAGTTTTTAGTGAAAAACATGTTTTAGGGTCCCTATAATACGATTTTACCATTTTTACGATGATGTCTGTATGTATGTATGTGTGTGTGTGTGTGTGTGTGTGTGTGTGTGTGTGTGTGTGTGTGTGTGTGTGTGTGTGTGTGTGTCTGTATGTGTGTCTGTGTGTGTGACGAAAGTTTCGGATCGCATAACTTCAATACCACGATTCTAAAAATTATATTTTTTTCGTATTTCTCAACTTTACATCCAGAAGAACAACTGATTAGATTTTGGTTATAATTGGTGAACTGGAAGTAGCCTCATTTGAAGATGTAACAGTTAAATTTGATTTATTGACATTTAACGTTCTTATAACTTAAACGATTATTATTCTCTGTACGATTGCATTGCATTTTATACTTCATATTCAATAGATATAGAGTTAAAGAATTAAAAAAAAAAAAATTTATAAATCAGCCTGCTATGCTAAACATAGAAACTACTAATATATTTATATAATTCAAATTGACAGATGTCAGTATAAATAAAAATAAATTAATGTGGCAGAGATGAGGATGTTGAAGTAGATGTTGGGGAAGACACGGAAAGATAGGTAAGGAAAGAACTGTAGTATTACAAGTTTCTAGAAAGATAGAAGAGAGATAATTACATTGGTTTGAAAATGTCATGAGGAGAAATGAAGTATATATTGGATGAAGAATGATTAGCTTAGTAATAGAAGGTTGAAGAAACAGAGGAAGACCAAAGATAAGATGCAAGTACTGTATTGCGGAAGGCGTGAGAGAAAAGAAACTGAATGAAAACGACACGTAAAACAAAAATGAGTGGAAGAAGAAAATAAAAAATACCGACCCCTAACGAATGGAGAAAGCTAAAGAAGAAGAAAATGTTAGAGTGCAATTATTTGCATAGTTTGTTTATGAAATAATTTTACTGGAAATTTAGAATCTTTTGCAAGAAAAATTATGTATGGAATTTATACATAATACACAGGATTGACGGAAGATATTGTGCTGGCCACAACAGATTTTTTAAATAAGTAACATGGAAAAAAATCTACTACTACTACTAGTTATATTTCATTTTATAAGGTTTTTTCAGGTTGATGACATGCGTTTTGCTATAAATGTAAATTCTTGTAATAACAGTTTTGTTTTTGTGGTGTACATTATGTGACACATGTCTGACTATATTATTATAATAGTTCCCAAGATGTATGAGTAATTATTATAAGTTGCAAAGTTGTTGCATGATATGTATGTAATTAAACCAGAATTTCTAGATGAATTCCAAAAATATTTGTATTAAAAATGTATATTTATATTGCTCCGTATATAAACTGAATTTAATTAAAAACAATGTGCGTTATGTATTTGTAATAAATATTGAAATAGTGACACATATTAAATTAATTTAATTGCTTATTGAAATAAATTCTATAACGCCATACATCAACTTATGTTTAATAAAAACTAAAATTTATTCACAATTTATCGTTGGCCATAAACCGAGCAAACAGTTTTAATCATAGAGTAACAAAACAGCATATTTCATTTTCTGTTTAATCTACTTTTTATCCAATTTTGGTTTAATTATATCACTGTAAAAATAATGAGCTGCAATCTGGTTCACTCTACAGAGTAGCAACTTCCAACCTATGGAATATTGGAAAAGTTATCCTATAATAGGTCATTACTTTTATCGTTAAGTATAAAAATGGAAGAGGAAGCAGGCAGATTTTGCAAATGCAATGCGTATCAGAAGATTTTGAAGTGATATATAATTTTCATGATATACAGGGTGTAACCTCCCGCTCACTGAGCAATGGTCTGGGTTCCGTGGCAGTTGGTAAAAGAAGACACCACAATTACTTCAAATATGATATAATTTAACTAATGGCAACACTTACGTTAATAAAATATTGTTACACTTACAGTTAACAATTATAATTCAGTGTGTGTGGCAAGATAGCAAACTAAAATGGCCACCGGTTGATCACCCCCTCCACACGTTTTTTTCCTCGTTCGTTTTGAAGGCTGGATTCCTTCCCCGGAATTTTGCGTCTTCCAGCACCAATCTAGTGGACTTCTCTGAGTCCAGTCCACGTCTAGGTTGGCTGTTGGGTCTGCTTCCAACGAAACGTCTGGGACGTCCTTGGGCCTTCGATCTTAGTTATTTCCTCGCCAACCGTCAGCCTCTCTCTGCTAACCATCCGGGTCACGCCCTTCCCATGAAGCATTGCGGCCCGCCGTTTCCGCCATCTCTCTGCAGCCCACTACCTGGCCGACACACTGACATACAATTTTAATTTTATAAATAACTACTGGAGGGACCTGTCACAAGGGTGATCATTTTAAGTGGTACACTATTGCTATCTTGAGAACTATAAGAGCTACGAGGTCGGTTAAATTAGTAAACAATTTCTATATTATAAGACCATTAAAATGAGCGATACTAGAATTATTTTAGACCAGTGGTTCTCTTTTTATTTGCTTATTTGTTTCAGTATTTTTTCTGAATTCAACGATATCCATACGCAAAACCCTAATGTTACCTACAAATTATTTGAAAAAAAAATACAAAATTAAGAATCTGTGGTGACCAGCACAATATCTCTCGCCATTTTCATTTTATGTTACATAGGGCGCGAGCAGTTATGTGACTTTTTAGCCTTGGCAAGCAAATATAGGGGCCCGTGTCAAAATGATAACTAGTAATAATATATATAGGTGTCGAGTATCATAAGTTTTCATTCAAAACATTGTGATTTCCCAAATCCATGTGGATTATTTTCCTCCACAAGTATATTCCATACTATTGACGACAAATAAACATCAGAATAATTTGAAATTTTGAATGAAAAATTATGAAATATGACAATTGTGACATCTATGTAAATAACTACTATCCGTCATACTGACACGGATCCTCATCTGCTTAAACAAATATAAAGTCTTATAGTTTTTGAGTAATCGTCCTTCCATCGTCCCACAACATACACACACACACACATATATATATACATCCACACACACACAAACATCCACACACACTTACACTCACACACACAGACACAGACATCATCGTAAAAATGTTAAAAAAAATAGGTACAATTTTTGGTGGAGAGTGTAGACATACAAGAAATGTTAAATACAATACTTGTATAACCAAAAATTAAAGTGGCGAGAGGTATTGTGGTATGCTTTTGATGCTCGACTAAACTTAATATAAAAAATCTGATGTGGACACCACATGACTTCCTTGTACGATTATTAAACTATACATATTTTTTTAATAAATAAATTACAAAATATTAATTTTAACTTCAAAACAGTAAGATATATAGCGATCATAATCTAACCCGGTTCTTTTTAAAGAAAGTTTTGATTACAATAAAGAAATATTTGATTACAACAATGAATATGACTAATTTCACAACAAAAATATAATATTTGTTATTGTACGAATAATAAAATTGCACGTATTTAACATAATTTGACATGAACATTTTTTTTTGTTTTTGTCCTAATCCATAGCGAGCTTTATTACAAAAACAAAAAAGTATATAATTTTTAAATTTACATATCTCGCTTATACAAAGGGCTAATTTAATAATACTTAATGTGCTAGACGCAGAAATTAATTCTCTAAAACTTTTATTTGAAGCATTTATTTCTAAAATCAAAGTAAAATAATTTAATTCAAGAAAAACTGTTAACAACTTCAAGTAATGTACCACTTCCGGTTAGCCTATCTATTATGTTATTTCGATTGACATAAAAGTCTTGTATACTAAATTTGAAAAGTTTTGGATTATATTTTAAAACAGTTTTTCATTAGAAGTGCCACTTCTGGAAATTGTGTAATAACCAGAAAGGGAGGTGCACAACTAGATGTTATAGCAGTCCTAAATACAAAATTTCAACTTTCTACGGCTTACCGTTTTTGAGTTATGCGAGATACGTACGTACGTACGTACATACGGACGTACGTACGTACAGACGTCACGACGAAATTAGTCAAAATGGATTCAGGGATGATCAAAATGGATATTTCCGCTGAAATCTGAAAACCGAAATTTTTCGCGATTACAATACTTCCTTTACTTACGTACAAGGAAGTAAAAAAATATGCTTTTGATGCTCGACTAAACTTAATATAAAAACATGGTATGAAAATAATAATTCTTTTTACTTCCTTGTACGTAAGTAAAGGAAGTATTGTAATCGCGAAAAATTTCGGTTTTCAGATTTCAGCGGAAATATCCATTTTGATCATCCCTGAATCCATTTTGACTAATTTCGTCGTGACGTCTGTACGTACGTACGTACGTCCGTACGTACGTATCTCGCATAACTCAAAAACGGTAAGCCGTAGAAAGTTGAAATTTTGTATTTAGAACTCCTATAACATCTAGTTGTGCACCTCCCTTTCTGGTTATTACACAATTTCCAGAAGTGGCACTTTACATGAAGCGTATAATAGATTTTAATGAAAAACTGTATTAAAATATAATCCAAAACTGTTCAAATTTGATATACAAGACTTTTATGTCATTAGAAATAACATAATAGATTTTGGTTAAAATAGGCTAACCGGAAGTGGTACATTACTTGAAGTTGTTAACAGTTTTTCTTGAATAAAATGATTTTATTTGGATTTTAGAAATAAATGCTTCAAATAAAAGTTTTAGAGAATTAATTTCTGCATCTAGCACATCAAGTATTACTAAATTAGCCCTTTGTATAAGCGAGATATGTAAATTTAAAAATTATATACTTTTTTGTTTTTGTAATAAAGCTTGCTATGGATTAGGACAAAAACGTAAAAAAAATGTTCATGTCAAATTACGTTAAATACGTGCAATTTTATGATTCATGCAATAACAAATATTATATTTTTATTGTGAAATTAGGTAGTCATATTCATTGTTGCAATCAAATATTTCTTTGTTGTAATCAAAACTCTCTTTAAAAAGAACCGGGTTAGATTATGGTCGCTATATATCTTACTGTTTTGAAGTTAAAATTAATATTTTGTATTTTATTTATTAAAAAAATATGTATAGTTTAATAATCGTACAAGGAAGTCGTGTGGTGTCCACATCAGATTTTTTTCTGTAAAATAGTGTATAAAACCTTCCCATAAAGTTTAGGGATAGAAGTTTTGTTAAAAATTTTTTCGTTTATTTATTTAACTTGGTTTATTTTTTACTGCTTAACTAAGGTGTGCCGCGAAAAATTTTTCTTCGGAAAGTGTGCCGCGAGATTAAAAGATTGAAAAACATTGAAGTACACGAGAGAAAATCGGTCTGAGGAATGTCAAATGTTAGCAGAATTTCTGTAAAGGAGCATTATAATTATCACTATTTTACTGACTTGTTCTTGTTATACGTAATACATGTTAGTCTAAAGTAATAAATACCTAAATACTAAATTCTAATATAGAGCAGTAATTTGAGGTTACCTACTGCAAGGAACAGCAACTTTTGAGTGTACGGGATATTGGAAAAGTTATTCCAGAATTAAAGTTCATTATTTTTACCTTTTACCGGTTGGCATAAAAATGTAAGGGGAAGCAGGTAATCACAAACAGCTGGGAAAACTTTTCAGACTACTCCATGTTTCTACTCGTACTTATCGAATTTTGAATTAAAGGATAACATGTTCATAAATAAACGCTGCTGTGGTATTCCTTTGCTCCTGCTCTGTATATTGAAAACTGATTTCTTAGTGGAAGTTTACGTGATGCAAGTAAATAACTTGAAACTTTCCTGCAACTTTAACTTGAGCACTGAAAACATACTTTAAGAAGTAATAATGTCAATATATCGACATGTTTTATTTCGAGGAGGACGGTCTTAAAACATAAGTTATTTTATTGATACCGGGACTGACATTACCTGCAAATTACGGTCTTCGTAAATGTCATATTTTTTATTACTTTCTATATTTATAAAATTCAATAGAATGTCCATCATAAATTTAAGATCGTTTTACTTATATAAATTACGCAATTGGAACAAATTTTGTAAAATGGTATGTATTTTGTCATTTTACAAAATAAACTTTTGAAATTTATTGTTAAAACAAAATATTTCTGTAAGAATATACTAATGTCCTTATAATATTCAACTGATGAGCTTTTGGCAAAAAACCTTAGTCCATTTTTTACCTCTCGCTAATAGAGGTATTGGAATCATGCTAAAAATTGCATATCCAGATCTTAGTGAATAAGCATGTTTTAAGGTCCCTATAATCCGATAATAACATTTTTAGGATGATGTCTGTGTGTGTGTATGTGTGTTTGCTTGTTGGAGGTACGATTTCTCAAATTCTATAAGATTAAAGACCTGTGTAACTACGGGTTCCTCAATCTAACAGTAATGGTAAGAGTTGAATAGATTCTAGTTAACAATTGGACAACCGTTTGGCCACGAGTGTATATACACATGTGTGTGTGTGTGTGTGTGTGTGTGTATGTGCCGATTTCTTTCAGGTACGATAACTCGAATACTATCATTCCAAAAATTATAATTCTTTTGTATTCTTCTTCTTTACATCCATATGAAGAGCTGATTACATTTTGGTTATAACTGATGAACCGGAAGCACCTTTATTTCAAATTCTTAATAGTTTTTCTTGAAAACATCTAGTTACATACCATTTTTTTAACATTTTACGTTATTATAAATATTAAAGAATATTAATGGGGTCTCGTGGTCGCGTGCCTAAGTGTCTGTTCGCCAAATATTTCGAAATTTGAATGTTACAAAATTGACCCTTGTGGTGCACTCTCCACGCCAGCAATGAGTTCCCGTGAGGCGACGCCTGGTAAATGCCCGTACGGTACAAATATGTCATCATCATTACCGAAATTTGTGTACAAAGCAGATTGGCACACCCAGCAATGGGTAATATGCCTTAATGATATATTTATTTATTTTATTTGAAAAATATTTTATTCTCTATTCGATTTAGTTACATTTTTCTCTTCGTATTCAATGTATTTGGAGATAAAAAATTATAAAAAAAAAACCTGTTGTGGCCAGCACAATACCTCTCTCCATTTTCATTTTATGTAGCATAGGGCGCGAGCAGTTATGTGACTTTGTTGGTCTTGGCAAGCATATGTGGGGGCCCGTGTCAGAATGAGAGCTAGTAATATACATAGGTGTCAAGTATCATAAATTTTAATTCGAAACATTATGATTTTCCAAATCCATGTGGATTATTTTCCTCGACAAGTATATTCCATACTAATGAATGACAAATAAACATCAGAACATTTTGAAATTTTGAATGAAAAATTATGACGTATGACAATTGTGACATCTATGTAAAAACTACTAGCCGTCATTCTGACACGGATCCTCATCTGCTTGCCAAGGCCAACAAAGTCACAGGTCTGCTCGCGCCCTATAAGTACACACAAATAATTGAAATTGATTCTCTTCTTTCGTTCTATAAGAAATTTTATCCTACTATTCTATTATGTTCAAAATTCTTCAAATTCATTGACGGTATTAGCGGTATTTCTTAAGGATATATGTAATATTAATATATCTGTAATTTAAATATAAAATTAATTAATAATACAATAATATATATTAAATGTACTCTTACCTCCCAGAAAAATCTGACACTGACATTTTACATTTACATGTCAATTACAAAAATTTAAATATCGCAAATGTTTTTCGGCCAACGAGATTTATTACAACAGATTATTCTATATTATTATATACTATATCTGCAAACCTATACGAGATATAATAAAAAAATTAAGTGTGTCAGATTGAGAATTTAATTATCTTTAATATTTGTAGTAACAAATTTTCAAAAAATAATATTTAGAAATTTTTTTTTTAGAAAGTACCACTTCCTGTTGTCCAATTATTACCAGAACCTATTCAACTCTTCCCATTACTGTTAGATTGAGGAATCCGTAGTCAAACAGGTCTTTAGTCTTATAGAATTTGAGAAATCGTGTCTCCAACAACCTCACACACACACATCCACACACACACACACACACACACACACACACACACACACACACACACACACACACACAGACATCATTGTAAAAATGTTAAAATCGGATTCTATGGACCTTAAATCGTGCTTATTCAATAAAATCTGGATATGCGATTTTTAGCATGAATCCAATACCTCTCTTAGCGAGAGGTAAAAATAATTTTCATATATTTTGCAACCTATGCTACTACAATTTCATCATGGATGTAGTAATTAATATTAATTGACATGTCAGCAAGGATGTCAGTGTGAAGTAAAATTGGCATAGTTCATAAAATAACAAATTGAATTTATTCTATATTTATATTGAAATACAAATTATGATGTGAAAGGGTTAGGTGAACAATTTAATCTTATTTTTGTCCGCAACTATTGTAGCAAGCAAGCGTCTTAAAATTTAATACTTCCCGTCTAATTTAATCTCGTAACATATGTTAATCTTGGCAATATAATTAGAATCAAAGTTGAATTACATCACCTTGGGGCGGTAATAAAACCTGCAGCATTTAATTTGCGCATTTTATGAAAACAGTTGAGAACACGTGATTAAAACATGAAACTACCTAGTCGTGTAGAGTCATTAATCCAGGGTTTATTGCACGAATGTGTCGCAAATAATGTCGCTCCGTCTTGTCTACAGCTGGGGAGGGAATGCAAATACGCTTCCTGTTTCAACAAGAAAATCCCTAGAAAGGGAAGTTGTAAAACTACTAACTACGCCACGCTGGCGAAGGGAAAATTTAGGTTATGGGGAAAGGAAGATAGCATTGAAATATATTTTTGTTATTAGTTGTGGTTGAAAAGTTGGACAAATTGTTGTAATAAATTTGTAAAATAAATTCTATGGCTTTCATATAAACATTCGTATCTTCTTCTTCTTCTTCCTTGGCTTTAGTCCTGCATTTCTGGCAGGATCTGCATTCTTTTGTACAGATGTAAGATGTGACTAAAAATGTATAATCAACTCGGTACTCCTCCTGACGTTCAAGGTGTTACATGTATGTAAATAAAACGGACCCACACTTCGGTGATAACCATGTTAACAGTTAAAAAACTGTTTTATAAAACCATCTATAAGGATGAATTAAAAAATGTAACAGAGGAATTTATTAATAAAAATGGGGAAATTTCTGGGATATTTCATTAAGAATGCGAAACTGGAATGAAAAATAAATAATAAAACTAATATTTACAATTAATTAAATTACTATTATCTAATATTTATTGTAAAACTGTCCCTACGAAAAAAAAAAATCTGTTGTGGTCAGTACAATACCTCTCGCCTCTTTCGTTTTTGGTTACATAAGTATAGGGCGAGAGCAGTTAGGTGACATTGTTGGATTTGATAAGCAGATATGGGGGCCCGTGTCACAATGACAATTAGTAATTTGTCTGAGGAGTATGAAATTTACTTGTCGAGGAAAATAAACCACATGGAATTAGAAAATCACTAAATTTAGAATGAAAAATTATGATATTTGACATATATGTCCATAATTACTAACTATCATTCTGACAAGGGCCGCCATATCTACTTGTCAAGGCCAACAAAGTGACATGACTGCTCACGCCCTATTGTAATTAACATTTCTTGTATACCTACACTCTACACTAAAAATTATATTTACATCTATTCTTTATATTTAGATTTTTTATTTCATTTTATGAAGAAATTTTGTCCTACTCTTCTAATTTTTCAAATAAAATAAAATAAATAAATATTTCATCACGGCATATTACCCATTGCTGGGTGTGCCAATCTGCTTTGTATACAGATATCGGTAATGATGGACGCTTACCAGGCGTCACCTCACGGGCACTCAAAGCTGGAGTGGAGAGTGCACCACAGGGGTCAATTTTGTGCCATTAAAATTCGATGTAATTTTTGGCGTCTGTCGGGATCGAACCCGGGTCTCCAGATTCGCGACCAGATACTCAGGCACACGGCTACGAGACCCCATTTTTCAAAATGTTTCCAATTCATTGTCGGGATTAACAGTAGAGTATATGTAATATATCTATTGAAATTGGCTTTCTTAATTTCATAGGATTCCAGGATTCCAATAACACCCCTTTAACGAATGAACAGTTAGACCTAGTACATTCTCCATTTCTTGAAACATTAATCCCCAAATCTCCACCGCTAAACTAGATATAAAAGGACCCGCTGTAATATTTTCTTGTAGTTCTTCTCATGATGGCCTAAGAGCCGAAATTGTACAATAAGGAATTTTCTTTAATTTTGTGAAAGAACCGAGTGTTTTCTTATTCAATTGAAAAAGGTTTCACCTAGTGCCAACAGCTTCCTCTATTGATTTTATTAATACTGCAAGTGAAGCAAAATTAGCTGTTTATTTCTGAAGTTATGAAGTAGCCAAAATGAATTTTTTTATTGATTCGGATGTAGAAATTTTTGCTTTACAACATCCATTTGAAACTTTTTGTCACATACCCCAATGTGCATCTAGAACATTAAATTTCAAAATACCCACTCGTTATAGTGAAACGAAAATAACGTCGAAACACATTTTAAATAACTGCAGTGTAATCGACTTTTTAAATTCTTTATATAGCTCTCATACCTTTCGTTTCGTTATTTTTATAGGCAACTAAAACCTATAGTATCTAATCTCGAGTTAGATCCTTGCGCCAGGCATTTTGCGAATGCTCGCTCCCATGAGAATAAGATTGTTTACGACGTCATGCATTACAACAAGGAATTTTGATGTATTCAGAGCAATTACTTGAAATCCGCTCTCTTCAACGGAAAACTAAATAAATTTATTACACTCGTTTAGCTGCACAGCGCGGCTTAAATTAAAACGGTGAAAATATTTGCATAATTAATGTCTGGAACTCTGCTCGGCACTTTGTCATGGTTAGGTCTTGTTAGAATGTTTGTTAACTTGGACTCCATGTTGCTGCATTGTGTGTTAGACTAGAATGTCTAGTCGGGGAGTCCACCTATTTTTTACACACTTCTTTTTGTTTCTTTGGGATGTATGTTGTCTGGTACTTCTGCTGTAATGCAGCCTGTTTAAGTTACGTTTGTTGAAATGAAGTTGTAATAAATAATTCTTGCTGTTGTATACAAGAACAAAAACGGAGGTATTTTTGTTGACGTTACTTAACAAACTCACTAGACTCAACATGACAGAAAATGTTTATTTTGTACATTTTGTTGATAAAATATAATGTCTATCAGGAATCCATTTTCAGCTATATTATCCCGAGGTCATTGATAATTACGAAATATTTTTATGACAGAAGTTGTGATAAAATTATAAATATTTATCAAGGGTATTCGGTGAATTTTTTTTGCAATTTTATTTAAATTTACGAAGAATTTGTATTCAGCAGAATTTTTATAATTATAAAATCATCCAATAGATGTCAGTAGTAGCTATGAATATGTAGAGTATATACAGGGTATGGCCATGGGGCAAGATCGCCGCCATAAGCGAGCCAATGTCAAACATACTGATATTTCATTTCCCTATTTATTTGTAAGAAATGTGATCTTATATTATACAGGAATATTAAATAATTACACTATGAATCTATAAAGGTAATAAAAATTCATTTATTTAAGAAATACACAATTATTATTATGACAGATTTAAAGGTTATGTAGAGCATAGGATATAGGTTGTTATTATCACTCAAATTTAATAACTGTAGTTATTATTTACATAATAAGTATATATTTTAAACTTACCTTTTAAAAATTTAGATGTTTATGCTTAATATTGGTCATTTTTATGTGTTTTCAATATTACCAGTCATCGTAGTCAATATCTCAAGAAAATACACAAATATATAAAATAAAAGTATTACTTACACTTTAAATAAACATTAGAAGTATATTTAAATTAAAATAAAACAAATAACCACGAAAATACATAATAATTTGTGCAACAACAACGAATATGACAGTGGACCGCAAATGGCAGACGAAACGTGAGCCACATCATGGCCATACCCTCTATATAGAGATAGCCTATGAATATGTTCAGCGTGACATGTGTAACGATTAACGATAATAAGATTGACATTGTCAATTAACAAATTGAATTCATTGTAGTACTTTTCTTGTAATAATTTACTTGTTATATTCCATATAGTTTTCATAGTACTTAAATTCGGTACCATCACGTTTTTTCATATTTACCGCCCAATCCTTCAATATCAATGTGAGCCACTGAACTCCAATACTTATCTGGAAGTCGCATGTCCTATTCCACTGTGTATACGACAGTGAAGCAATTTGAAGGAGATTGTTGGTCTACTCGAGAATTTTCGTGCGCTGCCGAAGTTAATCGAATAGATCTTGTTCTACCATCTAGTATTTTGTCCTTGTCTATCTATGTTTATGATTTTGTGGCATTGTGGTTAGGTTTGTTGACATTAAGTTTTAAGTGCCTTATTTTCGGAACCGCTTTAATATGCCGAAATATTGCTCTTATAAACATTGTATGAACAATACAAATGACAACATATATAGTTTCCACAGGTAAGGCGACAATTAATAAAGTATGTAATAATTTACGTCTGACACGGCCTTAATTTTTTTAACAAATTTGGTAACCAATTTTCTTAGCTAAATTTTGTGATCATGTAAAACAGATTTATAGTGAAATTTGTGGTTGAATAGAAAATCCTGCCAGAACTCAAAACATTCGTTTTCAATGAAACCAAATTTTTAGCAAAAATGATAATAATTTATGATCGTGTCACAAGGGCTTTATACAATGTAGTTTTTATGTTACGTATAAGAGAAACTTTTGATTAAATTGTGTATATGTGTATGGTGTGTACATACATAATGCTGAGATATGTTTAACCCTTATCCGGATAGTTTGATTTCAGAACGTGACCGCATAGTCGGAGTCCATCGGACTCTATATGTTAAAATGCCATTTTGATAATAGTTATAACTTTTTTAAGTATAAATATTCTGAAATACGTGAACATATATAAAAAATATACAAAAATAAAACTTATAATACAAATAGAAATAAATAAAAAATATTTATTTAAGCATTGTGTACACAAACGGTTTACTTTACAATGTTCATTGCACATAGTTTTTTTGCAATTGTCGCAACATTGCCTTTGCATTCTATCTTTTTTTTAGGACACATATGGTTCTCGGTCTTCCACTAAAAATCTGTTCATAGTTTCTTTTACATTTTTACATAGTCCAAAAAAAATTCTTCTTCGTATATGGGGACCAACTAACCCTTCAGCCACAGACACGAGAAACAAACGTCTTTTCTCGTGTTTTTGTGAATTCCATCCACAATTTAAATTTGTCCAAATTACATATGCAGCTATTCCTACAACAGCCAACATATTCATAAAGAAGGCGAAAAGCCAACGGATTGTGCGTCTTTTGCACATATATTCATCAACCATTTGGTCGAGAGTATCGACACCACATTTTGTTTTATTGCAGTACATTATTATTTAGGTTTAGGTACATATGATACGATTGTTGCCTTTTTAGTAATACAGCACATGCGCATTTTGCACGTAAACATTACGTATATATAATATATGAGTTCGCTGGACTCATACTATACGGTTAGGTCAGAAAATTATTAAATTGTTTATATTTTGTACAATAATTTTTTTAAATTTATTTTATCAATTTGGATATGTTTAACTTATGAATCTAGGAGAATTCACAAAAGGATAATTGTTTATTGTAAAAGGTGTTTAAAATAATTGAAAAGAACTTAGCCGGTGAGTCCAGTAGACTCACCTTGACCGGATAAGGGTTAATTAAATTATATTTTTGTATATCGATATAGTTTATTTAAATTTCCCGCACTAATTTTCCTCTAAACATTTGTAAACCGAAGGCACACGAAAAGACACGAATGTGTCCCGAGTAGACCAAGCACCATCGTTCAAATTGCTTTACTGCGTGGTATTCATGCGACTTCCAGATAAGTATTAGAGTTCAGTGATGTGAGCTCATTCAAAGTACGATGTCCATCTAGTTTGTGTTCTTTGATGTCGCAAAGTCCATAAATGTTTTCCATACGTACTATTTACTTACAACGGTATTTTTGGGGGCATGTTTTTTAATAATTTTATTAATTGAATCGTTATTTTCACTGTCGTACCGTGAAACCGACATTTTCAAATTAAAACAATTAATTTTTAATTATCTGTCAGAAAAATGTTTGTTACTTAGTAACTTGGTGACCTAAGTGATAATTGTCTTAGGATTATTATCAGTGTAAGTTACTTCGTGTTCATAAATACAAGGATTCAATTGGATAAGTTTTTAACCAAAAATTTTCAAGTAAATTAATGCAGAAAATAATGAAACAACGAAAGTAAACCAAATAAAACTTATTTGAATTTATATTAATTCTTAAATGATTTTTTTTTTGTTACAGTGCCTCCTCAACAACCTCGGATTGAATTCAACGGTACTCAAGTATTACCTGGTCACAATCTCACTGCCTTACATGGAGACATTGCTACAGTAAAGTGTGTAGCAAGATATGGAAACCCTCCAGCCATGCTCAAATGGTTTCTAGGTAAGTAGAACTAACATTTATAATCAAAAAAAATATTGTACCAGTTTCATGATGATAAATAATAGGGTACACCTGTCACAATGTGCTAGTCTGCTATACTGTATTTCAGATAAGAATAGACTTGGTGGCGCTGCGGAGCCAGCCTGTTTTACACATATAAAACTTATGAATTAATTTTGTTTCGTGCATGGCACACTTGACAGCTCGAACGACAAAATTTGATAATTTTTAATTCTTTAGTAAATATACAGTTTACTTAAAGTTGATAGATAGATTATAAAGTTAAAATGGAATAAATAATATACCTGCTTGCTTACATATCTTGCATTCTTCAGATTTTTGTAATAAAAACAAATAAAGTAAAAACCAATAGTTTTCAGAAGATTATTAAATAAGAAAATATTTATGAAGAAACATAATATTAATAATTAAACAATAATATGTAAACTATATATAGTTATTGGTCTCTGTTGTTCCACTGATCTTGCATCAAACCTCTTTCTTCCATCCTCAGGTCTATTCCATTAATTCAATTTCTCTGCGGTCTTCCGCGTTTTCTTCTTGCAGGTGGATGCAATTTTAATATCCTTTTTGGTAATCCTTATTCTCCCATTCTTTGCACATGTCCAAACCATCTCATTTGTGTTTTAATATCATTTATTATTGTGTGATCAATATTTATAATTTCTCGGATTCTTGTATTTATTACTTTTTCCCTTCTGAATCTTCCTTTGGCTTGTCTCCAAAAAATCATTTCGGTTGCTTAGAATCCGTTTCCATCTTTCGCAGAGCTGCCAAACTTTAGCTCCATATGCAGTTATACTTTTACTATAGAGATATTGCTCGTCTACCTTGCATATTTCTGTCTTTAATTTCTTCGTTCGCTTTTTATCTTGACTCTTAAATATTTATGTTTCACACTTCTTTATGGTATTTCTGTTTTCTAATATCAGATCTTGCTGTTCGCTATTTATACATAAATATTCCTTTTCTGATAATACTAGATAATCACAGATTTCAATTTTACGACAACGTCCGCACTGACTACAACTCCAGTTGACAGCTGACAGCTGACTGAAACGTTTTGTTTTCAAGTTTTTCATTATTGTAGACTTGGTTTGCGTTTAGACCAATTAGAAAGCTGGAATCGTAGGCCATATCTTACTCCTAAGTCTATTCTTATTTGAAATACAGTATAGTTTTATTTTGATAATAATTAATAAATGTAGTGTTATTTAAAATTCTAAAGTAATTGAAGTGCAAAAAGTGTTATTCTTTCTATTCGCAAAAAACACATGTGAAATGTAAGTAACTAGATATAGTTTGGTTCACGAAAGATTACAATTCAAGGTCATTTTCAAACCATCTGGTATAATATTACTTGCAAATAACTTCACTACATTCTATACACATAGGCGTGCACCAGGTATAATATTTGTGGATACATTTTAATCATTCAAAATCCCGTTGAAAATATTCGTGTTCATTATGCACAAATTGAATAGCTTGCCTTCGCAAAGTTTTTCCTTTCTCTCCCATGATTATGTCCAATAAAATCGCGGAACAAAATTAGAAACTTATTCGTTGATTTTGATTAAACGTCAAATCGTGCGTCAAATTCGAAAAACAAACTCCGCCACTGGATTTGCTTTAACGTAGAGGGCAGTTCAATAGAAAGTTGCATACCAGCAACTCATCGATATATGTTCCTATTACTTTTAGTGTGTTAGAGAGCAATATGAATATGGAACGTATATCTGTCATATAGCATAAATCACGTAGACATACGTCAAATAATCTATCTCTTTCTAATACATAATGTTGCTATACTACCGCTATATAAAATATTGTTTATTCTTCGAACAAATGGCCTTGAAATGTCATCTTTCGTGAACCAAACTATATACGATGTACGACTACATATCTGAAACAATATATTTATTCTATAATGCAGTATGTTGTGGATTGTTTAGTTTTATGCCTCCCAATTCAATTGCTGGTTTATTTCGTCAAATGTATAAACATTTAAACAAACTACAATTTTATAGGACATACAATAAAACCGGGCAATACTTCCAATATCCATTGTCATAAATTCTTCCATTTACTGCAGACATACTCGTATGTATTAGAAACATTTAACCTTTGACAGCAGTAAAGCTCTCACTTAAATGTGTGTTTTACTACTTGTGCAATACAAGTTGTATTCCTGTGTGGTACTCTGGTGAGAAAATGGTCGCACCGACTGCCTTGCTGTAGCATATATAACCAGTACTAGAAACTAGAACTAGCCATAAACCAGCTCGTAGTGTATCAATGTTGTTCATAACAAATCTCATATTCTGTGACGTAAAATAAGGGCGAACGTTAGTAGTCAGTTGGTTTTTACCTCTCGCTAGTAGAGGTATTGCATTCATGCTAAAAATCACATATACAGATTTCAATGAATAAGTATGTTTTAAGGTCCCTACAATCCGATTTTAACATTTTTACGATGATGTCTGTGTGTGTGTGTGTGTGGATGTATGTGTGTGTGTATGTGTGTATGTATGTGTGTATGTGTGTACGAAACATATAAAAATTCGATATCTATTTGTTAGAGAATTGGTAACAAATGGAGAAATTGAAGTAAGAAAGGTGTCAACGGAATTCCAGATAGCCGACTTATTAACCAAGCCTTTATTCAAGTTGAGACACATATTTTTACCTCTCGCTAAGAGAGGTATTGGATTCATGCTAAAAATCACATATCCAGATTTCAATGAATAAGTACGTTTTAAGGTCCCTACAAACCGATTTTAACATTTTTACTATAATGTCTGTGTGTGTGTGTGTGGATGTATGTGTGTGTGTATGTATGTGTGTATGTGTGTGGGTTGTTGGAAGGACGATTACTCAAAAACTATAAGACTTAATATTTGTTTAACTACGTATTTCCCAATCGGACATTCATGGGAAGATCTGAAAAGGTTTTGGTAACAATTGGACAACCGGAAGTAGCAGATTCTTGAAAGAAAATCTTCTAAATACTATTTTATGAATTTTTTTTTTCATATATTAAAGAAAATTAAATTCTTAATCTGACACATTTAATTTTTTTATTATATCTCGTATAAGTTTGCAGATATTAGTATATAATACTATAGAATAATCTGTTGTAAAAAAATAATCTCGTTGTCTAAAAAACAGTTGAGATATTTAAATGTTTATAATTGACAGATAAATGCAAAATGTCAGTGCCAAAAATCAGATTTTTAAGGGAGGTACGAGTACATTTAATATATATTATTGTATTATTAATTAAATATGTATTTAAATTATAGGTATGTTAATATTACATATATCCTTAAGAAATACCGCTAATACTGTCAATGAATTTGAAGAATTTTGAACATATTAGAAGAGTAGTACAAAATTCCTCATAGAACGAAAGAAGAGATACAATTTCAATTAGTTGTGTGTACAACAAATGTTAACTTCGTTACTTATAGGGCTCGAGCGGTTATGTGACTTTGTTGGCCTTGGCACGCAGATATGAGGATCCGTGTCAGAATGACGGCTAGTAGTTATTTACATAGATGTCATAATTGTCATAATTTTTCATACAAAATTTCAAAATATTCTGATGTTTATTTGTCATCAATAGTATGGAATATATTTGTCGAGGAAAATAATCCACATGGAAAAATCATGATGTTTAAATGAAAAATTATGATACTTGACACCTATGTACATTATTACCAGATGTCATTCTAACAGGGTCTCCCATATCTGCTTGCCAAGGTCAACAAAGTCACATGACTGCTCGCGCCCTATGTAACATAAAATGAAAATGGCGAGAGGTATTGTGCTGGCCACAACAGATTTTTAGTTTCAAAAAGTAGGTAGTATTATAATGGAGAGTCACGTATGTATCCATAAATAATAGTTATTATTCATACTACATTTGTAGTTTATTCCTTTCTTTGTATAAAATCCCTCTTAGAAGTATGTATATAAATTAAAACAATGGATTTAACTCGCTTAAAACAATTGTACTGTACAAAGTTCTCTGTAACCACTACATCCAGACTTCACTAACAGTGCTCCCAACTTTGTTGCTATAAAATCCCAGCGTGGGGATAAATCTTCACGTGTGTCTAGCCCTAGCCTGCTCCTAACCTAGCTTTCATCAAAGCGCGGGAAATGAATAAATTCCTTGGTAGTATAAAGTAAACCGCTGCAAATTAAACATTATGAGTACAAAGTAAGACGAAGGTAAACAATAACTCGGCATTTGGAACCCGTAGGCGGGATTGTGGTGTGCGGTAGCTACAGCTAGGTTAGGATCGGGTTGTGTACTTTTGTTTTCAACTGAATTACGTCTGTGTGATAACGAATAATTGGGAGTAATTGTCCCTAAAAGGGGATTACAAATATGAATGTTTACGCACTTCTATATATGCGTTGGATTTTTTTTTTAAATATAAGTAAAGGATTATATGAACAATCACGTTCTCAGATATACTGAACAATTCAGCCGTCATCCGGAATTTGATTGCGGAACTTCTAGATTTTTAATCTTTTGCTTTAACATTTGATATATTTAAATTCGAGCTATTTTAATCGTTACAACTTATTTTCCCTCTCATCACCGTAAAGAGAGAAATAGGAATGCAAAAAATTACATGTCGAGACTATAGGGAATAATAGTTATTTAAGTATTAAAGGCAGTAAGTGCACGTTACCGGTTGAGGATTAGTTTGGAGATCGAGACGAAGTCCAGAACTCTAATACATCCGATACCGGTAAGAAGCACTTAATGCCCGCAATGTTTATTATATTTTTTGCACGATCGTCCCAATAATAACAAATTAAAATTTAGAATTATTTAAAAATTATTTTGACATTTTAAAAAAATAAGTTGTCATTTTTAAGTAAGCTATGATCGTTGTTTTGTTATCGTTAAAGCTTTAAAAATTGTACATTTATTTTTTATTTATGTAATTTTCACCGCCTCCAGATCGGTAGGTAATCACATCACTTACCGGTCAGTCACATCACTTACTTATCAGTAATTTGTAAACAAAACATACTAACTTGGAAACCCTATCGGTAAAGTTTAAAAAAAACCTGATCGTGCAAAAAAATATATAACTTAGAGCCATTTTAATGGTTACAAGTTATTTTTCCTCTCTTCGCCCTAAAGAGTGGATGAGAATCATCTAAAAAATTGCATATCGAGAATTTAGGTTATAAACATGTTTTAAGGTCCGTAATATTTGTTTTTCCCCTTTTAACCCTTCCGGTGAAGAATTTTTGTTCCTTTTAAGTTTCAGAATATACTAATAAATATTTTTATCATTTTTTCTGTTTTTTACGAAAGTTACATCTATACCCAGTTTTGGATTACAAAATGTGCACTACAATAAGAAGTTTTGTTTTTTACCGTGCTTCACCTTTTGATAAAGAAGGTATTGTCTTTGGTCAAAAAGTCGGTAGTGAGTTTCTAATGAATAAGCACATTTTGGAGTCCCTAGAATACGTATTTTCTATTTTTACGATGATGTCTGATGACTAAGGGGTCTTCTCCACATATTTTGAACAAAAAAAAATCTGATGTGGCCAGCACATAACCTCTCGCCGTATATTTTACCTGGCTGTATGCATAAAGCAAAGAATATTTTTATAAATACAAATAATATATTCATATAAATCTATGACGTATAAACTTCTTTATGCATGTCTCAACATGAAGATATTTTACCATAAATTATGTTACAATAAATTACAAAGTAGAGTTTACCATATATAAATATTAGGCTGGTAACAGCAATTTTCAATTCGAACAACGTTGTTTACTTTCTCTTCATATTCTTCTAGTAAAAACATTAATTTTGGGCGGTCTAAAATGTATATATGGATTGTGCATCTATTCTTACATATCTTCTTTTACATTTTATTTTTTCATACATGTTATATCTAAATAACACTAATTCCCTTTAATAAAGTGACGGATAGATTGCACTCCGATTATTCTTATATCGATGTGTAATTTTGTCAATATTTACAACTTACTTGAGAAGAATTTGATAGCTTTTTCGCAATTCAAAGTTACTCTAGTCTATAGTACTGGTGTACATTGTCCCATAATGTTTGAAACAAATTTAAGTCCTTCAACCTAGACTTGTCATCTCCATAATAGTCACAGATCAAGCATTAAGGGATTCTCCAAGTACATTTTTCTTTCATTAATCATTATTTCTGACACTGACTTTTATCTGTCAGTTACAAATAATTTAAATTATCAACTATTTTTCATGGCATTCTTTCGGCTGTCAAATTTATTACAACAGATTATTTTATATATTATACTTCTTTTATCTCTAAATCTATGGAATATATAATAAAATATTTAAATGTATCAGATAGAGAATTTAATTTTCTTTAATATTACCACGAAAAATTTTCAAAAAATAATATTTAGAAGATTTTTTTTCAAGAATCTTCTACTTCCGGTTGTCCAATTATTACCAAAACCTTTTCAGATCTTCCCATGAATGTCCGATTGGGAAATACGTTGTTAAACAAATTTTAAGTCTTATAGTTTTTGAGTAACCGTCCTTCCAACATCCCACACACACACACACACACACACACACACACATCCACACACACACACACACACAGACATCATCGTAAAAATGTTAAAATCGGATTGTAGGGACCTTAAAACATGCTTATTCAATAAAATCTGGATATGCGATTTTTAGCATGAATGCAATACCTCTCTTAGCGAGAGGTAAAAATAGTAAAATTACTTCTCTACTGCTACAACTACTAAAACAGGAAACAAGAAAGTACACTCTACCTAAAATAATAATAACCACTGAAAGAAAATTCAAAATACGAGAAGAATAAAAAAAATCTACTGTAAGCAATCATATACTGGAAGATAAACAAGAGTGCTCCCTTGTCGAAGATTTTGCGTAAGGTACACCGTGCCATCTCTGCTTAGTGAAATATTCCAATACAACTTTTTCACTGGAAGCAAATCGTTGCTCTCTTAGGCCACGAACTGTTTAATTCAACCTTGTATGTGCTGAATTGAAACTACCGTGATATCTTAGTCTACATATTATCCATTAGTTCACTGACCTCTTACTATATTCTGTCTATATTTTCTGTATCTAACCCAATTTCCAGGAAGTAGAAAAACGTTGATAAATTAATCGGAAAACAAAGTTGCGTCGTAAGTGAAAATCAGTGGGTTGTTGGGCGTTTTAACCGGTTGGCCTGGCGGAATAACAAGGCCATAAAGAGCGTGCACGGAGACAAAGCCAGCAGGCTCGCCTAGCTGCTCGCTTTCCGCATTAAAGATGCTTTTATAACGGCAAAGAACCGGACGTCCGACACACCGACTTAAATTATGGACACAAGTTGCAGCGTAACCGAATCACAGACGCAGACTGCATGCAAGTTTTTACAACAACTTTTTCTTTATGATTATTACCTGCTTTCCTTTATTAACTTAATAAAATTATTATTCAACTGTGCGCAATCTTAGCTGGTGAGAAGTAAAATTAGATTAAAGTGATCTTTATGTTGCATTTCACAACTTCTCTTTACGATTTTGCTCCATTTTATGTATTATATTACGAAAAATATTTTATACATATACAGTAGTAGTCAAAAGTATGGTTACTTTTTTATTTATTTTCACGGTGTAATTTTAGTTAATATTTATGGGAATAAGTAATACATACTATCATAAATAATAGTATATCATATACTACAAATTTATTAAATTATATTTAGCATTTAATACATATTTAATGACAATACCCGTATTTACAGAAAAGCCCTTGGACAAAATTATAGAAACCAATACATTATTTAGAAACAAATTTAAAAAATCTGTTGTGGCCAGCACAATACCTCTCGCCATTTTCATTTTATGTTGCATAGGGCGCGAGCAGTCATGTGACTTTGTTGGCCTTGGCAAGCAGATATGGGGGCCCGTGTTAGAATGACAGCTATTAATAATGAACATAGGTGTCAAGTATCATAAATTTTCATTTAAAACATCATGATTTTTCAAATCTATGTGGATTATTTTCCTCGACAAGCATATTTACTATTGATGACAAATAAACATCAGAATATTTTGAAATTTTGAATGAAAAATTATGGCATATGATAATTGTGACATCTATGTAAATAACTTCTAGTCGTCATTCTGACACGGATCCTTATATCTGCGTGCCAAGGCCAACAAAGTCACATGACTGCTCGTGCCCTATAAGTAACGAACTTAATATTTCTTGTACACACAAATAATTGAAATTGTATCTCTTCTTTCGTTCTATGAGAAATTTTGTCGTACTCTTCTAATATGTTCAAAATTCTTCAAAATCATTGACAGTATTACCGGTATTTCTTAAGGATATATGTAATGTTAACATACCCATAATTTAAATACATATTTAATTAATAATACGATAATACATATTAAATGTACTCGTACCTCCCAGCAAAATCTGATTTTCGAAACTGACATTTTGCATTTATCTGTCAATTACAAACATTTAAATATCTTAACTGTTTTTTAGGCAACGAGATTATTTTTTTACAACAGATTATTCTATATTATTATATAATATTCTTTAATATTTCTAAGAAAAAAATTCAAAAAATAGTATTAAGAAGAATTTTTTTAAGAATCTGCTATTTCCGGTTGTCCAATTGTTACCAAAACCTTTTCAGATATTCCCATGAATGTCCGATTGGGAAATACGTAGTTAAACAAATATTAAGTCTTATAGTTTGTAAGTAATCGTCCTTCCAACGTCCCACACACACATACACACACACACACATACATCCACACACACACACACAAACATCATCGTAAAAATGTTAAAATCGGATTATAGGGACCTTAAAACGTGCTTAATCATTAAAACCTGGATATGCGATTTTTAGCATGAATCCAATACCTCTCTTGGCGAGAGGTAAAAATTGGTTTACTCATTGATATAGGTTAAATTGTTGTCCTTCACACGAAAAATGAACTAATTTATAATTTGTAAATCGTGCGTTTTATGCTGGTTAATGAGTTATTAACCACATTTTCCGCTTAATAGACTCATTCACCTAACCTCACTTTTCATTATACATTCAGGGCAAAATAAGAAAATCCTGGCGAGCTTTAAAACCACTAGATCAGTTGAAGTGTGTGTAACATTAAATGTTTATCGTATGGCGTGGTAGTTTTGCTGAGTGTAAAAGAGGCTTTTGGTATTATCTTTCACTTTGTGTACGGAGGACTAAACTAGAGAAAAGCAAGACGCTTAGTTTATTCAACTCACTATTTAAATGCTTGTTTTGAAGCTGGCTTTAGTATTACGGTTTACATTATTATAAATTTACGTTCAAATATGGTCGCGAAGATTAAATGCCTTTAGAGGCAAACACTAACAAAGTGCAAATTTAAATATATAGGGATTTTATAACATTCAAACCAAATTTCATTCATATGAACAAGCTTTTTACATGGCCCATAATAAAAGTCAGTTTCTATGGTATCTAAATTGAAAGAAAAGACTCGGTGGACATAATTCCCCTAGGGAACACAGCATGTAATTTGCTAACGCTAAGTTGTAGCAAAAAGGTAGACAGAATTAAAAATCATGCTTTTGACAATTACTAGCTACGTATATTCGCGTAGCATACCTTTAAAATGAATTTGTAAGAATAAAATTCCTCAAATAACATAAAAAACCGCTTATGTTGTCTAGCATTAAGTAAACTGAACGCACCCACTGAAAACAATTGATGACAAAACTTATTGATTTTCTGACGTAAAATTTGACGTTCGGTCAACCATTACTAACCTAAAAAAAATTGTCATGGAATAAAATTAGATTTTCCATTTAAGTAAGATACGGTCAACGAAAAAATATTGTAACTAACACGTGTGTTAATTGGCGATTAATGATCTCAACAATTAAAATGTCTCGATCATTAATCGTCCTCATTAACACACTTGATAGTTAAATAACTATTATCCACGACTGTCAAATAATATACCCATAATTCAACCGTTTTTTATCAATTAATGACCTGCGTTACTGTTGCTAATTGAATAATATTGACAGTTCGATGGAATAATATTATTAAATCGTTATGTCAAATTCAAATCTTACCTTACAAAAAGGACAAACAAATTACTTTTAATAAGTATTTATTTCCACATAAAAAGCCAAAAGTATACTAGGCTTAAAATGTAGCTGAATAGTCGGTTTAAAATTTTCTGCTAAATGTCAAAAATCACTTCATAGTTTTGTTAAAACAAATACCCAGTACTCAACGCTAACTATGTTTATGTTTGTGAACAAACAATTTTCTAAAATTTGTTAGGTTATTTCTGATTTTATAATAGTACAGTATGTTATTATTTGACAGTTGTGGATAAAGTATAGTATTCTATTCGCATGTAATGGCTATTACTCACTCGAATGATTTACATCATTCATACATTTTCAAACTTCATTCGCATGAGTAATAGCATACATTACATGCTCATTGAATAATATACTATTATTATTATATTTAACAAACAAAACACTGGCATGTGTATCTTATTTTTCACATATTTGGTTTTACATTTGCTAATAAAATTGACGACTTAGTTTTGAATTTTGAATGCTTTTACGTATGTAAACTTTGAAAATTAATTATAAAATAATCTATGCAAAATTTATTAAAACATTGTCATATTTTACGAACAATAACACTACTATTTATTTCTTCTTTCTTGTTGCAGACCACACAGAAGTAACCCCTGCTCGAAGTCAAACCAACAACACAGAACTGGACAACCCTCGAACTTGGGTAGCCATCTCTTTGTTGGAGTTACCCATTAGTAAAGAAGACCACGGCAAAATACTTCGATGCGTAGCCTTACATGAAAGCTATTCCACAAGAAGCAGCAGTGTGGAAGTTCGACTCAACGTTATGTGTAAGTTGAAAATATATTCAGGATATAGGGGATTCTAACTTTAAATGTTACTTTGCTTCCATTTATTTATACTATTTGGCAATACTTGTTAGCTACGGTATTTGAGTCGACGTCTTATTGTAACCCGCCGTCACTCACGTTACGTTGTTAGATTTTATCTAATATTTTCAGATTTTTCTCTTTTAAATTGGGAGGAATGGGTGTTAGTTTTGTGGCTCCAGAAATGCCTCAGTAGGAGACGTAGAATTAGCCTGTTACTGTCTTCTTAATTGTATCCTAAGTGATATTGTTCAGATTAGTCAATATTAGGAAAATTCTAATAAGCGAATGATGTAGTTATTTTTTATTTTTTTATTTTTACATGAAAAGGAGCTATAACGCTTTTTGTACTTTTGTGGAAAAAACTTGAGACATCTTATTTTGAAAATAATAAATCGGAAGAATATTATCAGAACATAGCCTATATAACACGGATACCGATCGATCAAGTTCAGAATGTGATGAAATTTCAGATGATAAAATTGAAACATTTTCAATATTAATTTTTATTTCGTATATTTGTTCTGTGGGGAATTCCTTTTAGTTCATATAAAATATTTTTGACATATCTCTTTTTTACCTCTCGCTAAGAGACGTATTGGATTCATGCTAAAATCCCTACAATTCGATATCAATATTTTTACGATGATGTATATATATATATATATATATATATATATATATATATATATATATATATATATATATATATATATATATATATATATATATACAGGGTGTCCCTTAACTTGGTGCACAAACTTTAAGGGCATATAATACTGATCAAAATGAGTAAAAAAAGCTCAGTCAAAATGTGTCCGATCTTTAATAGTTTCCCAGATATAACGCAGTGAAAAATGAGTTTTTACGAGATTTACCTTTGCTATCTCGAAAACTATAAGAATTACGATTTTGATTAATTGAGACTTTTTGTTTACCTTTGAGAGGTAATCTTAGATGGCCTTTTGTTATTTTATAAAAATCAAAAGTGAAATGTTGTGGCGACCTTGGTCAATATTTAATTTTCATATAACTACATAACTATAAGAAATTGAGAAAAATGTTTCATATAAAATTTTATTGTTTTTTATAGTCTTTTTTACTGACATAGACAAAATTTTATTCGATCGCTATCTTTGTCAGTTTTTCTTAGATTTTTCGCTTTTCTCGGAAACAGTTGAAGATCATTCCTATGTTGATGAAGCTTTTTTATTCATTTTGGTCAGTACTATATGCCCTTAAAGTTTTTGCTCGAAGTTAAGGGACATCCTGTATATATATATATATATATATATATATATATATATATATATATATATATATATATATATATATATATATATATATATATATATACACGGTGTTAATACTAAGTCGTTACACCCGAAAATGGTAGATAGAACTCATTAAAACAAACAACTTTTCTTAGCTCAAATTTTTGATTTGGAGCCCCAGTTCATAGTTATTGGCGTTCTCTTGTGTTTCGAATAATCGTCATAACTCCCTTATTTTAAGGAATATTTAAAAAATACAAAAACTTTCAGCATTTGCTTTCAGTTCTCTAAAACACTTGTATTTACAATTATTTTCTATTTCATCAAATAACAAAATGGCGACCAATCAAAAATTTCAAAACAAGATATTTTGAAAACCACCCCATCGATTTTCGAAAATAAAACATTTATAAAATCCATAAACTTTCTACTACGATTACTAAATTTTATTCTTATATTAATTTAGTGATTTGTATGTAGAAACTTGATTGATACATGAATACATATACAATTTATATTTGCGTATCATAATCTTATTTATGTCATCATTGTCTGTTCACTGTTCACATAATCGATCACTGTTATGTCAACAGACCTGAATATGAAAACGAACTATGCGCTATTTCAATCATTTGTCATAAAAATTTCATATTCATCAGTCTATCAAACGTCAAATTTTATCATAGAAATTGACATTTAATTTGACTCGCAATAGTTTCTTCTACCGCAAAAATAATTACATTTACATAAAAACTGGATGTAATTTTTCATTTTTTCCTTCCAAGTTCAATGAATATTTAACACTTGTTATAATATAAACTCCTTATACTGTGCTTATGTCTCACTGTTAAAAAATCTGGTGTGGCCCGCGCAATACCTTCATTACCTTCCGTCAATCGTGTGTATGATGTATAAATTCCATGCATAAATTTTCTTGCAAATGATTCTATATTTCCAAATAAAAATATTTCATAAAAAAACTATTTAAATTTCACTTTACAGAGACTTTTTCTTCTTCTTTAGATTTCCCATTAACGAATGGTCGCTATTCTTCATTTTCTTCTTCAACTCATTTCTATTTTGCGCGTTCTTCTCATTCAGTTCCTTTTCTTTCAAGTCTTACGTAATACCGCAGTTCCATCTTTTCTTTGGTCTTCCTCTATTTTTTCAACCTTCTATTACTAAACTATTTATTCTTCTTCCAAGATATTCTTCATCTCTCCTCTTGACTGTAATCGTCTCTCTTGTATCTTTCTAGAAACTTCTATTATTCGAGCCATTTTCCTTATCCTCTTATTTCTTATCCTATCATTCCGTGTATTCCCCAACATCTATCTCAACCTCCTCATCTCTGCTCATTCATTTTCTTTTCATCGGCACTGACATTTGTCAATTAGATTATTTGAATATATTAGTAGTTTCCATAGTTAGCTTAGCTGGCTGATTTATAAAATTTAATAACTTTATAATTTTTTTTAATAATATGAATAAAAATATGTAATGAAATGGAATATAGAGAATTAAATAGTCTTTAATATTTATAATAACCTAAAATGGCAACAAATAATATTTAACTTCATTTTTTCAAGAAAAACTGTTAAAATCTTAAAATGAATGTACTTCTGGTTGACCAATTATAACCTAAATTGAATCAAAACAATTCTTTCGTATTCCTCTACTATACATCCATATGAAGATATGGATGTATAGTAGAAGAATACGAAAGAATTTTCTTTTTTTTAATTGTAAAGTTGGAGTTATCATCTATGAAAAAATTGTCACACCCATTCACACACATACACACACACACACACACACACATACAGACATCATCGTAAAAATAATAAATTCGTATTCTAGAGACCCTTAAAGCGTGCTTATTCACTGAAAACTTACTATCGAATTTTTTGGCCAAAGAAAATATCTTCCTTACCTACAGGTGACGGAAGGTAAAAATTAGAATTAAAAAATCATTTTTCCGTCTACCGTTTATTAATAGGCTATCTTAATGTATAGAAAATCATTCATTAATGACCCCTATTAATGCATGATTTTTTATTAATAAACGATTTATTGGGTGCGTTCACCACATGGAACACATGCTGTGTTGCTAATGCTAAGTTGTAGCAAAAAGGTAGACAGAATTAAAAGTCATGCTTTTGACACTTATTAGCTAGGTAGCATACCTTTAAAATGAATTTGAAAGAATAAAATTCCTCAAATAACATAAAAAACCGCTTGTGTTGTCTAGCATTAAGTAAACTGAACGCACCCACTGAAAACAATTGATGACAAAACTTATCGATTTTCTGACGTAAAATTTGACGTTCGGTCAACCATTACTAACCTAAAAAAAATTGTCATGGAATAAAATTAGATTTTCCATTTAAGTAAGATACGGTCAACGAAAAAATATTGTAACTAACACGTGTGTTAATTGGCGATTAATGATCTCAACAATTAAAATGTCTTGATCATTAATCGCCGTCATTAACACACTTGATAGTTAAATAACTATTAATATACTATTATTCACAATCGGTTAGTGGGACGGCATTTCAAACCTTCAAAATAGATAGCAAGTGAGTCAGTGTTTACTTAATTTCCAGCTACCTGGAAAAAAGTTTCACATTTAATATTTTCGATAATTTTCTAATATTGATACTAAGGACATAAATAATATCCATTAGCTCGAACTGCTACGACGCCCCTTGGCAACAATTTTTTTCAGCTGTCAGGGTGTATTTCCCATCGAAGGTGGCTTTGCTTTGTGTGGAACAATGGAGCATCGTGCGAGCTGTGAGCATCAAACGCAGAGCCGTAGCAGACAGTTGACAGTGGCAGTGGTGTTTGTGGTATCTGGCGGCGTGATAATGAACTAACGATGGATCTAATAGCATTACGTCAAGATAATTTGTTGACAAACATAGGGATGGGATGACAAGGCATGTCTGTTGCATTTCCGCAAAAACGGTGAAAGATTAAACGAGGAATCGGATTGACAACTGGGACAAAAATAATAAAATTGACAGAATCAATATTGTCCTCAAAGATATATAAAGAAATATGTTGGTTTTCTTATTTAGCTTACGGCTATCTCAAAAAGAATGACGTTTTGATATTCTCTGAAATATGGAATTAATCCATAATATAGGTACTTGACGCACCCAAAGTAATAAATACCTTGGTAGGTATAGGGATCGTGTTAAAAATCGCATATCGAGATTTTGGTAAATGACCACGTTTTAACATTTTCACGATGATGTCTGTGTGTATGTATGTATGTACGTGTGTGTGTGTGGATCCTGTATACGCTCTAACTCAAATACTATCATTCAGAAAGTTTTGAAACCATGTATTTCTACCTTATTCTAATATGGAAATATCTGATTAGATTTTGCTGGCAATCGGATAACCGGAAATGGCAGTTTACTTGAAACTCAAGATAGTTTTTCTTCAAAAAAAGATTATGCCATTTTCTACAAGTTTGCTTCAATACTTTTTCTATATATTGTATGGATATATTTATAAAGTAATATAAAAATTATATACATAGGTAAATGGCGGGAGGTACTGTATTGGTCACATCAGATTTTTTCCTTTCGTCACCTTTAGTTCAGGCGTAAGGAAGATATTGTTTTTAGTCAAGAAATTCAATGATGAGTTTTTAGTGTATAAGCACGTTTTAGGGTCCATAAAATACGATTTTACTATTTTTACGTCTTCCTCAAGTTTAGATCCATATAATTGGTCCATCGAAAGTACCTTCATTTGCAACTTTTAACAGCTTTTCTTAGAAAAAAGCAGTTAAATATCATTTATTGACATTTAATGTTATTAAAACTTTAAAAAAATATATTATTCTCTATAGGATTTGATTGCATTTAACACTTCATATTCAATAGATATAGACTTAAAGAATTATAAAGATATTCAATTTCTTAAATCAGCCAGCTATGCTAATCATGGAAACTGCTAATATATTCAGATAATTCAAATTGACAGATGTCGGCATCAATGAAAAGTAAATGAATGTAGCAGAGATGAGGACGTTGAGATAGATGTTGGTAAAGACACGGAAAAATAGGGGAAAGGATATGGCTCGAGTGACAGATATTTCTAGTTAGATATAAGAGAGACGATTACATTGGTTTGAACATTTTCATGAGGAGTGATGTAAAATATATATGATGAAGAATGAGTAGCTTAGTAGTAGAAGGTAGAAGAAACAGAGGAATACCAAAGATAAGATGAAAGGACTGTATTGCGGAACACTTGAGAGAAAAGGAACTGAAAGAGGACGACACGTAAAACAGAAATGATTGGAAGAAGAAATAAAAAATCTGATGTGACCAACACAATACCTCCCGCCATTTACCTGTGGGGTCTCGTTGCCGCGAGCCTGATGTCTGGTCGCGAATCTGGGGATTCCGATTCGATTCCGAAATGATATAAAATTAAGCCTTGTGGTAAACGCCCGCACAATACAAATATATCATCATCATTACCGAAATGTGTGTACAAATCAGATTAGCACACCCAGCAATGGATAATATGCCGTGATTATATATTTATTTATTTCTTTATTTAAATACATACCTGCATATTTACTAATGCTAGAAATTATGTATATTAAGTTCCTTTCCATAAAACTATTGTTCTATTTACAATTTTCCTTTTAAAACGTTGCTATTATTATTTTGAAATGATTATTTTTTGACTGATATTTATTTGAGCTGAACTATTTAACGATGGGGATGTGTTTAAAGCATAAGCTCCGAGATATAATTTTTATATTACTTTATAAATTTATCCATAAAATATATAGAAAAAGTATTAAAGCAAACCTGTAGAAAATGGAATAATCTTTAATTTTTATAATAACAAATTGCGGAAAAATTACATTTAAAGGTATTTTTTGAAGAAAACCCATCTTGAGCGTCAAGTAAACTGCCATTTTCGGTTATCCGATTGCCACCAAAATCTAATGGCTTCTTTCCATATTAAAGTAAGTTAGAAATACATGGTTTCAAAACTTTCTAGGGACCTTAAAACGTGGTCATTTACCAAAATCTCGATATGCGATTTTTAGCACGATCCCTATACCTCCCTTACCAAGGGTAGCGGGAGGTAAAAATAGCGACTCCTAACGAATGGGAAAAACTAAGAAGAAGAATATGCCACAATTTGCATAGTTTGTTTATGAAATAATTTTACTGGAAATTTAGAATATTTACAAGAAAATTTATGTATGGAAATTGTACATAATACATAGGCTTGACAGAAGATATTGTGCACGTCAAATTTTTTACCAAAGCTTTTAGATTTCCATGTTCGGCAAGAAACTAAAATTAAAAAAAAAATGTTTGAAATGCCTATTGTTATGAAGGAACATTCTGGCAGTTTGAGCTAATTGAGGAGGGTGTAAATTGTTTTTACACCCCAGAGTTTGTGGGTAATAAAGGATTGATGGTTTTGGATAGGGGTGAAGTTGGTTATGTTTTTAAATTTATTGTTTTTCGGTAATCTGTTGGAGTGTGTTTGAAGTTTGTTGGACAAGTGATTAATTAAATCAGTTTAGATGAAAAAGATTATGACGGAGTATAAAAATAATTTTACCGCTTGATATAATTAAGATCAAATTGATTTTAAATTGGTTGAGATAGGTCAATCAATTTTAAATTAGTACTCTAATTGAATAGTAGGTATATTTTTAATGATTCTTTTTAAAATATAATTATCTACATAATTTTTTTTTTTAAATTAATGAACCTAACCTGAACAAATTAATCATATTTACTGATCATTTAATTTACAAAATACTCACAAATAATGTAAAAATAATACTGACCAGATAAATAGATGTTTTTAAATTAATGAAATTTTCTGATATATAATTAATATAAGGGTACGTTGTCGATGCGAAAAGTATCAACAAATATTTAAAACATTTTGCGATAAATAATTCACTTACAGATCAAAAAAATATGTCATTGTTCATCCTAATGATATGCTCGTTTTATACAGTGGTTTAAATATAATTTCCGTGATAGATTTCTGGAACATTCTATAGTTTTCTAGATATACACATACAACCCCACCCCAAATGTATTCGTACCCTCTGAAAAAAATCTGATGTGGCCAGCACAATACCTTCCGTCAATCCTGTAAATTATGTATAAATTCCATACATATATTTTCTTGCAAAAGATTCCAGCAAAATTATTTCATAAACAAAATATGCAAATTGTACTTGACACTTACAACTTCTCTAGCTTTTCCCATTCGTTAGAGGTCGCAATTTTTTATTTTCTTCTTCCACTCATTTCTGTTTTGCATGTTCAAACCAATGTAATCGTCTCTCTTGTATCTTTCTAGAAACTTGTAACACTAGAGTTATTTCCTTACCGTATCTTTCCGTGTCTTCCCCAACATTTACTTCAACATCCTCATCTCTGTCATATTCATTTACTTTTCATTGACACTGACATCTGTCAATTTGAATTATCTGAATATAGTAGCAGTTTTCATGGTTAGCATAGCTGGCTGATTTATGAAATTTAATATCTTTATAATTCTTTAACTCTGTATCTATTGAATATGAAGTATAAAATGCAATCAAATCGTATAGAGAATAATATATTCTTTAAGATATAATAACGTTAAATGTCAATAAATCATATTTAACTGTTAAAATCTTCAAATGAGGGTACTTCAGGTCGACCAATTTTAACCAAAATCTAATCACTTGTTCTTCTGGATGTAATCTTGAGGTATACGAAAAAATTATAATTTTTGGAATCGTGGTATTGAAGTTATGCGATCCGAAATTTTCGTCACACACACACAGACACACAAACACACACACACTTATATACATACAGACATTATCGTAAAAATGGTAAAATTGTATTATAGGGATCTTAAAACATGCTTATTCACTAAAAACTCATCATCGATTTTTTTGAACAAAGACAATACCTTTCTTACCTAAAGGTGACGGAAGGTAAAAATATATTAACAGCAAGAAGAAATATTTTTTTAGATTACAATAGTCAAGACTATATTTGGGCAATTTTTTATTTTATGTATTAATAAAGTGTACTGGATTTAAATATAATGTTATTAACTAAATTTATCATTTTAACAATAATCTATTGGCAAATATATGACAACAGACACGTGTTGTTTTTTAGTGCCAACAGTACATAATACAATATTTTCGTTAGTATTATTTATTAAATTAAATTGAAGGTAAAGGAAACTGACAATAAATTCAATTAATTACTATATTAAATTTTAGTAAAAAGTTAAAAACATATAGGTGTCCCATTTGAAATATGAAAGTTAATGTCACTTCCGGCTGAACCAGAAGCGCTACCATAATGCCAAATATGTACCATGATTTGTGAGCTCCTAATCCTAGTTTACAAATATTTAAAGAGAGTTAGAAAATAATTATAAATAAAATTTTATCTTTTCATATTCATCTCAGCTCATTTCATTTCAACTCACATATCAAATGAGCTGAGACAAAATATTCCAAAAAGAATGATGCTTGTATTGTATGAATAATTATATTGATCCTATAAAATTTTTGGATGCCTTAAATATGTGTAGCAACAAAAGTAAAATATTGTTTTTGTACTTAAAATTCTCTATTGTAATCAAACCATATACATATTAATTTATAATTATAAAGTGCATTTGTCGGTCATCCTAAATAATTAATGTTCGTATCTAGTCCATCTGCAGCTATCGAGGATACGGTGCGCATTAGTCGGATAATTGGTTGTATATAGAATGATTTGATCTAGTCAGTTCAGATCAGTTCTATTCCTTTGTAATGGTCGGGCTGAGCCTATGTGGGTTTGTGTGACACACGGCTTGTGTCAAACTGATTAGATGACAGACGTATTTGGGATGTAAGTTGGTACGATAATTACACAGTTGGAATAATTAGGAATCAGATATGGTGGAATTTGTGGTCGATTACTAATTAATTAATAAATACGTATAATCTACTGAAATATTAAAAGTACATCTTCTTTAAACAATTTAAAGCGTAAAAGTTTTAATAAACGTACGCCTGTTCTCGTCTCTTACAAGAGTATCAACTTTTTGAAAGTGAGACTTGAGGTGTATATTTTGCTAAATACCTAATTTAAAAACGACTTCCCAATAAAAAATCTTATGTGGCCAACACAATACCTCTCGTTTAATTCGATTTTTATTCATGTAAATACTTCAAATTAAGTTTAATTTAATTACCGGGTTCAATCCCGACCGACGCCAAATATTTCGAATTTTAAATGGCACAAAAACTACCCCTGTGGTGCACTCTCCACGCGAACAATAAGTGCTCGTGAGGTGACACCTGATAAATGCCCAAACGATACAAATATATCATCGTTACCAAAATCTGTGTACAAAGCAGATTGGCACACCCAGCAATGGGTAATATGTCGTGATGATATATTTATTTTATTTATTTATGCACTTAACTATATTCATTGCTAGCGTGGAGAGTGCACCGCAGGGGTCAATTTGGTGCCATTTAAAATTCTAAAATATTTGGCGTCGATCGGGATCGAACTCGTTACCCCAGATTCGCGTAAAGTGACGCCTGGTAAACGCCCGCACGGTGCAAATATGTCATCATTATTACCGACATCTGTGTACATTGTAGATTGGCTCACCCAGCAATAGGTAATATGCTGTGATGATATATGTTTTTAATATCTTACCTATATTTTTACATATGTATTTATGTTGGAAACTGTATTAAGTTCCTTTCCGTATAATTATTGTTCCATTTACTATTTTCTTTTTAAAACGTTAATATTATTATTATTATTTGAAATAATTAGTTTGTTGATAGTGACATATATTTGTCAGTTACAAACATTTGAGGTCTGAACTTTGTAACCATGTGTAAGAGTTGTGTAGAAAATTTAAAAAACTTTAATTTTTATAATAACAAATCTTAAAAAAATAACATTCAAAGGTATTTTTTGAACTATTTTGAGCTTCCAATAAATTGCAATTTCTGGTTATCTGATTTACTCCAAAATCTAATGGCATCTTTCTATACAGGGTGTCCCTTAACTTCGAGCAAAAACTTTAAGGGCATATAGTACTGACCAAAATGAATAAAAAAGCTTCATCAACATAGGAATGATCTTCAACTGTTTCCGAGAAAAGCGAAAAATCTAAGAAAAACTGACAAAGATAGCGATCGAATAAAATTTTGTCTATGTCAGTAAAAAGACTATAAAAAACAATAAAATTTTATATGAAACATTTTTCTCAATTTCTTATAGTTACGTAGTTATATGAAAATTAAATATTGACCAAGGTCGCCACAACATTTCACTTTTGATTTTTATAAAATAACAAAAGGCCATCTAAGATTACCTCTCAAAGGTAAACAAAAAGTCTCAATTAATCAAAATCGTAATTCTTATAGTTTTCGAGATAGCAAAGGTAAATCTCGTAAAAACTCATTTTTCACTGCGTTATATCTGGGAAACTATTAAAGATCGGACACATTTTGACTGAGCTTTTTTTACTCATTTTGATCAGTATTATATGCCCTTAAAGTTTGTGCACCAAGTTAAGGGACACCCTGTATAAGAGTAAGGAAGAAATACAAGGTTTCAAAATTTTCTGAACGATTATATCTGAGTTAGAGCGTAAAGAGGATCCACACACACACATATACACACACACACACACATACATACATACACACACACACACACACACACACACACACACACACATACACACAAACACACACAGACATAATTGTGAAAATGTTAAAATTGGATTGGAGGGATCTTAAAACGTGGTCAGTTACCAAAATCTCGATATGCGATTTTTAGCACGGTCTCTATACCTCCCTTGCCAAGGGTAGCGGGTGGTAAAAATAGCGAACCCTAACGAATGGGAAAAGCTATAGAAAAAGAAGAATAAGATGTCAGTGTCAACTACAATTTGCATAGTTTGTTTACGAAATAATTTTACTGGAAATTAAGAATCTTTAGCAAGAAAATTTATGTATTTCTACATAATACACAGGATTGACAGAAGGTATTGTGCTGGCCACATCAGATATTTTTCAAAATGTATCTAAAATTTATTTGTTTGTGTACACCTACTTATTATTCCTGGAACAAATATAAAATATTATTATAGCTCTTTATTATTGTTCTGGTGACAACATTAAATATTAATTTGCATCCATAATGAAAAATTCAAGGTACCTATTAATCCCATCAACAAGAAAACACCTTTTAAGAGCTAGTTTCACCGTCGTTAAGGAACTCTATTTGTGTTATAGCACTTTAATTATATTTACATCTTCCATAGCAACAACACTTAACTGTTTGTATTTAAGACTTGTAAATGTATCTGATTAAAATCTAGTAGGCTATAAACGTTTCCAAACAGCTGAATATCCTTGCTGAAAACTAAATATACATATTTCATGTTTTATGATCGGAATCGTCGTAAAATTTTATTCCCTCGTTATTAATAATTAATACCTTTATTGTAGGTCGTTTTAACGGGAATTATAGCGCTAAATATAAGGGTTGATAAGAATTTTCATATAATTTTTTATTTCTTCCACCAGTGATGTTAGGTTCAATAAATTTTTGTTTGGAATGTCAATGATAACGTTTTTATGCGAAGTTGTTGATAACATATTTTATTAGAGTTTTATTTTAGCAAATTTATGTTCGTACATATTTTTTCGTTATACATGGCATATTAACGATTCTAGATATGCTATTTATTAGCGAAATTTTATATTGTTAATAGTTTTATGAGTTTTATCAACATTCATTTATTCGTTTCCAAATTTAGTTTGTCATAAATTTATTAATAAGTAAAATAAATAAATTTATGGAGAAAGATTCATAGTCCATTATACGAGCCCAACCCCAAATATATTCGTACCCTCTGAAATAAATATATTAACAGCAACAAAAAATAAATTTTTAGGTTACAATAGTTAAGACTATATTTGGGCATTTTTTACCTTCCGTCACCTCTAGGTAAGGAAGGTATTTGGTCAAAAAATTCGGTGGTGAGTTTTCATTGAATAAGCACGTTTTAGGGTCTTTACAATACGATTTTACTATAAGGGAAATAACTCTAATGTTGGGCGTTTCTAGAAAGATATAAGAGAGACGATTACATTGGTTTGAACATGTCATGAGGAGAGATGAGTATATTAGAAGAATTAATAGCTTATAACAGAAGGTGGAAGAAACATAGGAAGACGAAATATAAGATGAAAGGAGAGTAAAGGAACTGAATGAGGACGACACACAAAACAAAAATTAGTGGAAGAAGAAAATAAAAAATAGCGACCCCCCTAAAGAATGGGAAAAACTAAAGAAGAAGAAGATGTTAGTGTTAAGTGCAATTCGCATAGTTTGTTTATGAAATAATTTAACTGGCAATATAGGACCTTTTGCGCGTGCAGTGACGTCACTTTGCTGACTTTGGCAACAGATATGTGGACCCGTGTCAAAATGACAGTTATTAATTACGTCCATAACTGACAAATGTCATAATTTTTCATTCAAAATTTCATGATTTTCTTATTTCACGTGGTTTATTTATTATCAGGGGTGTGGAATTCAGTTGCCGAAAAAAGAAATCATAAAATACCAAAAAATAAAATTTTGAATGAAAAATTTTGACGTGAGGATGACCGCAAAACAGAAATGAATGGAAGAAACGAATGGGAAAAGCTAAAGAAGAAGAAGTCAGTGTCAAGTGCCATTTGCATGAAATAATATTACTGGAAATTTAGAATTTTTGCAAGCAAATTTATAATAAAATACACAGGATTGACGGAAGGTATTGTGCTGGCCACATCAGATTTTTTATTTTATGTATTACTAAAGTGTACTGGATTTAAATACAATGTTATTAACTAAATTTCTCATTTAAATAATAATCTACGGGCAAATATATGACAAAAGACAAGTCCCAAATTTTTTCGTTCCAACAGTAAATAATACAATATTTATGTTAGTATTATCTATAAAACTGACTGTAAATGTAACTGACAACACACTCAATTAATTGTCATCTTAAATTTTAAAGTTTAATACAAATTATTTGCTAATTTTTAAAGACGAAAAAAAAAATTGTCACATGCAGACAATGGTTTATTTGCAAATAAATTATTATTAAACCTAAGAAATTTTATTATAAGCAATGTATTCAAGTTCTACACATTCTATGAATACACCTTATCAAAATTTGTTGAATTGGAGTAATAATCATAGCATCCAGAAGTTTATTTGTTCTTGTTTTTAATATAATTGTAGGTGGTACTTTAATAAATATTACTTTGCAAATAATTTTACTAAAAAAAAAATTAATATAGTAATTAATTGAATATATTGTCAGTTTCCTTTACCTTCAGTATTATAAATAATACTAAGATCAATATTGTATTATTTATTGTTAAAACTAAAAAAATTAGCACGTGTCTGTTGTTATATATTTGCCCGTAGATTATTGTTAAAATGATAAATTTAGGTAATAATATTATATTTAAATCCTACCTGCTACCTGCAAAGTACTCGGGTCTATGGACCCAGGGTTATCCCAGAAAACCCTTCGGATAATTAGAAAAATACTACATGTTTGCGGCCACAAACAAATAATACATATGCATATCTCACATTTACCACACATATCAAATATATAAATAATGTACAACATATCAATCAAGCATCTGGTGATGCGCACCTGAACGCTATACTTGCACAATAATTAGAATGACTGTGAGCCCTACACTCACCTATAATAACAGCAAACTGCTTGTCTTTTCTTATGAACGACACTGTAAATCCGGAACAACTATTCATCCACCTAATCTAACCTAACCTAACCATCCAAGGGTCGGCAGATGATAATTGTGTTTAAGAATGTTCAAGTGTTTGTGTCTGAGGTTCTAAACCAATGGCGCGCCACCGGACAATGAATCTTACATATGTATTTATATTTCTACTGTAACTAAATTTTGATTTTAGCATATATAAAAGACAAATAATAAAGTACATACCATTTTAAATCTTTTAATTATTTTATTGAAATAGTGAATGTTATCACCCAATACTCGTAGTTTTATAATGATGATAAATTGTATTTGGATACTATTAAACCCAAAGTTATGAGTATTTATGCATGAAGCGAACAAACCATCGAACCATTAATATTATTGTTTATATATTTCATCTGTCAACAAATTAATATTTAGATTAATACATATTACGAAAACAATAGATCTGTTTTTAATAATAAACGTAAATACACATATGAATGTATTTGTTCATGAACTATAAATTTATAATATTATACTTTGCTGACATAAATGTACATATTTACATATTGAAAGAATATAATAATATCTGTTATACATTACTATATGCAGACGAAAATCAAAACAACTATAAAGCCATTTATAATTTTTCTGTATATTCAACTGTAAACGACTATCTATCTTCTTAACAACGAGTCTAGTAGGTACGATTTTACGGACTAGGCCGGTAGTACATAGCAACAACCCTGACCCGTGATGTACCAGCTCGTCCGTAAATGCTTAGCTTCAGGCCTAAAATACGACGGCCGTCCTAAAATTGAAGATACCAAGGCATTGGTAGCCTGGGGAAATTTTGTTTCGGAAAGTTGGCACCACTGTCGTGTAGAGGGATTTCTCTTCTTGCAAACGAGTGTCTACTGTCTAGCACTCCAGCAGCTCTCTAGGGCTAAAACAAACAATTTGGCAGTAGCATCCGTTTGAGATTAAGCGATTCACTCTTCCACCAAATGCGAAATCCGCTCGATCATACGTTTTCTGCATGGGTGTTCTGTGAATGCGGATCACTACTGTAAAGTCTTAAAGAAACGTCGAAGGCAATTGAAAACCGAAGGCAGGGAATGTTGACTCACGGCGTGTGTCTGCTTCACAATAACTCATGTCCTTATAGCTTCAAACAGCTTGAATCACCAAAGCTTTACCATCCACCAACCACAGCCCCGATCTGGCACCGTCTGATTTTATCTCTTACTTCATTTACATAAGAATTTGACAGGAAAAAAATAAAGACGAAGTAAAAAAAAACGTGGGCGGTTTGATATGAAAGCAGGCAGCAACCTTGTTCGACACTAGCATCAAAAATCTCAGGCCTCGCATACAGAAAGTGAATGAAAATAATGACTATGTTTAGATTCATATGCAGACGTAATTAGATTTTGATTATAAATGTTCCACCGGAAGTACCCTCAATTGCAACTTTTAACACTTTTTCTTGAAAAAACGCATTCATTGACATTTAAAGACCATAAATTTTAAAGAATATATTATTCTCTATACGATTTGATTGTATTTTATACTTCATATTCAATATATATAGAGAGTTAAAGAAGTATAAAGATATTAAAGATCATAAATCAGCCAGCCATGCTAACCATGAAAACTGCTAATATATTCAGATAATTTAAATTGACAGATGTCAATATCAATGAAAAGACAATGACTGTGGCAGAAGCTAGGATATTGAGATAGATGTTGGGGAAGGCATGGAAAGATACGGTAAGAAAATAACTCTAGTGTTACAAGTTTCTAGAAAGATACAAGAGAGATGATTATATTGGTTTGAACATGTCATGAGGAGAAATGAAGAATATATTGGAAGAAGAATGAATAGAAAAGTTAAGATGGAAAGACTGTATTGCGGGAGACTTGAAGAAAAGGAACTGAATGAGAAAGTCGCGGAAAAGAGAAAGGAGTGGAAGAAGAAAATAAAAAATAGCAACCCCTAACGAATGGGAAAAGCTAAAGAAGAAAAAGAATATGTCAGTGTCAAATGCAATTTGCATAGTTTGTTTATGAAATAATTTTTCTGGATATTTTGTACGAAAATTTATGTATGGAATTTGTACATAATACACAGGATTGACGGAAGGTAATGTGCTGGCCACATCAGATTTTTTCAATATTTGTGCAAAAAACTTAATATTCATTACGTTAAATTTAGCTGTATATAAGCAACTTCACTAAATTAACCTCTTAATACTTCTTAATTATTTAGTTCATCTTTCAATTTTTGTTTGTATTACGACTTCGACCACGGTTTCATTATAAAGCATTCTAAATTAAAAACTTATACTTCCGAACACACTTCTGATCCAATTAGCAGCATAATTACCTCGTTACAACTTCACTTCAGCACTCCGAGATCAAATTACAAATTTCATTAAACCCAAAATTACTTTAATAGCTTCCTCTACAACAAAAATATTCTAAACAATATTAGTTCAAGTATCTTTTGTATCCACCGGAGGCTATTCTAACAGAGCTTATTAGCGGGCGAGAGAGATGGCGCTAGCTACGCTCGCACTACAGCATTCAGGGCCATCTATGTGCCGGACGAATTATTAAAATTGCTAGCATCAACACGATAATGTCTTCAGCAAGTTTAAATTAGTGATAATGGCTTAAATTATCAGATGATAATATGTTTACTTGTTATCTACCATCGAGGAGTTTTGTTGTGTAAATTGAGTGTTAAAATGAAATTTGTTAAAGACAATTAAAACGAAATTTGGTGTAAAAGTATTTAAATTATTATAGTAATGTTATATAAGTTTATATAAAGAATTTTTTGAGAAAAGATATTGAAAATAAATTCGAAACTTATTTATATTTTAATTACTTAATGAAAACCAGCTGGTACAGGTCCAAAAAAATATTCAAAAGTTTAATATTGTCGAATAAGGTTTATGGACCCAGATTCATTCATCTTTCGATTACTGTAAATATACAGGGTGCATCACAGAAAGTGGAACATAGGCGTTTAACATGGGAAATCAGTTTTTCAGTGCGCATTGCTCCCCTAATTATTTTAGACAAAAAGTTTCAAATGGATGTTGTAAAGCAAAAATTTCTACATCCGAATCAATTTGGCTACTTCATAACTGCAGAAATAAAATTTGAAAATTCACGGAGTTACAATTTAATAATTTTAGCCATGGAATTAGAAACAAGAGACGAACAAAAGCGTAACGTTTTATTACGTCAGTGTCAGAGTAATGATTGTCAAAATAAATACTAATAATAAATACATGAAGAATATATTGGTGGAAGAATATCTTAGTAATAGAAGGTTGAAGAAACAGAGGAAGACCAAAAATACAATGGAAGGACTATATTACGGAAGCCTTGAGAGAGAAGGAACTGAACACTCAAAACAGAAAGGGAGCTATGCGATCCGAAACGATCGTGACAGACACACAAACACACACATACACACACACACACGTACATACATACATACATGCATACATACATTCATACGTACATACATACTTACTACATACATACAGACAAAGTCGTAAAAATAGTAAATTCGTGTTGTAGGGAGCCTAAAACGTACTTATCCATTAAAAACTCACTATAGATTTTTTTGGCCAAAAACAATACCTTCCTTACCTAAAGGTGACGGAACGTAAAAAGTAGACACCCGTATACAGGGTGTCAAAAAGAAGTGTAAAAAAAATTCAAGGTATATACATTTCGATGTGCTGATTCACAATCAAAAAGATTTTTTTCAAAATTGGCAAAATTATGGACATGCTTCTAAAAGAGTACATTTCTAGTGCCACTGGTCGACACGTAATTTTTAATAAATGTAATAATGGGTTTTTTAATCACGTAACTGATGTTGAATAACAAATGAATTAATTTTTACATTTCGCCCATATAAATAAACGTTACAGTACAATGACAATAATTATAATCTCTTTCATAATTAGTCATTTTAATTATTGTAATCAAATTTTTACCTCTCCTAAGAGAGGTATTGGATTCATGCTAAAAATCGCATATCCAGATTTTATTGAATAAACACGATTTATTGTCTAGTATTTCTAAAAAAAATTCTAAATATTTTTTTTCTATTTTGCTTCTGTAACAAAGCTATTACAGCACCCAAAGGAGTTCGTTAATAGCTCGTTTGAGTGTTGTAACAGCCTAGTACAATTTATTTTTATATAGTTGGTAGCATAGCTGAAATGTTATGTCAAAAAATATCAAATGTCAAACCTCACTGAATAAACGATACTAACGATTGTTAAGATTTTCATTTTTGTTTATATATATATTTAGGGCATAAATAGTTCAAAACACTATTAATTGTTGATATTTAAAATATGTAATTTATTTGTGAACTCTGTCGGTAAATTAGTTCGAGCTTTTTGAGACAAAAGCAAAATGGCGGCGGAGGAGAAATGTCAACAAGAATTGTGTTTATTTATAAGAAAATAGTGTTTTAAATATAAGATGTGTATAATTATTATATAGTTTTACACTTTCCACATCCTTTTCAGTTAATTTTATACAATAAAATGTAAGTAACTTGTAAAAAAATTATATTTGATTATGACTATGAAACCTGACTTTTTTCATTGTTTGTTTTTGGAATTATAAAATGTATTTTCCGTAATTTCACGTATTTCAGGTGGAGTACACAAAAAATCGTATCTATTCATTTTTAATTTGATATGAATTTGATTGTAAACAACACGAGACAATTTTATATTCAAACATTGAATTTTCAAATGTCACATTATTACCAACTAACACAAAATTCCCTAAATTTTGAATTTACGATTTTTTATTTAAAAAGGTCATAAAAAGCGCAAAATAGAAAAAATAGTATAAAGAACTCATGTCATAATTGTCGATTATTTTGTTCGAAGGTTTGGGCAACTCCGCTACGCGTGACAATTATGACATTCGTTCTTTAATATACTATTTTGACAATTTTTTACTACAAATATTAAAGATAATTAAATTCTCAATCTGACACATTTAAATTTTTTATTATATCTCGTATAGGTTTGGGGATATAGGATATATTATAAAATAATCTGTTGTAATAAATCTCGTTGCCCAAAAAACAGTTGAAATATTTAAATTTTTGTAATTGACAAATAAATGCAAAATGTCATTGTTAGATTTTTCTGAGAGGTATGAGTACATTTAATACATATTTATTGTATTATTAATTAAATATTATTTAAATTATAGGTATGTTAATATTACATATATCCTTAAGAAATACCGCTAATACCGAGAATAAAGAGAAACAATTTCAATTATTTGTATATACAAGAAATGTTAAATTCGTTACATATAGGGCGCGAGCAGTCATGTGACTTTGATGGCTTTGGCAAGCAGATATAAGGATCCATGTTAGAATGACGGCTAGTAGATGTCACAATTGTCATATGTCGTAATTTTACATTAAAATTTCAAAATATTCTGATGTTTTTGTCATCCATAGTAGGGGAATATACTTGTCGAGGAAAATAATCCACATGGATTTGGAATATCATAATGTTTTGAATGAAAACTTATGAAAATGGTGAGAGGTATTGTGTGCTGGACACAACAGATTTTTTTATTGTAATCAAACATATTATTTAACTTTGAATTGCACTTTAGGCAACTATCACAGCATAAAACGATCTAATCTCATATAAATTAGCGAAAAAGTTTAGTAAATAGGTGATGTAAATAGGTTCACATCGTGTAACGACTATAAATCTATACTCCATTATATTTACCCACTTTGAATTAATAATTGACATTTGTCATACATCGTATTTCAAGCCTTTCTACCGATCTATTGTCCGCTAACGAAATTCCAAATCATCCAGCGGTTTCGGTTTTCCTGGAGTATTCTCCAAAGGGGAAATTCATCTTGTTATATATAATGCGTTTCGTTATTGCGGTTCTCTGCTGTCAGAGCAGGGATTTTTCTCCGTGTGGCGTGTATGTTGGCAGCATTGGCATTGAGGTTATATCACTCTCTGTGCTTGGAGGAATGTCGAGTCAACATGAAACGCTGACGGTCAACTGTCCACTTTGCTCGGAACAAAAAGATTCCACCTGGTGATTCGGATTTGAATGCGATGTCAAAGTGTCCTGAGCCAAGGATACAGACTTTAGTGGATTTAAATTGAATGATGAATTGCCGCAGGAAAAAAATGTCAAGGTGGACAGATTGTGGATTTTTTTATACAAAGGATTGTAATAAGGTTTATATGATATGTGGAAGTATACAACAGAAACGTAAATCAATACTGTATGTGTATTTTGATTTTCTATTTACTTAAATTTAAAATAGCTACATTCACTGCCAATAGAAAAACAGTTTGTTCATTTCATTACCCACGTTATTTATCCTGTATAAATGTTTATTTTAAATTGGCCACCATTGCTATCTCGAGAACTAGAAGAGCTACAAAGATGGTTAAATGGGCAAACAATTTCTATATCACAAAACAAAAGAAAAGTTATTTTTTTCAATCAGTGGTTCTCAAAATACGAGACCTAATTTTTTATTACCTTCCGTCACCTCTAGGTAAGGAATATATTGCCTAGTCAAAAATTCGGTGGCGAGTTTTCAATGAATAAGCACGTTTTAGGGTCATTACAAGACTATTTTAATATTTTTACAATCTGTGTGTGTGTGTGTGTGTGTGTGTGTGTGTGTGTGTGTGTGTGCGTGACTGTAATTTCGGCTGCGATATCTCCAATACTAGAATTCCAAAAATTACAATTTTTACGTATTCTTCTTCCTTACATCCATATGCAACTTGATTAGATTTTGGTTATAACTGAAAGTACCCTCATTTGCTACTTTTAACAGTTTTTCTTAAAAAAGGCAGTTAAATATCATTTATTGACATTTAATGATTATAAATTTTAAAGAATACATTATTCTCATACGTAATATAACAAGTGATATGATTATCATCGATGATATTCTCGAAAGAAACCGAGCTGCAGATTTCACGAGTCCGAAGGACGAGTTGAAATGTGCTGCTTCGGTTTCACGAGCAATATCTTCGATTATTAATCATATGACGAGCTTATATTTAATGAGAGAATATAATGAATTTTTGCAATCTAACCTAACCTAACTTTTGATATATATATTCATATTGTATTAAAACATGGTACTTACGAGTTTTATTTAATATTTCGGAGTTTGAATTATGGTTATTATTTATTTTTACACTCAAAATTAACTGTCAATGTCATAAATAAAGAAAACAAATCCCTTAGTAACGACTATAAATACGGTGTTTATTTCCTTGTTTTTTATCATCGCTGTGATAAACGCGTAGCTAGGGAGATTCTGAATGTTGATTGGCGGAAAACATGTCACGTGACTAAGGAATTATATTCTCTATACGATATCATTGCATTATATACTTCATATTCAATAAATATTGTAGAGTTAAAGAATTATAAAGATATTAAATTTTATAAATCAGCCAGCTATGCTAACCATGGAAACTGCTAATATATTCAGATAATACAAATTGACAGATGTCAGTATCAATGAAATGTAAATGAATGTGGCAGAGATGAGGATGTAGGGGAAGACACGGAAAGATACGGTAAGAAAATAGCTCTAGTGTTACAAATTTCTACAACCAATTACATTGGTTTGAACATGTCATGAGGAGAAATAAAGAATATATTGAAAGAAGAATGAGTAGCTTAGTAATAGAAGGTTGAAGAAACAGAGGAAGACCGAAGATAAGATGGAAGGACAGTATTGCGGAAGACTTGAGAGAAAAGGAACTGAATGAGAACGACACGCTGACACGCAAAACAAAAATGAGTGGAAGAAAAATAAAAAATAGCTACCCCTAACGAATGGGAAAAGCTAAAGAAGAAGAAGTAGATGTCAGTGTCAAGTGCAATTTGCATGGTTTGTTTATGAAATAATTTTACTGGAAATTTAGAATCTTTTGCAAGAAAATTTATGTATGAAATTTATACATAATACACAGGATTGACGGAAGGTATTATGCTGGCCACAACAGATTTTGTACATAGACTTAGAGTACCCTGATAGAAAGAAGTGAATATTTTGTTCTTTTATTTAATCATAAATAAACGTAAGGCATATTTTGTCACATGGCAAGCTATATGAACTTTGACGTCAAATATTACGCAAATTTTAATCGTAAAATATTTAATGGATATTTAGAGATATTTAAAGAATATTTTTGTAAATTTAATACTTGAAAGGTATATAAAAGTTCTTGCAATAGCCCTATTGGCTTTGTGTCTCACATGTGGTCTGCAGACCGCAGGTTGGTTATCCCTGTTTATTTCGGTCAGCTTTTGACCTACTAACATACAAGTATTATACACTTTCTAAATTCCTACGCTGTTATAACAAACTAATTCCCTCTCTTTACTGCGTGGTTTCTATACCGTATTTATGTCTCTCTCGCTCTTTAGGGACTTGTATAGACTTCCTGTATGTCACCACTACATGTATGAACTTGTAGACCTGGGAAAAGTTTGGTTCCAAGCCCTGCTCAATCTGTGTAATTTGATCTGAAGTAGCTGACGCGTAATGAAACATGTCAACTGGTATTCGACTCGGTTACCCACTTTTCCACGGCTGTGTACACGAGGAGTTTGTGATACGAGATAGTGTAGTGTTAGTTTGTGCTATCAGCGACATTTAGATGTCGGTTCGAGGAAAGGATACATGTACGTGTGGAATGAGTGAAATTTTACAAGATTTTAATGAAAATAAAACGAGATATTTTCTACATGTGTTGTGTCAATCTCTTAATATAAAGTGGATAATAAAGCTTCTTGACTGGATGGGTGTATGGATATTAATAAATTACTGGAGTGCAGTCAAATTATTTTATTTAAATTTCGGCCTCAGCCATCTCCTATGCCTTCTTCAGGAGGTGAAATATTGTTTTATGTCTGTACAAATACATTAAAATAATAAACATAAATTCCATACATAAATTTTCTTACAAAAGATCCTATATTTCCAGTAAAATTATTTCACAAACAAACTATGCAAATTGTATTTGACATTGACATCTTCTTCTTCGTCTTTAGCTTTCCCCATTCGATATGGGTCGCTGTTTTTTATTTTCTTCTTCCACTTATTTCTGTTTTACGTGTCGTTCTCATTCAGTTCCTTTTCTCTCAAGTCTTCCGCAATACAGTCCTTCCATCTTACAATAAACTAAAAAAAAAATCCGTCAATCCTCTGTATTATGTACAAATTCCATATATAAATTTTCTTGCAAAAGATTCCAAATTATTTCATACACAAACTAAGCAAATTGTACTTGACACTGACATCTTTTTCTTCTTTAGCTTTACCCATTCGTTAGGGGTCCCTATTTTTTATTTTCTTCATGCACTCATTTCTGTTTAGCGTATCGTTCTCATTCAATTCCTTTTCTCTCAAGTCTGCCGCAATACAAACCTTCCATCTTATCTTTGGTCTTCCTCTGTTTCTTCAACCTTCTATTACTAAGCTATTCATTATTCTTCCAATATATTCTTCATTTCTCCTCATGACATGTTCAAACCAATGTATTCGTCTCTCTTGTATCTTTCTAGAAACTTGTAATATTAGAGTTATTTCCTTACCGTATCTTTCCGCGTCTTCCCCAACATCTACTTCAACATCCTCATCTCCATCTTATTGGTCTTCCTCTGCTTTTTCAACCTTCTATTACTAAGCTATCCATTCTTCTTCCAATATATTCAATAATATATCTCAACATCTCTGCCACATTCATTAACTTTTCATTGATACTTCATCTGTCAATTTGAATTACCTGAATATATTAGCAGTTTTCATGGTTAGCATAGCTGGCTGATTTATGAAATATAATATATTTATAATTCTTTAACTCTATATCTGTTGAATATGAAGTATAAAATGCAATCAAATCGTATAGAGAATACTATTTATAATAACGTTAAATGTCAATAAATCATATTTATAATGAGACTACTTCCGGTTGACCAATTATAACCAAAATCTAATCACTTGTTCTTCTGGATCTAAACTTGAGTAATACGAAAAAATTATAATTTTTGGGATCGTGGTAGACACACACACACACACACACACACACACACACACACACACACACACACACACACACACACACACACACACACATACACAAACACACACAGGCACACATACATACAGACATCATCGTAAAAATGGTAAAATCGTATTATAGGGACCCTAAAAAATGCTTATTCACTAAAAACTAATCATTGAATTTTTTGGCCAAAGACAATACCTTCCTTACCTAAAGGTGATGGAAGGTGAAAATATAACAACACACGTAGGACGTCAAAACAGTTAAAAAAATAAAAAAATAAATATAATAAAATAATAGTATTTTATTATATTTATTTATTTATTTTTTTGACTGTTCTGACGTCGTACGTGTGTTGTTATGTTTTTTGTTATTATTTTAACGTTTTATTTTAATGTGGTCATACAGATATAAAACAATTTTTTACCTCCTGAAGAAGGCTTAGGAGATGCCGGAACCAATTGAGGCCGAAATTTAAATAAAATAATTTGACTGCACTCCAGTAATTTACTAATTTCTTAATATAAAATAGGCAATTTTTTATCTCTCCCTAACATTGTTCTTCTCTTTCAGTTGTACCAGAAACCCGCCTCATTGGTGTGCCAACCCACGACATCGAAGAACTGAAAGACTCAGTTTCCGTGCGTTGTGCAGTTACGGGGAACCCCCGAGCTACTGTAGTCTGGAGAAGGGCAGGACAAACGCAACCTGCAGCGCTACATGAACTCCTGCAGCTCAGTCCTGCTGTGAGGCAACACGCAGGATTGTACACGTGTTCAGCGAAGAACGCAGCAGGAGAAGCCAGACCAGTGACGGTTCATATTGACGTCAAATGTGAGTCTTTTTATTATTTATTTACTTAACCTGTAAGACCAATACAGAGGAAATATTTATTTAAAAAGTTAGCACTTGAATGATTTGCTTTATAGAGATTTATTACTGTTGTATTTCATTGACTATATCATTCATTAAGTTATAAACCAATAAGAATGTGTGATTTTCCTTAGTTACCACGTATTACAGCGGTTATTATTGAGTAACCATGGTGAACGAATATACGAACCTTGGTATATTCGAATATACCTACCTTCGTATATTCACTTATAAGTGCGTTTAGTTATTTTGTTCTATGTACTCAGAACTGGCAATGTCATTTTTAATTATATTTACGGACATGATCTTTTTCATTAGATCACAGTATGGAGTATACGAGTATAAATGAATCTGTAATTAGATTTTGAGGAGGAAAATCATGCGTTGTATGCTTTAAGTAGACATTTAAAATCACATTGACAGCTCCACGTGCACCGAAACAAATAATTGAACGCATCTATTATTTGACAGCAAGGAATTATGGAAGTAAAAATTTGACAAGTAAACAAATAATTATTTAGATCACAAATCTAGAACTGCATTGTTGCTAGTTTATTTAAAATACAAATATATAATTTGAAATATGAGCATTTCAATGTAATATTACATACTACTACAACTATATTTTAAAAGATAGGTTATGTAGCATATAGTTTGACGTTTCTGTCAAAATAAAATAGACCACAGGTCCACGTTAAATTTACTATTTACTTTTTAATTTATTTTTTATTCATGATGTAGTCTACCTGTATACAACTCGACAATAGAAAATTCTCGACATATTCAACGAGTTGCCTATTGGAAATACCACTCGACCTTTGGTCTCGTGGTGTTTCCAGGCAACACGTTTCGTATAATCGAGAATTTTCAATCGTCTTGTTGTATAATATATGAGAATGCGAATCTGGTGGAAAAATTTGGAACTAAAAACAAAGGAGCAATTTTATTTAATTATACAGGGTGTTATATTTTAGTGGACCCAGCAAATATCTCGCTTATTTATTAAGTTAGTAATTTATTTCATACAACATGAGTTATATAGCAACATGTAAGCTACTTGATGACTGATGTACATTCATGATACCACTTCCGCTTTATTAGTAATTAATATCAACTTTGAAATTTCAAATGGAACATACTATATTTTTTTACAAATTTGAAAAGTACATCAAATTTTCTTTACAATCATGTAAAATAATCCATATGTTACATTATTAAAAAGTAAAATGGCGGGCACTTTTTTATACATCTAGTCGAAAAGAGTATAGTGAGCCATGACTATGGCTTGAAATAAAACAATGAACAAAGACAATTATAACACGGTAAAATATTATTTCGTTTAATAACAATAGTTACAATTACTGGAAAATCCGATTCGATCCCGATCAACGCCAAATAATTCGAATTTTAAATAGCATAAAATTAACCCTTGTGGTAAACGCCCGCACAATACAAATATGTCATCATCTTTACCGAAATGTGAATACAAATCAGATTAGCACACCCAGGAATGGATAATATGCCTTGATAATATATTTATTTCTTTATTTAAATACATACCTGGATATTTACTAATGCTATTATGTATATTAAGTTCCTTTCCATAAAACTATTGTTCTATTTACAATTTTCCTTTTGAAACGTTACTATTATTAATTTGAAATGTGTTTTTTTTGGCAGTGACATTTATAGCTGAACTATGTAACCATGGAGACGTGTTTAAAGCATGAGCTCCGAGATATAATTTTTATATTACTTTATAAATTTATCCATAAAATATATAGAAAAAGTATTAATGCAAACCTGTACAAAATGGAGCAATCTTTAATTTTTATTATAACAAATTGCGAAAAAAATACATTTAAAGGTATTTTTTGAAGAAAAACTATCGTGAGCTTCAAGTAAACTGCCATTTCCGGTTATCCGAATGACACCAAAATGTAATGACTTCTTTCCATATTAGAATAAGGTAGAAATACATGGTTTAAAACTTTCTGAATGATAGTATTTCAGTTAGATCGTAAAGAGGATCCAAACACACACACACACACGCACACACACACACACAGACGTCATCGTGAAAATGTTAAAATTGGATTCTAGGGTCCTTAAAACGTGGTCATTTACCCAAATCTCGATATGCGATTTTTAGCACGATCCCTATACCTCCCTTACTAAGGGTAGCGGAAGGTTAAAAGAAGGTAAGATTGCTTTTTCAATCCACCCTCATATATTTTATCCATTATACGTATATCGTATTAATTCAATTCGGTCATTATTGGTAATTAACTATTATTAACTAGCTAACGTCATTCTATAAAACTAAAATTCTTGCACCACATTTCATCCATTACATTACAACATAACCTAACAAAGAAGCAATTTTCCCGGGCTTGTATACTTTATCACAGCAGTAACGCCTCTCGCGGAAATATATTCACCCACTTAGATCGTTGCTCTGTTTTAAATTTAGTTAGAAAATTCAGGCATTCCCAAAGGCTCCATATAAAGTAATAGACTGACAGATAAATAACTACCTCTAGTTTACTCGAATGGCGGGAGATGTCGCTAGTGAGACAAAGAGCCACCCTGAACAATTATTTGGAATATGTGTTCGCAAACGAAGAATTAGGAGCTCAGTGTAGCAGTTAATCAAGAGCGAGAGAGGTTATGTAACCGGAATGTCAGGTTACGTTGATTTAATCTTTTTACAGTGAAATATTTGCGCGGTAAATGGAGATAAATGAATTATATCCGGCTCAATAAACAAGCCAACAATTATATTTAAACAACAAATGATATTGTATCGCACTCCGTCAATTTTATGGATTTGTTTGTTTAGGTCATTTGTTTAACATATACAAATTGCTCTGCACAATCGGCAGTTTAAAATGCATTACATTTCAGTAATTTTAAATTACACGTGAAAATCAAATGAGTTTTTGCGAAAATGTTCAATTACATTAAACAAATTTTTACTGAAATGACTAGCGAAAATATTGTTTCAATTTGAAGGTAAATACATATACGTAATTCAATTTTTTGTAATGTGTGTTTTGAAATATTTCATTCAGTCCTTTTTTTGTATTTGCAGTAAAAATAATATAGGTACATAAATGTTTAAAAATTCAGTATTTTATTTCTGCACCCGAATTAGTAATAAGATTTTATTTTTGACATTTTATAACCGAGAAAATCAATTTTAAATTCTTCTGGAGATAGCTGATTTATAGCAGTAGCCATGGAACAAAATTACGAACAATTGTATGCCATCTTAATTGTCAAAAAAAGTTTGTGTTTTGTGATTTTCGCAATAACATATTTCTTTGAAAGTGTGGAACAGTTTTCTCATGAAGAAAAGCTTCAGAATATAAAATGGTGGACAAATTTTGATTGAGTTACATGGTTATCGCTATAAATCAGCAATCTTCAAAAAACTTTAAAATTTCTTTTCTCGGTTATTAAATATCAAAAATAAAATCTTATTACTAATTCGAGTGCATAATTTAATTCTCTTCAACATCTATTTGAAGTTTTTTTGTCTAAAATACGAGGGTCATTCAATAAGTAAAGAGACAAATTCTATAATTTTAAAACTATTCAATGAATGTGTACAATCTTTTCAGGGGTGTTAGTTGGCAACCTTGGGATATGCTCTGATAAGCTGTTTCATCATTTTATGTCAACATAACCTCAAAATTTTCAGTTCACCATGGCAAGTCCACTAGATGATTGCACCTTAGAAGAGCAGCGCTCAGTTATTAGATTTTTACTCGCAGAAGGTGTAAAACCAAGTGAATTTTTTTCTAGAATGTTAATATAGTACGGTAAAAGTTGTATGAACCGTGCGAATTTTTACAAGTGGGTTGATCGGTTTAAAAATGGCCGAACAAGGTAGGTGATGAATCCCGATGTGGACGTCCAGTGATGCTGACCATCTTTTGGGACTCACAGGGTCCAGTCTATTGCGATTTCCTTGAAGATCAGCGAACTATCAATAGCCAATACTACTCTGAGATGCTAGAACACAAAGTTAGACCAGCTATCAGGAGCAAACGCCATGGACTCTTGTCAAAAGGAGGCATTCTTCAGCACGATAACGCCCGCCCTCATACAGCCCAGCTGACCCGTGATAAGCTTCAAGAATTGGGTTGGGAGGTCTTACCTCATCCTGCCTACAGTCCCGACCTCGCCCCATCTGATTTTTACCTGTTTGGACCACTCAAAGACGCCCTACGTGGAAAAAGATTTGCTAACAATGAGGAAGTTAAGGAAGCGGTGCAAAAGTGGCTTCGGGGTAAATCGAAAGAATTCTTCGCCAAGGGAATTAGGAAGCTGCAAGAAAGATGGGACAAGTGCATAACTGTCGGGGGTGAGTATGTTGAAAAATAGCCTTAATTTTGAAAGATTGAAATAAACCGTTTTTGAGCTATAGCCATTTGTCTCTTTACTTATTGAATGACCCTCGTAATTTGGGAACTTTTGCGCAAGGAAAAACTGATTTCCCATGTTAAACGCATATGGCCAGGTCACTGTATATATATTGACAGATGTCCGTAACAATGTAAAGTAAATGAATGTGGCAGAGATGAGAATGTTGAAATAGATGTTGGTAATAGAAGGTTGAAGAAACAGAGGAAGACCAAAGATGGAGGGACTGTATTGCGGAAGATTGAAGAGAAAAGGAACTGAGTGAGAACGACACGCAAAACAGAAATCAGTGGAAGAAGAAAATAAAAATAGCGAGCCCTAACGAATGGGAAAAGCTAAAGAAGATGTACTGACATCAAGTGTAATTTGCATAGTTTATTTATGAAATAATTTTACTGGAAATTTAGAATCTTTATGTATGGAATGTATACATAATACACAGGATTGGCGGAAGGTATTGTGCTAAATACATCAGATTTTTTTATAATTATTTAATCTGGGATAAAAATAATAACACCTTTAACCAACTTTTATCACCGTAGGGGATCATGCTAAAATTCACATATTGAAATATAAGTGAATAACCCTGATTTGATACTTCAATAAAACCAAGTGACAAATTGTAGGGTATTTCATTGTCAGATAAATGCCAGTGTCAAATATCTATTTGCATCATCGTATAACTTCCAAGTAACTCTTAAATCTTGTTCATGTAAAAAATTCAGAAGTTCCAAATAATTTAACGTTTCATTTTCTTCTCACATAGTTATTTAAAACTCGACGAAAATTTTGATGAGACGCGAAATTAGTTTAAATTTTTCCGCTGTGCAGAGAGATTGAAGTTGGATTCACAGGATTCAGTACCAGCCTGTTATGCTATATAAATGAACTCTCCAACGCGCAAGCTAGCCTCCGGCTTCCCTGGACCGGAAATGACATCAAAACACGTATAAGTATTTTCTAATTCGCGAATTGAAATGTGCTCGCACCAAGGGACGAAATAAGTCTAGGATTCTTTAATGACGTTATTTACAAAAAAATGTCGATAGAGAAGATTATTATTATTATTTTGTATTTCTTTAAAAGTAACTGCAGTATAAGATACGAGCTCAACCCCAAATGTATTCGTACCCTCTGAAAAAAATATATTAACAGCAAGAAGAAATATTTTTTTAGATTACAATAGTTAAGACTATATTTGGGCAATTTTTACCTTCCGTCACCTTTAGGTAAGGAAGGTATTGTCTTTGGTCAAAAATTTCAATGATGAGTTTTTAGTGAATCAGCATGTTTTATGGTCCCTATAATACGATTTTACCATTTTTACGATGATGTTTGTATGTATGTATGTATGTATGTATGTATGTGTGTGTGTGTCTGTGTGTATGTGACGAAAGTTTCGGATCGCATAACTTCAATACCACGATTCCAATAATAATATTTTAAAGTTATTATAACTTAAAAAATATATTATTCTCTATACGATTTGATGGCATTTTATACTTCATTTCAATAGATACAGAGTTAAAGAATTTTAAAGAAATTAAATTTTATAAATCAGCCACCTATGCTAAACATGGAAACTACTAATATATTCATATAATTCAAATTGACATATGTCAGTATAAATAAAAAGTAAATTAATGTGGCAGAGATAAGGATGTTGAAGTAGATGTTGGGGAAGACATGGAAAGATAGGTAAGGAAATAACTATAGTGTTACAAGTTTTTAGAAAGATACAAGCGAGATGATTACATTGGTTTGAAAATGTCATGAGGAGAAATGAAGAATATATTGGATGAAAAATGAATAACTTAGTAATAGAAGGTTGAAGATACATAGGAAGTCTAAAGATAAGATGGAAGGACTGTATTGCAGAAGACGAGAGAAAAGGAACTGAATGAGAATGACACGTAAAGCAGAAATGAGTGGAAGAAGAAAAAAAAATAGCAACCCCTAACGAATGGGGAAAGCTAAAGAAGAAGAAGATGTTAGTGTCAAGTGCAATTTGCATAGTTTGTTTATGAAATAATTTTACTGCAAATTTAGAATATTTTGCAAGAAAATTGTTGTATGGAATTTATACATAATACACAGGTTCACGGAAGGTATTGTGCTGGCCACAACAGATTTTTATTTTATGTATTAATAAAGTGTACTGGATTTAAATATAATGTTATTACCTAAATTTATCGTTTTAACAATAATCTACGAGCAAATATATGACAACAAACACGTGCTAATTTTTTTAGTTTCAACAGTAAACAATACAATATTTATGTTCGTATTATTTATAAAACTGAAGGTAAAGGAAACTGACAATATATTCAATTAATTACTATATTAAATTTTATTTTTTTAGTAAAATTATTTGCAAAGTGATACTTATTTATTAAAGTACCACCTACAATTATATTGAAAACAAGAATAAATAAACTTCTGAATGCTATGATTATTACTCCAATTCAACAAATTTTGATATGGTGTATTAATAGAATGTATAGAACTTGAATACATTGCGTATAATCAAATTTCTTAGGTTTAATTGTAATTTAATTGCAAATAAACCATTGTCTGCATGTGACAAATGTTTTCGTCTTTAATAATTCGCAAATAATTTTTATTAAAGTAATAAAATTTAAGATGGCAATTAATTGAGTATATTGTCAGTTACCTTTACCCTCAGTTTTATAGATAATACTAACATAAATATTGTATTATTTACTGTTGGAACGAAAAATTTTGCGACTTGTCTTTTGTCATATATTTGCCCGTAGATTATTGTTTAAATGAGAAATTAGGTAATAACATTGTATTTAAATCCAATGCACTTTATTAATATAATTTTTTTTAAAAAGTCCCAAATATAGTCTTAACTATTGTAACCTAAAAAAATATTTTTTATTGCTGTTAATATATTTTTTTCAGAGGGTACGAATACATTTGGGGTTGGGCTCGTATGTAAATAAAATATATGTTTAAATAAATACCAAACCAATCATACTACCAAACTGAGTTCCTTCGGAGTCGCTCTATTTATGTCCGATACTGTACATATATAATAAGACATCATCAATTTTAGTTAAGTAGAATAAACTGAGACAAAATAAGAGACTATTTATTCCAAGAAAGAGAAATCTAGTCTCCGTAAATAATGCCCCAGTCATATTCAATTTAAAAACTAAAGCGATTAAAGTTTTTCCCAGAAATAAAATATTACAATAAGTCATCCAGGCCAAATAAAACAGTCTGTCTGCCACAATCGTATATTATTTTATATATTTCGAGTAATTTAATTCTTGGCAAAAACTCCACTCTTGGTAGGGATCAACACTTTATCTGTATCAGAATGATTTACTACGCCTCCTTTTCTACCCTATTTCGCCTCCTCGCGGATGAAAAAGGAAGCTTGTAAATCATACCAGCGCCGGTAGAGGAGCTCACGACGAAAAGAGAAGTTTTTGTGAGAAGGCAGTTAGGTACTTCCAGCGTAATGTCTACGGTTTGAATTCGAATAGTGGGTGTCATCATTCAACGAATATTAATACGGATTCTAGGTCAGGTTTTCAAGATATCAGAATGATGACTCAGTAGTTAGTTAGTTAATAAAAACTTGGGGCCTGTTTCATAAAAGTGTCTAATAATATTAGTTAATAATATTAGACTAATAAAATAATAATATTAAACTAATATTTTTTGTTTCATATATATTTAAACATTACTCATAAATTTATTAACTAATATTATTAGTGAATTCATATCTATGACAACCAAACATTTATTATTATACTGTATTAAAATTGTCACCAAATTTTGACATATACTTAATTCAATTACAATCTTTTGTGTTTTGATTTAAAAATGTCGAAAGCAGTTTGTAAAAGAGACGAGAAGAAAGTAAAAGTACATTTTTTTTAAGAAAAATATTAGAATATAAAAATTCAGTTATTTGGACAATTTTCTGAATGAATTTCGAAAGATTCAAAAAGAAAACCATGGTGCGAAGTCAGAGACCACGCGGTGGCCATAGGACTCGTAGTCTTTTGGAGCATCAATTTTTATAAGGGTGCCGTCTACTGCCTCGCAAACCAATGGCATCCCTGCTAATCTACTGAAGTCCCTAATAAAGTGTCGTTGATAGAATGCACTACTCTTTTTATGGTTCTACAAACTGTTCCATTAGATACACCATGTATGTCTATACAATGATATTACATACCACTCCCTAGCCAATGTAACGTATTTAAAAGCTCTTCTTTGGGAGATAATGAATGGTTTCTCTTTGTTTTATATTCTAGTACATAATTTATTTTGACCAAGACGTACCCAAATTTTTCAAAATTAAGCCTAAACCTTACGTTAAATTCATTTGTGTTATCCAAATTTTAATAAGAAAGTCTTTGCCGAAATATTCTAGGTCTTCTTACTATAATTTCTTCTGTATCAAACATTTTTATTTGTATCTCTAATTTCTACTACATTTACATACACAATATTCACTAATATATTGTTTTATTACTCTCAAGGCGCTAATATTATTAGTTTGTTTTTATTAAAATAATTTATTAGTCTTTTTATTTTATGAAACAAATTCCGCTTTTTACTAATAAAATTAGTTAATATTTTGTTGTTCTACACTAATAACTAATATTATAAGTTAATGTTTTTATGAAACAAAACATAATAATATTAACTAATATTATTAGACTTTCACTAATTTTATTAGTCTAATATTTTTTATGAAACAGGCCCCGATTCAAATCACTTTTTCAACAATAATTATTGTATTTTGTAATTTGATTGTATTTCTAAAGAAGCGAACTAGTAACAGGCTGACATTGAAAAACAGACCATTCAAAATAACTTTTTTATTTATAATTATTATTTAATTATCTTTACATAATTCTAAACTAGGCTTAGGGGCTCACAAATCATGGTATTTGGCATGATGGTAGCGTTTCCGATTAAACCGGAAGTGACATTAACTTTCATATTTCAAATGGGATACCCTATACGAGCCCAACCCCAAATGTATTCGTACATATAGTTCGCAAATCATGTTTATTAAAGTAATATTGCGATTGAGTATATTGTCAGTTTCCTTTATCTTTAGTTTTATAAATAATACTAACATAAAAAATATTGTATTATTTACTGTTGGAACTAAAAAATTAACACGTATCTGTTGTCATATATTTGCCCGTAGATTTTTGTTAGAATGAGAAATTTAGTTAATAACGTATTTAAATCCAGTTCACTTTATTAATACATAAATTTAAAAGATGCCCAAATAAAGTCTTAACTATTGTAACCTAAAAAAATATTTTTTATTGCACTTAATATATTTATTTCAGAGGGAACGAATACATTTGGGGTTGGGCTCGTATATTTTACATATTTGGAATCTACGTAAAATTTCTAATTCAACAGGATACTTGAAGTGCATTTTTATTGAAGAAATAATTGACAAAACGTAAGAGAAAATCATGAATAATTAACCTGGTAAGCCATATCAGGCAGGTTGTGAAAATAATTGCGATAATATGGAGTAATATTTAAGTTAATTGTTTAAATAGTAAGTTATTTTTGTAAGATTCTATATTTTATTACAAAAAATATCAGTTTGTTATCACAGCCTACCTGATAATGGTTAACCAGGTTAATTAATCATAATTTTCACTTACGTTTTTGAAATTTATTTCTTCAATAAAAATGCACTTCAAGTATGTCGTTGAATTCGAAAGTTTACGTAGAATTCAAACATATTGTAGCAGCGCGCGCCCAACCGACGCGTCCGAATGCGAACGCCGCCACTGGTTGAATATTCTCGAGCAATGACACGTTTACATTGGTTTAATTACATTGTCCAGTTCTTACCAGAACCTATTCAAGTCTTCCCATTACTGATAGATTGAGGAATCCGTAGTTACATAGGTATTTAATCTTATAGAATTTGAGAAATCGTACCACCAACAACCTCACACACATCCACACACACACACACGCACACATCACACACACAGACATCCAATTGTTACCAAAACCTTTTCAGATCTTCCCATGGATGTCTTATAATTTTTGAGTAATCGTCCTTCCTACATCCCACATACATACACACATACACACACACACATACATCCACACACACATACATTCATACACACACACATACATACATACACACACACACACACACACACACACACACACACACATACACACATTCACACACACAGATATCATCGTAAAAATGTTATAATCGGATTGTAGGGACCTTAAAACGTGCTTATTCATTGAAATCTGGATATGAGATTTGTAGCATGAATCCTCTCTCAGCGAGAGGTAATTTATAGGATTACTCAAATTGATGTTACTTTCTTCAACGAGGCTTGTTAAGTTGATAACGTTGTAATGTACCTACCTACCCATGTTAGAGATTAATTAATTATTAAGTTATTATAAGTATTATGTTGTATTTCTATGAATCATGTTATTGTGCCTATATCATGTTATGATGTTATTCTAATTCTCTTATTTACTGTTCTTTTAAATATTTACTGTATTATCTTGAAGTCCATTTCTATAATCCTATTGTTAGCTTTTCCCATACAACTGACCTTTCCTACCAACCATCTCTGAGTCATTTTGTTAGAACGTGAATTGTACATCACAAATAAGATAACAACCCTTATCCACCAATATATATCCCAATCAGAGACAGTCAGTAGATCTTAGATCCTCACGCCAGTCCTCACAAAACTTCACGTCATTCTGCATTAATATTTTTAATAAAACTATATTTTTAAACCACTGAGTGAATTATTTCGTCGACCCATTACATAATTTTGGTGTCAGAAGTGGGATCGTTTTTCGAAATAACGGTAAATAAATTCAAACTACAATTTGAAACCGGTGACTTTAGTCTTTAACCGTCGAGACGAATCCAATAAGTTGTCTGTATCACTCGCGTTCGAGACAGTGGTTCCGGATCTTACTCAAATTCAAGGCTCATCTTCGACAACGTCGGGGTCCATCCAGATCCAGCCAACCAGTCCACCAGGTCACAGTTGAACTCCAGTTCAATCGTTCACCAGGTCCAGCGAGCAGCAGTTCAACAACGTCGTGGGTCTTCATTCACTGTGGTCATGTTTATACTATTTCTGTGAGTACAATAATACCAATCCCCAAAGTGCCAGTGTTCAATTCAAAAATTCAGTAATACAAAAATTAATTCGTGTAGATTTTAAATACTCTTGTAAAACATTCGTCAAAACTAATTTCAAAATGCCTGATACTACGAGTACTTCAACATCTTTCGTAAGCTTAGAAATTGCCAGAAGTATGTTAATTAATTTCGATGGCAATAACAAATCCAAACTATTCGAATTTGTCGATAACTGCGACGAAGCAATCGCTCTCGTATCAGAAACAAATAAAGCTACTCTTTTAAAAATTATTAAAACTAAATTAACTGATAACGCCAGACTCTTAATAAAAAACAGAAACTTTGATTCATGGTCAGATTTAAAGAAACATTTATTAGATTCTTATTCAGATAGACGAACAGGTGGTCAATGGCAATTAGAATTAAACTCAAGTAAGCAAAATATCAAGGAAAATGTTCTTTCTTATGGAAATCGTATTGAAAACTGTTACGTTAAACTATTAAATACCTTAGACAACGATTTATCACAAGAAGGACGACAAGCGTGCGTCAATCTCTTAAAAACACAAGCCTTAAATGCATTTATCTCCGGATTAAATAAAGATTTAATTATACTTGTAAAAGCACAAAAACCTGAGTCTCTAGAAGAAGCCATAGCAATTGCAATAAACGAAGAACGAGAACTTATATCAAAATTCGAAATTCAAAAGTTTCAAACTATTAATAATTCCAACACAAAGCATTGTAACTATTGTAATAAACCGGGACACAGTAGTTTTAATTGTTACTCAAAAAATAAACCGAGAAGTGATTCAAACATTCGACATTTTAGGCAACCGAATGATTCAAGACAAAACTATGCACCGAGTAGTCAAATAAATAGAAATTCTCCAAATAGAAATTCAAATTTTAACCAAAATCAAAATTTTCCCCGTAGGAATCAAAATTTCGATAATCCTAAGCAGTGCAATTATTGTAAAAATCTAGGGCACGTAATTTCAGAATGTCGAAAACGACAATATAATAACCAAAAACGAAACAATATTAGTTCTAATTCTCAAACCTCTTCCAATCCTTTAAACTCGCAAAGTCCAGTTGCGTCGGCCACTCAACGGACTGCAAATCACATTCAGGCCGAATCGTCATAATAAAAAATTTAGCTGTCACAACATTTATCAATGTATCTTTTAGCGAATCAAAACTTTTACAAAATTCATTCTTGCTAGACACAGGCGCGGACGTTTCTTTAATCAAAATTTCAAAATTAAATGGAAATACTCTTATTAATGAAGATAAAAAATTGATTCTGCACGGCATTGATAACGCTAATCCAAATTCTGTTCAAACACTCGGTTATCTACATCTGAATATTTTAGTTGGAAATAGAACAATCACTCACACATTCCATGTAATTAGAGATGATTTTCCAATACAATTCGATGGAATTTTTGGTAACGATTTTTTGAAAGAGAATACTTGCCACATCGACTATGAGAACGATTTATTACATATTCATAATTCTGCTATCTCCCTAAATCATATAGAAAACATTTTACAAAAAGAAAGTTCTAATCTTACTAATTCAGATAATGATTCTAAATCTTCACTAATTCCTACTTATCCTATATCAATCGAACCAAGATCTGAACAAATCATTGTTGTTGAAATATCTAATCCTGAAATCTCTGAAGGAATTATTCCTCCTACTAAAATCCTAGATGGTGTTTTATTATGTCCTAGTTTTGTTAAGGTCCGTGATAAATTTGCCATTACATCTGTACTCAATACAACGGATAAAAAAATCAAAATCTCTAAAGTAAAAATTGAAATTGAACAAGTTGAAAACAATCACAAAATAAATTCCATATCAAACAATAATTACAAACAACATATTAATTGTAATTCTAATAGATTAAAATTATTGAAAGAATCATTGCGCTTACATCATTTAAATGAGGAAGAATATAATAAAATTTTAGAAACTTGCATCGAGTTTAATCACATATTTCATTTACCAGGCGACGAGCTAACTCATACAAATGCGATAACTCATCAAATTCCTACTAATTCTGAAATACCAGTCCAATCCAAAACCTACAGGTTTCCAGAAGTCCACAAAGAAGAAGTAAATAATCAAATAAAAAAAATGTTAGACGAAAATATTATCCGCCCTTCTACCTCTCCTTGGAATTTCCCCGTTTGGGTCGTTCCAAAGAAGCAGGACGCATCCGGTAAACAAAAATGGCGATTAGTTATAGATTACCGTAAACTTAACGAGATTAGTATCGGTGATTCATACCCTTTGCCAAACATCAACGATATTCTCGATCAGTTAGGTCACTCAAAATATTTCTCAACACTCGATCTCGCATCCGGATTTCACCAAATTCCAATAGAAGAAAAAGATATATCAAAAACTGCATTTACTGTACCTTCAGGCCATTACGAGTTCAATAGAATGCCCTTTGGATTGAAAACAGCCCCTGCGCGATTCCAACGTCTAATGGACACTATTTTAACTGGTTTACAAGGTTCCGCATGTTTTGTATATCTTGACGATATCGTTGCTTATTCAGATAATCTCGATAATCATTGCAGAAAATTAAAATCAATCTTTTCCAAATTAGCAGAAAATAATCTAAAGTTACAACCAGATAAATGCGAATTTTTACGCAAAGAAGTCATTTATTTAGGACATCATATCACATCCGAAGGTGTTAAACCAGACGATAATAAAATAAGAGCCGTAGAGGAATTCCCAATTCCACAGACTACTAAAGAGATAAAAAGTTTTCTCGGTTTAGCTGGTTACTATAGACGATTCATCAATAACTTTAGCAAAATAACACAACCTCTCACAAAATTATTACGGAAAGACGAACCATTCCTTTGGACAAGCACTCAACAAGAAGCTTTCGAATCCTTAAAATCAAAATTAATATCAGAACCAATCCTTCAATATCCAGATTTCACTCAACCCTTTAATCTCACCACCGACGCAAGTAATTTTGCTATTGGAGCAGTCCTATCACAAGGTCCTAGTTCCCAAGATCTTCCAATCGCATACGCAAGCCGCACTTTAAATCGAGCAGAATCTAACTACTCCACCATTGAAAAAGAACTACTCGCGATTATTTGGTCAATTAATCATTTTAGGCCTTATCTTTATGGTAGGAAATTTAACATATTTACAGACCATCGACCCTTGACATGGTTGTTTAACGTGAAAGATCCTGGATCACGATTAGTTCGTTGGCGCTTAAAAATAGAAGAATATGATTATCAAATCACGTATAAACCAGGTAGATTAAATTCAAACGCTGATGCGCTTAGTCGTATTAAATTAGAAACTAACAACGATAACAACTGTTCAATATTTAAATCCAGTAACAATACCGAAACATATTCTGATTTTCTAAATTGCCTTAAGACTTCTATTCTAAACTATAACCTTTTAAATGAATTCGATGGAGACATTAAAACTATTAAAGGTAATAAAGCAATTTTTGTTTCTTGTGATCTAGATAATTCAAACACATTATTAACAGAGATAAATGAAAAATACAATCATTTAGATTCACTACAAAATCCTGAGTTATTCGAAACTAAACACTTTTTCCATTCTGATGAAATAATTATTTATGTTTTTTCAAAAAAATATTATTGGGACCAGCCTTCATATGAAGATATTTTCCATTCCATTTTGAATCTCAAAAACGTTCTAATTAATAATAACATATCTATAATCAACATCCCAAATCTAAATTCCCAAAGTCACAATAATAATTTAAAATGGCACAAAATTCGATCGATGATTAGGTACATATTTAAGAATACCAACATTACTATAAATATCTATCATAACAATATAATAAATTTAAATACCGACCAAATCGAGAAAGTCCTCGTAGAATTTCATTCAAATCCATCATCGGGACATTCAGGATTCCATAGAACATATAGAAGAATAAAAGAAAGATATCGTTGGCCCAACATGAAAAAAGATATTGCTAATTTCATTAAAACATGTAGCTCTTGTCAAGAAAACAAATTAGTTCGGAATAAATCTAAGAAACCAATGGAAATTACAACAACTGCTAGTAAACCATTTGAAAAAATTAGCCTCGATATTGTAGGTAAACTACCGCGTACCGAAAACGGTAATGAATATATATTGACATTACAAGACGATTTAACAAAGTATTCTCAAGCCTTTGCAATTCCGCGACATGACGCAGAAACCATAGCAAGAACATTCGTTCAAAATTTTATTTGTAAATTTGGCATACCCAAATCAATCCTTACAGATCAAGGTAGAGATTTCATGTCCAATCTTTTAAACGAAGTTTCAAAATTATTTAAGATAAAAAAATTAAATACAACAGCATATCATCCCGAAACGAACGGCGCTCTCGAAAGATCACATCACACTTTATCCGAATACCTTTCCCATTACGTAAAATTAGATCAAACCGATTGGGACTCATGGCTCGATTTTGCCATGTTTTCTTACAATACAACACCTCACACATCCACAAAATACTCACCCTATGAACTAATATTCGGTAATAAACCCGAACTTCCAACTTCAATTACGAAAGACGTAGAATTTAAATATACATACGACACTTACTTAGAGGAATTAACCCTAAAATTTCAAAAATCACACGAAATAGCAAAAAATAATATTATTGAGTCCAAAAACACTAATAAAAAATATTACGATAGGAAAACCAAAGACATAAATTATAAAGTAGGAGATTTAGTGTATCTAGAAAATAATCAAGTAAAAATAGGAACTACGAAGAAATATTCTAAGAAATATACAGGTCCATATAAAATCATAAAATTAAACCCTCCAGTCAATTGCACAATAAAAATAAAAAATAAACATATGCGTGTTCATTATAACAGACTAAAACGTCATATTGTTTTAGGTTAGTCAGCCTCGTATCAGGGGAACAGCTCTTCAATCATACCGAGTTAAAGCAATCTCCAGGAATATATTACGACCACATAACTAAATTAAATTATTACGAAAATATTTGGAAATTAATTGTACATATCGATATTTCTGCTTTCGAACAAAAAATTAATCTAATCGAAAATACTATTATAAAAACTCGTAACCTTTGCGATCACGATAATATTGAAAAATCCACACTATGTGGTAGTTCACTACATACCTTAGAAAAAGCACTACCAATTCTTAAAAATAAATTTGGAAACTTTAACGAAATTATTGGGAACCGTAGAACAAAACGTGGGTTAATCGACGGATTAGGTTCTGTTTTTAAACTCATTTTCGGAACCTTAGATCATAATGACGGCGAATATTATAACAAAGCCATTGAATCCTTATCACATGATGAAAAAGAACAAATCAAATTACTAAACGAACAAACACAAGTAGTAAAATCTACTATTTCAAATTTTAATACCACACTTTCCAAATTGCAAGAAAATACCTTATTATTAAATTCAAATATTAAAATTTTCGAACAATTAGCTAAAGAGATAAATACAAAGTTATTCGAAGTAGAATGGAAACAGGAAACAGACGAACACATCTCGTTATTAACTATTATGTTCACTGAAGTCGAGAAAGAATTAAGCGATTATACGACGGCAATTCTATTAGCCCAGAATAGTATTCTTCACCCTATAATCTTAGGTCCTAAACAATTAATTAAAGAATTACAAAATACCTTACCATATTTACCCCCATCTACGAACTACGTAACTTCTTTAGAAACTCACAATTTCCACGCACTCGTTCAAGTAATGGAAATTGAAGTTTTTCGTTTTAATAATAGGCTAATATTTGTACTCTTAAATCCTTTACTAGATATTAATACATTCGACATTTATAATCTTATTCCTTTACCGATTCTAACAAGCAATCAATCTTATCTTTTTATACAACCTTCCACTAAAATGATTGCACTTTCTGAAAACAAATTACAATATACTGCTATATCTGATTTTAGTAAATGTAAAAAATTAAACGAATTAAAATTAGTATGTCGTTTGGAATCACCTATATATTCGGTACATGTTAAACCTATTTGCGAAACACAGTTACTGCAAACCTCTTCTAGAATCCCCGAAAATTGTGATACTCGCATCTTCATAACTAATAACGAAATATGGCATAGATTACATAATAGTAACAGTTGGATTTACGTTTCTCCAAAATTAACTTCGTTAACAATAAATTGCAAAAACATTGCACCTTTCGATATCTCGATTGTTAAAACAGGAATTCTTACCATGGATAAATTCTGTCGTGGGTACACCAGTACTACGGTACTGTCAACATTTTCTATATTTAAAGAGAGTTCCCATTTATCAATAGTACCAAATTTTGACATTAGCCAGGACGAATGTTGTTTAAAAAATAAAAAAACCAAATGTTACAATTCCACAAATGGTAGACATACACTCAAACATTAATTTAGATAATTTAGAAATAGCTAGCCATAAGTTAAAGGAAATAGAAAGGATGACTAAGGAATTAAATAAACAACAAGATTCTATTTTCTCTAGAGTTACCAATAACAATTATTTCATATATTTACCTTGTACGTTACTTAAAATTCTTAGCCTTTATTGTATATACAAAATTTATCAGAAAATTAAAAGAAGGTTTTTCAGAAACAACAATACCTGTTGTCACAGCATTTCAAATTGTTTAACTCTAAATATATTTAAAAATTCAAATAAAGTTCACCCAGTTAAAACTAATGTTGAATTAGGTAACAGAGACAATCATAGCGATGAGGAAGTTGAAAAGCCTCTCCGAAGGAGCAGTAGAATCGCTCAACTAAAAGAAAACCCTTGAGGCTTTCCTTTTCTTTAAGGGGGGAGGTGTAATGTACCTACCTACCCATGTTAGAGATTAATTAATTATTAAGTTATTATAAGTATTATGTTGTATTTCTATGAATCATGTTATTGTGCCTATATCATGTTATGATGTTATTCTAATTCTCTTATTTACTGTTCTTTTAAATATTTACTGTATTATCTTGAAGTCCATTTCTATAATCCTATTGTTAGCTTTTCCCATACAACTGACCTTTCCTACCAACCATCTCTGAGTCATTTTGTTAGAACGTGAATTGTACATCACAAATAAGATAACAACCCTTATCCACCAATATATATCCCAATCAGAGACAGTCAGTAGATCTTAGATCCTCACGCCAGTCCTCACAAAACTTCACGTCATTCTGCATTAATATTTTTAATAAAACTATATTTTTAAACCACTGAGTGAATTATTTCGTCGACCCATTACAACGTTAACATTTTAACTGAATTTGAATCATATTGAAGAAATATCGAATATATGAATCTGAAGTTTAAACCCGCATATTTTCTGAACGAATGTTCTTACCGATTCTTAATTTTAATTATTTATTCTTTTAATAATAAGCAATATCTGTGCTGAATTTCGTTCGTTTTATTTATATTTTAACTACGTCTATGGAAATAAACCATTGATTAATGATAGGTTTGCTTATTTTTCTAATAAAAAATGTTTTGTAAATGAAAAGTTCTGATTCTCGTACTATACCCCAATCACTAATTACTCCTATTTCGATTTTTAACGCTAACAATTAAATTCCACAAATCAACATCCACCACAAAAAAGAAACAATTCACGAGCAATTTCTAATGAAAACATTTCTCCACATTCCGCTTTGCAAAAAACGGGCGGAATCAATTAAACCATTCAATCAAATAAAACATTCTCAGAATAAAACGCGACGCACAAATTACTACATAACCAAAAACCAAATCACCTGGACGGTACTCAGCCCACGTGCCCTCGTATATCATGTGCCATTTGCCCTATGTAAAACAGTTGCGACGCGGGTTGCGGCCATTATTGATTGAGACGTCAAGCAGAGAGGTTATGTTCATTTTTTATCGGGAATTTGGGACTGTTGATGGAAAATTGATACCCAACAACAGAAAGAAAGTAGATAATGGCTTAAGAAGATTATTTTGAATAGATTACGAACAATGTAAAATGTAATTTATTGCCTAAATTACAAGGTTCATTGTTGGTTTCATTTCATTAGAGTAGAAACATATAATTTGCGACCCAGTGAAAATTAATTTATAACGATTAAAATATATATTATTAGTAGATTTATACTATAATAATATAGAGTATAAAAAGTTCTTTCGCTTTCCAAATTTATTAATGTAGATTCTTCAATTTCTGCAAGTTCAAATGACTGAAGTTGGTCAATTTTAATTTTATTAGCTCTATTGCACATAGAATATAATTATTATTTGTTTATAAACATAACTGAAACCACATTATAAGAAATAAAAGTATGCAATATCTAATTAATAATTAATTATAATTAATAAAGCTTTTGAAATATATACAGGGCGGTGACCGGCACTTTAATATGTAAAATGTTTGTCTGTGCCAACACATTTCAATTTTTTATTATACCTTCTATAGTTTTAAAGATATAGATATATAATCATACGTAATATAACAAGTGATATGATTATCATCGATGATATTCTCTAGTAAAACCGAGCTGCAGATTTCACGAGTCCGAAGGACGAGTGAAATGTACTACTTCGGTTTCACGAGCAATATCTTCGAATATTAATCATATCACGAGCTTATATTTAATGGAAGAATATAATGAATTTTTGTAACACATTATGTTAACCTAACTTTTGATATAATATTCATAATGTATTAAAACGAGTTATTGTTATTACTTATTTTATACTCAAAATTAACTGTCAATGTCGTAAATAAAGAAAACAAATCCCTTAGTAACGACTATAAATAAGGTGATAATTTCTTTGTTTTTTATCATTACTGTGATAGACATGTAACTAGGGAAATTCTGAATGTTGATTGGCGGAAAACATGTCACCTGACTAATGAATTATATTCTCTATAAAATAATCTGTTGTAGTAAATCTCACAGCCTGCTCACAGCCCAATCATCTCCATGGGAACTACTTGAGAAATTAAAATGTCTGTAATTAACAGATAAATGTCATTAATGTCAGTGACAAAAATTCAGAGATAGTACTCAAGGCTTTTTCTGGGAACGATATTTAATATTTGTTATTGTATTATTAATTATATATTTAAAATTATAGGTTACATGAATCCTTCAGAAATACCGTCAATCCCGTTAATGAATTGAAAAAACCTCGAATATTTAGAAGACATGGAGAAAACTTGCTCATAGAACGAATTTAAAATAATAGAAAATACGTAAATAGAAAGATTAGGTGTAATTAGATTTTTTTGTGTCTACAAGAAATGTTAAAATACTTATACATACCACAATGGAAAGGGCGAGAGGTATTGTGACGGTCACAACAAAGTTTTTTTATTCTTAAAATTAGTTCCCATTTTCAGCGTTACTTTTTAAGTTTTTATTCGTGTTATATAATTTATATAAAAACCTGAAATGAGTTTCCTTTTGTATAAGTTTCCGTAATAATGAATGCTAAGAATATCAATCAATGTGTCTTGGCAAGTGTAAAATTACCTCAGAGATTAATTTTTATCAATGATCGCATGAAAATTTCTTAGCTTTAGCTCTTTCATATTTTAAATTGCAATTTTAGGCATAAGATTAATTATTGCAGCAAAGTTATTATTTGCGATCAAATTAATGAATTCATAAAGGACTTTAAGATTGAACTTCATCTTTTAATGATAAAAATTATTATGCAATCCTTTTAATGACCTATAGAGTAATAATAATTATTTAGTCCCTTCTTCTCTTTCTATTTATACAGCATATACGAGGGTCACGCTAGAATAATCGAGAGTAACAAAATCATGTAGACTAACCATAGAGCATTATTTGCAGTTTTTGGTAAAAAACAACAATATTACCTGCTTTGGCAGAGTGCGACTTTTGGTATTTTCTTTAACTTATTTAGAATTCGCGGAATAAAAGGTGTGCCTGAGTGTCTGGTCGCGAATCTGGGGATCCGGGTTCGATCCTGACCGACGCCCAAAATTACTTCGAATTTTAATGGCACATATGGTGCACTCTCCACGTCAGCCTTGAGTGCCCGTGAGTTAACGCCTGGTAAGCACCCGCACGGTACAAATATTTCATCAATGCCGATATCTGTGTATCAAGCAGATTGGCACACCCAGCAATGGGTAATATGCCGTGATGATATATTATTATTGTTAAAGGTTTTCATGTGAAGAATTTTATATACCTTCTAAGCAGGGATGGAAAATGTAACGTAACGATACCCGATAGCGTTATAATAACGTTTCCTTTTTACTTCCTTGTACGTAAGTAAAGGAAGTATTGTTTTCAGATTTTAGCGGAAATATCCATTTTGATCATCCCTGAATCCATTTTGACTAATTTCGTCGTGACATCTGTACGTACGTACGTACGTCCGTACGTACGTATCTCGCATAACTCAAAAACGGTACGCCGTAGAAAGTTGAAATTTTGTATTTAGGACTCCTATAACATCTAGTTGTGCACCTCTCTTTCTAGTTATTACACAATTTCCAGAAGTGGCACTTTACATGAAGCCTATAATAGATTTTAATAAAAAACTGTTTTAAAATATAATCCAAAACTTTTCAAATTTGGTATACAAGACTTTTATGTCAATCGAAATAACATAAGAGATTTTGATTAAAATAGGCTAACCGGAAGTGGTACATTACTTGAAGTTGTTAACAGTTTTTCTTGAATAAAATGATTTTATTTTGATTTTAGAAATAAATGCTTCAAATAAAAGTTTTAGAGAATTAATTTCTGCGTCTAGCACATCAAGTATTATTAAATTAGCCGTTTGTATAAGCGAGATATGTAAATTTAAAAATTATATACTTTTTGTTTTTGTAATAAAGCTTGCTATGGATTAGGACAAAAAAAAGTTCATGTCAAATTACGTTAAATACGTGCAATTTTATAATTCGTACAATAACAAATATTATATTTTTATTGTGAAATTAGTCATATTCATTGTTGTATTCAAATATTTCTTTGTTGTAATTAAAACTCTCTTTAAAAAGAACCGGGTTAGATTATGGTCGCTATATATCTTAACGTTTTGAAGTTAAAATTAATATTTTGTAATTTAGTTATTAAAAAAATTTGTATAGTTTAATAATTGTACAAGGAAGTCGTGTGGTGTCCACATCAGATTTTTTTTCAATAACGGTACAATTAAAAAATAACGTTATGTAACCGTAATATAACAAATAATGATTCACTATAACATTATCGGAGTTTACAATTTTTTTTGCCGTTTGAAAGTAAAATTTCTTGATAATTATTTCATATTTTATAATGAATATATAACATGTATCCAGATACCTTCGAACGGGAATTATCAAGTTAGGTTTGGGGATTGTTAGCGAGACTTAACGACAGGAAAATAAAATAAACATTCATTACTATTGTCATGTTGTAAGTGTGAATATCAAATTTGAGTTCTAGTTTCATAAATTTTTATTGTGTATTCATATTTTTTTTATTTACCGTTCCTCTGTTCATAGCCTACTCCGAGTTAGGTTTTTTATTGAACATTCTGTATTATTGTTAAAAGAAACTACTTTAAATATATTTAAAATAAAATTCTAAAAAATATGAACCATGTGTCATATTCTCTATTTAAGAAAAGAATTCTTGAGATTGTAGACATTTTGCAACATTTTTACAATTTTTCTATGAAATTATTTCCTTGTAAGAGAAATAGCAGAAATAATGTAGCTTTAAGTATACGTTGTGAAGCAGCGCCATAAAATAAACGTTGGTAATAAGTCAGAATCACTGAAAAACAAACAAAACTAAATTACAAGCATTTTCTGAAAATGAATTCGTTAGTTAAATTTACACAAGAAACGGGTAAGAAACTAAAGAGTCCTGTGTTATAAAACTACGAGTAGTAATCTGTCCTAAACAAAAACGACGCTCATTTTAAATTTCAAATTCTAGTAGTTAGCGTTCCTTCCGCCGCGTGGCGCAGCACGGCGTGAGAGTTCGTAACGGTAATTCGATGTAATATCATGTACATAATATTACGAAGACGATACCTCCGTTCTACACCTATAAGGGTTTTAATGACAATTGTGAATGGTCGTATTTGCATACAAATATCTAATAATAAGGCACCACGGCTGGGCGAAATTACAGATAATTTAGAAGTACTCCAAAACTATTACAACAACCAACTCACGACATATTTGCTAGAATTAGAAATCAATCCAAACTTCATACCCTTATTATAACTTATAACAAACATTGTTTAACTAACAATATAAAATGAAATCCGCAAGATGTATGGATCAGAAATTTGTCCTGTTTTCTTTTTTATGTTTTGCTCATTTTTCAACGGTGATACAGTAAATACAATAAAAAGTGGGACACGTAATTTAACGTATGTAACAAAAGTTTACTGAAAAAGTTAAGAAGTCACGATAGGGGACCATTATCTTCAATGCTACGCCATTTTTACCTCTCGCTGAGAAAGATATTGGATTCATGCTAAAAATCTCATATCCAGATTTCAATGTATAAGCACGTTTTAAGGTCCCTACAATCCGATTATAACATTTTTACGATGATGTCTCTGTATGTGTGTATGTGTGTGTGTGTGTGTGTGTGTGTGTGTGTGTGTATGTGTGTGTGTGTGTGTGTGTGTGTGTGTGTGTGTGTGTGTGTAGATGTGTGTGAGGTTGTTGGAGGTACGATTTCACAAATTCTATAAGACTAAAGACCTGTGTAACTACGGATTCCTCAATCTAACATACGATTTGACTACAATTTATACTTCATACTCAATGGATATAGAGCTATAGAATTATAAAGGAATAAAACAGCTAGCTTTTCTATAATCATGAAAACAGCTACTATATTAGGAAAATTCTAATTGACATATTTCAGTGTCAATGAAAAGAAAATTAATGTGGCAGAGAGATGAGAATGTTGAGATCGCTGTTAGGGAAGACCCAAAAAGAGTGATAGAAATTTTAGATAGATACAAGAAAGACGATTACATTGGTTTGAACGTGTCATGAGGAGAGAAAATAATATATTGGAAGAGGAATGAACAGCTTAGTGGTAGAAGGTAGAAGAAAGAGATGGAAGGACTGTATTGCGGAAGACTAGAACAAAAAGGAACTGAATGAGGACGACAAGCAAAATAGAAATAAGTGAAAGAAGAAAATCAAGAATAGCGACTCCAAAAGATTGGGAAAGCTAAAGAAGAAGAAGAAAATGTCCGTGTCAATTGCAATTTACAGTAATTTTTTTGAAAAGATGACCGATCAAGGTCATCCACTAATTGTATGAATTCAGTTTTTTGCTCAGCCCATTATGACAAATTCAGTATTGTCCTTTGCTTAGTTTTTATGAGGGTACATAAGATACTATTGTTATTTTATTATTATAAAAATATGTTACAATAAAAGCATTCAAAATTAAAAAATAATTCAACTGGTAAGTTTATTAGCAAATGTAAAACCAAATATATGAAAAATAAGATACGGACACAATATCAGTGTCAGTAACTCTGACAGAAAATAACGTTATTCGTACGGCTATGAATCAAGGTAATGCATCTGAATTAATAAATAAACTTACGTTACATCGAAAGTATTATCAACAACGTGCATCGCTTTAAAGTGGAATGTCCTAACTTAGGCGAAACAATATGAATTTTTGAAAGACAAGCGTGTTATATCCATCTTTATCGCACACGTTTATAGCCTTTGCAAAAGAAAGAAATAAATGTATGCCAATTTGTTAATTCGTCCGTGATACACATGACCTTGATCGGATATCTTTAATTTTTTTTACTGTGCATACTTTGTTTTACTAAAAATATAAAATCTTTTGCAAGAAAATTTATATACGGAATTTGTACATAATACACAGAATTCACGGAAGGTAATGCGCTGGCCATATCAGATATTTATATATTATTAATCTTGGTAAAAAAAATATTTGTTTAACTTGGCACTAAAATACCAAATTTACAGCTGGACGCTGCCGTTTCCTTGCAGAGGCGAAACAGAAAAAAAATTATAATAAAAAACTGTACAAAGTACAAATGCGACACTTGGTGAACTGCTCTAAATTATATTTAAATTACACTTGGCAAAGTTCACAAAATTTCAGTCTCTGAATCAACCTCTCGGTCATTTATCAGAGACTGGCCCACTCAACCACAACCACAGACGCGTTTCGCTCTTATTGGAGCTCTTCAGTGTGGTGTACTGACGCCTCTTGCGAGGCACTGAGACTGGTTGAGCGGACGGATGATGCGAGCCAAGCTCGCGGTTTTCTCGATAGATGGCTCTACATGTGGTTAGTTACCTCTGCAGGCTTGATATCTTTGTTGGATGTTTATCATCCGTCCGCTCAACCAGTCTCAGTGCCTCGCAAGAGGTGTCAGTACACCACACTGAAGAGCTCCAATAAGAGCGAAACGCGTCTGTGGTTCTGGTTGAGTGGGCCAGTCTCTGATAAATGACCGAGAGGTTGATTCAGAGACTGAAATTTTGTAAACTTTGCCAAGTGTAATTTAAATATTAATATAAAAAAATTGTAATATAGTTAACTTATTCCGATTCACAGTCCAGTATTTCGTGTGCAATATTATTCTGCACAACTTCTTTTTATTATTCTATCTGTCTGATACTTGTAAATATTTTCTCAATTTCCATGTTAAATTAGTTAATCTTGCACTGTTGCTGCGCTCCCATAAACTAAACTCAAATTTGCAGCATTTCCTGACAAATTTCCCTTAATACCAAAATTTCTACATCGTAAACCATGTTGTCTGTCTCTCTCGCACTTCATTTCTTGTAAGCTCGCCGTGGGTTCCACCACAGTGACTCCACCACTCCACCAGCGTACAATGTGCAAATCACAGCGCACTTGAGAACTTGATTTTCATTTAAACGGATCTCATTGCAACAACGTGGTTCGCGAAATACTCAGAGTAAGCGAGAGCACGAAGGTATTAGACAGTTAAAAGTAAAGTAGTGAGGAATACTAACACCAGATGTCACCTGCGAGAACTCTAGCGGAGAGGAAAACAATTAGCTAGATTAAAGGAGGGAAATTTGAATTATTGTAATGCTTTCAACCTATATTTTGAATGGTGGTAACTGGTATGGACACAATCAGAAAAGTCTAACTTTAACTACTTCTGTGGAGTACTCAAATGTAAAGGACGAGAGGTATTGTGATGGCCACAACAGATTTTTACTTCCTTGTACGTAAGTAAAGGAAGTATTGTAATCGCGAAAAATTTCGGTTTTCAGATTTCAGCGGAAATATCCATTTTGATGATCCCTGAATCCATTTTGACTAATTTCGTCGTGACGTCTGTACGTACGTACGTCCGTATGTACGTACGTCCGTACGTACGTATCTCGCATAACTCAAAAACGGTAAGCCGTAGAAAGTTGAAATTACACAACTGTATAGTCATAATAAATTTCGACCAGAATTTCAAAGATTTTTTTTATGTTACATTTATAAAGATGTAGAAAGTATTAATCTTGCAATTTGTTGCATTACATTTTGATAAACTACGTATTACAATAGTATTTAAAGCCCAAATTTTGTCAAGAATCACCGAAGAGCCATATGAGATAAGTTAACATGATAACTATAGGGTGACAGATTGAGCATTGACTCAAGTGTTTTTACTTCCTTGTGCGTAAGTAAAGGAAGTATTGTAATCGCAAAAAATTTCGGTATTCAGATTTCAGTGGAAATATCCATTTTGATCATCCCTGAATCCATTTTGACTAATTTCGTCGTGACGTCTGTACGTACGTACGTACGTATCTCGCATAACTCAAAAACGGTAAGCCGTAGAAAGTTGAAATTTTGTATTTAGGACTCCTATAACATCTAGTTGTGCACCTCCCTTTCTGGTTATTACACAATTTCCAGAAGTGGCACTTTACTTGAAGCCTATAATAGATTTTAATGAAAAACTGTTTTAAAATATAATCCAAAACTTTTCAAATTTGGTATAAAAGACTTTTATGTCAATCGAAATAACATAATAGATTTTGGTTAAAATAGGCTAACCGGAAGTGGTACATTACTTGAAGTTGTTAACAGTTTTTCTTGAATAAAATTATTTTATTTTGATTTTAGAAATAAATGCTTCAAATAAAAGTTTTAGAGAATTAATTTCTGTGTCTAGCACATCTAGTATTATTAAATTATCCCTTTGTATAACCGAGATATGTAAATTTAAAAATTATTTTTTTGTAATAAAGCTTGCTATGGATTAGAACAAAAAAATAAAATGTTCATGTCAAATTACGTTAAATACGTGCAATTTTATGATTCGTACAATAACAAATATTATATTTTTATTGTGAAATTAGTCATATTCATTGTTGTAATCAAATATTTTTTTGTTGTAATCAAAACTCTCTTTAAAAACTACCTTTATGGTCGCTATATGGGTGGCTAAGAACTAAAGTGGTGTAAGTCAAAATATAATGTTTTGAGTTATAGACCATCAAAGTTAAATGTGTGTAGTAAATTAGATTGTTCAACAACAAAGTTTATAGTGGTACTGCTAGGGAAATAAAGGTCTCAAAATTCTAATATGCTATTATGTTACTGGCAAAATTGAAAACAAAATAGAAAATTTTACTTTCTTTTTCAAAAATCTTGACTTACACCATTTAGGCCCTGAAATATCTGACAAATTATCTTTCCTTGGGTAATTGCTGTATTACATAAAAAATTATAAATATAAAATTTAGCAACATATCAAAAAAAACTTTTATTATTGAAAAAAGTATTAGTACAGTAACATTTAGAACTTAAATTCGTACATTTATAAATACATTATTCTCTCTTAATCGTAAATTATTTCATCATCTTCGTCGGATTCATCTCTAACCTGTACATTTTGTGCTTTCCTTGTGGGTAATTCAATGGGTAAATGTTTATAGTACGTGTGGTGAATTGGTGGAATATAAGGCAATAAGTCGAGCAAATCTTGTTTCTTTTTGGCTGTTACTGTTCGTCTACTTTCATATAAGTTTTCCTGGTTTTCTGGTAAAGTCGTGCATTTGTTTCCTTTTCCAAATTTTGTCAGACATACTTCATCAAATTCAAAATCTTCATTTAATGTTTCCTTGTATTTAAAGTTTACTGTCATACCTCTTTCAAATCTAAGCCATCTTATATTCAACCAATTTACGTTACCTCCACTTACATTCTTCTTGCGGTTCGTAATAGACTCCTCCAATGTTTTTGTAGATAAAAATTCGTCTCTTTTCATTTCATTACAATGTATGAATTTTTGTGTTTCGCATTTTTTACTATATTTATCCAGTCGTTTGGGGAGTAAATAAGACAGTGCTTTTTACTAGCATTTTCTATAACGCCAAAATCAGCGTCATTCGGTAAATATGAATGTCCTGATACTAAAAATTTTAAATCAATTATGTTTACTTTCATTTTTGTGCTTTGAACTAATTTCATTAGTGTTAGCGCCACTTTTATGTTTCGATTTTGCCCAGTGCAAGAATCGGAATATAAGACAATGTGACTATGGCTGCAAGCATTTTCTAGTAAATGTTTAACCAGGCAAGTAGAGATATCTTGCGAACCCCTACCCCCTTCCGTTTCATCCCACATGTACATGTAACCATTATTGGCATTGAAAGAATGAATTCCGAAATTATACATGTACATATTTCTTTTATAATATGCAACAGAAGTAGATAGTTTGGGGAACGGTAGAGCTTTTTGTAAGTCGAAAGTTGCTACGTATTTTTCATCAGATGCATTGTTTTTATCATTTTTAAGGCAATTTCTTGCCTGTTCAGCTCTAGCTAAATGTAAATTATATTTAATTTCGATATCTTTTTTTGCAAGTTCTTCATTGTTGCTTTTCAACCTCAAATTGAAATCGTCGCAAGTCTTGCAAGTGTCTTTCGCTGGTGGTTTGAAATGTAAATTAAATTTGGTTGAAAATACATGATAATAAAATTTTTCCTTTACAGGTATCTTTTTTTCATTAGAACATTGCTCACGGTACATCTGGTACATTTTACGAATAGTTAAATCAGAGTGAAGATATTTTCTTTCCGGATTATCTTTTCTACTATAGTGACTCTGGTACGCCGGAAAAGAATTAATTTGATGTATCACATCTGAATCGTCTATCTTATTCGCAGGTGTTTTTCTTCCTCGACGGTCATCTACGTCCGATATAGATCTTTTTGACAAAATTCTGGTAACTCGACCATCACTAACGGAAAATGTTTGCAGAAAATATTTTTTACAGACTTGCAGGCTAATATTATTTGCTTTGAGAAAATATTTATAAGAAACCGACTTAGGATTTCTTGTGTTACTTCGGGGACGTCTCTGAAAAATATTTTGTGATTTAATTAGACCGTGAAGAAAAGCATTTTGTTTTGAAAAATCCCCTAATTTCCAAAAAGAATCATACAACTGCTTTCTGTTTTCTTCTGTCATTAAACCATTGCAATGTCTTCTACATCCACAATCAAGATTTTTAAATTTCTTTTCTGGTACTATTTTGCCTTTTGACGATAGATATTGCTTTCCCGTGTTCCGGTTACGTTTCCTAATATTCTTCTTCCAATTATCTACATTTTGTTTCCTTTTCCTTCCTCTTGTAACTGTAGAATCCTGTTCTTTTGGTATTTCCTCGTCTTTTTCCGAAGAAGAACCTGTAATTATTTTTCGGAACTATAGCGATGTAAGTCAGTATTTATATAAAATAAGTTTAATTTTATTTATCTTATAATTGTACTATAATTACTTTAGATTAATAAAAAGCTTAAAAATATATCACCAAAACTAAGCAGAAATTTTATAAATAAGTACTAATGCGTAGCTTAAAAATATATAACCAAAACTAAGCAGTAATTTTATAAATAAATAATGCGTACATACCTGAAGTAGTTGAAGGCACATAAGATTCAGATGAATCAATATAACAATCGTTTTCATTTTCATAATCACTTAAGTTCATTGTTTCCATAAATAAAAACAAAATAATACTTCGTAAAACTCACAGTATGACAGTTCTACACTAAAAATCAGGTTATGTTTACTCTTGGGATTGACATACACTACTTTAACACTGAATAATTCACATACACCATTTACGCGCTGAACACAAAATAGTTTCGTACAGAACTATATCAAAGTACAGTCATCTGCTGGCTCAGTAATGAACTAAGACTTACACCACCCTGGCAGTAAATAAATGGTTGCTAAAGGAGTGCATATCTGACATAATTCGATTTTACAAAAAAATTGACTTACACCACTTTAGTTCTTAGCCACCCATATATCTTACTGTTTTGAAGTTAAAATTAATATTTTGTAATTTATTTATTAAAAAAATATGTATAGTTTAATAATCGTACAAGGAAGTCGTGTGGTGTCCACATCAGATTTTTTTTTAATGCATTACCTTCCTATGAATAATATCTCCTAATATGATTTCCAGTATATTTTACTACCACAACAGCCCAACGTCCTCAAATGCGTTCGGGTCATATTTAAAGGACCTATGGATCGATCTAAAAAATTTCGTTCGATTTTATCAATTTCCTACTGTAATAAACAATATACGAGGGTCATTCAATAAGTAAAGAGACAAATTCTATAATTTTAAAACTATTCAATGAATGTGTACAATCTTTTCAGGGGTGTTAGTTGGCAACCTTGGGATATGCTCTGATCAGCTGTTTCATCATTTTATGTCAACATAACCTCAAAATTTTCAGTTCACCATGGCAAGTCCACTAAAAGATTGCACCTTAGAAGAGCAGCGCTCAGTCATTAGATTTTTAGTCGCAGAAGCTGTAAAACCAAGTGAAATTTTTTCTAGAATGTTAATACAGTACGGTAAAAGTTTTATGAACCATGCGAATTTTTACAAGTGGGTTGATCGGTTTAAAAGTGGCCGAACAAGTGTAGGTGATGAACCCCGATGTGGACGTCCAGTGGAAGTTTCTGGTCCCTCGTTGGAATCGAGGATTGACGGACTTATTCGTGATAACAGAAGAATTACTGTTGAAATGATAGCTGAGGAAGTTCAAGTAAGTGTAGGAACTGTTCACAATGTCATTCAGAACAATTTAAAGTACAGAAAAACGTGTGCCAGATGGGTTCCCAGTGGCTTCGGGGTAAATCGAAAGAATTCTTCGCCAAGGGAATTAGGAAGCTGCAAGAAAGATGGGACAAGTGCATAACTGTGGGGGGTGATTATGTTGAAAAATAGCCTTAATTTTGAAAGATTGAAATAAACCGTTTTTGAGCTATAGCCATTTGTCTCTTTACTTATTGAATGACACTCGTAGAAGGTTTGAAAATTCCAAAAAAAAAAATCGAGCGTTAATGGGTTAAGATTTAGCTCCGCTAATTCTGTTAAATTCAGTATTGTCGTTTACTTATTTTTTATGGGGGTAAATAAAATACTACTGTTATTTTATTTGCCCTCAAAATTCAAAAGTAAATCAACTGGGGTGGGATACCAAGACAACTTCCACAGTTGTGAAGGATATGAAGTGTTATTTGTCGCTACGCTATCATAGCGTATTCTTGGGATCTCTATACAGAGGTGGGATCGTAAGATACTATGATAGCGTAGCGAAAATACCCCTTACGTTCCACCTTCCTTTCCCGATCAACTTCCACAGTTGTCAGAGAAACGAAATGTTATTTGTCGCTACGCTATCATAGCGTATTCATGGATCCCTACCCAGATCAGTTTATTAGCAAATATGTGACAAATAAAATAGTTGAATTATTTGAATATTCATGTCATTCTGTCAATCATGTAATAAAGATGATTTTGGCGTTGATAATTTGTTTCATTGTGTGTTGGTTGTTTTGTTAATTATTGGTACTATATTTTGCGTTTTTTATTGCATGGTGTTTCTAAGGTTGCCGACAATAATTGCAATATATTGATTTTGGACAATAAAAAGTGTATATTTCATCCATTATTCTTATATCGTATTTATTCAATTCGTTTATTATTGCTAAATAACTATTTATACTTCGAATTTTGATGAATAACAAAATTGTCACAATATAGGTTATATTTATTATATTACTGTCAGTTTTGACATTACATCATAATTATTCAATTGATTTATTATTGCGAAATAAATCTCACTTCAAATTTTGATGAATAATAATATTCACAAGGTATAAGTTATATACTGTCAATATTCAGTTTTTGATTTGTATGAATACTACGGAAGACAGTCGATTTCGCCCGATTTCACTCGACAACATGACGTCATTAATTCCCTTCCACCCTAGCGATTTGAATCATATGGTTATGATTGATGATGTGGGGCTCAAGTCGCGGAAACAGACTTTATCTGAATTAATAAATAAACTTACTTTAAAGCGAAAGTATTGTTAACAACGAGTTTTAAAATGGAATGCCCTAACTTAAGCGAAACAAAATGATTTTTTTAAAGACAGGCGTGGTATATCCATTCTTATCGCACACGATTGTAGTCTTTATAGCGAGATAAATGTTGCCAAATTTTAATTCGTTCATGATACAGTAGACCTTATTCGGGCATATTTTAAAAAAATCTGTTGTGGCCAGCACAATACCTCTCGCCATTTTAATTTTATATTACGTAGGGCGAGAGCAGTCATGTGACTTTTTGGCCTTGGCAAGCAGGTATAGAGACCCGTGTTAGAATATCATAATTTTTTATTCAAAACATTATTTTCCAAATTCATGTGGATTATTTTCCTCGACAAGTTTATTCCATACTCTGACATAAACATCAGAATATTTTGAAATTTTGAAAGAAAAATTATGACATATGACAATTGTGACATCTATGTAAATAACTACTAGCCGTCATTCTGACACGGATCCTCATATCTGCTTGCAAGGCCAACAAAGTCACATGACTGCTCGCGCCCTATAAGTAACGAATTTAACATTTCTTGTACATACAAATAATTGAAAGTGTATCTCTTCTTTCGTTATATGAGGAATTTTGTCCTACTCTTCTAATAAGTTCAAAATTCTTCAAATTCATTGACGGTATTAGCGGTATTTCTTAAGGATATATGTAATATTAACATACCTATAATTTAAATACATATTTAATTAATAATACAATAATATATATTAAATGTACTCGTACCTCCCAGAAAAATCTTCCAGTAATGTTAGTAAAAATGCTAATTTATCTGTCAATTATAAACATTTAAATATCTCAACTGTTTTTTAGGCAACGAGATTATTTTTTTACAACAGATTATTCTATATTATTATATTCTATATCTCCAAACCTATACGAGATATAATAAAAAATTTAAATGTGTCGCAGAATGAAAATTTAATTTTCTTTAATATTTTCGAGAAAAAATAGTATTTAGAAATTTTTTTCAAGAATCTACTACTTCCGGTTGTCCAATTGTTACCAAAACATTTTCATATCTTCCCATGAATGTCCGATTGGGAAATATGTAGTTAAACAAATATTAAGTCTTATAGTTTTTGAGTAATCGTCCTTCCAACGACCCACACACATACACGCACACACATACACACACACACAGACATTATCGTAAAAATGTTACAATCGGATTGTATAGACCTTAAAACGTGCTTATTCAATAAAATCTGCATATGCGATTTTTAGCATGAATCCAATACCTCTCTTAGCGAGAGGTAAAAAATACTGTAGTCGAATGAATTTTATAGAAATTTCCAGTTATGAGCCAGGGTCGTAGACCAACTCTTACACAATTTTTCTATAAAATTTACCACTCTTCACCAGGCATACATCTCATTCCCAAAAAATAAAAAACTAAATCACTTTCTGTCGTCCTCTGGCAACAGCAATGCAATTAAAAAGCTCGCATTAGCGCATCCTAATTCCTAATTCGATTAGCGAAGCTTGGCCCCTGACCTGCCTCTACATTGTTGGTTCCCCTGAGTCACGAGTCGCCGCTGGACACGCTTAGCGCTGGTCACGCGCACTAATTGGATCGAGAGGGCTTGGCTGGAGATTTTTTTATTGTGTTTTGATTGGAATTTGTGGACGGAATTAATGCCGAGAAAATTGTTTTCGCTTCCCGGATTTCTGATGTCCAATTGATAAAAGGGTCACGGATTTGGATTAATCTTCATAAATAATAAATAAATACCATCATTTTTTTACAAGAAAAGTACAATAGAATTATTGAGAATAAGATACGTGATTCACATTTTTTAGAATTTTATTTTAAATATGCTCAAAACAGTTCCTTCTATAATAAAATCCTTCACCATTATTTTCTTCCACTTGTTAAACATTAAAAGCACCCAACCAGTCTTCTGTTGGAAAGCTTTCAAATTTTAAAACTTGTCAAAGCTGTCAAATAAATTTCTAGTGCTTCAAAATCTGCCAAAAATACCAACCACTTATTAATTAAATTCAAGCTGACTTATAAACTGTCAAAAGTTTTGAAATTATAAATCATTACTCGAAATTGCTATCTGGTTAATTCCATACTTTCACCCAAAACGATATTTTAAAATATTAATTAAATAAGTTCTACCTAACTTACTTTCGGCAACTTTATAGGGGAGTATCATTAAATGAAATTTAAATTTTGATAATGTTTCCGAAAAGTATATCATATACACTCTATATTTATTGAATAGTATAAAATGCAATCAAATCGTATAGAGAATAATATATTCTTTAAGTTATAATAACGTTAAATGTCAATAAATCAAATTTAACTGTTAAATCTTCAAATGAGGCTACTTCCAGTTCACAAATTATAACCAAAATCTAATCAGTTGTTCTTCTGGATGTAAACTTGAGGAATACGAAAAAAATATAATTTTTGGAATCGTGGTATTGAAGTTATGCAAAATTTTTGTCACTTACACACATACATACACACAGACATCATCGTAAAAATGGTAAAATCGTAATATATGGACCCTAAAACATGCTTATTCACTAAATTCATTGAATTTTTTGACCAAAGACAATACCTTCCTTACCTAAAGATGACGGAAAGTAAAAATTGATTATTTTAACTTTCACAACTTATTTTCAAGTGAAGATAAATAACTATTTAACATTGTAGTCCAAATTTTGTTTTCCACCGCCTACCTGTTTTACTTTCTCTCAATAATTCTAGTTTCTTTACTTTTCTCTTAAGAAATATTGGTCTTTATTTTCTCTTTTATTTATGTTACTCATTTCTTAATCGAATCCACTATAATTCATCCTAATCCATCCTTGTCAGATATTAATCTAGTCCATCTCCTCTTAACCTCTAAATTCATCAACATCCTAACCTAATATTTTCCAACTAACACCAACTTCGCCATTCCCACAATTCTATGCGGCAGAGAGAGACAGCTACACACAATGGCAAACATATGAGAGAGAGACAGCAAGTGATGTGAGAGAGAACACGTGGTGTTTTAATGAAAAGGAATGTACGACAAGGAATTACGAGACGTAGGCCGTTAGGGTGATGTTCAGATGTTCTCTCACACTCACTGGATTGTGTTTTGTTTTGGTTAGTGGTGAACCAGGGTTAGTTAGGTAGCAACGAGAGAACGAGACAAATTATGAGATTCAGAGAGAGAAATTCGCTACGGACTACAGAAATGGAAAATATTGTTTAGACCTCCACAGAAGGAATAAAGTTGAAGTTTAAATTGTAGCTGGAATAGAAGAGGAATAAAAAGTCTGATGTGCCCAGTACCTCCCGCCATTTAATTTTTATTATTATTTATAGGTAAATACCTTATGGGGTCTTGTGTCGGTGTGCCTGAATGTCTGGTCGCGATTCTGGGAATCCGGATTCGATCCCAATCAACGCTAAATATTTCGAATTTTAAATGGCACATAATAGAACGTGGGTGACGCTTGGTAAACTTCATCATCATTGCTGAAATCGGTGTACAAAGCAAATTAGCTCACCCAGCAATGGATTATATGTTCTGATAATATATTTATTTATTTTTTTATTTAAATACATACCTCCATATTTACTAATGCTAAAAATTATGTATATTTAGTTCCGTTCCATATAACTATTGTTCTATATACAATTTTCTTTTCAAACCATTACTATTATTAAATTGAAATGATTATTTTTTTTGACAGTGACATTTATCTGTCAGTTACATACATTTGAGCTGAACTGTGTAACCATGGATTTTTATATTATTTTATAAATATATAGAAAAACTATTAATGCATATTGCGAAAATATTTGAGTGTAGTCGCTATACCGATGCCCTCGGAAAGGCTATTTTCTAAAGAGGGACTACTTTTAACACAGCAACGTAATAAATTAAAAGGAAAGCGATTGTCAAAATTATTATTTTTACATAGTTGCGATTCGGAGTTATTTTAATTTTTGTATAGTATGTTATGTACCTATATTTTTATTGTTTTACTATTCATAAAATATGGAAGCCTATTTTTAAGTATATAATTATTATTTTCATATTGTAATTTATAAAGAGTAAGTCGAAGTAAGTAAGTTTTTTTCGAAGAAAATCGATCTTTTTGATCCGATATTTTTACTACATCGATTTTTGTAATTCGATTAATCGATCGATGTTACCATCGATGTTTTAATAATTTTGAGCATCCCTAATCGCCACATACACACACAGAGAGACGCACACACACATACATACAGACATCATTGTAAAAATAGTAAATTCGTATTCTAGGGACCCCGAAACGTGCTTATTTATTAGAAACACACTATCGATTTTTTTTTACCAAAGACAATACCTTCCTTACCTTTAAGGTGACGAAGGTGAAAACTAACATTGTCTTCTGTATGTAAATGTATAAAAAATGTCTTCAGCAACAGCCTCAAACGAAAAAGATTTGTAATTATTTTGAGAAATTACTGTATAGACTCGTATTTTTGGTTGTGCGACATTTATAAGGATTTGCGTTGGTAACATTGTCTTGGGTTGTTAAGATCGAATCCTGAATCCTCCCCTGCAGTGTGCTAGTTTCCGTTGGCAGAGATTACGACGGTTTAACTCCTTGCAAAGGTGTTCCAGACGTTTTGTTTGAATGTGTAATTAAATTTACTCAACTACTCGTAATATAATATCTGGTGCACGTTTCATCGACTTTACAACACTCTTATGTTTACGTTTTGCTAATTATATTGGTTTGGATTTATGGCCGATGCGTGATTTCAGGCTCACGATAATTATCTCCCTAAATGGGTCATTTCGCTCTTCGCTGCAGAGTAGAATCAACGACGGTCTTTGCGAGCAAGAAACTTAGTTAACATAATTAAAATCTGTTTTGCTAGTTTTCTACTCTTTAATATTCTACCCCCGTTTTACGATTTTATTTTTATACGATTTCTAGTCTGCTAACTACCAGCTAAGGCGAGGATATTATTTTTCTCTTATTTTCGAACATAAATGAGCAAATTTCTATCAGGAAGATAACTCGTCGAGGTATGTTTGAAGAATATTTTATGTTAAAAGGTAATATTGCCAACAGTTTTATCATTAATTAAACTGCTGAAATAAAGAGACATGACTTGAACATTAAAAGTAATGTTATTAAAAAATAGCTTTAATTAAAATGCACTAATTGTAGAATTACGTACAGTAACATTTTTAAAAGAAGTCAGATCAAGGTTATCTGCATCATGAACGAATTAACAAATTGGCATACATTTATCTCTCTCATTTGCCATTAACTAGAAGCGTGTGCATAAGGATGGATTCTTATTCTACTCATTTGTGCGATCCAAGCTTGAGTATTGTCTTGTGGTCTGGAATTCAATATATGGTAAACAAAATGATGAAATTGAACGAATACAGAGAAAGTTTGTTAGATTCTGTGCACGTAAATTTTGCTATTCTTTCAATTGCCTCACTTACAGTTATACCAGATTTTTACAGGATTTCAATCGACGCAATATTCTATCCTGCGTATATCTTTATAAACTTATCCAGGGCCACATTAACGATATTGCAAGTCTGAGTAATATTAATTTTGCTGTACCACGTATTCAAATTAGACCAGGTAGTTTAAAATACACATTTAAATTAGCTGATGATGGACAAATATATCGTCCGAAACGTCCACATGTATCAATAAATTGACTTATATGTATAGTCAAATTTTATTTGGAACCTACGGCCTCCTACCAATTTCATCTATTTAGATAATAAAAAGTTAGAACAAACATCTCAATTTAAATATTTAGGCACAATGATCGAAATTACCGGAAAAATGGATTAAGAAATATACGAAAAAGTAGGGAAAGTAGGAAGAATCTTTAACACCATGAAAAATACCTTCCTAGGAAAAAGAGAAGTACCCAAAAATATTAAAGCAGAATAAGAAAGGTCGTGACTCCTTCATTAATCAATGGCAGCGAAACATGGACATTAACAAATAAGCATAAAAGCAGAATAAATACTATGAAAATGAGGTTTTTACCTTCCGTCACCTCTAGGTAAGGAAGGTATTGTCTTTGGTCAAAAAATTCGGTGATGAGTTTTCATTGAATAAGCACGTTTTAGGGTCTTTACAATACGATTTTACTATTTTTACGATGATGTCTGTATGTGTGTGTGTGTTCGTGTGTGCGCGTGTGTGTGTATGTGTGTGTGTGTGTATGTGTGTGTGTGTGACCGCCGTTTCGTGCACGATATCTCCAATACTAGAATTCCAAAAATTACAATTCTTGCGTATTCCTCTTCCTTACAACCATATGCAGACTTTTTAGATTTTGGTTATAATTGGTCAACCGGAAGTACCCTCATTTGAAGATTTTAACAGTTTTTCTTGGAAAACTCAGTTAAATGTTATTATAACTTAAAGAATATATTATTGTCTATACGATTTGATTGCATTTTATATTTGATATTCAACAGATATAGAGTTAAAGAAGAATAAAGATAATAAATTTGATATAAATTTCATAATTCAGCCAGCTATGCTAACTTAACCATGGAAACTGCTAATATATTCAGGTAATTCAAATTGACAGATGTCAGTATCAATAAAATGTAAATCAATGAAAGAATAAGGGAAGTAACTCTAGTGTTAGAAGTTTCTAGATATAAGAGAGACGATTACATTGGTTTGAACATGTTATGAGGAGAGATGAATATATTAATAGAAGGTTGAAGAAACATAGGAACACCAAATATAAGATGAAAAGACTGTATTGTAGAAGACTTGAGAGAAAAGGAACTGAATGAGGACGACACGCAAAACAAAAATGAGTGGAAGAAGAAAATAAAAAAATAGCGACCCCCTAACGAATGGGAAAAACTAAAGAAGAAGAAGAAGATGTCAGTGTCTAGTGCAATTTGCATAGTTTGTTAATGAAATAACTTTACTGGAAATATAGGATCTTTTACAAGAAAATTTATGTATGGGGCGCGTGCAGTAACATGACTTTTACCCATGTCAAAATGACAGCAATTAATTATGTCCATAACTGACAAGTGTTAAAATTTTTCAATCAAAATTTCATAATTTTCTTATTTCATGTGGTTTGTTTGTTATCAGGAGTATCAGGAGTATGGAATTCAGTTGCCGAGAAAGGCATAATATCAATATATAATAATCACATAATATCAAAAATTTATAATCTTTTGCAAGAAAATTTATGTATGGAATTTGTACATAATACACAGGATTGACGGAAGGTATTGTGCTGGCCACATCAGATTTTTTAGAAAAGTAGAAGGGAAAACAAGAAAAGACAAAATAAGAAACGAAGTGTTCAGGAAAAACCTTAACATGAAGCCAGTTGGAAAAATAATACAAGAAAGCCAACTAGGATGGTTGGGACACATATACAGGATGCCAGACGAAAGATTAACGAAGAGAGGGTATGAAACAAGAACACAATGGAAAAACAGACAAGGTAGGCCAAGAAGAACATGGAGGGAGGAAGTGAAAGAAACAGCAAACGAACGACAAATACCATGGGAAAACATTAAAACCGCAGCCCCAAGATAGAAAGTCATGGAAAGAGAGATGCAAAATATGAATTCCTCAACTCAAACGGTCTTACACTTAGCGGTAGAAAGACCTAAGATTAAATAAAGAATAAAACAGGAAATTGCTGGCTATACATTTGTTCTATTGGTTAAATTTTTAGTAACGTTGCTAAGACAAACAACTTTCTTAAAAAAAGGGGTGTTTGTCTCGAAGAAAAATGTAAAATTTTCCATTTGCAATTATTTCATAAATTATTAGGTCATATTCTAAAAAGTCCAATGACCTTAGCAAATTGTTTCGCTATTTATACCATTCCATACCACACCACTCCCATCTCTTAACTAAATTGCTCATCTCATAACACTTGTACTGCAGCACACCACATGGGTAAAATCTGGTAAATGAAATGAATTTGAATACGCGATATTAGTGATGACGTAGTTGTTTACGGTAGGTCAGGATCTTGTATCCAAACAAGTGTTTAGATACACGGTGTTTTGAACATTTTTCTTGTTTACGACGATTTGAGATATATTGTTAGCGAAATTTCTGCTGATATAAATCAAATAACGTTAATTTTACCCGAATTAGTACTATCCACGGCATTTTAATGAGTATTATTTCTTAAAATCGTAATTAAGAATGTATACATAACCTAACTTTTGATTTTCTTGTCAATTACAGGTATATTATTATATTAGAAATTATTTTCGAGTCGTTTTGGACTAAATTATATTGTACACAACACTCAGCTGAGTTTTATATTGTTGAATAGTATGTTTGTGGAAAATAATAGTTGTCTTTCAAATTGTAGTTCCCACGAATCGTTGGTTTCGATTCTTCCGTTTTCCCTTAGTATATGTATTTGCACCGAAAACAGTACGTAAAAGTTAATATACCTAATAGTTTCGTTAATAACTAAAAATTATTCTAGTGACTCAGTCGCATGTAATAAAATTTTATTTTATTGCAAAATTTTTTGGAGACGGTAATCTTTTTTTGGAAAGAGGGGAAAATGCATATACCAGCGGACATGTCGTTTCGTTCCAATACATGGGGAATGTCCGTCCTATTATTTTAAAAGGGGAAGTGGCAGCGAGCATGAAAAAACGTAATTATAGTGTCGAGGTTTGTTACATCAGAAAGCATGGTCTAAAAGTCTAGTCAACATTTTTTTAGCTATCTTATGATTTGGAACAAGGCATAAAGGAAGCCTCGTGCAGATGCCCAAGAGGAAACATTGCTTGTCACCATATGGCAGCATTATTGCACCACGCACATTATAATGTTAGTGCTATGGACATTGAATGTCAGTGGAGTGCTCCTCGAACAACCAAAAAATCAAACGAAATTATTAAACTTCGCCACTTAATCAGCGCAAAACCTTATAAAGCTTGCAAAAGGCAAGCAAATGTAAACAACAACAATGCGGCCTGCACTCTACAACGAAACTAAAAGTTAGGTTATGTATACATTCTTAATTACGATTTTAAGAAATAATACTCACTAAAATGCCGTGCGTAGTACTAATTCGGGTAAAATTAACGTTATTTAACTTATTCTAGAGGAAATTTCGCTAACAATAAACCTCAAATGTTCGTAAACAACAAAAATGTGCAAAACACCGTGTATCTAAATACCATGTTTGGATACAAGTCCCTGACCTACCGTAAAATCTACGTCACACTAATAGCGCGTATAGTTCTCGCATGGCGAGACATAATCCTATATCAATTATGAAACTATCTGAGGCTGAGGTTGAACTTTGGAAATTAGTAAATCTTAACTGTGTGCCGCTGCCGCTGCTCGGCTTCGGCTCCGGATCTAATTCCAGCCCTAATTAGCGGGCTTTAATTCGATAACTGGACGATGTGCAGCGCGATGCAAGCTGAGCTGACCTCAGGCATCTAACACCAGCTGGATACGAGCAATTCCAGATTCAATTCGGATACACCACCTTTTTTTACAATGTCTGTTACATACAAACAAATAGTGGCAGATAGATTTTAGTGAGAATCTGGAGGCGAATTATCAAAATGAAGGCATTAACTTTAAAAGAGAATTACATACTTTGAACATATTTAAAAGAAATATCTAAAATATATAAACTACGATTATGTGTACAAGTGTAGTGTTATAAGAGATTGATATTATAACACGAGGGAGGTGGCACCGGACGGAATCGGACGATACTTATGCTAGTGGACTTGCACTTCTTGCACGTACTTCTTTTACCAACGATAACAACTAACTTTATCTAGCTGGTGGTTGATGCCTGGTCGACCAAGACTATAGTGAAGAGCATACACTTTCACTTAGATATTTATGAACACTTATGTTCGATGTAAATTAGAATATTGTATTCTAATCAGGTATCCAATATATCCAAATCATGTAAACGCCATTGAGGTTATAAAAAAAATCTGATGTGGCCAGCACAATACCTTCCGTCAATCCTGTGTATTATGTATAAATTCCATACATAAATTTTCTTGCAAAATATTCTAAATTTCCAGAAAAATTATTTCATAAACAAACTATGCAAATTGTACTTGACACTGACATCATCTTCTACATCTTCTCTAGCTTTTCCCATTCGTTAAGAGTCGCTTATTTTCCTCTTCCACTCATTTCTGTTTTACGTGTTGTATACAGTCCTTCCATCTTATCTTTGGTCTTCCTCTGTTTCTTCAACCTTCTATTACTAAGCTATTCATTCTTCATCCAATATATTCTTCATCTCTTCTCATGACATATTCAAACCAATGTAACCGTCTCTCTTGTTTCTTTCTAGAAACTTGTAACACTACAGTTATTTTCTTACCGTATCTTTCCGTTTCTTCCCCAACATCTACTTCAACATCCTCATCTCTACCACATTTATTTACTTTTCATTGATACTGACATCTGTAAATTTGAATTATCTGAATATATTAGCAGTTTACATGGTTAGCATAGCTGGCTGATTTATGAAATTTAATATCTTTAAATGTCAATAAATCATATTTAACTGTTAAAATCTTCAAATGAGGGTACTTCCGGTTGACTAATTATAACCAAAATCTAATCACTTGTTCTTCTGGATGTAAATTTGAGGAATACGAAATAATTATAATTTTTGGAATCGTGATTTTGAAGTTATGCGATTCGAAACTTTTGTCACATACGCACAGACACACAAACACACACACACGCACACACACACACACACACACACACACACACACACACATACACACACACACACACACACACACACACACACACACACACACACACACATACAAACAGACATCATCGTAAAAATGGTAAAATCGTATTATAGGGACCCAAAAACATGCTTATTCACTAAGAACACATCATTGAATTTTTTGACCAAAGACAATACCTTCCTTACCTAAAGGTGACGGAAGGTAAAAATGACAAAATAATTGAAATCTTGATGGATATATACGAAAAATTCAAATGTTGTAAATTCAATTCAGGTCACAAGTAATACAAAATTTTAAATGTATCACAAAACTTATAAAACAAACTTTTATTTGCTGAATAAGCGAAAAAGTGAAAAGTAAATTTCAAAAATAGTCAATGCAATCATTACCAACATTGTTAGTTATACAACCAAAAAAATCCAAATCGACCAAGTCAATCAAAACAATTCGATCATAAACACACTACCTAAAACCTAGCGCGCGAAATAAAAAAGTAACATACGCAATCGGCTTGCAATTTACGACCGAATAGTCCCGACTACAGCCAAATTATTCAACCAATGGGAACAAACTGTTGCCAATCAGAGCAGAACAATAAAAACACGCGGTGTTGCCAGATCACAAACACAATTATTAATGAACGAAACGAGAGGCGAATTTGCAACGCTTGGATTGGTACAGGGAAAGCGCGGGAAAGGAAATTTGACTTTATGGCGGGAAAATTTAAAGAACATATTCTCACAAAGTACAGATGTAATAGGTTAAGGTCGCCGTCGAATTGGGCTTGACAAACTAATCCGCTGCGGATCTCTAGCGCTACAATCGCAAGGAGAGGCGCCAAAATCTCAAAGAGCAAGATTTAAAAATTACGGCTAGCGCGAGCGATAATACCTCGCTTGGAGGCTAGTCTAGTACGTACTGGCCGGGAAATATCTCTACACAGCAGTATTTTTATTCTTTCATACTTCAAGAACTAAAAGTATTTAATTTTGGTTTCAAGAAAATTGTATTTTTATAAATATAATTAGGGTTTATATTTATACTACGAGTACATAAAGAACATATCTAGAAAAAAACGTGGCTCCCTATAATTTCTCTATTATTCAAGTTAAAAAATAATTCTATAATAATAATAATAATAATAGTAATAACAATAAATACAATTTATTCTTCAAGTAAGACCAAAATTGCATCGGTATATGGAATGTCAAAAAATACATACATGTCACAAATATAGTGTTCATGATATTTCAATGAACAAAGTACCTACTTAAAATTATCCGTATAATATTCTGTAATGTAGTAACATTAATCAATTAATAAATATTTTAGTTTCCTTTTAGATAAATTAAACGAATCAATGTCCTTTATATGTTTTGATAATGGTTATATAATTTGATTCCTATTACAAAAGGATTATTTAGAGTTAAATTTCACTTGTTTTGGAAGCACTAAATTCTCTTTATCTCTAGTATTATAACTATGACAATTCTTATATTTTAAAATTTGATTTTTATTTTTTCTAATAAATAAAATGACATTCAAAATATACAAACATGGCAGAGTAAGAAACTTTTCTTTTATAAAACTATGTTTACAGGTACTTCTGTAGCTAAGGTTATAAATATTTCTAATATGTAGCTCGTTTCTGTATTATAAAAATGCGAACGGCATTGGGAGAACAGCCCCAGAAAATTATGCCATATGACTGATTATAAAATTTTGCAACATAATTTTTTTTTGCTGTATTTACTATGGTATTTTGTGCAAGTTTTTTAAGTGCAAAAGCATATAATGTAAATAATAAAGTTGTAGGAGCCAAAAGTGACAGCTAGTTATAAAAGAAAATAGTTCTTCAAGTTGGAATACGTATATTTTTTTAAAATGGAAACTTATACTTTTACATAGAACGATAGATAATTTTATTCTGAATTTATTCTAAATCTAATTCCCTCAAGTGACATTTCTCTTTTGCAGAATAACCTATTTGAAATTTTCCTGTTCATGATTTCCGGTAACATGCATTCTAAATAAAAAGTGGCGAGATTGTAAAGTACCGCCACATTGTCAAATATTCGTTGACTACAATGATTTACAATCTGGGTAGTCGTGTGCACTTTCCTTGTATGAAAGCTATTCTTCGTTTATTAAAACGTCTATCCATATTGTGAAATGCATAGGTGTTTTATAATTTAGCTAATTTTCCAATCTGGCTAACACATAATTAGAAAACCGGGATTAATACCGATACCGACGCTGGGAGGCTAGGCACAGCTTATAAAATATCGTTTATGAAAGCAATGTTATGATATATGTGACAGAAGTTTATGTTTCCGAGATATTTTATATTAATCAGCTAAATAAATTTATTAGTGAATTTATTATTAGGTGGATATACTTTTTCAAGATCATGTTCAATTTTGTAAAATGTATCCTTATTCAGAGATTTAATGTTCATGATAGAAAGCAATTCTTCTTTGTGCGAATTTGTACTACCAGTTCCTATATTGCCCCATACGCAACCAATATTTATTTCTGATTTTTCTTTATTTGATACTTCGGTGTATTTAGAAATTTCAATATCATACATTGAACATTTGAAGCATGTTAGGCTTACTAGACCTAATCCTCTGCAGGTTTCGGATATAAGTGACCCATAGTGCAAATTTTAGAATGATCCAGTTGTAATTTCATAGCCCATTTTAGAACATATCCTAATTGCACAATTCTATTACCTGTTATGGTTTTCTCAAAAGCAAATTCACTTGTAGGATCCGTAGAGTAAGATTTTAGCATTTTTTTACGATGATATGTGCGTGTGTATGTGTGTATATGAGTGCGTGCGTGCGTGTATGACGATAACACGAACACTGGCAATTCTAAAAATTATAATTATTTCGTATAGCTTTTATTTATATCCATATGAAGAGCTGATTAGATTTTGGTTATAATTGGTCAACATTTAGAACATTTTATTGGTACATATATGCCAACCCTACATTATATAAAATATATTCATAAACATTTACAAAAGGAGTATTAACAAACCTTTCGTATACATTTTTTGGGCACCAAACATCTTCGAATTTAATTAAATCGTCTGAATTGTGTGCCATCTTCCAAACTAATTAGTACTTCAGAATTTTGTGGCATTTGATTGGGAACGTCATACACAATTCTCCTAGTTGCTTTTTTGGCCAAATTTATATTTGTTTGCAAGTTCTTTTGTTGAAGAAGAACATTTTTTCGCCTCTTTAAAGCAGTCGCCGTTCGTTTCTTTGATTTTGAAGGCCTGTTTTGTTTTGAATTTTTAGTTTTAACCATTTTATAATAAGAGTATATAAAATTAGCGCATCAAATTTCAAAACTGATGCTAGCCTCTATTCGGACCGAGCCAACAAGATTTCATGCGAAATCGTTTTCTCTCCTCTCTATAGCTTGTTGGTATGACCTGAGGAGAGGTGGTGGCGAGCGCGGTGTAGAGAGAACGACAGCAGAGCTCCAGTAGTGCGCTCCGACAAAGCGCTGCACTAAATTTACATTACAGTATAGGGCAATATCGTAATTCCATTCGTTTATAACAATTACTTATTGCATTAAATATTTTTTTTCATTTTTCATTATAAAAAAATTATCTGCATATGACGAACATACTTTGAACCCATTTTTTTCTTTTATTACGTGATTTAATGTTATAAACAATATTATTATTGTTAATAAAAAATTGAATATAAGTTCAACCATTAGATTTACATTTCTCAAAATCAATAAACAAAACTGCATTTGTTTTAATGAATTCCTTCAATCAAACGAACGGAATTAGGATTGGACTGTATTCGACGGCGACCTTAACACTGGAGTAGGAATCCCATTTTACAATTTTGTGATTGATTTGTAAATTATATAACTCTTGCAAAGGATTGCTGTATTTTCTCATTTTACGAGATAAGTACAGTAAATTTTTTTAAAGATGTCCGATCAAGGTCATCTGTGTCATGAACGAATTAACAAATTGGCATACATTTATCTCTTTCCTTTGCAAAAGCTATAAGCGTGTACGATAAGGATGGATATAACACGCTTGTCTTTCAAAAATTCATATTGTTTCGACTAAGATAGGACATTCCATTTTAAAACGATGCTCGTTGTTGATAATACTTCCGCTGTAACGTAAGTTTATTTATTAATTCGGATACATTACCTTGAATCATAGCCGTACGAATAACGTTATTTTCTGTCACTGACACTGACTCAGTATTCTATTTTTCACATATTTGGTTTTACATTTTCTAATAAACTTACCAGTTGACTTATTTTTGACCCTCATAAAAACTAAGTAAACGACACTACTGAATTTGTCAGACTGGGCGGAGCAAAAATCTGAATTTATACAATTCGTAGATAACCTTGATCGGACATCTTTCATAAATTTTACTGTATACTGCATTTTTATATAACAATATTACATAACAAAATTTTGATTCACTCACCCTATCGCTCAAAAGTGTGACGATCGTTTTGGATACCAATACCACAATTCCAATAATTATAATTTTTTCGTATTCCTCGTTTGGTTATAATTGGTCCACCGAAAGTACTCTCATTTGCAACTTTTAACAGTTTTTCTTGAAAAAAAAGCAGTTAAATATCATTTATTGACATTTAATGTTATTATATTTTAAAGAATGTTATTCTCTATACGATGAGACGCATTTTATACTTTATATTGAATAAATATAGAGTTAAACAATTATAAAGATATTAAATTTCATAAATCAGCCAACTATGCTAACCATGGAAACTACTAATATATTCAAATAATTCAAATTGATAGATGTCAGTATCAATGAAAAGTAAATGAATGTGGCAAATATGAGGATGTAGAGATAGATGTTGGGGAAGACAAGGAAAGATTGGATAAGGATATAAAGGATAAGGGAAATTGCTCGAGTTAGATACAAGAGAGACGATTACATTGGTTTGAACATGCCATGAAAAGAGATGAAAAATATATTGGAAGCAGAATGAATAGCTTACTAATAGAATGTAGAAGAACAGAGGAAGACCAAAGTTAAGATGGAAGAGCTGTATTGGGGAAGACTTGAGAGAAAAGAATCTGAATGAGGACGACACGCAAAACAGAAATGAGCGGAAGAAGAAAATAAAAAATAGCGACCCCTAACGAATGGGAAAAGCTAAAGAAGAAAAAGATGTCAGTGTCAAGTGCAATTTTCATAGTTTGTGTATGGAATAATTTGGAATCTTTTGCAAGAAAACTTATGTATGGAATTTATACATAATACACAGGATTGACGGAATGTAATGTGCTGGCCACATCAGATTTTTTTAGTTTATTGTATTTTTAAACTAAATCATATTCCAGAAATTAATTTTTATATAAATAAACCCAGTCAAATTGTGTGTGCAACAAAGTGTAATATTTATTTTCTTTCTCTTTCAGATCCCCCCAAAATCCTGTCAGTTGGCCCCGATCGCCTGACCACGTCCGCTTTGTTCACCCCTGCCACGTTTGAATGCGTGGCAGAAGGAAACCCTGCACCCACGTACCAATGGCTGCAGAGGTTGGCCACCCCTGCGTCAGACCTGGTTGTGGAACGAGGTCGTGATGCTAGACTTCGTATAGCAAATGTCACTTATGACCACCAGGGGGAATACGTCTGCAAAGTGACGAACGTTATAGCCGGAGTGGAACGGACGGTGCAGAGTGAAGCTGTTGCGCTGCAAGTTGTGGGTGAGTGATATTTATTAGTTGCTTTGTGTTTTATGCCCCATTTTCTATTGTCTATACAGGGTGTAACAGAAATAAGTACATTAAATTTAACCAGTGCTAGAACTCGTCGAGTACAACAATATTTCTTGATAACTTTTTCTTCCAAACTTTCTAGATATTGAGTTAAAATTCTTCAAAGTTTTATTACATATTTCATTACCCGCCTATGGTTGAATTTAAAATGGACTGCGCATGCGTCTACAACCAATTGTTTCCGTTGTGACTGCGACTGAATACATTGAAAGGTTGAATGATTGTCAACACAAAAGAAAAGTTACAAACTGGTGAATAGATTGACCGATACACCAGATGATGAAACTATACGCAAATAAAAAAAACTGAGAATAGACTTTCGAAAAACGTTTAACAGTGTCCTAAAGAAGTGTAAACCAAAACACAATATTATTTTATATTTGAAGGTTATTTGCAGAGAAAAAAAAATCTTTTGTGGCCAGCACAATACCTCTCGCCATTTTCATTATATGTTGCATAGGGCGCGAGCAGTTATGTGACTTTGTTGGTCTTGGCAAGCAGATATGGGGGCCCATGTTGGAATGACAGCTAGCAATAATGTACATAGGTGTCAAGTATCATAAGTTTTCATTCAAAACATCATGATTTTCGAAATCCATGTGGATGTAAATAACTACTAGCCGCCATTCTGACACGGATTCTCATATCTACTTTCCAAGACCAACAAGGTCATATGACTGCTCGCGCCCTATAAGTAACAAATTTAACATTTCTTGTACACCAAAATTATTGAAATTGTATCTTTTCTTTCGTTCTATGAGAAATTTTGTCCTACTATTCTAATATGTTCAAAATTCTTCAAATTCATTAACAGTATTAGCGGTAGTTCTCAAGGATATATGTAATATTAACATACCTATAATTTTAAAAACCTCCCAGAAAAATCTTCCAGTAATGCTGATTTTTGACACTGAAATTACAAACATACTAATATTTCAACTGGTTTTCATGGACTTTTTTGGGTAACAAGATTTTTTACAACAGATTATTCTATATTATTATATAGTATATCTCCAAACCTATAGGAGATATAATAAAATTTTACAATGTATCGAATAGAGAATTTTACGTTTTTTAATACTAATAATAAAAAAAAATTAAAAAAATAATATTTAGAATTTTTTTAAGATACTACTTCTTCCGGTTTTTCAATTGGTACCAACTCTCCCCATTAATGTTAGATTGTGGAATCCGTAGTCAAACAGGTCTTTAGTCTTATTGAATTTGAGAAATCGTGTCTCCAACAACCTAACACACACACATACACACACACATCATTGTAAAAATGTTAAAAATCGGATTCTATATGGACCTTAAATCGTGATTATTCAATAAAATCTGGATATGCGATTTTTAGCATGAATCCAATACCTCTCTTAGCGAGAGGTATAAAACTGGAAATTTTCGCCTACATCTAGTGACCCATGCATTTTTTCCAATAAACAATACACCGCTAAAATTGACTCGTAATGAGGAAGGTTTTGTTTAATTTAACCGACTTCGTATCTCTATAGTTTTAGAAATTCCCATTCTGAACCTGTTATTCTGGACATCTTGTAAAAAATATAACATGTTAAAAATAAAATATTGCCAAGAGTCACACTGAGCTCACAGTAGAAGAAAATTGTCTGTTTTTTACTATATTAAAAACATTCTTATTCTTTATATTTTCTTATTACAGTTTGCCGTATTTTATTATGTATCACAAAAACAATCTTCCCACCACCTGAAAAAAGCAACTTTTATTCTTCCCACACATACATAACGCCCACGCCTTGCCGTTTATTGCTAGTGATTAATCCCAGTTCTGGGTTATCTCCGTCCTTTCGGGATAATAAACTCTTATCTGCGCCCCTTGCGGCACAAGCACGAGCCGCCCCTGCCACGTTGCTATATTCACAGTAGACCGCGCTATGTCATAAACATATTTTTCCTTCGACGCCTTGCGCGTCGTTCTTTCGCTCTTGCCTACAGCTGCTAAGATACGAAGGACGAAGAAAGTAAAAGTGTCAAGGGTCTTATAATGCGGAGGTAATTAATAAAAAGATATCGAAGATGACAAGATGGGTATTGATTTCGAAATTGAGGTTACGGGGGCGTTGTAAAATGCACAAATTTTGACAATGAAAACAAGGTTAGAAATCTCCTTTGATATGAAATAGGTATACACAAATAAATAATAAATACATTAAAAATAACTTGTATGTATTTTGAATTGATTGGGAGCTTATGAGCCTAGCAAGCACGTAAACATCCCTATTTTGTAATTCGATCAATATTAAATTGTAGCCAATAATTATAGCAGAAACTGAATAAAAATTAATACTGACAAATGATTCATAATCGGCCTAATTCTTAAGTTGTTCAAATAATTATACAGTTCTTCTTGCGAAAGACTCATATTAATAAATTAATTTACTTAATCCCACTGTTATTAATAATAACCTGGCTAATGAAACTACTGTCATTACTGCAATTGTTTCTTATTCAAAAAACAATATCCATGGTATACTAGATTTAATTTTTAATTGAATATATAAATTTAGAGAAACATGGTGAAAATCTCCAAAATTATTGGTTTTAGGCATAGTATACCCTTAATACCATATGAAGATAATACAAAATTGAGCATAATTGATTCGCTTTATTGAACATCCTGTATAATTACATTTAAAAAAAAAAGTCAGAACATAGAGTATAATTACAGTTATACAGAAAAGAAAATTCTTAATTTTTACTATTAAAATAACTTCAGTAAGCCTTTATAAAGCAATGCGTGTATTCGGTCTTTTTTTAGAGAAAAAACGGAATAACTTGGCAACGCCGTGGAAAACTAAAACAAAATTCATATGTTCGTATAGGTGAATAAAATAAAATTCAAAATATATAAAAATATATAGGTGTTCCATTTAAAAAAAGAGAAACAATTCTCGCCGAGCCGTAATGCAACACCCTGTATATGTGAAAATAATTTTTCGTTATGCTCCTTGTATAGACGAATAAATTCTGTTAATAAACTTATGCTGTATTTCTAACGACAAGGGAGATATAGAAGACGGCGATTTCGATGACTCACCCTGTATACATTTTTACCTTCCGTCACATTTAGGTAAGGAAGGTATTATCTTTGGTCAAAAAATTCAATGAAGAGTTTTTAGTGAATAAGCACGTTTTAGGGTCCATATAATACGATTTTACCATTTTTACGATGATGTCTGTATGAATGTATATGTGTGTGTGCGTGTGTGTGTGTGTCTATGTGTGTGGGACGAATGTTTCGGATCGCATAACTTCAATACCACTATTCCAAAAATTATATTTTTTTCGTATTCCTCAAGTTTACATCCAGAAAAAGAGATTAGATTTTGGTTATAATTGGTCAACCGGAAGTACCCTCATTTAATTTTTTAAGTTTTTCTTGAAAAAAATTTATTATAACATAAAGAATATATTATTCTCTATACGATTTTTATACTTCATATTCAATAGAGATACAGCGGTAATAATAAACAAGGGTGAAGTTCAGAATAGCTTCCTTTCAACACAGAAATTGCTATTCGTAGTTTATCACGAGCTTAATCGACAAATGTATAATAATAAACATGGAATAAGATTTAAATCTTGAATAAACCCTCCATAAATGTCATTTTAACACAGGGTTACGAGATATTCTCGGAATACCTAATCTGGAAATAGGAAATTATTTATTATTTCCTCTGATAGAGTTAAAGAATTATAAAGATATTAAATTTCATAAATCAGCTAGATATGCTAACCATGGAAATTGCTAATATATTCAGATAATTGAAATTGACAGATGTCAGTTTCAAGTACAATTTACATATAGTTTGATCCTGAAATAATTTTACTGGAAATTTAGAATCTTTTGCAATAAAATTTAGGTATGGAATATGTACAAAATAAACAGAATTGACGGAAGGTATTGTGCTGACCACATCAGAATTTCTTTGAATTTTAATGGCACAAAATTGACCCCTGTGGTGCACTCTCCACGCCAACAATAAGTGCCCGTGATGTGACGCCTGTTAAGCGCTCGCATGATACAAATATTTCATCATTACCGATATCTGTGTACAAAGCAGATTGGCACATCCAATAATGGGTAATATGCCGTGATGATATATTTATTTATTTCATCAAATATGTTTATACCTGATTTATTTGTGTTGTAATAAAGATTTCTAAGCGGTTATTTTAGAGTAATATTTATACCTGTTCACATTCTCTATATATTATTAAATAAAGCTAAAAAAAAAACTTTTCTATTTTGTTTTCTAGGAGCCCCGCAAGTCCTACGCCACTCCACCGCGAGAGAAATCCGGGTGGAGAAAGGGGAAAACGCCCTGCTAAGCCTGGTGGTGTGTGCAGATCCACGACCAAGGCTAGTCGCATGGGAATGGGGCTCATATCGACTTGAAGCCGGCACCGAACACGGTAAGTCTACAAAAATATTCTCTATTACTCTAGCAATTTTACATGTACAATAGTGAAAATAGATACAAGAAAAAGACTTTAATTTTAAAAAGAATAAATAAATAACACAGGAAAACTACAAAATATTATTTTGATATTCATTAAACTAGTTTCTATATTATACACATCATTTCTTCTGCATTCTGTGTTCAGTATGACACGGATGAATAATCAATTTTAAATTATTTCGTATTCATTATTTATATGCAGAACATTACTATAATGTCCAAATAAAAATTAATAGTAGTTTAATAGTATATTATGTTAATAGGTGTAGAAAGCGGTATTTTTGTGTTGAACCCAGTTATTGCGGCCGAGGCGTTATCCGAGTACAAAAAATATTTGTTGACTTTTTTAAACGACAATAATACTAATTGTTAGACAAGGTACATAATGCATATACAGCGTGTTTTACAACTGGCATTAATAAAAAAATCTGTTGTGATCAGAACAATACCTCTCACCATTTTCATTTTATGACGCATAGGGCGCGAGCAGTCCTGTGACTTTGTTGGCCTTGGTAAGCAGATCTGGGGGTCCGTGTCAGAATGACACCTAGTAATAATGTACATAGGTGTCAAGTATCATAATTTTGATTCAAAACATTATGATTTTGCAAATCCATGTGGATTATTTTCCTCGACACGTATATTCCATACTATGGATGACAAATAAACATCAGAATATTTTGAAATTTTGAGTGAAAAATTATAACATGATAATTGTGACATCAATGTAAATAACTACTAGCCGTCATTCTGACACGGATCCTCATATCCGCTTGCCAAGGCCAACAATGTCACATGACTGCTCGCGCCCTATATGTAACGAATTTAACATTTCTTGTACACACAAATGATTGAAATTGTATATCTTCTTTCGTTCTATGAGTAATTTTGTCCTACTCTTCTAATATGATCAAAATTCTTCAAATTTATTGACGGTATTAGCGGTATTTCTTAAGGATATATTTAATATTAGCATACCTATAATTTAAATACATATTTAATTAATAATACAATAATATATATTAAATGTGCTTGTGCTTCCCACAAAAATTTGATTTTTGACACTGACATTTTGCATTTATCTGTCAATTACAAACATTTAAATATCTCAACTGTTTTTTAGGCAACGAGATTATTTTCTTACAACAGATTATTCTATATTATTATATTCTATATCTCCAAACCTATACGAGATATAATAAAAAAAAAAAATGTGCCAGATAGAGAATTTTCTTTTTTTAATATTACCAAGAAAAAATTTCAAAAAATAATATTTAGAAGATTTTTTTAAGAATCTGCTACTTCCGGTTGTCCAATTGTTACCAAAACCTTTTCAGCTCTTTTCATGAATGTCCGATTGGGAAATACGTAGTTAAACAAATATTAAGTTTTATAGTTTTTAAGTAATCGTCCTTCCAACATCCCACACACATACATACACACACAGACATCATCGTAAAAATGTTAAAATCTTATTGTAGGGGCCTTAAAATGTGCTTATTCATTAAAATCTGGATATGCGATTTTTAGCATGAATCCAATACGTCTCTTAGCTAGAGGTAAAAAGTACTAGTATTAAGTAATGTATATATTAATGATATTTACAATTATTCCCAAGACAATCGTTGCTCCGTGTACGGAATATAAAATTATTTGTAGTTTATTTTCGGACCATTCGTTGACATTACTTAAGCCTGTTTTACATTATCATAAATTTACATGCATTTTTACAACTACGTATTTGATCACAAAATTTCAATGATTACACGGTAATAAATTTACAACTTCTTATGGAACCATATGATGTTGTAAAAAATTCTCAAATAGGGCATGTTCTAATTTTGAAGGTCATTTGCTTCACATTTCGGTAATATTTAGGGTTTTCATTAAACAAAAGTTTACATTTCATGTGTATTTGCAGGTAATTGACTACTCTGTTCTATGAAACTTTTCACAAAACCAAACGTCAAATTCAAATGAAGAAAAATGAATAGAAAAATTTAAAATATATTTGTAATTGTCGCAGTTGTTAATGCACGAAATAAGATTTTGAAGAGTAAACGAATTTGGGTCAAGCCGTGGATTCAAAGGCGACAAAATAGAAGTATACTAAATTTAGTACAAAATAAATTGTTGCACGAAGACACTGTAAATGAAAAATATAAAAATTATATTTTTGCACAACACTTACTCCACAACTTAGTTTACAAAAACGAGCGCGACACACAGATGAAAACATCAACTGTAAACATTTGAGAAGTTAGTAAACCGTAGTAGTAAACTGTTACCAACATATAAAAATGTACTTAAGTTGGCAACAATCAAACATGTCACAAATATTTGGCCGTGTAAAACGAAAAGATTTTGATCAAAAATTATTATGTAAAAATGAAAATATTTTGCATGTAAATTTAATTGTAAATATATGAATAAGGATTGACTTACAAATAATTGTAAATTCATTAATACGTTTCTTTAATACTAGTAAAAATAAATAACGAATAATTTCTACAAGTTATATTTCTTTTATAAAGTTTTTTTTCAGGTTGATGACGTGAGTCTTCTGCCGAATCATTTTCACCATAAGAGTCTGGGCTCGTATATTATCTTTGTATTCATCATAAAATATATAAAACTTTGAAAATATTCTTTGTGATGTTCTACTCCTCGTGTAGCATTGTCCAATTTATAAATTGGAGATTACAGCGGAAATAAATTTAAAGATCATTTGTGCAGCATCCGCATGCAATGCATTGTACAGGAACTTTGATTATTTGCATAGCAAGATCTCGTTAACTCGCTTGGTGCACTGCAAAGCCAACAAAACAAAACTTAACAATCGTTGTCTGCAGAGAAATATATCAATTTGAATTTGACAGATAGTACAATTTCTTTTTTCCGTTCCAATTGTACAAAACGAGAAGATAGAATAAATCATTCCAATTTTACTTTGCAAAGTGTTCACACAGTTTTCAATTCAAGACCGGGATTCGATATTTCATAGGCGTATAATAAATGTGTTCCCGATATACTTATATCGATGAATAATTTATTCAGCACTTATTTCTTTTACTTCTGCCGACGACTGCGGCCTGGTCTGGCCTGGCAGATTCAGATTAAAATAGATATCTTCCTCTGCCTAGGACACGGAACGGAATGGACTATCGTTTCAAACTTACGATTACGATTCTTAACGCCTAGCCAAGATTTATTATCCTACAGACAATATCCAACATTTTTCACCATTGTAATTGCCATAACTTATAGTTTTCCATCGAGAATAAAAAATGTAAAAACGATAAATTCTCAAAACATATTGAATATGTAGAAAATCGTTAGCGTATCATAATAATATATTGAAAAAGATTTCTTCTGACAAGTTGTAGTACAGTAAGAATAACAAAAATTTTCGCATATTACTCCAATACATAAATCTGGAGATATAGCAATGTTTTAAATAGTGTTGCCTCAAGACCAAGACCAGTCTTGGTCTTGTCTCGTCTCGTTTTGGTCTTTTGGAGACAAGACCATCATTTTGGTCTCGACAAGAGTCTCGACTTCAGTTCACAGGTATTTTTTGAAATATATTTTCTAAAAGTTCTTCATGAACTAAGAGTAGTGCTGTAAATATTGTTTGAAAATTCGTAAAAAAATCTGATGTGGACACCACACGACTTCCTTGTACGATTATTAAACTATACGTATTTTTTTAATAACATGTCATGAATAATGTGGACACCACACGACTTCTTTCTGCGCCTATTAACCTATACATATTTTTTTAATAACACAAATAATTATAAGCACTCCTGTATTAACCGTAAAATGTTCAGATACAACGGTAATTTTATACACTTACATTTGGCGGAAATTCTGTAAATTAGAATATGACTCCGTAATATCTTTTGTTCTCGGAAATCTTAGAAGTTGACAACATGCGTCGTAACATTGCCTACAATACAAAGCAGCATTTAAAATAAGTCAATATTCGATTATTACAATAGTCAGAGCGTAGCCCTAACTTAAATTCCTGCGAAAAATATGGGATAATGTCAAAGTATTCAGCATCGATAATCCGTACCAAAAATTATTCAGTACCTAACAGTACCTTTTTTCTGAAGAATGGAAATATAATTACAACGAAGAGTTACCAATTGAATTGAAAGTTTACCAAACCATGACTTTACAGTTCGGGGAGGCGATACACAGTATTACTTAAAATAAATCGTACCTTAGCTATAAAACCTAATTAATAAAGAAAAATAATTTTGCTACTTTTGTTCATTTTTCTGTTTCAGTAACTTTTCTTAATAAATACGGTGTTTGCTAAATGGTTTTTTTATTATTTTCTAATTTTACTTTACAGATGAGTTATTCATAATTTAACAAAAGATAACAAATAAACCCATTTTTGTTTGTTTCAAGCCGATATTTTTTACCTCTCGCTAAGTGAGGTATTGCATTCGTGCTAAAAATCGCATATCCAGATTTTATTGAATAAGCACGTTTTAAGGTCCCTACAATCCAATTTTAACATTTTTACGATGATGTCTGTGTGTCTGTGTGTGTGGATGTATGTGTGTGTGTGTGTGTATGTGTGTGTGTATGTATGTATGTAGGATGTTGGAAGGACGATTACTCAAAAACTATAAGACTTTAAATTTGTTTAACTACGTATTTCCCAATCAGACATTCATGGGAAGATCGGAAAAGGTTATAGTAACAATTGGACAACCGGAAGTAGAAGATTCTTGAAAAAATCTTCTAAATAATATTTTTTGAAAATTAAATTCTGTATGTGATAAATTTAAATTTTAAATATTTTATTATATATTCTATAGATTTAGAGATAAGAGAAATATAATATATAAAATAATCTGTTATAATAAATTTTACAGCCGAAAGAATGCCATGGAAAATAGTTGAAAATTTAAATTGTTTGTAACTGACAGATAAATGTCAGTGTCAGAAATCCGGAGACATTACTGAAGACTTTTTCTGGGAAGTACATACATTATATTATTTCTTAATGTATTAATAGTTAAATATTTAAAATTATAGGTATATTACCCTTCAAAAATACTGTCAATCCTGACAATGAATTGGAAACATTTCGAAAAATTAGAAGAGGATAAAATGTCTTCATAAAATGAATTTAAAATTAAACATTCTAAATATAAGGAATAGATATATGTAAGTAGAATTTTTGGTGTAGAGTGTAGGTATACAAGAAATGTTATCATTCTGAAACGGGCCCCCACAACTGCTTGTCAAGGCCAACAATGTAACATGACTGTTCGCGCCCTATACTTATATAACCAAAAAAGGAAATGGCGAGAGGTATTGTGCTGGCCACAACAGATTTTTTTTTAAGTGTCTGGTTTTTTTTGCCACGAGTGTATTTATAATTAATAGTTTAATTAGAACTACCCTTCCAACCACTTTAAATGAAAGTGACTACCTGAAAAACTAATTACCCCAGCAGAAACTAAGCGAGTTTTGTTGGTATACCACTAGAAGTTCTCTCCCCCATATTCCCAACCGCTGTCGCCACCACTGTGCCTGTGCTCCATCCCCAATCTGCCTCTGTCTTCGCGAACTATAATCAGTAGACCACGTCATCGGTTCTCGATGCCATACAAAGGATTACGGACTATCAGATAATTAATTTTACATGCACGATGGCTGTGCCTTGCAATTGACAGCATATTATCTGTGTATCGAATGAGATTTGATACAAATTAATCTCGATTAGCGCTAACTGGACGAATGAACGGTAGATGGTTCTGTTGACGTGATCTTGTTTGTGAGTGAGGTTATGTTATTGATCGCTTGTTTTTTCTTACTTGTGTTTTTGTGGATGAGGTAAATGATAAACGATTCATGGGCAAGTACACAAATGTCTTTACCAACATAATGCGAGATGAAGGATGTGTTTGACAGCTTCAGTGAGCTTCGTATTAGCGCGCAGCGCGAAGCATATGACGTCACATTAGACTATGCTTCCGTAATTAACGACAAACTGAACAATAATCCGCAAAATAATAGCGTACGATATATTGAATGATAATTTTTACTTTTTAATATACAGCTGTACTTATCACTATCCTAAATATATTAATTGCTATTATTACGCATTGGTTTTTTGACAAATTTTATTACCACATTTTACAACTTTTCTCAGTTAACAAAATAAAAGATGAATTTTTAATTTTTTTTCATTTGAAGATTTTCTAAATTCACATAGTTAATTTGTCACCAGGAGTGTGGAATTTACTTGTCGAGGAAAATAAACCCTATGGAATTGTAAAATAACTGAATTTAGAATGAGAAATTATGATATTTGACATTTATGTACATAATTACTAGCTATCATTCTGACATGGTCGAGGCCAACAAAGTGACATGACTGCTCGCGCCCTATTGTATTTAACATTTCTTGTATACCTACATTCTACACAAAAAATTCTACTTATATCCAGAGCCGTGTTTAGCTAACGCGGGGCCCGAGGCCCGAATAAATTGCGGGGCCCCTTTAAGGGGATTTTTATTCATAAAACTCTACACATGCTTACATAGGCACAGTTCTATGATTTTATAAAATGAAAATGTTTCTGTGATAATCATTTAAAGTTATTTATTAGAAAAATAATTAACAATCGTTATAGATGATTACAAAATATATAACAATACTTAATGTAACGCATTACAATCAATTTTTTATTTCAAAATTAATCAGCGCGGGACCCCATTTAGCGCGGGGCCGGGGGCACGTGCCCCATGTGCCAATAGGTAAAACCGGCCCTGCTTATATCTATTCTTTATATTTAGATTTTTTTATTTTAAATTCATTCTATGAAGAAATCTTTACCTACTCTTCTAATTTTTCGAAATGTTTCCAATTCGTTGTCGGGATTGACAGTATTTTTGAAGGGTATATGTAATATACATATAATTTTAATTATTTAACTATTAATACAAAAAATACTATAATGTATGTACTTCCCAGAAAAAAATCTTGAGTAATGTGTCTAGATTTTTGACACTGATATTTATCTATCAGTTACAAACATTTTAATTTTAAATTGGTTTCAATGACATTATTTGGGCTGGGAGATTCATTACAACAGATTATTATATACCTTATATTTCTTTATCTCTAAATCTATAAAAGGTATAATAAAATATTTATATGTTTCAGATAGAGAATTCTTTAATACAAGCAAGAACAAAAATTTTCAAAAAATAATATTTAGAAATTTTTTTTTAAGAATCTGCTACTTCCGGTTATCCAATTATTACCAAAACCTTTTCAGCTCTTCCCAGTAATGTCTGATTGAGAAATACGTAGTTACACAAATACTACGTAGTATAGTTTTTGAGAAATCGTATTTCCAACCTCCCCAGACACATACATACACACATATTTCCACACACACAAACATCATCGTAAAAATATTAAAATCAGATTGTAGGAACCTTAAAACGTGCTTATTCATTAAAATCTGCATATCCGATTTTTAGCATGAATCCAATACCTCTCTTAGCGAGTGTATACACCCCATTGGATAATACTTGTATAATTCAACAATGTACATCCAGGGTTAAAGATTTTCATGAAATAATGAATTTTAAAAATTCGTACCGTACGGAAAACATTATTTAAAAACCATGTTCCTTTTTCTCAATAATTGTAGTATGACCATTGACCCTTATAAAATAATACATAGCTTTGAAAGATTAGCCGATAAACAATGAAGATACTAAATACTATCCCGTAGTATTTTTTTATCTAGTAAATGATGCATATTTACATTTCTTTATTTATGTTTTCATTTCGCCGTATCACATTATTTTCATTTTATGAAAAATAGCTATAATTAGTTTGAAAACAATAGTAAATTTCAGAGATACATTTGAAAAATGCGCGTAACATTATATTCATTGGTCAGAATCCATCATTTCAAATAACTCATTGGAAAAAATATTAAGTCTACAAAAAAATGTATCATTAATAATAATAAAAAAAACTCTTGATAGATCCTGATTATAGGTAACCTTTGCAAACCAATAAATACTTGAACAGTTGAGCCTTATAAAAAATGAATGACAGTAAATAGGCAATTTTGGGAAATTAATAAATAAATAAACAGCTTTATCTGGTGAGAAGGCAGGCAGTGAGTCGTTTCATTGCATTATAGCTTCTTTATTATTCATAAAACCATAAGGAAAATAAAAACTAAAAGCGAGGAAAATTGCAAAAATCCTGCGCAGCCTCTTATAACTCAGGCAATTTGCATTTTATTTGTTTGCAATCTTGGTAGGAGCTTTTAAATCATGATATTATGATAAGACATGCACCGTCAAACAATTTTTATAACGCTTTACCGCAAACGTTCAATTTGCCCTACTTCTATTCCACGTAAAACCGAACAAATTACAATTTTTATAACTTTTACAAGGCTTGCAATTACTACTTTCATATGCAATGACACAGTTTCTTAATATATTACTTTAATTTTATATCCAGCGATATTTACGTCCTCACTAATATGATAGTTTAACTTCCACGAGGAATTTTTCCATAATTTTAAACTGTAATCTGCTGTTAAGAACATTAAAATTATTCTAACTAAATCAAAAGTTTCATATTCCTTAGTAATATTACGTATTGGCTTTATAAGTATTTATATCAAATTATTATCATCAAATAAAATTACTAAAAGGCAATTAGATAAAAAAATAGTTCCGATTACTCAACATATCAACCAGGCCATGACAACTGTATTGAAAGTTTTAGGTGTCTCATTTACAATTTTTTACCTTCCGTCACCTTTAGGTAAGGAAGGTATTGTCTTTGATCAAAAAATTCAATGATGAGTTTTTACTGAATAAGCACGTTTTAGGGTCCATATAATACGATTTTACCATTTTTACGATGATGTCTGTATGTATGTGTGTCTGTGTGTCTGTGTGTGTGTAACAAAATTTCCGGATCCAATAACTTCAATACCACGATTCCAAAAATTATAATTTTTTCGTATTCCTCAAGTTTACATCCAGAAGAACAACTGATTAGATTTTGGTTATAATTGGTCAACCGGAAGTAGTCTCATTTGAAGATTTAACAGTTAAATTTGATTTATTGACATTTAACGTTATTATAACGTAAAGAATATATTATTCTCTATACGATTTGATTACAATTTATACTTCATATTCAATAGATATAGAGTTGAAGAATTTTAAAGAAATTAAATTTTATAATTCAGCCAGCTATGCCAAACTTGGGAACTAGTAATATATTCATATAATTCAAATTGACAGATGTCAGTATCAATAAAAAGTAAATTAATGTGGCAGATATGAGGATGTTGAAGTAGATATTGGGGAATACACGGAAAGATACGGTAAGAAAATAACTCTAGTGTTACAAGTTTTTAGAAAGATACAAGAAAGACGATTACATTGGTTTGAACATGTCATGAGGAGAAATGAAGAATTATATTGGAACAAGAATGAATAATTTAGTAATAGGACGTTAAAGAAACAGAGGAAGACCAAAGACAAGATGGAAGGACTGTATTGCGGAAGATTTGAGAGAAAAGGAACTGAATGAGAACGACATGCAAAAATAGCGACCCCTAACGAATGGGAAAAGCTAAAGAAGAAGAAGATGCCAGTGCCAAGTGCAATTTGAATAGATTGTTTATGAAATAATTTTACTGGAAATTTAGAATCTCTTGTAAGAAAAATTATGGAATTTATACATTATACACGAGAATGACGGAAGGTATTGTGCTGGCCACAACAGATTTTTTTAAGTAAACTCCGTTTCCACGACTTGATCCCCACGTCATCAATTGTAACTATATGATTCAAATCGCCAGGGGGGGAGGGAATTCATATAAATCAAAACTGAAAACTGACAGTATACAGTATAACTTAGATAGTCTGAATATTATTATTTATCTCAACTCAAACTCTGTTGTGGCCAGCACAATACCTCTCGCCATTTTCATTTTATGTTGCATAGGACGCGAGCAGTCATGTGACTTTATTGGCCTTGGCAAGCAAATATAGGAGCCCGTGTTAGAATGACAGCTATTAATAATGTACATAGGTATCAAGTATCATAATTTTTCATTCAAAACATAATGATTTTCCAAATCCATTGGAGTATTTTCCTCGGCAAGTATATTCCATACTATTGATGACAAATAAACATCAGAATTTTATTGATGAACGACTCTAATTCAAAGTTCGTTTTCATGATGAATGGTAATTAAAAACTTTGAGTATTTTATAAATGTTTTTATTATACATAGTATAATAAAAACATTTATAAAAAACTCAAAGTTTTTAATTACCATTCATCAAACATCAGAATATTTTGAAATTTTGAATGAAAAATTAGGACACATGACAATTGAGACATCTATGTAAATAATTACTAGCCGTCATTCTGACACGGATCCTAATATCTGCTTGCCAAGGCCAACAAAGTCACATAACTGCTCACGCAGTAACGAATTTAACATTTCTTGAACACAAATAATTGAAATTGTATCTCTTCTTTCATTCTATGAGAAATTTTGAACATATTATTCTAATATGTTCAAAATTCTTCAAATTCATTGACATTATTAGCGGTATTTCTTAAGAATATATGTAATATTAACACACCTATAATTTAAATACATATTTAATTAATAATATATATTAAATGTATTCATACTTCCCAGAAAAATCTGATTTTTGACACTGACATTTTGCATTTACCTGTCAATTACAAACATTTGAATATCTCAACTGTTTTTTGGCAACGAGATTTATTACAACAGATTATTCTATATTATTATATACTATATCTCCAAACCTGTACGAGAAGTAATAAAAAATTTAAATGTGTCAGATTGAGAATTTCATTTTCTTTAATATTACCAAGATTTTTTTTTAAAAATAATATTTAGAAGATATTTTAAGAATCTGCTACTTCCGGTTGTCCAATTGTTAACAAAACCTTTTCAGCTCTTCCCATTGGCCCGTACTACGATCACGGTTTTAACTAAAACGCTGTTTTAAAAAAAGTCAAATTCAAATTTCAACTTTTAATTTTGCACGTATGTTTGAAGATTGATTTTTTTAAAAATATTTGTTTGAATACAAACTATGTTCTGCTTTTAAATCTTATTTTGATATATTCGATATTATTTATTATTGTTATTAAATAATGATATCTGGCACTTCTTAAAACAGCGTTTTAGTTAAAACCGTGATCGTAGTACGGGCCATTATGTCCGATTGGGAAATACGTAGTTTAACAAATATTATGTCTTATAGTTTTTGAGTAATCGTCCTTCCAACGTCCCACACACATACACACACACACACATTCACACATATACACACACGTACATACATCCACACACACAGACACACATACACACACACACACAGACAGACAGACATCATCGTAAAAATGTTAAAATTGTATTATAGGGACCTTAAAATGTGCTTATTCATTAAAATCTGGATATGTAATTTTTAGCATGAATCCAATATTTCTCTTAGCGAGAGGTAAAAATCATCTTTATCACATGTTTGACAGAATGACATGAATATTCAAATAATTCAAATATTTTTTTGTTACCGCGGTTACAATACAGTTTCTTTTTCATTAATATTTTTGAAAATAGTTTCATATTTTTTTCTTATTTTATAAATTTAGAAGATTTACAAAGAAGTTACTAAGAAATATTATAGCTCTCGAGTTCTGTCACCGGTTAAATTTAATATACTTATTTCTGTTTCATTCTGTAGATTTATATAACAAAATATTTCTTGAAACGATGAGTTTAAATCTGAAAAACTACAAAAAGGAACCAAGTAGACCATTAACAAATTCACACGATTCTTCTATAGGTAGGTACGATGCGTTTGACCGTCCATAGAATACCAAGAAAACAAATAAATATAAACTATTATTTGAAACGATGAACGTAGAACGAAAACATCATCCCGTACTATTAAACTAAATCCTCGTCTATAATCTTTTATATTAATTTCAATCCGATTTCTACACTAACTCCGTGCACGTGCTGTGGAATGAAAACTACAGGGCTCAAGGCTAATGGGAGAGTAAACCACGAACCATCAGACATGGAGCATACGGCTATCGTTCTCCTATCCACTCTGCGTTATCTGTTGTTATCCACGTCTCTGCATTCACTGCCGGGATCAATCCGGGAATGTATTATGACATTGGATTGGGCTACATGCCCCCACATCGAAATTGATTTAGGCAAGTAGGAAAATATGAGCGATGGAAATATATAAAGATTGCAGAATTTTATTCTTCTTGTTGTAATGACAAATTTAGTAAGTGGTAAGTGGAAAAACAACTATTGGTGGAGCTTCGTGTTTAAGTGGACCTCAATAAAGTTTTTATTACTTAATTTGATCAATATATATATCAAATAAACGACGAGATTAATTATTGTAGTAATAAACAGGTTCAACATACTTTTCTTAAATCACAGTATCATCCATTCAATTGTTTCGAAAATTTATGTGACACAGGTTATTGTTGATAGTTTTATTTTTAGTATATTTATTATGTATTAATTTTATGTTGCAGGGAGGTACCGTGTTGATGAAGTGGTGCAAGACGAAAGAGAAGATTGCTACGTGGCATCTTTACACATAGATGGTGCGACAGCTACAGATTCCAGAGCCTACTATCTAGCAGTGGAAAATGATAAGGGCACTGACAGACATGCTGTGCATCTCTTCGTCAATGGTGAGTATTTATAAATTTTAATAAATTCGGCATTTAGAAAACAATTTGATATAAAGACTAATTCATATCACTTTTAAAAATACAGTTCTTGTAAGTGAGATAATATATGTATATATACAGGGTGTTAATAAAAAAACTTTACACACTTTAGCAGGTGATAGTAGAGATGAAAACAAGAAAAAATTCTAATACACTTAGGTCCAATACTCATTGGTTTTTAGAAAATTTATGTATGGAATTTGTACATAATACACAGGATTGACGGAAGGTATTGTGCTGGCCACATCAGATTTAACAACTAAGGACTCTAGATGTTTACGATCAATTGTAAACAAAGTTGCAGCCGTCGTCGAAGAGACTCACGCACTTGATCGTAAACACCTAGAATCCTTAGTTGTTAAATCTGATGTGGCCAGCACAATACCTTCCGTCAATCCTGTGTATTATGTACAAATTCCATACATAAATTTTCTAAAAACCAATGAGTATTGGACCTAAGTGTATTAGAATTTTTTTCTTGTTTTCATCTCTACTATCACCTGCTAAAGTGTGTAAAGTTTTTTTATTAACACCCTGTATATATATATATATATATATATATATATATATATATATATATATATATATATATATATATATGTTTTCTTTAAATAAATTCAGATTTTCTATTCTCGCACTCGGAATCATTCGAGTAAAAATTTCTGTCGTCACTTGTAAAACTTTATTTCCTTAAAAAGTTTAAAGATACAAATCTTGTTCATTACTGAACTTTTCAAATGATTGTATAAGAAAGTAAAATTCCATTAATATAGAAGACAATAGGCTATTCCACTGTAATCGAAATAAGACAAATATTATTAGCACGGATGGAAAACGTAACGATACTCGATAACGTTATAATAACGCATTATTTATTATTATTTTTTAATAACGTTACAATTACAAAATAACGTTTTGTAACCGTAACATAACAATCCAAGTTTAAAATTATTTTTTTTCGATTGAAAGTATAATTTCCTGATAATTTATTCGTGTTTTATAGTGACTATTTCATTCATAATTTATGAACCAATCCAAATTGAGAATTCTACGTAGTTACCAAGTTTTATTTCGACAAAACACCGTCACACAATAATTTTCGTATTCTTCGAGCCAATAAAATGCTGTATTTTTACAAGTAACTGAGTTTAGATATGCGATTTTTTTTGACTTTGTTTATGTCTCTATCATGTCACATAATGACAAATTATAAATAACACTATTATTAACTTTTTGCAATTTCATTTTCTCTATACTTCAATTTCGTAACCTCTCAAATTAATCCAATTTTCCCATTCCCAGTGGCGTAAGAGCGCGTCGTGGAAGGGGATGAAATAAGCCCCATTTAGAAAATGCATAAATTTCAGATTTCCTTGCACAATTTACCCTACTTCGTATTTCACACTACAAACTCAATTTGAAAGTGTTTAACCCACAAAACCGCATTGGCGCAAAGGGACAACTTTGAAATTCGCGCGCATTTCAATTTGCCGGTAATGTAGTCAGCACTATTACCGGCAGGGCCATCTCATGTCCAGCTGAGATTTACGAGAACAGATAACGAGCAAATTCTATTAAATGAGTAACTGAGAAAACTAGCAAAGTTAGACTTGGACTTTGGATTTAAGTTAATGCGACCTCAGAGTTTACGAAGGGAAGTTTGAACTTTTTCTGATAACAGATAAATGTGAGTACTCCAAAATATGTTTTCTGTTGGTGTTCGGTCTTCCACTCGGAGGAAATTTATTGGATTTATGTAAGTGTGCGTAAAACGTGATGGTGAATGCGGTATAAGTCATCGATATCTTTAACCTCTTCTGCGACCGTGTTAGATATGACTCTTGCCTTGCCTTCAGTTTGTTTATAAGTTTTAATAACTTCCCGCATCTCAGGTTAGGGTTCATTTCAACTTTCTAACTACTAACATAAAAACAAAATATTTTAGATTATCTAAACGTATGTGGGTCGATTTATTACTTATAACATGAAATAAAGTTTTATATAACTTCCCATTTTGTTTGGAAGTTGAGAAATTTTTCAGAAATAAAACGTTATTTTTGTTTTCAAAAAAGATTGTGTATTATTGGTAATGGTAGAGTTATGAACGTTTGACATGAACGTACAATTTGTATAGGTCGTTATGAACCGAGTTTAATAAAATTTATTTTATTATAAATTATACTGTGTTCTAGGGTATCTGTATATATACAGCCATGACGTGACTCCCGTTTCGTCCGCCATTTGCGGGCCAATGTCAAATGTGTTGTTGTTGCGCAAATTATTATGTATTTTCATGACTACTTGCTTTAGTATAATGAAAAATACATTTAAATATACTTTAATATTTATTTAAAGTGTATGTAATATTTTTATCTTATTTACTTGTGTATTTTCTTGAGATACTGACTACGATTACTGACAATATTGAAAACAAATAAAAATTGCCAATATTAAGCACAATCATTTAAATTTTTATAAGGTAAGTTTAGAATAAACAGGGTCTTGATCGTCAGGTGCGAACATGGGTATTTAACATGAGATTTTAGTTTTTGCGATTTCCTGGTCTCCTATTCATTTTACGACTGTGCAGAATTAAAAGCTGAATATACAACTTTTTTCATCTTTTATTATGTTTCTAATTTCTTCACAAGTTTAAAAAGAAATTTCGATTTAAAAAATTGAGATTACATCTAATATAATGTGAAAGAAATGAATCAACACAATAATTATTATTGTAACAAAATAATATAGAAAATGAGTTACAAATTACAATAGATATTGGAATAAGCCACCATTCTCAGCAAGACAGTAACCAAGTCTAATCCGCGAATAACAGATGTTATTCTTTCGAATAAATTTATTTGCAAGTGAAAAGATAACAAAAATATTTATCCTATGATTAAATTGATCTAAAGCTTTATTCGCAAATGAAAATACCGGGCCTAAATCAAATAAACTAAATAGTTACATTGTAACTCAGCCCGCGCCAGAAACTAAAATACAGACTACATATTTCGTCGCCATGAGTATCTTAGACCGACTACCGAAACAAAAACTTCATTAGAGGATTATCTCTGAGGTGTTGAAGAGGGTATAATATGGCATCCATATCAAAATATCAACCCTGCACATAGGCTTGCAATAACTTCTAGACTTAATTGTCAACAAATAACTGTCTAGTTCGTTGACATTCATTCTAAATAAATCGCTTTGGGAAAAATGATAATTATTTCTAAACAGAATTTTGAATAACAAAGATAACAAATTTGAAATATTGATCCTGAAACTATAATTTAGAAGAGTATCTAAAAGTTATTCATTTGTTATTGCTCGCCTTGTCACACTACTTATTTCCGTTATAAAGATATAACTAAAAACATCTGCGTAGCCAACAGGGCCGTGCGGTGATATGGAGCAAAGAAGCAATCGCTCCAGGCGCCTTTTGTTAAGAGGCGCTCACAGAATTGAAATGATAGATATATTCTGAAGGATACGCTCTTGATAATCACCCACTTAAGTAACTAGAGCCAGTTCGTTCTATATTCCTCTATATTGAATCAAATGAATGAAAAATTCACTCTTTTATAAATAAATATTGTTCTTAGGGCTAGCACTGTGTGTAAAAGGCGCCGCAGTTATATTTCTGCTCCCCCCCCCCCCCCCATAATGTATAATTTGCACATTAACACACTCTTTACATTTTAAACTATATTTTTGATTCTTCGAAAAATACTAGATTTAAAATATTGATGAAATATCCTTTGTAGATTCATTCTTGTAATCAAAATTGTTTATTGTAATCAAAAAAATTACAGTTATAACAATATCAGGAAATTATCCGTTTAGCAGGATATTCATTTTATTTTTTTATTTCTACTAAATTCATTGTTAGATTCATTCTTGTAATCAATATTAATGAGCTATAACCAAAATATTCATTGTTGTAATCAATAGCTTCACAATTATTATTTGAATTTAACAATGTTAGAAAAATATCCGTTTGGCAGGATAATTATTTTACTTGAGCTTAATTAGGGCTCTAATGCAAACAAATTAATAAAAAATATTGTTCACTTCTATCACCTTACTATGGAAGTTGTATAGGCATTTTTTTCTGTATCAATAAGAGTAGTTTGCAAAAAAAAATACTATTATTTACTGTAATGAAATGGCGTCCCCCATGGTCAGGCGCCTTTGTGCGGGGAACACCTGCCCACCCGCACGGTAGCGGCCCTGCTTAGGGTGCCAAATTGAATATTATGTGCTTCAGTCGCCAAATTGAATATTATGTGCTCCAGGCACCAAAATACCACCGCACGGTGTTGGTAGCCAACCACAAACCTGTCGACACTCTATCAGCGTGACCCAGCTAACCTAATCTAATTTAATTTCACCAAGAATGGCCAATTCAAATGAGTTTCTATAATCTATAGGAATATTTTTAGTGAAAAACGAATCAATAATTCCCTGTCCCACTTTTGTGTATTCGTATTGTACTTTTTCATGCATAGGAAAATTCTGAATTTACCTCCGAATATACTCATTCCATTTTAAAAACAAACTGTATATTTTTACGCAGTAATAATTGGGTTACACGCTGTTCATTATATGTGTGTGAAATAAAAAACAACAATACATTTTCCCATCATGCACATATTGCACACAATCGTCGCATAATATCCAGAATTTTATAGCTTAAACATATGAAACTTTTGCCATTCAACCAGACTCATTTTCAACAATATTCCCGTTTTACGATTGCTATTTATAAACCCAAAACCATAAAACTATGTTTTCCGTTTGCAACAGAGGCATATGACATAAATTTTACGACTGGCAAAGTGATATTGTGGAAAATTCACAGCTTTTATTTTCACTTTATCATTATTTTCTTTTTCACCGATTGGGCTTTGTTTTAAAATATGTCGATGCGGTCTTAATACGGAGACGTTTCATAAATAACAGCAAATATAACATTATGTGATATACAGGTGTTCAGGATAACATGTCCTATATTGTGATCTCAAGAACAAGAACTATGGGCTATTAGCACGACCGGCAGAAATAAGTTTATATAACTTTCTTATGGAGTGGAGATAGCCGCAGTGCCGCCGTTCCGACTAGTGTGTACACCTCCATAACCATAAGAAACTGTGTAAAATGCAAACTTATTTACGCTGTTCGTCGCGCAGTCGGTCGGTGCCGTTCTGGGTCGACTAGTATGCGATGGCCTAAGAGAAACAAATCTGATTAACTTAGATAAAATGCATCATAGAGGCAGCTTTTACCTCTCGCTAAGAGAGGTATTGGTTTCATGCTAAAAATCGCATATCTAGTTTCTAATGAATAAGCTCGTTTTAAGGTCCTTACAATCCAATTTTAACATTTTTATGATGGTGTGTGTGTGTGTGTATGTGTGTGTGTGTGTGTGTGTGTGTGTGTGTGTGGATGTTGGAAGGACGTTTTCTCAAAAACTATAAGACTTAATATTTGTTATCTAACTACGTATTTCTCAATCGGACATTAATGGAAAGAGTTGAAAAGGTTTTGGTAACAATTGGACAACCGGAAGTAGCAGATTCTTGAAAAAAATCTTCTAAATATTATTTTTTGAAAATTTTTGTTCTTGCTAATATTAAAGAAAAATAAATTCTCTATATAATATATTTAAATATTTTACTATATCATCTATAGATTTAGCGATAAAAGAAATATAATGTATAATATATAGCAGTTTTTATTTATTTTTTCACTAACTTTATTTTGAAACTTGCACTGTGGTATGATTTATGAACTAAGTATGTATTATTTAATAATTCATAGGAACCTATAATTGGTATATGTATACTGTTGGTTTCTTATAAGTAAATAAATAAAATAATCTGTTGTAATAAATCTTATAGCCGAAATAATACCATGGAAACCAATTGAAAAATTAAAATATTTGTAACTGACAGATAAATGACAGTGTCAGAAATCCTGAGACATTACTGAAGACATTTACTGGGAAGTACACTCATATATTATTTCTTATTGTATTAATAGTTAAATATTTAAAATTATATATTACACACACCCTTCAGAAATACTGTTAATCCCGACAATGAATTGGAAACATCTCGGAAAATTAGAAGAGTAGAACAAAATTTCTTCATAGAATGAATTTAAATTTTAAAAATCTACATATAAAGTATAGACATAAATAGAATTTTTGGTGTAGAGTGTAGGTATACAAGAAATGTTAAATACATTAGGGCGCGAGCAGTCATGTGACTTTGTTGGCCTTGGCAAGCAGATATGGAGGCCCATGTCAGAATGATAGCTAGTAATTATGTATAAAGATGTCAAATATCATATTTCTCATTCCAAATTTAGTGATTTTCCAATTCCATGTGGTTTATTTTCCTCGACAAGTAAATTCCACACTCCTGGTGACAAATTAACTACGTGAATTCAGAAAATCTTGAAATTTTTAATGAAGAATTCTGACATTTGACATGCATGTACATAATTACTAATTATCATTCTGAAAAGGGCCCCCACATCTGCTTGTCAAAGCCAACAATGTAACATGACTGTTCGCGCCCTATATTTATATAACCAGAAATGGAAATGGCGAGAAGTATTTTGCTGGCCACAACAGATTTTTTATCTTGTGCCGGGTATAATAGAACGACTCCGTAGGAACTAATAAAAAATACTCCCCCATTTTAAATATTCAATATATTTTGAAATTTATATAATGTAAAAGTGACATTCATTAAACCTTATGGACTCTAAATAAGTAATACAAACTCGCAGTCACCTGATCTTTTACAACTGAAATTCTGTTATCGCACGGATTAAGAACTCATAACACGAATCTATCACAATAATAATGATAATTTTGAATTTATAAATCTCATATCATAAAACTAAATTCTTCGTTTGTAACATTGTAACAGGGGTGTATACCACATAAATTTCACATCCAGAAAAGTGATATTGTGAAAATATCACATCTTTTGTTTATTTGTTTCCATCATTATTCTCCATTTTCTTCACCAGTTGAGCTTTATTTTAAAATTTGGCCGCATACGGCGCTGCTGCCACTGACATTGATACAAAATATATAGGGAGCGAGCGTTTTTTGTTTGGTTGCTATTGATATTCATAACAATGAAATTTTTCCAGCCGTTGAGTCTATGAGAACTTGATTTGTGAGTCGGTTTTTATGTGACGCGGTCTAAAGTACACAAAGCTCTTGAAAAAATAAGAATGAAAAGTTGCTACGGGCAGAGGAGGTACACGAAATTTATTGGAATTTGTTTTAATGAACCTCAGCGTAGCCTTTTATTTCTTCAGAATTATTCCTTATTTTTTACTCGAAATATTTTCATTATACGGTAGATATTAAAGTATCTATGCCTTCAAGCTTATTTTTATTAGTAATTGTTGAAAATAATTATTCAGGCGAAATTTGTTAAAAGAATAGGTACTCTTCTTAAAAATAAAAATATTGATGGTGAAAGATAATAGATACCTAATTTTTATACCTATTATATATTTAGGTAGATAATAAGCTTTAAAATTTAACTAAACTTAATTAAAATGATTTAAAAACTTCATAAGAAAATACGTAGATAATCATTCATTTTACTAATTCTGATATTATTTGTTAATACAGGGATCTGTTTCTCAAAAAATATGAGTTTACAAGTTACTACTTATAAGTGAATTTTTTAATAGTACTAGTTTATTGTGTTTCTGAAAGAATGATTCTGAAAAGTATTTTACTAGTTCACAAGTTACTACATAGGTTTTGTGCATTTTATCGCTATGTTCAATTAAAAAATATAGATATAAATCAAGTAAGAGTGTTTATTTATATTACATATTATCTTTATTCACATAATCAAATATGCGGCGTGAAAAATAAGAGCCTATAATGTCAGTTTTATTTTAAAATAAGTTCCATGCGAAGTATACAGTATTGATGTGTACGGAATTTTTGTATTTCGCGCGAAAAAAAATCTAGTAACTTTTTCTGGTAACTTTCTATAGTGTAAATCAGACTTTCGTATCTACTCCTCCTAGTTTAAAAATAGAGTATAGTTACAAGTAAAATTTTATTCCTCAAGTAAAATAGTGTTTCTGAAACATTTTCAATAGTCTAGTAGTTTTTACCTTCCGTCACCTTTAGGTAAGGAAGGTATTGTCTTTGGTCAAAAAATTCAATGATGAGTTTTTAGTGAATAAGCATGTTTTAGGGTCCCTATAATACGGTTTTACAATTTTTACAATGATGTCTGTATGTACGTATGTATGTGTGTGTGTGTGTGTGTGTCTCTGTGTGTGTGTGTGTGTGTGTGTGTGTGTGTGTGTGTGTGTGACGAAAGTTTCGGATTGCATAACAATACCACGATTTCAAAAATTATATTTGTTTCGTATTCCTCAAGTTCATATCCAGAAGAACAAGTGATTAGATTTTGGTTATAATTGGTCAACAGGAAGTAGCCTCATTTGAAGATTTAACAGTTAAATATGATTTATTGACATTTAACGTTATTATACCTTAAAGAATATATTATTCTCTATACGATTTGATTGTATTTTATACTTCATATTCAATAGATATAGAATTAAAGAATTATCAAGATATTAAATTTCATAAATTAGCCAGCTATGCTAACCATGAAAATTGCTAATATATTCAAATAATTTAAATTGACACATGTTAGTATCAATAAATAGTAAATGAATGTGGCAGATATGTGGATGTTGAAGTAGATGTTGGGGAAGATACGGAAAGATACGGTAAGGAAATAACTCTAGTGTTACAAGTTTCTAGAAAGATACAAGAGAGACGATTACATGGATTCATACAGATATAAAACAATGTAATTAAAAAGTTTTCAAAAAATTTGTATCAATTTGTAGCTCCTGAAGAAAGCATAGGAGATGCCGAAACCGGTTGAGGCCGAAATTTAAATAAAAAAAATTGACTGCACTCCAGTATTTATTAATTTCCATACACCCATCCAGTCAAGAAACTTCATCATCCAAAACTATTTATGCAGAGTACTCACTATTATTATATATATATTTCTTTAAAGACTCAGCGATTCCAAATTTTAATCGTTTTCACTACTAATAATAAGCAACTTCTATCCTAAAGATCATTTATTTATTCCTAATATTTTTTGGTGTTACATCGCTAGTGTATTTCGAAAAGGTAGTTTCGTATCGAAGCTGCTACTAGATAATGATAATAAAGAAATGTACGTCTCCGCACTGACACATTTAGAATTGAAGTGTTCAACGTCCACCTGAGCCACGAAATATACAATATATGAAATTTTGATTTTCCATCATTTTGTTACCATAAGCTCGGTTGACAGATTCGCGTAAATTACACCCTCACCAAAATTTGGTCCTTTACAAAAAACATCTTAAATGTCAGAAAAAATTCCATATTTTTCATAGCAGATTTGCAAAGTTTCATAGTTGAACGGTCGACGCAACCCTTGAAGAAACGAAGAGGAATAACTCGAAAACGGAATAAATATCGGCCACATCGAGCCTGCGACAACAATGACTGCCATAGACGTAGAATATTTTCACAGTATACATATCCCCAAAAAATATTTTTTTATAAATAAATATTTTACTGAATAGGGATTTCCAAGTCTACGGCTTTTAAAAAAATACTTTTTGGATGTCAATGTATGTGTGTATTTAGGTGAGAATATAATTCCTTAGTCACGTGACATGTTTTCCGCCAATCAACATTCAGAATTTCCCTAGTTACAAGTCTATCACAGGGATGATAAAAAACAAAGAAATAAACACCGTATTTATAGTCGCTACTAAGGGATTTATTTTCTTTATTTATGACATTGACACATAATTTTGAGTATAAAAATAAATAATAACAATAATTCAAACTCCGAAATATTAAAAAAAAACTCGTAAGTAGCATGATTTAATACAATATGAATATGTATATCAAAAGTTAGGTTAGATTAGATTGTAAAAATTCATTATTTAGATATACTTATTACCCTAGACAACTCCAAAAACCTGTAAAAGTTAACAAAAAACTCTAAAAATGTTCAAAACTTTAAAACGTCAAACCCGAATACAGAAATAAATAAATATGAAACAAAGAGTCATAACCATAGCAACCGAACCAAGATATTTGATATACCGCACTAATATGCGGCTAAATAGATTCTGTTTCGTCAAGAGCCGTGCGGAATTATTCCAAACGGCGTACGGAATTATTCCACACGGTTTGTTGAAATAATATTAATTCCAACATAATTTTTAGTTGTGGAATGTGTAGTTTCCAAAATAGTGTTGGAGAAACTGTATTAAGTTCCTTTCCATATAATTATTGTTCTATTTACTTTCTTTTTCAAACGTTACTATTATTAATTTGAAATTAGTTTTTTGACAGTTACATTTATCTGTCAGTTACATAATTTAAGATTTGAACTGTGTAACCATGGAGTTGTGTTTAAAGCGTAGGCTTCGGGATTTAAATTATAAATAATTTTATAAATTTATCCATAAAATATATAGAAAAAGTATTAAGGCAGACCTGTAGAAAATTTAATAATATTTAAGTTTTATAATAACATAAATCTCAATAAAAACAGTTAGAGTATTTTCGAAGAAAAACTATTTTGAACTTCAAGTAAAGTGCCATTTCCGAATATCTGATTTACACTAAAATCTAGTGGCTTCTTTCCATATTAAAATAAGGTAAAAATACAAGGTTTTAAATTTTTCTGAACTATAGTATTTAAGTTAGAGCGTAAAAGGAATCCACACACACAGAAACAAACACACACACAGACACACACACACACACACACACACACACACACACACACATACACACACACACACACACACACACACACACACACACACACACACACACAAACACCAACACAAAGAGAGAGAGAGAATCATCGGGAAAATGTTAAAATTGGATTCTAGGGACCTTAAAGCATGGTCATTTACCAAAATCTCGATATGCGATTTTTAGCACGATCCCTATACCTCCCTCGCCAAGGCTAGCAGGTAAAAATGAAAAAAAAACTTGGAAACCCCTATTCCGCAGTTCGCAATAAAATTAAAATTGCTTTCTTTACTCTTAATTTACAAACGAGTCCAGAAATTTAGACATTTTACATATCTTGGTGTTGCAAACTGCACCTACAATTCTTGATCCATAAGTAACTATTTATTTAGTATAACAAAAATATATTCGTATCTGAATGTGCATATGTGATTGTCAACTCCATTCCGTTGGAAACTTCATAGCAAACTTCGCATCTGTGTCAGTCGTGAAATCGTTGGTCCCGTCGCTTGCCCCTAGAGCGTTGTCATCATTCATTGCGCCCTTGGCCAATCTGTACGCATTGTGGAAAAATTTGCGAGTCAATTTCACTGAAAAAGTAACTTGAATACAAAGGAACCACTTTAGGGACTTTGCATTCTGTGAATTGTAGGTAAACAAACACTTGAAATGCGAATTCTTTGTGGGTGGGAGTGGGAAGTTAGGTTATTTTGTTTGTTGTCTGACTGTTGTAATTAATAATCCTTTGAAGATGATACTCCAATGCGAAGGTGTAAATGATAGGCTGCGAAAGAGTTGTTTGTGTACTCGTAAATATTTATTATTTCCAAGAGCGGGTTTAAATCGTACTTCATACTTCCTAATACAGCGCGAGGATTTTTGCTTGTGAATATGCAAACAGTTGTAACTGCTAAAAATAAACGGGAACACTATAATTCGTTTTTAATACTTTTTACCTACCGTCACCTTTAGGTAAGGAAAGTATTGTCTTTGGTTAAAAATTTAATGATGAGTTTTTAGTGAATAAGCATGTTTTAGGGTCCCTATAATACGTTTTACCATTTTTACGATGATGTCTGTATGTATGTGACGAAAGTTTCAGATCATATAACTTCAATAGTACGATTCCAAAAATTTTTTTCGTATTCCTCAAGTTTACAACCAAAAGAACAACTGATTAGATTTTGCTTATAATTGGTGAACCGGAAGTAGCCTCATTTGAAGATTTAACAATTAAATTTGATTTATTGGCATTTAATGTTATTATAATTCAAAGAATATATTATTCTCTATACGATTTGATTGCATTTTATACTTCATATTCAATAGATACAGAGTTAAAGAATTTTAAAGAAATTAAATTTTATAATTCAGCCAGCTATGCGAAACATGGAAACTACTAATATATTCATATAATTCAAATTGACAGATGTTAGTATCAATAAAAAGTAAATTAATGTGGCAGAGATGAGGATGTTGAAGTAGATGTTGGGGAAGACACGGAAAGATAGGTAAGGAAATACAGTCGACTCTCTCTAATTCAAACTCTCTCTTATTTGAATTTTTCTCTAAATCGAATAATTTTTTTGACACGTACAACTGTATAAACTTTTATATGTAAAAATTATTCTTTAAATCGAATTTTTTTAATTCGAACTTTCCTTGAATCGAATTAAATTTTTGGCATTTGTCATCATTTTCAATGAAATTCGACTCTCTATAAATCGAAATTAGATACAATTCTTAGACGCGATCGTCCCCGAAGAAATCTTCAAAAACTTCCAAAAAGTAGAAGCGTACTTTGAAAAACAAGCTTACAACAAAATATTAAAACAAACAAAAAATTCAAATTTCTTCAAGCCTCTGTAATTGTATGTATTACATTTTTATTTTTCCGTTATATGTACATATTAACTGAATAAACTTTTTTTTTCTATTTCATATATATATATTCTATGTAATTTATACAAATGTTCATTTCATTTTCTTTTAGTCTCTCTATTTCGAATTCTCTCTAATTCGAACAAATTCAAATACCCCTTACGAATTCGATTTAGAGAGAGTCGACTGTAACTCTAGTGATACAAGATAGAAGCGAGATGATTACATTGGTTTTAACATGTCATGAGGAGAAATGAAGAATATATTGGAAGAAGAATGAATAGCTTAGTAATAGAAGGTTGAAGAAACAGAGGAAGACCAAAGATAAGATGGAAGGACTGTATTACTAAAGACTTGAGTGAAAAGGAACTGAATGAGAACGACACGCAAAATAGAAATGAGTGGAAGAAGAAAATAAAAAATAGCGACCCCTAACGAATAGGAAAAGCTTAAGAAGAAGAATATGTCAGTGTCAAGTGCAATTTGCATAGTTTGTTTATGAAATAATTTTACTGGATATTTAGAATCTTTTGCAATTTATGTATGGAATTTATACATAATATACAGGATTGACGGAAGGTATTGTGCTGGCTACAACAGATTTTTTGAAATATGTAAGCGCAAATTAGATTTATTTTTAAAAATCATATAAAATTTTGAGAGTACCTATAGGTAAAAGTAAACATACGAATTTCATAGGAAAAATGATATGATAATAACATTACTTTGTCAAATAACCGAATAACCAATTAAGTACTACATTTTAATTTTTGCTATCAATAATATTTTGTTTTGTTCTAGAACCCCTACAAATGGGTACATTAGTGAGCATCGCAGGAGGCGGATTGGCTGTGTTCCTGCTTCTAATATGTATCTGTATCTACGCGGCGAGGGCAGAAAAATGCTGTTTCGCAAGTAAGTTTCTTTCACCGTTAATATTTTATTCATAAGTAAGAAATATCTCTATAAACACAAAGTGTAACATTTATTTATTTTATTGGGCATTTATTAAAAAATAATATAAAATATACATATATAGTCTTCATTTTGTGAAGAATGACGTTTTCTAGATACTTCCGCCTTGATGACGTCATTAAGGTAGTTATATCGTGAAACCATTTTACCCAGAATTAATTAAGTATAATATACCTGCTCTCCAAGTTTTAAAACAATTGAGCACGCGGTACCTGAGATATTTGCAATTAAATTTGGCCTTTTTAACACGTGAAGAATAGGAAATGGCAAATAAAGACAACATTTTAAATTATAACTTTTATATCCATACCGACATTTATTCGAAAAACTAGTATGTTATAGAAAACTAATTAACGGGTTTTATGTAAAAATTTGAAAATTATTTACCATCCAGATTTAATTTTATTGCCTCTAGAAAATTATAATCTGAAGATACGATAAATACATAGAATTATACTTGACAACCATGTACAATCATTCCAGTTGGAGTATCAGTTAACACCCGCTTGGTGTTAGCGAATAAGAGGTGATCTTTGGTTAAAGGAGTTTCAGACGTACATTCGAAGGAAATATTTTTTAAATTGGTATTTTACGTGAAAAACATGAAAACTTTAAACAGTATAATACTACTTTTGTAATTTTAAGAAGGAAATATGTATTTTTTTCAGTTTCCATTTGTAGTTTAGAATTAGTATTATATATCAAAATATCATTACTTTTATACCCGACTGTACCAATAAATGTCTAGGTGCAACGTTGCCACAGTTATTCTCCAACATTCATACTGTAGTGTGAGTACATTGAAATACTACACTTGTGTATGTGTTAGTGCGAGTTATACAGTTCAAAAAAAAAACTTTTCTACGGAAAAATAACGAAAATTAATGTGTTACAGTGTTTGATATTAGCTTTTAACTATTTTGATGCAATCTGTGTATATAATATACCTAATATTAAAAAATATGTTATTGCAAATATAAACTGCATTAGCTTAATTTTTTTTTTAACATATAACAAGTTTTTGAATAGGTACACTCAAGTGACAACTACTTTAAAGTAAAGACCGTAAAAAGCTACAATTATCTAATATAATTTGATAAATGACATTTCTTTTACATTAATCATACATTTGTATTTGTTTTGAAAAAGATAAAAATTAGTAAACTTCTTCAAGCCAATTTGCAATGTTATCAAATTCAGCCATCATTATTTATCTTTCATTTTTTATTCCATTACTGACCAACAAATTAGATTAAACATTAACTAACTAATTTATCATCATATGTCAATTTCTAACATCGTATGGAAGCCGGTGGTGTTCGAGAAAAAACTCTAGATTAATAAGTAATTATATTTTCTGCACGGGATTGTTCGATTTTGTCTTTTTACCGGGGTTTGAAAACATTAACGACCCTGCATAAAATATGAAGCAGCGTTTAAAACTATCCACTGCCGCATAGAAAAGTTCACTACAAATAAAAGTTTCCGCCAAAGTAAACAGTCACGTTTTTCCACCGAGATAATTAAAATTTGATTGTTTCGATTGTTTTATTAATTGCACCAAAAAAGTTTAATTTTGTAATTAGAGATTTCACTGCACATTACGTATGTGTTTATTGTTATTATTACTTAATTACTGGTTTTATTGCTGTATAATTATAGAAATTATTGCAATACCTTAAAGTAACATGGAAATCAACTAAATTATTTTAAATATGTATTTCATATAATATAATACTTCAAATTCAAAATACATAATTGCACACAAGGAGGATATAAAATTGCACAGTTTTTATTTAACGTCTAAACGTGAAAATTTTCACTTCAATGTTTATAACAAAAAGTGAACAAATAAGTATATTATATACTTTTTTGTTTTTTGTAATAAAGCTTGCTATGGATTAGGACAAAAACATAAAAAAAAAATCTGTTGTGGTCAGCACAATACCTCTCGTCATTTTCATTTTATGTAGCATAGGGCGCGAGCAGTTATGTGACTTTGTTGGTCATGGCAAGCAGATGTGGGGGCCCGTATCAGAATGAGAGCTAGTAATATACATAGGTGTCAAGTAACATAAGTTTTAATTCGAAACATTATGATTTTCCAAATCCATGTGGACTATTTTCCTCGACAAGTATATTCCATACTAATGGATGACAAATAAACATCAGAACATTTTGAAATTTTGAATGAAAAATTATGACATATGACAATTGTGACATCTATGTAAAAACTACTAGCCGTCATTCTGATACGGATCCTCATCTGCTTGCCAATGCCAACAAAGTCACATGTCTGCTCGCGACCTACTATAAGTACACACAAATAATTGAAATTGTTTCTCTTCTTTCGTTCTATAAGAAATTTTATCCTACTATTCTATTATGTTCAAAATTTTTCAAATTCATTGACGGTATTTCTTAAGGATAAATGTAATATTAACATATCTGTAATTTAAATATATAATTAATTAATAATACAATAATATATATTAAATGTACTCTTACCTCCCAGAAAAATCTGACACTGACATTTTGCATTTACATGTCAATTACAAAAATTTAAATATCGCAAATGTTTTTCGGGCAACGAGATTTATTACAACAGATTATTCTATATTATTATATACTATATCTCCAAACCTATACGAGATATAATGAAAAAATTAAGTGTGTCAGATTGAGAATTTAATTATCTTTAATATTTGTAGTAACAAATTTTCAAAAAATAATATTTAGAATTTTTTTCTTTAGAAACTACCACTTCCGGTTGTCCAATTGTTACCAGAACCTATTCAACTCTTCCCATTACTGTTAGATTGAGGAATTCGTAGTCAAACAGGTCTTTAGTCTTATAGAATTTGAGAAATCGTGTCTCCAACAACCTCACACACACACATCCACAAACACACACACACACACACACACACAGACATCATTGTAAAAATGTTAAAATCGGATTCTATGGACCTTAAATCGTGCTTATTCAATAAAATCTGGATATGCAATTTTTAGCATGAATCCAATACCTCTCTTAGCGAGAGGTAAAAATGTTCATGTCAAATTACGTTAAATACGTACAATTTTATGATTCGTACAATAACATATATTATATTTTTATTGTGAAATTAGTCTTATTCATTGTTGTAATCAAATATTTCTTTGTTGTAATCAAAACTCTCTTTAAAAAGAACTGGATTAGATTAATGTTAATTTAAGAATGATAGTAGTAAATGAATTATTTTTTGTTCTATATCAAAATATTTCTCGGGCTTGGCTTAAGCCTGTCAATATTTTGTAATTTAATTATTAAAAAAATATGTATAGTTTAATAATCGTACAAGAAAGTCGTGTGGTGTCCACATCAGATTTTTTTTATATTACCGTCATTGTGAACATACATAATTTCATGCGTAAGTATGCTATTACTTAACTTTTATGAAATTTATAACAAGACTGCATCAAATACTATTTGTATATTTCCCTCCTTGTATATTTATCGTTATAAACAAAACATTTCCATCCCCATCAAGTTAAGTTCCCTCCCCTAAGTATATCTCAGCTTCGTTGCGAGCCGACAACTAACAACTCATATCGAACATAAAACAGTTCATCTTCTGTCTGCCGAGTTGTGGATCTACTGCCTGGCGATGCGATATGAACTTGCGAGTCGCGGGACTTAAAAGTAAAAGTTCTCGCGCCAACAGCCCGAGCGGGAATGTTGGGTAGGAAGAAGCCCAGAAAGTCTTCTGGGATGAATATTTACAATTCGCGCGTTTTATTATGTTTGTCGTATTTTTTTATTAGGTTCAAATGCACTGTCCGTGTTCTGCTCTGCTTTGTTTACACTACAGAGGAGGAATTTTGATTTTATGGGGAGTTAGTGGATGGAATATATGAAAAGTTAAACAAGGTTTAAATTAAATTATTATACGAGGACGAGAAATGTAAGGAATAGCAATATAGATTCTGTAAAATATTTTTAAACTGCGCCGCAAATTACATAATAGGGCTGTGCAAGAATTTTTATATGCCTTATAAATATTAAATTTAAAAAGATATCATTCTTTAAAGCGTTCCAAAACTGTAAATATCTAGAAATATTTATTAGATATTTTACAATTAATTTTTGAAATTTGGATAATATTTTGAAAAAGTCATGTGATCTGAAACAGAATGTGATGCCATATTGAAAATGGCACCATTTAAAAGATTTTTTTATCTGAGAATATAATTCATTAGTCACGTGGCATGTTTTCCGCCAATCAACATTCAGAATCTCCCTAGTTACTTGTCTATCACAGCGATGATAAAAAAACAAAGAAATTATCACCTTATTTATAGTCGTTACTAAGGAATTTGTTTTCTTTATTTACGACATTGACAGTTAATCTTGAGTATAAAAGTAAATAATAATAACTCAAACTCCGATATATTAAATAAAACTCGTAAGTACTATGAATCGTGGTATTGAAGTTATGCGACACGGACACACACACTCACACACACACACACAAACACACACATATATATATATATATATATATATATATATATATATATATATATATATATATATATATATATATATATATATATATATATATATATATATATATATACAGGGTGATTCATCGGTCTGTCCTCTCTTTATAACTCTTTTATTTTAAGTCAGATAGAAAAACTCTTCAGATAAAATTTATATGATATATTATGGTCTATCTACGTACTATATGCACTTGTATACAGGGTGCTCCGTTGAAGCGCAACAATATGTAACTTTATATTTCTTAATGGAACACCCTATATATATTTATTTATTTTGATAGTAAATTAGATTTCCTTTAAAAAAGTATTAAATAATAAGGGGTCTAAAATTATAAATTAAGAAGTTATTTACCTTTATTCGTTGAATGATATTTTTGTATCATGTTGTTATTAACAAAGTAAGCTATGGATAATTTGACCATTTGTTTCGAATTTAAACAAGCAATACTCTTAGTTTATTATCGTTGATGTTGATATTTAAAATAAGGATTAATAAAAAAGAATCAAAATTTTGTTATAACTTATGGTTTTTTCCACCATGAACTATTATTTTTATGAACGTAAATAACTTCTTAATTTATAATTTTAGACCCCTTATTACTTAATACTTTTTTAAAGGAAATCTAATTTACTATCAAAATAAATAAATATATATAGGGTGTTCCATTAAGAAATATAAAGTTACATATTGTTGCGCTTCAACGGAGCATCCTGTATACAAGTGCATATAGTACGTAGATAGACAATAATATATCATATAAATTTTATCTGAAGAGTTTTTCTATCTGACTTAAAATAAAAGAGTTATAAAGAGAGGACAGACCGATGAATCACCCTGTATATATATATATATATATATATATATACAGTAGAACCCCGGTTAACCGAACTCGGGTCAACCGAAACCCGGGTTTACCGAAACAATTCCACGTATAATTATCAGTTCCACGAATGATTATGTAGTCCCACTTACTGTCGAAGCATTTCACAGGCGGGCTGTAGCGACAGGGAACTCGCACGAGCCTCGCAAATGAATAGTAGAGTGGAACGTAGGTTTTTTTGTGTGTGTCTTTACGTATTGTTGTGAGATGGCTGCTAAGCGGAAGCGTGTTATGATTTCTATTGCGGATAAATTAGCTGCTATCAAAGAAGTTGAAAACTTATGTACATACTGTACTGTACCTAAAAACTGTAACTACATATGTATATTATGGAATGTACATTGTTTCAAAATAATTTATTTCCCCTACACACCCATTTTAGTACATATGTAGGCTATTTTTTTAGATGTTAATGGGTTAACCGAAAAAATCGTTATCCGAAATGGCTGCGCCTCCTTTATTTCGGTTAACCGGGGTTCTACTGTATATATATATATATATATATATATATATATATATATATATATATATATATACAGATATCATTGTAAAAATGATAAAATCGTATTATAATGGACCCTAAAACGTGCTTATTCACTAAAAACTCATCATTGAATTTTTTTGTCCAATAACAATACCTTTCTTACCTAGAGATGACGAAATGTAAAAAATATCCGGCTAAATCAAACCTCTAGTGGTATTACTATCGATTACATTTTATGTTTTATGTAAATGTTAGTAACTGTGATCCATTTTAGTCATTTCTCAAGTAATAGAATATCCGAAACAGGCCCCTTTCAAAATCATCCATTGCTCAAATGGACGTTCCTGACTTCGACGAAGCATGTTAACTTGATAACGTTCAAATTTTAAATGAATTTAAATTATATTGAAGAAATATCGAATAAACGAATCTGCTTGTTATTAAGTTTTAAACCTGCATATTTTCTGAACGAATGTTCGTAGCGAATCCAAGTCATTTATTCTTCTATTAATAAATAACCTCCATGCTGATTTCATCCGTTTATTTCTATTAGTTTTAAAATACAGGTAGTGTAAGATGTCGTGTGACACCTGTATAACAATTTATTATATTGTAAATTCTAATTCTTTTATTAATAAGAAAATACGTAAGACATTGAATCATCAGCCGACACTGTTAATTTTACATTTCATTTTTCACGACAATCCCCTTATGCAAAAAAAGGTCTGTTGGCACACTTTTCAGCATATAACTTATAAAATATTTATAGGAAGGACTCCTCCTACGTAATATACCTCGAAGGGTCTGAATATCCTCACTACAGAGGTCGACTTCGTTGAGTGATGTGAATTTAAAATGTTGACAAGTCAACTCGCCTACGACTGCGAAATAACCAAGTAGGCCGAGGTGGAAGATGGAGTGAAGTGTCACAATAAAACGATCTTGGGAATCATGGAAATCGCGCAACAACTGAATTTAATTCTAAATGGATTTGCATTCAGCATAAGATTAAAATTGCGGGATTTAAAATATTCTAAAGATGCTGAAATTGAAATCAATAAAAACACGTTTAAATTTCGGGAAAGTGTCTATATACAAAATAATTTAGGGGGAATATTTATGAAAATTTATTTTTTGAAATATTTTCTTGAATCATTTGATTGAGCTTCAAATACAGTCGGTGACAAAAGAGAAAATCGGTCTGCAGAATGTTAGCAGGACTTCTGTAAAGCGGTACTACGATTAGAAAGAGTATAATCAGAAAATATGACTAGCGGGTCCAGCAATAAAACTATAAATTTTTACCTTCCGTCACCTTTAAGTAAGAAAGGTATTGTCTTTGGTGAAAAAATTCAGTGATGAGTTTTTAGTGAATAAGCATGTTTTATGGTCCTTATAATACGGTTTTACCATTTTTACGATGATGTCTGTACGTATGTGTGTCTGTGTGTGTGTGACGAAAGTTTCGGATCGCATAACTTCAATACCTCGATTAAAAAAATTATAATTTTTTCGTATTTTTCAAGTTTACATCTAGAAGAACAAGTGATTAGATTTTGATTATAATTGGTCAACCGGAAGTAGCTTCATTTGAAGATTTAAGAGTTAAATATACAAGGTATTTGGCGTAAGTCCGGCACCACGAATATTTCGTTTATTTTGAGAGATACAAAAAAATGTTAATAAGCAAAGTTGAACTAGACAAAGGGGCTCATAAGATGATCATAGCAGAAATTTTAATGTAATGAAAGAGTTTTTATTACGTATAAGAAAATGTATAGAAAATAACGGCGGCCATATTGAGCATTTGTAGTTTTTCACATTTACTGTTTCTGTTTTGGTATCGTTGTGAACACGCTAAAAAATAAAAAAAATAATACCTCACGCCTAATTTTTTTTTTATTTCTTTTGTTTTGTTATAAGATAATAAAATTGTTTTCATAGCTTGCTATGTTTAATTTTATATGGAATTTTATTAATACATATTTTGATAATAGATGGTCGCCATTTTGAAATGGTTAAAGTAAAACTATGATAATTTGGTATCATTGTGAAGCTAATTTTATGTACATTCTGAATAAAAATATAAAAATACAGATTCCCTATGCTACTTTTAAAGTTGTACCCATTTCCGCTAAAACCGGAAGTGATACAAAATTTCTGCTATGATTATCTTATGAGCCCCTGTCTAGTTTAACTTTGCTTATTAACATTTTTTTGTATTTCTCAAAATAAACGAAATATTCGTGGTGCCGGACTTACGCCAAACACCCTGTATAATATATATTTTATAATTGTATATAATAATGCTTGGAAATCTAAGAAAATACATTTTATTATTTTAACTTATTTGATCAACTAAAAATTTAATAACTATGAAGTATAGAATATCCATTTTGTACTTTTTCAAAACATGTAGATATATTGGAAAAGTGCAAGAAGATCTACATCTCTATACCTGTAAATAGGAGGGAAATAAAAGTAAATGAACGAACAATTAGATATTCCTGTATTTTAAAATATATATACCTATATGTCTACAGGATGTTAAAAAAGGGCAATTTATTAAAAGTATATATATATATATATATATATATATATATATATATATATTGATATGCTGATTCTTGTTAATGTATTGTATATTTTATTGTTTTCAGTGTAAATAGTTATGTAGTTATTTTGTTACTGTTTTCATTTCCCCTTCCCAACATTACGGTTCATTGTCAAATTCACGTACAATATCCCTTACAGATGCTTGACCTTGGTAATTCCAGGCATCAAAATTTCGCCTTTTTTAAGTTTTCCGAGAATTCGTACACCCTAACAATGTGTTTTCTCCAGCTCTGTACGAGTCATTTTTTCTCCGATTTAACTAAACTCTATTAAATTAATGCACACTTATTTCATTATTTCTGTACGTATATATCATTAATAGGAGTATTATGCTTATTTTATAATATTTACTATTTTTGGAATTTTAAGCCAAGTTTCAAGTATCCAAATTATTATATTCACATGAAATAATGTTTTAGAAACACAGGAAAAATACATAATTATAAAATTTTCAAAATGAATATCTATTTTTTTTACGAATTTTCAAACAATATTTACAGCATACTCTTAGTTCATGAAGAACTTTTAGAAAATATATTTCAAAAAATACCTACGAACTGAAGTCGTGACTTCAAGACTTTATCGACAAGACTTGATACTGGTCTCGTCTCGTCTCGATTTTTTAGTCGAGACCAAAATGATGGTCTTGTCTTGACAAGACCAAGACTGGTCTTGGTCTTGCGGCAACACTAATTTGATTATACATGAAAGTGGCAGCTTTCGTTTTGATTTTGTTCATTATTTACAGATTTACACATCTGTAAGACAAAGTTTTGACCATAATACGATTATATATAACATAAAATTAAATAAACCATCTGCCACCGTGGTTTGATTCGTTAACGAAAACAGATGGCATTAGCGTACACAAATTTATCATGTAATTGTAATGTACCTACCTACCCATGTTAGAGATTAATTAATTATTAAGTTATTATAAGTATTATGTTGTATTTCTATGAATCATGTTATTGTGCCTATATCATGTTATGATGTTATTCTAATTCTCTTATTTACTGTTCTTTTAAATATTTACTGTATTATCTTGAAGTCCATTTCTATAATCCTATTGTTAGCTTTTCCCATACAACTGACCTTTCCTACCAACCATCTCTGAGTCATTTTGTTAGAACGTGAATTGTACATCACAAATAAGATAACAACCCTTATCCACCAATATATATCCCAGTCAGAGACAGTCAGTAGATCTTAGATCCTCACGCCAGTCCTCACAAAACTTCACGTCATTCTGCATTAATATTTTTAATAAAACTATATTTTTAAACCACTGAGTGAATTATTTCGTCGACCCATTACATAATTTTGGTGTCAGAAGTGGGATCGTTTTTCGAAATAACGGTAAATAAATTCAAACTACAATTTGAAACCGGTGACTTTAGTCTTTAACCGTCGAGACGAATCCAATAAGTTGTCTGTATCACTCGCGTTCGAGACAGTGGTTCCGGATCTTACTCAAATTCAAGGCTCATCTTCGACAACGTCGGGGTCCATCCAGATCCAGCCAACCAGTCCACCAGGTCACAGTTGAACTCCAGTTCAATCGTTCACCAGGTCCAGCGAGCAGCAGTTCAACAACGTCGTGGGTCTTCATTCACTGTGGTCATGTTTATACTATTTCTGTGAGTACAATAATACCAATCCCCAAAGTGCCAGTGTTCAATTCAAAAAATTCAGTAATACAAAAATTAATTCGTGTAGATTTTAAATACTCTTGTAAAACATTCGTCAAAACTAATTTCAAAATGCCTGATACTACGAGTACTTCAACATCTTTCGTAAGCTTAGAAATTGCCAGAAGTATGTTAATTAATTTCGATGGCAATAACAAATCCAAACTATTCGAATTTGTCGATAACTGCGACGAAGCAATCGCTCTCGTATCAGAAACAAATAAAGCTACTCTTTTAAAAATTATTAAAACTAAATTAACTGATAACGCCAGACTCTTAATAAAAAACAGAAACTTTGATTCATGGTCAGATTTAAAGAAACATTTATTAGATTCTTATTCAGATAGACGAACAGGTGGTCAATGGCAATTAGAATTAAACTCAAGTAAGCAAAATATCAAGGAAAATGTTCTTTCTTATGGAAATCGTATTGAAAACTGTTACGTTAAACTATTAAATACCTTAGACAACGATTTATCACAAGAAGGACGACAAGCGTGCGTCAATCTCTTAAAAACACAAGCCTTAAATGCATTTATCTCCGGATTAAATAAAGATTTAATTATACTTGTAAAAGCACAAAAACCTGAGTCTCTAGAAGAAGCCATAGCAATTGCAATAAACGAAGAACGAGAACTTATATCAAAATTCGAAATTCAAAAGTTTCAAACTATTAATAATTCCAACACAAAGCATTGTAACTATTGTAATAAACCGGGACACAGTAGTTTTAATTGTTACTCAAAAAATAAACCGAGAAGTGATTCAAACATTCGACATTTTAGGCAACCGAATGATTCAAGACAAAACTATGCACCGAGTAGTCAAATAAATAGAAATTCTCCAAATAGAAACTCAAATTTTAACCAAAATCAAAATTTTCCCCGTAGGAATCAAAATTTCGATAATCCTAAGCAGTGCAATTATTGTAAAAATCTAGGGCACGTAATTTCAGAATGTCGAAAACGACAATATAATAACCAAAAACGAAACAATATTAGTTCTAATTCTCAAACCTCTTCCAATCCTTTAAACTCGCAAAGTCCAGTTGCGTCGGCCACTCAACGGACTGCAAATCACATTCAGGCCGAATCGTCATAATAAAAAATTTAGCTGTCACAACATTTATCAATGTATCTTTTAGCGAATCAAAACTTTTACAAAATTCATTCTTGCTAGACACAGGCGCGGACGTTTCTTTAATCAAAATTTCAAAATTAAATGGAAATACTCTTATTAATGAAGATAAAAAATTGATTCTGCACGGCATTGATAACGCTAATCCAAATTCTGTTCAAACACTCGGTTATCTACATCTGAATATTTTAGTTGGAAATAGAACAATCACTCACACATTCCATGTAATTAGAGATGATTTTCCAATACAATTCGATGGAATTTTTGGTAACGATTTTTTGAAAGAGAATACTTGCCACATCGACTATGAGAACGATTTATTACATATTCATAATTCTGCTATCTCCCTAAGTCATATAGAAAACATTTTACAAAAAGAAAGTTCTAATCTTACTAATTCAGATAATGATTCTAAATCTTCACTAATTCCTACTTATCCTATATCAATCGAACCAAGATCTGAACAAATCATTGTTGTTGAAATATCTAATCCTGAAATCTCTGAAGGAATTATTCCTCCTACTAAAATCCTAGATGGTGTTTTATTATGTCCTAGTTTTGTTAAGGTCCGTGATAAATTTGCCATTACATCTGTACTCAATACAACGGATAGAAAAATCAAAATCTCTAAAGTAAAAATTGAAATTGAACAAGTTGAAAACAATCACAAAATAAATTCCATATCAAACAATAATTACAAACAACATATTAATTGTAATTCTAATAGATTAAAATTATTGAAAGAATCATTGCGCTTACATCATTTAAATGAGGAAGAATATAATAAAATTTTAGAAACTTGCATCGAGTTTAATCACATATTTCATTTACCAGGCGACGAGCTAACTCATACAAATGCGATAACTCATCAAATTCCTACTAATTCTGAAATACCAGTCCAATCCAAAACCTACAGGTTTCCAGAAGTCCACAAAGAAGAAGTAAATAATCAAATAAAAAAAATGTTAGACGAAAATATTATCCGCCCTTCTACCTCTCCTTGGAATTTCCCCGTTTGGGTCGTTCCAAAGAAGCAGGACGCATCCGGTAAACAAAAATGGCGATTAGTTATAGATTACCGTAAACTTAACGAGATTAGTATCGGTGATTCATACCCTTTGCCAAACATCAACGATATTCTCGATCAGTTAGGTCACTCAAAATATTTCTCAACACTCGATCTCGCATCCGGATTTCACCAAATTCCAATAGAAGAAAAAGATATATCAAAAACTGCATTTACTGTACCTTCAGGCCATTACGAGTTCAATAGAATGCCCTTTGGATTGAAAACAGCCCCTGCGCGATTCCAACGTCTAATGGACACTATTCTAACTGGTTTACAAGGTTCCGCATGTTTTGTATATCTTGACGATATCGTTGCTTATTCAGATAATCTCGATAATCATTGCAGAAAATTAAAATCAATCTTTTCCAAATTAGCAGAAAATAATCTAAAGTTACAACCAGATAAATGCGAATTTTTACGCAAAGAAGTCATTTATTTAGGACATCATATCACATCCGAAGGTGTTAAACCAGACGATAATAAAATAAGAGCCGTAGAGGAATTCCCAATTCCACAGACTACTAAAGAGATAAAAAGTTTTCTCGGTTTAGCTGGTTACTATAGACGATTCATCAATAACTTTAGCAAAATAACACAACCTCTCACAAAATTATTACGGAAAGACGAACCATTCCTTTGGACAAGCACTCAACAAGAAGCTTTCGAATCCTTAAAATCAAAATTAATATCAGAACCAATCCTTCAATATCCAGATTTCACTCAACCCTTTAATCTCACCACCGACGCAAGTAATTTTGCTATTGGAGCAGTCCTATCACAAGGTCCTAGTTCCCAAGATCTTCCAATCGCATACGCAAGCCGCACTTTAAATCGAGCAGAATCTAACTACTCCACCATTGAAAAAGAACTACTCGCGATTATTTGGTCAATTAATCATTTTAGGCCTTATCTTTATGGTAGGAAATTTAACATATTTACAGACCATCGACCCTTGACATGGTTGTTTAACGTGAAAGATCCTGGATCACGATTAGTTCGTTGGCGCTTAAAAATAGAAGAATATGATTATCAAATCACGTATAAACCAGGTAGATTAAATTCAAACGCTGATGCGCTTAGTCGTATTAAATTAGAAACTAACAACGATAACAACTGTTCAATATTTAAATCCAGTAACAATACCGAAACATATTCTGATTTTCTAAATTGCCTTAAGACTTCTATTCTAAACTATAACCTTTTAAATGAATTCGATGGAGACATTAAAACTATTAAAGGTAATAAAGCAATTTTTGTTTCTTGTGATCTAGATAATTCAAACACATTATTAACAGAGATAAATGAAAAATACAATCATTTAGATTCACTACAAAATCCTGAGTTATTCGAAACTAAACACTTTTTCCATTCTGATGAAATAATTATTTATGTTTTTTCAAAAAAATATTATTGGGACCAGCCTTCATATGAAGATATTTTCCATTCCATTTTGAATCTCAAAAACGTTCTAATTAATAATAACATATCTATAATCAACATCCCAAATCTAAATTCCCAAAGTCACAATAATAATTTAAAATGGCACAAAATTCGATCGATGATTAGGTACATATTTAAGAATACCAACATTACTATAAATATCTATCATAACAATATAATAAATTTAAATACCGACCAAATCGAGAAAGTCCTCGTAGAATTTCATTCAAATCCATCATCGGGACATTCAGGATTCCATAGAACATATAGAAGAATAAAAGAAAGATATCGTTGGCCCAACATGAAAAAAGATATTGCTAATTTCATTAAAACATGTAGCTCTTGTCAAGAAAACAAATTAGTTCGGAATAAAACTAAGAAACCAATGGAAATTACAACAACTGCTAGTAAACCATTTGAAAAAATTAGCCTCGATATTGTAGGTAAACTACCGCGTACCGAAAACGGTAATGAATATATATTGACATTACAAGACGATTTAACAAAGTATTCTCAAGCCTTTGCAATTCCGCGACATGACGCAGAAACCATAGCAAGAACATTCGTTCAAAATTTTATTTGTAAATTTGGCATACCCAAATCAATCCTTACAGATCAAGGTAGAGATTTCATGTCCAATCTTTTAAACGAAGTTTCAAAATTATTTAAGATAAAAAAATTAAATACAACAGCATATCATCCCGAAACGAACGGCGCTCTCGAAAGATCACATCACACTTTATCCGAATACCTTTCCCATTACGTAAAATTAGATCAAACCGATTGGGACTCATGGCTCGATTTTGCCATGTTTTCTTACAATACAACACCTCACACATCCACAAAATACTCACCCTATGAACTAATATTCGGTAATAAACCCGAACTTCCAACTTCAATTACGAAAGACGTAGAATTTAAATATACATACGACACTTACTTAGAGGAATTAACCCTAAAATTTCAAAAATCACACGAAATAGCAAAAAATAATATTATTGAGTCCAAAAACACTAATAAAAAATATTACGATAGGAAAACCAAAGACATAAATTATAAAGTAGGAGATTTAGTGTATCTAGAAAATAATCAAGTAAAAATAGGAACTACGAAGAAATATTCTAAGAAATATACAGGTCCATATAAAATCATAAAATTAAACCCTCCAGTCAATTGCACAATAAAAATAAAAAATAAACATATGCGTGTTCATTATAACAGACTAAAACGTCATATTGTTTTAGGTTAGTCAGCCTCGTATCAGGGGAACAGCTCTTCAATCATACCGAGTTAAAGCAATCTCCAGGAATATATTACGACCACATAACTAAATTAAATTATTACGAAAATATTTGGAAATTAATTGTACATATCGATATTTCTGCTTTCGAACAAAAAATTAATCTAATCGAAAATACTATTATAAAAACTCGTAACCTTTGCGATCACGATAATATTGAAAAATCCACACTATGTGGTAGTTCACTACATACCTTAGAAAAAGCACTACCAATTCTTAAAAATAAATTTGGAAACTTTAACGAAATTATTGGGAACCGTAGAACAAAACGTGGGTTAATCGACGGATTAGGTTCTGTTTTTAAACTCATTTTCGGAACCTTAGATCATAATGACGGCGAATATTATAACAAAGCCATTGAATCCTTATCACATGATGAAAAAGAACAAATCAAATTACTAAACGAACAAACACAAGTAGTAAAATCTACTATTTCAAATTTTAATACCACACTTTCCAAATTGCAAGAAAATACCTTATTATTAAATTCAAATATTAAAATTTTCGAACAATTAGCTAAAGAGATAAATACAAAGTTATTCGAAGTAGAATGGAAACAGGAAACAGACGAACACATCTCGTTATTAACTATTATGTTCACTGAAGTCGAGAAAGAATTAAGCGATTATACGACGGCAATTCTATTAGCCCAGAATAGTATTCTTCACCCTATAATCTTAGGTCCTAAACAATTAATTAAAGAATTACAAAATACCTTACCATATTTACCCCCATCTACGAACTACGTAACTTCTTTAGAAACTCACAATTTCCACGCACTCGTTCAAGTAATGGAAATTGAAGTTTTTCGTTTTAATAATAGGCTAATATTTGTACTCTTAAATCCTTTACTAGATATTAATACATTCGACATTTATAATCTTATTCCTTTACCGATTCTAACAAGCAATCAATCTTATCTTTTTATACAACCTTCCACTAAAATGATTGCACTTTCTGAAAACAAATTACAATATACTGCTATATCTGATTTTAGTAAATGTAAAAAATTAAACGAATTAAAATTAGTATGTCGTTTGGAATCACCTATATATTCGGTACATGTTAAACCTATTTGCGAAACACAGTTACTGCAAACCTCTTCTAGAATCCCCGAAAATTGTGATACTCGCATCTTCATAACTAATAACGAAATATGGCATAGATTACATAATAGTAACAGTTGGATTTACGTTTCTCCAAAATTAACTTCGTTAACAATAAATTGCAAAAACATTGCACCTTTCGATATCTCGATTGTTAAAACAGGAATTCTTACCATGGATAAATTCTGTCGTGGGTACACCAGTACTACGGTACTGTCAACATTTTCTATATTTAAAGAGAGTTCCCATTTATCAATAGTACCAAATTTTGACATTAGCCAGGACGAATGTTGTTTAAAAAATAAAAAACCAAATGTTACAATTCCACAAATGGTAGACATACACTCAAACATTAATTTAGATAATTTAGAAATAGCTAGCCATAAGTTAAAGGAAATAGAAAGGATGACTAAGGAATTAAATAAACAACAAGATTCTATTTTCTCTAGAGTTACCAATAACAATTATTTCATATATTTACTTTGTACGTTACTTAAAATTCTTAGCCTTTATTGTATATACAAAATTTATCAGAAAATTAAAAGAAGGTTTTTCAGAAACAACAATACCTGTTGTCACAGCATTTCAAATTGTTTAACTCTAAATATATTTAAAAATTCAAATAAAGTTCACCCAGTTAAAACTAATGTTGAATTAGGTAACAGAGACAATCATAGCGATGAGGAAGTTGAAAAGCCTCTCCGAAGGAGCAGTAGAATCGCTCAACTAAAAGAAAACCCTTGAGGCTTTCCTTTTCTTTAAGGGGGGAGGTGTAATGTACCTACCTACCCATGTTAGAGATTAATTAATTATTAAGTTATTATAAGTATTATGTTGTATTTCTATGAATCATGTTATTGTGCCTATATCATGTTATGATGTTATTCTAATTCTCTTATTTACTGTTCTTTTAAATATTTACTGTATTATCTTGAAGTCCATTTCTATAATCCTATTGTTAGCTTTTCCCATACAACTGACCTTTCCTACCAACCATCTCTGAGTCATTTTGTTAGAACGTGAATTGTACATCACAAATAAGATAACAACCCTTATCCACCAATATATATCCCAGTCAGAGACAGTCAGTAGATCTTAGATCCTCACGCCAGTCCTCACAAAACTTCACGTCATTCTGCATTAATATTTTTAATAAAACTATATTTTTAAACCACTGAGTGAATTATTTCGTCGACCCATTACATAATCATTGGCGATTATCGTTGATTTCGTGGGATTTCATACATCAAAAGGCCCCTTTGATAAAAAACCTTGATGTTACATTTATTTAAATACAATTCTTCATCAGGCGTAAATTGATTCTGGTTCAAATTGAAATGTTAAAAATAACTTTTTTATTATCGTTCTATATATGCACGTTAATTACTTTTTATATTCATACAAAGATAGAAATCAAAATTTCTATGTTTGTTTCGTGTCATATTATTTGTTTATTTAGCGATGAATGCAAAACAAATTTGACGTATGGGAAAAAAGCAAATGTTTCGTTTATTTTTGATGTATTGCGTGTTGATGCTATGAAATATGGATTAAAAAATAAACAGTGTTCTGCGACTTTGTAACATTGTAACATTGTAAATATTACGGCTGCATAGTTAATAAAAAGTATAAAATAAAAGCGGATTTATTTCGAATGTGTATCAACAGTGATATTTGAAAACTTTTTCTTCATTTGTTTCAAAAACACCAAAATAGTAACAGTAAACATATATCGTTATTACCGAAATCTGTGAAAAACATATTGGCAAAATAATGTAGTAGTAAATAAGCTGAATTCTGCTTTCATTGTGTATTAGAAAAACACTCACCATTACAAGTATTAGATATTATTTTACCAAGAGTTTGCTATTAAACATTTGTTATTTTAATAGCTGCCAGAGCTTTACGGCGTTCTTCGATAGATGGCTCTTCATGTGGTTTGTTACTTCTAAAGTCATCTATCCTGTATTAGATAGTATATCTCATTAGTGACTACGTTTATCTCGCAGTGACATAACCCGCTTAAAAATCTAGTGACTTAAAACTAACTCTTAACCCCAATTCGTTTATATTGCATGTTTTATAGTGACTACAGGATAATTAGCGTTTATCCACTGCTGTTAAACAAGGACAGATAGAAAATTTTGCGGATGAATTACTATAATAATAATAATAACTAAACGCTCACGATCTTAAAGCAAACCTCGAAACAGTTTTTAGAAGTATTGAGTCTAGTAATATATATATATATACAGTAAAATTTTTGAAAGATTTCCTATCAAGGTCGTCTACTAATTGTATGAATTCAGATTTTTGCTCCGCCCATTATGACAAATTCAGTAGTGTCGTTTGTTTAGTGTTTATGAGGATACGTAAGATACTACTGGTATTTTATTATTATAAAAATAGATATTACAGTAAAAGCATTCAAAATTCAAAAATAAGTCAACTAGTAAGTTTATAAGCAAATGTAAAACCAAATATGTCAAAAATAAGATGACACAATGTCAGTGACTCTGACAGAAAGTAACCTTATACGTACGGCTATGAGTCGAGGTAATGTATCTGAATTAATATATAAACTTACGTTACAGCGAAAGTATTATCAACAACGAGCATCGTTTTAAAGTGGAATGTCCTAACTTAGTCGAAACAATATGAATTTTTGAAAGACAAGCGTGTTATATCCATCCTTATCGCACACTCTTATAGCCTTTGCAAAGAAAGAGATAAATGTATGCCTATTTGTTAATTCATTCGTGATACAGATAACCTTGATCGGACATCTACGAGTTGTATGAAATAAGATTTTTGTTCCCCCCATTTTGACAAATTCAGTAGTGTCGTTTGCTGAGTTTTTATGAGAGTACATACGATACTACTGTTATTTTATTATTATAAAAATATATGTTACAGTAAAAGCATTCAAAATTCAAAAATAAGTCAACTGGTAAGTTTATTAGCAAATGTAAAACCAAATATGTGAAAAATAAGATACTGATTATATTACTGACAGTGTCAATGTCAGTGACACTTACAGAAAATACGTACGGCTATGAATCAAGGTAATGTATCCGAATTAATAAATAAATTTACGTTATAGCGAAAGTATTATCAACGAGTATCGTTTTAAAATGGAATGTCCTAACTTAGTCGAAACAATATGAATTTTTGAAAGACAAGCGTGTTATATCCATCCTTATCGCACACGCTTATATAGCCTTTGTAAATGAGGGAGATAAATGTATGCCAATTTGTTAATTCGTTCATGATACAGATGACCTTGATCGGACATCTTTCAAGAATTTTACTGTATATATATATTTAATAATTATTTACAAGTTTTTTTAAAAAAATTGAGGTTAATTCATAGCCTTAACCGTTTATCTTGGAAAATTTAAGTAGATTAGTTAACTCAAACCATTATTTAAGTTACTTCACTCAGCGCCTAAACAAACCGTAAGATCGCTATTGTACTTTTACTATTAACAATCATATTTCTTGGTGTGGAAAATTCGAACATATTTTCGGTTTTCTCCATATTTTCCAGTAAATCTTCCGCCATCTGATAGTTTTCTATCATGTTTGAAAAGCTGTTGTGTGTGTTGGGAGTGATCGAGTTTCCATAACGCTATTTCGCCGGGTTCGGATTTGGTGATGTAACGTGGCTGTAACATGCGTTACGTTACGCAAGCAAAGTACGTTGCCTGAAGATTCTGTCTTCTCTCAATGCGTCCCAAGGAATGTTTGCTATCTTTAAAATGTCTGCGATTTAAAAACCTATTTCTTGCGCCTACGTACCTACATCCTTTAAGGGGGTTTCACCGGCTGCGTACATACAATATCGCACAAAAAATGGGATTTCTCTAAATTACCAGTGACCGCTAGAATTATTTGAGAAAATTAGGTAGGCCGTGGAAAACAAAATTTTGCACAAAACAAAACAGTTATTTACTTGTATCTGTCATTTGAAAGCATATTGCGAAAGTTAAGTTAGTTAGACCTTAGTTAATCAATTTTTACCTTCCGTCACCTTTAGGTAAAGAAGGTATAGTCTTTGGTCAAAAATTTTGATATTGAGGTTTTAATGAATAAGCCCGTTTTGGGATTCCTAGAATACGAATTTACTATTATTACGATGATGTCTGTATGTGTGTGTGTATGTTTAATTTGAAGTTTTTCAAAGTGAAAATTAAACGCTTCGGGTTTTACTAGAGTTGACACTTTGGAGATATTTGAATTAATGTCTTTGATTGAGGACTCAAAATCTTTAACTTTAGCATTGTCAACAATTTTACAATTTATTTTACAATGCGGACAAAGATAAAAAAAATATTTGACGTATTAAAAAAATTAAATTTATCGTTATTCAAATCAACACATTTTGAATGAAACCACTGCTTACATGAGCCTTCGCATGGGATAAAGTTATCACATCTAGCACCTCTTTTTACCTCCCGCTACCCTTGGTAAGGGAGATATAGGGATCGTGCTAAAAATCGCATATCGAGATTTTGGAAAATGACCACGTTTTAAGGTCTCTACAATCCAATTTTAACATTTTCACGATGATGTGTATGTGTGTGTGTGTGTGTGTGGATGTGGATCCTCTTTGCGCTCTAACTCAAATATTATCATTCAAAAAGTTTTGAAACCATGTATTTCTACCTTAATCTAATATGGAAAGAAGCCATTAGAAAAAATACCTTTAAATGTAATTTTTTCTCAATTTGTTATTATAAAAATTAAAGATTATTCCATTTTCTACAAGTTTGCTGTAATACTTTTTCTATATATTTTGGATAAATTTTTAAAATAATATAAAAATTATATCTCGAAGCTCATGCTTTAAACACATCTCCGTGGTTACATAGTTCAGCTCAAATGTATGTAACTGACAGATAAATGTCACTGTCAAAAAAATAATCATTTCAAATTAATAATAGTAACGTTTTAAAAGGAAAATTGTAAATAGAATAATAATTTTATGGAAAGGAACTTAAAATACATAATTTCTAGTATTAGTAAATATGCAGGTATGTATTTAAATAAAGAAACAAATAAATACATTATCACGGCATATTATCCATTGCTGGGAGTGCTAATCTGATTTATATACACATTTCGGTAATGATGATGATATATTTGTATTGTGCGGTCGTTTACTATAAGGGTTAATTTTATGCCATTTAAAATCCGAATCATTTGGCGTTGATCGGGATCGAATCGGATTCCCCAGATTCGCGACTAGACAACAGGCACGCGGCAACGAGACCCCATAGGTAAATGGCGGGAGGTATTGTGTTGGTCACATCAGATTTTTAGTTTACACTTTGCACAGTCGACACTCATTTTTAAGAATCATTAGTTAGCTTCAGATAAATTTTTATTTTTTTATTTGCGAATTTAACAAACAGCTGAGAGTTTGTAGACCGTTGACAATCAGCGTCAGGTAAAGTCTTGCACACAAATTTTATAAAATCACAAGATGCAGAAATGAAAAAAAAACGAATATTAAAACACTTTTTCGTAAAAATAGGAGCACACAAATTAGATGCCAGAGCAATTTTTATATATTACAATAGAAGAAAAATCTTTTCACGTGATGGTGTTAGACACGATTCGATGATAAATTAGATCACGATCAACGCCAAATATTTCGAATTTTAAATGACACAAAATTGACCTCCGTGGTGCACTCTCCACGCCAGCAATGAGTACCAGTGAAGTGATGAAATGATTATATTTTTGACATTGACATTTATCTGTCAGTTACATACATTTGAGATGAACTGTGTAACCATGGAGTTGTGTGCATAAGCTCAGAGATATAATTTTTATATTACTTTATAAATTTATCCATAAAATATATGAACAAACTATTAATGTGAACCTGTAGAAATGATATAATCTTTAATTTTTATAATAATAAATTACGAAAAAATAACATTTAAAGGTATTTTTTGAAGAAAAATATTTTGAGCTTCAAGTAAACTGTCATTTCCGGTTATCCGATTGACACCAAAATCTAATGACTTCTTTCCATATTAGAATAAGGTAGATATACAAGGTTTCAAAATTCTCTGAATGATAGTATTTGAGTTAGAGCGTAAAGAGGATCCACACGCACACACACATACACACAGACTTCATCGTGAACATGTTAAAATGGATTCTAGGGACCTTAAAACGTGGTCATTTACCAAAATCTCGATATGCGATTTTTTGCACGATCCCTATACCTCCCTTACCAAGGGTAGTGGGAGGTAAAAAAAGTACAAACCGTCTATCCAAGTAGAGTTTGTATTTACACATCCGGGCTTAAAGCACATACCATACTTCCAGATAGCAATCACGTTAGATGAATCAACCCTCTTACTGTACCATACGTAACGAACTCGTGAAAACTCGGCGCGTGACTCGTAGCCAACAATATGACTCCCCCTACGTGCCGTTGCCCTGTTACCCCACATTCGCCGCCTTTGCACTACACATATGTTGCCATTGACTTTCTTCCACCCGGTCCTCGGCCATGCAAAGCAAAAAACTCCACATAACCTAACTCCAACTTTATAATGCGAATGTGTCAGCCCTGCAACGTGCCACCAAGAAGAGTTTTTCTTGCCTAAATTAAATTTCGTATTGGATTTTTTGAGTTTAATAGGGATTGTGATGGAAAAGGAATGGAGGTGTATGGAGAGAAAATTGTAAATTGATGTTTCAATCATGTTACCAGAAAGAAATTGGAAATTTGTATAAGCGTATTCAGCATTTAAGTGATTTATGTCAATATATAATTTGTATCTGATTTATGAATTTTTATTCGCTTCAGTTCAAAATTATTTAACCGTTAGAGGTCTATACAACTGTACACTTACAGATTTTTTGCTAATTGAATTTACAGGTGTCAGTAACTTGGTCATTATTGTACAGGTCGAAAAAAATAGTCATAATTAAAGTGAAATGAAATACATTTATCTAATGAGAATTTCTACCCTTGGTAAGGGAGGTAAAGGTATCGTGCTAATAATCGCATATCGAGATTTTGGTAAATGACCACGTTTTAAGGTCCCTAGAATCCAATTTTAACATTTTCACAATGATGTCTGTGTCCTGTGTGTATGTGTGTGTGTGTGTGTGGATTCTCTTTACGCTCTAACTCAAATACTATCGTTCAGAAAAAATTAAAAACTTGTATTTCTTCCTTACTCTTATATGGAAAGATGCCATTAGATTTTGGAGTAAATCAGATAACCAGAAATGGCATTTTACTGGAAGCTCAAAATAGTTTTTTTGTGCAACCGGCCGCGAAATAGGCATTTCGCAGCCGCAATATAGGCCACGAAATTGAATTTCGCGGCCGTTACCATGACAGCGGCCGCGAAATCCATTTCGCGGCCGCTGTCATGGTAACGGCCGCGAAATTGAGTAAACAACCACTATGACAAGTGTTTTGTTTATCAAATGTCAATTCCATAGCTACCTTGAAAGCCAACTTTCAATTTACAGTGAAACTGTTTAAAATTAATAAAATTTGTAATTACATATTTTTTACGGTTGCACAAAAAATATTATGTACACCTTGTCCGCGAAATCCTTTAGCGTCCTCGAAATTGTCTTGCCTCGGCCGCAAGCGGCCTCGGCGACAATTTTTCTTTCGGTACGCTAAAGAGTGATTTCGCAGCCTTGATATACAAATAACTATTCTTCGAAAAATACCTTTAATGTTATTTTTTCGAGACTTGTTATTATAATTTTTTTTTAATTTTCTACAGGTTTGCATTAATACTTTTTGTATATATTTTATGGATAAATTTATAAAATTATCTATAATTTTAATCCCGGAGCCTACGTTTTAAACACAACTAATACACATGGTTACACAGTTCTCAAATGTTTGTAACTGACAGATATGTGTCATTGTCAACAAATAATAATATTAACGTTTTAAAAAGAAATAGTAAATGGAACAATACTTATATGGGAAAGAACTTAATACAGTTTCCAATATAAATAAATATGTAGAAATATAGGTAAGATAATAAAAACATATAATAAATCATCATAGCATATTACCCATTGCTGGGTGAGCCAATCTACTTTGTATACTGATGTCGGTAATAATGATGACATATTTGTACCGTGCGGGCGTTTACCAGGCGTCACATCACGCGAATTTGGGGAACCGGGTTCGATTTCGACCGACGCCAAATATTTTAGAATTTTAAATGGCACAAAAGCTTCTAAAAGCTTTTAACTCAGCATTAGTGTATGCACTTTTTTATAAATAAAATAATTCACTTTGTCCATATGCAAAATTGCTGAAAAGTCAAAAATATTCCTGGAAAAATCACTTTCATCGCAATCATGATCAATGTTGTTTATTAATTTAATTTTATCTAAGTAGCGATTTTTTACGTCACTACTTAATGCTTTAAAATAAGCTGACATTCTCAAGCACAATTTACAAAAAAACTTGAGGCACAAAATAAATGTTGTTTACACCACACCTCAATGTAAGACAGCAAACTTGATTCCAACTTTTGAATTAGCGCTAAGGAAAACTATGACACAACAGATGGCGCTGTTATCAGGGCGCCCGAACAGCTGATCGCAAGGTTACTGGAAACAGCTGAGTGTCCGAGCACTATACGCGCATATTACAAATTCAATCCCATCTATTACTTTATACTTATAACCTTTTAGCCTTCCTTTCTCTTTCTCCGTCCAATATTTTCCTGATTCTTTAATCCACCCCTTGTGTTTAATACCGGCTGGTGTCTGCGGTTATATACCGTGATTAAATTTGTTTGTTTGGTGTTGGCCGCAAACAAATCGTTAAATATCGATGAGCTAATTGATTGTTCTCGCTCGGCGGCCCGTGCCGAGGTCCGAGGCCGCGCCTAGAAAGGCAAGCAGGAAAGCAACTCCGCAACGCATTAAGGCTGGGCTGGTTGCCGTTGCTGGCAAGGCTAGTCATTAGGGAAACCTGTGAGCATCATCACAACAACGTGATTGAAACCGCGGATTTATGGACAGCGGAGAAATTCAAGTTAAGATTTGTTGTTTACAGATTTAGTTCTTACAGATTTTGTAAATGATTTGATTTTTTACCTCTCGCTAAGAGAGGTATTGGATTCATGCTAAAAATCGCATATCCAGATTTTATTGAATAAGCACGTTTTAAGGTTCCTACAATTTTAACATTTTTACGATGATGTCTGTGTGTGTGTGTGTGTGTGTGTGTGTGTGTGTGTGTGTGCAGATGTATGTGTGTGTGGGATGTTGGAAGGACAATTACTCAAAAACTATAAGACTTTATATTTGTTTAACTACGTATTTCCCAATCGGACATTCATGGGAATTTGGACAGCCGGAGGTAGAAGATTCTTAAAAAAAATCTTCTAAATATTATTTTTTGAATTTATTTCTTGGTAATGTTAATGAAAATTAAAAGCACTATCTGATACATTTATATATTTTATTAAATATTCTATAGATTCAGAGATAAAAGAAATATAATATATAAAATAATCTGTTATAATAAATTTTACAGCCGAAAGAATGCCATGGAAAATAGTTGAAAATTTAAAATGTTTGTAACCGACAGATAAATGTCAGTATCAGAAATTCGGAGACATTACTGAAGACTTTTTCTGGGAAGTACATACATTTTATTTCTTGTATTAATAATTAAATATTTAAAATTATAGGTATATTACATATATCCTGCAAAAATATTGTCAATCCTGACAATGAATTGGAAACATTTCGAAAAATTAGAAGAGGACAAAATTTCTTCATAAAATGAATTTAAAATTAAACAATCTAAATATAAGGAATAGATAAAAGTAGAATTTTTGGTGTAGAGTGTAGGTATACAAGAAATATTAAATACAATAGGGCGCGTGCAGTCATGTGACTTTGTTGGCCTTGACAAGCAGATATGGGGGCCCATGTCAGAATGATAGCTAGTAATTATGTATATAGATGTTAAATATCATAATTTCTCATTCTAAATTTAGTGATTTTCCAATTCCATATCGTTTATTTTCCTCGACAAGTAAATTCCACACTCCTGGTGACAAATTAACTACGTGAATTTAGAAAAATTGACATCTATGTACATAATTATTAATTATCATTCTGAAACGGGCTCCCATATCTGTTTGTCAAGGCCAACAATGTCACATGACTGCTCGCACTCTATACTTATGTAACCAAAAACGTAAGTAGCGAGAGGTATTGTGCTGGCCACAACAGATAATACATAATATCTTTTTTAACTACGTATTTCTCAATCGGATATTACTGGGAAGAGCTGAAAAAGTTTTGGTAATAATTGGACAACCGGAACTAGCAGATTCTTAAAAAAAAATTCTAAATATTATTCTTTGAAAAATTTTGTTCTTGCTAATATTAAAGAAGAGTAAATTCTCTATCTGATACATTTAAATATTTTATTATATCTTCTATACAGTGCTGAAGACTTTTTCTGGGAAGTACATTCATTATATTATTTCTTATTGTATTAATAATTAAATATTTAAAATTATAGGTATATTTCATATACCCTTCAAAAATACTGTCAATCCCGACAATGAATTGGAAACATTTCGAAAAATTAGAAGAGTAGGACAAAATTTCTTCATGAAATGAATTTAAAATTAAAAAAATCTAAATATAAAGAATAGATATACACAGAGTGTAGGTATTAAAAATGTTAAATACGTAGTGTACTACAGATTTGGAAGTTTTGAAGTTATCATTGTAGAAAAGATCGTCACAAGTACACACAGACATCATCGTAAAAATAGCAAAATCGTATTTTATAGATTATAAAACCTGCGTATTTATGATAAATACACTATCATTTTTTTTACTAAAATAATACGTCCTTTATGTACTACTGACTGTATAGGTAAACGTTAAAAAGAAACATTTTTATGAAACAATCAATAGTTTTGCAATAAAGATTACTGTATCGTATTTAGGTCAAACATCTTTATATCTTTACAATCTTCGATTTTTATCTGTCCATCATACTAAAATAAATTCCACAAATTTCTTTTCTTTCATCCAAACGATTACACACAACCATAACCTATAAAGAACATTCGACAGTTCCTGAGCCTGAGCCTCAAAAATAGAAGCTACATGCTACATTTCATAACCTCGAAATAAAAAATAATCTCCAATAAATAACTGTAACAAGACATCGAAAGCCCATCTCGCAATAATTCCCTGGGAGAATTGGCGCGCATAACATGTAAACTGTTATGGTAGATTCTACAGAGCTACGCCTTAACAACGCGGAGGAAACATTCGTGTTTACGTTGCTAAGAGGGACGTTAGTTTCCGTTATGAGCAGATATTTTTTGTGAACGAGCGCAAGTCAACGGTTGTTTGACGAACAACATGAAAAATGCATGACATACAGAAAGATATACACAAGAAAAAATAATATCTACTGTTATTTATGGACGTAATTAAAAAAAAAAAATGCAATAAGATATACTCGTACAAGGAAATACAATAATATTATTAAATTTTTGAGTTTGAATGAAGTTTACGAATCCAGGTTTATAATAATTCGGCCGGTTTACATTTTTAACAAATAAATTATAAAAATTTCTTTCGACTGCAGTAAAAAATTTGAAAGAATTTTATGAACTCAGATTTTTGCTCTGCCCATTCTGATAAATTCAGTAGTGTCGCTTGTTTAGTTTTTATGATGGTACATAAGATACTACTGTTATTTTATTATTATAAAAATATATATGTTACAATAAAAGCATTCAAAAATAAGTCAACTGATAAGTTTATTAGCAAATGTAAAACCAAATATGTGAAAAATAAGATACTGACACAATGTCAGTGTCAGTGACACTGACAGAAAATAACGTTATTCGTACGGCTATGAATCAAGGTAATGTATCTGAATTAATAAATAAATTTACGATACAGCGAAAGTATTATCAACAAAGAGCATCGTTTTAAAGTGGAATGTCCTAACTTAGTCGAAACAATATGAATTTTTGAAAGACAAGAGTGTTATATCCATCCTTATCACACCCGTTTATAGACTTTGCAAAGGAGAGAGATAAATGTGTGCCAATTTGTTAATTCGTTTATGATACAGATGGACATATTAGAATAGTAGGATAAAATTTCTCATAGAACAAAAGAAGAGAAACAATTTCAATTATTTGTGTGTACAACAAATGTGAAATTCGTAACTTATAGGGCGCGAGCAGTCATGTGACTTTGTTGGCCTTGGCAAGCAGACATGAGGATCCGTGTTAGAATGACGGCTAGTAGTTATTTACATAGATGTCGCAATTGTCATATGTTATAATTTTTCATTCAAAATTTCAAAATATTCTGAAGTTCATTTGTCATCCATAGTATGGAATATACTTGTCGAGGAAAATAATCCACATGGATTTGAAAAATCATAATGTATTGAATGAAAACTTGGCACTTATGTATATTATCAGCTGACATTCTGACACGGGCCCCATATCTGCAACAAAGTCACATAACTGCTCGCGCACTATGCAACATAAAATTAAAATGGCGAGAGCTATTGTGCTGGCCACAACAGATTTTTTAATATATTTTCACTGAATTTACAAATCAAAGAGTTATAAAATAATCATCTTTTAGAAATCTTGCGAACACGGTAAATAAAATTGACTTTAATACAACGGAAATATAAAAAACAAATATCATTCTGTAATGAATTCAATTCGTACTATTCTCGTCTTCACCTCAGTATTTGTTCCTTGGCGGATTTCGTCCAACAATCAATCTTCATGAGATTGAGAGGACAGAGGATGTTAGAAAGATGAATAATCGCGCTGATTGAAAAACTACAGCCTGCAGCCGTATGACAAATGATCGGAAATCCACGAATAATAACTGGGATAGTTGAATTTTCAATTACAATTGCAAATGATTTATCGCCCGTGGGTATGTGACGACGGAAGGTCTAATTTGTTTGTTTGTTACAGGGAAAGGAGATTTCAAGCCCTCGGATTTGGACAGGTGAGTGAAATTTTTAATATTCATGCAAGTTTGCAGAGTTTTTTTTTTAAGAAATCTTATCGAGTTTTCAACTCGTCACAAATAGAGTTCAATATGAAATTTTGTAACCAAATTTTTCTACTAAATTTCTTATACTTAATTTTATATTAATACATAGCCTACTACCTACTTTTTATTCTATTATTCGAGTACAGATTAGAAACAATTTATCATAGAAGCAATGAGCAAATATTCCTCATATTATACACAGGGCCATATTATCCAATAAGCTGACTAGGCTAAAGCCTATGGCGCCGTAAAGAAAATAGGCGCCAAACCCGACTTTTTTAATTCAAATTCATTTCACGCATTTGCATATGTATTATCCGGCACTTACATATTACGAATATATATTCAAATAAAGTATTTTTTCCTTATTTCTTATAATGGTAGGTAAAATAAAAATCTGATGTGGACACCACACGACTTCCTTGTAAGATTATTAAACTATACATATTTTTTTAATAATTAAATTACAAAATATTGACAGGCTTAAGCCAAGCCCGAGAAATATTTTGATATAGAACAAAAAATAATTCATTTACTACTATCATTCTTAAATTAACATTAATCTAACCCGGTTCTTTTTAAAGACAGTTTTGATTACAACAAAGAAATATTTGATTACAATAATGAATATGACTAATTTCACAATAAAAATATATTTGTTATTGTACGAATCATAAAATTGCACGTATTTAACGTAATTTGACATGAACATTTTTTTTATTTTTTTGTCCTAATCCATAGCAAGCTTTATTACAAAAACAAAAAAGTATATAATGTGCTAGACGCAGAAATTAATTCTCTAAAACTTTTATTTGAAGCATTTATTTCTAAAATCAAAATAAAATCATTTTATTCAAGAAAAACTGTTAACAACTTCAAGTAATGTACCACTTCTGGTTAGCCTATTTTAACCAAAATCTATTAAGTTAGTTCGATTGACATAAAAGTTTGAAAAGTTTTGGATTATATTTTAAAACAGTTTTTCATTAAAATCTATTATAGGCTTCATGTAAAGTGCCACTTCTGGTAATTGTGTAATAACCAGAAAGAGAGGTGCACAACTAGATGTTATAGGAGTCCTAAATACAAAATTTCAACTTTCTACGGCTTACCGTTTTTGAGTTATGCGAGATACGTACGTACAGACGTCACGACGAAATTAGTCAAAATGGATTCAGGGATGATCAAAATGGATATTTCCGCTGAAATCTGAAAACCGAAATTTTTCGCGATTACAATATCACAATGGCAATGAGCTCATTTGAAACCGTATCGCTTAGCACAACCACTGAGCATTGCTAGTCTAAATCTTAGCATTTCCCTCGCATTTTTACGATAAATTCTAACATGTTTAAAAATAATTAGCAGCAAAAATTCTTTTTGAACTTTTCCAAATGTGAATATTGTTGTTAGAATATATTTACGCCTTCCTGTTGCTAACTGCACACTGCTAAGGAAAAAGATCCTTCGCACATTAAAACAAATAAAATCTTATTTAGAAGTCATCAAACCAATATTGTGTTCCGAGTTTTCATAAATATAATAATAATAATTTCTTCATTGAGATTTTGCCAATCATAGAGCTTCTATAATTCTTGAACAGTTCATATATATTTTATTCCATTTAGTAATAATTCCGGCGTCTCATATCATAAACTATCATGATTCCTCTTTAGCTATAAACTTTTCAATTTTACTCGTACATGTCTAAACTCCTATTCTCTTATCAAAGTCCAACATCTCTGGCTTGGTCCTTCGCCCTGCTATAACTATACCAGTGGCGTAGGGACAGCGTTTCTTTTTACAAATTGGGTCACGCGTTCAACATTGCGGCGCGATAACATCGTGTGATAACGAGATGAAAAGAGATGGTTAAAGTTGTCCTGGGGAAAATTGCATGGAATTTTCGAGGAAATGAAAACTAAATAGCAGGGAACGATTAACTTAAAATTCAATTCGATTTGTTACAAGGGCCATTTTACATGTGCAGGGTGTCTCATTTTCGATGTTTTTTTCAGGTATCTCGGGTAATATTAACGATAGAGCAAAACCGTTTCCACATTCGTCAAACTTTTCGAGAAAAGTTTAATAGTCGCCACAGGAATTTACGATCTATTTTTGTTTTTAAACTACAGCAGACATTAGTTTTTCACTAATTTCGAAAATATCTCATATCTTATTTATTATGATAATCAGAGAAAAATTGTTTTGACAAATTTCGTACCGTTTTTTTTGTGTAGAATAAAATTACTTATTAATCAATAAGTATTTTACGATTTTTATATAAATTTGTTTTATTTCGATTATGAAGTATGGAACCAATATAAGTAGTAATATTTATAAGCCTATTTTATAAAATATTCGCGTAACGAATCGTTATCATAACGAAATCGTTATTATGAAAATCGTTATATCTACTTAACGATAATCAGTATCTTTGTATCCGTATTCTGTAACACATTTTAAAAAATAATAACCTTGGATCAAATTAAGAACTTTATTTCCTAAAATCAAATTATAATTTTAAATGAAATATCTAAAATAATTCAATATTATTCACAAAACTATGCTAGAACTACTACTACCATCTATAGACAAACTGGGAAGCTTGCGCTAGGCGCTAGGATTATTATTTTTTAAATCCCTCAACGTGCCTTAGTGGAATTCGAACCCAGAACCCCGAGCGCACATAACATGAAATATGCGACTTTCCATTCATAAATTTGCTAATAAACTTTCGCGGCTGTAAAATTCGTGACGTCACGACTTGTTACTTACACAAAGACATTCCTTTTGTCACACATTTACGGTCACGTGGTTTCCGTTTGCTGTTGTGAACAACCTAACCAATAATCGTGACACGTGACAGCAGAGTTAAGAGTAAAGGTATGTAAATAAAACATTTATTAAAATAAATATCAAAAGTTGTATGAAATATGTTTTTAATTAACAATATGTTGCTGTCACAAAATCAAACTGACAAGTGATAACCCAAACAATCATAGTTCCAAACAAAACCGGTAGAGAGCTTACTGCCGCATCCGCCAAGCCGTGACGTCAGCGTCCAAATATTTGAAATTAACGACAACTTTTAAAATATCATATCTCTGAATCTAAAGACTTGTAAGCTGTAAGTTGATCCATTCTTTCAAGAAAAAAATAAATTAGAAAATGTGAAATGACCTCATTTTGATAAAACGTTTATGTAATCTAGAATTGTTTACAGAATACCGCTTTAACGATTATCGTTATAATAACGATATAACAATGTATAATATCATAACGAAGCCTACTAAACGATTTTCGTTATTATTATAACGATATAACGTTTTAACGATTCGTTATGTCATAACAATGCTTACAGAATAGACCTATTAGAAACATTATTAAACAAATTATTATACATGACACATATGAATATTTGAATATGTAACACATGATAGGCTTGCTGTTGTTACGGGAATGTTTCCTTACGGCCCTGCGTCTGCGTCTATCCGTCTAGCAAGAGCTTAACGTTCACTTATTTTCAATTAGGCATACTTTTGCCAATGTTAAAATACGCAGCGGACGAGTTTTATTAGCAAAGTTGCACAATTTCACTTTGTACACATTATATTTCCTCTTTGGGGTAAATTTGTACGGCGAAGTTCACAACAACGCTTAAACTTTAATTTAGAACATCTCGCAACGAGTTAATTGTCGGCGCCGCGCCGCGCCGCGCCGAGCCAGGGTAGATCCCCTGCCGGTGTATGTGGAAACCACATTTACATTACATACGTACATGCGCTCGCTGTCATTTGCGAGAATTTTGGCAAAGTTGGCCGTGCAAACAAGTGAGTAAAAGTTAATAGTTATTACGTGACATTAACGCTCACTTGCAGATACACCGGAGACCACATACTGCATGCTTCCAGTGGACTGGTGGACACCGCAGCACTACTGGTTGCATTCTAACTAATTGATATCTATGCTTGAATACCAATTACTGTCCACAATACAATAGATACGAACAGTTTGCCAAGAGAATTAAAGTTGTCGTTTCAATTAGTTTATTCAACTGAAATTAGGTGGAGACGTCTGCTATTGAATTTTAAACTACTGACAGACAAATATTTAATTGATATATGGTTAGTATTCTTCACGTAAAAATGTCATTGTGCAATAATTTTTTGTTTTTATAAATACATAACTCAATTCGCTCAATAATCTCTGCTGACACCGATCAGGAAACTATCTTTTCTTACAACCAAATTTCTTCGTAGAATGAATATAAAAAAAATCTGATGTGGACACCACACGACTTCCTTGTACGATTATTAAACTATACATATTATTTTAATAACTAAATTACAAAATATTAATTTTAACTTCAAAACAGTAAGATATATAGCGACCATAATCTAACCCGGTTCTTTTTAAAAAGAGTTTTGATTACAACAAAGAAATATTTGATTACAACAATGAATATGACTAATTTCACAATAAAAATATAATATTTGTTATTGTACGAATCATAAAATTGCACGTATTTAACGTAATTTGACATGAACATTTTTTTTTTTTTGTCTTAATCCATAGCAAGCTTTATTACAAAAACAAAAATGTATATAATTTTTAAATTTACATATCTCGCTTATACAAAGGGCTAATTTAATAATACTTGATGTGCTAGACGCAGAAATTAATTCCCTAAACTTTTATTTGAAGCATTTATTTCTAAAATCAAAATAAAATCATTTTATTCAAGAAAAACTGTTAACAACTTCAAGTAATGTACCACTTCCGGTTAGCCTATTTTAACCAAAATCTATTATGTTATTTAGATTGACATAAAAGTCTTGTATACCAAATTTGAAAACTTTTGGATTATATTTTAAAACAGTTTTTCATTAAAATCTATTATAGGCTTCATGTAAAGTGCCACTTCTGGAAATTGTGTAATAACCAGAAAGGGAGGTGCACAACTAGATGTTATAGGAGTCCTAAATATAAAATTTGAACTTTCTACGGCTTACGGTTTTTGAGTTATGCGAGATACGTACGTACGAACGTCACGACGAAATTAGTCAAAATGGATTCAGGGATGATCAAAATGGATATTTCCGCTGAAATATGAAAACCGATTTTTTTCGCGATTACAATACTTCCTTTACTTACGTACAAGGAAGTAATAAAAAATCTAAATATAAAGAATAAATATAAGTAGGTCTATAATTGCCCTTACTTTTGACGAAAAAGAAGAAAATGAAGAAAATCTAGGAAAATTTACAAAACGATACTGTTTTGTACTTTCTGTGATAATCTATGATGTATATTTTACGTTTATGTCATAAGCAGATACTTTTGTTCAATAATGTATGTAATAATTTGTCATGTCTAGGCTGATTTTGACTACATTTTGATTTAACTAAAAGACAAGTATCAAAAAATCAAAAACATGTCAGATGTCAATCACGTACTAGCATATGTTTACTTCCACTCAGCTGATTGTGCTATGAAAATCAACGTGATGTGCACGTACTCTTTAAACGCAACTTTCCACTCCCCGCTGCATGCAAATACTACGCAGTCACTATGATACAATATTTTTTCCTCGATATTTTTCAATAGAAACAATACTATACTGTACCGTGGTCGTATCGCTAATATAAATCAGTGAATATCAATGTATCGTCATCGTACGGTCATCGTACCGAGAATGTAGATGTAAATGGGTCCATTAAAATACATTGGAGCAAGAAGTACCGTACCGTCATTGTACTGCTAATGTAAATCAAGCCTTATTGTTCTACAGGAACCAGTCCCAATTACAGAGCAAATACAGTACAAAAATAATTTGATTTAAAAATCAATTTAAAGTAAGAGTAAGTATGTTGCATGAAGTCATATCACATACTCGTATATCATTGTACTGAGATATTTTATTATACATATTACACATGACAGTGACAGGAGCTTTTGCAGATAAGCTTGTTTTTGTCAATGATACATAAAATAAGTCTTGATTTCGCGATGCTGGCAGAGATAGATGTTGGGGAAGACACGGAAATATACGGTAAGGAATGCAAGAATTAGGGAAATTACTGTAGTGTAAAAAGTTTCTAGAAAGATACAAGATACACGATTACATTGCTTTGAACTTGTCATATGTCATGAGGAGAGGTGAAAAATATATTGGAAGAAGAATGAATAGCTTAGTAATAGAAGGTTGAAGAAACAGAGGAAAACCTAAGATAATATGGAAGGACTGTATTGCGGAAGACTTGACAGAAAAGGAACTGAATGAGGATGACACGCAAAACAGAAATGAGTGGAAGAAGAAAATAAAAAATAGAGGCCCGTAACGAATGGGAATAGCTAAAGAAGAAAAAGAAGTCAGTGTCAAATCCAATTTGCATAGTTTGTTTATAAAATAATTTTACTGGATATTTAGAATCTTTTGCAAGAAAATTTATGTATGGAATTTATACATAATACACAGGATTGACGGAAGGTATTGTGCTGGCCACATCAGATTTTTTTACTTGTAACAGTTTCGGGTTCCTTCCATTTTTTACGTTTGTGTATGAAAAGTTTAATTACAGAATAACATTGTGTTTTTTAAGTTGATTGTGATAACTTAAATTAAACACCAATAGAAATGTACTAATTGCAAGATTGTTAAAATGAAATACATAATACATATACTATAATCTGCCCCCTTTTTAATCTCATATTACCACTACTACTAAAGTTTGTCCTCGAAATCTGGCAGCCTTATCTCATTACCAACTCTTGTAATAATCCCCAAGCCGGTAAACCCCATAAAGCTGACCTCAGTCCGCTGTAAAATGAATAATGCCCGTGGGAACTCGAGTCCGTGGCCTCACTGCCCCGTAGACACGCCACTGGTCACCCACTAGATGCTAGACAGTGCCTAAGCGGCTTAAAACAACACATACAATCCCCCCCCCCCAAAACTAATTTCTATGACAATCAAGTTGCGTAAAGTTTAGATTTAGAATATGAAAAAGGGTATATGACCTTGGTTAAATTTAGAGGAAATATTAATATAGAGTTTAGAATAACAGATCCGTATTTTTTTTTAATTTGTTAAATATTAATACAATGCGAAATAAACGGTAATAAAACATCTGTGACGTCACCTGTGTGACATAGTAAGGAACGAGAGCGAAAGAAATAGGTCTGCACTTGTACGTATCTCTTTCACCAAATATGGATTTCTTTGAGGTCCCAAAATAAGCATTTAAGGTAGTTATATCGTGAAACCATTTTACCCAGAATTAATTGAAATTTTAAGTACATCTCTACTGAAGTATAATCCACCTGCTCTTCTAATTTAACAATTGACACGCGGTAGCTGAAATATTTGCAATTAAATTTGGCATTTTTAACACGTGAAGAATAGGAAATGGCAAAATAAACGTAACATTTTAAATTATAACTTTTACATCCAGACCGATATTTAATTGAAAACCTAATATGTTATAGAAAACTAATTAACGGATTTTATATAAAAAAAATTATTGCCCCCAGAAAGTTATAATCTGAAGATACCATAAATAGGTATAATTATACTTGGCTATAGCTCAAAAACGGTTTATTTCAATCTTTCAAAATTAAGGCTATTTTTCAACATAATCACCCCCCACAGTTATGCACTTGTCCCATCTTTCTTGCAGCTTCCTAATTCCCTTGGCGAAGAATTCTTTCGATTTACCCCGAAGCCACTTTTGCACCGCTTCCTTAACTTCCTCATTGTTAGCAAATCTTTTTCCACGTAGGGCGTCTTTGAGTGGTCCAAACAGGTAAAAATCAGATGGGGCGAGGTCGGGACTGTAGGCAGGATGAGGTAAGATCTCCCAACCCAATTCTTGAAGCTTATCACGGGTCAGCTGGGCTGTATGTGCTGAAGAATGACTCCTTTTGACAAGAGTCCACGGCGTTTGCTCCTGATAGCTGGTCTAACTTTGTGTTCTAGCATCTCAGAGTAGTATTGGCTATTGAATAAGTCCGTCAATCCTCGATTCCAACGAGGGACCAGAAACTTCCACTGGACGTCCACATCGGGGTTCATCACCTACACTTGTTCGGCCACTTTTAAACCGATCAACCCACTTGTAAAAATTCGCACGGTTCATACAACTTTTACCGTACTGTATTAACATTCTAGAAAAAATTTCACTTGGTTTTACACCTTCTGCGACTAAAAATCTAATGACTGAGCGCTGCTCTTCTAAGGTGCAATCTTCTAGTGGACTTGCCATGGTGAACTGAAAATTTTGAGGTTATGTTGACATAAAATGATGAAACAGCTGATCAGAGCATATCCCAAGGTTGCCAACTAACACCCCTGAAAAGATTGTACACATTCATTGAATAGTTTTAAAATTATAGAATTTGTCTCTTTACTTATTGAATGACCCTCGTAATTTTTAGTTGTGGAATGTGTAGTTTCCAAAATAGTGTTGAAAGTGTTGGAGAAACATATTATCAAATATGAATTTTGGTTTCACTTCAATTTAAATAATAATGTTTCTACAGCATATTTTGTTTGAAAAATACCTATCCCTTGAAAAAATAATTGATTATAACAAAAAAATCCTGTGTTATTTTATGTTTGAGCATGGCATATCCCCATAATTTTGCTCTTCTATACGTAGATGTAAATTTTAAACCAATAATTCTCCTGCATTCGCTAGCATTGTAACCAGCGGCAATATTTTTTATATTATGAAGTGTTGTTTTTCCCTACGGGTTCAGATATTTTTTCAGTGTCGTTTGTTTTGATTAGTAACAAAGTTATTATTTATTTTCCGCTCGACAGATGTCGTGTAACTGCGCCGTACGCCATGTTCATGCAAACACGAAGCGATGGTCGGTTTTATTTTCACGGACGTAACTTTGATTTCATGTGACATTCACTTGACACATGATTAATGAATTTTTATATCATCATTATAACAATACCTATTATTTTATTCAGGACCTGTTTATATTTTAATTGTATAACATATGTTTAAGGGAAGTATATTGAATCTACTTATTATTACAACAATTAACATAGCTTAAGCTTTAACATTCATATTTAATAAAGAGTTAGTGGCCCTTTTACTTATATAAGACGAAGTTTAATTCTGCCTTGCCCCATAAGTTTTTGGCGGGTTTTAAAATGTATTATTATTATTATTATTATTAATTGTACATTTATATATTATGTATTTTCAGTTTTATAAATTATAAAATATTTGCTAATTATTTATTCATGTATACATATATTCCCGTTTTTAGTAAAATTAATTATAGTAATTATTTTAAAGTTCAATTAATTTTTGAGAAAAAAAATATTCCTTATCAAAAATGAATTATTTATATATTAGCAAAGCATATGGTCGTAGAAAAAGTATAGTGTGCCATTCGTGTAGAAGCACCTAATGCAGTTTCAAGTAACCGTGCGTGCGTGTGTGTGTGTGTGTGTGTGTGTGTGTGTGTGTGTGTGTGTTTATGTGTGTAAGTGAGTCGGTTGGAAGGACGATTTCTCTAAAACTATAATACTTAGTATCTGTTTAACTACGTATTTCTCAATCGGACATTACTGGGAAGAGCTGAATAGGTTTTGGTAATAATTGCACAACCGAAAGTAGCTGATTCTTAAAAAAATCTTCTAAATATTATTTTTTGAAAATTTTTTTTTTGCTTGTTTTACAGAAGAGTAAATAATAATAATAATAATAATAATAATAATAATAATCTTTATTGACTATAAGCCAAATTCTCTATCTGATCCATATAAATATTTTATTATATCTTTTATAGATTTAGAAATAACGAAATACAAGGTATGTAATAATAATCTTGTAATAAAACTCACAGCTCAAATAATGTCATGGAAACCAATTGAAAAATAAAAAACTGAAGATTTTTTCTGGGTAATACATATATTATATTATTTCTTAATTTTATTGATAGTTAAATATTTAAAAGTATAGGTATACCCTTCAAAAATACTGTCAATCCCGACAATGAATTGGAAACATTTCGAAAAATTAAAATAGGACAAAATTTCTTTATAGAATGAATTAAAAATTCTAAATATAAAGAATAGATGTAAGTAGAATTTTTGGTGTAGAGTGTAAGTATACAAGAAATATTAAATACAATAGGGCGCGAGCAGTCATGTCACTTTGTTAGCCTTGACAAGCAGATATGGAAGCCTGTGTCAGAATAATAGCTAGTAATTATGTACATAGTTGTCAAATATCATAATTTTTCATTCTAAATTTAGTGATTTTCCAATTACATGTGATTTACACTCCTGGTGACAAATTAACTACGTGCGAGTTTAGAAAATTTTGAATGATATATTCTGACATTTGACATCTATGTACATAATTACTAATTGTCATTCTGACACGGGCCCCCATATCTGCTTGTCACCAAAAACGGAAGTGGCGAGAGGTATTGTGCTGGCCACAACAGATTTTTTTTCTTTTTCAAAAACGCAGTTAAGTATCATTTATTGACATATAATGTTTATAAATTTTAAAGAATGTGTTATTCTCTATACGATGTGATTGTATTTTATACTTTATATTCATACATACATAAAAACCGCGCAAATCTCTCCAACCTCTGTAATATGTATATAAGCATGAGTTTATTTTTATCCTTCTAATAAAATTAAAAGAATTCAAGCAACGAAACTATTGTTCTAAAATCTAACATTCAATTACATCTGATAGTTTTAATGGTCTTACATTAAAATAAATGCAACTGTTTCATGAGGATGGCCATAACCATTAAGCAGGGCTACCAACAAACAAAACGAAAATCCACTAGAGCACGGCACTCATCAACGAACGAACGAACGAAGGAAAAACCGCCACACATGAGATCGTAGTCCGTTGGGCAATTATGCTATTGTTCTCAACGTAAACTTAACAAAAACATGCGATTATACCCCTTATTGTTTCCTGCATTCGCTGAATTATTTGCTGACTTGACTGATGAAAAGTTTTTCATTATGTTTTCCTAGTTGATGGATCATACAAACCAAAGAGAAAACGAAATAAGCTAATGGAAAATGCAGTTTTTATCATGTAACTTTAATAAAGCGCATGAATAAATGTATGAAAGAAAAATATGATATGATATGAATTCATTCCCAACATTAACTTAATAGAGCAAATAAAATTAATGTTGCTTAATTTGCAGATAATCATATAACAGAACTACCTTATATCTTACACAAAAAATCTGATGTGGCCAGCACATTACCTTCCGTCAATCCTGTGTATTATGTACAAATTCCATACATAAATTTTCTTGCCATAGATCCTATATTTCCAATAAAGTTATTTCATAACAAACTATACAAATTGCACTTGACACTGACATCTTCTTCTTCTTTAGCTTTTCTCATTCGTTAGGGGTCGCTTATTTTATTTTCTTCTTCCACTCATTTCTGTTTTGCGCGTGTCGTCCTCATTCAGTTCCTTTTCTCTCAAATCTTCCGCAATACTGTCCTTTCATCTTAGCTTTGGTCTTCCTCAGTTTCTTCTACCTTCTATTACTAAGCTATTCATATTTCTTCCATTATATTCTTCATCGTTCCTCATGATATGTTCATACGTAATATAACAAGTGATATCATTATCATCGATGATATTCTCGAGTGAAACCGAGCTGCAGATTTCACGAGTCCGAAGGACGAGTTGAAATGTGCTGCTCCGGTTTCACGAGCAATATCTTCGATTATTAATCATATCACGAGCTTATATTTAATGAGAGAATATAATGAATTTTTGCAATCTAACCTAACCTAACTTTTGATATACATATTCATATTGTATTAAAACATGGTACTTACGTGTTTTATTTAATATTTCGGAGTTTGAATTATTGTTATTATTTATTTTTATACTCAAAATTAACTGTCAATGTCATAAATAAAGAAAACAAATCCCTTAGTAACGACTATAAATACGGTGTTTATTTCCTTGTTTTTTTATCATCGCTGTGATAAATGCGTAGCTAGGGAGATTCTGAATGTTGATTGGCGGAAAACATGTCACGTGACTAAGGAATTATATTCTCAAACCAATGTAATCGTCTCTCTTGTATCTTACTAGAAAATTTATCAGCCGAGCCATTTTCCTAACCTTTCATTCCTTACTTTATCTCTCCGTGTCTTCCCCATCATCTATCTCCATATCCTAGTCTCTGCCACATTCATTTTCTTTTCATTGTTACTGATCTATCAATTTTAATTATCTGAATATATTAGCAGTTTCCATGGTTAGCATAGCTGGCTGTTTTATGAAATTTAAATATAAAATAAATAAATATATCATCACGACATATTACCCATTGCTGGATGTGCCAATCTGCTTTGTACACATATATCTTCTTCTTCTTCGGCTTAAATAACCCTGAATAGAGTCTTAGCCTCCTCAACTTTTCGCCTCCACTTTGGGCGGTCAGCTGCTTCTCTCCTCCAGTTGGTTAATTTCAATTTTTGTAAATCTTTGAAGATATTTATTATCAATGTATCTTTTTCTTGGTCTTCCCTGTGGTCTCCTCGTTCTGTTAAAAATCCTGCTAACTGGGTCGTTTTGCGACATTCTAGCGACATGGCCGACACATATATCGGTAATGATGAAATATTTGTACCGTGCGGGTGCTTACCAGGCCTCACCTCACGGGAAATCATTGCTGACGTGGAGAGTGCACCACAGGGGTCAATTTTGTGCCATTAAAATAAATGAAATTTAATATCTTTATAATTCTTTAACTCTACGAGTATATCTATTCAATATGAAGTATAAAATGCAGCCAAATCGTATAGAGAATAACATGTTTTTTTAAAATTTATAAACATTATATGTTAATAAATGATATTTAACTGCGTTTTTTCAAGAAAAACTGTTAAAAGTTGCAAATGAGGGTGCTTCCAGTGGACCAATTACAACCAAAATCTAATCACGTCTGCATATGCATCTAAACTCGAGCAATACGAAAAAAATATAATTTTTGGAATCGTGGTATTGGAGTTATGAGATCCGAAACGATTGTCACATACAGACATCACATAAAAATAGTACATTCGTATTGTAGGGACCCCAAAACGTGCTTATTCATTAGAAACTTACTATCGAATTTTTTGACCAAAGACAATACCTACCTTCCTTACCTAAAGATGACGGTAGGTAACAAAAGGATACAAATTATAAAATGGCGATTGCACTTTCACCGGACTTGAAAACAGGAAAACATTAAAATTGGCAGTATATCCTAAAATGGAAAAGGCTAGTTATAACTGGTTTTTAAAACAAGAAAACAACATGCAGATCTTTAAGACATACGATCTAAAAATTAATATTTTGATGTTTAACTTTAGCCATATTCTTGCGCTGGGTTGGATCAGATCCAACTGATCGTATGGATTAGATCAGATCAGGTCACGTGGATGCAGATGAATTTATTCGACAGAACAAAAGTATCTTTCAAAATCAGTCGGAAAAATTAATTTCAATTTTCTATATTTACCATTGTTTATTCTTGTTTAAATTTCTTTTAGAACTATTAAAAAAAATCTTTCAGAACTCATTATTCGATTAAAATTATACAACCTTTTTAGTTTAAGTTCTGTTTATTGTTATAAAACCGACTTTTCGGCAGCACGAACTGCTGCCTTCTTCAGGTAACCTTAAATATAACCTCTTGTCCTTATTGACAAAATATGGCATTCTTCCGCCGCTTCCGCCATTTTTGAATCTTAAGTGATATGATCTTTCTAATCCAAGTTTTTGTTGGAGTAGATTGCACTGATCTAGATTACTTAGTCTTCGGGTGGGGATACTGATCAGAATTCGAAAGAAAATGTAATTTACTGATCCATGTAACATGGATCCAACGCAGCGAAAGAATAAGGCTTTTTATTATAGTAATTACAACTAATAAATACGATATTGTGACATGGCCCTGCATTAATTAGTTCACTGTATAGAGGCTGTACTGTATTACCATTTTACAATTAATAATATACTCTGAAATAGCTAAAAAATAAATCTCCTTCGTGGCGTATTGTTTCGCATTTTAAGTTACAAAAAATAAATATTCCGCTCATGACATAATTTAGCCAAATTCTGTTATCTGCTTCCTTCTCCGGTCGGAGAATTACAGTTCCTTGGTGATTTCCCAAATCCTGCGCTTGTCGTTTTCATACACACATCAACGTCCGTGTTCTGCACACGGAACCACTATTAAAAACCGATTTAGTTAAGAGACATATCATATATCCATCTCAGTTCATTGAGTCCCAAGTACAACCTCACTCAAAGCATAGCAGAGGACATTGTGTAGCACAGCAGTTTTCGGGTAAATGTGCCGGAAATTCATACCACTCCATACACGCGACAGTGGCGCCACACATAAGGACACTTTTGGAAATTACTTCAATTTGAAATATATTAAGGACAAGGACAAGCGAACCAACATAGGTAATTCTTTACAGAAGAATCGTTGTTTTTAATTTTAGTAATTGATTATTAGAGACAATTCATAATTAAAATGGCATATTCTAGCACGCTCATTGATGCTAGAAGGAGCTTCATTCTACAAGAATTCACTATAAATTATCAGATTATGAAAATAATAATTTTTACGTTAATTAGAGCAAATTAAATTTGTGGTGACACATTGGGCTCGCGCGGCCTCCTGCTTTGAAAATTGTCCAAAACGGCCGTGTGAGACCACCGTATCACCACCCCATTTCATGTCTGAACATGTTCGAATGCGGCCTCCTGCTTTGAAAATTGTCCAAAACGGCCGTGTGAGACCACCGTGTCACCACACCATTTCATGTCTGAACATGTTCGAATGCGGCATCTATTTACTCGTAGTTGCACGGTTTACGCGAAACTTGTTAGTATTCGTATCTCTTTAAATATGAACAATTATATATATATATAAATTACTATCCCTGAATATATGGCCCCATGAAGCCACATTGGTCTCGCAAATTCCGTAAAGCCCGATCCAGACGACATGGCAAATGTGAACCAATGTTTACATTTGTATAGTTGGCCATGTCGTGTGTACGGGTAATCAATGAACCAACCATGACCAACCATCACAAATTTTGGCATTGGTCGACGTTCGCTTCAGAGGCGGTAAACTGTACACACATCAAAGGAATAACCAACGTTGGCTAATACATTGGCAACTCTATCCAGACGACTGGAACGAACTTGTCTTCTAAAGTATTATTTTCATTGCATTTTGCATTCATTCAGTGGTGCAACAAGCAACAAGTCATCATGTCTGTGGGTCAAAGTGAATGGTCTAATGATTTAATCTTTGATTTCATTGCACTGTATGAAAAATATCAACTTTTATGGGATCCAAAAGATCCTTCTTCTTTTATTAATGGAAACCATCCACCATCGTCTTTTACATTTTTTTAATAATAAATTTGCTGCAGAGCAAATTACAACAACTGCAGCACTTGCAACAACAGCGACTTCCTCGTCACTTTGCATTTTGGCAAATGCTGGAAGTGATGTTCGCCTAAATTTCAAAAACTACAATAGATATATCGTGTGGATGCTACTCATTGGCAAATGTTCATATTTGCCAATCTATAACCAACATTGGTTCATATTACATGCGCCAAAATATGCCAATTATTTGTCATGCCGTCTAGATCGGGCTTAAGCTAAACACGGTTTCTAACACGTCAGGCAACACCCTACTCTCTCCCATAAGTTTTAATGCTATTGACAACTGACAAGCTGCGACATGACATCTGGTGGGAAAAATATGAACTTTCCGATTTGGTACTATATTGTGACTGTATGCTTGAGTTACATGTGGTTTGATCATTTGATGTGAATAAAAATGGGAAAAAGTCGTACAAATTGTTGTATATTCTGACGTCACTCTCAAGATCTGGTCGAGACACAGGTATTGGGTTTTATAATTTTCCGAAACATGGCCAAAATAAAGTTAAAATTACGACAAGAGCAAGTGTTGAAATGGATATGGATCGACGAAAAGCATGGGAATATGCAATTCGTAGTACAAAACAAATAACAAAACATATGAAAGTTTGTTCTCGTCATTTTAAATCGGATAATTACATATTTCGTGGTCTTTATCTAGCTTTACACGTGCAATCTGCACTAATAATTTTTAAATATTCTCCAAATGTATTTTGATTTCATGTTGTTTTGCAGAAATTGCACTGGTTCGCAGACAAAGTGCAAATATTAACCACATTATACCGTCATTTTTTAATACTCCACATAATATTATGTGGTTAGCGTTTATAATTCGCTCACCTGCGATCATCAATTTCGATTGATTAAATACATATAAAATTATAAATACATTTTAACATATCTTCTATAATACATTTAGAAGTAGCTGTTGCTTCCAGAAATCTAAAATGTTCTGTGGTACCAAACCCCATTTTAAGTGAAAAAAAATTGTTTTTGTTGTTTGTTTTCATATGTCACAACACTGCGAGTACCAATTCAGAAGCAGCTGATCGGCCCGATGGTGCTGCCGCCATCGGACATGTCAGTTCTCAATAACTAGTGCGGTACCAAGCAGCCGAACATGTAGTTTGGCATTGGGCGCATTCAGCAGACATGTGGTCGCTGAACATGTTCATTATTTTTCTGCTAAATGCGCTGGTCACTAGAGACCGGTCACTGAACGGTCACCTACCAGCTGACCGTAAAAATAGTACGGTCAGATGTTTCTGGTCAGTTGTTTACGCGCGTTAATGCGAATATTATTTTCTTAATATGGTTTACAAAAAAGATTATATTGTCGATAATTTTATATATACTGTATCTGCGCACAAATGAACAATTTACAATACAAGAAAAATTTAAGAATTTGATAAGTTGTACTTATTTAACTTTTCAATCAATTTATTTACATATTAATAGCTGTTCGTACAATTGATAACAAAAATAATAAAATTAAGGTTATAACTTTTTGATAATTCATCCATGTGAATCAGATTGAAACTAAAACTGCATTCAGCAGAAACCTCGGTCAGGTGTTCAGCGACCACAGAAGTCTGCTGAATGCGCCCATTGTGGCTGCGTTCGGTTTTACGCTCTGAGCGGTCTGAGCGTTCGATGCCGTACGGTAATTACATCTGAGCGATTTTTTTGCTCAGCTCTAGGTTCGGTTATTAGCTCACAGAGCGTACAGAGTCCGATCTGTTCGCTTGTTCTGTAACCATGGTGCATGTTGAGTAGTTGTCTGCCGCATGCGTATTTAAGTGCAAATTTAAAATATTTGTCGCCGGCAATGCAAACAGTGTCTATTCTATGAATGAATGTTGTCGTTTTTGTATATCAATTAAAAATGTTTGAAATTAGTAATTTTAGGAAACATTTTTCTACATAATTTTCAGCTTTCAGTTGTCCATAATGATTTCTAGTTCTTAGTTTCTTCACTCGTGTTGTAATATACTATTTCTGACGAATGGTTTTTGTTTGTACCAAACATTCGTACGCGTCATACGGTGCATAATATTTGCTTCAAGTGCAAAAATATCAAATATTTTTTTGTATAAAATTAATGAATACGAGTATATTATTTTAATTATTTTTCCATTTATACTACTATATCACTGATTCTCGTGTTCATCCTATGTATATATAAACGTTTCGCTCCTCATTAATTATTCATTGTATTTCAAAACTTTCTATTCCCTCCACAAAATCTTTCTTCCTCTGTCACTGTTCGTTTCACTCACGTCGTTATCGGCAAACATAACTGCAGAGTGTGGAAGTGAACAGAACAGTTTAACGTACTTCACTTCAGGCACGATGCTGAGAATAAACATAGGTTATGTATTCCTACCCCGTGACTCAATCGACTTGCAACGGTTATAGCCCGATTATGTTTATTGGATTTGCAGACAAATGACACTCAAAACTTTCCATACTCCAGAAATATGTTACGGGAAGGAAACTGTAATTTCAAATGCAATCAATGAACTGGAATTTTCAATTACGTGTAAGGAAACTGCAAAGAATTTTCTAATTTCAATAAAAGCATACAGGAAGTACAAAATGGTGGAAGCTCCATATACGAGTATAATGGAAACCTCCACCATAATAATAAATTGGAAAATTGGTTATTTATTTTAAAACTAGATCTTAAAACTGTATGGTAGGGACTATCAAAGTTTAATGTATATGTATATAGGTACCCTAGTTTTTTTTAGGGTACCTCTATATACAGAATATGGCCATGACGTGGCTCACGTTTCGTCCGCCATTTGCGGGCCACTGTCATATTCGTTGTTGTTGCGCAAATTATTATGTATTTTCGTGGCTATTTGTTTTATTTTAATGCAAAACACATTTAAATATACTTCTAATATTTATTTAAAGTGTAAGTAATACTTTTATTTATTTGTGTATTTTCTTGAGATACTGACTATGATGACTGGCAATATTGTAAGCACATAAAAATTACCAATATTAAGCACAAATATCTAAATTTTTAAAAGGTAAGCTTAAAATATATACTTACTTATTATGCAAATAATAACTACAGTTATTAAATTTGATGTGATAATAACCTATATCCTATGCTCTACATAACCTATAAATCTATGTCATAATAATAATTGTGTATCTCTTAAATAACTGATTTTTTTATTACCTTTATAGATTCATAGTGTGATTATTTAATATTCCTGTATAATATAAAATCACATTTCTTACAAATAAATAGGGAAATGAATTATCAGTATGTTTGACATTGGCTCGCTTATGGCGGCGATCTTGCCCCATGGCCATACCCTGTATATAAAGGTATCCTAGTATTTTTAAGATCGCAGCGCTGGGGTGGCAAGTTTTGAACTACAAGTCGAACGAGATATGACGTTAACCTACTGTCAAATGAGCAAACACATAATTTATAGAATTGTATATTTTTCATAGTACTGTATTATATTTAATTTTCTTTTTGTATTATTTTATAGTAGGTTTTATATTATCCATTAAGGGTAAATTAATGTAAATTCCAAGTACACTTTTATAAAACTTTAACTTAAATTGTATAACCACTTATTTTTACCTTCCGTCACCTATAGGTAAGGAAGGTATTGTCTTTGGTCAAAAAATTCGGTGGTGAGTTTTCATTGAATAAGCACGTTTTAGAGTCTTTACAATACGATTTTACTATTTTTACGATGATGTCTGTATGTGTGTGTGTGTGTGTGTGTGTGTGTGTGTGTGTTCGTATGTGCGTGTGTGTGTGTATGTGTGTATGTGTGTGTGTGTGTGTGTGTGTGTGTGTGTGTGTGTATGTGACCGCTTTTTCGTGCACGATATCTCCAATACTAGAATTCCAAAAATTACAATTCTTGCGTATTCCTCTTCCTTACAACCATATGCAGACATGTTTAGATTTTGGTTATAATTGGTCAACCGGAAGTACCCTCATTTGAAGATTTTAACAGTTTTTCTTGAAAAACTCAGTTAAATGTTATTATAACTTAAAGAATATATTATTGTCTATTCGATTTGATTGCATTTTATATTTGATATTCAACAGATATAGAGTTAAAGAATAATAAAGATAAAAAATTCGTATAAATTTCATAATTCAGCCAGCTATGCTAACATAACCATGGAAACTGCTAATATATTCAGGTAATTTAAATTGACAGATGTCAGTATCAATTAAAAGCAAATAATTGAATGAAAAAATAAGGGAAGTAATTCTAGTGTTAGAAGTTTTGAGATATAATAGAGACGATTACATTGGTTTGAACATGTCATGAGGAGAGATGAATAAATTAATAGAAGGTGGAAGAAACATAGGAAGACCAAATATAAGATGAAAAGACTGTATTGCAGAAGACTTGAGAGAAAAGGAACTGAATGAGGACGACACGCAAAACAAAAATTAGTGAAAGAAGAAAATAAAAAATAGCGACCCCCTAACGAATGGGAAAACTAAAGAAGAAGAAGATGTCAGTGTCAAGTGCAATTTGAATAGTTTGTTTATGAAATAACTTTACTGGAAATATAGGATCTTTTGCAAAAAAAAATATGTATAAATAAATAAATGACTTTGCTGCCTTTGGCAAGCAGATATGGGGACCCGTGTCAAAATGACAGCAATTATTTATGTCCATAACTGACAAGTGTCATAATTTTTCATTCAAAATTTCATGATTTTCTTATTTCATGTGGTTTGTTTGTTATCAGTAGTATGGAATTCAGTTGCCGAGAAAGGGAATCATAAAATACCAAAAAATTAGAATCTTTTGCAACAAAATTTATGTATGGAATTTGTACATAATACACAAGATTGACGGAAGGTATTGTGCTGGCCACATCAGATTTTTTGTATTATTTTATAGTAGGTTTTATATTATCCATTAAGGGTAAATTAATGTAAATTCCAAGTACACTTTTATAAAACTTCAACTTAAATTATATAACCACTTCTTTTTAAGATGATATCTTCAAAAAAAAAATTAAAATAGCCAAATTACATGATTATATTTCTTATTCACTTGTGAACATTAGTATAGGATGTATTCGTGGAAGTGAAGATAACTTAAATGACATTTTTGTGAACATTTATAAAACTAACCTCGTTTTGAAACAAAGTTTTCTTTGAAATATAATGAATTAATCTTCAAAGTATACAAGACTGATATATTAATTTATAATTTTCTGATCCACGCACTGTATTATTATCTTTTTACCTCTCGCTAAGAGAGGTATTGGATTCATGCTAAAAATCGCATATCCAGATTTTATTGAATAAGCACGTTTTAAGGTCCCTACAATCCGATTTTAACATTTTTACGATGATGTCTGTGTGTGTGTGTGTGTGTGTGTGTGTGTGTGTGTGTGTGTGTGGATGTGTGTGTGTGGGATGTTGGAAGGACGGTTACTCAAAAACTATAAGACTTAAAATTTGTTTAACAACGTATTTCCCAATCGGACATTCATGGGAAGATCTGAAAAGGTTTTGGTAACAATTGGACAACCGGAAGTAGAAGATTCTTGAAAAAAAACTTCTAAATATTATTTTTTGAAAATTTTTCTTGATAATATTAAAGAAAAATAAATTCTCTTTCTGATACATTTAAATATTTTTATACATATTTTATAGATTTAGAGATAAAAGGAATATAATATATAAAATAATGTTGTAATTAATTTTACAACCGAAAGGATGCCATGAAAAATAGTTGCAAATTTAAATTATTTGTAACTGACAGAAAAATGTCAGTGTCAGAAATAATGAGTAATGAAAGAAAAATGTATTTGGAGAATCCCTTAATTCTTGATCTGTGACTATTATGGAGATGACAAGTCTAGGTTGAAGGACTTAAATTTGTTTCAAACATTATGGGACAATGTACACCAGTACTGTAGACTAGAGTAACTTTGAATTGCGAAAATCTATCAAATTCTTTTCAAGTAAGTTGTAAATATTGACAAAATTACACATCGATATAAGAATAATCGGAGTGCAATCTATCCGTCACTTTATTAAAGGGAATTAAGGTTATTTAGATATAACAAGTATGAAAAAATAAAATGTAAAAGAAGATATATAAGAATAGATGCACAATCCAGATATATACATTTTAGACCGCCCAAAATTAATGTTTTTACTAGAAGAATATGAAGAGAAAGTAAACAACGTTGTTCGAATTGAAAATTGCAGTTACCAGCCTAATATTTATATATGGTAAACTCTACTTTGTAATTTATTGTAACATAATTTATGGTAAAATATCTTCATGTTGAGACATGCTATTATTGAATAATAAAGAAGTTTATACGTCATAGATTTATATGAATATATTATTTGTATTTATAAAAATATTCTTTGCTTTATGCATACAGCCAGGTAAAATATACGGCGACAGGTTATGTGCTGGCCACATCAGATTTTTTTGTGTGTATAAGAAATGTTAAATACAATACTTATATATAACACAATGGAAAGGGCGCGAGAGGTATTGTGATGGCCACAACAGATTTTTTCATCTTGACAAGCATATTTTTAATGTAAACACGAACTTTTCATCCTCATAGTACTGCGAGTGTGTGTATGTTTGAAACCGATATAATTTCAGTCCTATATTCTATATAACAATATAGAATTCCTACCATAAATAGATTTTATCTGGTATCGAAAATTCTATTCAAACAATTTTTTATAATAACTTTGTTAATTGTATTTCGTTCACAAATGTGTTAAAATTATTTGTACCAGACAATGAGTAGCGAAAAAGCGATAGTAGTATCTTGTATTATAACTCAAAGTAAACAACAACACATTCAGACGAACACAAAAGGCCAAAGGCATTTTCATATTGGCACAGAGCGCCCTTATCATAAGCTATTTCGATAAGAAAGTGTCTGTATGAAAAACTAAATCAAAATTAAACAATTCTCACCCTTACGAAGCACTACACAAGGGTCATTATCTCTATCTACCAGCCGTCTGCTTTCGGAAGTATATCTTTTTTATTGGTTTTAGATTAAACAGTGCGAATAAACGGCCGAACAGATTTTACATAAAAGATGTTTTCTTATTTTATTACACCTTGCAAGAAAAATAAAAACACGAAATAAAGTCTTAACCAGTCGTAAACTTCGAAGACAACGTTTTAACAGATTGGATCGTAAACCGGAAGCAGATACAATGTCACCGGAAGCCGCGAATCACAAAGCGGAAACAAAATTACAAGTGACGTATCAATTACTGCTGGCGCCGCCCTATCCGTGGTGAGAACTGTAACTAGAGTGCACCACATGAAATACGGAAGAGCGGATTTAAATTAAACCAGTGCACGTATTAAAATACTAACAAAAAGTAATTTAAGTTGCGAACTTCTCGGATTGGAATTCAAGAATTTACAATTTCTGCAAAATATTCCCTGAGTTGACAATGGATTTTGACAAAATGTTACGGATGGAATTTGTGGAATGGATAATTTGAATATTCGATAAGTTTCTCGTACAGAGGCGCTCCTGTCGAACGAGAATCTTTAATATGCATTACGACGTTGACAGGATTTCATTACAAAATAATTACTTACATATTTTCGCAAATCATAGGTCTCAAATACAAAATTAGGAATGTCCGATTGGGAAATACGTAGTTAAACAAATTTAAAAAATGTTAAAATCGGATTGTATGGACCTTAAAACGTACTTATTCAATAAAATCTGGATATGCGATTTTTAGCATTAATCCAATACCTCTCAGCGAGAGGTAATAAAAATCTGATGTGGACACCACGCGACTTCCTTGTACGATTATTAAACTATACATATTTTTTTAATAAATAAATTACAAAATATTAATTTTAACTTCAAAACAGTAAGATATATAGCCACCATAATCTAAATCGGTTCTTTTTAAAGAGAGTTTTGATTACAACAAAGAAATATGTGATTACAACAATGAATATGACTAATTTCACAATAAAAATATAATATTTGTTATTGTACGAATCAAAATTGCACGTATTTAACGTAATTTGACATGAACATTTTTTTTATGTTTTTGTCCTAATCCATAGCAAGCTTTATTACAAAAAAGGTATATAATTTTTAAATTTACATATCTCGCTTGTACAAAGGGCTAATTTAATATTACTTGATGTGCTAGACGCAGAAATTAATTTTCTAAAACTTTTACTTGAAGCATTTATTTCTAAAATCAAAATAAAATCATTTTATTCAAGAAAAACTGTTAACGACTTCAAGTAATGTACCACTATTTTAACCAAAATCTATTATGTTATTTCGATTGACATAAAAGTCTTGTATACCAAATTTGAAAAGTTTTGGATTATATTTTAAAACAGTTTTTCATTAAAATCTATTATAGGCTTCATGTAAAGTGCCACTTCTGGTAATTGTGTAATAACCAGAAAGGGAGGTGCACAACTAGATGTTATAGGAGTCCTAAATACAAAATTTCAACTTTCTACGGCTTACCGTTTTTGAGTTATGCGAGATACGTACGTACAGACGTCACGACGAAATTAGTCAAAATGGATTCAGGGATGATCAAAATGGATATTTCCGCTGAAATCTGAAAACCAAAATTTTTCGCGATTACAATACTTCCTTTACTTACGTACAAGGAAGTAAAAATGGTGGCAATTTTCTGTGTAAATATGGCGGGAAAACTTCGTTATCAATTTATATTGAAACAAACAGTTTCCTTTACGTGTATATCCTCCCAAAATATAAATGCATTCTATTGTATTCTATTCGGTATTTTTAATGCAAAGTTGAACCGTCTGCTGACCCGCATACAAAGAAACAATAATGAGACTCTCCACATTCCCAGTGTCTTCTAACCTAACTTTTCCTTCCCGAAACAACAAAACGACACTCACGGGTACCAACACGTGTTCTGAATTCGACCCTAGTACTTTTAGCACTGTTGCCAACCTTTTAAAAGTAAATAAACTGTACGTGTACGGGTGTACGCCAACCAGCTCGTTTAACTATAACCGTTAAACAGAGGCGTAAAAAATTGAGACCAACGATCGTTAGTTTTGTTAACTCGTGTTTTAAACGCCGAGTGTAAATTTCAAGTTGTGTTGTGGTTTTGGAAAGATTGAGTGAGCAAGTTGGCAGTATTTATTTCTTGTTTTGTTTTTATTTCTCCTCTAGGTATTGAGGGAGATGTGTCTGTTGCTCTAATAACTCTAAACGCGACGCGAAACAGTGGAACGGACCAGAAAAATTACAATTCTTTTACGCTTAAAATGTTTTGATGGCAACAATTAAATGGACATAACTTTAAATCAAAAATTTCTCTATGTACCCTCTTTTATCTCTTTTGTCTTTTGTCTCCGTCATTTTTATTTGATTTTGTTCTATATTAATATTTTAAATTTATTTTCAAGTTTATATCTTTATTTTATTGCTTTAAATATGGATTCCATATTTTCTTTTATTAAGTAATTAACATCTACCTACATTATAGTTGACATATGGTGGAAATGATTGGCAGAGATTTTACGTCATCAACCTGAAAAAAACCTTATAAAAAGAAATATAACTTGTAGTAATTATTAGTTGTTATTTATTTTTTTAAAAAAAGAAAAAATATACTAGTATTAAAGAAACGTATATATTAATTAATTTACATTTATTTCTAAGTCAATCCTTATTCCTTTTATGGAGTATAAAATCATTTGACACAACATGATCATTCTCAGTAGTGCCAACGTATGGTACGAAAATAAACGACAATTACTTCAAATAATTTTATATTCCGTAAAAGGAATAACGATTGACTTAGAAATAATTGTAAATATCATTAATATATACATTACTTAATAATAGTACTTTTTTTCTACTTCTTTTAAAAATAAATAACACTTAAAATTTTCTACAAGTTATAGAGTAAGATTAACACAAATTTAGAACACAATTTTTGAAATATAATATGTGACATCTGACCTTTAATATGTGAGCTTCAGTGAGTAAAGCAAAAACGTAGTTTATTAAAATTATGAATAAAAAGTTTTATAATTTTCTTATAAAATCAATTCAAATTTATCACATTTTGACAATTTCTAATTTTAAGTACAGTAAAATTTTTGAAAGATGTCCGATCAAGGTTGTCTACGAATTGTATGAATTCAGATTTTTGCTCGGCCCATCATGACAAATTCAATAGTGTCGTTTGCTTAGTTTTTATGAGGGTACGTAAGATACTACTGTTATTTTATTATTATAAAAATATATATTACAGGAAAAACATTCAAAATTCAAAAATAAGTCAACTAGTAAGTTTATAAGCAAATGTAAAACCAAATATGTTAAAAATAAGATATTGACACAATGTCAGTGTCAGTGACTCTGACAGAATATAACGTTATACGTACGGCTATGAAAAAAATTTTACTGTATGTTTCCCTTAAATCGTTTGTTGTATAAATATACCTATAGTTTGGTTCACGAAAGATGGCAATTCAAGGTCATTTTCAAACCATCTGGTATAATAGTACTTGTAAATAACTTCACTACATTCCATACACATAGGCGTGCATCAGGTAATTTGTGAATACATTTTAATCATTCAAAATTAAATGTTAAACGTCTACACATTTTCAAAGATATATTTTATTTTGATATAATAATTAACATAAAGATACAACACCTATGTATAGTTAAAAATACTGAAAACAATGATATAAATACATATTTTAAAAATAAGTAATAAACTACTTACTGTTAGCATTCATTTCATATATTATTGTTCTAATTGCATCGGTGTTAAAAGTATCAAGATCAGCTGATGCAGTTGATTTTCTGGGTCGTTTTTTTCCAGAAGAAGTTAATTGTTCCTCATTTTCGATATTATTAACACGTTTTAATACCCTGTTTACTGTGGTTTCAGATATTTGTAGCGCATCTGCTGTACGCTAAAATACAATACTTGCTAAATTTCATTTATTTATCATGAAACCTTTTTTGTCTAGCAACTTCAATTTTGAAAGAAATTAAAAAAATATATTCACATATATTACCTGCTGCACCTGATGTAGATTTAATAATGGTCCATTATTTTCTGTTTTCCGTTGAAAATATTCGTGTTCATTATGAACAAATTAAATAGCTTGCCTTCACAAAGTTTGTCCTTTCTCTCCCATGATTATGTTCAATTATATCGCGGAACAAAATTAGAAACTTATTCGTTGATTTTGATTAAACGTCAAATCGTGCGTCAAATTCAAATAATAAACTCCGCCACTGGATTTTCTTTAACGTAGAGGGCAGTTCAATAGATAATTGCATACCAGCAACTCATCGACATACGTTCCTATTAATTTTAGTGTGTTAAAGAGCAATGTGAATATGGAACGTATATCTGTCATATAGCATTAATCACGTAGACATACGTCAAATAATCTATCTCTTTCTAATACATAATGTTGCTATACTACCACTATATAAAATGTTGTTTATTCTTTCTTCGAACAAATGGCCTTGAATTGTCATCTTTCGTGAACCAAACTATACTATTTTTATACTGTATATGAGCAACTAACAACACTATTTATATCTTCTAGTGAGAAACTAGACCTGGAGAAACAGCCGGTTGGTCCAGGCGGCATCCCAGCGGACGCCATCTACACCACGTCGAACACGCGAGGCCGTGGGACCGGTTCGAGCCCCGAGGTGATGAAGGTACGTCTGGCGGCCATGGTTTTGCAGCCGCCCACCAGGGTGTAGCACCAGTACCAGCACGTGGTGCTGCCCCCACCCCCGCCGCACCGCCACCAACGCTACCAGCGGGACCTGGTGGTGGAGTATGAGTGCTAGGCTGCTTTGACTACCGTATCGTGATGATAGCTACAATGGAGAGAGAGAGAGAGAAAGATGAGGAAAGTGATTGGGGTTGCTGACAGTAACATTTACAAGAATTTTAAACTAAGTTTTATTATTATCTAGTTATAATAATGCTTAAATATTAAAAATAATTGTGGTTTCTTTGAGCAAGAAAGGAACATATACATACTTTATTCAAATTATTAATTATACCTCCAAACAATAAAGATTTGTAGTACCTACGCGATATTTTTATAAAAATAAAATCAACTAAAAAGTACTTAATAGTTATTTATGTATCAAGGTTCCGAAATTCTATTTTTTATGTGAAATTTAGTTACTTAGGCTGTAGAAAATAATCCATATGAGTGATAAAAAGGAACTTCAGTGCCGAGATGTATATTAAATTTTATTTGAAATCGAAATTTTGTTAAAATTAAAGTAATTATTAATTTTTATAGGTTATGTTCACAAATCTGTGAAATACTATCAAACAAACGAACTTATGTTCAGTGTAGCAAACCTCCGGACATTAAGTCATCGTAACGAACAATCAAAATTATGTCTTATATCTTCATCGGAATTATTTAATTCGTTCTTCTTGTACATATTTTTGTAATTTTACGTATAAATTTACTATTGTACACCTACCCAAATGATCTTACATGTACAGTAATTAAAATAAGGTTGGCAACACTGCATTTGCATGAAATCGTCGTATAATGTATTACTTTAGTGACGATTTCAAATAAAAACATTTTATGAAAATTTAATAAGACAAACAAATGGTTTTCTTATTATTGATTGACAATAATAATAATATATTACGAGTACATACCGACCTAGGAAATATTGGATTACAGCCGAACTCTGAGCGTGAGCCTAGAATAAGTATTTCAACGATACGATGTAGATATACTATTTTATTAATATCAATTAGAACCTCAATCAAAAATAATAAAACCAATGCCAAGAGAATAACCAGATACAGGTGTCCCACGACGAGCTTACACTATCTTTTTTTAAACTATGCAATATTATTTTACAAATAGAAAAAAAAAACAAATAGAAAATATAACAAAACTAAAACAAAATGTTCATAACCAACTTAACACATGCAATTTATATATAGTCTAGAAATAAAGAATTACGCCGAAAATTGCTCATCATGAGTTAAAATGTAATACAGTCCTTCCATCTTATATTTGGTCTTCCTATGTTTCTTCCACCTTCTATTACTAAACTATTTTCTTCCAATATATTCATCCTCATGACAGTTCAAACCAATGTAATCGTCTCTTTTATATCTTTCTAGAAACATTAGAGTTATTTCCCTTATTCTTTCATTCATTTACTTTTTATTGATACTGACATCTGTCAATTTGAATTAACTGAATATATTAGCAGTTTCTATGGTTAAGTTCGCATAGCTGTCTGATTTATGAAATTTATATAATTCTTTAAATATATATCTGTTGAATATGAAATATAAAATGCAATCAAATAGTATAGGGAATAATATATTCTTTAAGTTATAATAATATTTAACTGGGTTTTTCAAGAAAAACTGTTAAATCTTCAAATGAGGGTACTTCCGGTTGACCAATTATAACCAAAATCTAATCCAGTCTGCATATGGTTGTAAGAAAGAATTGTATTTTTTGGAATTCTAGTATTGGAGATATCGCGGCCGAAACCGCGGTCACACATACACGAACACACACACATACAGACATCATCGTAAAAATAGTAAAATCGTATTGTAAAGACCCGTGCTTAGTCAATGAAAACTCACCATCGAATTTTTTGACCAAAGACAATGCCTTCCTTACCTAGAGGTGACGGAAGGTAAAAACATAACATTCCATTTAAAATAAGACAGTTTTAGGATTACTTCAATTTAAACCATCAGTGCCACTGCTTTGAAAATTTTACAAAATAATATTGAATAGTTAAAGATAGTGTAAGCTTATCATATTTAAGAAAATAACTAACAAACAAAATGAAAGTTTTATTTTTATAACCGCAAATTGTCCTTTTTAAAGTAATTTCAAGAAAATGATATAAAATATATGATCTAATTTTTGAAAGGTCTTAGGTCAAATTGTAACCACATTTTAATTTTCATTAACAAGTTAATTAATATTTCATTTACGTTACACTTGTTAAATGTTGAAATTAAACTATTCTCATAATTCATTCGTCATATTTTGTATGTATGTATATGTTAACAAAGTGGTTCAACGAAACTACTTAAAAAAAAAAATATTCGACAAATGTTGCTGTTAGTAATTACAATCACATGATCATAAATTCCAAATAAATCATATGACTGCCGGTTCCGTCAGTATTGAAAATTCAAAGAGTGGAAATTGAAACAGTTTCTTCTTATTCAATTTACACTTTATTTGAAATTAATTAATAATAAATTGGACGCACAATAGACAAGTGTTTAAATACTATTCGTAGAAAACGACATTTATATTTCTTTACTTATAAATTTTGTACGAATAGTATTTCCTACTTGTCGCAAAACATGCACAACATGCTTAGATTTCCTTCCAAGTCGTACTTCGGCCGTGAGTGAATTATAGCTGTACAGGTTGATTCTTCTGTTGGTAGCGACATTGCGTTGCGCTGAAGACAATAATTAATTGCGTACTGTAGTCGTGTTCGTGTTGTTGTGGATGCTTTGCATGAAAGTTTTCATCCACGTTTTGTTTCTCATCCCTTATTCAATTAATCATCAAGAACTGTCTATTCAATATTTGTGTGTTCATTATTTTGAGGGGTTAATCACGAACAGAACTCGCAACCGTAATCAACAATGACATGATAATATTATGTGGTGGATTTTACTCAAAATTGTATGAAACCACATTTGCATTTTTTTAATACGACTGACTTTTAATAACATATGTATAATACTTCAAAACTATATAATTATTATCTGAAATGCTGAAGTAATTTCAATGGGCACATCCATCATAATCAAAATATAATAAATTTATAAAGTAAAAGAAGAATTATTAAAAGTTTATTTAGCTCCGAAATATAAAGGTTTATAAAATTCGTATTGTCATCAGGGGGCCAATTTTGTAACTAGAAAGGTGCTAGAAAGCAACAGCGAATATGAATGCAAAATGGCGGGTCACAGAATAAGCGCCATCTTATTTTCTATTCATATGACTGATTTCTATTGTATTATGTACACCATACACTATAAATATTTAGTACTAAGCCGTATTCTTTCGCTGGGTTGGATCAGATCCAAATGATCGTATGGATTAGATCAGATAAGGTCATGTGACGCAGATGAATTTATTCGAAAGAACACAAGTATCTGTCGGAAAAATGAATTTCATTTTTCTATATTTACCATTTTTTATTCTTCTTTAAATTTCTTTTAAAAATGTAACCTCTTGTGTTGATTGACTTATAAAATATGACAGATTCTTCCGCCGCTTCCGCCATTTTTTAATTTTAAGTGATATGATCTTTCTAATCCAAGTTTTTGTGGAGTAGATGGCACTGATCTGGATTACTTGGTCTTGGGGTGGGGATACTGATCGGAATTCGAAAGAACATGCAATTTACTGATCCATGTAACATGGATCTGATCCAACGAAGCGAAAGAATACGGCTCTAGTCTGACATTTGTTCAAAATTCCCGCGGTGGGAAAATTTTAGTTCATTTGAAAACTAGCGTTATTTGAAATTGTTTTTTTTATTTAAGCTTGATTGGCTTTGCGTCCTCCGAGGACACTCTCGCCATAGTTTCTATATTTTGGTTTTGTTTATAATTCTATTTGACATTTAGAAATATAAGTAAATAATGATCGGCATAATCGATTCTTGGGATTAGAAGTTACATATGCTATGTTGATGAGTTTTTATTATTTCCTTATATTTTGAAATTGTATTATACTTATTTTGTGGTTATATTTCCTTTATGTATCATACACATGTTTTTAGATAAGGTATTTTCATTAATTTCCAATAGAAGAAAAAAAAACAATAATTAAAAGGCGCTAAAAAAATAAATAATAATACAATCAGCAACAAACTACACATTATGAAAAATAAACGAGCCGATAACTTATTATTATTCGTAAGCGAATACCGTATTCATGAGGTCCAGACCAGCTGAATAAGTATTTAGTCGGAATAAGGCATCATGGCTGACAAAAAGTAGTGGGGATAATCTTATTCAGTGTGAATTGTATTCGCTATCGCTTTCTAGTTACAAAATTGGCCCCCAGGACTAGTTTTGAAATGAAGCTTCTCAATGGCTAAACATTGAATGCCCGCTCCTCCCATTAATTCGGAAAGACAACATAATAGATACAAATTTAATTTAATTTAAAAAAATACATCACCTCTCAGTTGTCAGTAAATCAAATAAAATCCACAGAATTAAGCACCATCTACTATTTCCTTAAATAAATATAGTATAGTGAAAATAATCAGGCACACTCACGTCATCAATCTGAAAAAACTGTATAAAATGAAATATAGCTTGTAGAAATTATTGGGTGTTATTTATTTTTAAAAGAAGAAGAAAAAAAAGTACTAGTATTAAGTAATGTATATATTAATAATAATTACAATTATTTCTAAGTCAATCGTTATTCCTTTTATGGAATATAAAATTATTTGAAATAATTGTAGTTTATTTTCGTACCATACGTCGGCACTACTGAGAATAACCATATTGTGTCAAATAGTTTTATATTCCGTTAAAGGAGTAAAGATTGTCTTAGAAATAATTGTAAATTCATTAATACTCGTATATACGTTTCTTTAATACTAGTATATATTTCTTCTTTTTTAAAAAATAAATAACAACTAATACTTTCTACAAGTTATAATTATTTTTATAAGGTTTTTTTCAGGTTGATGAAGTGAGTCTTCTGCCTAATCATTTTTACTATAGTGGCTCGCTTCTTTCACCATACAAATAATTATATACATATATAGTTGGATTCACGAAAGATGACTATTCAAGGTCACTTGTTCGAAAAAAAAATACAGCACTTTATACAGCAGTAGTTTAGCAACATTCCATGTTAGAAAGAGAATGATTATTTAACGGAAATGGTGACATTACTTTCTAACACACTAGAAATAATCATTACGTATGTCGTGGAGTTACAGACATCTAATTATCTACTACAGTGCCTTCTGTGGAAATTTTTACCCATTGACGTTGATGTTTAAATCAAATTATTATTCCATGGTTTATGTCAAGTCTATATTCTTGTGTTTTGCAAAAACATAGGTGAAGAACATAAATCTTTGATAACGGCATTATTTAAAAAGAATTATTCTCATACATAATATAAGCTCGTGATATGATCATCATCGATGATATTCTCGAGTGAAACGAGCAATATCATTGATGATAATCATATCACGAGCTTATATTTAATGAATTTTTGTAACACATTGTGTGTGCTGCTAACCTAACTTTTGATATATTCATATTGTATTAAACATGGTACTTACGAGTTTTATTTAATATTTCGGAGTTTCAATTATTGTTATTATTTATTTTTATACTCAAAATTAACTGGCAATGTCGTAAATAAAGAAAACAAATCCCTTAGTAACGACTATAAATACGGTGATAATTTCTTTGTTTTTTATTATCATATGTAAAACAAGTGATATGATTATCATCGATGATATTCTCGAGTGAAATGTGCTGCTTCGGTTTCACGAGCAATATCTTCGATTATTAATCATGTCACGAGCTTATATTTAATGAGAGAATATAATAATTTTTTGTAACCTAACCTAACTTTTGATATACATATTCATATTGTATTAAAACGTGGTACTTAGGAATTTTATTTAATATTTCGGAGTTGAATTATTGTTTTTATTTATTTTTATACTCAAAATGGACTGTCAATGTCATATATAAAGAAAACAAATTCCTTAGTAACGACTAGAAATACGGTGATAATTTCTTTGTTTTTTATCATCGCTGTGATAGACATGTAACTAGGGAGATTCTGAATGTTGATTGGCGGAAAACATGTCACGTGACTAATGAATTATATTCTCGCTATAATAGACATGTAGCTAGGGAGATTTTGAATGTTGATTGGCGGAAAACATGTCACGTGACTAATGAATTATATTCTTAAATAAATTACACTTATTTTCTTCAGTTGAAATGTATCTATAAATATTGCATGTAGTGAAGTTATCTACAGGTAATATTACATAATATCAGATGGCTCATAAATGACCTTGAATAGTCACTATATTATGAAACATCTTTCTGGAAATATAGCCTTTCAATTGTTGATATTTTAACTTATAAAATATTTAAGTATAACAGTAAAATAAGTTTCATGATTAGCCCCTCAAACCATAAAAACCATACGGTGTGTGAAAGTTTTCATCCATGTTGTAAATAATCACGATCACAAGCTTCGCACTTGTAACATAACCTTGAAACATGTCATAGTGATTAGATAGTTCGTCACGCGACGGTTTTCAAAGCAGCCACACGATTTGCCACACTGCCTGAGACGAACACTCCGCACTACTTTTTCACTGCATCTGCACTCTGCTCACAGTTGCAGTACAGTAACAGTTCTTGTGTTCCAAGTAGTGCGAATGTAGCAACAATAAGATCCCATCGCAGCGAGTAACTTCGATAATGATGTGAACTATCAGATGCGAGATGCTGTTGCTCTTCTATTGATTTGATTCCAGTTACAGTTTGTAGTTATCAACGTCGGCAACATTTATATCTGATTTATCGAAGTTTCTCTGCTCGAATGATTCACCGTTGACATGCTCTGTTATCTGTCTGTCTTTTGTGTCTAATCGTTTGAATTTGCGCGGGAATTTTGAAGTTTGCAGTGATCTGTTCTGTTTTGTGTGCACAGTTATATTATCATTATGTTGCAGCAATTCTTAAACGACCCAAAACCAAAGATATAAGTATGATTCATTAAAAAAACTAGCAACTTTTAGTTTTAGGTTATGTTGATGAGTTGATTAATGTTTTAAGGATTGTTGTGAGCCATTTTATCAATTGTTTTCAGCACTAATGTTTTGTTTTCTTAATCAGAGCGAAAAATAGAGATACATGTACTTACAGTTAATAATATTTGCTTTTAGTGTATAATTTATATAACTAAATTTTTATGTTTTTATACTTATTTTTGTACTACTTTTTATAATCTACTCATATATTAGTTAATATTTATTACTATTAGATATAGAGAAATCATTTTTGAGTGTACTATGTCATTTATTTTATACATTAACATATTTTAGATTTTGTACATACTAATAATTATTAACATCGAGCATGTCTCTATTTTACGCGTAGCCTAATATGTCTTGTATATAACAACTATGATCACATTAGCACGATTGTGTAACATATGTATGTAAATACTACTGTACTATTTTCATAGTTGTGGGAGAACATTACGTCCAACATATAAAATCCAAACTCCACTGTCGTCCAGATATTATGCACAATCAAAATGACTCTAATTATTCCATTAAAGCAAGTTGCCTATGTTAACTACATGTGCTAAATTACTAAACTTCTGTTGGTTGCACTGTAAATTAGTAAATTTTGCTAAAAACAACACAGTAACATCAGAATAGAAACAGCGTATATCAAAATCTATGTTTAAACAATATTTTATTGCTACAACCATTGTTTTAACCTATAAATTTAATAATTGTTGCATTTTTTTCTATTTAAAACAAATAAACATAAATAAGTTACACTCGGTATATCACTAGAATGATAAAAACATATCTTTTTAATAATGTAACTTTTGATTTTTCTACTAGGTTCTAAACATTAAAGTGACATTTAAAGATAACCTGAAATTTACGGAAGTAACATCGGTGAAACATTGTTTTGTGCCACCGTGCCAAAATACTAGCGAAAATAAATTCAATTCAGTCTCGCGTGCGTTTCTCAAACGAATACAAAGAAGTACAGCTGATGTGACTCGTGGATAACTTCAGGACATAAAAATTATATTTATAAAAATGAATAGAATATTATTATAGCATTTCTTTCAATAAATATGTAATTCTCAATTTTTTTTTTTTTATTTGTAAATTAGGCTTAACGGCTCACAAATCATTGTATTTGGCATGATGGTAGTGCTTCCGGTTTGACCGGAAGTGACATTCACTTTCATATTTCAAATGGAGCACGCTATATATTTTTATACATATTTGGAATCTACGTAAAATTACGAATTCAACGATATACTTGAAATGAATTTTTATTGAAGAAATAAATTACAAAAACGTAGAAAAAAAATTACGGATACTTATATCAGGTAGGCAGTAATAACAAATTGATAATATTTTTGTAACGGGAGCACACACTTCATCCTAATGTTCATACATCGTCCCGTTCATTTCTTGTTTCGTTCAGTTTCTTAATGTCCAAATCTTGACCATGAAGTTGGCGCAGATGAACTTGGCGCGCTTACAATTTAAAAAGTACAAAATGTACATGAAATGTAAGTATTCTTCGTATTTTTTTTAATTGTACTGCGGAATGTACTTTTTAAATTGTGAGCGCGAAGTTCATCTGCGCTAACTTCATAGTCAAGATGTGAACGTTATGAAACTGAACGAAACAAAAAATGAACATTATGACGCTTCATACAGTAAAATTTTTGAAAGATGTCCGATCAAGGGCACCTGTATCACGAACGAATTAACAAATAGGCATACATTTATCTCTTTCTTTTGCAAAGGCTGTAAGAGTGTGTGATAAGGATGGATATAACACGCTTGTCTTTCAAAAATTCATATTGTTTCGACTAAGTTAAGACATTCCATTTATAAACGATGCTCGTTGTTGATAATACTTTCGCTGTAACGTAAGTTTATTTATTAATTCAGATACATTACCTGGATTCATAGCCGTACGTATAACGTTATATTCTGTCAGAGTCACTGACACTGACATTGTGTCAGTATCTTATTTTTAACATATTTGGTTTTACATTTGCTTATAAACTTACTAGTTGACTTATTTTTGAATGCTATTCCTGTAATATATATTTTTATAATAATAAAATAACAGTAGTATATTACGTACCCTCATAAAAACTAAGCAAACGACACTACTGAATTTGTCATGATGGACGGAGCAAAAATCTGAATTCATACAATTCGTAGACAACCTTGATCGGACCTTTCAAAATTTTTAATGTACCTAGCCAATTTTACGTCGATTCCAAATACATAAAAATATGTAGGATGCCCCATTTGAAATATGAGAATTAATGTTGCTTCCGTCATGTCAAATACCATATTTTGTGAGCCCCTAAGCCTAGTTTACAAATGAAAAAACAAATAAAAAATAATTATAATTTTTAGTGGCCCGTTTTTCAGTGTCACCCTATATATGTTTTTCTTTTAGAAATTATGTGTTCATATGACAAGTCTCTATGAAAGGAGTCTGAACTTCTAAACCGATGACGTCACAATATGGTTGGTTTTTGCAACTTTTTTAAAATATACTTTCAAACAATTTTATTCAACACAAAATATAAATAAAAAATAATCATACAAAACGATAAATCAAACCATGCTTGTTCCATTTAAATAAAAAAGGAACAATTTGTTTGTTTTTTTTCATGACGTCATTAAAACTCTGATATCGTAACTTCAGTGGCGGTTCCTCTATTACGTCATTTGGTCAATGACCTCCCAAATTTATCAAAGCAGAAAAAAACGAAACAAAAATAAAATATCTTGAATTTCATAATTTTTAATATAGTATAAGACAGCGAATGGCGCGAGTACGCGCGCTGCTTGGGTCACATTTCTGACTATAGTAACAAATGCTTGCTTATATCAACGAAATATACGTCTATCAGTTGTTTAAAATTCAAGGTCGGTACCGCTAACTTTATTTTTAGAATGAGTTGGAAAAGCAAAATATTACAGTTTAAATTTAACACAAGTAGTTAACATAGACAACCTAACAAACATGCGCTAAAATAAAAAGTATTTCCGCTTTTGATGTCCAGCGATGTTAAAATCCTTGTAAAAACTATTGTCGGTAAAAATATCCATCTCTGAGTGCACAATTATCCGAGATGTCAAGTGAACTTAACCACACTTATTTCATTTGAAATTCACACAACGTCATTTGGGTGTTTTATGCGGGCGGGGCGACAGCGACAGCTCAGCTAGGCGAGTATTTTTCTCTTCTCTGGCGAGACGTAATGTTCTTCCGCTTGGCGGCGTAAAGAACGCGCAGGCCGGAAGCTCGGTAATGGCGGGCGAGCCGGCGTCTTTTTTCTCCGAGGCACCGAGTAAAAGGTTTCCACTGCACCACATGCACTTTGTGTGTAATTAACACTGTTTAGTGACGATGCACCTCACCTAGCACTGTTTTTACATTTGCTTGCGCACTTTGACACAAGTTTTTGCTCTTTTCGTTTACATGTCATTCACACTACTTCTTCAATACTCAAGGATAAGGATAGATGTATTCCATTGATCGCAATTCAAATCCATACCATTTTGTATATTCACCATTCTACATATGTACATACAAAAATCATTTTATTCGCAAACATCTATACTGTGTATTAAATATTTAATTTCTAACAATTTTTTTTATCATTCTTGCGTCATGTTCTTTTTTTGGGCTAGGTGTACGTCATAATGTTTATACAGCGTGTTTATTTATACGGCAAAAATTCAAGGGGTTATTCCCTAAGAATATTTTGTCCTTTGAAGATTTTTGAAAAGCCGCTTTATTTATGGCCTGCTCGATCCCCGGACTTAAACCCCCCGGATTTTTTCCTATGGGGCCATCTAAAGTCATTAGTTTATTCTACTCCATTGGCAAATTTGGAAGATTTAAGACATCGGATAATTGCTGGACATAACTCCATAAGAAACGACCCTGGTGTTTTTGAAAGAGTTCGGCAATCAATGAGAAGAAGATTGGATTCTTGCATCGTAGCTAGAGGTAGTCATTTTCAACAGTTCTTGTAGATTAAAAAACTTTACATACAATTTTTAGTATTAAATGTTGTTATTGTCGAAAAATGTTTTCGCCCTGTATCTTCGAAACAAAGCGGCTTTTCAAAAATCATCAAAGGACAAAATATTCTTAGAATAGTCCAGGGAATAACCCCTTGAATTTTTGCCGTATGTTTAATAAACAACCTGTTCGCCCTGTTCATTTCTTGTTTCGTTCTGTTTCCTAACGTTCAAATCTTGACCATGAAGTCAGCGCAAATGAACTTCGCGCGCTCACAATTTAAAAAGTACACTCCGCAGCACAAATTTTAAATAAAAAATACTAACAATAGCCGTATTCCTTCGGGCTGTGATTTACAATCTAAATCATCAAAGTGATCATGATTAAGAAGAAATATGTTTTTTCGTTTCTTATTCGTTATCCCCACTTTCTCATTTTGTGATCACTTTCCTTTCTACCCCCCCCCCCCTCGCATTAAAGGAAATATGATTTTTCTACAAAAGCATGTAATGACCCATACTTCTGAAAACAAAGAAAATATGTTACATAAAATTTTATGTAAAATCATACTTCATAGGTTACCAAGAACATTTTTTTTATTTCTATATGATCCATTTTTAATGTGCTGACTATAACACTCGACAGTAGACTATTTATAAAATAAAATAGTTTGCATTGTCAGCAAATGATATTTGACGCTAGATGGTGTTTATATTATTCAAGTTGTTTTCTTGATATAATTTTTAAATCATGATTCGAAAGGATCACGATTAAACTAATCAAGATTCGCAAAATCACAGTCCAAAGGAACACGGCTAATAACTCTACCTATTCCGATTCAATAAATAATTTTCATGTACATTTTATTACTCCGGAGTGTACTTTTTAAATTGTGAGCGCGCGAAGTTCATCTGCGCCAACTTCATGGTCAAGATTTGAACGTTATGAAATTGAACGAAACAAGGAATGAACGCGCGATGTGTGAACATTAGAACGATACGTGTTTTTCCCTTTTTTTGGATAGTTATTAGGTATCGTTTTATTTGACCTTGCAATAAGCCCAGTAAAATTTAGGACGAAAGATTTATTGTCACTAAATTCTGAACAATACACCGTATCATACTTTAGTAAAGTTTAGTATATTCATTTAATCTAATCTAACATTTACTGAAAATTAGATTTGTGTTCATTTTGCTCTCACGATGTTAGCAGAAAAGTCGCGGCTTTAAAAATTCTGCGGATGCTCCGTGAGTGGATTTAATGGCAGCACAGGCGTAAGTAAGTTTGAGCGCATGCGCACGTGTCCGTTTATTGCTGAGCATCTTCATGTCACTCTTATCAGACATTTTCCATCAATCTTTTATTTATGAGTTTAACCAATATATAAAAAATCATTTTTTCTACAATCGTGCGGGAAATAATTATTCTCAAAATGGGTGCAGAAAATAACCAATTCCCATGTTAGTGCGGAAATAATTAAAACATAAGATTTCTAAAGAAATAGATCTTTTCATTTTAACAGCTATCTCTGCATATAGTAAGTAAAATGGCGCCTGCAACTGCGAGCTGGGCTGTCAAACGTTACTTTAAAAATATTGCAGTCATTAAAATACTTGTATTCTCCGTCTAAATTCCATGGATCTCATCTAATGAGTAACCTTGACTCCCGCCCAGTCGTTGGCTTACTACGCGCAGATAACTGAAAAAAATGTTATCAAATAAAATTAGATTTTCTTCAATTAATTTAATACTAAACAATTAAACACAAAAGTCTTGATTATTAACAGAAAATATGTATATGTGCAGTTGAATCTACGAAACGAACAAAATTTCAATCTTTTTAACAATTCACTGTAAATTGTATTGCAGCACCGTGAAAACTGCGGCATTATGCAGTAAAAACTAAAGTAGTAAACGAACAAACTTAGATATGTAACATGTATTGTTCAGAATTTACGGGCCACAAATCACATGTCACAAATATAACTTGCCTTATTGTACATAAGAACTATTTTGTTCCGTAATTTACTTCCGCAAGTGTACATCTATTCCCAGTGGCGTACTTGCAAAATTATATTGCGCGATAAATTGTAATTTCAACTTTAACAAAAATATATAGTTGCGCTAATTAAAACTTAAACACAGTTAATTGCTTCTCTACTTTTAAAACAAGTTTTCATTTATTTTGAATCATTATTCATGATTATAATTAAACTCTTGACAATAGAATTCTTTATCAACAATGCGACTGAAAATAGGTTAAGATCAATGGAATACAGACTGTCGAGAGTTACACAGCCTAACCAAATTAATCACGAGACTAAACTTCAAGCGATGGTATCAACCTTTCGGCCAATCATTATCAGTGATTTATAGCCCTTTTAATATTTCATTTGGCTTCTAGTTTTGTTGATTGAAAATTAATATTGGTTGCTCTGTACGGTGTATAATCAAATGTGTTAATGAAAATCGTTAAATGGACACATTCATTTAATTTCTGCAAAGCTGTGATATTATTTTTTGCAAACGCAGCTGAAAACGAGCGGTTTAATTTGCAATTGTTCATTTGATGCTACATTTAGCATTCTGTTTTAATGAACTTGTAAATTGTTCCCAAAACTGGAACTCTAAATTCACAAATTTCACCGGAAACGTTTTATTTTTTAAAAATTTGCTTCAATTATTGACTAATTATTGTTTTCGCGCCTTTTTCTAAATAGTATATTAGATACGGGAAGTGTCAATTTAAAAAAGAAGGTATACAATGTTAGAAAAATTACTTTCTGAACATGGTACATAAGCTATTTTATTTGCTACCGGCATTACATTCAGAATTTTTAAAAAATACTGTCATCGAAAATACTGGTGACACTGAAAACGGGCCACTCAAAATAACTTTTTTATTTATAATTGTTTTTTAATGTTCTTTATATATTTGTAATGGCCTGATGGTATTTGGCCTGATGGTAGCACTTCCGGTTAAACCAGAAGTGCTACCATCATGCCAAATACCATTATTTGTAAGCCCCTAAGCCTAGTAAATATATATGAAGAAAAATAAAAATAATTATAAATAAATAAGTTATTTTGAGGGGAACACACATATCGTCCTAAAGTTCATACAGTCCATACGATGTAACTTGGCGAGCCAAAAGAATGTAATTCAGTTCACTATAGCTAAGTTGCGTTTTGTCAAATATTTACTTTTACTTCGATGCCGCACAGCTTCAGAAGTGAAATAGTGATTTTACAATGTTTTATTGCCTTACACAAAGCAAATTTCATCCTAATACACTCAAACTCGGGGTGTCAAGTACTTTTCAACCCAAGAAGTTGTATTCATACATAAGCGTTGGTGCATTTTTTTTCAATAGCAATAGAAATTTTATTTTCTTAACTTAATTAATTTAAAAAATAATTAATTATAATATGATTTATATAATAAATAATTCATTCCAATATTTGTAATATTTTTTTTGTATAAATAATTTCTTTCTTTTTGTAATATTCGTAATTTTATTGAACTTCATTCTTCTTCGGTACGCTTATGGATTTTATAAATTCCCCATTACCGCAGTGATAATGTGAATTGCCCCAACTCGCCAAGTTACATCGTATGGACAGTACATCGCCCCGTTAATTTCTTGTTTCGTTCACTTTCCTAACGTTCAAATCTTGACCATGACGTTAGCGTAGATGATCTTCGCGCGCTCACAATTTAAAAAGTACACTCCGGAGTACAAAATGTACATGGAAATTATTTATTGAATTAAAGTTTTTATTAGTATTTTTTTAAAAAAATTGTACTGCAGAGTCTACTTTTTAAATTGTGAGCGCGCGAAGATCATCTGCGTTAATTTCATGGTCAAGATTTGAACGTTATGAAACTGAACGAAACAAGAAATGAACAGGGCGATGTATAAACATTGACGCTTTATACCTAGCCATTTTGAGTGGCCCGTTTTTCAGTGTCAGCATGTATATTTAAAAACAGAAATTTCAAAAAAATTGTACATTTTATTCATTCGATACCTTAGCATCGCTCATTGTTTTGACAAATTTTATAGTATGTTTTAATCAGAAACATTGTATATTTTCTTTGTTAAATTTAAACAAATAATGCATTTTAAAACAATGTATCATTATTTACATTCATAAGCTTTTTCTAGTTATCATTTTCGCTTATAAGTTAATTTTTTGTTGGAAATTACTGTGCCTAACCTAACCTCAATATAAATGGCGCGCATGTTTGAAGTTTGGTCTCGTTCTGGGTACACTGGTACACATGTGGTGACTTGTGTTTCTATTTCCACACAGACTCCCGTACTGAGCACTTTCTCAAACCATCTCACTTGATTCTAAACCACGCGCAGCGGTTTCGCAGTAGGCTAGGACTTGGATTCGGACATGCAGGACGCCAGCACGACCACTCACACCCACCATCTACACCAATCAGCTAATAGTCTTGTCTCTCACTACTTTCAGTTCTCGACAATATCGATATCAGTTTCATTGCCATTGTCTATATGTTATTGTACTCTATCGATGTATCTACAACATAGGACGCTTGCTTTATATAAAACGCTTTGTGGTGGAAGTCATTGGGTTGTATTAAGACTTGTATTTTGTTTTAAGTGTTGTAGTAACATTGTAATATGTCAAATCTCAGATTAGATTCTAAATTGTAAATAATACGAAATATCCATTAGATATTTTACAATTAATTACTCATATTTGTGGAATATTTTAAAAAGTCACGTGAATTAAAACAAAAGGTGACGTCAAAGTTCATACAGCTTAACTTGTGACAAACAATCGCCTACATTTATTTATATAAATAACGTAGGTTATGGAGAAATTATTTTCCTACTGGTTATGATTGACGTACTGTATATAATTTGACGTCACAGGATGGGGGGGGGGGTATTTCTGGCACTAATCTTAAAAATAAATTATATAATAAGGTGAACTCGTCGAAGTACTACTTTTTTCAAATTTTGAATTTGCGGCTCATATTATTTTTCAAATTCCAAACAATTAAGTGTACGTTTTATATATTATTTGTTGAACCTTACCGATTCTATTAAACTATTTGTATTCTTAATTAGATTCACAATTTTTTGTGTGTAATTTTTAAAAAATCGGTCACTAGAATGCACTTTCACTCTGATGGAGGGTAACTGCGTAACACGCCTGTAAGTTCATACTAAAACGTACAATACGATCGGTAAGATATGTGCTGAAAATTCCAAAAAATTCTATGCTAGATATTTACAGAAAATAAATATCTTTTTTCTTCAAACGTCATAAAAGTAGCATCTTTTGTGACTTAATTCACAAGATAGAAGTTTAATTTCTACGCTGCCGGAGTAAAAATAGCTAATTTCTACTCCGCAAATAAATATCCATAGAAACTATACAGAATCAACGAATAAAAAGTAACTTGTATAAAAGAAATCTGTAATATTATTGCCCTAAATGTCATTATAACACACTAGGTAACCTAAGAATAAAGTTACTAAATACCATCAATAGCTGTCAAATTTAAATAATTAACCTATGAATTGAAATTTAAACAGAGTTTACTTTTGAGGAAATAACATATTAAAGAATAGCAGACTTACAGATTACAATTACAGGGACGACAATGAGCATAAGAATACTATTAAAGTGATAAGAAAAGTTTATATTGTTTTGCATAGATTCCTAAACGTATATTTCAGCCACACTGTTAGGTTTTCATCTAATTGAATAACTTCGGGGGACGTACATTATAATACTTCAAATTCCGACATAATTGCACATAAGGAGGTTATAAAATTGCAGTTTTTATTTAAACGTCAAAAATTTCATTTCAATGTTTATAACAAAAAGTGTACAAATAAGTATCCGTAGCTACAGGGCAATTGAAATCGCAAACGTACTTTACGTAAAATGTAACGCCAGTAGTACATATTTTCGCGTGCAATAGTCCGACTCGCTTCGCTCGTCGTGCAAATTTCCACGCTCGCCACACAAAGCATCACTTTTATGCCTAATAACACAATACTATAAATCTCTCAAATTTTTCAAAATAAACAAAATTTGACTGACGCAAAAAATCTAAAGGTAACAAGGATAATAAAATAAAAACACCACTGAATGATATAGGACGAAAATTCTACTAAAAGAATCAATTCGAGTCTTCGTCTTGCGATTCCGATTGTCGGGGAAATGCGTGCTAACAAAAATTCTATGTACGCACTTTCCCACTCTTGCATTTTGTAGGGAAAGTGCGTAGGGTATGCTTTTTTCCAACCAAAGAATTAAAATAAAAAAATAAGTAGGTGCTTGGATACGTCAATCATGACTATTTAAGAATTTATAGTCAAACTTACAAAAATACATAAATATATGTAGGTGATTGAGCATCAAACAAAAGTCGGCAAACTTACACCTTGTGTTTATCTATCGTTGTATTAAATCTGATGTGAGTACTCATTCTAGATGGCGCTGAGCGATGCCATCTATGTATGGGTAGTTGAAACACATTAAAATAATGAAATTAACTCACCATATTGTTACTTACAAAAATAAAAAAACTACAGGACATGAACGCACTTACCCTATTTACGCATTTCGACGAGTTCACTTTATTATTCATTTAAAATATTTTTAAAAAATGTGATATCGGCTCATACTACTTTGAAAATTTTCTAAAAAAACCAAAACTTCTATAATAAAAGCTCTTTTATGAAGCACACACATAGAATGTAATGTAAAAACGCGCTCAATAAAAGCCCTTTTATTATAAAAGTGCGCTCATAATACGGGCCAATAACTGCTAACTGAAATAAAATAAAACCTTTTTTTAATTGTTGCTAAAAAACCTCACTATGCTCTGGCGGCAATCTCTAGCCTCGGTCTGGCAAGAGCTACTTTCGACCCTTGGTGTAAAATAGTTATTTACATAACAAGTGCGGGAACGCTTGGTTCCCGGATGAGTGTTTGTAGCTAAATTCAGAGTGGTGTGGCAAATTTAAACTTAATAAACTTGTTAAATTTCTTTTTGTTTTGTTACACTTTACATTACGTTTGTTGGTTGTGTTACCGACTTCCCGACTGCTCTGTTTTGCAAACTCCCGCCGACCAGAAATTGTTGCCAACATTGTGAACCAAATATACTAAATTCATTATTTTAAAATTAAATTTCATTCAATATTCCACCATTTTCTCATATTATTATTGAGCGAACGAGTGTTTGAGAAACTATAATTTTAATATAGTTCTTTAAGAAGTGCTTTAGAAATAGGAGAGTGTTTTTTCTAAAAAAATTTGGTCACTTATCTGGTGGACCTGGGAAATAGACGTTGTGGACGTTGTTTAGGCGACACAAAACATGAGTACAAAAATATCTATTTTTTGTTCGTTTTTATTACATAACCTCATTACTTTTTTTCCTACAATTTTCCAAATTATTAATACATATTTCATGCTGTATGACATATTACAATGTTACCAAAATATTTTTGAAAAAGTGAAAAAAAATGTTTTAAGTTGAAACATACTAATAGAACCAACTGAATTCCACCCACTCTGACAGCCTTAAGACTACAAACCCTTAATGAATAAAGATTTTCAAACAATACACACACATATAACTTATAATTAAAATGTTAATAAGTAGGGTTGTTTGTCTTTCCGCTGTCAAAACAAACTTTACTAACAATGAAAACTAACATGTAATTAACATAATGCTGTAAATACCCTAGCATCTCTCACTCACACACAAAACGCGTAGTGGCTTAAACGAAGACAGCAACAATGTCACTACTAGCGGAATAATAGAGTCCCAACACAAAATCCGTTCTCACTCGCTGCCAACACGCGACCCAGACCCAGATCACGACTTCGGATTTCGTATTTCCCGCCACTTGGATGGCGCGGACAACCGGTACTGGGACACTGACAGATACTGCACCATCCAGAAACTCAAATCATCTAACATACTGCCACACGAGAAATACTCAGACGTAGAGAAGCGAAGCGAGAGAAATTCCTCAAGATATACGATGAAAAGTAATCCGAGACCGAAGCCATTTCAGGTGCACGATAATGAACGGTATTACAATCATGTATTTTCTCTCAAACCACAAAGATCTCTAACTAAGAATATTTATAGTAACGATTACTTTCAGCCGAATAGCTTAAATCGAGCTGAAATCTAATAACGTTACCGCCGATGTACATATAAACTTAATTATTATAATTATATAAAATCGATAAGTTAATGATCGCCTTTAGAAGAGTTATTGAAACAACGGTTCTGTACATAATTCGCTCTCTCTAACAAAGCTGGTGACTTATTTATTTTCTGTGCACTCCAGACATAAAAACAATTTGTGAATGTGAGTAGTAGATATACCTGTCAAAGAATTAATGTACATTCGCCGTGAAAATTGCGCAAGTGTAAAATTGCTTCATTGACTAACTTCAACTAAAACTTATAATATGAAAATCAAACAATTCAATGTAAAAATTGTTCTATCATTCATCATTATAATAAATTGTAAATTAAGACTGCTGCATAGTAACGTTCAGACAGAAACGACAACATAATATTTAAATAAATAACCCTATTAACCTCATTGTGTTGTTGTTTCTCTTTTGTTTTACTATGCAGCAAGTTTTAATAAATATTTTTCAATTGTTCATCATCTTTTCTATATACACCGTAAAACGTAATTATATTAATTATTAGTATATATAATAAAGTAATATTTATATGTGATGTTACAATAATAAGCCAAAGAAAATTTAAATAAATGTGTTAGCGATTAAATAGATTATACTTGAAAATATTGTTAATATATCTTTGAGATTACGATAAAACGTCCAAGAACTGAATTTGGATCACAACGGAAAAAATGAGATGAATATCTGAAGTTAATTTATTGGTCTACAATGTAGCTGTCTGTTTTCATTCTATGTACATGCATTTACAGATTTGGGACTGAAAATTTTGATGTTTAATATTAAGTTTTCAGTGACATCTACCAACCCTATGTAGGATGATATTATTTTCAATGTAAAGAAATGTAATAAATATTATTTTAAAAATTATATTTATACCACTATCCTTCTAACATCCTGTGAAAATAACTGTCCATTATTAGATTTTATACCTAAACCAATCATTATTTTTATTATGATACGCCACTGGCCCTGAATTATTCATTGATCAGAATCTAAAGACAGTGGCGTAGAGTTACAGTGCGCAGCCTGATTGTCCGTTTACAGTGTTTTAAAATATACAAGGGTCACGCTAGAATTATTGAGAATAATGCACATTATTATTATTATTATTGTTGTTTATATTTTTTAGATTTTTATTCGACAATTATACATTTCACAATTCTACCTCTTAAAAGCTCCGTATTAATTTTCTTTTGGAATGGTTTTAAACTAATTTCTGGAAGACAAAAGCTGTTACAGATGACAAATAAATTTCTAGTCACTTGAAAACTGCCAAAGATATAAAAGTAATGGCTAAAGTCTAGAACAGTAATTTTCAACCTTAGGGTCGCGAAAGATTTTTTGTATCCATTCTAAAATTAAAACGTTTTCGAAATAGTAGTTCATAGAAAATTGTTGTTCATAATGTTTTTCAGATTTAGCATATTGTTGGAAAATAATAAATTTTTCTTCATAATAATATAACAGTGCATTTCTGTGAATGATGATTTCCAAAAAAATTTGTTTTTTTATGTCTTATGTTTATCTTTATTTAAAAAAAAGTCTGTTGTGGCCATTACAATACCTCTCGCACCCTTTCCATTATGATATATATATATATATATAAATATTGTATTTAACATTTCTTGTACACACAAAAAATTCTAATTACACCTAATCTTTATATTTACGTATTTTCTATAATTTTAAATTCATTCTATGAACAAATTTTCTCCATTTCTTCTAAATGTTCGAGGTTTTTCCAATTCATTAACGGGATTGGCGGTATTTCTGAAGGGTTCATGTAATATACCTATAATTTTAAAAATATAATTAATAATACAATTAGAAATATCAAATATCGTTCCCAGAAAAAGCCTTCAGTACTATCTCTGAATTTTTGACACTGACATTAGTGACATTTATCTGTCATTTACAGACATTTTAATTTCTCAAGTAGTTACCATGCAGATGTTTGGGCTGTGAGACTTACTACAACAGATTATTTTATAGAAGATATAATAAAAAAATTAAATGTGTCGGATAGAGAATTTTGTTTTTCAATATTTGTAATAACACAAATTTTCAAAAAATAATATTTAGAAGATTTTTGTTAATACTACTACTTCCGGTTATCCAATTGTTACCAGAATCTATTCTACTCTTCTCATTACTGTTAGATTGAGGAATCCGTAGTTACACAGGTCTTTAGTCTTATAGAATTTGAGGAATCGTACTTACAACAACCTCACATACACACATACAACACAGACATCATCGTAAAATTGTTATTATCGGATTCCTGCTTATTGACTAAAATCTGAATATGCGATTTTTAGCATGATTCCATACCTCTCTTAGTGAGAGGTAAAAACTAATAATCATTTTGTTACGAAATGCATGCTACCACCCGAACAGAGATAACATTTTCTAATTATATTACATTATATGTATACCCGAATTTCGTCAAATTGAGTTCTGTGCTTTAGGTTACCGCTACATTAAATTATTTTTTGAAAATTTGCAAGCGAAGAACACATAATTTTCACAAGTAAAGCCTTTATTTTTGCAAAAAACAAATACTTTTGATTTCGCGCTCTAATTTTGTTTCCTTGTTATATTTTAGCTAAAAGAAGACATTGCAATCAAAAAATTGTAATTTCAAGGGGGATGGGTATTCTAAAATCCAGCCAAACTAATTACTAATAACACGGAAATGTTCTCTGGTTAATTCTATATTTTCACTCATTACGATGCGCTAAAAAAATTGATTAACTACATATGTTCTAACAGATAAATGACTGTTTAAACTGATAAAGCAAATATTGTTTTCCACGGCCTACCTGATTTTCTTATTCTCAATAATTCTTGAGTAAGCATCGTTCATGTTAACTCCGATATCAAAATTCAAATATTTTTTTGTTTGTGGGAAATTATGTACACAATTCCAAGAAATTTGAATTCCAAATTTAAACCTAAGCAGATGTCCCCTATGAATACATACACGAGTAAATATATTATGGTTATATTCGTTTAGACTTCACCGTCAACGAACTGGAAATTGGTAAGTTTATAAATTTTATTTGTTTACACAAATCAGTGCATTTTTTATTTATATCAAGTATACATTTAAGCATAAAAAAGTGTGCCGTTAAAAAGCTCTTTATAATGAAAAAGATATTGTTATTTATAAATATGACATATTTATGATACAACAAAAAAAAAATGTTAAATAAGTATTTCCAACTAATTTATCTGCTATTGTAATTCAAAAACTAATATCTTTGAATATATAATACATATAAGAATGGCAACGCATATGGCCTAGCAACATACTATATCTGTCTCTTTTTATTCACAAAATTATTATAGATAGCTAGTGACTCCTACCATAAAACTATGAACTACGGTAAATCGTGCTGACAGCATTGCCAGATACTATTTGTTAGAGGTATTCAATAATCAATAATTCAAAAATATTGTTTCATAATAACCAGATAATATATTTTGAATCTTCAATGTACATGTATACTTGATTTACAGTAGCAAACTTAAAAACCTTTATAAAATCTTAACTTGCTGTTCTAGCTACGTGGCAATACTGTGCAACATCCACCTATTATGTATTTTTTGAACTAACTCAGAAATAATTCGTATAGGGAGGGATAGATGGCACCTTCTCTCGAAATATTTAATCTAAATACATTACGTTGCCATTCTTATATGTATTATATATTCAAAGCTAATATAATAAATTCAACATTATTCTCTATAAGTCGGGTTTACAAGATACGACTATCAACTTTTATTTTGTAAATAGCAATCTATAATTATTTTACTAAAATATAAACCACCACTTTTATCTCCCGCTACCCTTGATAAAGGAGGTATAGGTATAGCTAAAAATGACCACGTTTCAAGGTCCATAGAATTCAATTTTAACATTTTCACAATGATGTATGTGTGAATGTGTGTGAGTGTGGATCTTCTGGTCACTTCTAGCTCAAATACTATCAACCGCAGAATTTTAAAACTTTGTATTTCGACCTTACTCTAATATGGAAAGAAGCCATTAGAGTTTGGTTTAAATCGGATAACTAGAAATCGCAATTTACTAGAAGCTCAAAATATTTTTTTTTTCCAAAAATACCTTTAAATGTCATTTTTTCGCGATTATGTTATTATAAAAATTAAAGATTATTGAATTTTCTACAGGCATGCATTAATAATTTTTTCTATTTCGGTGTTCTTATGTTTCTATAAACGCACTGTTTTGTACTGCAAACACGACGTTTAGAAGATCTATAAGCGTACTATTTTTGGCGCCTTTCATGTTCTAGAGTTGGCAGTCATGCTTTCATAACTGACAGATGACAGGTAACCTCAAAATGGTAAGTTGTTGATAATATTTCAACATATTACTTTTAATTATGGATTTTTATACTTTCTTTAGATGATAGGACTAGAAAAAAATATAATATTAATTTCACAACCAGAATCAGACCTTGAATCATAAATACAATACACCTTGCAATACACTAATTAATCAATAGTTGACAAAATATGAAATTTCAATTGTTAGCGAGAAGCGTTACCAACATAAACATAACTAACAAAAAAATACCTAGTCATAATTTGACGTCGCAATTTAAATAAATTTAATCGTAAAAATACCTCAATAGAAAAAATAGTATAAAAAACACGTATCATAAGGCCTGTTGACGCACTCGTCCTTTGTAAAACTCGCCTAGCGGCTCGTTTTCCAAACTTGGACTCGTACGTTAACAGATTGCCTTATGATACTTGTGTTTTAATGTACTATTATTTCATACTGTCCGCTATTTACTACTTTGGGTTACTAATTTGAGTCCGGGAAATGATACATTACAGTACCCGAACCGGGAAGTGTTGCTTGGAAACATCCCTAATTGTTTATTTTTAAATTTTTCATATCTTCCGGAGGACTTTGTGGGAATCAGTTTCCGTATAGCCTCAGCACTTTTTTTCCAAAATATCGTTCGGAAGGAGCAGCGTTCATTTTTGATGACAACAAGCAAACAAACAAAATCAACAAAAAAAATGAAACATACACAGGTAACTAAGACAAATTCTGATGTGATGTGATCTATTTTAAACTGACATATTGACATAAATTTAAAAATATTTAAATCACGTACACAGTATGAAATAAAATGTTGTACGTCATATGGCCATGAAGTGGTATTACGGTACTTATTTCCAAATTCCTGACTCGGCTCCTTCGTCGCCTCGTCCGTAAACTTCTCATACGTACCAGAATACCTCACTTTCTGGCCTTATAACGTAAATAACTATTTTATTGCTGTTAACATTTATTTCAGAGGGTACGAGTACATTTGGGGTTGGGCTCGTATATCCCGACTATTTTATTTTTCTCGATTTTTTTCAAATGCATTAATAAAACTAAGGCAGTGAGTCACACTGAGTAGAATGCAATCGATCAACCAAGATCGACTGTCGCAGATCATCAAAAGCGATCGACCGAAATTTTAGGAGATGTCACACTGCGAATCGACGTAAATAATTCCACAAATGTGATACCAACTTGAAAGAAAATTATTTTTCTCTTACACTGAAACGCCGCAAATATATGTTTTTCAGAAATATTTAAATAAAAGACAAACCTTATGAGTTTTTGTTTCCTGGTGTGCTTTGATCATATAATTGTACATTATTTCTTACACAGTTTTTCAACTATGGTCTATTTCATTAACTGTCCACATTTCCGTCATGGTAAAATAAATATCGCTGTAATATTCTAACAAAACTTTTTTTGCCTGTACATCTGTACACATCTGATAATATTAAACGGTATATTAATGAAATATCAAAATGAAAAATGAATCACCTGTATAAATTGTGTTTTGTATCTGACGTAAAAAAAAGTTTTGTTTTTCTATTAGTAGATAAAAATATCGGTTTCCAATACTCATTTTAGGAGTAAAATTCTCGTAGCAATACTTTTGTCGTTCAGAGTACTCTCTCCCCTGAAGTATCGTTTATGTAATCCGTTAGAGCGGCGCCACTGCATCGCTATTTTTCGCTGTAAGCAGCGCGCGAATGCCGCAGCTAGCGATTTAATAAGCCAATAGAAAACTTCATTATTTTTCATTCTGTTTTATTAGACAGTTCCGGCCACATCTGTGCTGGAATGCAAACGATTCTTAGAAGTTTTTAAGCAAAGTTACGACATTAATAAGAGCTTTATGACGAACGGTAAGATGGGATCGTGTGCCCGTAAAACTAACCTGTTTGTCGGATGCAGAAGCTTAAAAAAAATGCGAGTTGTAGTTAAAACATTAACACTGCGGACATAAATAGAGCAACTCCGTAGGAACTAATATAAAATATTCCACCATATTTTAAATAGGTATTTAACAAACCTCAGCAACAATCGTGAAAATACATGATAGGAAAGAAAAATTCCTGTCGAATTCAAACCGCGTTACAATGTTTTTAAAGATGTCGGAGTACTGGATGAAGAAATATGAGAAATTTGCCGATTTGAAACTGTTCAAAATATCAAAGAAATATCTTTGGAATTCGATTGTATTTGATTCGTGAACCACTCATTCGCTAAATTGGTGTAATACATAAGAGGAAAGAGAATTTTATGCTGAATAACAGTGTATGTGCGGTGAATAGTCACCTGACAATTGAAATTCTGTCGGAAACCATTGACAAAAATATTGCAAGGAATAATACATTATTTCTAAGGAATTATTTAAATTTATAACGGATGCATATAAATCAGAAAATCATCGATAATTTATTTAATTCGATGCCGCGACGAATACAATGTATTATTAATAATTATTATAGTATTAAATATGCAACATTGTTTATTTTTTGTTAATTAAAGGCTACGTACCACATCACTTACTGATCAGTAATTCGTAAACAAAACTGACTGCCTTGGAAACCCTATCGGTAAAGTTTAAAAAAACCCGATCGTGCAAAAATATATATTACATCTTCACTAATAACAAATAAGATTTTCAAAAACTACAAACCGCTTTCAGTTTAGATGAAGTTTTTTAAAAATAATATAAAAAATCTGTTGTGGCCAGCACAATACCTTCCGTCATTCTCGTGTATAATGCATAAATTCCATAATTTTTCTTACAAAAGATTCTAAATTTCCAATAAAATTATTTCATAAACAAACTATTCAAATTGCACTTGACACTGGCATCATCTTCTTTAGCTTTTCCCATTCGTTAGGGATCGCTATTTTTGCATGTCGTTCTCATTCAGTTCCTTTTCTCTCAAATCTTCCGCAATACAATCCTTCCATCTTATATTTGGTCTTCCTCTGTTTCTTTAACGTCCTATTACTAAACTATTCATTCTTGTTCCAATATAATTCTTCATTTCTCCTCATGACATGTTCAAACCAATGTAATCGTCTTTCTTGTATCTTTCTAAAAACTTGTAACACTAGAGTTATTTTCTTACCGTATCTTTCCGTGTATTCCCCAATATCTACTTCAACATCCTCATATCTGCCACATTAATTTACGTTTTATTGATACTGACATCTGTCAATTTGAATTATATGAATATGTTACTAGTTCCCAAGTTTGGCATAGCTGGCTGAATTATAAAATTTAATTTCTTTAAAATTCTTTAACTCTGTATCTATTGAATATGAAGTATAAATTGTAATCAAATCGTATAGAGAATAATATATTCTTTAAGTTATAATAACGTTAAATGTCAATAAATCAAATTTAACTGTTAAATCTTCAAATGAGACTACTTTCGGTTGACCAATTATAACCAAAATCTAATCAGTTGTTCTTCTGGATGTAAACTTGAGGAATACGAAAGAATTATAATTTTTGGAATCGTGGTATTGAAGTTATGGAATCCGGAACTTTTGTCACACACACACAGACACACAAAATTGCAGAAGTGATATTTTAAATTTACGTAATGAATCGGCACAAATATCGGACTGAAGGTTGACACTATTAAATAGGTTGCAAATTTGTCGAATAGGACATTTTAATTCATAATTTGCCCGCACTGTTCGTAAATTGAAAGTCAACTTAGTTCGTGAATTAACTCTAGGTACGTTGAAAGAGATATGAGATAAAATAGCACTATCGTTAACTTGACCATTTAACAATTTATATAAAAATGTAATGGAATGTATTTTCCTCCTTATCGATAAAGATTTCATATCAAAATAATGAAGTAACATATTATAATTGCAATCGAAACTAGGATACTGGCCGGTAACTTTATAATGATAAAATTTTAGAAACTTTTTGTTCAATGACTCAATAGCATTAGAATATTTGTCATAGGTAGGGTTCCAAACAGGGGAACAATATTCTAGTTTTGATCTAACGAACGCAAAATACAACATTTTTAACGACAATACATTTCTCAAAGATTGAGCATTTCTAATGATAAAACCAAGATTTCTGTATGACGCTTTGATAATAGTTTCAATGTGAGTGTTAAATGTGAATTTTTCACCAAGATCCTTATATAAGTTGATTCTGTGGAGAGTAGTATTACCCATAATGTAGTTATGAAAGTAAACGTTTTTTTTTACAAAATAGCTCATAATTTTACATTTGCTAAAATTAAAGAATAAATTGGAGGAATAAGACCAAGCTAGAATACGGTTAACATCAGATTGAAAATCTATAGCGTCCTGAGTAGTATTAATTGTTTTAAATAACTTGACATCATCGGCGTACAATAATACTTCACAGAACTTAATTGAATCGATAATGTCATTTATAAACAGGATGAACAGTAATGGATTAGATCCTTGAGGAATGCCCGAAGAAGCGAAGTAGGGGTTTGAGAAATAATTATTCAGGGTCACAGTCAATTTACGATTATTAAGATAGGAACCAAGAAAAGTAATGAGACAGGGAGAAAAATTGAAGTTATGGTCAAGTTTCTGGAGGAGAATATACTGTGATCTACTTTGTCAAATGCCTTGGAGAAGTCAGTATAAAGTACATCTACTTGTTTATTGTCATGTAAGGAGTTAATTGTATACTCACAAAAATTTATCAGATTTGTAGTTGTGGATCTACCCTTAACAAAACCGTGTTGTTTATCTGTTATTTTATTTTTTAATTGTAAATGTTATTATAGATTATTGACTCAAAATTTTTAGAAATATTAGAAAGTATAGCAATAGGTCTATAGTTGGGTATAAGTGATTTGTCTCCAGATTTGAAAATAGGACAGATATGAGACATTTTTAAAGAAAAGTACTTTTACTAAGGGAAAGATTGAAAAGGATATGTAAGGGCTTGAGAAATATGTTACTACAACCTTTTATATGCTGGTAAATTATCTAGACCTGGATTTCTTGAAGGTTTAAGATTATTAATGGCTACTAAAATTTCATCTTCAGAAATATATGAAATATTTACAATATCACTCACTTTATTGGTATTGGAATCGAGATGGGAGGATATAGAAATAGAGTTTTGAGAGTAGACACTGGAAAAATAGTTAGCAAATCCTTGCACTATACTTTCAGTAGTAGTGAGCTCGTCATCACCTAACTTCATTGTACCAGGGATTCTTGATGTACGCTTTTTGTTGTTGATGAAGGACCAGAACTTGGAAGGATCAGTACAAATTAAATTCTCAACGTTGCGAACATATAATTTTTATATTACTTTATAAATTTATCCATACAATATATAGAAAAAGTATTAAAGCAAACTTGTAGCAAATGGAATAATCTTTAATTTTTATAATAACAAATTGCGAAAAAATAACTTTTAAAGGTATTTTTTGGAGAAAAACTATTTTGAGCTTCAAGTAAACTGCCATTTCCGGTTATCCGATTGCCACCAAAATCTAGTCAGATATTTCCATATTAGAATAAGGTAGAAATACATGGTTTCAAAACTTTCTGAATGATAGTATTTGAGTTAGAGCGTAAACAGGATCCACACATACATACATACATACATACATACACACAGACATCATCGTGAAAATGTTAAAATTGGATTGTAGGGACCTTAAAACGTGGTCATTTACCAAAATCTCGATATGCGATTTTTAGCACGATCCCTATACCTTCCTTACAAAGAGTAGCGGGAGGTAAAAAGCGTTGATTAATAGGGATATAAATTATGCCCTTTGATTGCTCAGAATGCACATCTAGTTTACAAAAACAAAATAAATATCAGTTGTCAGTTATCAAATAAAATTTAAAGGATGTTTAACCATGTTTTGTTGTAATTTATAATATTCAGGTCTTGTACATTTTTACAGATAAAAATATTTATTATTGACAAAGTTTGGTTTCACGAATTTAAATTATTTACTTAATACATGGTAAAACGATCGGTTCTCAAGCGCTATCTACTATTTTCTTAAGGAAATACAGTATAATATTACAAGAAGTATTGACAGACATAAAAAACTTATATTTGAGTTTTGAGTATTTATTTTTTATTCGGTTATTATCTAATCTTATTGATAAATTCTCCTAATTCAATAAAAAATGTTGATTATAGAAGATATAAAGTATAAAACAAGTTGAGGATATTTATTAAACCTGAGAGGAACATTAATTTTAATTATGAATATCATTGTTGCACTGGGTAAGATCTCATTGTTGAAAATATTAAAATCAGTACGCGTAGTGGCATCTAGCGATCATTTGGGATATCACGGCGCTGGGGAATTTTGTTTACCTATGTTTGGAGCCACGATCAATGACAGACAACCATCTTAAATGTCAAATTACGTCTGTCGTTTTGTAGTAATGTTAAGGAATAATTTCCGTGTTTTCCTTTATTAAAAGTGATAATTATCTATTAAAGTGATGATTTTAAACGAGTAACGTTATTGAACTTGTAAGTACATTATAATTATCAAGTCAATAATTAATAAAAAGTTGTCTATATTTGTTCATTGCCTAAATTGCGACCGTAGGTCAGTGGAATCATTGTGCAAGGTTAATTATTGTTACTTTTTTATGAACTTTGGATGATGCAAATAAATATTCTTTTACAAATTAACATGTTGATGTCATTATCATAGTTGAATTAAAATGAATATTGCTATCGTGTGTCATTTCCTTTTGATATTTAAATTCGCTCGCATTGAAATGTTATCGTTTATGGTTTTTCACACTGTGCATTGCGTTTATTTCAGATAGTTTAGTTATGGGCTCTGTTTGGAAAAGGCTTCAACGCGTAAACAAAAGAGCAGCAAAGTTTCAGTTTACTGTTTCGTATCATCAGTTAACTTTAGAAACTACACCAAAATGGTAAGTTATTTTATTATAAAAGTTCTTTGTTAATAGATAAATATCCTATATTTAACATAAACATATAATAGATATGCATTAAACTTATAATTAAAGTAGTTAACATTAACACACTTATTTTAAAATAAACGTTATATAATGTTAAAAGATAATTTCGAAAAATGTGACTTCTTATCTATGCAGTTAAATAGTATTTGCTAATTCAAATTTTAGCGCTAAGTAAGCATATTAACAACAACATTCTCCGTGAAATTATTTCAAAAATTCTATGTGCGAAATAGTGACGCAATGTTTATATTTAAAAATACGCTGTTATTCTAATTCAAGTTTTTTATAATACATCGCTTATTTATTCATACAATTTACATTTTTTGAATATAAGTTTTTTGTTAGATATACAATGAATCAGCATAATGTATTTAAAAATTGAGATGTATTTTTATGAAAACTGTGACTAAATTTTGATAAAGATGAAAAAATAATTGTGATAAAATTGTGGTTTTTACCATTATCATTCTGTACAACATTGCAGACAGTGATAAAACGTAATTCCGTGGAAATATTTATTTTTGGTTTGATAGAAGTGCAGACTTTTGCAATTAATCTTCTATTTTTTTTCTAATCTTGTTTTCATTTAGCTTTCCATGGTTTCTATTACCATTTACTTGACATATTTCTTTTATCAACGCCATTGACCTTTATTATAACCTTTTCTTTTTGCTCTTATGCTAAAAATAAAAGCGCAAATTTTCCAGAAATCGAAAGAAAATTTAATGATAACAATAAAATAATATACATACATTTTTTTATTGTGTTATAAACAAACATATTTACATGAGCGGTAATAATATAGATATCAATAAGATATTCTACTACATTTTTTTCATTCCGGCAATACTATTTTATTTAAGCCAGATATGTATATTTTTTTAAATAACTATAAATTTTAAATTTATCGGAAATGACGTAGGTCTCTCTTCTGACATTTACAATATGCTTACAGCGCCATTTTTAAATTAAATTAGGAAAGCAACTGACATTACGGACCCCCACCATATTAACAAATTTATAAAAAAGGATCATTTATTAAAATTAGACCTTAAAATTATATGAAAGGGATATTTTAAAAAAGTTATTTGTTTTTAAAATATTTTTCCGTCGACCGTTTATTAATAGGCTATCTTAATGTATAGAAAATCATTCATTAATGATCCCTATTAATGCATGATTTTTTATTAATAAACGATTTATTGGATGCGCTCACCACATGGAACACAGCATGTATTGCTAACGCTAAGTTGTAGCAAAAAGGTAGACAGAATTAAAAGTCATGCTTTTGACACTTACTATCTAGGTATATTCACGTAGCAAAGCTTTAAAATGAATTTGAAAGAATAAAATTCCTCAAATAACATAAAAAACCGCTTGTGTTGTCTAGCATTAAGTAAACTGAACGCACCCACTGAAAACAATTGATGACAAAATTTATTGATTTTCTGACGTAAAATTTGACGTTCGGTCAACCATTACTAACCTAAAAAAATTGTCATGGAATAAAATTAGATTTTCCATTTAAGTAAGATACGGTCAACGAAAAAATATTGTAACTAACGCGTGTGTTAATTGGCGATTAATGATCTCAACAATTACAATGTCTCGATCATTAATCGCCCTCATTAACACACCTTATAGTTAAATAACTATAAATGTTAAGGCCTACGACACACATCTACTCTATTCCAAAAAAAATAAATATATTATCACGGCATATTACCCATTGCTGGGTGTGCCATTTGCTATGTACACAGATATCGGTAATGATGAAATATTGGTACCGCGTGGGCGCTTACCAGGCGTCACCTCACGGGCACTCATTGCTGGCGTGGAGAGTGCACCACAGGGGTCAATTTTGTGCCATTTAAAATTCGAAATATTTGGCGTCGGTCGGGATCGAACCCGGGTTCCCAGATTCGCGACCAGGCACGCGGCCACAAGACCCCATGCGGATATTGGACATTACCTTCCGAAACATACTCTATTCCAAATACTTAATAATGTCAAATGTAAATATTTTATTTAATTGAATATTTTATTATCTACGCATATTTCTAATTATTAATCACTAAAGTTATTTTTTATTTTTTGCGTTCATAATGAAGTCATTACGAAACCCAATTGCGTATCGAAAGAGCCCTCATTTCGATACACAATTTTTTTTTCAAATAATTGAATAAACGTCAATCAAATGTTACCAACTACAACATTATATATACAAATTTCCCTAAATTAACTAGGTTTAATATATAGTTTGGTTCACAAAATTTGACTATTCAAGATCATTCGTGAGCCGTCTGATATAATATTACTTGCAAATAATTTTACTGCATTTTATATGTATAGCCGTGCAATATGAAATATTTATGGATACATTTAACTGAAAAAATAAGTGTAATTCATTTGAAAATGATGATTCTTTTTAAATAATGCCTTTCTCAAATATTTATATTCTTCACCTATGTTTTTTCAAAACACAAAAACATAGATGACATGAACTATGGAATAATAATTTGATTTAAATATCAACGTCACTGGGTAAACATTAAAACAGAAGGCAGTGTAGTAGATAATTAGTAACTCTACGACATACGTCATTTTTATTTGTAGTGTGTTAGAATGCGAAAAAATATAAATATTATATAAAATATATCATCACGCCATATTATCCATTGGTGGGTGTGCCAATCTGCTTTGTACACAGATATCGGTAATGATGAAATATTTTACCAGGCGTGACCACACGGGCACTCAATACTGGCGTGGAAAGTACACCACAGGGGTCAATTTTATGCCATTAAAATTTTGGCGTCGGTCGGGATCGAATATATCTTATAAAACTCATTTTTGAATATACTATTAAACATTTTATATATTTTTATGTGTTAAAAAAACAATTTAAGTGACTCCAATTTTTGGCGAATTCCACTGTTTGAAAACATGAGCTTAACACCTACGCCATAGAATATTTTTAAAAAAAATATTAGGGCTTAACAAATAAAACTTTCTAGAAGTACAGATCGCTGCCAAGTTTCATGAAAAAAAAAATATAAAAAAATAGAGGACCCAAATTTAGTATATTACATTACCTCTATAAATAATACGATTAATTATTTTATATAAGAACTGTATCATTGTTATGAATATATGGTAACACAATATTCTTTTTGACAAAAAATTGTAATAGAAGAATCGTGTAAATTAAATCTTTCAATGTTATCGCGACATACAAACTAGAATATAAAAATAAATTACAAACACAGATGTAAAATAATTACTTTAAACAGATTAATATGTTTACCAAGTTTTATTATATTCAATAAACATTTAACTTAAAATTTATTTAATTCCTTTTAAAATATTTCCCTTGTAGGGTGCCAAACAAATTGAGCATGGTCTGGACACGCCGTTCACGTCGTGTAATATCCGCCCCCATGCCTTGGGAACCAACCCTCCAACAACCCTTAAAGGGCTTGGTCGTTTGGCCGGTTCCTGACAATCAGCAGGTCTCAGTAACGCTTTTCAAAGACCCTAGAAATGACCTGGAAGACAAGGATTGGACATTTGTCATCGAAGACGTAAGTATGAAAAAAATCAAAATAATTATAAAGTGTTAAACAGTTAAACTGGAAATATTGAATTTATGTTGAGATGTTTACATGTTGTGATTGAAATAGTTGTTTATGAGGTTATTTATAGTTTAGACGTTTATCTATACAAGATAGAAAAGAATGAAAAAATATTTTGGCAAGTTCTTATAATATGCATTTATTTTTCAATGTCTTGGAAACTGTTGAAATTAATAGCAAAACAAATGTTATTTTAAAATAGCAAACATAACACAAAAGTTATTCTATTCTAAAGCTCTTTATAAACTATAAATATTATAAATAACTTTCAAGTTTAAAAAATACGAATATAAATTTGATTCTTGTATAAAATATTGTGGACGTTTAAACGACGAGCGAAGTGAGTCGGATAAATGCACGCAAGGCACACAAAGACACTTTTACTCCGAATGACACATTATATTTTTTCTTCAAACGTAGATATTTAAAGAAAAATATCTACTACTGATGTTACATTTTACGTAAATTACGTTTGCGATTTCAATTGCCCTGTAGCTATGGATACTTATTTGTTCACTTTTTGTTATAAACATTGAAATGAAAATTTTCGCGTTTTGACGTTTAAATAAAAACTGCAATTTTATATCCTCCTTGTGTAATTATGTCGGAATTTGAAGTATTACAATGTATGCCCGCTGAAGTTGTTCAATTGGATGGAAATCTAACAGTGTGGCTGAAAGATATGTCCAGGAATCACTGCAAAACAATATAAACTTTTCTTATCACTTTAATTCTAAGTATTCTTATGCTCATTACCGTCCCTGTAATTGTAATCTGTAAGTCTGCTATTCTTTAATAATGTTATTTCCTCAAAAGTAAACTCTGTTTATATTTCAATTCACAGATTATATATTTAAATTTGACAGCTATCGATGGTATTTAGTAACTTTATTCTTAGGTTACCTAGCGTGTTATAGTGACATTAAGGGCGATATTACAGGTTTTTTTTTATTAAAGTTACTTCTTATTCGTTGATCTGTATAGTTTCTATGGATATTTATTTATTTTATTTCTACGCCGGCGGCGTAGAAATTAGCTACTTCTACTCCGGCGGCGTAGAAATTAAACTTCTACCTTGTGAATCAAGTCACAAAAAATGCTACTTTTATGACGTTTGAAGAAAAAATATTCTTTTGTCAACTGAATAAAATTGCCTGAAACGTGCGAGAAATAAACCTTCGTAATTTCGTTAAAGGTTAAAGGAATTCAATATATCCAGTTTAATCCATCACTTTAAGTCTAGAAATGAAGCTATTTCTATAAAATCGATAAAAGACATACCAAACGTAACTAATCGCCGGTGTAATTTCATTTCATTTATAAATTAATTTTGCAACCTTGGTCGCTTTTCTTTTTTCTATCTTTATAACATCGATTGAGATTCTATATTTATATTTTCATTAAATTAGATTTATTTTTTTAGCGTGACGGAATTGATTGAAATTTGTTTACAACAAAGATATTTAATCAAACATCAATGTCGAAAAGTTTATTATTTTGTGGAAAAGATGTCAGTTTGTCGTTTTTTGAATCATAGGTCATTGACCATTAAACTTATTTTGCCATTTACTAATTCGTATCTTCTGAAAACGATTCTCATTTTTGTGCTCATGTCACTAGTTGCAAAACAGCTAATTTAGTTTGTTTAGTCTGTGTTGGTGTTATTTTAAGTTTGTGCAAGATTCTTAAACTACACTGGGTGAAATTCAGTGAGTTGTATTTGGAAACATTGTAATATCCGTTAAACAGAAAGAATAATTCAATGGGATATTCCGGTGTAACTTTTTTTATAGTTTACATCTTCATACAGTAGGAAAATACAATAAAACATGTTTAGGAAAAAGTTTTCATTCATAATTTGATATTAGAAAATTGAAATTCTGTATATATTTAGACGAGTCGATTAATAATAAAGGAGTCTAAGGTTAAATTATAACTAAAACTAATACAATTACTCAACTTTAAAATTATAAAATAAGCTATACATGGTGTTATATTTTAGTGGACCCAGCAAATATCTCGCTTATTTATTAAGGTAGTAACATGATTTATATAGCAACATGTAAGCTACTTGATGACGGATGTACATTCATGATACCACTTCCGGTTTATTAGTAATTAATATCAACTTTGAAATTTCAAATGGAACATACTATATTTTTTTACAAATTTGAAAAGTACATCAAATTTTCTTTACAATCATGTAAAATAATCCATATGTTACATTATTAAAAAGTAAAATGGCGGGCACTTTTTATACACCTAGTCGAAAAGAGAATAGTGCGCCATGACTTGAAATAAAACAATGAACTAAAACAATTGTAACTATTATTATTAAACGTAATAATATTTTTTTGTCATTATAATACAGAAAATAAGAATAAGGAACTCTTAATACAGTCGACTCTCTCTAAATCGAATTCGTAAGGGGTATTTGAATTTGTTCGAATTAGAGAGAATTCGAAATAGAGAGATTAAAAGAAAATGAAATGAACATTTGTATAAATTACATAGAATGTATATATGAAATAGAAAAAAAAAGTATATTCAGTTAATATGTACATATAACGGAAAAATAAAAATGTAATACATACAATTACAGAGGCTTGAAGAAATTTGAAATTTTTGTTTGTTTTAATATTTTGTCGTAAGCTTGTTTTTCAAAGTACGCTTCTAGTTTTTGGAAGTTTTTGAAGATTGTATCTAATTTCGATTTATAGAGAGTCGAATTTCATTGAAAATGATGACAAATGCCCAAAATTTAATTCGATTAAAGGAAAGTTCGAATTAAAAAAATTCGATTTAAAGAATAATTTTTACATATACAAGTTTATACAGTTGTACGTGTCAAAAAATAATTCGATTTAGAGAAAAATTCAAATTAGGGAGAGTTTGAATTAGAGAGAGTCGACTGTAACAACAAAATGATTTTAGAACAAATATTCAAAATGACTCCCAGCCTCTTCAATACATTTTTCACAACATTTTGAAACAGAATAATGCCCGTATTACACTTAACAATAAATTGCACAATTTATTGTACAATAAATCGCACAATTTATTTTGAAAATATGAGCATTTTACACGTCACAAGTTTCTGCCAATTTATTGTTGTTGGGAGCAGGGCTACCAACCGCTTCGTTTTGAGGTTAACCTTTTGTTGTATGTGTTTACAGTTCGTGCTTTGTTCCGTGTTTGCTTCAAGGCAAATATTACTTGTTTTAAATTTTCGATTTTCCTTCTACGCCCGTTGTGTGACGCGTAGTCAAACATCGAAATAGTCAAATAGAAATAGTTCAATATGTCAAATATTATTCAGTTGGTGAAGTAACCAAAAAATTGTGGAAAAATAGAACACGTTCTAATTTTCACAATTTATTTTCAAAAGAAATTGTAAAATTTTGCTGTATTACACTTGCCAATAAATTGAAGGTCGCAAAATTGTACAATTTATTGGCAAGTGTAATACAGCAAAATTTTACAATTTCTTTTGAAAATAAATTGTGAAAATTAGAACGTGTTCTATTTTTCCACAATTTTTTGGTTACTTCACCAACTGAATAATATTTGACATATTGAACTATTTCTATTTGACTATTTCGATGTTTGACTACGCGTCACACAACGGGCGTAGAAGGAAAATCGAAAATTTAAAACAAGTAATATTTGCCTTGATGCAAACACGGAACAAAGCACGAACTGTAAACACATACAACAAAAGGTTAACCTCAAAACGAAGCGGTTGGTAGCCCTGCTCCCAACAACAATAAATTGGCAGAAACTTGTGACGTGTAAAATGCTCATATTTTCAAAATAAATTGTGCGATTTATTAAGTGTAATACGGGCATAAGTAGCCGTTTTCTGTATTCTTCAATAATCAAAACTTACATATCGGCGTTAGCCAATAGGATTCAAATATTAAGTGCATGCGCAAAATCAAGACTTGGGAGTGAGATAAACTTATGCAGCAACGATATTCCCATTTTGTTTAGTTCAAAAAGTAATTGTAGAGGTCGTTCAAATTTCTGAAATGCCTTGCACGTATAGTTTGGTTCAAGGTCATTTATAAGCCGTCTGATATATATTTCGCATTTAATTAAATATTATTATTAACTTATTGCATACAAAAATAAGAAATAATATACCTTATTGACAAGTGAACATCTCTATTGCATTTCCCTGCCATAAATTCCAAAAGTTAATTTGAATCTTTCGAGAGATATTACAATGTTTCCACATACTTAATACAGATCAGATTATAATACAACCCACTGAATTGTACCCACTGCTTCCCAGGTTTCACCTAATGGTAAACGACGTCAAATAGCCGCAACAAATATAAACATGAAAAAATACGCAAGTGTAGAACCCTCACAACACGAACTTCAGTTAACGTTTAAACCGACAACCAAAAAAATCACAAGTGCGAAATTAGAGTGCACACTGAGTTGCGTGTTCCTTCGCGAGGGAAAAGCAACGTAAGTTTTTCTTTCTTTGCTTCTTGTCATGCTTCACGTTTGTCTAAGTCTAACAATCTTCTTTTGCACACTCACAATCTCTTGTCCTTATAAAATATTATGTAACATCTACTAACACCGTATGAAGGCATTGGTTTGGTTGAGGATAACTACTTAATTATAATTTGTAACTGGATCTGATAAATAATATAAATTCAGTTGTACGTGTGAATTGACTATTATTACATCTAAAATTGTTGTGTCTTGTTACTTTATTATATATGTGTAATTGTTTATGGGATATGTGGTATTACATTTTTGTTTAATATTGAACTTTGAAAAGGTATTATATTTCAAACTCCATTATTATAACTATAATTGTGGTTATTAAATTTTTAACAATAGATTTTTTGTGGGAATTCTTATTACATTGAATTTAACAATTTTCTTATACATACAATGGATTATTGAACATTGGACGCATATATGTTACGATTCAAACATTATTAAAATATCGAACTAAGTATATAACTTAATTTTTATGAAAATTAATATCTAACTAACAAATAGCACACTTATAGTGAAAATGATTTGGCAGAGGACTCACGTCATCGACCTGAAGAAAACCTTATAAAATGAAATATAACTTGTGGAAATTATTGGGAGTTATTTAATTTTAAAAGAAGAAGAAAAAAGTACTAGTATTAAGTAATGTATATATTAAGTTTATTTACAATTATTTCCATTCAAGCGTTATTCCTTTTACGGAATATAAAATTATTTGAAATAATTGTAGTTTATTTTCGTACCATACGTTGGCACTACTGAGAATGACCATATTGTGACAAATAATTTTATATTCCGTAAAAGGAGTAAGGATTAACTTAGAAATAATTGTAAATTAATTAATATATACGTTTCTTTAATACTAGTATATTTTTATTCTTCTTTAAAAAAGTAAATAACAACTAATAATTACTACAAGTTATATTTTTTTTTATAAAGCGTTTTTCAGGTTGATGATGTGAGTCTTCTGCTTAATCATTTTCACTATATTAAAGTTTTATTTTTTTCTTGATGTTCAAAAAACTATCTCGGAGTAGGATATGAACAAAGAAACGTATATCTTAATTTAAAAGTATTTAATTAAATGTCAATTTGACACAAGATATTGTCAAAAATGTTATCTACAGAAATTAAAGCTATTCTTTAATCTTATTTTAAAAATAGAAATAAATTAGAAAACACCGAATGGGAATATTCTTTTGCTGCCTGTTAATCGCGTAATAAATTGATCGCCGGTAAATTGATTGCCGGTAAAATGATCGCATGGAAAATGATCACAAGCAAAACTGATCGCCAGAAAATTTATTATAAGAAAAATTGATCGCCGAAAAATTGACCGCCAGAAAATTGGTCGCTGAGAAAATTGATCGCTAGGAAAATTGATCGCAAAAGTATTGATCGCGTGGTAATTTGATCGCCAGAATATTATGCATGTTGATCAAATCAATTGAGTTACAAATTACAAATAACGCACAAAAGTCATGCTTAGATATTGTTGTTATATTTAGAGAAATACACCATTTATGTCGTCAGTATAAGACGTCATAATTAAAATCGGGACCAGACGATCCATTTGTCGAGACGCTAGGCTCATTTTAAAATTTATTCATTATTGCAGAGTTTATTATTAATTTACCTTACGATTAATTTTCTACGCGATCAATTTACCGGCGATTAATTTTCCTCGCGATCAATATTCCATCGATCTATTTTTCTCCCCGATCAATTTTCCTCGTGATCATTTTTCCGGCGATAAATTTTCTATGCGATCAATTTATTCGTGATGATTTTTACGGAAATCAGCAGCACACCATACTTTTAATGACGTTTTAAGATCAATTTTGACAATTTGACATTTGAATTGAATAATGATCAAACATACGTTTCTCTGTTCATAGCCTACTCCGATTTTTTAAACACTATAATCATTACAATCATTTTAAAACAAAATAAATCTGATTCCAATATGGTGTCTTCGGGCATTAGCGGTTTTAACAATTGTTGGACAAAAATACGGGTCTATTATTTTTTATTACTCTATCAATTAAAGGTAAAAATGAAAAATCGTGCATTACTTCTTTGGCAACAGTGTAGAATTCTCCAGTCTATATTTATTTGACGGCAAGAACAGTGTGTTCAAAAAGAAAACCTAACAGGCTATGAACAGAGAAACGTATGTCTAATCATTATTCGAGTCAAAAATCAAGTTGTCAAAATTGATCTTGAAATGTAATTTTAAGGAGAAAAGATAATAAAGAAGGATACAGTAAGAGACCCAATGGGGTCTCGTAGCCGTGTGCCTATGTGTCTGGTCGCGAATCTGGAGACCCGGGTTCGATTTTTAATGATACTAAATTGATCCCTGTGGTGCACTCTCCACGCCAACATTGAGTGCCTGTGAGGTGACGCCTGATAAGCGCCCACACGGTACAAATATTTCATCATTACCGATATCTGTGTACAGGGCAGATTGGTACACCCAGCAATGGGTAACATGTCGTGATGATATACTTATTTATTTCTAAAATAAGATTCAGAAAGAAAAGCTTTGATTTCTTTGGATAACATTTTTGACAATATCTCGTGTCAAATTGACATGTAATTAAATACTTTTAAAATGACATACGTTTTGTTGTTCATAGCCTACTCGGGGTTAGGTTTTTTAACACACTTTAAGATTCCATTTTGGGGTTCATTTGTTATGGAATAGCATTTGTAAATGAATATTGAATAAATAAATTAGCAATATATTCAAAATATTATATTTAAAGTTACCCATACTTTCTGTAATGGGAAAATTTATTTTGCCATACATTCATTCTTATTTTTCATTCATAAGAATCGATTCATTGCATCATTACAATTCAATCATCATTTTTCTTTATTTTATGTGACAAAACAAGTTTCATAATTTTATGGTAGTATGGTTTCATTGAAATGTGTATATAATATCGGCTTCGCGCTAAAATTTGTGTGTATAATCAAAATCAACCTTGGTCTACGTGTGCACTAATCTTGATTCCGTATTCCGTTTCACCTTCATGACGTTTAAACTGTTTTAATGCTCCGATGATTAGAAAGCGTTTTAAAAACGCTTCACAATTATTTTTGATTGTTTTGTCTTGTTGTGAAGGAATGCGCCATCTATTAAAATTCTGTTAAAGTCTAGTGACACGTACGGATGCTAATTATTTTGGAGCAATAACTTTTAATTTCATTACCGTTATTTACCGGCTAGCTGTTTTCTTTCGCTTAATGTTCTATTGTTTGTGTAATCGCTTGCGGGATCCCGAGAGTTATTACTAATCATTTGTTATGCTTTGGCACAAACTAAACTTGTGTTAATGCTTTTTTGTGATATAATGTTTGTGTTTTGTGCAGTGACGAAGACATGCAATCGATGGCATCTTTAATGTCAGCCAACAACAATAGTGATATTGCACCATTAGAAGATTTTGAAGATGAAGATGTGTCTTCTTGTGATAACTCCTTATCGTTAAAAAATAGTTTGCATGAAGTGTTAGATTTAACGCAGAAAATAGATCGGATGACAAATAGTTTGTCGGGATCGGATTTTGCCAGTACGCCTATAAGTGGTAAGCATTATTGTTTTCATACATGAGTTTGAAACGTATATAGTTTATTTTAAACAAAAAAATGCTTAATTGCTTTTAATTTGTTTTGTTATTTGCCAACACAATGTTTATAAATTTGGCAACTAAAATTAGAATGAATTTCGCATTAAGTTTAATCATCAATAATATAAAAAGTCACTTGATATATTAAAACGTAATATGTTATTCCTTTTTTTGTTTCATACAATTTTTAAGGCGAATTAATATACCATAGTAAACAAGTTTATCGCAAAAATAATAATTAAGTTTTTATTGCAAACTATAATATTGTTTTTATTATATTTCAACTACATTTATGGGCAGTGATTATTCAATAAACACCTAAACCAAAAGATTTTATTAGGATATGTAATAAATTTCTGCAAGTATATGTAAATATAATTATTATTGCACGTAAATTAACTTATAATTTGAAACTTTTGCTAATGTAAAAATGCTTTTAGTTGAAAGTACAATGGAGTACTATACCATAGTCAAATTTTAACTATTTTAGATAAGAATGCGAGAAACGTAAATTAATGAGTAATAGCTTTGAACATATTATACAATACAAGAACGGCAACGTAATGTATTTAGATTAAATATTTCGAAAGAAGGTGCCATCTATTCCTCCGTATACGAATTATTTCTGAGTTAGTTAAAAAAATACATAATAGGTGGATGTTGCGCAGTGTTGGCACGTAGCTAGAACAACATAAGATTTTAAAAAGGTTTTTAAGTTTGCTACTGTAAAACAAGTATACATGTACATTGAAGATTCAAAACATTTTATCTGGTTATTTTGAAACAATATTTTTGAATTATTGATTATTGTATACAAATACTATTTGGCAATGCTGTCAGCACGATTTATCGTAGTTCACAGTTTTGTGGTAGGAGTCACTAGCTATCTATAATAATTCTGTGAATAAAAAGAGACAGATATAGTATCTTGCTAGGCCATATGCGTTGCCGTTTAACGAATTTTGTTTTAATATTAATTAGTTCGCAAACTACAAGAGATTGAAGTCGATGTTGTTCTTATTGTTATCGGGTATGTGTGAACCCACTAAGTGGGACACGTGTGATTTTATGTATGTATGTATGTATGTATGTTTTATGGGTAGGGTCGCAACACACGAAAACTTTTACATAGCCTTCTTCAAATCACGACATGCATATCTCTACTCCGCAAATCTAGTCCTGCTCAAATCTTGACATATGCACCGTTCGACAAGGTCACTAGCAAGTACAAATTGTAAATAAAAAATACCAATGACACAACATATTTTACTTCAATTTGTACTCCAGAGTGTACTTGTCAGTGACCTTGCCGAACGGTGCATAAGTCAAGATTTGAGCAGGACTAGATTTGCGGAGTTGAGAAATGCATGTAAGGATTTGAAGAAGACTATGTAAACGTTTTCGTGTGTTTTATGTAATCCCTTTTTTATTTTGCACAATTTTTGTTTTTAAATGAGAAAAATAATACTGAAAAGACCCGCCACTGTGACATTACCCTTGCCGCTTCCGTTGCAACTTAGTTCCGACGTGCTGCTAGAAGTATGAGAAAGATATTACAGTTGATAAATAGAAACAAGGTTATGTCCACGGCGTCAGTATCACCAGCTCACTTTGACATGTCACATCGCTGTAAAACAACGACATTTTCGGCTTTAAGTATAGCCTTGTCCCTTCGGGCTGTGATTGTGATTTTGTGAATCCTGATTAATTTAATCGTGATCCTTTTGAATCATGATTTAAAAATTATATCAAGAAAACTTGAATAATAAATACCATTTAGCGTCAAATATATGCAGACCCATGCGAACTAATTTATTTTATTTTATAAATAATCTACTGTCGAGTGTTATAGTCAGCACATTAAAAATGGATCATATAGAAGTAAAAAAAAATGTTCTTGGTAACATATAAAGTATGTTTACTAAAACAAATCTTTTATATAAAATATTTTCTTTGTTTTCAAAAATATGGTGGGTCGTTACATGCTTTTGTAGGAAAATCATATTTCCTTTGATGCAACAAACTCCACTTTGATAAATTTCTACGCGCGAAAATCTATTATCGTCAGCCATTTTTAAATTTCTGAAATGAATCTGTGTGATCACTCAAAAAGGATGATTCAGAAGGGAACGGGGAAGGTTGTCTACTAATCACAAAATGAGAAATTGGGATAACGAATGGGAAACGAAAAAACATACTTCTTAATCATGATCACTTTAATGATTTAGATTGCGAATCACAGTGCGAATGAACACGGCTTATGTAAGCGTGACGTCACAGAGAAGAGGTCGATTTGAATCGTGTAATATTTTAAATAACTTTTTACCTCTCGCTAAGAGAGGTATTGGATTCATGCTAAAAATCGTTTATTTATCCAGATTTTAATGATTAAGCACGTTTCAAGGTCCCTAAAATCCGATTTTAACATTTTTACGATGATGTCAGTGTGTGTGTGTAGATGTATGCGTGGGACGTTGGAAGGACGATTACTCAAAAACTATAAGACTTAATATTTGTTTAACAACGTATTTCCCAATCGGACATTCATGGGAAGATCTGAAAAGGTTTTGGTAACAATTGGACAACCGGAAGTAGCAGATTCTTACTTATAGTAAATATGTTAAAACACATAGATAAATTTTTAAATATGTAGTTGTTAAATTAAGTTTTAGGTATATAATTTAATAAGATTTTTTTTTTCTTATATCATTTTTATTATTTCATTCCGTAACTGATTATTGTAAAAACTAATTATCACAACAATACTAGTCCTTCACAATAACATTCAATTTTATTTTCAGTAACAAGTATACAATCACTCCAGCTCGACGACAAAACCCCCACGGCCGAAACCTTCTCCCCCATTTCCGAAAAACCGAAGTTACCAAACCCTCTTCCAATGCCAAAGCAAAGCGACTTCATCCAATCTGAAACAGACGTATATTCCGATCTCTGTTCCGAACAACTAGAGAGTCTAGATTGTATGTTAGAAGAAGAAAACGACTCTCCGAAACCGACACACGTGAAGTTGAATCTCAAACCGTTGGTGAAACCAGCGTTCAAACCCTTAGAATTAAAAACACCTGAAATTAAACCGCAGAAACTAGCGACACCTGGACAGGATTTACTGGAATGGTGTAAGGATATGACGAAGGATTATCCAGGAGTGAAAGTTACCAATCTGACGACGAGTTGGAGGAATGGAATGGCGTTTTGTGCTCTTATACATCATTTTAAACAGGAATTAATGTAAGTTTGCAATCTCCAATACTTTTTTTTTACATTCACTATCCCTAGGTACCGTCTGGGCAACCCGCAATGGACGCGTACTACGGTGGTAAATGCCGACAAATGGTTTTATGATGCATTGCCACGGAATGCACTTCAAATTTATCATTTTATATTAATTTTAAAAGAAAATGCGTGTTTGCTCATGAGCCAGAGTTTAATTAAGACCTGAAAATACATTTTAAAGAACTTGTAATAATTCTTATATGTAATTGTGCGCATATTTATAAATTATACTTATATTGATACAAATTGAAAGTAATTTTAAAAAATCTGTTGTGGCTAGCACAATACCTTCCGTCAATCCTGTGTAATATGTATAAATTCCATATATAAATTTTCTTGCAAAAGATTCTAATTTTACAGTAAAATTATTTCATAAACTATACAAATTGCACTTGATACTAACATCTTCTTCTTTGGCTTTTCCCATTCGTTAGGGGTCGCTAATTTTTATTTTCGTCCACTCATTTCTGTTTTACGTGTCGTTCTCATTCAGTTCATTTTCTCTCAAGTCTTCCGCAATATAGTCCTTCCATCTTATCTTTGGTCATCCTCTGTTTCTTCAACTTTCTATTACTAAGCTATTCATTCTTCATCCAATATATTCCTCATTTCTCCTCATGACAATTTCAAACCTCTTTCTAGAAACTTGTAACACTAGAGTTATTTCCTTACCTATCTTTTGGTGTCTTCCCCAACATCTACTTCAACTTCCTCATCTTTGTCACATTAATTTACTTTTTATTGATACTGACATCTGTCAATCTGAATATATTAACAATTTTCATGGTTAGCATAGCTGGCTGATTTTTAAAATTTAATTTCTTTATAATTCTTTAACTCTATATCTATTGAATATGAAGTATAAAATGCAATCAAATCGTATAGAGAATAATATATTCTTAAAGTTATAATAACGTTAAACGTCAATACATCAAATTTAATTGTTAAATCTTCAAATGAGGCTACTTCCGGTTCACCAATTATAACCAAAATCTAATCAGTTGTTCTTCTGGATGTAAATTTGAGGAATATGGTTACTTTATATGTGTAATAAAAATAAAACAAATTTGAATTTTTTATTCACAATTTGCTAAATAGGACTCTGTGAAAGTATACATTTATTTTTCTTTACATTTACACAAACTACTTGGCTATTTTAGAGGGGTATTAATGTATTACTGTTTGTTTACTAGTGTTTATAGACAGCTCTAAAGATAAACAAGCCCACTTTAACGGTTTGAAGTTTGAATTTGAACCCAATTCCAGATTCAAAATCAAATCCGGATCCGTAAACAAAACAGAATGATTCAAGTTTACAAACGGATCCAAATCAGGATCCGAATCCAAATTCGAATTAAATTTTCGGATATCCGTTTCAATATCCGAACATCGGATATCCGAGGATCCGGATATTTTGAAATCCGGATTCTCGGATCCAAGTTTTGTCGGATCCTCACAGCACTAGTTTTTTTCAAATTGCTGACGTGCGTCTTCTGCCTTATCATTTCTACTATATTTTTGTCTCTTGCTTGCTTCGATACAATTTTATTAATAGATAAAATCTAATCTAAAATCATTAATGTAAATCAATGGTAACACGTATTTCATTTTCTACAACATTCTGATTTACATTTGACGCTTTCTGAAATTAAATTGACTATTCTGAATTACAAGTGGATATTTTTTTAATTGTAGAGACTATGAATCGCTAGTACCGCACGATGTTAGAGGAAACTGTAAAAAGGCATTTGATGCAGGTGATGCATTAGGAATTACGCGAGTAATTGAGCCTTCTGATATGGATATGTTAGCTGGTAAGTTCAAACTACCTTTTAATATCCATAATGGAATAAACACCACGATTTAATCCAAACAAGAACATTATCATTAATCAAAATCACCCTAATGTGTTGTCTTCTGAATTATTAAGCACACCATTTTCTATTTTTACTCGTAATTGTTACATATTTACCTGTCATATCAATAATTCTAATGTAAAATCAATATCAAATCACCTGGCTACACAAACAAGATTGCTCCACATTTTCTTCTTTGTCTAGTGCCGGATAAGTTGGCGGTTATGACGTATTTGTATCAGCTGCGCGCATACTTCACGGGGCACGAACTCGAAGTCCAACAGATTGGCAAGACTGCGGATGAGAGTAGTTACATGATTGGTAGATTCAACACGGATACAGACACGGACGTTACAGTCCAGTTGTTTGGGCAAGAGATTATTAATTTGAGGAAAGCCAAACAAAATCAGGTAAAGAAAACAATATATTATATTTACTGAATAATATATGAACTGTGATTTCAGTTAAATAAATCATCGACGCCTTCAATGGAAGAAAAAGACACAAACATAAACTCAACTGAATCAAAATATACTAATCTAAAACTGCGGTTACCCTTGACAATCAACACAGAAATCGCGGAAAACAAAGACTTCAATCAATCCGCGAATAAAATGTCCCCCACTAGCGTCAAAGACGTAAAAGAAATCATCCTCGCCAGCTCGAAAAACATTCTCGGAAAAGTGTTATCTCCTTCTAAAGACAAACTCAATCAGAATAATCAAACTGCGAAAAAACCAGAAAACAAAAAACCTGCTTTGATGACGCGAAGAGAACTCACGGATCCTTTTGGATCAGACGACGAAGAAGAACCAGATAATTCTTCCGAAAAATCTATCGAAATTAAGCCTTCATCTCCCGTGGAAAATAATGTGGAAGTAGAAATCAAATCTATTGTGGATAATAATGAAATCAACAAGGATATACCGAAATCTACGCAGGTAATTTTGCTTTGTACTATTCGCGCTTTGAGTTTGCGTTTGATTTTGAATTTTGAGTAGCGTTGGAGAGAGTTTTATTTAGTTGTTTTTGTTTTTGTGATGGTAGCATTTGCTAACGCGCCATGATGAGTTGCGTGAACGTGCTAGACAGTTGCTTGAGCAAGCGCGAAAGGAAAATATTGTTCCTCCCAACAGTAAGGTACGTTGGTTTTTTTTTCTTTTGTAGGTTACCATTTTTTGGTAGATTTTGCATGATTTTTTTCGTTCAGTTTTACTATATTTTCAACATTTCGTTCTTTATCAATAAAAATATTGGTATATAAATTATATCAAAATGTCGTTCCTTCAACAAAAACTTATACCGGGTGGCGCTCAGAATCCATTACGTAGGTTTTTAACGTGGGAAATTATAATATGTTGAACTATACTCCGTTCGCTAAAACGAGAGAATGTGTAACTAATTTTTGAATAGAAACAAATCATTCTATTGATTCGACTCAAAAATTATCCTCTTTTGACCAGGGCATCGAACCCGCTAAAAACTGGGCTCGGTTCAGATTTAGGTTAATTTATTTTTTCAGAGATGGGTTCGGGTGCGGTTCTGGTTAAAAAATTGATAAAATTTCCGGTTTTGTTCCGGGTTCAGGTTCGGTTCGACCTAATGAAAATTAAATTAATGTTTTTTGAACAACAATCTTTATATACGAGGGTCATTCAATAAGTAAAGAGACAAATGGCTATAGCTCAAAAACGGTTTATTTCAATCTTTCAAAATTAAGGCTATTTTTCAACATAATCACCCCCCACAGTTATACACTTGTCCCATCTTTCTTGCAGCTTCCTAATTCCCTTGGCGAAGAATTCTTTCGATTTACCCCGAAGCCACTTTTGCACCGCTTCTTTAACTTCCTCATTGTTAGCAAATCTTTTTCCACGTTGGGCGTCTTTGAGTAGTCCAAACAGGTAAAAATCAGATGGGGCGAGGTCGGGACTGTAGGCAGGATGAGGTAAGACCTCCCAACCCAATTCTTGAAGCTTATCACGGGTCAGCTGGGCTGTATGAGGGCGGGCGTTATCGTGCTGAAGAATGACTCCTTTTGACAAGAGTCCACGGTGTTTGCTCCTGATAGCTGGTCTAACTTTGTGTTCTAGCATCTCAGAGTAGTATTGGCTATTGATAGTTCGCTGATCTTCAAGGAAATCGCAATAGACCAGAAACTTCCATTGGACGTCCACATCGGGGTTCATCACCTACAGTTGTTCGGCCACTTTTAAACCGATCAACCCACTTGTAAAAGTTCGCACGGTTCATACAACTTTTACCGTACTGTATTAACATTCTAGAGAAAATTTCACTTGGTTTTACACCTTCTGCGACTAAAAATCTAATGACTGAGCGCTGCTCTTCTAAGGTGCAATCTTCTAGTGGACTTGCCATGGTGAACTGAAAATTTTGAGGTTATGTTGACATAAAATGATGAAACAGCTGATCAGAGCATATCCCAAGGTTGCCAACTAACACCCCTGAAAAGATTGTACACATTCATTGAATAGTTTTAAAATTATAGAATTTGTCTCTTTACTTATTGAATGACCCTCGTAGAAATAATTTAAAATGTGAGCTGAAATTTGCGCAAGACAAGAACACGAACACAATTTTCAACAGGCGTCGATTATTGGCTGTATTATGATTACGCTTACGTTTCGAACTCAAAATGAACCTGAGCCGGAGCTTAACCCTGAACCCGATTTTTAATACCAGGTTCGGTTCCGATTCGGGTTTAATTGAAAAATATATTTGAGGTTCGGTTCCGGGTTTGGGTTCGCCAAAATGTCATGGTTTGGTACAGATTTTGGTTCGGTTCAGGTTCGGGTTCGAAGCCTTGCTTTTGACCAATAGAATTACTTGCCTCTGTTCAAGAATTAGTTCTTTATTCTCTCGTTTCAGCGAATGAAGCATAACTGATACCGCGCGGCCTTCGCAAGCGCAAGTATTTGATGTGCAGCTGTTTTATTAAATTATATATCGTACCCTAACAATACATTATCAATTCTGACTATATAAGAACCTTCTTTGGTACTTATAACCCTGCGAGTCAATTTATATTTTTAACCTCGTCATTATTTTAGTGTTAATTTGAAGATATTTCAAACAGTTCAGGAGTTATGAAGTCTCAAAAATGCATGTTTTCATATTTAGTTTCGGTCAAAAATATGGTTCAATATCACGACTTCTATTACAGGTAGAGTGTTTTTCTTACAAAAATGAACTTCAGAGGGTTGATTTGTTGATTTCCGGTATAATAGTGGTTAAATTTCCTGTTAAAAACTCCTCAAACCCGGGTTCAAAAATTGTACATTTTGGATAAAAATGTGAGATTAAAAATTGGTCAATATCTCAACTTCGGTTAAAGATATATTGTTTATTCTTGCAAAAATTAACTCTGGAGGATCGATTTGATATATTAATATTTTAAAGATGTCGAAAAGGCCGTAGGGATTCTCAAAAATAGGATCGAGATTTTGGAAAAAAATGGCAAATAATTTGCCCCAAAATATTGCATTTTATTTTGCTTTAACTTGAATTTTACCGAAGATCAGATCAAAAAAACTTTAGCACGAGGGCTAATAAACTAATTTTTAAAATGAGAAAGAACAATCAATTCTACGAAGTGAGTTTGATTATGCAGTCAAACGGCCTTGGCCCAAAACACGAACTCAATTTTTTTAACAAAAACATGAAATCGCCAAATCTCACCCTAAAGAAAAATAAAGCAGGCCATCGTTCTCTCACACGCGGTTGTAATCAAAAATTTGGAAAATGTAAGACAAAAATTTAGCAGAGATATGCGCCGCGAACCAAGTCTCGCCACTGAGTCACTTTCTCTGAGTCTCGTCACCGAATCCCCTTGTATTAAAAACAAAAAAAAAGGTTATAAATATTATGGAGCCAAAAAAGAAACAGCCGTAACGGGCTAAAAATAAAATTCAACGTACTCAAAATTTAAATTCGTAAAACAAAAATAACTTGAATTTTACGAAAAATCAGACGAAAAACTTTAGTTCGGGCTTCCTATTAGTTGTCGTGTTTAACCAATTCCTCAAGCGAACCCGAGGCTCACCGAGCCAGGCGCCGTGGGAAGCCGGTTTTATTAATTTTGAACAATTAATTATTAAAATGATGCAAAAGTTGTCCACAAACATGTGCATAAAGTTTTATAACAACCAGTTTTTGGAAGCAAATATTCCAATTTCCGAAGTTAAATTTCTATGTAACGAATTTTGAGCGCCACCCGGTATTAGGCGCGAGCAGACACGTGACTCGAGCGACCTTGAGGGGCTTGAAATCAACTGATTTGTGTGCGCGTGTCACTTTAAAAAAGTTACAATAAAACACATGAAATTAAAAATAATAACTTTTTAACAGTCCAAAATTAAAATAAATCAAAACATTATTCTTGCCAAAGTGGCATTATTGTTGTTAAAGTGACAAGCGCACACAAATCAACTGATTCCAAGCATTTCAAGGTCAGTCGAGTCGCGTGTCTACTCGCGCCCAATGGCTTTCTATCTTTTGCTTGCTCTATGCCTTTAATATCTTAATATTTATTTTATTTCCTGTGTGTAATCTCTCGTGTTTAATTCAGTCTGAAGAAGAAAGACAAGCCCAACTTCGAGAACGGGCTCGAAAAATGATAGCAGAAGCTCGAATGGGCATTACTCCTACAGAAATAATGCAGAAACCTAGTCAAGATATCCGTTCCGTTTCGTATACAGAGGATAAATCGCCCAAAATTATCGATATTAGTAAAGAAGTTAATAATATTTTAGAAAGACAAAATAGTACAGGTATAAAAGATTAATAAATTGTAAATTGAATATTTTTATTATGAAATTTATATATAGATTCAGAGAAAAATGGAAATGTGCCATCAAAATCTCCAACGAGATCTAGTTTCGATGAGAATTCAATTAAATCTAGTCCAGTTATGAAGAATAAAATTAGTCCCGATAAAGTTAACGAAATTTTAGAGGTAAAATATAAATGTCAATGTTTCTATAAATATTAAATAAATTATTTTGGTAGGTGGGTGTAAGTAGTTGGATTTACAAAGAACTAGACGATTTGGAGCGAGAACAAAGTGCCATAGACAAACAAGCTGCCCAATTAGAGAAAAAATTACGCAATGTAATGGAATCGAGCGGCAATGCAGTGAACCACGAACAAGAAGAAGCTCTTATGTCGCAATGGTTCACGCTTGTTAATAAAAAGAATGCGTTACTTCGGCGACAAATGCAACTCAACATATTGTAAGTAATTTTTATTTTATTTTTGAAGACACCATTTTATATTTTTCATTTTATTTTGGGTGCTTAATATTATTGGCAATCATAGCAATAAGTTCTTTTTGAGTAGCGGTTGGGAATTATCCTACGGTTTCAAAACTGGAACTTTTACCGAAGGTCGTAAAAGCGACCCTGAATGAGGTCATGCAAAAAAATTAATTGTTCATTTTTTTTTTGTTTAAATCGGACATTACTGGGAAGAGCTGAAAAGGTTTTGGTAATAATTGGACAACCGGAAGTAGCAGATTCTTAAAAAAATTCTAAATATTTTTTGAAAATTTTTGTTCTTGCTAATATTAAATATAAATATTTTATAGATTTAGAGATAAAGAAATATAAGGTATATAATAATTTGTTGTAATAAATTTCACAGCCCAAAAAATGTCATGGAAACCAACTGAAAAATCAAAGTGTTTGTAACTGACAGATAAATGTCAGTGTCAAAAATTCAGAGACATTACTGAAGATTTTTTCTGGAAAGTACATACAATATATAAATAAATAAATAAATATTTCATCACGACATATTACCCATTGCTGGGTGTGCCAATCAGCTTCGTACACAGATATCGGTAATGATGGAATATTTGTACCGTGCGGGCGCTTACCAGACGTCACCTCACGGGCACTCATTGCTGGCTTGGAGAGTGCGCTACAGGGGTCAATTTTGTGCCATTAAAATGCGATGTAATTTTTGGCGTCGGTCGGGATCGAACCCGGGTCCCCTAGATTCGCGACCAGACACTCAGGCACACGGCCACGAGACCCCATATACAATATATTATTATTTCTTATTGTATTAATAGTTAAATATTTAGAATTATAGGTATATTACATATACCCTTCAAAAATACTGTCAATCCCGACAATGATTTAGAAACATTTCGAAAAATTAAAAGAGTAAGACAAAATTTCTTCATAAAATGAATTTAAAAATAAAAAGGCTAAATATATAGAATAAATATAAGTAGAATTTTTGGTGTAGAGTGTAGGTATAAAAGAAATGTTAAATACAATAGGGCGCGAGTAGTCATGTGACTTTGTTGGCCTTAACAAGCAGATATGGAAGCCCGTGTCAGAATGATAGCTAGTAATTATGTACATAGATGTCAAATATCATAATTTTTCATTCTAAATTTAGTGATTTTCCAATTCCATGTGGTTTATTTTCCTCGACAAGTAAATTCGTGGTGACAAATTAACTATGTGAATTTAGAAAAATCTTGAAATTTTTAATGAAAAATTCTGACATTTGACATCTATGTACATAATTACTAAAAAATGTCACATGACTGTTCGCACCCAGCTCTTATGCAACCAAAAAGGGAAGTGGCGAGAGGTATTGTGCTGGCCAAAACAGATTTTTTTTTATTTACATAATATTTTTAAAAATTTACAAAAACCAGCCAAGTTGTGACGTCACGTTTCAGAACTGCAAGTTCAGACTGATTTCATAAAGACATCATATGAACACGAAATTTCTAAAAGAAAAAAATATATAGACTACAAATTAAGTACTACATATCTAAATACGCTATGACATATTAATATAAAAACATTCTTTTCATTTTTATAAATATAATTTTCATGTGACGTCACTGAGTGAGAGACGAGGCGGGAAAGATCGATTTGAGGAAAAATAAAACATACGGTTCTATTAATTTTCATTATTCTATCGATTAAAGTTAAAAATGAAAACACGTGCATGACCTCATTTAATTTTTCAAGTGTTGATTGTTGTGTGCTTTATTTTCAGAGAGAAAGAAAACGACCTGGAACGGCGGTACGAACTGCTGAACCACGAACTCCGGCTAATTCTCTCCATCGAGGATTGGCGTAAAACGGAGGATCAACGCGGACGTGAGGCAATGTTACTTGAAGAATTGGTGCAGATTGTAAACAAGAGGGATGAACTCGTGCATCACCTCGATACGCAAGAAAAAGCGTAAGTACAAATAGTTAATTTTAATTAGCTACGCAAACATTAATTTCTTTTTTTAATGTTAATAAATCAAAATCGTAAAGATCATGTATATTTTAAATAGTTTGAACGTACAACATTTACAACAATTAATAGTTCATTTGCGCTAAAAATGGAAGATAGGAGATATTGCTACTACAGAAAACTTCCAAGTTACAATATAAATAGCGACGTAAAGTCTACATCTATATTATTTTTGCAGAGTATGGCAGACTCACTTTAGATCACAATATCTCGATTTAAGTGAAATATTGCAGAATGCGAGATTCAAGTTGAATGATTAACAAATTAGACAATTGGGCATTTATATTAAAGTTAGACCTTAAATCTATATGATAATTTTAAAAAAAGTTATTAGTTTTTTACAATTACGATACAAATCTATTCCAAATGGACGATTGCACCATTTTTTTAAATCTTTTTTTATAGTTTCATCTGAGAGTATAAATAAAACTAAGACTATTGTTGGAAATCTGGTGAGAAATTTCCTTTTAATAAGCGAGTTATGGTCCCCCAAAATTTGAAAAAATAGATATGACGTCACGAATCTAAGATTTCATGTGAAACTGTTTTTTTTTATGGATCTAAATGATCTTGAATATGAAAATGGAATACTATACCATAGTCAAATTTTAACTATCTCAACCCTTATTCTTGATCATTTTTGTATAAAACATTTTTACAGGAAACATCTGTATATAAAAATATTTCAGCTATGCGAACACGAAAAATTTTGTACCCTCTAGAATTAACAGTTGTCGAACACTGGTGCCCCTTTATTTCCAAAGTATTTTAATTATATAATTTTATTTCTGTATTAATATTCATTATTAAGCATATATTTTCGGTTTATTTTACTAATTTCTCGTAATATGCTGGAATAGCATCTTACTGTTTGCAATCGTTGTGCTATTGACTTTTTAAAATCGGGAATCCATTTTTAAATAAATGAATACAGAAAATAACGGTACATCGAAAGTAAAGCAAATAATACTTGTTTGAATTTATAATACTCCACCAAGCAGAAATCACGCGCGTTTTTTATAAAAATGAAAGATAAATTGAATAACATTAGGCAACAACGTCGTGTCAGTATCACTTGGTCTATAATAACTTGGGTTTTAAAGTGACTGTAAATGTATCTTTTTTACTAATTTTGATACATTTTAGGAAATTTTTATCTTCTATTTCTTTATTGATCTTACCGTATGATTAAATTATTTAAGCTGCAAAACCCAGCCATGTTGTGACGTCACATTTCAGAACTGCAAGTTCAGACTCATTTCATAGAGATTTATAATATGAACACAGAATTTCTAAAAGAAACAAATATACAGACTGTAAATTGAAAATTACATATTTAAATATGCTATAATATATTAAAATAACAACATTCTTTTCATTTTTATAAATATAATTTTCATTTGGCCTGAAGTTATCCACGCGTCACATCAGCTGTTCTTCTTTATAAAGATTTGAGATAAGACACTAGAAGTTTGTTTAGCAATAGAAATGCACGCGAGGCATAGAGTTGAATATATTTTGGCTAGTATTTTTGCACGATGTCAAAACAACGTTCATGTTTACTTTCTTTAAATGTCACTTTGACGTTTAGAATCTAGTGTAAAAATCAAAATGGCTGTTGATATTGAAATGTGACGTCATTGGGCGAGGGGCGAGGCTGGGAAAATCAGCCGCTTTTTGAACGTCATTTTTAATTACAATTTTCGCATTATTAAAGATCGATTTTAGGAAAAATAAAAAATATGGGTCTATTATTTTTTATTACACTATCGATTAAAGTAAAAAATGAAAAAACGTGCATGACCTCATTTCTATCTTTATTGAATTTGTTTATCTCATGACATGTAAATGTACATTTTATCTCCTATTCTGTTTTTTATAGTTTACAGATCATTTTGAGGTGTGTGTTCCATTTAAAATTGCAACGTTCAGATCGGATCAATATCATTTCAGTTCATTTTAGATACAAAAGAAAATGTTTTCTAATCTGATTGTTATTGATCTTTGCAGAATCGAAGAGGATGATCTAATCGAACATGATTTATCGCAAATGGACTTACAAAGGAAACAGAACTGCATATTACAATAACTTAACATACATATATTTTATGTATATTGATATTTTAACTACCTTAACTAATTAATGATGCTTTTTATTTATTTATTTTATGTATAATCAGTCAGTAACGTCAACTACAATCGTAGTTCTATTTCAAGAATATTTACAATATTTATTTTTCCTTTTCAAATTATGTATCAATTATCCGACCAGTTTATTTAAAACTTTGTGATAACCATATTAATGTTTCTTTTGTAGATTATTTCACGGTCGGTTAATTGAGGTAATTGTTCATAAATGATGTCTTTCACAGTAATTTACTTTTGTATGTCGTTTTATTCGACCACGTGAAATCGAATCAAGTATGTTAATCGAATATTTGTTACCTGTTCATATGTTGGTGATCATTTTTAGACTGCCTCATTTTCTCATTCGCGAATCATACAAGGGTTGTATTTCTTTCGGGGTGCTCCCTAATTTGCAACTGTTTTTTATTTATCATAAAAATGCCTAATATTCTTTTCAAATTTCAAATATATTTAGCCAAGTGCCCTAACTGGCGCTCCTCGTGCAATAAACGAAAACTTTTTGCACTTGTTACATAATTAACTTTTATTTTATCATCCGTGTGTTGATCGCTGGTATTTTTATGATGAACAGAGTACAATAACTTACGCAAATTGTGGAGCATTTTTCTTTCATGTCCATTCCTGTCTTCTGTGTATGTATACCAGCTTCATATCATTTCATTTAATTGAATTGTATCTCGAGGCTTTAGTACAGTATGGTTGTATTACTGTTTTATTGTATAAATTAGATGTGTAAAATGTTTTCATCGTGTAAATAATTTGTGCTATTTGTTATAATATTTAAGCAAATTAATTTTTTAATTCTTAGTATAAGTTGATATGAAAATAAATACTTTTATTTATAACTTATAATAATTTTAAATATTCATTTCAACGACACAACTTGTTTTGATATTTCAACTTGTATTATCTATTAATTTAAATAGATTTTTGAACTATTCAACTTAGGAAACATCTTGAAAGACGATTGCCCAGACTTGTTAAAAAGGGGCCCTGCAATCGTCTGGGGTTGCCGAACAGATGGACAGACATCGCATCTATTAAGGTTAGAAATATTTTTTTTATGAAATTCACCGTCTATCAACTCGAGTTTTATCTATCACATCACGTGACAATGAGGTATTTGGGTATTTCGGTGTTATGGAATTTATGCAAAATAGTAACTTTCTTCTATGGTTTAAATCTTCATATAGTAGAAAATACTATAAAACATGTTTAGGAAAAAATTTTCATTTATAATTTCATGTTAGAAAATTGAAATTCTTTACATATCTAGAAACATTTTTTGAAACTATAGCTATAGTTATATTCACGAAAGATGAGTATTCAAGGTCACTTGTTCGAAGAAAGTACACAGCACTTTATACAACAGTACAGTAAAAATTTTGAAAGATGTCTCATCAAGGTCATCTGAATCATGAACGAATTAATAAATTGGCATACATTTATCTCTTTCCTTTGCAAAGGCTATAAGCGGGTGCGATAAGGATGGATATAACACGCTTGTCTTTCAAAAATTCATATTGTTTCGACTAAGTTAAGACATTCCATTTTAAAACGATGCTCGTTGTTGATAATACTTTCGCTGTAACGTAAGTTTATTTATTAATTGAGATACATTACCTTGGTTCATAGCCGTACGAACAACGTTATTTTCTGTCAGTATTACTGACACTGACATTGTGTTAGTATCTTATTTTTTACATATTTGGTTTTACATTTGCTAATAAATTTACCAATTGATTTATTTTTGAATTTTGAATATTTTTATTGTAACATAAATTTTTATAATAATAAAATAACAATAGTATATCTTATGTACCCTCATAAAAACTAAGCAAATGACACTACTGAATTTGTCAGAATGGGGGGAACAAAAATCTGAATTCATACAATTCGTAGACGATTGATCGGAAATCTATCAAAATTTTTACTGTAGCTTAGAAATATTTCACAAAGAGAAAGATTATTTAAGGTATGTTGAAAATTCTGTGACATTACTACACACTACAAATAATGACGTATGTCGTAGATTTACATATATCTAATTCTGTATTACTCTGCGCTAATGTTTACCCAGTGAAGTCAAATTATTATTCCATGGTTTATGTTATGTCTATGTTTTTGTGTTTTAGAAAAACAAAGATGACATTATTTGAAAAGAAACGTAATTTTCAAATAAATTACATTTATTTTTCGTTAAAATGTATCCATAAATATTTCATATTCCACGCCTATGCATACGAAATGCAGTGAAGTTATCTGCGTGTATTAGTATATCAGACGGCTTATAACTGACCTTGAGTAGTCATCTTTCGCGAACCAAACCAATATATATATATATATATATATATATATATATATATATATATATATATATATATATATATATATATATATATATATATATATATATATAACTCAATATAAGAAAATAGTCTAGTTATGGCCCTCGAAATATGCTCTAATAATACGCACTAATTTTTATTTATTAGCATAATCGGAAGAGATGTCCTAAAGTCGACTATATTTGCCACTCCTACGTAAGAGGTGTATTGGTAAATGGGGAAATATATTTGTAAAAAATATATATACTTAAATTTATGAAATTTTATAGGTACATTCATACATTGTATAGATAAATATAAAATAAAAAAATATTAAATTATCATTTTTTTACACTATTTGTATTTTCTTAAAAAATATATATATTTCTACCCTTTATACATTTATATATTATTTTTATAAATCTTTAAAAAACATCATTTTATTTTATTTTACATTAATTTGTGTTGCCGTGAGCCTTGCGTAACTTGTTTAAAGTGGCAGACTAGTACGCCTTGGCACAACTTGGAATCCTGGGAGACATTGGAGCAAATGGACGTATATATCTGTGCAGTAAATATTAATATTTAAACTAATATTTAAAGGGAAATATGAACATTTATACAAATACGGATGACGAAGGCACCTGTGTCGGAAATATGTTATTAGACGGTGAGTTACATCATTTTTTCCAAGGGAAAATGCGTTTTATAAATGAGACGCATATGAAGTTTTGGTTTTTTATACCTTGCTGAATATATTGTTCCTCTGTATATATAATGTATACATCTGAATCAATAAGAAAAATTAATTTTGTGTGCCTTGTAAGGGTAGAAATTAGGTATGAAAATATCGAACATCACCTCAAAAATAGCAATAGCCATGGAAATGAGACAAAATAAATAACATTAGTCTAACGGTTTATTTGTCATGTTGGGGTAATTTATTATGATGAAGTATTATTTCTAATTTCTGTCCCAGTAATCATTTTGTCTTAATTCCATGTAGTATTTTCGACATTCTCATACCTAATTTCTACCGTTACCAGGCACATAAAATTGATTGTTTATTGATTAAGAGGCAGAATTGTATGCCCTACAACTTTTATTTGAGGGTTTTTTTACCTAAATAATTAGGGAAACAATTTAAAAAAAATTAATCAGTTTCTTAGTGCGAAATGAAATTAAATTATTTTGAAGCCCAAAATTATTTGGTTTATTATTCGTATTGTATTCGTGTATTCGACCTAAATTTAACGAATATGGTTTCGAATACGAATACATAAAAGTTGGCGAATATTCGCTCAAACGAATACGAATATTCGGAACATTCTTACTACATTCAAAAAAATATAACTTTTATGAATATCTGTAATATCATTAGTTTTTAGACTAATTTAAAAGACCTATCACACAATAGTGTTATTGATTGATCAATCAACTAAAGTTTTAATCATAACGAAATAATCACGACTAAATTTAATCATGATTTAAAACTTAATCCTTATCATAACTAAATGAAGTAATCATCAATCATTAACATTTTAATTTCGATTTGAATTTTTTGTGAATAGCAATAATATTAATTAATAAATCTATAAGGAAAAATATGTCTTCAGTATTTTTTTTAAAGATGTTCGGTCAAGGTCATCTGTTACATAAACGGATTAACAAATTGGCATACATTCATCCCTCTCATTTGCAAAGACTACAAGCATGTGCGATAAGGATAGATATATAACACACTTGTTTTTCAAAAATTCATATTGTTTCGACTAAGTTAGGACATTCCATTTTAAAACAATACTCGTTGTTGACAATACTTTTGCTGTAACGTAAGTTTATTTATTAATTCTGATAATTCATAGCCGTACGAATAACGTTAATTTCTGTCAGTGTCACCGACACTGTGTCAGTATCTTATTTTTCACATATTTAGTTTTACATTTGCTAATAAACTCATCAGTTGACTTAGTTTTGAATTTTTAATGCTTTTACTGTAAAATACTTTTTTATAATAATAAAATAACAATAGCATCTCACATTTAGTGGCATTTGATATAAGGCAATATTTTAAACCGTGTAATTTAGCAGACTTAATAACCGGTTTGGCAACTATTAAACTATTCTTGAAACCGGTTTCAGACAAAAACGTGTAACCGGTATGGTATTCAATTTCCTGCCTGCCAGAAAATTATAGTTATTGTAAAATAGCTTATTATAACATATTAATATACAATAAATTCATAATTTGTATTACACATTAAAAAAACATAAAAGTAAATTCATTTTTCCTTCGTCTGAAATAAATACATTTTTTAATATTTCAAATGAATTTGTTGTTGAACCACGTGATTCCATCTAATTTATTTCGACCAATCCTAGCCTTCTTCCTGAAAGCAACGCGTTGTGTCTACGTAATGGCAATGAACAATGATGCAGATACGTGTTCCGCGGTATAAAAACTGATATGAAAGGAAAAACTGATGAAACGGTGCCAGAAATATGATAATAATTGTTGCTATGTCTTTATTATTGTCGTGATATATGTTTTAAAGTCCTGCCGAACCTGTATTCAACAAATTTTAAGCTGAATTTTTTTATGAAACACGTGGTTTTGGTTGAACTGTTTTGTGCATGTTTGCAAAATTTTGTTCTGAATGGTGAGTCTAAAATAAAAAATTTCTTTTGGAATTTTATTGAACTGTGTATGAATAGCAAAATTTTCTTTTATATTTATATGTCTACCAATATTCAAATGATGTAATTTGTGTTAATAGAAATAATTTCAATGAATATTATGTGCTCTGGTTTTATATTTATAGTTTTATATTAATACGAAAATGGGTTTATTTTTTATGAATTTGCTCAAATTTCAATCGATTTAATTTTGTTGAAGTTGTTATAAAATATTGATCTGATTATTGATTCAGTTCTTGAAATAAATCTCGGTATATTCCTGGATATTACGAGCCCAACCCCAAATGTATTCGTACCCTTTGAAATAAATATATTAACAGCAATAAAAAATATTTTGTTGGGTTACAATAGTCAAGACTATATTTGGGCATTTTTTTATTTTATGTATTAATAAAGTGTAGTGGATTTAAATACTAAATTTCTCATTTAAACCATAATCTACGGGCAAATATATGACAACAGTAAATAATACAATATTTATGTTAAATTTTATTACTTTAATAAAAATTATTTGCAAATTATTAAAGACGAAAACATTTGTCACAGGGAGCAATGGTTTATTTGCAAATAAAATTATTATTAAACCTAAGAAATTTTATTATAAGCAATGTATTAAATAAAAATAAATTATTTTTTTGTTTCAGAGTCGTAGTACCGATCCGCATTGGAGTTTGCTATTTCAAGGAGCCTTCCTGGGATAGCTGAGCCATGCAGCCGTGTTGGGCGTAGATGCTTCTTCTTGCTGGTAGATGAGCTGTGTTCGTCAATGTAAGTCGTTATTATGTGCTTCTCTTCACTGTCGCTTTTTTGCAATTTTTTTTTTTTGGCATAACACAAAAGTAAATTATTTTTCTCCTGAAAATATTATTTATATTGTTGAATTTAATTCAAATAATCATATTTTCTTCAATATTTCTTTACTGAGATACATTGTGAATGTCTGTATTAACATACCGGGCGTCGTAAATCGTTACAATATCGTAAATAAATCTGTGAAACTTAGTAAAAAAAATCAAAGATGTTTGATCAAGGTCATCCATATCATGAATGAATTAACAAATTGGCATACATTTATCCTTCTCATTTGCAAAGATTTCGACTAAGTTAGGACATTCCATTTTAAAACGATGCTCCTTGTTGACAATACTTTCGCTGTAACGTTAAATTTATTTATTAATTCAGATATCATTACCTTGATTCATAGCCGTACGAATAACGTTAATGTCTGTCAGGGTCACTGACACTGACATTGTGTCAGTATCTTATTTTTCACATATTTGGTTTTACATTTGCTAATAAACTTACTAGTTGAGTTTTTTTTAAAATTTTGAATGGTTTTATTGTAATATAATATTTTTATAATAATAACATAAAAGTAATATCTTATACTAGCCCAACACCAAATGTATTCGTCCCTTTTTTTTGAAAAAAAGAAGGCGAAGGTGAATGCACACATTTACTTGTGAAATCAAAATTAATATTTGAAAGATTTTTATTTAAAAAATATTTCATTCTCAAATTATGCCGAGACAAACGATTTCGCAAGTCTAAAATGGGATCTACCCAATACTTTTACGCTTCTTTTTTCAAATTTGGGTAAAGAACTTCATAGCGCCAGAAGGTCAACGGGTCTGCTTCTTTTGTACGAGCCCAAAACCAAATGTATTCGTACCCTTTGAAAAAAATATAACAGCAAGAAGAAATAATTTTTTAGATTACAATAGTTAAGACTATATTTGGGTAATTTTTTATTTTATGTATTAATACAGTATACTGCATTTAAATATAATGTTATTACCTAAATTTATCATTTTAACAATAATCTACTGGCAAATATATAACAACAGACACGTACTAATTTTTTTTAGTTCCAACAGTAAATAATACAATATTTTTGTTAGTATTATATATAAAACTGAAGGTAAAGGAAACTGACAATATATTCAATTAATTACTATATTAAATTTTATTTTTTAGTAAAATTATTTACAAAGTAATATTTATTTATTAAAGTTCCACCTACAATTATATTAAAAACAAGAATAAATAAACTTCTGGATGCTATGGTTATTACTCCAATTCAACAAATTTTTAGATGGTGTATTAATAGAGTGTATAGAACTTGAATACATTGCTTATAATAAAATTTCTTAGGTTTAATAATAATTTATTTGCAAATAAACCATTGTCTGCGTGAGACAAATGTTTTCGTCTTTAATAATTCGGAAATAATTTTTATTAAAGTTATAAAATTTAACATGAATATTGTATTATTTACTGTTGGAACGAAAAATTAAAATAAAAAATAAAATAAAAATGCTCAAATATAGTCTTCTAAAAATTTATTTTTTATTGCTGTTAATATATTTATTTCAGAGGGTACGAATACATTTGGGGTTGGGCTCGTAGAAATTGTTTGCCCATTTAATTGTCTTTGTAACTCTTATAAGTCTCGAGATAACAATGGTAGCCCATTTAAAATTAACAGCCTGTATATTATTAAGAGTATAAGTGCAAAATAAAAAGACAAGACAACTGCGGCTGATAATTCACTCTTGGGCCCTTTCCCTTTCTTTAGTTTTAAGTTGCGCCTTTACGTATATTTATGTATATTTATGTTTGCGCCTTGCCATCCGTAGACGCTAGTTTCTATGGGGTGGCCCATTATAAATTTCAGCTGATTTAAAGTTCGCACCTAGAAGTCCTCCTAACGTGAGGCAAACTTAAAGCCCTCCTAACGTGAGGCAACCTAAAGCCCTCCTAACGTGAGGCAACCTAAAGCCCTCCTAACGTGAGGCAGTTTTAAATTTTAAGACTTTGAAAATTGTGCCATTATATTGCAATACGGATAAATAAATAAATATTTGATACAGAGAAATAAATAAACACACACACACTTACACACACACACACACAATTATGTACTAATTATGTTTCAGTATGAATTTAAGATGGACCGAAAACCACTGTCAAGGATGAATGGAAAAATATGTGGAAAATAATACAATACAATAATTTAATTCTTACAGGAAGAAATACTCCAAACCCTCCACTGTGAAGAAATGAGTCTACCATTTATCCTTGTTATAAATATGTATGTATTGCCATATCTCGATGTAACCTCACATAAATAAAGATCTTAAATAAAGATACACAACACAATCACAAAATAATAGCAAATTAAAATAATGGCATGGTTTTCAAAGTCCAAAATCGGTTCGCGATTACGTAATAAATAATATTGGGTAGTTAAAAATTAGTTAATTGGAATATTTATTTTTCATCCTATTTGTTTTTTGTTTGAATTAATAACAGTAAAATTATTAAATAATAAATTGGGTCCTCCATTCTAGTAACAAATAATTTGTATTAAAAATAGACCTTAAAACGTTATGATAGGACATAGGGACTGTATAATTGGGATTATGAAACTTTCAATAAAAAGTAAACTAAATGATACACGGATTGTACTTTCCGAGCGTACTACCTTTCTCTTTCCAACTCGAATACTTTCTCACTCTGTGCAGAATCACTGCTTAACTGCCACGAGTGACTGGGAGTATGTAATTCTTTGCATTTATGAAGCTACGCCAAATAAATACCACGTGCGTTTGTACGAAAGTGAAATAAATGTTGAATGACATAGAGTATTATTGGTAATCAAACTTAGACAAAATGGCCCGTACTACGATCACGGTTTTAACTAAAACGCTGTTTTAAGAAGTGTCAGATATCATTATTTAATAAATATTATCGAATTTATCAAAATATGTTTTAAAAGCAGAACATAGTTTGTATTCAAACAAATATTTTTTAAAAAATCGATCTTCAAACATACGTGCAAAATTAAATGTTGAAATTTGAATTTGACATTTTTTAAAACAGCGTTTAAGTTAAAACCGTGATCGTAGTACGGGCCAATGAGAGTAACATCTACGTTATAAGACTTCATAGAGCTATAGATCGCTTTCAAATTAAAGGAGGACCTATTAAAAATATAGATATCTTTAGAGGTTTTCAGGTATTGTTTATTTTTATATGTTGGCCTCCTAAAGTGTCTATGATTAGAAATTGCAGATAATAGATCACCTTTAGAGGATTTCAGGTATTATTGTTTTATTTATATGTTGGCCTCTGAAGATAGATGTCTATAATTTGTAGTTAACTACCCAGTATGCGGTGCAACCGTGCACAGTACAAATAAAACTGCAGTACAAAATAAACAAGTACATAGAGATTTCCAAAAATAAATAAAATAATTTTGGAATCAATATAAAAATGGTAAAAAAAATCTATTGGATAGGTAGGAGGTAAAAATATTAATAAAATATATGACTTATAAATGGGCAACACCTACAGCCGACTATATTTGCCACCCCCTAAGTAAGGGTTGTATTGGTAAATAAAATAAATAAATATTTCATCACGGCATATTACCCATTGCTGAGTGTGCCAATCTGCTTCATACACAGATATCGGTAATGATGGAATATTTGTACCGTGTGGGCGCTTACCAGGCGTCACCTCATGGGCACTCATTGCTGGCGTGGAGAGTGCGCCACAGGGGTCAATTTTGTGCCATTAAAATGCGATGTAATTTTTGGCGTCGGTCGGGATCGAACCCGGGTATTGGTAAATGGGGAAATATATTTGTAAAAAAATATATACTTAAAATTAGAAAATTCCATAGGTACATTCATACATTGTGTAGGTGAATATATAATAAAAAATAATTTGAATTATATTTTTTTACACTATTTTTTGTATTTTCTTAAAAAATATTTTTTCACTTTATACATTTATATATTATTTTTATAAATCTTTAAAAATATCATTTTATTTTACTTTAATTTGTATTGCCGTGAGTCTTGCGTAACTTGTTTAAAGTGGCAGACTGGTACGCCTTGGCACAACTTAGAATCCTGAGACGGAGCGAATGGACGTATATATCTGTGCAGTAAATATTAATATTTAAACTAATATTTAAAGGGAAATAAACATTTATACAAATACAGGTGTATTTAGAATTTAGACGAAGGCACTTGTGTTGAAAATATGTTATCAGACGGTGAGTTACTTAATTTTTTCCAAGGGAAAATGCGTTTTATAAATGAGACGCTTATGAGGTTTTGCTTTTTTTATACCTCGCTGAATATATTGTTCCTCTGTATGTATAATAGGGTGGACCTTAAATGGGGTGAAGTCGAATTTTAACCGGGCCGCCCCTCAAAATGGTCCCAAATTGGAAAAAAAATTGTAGTAAAATTTTTTCCGTGTAATATTAAGGTTTAAGGGTGCCGAAATGCACTTTTCTACTTTTTATTTAAATAAAATTGGATTTTTACACATTTTGGGACTTTATTTCTTTCCGAGGCAATAGGAGGTTTCAAAAGTCCACTCAGCGGTGGAATACAATCTATAATTACCCGATAATGTGTAGTAATGATTCTGATATTATTCTGAAGAGATTTAAAGATGATCAAACCATCGCTCAAAAGACTTGAAAAGCCGTTTTGGCTTAGATGATTAAAAAAAATTACAAAACAATTATATAATTTCAAATCTACAATAAAATTACTAAATCAATTGTTAATTAACTGACTTAATTTTAAAAGTGTTATTATTTAAGAATTTTCAGCAATTTCAAAAATGTGAGTGATTTGATCCCACATTTGTCGGCGTCATACAGTGCCCTCTATCATGTTTTTGTGTTGATGTTAAATATAACCTGAAAAATAGTTATTCAAAAATAAGCATTACTCAAACGCTATTTGTGTATTAATAAAAAAATATATTTTTCAATAAAATTATTTTATTCATTCTGCAGATGCAATGATTCTCCACGCACCCTGTAGAATCATTAAATTCTGCAGGGTGCGTGAAAATGAGGTCAGACTGAAATTCTTTTTCATTTAATATTCAACTTTTGTATTGTAGATTTGAAAGTATATTGTTTTATCTCTTTTTATCACAACATCCAAGCCAAAACAGCGTTTCAAGTCTTTTGAGCAATAGTTTGATCATCTTTAAATCTCTTCAGAATAATATCAGAATCATTACCACACATTATCAGGTAATTATAGACTGTAGTATTCCACCGCTGAGTGGATTTTTGAAACCTCCTATTGCCTCGAAAAGAAAGTCCCAAAATGTGTAAAAATCCGAATTTATTTAAATAAAATGTAGAAAAGTGCATTTCGGCACCCTTAAACCTTAATATTACGCGGAAAAAAATTTACTACAATTTTTTTTCCAATTTGGGACCATTTTGAGGGGCGGCCCAGTTAAAATTCGACTTCACCCCATTTAAGCTCCACCCTAATGTATAATGTATACATACAATTTGTATGTTTATTTTAACACCCCTACACGTATTCAAATTATAATATTTGGTGTTAAATATTTAAAGTCCGGGTTCACATTGAAACGAACATTATTAGCTAACATTTTTTGTTAGCGTACAAATGTTCAACATAGTTCGTGAATAATTGTTGGCAATAATATTAGTTAACATACAGGGTTGGGACCGGCACGGTCGAACATAGGACTTTAAAATATAAAATCAGACTTTAATAATTTCCTGCTTGCCTAGTTATTTAGAAAAAAGCTTTAAATAAAAGTTGTAGAGCATAAAATTCTGCATATGAATCAACAAGCAAAATTAATTTTGTACGCCTTGTAACGGTAGAAATTAGGTATGAAAATATCGAAAATCACCTCAAAAATAGCAATAGCCATGGAATTGAGACAAAATAATTTTGTCTTAATTCCATGGCTATTGGCATTTTTATCGAAATTTTGATCCTTTACCTACGGTTTGGCGGGAGGTAAATAGAGAATACTTGTACCGTTCCCGAGATATTAAATAGTTTTTATATCTATGTTTACCTATGAAAATACCAAATTTGAACCAAAGTTCGTTTATTTTTTAAACAACTACTTAACCATTTTTCCACATATACAAATAGGTTATCCTTGCCGTAGAGATATCTTTTACCGTTCCCGAGATATTCATTTTTTTATAGTTTTCCCTATAAAAATACATTATATCCCTGACTACAAGTTGTCACCGAGATATACTGCGGACTGTACACCATATTTCCCAACAAAAATTACAGTAAAAAGAAGAGTCCATTGAAATGAAATAGTTATATATTTTGCTCTCTGTCTTACAAAAATTAATATTTGCGAGGAAATGTACAATCCTATCGTTGTTATTCTATGTCATGTTGTCTGTCTTATTTATCTCTGTCATACAAAAATGAATATACCATGCACCCGCCGTTTCACCGAAGTGTAAAGATATATTTATCAACAATACCTCTCGCTAATTACAAAGTACATACATACATACTAAAACAACAGTACCTCCCGCCAACTAATCAAAGTGTAAAGGTGAAAATAGATTTTTTCACCAACAATACCTTTACAATTTACAGTTCTGTGGCTTAGAATTTCTGCAAATTTTGTCAGCATTTCATAATTTTGAGAATCAGATTTAATTTTGAGTATTACATTGAATAATAGTGAAAATAATGGATAGGAATTATGTACTGTGTTTCATTTAACTTTTATTCTTTGTATCATTATTAATAGTTATTTAACTATCAAGTGTGTTAATGAGGGCGATTAATGATCGAGATATTTTAACGCGTGAGCGTAGCGAACGCGTTAATTGTTGAGATCATTTATCGCCAATTAACACACGTGTTAGTTACAATATTTTTTCGTTGACCGTATCTTACTTAAATTGAAAATCTAATTTTATTCCATGACAATTTTTTTTAGGTTAGTAATGGTTGACCGAACGTCAAATTTTATGTCAGAAAATCAATAAGTTTTGTCATCAATTGTTTTCAGTGGGTGCGTTCAGTTTACTTAATGCTAGACAACGCAAGCGGTTTTTTATGTTATTTGAGGAATTTTATTCTTTCAAATTCATTTTAAAGGTATGCTACGTGAATATACCTAGCTAGTAAGTGTCAAACCATGACTTTTAATTCTGTCTTCCTTTTTGCTACAACTTAGCGTTAGCAATACATGCTGTGTTCCATGTGGTGAACGCACCCAATAAATCGTTTATTAATAAAATCATGCATTAATAGGGGTCATTAATGAATGATTTTCTATACATTAAGATAGCCTATTAATAAACGGTCGACGGAAAATGTATTTATGGGGTCTCGTGGCCGTGTGCCTGAGTGTCTGGTCGCGAATCAGGGGACCCGGGTTCGATCCGACGCCAAAAATTACATCGAATTTTAATGGCACAAAATTGACCCCTGTGGTGCATTCTCCACGCCAGCTATGAGTGCCCGTGAGGTGACGCCTGGTAAGCGCCCGCACGGTACAAATATTCCATCATTACCGATATCTGTAAATATTTATTTATTTTATTTATTTATTTATGTATTTACGTGGTTGGAACCGCTAATATTATTAGTAATGCAACAATACTTTATAATCCAAGTGTCGAAACTTGGAATAAATATGAACTAGTTCAAATCTAGTTACTAGTCAATAAGGGCTACCTGATACAGTTTTATCTGTATTGTGCGTGAAATATTTGCTCTAGAATAACTAAGCATTTCAAAAGTGGTGCACTTTCCACTTGTATAACCACTCGACGGACAGGGTGGTGCAAAATGAATCTCTCTGCACTATTTTTTGTCAAATTTTTTTGAAACCATTAAAAACTGTTGGATAAAATCTCGCATGATGCATTTATTATATAAATCAAGTATCTTGTATAATGAAGACACGTTTACCGTACGAAATTTTATTCAACAGTTTTTGAAATGATTTAAAGAACACCACAAACTAATAATTAATATTTAATAGGTAGACCTTTGGCTGGTCTGAGATGTCAAGAAACTTGGAGTATTTGGATGCAGCTTTCGATTTCAATACTGCAAATCTTCTAAAGCAGCTTTTCTGAAGGATTTCTGAGTTCCAGATAAATCTTCTGCGGTGTAGACGTCCATCGATGGATGAACTGGTAGGAACTTTTTATAAAATATTTTGTTCTCATACTCAACCATGGGAACTTATAGTCAAAGGATTATGACTATATGCCTAATTATTAACTTGTTCTCATACTCAACCATGAGAACTTACAGTCGAAGGATTATGACTATTTTCCTAATTATTAACTTGTTCTCATACTCAACCATGAGAACTTATAGTCGAAGGATTATGACTATATGCCTAATTATTAACTTGTTCTCATATTCAACCATGAGAACTGAGTCAATGTAATATGACTATTATAAATTTCTAAATATTATCTTGTACTCAAATTCGATTTTGAGTACTATATTGAAAGAAATATAAATTTCATGAGAACCATGATAACTTATAGTCAAAGGATTATGACTATATGCCTAATTATTAACTTGTTTTCATATTATTCAACCATGAGAACTTAGTCAATGAAATATGATTAAATGTCTAAATATTATCTTATACTCAAATTCGATTTTGAGTAATATATTGAAAGAAATATAACTTTCATGAATGTCTTGTATAATATTCAAACAATTTAAAATTGAAATGTCGATTGTTTATCAATAAAATCAATATCTGGAAACATTTGATTAGCATATATCTTTCAGGAATCGGACATCAAGAAGACTAGAATAATATTAGATTATAACTTGTACTACTCAAAAGTGAATAGGGATTTAAAATTAATTTTTCGTTTAAATATTGTTGCAAATAAACATAAGTAATAGTTCGTTATTATATAAAAAAAAAACATTTTGTGATATACCTATTCACTTTTGAGTAGTTTAGTTTTAAGTTTTTTGAAATGTATTTTCAGGTTTTAATTAAACTTTGGCTCATCGTGCCGTTGAGCAAACACGCGTTTTCTTTAAATATTAAAAATAAATTGATAAAGTTGAAGTGCATTCCCTTACGATAATTCATCATAAAATCGTGCGTTTTGATTGCCCAGACGGCATCTAGGGAGAGTGAATGTGAAAAAAAAAATTGAATGAATTGGTGTGTCGGGGCATGCTTGCTGTCGAATGGTGAGAGAATCAGGAAGTAGGGGGTGTGAGATTCGAAACTTGTTTGTGGGTTCGGGTTTCCTTATTTTTTCTATTATTAAACATCACGGTTAGTGGGATGGTTAGGTAGGGTTCGTGCGCGATTTCCATAATTGAGTGAACTGATATGTATAGTAATTCGCAACGCCATGTGAAACCTATATTCTGGTGGATCGCTTCACACTTGTGTGAATGTTTCTAGGGACAGTTTAATTCTTTTGTACCAGTGCTGACCATCGTTCGTACTGGCCGCTGCTCTAGATTGGACGCTATAACCGCTAGACTCAAATGAGAAAAGTTTTAAACATACCTGAATGCTTACACAGGAAGCTCTCTTATGGCGTTATGTGCTCTCCTCATCCGGAGGCAACGTAATCATCGTTTAATTTTAATGGCAACGAATTATTAAAAATAAAGTAAAGTTTTTCTTTGATTTAACTTTGTTTGAGCACACGGGTTGACCGCGTTCGGTGTTAGGTGTATCGGGAATGGCCGGGCGATGCCATCGGGAGTAGCTCTTTATTGCATCCAAGCCGTGGAATATCACTTAATTGCTTCCCTTGTCCTTAATTAGCTCGCGTTGTAGGCTGTAAATCCATGGGGATCGCGTTGGGTCGGCTTAATCCCATCGTAAACCACTTGTGAGGGCCATTCCGGCGTCCTCACTTTTTGTCTTAGCTCGTATATCTCTCTCTCACTTCATCTTAGCTTAGCATAGTCTAAATATAAGATAGCTTGCGTAGACATAAGATAGCTTAGATATAAGATAGGCAAGGGTTGTTTTTGCATTTTGAGAGAGAGAAAATTAACGTAACTTACCATTTTTAGATTTGCTTTTGTTTGAAAGAGATATTAACGTAAGATAGGTTTTTTTATGCACTTCATAAACTTAATTTGGGGGAACTACAATAGTTTATTAGATTATAAGGTATTATTGTATACGGAACTGTATTTATCTAATAAATGGTATATATGGGGAGCGTGGGTTTGGCATGAGGGTGGTGTCTCCCTATATATATCATTTATTAAATAAAACGTTTCATTTATAGTTTTAAGATAGTTATAAGTTAAAAGAATTCCCCACCGCCGCTGTCGCCGAAATTGCAGTGCCAATTGGGATGCGTCTTCATGACTTCCTCTGCATAATGACTTGTTTAAAATGTATGTACAATAAAACAATCTTTTAATTCTGATTATTTTAATTTAAACCCGTCACATTAATTTTAAAGTTAGGTAGTTTTAGTAAAAAATGTAATTATTATTAAGTATTTTGATGCGGTCAGGGCAAAGTTAGATTTTAAGTATTTATTGTAAACGAAGTTGTAACGTGCTTCGCGCCATGCGATTTATTACATAACGCACCCTAGTTGTTTCGGTGTGCGGCCGCTAGCCTTTACACAGTGGAGGTGGGAGCGGGTTAAGTTCGGTGATCAACCCCCGAAAGGGGTTGAATGGGCGCCACGTAATTTTTAACGGCAAAATTACGAAAACGAATAAATAGATCGTTACCTACCGTTAACATGAAATATTGCCTGAAAACGAGAGAAAAGGCTTGTACAAATAAAAGAATACTCCCAAAGCTAAGATTAATAATACTTTAATGAATGTAAATTTTAAGTTAAAAATATGAAAATGTATATATAAAAAAAATAAATAACTATGAACAGAAGGTGACGACGCGGATATATCCGACCCGATAGTACAATTATACGTCGACTTGTTGGCCAACCGACAACGCAGGGCAAGTACAGCCAGTTGAATATACGAGGACGAATAGTCCGCGACGTATCGTAGTACAAAGTACAACAGTGCCGAATTCTTGTCAGGCACAATATAAAAAAAAACCAAAAACAACACAAAGTTGCACACTGGATTAAAGCAATCCAATAATAAATATACACTAATAATAATATAAATGAAAAATCCAAAAATAATATTGCACTCCAAAAGTGAGTGCAAAATAAAAGTGAACGAAGCTAAGGTTAAACCAATTTTCAGGCACTCCAAAAGTTGAATGCACAATAAAAAAAGGAACAAAAATTAATGTTAACAAGTTTTCAAACGTCTTCAGTGCCTCAAATAAAAGTTGTTAAAAAAATATAAAAGATGTCTGTACGACTTATCTCTAGTGGCGGTAGGTAGCCAGGAATGGTGGTGGGGATGACTGCAGTCAGTCAGCGGAATGCGGACGATGCCAGGCAACGTCACACCAGCTGGAGATGTCCACCCGTGAGCTAACTGTCCCCCGACGATGCCTTCAGCCCGTGGCGAGATGTTGGAAGATGTTACGAGCAAAAGAAAAAAGGTCGCGAACCACTAACACTTAAATTGATCCCCACGTGGGGAACTCCGCGGGAGGTTGATTCACAAATCACCAAAAACCTCCTACGAAATACGTAATCCGGCGATTGATCCCCAAATAAGGGTAATATTCCCTACGAATATTTTACACTCGACCGGAATTACTTTAAGTCATTCTGACCCGCAACTCAAATTTTCTTCCACACGTTCGCCCGCTTGAAGTTACTTACGATAAGTCCCCGGATCTTACTTAAGGCAGGGAAAAATAATTTAAATTCCGGAAAGAGAGAAAGAGGGTAACCATAGCCTTGCGCACAACAAATCTACTTAAATAAAACGTGTTACGCTCATAATTTTTAGTATAGGATAGGGGTAATTTAAGGATAGTAGGATGGGATAATAGTTGTATGTTAATGTTTTAAATAAATAAACTAAATTAATACAAAAATAAATCCAACCAATTTAAGTCTATTTATTTACCAGTCAAATTCAAAATTTACCGCCGCTACACTACGTTGTGAACGTAGCGCTCAGCTTATACGATCACCGCAAAGATAAATCTAATTAAGAAATGTCACCAAAAATTAACCTAAAACTGAAACTAGAATAATAAACTGCGAAATAGACTATTTAATTCTGACAAATGAAGCTACCAAATTTAAAGAAACATTAAGTAAGTGAATTTAATAGAACTATGAAGTATAAATAATATCATTACGGCATAAAATATTGTTTTTCTATTTCGGTGTTCTTATGTTTCTATAAACGCACTGTTTTGTACTGCAAACACGACGTTTAGAAGATCTATAAGCGTACTATTTTTGGCGCCTTTCATGTTCTAGAGTTGATAGTCATGCTTTCATAACTGACAGATGACAGGTAACCTCAAAATGGTAAGTTGTTGATAATATTTCAACATATTACTTTTAATTATGGATTTTTATACTTTCTTTATGTGATAGGACTAGAAAGAAATATAATATTAATTTCACAACCAGAATAAGGCCTTGAATCATAAATACAATACACCTTGCAATACACTAATTAATCAATAGTTGACAAAATATGAAATTTCAATTGTTAGCGAGAAGCGTTACCAACATAAACATAACTAACAAAAAAATACCTAGTCAAATTTGACGTCGCAATTTAAATAAATTTAATCGTAAAATTACCTCAATAGAAAAAATAGTATAAAAAACACGTATCATAAGGCCTGTTGACGCACTCGTCCTTTGTAAAACTCGCCTAGCGGCTCGTTTTCCAAACTTGGACTCGTACGTTAACAGATTGCCTTATGATACTTGTGTTTTAATGTACTATTTTCAGGTCATGAATGGAAACGAAGGAACGGCAGGTATAAAATTAAGGAAATTGGAACAAAGGACCAAATTAGAACGTAACAAAGTTTTATATTAATAAATATTATATATTTTGGTGAGTGGGTGGTTGAGGCGGTAACACCAAAAAAGTATATAATATAATTGATGTAAAGGTTCGCAAACAGTCTTGTTAAATTAGTCCATAAGTATTGTAAACGGAACTTCTAATATATAATATATTTGGGCGGTTTTAGTCTAAACATATATAATATTAATAGTTTCGTATCAGTTATAAAACTAAAATGTTTGTTACCAAATAAAATATGGGGTTATATTATTTGTTGTTAATTTTTTTGCATCTTTATTCTGTAAATAAAATTAAATCTCCAGATAAACTTTTATTTGCAGAATAAATATGCAAAATAATTAACAACAAATAAAATAACCATAATAATAACAATTTTGTACGGTAACAAATGTATTAGTTTTATAACTAAACCCTGTGTGACACTTTCAAAAATTGTTAATAGATTTGTTATCAAATTTAGTTGGAAATAATTATGAACAGAACTTTTAAACTCAAAATCTTTTACGATTCATTTATTATATTTCTGTTTGTAATTGTTACTAAATTTGTTAACAAATCTATTAACAATGTATGACTGTCAAACAGCCCTTTGTAATAATAATGCCAATAAACTTTAATTTTTATAAGATGAATTGTTGTAATTTCTTATTTTTTTAATACAAATATATTTTTATATTACAAAATTGATTTTTTTTCCAAGTCCTTATACGTATATAGTTTTTAAAACGTCCGCTAGGGGGCAGCACCTGTCGATAAAGATTTCAACTTAAAGTGTTTTAGCAATTAAAATATTTTCTTTTTTGTACATACGTACGTACATACACGTTTATAGTTTTTAAAACATCCGCTAGGGGGAGCACCTATCGATCAAAATTTCAACTTTAGAGTATTATTAACAAAAAAAAAAAAAAAATTGTGTACATTTACATATACGAATGTAGATTTAAAACGTCCATTAGGGAACAGCACCTCGATAAACGGTGCAACTTAGGTAAGCAACCAAAAAAAAAATTTCATCCCATATTCAGAGACTAAAATTTCCAATAGGTATACGTCCCATTTTCACAAAGTACCTATTTCCAATAGGTATACGTCCCATATTCACTATGTATAAATTTCCAATAGGTATACGTCCCATATTCAATAAGTATAAATTTCCAATAGGTATACGTCCCATATTCACTAAGTACAAATTTCCAATAGGTATACGTGTGGACAAGTAAGTGCTGCCCCCTACCGGCCATTTTAAGAACTATATACGTTATTAAATAAAATTTACTTTTGGACTTCCATTATCTTTATTAACAAAAACACAAATTGTCACAACGTTTCGGTAGCTGATATCTGCTGCCGTCATCAGGTGAACAGTATCAGTTCACGTATATACGTATAGGAGCAAAATCTTACAGAATTCATCCCCTAAGTAAAAGGAATAAAAAAAAAAAGACAAATTATATTTTAATTTATATTTTATTGTATAAAATATTGTAGATTAGAATAGTTTACATAAAATACAACAATGTAAGATACAAATAAACAATAAATACAAGTAAAATTTATACAAACTATTATTTGAACATCCCTTTTTCTAATTTTCAGGACAAGGGTAAGTATATTTATATATAAAGTACAAAGAATCAGAATTAAAAATACAATTTAAGCTATGAACATAATAAAGACAACAATGTATTATAAATAAACAATACTTAAACTAATACACGTTTTTATTTAACAACCCCTTATTTATTCCAGAAAAAAATACCACAACAAAGAGACAGGGAAGTATGTACACAGTTGATTCCGCTTAATTGGGATAACAGGGAAGTATGAGAACTCTATTACGCATATTAATAAATGTTATTTTAAAACTAAAGAAATATTACAGAAAAACTAAGCTGAAACGATTTTCAAACTACCATTAAAACATAACTAATTTTATTTTAAATAATATCTACGACTTCTGTACAACAAAAACATGACAAAAAAAATGAGAATTTGTTCAACTTTTTAAAAAACAAATAATAATTGAATGATACATTAATGAAAAGGGAATTTTGTTCAGATTTTTGAAAGAACGAAGCTGTCAAATTTTAATTAGCGCATTTTTAAACCCTTGACCCTACGCCCTTGAAACTTAAATATGTTGTTCTACGACCCCGACATTTCAAAGGATGCTAAGGGAACGCGAAATTTCAAGGAAATCGCTGAAAACCAAGCCGTTTCCAAGATACGAGCCCTTGAAGTTTTCGAAGGGTTTAATATTTAAATACTTTAATTAAAAGAGCTAAAAGGCCAAAAAATAACGTATCGGGAGGATTTGAACCCGTCCTTTCTATTGGCTTGCGCAGAATTGATGAAAACCCTTTGGTTTAGAATATATTTGCCCTTCAAGTTTGTGGCGAAGGGCCTACGCTGACTCCGGAACTAAAAGGGTTAGAAGGGTCGGACAAGTTTTATTAGGTTTCTTTGGACCTGCATAATAATATATTGACCCTTCAAGTATGCATGGCAAAGGGCTTGTGCTAACTCCGGAACTAAAAGGGTTAGAAGGGCCGGACAAGTTTTATTAGGTTTCTTTGGACCTGGATAATAACATATTTACCCTTCAAGTTCATGTCGAAGGGCTTGCGCTAACTCCGGAACTAAAAGGGCTAGAAGGGCCGGACAAGTTTTTTTAAACTTACTTGGACCTGCATAATTGAAATCCGTGGCCAGATTCTCCCGAAGGGCTCAAATAAGCTCTAAGCCCTTTAAAAAAGGGCGGACTCCTGTCGGATGGTTGTTTTCGTACCTAGAGAACTTGTTATTAAAGGATAGGATAGGAAAATTCTCAAAAATCCTTAAATATTAGGATATTTCCCTGTCTCATTTGTTATTACATAGGAAAGGTAAATAAACAACTCTTTTATTTATTTATTCTTATAAAAATATTATCTATTATCTTCGTCCAGTGCCGTAGTTGCCGTATCCTATCTCGGGGTGTAGTCCGGCCCTTCGCGAAACCTGAAAACAAACAAAAACATTATTTATTTTGAGCGGCAAAGTACAAAAGATATAATAAATAAACAATTAATTACAGTGGGGGTATTACGTGGTAATATTAATATTATGTTTTTAAAATAAATACTTCAGTTCCTATCGGGCTTTGGTGAAGTGAACATGGTGTGTGCTTGTGAATAATCGTGTAGTGTAAATTACAAACGAAAAACATGGGCATTTTTATTGCAATCGTTCTCTACTACAATATACAGGGTGTCCCTTAACTTCGAGCAAAAACGTTAAGGGCATATAGTACTGACCAAAATGAATAAAAAAGCTTCATCAACATAGGAATGATCTTCAACTGTTTCCGAGAAAAGCGAAAAATCTAAGAAAAACTGACAAAGATAACGATCGAATAAAATTTTGTCTATGTCAGTAAAAAGACTATAAAAAACAATAAAATTTTATATGAAACATTTTTCTCAATTTCTTATAGTTACGTAGTTATATGAAAATTAAATATTGACCAAGGTCGCCACTACATTTCACTTTTGATTTTTATAAAATAACAAAAGGCCATCTAAGATTACCTCTCAAAGGTAAACAAAAAGTCTCAATTAAGCAAAATCGTAATTCTTATAGTTTTTGAGATAGCAAAGGTAAATCTCGTAAAAACTCATTTTTCACTGCGTTATATCTGGGAAACTATTAAAGATCGGACACATTTTGACTGAGCTTTTTTTACTCATTTTGATCAGTATTATATGCCCTTAAAGTTTGTGCACCAAGTTAAGGGACACCCTGTATAGTTCGCGATATATTTTTAAAATATTAGATTTACCCTGTAATTTTCTTACAGTTATTTAAATAACTTTAAATAGTTTTCGTTTTGTTTAAATTTTAAAAAAATAATCTAAATTTAATAAGTTAAAAGTAAACTATTTTTAAATGTTTAATTCTTATTATTTACAATAAAATCTAAATATTCCAGATTCATTTTTAACTTATACAACGTATATCTGATTATTATAATTTTAGTTATTATTTAAAATGCTGCATAAGTCTCTGTTTGCCCGTTGGTGTTTATTATTTAATCCTCAGTCAAAATTTTATATTCGTAAATGTTAGTTTACTATACGATTTTTGTATATTTAAAAAATGTCTGTAGTGTTATTAAAATAACTATAATTGTTCGTAAAAGTGTGATTTATTGTTTTATTAATATGAAGTGTTATACATGTTATTCTAATTGGTGTGAGTGTTACGTAATATGTACTGCAAAGTGTATTCTAATATGTGAAAATCGCCGATGATATATTACAGTGATGATAAAACAGCGGATGATATATTAAGAAAATTCGCTGTCTTCACAAATACTTGTAAGTATGAACCTTTTGGTATTACATTTCCTTTTCTTCTCTAAACCGTTTAACTCAAAACTATTTGTGTGCCGTATCCTAATAGTGAATTTTATATAAAATCTAAATTTTTACGTTCGTATTTATTAGCTTTATTCGTGTAGGAGTGATAAATGAAAATATGAAACGCACATAACAAAGTTCAGAGAAACAAATATAATCAGATGTATCTTATAGAGAATTCCAAATTTTCATCGTGCAAGTTGCTATCTTTAACCATGTTGGAGTAATAAATAAAAATGTGAAATAAGAAAGCATGACAAAAATCAGTGTAATATACAGTTTAACATCGAAATGGAGTTCACCACGGCTGGAGAGAGGCCCCCAGGCCCCCAGGATACTGTAGACGCACGAACGGGTTGTCCAAGTCGTGATGTCTGCATCTCTTACCACTGGTACATGATCAGCTGTAAAAAAAGATTTGTAATAACTTATTTATTGTATCTGCAATTTGTGTTTATCTGTATTAATAATACCGCTTTTTATATTAATATCTAAAGTTCAAATTTCCTATAGAAAAGTATTTGTCAACATTTAAACAATTTTAAACCTTTGCTTATTTATACTGAGGCATGCTCAGTTGTAATTTGAAACGTTCCTATCTTGCATAGTTTCAGAGATATTGAGCCCTAACGTTAAAATTTCCTATAGAAAAGTATTTGTCTTTGAATAAGAATTAATGAAAATTCTTTCAGCATTTCAGTAATTTTTAATATATACTTATTTATCGAGAAATGCATGCTGAATTCATATTTGAAACTGTTGCATGTCAATTTTTATTGTTACAGTGCTAGTGAACAGACGTGTGTGGTGTACGACTTCCTGATGCTGGAAGAGGACTTTTGGACACCTTCAGGACTTGGAGTTTTGCTTAGGTATATAGTTTATTCATAGTAAGTTTTTTTTTAAATTTTGAATTACTTTATAGTACCCAATATTGGGGTTATCAGCTATTATTTCTAAAAACTATTTCGGCTGTAGATATACCTTATAATTGTGTAATAATCCTTGATATTGTGTGGAAAATAATTTGAATTAATTGAGAATTATTTAGTGTTACTATCATATACAAATTTCATATATTATTGTACGTAATATTTTTATTTTATATTACAATATTCTTTTCATTATTGAATTTCTCGCACTTTCTTTCATATTTCTGAATCCATATTATTATCTATAACCACTAATTCAAAAAATATTTCAATATATTTTTATTGTTACAGAAACATGTAACAGGGAGTTGAACTCAGACCCGGATGAGCCCTAGAAGGATGTGAGTGAGTTGCAGAAGTACGCACCTATTATCCTACTTTTAGTATTGGAGATGATCATATTGTTGCAGAGCATCACACAGAAGACACCCCAACATGTATTAGTGCCCCTCAAGACTTATTTATAAGATTTATGTAAATAAATAATTAAATAAATAAAACTAATCCTCCTAAACAATAAGTATTCGTATATAAAATTAATATACAGGATGTTTGGCGTAAGTCCGGCACCACGAATATTTCGTTTATTTTGAGATATAAAAAAAAAATGTTATTAAGCAAAGTTAAACTAGACAATGGGGCTCATAAGATGATCATAGCAGAATTTTTGTATCACTTCCGGTTTTAGCGGAAATGGGTACAACTTTAAATCTAGCATAGGGAATCGGTATTATTATATTTTTTTTTTTCAGAATATACATAAAATTAGCTTCACAATGATACCAAATTATCATAGTTTTACTTTAACCATTTCAAAATGGCGACCATTTATTCTTAAAATATGAAAATAAATAAATAAATATATCATCACGGCATATTACCCATTGCTGGGTGTGCCAATCTGCTTTGTACACAGGTTTTGGTAATGATGAAATATTTGTACCGTGTGGGCGCTTACTAGGCGTCACCTCACGGGCACTCATTGCTGGCGTGGAGAGTGCACCACAGGGGTCAATTTTGTGCCATTAAAATGCGAAGTAATTTTTGGCGTCGGTCGGGATCGAACCCGGGTCCCCAAGATTCGCGACCAGACACAAAATAATACATAGCAAGCTATGAAAACAATTTTATTTTCTTATAACAAAAGAAAAGAATTTACCTACATTTGTGATAGTGACAATTTCTTGTAATAATTAAATAATTATGGCTCAAGTGAATTACACAAATGAAGAAATGGTTGATATGATATTAATGAGAATATCCTAGAAAATATAATGAAAGAGTTTTTATTACATATAAGAAAATGTATAGAAAATAACGACGGCCATATTGACCATTATAGTTTTTCACATTTACTGTTTCTGTTTTGGTATCGTTGTGAACATGCTAAAAAATAAAAAAATAATACCTCACGCCTAATTTTTTTTTAATTTCTTCTTTTCTTTTGTTATAATATAATAAAATTGTTTTCATAGCTTGCTACGTTTTATTTTGTATGGAATTTTATTAATACATATTATATGATAATTTGGTATCATTGTGAAGCAAATTTTATGTACATTCTGAAAAAAAATATAAAAATACCGATTCCCTATACTAGTTTTAAAGTTGTACCCGTTTCCGCTAAAACCGGAAGTGATACAAAATTTCTGCTATGATCATCTTATGAGTCTAGTTTAACTTTGCTTATTAACATTTTTTTGTATCTCTCAAAATAAACGAAATATTCGTGGTGCCGGACTTACACCAAACACCCTGTGTATTTTTACGCCCATCTGATACAGTATTTTTTTCTCAATTCAACAATGTAATCATTTTATATTCGTACATAATAAAAATATTGAGAAAAATTCAATTCTTACTATACATATAGTCATAAAGAAATAACCTGCTGAATTTAAATTTGGGAAACATAAACTACTATCTCACTTAATTTTTGATATATTTACTTGTTAAAACAAGCATTGTTGAATTTTTTTTCCGTCACTCCAAAATTTTGAAATAATGTACATATGGAAAATATACCCTAGAATCCAAATTTGAAAAGTATCATTTATTATTTCTCTTAGTTTTTCATATATTTAAATATAAATTATGTATTCTGTTCAAATTTGGTTGTATTCGAAAAGAAATTTTATTTACTATCCTTGTCTACTCTAAATATTTTCCCGCTATTTTTACATTCATATAATTCAAAACTCCCAAAAAAATTACCTAATGCATAAAACAATTATTATTTATAATGACTCATTATTATGTAATTGTTGACTTTATTTCTGGGGTAAATTATCTAACACCCTGACTGTTACATGGATTAATTCCTTCATTTTGTTTGTTGCAGTGCTAGTGTAAAGACGTATGGTAATTGTGTGCTAGTGTATTGTGACCACGAGGAAGACTTCCTGGTGCTTGATGAGGACGTTAGGATAATTACAGCTACAGGACTGGGTGCTTTTTCATAGATACCATTTATTCAAAGTGAGTTTTATTTTATTTTTATATTACCTTATACTTGTATTCTTTATTTAATATATTAATCATTAATTCCGAGGGATTATTCTAGTATGTATAAGCTATATTTAAATAATTGTTCGTATTATGTTGAAAATAGTTTGCATTTATTGATAATTATATAATATTTCTGTCATATACAAACTTCTAACATTAAATTCGCTAAATATGTTTGTGTATTATATATGTTTTACGGTACAGATAATATTTGAAAATAATTGTTTTCCACTGTTACGAATTCTCGTGTTCACCTGTATTTTATTTAATATATCTCATATCATTGGCCTAAATATTTTATTACATATATTTTGATCCAAATATTCGTAATTATGAATATGTACGATATGACGACAAATGGTGACATCATTTTTGAATACTATAATTACGTAATTTATACCTGATCATTAAAATATTTTAATATCGTACACAATAAACAATGCAATTAATAATTAATTGTAATATTTAAACGTTCTTATCAAAATTTCTAGCAATTTCTTTCATGTTTTTTTAATAATTATGATACGACCAATTACCACTAATTTATATTTATTGCTTTCGAGTATATTTTCTATTGTTGCAGAAAGATGAGCTGTACGCTGAGAAAGACGATGCTGTAGAAGTACCCGAGCCACTTGCAGTTCATAAATCCTGATTTCAGCGTTGGAGATTGCCACATTGTTGCAGAGCTCAGAGCATCGTACTCTAAAACAACCCCAACATGGATTTTATACACCTCAAGTTGTTATTTATAAAATTTATGTAAATAAATAAAACTTCACCTCACACCTATGAAGTATATGATATAACCACTTTAACGTGAAAAATCATCTAATAAAACATTATGAAATATGTCTAAGGACAAATACATACATATAAGCATGTTTAAATATGTAACAGAGAATAAAATCATTTTACAATTCACATATTTTCATTCTCATAATTATATTTCAACTTCTCATCGCTTTAAGTTCACATACATCACGAAGACAAATTACATACATATTATTTGAAGGGTACAAGAAACGAAAGAGCTAAGTTCAAACATTACTGATTCATACATTCTCAAAATAAGTATACATATACAAAATAACTTCCTACATCCAAATTTGAAAAGGTACAAATGACTACTTCTCTTTGTTTACGAGATATTAATTTTTAAACTTGCTGTTTTCAATAGAGATGTACACGTTTTGAAACTAACATTATTGAATTTTTTTTTCAGCGTTACATACATTCTAAAATTAAGTCTACATATAGTAAATAAATTCCTTAATATCATTTTGAAAAGTAAAAGTCACTACATCTCTTAATTGTCGTGATATTTATTTCAAAGTTGCTATTTTCAATAAACATGTACACGTCTTAAAATAATCGTTCCGGAAATTAAATAAATTACTCCCAATATGCAAATTTGAAAAATGTAAGTTGCTATTTCGTTTAGTTTTCATTTAATTCATTTTTAAAGTTACTATTTTTAATGAACATGGACTTGTTTTGAAATAAGCATTAAATAATACGCAAAACTTTTCGAAACCATATATGTAGAAAATTACTTCATGTTTTCAAATTTGGAAAGTACAAGTACCTATATTTCTTAGTTTTCGTGATATTCATTGTCAAATTTGCCAATTTCAATTAACATATGCACGTCATAAAACAAATATTACTGATTATTTTTTTTCAGTTGTTCAAACCTTTTGGACTCAAGTATACATGCAAAAAATTACTTTCTATATTCAAATTTAAAAGTACAAGTCGCTATTTTTCTTTGTTTTCGTGATATTAATTTTCAAACTAGATATTTTCAATAAACATAAGACAATAAGATTACTAAAAAAATCCGATTTAAACCTTTTGAAATTACGTATAAATATTGTAAATTATCCTCTACATTCAAATCTGAAAAATACAAGTTGCTTTTTCATTCATTTATGTTGCTATTTTGAATAGACATATACCTGCCTTAAATCAAGTATTACTGAAAATTTGTTTGGCGACTCCAAAGTACCGAAATTACGTTTGTATATAGAAAATAATCCTATAAATTCAAATAAGAGTAGGATAATTCGCTATCACTTTTAGATTTTAAAGTACTTATTTTTAAAGTTACCATATACAATATAAGAATCACATACATCGTAATGGTATAAAAAATTCAATATCTCGAAACTATATAACAAATTGAGTCTTAGCTCTATTTTTCTGTACCATACTTGCATTCCCTCTATACATACGATTACACACTTGTAATCTAATACTCTGAGAAATTTTGATCGTTCTTAATAAAACATAGTTAAGGAAAAACCGTTTTATTTGTATTATGATATTTATTAATAACACATTTAACTCTTTCCATACACCAGTCGAAAAACACTTCATAATAAATTCGCACTTTGCAAAATACTTATTTTGTGTATACTTTACGCTCATGACACATATATACTTTTTTCTACGTCCGTTGAAAAAGATGATAAAAACACTTTGATGTAAAATCTTACTCTGAATAATTTCATTTTTCATTTATGTTTGCTAAAAAAATACTTTCTGCTTTTAAGCAGAAAAACTGCAAGTTGTTGTGTCAATTGTTAATTAATTTCTGCTCTAAACTGACAGCTTGAAAAGCCTACTTTCAAAACGGACATAGAAAATGTTACATTGTTTCACTTAGAAAGATAATCATTATGTTGTCGTTAAACAAACATAGGTATATACAATCTGACACTATTTATCATTAGTATACTTTATACACTCATGAGATTATTCATATACAGTAAAAAAATTAAAAGATGTCCGATCAAGGGCATCTGTAACACGAACGAATTAACAAATAGGCATACATTTATCTCTTTCTTTTACAAAGGCTGTAAGAGTGTGTGATAAGGATGGATATAACACGCTTGTCTTTCAAAAATTCATATTGTTTCGACTAAGTTAGGACATTCCATTTATAAACGATGCTCGTTGTTGATAATACTTTCGCTATAACGTAAGTTTATTTATTAATTCAGATACATTACCTGGATCACTGACACTGACATTGTGTCATTATCTTATTTTTAACATATTTGATTTTACATTTGCTTATAAACTTACCAGTTGACTTATTTTTGAATTTTGAATGCTTTTACTGTAATATATATTTTTATAATAATAAAATAACAGTAATATCTTATGTACCCTCATAAAAACTTAGCAAACGACACTACTGAATTTGTCAGAATGGGCGGAGCAAAAATCTGAATTCATACAATTCGTAGACGACCTTGATCAGACATCTTTCAAAAATGTTACTGTACATATTTTCATCTTTGAAAAATTTGTATTTTCTTAGACATACGAAAAAATGACATATTTTATATAGAATAATATACCTTAATAAAATCATACAGAAAAATGCACAAATGTTCATATTTCTTCATACTGTACTACTATACAATTATTATATTGAATACAAATAAATGTATAATATATTTTATATTATTATTAATTATTCCCAATACTTAAATAAGAAAACCATATTCTTTCATCTTATGGAAAAACAATATATGCTTTTACGCTGTCATGCGTATGTAATAAGATAATAAAATCGTTTACAAAAATACATAGATGTGTAATTGCATTGTTGAAAATGTATTGTTGCACACGCATTAAAAATATATATGATATACTTTACGTTCCTATATATTTCTGATTGTATATACTTCCCATATTATTGACTACACATATATAATTAGGTACATAAGTATGGCAAAACTGTATCATTGAAATGTATATCTTAGCATGTTATGTAAACGCCGCAATAAAACTTATTCCTAATAAAAATTAGACTACATATTCTTGTTAAAAATCTATCATTCCTTATACTTATATCTACGATATAAACAATTACGTACAGTACCAATTTCAAAATCAAATTTGGCGTAATCAGAGCACATATCATCATCTTTGTATTTGTGAAACAGTGAACGTTGCGAACTTTTTATAATGTATCACAAATACAAAGATCAAAAATTATTTATTCATTGTTAAAATAATGTCATGTATTATATATTGTATTACCATTATTATGTAACACATCTCTGACAAATAAATCCTTGTTATAAATAACAAACTATTTCATTCCAATATACCGAACAAAAATCGCAATCCAAAGATCTAGATTCACATCCCGCTCACTAGCAATGATCCTGTGGCCCGTCAATCTGAAACCAGAACGACGAGATACAAGATTTTGCAATCTAAAGATCCAGGTTCCATTCCCGCCTACTAGCTACCTGCACCCAGCAACCAGCCGAGCATATTCACCCCATCCTAGCTACCACCAGCAACCACCAGCCCCGTACCTAGCCTGCGGTCTAGCCGTACGGGATTCTGGCGGCCAGCTGGCCCAGCTAGCTAGAAACCCAGCAAAAGCCATAAAAGCCTGTAAATAGTAGATATAGACGTGATTACGTAAGATTACGAAGCAGAGTGGCCGGTTCAATACCACCGCTCACGCCGAATGGCTGTAAATTCAACAAACAGCTGTATATAAGGCTGAAATCAGTGGTGGGAGGACTAGGATTCATGAATCCACCACCAGGCGATTGAAATTTGAATTTTGTGGGAGAATGCCAGGCTGTAGCCTTCCGATTCTACGAATTTTAAATGTTGCTGATCAGATGTCTTGCTATAGCTAGTAAATTTGAATTTTGTTGAGTGAATATCTTGCGGTTGGCAGTATGTCTGTCTGAATTTTAATTCTGTGGGAGAATACCAGGCTATAGCCTTTCGATTCTACGAATTTTAAATTTTTGTCGAGTATATGCCTTGGGATCGGCTGAAAATCCGTCTGAGAGCTCAAAAATGCTCGTAGCGGCAGTAAAGTGCTACATTTCGGCCGCTACGGCTCTAAATCGTCGATTTTACGCGATTTTTGGATTTTGCCAGCCAGAAGCCTTGCTCGGCTCGGATTTTTACGAGCTAGAAAACGTTGCTATAGGCTACCTGTATTACTGAAACGAATGCTGGTGCACTAGGTTGGAATTTTTACGGCGCTCGTGCAGTCGAGATGACGTCATCGTTTGGCGGTGCTCGCGGCTCGAATTTTGGCGGTTTGCGGGTTGCTTATAGGGTGTGCTGCTGATCGCTTTTTGATGCTCTAGTTGTAGTTCATTTTTGGTGAATTGCAGGTTACCTGTGAATATGCTAAATTTAGGAATGGAAAATTTGGGTTTTTTTTAAATGAAATATTGTATATTTTTACTGTGTTTATTGGTCGTTTACAAAATACATTTTTGTGAGTATTGTGTATTACATAATATAAAGGTATGTACATATATTGTATTTTACAAGCTAATGGGGGTTGAGCTGTAATGGATCACTTGTCGGTCTTCTGGATTCGATTTTGGCCGGTTGGTGTGCTGATGTATCGATTATCTTGATCGTAGTTTGGTGAATAACAGGTTGCATGGTCCTGAAAATATTGGGTATGGAATATTTGGGATTTTGAATTCAAAGATTGTATTCATTTTAATGCGTTTATTGATCATTTATATAATACATTTTTTTGTGTATTACAGTAAAAAATTAAAAAATGTCCGATCAAGGTCGTCTACGAAGTGTGTGAATTCAGATTTTTGTTCCGTCCATTCTGACAAATTCAGTAGTGTCGTTTGCTTAGTTTTTATGAGGGTACATAAGATACTACTGTTATTTTATTATTATAAAAATAAATGTTACAATAAAAGCATTCAAAATTTAAAAAGAAAATCAACTGGTAACTTTATTAGCAAATGTAAAACCAAATATGTGAAAAATAACATTATGACACAATGTGAGTGTCAGTGATGGTGATACTAACAGAAAATAACGTTATTCGTACGGATATGAATTAAGGTACTGTATCTGAATTAATATCTAAACTTTACAGCGAAAGTATTATCAACAACGAGCATAGTTTTAAAATGGAATGTCCTAACTTAGTCGAAACAATATGAATTTTTGAAAGACAAGCGTGTTATATCCATCCTTATCGCACACGCTTAAAGCCTTTGTAAAGGAGGGGGATAAATGTATGTCAATTTGTTAATTCGTTCATGATACAGATGACCTTGATCGGACATCTTTCAAAAATTTTACTGTACGTACATATTATATTATGCAGACAAAGAGATACATAAAATGAAATATATATTATCAATACATTTTAATCTGAATATAACTTGTTACATTTTATACTTAACTACGCATATAATAATAACTTTTTTTTCCTAAGACTTATCGAGATGGAGATATTTTACCTATTGTAACTGTAATATGAGTAGATACTTTCAAATAGATAAATATTAAGAGTATGTTAGTATTTTAAGAAACATAGTTACATTTATTAATATCTTCTGAGATGATCATGAAGTACTAATAATAATACTGATGCAAAAACAACAACTGTTATACCGTTGGACAGTTCCGAAGTCTTAGAAAAAAACCTATAGCATTTCGATAGGAAATAAAGTAGAGAAAGTATATTATGGGCCAAGAATGTATGTATGTATGTATATATATATATATATATATATATATATATATATATATATATATAAATAGATATAAGGTGCAATCACATATAAAGTTGTATTTTCCATGGAATAGCAGTTAACATGTACATACATCCATAAATAAACGTATTTTTTAAGTCGAGAACTAAGGAAAAAATGTACGAGTATTTCAATGTGTAGAAAATGGAACTTATTAGCCCGTATTACGAGTACACTTATATAGAGTCGTGCGACTCCTTCGTTAAGTTTTTCTCTGCGAGCCTCTTGTTTACTTTGTATTTTTTTTCTATGTTTGAAAAAAATAATAGAAATTATAACATTTTTCAAGCGAATTCTTTGTTAAAATTTTCATAGGCCACTACTGGTAAAAGACGTAACGAAAAAAATGAAACTAACGTATAGTTAATATACTTTGGTTCACGAAAGATGACTATTCATGGTACTTGTTCGAAGAAAGAATACACAGCACTTTATACAGTAGTAGCTTAGCAACATTTCATGTTAGAAAGAGAAAGATTATTTGTCGTATGTCTATACAGTTTATGTTGTGTGACAGATATACGTAAATGGTGACATTACTTTTTAACACATTACAAATAATAATGACGTATGTCGTAGAGTTACAGATATCTAATTATCTACTGCACTGCCCTCTGTCGTAATAGTTACCCAGTGACGTTGACATTTAAATCAAATTATTATTCCATGGTTTTTGTCAAATCTTATGTTTTTGGATTTTGCAAATACATAGGTGAAGAGCATAAATCTTTAAGAAAGGCATTATTTAAAAAGAAACATAATTTTCAAATAAATTACACTTATTTTTTCAGTTAAAATGTAACCATAAATATTTCATGTTGCACGTATATGTATACGAAATGCAGTGAAGTTATCTGCTGGTAATATTATACCATACGGTTAATAAATAACCTTGAATTGTCATCTTTCGTGAACCAAACTATACATAATAAATTCACCAACCTTTGGAAACTTATATGGCGAATGCCAGGCATATGCCACTAGTACTCAATTCCGGTCAACAGATGTCGCTAACGTCGCGTTAAGAACCTACATATTTAATATTGACGCAACTATTGGGCCACGTGTTTCTCTGAGGTGAAAAATAAGGAAGCATGTGTTTATATAAGATATCCGTGTTTTATCCCAGTTATAATTATTTCAATGAAATAAGTTGTCGAATGTATTTTGAAATTAAAATTTTATTATCCATATTATTGAAAAAATATTATATTTGTGCAAATACATTTTAATATCAAAATACATTTATATTAACGAACAAAACTAAAATATTTTGAATTAATTTAAAAGCGGATTGCATAATTTACATTTTGGTTCTATTCCAATCACCAGGTGTAATGTTCAGTAGTTAAGAGTGTATTGTCTATGAAATTCACTGACACATGCGAGCAAAAAATGTATTAAACAGTAGAGCAATAAATAGACCAATATATAAAATAAGTTTTGTCTATATTAAAAATGAATCTTTCTTGTTAACTATATCAATTATATTAAAAATCGTTTCAAACTATCAGCTAAGGATGATTTAATTGTATATAACGTAAATAAAATTAGATTATTATAGTTGGAGAAGATGACTATTCAAGGTCACTTGATCGAAGAAAAAACACACATCAGTAGCTTAGCAACATTTCATGCTATAGGGTCTGTGTAATTTATGTTGTATGATAGATATACGTAAATGGTGACTACAAATAATAATGACGTATGTCGTAGAGTTATAGATATCTTATCTACTACACTGTCTTCTGTGCTAAAGTTTATACCCAGCCACGTTGACATTTAAATCAAATTATTATTCCATGGTTTATGTCAAGTCTTTGTTTTTGAGTAATCTGAAAACACAGTTGAAGAACATAAATCTTTGAGAAAGGCATTATTCAAAAAGAGTATTGTAATTATGTAGGCATGTATGTAACATAATGCGTACCTACTGAAACATAAAACTACAACAATATTAAGCATAAAATAAACATATGTGATGTAAAGAATTTGGTTTTTTTATTTAAATATTATAATTAAGAGTACAAGTTGTGAAATACATATTAGGGTTGTCGGTTGTCGTAGGGTTTGGTCAGGGTGCATAGTCTTTCCAGGGAACTCTCGAACGCTGAAATTAGAATACATGTCTATCTACAGCTTGTTCAGAACCTTCTGCATGTTATCCAGATCCTTTTACAGCTGGTTCTCTGCAATGCATATAGTTGGTTCATTTCTCCACCTAGGGTAATGTAAATGTAAATTTAAATTCATTCTATGAAGAAATTTTGTCCTACTCTTCTAATTTTTCAAGATGTTTCCAATTCATTGTCAGAAGTAACAGTATTTCTGAAGGGTATGTGTAATACACCTATAATATTAAATATTTAACTATTAATACATTAAGAAATAATATAATGTATGTACTTCCCAGAAAAAGTTTTCAGTAATGTCTCCGGATTTCTGACACTCACAATTATCTGTCAGTTACAAACAATTTAAATTTTCAACTATTTTCCATGGCATTCTTTCGGCTGTAAAATTTATTACAACAGATTATTTTATATATTATATTTCTTTTATCTCCAAATCTATAGAATATATAATAAAATATTTAAATGTATCTGATAGAAAATTTAATTTTCTTTAATATTACCAAAAAAAATTTTCAAAAAATAAATTTAGATTTTTTTTTCAAGAATCTTCTTCTTCCGGTTGTCCAATTGTTACCAAAACCTTTTCAGATCTTCCCATGAATGTCCGATTGGGAAAAGTCTTATAGTTTTTGAGTAATTGTCCTTCCAACATCCAATATCCCACATAAACACACACACACACACACACAAACATCATCGTAAAAATGTTAAAATCGGTTTGTAGGGACTTTAAAACGTGCTTATTCAATAAAATCTGGATATGTGATTTTTAGCATGAATCCAATACCTCTCTTAGCGAGAGGTAAAAATATTATAAATATCGTTTTTAATTATTTGTATCATGGGCGCTTCGAAATTTTTGCTGACAGCTGATAAAATTGATATGGGTCTGTAATTCGTTAACATAGTGAATATTTCTGTGTTTGCTACGCTCAATAATACTTTAAGTACTATGTCCGATAGTTCTATAATGTAGTGAATGCAAAAATAATAAAATTTAATGTTACCATTAATAATAAAAAAATAGGTGTTCTTCTGGTCCTGTAGGTGTCTAACAGTCGTCTCCAAGCACCAGGAAATCATTCTAAAAGGCACAATATACGAGCACACCAAACATACATCTGTACACTAGTAATACAACAATCAAACTGACAAAATGAACATAATACTTTGACATTACGTAATATTGCAATTAAATACTCAAATAGACGAATCAACAAAATAATAAGAACTAATTGATACCTACGTATGTATAATATAACTTTTTAATCGCCCATACTTTTTATTTTAATAAAAACATTAAAAAAATCACACAGGCTACTATTTTTACTGTGTAAGAGTGGTAGATATAAACATGCAAATAGAACGCAAGATAGAATTAGCGAAAATTGTCATAAAACATTATGTATTTTCAATGATCTATAACTACTAAACCACTTGCCGGAAGAAAAAAAAACGTTATAAGATAAATCTAATATTCAAATTCATTTACATTAATGTATGTACTATTTAATATGCTTTTCAATAAATCTATTGTGAAATAAACGGATAGATGTCGTACCATATACCATTTCATTTATTTCATTCCACATCTCTTGCCAATGTTTTAAGCATCGCGTCGTTTGGTGAGCGCATTTATATCGCCGGTTTTCCATCGAGGGGCAAGGGGTAGCATCCAGCGTCCGCTACCCTCTTGATTGAGTTAGTAGGCTTTGATTTTCACTTGTTCGCACCCCTCGCTATGTCAGCAACCACCCCAGCATTTCGTGTTTGAGTTTGCCACCCGCCCGACGAGTCTGTGTTGCAGTACTGGACGTAACTTTATTAGGGGTTGGAGATCAAATGGTGGATGATTTTTTAGAGATAGGTTTTATATTGTTCCTGTTGATTGTTTAGATATTGTTTTTGAATAATTGTTATAAATTTTTCTACATAATTAAGGTAGTTCACCAGTAAATCGAGTTTCTATAGATGTTCATAAAAATTTAACTATGTGTTAAGAATGACCTAATACATGCACAGTTAATTTTTCATTAGCTTCTGACGCACAGAAAATGAGCTATTCGCTTCAAAGGTCAGACATTTTAACACGTGAAGCACCAATGCTACCAAAATCAACGTTTTGATTGATAGCATCATTTTGCTTCTATAGATTTTAATAAAAAACTAATATGTAGTAGTTTAATATGCTTCGAATGTTAATTCAAACGATGAAAGCGGTCTGACGTACAATTTCAGAGTAATCGTAGTGTAAAATAATGTACTCGATGACAAAAAAACTCAAGCGAGACAGCGGCAACACTATATATTTACGTCACGGGGAGGGGGTAATATAATATATAGATAATAGTATATTATGTTATTAGGAGTAGAAAGCGGTCTTTTTGTGTTGAACCCAGCTATTGCGGCCGAGGCGCTAGCCGAGGCCAGGCAAGCTGGGTAAAACACAAAAAGGGCGTTCTGCTCCGAATAACATATACTATTTTTTCTTCATGTGTTTCAAAGAAAACTGGAGATTTTTTTAAATATTTTTCTAGAATTGTTTTAATTATAGCGTGTGTAATTTCAGCCATAGTTGGCTGTGTACACTACAAAACACAAACGATACAATCAAATAACAATTTTTCAATATGGTCTGTGTTGCTGTGACGACTGCTGCCGCCAGCGGTGAACTAAGAAGCTAACATTTTTTTACTAGTACAAAAATGAACAACATTGTTGTACTAGGAATAAAATGAATATCTTCTATAGTATGTGTATAGTAGCATAATATGAATATTATTGTACACTTGAAGAAAAAAATATTAATTAATTTGCGTTTAATGTATTTTTTATTCATTTATATTTTTCAAAAACTGTATAACAACGTTATATCTGTTAAATTGATTTTTTGACAGTCTAAAAATGACATTTAAATGACCACAGGCATAAAATCACGCCTTCATTACTGGTTTTGGAACTAGAGTTTTTGGGAGATTTTAAAACAAAATTTGAGTTGTTTCCCGGCGTTGCATTAGTAAAGTAGGCTACGATCTAGCAGATACCAAATTTAAATGTCATTTTTCGAATGTGAAAAAATCAATTTAGCTGTTATAACATTGTTATATGGATTTTCAAAAATATAAATAAATAAAAATACAAAAAATGCAAATGTAGGTAATATTTTTTATCTACATATAATTTGTTATATTTTTAATACGTCAAAATTGACAGCGGGAATAAGTTACGTCAAAACGGCGAATTTGTAACTATGGCTGGATTCAGCGGCTCTGTGCTAGAGCTGTTCACCTCTTCCACTTCCGATCACAACGCGACGTTGCCAGCTTTCCGATAACACCATTTCGTAGCCGTGTGGATGTACATACTTATTACATACGGCGCGAGAAAGTACAGTCACCTACTAAAAGTTTTCTTTAGAAAGGGGTTATCGTAGAATTTAATATGGGAGTCCCAATTCAGTTTTATTCGCGGATTTTGTAAATGGTGGTACGTATCTTTGAACTATCGTGGAGGGAGTACCATAGGGGTCACTTTTCATATAATTTTTATCAGTATCTATGTTCACATTCATTAAATCACACTATATACAGTAAGCCCTGATAATCTCTATGCAATCATTTGTTTCATGGCCGCCTGTATGTCGGGGTTTTTGGTAACGGAGATGCTGCACTATAATTACGTTAGGACGAGCATTGTTGGGGCAGAATATGTTATTCATGGCATTTTATACGCCTCACTTGCTATCAATATTGAATTATTATTGCGTAATAAGGGTGGGTGCTAAATACATGCTTCGAGGATGCATTTGCCAGCGAAATAATTACTGAGATTATTTGTTATTACATTGGTTTAATTGCGGATTTGTATAGGTGGGTCCCGCTAGAATTGTTGAGAATAGGACGTATGGTCCATATTGATTAGAATTTTATTTCTAATATATTCAATTTAGTTTCCTTCAACAATAATACACTTCACAATTCTTTCCTTCCACTTTTGAAAAGCTCCCAACCAATCTTTTTTTACCTCTCGCTAAGAGAGGTATTGGATTCTTCATGCTAAAAATCACATATCCGAATTTTATTGAATAAGTATGTTTTAAGGTCCGTAGAATACGATTTTAACATTTTTACGATGATGTGTGTGTGTGTATGTTAGGATGTTGGAGGTACGATTTCTCAAATTCCATACAACTAAAGACCTGTTTAACTACGGATTTCCTCAATTTAACATTAATGGGAAGAGTTGAATCGGTTTTGGTAACAATTGGACAACCGGAAGTGATAGTTTCTTAAAAAAATCTTCTAAATATTTTTTTTTGAAAATTTATGTTAATACTTACAATAATAAAGATCTTTAAATTTTCAATCTAATACATTTAATTTTTTTCTTCTTCAAATGTCATAAAAGTAGCATCTTTTGTGACTTGATTCACAAGAAACTATACAGAATAAGAAGTAACTTTAATAAAAGAAACCTGTAATATCGCCCTAAATGTCACTATAACACGCTAGGTAACCTAAGAATAAAGTTACTAAATACGATCAATAGCTGTCAAATTTAAAAATATAACCTGTGAATTGAAATATAAACAGAGTTTACTTTTGAGGAAATAACATTATTATAGAATAGCAAACTTACAGATTACAATTACAGGGACGGTAATGAGCATAAGAATACTTAGAATTAAAGTGATAAGAAAAGATTATATTGTTTTGCAGTGATTCCTGGACATATCTTTCAGCCACACTTGTAGATTTCCATCCAATTGAACAACTTCAGGGGGCGTACATTATAATCCTTCAAATTCCGACATAATTGCACACAAGGAGGATATAAAATTGCACAGTTGTTATTTAAACGTCAAAACGTGAAAAATTTCACTTCAATGTTTATAACAAAAAGTGAACAAATAAGTATCCATAGCTACAGGGCAATTGAAATCGCAAACGTAATTTACGTAAAATGTAACGTCAGTAGTAGATATTTCTCTTTAAATATCTACGTTTGAAGAAAAAATATAATGTATCATTCGGAGTAAAAGTGTCTTTGTGTGCCTCGCGTGCATTTATCCGACTCGCTTCGCTCGTCGTTTAAACTTCCATGCTCGCCACACAAACTCTCACTTTTACACACAATATACTATATTATATTATAGATTATTTAATTTTCTACAGATTTTCATTAATACTTTTTCTATATATTTTATGGATAAAATTATAAAGAAAGTACTATAAAAATTATATCTCGGAACTTATGTTATAAACACAACTTCATGGTTACACATTTCAGCTCAAATGTTTGTAACTGACAGATAAATGTCATTGTCGAAAAGATAATGATTTCATATTAATAATAGTAACGTTTTAAAAAGAAAATTGTAAATAGAACAATAATTACATGGAAAGGAACATACATAATTTCAAATTAATAATAATGTTTTAAAACGAAAATTGTAAAGAGAACAATAGTTATATGGAAAGGAATTTAATATACATAATTTCTAGCATTAGTAAATATGCAGGTACCTATATGTATTTAAATAAAAAAATATTATCACAGCATATTACCCATTGCTGGGTGTGCTATTCTGCTTTGTATACAGAGATTTCGGTAAGGATAGTGACATATTTATATCGTGCGGGCGTTTACCAAGCGTCGCCTCATTGCTGGCGTGGAGAGTGCAATACAAGGGACAATTTTGTGCCATTTAAAATTCGAAATATTTATCGTTGATCGGGATCGAATCGGGTTCCCCAGATTCGCAACCAGACATCAGGCACGCGCCTTTAATAAAAATTAAATGGCGGGAGGTATTGTGTTGGTCACATCAGATTTTTTAGACAGTCATATTAATATGTCCATTGCGTGAAAACAAACCATTTTCTCTATTTGATTTGGTATTTGTTGTGTTGAGTATTCTCATATGTTTTGTGAGTCCATTCCATGTGTGGTGTGGAGTGTCAAGTGTAATTGTGTTGGGTGAGAAGTTATGTGCAATTGTTCGCGTGGCAGTTGTTGTTGTGACAATGGTCGGTCTCGGTCCCGCTGTCGCTGTCTGCTGGCGGGCTAAGTGAATTACGCGTGAATTAAAGCTGTCACAACACACTCACGCCCACGCAATATGCGTGAGCCTCAACCATAAACCAGAGAAATATATAGTACGATTGTAGGTTCATGATATTCAGATACAAAAATGTTCAGTCAATTATGCAGGTTTTCGGAATTTTTACCTTCCGTCTCCTCTAGGTAAGGAAGGTATTGTTTTTAGTCAAAAAATTCGGTAGTGAGTTTTTAATGAATAAGCACGTTTTAGGGTCCCTACACTACGATTTTACTATTTTTACAATGATATCTGTGTGTGTGTGTTTACATCCATATGCAGACTTGATTAGATTTTGGTTAGAATTGGTCAACCGGAAGTACCCTCATTTGAAGATTTTAACAGTTTTTCTTAAAAAAACACTGTTAAATATATTTTTTTGACATTTAATGTTATTATAAAACTTAAAGAATATCATTATCTATGCGAATTGATTGCATTTTGTATTTCATATTTAATGGATATTGAGTTAAAGAATTATAAAGAAATTAAATTTTATAAATCAGCCAGCTATGCTATAACCATGGAAACAGCTACTATATTAAGAAATTTGTGACAGAATTAGTGTCAATGAAAAGAAAAAAAAATGTTTTTTCAAGAAAAACTGTTAAAATCTTCAAATTACGAGACATTCTCGAATCTCGTCTCGTTTCGTCTCGAAATTTCTCGTCTCGGCGAGAAAGCTTTTTGATCTCACGAGACGGGACGACTTACATGTCGAGATTTTATTTTTAAAAATACATTTTTTTAAAAATTATTATTGGAACATTTTGTAATATTTTTAATCAAAAAAAAACGGCCATATTTTTGTAATTATAAACAGAATCGCCAAAATTTCTTAAAATACAACTACCTATTATTTTCCTGACGCCAGTGTTACATTCACTTACCGACTGAGTGTTACACCCAGTAATGGGTAAAAAGCGTGATGATATATTTATTTTAATAATTTATTATTTATAGGGAGTCTTTTTAATAAATAATGTTTAAATTAGCAAAAGATACAATTACAAAATTGACATCACATGAAACAGAGAAGTGTGAATATTAGAAAAAGATAAAACATGGACTAAATATAATATGTATTGCCATGGACAATTTGTTTATTGAACACTTTTGATTTGCAAAAAAGCTTATTTATTTGTTTTGTACGCTCTTCTTTCATTTTCCTTATTGTGAATTTTCGCACCAATGAAACTTCCCAGCACAAACGCGTCTGTTTGTACTCTAGGTATAAAATTGATAGTAAAGAAAATAGCTGTTTGTCTCAACTTTTTAATGACTGTATATTATTTACGTGTTACGGTAATACATTTCAATTTAAATTGAATATTGGATTTATTAAAAAAAAGACGAGACTCCATTCTTCGAGACTAGAAAACATCGAGACGAGACTTAATTTCTTGTCTTCTAGACGAGACCAGACGAGACAATGTAGTTTCCCGTCTCGGTCGTCTCGTTAGAAACACTAAATACGTAATACACACACACACACATAAACACACACACACACACACACACATACACACACACACACACACACACACACACACACACACACACACACACACACATACAGACATACAGACATCATTGTAAAAATAGTAAAATGGTATTGTAGGGAGTTAGGGACCCTAAAACGTGCTTATTCGTTCAAAACTCACCACCGAATTTTTTGACCAAAGACAATACCTTCCTTACCTAGAGGTGACGGAAGGTAAAAACACCCAGTATGCCCTTAAAGCTCGTTCCCGAAACACCCTGTATTTACTTATATGAAATGATGTCACTAATATATGTAATACAATATTGCAGACACTAAATAGTATACGTAATATTTTGAACAACTGTTATTCTATAGAATTATTATATACAGATAAACACTGTTCGAATTTAATATCAAACATGATATTTGTGCTTAAAAACACCCTATCTGTAAACACAACAATTGAATTATGTCCAAACAATGCACCGTCAAAAAATATCCGATTTTTCCGCTGCGCAAGCAAACACTTGTTTTTTAAAACCGATTCCTATTGGTCGCTTCGTAGGCGTGGAGGTTTCAAGCCCCTCCCACCACTTCTCCCCACCATCGCGGATAGTGTTATGTTTCACTGCCTTCTTTTTATCTGAAATATCTTTGATGTTGGTGATAGCAAGCTGCGTTTTTTTTATTCGTTTAGTATTTATGAAAATGTAGGCGATTAAGAGCAATTAAATGGCTGTAAAAAGAACGTAATTGTTCCGCGGGATAGTAATGAGTTATAATGTGTGGTGCTGTTGACAGTAATTAGAAGAAATGAAGATAAAGATAAAGAATTGTATGAGTATTTATATCTATGTTTATGTTTGTTTAACATACTGTGAAAATTAAGTTTAATACTTCTAATATTTTTATTTTATATGCCGTGTAATTGCTCATTGTATTATAATTTATAATTCTCAAGGGCTCTATATATCTTTCCGCGCATTCATTTGTTACAAAAATGTAAATAAACTACTAAATAATTGATATCAATATAAATAAATATGTAACTACACAATAGATATGACTTACTATTTTTCTTTGTCACCATAATAAATATTATCTTTTTTTTTGTAAAATCCATTGTAAATCAATCTGTACTTATAGAGAGTGCTCGTTTCTCGAGCCTCTCTATTGGAAATTCGGTTATCTTACGAGATTGGAAGTTGGTCAAAATAGAAAATAATCTGTTGTGGCCAGCACAATACCTTCCGTCAATCCTGTGTATTATGTATAAATTCCATACATAAATTTTCTTGCAAGATTCTAAATTTCTAGTAAAATTATTTCATAAACAAACTATGCAAATTGCACTTGACACTAACATCTTCTTCTTTAGCTTTCCCCATTCGTAAGAGGTCGCTATTTTTTATTTTCTTCTTCTATTTCTGTTTTACGTGTCGTTCCTATTCAGTTCCTTTTCTCTCAAGTCTTCCCCAATACAGTCCTTCCATCTTATCTTCCTCTGTTTCTTCAACCTTCTATTACTAGGCATTCATCCAATATATTCTTAATATCTCCTCATGACATTTTCAAACCAATGTAATCATCTCGCTTGTATCTCTCTAGAAACTTGTAACACTAGAGTTATTTCCTTACCTATCTTTCCGTGTCTTCCCCAACAACTACTTCAACATCCTCATCTCTGTCACATTAATTTACTTTTTATTGATACTGACATCTGTCAATTTGAATTATATGAATATATAAGTACTTTCTATGTTTAGCATAGGTGGCTGATTTATAAAATTTAATTTCTTTAAAATTCTTTAACTCTATATCTGTTGAATATGAAGTATAAAATGCAATCAAATCGTATAGAGAATAATATATTCTTTTAGTTATAATAACGTTAAATGTCAATAAATCAAATTTAACTGTTAAATCTTCAAATGAAGCTACTTCTGGTTGACTAATTATAACCAAAATCTAATCACTTGTTCTTCTGGATATAAACTTGAGAAATACGAAAAAAATATAATTTTTGGAATCGTTGTATTGAAGTTATGCGATCCGAAACTTTCGTCAACACACAGACACACACACACATACATACATACATACATACATACAGACATCATCGTAAAAATGGTAAAATCGTATTATATGGACCCTAAAACGTGCTTATTCAGTAAAGACTCATCATTGAATTTTTTGACCAAAAACAATACCTTCCTTACCTAAAGGTGACGGAAGGTACAAACGTCAAGGATCTAGTATGCGTAGATGCCATTCCGTATATTTTTTATCTCTTTGAATTAAAATATTTATTGGTAATGAAAATAAACAATTTTTAATCTATAATTATGTTTCATTGCCACAATAATCGTTTTTACGCTATATATGTAATAATTGATTAATTTTTGCTATATGAAACGGTTTATTACTCGTTTTTGGGTTTCAATGTGTTTTTCTGCTTTTATTCACAGATTTTGGCATTGATCTGCGCCACTTACGGACACTCATATGTTGTAGAGGGAGCCCTACTATTTATTGTTAACAACATTATAATTAAACATTGAAAAAAAATACTACAAATCTAACTTATCTCTATCATAACCACACAAAATTTCAAACAAATGAATATAGCTTTCTTCTTCTTCTTGGATTAAAACCTTTTCAGTTTTAAGTTTAAATCATTTTTATTTATTCCGTGAAAGTTCCTTATAAAATATAAGGTTCTAAATTAGAATTAAACCACTAGTTAACATAATAATTCATGTAATCTACCTTACTTGAAAGTAGGTGACGATAAAAAACGTTCTATTGACTGGATCCATAGAGGTTATGTATCTATCCCGCACAGTTAAAAAGTAATTATTTAAAATCACCGTGGCTGAATTCTATACGGTTGCTGGCGTGGAAGATATATAGACCGATCAATCTTACACGAATTAGAAACGATCCGTCATTCAACACAGACCAGAATGGGAGAATACAGTCACCCTTCTCTCTACAAGGATTTTGAACTAAGTTAGAGGAAGTTAGAGAAAGATGGAAGAGGAAATGGTGACATTAAGGTGTCAAATGTATTCGAAATATTTCCGCCAAGTTTGAAAAGATATCTACAAAATAATCTGCATCACTAAGCAACAGATAAAAGGCCGGAGTGGACTATGTACTCTGTAAAATCGTTTTATTCTTTGTCTTACACAGAAGACTTTGATATAATATAAATTCTTTAAATATTATAGGCGGTGTGCACAAAAGTCAGCGCCAACATCGAACAAAAATGAAAGTTTTGGGTCGTTTTGGTAACACGTAATAAGGTTATGTTTTATGTCAGAATAACTGCAATTTCTATTTTATAAAATATTTGTAATGAATGCGAATAATAGGACGTCAAATTATTATGTGATGCAGTGGGAGATGGAATAATTATTATAAAATGACCGCTTGCAGTATCAAATTTTACAAATTTCTTAGAAGATTAAAGAGGAATAGATGCTTAAGAAAATATTTTTTCAAGTGATATGTATTAACATGAAAAATTCATTTAGGTTTACATATTTTCTCATTGTAAAAGATATTTATCGTATGAATAAATTTCAAACAATGATCATATGATTGCAACAATGAATTGTATAAAAATTAATATTTGAACAAGATATAATACAAAACGCAGAAAATTATCTTAAAATTGTATAATATTTGCAGATGTATAAAACAAAACTCTATTTTTGACATAATTCATCTATTTATTCTAGATTGAGTACCATATGTAATGTTAATGGTCAGGTAGAATGTAGAAATTAACAGGGTTTGTATTTTTCTTGTACTCTCCTTTCCGAGTTTGATTCCATTTAGAGCCTGGTATATTTTTAATGAAGAATCTTCTTCATTTATAATAATAATGTTTATTGCACATAACATGTACAAAGGGATTTGTTTCAGCTACAACAGCTGATTTTCAAAGAACCCCTGAAGTTAGTAATACAATAAATTATTTTGAGAAACATTTGGTACAATAACAATTTGGCAATATAAATATTAAGAACAAATAACCTATGATAGTAATAAATAGTTTACTTGTACAATACATTGTAATATAAATATATAAGTAAATTATTATCGGAAGGATAAAATACGTACCACGAATAAGATTTTTTAAACAAAGAAACGAACAATTGTACACAGAATAGACTAACTTCACTCTTGTTATTAGTCGAGTGTTTATTAAAAAAAATAATAGGTTATTAGCACAAAGAAGTCTTGAATATTATAATATTCTTTGGTAATTAATAATATTTTTACAGTTTTTCATTGAATAAAAACATCATCCAAGTTCTCCAACTCTTTAATTGCAACTTCCGTGTGTAGTGCATCTCGTTATATTCAACTATTATAAAATATAATATAAAACTAAATATGATAATATGGTTTACAGAAATAACACATACGAGAAAAATTATATTTTTTGCTACAATACCTTAGCTGATATTTTAATTTATTTGAATTAGTCACATCACATATAGCATTTTAAATAATTTCTTTATTCATTTCAATATACTATGATGTATAATATTCATATACAATAACAAAAACTCAAAATAAAGTTGTAAATTGTATCACCTTCTTGAAATGTCAAAATTTATTTGGTACTCAAAAGTTACAAAGTAACCGTTAGAGTCGCTGACGCTCAAAATATCCACATCGCCTATTCGTAATCGAAATTAACGTTAGTGGCGCTGATTTTCAAAACAATATGCGAATAGTCGTCAAATAAATTTGGACTGATGCTCAACTTTTTCTCTTGATGATAGCAAGTACAGTAAAAATTTTGAAATATATCCGATCAAGGTCGTCTACGAATTATATGAATTCAGATTTTTGCTCCGCGCATTATGACAAATTCAGTAGTGTCGTTTGCTTAGTTTTTATGAGGGTACATAAGTACTACTGTTATTTTATTATTATAAAAATATATGTTACAATAAAAGCATTCAAAATTCAGAAATAAATCAACTGGTAAGTTTATTAGCAAATGTAAAACCAAATATGTGAAAAATACGATACTGACACATTGTCAGTGTCAATGACTCTGACAGAAAATAATATTATTCGCACAGCTATGAATTAAGGTAATGTATCGGAATTAATAAATAAACTTACGTTACAGCGAAACAATATGAATTTTTGAACGACAAGCGAGTTATATCTATCCTTATCGCACATGCTTATAGCCCTTGCAAAGGAAAGAGATAAATGTATGCCAATTTGTTAATTCATTCATGATATAAATGACCTTGATCGGACATCTTTCAAAATTTTAACTGTATAATATTTTACAATAATCGCATCACTCTAATTTTCAACGGCTCATATAGGTATCCTCATGTTATTAAAATTAATGATAGAATTTTTTTCTTACTATCAAAAATAGAAATAAAGTGAAATCTATGGGTGACACGTTTTTAAAAAGTAGTTGGACATATATATAATAATTCTTGCCCGCATACATATTAGAGGTGTACTTGTAGTTCTCAATGCTATCTAGTCCATAAGTTACTGGTGTTATTCTACTCCGTAGTAGATTCTTGTCTTGCAGGTAAGTTGAACTTTGTCGGTGCGGTGACAGCAGCAGTGATCTACGGCCCGGAATGATCTATAGCTTTTATATTTTTCGATTAATATTTTTTTTGTGATATCAAAAGCCGTTTTTGTAATTCTGGTGTTAACTGCTGGTTGAATGCCGTGAAGTCAGCTGTGAATAATGCTGCCAACCCCACGAATCCACTATTATTTATAATGTTGGCAAGCGTGTAGGTGTGAAAGTGGTCGCAGGTCGCACACAAATTCCACATTTAAAAAACGTTATCATAAATTTTATGTCGTAGCCGCGTACGAGTTCAAAGAGTTCCTAAACCACGACCTTTCAGCCACAATGCTTTATTTTCCATACCACAATAACCGACCTACACAATAAACACCGAATCTCGTCTTTTATATGAATTAACACCGCCCTTTTCACGCTTATGTATGCGTGCAAAAACAGTTTCTTTCTTTCTTTCAAATTGCGCATATCCGCATAAAACATAATGAGCCAAGCTCATAAACTAAATATTAGTACTATTAGTAGTACTACTAATGATTGCAACTACTATTAAATTATTTGCGCTCATAAAGTAAAATTAGTACAGTATTTTTTTCAAAGATGTCCGATCAAGGTCATCTGTATCATGAACGAATTAACAAATTGGCATAAATTTATCACTCTCCTTTGCAAAGGCTCTAAGCGTGTGCGATAAGGATGGATATAAAACGCTTTGTCTTCCAAAAATTCTTATTGTTTCGACTAAGTCCACTTTAAAACGATGCTCGTTGTTGATAATACTTTCGCTATGACGTAAGTTTATTTTTCTTCGTCATAAAAGTAGCATCTTTTGTGACTTGATTCACAAGGTAGAAGTTTAATTTCTACGCCGCCGGAGTAGATGTAGCGAATTTGTACGCCGCCGGCGTAGAAATAAAATAAATAAATATCCATAGAAACTATACAGAATCAACGAATAAGAAGTAACCTTAATAAAAGAAACCTGTAATATCGCCCTAAATGTCACTATAACACGATAGGTAACCTAAGAACAAAGTTACTAAATACGATCAATAGCTGTCAAATTTAAATATATAACCTGTGAATTGAAATATAAACAGAGTTTACTTTTGAGGAAATAACATTATTAAAGAATAGCAGACTTACAGATTACAATTACAGGGATGGTAATGAGCATAAGAATACTTAGAATTAAAGTGATAAGAAAAGATTATATTGTTTTGCAGTGATTTGTGGACATATCTTTCAGCCATACTGTTAGAACAACAAGGAGGATATAAAATTGCACAGTTTTTATTTAAACGTCAAAACGTGAAAAATTTCACTTCAATGTTTATAACAAAAAGTGAACAAATAAGTATCCATAGCTGCAGGGTAATTGAAATCGCAAACGTAATTTACGTAAAATGTAACGTCAGTAGTAGATATTTTTCTTTAAATATCAACGTTTGAAGAAAAAATATAATGTGTCATTCGGAGTAAAAGTGAGACTTTATGTTAATACTTACAATAATAAAGATCTTTAAATTTTCAATCTGATACATTTAAATTTTTTTTTCTTCAAATGTCATAAAAGTAGCATCTTTTGTGACTTGATTCACAAGGTAGAAATAAAATAAATAAATATCCATAGAAACTATACAGATCAACGAATAAGAAGAAACCTTAATAAAAGAAACCTGTAATATCGCCCTAAATGTCACTATAACACGCTAGGTAACCAAGAATAAAGTTACTAAATACGATCAATAGCTGTCAAATTTAAAAATATAACCTGTGAATTGAAATATAAACAGAGTTTACTTTTGAGGAAATAACATTATTAAAGAATAGCAAACTTACAGATTACAATTACAGGGACGGTAATGAGCATAAGAATACTTAGAATTAAAGTGATAAGAAAAGATTATATTGTTTTGCAGTGATTCCTGGACATATCTTTCAGCCACACTTATAGATTTCCATCCAATTGAACAACTTCAGGGGGCGTACATTATAATCCTTCAAATTCCGACATAATTGCACACAAGGAGGATATAAAATTGCACAGTTGTTATTTAAACGTCAAAACGTGAAAATTTTCATTTCAATGTTTATAAGAAAAAGTGATCAAATAAGTATCCATAGCTACAGGGCAATTGAAGTCGCAAACGTAATTTACGTAAAATGTAACGTCAGTAGTAGATATTTTTCTTTAAATATCTACGTTTGAAGAAAAAATATAATGTGTCATTCGGAGTCAAAGATACTTTTACTCCTAATAACACAATATACTATTTTACACGATCGGGTTTTTTTAAACTTTACCGATAGGGTTTCCAGGGCAGTAAGTTTTGTTTACAAATTACTGATCAGTAAGTGATGTGGTACTGATCAGTAAGTGATGTGACTGACCGGTAAGTGATGTGACTACCTACCGATCTGGAGGCGGTGAATATTACATAAATAAAAAATAAATGTACAATTTTTAAAGCTTTAACGATAACAAAACAACGATCATAGCTTACTTAAAAATGACAACTATTTTTTTTTTTAAATGTCAAAATAATTTTTAAATAATTCTAAACTTTAACTTGTTATTATTGGGACGATCGTGCAAAAAATATAATTACGGGCTTTAAGTGCTTCTTACCGGTATCGGATGTATTGCGAGATCTCCAAACTAATCCTCAACCGGTTAGGTGCACTTACTGCCCTTAACACTTAAATAAATATTTTCTGCAATACGTGGATTCTGACAATGACATATCCAATATTGTTTTTGAAACACAGACTACTGTAACTACTAACATGAAAACGAACGCGAATATGAAGACGAACGAAATGACGAACGCTTAAGAATACGGGCCCTGTATTAACATATCTTTCATTTCATGCTAACATGTTTATTTCTCTATATATCTATCCCTCTCGTTCAATGTTTTCATTAACAGTACAGGGTTGCCACATATACTTTACAACTAGTTAAAATAAACTAGTTTTATAGTGAACTTATAAGCAGAACATTACTAGTATTATACTAACCTAGTTTAGTAAGTAACTCTTAGTTGTAAAATTTAGTAAAAGGCTATGAGCTTGGCTCAATAATTTTTAAATATATTAATTAAATTTTGTGATTTTTAAAAATTTGATTCTTCTTGACCAAGTTTCTCAGTTTCGCGATCACCGAAATACGCAAATTGAATCCCCCTTCTCCAATTAGCAAACCTCGTCCTTTATCCTGTAATTGCGTTATCCTTTCCAAATCCTTAGACATTCCTATTCATTTTGGGAGATTTTCCAGCATTGGAACGCCTACGCTTGCTGTACTGTACAGACCAAGGAGGAACGTACAGACGAGCTATGAATAATGCAATGTGTATTTTAGCTGATCGCATAAAACAACCGGTATAAAATTCGTCAACGCTAACTAGATTACAGATAGAAGGGGAGGAGAAATGAATCAACGTGGTGAACGTGAAAAGAGAACGTGAACGTGATATACAAGAGAACGTGAAAATTATTAGAATTTGGGAATTGTTTATTTTTGGATAAAAATATATTTATTTATTTTTGTATCACTAAAAACAATTAAATGTTGCTAACCTATCAAATTTTGTCGTGGAATAAAATTAGACTTTCTCCAATTTAATAAGATGCAGTCAACAAAAATATGTATATTGTAACTATTAACTAACGCATGTGTAAAGCACCAATTAATAAATTAATATCTCGATTATTAATCGGCCTTATTAACGTACTTGAAAGTTAAATAACTACAGTAATTTTTTTTAAAGACGTCGATCAAGGTCATCTGTATCATGAACGAATTAATAAATTGGCATACATTTATCTCTCTCATTTGCAAAGACTACAAGCGTGTGCGATAAGATGGATATAACACGCTTGTCTTTCAAAAATTCATATTGTTTCGACTAAGGTAGGACATACCATTTTAAAACGATGCTCGTTGTTGACAATATTTTCGTTGTAGCTAACGTAAGTTTATTTATTAATGGGGACGTCATCGGCGGCGGATCGGCAGCGGACCTTCCGCCACACAATTTAGAAAGGGACAAGAAATTTTTAGAAAGAGCGAGGTGATTTACCATGGCCGAGTCGATCAAATGCTTTCCCTCTTCAGCACCACCCCGTTGATCCCTTAATTTGTTATTTAATCAGCAAAGTTTGGTTAAGTTATTATGTGTAGTGATTGTTGTTAATTATCAATTGTATTATCCTTAGAATATAACTAAAAAACCAAGTTCACAAATAAATAATGAGTTTAACACAAGATGATGTACCGGGCGCATTTGTATTTAAAAACATTGAAAACCATTCCGTCTTACAGTTGAAAAGATGGTTAGAATGACGGGGTTTAAGGAAAAGTGGAAATAAACACGAATTAATCGAAAGGTATGCATTAAGTAGATCATATGGGACCAAATATGGGTCACGATAAACGTCAAACTTAGAGCTAAATCTTGCTCACTACATAACTAATTATTAAATACTTTTTTACACACTAGATGGTGACCAAAATATTTGAATTGTGTAAGTCCCCATTCAGATATATTACCTTGATTCAGCCGTACAAATAACGTTATTTTCTGTCAGTATCTTATTTTTCACATATTTGGTTTTACATTTGCTTATAAACTTACTAGTTGACTTATTTTTGAATTTTGAATGCTTTTATTATAACATATATTTTTATAATAATAAAATAACAGTAGTAGCTTATGTACCCTCATAAAAACTAAGTAAACGACACTAGTGAAATTGTCAGAATGGGCGGAACTAAAATTGCAATTCATACTATCATATTATTTTCATTGTATATTTAAAACAAAAAAAAATCTGTTGTGGCCAGCACAATACCTCTCGTCACTTCCGTTTTTGGTTACATATGTATTGTCCTTGACAAGCAGATATTGGAGCCCGTGCCAGAATGACAATTAGTAATTATGTATATAGATGTCAAATGTCAATGGAACTGGAAAATCACGAAATTTAGAACGAAAAATTATATTTGACATCTATGTACACAATTACTAGCTATCATTCTGACACGGGCCCCCATATCTGTTTGTCAAGGCCAACAAAGCTACATGACTGCTCGCGCCCTATTGAATGTAACATTTCTTGTCTACCTACACGCCACACCAAATATTTTACTTATATCTATTCTTTATATTTAGATTTTTAAATTTTAAATTCCTTCTATGAAGAAATTTTGTCCTACTCTTCTAATGTTTCGGAATGTTTCCAATTCATTCTTAGGATTGATAGTATTTTTGAAGGGTATATGTAATTTACCCATAATTTTAAATATTTAACTATTAATACAATAAGAAATAATATAATGTATGTACTTTCCAGAAAAAAATCTTCAGTAATGTCTCTGGATTTTTGACACTGACATTTATCTGTCAGTTACAACTATCTATGACATTATTTGGGCTGTGAGATTTATTACAACAGATTATTATGTACCTTATATTTCTTTATCTCTAAATCTATAAAAGATATAAAATATTTTTATGTTTTATAAATAGAGAATTTACTCTTCTTTAATACTAGCAATAACAAAATTTTTCAAAAAATAATGTTTAGAAGATTTTGTTTAAGAATATGCTACTTCCCGTTGTCCAGTAATTATTAGCAAAACCTTTTCAGCTCTTCCCAGTAATGTCCGATTGAGAAATACGCAGTTAAACAGATATTAAGACCTATATTTTTTGAGAAATCATCCTTCCAACATCCACACACATATGTACACACACAGACATCATCGTAAAAATATTAAAATCGGATTGTAAGGACCTTAAAACGTGCTTAATCATTAAAATCTGGATATGCGATTTTTAGCATGAATCCAATACCTCTCTTAGCGAGAAGTAAAAATCCATTGAATAAATTCCAAAATGCAGTTTTGTAAACATTTAATATTTCACTCGTTTGAATTATTATGTATGTGTACATATTTGTGTCATAGGAAAAGGCTTATGTAATATATGCAAAATTAATATTACAAATATGTCAAAACAATTTAATTACAAAACATATCTATACAATTTGCTCTATTTGCACAAACGTAATAATCAATTTTACGACTACACATAAAACTACAAATTGCAGTATTCCAAATTTCTTCCTGATTGCAGATTCAGATTCGTTAAGAAACATTAAAGTCGTTTGCAGGAAATAAAAGCTTCAATTCGCTGATTGTGATAATAAAGCTTAATTCTGGGTTTATAGTTCGTGGAAGACTATAGCCCCAATAAAATACTACAGTTTGGTGGAACTTATAATTATCATTAGCTATACAGCTGGTGTTATTGTATTTCAAGGAAATTATGAGCTTAATTACAACAGATACAATGTATAGAAAATTGAAAATTGTTACTATAAGTTTAAGTACAGTTACGGTAAAATGATCGTGACTTCACCATTTTGCAAATATGTAAGTACTCGTTTAAGTATTTTATTAATGTAACATTAATTATATATTTACTATATTCTTGTATACGATTCAGGCTCCTAATAATATCTATAAAATTCTTTTGACTAGTTTAAAATATAGATTTTAAACTTAAAAAATCTGTTGTGGCCAGCACAATACCTTCCGTCAATCCTGTGTATTATGTGTAAATTCGATACATAAAATTTTTTGCAAAAGGTTCTAAATTTCCAATAAAGTTATTTCATAAACAAACTATGCAAGTTACACTTGACACTGACATCTTCTTCTTTTTTAGCTTTCCCCATTCGTTAGGGGTCGCTATTTTTACTTCCTTGTAAGTAAGTAAAGGAAGTATTGTAATCGCGAAAAAATTCGGTTTTCAGATTTCAGCGGAAATATCCATTTTGATCATCCCTGAATCCATTTTGACTAATTTCGTCGTGACGTCTGTACGTACGTACGTACGTATCTCGAATAACTCAAAAACGGTAAGCCGTAGAAAGTTGAAATTTTGTATTTAGGACTCTTATAACATCTAGTTGTGCACCTCCCTTTCTGGTTATTACACAATTTCCAGAAGTGGCACTTTACATGAAGCCTATAATAGATTTTAATGAAAAACTGTTTTAAAATATAATCCAAAACTTTTCAAATTTGGTATACAAGACTTATATGTCAATCGAAATAACATAATAGATTTTGGTTAAAATAGGCTAACCGGAAGTGGTACATTACTTAAAGTTGTTAACAGTTTTTCTTGAATAAAATGATTTTATTTTGATTTTAGAAATAAATGCTTCAAATAAAAGTTTTAGAGAATTAATTTCTGCGTCTAGCACATGAAGTATTATTAAATTAGCCCTTTGTATAAGCGAGATATGTAAATTTAAAAATTATATACTTTTTTGTTTTTGTAATAAAGCTTGCTATGGATTAGGACAAAAACATAAAAAAAATGTTCATGTCAAATTACGTTAAATACGTGCAATTTTATGATTCGTACAATTACAAATATTATATTTTTATTGTGAAATTAGTCATATTCATTGTTGTAATCAAATATTTCTTTGTTGTAATCAAAACTCTCTTTAAAAAGAACCGGGTTAGATTATGGTCGCTGTATAGCGTACTGTTATGAAGTTAAAATTAATATTTTGTAATTTATTTATTAAAAAAATATGTATAGTTTAATAATCGTACAAGGAAGTCGTGTGGTGTCCACATCAGATTTTTTATTTTCTTCTTCCACTCATTTCTGTTTTACGTGTCGTTCTCATTCAGTTCCTTTCCTCTCAAGTCTTCCGCAATACAGTCCTTCCATCTTATCTTTGGTCTTCCTTTGTTTCTTCAACCTTCTATTACTAAGCTATTCATTCTTCATCCAATATATTCTTCATTTCTCCTCATGTCATTTTCAAGCCAATGTAATCATCTCTCTTGTATCTTTCTAGAAACTTGTAATACTAGAGCTATTTCCTTACCGTATCTTTCTGTGTCTTCCCCAGAATCTACTTCAACATACTCATCTCTTTTTATTTATACCGACATCTGTCAATTTGAATTTTATGAATGTATAAGTAGTTTCCATGTTTAGCATAGGTGGCTGATTTATAAAATTTAATTTCTTTAAAATTCTTTAACTCTATTGAATATGAAGTATAAAATGCAATCTAATCGAATAGAGAATAATATATTCTTTAAGTTATAATAACGTTAAATGTCAATAAATCAAATTTAACTGTTAAATCTTCAAATGAGGCTACTTCCGGGTCACCAATTATAACCAAAATGTAATCAGTTGTTCTTCTGGATGTAAACTTGAGGAATACGAAACAAATATAATTTTTGGAATCGTGGTATTGAAATTATGCGATCCGAAACTTTCGTAACACACACACACAGACATAGACATATAGACACACATACAAACATCATCGTAAAAATGGTAAAATCGTATCATAGGGACCCTAAAACATGCTTATTCACTAAAAACTCATCATTGAATTTTTTGACCAAAGACAATACCTTTCTTACCTAAAGGTGACGGAAGGATTTTCTCGTACGTTTTTAAAATTTATTTCTTAAATAAAAACTCACGATATGCCTAAGCATATCGTTGAATTCGTAATTTTACGTAAATTCCAAATATATAAAAATATACGGGATGTCTCATTTGAAATATGAAAGTTAATGTCATTTTATTAATTTGTATTATTTTATTTCATTTAAATTTAATTTTGAATATTTTAAATTTCGCGAACAATAGAAATGACCAATCAGATTCCAATATTGAAAACCGGAAATCCCGAACTCGCCTCTAATTCACTTATAAATAATTTATAAGAAAATAATATATCCAATGTATAATTTCAAACTATATTTATATACAATTTTACATTATAGATTATGTTATACATTTAATAAATTTTTTGAACAATAAACAAAAATTACCAACAGTGCATCAATAGTTATCTTTACTATATTACCGACACATACAAGCTCCCTAGGTATTTAAGTATCTTTCGGCCATTTTAGTAGAAACCAGTAGAAAATTTAATTCAACTGTCTTTATCCAAGAATGAGTCCATCAAATAAAAAAAGTGTTACTTCAACTTGTCCTGTTTGTCACGAGGACTTAAACATATCATGTGATAAAAAAAAATCTTATCTAAAACTCCATGAAGACTGTGTATTTTGTGCCAGTTGTGAGGAACCGTTAGTGGAAAAAGGATGGTGTGTCATTAGGAAAGGGGCACTCTATTGCGATCTTGATTGTCTAACGTAAGTAAATTTAGTATTTAAAAATACAGTTCAATTTATTCTTATAATATCATTGAAGATATTTCTTCTTTATTAAATAAAGCTACTTATTTTTTTTTGTTTTTTTTATAAACTAGCAGTTGTTTCAAATAATTGCAATAACCTTAAACAGTCAATTATTATTTGAAAATATCTGATATTTATTTGAAATCGTCATAAATTGCTGTATCATTGTATAATGGTATTATACTCGACATACGTCTCGTACATATATAAGTAATAATAAAATACGTTATAAACCTCCACCGATCGATATGAGGGTCACGCTAGAATTATTGAGAATAAGAAAATCAGGTAGGCAAAACAATGTGCATTTTTTTCAGTTGCGGAAGTTAATTGGTTTTTACCTTCCGACACCTTTAGGTAAGGAAGGTATTGTCTTTGTCAAAAAATTCAAAGATGAGTTTTTAGTGAATAAGCATATTTTAGGGTCCATATAATACGATTTTACCATTTTTACAATGATGTCTATGTATGTATGCATGTATGTGTGTCTGTGTGTGTGTGTGTGTGTGTGTGTGTGTGTGTGTGTGTGTGTGTGTGTGTGTGTGTGTGTATGTATGTGACGAAAGTTTCGGATTGAACAACTTCAATACCACGATTCCAAAAATTATAATTTTTTCGTATTCCTCAAGTTTACATCCAGAAGAAGAGGTGATTAGATTTTGTTTATAATTGGTTAACCCTTATTTGAAGATTTTAACAGTTTTCTTGAAAAAACGCAGTTAAATATCATTTATTGACATTTAACGTTATAATAACATAAATAATATGTTATTCTCTATTTGATTTGATTGTATTCTATATTTCATATTCAATAGATATACAGGTAAAGAATTATACAGATATTAAATTTCATAAATCAGCCAGCTATGATAATCATGTAAACTGCTAATATATTCAGGTAATTCAAATTGACAGATGCCAGTATCAATGAAAAGTAAATGAATGTGGCAGAGAAGAGGCTGTTGAGATAGATGTCGAGGAAGGTAAGGAATGAAAGAATAAGGGAAATAACTCTGGTGTTAGAAGTTTCTAGAAAGATACAAGAGAGACCATTACATTGGTTTGAAAATGTCATGAGGAGAGATGAAGAATATATTGGAAGAATGAATAGCTTAGTTGTAGAAGGAAGAAGAAACAGAGGAAGATCAAAGATAAGATGGAAGGACTGTATTGCGCAAGACTAGATAGAAAAGGAACTGAATGAGAACGACACGCAAAACAGAAATGAGTGAAAGAAGAAAATAAAAAATAGCGACCCGTAACGGATGGGAAAAGCTAAAGAAGAAGAAGAAAATGTCAGTGTCAAATGCAATTTGCATAGTTTGTTTATAAAATAATTTTACTGGAAATTTAGAATATACATAATACTCAGGATTGGCGGAAGGTAATGTGCTGGCCACATCAGATTTTTAAAGTATCGTTGAATGTGAAAATATATAATAAGAATGTTCACATTTTATAGTTTTTAAGTCTGCTAAGTATCAGTTTTAAAGCATTCCAAAAGAAAAATGGTTGGGAGCGATTAAGAAGTGAAATGAAAGAATTTTTTTTGTATTATTGTTGACGGGACCTATATTTTAAACATATTTCAAATAAAATTCTAAAAATTCTGAAGTGACCTTCGTAACTTTACTATCAAAATCTACAAATAAAAGCAGAATGCCACACCCTCAAATAGGTAATAAGCCGTGATAATTCATATCCCTTTCCTTATTCTACCCACAAACTATATAGATACAATCTCTGAATCTCAGAATGTCTGTAACGCAATTCAAGATAGCAAGACACAGATCAAAAGCATGCACCCCTTGGTTTGGAGTTATGCGTCTTTGCTTGCAAACATTCCGTGCTTGCGTGGGTGGTTTGGTTGGCGGGAGGGGACGCCAGGTGTCGCGACGCTGACATGGCGCCGGGGCGGAACCGTTGCCATAGCAACGCGATGATCTCGACCAGGAGGTGATAGTCTGCTATTATACACGATCGCGATAGACAGACAGTTGTATGATGATAAATTTTTATATTTTTGTATACTCGTATAATACATATAAATAAATATATCATCACTGCATATTACCCATTGCTGTGTGTGATAATTTGCTGAGTAGACACAGATCTCGGTAATGATGACATATTTGCGTTATGCCGGCATTTACAAGGCGTCACTTCAACCCTCAAAGGATACTCACTGCAGACGTGGAGAGTTCGCACAGATGAGATGTCACTTTTGTGCCATTTAAAATCGAAATAATTTTGAATAGGTAACAAATATTATAATTATTGTGGACCCCACTAAATATTTTAAATAGTAGAAAATGGGCTAAGTAGGTCGAGGAGAAGTTAAATAAACGAAGAAAGAAATTGTGAAAAATTCATGGACCTCGCTGGGATTTGAACCCAGGGCCTTCCTACTAGGTATAGGAAGGCCCTGGGTTCAAATTAAAAAAGTTAAAAGGGGGGGTCTTTCTAAACTCACCCTGCATGTATGTACGAGGGTCATTCAATAAGTAAAGAGACAAATTCTATAATTTTAAAACTATTCAATGAATGTGTACAATCTTTTCAGGGGTGTTAGTTGGCAACCTTGGGATATGCTCTGATCAGCTGTTTCATCATTTTATATCAACATAACCTCAAAATTTTCAGTTCACCATGGCAAGTCCACTAGAAGATTGCACCTTAGAAGAGCAGCGCTCAGTCATTAGATTTTTAGTCGCAGAAGGTATAAAACCAAGTGAAATTTTTTCTAGAATGTTAATACAGTACGGTAAAAGTTGTATGAACCGTGCGAATTTTTACAAGTGGGTTGATCGGTTTAAAAGTGGCCGAACAAGTGTAGGTGATGAACCCCGATGTGGACGTCCATCTTTTGGGACTCACAGGGTCCAGTCTATTGCGATTTCCTTGAAGATCAGCGAACTATCAATAGCCAATACTACTCTGAGATGCTAGAACACAAAGTTAGACCAGCTATCAGGAGCAAACGCCGTGGACTCTTGTCAAAACGAGTCATTCTTCAGCACGATAACGCCCGCCATCATACAGTCCAGCTGACCCGTGATAAGCTTTAAGAATTGGGTTGGGAGGTCTTACCTCATCCTGCCTACAGTCCCGACCTCGCCCCATCTGATTTTTACCTGTTTGGACCACTCAAAGACGCCCTACGTGGAAAAAGATTTGCTAACAATGAGGAAGTTAAGGAAGCGGTGCAAAAGTGGCTTCGGGGTAAATCGAAAGAATTCTTCGCCAAGGGAATTAGGAAGCTGCAAGAAAGATGGGACAAGTGCATAACTGTGGGGGGTGATTATGTTGAAAAATAGCCTTAATTTTGAAAGATTGAAATAAACCTTTTTGAGCTATAGCCATTTGTCTCTTTACTTATTGAATGACCCTCGTATATGAGTTTTTTCACTCTAAGAAATTCTTTGTAAAATAAATAAGATAAAATTAGTTTATAAACGAAGATTCATCGGGCTGTTCTATTTTAATAATTCGATTATTTTGTTTATTATGGAAAAGTTACAAAGTTTTTTTTTTAAATTAAATATACAGGCTGTTCTATTATCACGTATTGATTTTTAACTTTATATTATCAAATAGAACACAAATTTGGAAAGTATATGAAATTTACTATCCAGCATTATAAAAACAATCATGTTATATTATTAAAAAATACAATGGCGAATGATTAAAATATTACGAGCCCAACCCCGAAATAAATATGTTAATAGCAATAAAAAATATTTTTTTAGGTTATAATAGTTAAGACTATATTTGGGCATTTTTTAAATTTTATATATTAATAAAGTGTACTGGATTTAAATACAATGTTATTAACTAAATTTCTCATTTAAACAATAATCTACCGGCTAATTAGCAACGTGAAGTTATCAACATAACCTCTCATTGTAAAAACGTGTCACATTACATTTATAACTATATTCCAGTCACAGCTTCACCTATAATATTTACACTCCGTATTTCGTATTTCCTTTGTTAGTTACACAAAACATTCGATTGTCGGTCCGTCGCCGAAGTAAAACTAATTCTGGCGGGATTAGGTATTCGGAGCAGCGGACTCTGTATTTTTCAGGATTTTGTTGTCGGGTCTCTGTCTGTTGGATGCGAAGGGAGATGTGTCTGTCTCAGTCTGGGGCACACTAGCGCCACGGGATGCAATTGTGCGCATTATTTTCGATTCGTTTACCATGGAGACGTGAGTACAGAGCGCGAATGGAGCAAAGGATTCTGGGAGCTTTGGAAGATACGTGCGGGACATATCAATACGATTTTTTTAATAGATTGGGAATCACAGGAGAATAATATCTAACTTTATCTAATAGAAAATAGATTTTTCTATTCTCGTTGTTAAAATGTGATTTAAAGTATTAGTTTTCATGACGCTGAATATTTTATTCATAATTTGACAAGCTGTGGTTTCGAGCGTATTAAGCTCGAGCTGAAGTTAGCTTCACTAGTACTAGTACATACAAAGCTAAAAACAACAGACATAGACAGGTATCATATTGTAAAAATAAAGCACCTAAAAACTGTGTTACTGTATTTCTGCTATTTTAATTTGCAGTCGTAGAAAAAGTATCGTATGTGGCTCGTTTCATAAACTCATTAGATACTCTTGATTGAAGAGACGCTTATAAATATAGTTACATAATGTAACGTGCGCTATTGACTCTAAGAGTACGTAACCACCGGCACTGGTAGAATATTTCCAGAACGCCGCCGCGATCTTCGCAATGATCGCCGAAGTAAACACGTCTACATCTGATAATTACTTCCCTTGGTCTGACTCTTTGTATTCGGTGTTATACTCGCGTAAAATGTTCCAGAGGGACGCCGGATTGTATAAATACCGTCAGGGAGGACAGCCGACACATTCTGTTATATAGAAGCAACGTGAGATGTACAGTGGGTGATATAAATAATAAATAGTCTACGAGTTGTGAACATAAATAAATATAGTTATATAAATAAATATAGGGAAATAAATATTGTTTAAATAAATAATCTTAGTGCTTTAGTATTGTGACGTGCGCCCCTGAGAGAAAAGTATGCTTGCGCCGCTACTGATAGCATGTTCGCGAACAATGACGTAATCCCTTCGAAAGAACGTACTAGAGCGATGACGTAATCCCGGAATTTCCCAGATGTTGAAATCCCCGCGACTACGCCGTGACCCACTTCTTTTGTATACAGGTCATTGTCGCTTCAGAAGAGTTCTAGAATGATAGGGGCTGTATAAATACCATCACAGTCTCATATATACAAGCAACCAGAAATGAACTCGGTGATATAAATAAAAAGTTTACAAGTTGTTAACATAATTAAATGTAGTTATATAAATAAGTGTAGTGATATAAATGTTAGTTAGATAAATAATCGTAGTGTTTAAGCATTTAATAATATTCTTAGTGTTTATAATTATTTAATCATAGTGTTGTTTTTATTATCTTTTAATATTTAATCTTTATTTATTTATCGTTTAATAAACACGTATTCTTTTAGTTAATAATATTTGTCTGTGTTTTACACTTCACCCATATAAATAAAAACGTTACAGTATTTAATAATATTTTTATCTTAAACTAGTTTTTATATTTGTTTAATCATAGTGTTAGCTATTTTTATTATCTTTATCTTAATTATTATCGTTTAATAAACGTATTATTTTAATTAACAATATTTATCTGAGTTTTACACTTCATCCAAATATATAAACGTTACAATAATATATTATTATGTTATCGTTTGCAGTAAGAGTAAGTTTCGGACGAGGGCTGATTTTGCAGATAAATTCAAGTTTCTATTTAAAAATTTGGATAAAATTTGTAAAAAAAATCTACCCCCTAATCCAAACATGGATAAATAAAGTGGGTGGTAGCATGAATGGTGATTAGGAGATGAGTATAGGGACGAGTTGACTAGCAGTATTTTAACTCTGTCAATCGTTCATGGTTTATTGTTTATTTTATAGAAAAATACTTGCGTACAAATAATTTATTTATAACTTTTATTTGAAGTTTTTTTTTCTCTAAAATAAACCATAAACGATTGACAAATTTAAAACACTGCTAATCATCTCCTTAGTCATCTGCTAATCACTATTCATGCTACCACCCAGTGTGTTAAAAAAACCTAACTCGGAGTAGGCTATGAACAGAAAAACGTAAGTCTCATCATTATTCAATTCAAAAGTCAAGTTGTCAAAATTTGTCTAGAAATGTAATTTTCTTGATATTCTTTACGTATATAACAGGCAGCAAAAGAATAATGTATTGCCATTTGTCCTTTTCTAAGTTATTTCCATTTCTAAAATAGGATTCAAGAAAAAAAGCTTTGATTTATTTAGATAACATTATTGACAATATCTCGTGTCAAATTGACATTTAATTAAATACTTTTAAATTAAGACATACAGGGTTATCACGGAAAGTGAAACATAAGCGTTTAATATGGGAAATCAGTTTTTCCGTGCGCATTGCTCCTTTAATTATTTTAGACAAAAAGTTTCAAATGGATGTTGTAAAGCAAAAATTTCTACATCTGAATCAATAAAAAAAATCATTCTGGCTACTTCATAACTGCAGAAATAAAATTTGAAAATTCACGGAATTACAATTTAATAGTATTAGCCATGGAATTAGAAACAAGAGACGAAAAAAAGCGCAACGTTTTATACGTCAAATTATTAGTATTTATTTTGACAATCATTATTCTGACGCTGACGTAATAAAACGTTACACTTTTGTTCGTCTCTTATTTTTAATTCCATGGCTAATTCTATTAAATTGTTAAGCAACCCGCGATTTTTTCTCGTTGGATATATTGGTGTATACTAGACGAATCAATTGGGCTTCCCCGAATAGTTTATCCGGCTTGCTCTGTCTGCAGATTCCGGGTTGATGTGCTGATTCGATTACACTAGCACCAGTGCTCCGGTACTCCGGTAAGCGCTCTGGTACTAACTCCAGCTCCCAATTCAACCAAAAACTTATACAGCCACATTGTAATAGTAATACGCTTCCAAATAAAAATTGCATACACTGTAATTTCATACTCTATAAAATATAAAATCAAAATTTTTGGTAAAATGCAGAATTTATTGTTATTTATAAAACTTTGACTTCTTTATTTGGTAACTAAAAGGAATATGTAATTTTAAGAACAATGGATTGAATAGGTTACTGGTAGTTCGTAGTTGACACTTTTAAAGAAATTAAAATGTGTAATATTGTCATGTAAAAACATCCTTCATTGATTAGTAACATTACAGGTTATTACTCGTATTCCACTCATTGGTGTCTTAGAAAGTAATATGCTTGAAAAAAATGTATATAAATAACTCTTATAAAAAAATCTGATGTAGCCAGCACATTAACCTTCCGTCAATTCTACGTATTTTGTACAAATTTCACGCAGATTTTTTTTTCCAATTCTATGGGCTTTTTAGGGGAGAAATGGACTGATCTTAACTCGTACTGAACTGAACTACTTCTAAAAAGAACAGTATTCTGTTTAAAATAAGAAGTAGAAAATAAAAACATATACAGGTTGTTATATTTTAATGGACCCAGCAAATATCTCGCTTATTCATTAAGTTAGTAATTTCTTTCACATGATTTATACAGCAACATGTAAGCTACTTGATGACGGATGTACATACAAGATACCACTTCCGGTTTATTAGTAAATAATATCAACTTTGAAATTTCAAATGGATCATACTATATTTTTTTACAAATTTAAAAAGTACATCAAATTTGCTTTACAATCATGTAAAAAGTAAAATGGTGGGCAGTTTTTTATACACCTAGTCGAAAAGAGAATAGTGAGCCATGACCATGGCTTGAAATAAAACAATTAACTAAAACAAATGTAACACGGTAAATTTCAACCTGTAATAATTGATCTAACCTTTATTTTTAGCAAGTTTCATTGTAGTACCTTATTAATTTATTATAAAATGAATTTATCTAACACTAACTTTTATTTTGTTGTTATTAAGTGTTCCTTATTCTTATTTTCTGTATTATTATGACAAAAATATATTATTTCGTTTAATCATAATAGTTACAATTGTTTTAGTTCATTGCATGTTTTATTTCAAGCCACAGTCATGGCTCACAATTCTCTTTTCGACTAGGTGTATAAAAAAGTGCCCGCCAATTTACTTTTTAATAATGTAACATATGGATTATTTTACATGATTGTAAAGCAAATTTGATGTACTTTTCAAATTTGTAAAAAAATATAGTATGTTCCATTTAAAATTTCAAAGTTGATATTAATTACTAATAACCCGGAAGTGGTATCATGAAAGTACATCCGTCATCAAATAGCTTACATGTTGCTGTATAAATCATGTTATATGAAAGAAATTACTAACTTAATAAATTAGCGAGATATTTGCTGGGTCCACTAAAATATAACATAGCATTATATTTATAACATAATAATCTGCTGAATTGGCTTGTGGCTATAACCAGTTGTATTACCGTATGTAATTTGTTTTAGCCACAATTTTTTTTACATTTTTATATTTCTAGTAAAATTATTTCACAAAGATATTATATAAATTTTATTTGACACTGGCATCTGTCAATTAGTAATATTCGAATATTCTATTTCCATGGTGCAGCTTCTACCAGCATAGGTTGCAAAATATTTCTTTATAATTCTTAATCTCTAAATTCATTGAATAAGAAGAAAAAAATATTTGACGGCGAATATAGTGCTATGTCAACTACCGATGCTTTTATTTATTTATTTATTACCACTCTACTGGATAAAATCTCAATTACAAGTAGTAAAATATTTGATATGTACGTCGAAAGAATGTTTTATATAGTCAAGATACTTAAAATTGGTTGTAAATGTATCTTAATACCTACTTATTTATTTTTAAATAATGTCCGTATAGTTTTTTCGTATGATTTATTAGTAGCATGAGTATATAAAATATTAAAACTAGTGCCCTATCTTATTGAAAATCAAGTCAATTCAATTATAAATTCATCTTAACATCTGTACCTCAAAAGATTAAAATACCAAAGCTGTTACAACAAAACGTTGCACGTAAATAATACCTTTAAAAAATATGACTGATGAACATCAGAACATCGCTCAATAAGGCCACTCGAAACTACACAGACTTTTCACTTTGATCTTTAACAACACTATCCATAGAGTTTAAGTTTGAATATCTTTCTTGTAGTCTGTCACCACGAAGTGTTAAGTCATGGTTTGACAGCGCGATGCATTTATCAAAACCAAACAACTAGAGAATTCCCTCAGGCTCTTCCTATACAGCGAAGAAATAATAAACAGAGTTTCGGACCTCGACGATCTGTTATTTTGGTTATTTTTTATCATCTTAGGCGTGAGAAGCTAAAATGCTTGAATGCGTGCGCTTTATTGTGAATATTGAGATTATAAATAGTTGTGGCTGGATTTTTTTACAAGAAATGTGAACAAAAGTGATAAAAAATAGTTCGTATGTTGTACATTCCCCATTTTTTTATAAAGTCCCATGTGTATTCTAGATCCATATGTACATAGGTGAGAATATTACGGTTATATTCACATTATTCACAAATATAAAATTGTAGGACAAAGAATGAATCATCATGAGTAAAATTTATAATAAAGAAAAGTAAATATGTGACTTACATTTGCTGTTTTTGGATGATGCTGCCTCCTTGTCCAAATCTGTAACAATAACAAAAATAAAAATCTGTTGTGGCCAGCACAATACCTTCCGTCATTCTCGTGTATAATATATAAATTCGATAATTTTCCTTACAAAAGATTCTAAATTTCCAGTAAAATTATTTCATAAACAAACTATTCAAATTACACTTGACCTGGTATCTTCTTCTTCTTTAGCTTTTCCCATTCGTTAGGGGTCGCTATTTTTGCATGTCGTTCTCATTCAGTTCCTTTTCTCTCAAATCTTCCGCAATACAGTCCTTCCATCTTCCATCTTATCTTTGGTCTTCCTCTGTTTCTTTAACGTCTTATTACTAAACTATTCTTGTTCCAATATAATTCTTCATTTCTCCTCATGACATGTTCAAACCAATGTAATCGTCTTTCTTGTATCTTTCTAAAAACTTGTAACACTAGAGTTATTTTCTTACCGTATCTTTCCGTGTATTCCCCAATATCTACTTCAACATCCTCATATCTGCCACATTAATTTACTTTTTATTGATACTGACATCTGTCAATTTGAATTATATGAATATATTACTAGTTCCCAAGTTTGGCATAGCTGGCTGAATTATAAAATTTAATTTCTTTAAAATTCTTTAACTCTGTATCTATTGAATATGAAATATAAATTGTAATCAAATCGTATAGAGAATAACATATTCTTTAAGTTATAATAACGTTAAATGTCAATAAATCAAATTTAACTGTTAAATCTTCAAATGAGACTACTTCCGGTTGACCAATTATAACCAAAATCTAATCAGTTGTTCTTCTGGATGTAAACTTGAGGAATACGAAAAAATTATAATTTTTGGAATCGTGGTATTGAAGTTATGGAATCCGGAACTTTTGTCACACACACACAGACACACAAACACACATACATACAGACATCATCGTAAAAATGGTAAAATCGTATTATATGGACCCTAAAACGTGCTTATTCAGTAAAAACTCAGCATTGAATTTTTTGACCAAAGACAATTAATACCTTCCGTCACCTTTAGGTAAGAAAAATGAATAACTTGTTAATGTGGGATAAATTTCTCAACTGTAGTGTAAATTAGGTGATAACAAATACTCGCTATCTCAGTCAAACAGCATTTATTCTTTATTACAGTTATTAATTGAATTCATATAGAGAATAAAATATTTTTTAATATGTACAACCACGGACCAAATCCGAATTAATTCGAATTATTGATGAACTTGAACCCGAACCGAATCTTTATTTGCCAAGGTCAATAAACCTGAACCGAATTTAAATCGTTTAAAATTCAGATTCGGTTCAGAGGTCAATTAAATATACAATTAAAAATAAACTTTTAATATGATTTTAAAATTAATAAATATAATCATCTTCTTGTGTTTGTAATCATTTATTGCTCTGAACCGAAATTCGAACCCGAACCCAAAACCTATGAACCGTTATAAATTTTAATTTCTTAAACCGAAACTGAATCTGAATCGGTATTTATTTCCTGAACCTGAACCGAACCTGAACCATAAATATATTTCGGTTCAGGTTCCTGTATACAACATTAAATGTGAAAAACATGATATTTAACAGCGTTTTTTCAAGAAACCTGTTAAAATCTTCTAATGAGAGTACTTCCAGTTGACCAATTATAACCAAAATCTAATCACGTTTGCATATGGACGTAAGGAAGAAGAATACGAAAAAACCTGATGTGATCAGCACGTTACCTTCCGTCAATCCTGTATTTTATACACAAATTCCATACATATTTTTTTTGCAAAAGATTTTAAATTTCCAGTACAAATTATTTCATAAACAAACTGACATCTTCTTCTTCTTTAGCTTTTCCCATTCGTTAGGGGTCGCTATTTTTTATTTTCTTCTTCCGCCCATTTCTGTTTTGCGTGTCGTTCTCATTCAGTTCCTTTTCTTTCCGTGTCTTCCCCAACATCTATCTCAACATTCTTATCTCTGCCATATTCATTTTCGTTTTATTGACACTGTCATCTGTCAATTTGAATTATTTGAATATATTAGCAGTTTCCATGGTTAACATAGCTGACTGATTTATGAAATTTAATATCTTTATAATACTTTAACTCTACATATATCTATTGAATATGAAGTACAAAATGCAATCCAATCGTATAGAGAATAATATATTCTTTAAGTTATAATAACATTAAATTACAATAATTGATATTTTTTTCAAGAAAAACTGTTAAAAGTTGCAGATGAGGGTACTTCCGGTGGACCAATTATAACCAAAATCTAATCATGTCTGCATATAGTAAATTCGTATTTTAGGGGCCCCATTCATGAGAAACTCACTATCGAATTTTTTGACCAAAGACAATATCTTCCTTACCTAAAGGTGACGGAAGGTAAAAAAGAATTATACGTATGAGTAATATTATGATAATCTAATTTTCCAAATTCCTTGTTTCTCTGAAACTATCAATTTCGCCGATACCGGTCAATTGATTGTTGTGTCCTTTGGGATTATTCCTATCCCTTGCCCGAAGTCCTGCAGGTTTCAGAACTCCCTGTATCCCTTGGGAATATCCCTGGAGTTCCCTGTGAACTGCTACAGGCAAACTGTGTCCCTAGATACAGGTGCCAGGGTTCTCACTTAGTTTAGTCACTTTCCCGTATTTACAGAGGGTAATTACAAAATAAGAAGAGGAATCGATAGCAGAAAAACAGTAATAATAAATATTTGTTTCATTTATCAGCAGGTAAAGAATTTGATAATATATTTATGGAAGGGGCTACTAATAGAAAAAAACTAGACCAAATTATCATTCATTATATCTATAAACCTTTTTTTCTGACATTTGACATGTCTCATATTTGGTGAATAACCTGTCTCCTGAGCGATGTAGACTTGTAGGTGATCAGTGGTCCCTGAAATAGGACAATGCGATTAGACGGCGGGCAAGCAGGCAAGCCGAAGGGCTGTAGGGCTGTGCAGTCGCTCGGACAAGCTTGTTAGTGTCGGCCGTTCACGCCTCGTTGCCACGGCCCCAAGGGGCAAAGCGCTACCAACCCCTTCAAGTAGCACACACCGTGCGGCGAATACCAGAAATGAAATACGAGTACAAGACGCTAAACATCGACGACTTTTGGGAATGATCATGAAATATAGACAGTGGTGGTTGCTAGTCTAATTTGTAGGTCTCTTGTAGGGGCTGTAGGCTGACAATCTGCTGAATTGGGTATTCTAACATAGTAAAATTTTGAAGTAAATATATTTTTATATTATAGATTAATAATTAATAATAATATTATTTACTTCAGTTTTACTTATTTTTCTAATTTATTTACTTCAAAAGCATATTAAACCATTTTTTAATGGTGTCAAAGCCAACTGTAATGTCGATAAATAATAAAATAAATAAATAAATATATCATTATGTCATATTACCTATTGCTGGGTGTGCCAGTCTGCTTTGTACACAGATATCGGTAATGGTGAAATATTTTGTACCGTGCGAGCGCTTACCAGGCGTCACCTCACGGGCACTCAATGCTGGCGTGAAGAGTACACCACAGGGATTAATTTAGGGCCATTAAAATTCGAATTAATTATTGGCGTCGGTCAGGAAAATGATAATTGTTTACGAGTCATTTTGAGAACATAATTAATAGATATGTAATCAAAGTAAACAAATAATAATCTGTAATAGATTTTTTCATTTGTTTCTTAATAATTTTCAATTTTTTCATTCCAATAAATTAATAATTCATCTTTTATTCATGTTTAAAATAAATAAAATAAACAATAAAATAAACAAATGTATTCGTACCCTCTGAAATAAATATATTAACAGCAATAAAAAATAAATTTTTAGGTTACAATAGTTAAGATTATATATGGGTATTTTTATTTTATGTATTAATAAAGTGTACTTGATTTAAATATAATGATATTAACTAAATTTCTCATTTAAACACTAATCTACGGGCAAATATATGACAAAAGACAAGTCCAAAAATTTGTCGTTCCAACAGTAAATAATACAATATTTATGTTAGTATTATCTATAAAACTAAGGGTAAAGCTAACTGACAATATACTCAATTAATTGCCATCTTAAATTTTATTATTTTAATAAAAAATATTTGCGAATTATTAAAGACGAAAACATTTGTCACATGCAGACAATGGTTTATTTGCAAATATGATTAAAGCTAAGATATTTTTTCTTCAAACGTCATAAAAGTAGCATCTTTTGTGACTTGATTCACAAGGTAGAAGTTTAATTTCTACGCCGCCGGAGTAGAAATAGCTAATTTCTACGCCGCCGGCGTAGAAATAAAATAAATAAATATCCATAGAAACTATACAGAATCAACGAATAAGAAATTGTCTCAATAAAAGAAACCTGTAATATCGCCCTAAATGTCACTATAACACGCTTGGTAACCTAAGAATAAAGTTACTAAATACGATTCATAGCTGTCAAATTTAAATATATAACCTGTGAATTGAAATATAAACAGAGTTTACTTTTGAGGAAATAACATTATTAAAGAATAGCAGACTTACAGATTGCAATTACAAGGACGGTAATAAGCATAAGAATACTTAGAATTAAAGTGATAAGAAAAGATTATATTGATTTGCAGTGATTCGTGGACATATCTTTCAGCCACACTATTAGATTTCCATCCAATTGAACTTCAGGCGACTTACATTACATTATAATCCTTCAAATTCCGACATAATTGCAAGGAGGATATAAAAAATTCATTTCAATGTTTATAACCAAAAGGGAACAAATAAGTATCCATAGCTACAGAGCAATTGAAATCGCAAACGTGTCGCAAACGTAATTTCCGTAAAATGTAAAGTCAGTAGTAGATATTTTTCTTTAAATATCTACGTTTGAAGAAAAAATATAATGTGTCATTCGGAGTAAAAGTGTCTTTGTGTGCCTCGCGTGCATTTATCCGACTCGCTTCGCTCGTCGTTTAAACTACCACGCTCGTCACACAAAATCTCACTTCTACTCCTAATAACACAATATACTATTATTATAAGCAATGTATTCAAGTTCTATACACTATATCAATACACCATATCAAAAATTGTTGAATTGGAGTAATAATCATAGCATCCTGAAGTTTATTTATTCTTGTTTTTAATATAATTGTAGGTGGTTCTTTAATAAATAAATATCACTTTGCAAATAATTTAACAAAAAAAATAATTTAATATACTACTTAATTGAATATATTGTCAGTTTCCTTTACCTTCAATTTTATAAATAATACTAACATAAATATAGTATTATTTACTGTTGGAAATAAAAAAAATAGCACGTGTCTGTTATATATTTGCCCGTAGATTATTTTTAAAATGATAAATTTAGGTAATAACATTATATTTAAATCCAGTACACTTTATTAATATATAAAATTAAAAAAAATACCCAAATATAGTCTCAAGTATTGTAATTTAAAAATTTATTTCTTCTTGCTGTTAATAATTTTTTTTCAGAGGGTACGAATACATTTGGGGTAGGACTCGTATGTTTTTTAGGATAATCTATATAAGAATGCCGATTCCCAATAAATTGTCCAGTTAATAGAGGTGTCCGCTTATTGGAGGTGTCTGCTAAGAGAGATTTTACTGTATCTCGTTTATCAATGGTAGGGGAACTATAAAAAAGAAGTAATTTCAGAAAATAAGAGAAATTAGTAGACTACCCCATTGGCACTAAAATATACGGAAGTACCCTTTCTGTTTAATAAAATTTGCATATAAGCATCAATATTTACCCCCAGAACAATGCTCTAACTTGTGTCTATTGAAAAAGCATCCCTTTCAACAAATCCAACATCCCGTGCGCTATAATTTGACAATTACGTGTGAAAACACCACAGAACGCAAGAATCCGCCCTGCACGCCCTCGTAGGGGTTGCTGGTGCAACAATGAGGCAGCTAAATAAAATTATCCCGAACTGCTCGGGTGCCCGGGACTCCCTAGCCCGCTAGGACGAATCTACTGAACCCAGCAGTGAAAATCCTGTTGGGCAGATTACACCAGGACATGTGTAACGCCGTGTAATTGTAATCCTGTAAAACAGGATTCCCGATAGGACATCTGTTCGATTGGAATGTTTGCACAGATGTTGAAGAATACGAGAAAGATAGTTGAGAATTGTTACATTGTTTATCAAATAGACTAAAGCAGAATTTAAGTAAAAATTAGGGAAATTTGGAACTTTTTTACAGAAAAATAATGTGAATGGTTGATAATGTATTGCGAATAAACATTTTCCAGCGATAAAATCAATGGAAAACTTTTTGAAAGTTCCTGAATTTAATAAGATATTAATGTTTGTGGTGCTTTCTTCCCGACAATTTTAAGAGCCTGTGAGGTAATATTGGCCACTAAAAAATTTATTAATTTAATATCATGTACGCAGTATATTTTTTAAAAATCTGATATGACCAGCACAATACCTTCCGTCAATTCTACGTATTTTGTACAAATTCCACACAGATTTTTTTTGCAAACTATTCTATGGACATTTTCTTTTTAGGAGAAATGAACTGATCTTATCTTGTAATGAACTGAACTGAACTACTCCTAAAAAGAACGTATGTTTCTTGAAATAAGATTTTAAATTATTTTACATTTTTATATTTCCCGTAAAATCATTTCACAAAGATATGTAATTTTTATTGACACATCTATCAATTAGTATTATTTGAGTAGGTATTCTAACTGTTTCCATGGTGCAGCTTTTAGCAGTATTAGGTTGCAAGATATTTATTTATAATTCATTATCTCTAAATTCATTGAATATGAAGAAAAAATATAATTATATCGAATAGAGAATAACATATTCTTTTATTTATAATAACATAAACGATCAAAAAATGATATTTACCAGTGTTTTTTCAAAATCTAATCAACTCTTCATATGGACGTACGAAAGAGGAATATGAAAGAATTATAATTTTTGGAATTATGGAGTTATCGAAGGAGAATTTTTTATCACACACACACACACACACACACACACACACACACACACACACACACACAGACATCATCGTAAAAACAGTAAATTCGTATTGTAGGGACTCTAAAACGTGCTTATTCATTAAAAACTCACCAACGATTTTTTTGACCAAAGTCAATACCTTCCTTACCTATAGGTGATGGAAGGTAAAAATTGATGAGTGGCATGTTTAGAATATTAACTTCAGGTACATATTGTAATGACAGAGTATTCAGCATATCATGAAACAAAACATTTTTTTCAAAATTTGCAAAATTATGGATAATTTCCTTATAGAGTACATTTTTAGTACCAATGTATTTGCACATTTCTTTATAATATAAAAATTCATTTATAATATTTGTAATTATTTGAGCTATATGAATATGCAATATTTTGAATTTCTTTTTAAAATTTCTTAGCTTATTTTTATGGAAACTGTTCAAAGTTATAGAATAAATTTCTCACTACCTCTGTAATGAAAACAAAACAGAACTACGCGACCAGCTGCATGAAACTACGAGTAAATTACATTAATTCATTATGCAACATTAGTGAACAATTATTTACCTACAACGATAAAAATGAAATAAAAATATTTTAAAATTATCTATTCTATCAATGGGGTCAAAAATCTTTGCTTTAAAAACCTCAAAATTTTCGTCATTGAAACATCATATTATGTATTAGTTGATTTTAATATAAAACGCCTTTTCACTAAAAATACTAAACCTATCAACCAGTTCTCAATTTCTAATTCAGGTACAGGGTTTCTCTTGTAAAACACTTTTTACCTCCCGCTACCCTTGGTAAGGGAGGTATAGGGATCATGCTAAAAATCGCATATCTAGATTTGAATAAATGATCACGTTTCAAGGCCCATATAATCCGATTTTTACAATGATGTCAGTAGGTGTGTATGTGTGTGCCTGTGTGCGTATGCGTGTGTATGTGTGTGAGTGTGGAACTTCTGGACACTAACTCAAGTACTATCAATATTGAAACCTTGTATTTCGACCTTATTCTAATATGGAAAGAAGTCATTAGATTTTGGTATAAATCGGATAACCGGTAATCGCACTTTAGTAGAAGCTCAAAATAGTTTTTCTTCCAAAAATACCTTTAAATATTATTTTTTCGCGATTATATTAGCATAAAAATTAAAGATTATTGAATTTGCTACAAGCATTTATTAATAATTTTTCTATATATTTTATAGATAAATTAATAAAATAATCAATTTTATAAATCTCGGAATCTGTTTTGAAGAAAAACACAATTTCTTAGTTACACAGTTCATATTTCAAATGTATGTAACTGACAGATAAATCACTGTCAAAAAATAATCTACTTTGTACACAGAATTGGGTAATGATGATAACATATTTGTATCGTGCGGGCGTTTACCAAGCGTCGCCTTACGGGTACTCATTTCTAGCGTGGAGAGTGCATCACAGAGGACAATTTTGTGCCATTTAAAATTCGAAATATTTGGTGTTTGTCGGGATTGAATCCGGTTCCCCAGATTTGCGACCAGACACTCAGGCATGCAGCCAGGAGACCCCATAGGTATATGTATTTAAATTAATAAAAATTAAATGGCGGGAGGTATTGTGTTGGTCACATCAGATTTTTTTATTTCTCAAATCATAAAAACGTTTACGCAACATTGGACGCCCCTGACATAGTGGTACACTTTATGGGCACTTCTGGTTGTTATGGAGAGTACACCATAAGAGATTTCATTATTTAGAGTCGCTGTTATTCATTTTGAATAAGAACAGAATAATAATTTTGTATATGTAAATATATTTTCCGAGCGGTAGGTTTTCAACAGAAATAAAACGATAATTTACCCTTATTATTAAACTGTGAGCTCTGAAGCATCCCTATTGAAATTCCTCCCTCCATAATAACGCTAACGAAGGAAAAAATACTCCCTAAGATAAAAATTCACTGGAGATAAAACGGTAAAAATTGCTCGGCTAAATTTAAATTGCTGATCAGTTTTTCCGGCCGGGAAGCTTCGCTTCTTTGTGTAGGGGTACTGTACCCCTTACCCCTCGGTCCTGCACGGAGACTTTTAATCCACCAGCGCCAATCACAGCCTCGGATGCACGACAAACGAGAATCGCCAAATAAAAGGAGCAGAGGAATTATCAACGAAAAATACAGGGATGCTAATTCGGAATTAACATTTTTTGCAAGAATTTTTCAAAAAAGAACTTCGTATCTTGACTAAAATATATTGTTATACGATTTAAAAAATAAAGTAGTGGAGAATTAAGAATATTTTTTAATACAGTGTACATTTACGCATATAAGAGCCACGCTAGAATTAATGAAAAGAAAATTATTTTAAACAGTTATTCATCTGTTTTTTGGCCCATATTACGAGCGCACTTTTATAATAAAAGCGCTCGGAATATAATGTAAAAGCGCATTCCATAAAAGTGCATTTATAATAAAAAGCACTCGGAATACGGGCCATTGTCTTTGGTCAAAAAGTTCGATGGTGTTTTTAATAAATAAGCACGTTTTAGGATCTCTAGAATACAATTTTATTACCTTCCGTCACATTTAGGTAAGGAAGGTATTGTCTTTGAGCAAAAAAATCAGTGATGAGTTTTTAGTGAATAAGCATGTTTAAGGGTCCCTATAATACGATTTTATCATTTTTACGATGATGTTTGTATGTATGTATGTATGTGTGTGTGTGTGTGTTTCTACCTTATTTTAATATGGAAAGAATCCATTAGATTTTGGTGTCAATCGGATAACCGGAAATGACAGTTTACTTGAAGCTGAAAATAGTTTTTCTTCAAAAAACACCTTTAAATGTTTTTTTTCGCAATTTATTATTATAAAAATTAAAGATTATTACATTTTCTACAGGTTTGCATTAATACTTTTTCTATATATTTTATGGATAAATTTATAAAGTAATATAAAAATTATATCTCTGAGCTTATGCTTAAATGCATGTAAACTGACAGATAAAGTTACTGTCAAAACAATAATCATTTCAAATTAATAATAGTAACGTTTTAAAAAGAAAATTGTAAGAAGAACAATAATTATATGGAAAGGAACTTAATATACATAATTTCAAATCAATAGTAACGTTTTAAAACGAAAATTGTAAATAGAACAATAGTTATATGGAAAGGAACGTAAGATACATTATTTCTAGTATTAGTAAATATGAACGTATGTATTTAAATAAAAAAATAAATAATTATATTATCACGGCATATTATCCATTGCTGGGTGTGCTAATCTGCTTTGTACACAGATTTCAGTATTGATGATATATTTGTATCGTTCGGGCGTTTACCAATTGCTGGCGTGAAGAGTGCACCACAGGGGTCAATTTTGTGCCATTTAAAATTCGAAATATTTGGCGTTGATTGGGATAGAATCGGGTTCCCCAGATTCCCGACCAGACACTCAGGCACGCGGCCACGAGACGAAAAATTAAATGGCGGGAGACATTGTGTTGGCCACATCAAATTTTTTAAAATTAGAAACAATTTCCCAAATTTTCCCATTTCCCCACTTTCTGTATCTTCTGCCCCCGGTAATTTAAAACGTACAAATGTAAATAGTCTATTCAGTTGTTCACACATGTTAACACACCCTCATATTCGCTGTACAGTACATGACCCCTGCAGAGAACATTGGGTATTCCACTAAGTCGCAATAGTAAAAATTTGTGATGTAGATTTAGAGTTGGGATCAAAGTAGCTGCCGAATGGGGATGCAATCCGATTGAGACACCCTCTATGTGTAATTAGTAACACTCTATCATGCAAATATGTATAGGTACCCACATATTATAATACTCGGTATTTCACAGACAGAAATGAAAAGAAAATAGATTTACATACGAAGAATTACAAGAATTTTCACAATGCGCGCATTATGCTTTTTTACCTCCCGCTACCCGTGGTAAGGGAGGTATAGGGATCGTGCTAAAAATCGAATATCGAGATTTTGGTAAATAACCACGTTTTAAAGTCCCTAGAATCCAATATTAACATTTTCACGATGATGTCTGTGTGAATGTGTGTATGTATGTAATGTATGTATGTATTTTGGTGGCAATCGGATAACCAGAAATGGCAGTTTACTTGAAAATCAAGATAGTTTTTCTTCAAAAAATACCTTTAAATGTAATTTTTTCGCAATTTGTTATTATAAAAATTAAAGATTATTCCATTTTCTACAGGTCTGCTTTAATACTTTTTCTATATATTTTATGGATAAATTTATAATGTAATATAAAAATTACATCTCGGAGCTTATGCTTTAAACACATCTTCATAGTTCAGCTCAAATGTATGTAACTGACAGATAAATGTTACTGTTAAAAAAATATTCAAATTTCAAATTAGTAATAGTAACGTTTTAAAAGGAAAATTGTAAATAGAACAATAGTTTTATTGAAAGGAACTTAATATACATAATTTCGAGCATTAGTAAATATGCAGGTATGTATTTAAATAAAGAAATAACTATAAAATCACGCCGTATTATCCATTGCGGGGTGTGCTAATGATTTATACACACATTTCGGTAATGATGATGACATATTTGTATTGTGCGGGCGTTTACCACAAGGATTAATTTTATGTCATTTAAAATTCGAATTATTTGGCGTTGATCGGGATGGAATCGGATTCGCCAGATTCGCAACCAGACATCAGGCACGCGGCAACGAGACCCCATAGGTAAATGACGAGAGGTATTGTGTTGGTCATATCAGATTTTTACCTCTGTAAAGGAGGTGTAGGGATCGTGCTAAAAACCGTATATCGAAATTTTGGTAAATGAGCACGTTTAAGTTCCTAGAATCAGACTTTAACATTTACACTTTGATATGAGTGTGTGTCTGTGTTTGTATGCGTGTGTGTATGTGTGTGTGTGTGTGTGTGTGTGTGTGTGTGTGTGTGTGTGTGTGTGTGTGGATCTTCTTTACGCTCTAACTCAAATATTATCATTCAGAAAATTTTAAAACATTGTATTTATAACTTATTCTATTAATTCTCTACCTGATACATATAAATATTTTCTTATATCTTTTATAAATTTAGAGATAAAGAAATATAAGGTATATAATAATCTGTTATAATAAATCTCACGCCGTGAAATGGTTCAAAGGTGCAGAATTTAATCATGTACCGATAAATATTTATATTTCTATTATTTACCCTGATAAATGTACAAATGTCTCTATCGAAACATTGGTTTTGTAAGAATGCTGCGACTCAGATTACGAGTATTTATTAACTTCGAATCCACATCACATTCGAGAAATTTACACATTTACACACGCGTTATTTCTAATATTTTATTTTTTTGTTTCAGGATTCAGAGGCAACCTAAAGATGGACACTGCTATACTTGTTTTGAACGTCTGAACGGTAACAGCCGAGTTCTTAAACTTCGTGGTTTTATCCACCATTTTAAATGTCTTAAATGTTCTGATTGTGGCGTCAAACTCAAACCAGGACGACCTTACGGTATTAAAAAAGATAAAATAGTTTGCAGCCAACACGATCCTGGTAAGTAAAAATATTAATAAAAAATGTGGCCAGCACAATACCTTCCGTCAATCCTCTGTATTATGTATAAATTCCATAAATAAATTTTCTTGCAAAAGATTCTAAATTTCCAGTAAAATTATTTCATAAAAAACTATACAAATTGCACTTTACACTGACATCTTCTTCTTTAGCTTTTGCCATTTGTTAGGGGGTCGCTATTTTTTATTTTCTTTTTCCATTCATTTCTGTTTTGCATGTCGCTTTCATCCAGTAATACAGTCCTTCTATCTTATTTTTGGTCTTTCTCTGTTTCTTTCACCTTCTAATACTAAGCTATTCATTCTTCTTCCAATATATTCTTTATCTCTCTTCATGACAAACCAATGTAATCGTCTCTTCTAGAAACTTTTAATACTCAAATTATTTCTCTTATTCTTTCATTCCTTACCGTATCTTTCCGTGTCTTCCCAATACCCTCATCTCTGCCACATTCATTTTCTTTTCATTGACACATCTGTCAGTTAGAATTTTCTTAATATAGTAGCTGTTTCCATGGTTATAGCATAGCTGGCTGATTTATAAAATTTAATTTCTTTATAATTCTTTAACTCTATATCCATTGAACATGAAATATAAAATGCAATCAATTCGTATAGATAATAGAATATTCTTTAATATTTATAAAAACATTAAATATGTAAATAATAATTAACAATGTTTTTCAAAAAAAAATTATATATATTATAACCAAAATCTAATCAAGTCTGCATATGGATGTAAGGAAGAAGGATACGTAAGAATTGTAATTTTTGGAATTCTAGTTTTGGAGATATCGCGGCCGAAACCGCGGTCACACACACACGCGCACACACACATACAGACATTATCGTAAAAATACAAAAATCGTATTGTAGAGACCCTAAAACGTGCTTATTCATTGAAAACTCACCACCGACTTTTTTGACCAAAGACAATGCCTTCCTTACCTAAAATTGACGGAAGGTAAAAATAAAGAACATACAGTAAAATTTTTGAAAGATGTCCGATCAAGGGCACCTGTATCACGAACGAATTAACAAATAGGCATACATTTATCTCTTTCTTTTGCAAAGGCTGTAAGAGTGTGTGATAAGGATGGATATAACACGCTTGTCTTTCAAAAATTCATATTGTTTCGACTAAGTTAGGACATTCCATTTATAAACGATACTCGTTGTTGATAATACTTTCGCTGTAACGTAAGTTTATCTATTAATTCAGATACATTACCTGGATTCATAGCCGTACGTATAACGTTATATTCTGTCAGAGTCACTGACACTGACATTGTGTCAGTATCTTATTTTTAACATATTTGGTTTTACATTTGCTTATAAACTTACTAGTTGACTTATTTTTGAATTTTGAATGTTTTTCCTGTAATATATATATTTATAATAATAAAATAACAGTAGTATCTTATGTACCCTCATAAAAAGTAAGCAAACGACACTACTGAATTTGTCATGATGGGCGGAGCAAAAATCTGAATTCATACAATTCGTAGACAACCTTGATCGGACATCTTTCAAAAATTTTACTGTAGACAAATGCAATTTTTAGAGTTGTATTATTTTGTTTTCTCTGTTATAGAATCAGTTAAGTATAAAAAAAAGTTTTCTAGAACTATGATTACTGAAAAGAAGAAGCTATTATTGCTGGCCAAATATCAACATAAAAGATATCCCAACTCTGAAGAACGGATTAAAATAGGTAAAGAACTAAAATTACCGGTGGAAGTAGTAAAAGTTTGGTTTCAAAATCAAAGAAGTAGAACTAAAAGCAATCCGAAAAAAGGACAAAATAAAGATTTGGATGAAGATCAGGACGACAATGAAGATGAGAATGAAGATGAAACTGAAGATGAAAGTGAAGTTGAAGACGAAGATGAATATGAAGAAGAATATGAAGACGAAGATGAAGATTAGTTTAGGAATAAATGGATTTATAAGAAGTGCATTTTGATTTGAATTATCTGTTTTTTAAATATGTTATATTAGTATTTTATTTATAAAAATATATACTCATATCTGTAACTCCAAGAATAAAATTTATCATCTTATTTATTGATAATTACATTCATCGTCACGATACTTTCATATCTACCTCTAATTAATCATAAAGAAATAAAGCAAAAGTAAAACATCGTATTCATATTAATAACGTCTGTTTTCCTATACAAATATTTATGTGTATCGTTAAGAAATTGAATGAAGACTAACAGGACACTTCAATACATCGAAATTAAAACAAATTACTTTCGTGACCTGCGCCAAATACCTGTCAGCTTGGAAGAAACACGATTCTGACTCTTATAGTATAAGTAATTAAAGAACAAGAGGTACAGACAAGTTTGATCCGACATTTGTCAAGCTTTCATAAGATACATTCCTGAGAAATAAAAGAAGGAGCATTTATTATGAAGTGTGGATGTGAATATTAAATAAGAATTTTTAAATGTATCCATGTATTTCAATAAATTAATATCATATTGTTGAAAATACGAGGATCATTTTATAATATTGCACACAATCATTAGTTTATTTTTATTACACAATATTTTTACAATTCTTCAATATTGGCATGTATTGCTAAGCGATATGACATCTGGTGGCCAAATAATGAACTACAGGTTGACTTGTTATTAAAGTATATAATATTAGAAATTTGTTTAATATTATACGTATTTGTGTATATAAATTGACATATATTGTAATATGAGTATCAATTATTGCTGCTTACTTGAATGCACATTGTCACGTTAGATAGGCAATAAATTATGTTATCACGAGTTCCCGCGTAAACGAAAAGTTCAGATTTACATTAAAAATATGCTTGACAAGATGATAAAAGATAATATACAGTGCGTGGATCACAAAATTATAAATTAATGCATCCGTCTTGTATACTTTGAAGATTTATTCATTATATTTCAAAGAAAACTTTGTTTCAAAACGAGGTTAGTTTTATAAATGTTCACAAAAATATCATTTAAGTTATCTTCACTTCCACGAATATATTCTACGAGTATACTAATGTTCACAAGTGAATAAGAAATATAATCATGAAATTTTGTTAATTTAATTATGAAGATATCATCGAGGATATCATGTAAAAAAGAAGTGGTTGTACAATTTAAGTTAAGTTAATGGATAATATAAAACCTACTAAAAAATAATATAAAAAGAAAATTAAATATAATACAGTACTATGAGAAATACACAATTCTATAAATTATGTGTATGCCCATATGACAGTAGGTTAACATCATATCTCGTTCGACTTGTAGTTTAAAACTTGCCACCCCAGCGCTGCGATCTTAAAAATACTAGGGTACCTATATACTCAGGGTATGGCCATGACGTGGTTCGCGTTTCGTCCGCCATTAGAGGGCCACTGTCATATTCGTTGTTGCGCAAATTATTATGTATTTTCGTGGCTATTTGTTTTATTTTAATGCAAAACACATTTAAATATACTTCTAATATTTATTTATAGTGTAAGTAATACTTTTATTTTATTTATTTGTATATTTTCTTGAGATATTGACTACGATGACTGGCAATATTGAAAACACATAAAAATGATCAATATTAAGCACAAACATTTACTTTTTTAAAAGGTAAGTTTAAAATATATACTTATTATGTAAATAATAACTACAGTTATTAAATTTGATGTGATAATAACAACCTATATCATACGCTATACATAACCTCTAAATCTATGTCAATAATAATTGTGAATCTCTTAAATAAATGAATTTTTATTACCTTTATAGATTCATAGTGTGATTATGTAATATTCCTGTATAATATAATATCACATTTCTTACAAATAAATAGGGAAATGAATTATAAGTATGTTTGACATTGGCTCGCTTATGGCGGCGATCTTGCCCCATGGCCATACCCTGTATATAAAGGTACCCTAAAAAATACTAGGGTACCTATATACTCAGGGTATGGCCATGACGTGGCTCGCGTTTCGTCCGCCATTAGAGGGCCGCTGTCATATTCGTTGTTGTTGCGCAAATTATTATGTATTTTCGTGGCTATTTGTTTTATTTTAATGCAAAACATTTAAATATACTTCTAATATTTATTTAAAGTGTAAGTAATACTTTTATTTTATTTATATGTGTATTTTCTTGAGATACTCACTACGATGACTGGCAATATTGAAAACACATAAAAATTACCAATATTAAGCACAAACATTTAAATTTTTAAAAGGTAAGTTTAAAATATATACTTATTATGTAAATAATAACTACAGTTATTAAATTTGATGTGTTAATAACAACATATATCCTATGCCCTACATAACCTCTAAATCCATGTCATAATAATAATTGTGTATCTCTTAAATAAATGAATTTTCATTACCTTTATAGATTCATCGTGTGATTATTTAATATTCCTGTATAATATAATATCACATTTCTTACAAATAAATGGGGAAATGAATTATCAGTATGTTTGACATTTGCCCGCTAATGGCGGCGATCTCGCTCCATGGCCATACCCTGCATATAAAGGTACCCTAAAAAATACTAGGGTACCTATATATACAGACTATGGCCATGGGCCAAGATCGCCGCCATAAGCGGGCCAATGTCAAACATACTGATAATTCATTTCCCTATTTATTAGTAACTAATTTGATATTACTTATGGTAAGAGTTGTATCCAAAGAATATCGTACCAAGTACACACGAATGGAAACACGACGTGAAGAGAAACGGAACATATGGTATGAAACGTTTGTGTTGTTTGGATGATATAAGCTGTTTGTTAATATTAATAATTATTATAATAAATCAGTACAACTGATTATTATAAGAAACAGTAAACATTACAATAAAGATGTAAAAAACATTAAAAATGGGATGATTCAGAATTTTTTGAGGTTTTGAATGTCAAAGAATACAGTTCTTTATTTGTTAGATAAAATTAAAGACCAAATATTGTTCTTATCTATTAGGTAAGTTTTAAGAAAGCATAATTTGAAAAATAAACACTTATTTGTCTACATTTGTTTTTCTGAATCACGAATCACGCTGTATCTTCGATATGCCATTTGTTGATAGCTTTACGATTTTATGCAATAGGGTGTATATCGTGGATACTGGCCACAACTAAAACTAAAATAATTTTCTAATTGATTCCAGATGTCGTTTTTCTTCAAACTGTGGTTTAAACTACAACGGCACCAAAACACAGAAAAACAAAAAAGTAACCAAATTTCTATTAAAATTGTGACAGCCAAGTTGCCAACTTTTCAAAACTAACTCTACCCTAACACAATTTTAATTTTTCTGATAGCAATCTGTTAGCTATCCGGAGGATAAAACATCATGGAGCAACCCAAAATTCTTATTCTCTATTTAAGACAGTAGAATAGATTTATCTAATAGATAGTAAACTGTTACTTTATCTGAACTTGGAACAACCGGGCCTAAGACTAAGAAATCCTGATGATATATCTATTTTTTTGCACTGATCTTTTTTCTTGTGTTTTGTTTTCTGTTTAATTGCTCTGGTTATTTATTTACCATCCAATTAACCCGAGGTGCAATTTTAATATGAAAATGATGCCAGTAGAAAACAGTGTGCACAATTAGGAATGTTGTAGAAGCTACTGCATTTAGCATTAACAAGCATTACACGCGTTCTGATCGATAAAAAAATCTTTGCTGGTTTAAATCACATAGATCGATAATTTATCGAGCCAATTACCAGTGAGATGTAGCGAGTCCGGCAGATCTACGACTGACTGGAGAACGGAGTTAGTTGCAGACCCAGCCAGAATTAAAATGCAGAGCAGCGGTCCTCCAGGGCTAACAATCAATGATATAACGTTTCTACTCCTTTTTTAACAAGGGAGATTTTTCTTAAAACATTTTTTTTCTTCAAACGTCATAAAAGTAGCATCGTTTGTGACTTGATTCACAAGGTAGAAATAAAATAAATAAATATCCATAGAAACTATACAGATCAACGAATAAGAAGTAACTTTAATAAAAGAAACCTGTAATATCGCCCTAAATGTCACTGTAACACGCTAGGTAACCTAAGAATAAAGTTACTAAGTACCATCAATAGCTGTAAAATTTAAATAAAAAACATGTGAATTGAAATATAAATAGAGGTTACTTTTGAGGAAATAACATTATTAAAGAATAGCAGACTTACAGATTACAATTACAGGGACGGTAATGAGCATAAGAATACTTAGAATTAAAGTGATAAGAAAAGTTTATATTGTTTTGCAGTGATTCCTGGACATATCTTTCAGCCACACTGTTAGATTTCCATCCAATTGAACAACTTCAGGGAGCGTACATTATAATACTTCAAATTCCGACATAATTACACACAAGGAGGATATAAAATTGCACAGTTTTTATTTAAACGTCAAAACGTGAACATTTTCACGTCAATGTTTATAACAAAAAGTGAACAAATAAGTATCCATAGCTACAGGGCAATTCAAATCGCAAACGTAATTTACGTAAAATGTAACGTCAGTAGTAGATATTTTTCTTTAAATATCTATGTTTGAAGAAAAAATATAATGTGTCATTCGGAGTAAAAGTGTCCTTGTGGAAGTTTAAACGACGAGCGAAGCGAGTCGGATAAATGCACGCGAGCAGGGCAGACAGAAATAATTTTTGTCTGATTCATAGATTCTTTAATCCTTATCTTTAATTTATCTTGTTCGTTGTCATCGCCGTATATTAGTGAATATTTTCTTGGTGGTTGTGTATCGTTCGGTGGCTGAGCTGAGCTACGGCCCCGTAAATAAGGCCGCGTATGATTTAAGTGCCGGTCGAACGTCTGTAGAGCCTTTGAACCGCCGCTATAGCGATGAAACTACCACATTCTAACTCTATCAAATACCAGTCAAATTTCATGCAAAATCAAAAGAAATTCATGAAAAATTCAAATACATATTAGGAAAGTTAATAATGCTTTGTTTTAATATTACAAATGTATAAAGTAGTTAATTTGTATTTAGCAAATGTTAAAAAAAGTATTTGTAATGCACTTTTAAAAAATATCTATACTTTAAGAAATTTTGTGTGAAATAAATACAAAAATAGGTTTATTTATATAGTCCACAGTCCACACTACGTTGTGTAAATTTAACCATTTACAAATTTGATATAAAAATTCACGGTAAATTGGTTCAAAATTAAATACGCATATTTTGTAACATATTGTAATGATGTTAAATATATATATATATATATATGTGTATATTATAAATTAAAAAATCTGATCGCCAACACATTACCTTCCGTCAATTCTATGTATTATGTACAAATACATATATAAATTTTCTTGCAAAAGATTCTAAATTTGCAGTAAAATTATTTTATAAACAAACTATGTAAATTGCACTTGACACTGACAACTTCTTTAGCTTTTCCCATTCGTTAGGGGTCGCTATTTTTTATTTTCTTCTTCCACTCATTTCTATTTTGCTTGTCGTCCTCATTCAGTCTTCTGCAATACAATCATTCCATCTTCTCTTTGGTCTTCCTCTATTTCTTCTACCTTCTACTACTAAACTGTTCATTCTTTTTTCAATATATTATTTTCTCTCCTCATGACATGTTCAAACCAATGTAATCGTCTCTCTTATATCTTTTTAGAAACTTCTATCATTCGAGCCATTTCCATTACCCTATCTTTCCGTATCTTCACCTACATCTATCTTAACATCCTCATTTCTCTGCCACATTAATTTTCTTTTCATTGACACTGACATCTGTCAATTAAAATTTTCTTAATATAGAAGCTGTTTCCATGGTTAGCATAGCTGGCTGCTTTATTCCTTTATATTTCTTTAATTCTAAACCCTTTGGCTGGTACCACAAGCCTTGTTTTAACTAAAATGATGTTTTAAGAAATGTCAAATTTCATTATTTAATATTAACAATAAATAATATTAAATTCATCAAAATATGATTTTAAAGCAGAACATAGCTTATATTCAAACAAATATTTTTTAAAAAATCGCTCTTTAATCGTAAGGGTGAAATTAAATATTGATATTTGAATTTGACATTTCTTAAAACAGCGTTTTAGTTAAAACCAGGCTTGTGGTATCAGCCACTAAATATGGAGTATAAGTCAAATCGTATAGATAATAGAATATTTTTTAATATTTATAATAATGTCAAAAAATGATATTTAACAGCGATTTTTCAAGAATAACTGTTAAAATATTCAATGAGGGTACTTCTGGCTGACCAATTATAATCAAAATCTAATCAGCTCTTCATATATAAAGAAAAGGAATGCGGAAGAATTATAATTTTTAGAATTGTAGTGTTGGAGTTATTGTCTATGAAAAAATCGTCACACACATACAAACACACACACAACGTGCTTACTCGTTAAAAACTCACCATCGAATTTTTTGACCAAAGACAATACCTTCCTTACCTAAAGGTGACGAAAGGTAAAAATAAAAATATATTTATAAATCTCATATATAAAAATCTGATGTGGCCAGCACATAACCTCTCGCCGTATATTTTACCTGGCTGTATGCATAAAGCAAAGATTATTTTTATAAATACAAATAATATATTCATATAAATCTATGACGTATAAACTTCTTTATTATTCAATAATAGCATGTCTCAACATGAAGATATTTTACCATAAATTATGTTACAATAAATTACAAAGTAGAGTTTACCATATATAAATATTAGGCTGGTAACAGCAATTTTCAATTCGAACAACGTTGTTTACTTTCTCTTCATATTCTTCTAGTAAAAACATTAATTTTGGGCGGTCTAAAATGTATATATCTGGATTGTGCATCTATTCTTATATATCTTCTTTTACATTTTATTTTTTCATACTTGTTACATCTAAATAACCTTAATTCCCTTTAATAAAGTGACGGATAGATTGCACTCCGATTTTGTCAATATTTACAACTTACTTGAGAAGAATTTGATAGCTTTTTCGCAATTCAAAGTTACTCTAGTCTACAGTACTGGTGTACATTGTCCCATAATGTTTGAAACAAATTTAAGTCCTTCAACCTAGACTTGTCATCTCCATAATAGTCACAGATCAAGAACTAAGGGATTCTCCAAGTACATTTTTAATTCATTACTCATTATTTCTGACACTGACATTTATCTGTCAGTTACAAATAATTTAAATTATCAACTATTTTTCATGGCATTCTTTCGGCTGTCAAATTTATTACAACAGATTATTTTATATATTATACTTCTTTTATCTCTAAATCTATGGAATATATAATAAAATATTTAAATGTATCAGATAGAGAATTTAATTTTCTTTAATATTACCACGAAAAATTTTCAAAAAATAATATTTAGAAGATTTTTTTTCAAGAATCTTCTACTTCCGGTTGTCCAATTATTACCAAAACCTTTTCAGATCTTCCCATGAATGTCCGATTGGGAAATACGTTGTTAAACAAATTTTAAGTCTTATAGTTTTTGAGTAACCGTCCTTCCAACATCCCACACACACACACACATACACACACACATCCACACACACACACACACACACACACACAGACATCATCGTAAAAATGTTAAAATCGGATTGTAGGAACCTTAAAACGTGCTTATTCAATAAAATCTGGATATGCGATTTTTAGCATGAATGCAATACCTCTCTTAGCGAGAGGTAAAAAGCATTTTGCATAGATTAAATGATGGTATGGTATTGTACTTACCGGGTAATGGAAAATCTTCATACCCGATGTCTTCGTTTAAGAAAACACATTTACACACATTTTCTTATTTCACTTTAAATTTTAGCTTGTACATTCTCATTTAATACACAGAAATATATGTACGTCCATCCACTGCCAAATACCACTACAAACTGCTATTTAGCGTCTTTTAACTTGTTTCATTAGGAACAGAATAGCACTGATCACAGTGTAGAATGAAATTTATTGCAAGAAATTATTATAAATAACGCAAGATTTTAAATAATTATTTAATAATGGACATTTTTTACCACATTTTTACCTCTCGCTAAGAGAGGTATTGGTTTCATGCTAAAAATCGCATATCCAGATTTTATTGAATAAGCACGTTTTAAGGTCCCTACAAGCCAATTTTAACATTTGTGTGTGTATGTATGTAGGATGTTGGAAGGACGATTACTCAAAAACTATAAGACTTTAAATTTGTTTAACTACGTATTTCCCAATCGGACATTCATGGGAAGATCTGAAAAGGTTTTGGTAACAATTGGACAACCGGAAGTAGAAGATTCTTGAAAAAAAATCTTTTAAATATTATTTTTTGAAAATTTTATTTGGTAATATTAAAGAAAATTAAATTCTCTATCTGATACATTTAAATATTTTATTATATATTCTATAGATTTAGAGATAAAAGAAATATAATATATAAAATAATCTGATGTAATAAATTTTACAGCCGAAAGAATGCCATGGAAAATAGTTGCAAATTTAAATTGTATTTAATTGACAGATAAATGTCAGTGTCAGAAATTCGGAGACATTACTGAAGACTTTTTCTGGGAAGTACGTACATTATATTATTTCTTAATGTATTAATAGTTAAATATTTCGAAAAATTAGAAGAGTAGGTAAAACTTCTTCATAGAATGAATTTATATAAATATAAAAAATCTAAACGGAAAGAATAGATATGAGCGAGAATACAGCTCAAAGGAAGACGATATTTAAATGTTATAAATACAAGGTGAAAGTGACGATGGTCTCCACTCTGCAACGTAAAATACAGAAAAATTGTATCTCATCGAAATAATGAGTAATGAAAGAAAAATTTACTTGGAGAATCTCTTAATTCTTTATTTGTGACTATTATGGAGGTGACAAGTCTAGGTTGAAGGACTTAAATTTGTTTCAAACATTATGCAACAATGTACACCAGCACTGTAGACTAGAGTAACATTGAACTGCGAAAAGCTATCAAATTCTTCTCAGGTAAGTTGTAAATATTGACAAAATTACACATCGATATAAGAATATTCGGAGTGCATTCTATCCACCACTGTATTAAAGGGAATTAGTGTTATTTAGATACAACATGTATGAAAAAATAAAATGTAAAAGAATATATGTAAGAATAGATACACAATCTAGATCTATACATTTTAGACCGCCCAAAATTAATGTTTTTACTAGAAGAATATGAAGAGAAAGTAAACAAGAACGTTGTTCGAATTGAAAATCCCTGTTACCAGCCTAAAATTTATATATGGTAAACTACTTTGTAATTTATTGTACATATTCTTTGCTTTATGCATACAACCAGGCAAAATATACGGCGAGAGGTTATGTGCTGGCCACATCAGATTTTTTTATTATTAATTTTAGTCCTATAGTTTAAATTACAAAATTGGGTAGCGAAGATAAATGCCACTTTTTGGTGTGAAAGATTCTGAATTATATTTGGTCCAATCGGTGCAATAGGCTTATATCCGGCCCTGTGGATTGCAAAGAATTAACCTGGTCCAAAGAAGTTTATTTTGTAGACCAATACACCAATTACTTTTGGATGAGTTAAAGGTGTTGCAGTAACGATGGAAATGTATATTGATTTTAAAGGAATCTATGTTGCAAATATATCTGAATTTAACGGAGAAATCACTTGTTTCTGTTTTCTACTTTTAAAACATATCCTATTTATTTTCATCATGTATTTGTTATTCTATGGAATAATTACGTTTCTAGTGGTAGCCGCGAATAATATAAAAACGTTGTTTGAAAGTATGGCAATATATTACTGGTGATAGGTCATAAAGTAGTGTTTATGGCTCTGAAACGCTAGTATATCATCCTCGGGACTTCTGTTTTGCTCCAACGATTATCCATCACCGAATAATTAAAAGCTCGCAATAAAAAGTCCCAGGACTCGAGGATAATTACTCCCCATATGCGGTGCCGTAAAAATTCATTATCCTCCCAGCCGCCAAGGCTGAGTTACAGCCCTACTGATTTACACATATTAAAATATTAATTTATCAAAATAAAAAGTATGCAATGATTGTTGAATCGCTCGCAAAATTGATCGGTTAAGTGTTCATAAAAGCGTTTATGTTTATCAGTAACATTTTAATTGCCGAAACGACCATAAATTATACTTTATGGCCTCAGTAAGCCGACAATACAGAAAGAATCCATTTTTATACAAACAGGAAAGCAAAAATAAAGATACTATTCACTATTTACACTCAAAGCATTGTTGTCTAATTGTTATAAATCTCTGCAGTATTTTAAGCGTGCCGACAATGACATTTTTTTGCAAATTATATTTTAAAATTAGCCCTGAATTTTTGTTGAATATTAACATGGAAAACAATGTGATTCAAATGATCCTGACGACTTTTTGATTTCAGAAAACAAACTCTACACAAAGAAGTCGCATGGTGTCAAATCACAAGATTGTGCAGGTCAATTTATGTCCATATTTCAATGGGATCTTTCACTATTTTTGTTTTACTTTTTACCTTCCGCCAACCTACACAGATAGGTAAGGGAGGTAATGTTTTCGATCCAAAAATTTGATAGTGAGTTTTCAGTGAATAAGCACGAATTACGGTCCCCACAACACGTTTTTACTATTTTTACAATGATGTCTGTATGTCTGTGTGTTTGTGTGTGTTTGTGTGTGTGTGTGTGCATGTGACGATTTTTTCAACCACAATAACGTATCAAACTTCTAAAAATTTCTATTTTCCGTATTTAAACTTTCTACATTTATATAAAGAGTTGATTAGATTTTGGATACAATTGGAAAACCGGAAGTGTTACTTTACTTGAAGTTCATAACAGTTTTTAATGAAAAGCTATGTACAATAAAAAAATTAAAAAATGTCCAATCAAGGTCATCATTATCATGAACGATTTAACAAATTGGCATACATTTATTTCTTTCCTTTGCAAAGGCTATAAGCGTGTGCGATAAGGATGGATATAACACGCTTGTCTTTCAAAATTTCATCTTGTTTCGACTAAGTTAGGACTTTCCACTTTAAAATGATGCTCATTGTCGATAATACTTTCGCTGTAACGTAAGTTTATTTATTAATTCAAATACATTACCTTAATTCATTGACGTACAAATAACGTTATTTTCTATCAGTGTCATTAACATTGACACTGTCAGTAATCTAATCAGTATCTTATTTTTCACATATTTTGTTTTACATTTGCTAATAGACGTACCAGTTGATTTATTTTTGAATTTTGAATGCTTTTACTGTAAAATATATTTTTATAATAATAAAATAATAGTAGCATCTTATGTACCCTCATAAAAATTAAGCAAACGGCATTACTGAATTTGTTAGAATGGGCGGAGTAAAAATCTTAATTCATACAATTCGTAGATGAACTTGATCGGTATTATTTATTTATTAGTATTTAGAACTTTTATATCAATGAGAAAAACATAAAGATTTTGGATAAAATTGATAAACCGGAAGTGATACTTTACTTAAAGCTCCGAACAGATATTCGTGAAAAAATATGATATAACCCAAAACTTCTCAAATTTAGTATTTACAACTCGGATATGATCGAGAAACACATTTTAGAATTTGACTATATATGATAAACCGGAAGTGGTACTTAACTAGGAGCTCATAACAGATTTTCGACTAAAAAATTCGTTTGTTTAAAAAATTAACTTTTTTACAGTATTTTTTTTTTTAAAGATATCCGATCAAGGTTACCTGAATCATGAACGAATTAACAAATTGGCATACATTTATCTCTCTCCTTTGCAAAGGCTATAAGCGTGTGCGATAAGGATGGATATAACAAGCTTGTCTTTCTAAAATTCATATTGTTTCGACTAATTTAGGACATTCTATTTTAAAACGATGCTCGTTGTTGACAATACTTTCGCTATAACGTAAGTTTATTTATTAATTCAGATACATTACCTTGATTCATAGCCGTACGAATAACGATATTTTCTGTGAATTGTATCAGTTTCCTACACAAATTTGGTTTTACATTTGCTAATAAACTTACCAGGTGACTTATTTTTGATTTTTGAATGCTTTTATTGTAACGTATATTTTTATAATAATAAAATTATAGTAGTATCTTATGTACCCTCATGAAAACTAAGCAAACGACACTACTGAATTTGTCAGAATGGGCGGAGCAAAAATCTGAATTCATACAATTCGTAGATAACCTTGATCGGACATCTTTCAAAAATTTTACTGTACATTTTGATAGTCCTTAACATGTAGGTTTAAAGTCTTGTTTCTGTGATATATGGGATGATCTAAAAATGATGATATTATTTGGAATTTCAAAGGAAGAAAAGATGAACAGTTGCAGAAATATATTGTTTTGTAACTTTCATTAAAAATTATATGAGGGAAACAGTTTGAGCATAGTGACTTATATAAAATAGTTTATATACCCACACTTCAATCTTTATATTTTTATATAATCCATATGTTCTTTCCAAGGTTAGATAATTTACATGAACAATTACAAATTATAATCCTCTTCTGACTATTCTCCGTCTGTGATTACTACCGGAAGCTACTGTGTCTTGTCTTTGAAAGCGACCCCGTGATTTCTGCTGCTTCAGGCAAATCCGGGCCTTTGATTCCGGACTCGGCTCCGGAGTTTCCCCTCCCACATGCCCTGATTGCTATGGCAACCGGCCGACACGGGTAAACAACTTCACAAGCAGCAGAAAAGAAAAAGTTGCAGTTGAGAGGAAAATTCAAACTTGGAGGTGATTTTTCTTATGGAAATTTTCTGGAGGAAATATTAGTTTATATTTACATCTAGTTATGGAAAGTGGATGTTTGTATTGTAATGGAAATATGTGGGATATAGTACAACAATTTTTCGCCTTTTATTTTGACCAACAGAACCGCTTTTTGCTATTTAAAGAACCCTAAACTATTACGAAAGATAATATGTATATTTTTACGTGTTCACAAATCTGACGTGAGGAGAACACCTCAAGGATTACGAGCTCTGTCTCATAATAGTAATAGTGAATATAGAATTCAACTATTCTGCCATTTACGAGTAAATATTGGGTTATATCGCCTTTGTTAGTATAGTTTGTTTCAAGATATTTGCAAACATACCTGCTTCTTAAATGGGCTTGATGGGTAAAATGACAGGGTTGTAATAAATTATTTGAAATCCAGCATACGAAATATTTGTGTAGATTTAATGTTACACTTGAATTTTAAGAAATGCAGAACAAAGAATATAGAATAAAAAGTTATCAACACATAAATAGAATTTGAACAAAATTATAATTCAACAGCATGTAGTGTAGTACTACAATTGTTAATATTAACAAAAAAATCTGATGTGGCCAGCACATAACCTCTCGCCGTATATTTTACCTGGCTGTATGCATAAAGCAAAGAATATTTTTATAAATACAAATAATATATTCATATAAATCTATGACGTATAAACTTCTTTATTATTCAATAATAGCATGTCTCAAGATATTTTACCATAAATTATGTTACAATAAATTACAAAGTAGAGTTTACCATATATAAATATTAGGCTGGTAACTGCAATTTTCAATTCGAACAACGTTGTTTACTTTCTCTTCATATTCTTCTAGTAAAAACATTAATTTTGGGCGGTCTAAAATGTATATATGGATTGTGCATCTATTCTTACATATCTTCTTTTACATTTTATTTTTTCATACATGTTATATCTAAATAACACTAATTCCCTTTAATAAAGTGACGGATAGATTGCACTCCGATTATTCTTATATCGATGTGTAATTTTGTCAATATTTACAACTTACTTGAGAAGAATTTGATAGCTTTTTCGCAATTCAAAGTTACTCTAGTCTACAGTACTGGTGTACATTGTCCCATAATGTTTGAAACAAATTTAAGTCCTTCAACCTAGACTTGTCATCTCCATAATAGTCACAGATCAAGAACTAAGGGATTCTCCAAGTACATTTTTAATTCATTACTCATTATTTCTGACACTGACATTTATCTGTCAGTTACAAATAATTTAAATTATCAACTATTTTTCATGGCATTCTTTCGGCTGTCAAATTTATTACAACAGATTATTTTATATATTATACTTCTTTTATCTCTAAATCTATGGAATATATAATAAAATATTTAAATGTATCAGATAGAGAATTTAATTTTCTTTAATATTACCACGAAAAATTTTCAAAAAATAATATTTAGAAGATTTTTTTTCAAGAATCTTCTACTTCCGGTTGTCCAATTATTACCAAAACCTTTTCAGATCTTCCCATGAATGTCCGATTGGGAAATACGTTGTTAAACAAATTTTAAGTCTTATAGTTTTTGAGTAACCGTCCTTCCAACATCCCACACACACACATCCACACACACACACACACACACACACACAGACATCATCGTAAAAATGTTAAAATCGGATTGTAGGGACCTTAAAACGTGCTTATTCAATAAAATCTGGATATGCGATTTTTAGCATGAATGCAATACCTCTCTTAGCGAGAGGTAAAAATATAAATATTACATATGTACATAAATTATTATTCCACAAATATGCTTTCGTCACTATTACTATCGTTACTTACATCACTATCAGTATTATCACTATTATTTACATTTATTATAAAATCATTTACAACAGCATGTAAAATAATTCGCCTTACAGTGGCATAATTCACATTCGTTAATTCTGGCATTTTTTTAATAATAGTATAATAACTCACTACTTTTTAAAGAGTTGTATACATTTAAAATAATTTGTTTACAACAGATCTAATTTTATTAGGCATTGTATTCACAGTTTTTGTAAGTTTAAAGTCTATTTTAAAGTAGTCCAAAGAATTTTGTAGCAATTTCTCACCATTTGTGTAGGTTTTATAATTTTTTGAAAATTTTAGCCGAACTATATATTATGTGTCTGGACCTGGCTTCGTACTTTTGTGCAATTTAATAACATAGAAAATAAGGAAATTTATAAAAATTGCGACTCAAACAAGTGGTACACCGGTTTGTGTAGTTTATACACGGTTAAATACACAAACTGAACTATTTATTATGTGTATTATATTCTGCAAACATACATTGTTGAATATAAAAGCAGCAAATGAATAAAATGAAGGGTAGATGATCTCGATAAGTACCCTAATCTAACCACGTGTGTTATTGAATTCAACCTGTACACTATAGTTCATTTAAATTCACCCTGATATTATTCTATCATAGATAAGTAAATGTTTTGAAAGGATCTATTACGCAGGTGAATTAATATTATTATTGTTATCAATATTATCATATATAAAATCAGAAATTTGTCTTTGTAAATAATTTGTATTTATAGTTACTGAAACAGTCAATGCATATTTAGATTTGTAGAAAATGAATAGGTTTGTTTGTAGCTGGATGTCGAAACCGATCTTTGTTTTATAATTTTATAAATAAAATTCAATAAAAGATTAGTACAAACCAAGGTTATATTTTTAGAATGTTGCTTGTTGTTTCAAATAAAAGTAAATTTGTTTTATTTTGTCTGGAAAATATTTTTATAGAAATACGAGATTAGAAAACTAGATTGAGCGGGAATTTCAAACAATTTTTGGATATAAAATAAGTAATTATATAGGGAAATGGAATGGATAATTTTAAGTTTCTGTGACTTTGAGTTTGGTAAAATGTACAGTGTAGAATACAGTACATTCCAAATATATCATTATTATAAATTATTTGTTTTATAATATAAATATTTGATTCGGTAATAAGATAGGTTTATAAAGAAATAGCACTTAAAAAAATATGTTTACATAGATTTTACCTTCCGTCACCTTTAGGTAAGGAAGGTATTGTCTTTACTCAAAAAATCCAATGATGAGTTTTTAGTGAATAAGCATGTTTTAGGGTCCCTTTAATACGATTATACCATTTTTACGATGATGTCTGTATGTATATATATATATATATATATATATATATATATATATATATATATATATATATGTGTGTGTGTGTGTGTGTGTGTGTGTCTGTGTGTGTGTGACGAAAGTTTCGGATCGCATAACTTCAATACCACGATTCCAAAAATTATATTTTTTTCGTATTCCTCAGGTTTACATCCAGAAGAACAACTGGTTAGATTTTGGTGAACCGGAAGTAGCCTCATTTGAAGATTTAACAGTTAAATTTGATTTATTGACATTTAACGTTATTATAACTTAAAGAATATATTATTCTCCATACGATTTGATTGCATTTTATACTTCATATTCAATAGATGTAGAGTTAAAGAATTTTAAAGAAATTAAATTTTATAAATCAGCCAGCTATGCTAAACATGGAAACAACTAATACGAGTATATTCATATTGACAGATGTCAGTATAAATAAAAAATAAATTAATGTGGCAGAGATAAGGATGTTGAATTAGATGTTGAGGAAGACACGGAAAGATACGGTAAGGAAATAACTCTAGTGTTACAAGTTTCTAGAAAGATACAAGCGAGATGATTACATTGGTTTGAAAATGTCATGAGGAGAAATGAAGAATATATTGGATGAAGAATGAATAGCTTAGTAATAGAAAGTTGAAGAAACAGAGGAAGACCAAATATAATATGGAAGGACTGTATTGCGGAAGACTTGAGAGAAAAGGAACTGAATGAGAACGACACGTAAAACAGAAATGAGTGGAAGAAGAAAATAAAAAATAGCGACCCCTAACGAATGGGGAAAGCTAAAGAAGAAGAAGATGTCAGTGTCAAGTACAATTTGCATAGTTTGTTTATGAAATAATTATACTGGAAATTTAGAACCCTTTTGCAAGAAAATTTATGTATGGAATTTATACATAATACACAGGATTGACGGCAGGTATTGTGCTGGCCACGTCAGATTTTTTTAATTTATACATTTTTGCAATTACAAATATATTACATTTATCACAAGAATAATAGTTTTGTTTTATGATATACACATACAGAGTCTTGAAACTTTCAAATTGGTTTAATTCAAGAACAACATTTTGTCTTCATAAATATGATATGGGATTTGAACCCAAAACTTTTTATTACTTACCACTATATATTACATATTTGTTTAATATTTCTGATATAATAAATGTGGGAAGCCATCATCACAGACATTTACATATCATATCTAGCATTTATTTCCATACGCTTACACATATTTGTCCAGTAAAATTTGAATAACTATTACATCTCTTGTGATGTAGTGGAGATTGAAATTCCTAGTGAGTGTGGTAGGCGCCTCTTATACCTGAGCGCATACCATGTGTTTATTCTATAGTTATTAACATTTATACGAACCTAGGACGGTTTTATAGCGGCCCGAACATAACTCACCCGTTAACGCGACGTAAATGCTGATCTCTTTTATTAAAACAGTCAAAGAACTAATATTTGTATCTTCCTGTTTGTTTTAGGAACCCAATTTATAAAACGTATGCATTTTTATTGGCTCATTAACAAAGATACCTTTAAGAGAAATATAATAGACAAGGAACAAGAATATTTTTTTGATTTAAATGTTAATATTTTGCCTGCTTGGAATAATTTTATACTGTTGATATAGATACTTTTAAAGTAGAGGACTTAATATTTCTTTTACTTTGAAGGTTAAGACAGTATGTTAAGGATGTAAATAGTTATTTAACCCTTCAGTACACGAACCCGATCTCAGAGACCAACCATAGTTAAAATTTCTATTGGGCTTGGGAAACTTTCGTCACACACACACAGACACACACACACGCACGCACACACACACACACACACACACACACACACACACACACACACACATACATACATAAATTCATACATCATCGTAAAAATAGTAAAATCGTATTATATGGACCCTAAAACGTACTTATTCACTAAAAATTCATCATTGAATTTTTTGACCAAAGATAATACCTTCAAAGGTGACGGAAGGTAAAATTCTGTTGTGGTCAGCACAATACCTCTCGCCACTTCCGTTTTTGGTTACATAAGTTTAGGGTGCGAGCAGTCATGTGTCCTTGTTGGCCTTGACAAGCAGATGTGGGGGACCGTTTCAGAATGATAATTAGTAATTATGTACATAGATGTCAAATGTCAGAATTTTTCATTCAAAATTTCAAGATTTTCTAAATTCACGTAATTAATTTGTTACCAGGAGTGTGGAATTTACTTGTCGAGGAAAATAAACCACATGGAATTGAAAAATCACTAAATTTAGAATGAGAAATTATGATATTTTACATCTATATACATAATTACTAACTATCATTCTGACATGAGCCCCCATATCTGCTTGTCAAGGCCAACAAAGTCACATGACTGCTCGTGCCCTACTGTATTCTACACAAAAAATTCTACTTATATCTATTCCTTATATTTAGATTGTTTAATTTTTAATTCATTTTATAAAGAAATTTTGTCCTCTTCTAATTTTTCGAAATGTTTCCAATTAATTGTCAGGATTGACAGTATTTTTGAAGGATATATGTAATTTTAAATATTTAACTATTAATACAATAAGTAATAAAATGTATGCCCTTCCCAGAAAAAATCTTCAGCAATGTCTCCGTATTTCTGACACTGACATTTATCTGTCAGTTACAAACATTTTAAATTTTCAACTATTTTCCATGGCATTCTTTCGGCTGTAAAATTTATTACAACCGATTATTTTATATATTATATTTCTTTTATCTCTAAATCTATAGAATATATAATAAAATATTTAAATGTATCATATAGAGAATTTAATATTACCAAGAAAAATTTTCAAAAAATATTATTTAGTAGAATTGTTGATGTAGAGTGTAGGTATACAAGAAATGTTAAATACAATACTTATGTAGCCAAAAACGGAAATGGCGAGAGGTGTTGTGATGGCCACAACAGATTTTTTTTTGGTGGAAATGCTGAGCGAAATAGGTTTTTGTTGTACTCGTTTTAAATTTAAGACATCTTCAGTGCCCAATTGTACGAATTATACATAATTTAGGTGAAACTGCAGAATTGAATTCTATTTATTTTTACACCAATCAACCGAAAAAATAGTCAAAAATCTGTTGTGGCCAGCACAATACCTTCCGTCAATCCTGTGTATAATGTATAAATTCCATACATCATTTTCCTTGCAAAAGATTCTAAATTTCCAGTAAAATTATTTCATGAAAAACTATTCAAATTGCACTTGACACTGACATCTTCTTCTTCTTTAGCTTTTCCCATTCGTTAGGGGTCGCTATTTTTGCGTGTCGTTATCATTCAGTTCCTTTTCTCTTCCGCATTCCGCAATACAGTCCTTCCATCTTATCTATGGTCTTCCTCTGTTTCTTCAACGTCCTATTACTAAACTATTCATTCTTGTTCCAATATAATTCTTCATTTCTCCTCATGACATGTTCAAACCAATGTAATCATCTTTCTTGTATCTTTCTAGAAACTTGTAATACTAGAGTTATTTTCTTACCGTATCTTTCCGTGTTTTCCCCAACATCTACTTCAACATTCTCATCTCTGCCACATTAATTTACTTTTTATTGATACTGACATCTGTCAATTTGAATTATATGAATATATTAATAGTTTCCATGTTTAGCATAGCTGGCTGAAGTATAAAATTTAATTTCTTTAAAATTCTTTAACTCTGTCTATTGAATATGAAGTATAAAATGTAATCAAATCGTATAGTGAATAATATATTCTTTAAGTTATAATAACGTTAAATGTCAATAAATCAAATTTAACTGTTAAATCTTCAAATGAAGGTACTTCCGGTTCACCAATTATAACCAAAATCTAATCACTTGTTCTTCTGGATGTAAACTTGAGGAATACGAAAAAAATATAATTTTTGAAATCGTGGAATTATGGGATCCGGAACTTTTGTCACACACACACACAGACACACAGGCACACACACAAAAATACATACATACAGACATCATCGTAAAAAGCGTAAAATCGTATTATAGGGACCCTAAAACATGCTTATTCAGTAAAAACTCATCATTGAATTTTTTGACCAAAGACAATACCTTCCTTACCTAAAAGGTGACGGAAGGTAAAAATGACTACATTGTATATAAGTTGTAAATTTGTCGATCTATCTCTTCGATCTTATTTGTTTCATTCTTGATTTAAATCTGTTGCTCAAGTCTTATCAATTAAAGCGCATTTTTGTTGCGTTGCGCCCTCATAAACATCCAAGTTGTACCGCCTGGAGTGTATCAGTGTTACCAACTACAGTAGCAAAAAACCCCAGCGTCCAGTGTACCCAATTACAAGCGGTCTAATAATCAATAACTCAGGAATAAAATACATCAATAAACACATAACCGGGAGCTACCACGAGTTGCGGTGCGGTCATATTCGCATCGAGACGGCGGTGCCGGTGAAACAAAAGAGCAACGAGACAAATTAGAGCTCAACATTAACACAAACAACCGAAGGGGGATCAGCCAGATATATAAACCTACCACGTGGAGGCAAACGGCCAAGAAAGTACTGAAAACTTTAGAAACTATAGTTTTCCGGACAATTTTTGCACATGAAAGTGATCTTTATTGGGCTATGATTCATTTTTAAATAAAGTTTTAAAAAATGTAACTTACATTTTAATTCTCTGATGCTCCGTTTCGATTATTCTCGTACAAGATCTGTAACAAAAAATTAAATTTGTACACTTATTGAATTTAATCTAGTTTACACATTAAAAATTTCTCTAGTTAAATAATAGTATATTATGTAACAAGTTTTATAAACGTCGTTTAAATCATGAGTTGGTTTAACACTAGTGGAGCAAGTATACAGTGTGTAACACCAAAACAAACCACCGCCATTATGTTTATCATTATTGTAGTTACAAAAAATAACTATAGAATAAAGTTGTAAGAGACCAAGGGGGACAGCTCATTAGAAAAGAAAATATATTTTTTTAAACCAGTGGTTCTCAAGTTACAACACAAAATTTTATTTTTACCTCTCGCTAAGAGAGGTATTGCATTCATGCTAAAAATCGCATATCCAGATTTTATTGAATAAGCACGTTTTAAGGTCCCTACAATCCGATTTTAACATTTTTACGATGATGTCTGTGTGTGTGTGTGTGTGTGTGGATGTGTGTGTGTGGGATGTTGGAAGGACGGTTACTCAAAAACTATAAGACTTAAAATTTGTTTAACAACGTATTTCCCAATCGGACATTCATGGGAAGATCTGAAAAGGTTTTGGTAATAATTGGACAACCGGAAGTAGAAGATTCTTGAAAAAAAATCTTCTAAATATTATTTTTTGAAAATTTTTCGTGGTAATATTAAAGAAAATTAAATTCTCTATCTGATACATTTAAATATTTTATTATATATTCCATAGATTTAGAGATAAAAGAAGTATAATATATAAAATAATCTGTTGTAATAAATTTGACAGCCGAAAGAATGCCATGAAAAATAGTTGATAATTTAAATTATTTGTAACTGACAGATAAATGTCAGTGTCAGAAATAATGAGTAATGAATTAAAAATGTACTTGGAGAATCCCTTAGTTCTTGATCTGTGACTATTATGGAGATGACAAGTCTAGGTTGAAGGACTTAAATTTGTTTCAAACATTATGGGACAATGTACACCAGTACTGTAGACTAGAGTAACTTTGAATTGCGAAAAAGCTATCAAATTCTTCTCAAGTAAGTTGTAAATATTGACAAAATCGGAGTGCAATCTATCCGTCACTTTATTAAAGGGAATTAAGGTTATTTAGATGTAACAAGTATGAAAAAATAAAATGTAAAAGAAGATATATAAGAATAGATGCACAATCCAGATATATACATTTTAGACCGCCCAAAATTAATGTTTTTACTAGAAGAATATGAAGAGAAAGTAAACAAAGTTGTTCGAATTGAAAATTGCTGTTACCAGCCTAATATTTATATATGGTAAACTCTACTTTGTAATTTATTGTAACATAATTTATGGTAAAATATCTTCATGTTGAGACATGCTATTATTGAATAATAAAGAAGTTTATACGTCATAGATTTATATGAATATATTATTTGTATTTATAAAAATAATCTTTGCTTTATGCATACAGCCAGGTAAAATATACGGCGAGAGGTTATGTGCTGGCCACATCAGATTTTTTTAAATGGGATCATATATATATATATGTATATATATATATATATATATATATATATATATATATATATATATATATATATATATATATATTAGACTCATTCAATAGAGTATATTTTTTCTGAATTCAACAATGTCATTATTTCATATCCTTGTGTGTGTGTGTGTGTGTGTGTGTGTGTGTGTGTGTGTGCGTGTGTGTGTGTGTGTGTGTTAGGTTGTTGGAGGTACGATTTCTCAAATTCTATAAGACTAAAGACCTGTGTAACTACGGACTCCTCAATCTAACAGTAATGGGAAAAGTTGAATAGATTCTGGTAACAATTGGACAACCGGAAGTAGTACTATTTTAACAAAAATCTTCTAAATATTATTTTTTGAAAATTTATGTTATTACAAATATTAAAAACCAAAATTCTCTATCCGACACATTTAAAATTTTTATTATACCTTCTATAGATTTAAAGATATAGATATATAATCTATTAAATAATCTGTGGTAATAAATCCCACAGCCTGCTCACAGCCCAAACATCTTCATGGTAACTACTTGACAAATTAAAATGTCTGTAATTGACAGATAAATGTCACTAATATCAGTGTCAAAAATTCAGAGATAGAACTGAAAGCTTTTTTCTGGGAACCATATTTAATATTTCTTATTGTATTATTAATAATATATTTAAAATAATAGGTATATTACATGAACCCTTCAGAAATAACGCCAATCCCGCGTTAATGAATTGGAAAAACCTGAAAACATTTAGAAGAAATGGAGAAAACTTGCTCATAGAATGAATTTAAAATTATAGAAAATACGTAAATAAAAAGATTAGGTGTAATTAGATTTTTTTGTGTGTACAAGAAATGTTAAATACAATACTTTTATATACCACAATAAAAAGGGTGCGAGAGATATTGTGATAGCCACAACAAATTTTTTATACTATTATTTCTGATGGAGAGTCAACAATGCAATTTGCAATAAATATATTTTCCGTCGACCGTTTATTAATAGGCTATCTTAATGTATAGAAAATCATCCATTAATAACCCCTATTAATGCATGATTTTTTATTAATAAACGATTTATTGGGTGCGTTCACCACATGGAACACAGCATGTATTGCTAACGCTAAGTTGTAGCAAAAAGGTAGACAGAATTAAAAGTCATGCTTTTGACACTTACTAGCTAGGTATATTCACGTAGCATACCTTTAAAATGAATTTGAAAGAATAAAATTCCTCAAATAACATAAAAAACCGCTTGCGTTGTCTAGCATTAAGTACACTGAACGCACTCACTGAAAACAATTGATGACAAAACTTATTGATTTTCTGACGTAAAATTTGACGTTCGGTCAACCATTACTAACCTAAAAAAAATTGTCATGGAATAAAATTAGATTTTCCATTTAAGTAGGATACGGTCAACGAAAAAATATTGTACCTAAACGTGTGTTAATTGGCCATTAATGATCTCAACAATTAACGCGTTCGCTACGCTCACGCGTTAAAATGTCTCGATCATTAATCGCCCTCATTAACACAATTGATAGTTAAATAACTATTAATAAATAACTCAAAAGACGACGTATAACCCATTGCTATTGCTAGATAGGTTCTAAATTTGCTCTTATTCGCAGATTTTGGATATGACAATACCGTTAAAAGCGCTTACCGGGCGTACCTGATGGGCTCTCCAATTTGTTGTGAAGATAGCACAACACGAAATGCTTTCGTTAAAATTAAAACCAAGCAGACTTCCTTTAGTTCTAAGCTATGTTTAACAATTTAGCAACAATATTTAGGTTGTTGTTTCTACTTTCCTGGTCGACTCTAGTGAATGACAGGTCGAGTAATCCATCGTAATGAAAGGAGCGGGCCTATAAAGAAACGGTGACCACCTAGACGACTGGTGGTAGCTGTGTATAGCCTGGAGGTACAGCCAATGAACATAACTCAACGCGGTTATTAAATAACGCCGCCGTCTGACATGTATACTCGACCAAGCGGCGTCCACTACACCCCCAAGCTACAAACCTACCAGATAAACTACAACGGTAATAAAATAATATACAAAAAGAAGGGTTCATATTCATACACAGAAAATATATATGTATGCATACACGTATAGTGAAAATTAATAGGCAGAAGACGCACGTCATCAACCTGAATAAAATCTTATAAAATGAAATATAACTTGTAGAAATTATTAGTTGTTATTTATTTAAAAAAATATAAATTCCATATATAAATTTTCTTGCAAAAGATTCTAAATTTCCAGTAAAATTATTTCATAAACAAACTATCCAAATTGCACTTGACACTGACATCTTCTTCTTCTTTAGCTTTTCCCATTCGTTATAGGTCGCTATTTTTTTATTTTGTTCTTCCACTCATTTCTGTTTTGCGTGTCGTTCTCATTCAGTTCCTTTTCTCTCAAATCTTCCGCAATACAGTCCTTCCATCTTATCTTTAGTCTTCCTCTGTTTCTTCAACCTTCTTTACTAAGCTATTCATTCTTCTTCCAATATATTCTTCATTTCTCTCCATGACATTTTCAAACCAATGTAATCATCTCTCTTGTATCTTTCTAGAAACTTGTAACACTAGAGTTATTTCCTTACCGTATCTTTCCGTGTCTTCCCCAACATCTACTTTAACATCCTCATCTTTCCATATTCATTTACTTTTTATTTATACTGATATCTGTCAATTTGAATTATCTGAATATATTAACAATTTTTATGGTAAGCATAGCTGGCTGATTTATAAAATTTAATTTCTTTATAATTCTTTAACTCTATATCTATTGAATATGAAGTATAAAATGTAATCAAATCATATAGAGAATAATATATTCTTTAAGTTATAATAACGTTAAATGTCAATAAATCAAATTTAACTGTTAAATCTTCAAATGAGGCTACTTCCGGTTCACCAATTATAACCAAAATCTGATCAGTTGTTCATCTGAATGTAAACTTGAGGAATATAATTTTTGGAATCGTGGTATTGAAGTTATGCGATCTGAAAGTTTCGTCACACACACCAAATTCAATTATCTGCCATTATCTAGTAACCTATGAGAGTTTTTCGCAAACTAAAGCACATCTAAGATAACCCGCTAATGGCGCATCACACGTCCCATTTAATCGAAGTCGTATCTTTTATAATTTCCCATATCCCAGTGGTGGTCTGCGAAATCCGGACATCTGCATAATATAGCATTATAAAACAAAATTGAACGTTAGATGTTTTGATCGAAACAGACACATATAGGGATCTAGTGACTTTCCAGTACCTGTCAGATCAAACGAACACTAAACTAGACACGGCGGGAAACCGTAAACGGAATATTGTGATAAAAATGACAAAATTGACAGTTTTTATGAGGTGCGCCCCATAGATACAAATAAATCTTCTACCAAAATCTGCAAGTGAAAACAGAATGACATACCCAAATGTTTATTTATAAATAAGTTATTCCGTACGATGTTCTTTGAACAATAAAAATATTTTCCATTATTTTAAATGAAGTAACTTGACTCAAAACGTCGTATTGTCGAACTCTTCTCTCTCCCTGATTCGTTTTGGAACAATCCACGTATTTATGGGTTTATAAATACAAGCTTACTGCCATCATACACATACTTGTACATCTTGCACATGGGCGGAGACAACAGAAGACAACATTCATGACTTCAACTATCGTGCATGACATATGAGATTCGTATACATAATCCTAACAAAAGGATATATTTTCATATTGTCAAACTAAATGCCAGGAAGAATGCCATTTTAAAATGAAAAAAAATAGGTATTGAAAGTTTTAGCATATTTTGGGTGTGGCAATAAAAATTATTAAAGATATCTTACCGGTAAGAGTACAGGACCGAAAAAAAAATACTTTCGATTTATTACCGTCCGTTACCTTTAGATAACGAAGGTATTGTCTTTGGTTAAAAAATTCGGTGGTGAATTTTCAATGAATAAGCACGTTTTAGGGCCCCTACAATATGATTTTACTATTTTTACGATGATGTCTGTATGTGTGTGTGGGTGGGCGCGCGCGTGTGTGTGTGTGACTATAATTTCGGCCGCGATATCCCCAATACAAGAATTCCAAAAATTACAATTTTTACGTATTCCTCTTCCTTACATCCATATGCAAACTTGATTAGATATTGGTTATAATTGGTTAACCAGAAGTACCCTCATTTGAAGATTTTAACAGTGTTTCTTGAAAAAAAACGCTGTTAAATATTATTTTTTGACAGTTAATGTTATTATAAATATTAATATTCTATTATCTATACGAATTGATTTTATTTTATATTTCATATTCAATGAATAGAGAGTTAAAGAATTATAAAGAAATTAAATTTAATAAATCAGCCAGCTATGCTATAACCATGGAAATATAACCATGGAAACAGCTACTATATTAAAAAAAATCTAACTGACAGATGTCAGTGTCAACGAAAAGAAAATTAATGTGGCAGAGACGAGGATGTTGAGATGGATGTTGGGGAAGACACGAAAAGATACGGTAAGCAATGAAAGAATAAGGGAAATAACTCGAGTTACGATTACATTGGTTTAAACATGTCATGAGGAGATATGAAGAATATATTGGAAGAATGAACAGCTTAGTAATAGAAGATTGATGAAACGAAGGAAGATCAAAGATAAGATGGAAGGACCATATTGCGGAAGACTTGAGGCATTCAGTTAAATGAGGGCGACACACGCAAAACAGAAATGAGTGAAAGAAGAAAATAAAACATAATGACCCGTAACGAATAGGAAAAGTTAAAGAAGAAGATGTTAGTGTCAAGTGTAATTTGCATAGTTTGTTTATGAAATAATTTTACTGAATATATAGGATCTCTTGCAAGAAAATTTGTACATAATACACAGAATTGACGGAAGGTAATGTGCTGTCCACATCAGATTTTTTTATTTGTATTGTATATTACATTCATTTATTAAAATATATGAATAATTGTGGCTATAATGGGTTACTCTACTCTACAACCTTTTACCTTCCGTTATCTTTAGCTAAGGAAGGTATTGTCTTTGGTCAAAAAATCGATGGTGAGTTTTTAATGAATAAGCACGTTTCGGGGTTCCTAGAGTACGAATTTACTATTTTTACGATGATGTCTGTATGTGTATGCGCAGGTGTGTGTGACGATCGTTTCGGCCGCGATAACTCCAATACTAAAATTTCAAAAATTACAATGTGGTATTCCTCATTCTTACATGTAAATGAAAATTTGATTAGATTTTGGTTGAAATTAAACAACCAGAAGTACCTTAATTTGAAGCTTATTTTAACTGTTTTTCTTAAAAACACAGTTAAATGTCATTTTAACAATATTACTAATTGACAGATGTTGTGTCAAGTACAATTTACATAATATGTATCAAAATACAATAAACTTTCTGTGTGTAATTTATATAAAATACATAGAAATGACGGAAGGTATTGTGCTGGCCACAACAGATTTTTTTGAAATATAGCTGAAGTGATGTAAATAATTAATAAACATATTATAATCTTAAGGGGCTTCTTTCTCAAAAAGTAAATTAATTTCTGGCATTATTAGCTCATATAGGGTGAATAATTGGCAAGACAGGTGTTTAGGGCAACCTTTGATGAAAAAGTTTTATTTAGCGGAAGTCGGTTTAAATTTCAGTTTTTCCCTGCTGCTCCGGACTTTATTTACGATCCTCATTTGTTAAGTGCAGATCTGGACTTCACCTGTTCGTAAAAAATGTACTTTGCAGTCTGCCAGAAATTATATAGGCTTCTTAAGTACTACTTTTAAATTATGGATGTAGGAGGAGGTATAGGATCATGCTAAAAATCGCATATCGAGATTTTAATAAATGACCATGTTTCAAGGTCCATAGAATCTGATTTTAACATTTTCACAAGATGTGTGTGTGTGTATGTGTGTGAGTGTTGATCTTCTGGACACTCTAACTCAAGTACTATCATTTGCAAAATTTTGAAACCATGTATTTCGACCTTATTCTAATATGGAGAGGAGCCATTAGATTTTGGTATAATCGGATAGCTCACAGTAGTTTTTTTTTTTCAAAAATACCTTTAAATGTCATTTTTTCGCGATTAGGTTATTATGTACATAAATTAAAGATTATTGAATTTTTTACAGGCATGTAATCATACGCAATATAACTAGTGATATGATTATCATCGATGATATTTTTGAGTGAAACCGAGTTGCAGATTTCACGAGTCCGAAGGGCGAATGAAATGTGCTGTTTCGGTTTCACGAGCAATATCTTCGATTATTAATCATATCACGAGCTTATATTTAATGAGAGAATATAATGAATTTTTGTAACACATTGTGTGTGTTGCTAACCTAACGTTTGATATACATATTCATATTGTATTAAAACATGGGACTTACGAGTTATATTTAATATATCGGAGTTTGAATTATTGTTATTACTTATTTTTATACTCAAAATTAACTGTCAATGTCGTAAATAAAGAAAACAAATCCCTTAGGAACGACTGAATGATAATAACATGTCACGTGGCTATTGAATTATATTATCAAATTTATAAATCCCGGAGTCTATGTTTTAAAGATAAACACAATTTCTTAGTTACACAGTTTATATTTCAAATGTATGTAATATAACTGACAAATAAATGTCGCTGTCAAAAAATAATCATTTCAAATTAATAATAGTAACGTTTTAAAAAGAAAATTGTAAATAGAACAGTAGATATATGGAAAGGAACTTAATATACGTAGTTTCCAGCAGGGTATGTATTTATATATAAAAAAATCTGTTGTGGTCAGCACAATACCTTCCGTCATTCTCGTGTATAATGTATAAATTCCATAATTTTTCTTACAAAAGATTCTAAATTTCCAGTAAAATTATTTCATAAACAAACTATTCAAATTTCACTTGACACTGGCATCTTCTTCTTCTTTAGCTTTTCCCATTCGTTAGGGGTCGCTATTTTTGCATGTCGTTCTCATTCAGTTCCTTTTCTCTCAAATCTTCCGCAATACAGTCCTTCCATCTTATCTTTTGTCTTCCTCTGTTTCTTTAACGTCCTATTACTAAACTATTCATTCTTGTTCCAATATAATTCTTCATTTCTCCTCATGACATGTTCAAACCAATGTAATCGTCTTTCTTGTATCTTTCTAAAAACTTGTAACACTAGAGTTATTTTCCTACCGTATCTTTCCGTGTATTCCCCAATATCTACTTCAACATCCTCATATCTGCCACATTAATTTACTTTTTATTGATACTGACATCTGTCAATTTGAATTATATGAATATATTACTAGTTCCCAAGTTTGGCATAGCTGGCTGAATTATAAAATTTACTTTCTTTAAAATTCTTTAATTCTGTAACCATTGAATATGAAGTATAAATTGTAATCAAATCGTATAGAGAATAATATATTCTTTAAGTTATAATAACGTTAAATATCAATAAATCAAATTTAAGTGTTAAATCTTCAAATGAGACTACTTCCGGTTGACCAATTATAACCAAAATCGTGGTATTGAAGTTATGGAATCCGGAACTTTTGTCACACACACACACACAGACACACAGCCACACAGACACACAGACACACATACATACAGACATCATCATAAAAATGGTAAAATCGTATTATATGGACCCTAAAATGTGCTTATTCAGTAAAAACTCAATCATTGAATTTTTTGACCAAAGACAATACCTTCCTTACTTAAAGGTGACGGAAGGTAAAAAATATATCATCACGGCATATTACCCATTGCTGGGTGTACTAATCTGCTTTGTACACAGATTTTTGTATCGTGTGGACGTTTACTACTAAGCGTCGCCTCGCGGGCTATCATTTCAGGCGTGGTAAGTGCAACACAGGAGTCAATTTTGTGCCATTTAAAATTCGAATATTTGTTGTAGGTCGGGATCGAATCGGGTTCCCCAAATTCGCAAACAGACATCAGGCACGCGACAATGAGACCCCATAGGTATGTATTTAAATTAATAAAAAATAAATGGCGGGAGGTATTGTGTTTGTCACATCAGATTTTTTTATTAGTGATCATGTTTATTTAATCTCAATTCTCCTATTCTCTTCTACATGTTCTCATGACATATTTAGGGTGTAAGAATAAAGGCACGTGTAAGGAAATCAGAGGACAATAAGCCACGTTTTCCGAATTATTCGCTTACTCACACTTTACACTTCACGCTTGCATAGAAACCAACGCACTGGAAAGAATACACTCACAACACTGACAACTTCAATATTTTTATAGCTAATTAGAATGGAAGGAAGGATATAAAGGGTAGTTTTATTCTATAATAGAATATCAAAATTTACTACAGAAAGACTTTAGTAAGATATATTCTAGCTTAATGGGGTAGTTTCGCCTTTTTTGATTTTTTTATTAGAAGCAAGTATTTTTAATTTTTTTATTTTGCACAATTTTTGTTTTTAAATGAGAAAAAATACTGAAAATACCCTCCATATCTATTCCCGCCACTGTGACATTACTCTTGCCGTTTCCGGTGCAACTTAGTTCCGACGTGCTGCTCGAAATATGACATAAGATATTTTGCGACGTATGTCTTGCGGGGTAAGGGAAACTTGTTTGGTAGGTTAAATTGCTGTCAAGTTAGCACGTATTTTTACTTATTTATTTATGTTTGAGCAAGTTTGTAACGACGTTTTGTATTACAGTTGATAAATAGAAATAAGGTTATGTTCACGGCGTCAGTATCACCATCAACTTTCACTTAGGAAGGTAAAAACGCCATGGATCTCATCACAAGCGCGTAACCATGACTCCCACCACTTGTTGGCTCACTATGCGCAGATCCCATTACGCATATCTTCTAGCTCTTTAAATTGAAAAAGTCTATTTTCGAAATAAAATTAGAGAAAATTCAACTTTGTGAATAACAAAAGTCTGTGCTGTCAAGGTGTAAATTTCAAAGATTATTAATATCTTAAATTCATTGAATTATCAAAGATGATAGTCGAATTTGTCACAAGCTTTTAATTTTAAAAAAAATCTGATGTGGACACCACACTACTTCCTTGTACGATTATTAAACTATACATATTTTTTTAATAATTAAATTACAAAATATTGACAGGCTTAAGCCAAGCTCGAGAAATATTTTGATACAGAACAAAAAATAATTCATTTACTACTATCATTCTTAAATTAACATAAATCTAACCTGGTTCTTTTTAGAGAGTTTTGATTACAACAAAGAAATATTTGATTACAACAATGAATATGACTAATTTCACAATAAAAATATAATATTTGTTATTGTACGAATCATAAAATTGCACATATTTAACGTAATTTGACATGAACTTTTTTTTTTATTTTTTGTCCTAATCCATAGCAAGCTTTATTACAAAAACAAAAAAGTATATAATTTTTAAATTTACATATCTCGCTTATACAAAGGGCTAATTTAATAATACTTGATGTGATAGACGCAGAAATTAATTCTCTAAAACTTTTATTTGAAGCATTTATTTCTAAAATTAAAATAAAATCATTTTATTCAAGAAAAACTGTTAACAACTTCAAGTAATGTACCACTTCCGGTGAGCCTATTTTAACCAAAATCTACTGTTATTTCGATTGACATAAAAGTCTTGTATACCAAATTTGAAAAGTTTTGGATTATATTTTAAAACAGTTTTTCATTAAAATCTATTATAGGCTTCATGTAAAGTGCCACTTCTGGAAATTGTGTAATAACCAGAAAGGGAGGTGCACAACTAGATGTTATAGGAGTCCTAAATACAAAATTTCAACTTTCTACGTCTTACCGTTTTTGAGTTATGCGAGATCCGTACGTACAGACGTCACGACGAAATTAGTCAAAATGGATTCAGGGATGATCAAAATGGATATTTCCGCTGAAATCTGAAAACCGAATTTTTTTGCGATTACAATACTTCCTTTACTTACGTACAAGGAAGTAAAAATGGATGGAGTGGTGAAAACAAATTCATTAACGTATCATGAAGAATAGAAAAACAATATGTATAAAAATCTTAACATTTCAAAAAAAATAAAACCTTAAATCACTATCCGCAATCAACTACATCCCACAATTGCAGCATCATCAACACAAGTGCATCATTTCGAGCTTTATTTCTATCTTTGTGCTTTAGTAAAGCTTTAAGCTTTGACTATCCATTCCGCCTGGTTGAATTTGGACAACACATCGTCATTACAATCGTCACATTTTAATCCACTTGAACTCTCGTGTAGTTAATAGGTTCGAAATGATCTCAGGACAATGGACACGTGGCGCTGTGGTCGCAACTAGGAAGAAACCACGTGGAAACGTGGGACACGATGAGGAAGATGTGTGAGAAGTTAAAATTGAAGTGAAGTGGAAGGAATAGAATAAACAATAATATTGCAGTTATTGTTATAGTTTCGTGTAAAAAACAAAAAAAAATTGTTGCATAACATCTTTTTCTCCAGGTTAATTTTTAATATATTCCATGTTTTTCATCTCTTCCGGTTTTTTACTTCTTTAATATCCAAGATCTGCTTTTCTTCCTTCCCATGTTTTCCACGGTATTCCTTTTCCTCTTTTAAACTTCCGTCACCTGGTAAGGAAGGTATTGTTTTTGGTCAAAAAATTCTATGGTGAGTTTTTAATGAATAAGCACGTTTTACCCTAGAATACGAATTTACTGTTTATACAATGACGTCTGTATGTGTGTGTATGTCAGTGTGTGTGTGTGTGTGTGTGTGTGTGTGTGTGTGTGTGTGTGTGCGTGTGTGTGTGTCTGTGTGTGTGTCTGTGTGTGTGTGACAAAAGTTCCGTATCCCATAACTTCAATATCACGATTCCAAAAATTATAATTTTTTCGTATTCCTCAAGTTTACATCCAGAAGAACAACTGATTAGATTTTAGTTATAATTGGTGAACCGGAAGTAGCCTCATTTGAAGATTTAACAGTTAAATTTGATTTATTGACATTTAACGTTATAACTTAAAGAATAAATTATTCAGTATACGATTTGATTGAATTTTATACTTCATATTCAATAGATATAGAGTTAAAGAATTTTAAAGAAATTAAATTTTATAAATCAGTCAGCCAACATGGAAACTACTAATATATTCATGGAATTCAAATTGAAGAGAGATAAGTACATTGGCTTGAAAATGTCATGAGGAGAAATGATGAATATATTAAATAAAGAATGAATAGCATAGTAATAGAAGGCTGGAGAAATAGAGGAAAAGCAAAGATAAGATGGAAGGACTAGAGAGAAAAGGAACTGAATGAGAACGACACGTAAAACAGAAATGAGTGGAAGAAGAAAATAAAAAATAGCAACCCCTAACGAATGGGAAAAGCTAAAGAAGAATAAGATGTTAGTGTCAAGTACAATTTGCATAATTTATTTATGAAATAATTTTACTGGAAATTTAGAATCTTTTGCAAGTAAATTTATGTATGGAATTTATACATATTACACAGGATTGACGGAAGGTATTGTGCTGGCCACAACAGATTTTTTTACTTAATGTCACAGAGTTTATTGCATAGTAAATGTTATTTGCCATCTTTAGTCTGTTGATTATTTCTAGATCTATTTTTCCATCTTGTTTTATCATAACTGTTTCTAATTTTATTTCATTCATTTCTACTGTCTGTTGTTTTCTTTCATCTTTTTGTTATTTGTTATCATTATTTATTCTTATCTAGTTCCTTTCCAGCAATAAGTGCCCATGTGGTGACGCCTGGTAAACACCTGCACGGAATGAATATGCCATTATCATTACCGATATCTGTGTATAAAGCAGATTGGCACACACAACAATGGATAATATGCCGTGATGATATATTTATTTCTCTATGACTCATCTTTAAAAGTCCCTTTCGTACCTACAATTTGTTTAACATATTATCGGTATGAAAAGAACATAGATTGTCCAACCACAGGACGAAGTATGTGAGGTATAATTATATCAACGTGGTCAATACGTCCTTAATTCTTCCCTCCCAGCCTTTAGAGAGCTTGAGGGCCAAGGGCAAGCACATAGACTCCTAACGAGGGTAAATTGCACACTGCCACCCTTTACATGGACTGATTACACCCTACGACAAGTAGGGCTAGATTGGTGATCTTTCACAGACAGGTTAAAAGAGATTGTAAATATCAGACAACCAAATAAGTTCATTCGGTTTTTGTATATAACAGAGTGCCATGAATATTTTTTAAGGTAGTTGTCACTCGATTGTTCGATGTTCTAAATAAAAATTAAGCTAATGCAGTTTATATTTGCAATAACTTATATTTTTAACATTATATTGCATCAAAATAGTTAAAAGTGCAACAGATAAATTTTCTTTATTTTTCCGTAGAAAAGTTTTTTTTTTAACTGTACCACTCGCACTAACACATACACAAGGGTCTAATTTCATTGTTGAAGAATAACTGTGGCAACGTCGCACATAGACATTTATTGGTACATTCGGATATAAAAGTAATGTTTTTTTGAAATATAATACTAATTCTAAACTACAAATGGAAACTGCAAAACAAATTAATATATTTCTTTCTTCAAATTACAAAAGTAGTATTAGGCTAGGCGCAAATTGAGACACGTATAGCGCGTGTGAGATGACATGACACGAGCGGCACGACGCGCAAGTTCCACACGCGTAGCGTGGTGATCCGCATATTGAGACGCAGCTTGGAAGCTTAAACTATAGGAAATGTAAAAACAATGCACGGACGACAACCTATGTACGTACACGCGTCGCACGAGAAACTGTGCCTCAACCACAGCGCCACGCGAGCACGAGTAGACGTAGATCGTGCCATGTAGCGTCATGTTGCCAATTTGCGCCGTTGTATTTAAACCTACAGGATTACAAAAATACGTGCTGTGCTGCGCCACCTCACACGCGCTATACGTGTCTCAATTTGCGCCTAGCCTTATACTATAGTTTTCATGCCTTTCACGTAAAATATCAATTTAAAAAAATATTTCCTTCCAATGTACGTCTGAAATTCCTTTAACCAAAGATAACCTCTTATTCGCTAATACCAAGCAGGCGTTGTTAACTTGACTGATGCTCTAGCTGGAACGCTTGTACATGGTTGTCAAGTATAATTCTACCTATTTATCGTATCTTTAGATTATAATTTTCTAGAGGCAATAAAATTAAATCTGGATGGTAAATAATTTTCAAATTTTTACGTAAAATCCGTTAATTAGTTTTCTATAACATACTAGTTTTCGATTAAATGTCGGTATGGATATAAAAGTTATAATTTAAAATGTGTTATTTTGCCATTTCCTATTTTTACTTGTTTAAAAGGCTAAATTTAATTGCAAATATTTCAGGTACCGCGTGGTCAATTGTTTTAAAACTTGGAGAGCAGGTAGATTATACGTTGAGATGTACTTAAAATTTCAATTAATTCTGGGTAAAATGGTTTCACGATATAACTACCTTAAGTTGTTGATTGATAGCACTTGTTTGTTATCTGTCATCTACTTTAATATGAATCCTTCTTTTGTCGGATACATACACAGTTGGTGACAATTGTTTAATTCCTAATTTGAATAGTTGAAAATGACAACGAATATAACTTTAATTCGAGGTTTTTTACTCAATGAGTACAAACTTGGTACCAAAGCTGCAGTGGCGGCGAGAAAAATATGTACCGCATTCGGAGATGATGCCGTAAGTGATCGAAAAGCACAGAAGTGGTTCAAGAATTTTTCTTCGGGAGATCTCAGCTTGACCGATGAAGCACGCTCTGTGAGGCCGAATATCATTAACAACGAGGATCTTCAATAGATTGTGGAGGCAAATTCCAATACAACGTTCCTAGAGATTGCAGAAAGGTTCAATGTGAGTGACGAAACCATTCGTTTGCACCTTCATCAGCAAGGAAAGACGTGGAAGTTAAGCAAATGGGTCCCACATGAATTGTCATTGATAACAAATTAAGTCGTCTTACCATTTGTTTGGCAAACATTTCACGCAACGATAATGAACCATTTCTTGATCGGTTGTTAACCTGCGACAAAAAGTGGATATTGTACTAAAATTCTAAGCATTCGTATCATTGGTTGTCGCCTACTGATTCGGTACTACACACTCCTAAGGCTTCCTTGCACCACCTTGCACCCAAACAAAATTTATTGTGTTTGGTGGACAGCAACCGGAATAGTCCATTATGAGTTTTTGGACAGGGGTCAAACCATCACTGAGAACTTGTATTGTGAACAGCTTCAGCGAGTACAAGCAGCACTCATCCAAAAACAGCCTTCTTAGGCAATCGAAAGAAAGTGGTATTCTTACAGAATAACCCAGATAGCATACCGCAAGATTAACCCGGGAAAAAAATTCTGAACTTGGCTGGGACACGTCGACGTCTTGACAACTGTATGAGACATAATTCAAAACTCGAGTTGATGTAATAAATGCAGTCCGTTAATTTTTTGATTCAAAATCCATACAGTTCTACAAGAGCCCAACCCCAAATGTATTCGTACCCTCTGAAATAAATATATTAATAGCAATAAAAAATAAATTTTTAGGTTACAATAGTTAAGACTATATTTGGGCATTTTTATTTTATTAATACTAATAAAGTGTACTGGATTTAAATGTTATTAACTAAATTTCTCATTTAAACAATAATCTACGGGCAAATATATGACAAAAGACAAGTCCCAAAATTTTTCGTTCCAACAGTAAATAATACAATATTTATATTAGTATTATCTATAAAACTGAGGGTAAAGGTAACTGACAATATACTCAATTAATTGCCATCTCAAATTTTATTACTTTAATAAAAAATATTTGCGAATTATTAAAGACGAAAACATTTGTCACATGGAGACAATGGTTTATTTGTAAATATTTTTTTGCACGATCAGGTTTTTTTAAAACTTCACCGATAGGGTTTCCAAGGCAGTAAGTTTTGTTTACAAATTACTGATCAGTAAGTGATGTGGTACTGATCAGTAAGTGATGTGACTGACCGGTAAGTGATGTGACACCTACCGATCTGGAGCAGTGAAAATTACATAAATAAAAAATAAATGTACAATTTTTAAAGCTTTAACGATAACAAAACAACGATCATAACTTACTTAAAAATGACAACTAATTTTTTTAAAATGTCAAAATAATTTTTAAATATTTCTAAACTTTAATTTGTTATTATTGGGACGATCGTGCAAAAAATATAATAAGCATTGCGGGCATTAAGTGCTTCTTACCGGTATCGGATGTATTGGAGATCTCCAAACTAATCCTCAACCGGTAAGGTGCACTTACTGCCCTTAATACTTAAATAACTAATTATTAAACCTAAGAAATTTTATTATAAATTATAAGCAATGTATTCAAGTTCTATACAGTCTAATACACCATATCAAAATTTGTTGAATTGGAGTAATAATCATAGCATCCAGAAGTTTAATTATTCTTGTTTTTAATATAATTGTAGGTGGTACTTTAATAAATAAATATCACTTTGCAAATAATTTAACTAAAAAAAATAAATTTAATATAGTAATTAATTGAATATATTGTCAGTTTTATAAATAATACTAACATAAATATTGTATTATTTACTGATGAAACTAAAAAAATTAGCACGTGTCTATTGTCATGTATTTTCCCGTAGATTATTGTTAAAAAGATAAATTTAGGTAATAACATTACATTTAAATCCAGTACATTTTATTAATACATAAAATAAAAAAATGCCCAAATATAGTCTTGACTATTGCAATCTAAAAAATTATTTCTTCTTGCTGTACAAAAATTGGTGTTATACCTTGGCAAAAGGTCATTGAGTGTTATGTAATTACTTCGATGAATAATAGTGTATTATTGTTTCTTAATAAATATTTATATTTTACTATAAAAAGAAACCGCACGAACTTATTTGGTTGCCTGATATTTCCGAAGGGTAGATACAAAATTTTAATACGTTGTCTTATGGTTATCTATCATCTTTATAATTTTTTAAAAAGTTTTATTATGAAAACCATAATGGCTTGAGGATAATTTTAACGGTGTTACCTATAGAAACATCAATATTTCAAATTTAGTCAAACTCTGTATCAGTCTTCCTCTCTTATAAAAAGCTTAACATGATCGTTATTCTTCCACATTCTTTCCTCTCATTCTATTCGAAGTTTAATCCTTTTTTATAGCACCCTTATAAAATTCCTCCGCCGCCTTGGATTTCGGAACGAATCGCGCTGAACACAAACAACCCATAAGTCACACCGCACAAAGCCCAAGAAGAGAACACCTTCTTTTTCACTGCGCGGAGGAGATATATGAATGAATAGACCCAAGGATCTGAAGAAAAAATTGTGTCGTACGCCTTCGAACACAAAAAAAAAACCCGAAAGAAATGGGATGATGAATGAATTAGAACTAGAAACATTATAAGTTATACTTTTACAAGATCATAAATTGGGTCGAAGAACTAAAATTTGTATATGAGCGCTGTCTACATTTTCAAAAAATCTGTTGGGCCAGCACAATACTTCTCGCCATTTTCATTTTATGTTATATAGGGCGAGAGCAGTCATGTGACTTTGTTGGCCTTAGCAACAGATATAGAGGCCCGTGTTAGAATCACAGCTATTAATAATGTACATAGGTGTCAAGTATCATAATTTTTTATTCAAAACATTATGTATGTATGTATGTATATTGTTTCAGGATTTTCAACCCTTACAGGTTATATCCCTAGGGTGGTCTCACACACAACATCTATTTAATTTATTTTTTTTACAATTGCCACGAAGTTCCTTACGTAGATGTCATGTGTGTTGCCCACCCGAGCAAGCCCTTGTTACAACCACCCGCCGGTGCCAGATAGCTTAGTGATTGCCAAGTTAATTGTATCCCAACTTGGAAAGGTAACGGGAGTAGATACCGATCAAGATCAGTCGAGAAAAATTCGACCTGACCCGGATTCGAACCCACGATCTCTGAGTCCAGAGGCTAGCACTCTACCACTGTGCTATCCCGTTGTTTATTCAAAACATTATTTTCCAAATCCATGTGGATTATTTTCCTCGACAAGTATATTCCATACTATTGATGACAAACATCAGAATATTATGAAATTTTGAAAGAAAAATTATGACATATAACAATTATGACATCTATGTAAATAACTACTAGCCGTCATTCTGACACGGATCCTCATCTGCTTGCCAAGGCCAACAAAGTCACATGACTGCTCGCGCCCTATAAGTAACAATTTTAACATTCCTTGTACAAACAAATAATTGAAATTGTATCTCTTCTTTCGTTCTATGAAGAATTTTGTTCGACTCTTCTAATATGTTCAAAATTCTTCAAATTCATTGACAGTATTAGCGGTATTTCTTAAGGATATATGTAATATTAACATACCTATAATTTAAATACATATTTAATTAATAATACAATAATATATATTAATTGTAATCATACCTCTCAGAAAAATCTGATTTTTGACACTGACATTTTCCATTTTATCTGTCATTTACAAGCATTTGAATATCTCAACTTTTTTTTAGGCAACGAGATTTATTACAACAGATTATTCTATATTATTATATACTATATCACCAAACCTATACGAGATATAATAAAAAAAAAAAAATTGTGTCACATTGAGAATTAAATATTCTTTAATATTACCAAGAAAAAATTTCAAAAAATAATATTTAGAAGATTTTTTTTTTCAAGAATCTGCTACTTGCAGTTGTCCAATTGTTACCAAAATCTTTTCAGCTCTTCCCATGGATGTTCGATTGGGAAATACGTATTTAAACAAATATTAAGTCTTATAGGTTTTGAGTAATAGTCCTTCCAACATCCCACACACATACAGACACACACACAAACACACACACACACTCACACACACACACACACACACACACACATACATACACACATACACACAGATATCGTAAAAATATTAAAATCGGATTGTAGAGACCTTAAAACGTGCTTAATCATTAAAATCTGGATAAGCGATTTTTAGCATGAATCTAATACCTCTCTTAGCGAGAGGTAAAAATTATAAAACCTTCACAAATGGCGAGAAATTTCTGCAAAATTATTTCTACTATTTTAAATAAAGACATAAAACTTACAAAAACCGTGGGGCAAATGGCGGATGATAATAGTTCGACCGCCATTTAAAAGTATTGAAAATGATAGGAGCAGCAGTGGAAATATATCATACACTGAAGAAAAAAGTTCCAAGAAAAACTAATTTATTGTGTACCAATTTTATATACAAGACTTGACTGACAGTATCATAAACACATTTATATTAGTGAATATTTCTTTCAAAAATTTGTAAACCAATCCATATTAAGATTCTACCTAGTTACCAAGTTTTATTTATATTCTTGGTAAACACATCTATTAAACCTCTAATAAAATTTCATAATCTTTTATAAATATTAATGCTGAATGCAATAAACAAATCATCAGCTGTGTAAGTATCTAGAAACAGGTAAAATTTATTTCCTTATATGCATAATATAAACAGAAACACCATTCTCACCTAATAGTAGTGTCGGTAAAGCAGTTTACTATAATCATGCAAGTGCGCATGCGTTAATATCGGCCCCTGCTGTGCACACAGTGAGAAGTAAGGTAATGTTTCCAAATGGGAAAAATCATAATGCCCAACACTGTGTTTGTGATTAGTTTTCTTAATATACTGTAATTTTTTTAAAAATAATAAGTTAACTATTATTTTCATTATAAATATTTATTCAAAATGTATAGAGGCTAAAATAATAATTGGTACTTACCCTTATGTTATGTTTGAAAATTAGTTATACCAAATATATGTATATAGCAAAATATTTGAATAATAATTAATTTTTTTGTTTGTATATTATAAATAAATAATTTACTATGATTCACATACAATAACCTACTAGAGGAACCAATAAAAAATACTCCCTCATGTCTCAAATATTGAATATATTTTCAACTTCTTATAAAATTTAAAGATGGCAATCATAAAACCTTGTAGACGTCAAATGGGTAATTCAAAAGTATCGTACTATATTTTATAAGTACCTATTTATGTATTTGAGTACGGATGTGCGGTGCGACAAAAATAGAGCATCTGTATAAAAATCTTATATTTACCTTAAAAAGAAAACGGAATAACAATTTATAAAAGAAACTTAAATTATACAAAAAATAAAAAATGTAAAGTATCGTTCACAACAAAAAAAAAATCTTTGTGGCCATCACAATACCTCTCGCCCTTTCCATTGTGGTATATATAATTATTGTATTTAACATGTCTTGTACACACAAAAAAATCTAATTACACCTAATCGTTATATTTACGTATTTTCTATAATTTTAAATTCATTCTATGAGCAAGTTTTCTCCTACTCTTCTAAATGTTCGAGGTTTTTCCAATCCATTAACGGGATTGGCGGTATTTCTGAAGGGTTCATGTAATGTACCTATAATTTTAAATACATTATTAATAATATAGTTTGATACACACGAAAAATTCTAATTACACCTATTCTTTATATTTACGTATTTTCTATAATTTTAAATTCATTCTCGTTCCCAGAAAAAGCCTTCAATACTATCCCTGAATTTTTGACACTGACATTAGTGACATTTATTTGTCTATTACAGATATTTTAATTTCTCAACTGGTTACCATGGAGATGTTTGGACTATAAGATACAACAGATTATTTTATATATTGTATTTATATATCTTTAAATCTATAGAAGATATAATAAAAAAAATTAATGTATCGGATAGATAATTTTATGTATTTGTAGGTAATAACAAATTTTCATAAAATAATATTTAGAAGATTTTTGTTAAAATACTACTACTTTCGGATAAAAAATAAATAAATATATTATCACTGCGTTTTACCCATTGCTGGATGAAGTAAGTAATCTGCTTTGTACACAGATTTCGGTAATGATGATGACATATTTGTATCTTGCGTTTAGCAAGCAATTGGAAATATTTGGCGTTGATCGGGATCGAATCGGGGTCCCCAGATTCGCAACCAGACAACAGGCACGCGGCAACGAGACCCCCAAATGTATGTATTTAAATTAATAATAATTAAATGGCAGGAGGTATTGTGTTGGTCACATCAGATTTTTTTGTCAAGTATGTTGGTAGCGCTTTCCGCTAACAATTGAAATTTCACATATTGGCAGTTTGTGAATTTTGTCTGATTGTATATTAATACATTGTATTAAACAGTGCGCTTATAGATTTTCTTAACGGCGTGTTATCAATGCTTTTATAGACTCATAAGAACACCGAAATAGAAAAACGTATTTAAACAACTAATTTAAGTTTGAGAAACATCTTTAATGAATTTTTTTTCACTCATTTTATTTTTTCAATTTAATCATATTTACTCCTACATTTTGTGTAACAGAGAGAAATATTTGTAAGTTATAATATTTGTAGTGGAAATGGAAATAAAAAAAGAAGAACTTTCCATCCTATAATCCTTTCTATAATAAAAAATACTATATACATTTCCTGCAAAAATATTACTGATACATGTCGTCATAAGGTATACCATCCCTATTCAAAATCCTGAAGTAGGCGTGTCTAACTTTCGCTCCTCCCCTTTACCCAACTGGCTTATCGTTTATTGTCCTTCCTCCAATCAGCTTCCAGCTTTTCAGTGGTTTGTACCCACACCAGAGAGCATCCTCAGCAGTTTTGCTCGTGAGGTTGACTAGTGAACACCTAGGTAACGTCTACAAAGTTTATATCCGTCGGTAGTTTGGGCAACAAAAAAAAAAGTACGAGGACAGTTTGTGTTGTTATGGTGATAGACAGTGTTTGTTAGGTTACCTTGGAGATGATTTGAAAGGAACAAGGAAGGAATATGAAGGTAAGATACAAAATAGATTGAATAGAAGAATAGAAATAGGAGAATTTGGAATGTGAAATATTAATAATAGAATAAATTGAATAGAACAAGGTTTTTATGATTTAGAGTGCAAAAACTGAACATGATTCATATACTGGTAACTATTTATAATTGAGGCACCTAAATTGTTGTAATTCGGGCCGACATCAAGCTTAAACTTAAAAAGCTGAAGTTAACAATTACTCGAAAGTTCAATCAAACAGCATTTATTCTTACTATACCAACGTTTCGGTGCACCCTTGCACCTTCTTCAGGGTCTACAACAATTATACAACAAAAATGTAATAAATACAAAATAACATGGACATTATCACACTTACAGTAAGATCTTACAAATTGTTTCAATTCATGTATACGAAATACATTCATACAAAACATTCAGTTAATTTATTAAACATCATGCAATAAATTCAAAGAGCATACACACATCCACTTGCTCTAAAAAGGGACAACCGAATAATACGGAAAATAGCCGGAAATATCCTGTGTAAGGATTCTGGTGACCTCATTGATACGGACTCCGATTGGTCGTCTTTACATCAACAATAATGTAGCAAGTTGTAGGAATTTAAATAAAATGTAAAGAAATTAATGGAACTCAGTTTGGCCTGAAATTTGCCTTTTCCTTTTTGAACTTTTCCAATACACCAAAATAGTAATTCTGCTCTTCCTCCAAAATCTTGAAATTATCCAGATCAAAAGTGTGTTTTAGTGTATTGGAGTGTTCATTTGTTTCCCGTGTTATTCTGTGTTGATCTGCAATGGTCGCTCATACGGATCGTCAACGAGTAATTGTTAACACCTAATCCACATCACAGTCGAGAAATTACAATTATTTTCAATTTTCAAATAGGTAGCACAAAAGTAACCTCTGTGTGTTGTCTATACGGCAGCTTTGAGATCCCGTGAAGTGACACCTGGTTAACGCCCTTAACGGTGCAGATATATTGTCACCAAAATTTACGAAAAGAACCAAATTGTCACACCCAGAAATGGGTAATACACAGTGATGATATATTTATTGATCATATTTAGGTTGCATAGTTTTTGAACAAAAAAAGTATTTTTCACGAAACCATAACGATAGCTACAACTTCTTTTAATATTCTTATCCATTCTGTTTACAAACACTTACTTAATTTCCTTAAACAAAAATAAACAATACAACCCATTGTTTATACAATTAGTTCTATCTTTGGCTATACATTTTAACATCTGGAATTTTAAGACAGGTATGTAAAATTTCTAAAACATTAGACTTTACTCATAAGATATTTATATTTAAAAAATTATATATTTACATTTATTTGAAATGAAGTGCTTCCATTATAGAAAATCTGACTGAATTAACAAAGTTCATCACATGATTGCTAGTATAGAATACAGGGATGACATCATTATAAAAGTTCAAGCGTCGCCGATAGAGTTTAGGACCCTTACCGCATACATTAGATAAAGTTTTGATACAGTTTATATGATTAACGCTTCTTTTGCTAAAGCAGAATCTTTTTCATTATGGGTCGATTCTGTTCACATCTGTAAGTCTTACAGTTCTGTAAATCTGTAAAAATTATGCATTAGAGTGGCAATTTTCGTTGCGATCTTGTTCATTATTTACAAATTTACAGATCTGTACGATTTACAGGTGTGAACAGATTCGACCCATAGTTTACACATCTCGTATAAAGACAGATTTGAAATGACAAGATATTTATGAAACCACATGTTTAATAATAATGATAAGACCTTATTACGACTTGAGTATTTTGTATAATATTAGTTGGACTAAACCCTTCAAATCAAGTGACCTTTAAATGATATATTTTACTACTATTTCCCATAGAAATGACAGAAACTACAGTTTCCCCAAAATCGTAAAACGGCATTAAATTTTGTTTCACTATGGAAATGTATAATATAATTCCTAAACGCAGTGAATGTACCTATACTTAAATATACAGGGTGGTGACCGGCACAGCCGAACATAGGACTTTAACATATAAAATAAGGCTTTCCCAATTTCCTGCTTCCCTAATTATTTTAAGTTAAAAATCTTCAAAAACAAAGGTAGAACATAAAATTCTACATCTGAATCAATAAGTAAAATTTTCTATGCCTTGTAACGACAGAAATTAGGTTTGAAAATGACGAAATCACCTCAAAAGTAGCAACAGCCATGAAATTGAGACAAAATAAATAACAAATAATAATAAATACATAACCCTACCGTATGATAACGCTTCTAAAAATTTGAAAAAAAATTTTCAAAATCAAAATTTAACCGTAATTTACTAAACAAGTAATACCATTAAATCTTTATTAGGTAACCCTAAAGATAAAATAGATACTAATAAAAAAATCCGGTATTTATAAAATTAGCTGTAATAATTATAATAAAGTTTACATCGGTCAAATTAAAAGACAAATTGACACTCGGTTTAAAGAACATTTTTATTATTTAAAATTAACGTTAATCCCGAAAAATCTAGCGTAGCTCAACATATGTTCAGTAATAATCACAAAATTAACAATTCTAATATTAAACTTTTAAAACATATTAATAATAATAGATATTTAGATGCATACGAGAGCTTAATAATAAATAAATTTAAAAATAATTTGATGAACGCAGATCTCGGTCCCATACCAAACTCTAAACTATTCGATTTAATATAAACTTAAAATTCTATTTCTTATAGAACGTTTTAAATTTTAATATCATTGAACGCCTTAATCTTAGTTTATAATTGGTATTCATTCGCCTATGACTCCAATCCCTATACATATAATCCCAGTTCTCTCCATTGTTTTTTCAGAGTTGTTACGACCTCTGGCATGGTTCACATGTTGAGTAATCTTAGCTACTCTGCTTAAATTTGTACTACTGATGATGAGAACTTAGTTCTCGAAATACGTATATACCTTATTTTATAATTTTAAGGTTAAGGGGTAATTGTATTAGTTTTAGTTATAATTTAACCCTAGACTCGTCCTATTATTAATCATTAAAATGTCTAACGGTTTATCTGTCATGTTAAGGTAATTTCTTTTATTAGGAATTATTTCTAATTTCTGTTCCAGTTAACAATTATATGTTAATTTAAATTGATATTTGTTTATTTAAACAGAAATTTCAAATAATAATAAAAATGAATTAACCTAGCTTAACAGATAAATCGTCAACATTTGTTAATTTTTTTGTTTCAATTCCATGGCTATAGCTATTTTGGGGTGATTTTCGACATTTTCATACATAATTTCTGCCGCTATAAGGCACACAAAATGAATTTTTTCTTCAAACGTCATAAAAGTAGCATATTTTGTGACTTGATTCACAAGGTAGAAGTTTAATTTCTACGCCGCCGGCGTAAATAAATATCCATAGAAACTATACAGATCAACGAATAAGAAGTAACTTTAATAAAAGAAACCTGTAATATGGCCCTAAATGTCACTATACCACGCTAGGTAATCTAAAAATAAAGTTACTAAATACCATCAATATCTGTCAAATTTAAATAAATAACCTGTAAAAATATAAACAGAGTTTACTTTTGAGGAAATAACATTATTAAATAATAGCAGACTTACAGATTACAATTACAGGGACGGTAATGAGCATAAAAATACTTGAATTAAAGTGATATGAAAAGTTTATATTGTTTAGCAGTGATTCCTGGGCATATCTTTCAGCCACACTGTTAGATTTCCATTCAATTGGACAACTTCAGGGGGCGTACATTATAATACTTCAAATTCCGACATAATTACACACAAAGGGGATATATAATTGCACAATTTTTATTTAAACGGCAAAACGTGAAAATTTTCACTTCAATGTTTATAACAAAAAGTGAACAAATAAGTATCCATAGCTACAGGGCAATTGAAATTGCTAACGTAATTTACGTAAAATGTAACGTCAGTAGTAGATATTTTTCTTTAAATATTGACGTTTGAAGAAAAAATATAATGTGTCATTCGGAGTAAAAGTGTCTTTGTGTATCACTTTTACTCCTAATAACACAATATACTATTATTTATAGATTCTATTGCAGAATTTTAAAGTCAGATTTTACATGTTAAAGTCCTATGTTCGACTGTGCCGGTCACCACCCTATATAAAAATTATTAACAAAGTAAAATTAAATATAAAATTACCACAGATTTACAAAGCCGTCGGAAATCTCTCCAAAATGTTCAACACCTATTCTCTCTTAAATTTCTAATAAAATTCTTTTAATCTGTCAATTCTTCTTTACTACCCACTCTTTTATTATATATCCTTCTTCCTCTTTTCTATTTTGCCTAACTTACATTGATGTTTGTAGCCTCTTAGCTGTCAGATGGACAGTATACGAAGCATCAAACTCTGACAATGTTGATGTTATTCGCGAACAAACACTCGAGAACTCAGATGCTCAAGAAGAATATAGAAAGTTTATAAAGAGAATAAATAGAGAGATACCGCTACATCTCAGGCGAGAATGAGAGGTATAGAAGATAGATGAAGAAGGGTTGTTGAGAAAATAACAAATAAGTATGAGAATAAAATCATTTAAAGACGAGAAATGTAGCCTTCAGCCTCTTCAATGATATTGCCTTCATCTTATGGTCACAAAACGTTGACTTTTCATGGTTTTCTTTGTTTGTGATTGAAATATCATGGTGGTGTTGTTTTTACCTTCCGTCACCTTTAGGTAAGGAAGGTATTGTCTTTGGTCAAAAAATTCAATGATGAGTTTTTACTGAATAAGCATGTTTTAGGGACCCTATAATACGATTTTATCATTTTTCGATGATGTCTGTATGCATGTATGTGTGTCTTTGTGATGAATGTTTCGGATCGCATAACTTCAATACCACGATTCCAAAAATTATAATTGTTTCGTATTCCTCAAGTTTACATCCAGAAGAACAAGTGATTAGATTTTGGATATAATTGGTCAACCGGAAGTATCCTCATTTGAAGATTTTAATAGTTAAATATGATTTATTGGCATTTAACGTTATTATAACTTAAAGAATATATTATTCTCTATATACGATTTGATTGCATTTTATACTTCATATTCAATAGATATAGAGTTAAAGAATTAGAAAGATATTAAATTTCATAAATCAGTCAGCTATGCTAACTATGAAAACTGCTAATATATTCAGATAATTCAAATTAATAGATGTCAGTATCAATGAAAAGTAAATGAATGTGGCATAGATGAGGATGTTGAAGTAGATATTAGGGAAGACACGGAAAGATACGGTATGAAATAACTCTAGTGTTACAAGTTTCTAGAAAGACTCAAGAAAGACGATTACATTGGTTTCAACATGTGATGAGGAGAGATAAAGAATATATTGGAAGAAAATTGAATAGCTTAATAATAGAAGGTTGAAGAAACAGAGGAAGACCAAAGACTGACAGATAAATGTCACTAATGTCAGTGTCAAAAATTCAGAGATAGGACTGAAGGCTTTTTCTGCGAACGATATTTAATATTTCTTATTGTATTATTAATTATATATTAAAAATTATAGGTGTATTACATGAATCCTTCAGAAATACCGCTAATTCCGTCAATGAATTGGAAGAACCTCGAATATTTAGAAGAGTAGGAGAAAACTTGTTCCTAGAATGAATTTAAGATAATAGAAAATATGTAAATATAAAGATTAGGTGTAATTAGAATTTTTAGTGTGTACAAGATATGTTAAATACAATAGTTATATATACCACAATGGGAAGGGCGAGAGGTATTGTGATAGCCACAACAGATTTTATTTATAGCAAACTTGCCAAAAAGCTTTATACAATAAAGAATTTACCTAAATTATTTGTTTTCAAAATTTAAAAAATCACTTATTAATTTTATTTAAGACAAATATTTTCTGTAATAGCTTATATCCCACAACAAATTTTAATAAACTAATAAATGTATACGAATATATGTTTAATTACCAATATTAGCTATGCCATGTGGGTTTATATCTATGTTCTATGTAAATGTATCAATTTATTGTTAAAAATAAATCGTTCTAATATCGGGAAGCATATTTTTAGCCGGATTTTTTTGAAGTACCAGTATTTCTCGGTTATTAAAAGTTTATATGTTCAAATATGTTAATAGAGTCAATAAATTTGACGTTTTTACTGCTCGTAAAAAGGAAATTTATTCTACGTGTAAATAAATCAAATTATTTACGAGAAAACCAGCATAGAATATTTTTACGGCCTTTTAATCGCCAAGAAATCGGTTTGTTAACAGAATTATATTTATAAATATTAATTAAACGTAGAATAAATATGGATTTTTACGGTGGGTGGACAACCATAGTCTTATTTCATTTTTTATATTTTTTTATGGCATTTTTTTCATAAACAGAAAATAAATAAACAAAGAAACATTTACAAGAGAATTTTCAAAATCTTACAAGTATGTATAATACATTTCGCCAGGGGTGGACTGGGATCAAAATACCTAATTAAAAAAAAAACAACACCTTGGAGTTATCTAAATTTTATTTATAACAAATAAAATTATGTCATATAAGTATTCGGACGTCTACTTTTTTTTACTGACATCTGTCAGTTAGAATTTTCTTAATATAGTAGCTGTTTCCATAGTTATAATATTTAATTTATTTATAATTCTTTAACTCTATATTAATTGACTATAAAGTATAAAATGCAAAACCTCTTCTTTTGAAAGTAAACTCGAGGAATACGAAAAAAAAATGTTTTAGATCGTGTCACACACACACACACACACACACACACAGACATATATATATATCAAAATTCTTTAAATTCATTGCCGATATTAGCGGTATTTCTTAAGGATATATGTAATATTACCATACCTATAATTTAAATACATATTTAATTAATAATACAATAATATATACGAGTATTAAATGTACTCGAACCTCCCAGAAAAATCTTACAGTAATGATATTAAAACTGCCTATTTTTGACACTGACATTTTACATTTAACTGTCAATTACAAACATTTAAAATCGCAACTGTTTTTCTTGGCAACGAGATTTATTACAACAGATTATTTTAGTATATTAGTAACACATTTTCAAAAAATAATATTTTTTTTAGAAACTACCACTTCCGGTTGTCCAATTGTTACCAGAACCTATTCAACTCTTCTTATAGAATTTGAGAAATCGTTTCTCCAACAACCTAACACATACACATCCACATACACACACACACACACACACACACACACACACACACACACACACACAGACATCATTGTAGATATGTTAAAATCGGATTCTATGGACCTTAAATCGTGCTTATTCAATAAAATCTGGATATCCAATTTTTAGTATGAATCCAATACCTCTCTTAGCGAGAGATAAAAATCTAATTGCACTAAATTTCCATGAGTAATGATAGGTAATGACAGCCAAAATTAAAGATATTTATTTAAGTTACCAACATCACAATTTAAAAAACCCCAAAACTTTTTGTACAAAATTATTCATTGTGTCATTGTTTCTGACAGAAACAGTTGTACAAAATTCACGTGTACGCGAAATAGGAAAATTAAAATTATTTATTTAAACATATAAAAAACGGTCGGTTCTCAAGCGCCATTTGGCAATTTCAGTCTATAACATTCTATAATTAAAATCCTAGAGATTGATTCTTCCCGTAATTAATATCTCGGTTTCAGTTTGACTTTCAGCGATGGATCTCCTCGTTTTTCCGTCATTTTTCTCTGTCCATCATCTCATTAATAACTTGTAGAAGACGCGGAAGTATAACGCACAACTCATGTAATACATATTTCTATTAACCGAAATCATTATTTTTCTCTTCGCTAGTATTCAAATGAATTTTTTACCGCAGGCAAGTAATGTAGCAGGAGATTACTATCAAATTTACATAGATATTAACAAATAGAATCTGTAATACTTTTACCAGCAGAAGGATTACGTCTTATTTTTCATTCAAGAAGATGCGACATGTGAGATGAGAACTTTTTGGTCGATGCCGTTTCGGACCTCAACAATGTAACTGGAAACTTCAATTTGATATTCGAAAATGTTCATTTATTAAAGTTTGCAGTTCATGGCGCCATGTCATTCGATTCCGATCAAATCACATTGTTTTGACAAAACCCAAAGAAAGATTGTAAAACATAAGGGTGTACGTTTGTAATTCTAGAAGAACCAATTTAATTTCTTGTATTTGGAAATATTTGTGTAAGGGGTTTAAGATTTTTTAACGAAATAATAAAAAAATTAAAAAAAACATACTTTATTTTTTAACATTATTTCCTTTTTTCCCCTTCCGTCACCTCTAGGTAAGGAAGGTTTGTCTTTGGTCAAAAAATTCGGTGGTGAGTTTTCAATGAATAAGTACGTTTTAGCGTCCTACAATACGATTTTACTATTTTTACGATGATGTCTGTGTATATGTGTGTGTGCGTGTGTGTATGTGCGTGTGTGTGTGACTATAATTCCTCTTCCTTACATTCAAATGCAGACTTGACGAAATTTTGGTTATAACTAGTCAACCGGAAGTACCCTCATTTGAAGATTTTAACAGTTTTTCTTGAAAAAACGCTGTTAAATATTTAATATTATTATAAATATTAAAGAATATTCTTATCTATACGAATTGATTGCATTTTATATTTCATATTCAATGGATATACAGTTAAAGAAAAGGAACTGAATGAGGACGAAACGCAAAACAGAAATGAGTGGAAGAAGAAAATAAAACATAGCGACCCCTAACAAATGGGAAAAGCTAAAGAAGAAGATGTCAGTGTTAAGTGCAATTTGCATAGTTTGTTTATAAAATAATTTTACTGTAAATATTTAATCTTTTGCAAGAAATTTTATGTATGGAATTTGTACACAATACACAGGATTGACGGAAGATATTGTACTGGCCACATCAAATTTTGTCTAGTCGGATTCTGTTCAAAATTGTCTTACACGTTTGTAAATCTGTAAAAACTAATATATATTATTAATTAATATAAAATTATACATAAGAGTGGCAATTTTCGTACCGATTTTGTTGATTATTTACATATTTTACAGATCTGCATCTGTTTCGAACAGAATACGATTATTATTCGCATCAGATAATTGCAAAATTCCTACAAAAACCAATTCATTTGTTTATAAATGATGGAGCCATAAAATAAAATATATAAAGGAAATTTGGGTCTCGTGGCCGTGTGCCTGAGTGTCTAGTCGGTAATCTGGGAACCCGGGTTCGATCCCGATCGACGCCAAAAATTACTTCGAATTTCAACGGCACCAAATTAACTCGTGTGGTGCACTCTCCATGCCAGCATTGAGTGCCCGTGAGGTGACGCCTGGTAAGCGCCCGCACGGTACAAATATTTCATCATTACCGATATCTGTGTACAAAGCAGATTGGCACACCCAGTGATGGGTAATATGCCGTGATGATAAATTTATGTTTATAAATAAAATAAAAATCTGATGTGGCCAGCACATTAACTCCCGCCATGCAATTTTTATTTATTTTAATAAATAGCTACTTACATGTTTACCAATAATGCAAATGTATTAAGTTTCTTTGTATAATGTAGCTATTGTTCATAATTTCTACCATTATATTAATTCAAATTTATTTTTTGATACTGACGTTTAGTCTTGTAATTTAAAATTAGTTTTTTGACAGTAACATCTGTGAAGAGTACATACATTTGAATATGTCAATTGTGTAACCAAGGAGTATTTACATATATGTAGTATATTTATAAATCATAGCTTGCGGGATTTATTAAAATTAAATTTATTTATAAAATATATACAAAAAGTAATAATGCATACTTGTAGAAAATTTTATTGTCTTTAATTTTTATAATAACATAAATTGCGAAAAATGACTTTTAAATGTATGTTTCTAAGAAAACCTATTTCGAACTTCAAGGAAAGTGCCACTTCCGGTTATTCGATTTGCACCATAGTTCAATGTGCTCTTTCCATATTAGAATAAAACAAGAATATATATTTTCAAAATTTTCTGAATGATAGTATTTGAGTATTTCTCCTTCCTTTATCGATGTTTGAATTAAGACGTGAAGAAAAGAACTTTTAAATTTTTTGTTATGTTCGCGGCGTGCAGGTTCTCCGTGTGATGATGTTTATGAAGCGATATTAGTTTTGTGATTGGTACAAATGACGGTAATTTATCTTACACGTGTGAATATGTGCGCGCACTATGGCTTCAGCTTTGGATTTTGACGTATTGCGTATCTTTTTCACATTATAAAGAGATGTTAAGAATATTAGAACTAAAGAACTAAACACACTAAACAAAACACAGGGTGTATCACGGAAAATGAAACATTGGCGTTTAACATGGGAAATCAGTTTTTCCGTGCGCATTGCTCCCCTAATTATTTTAGACAAAAAGTTTCAAATGGATGTTGTAAAGCAAAAAATTCTACATCCGAATAAATAAAATAAATTCATTTTGGCCACTTCATAATTGCAGTAATAAAATTTGAAAATTCACGGAATTACAATTTAATAGTATTAATCATGGAATTAGAAACAAGAGACGAACAAAAGCGTAACGTTATCTAATAGAGAATATAATTCATTAGTCAAGTGACATGTTTTCCGCCAATCAACATTCAGAATCTCCCTAGTTACATGTCTATCACAGCGATGATAAAAAATCTGATGTGGACACCACACGACTTCCTTGTACGATTATTAAACTATACATATTTTTTTAAATAAATAAATTAGAAAATATTAATTTTAACTTCAAAACAGTAAGATATATAGCGACCATACAGGGAGTTTTCAAAAAGAGTTTTGATTACAACAAAGAAATATTTGATTACAACAATGAATATGACTAATTTCACAATAAAAATATAATATTTGTTATTGTACGAATCATAAAATTGCACTATTTAACATAATTTGACATGAACATTTTTTTTTGTCCTAATCCATAGCAAGCTTTATTACAAAAACAAAAAAAGTATATAATTTTTAAATTTACATATCTCGCTTATACAAAGGGCTAATTTAATAATACTTGATGTGCTAGACGCAGAAATTAATTCTCTAAAACTTTTATTTAGGCCAATTTTAACCAATATCTATTATGTTATTTCGATTGACATAAAAGTCTTGTATACCAAATTTGAAAAGTTTTGGATTATATTTTAAAACAGTTTTTCATTAAAATCTATTATAGGATTCATGTAAAGTGCCACTTCTGGAAATTGTGTAATAACCAGAAAGGGAGGTGCACAACTAGATGTTATAGCAGTCCTAAATACAAAATTTCAACTTTCTACGGCTTACCGTTTTTGAGTTATGCGAGATACGTACGTACGTACGGACGTACGTACAGTCGTCACGACGAAATTAGTCAAAATGGATTCAGGGATGATCAAAATGCATATTTCCGCTGAAATCTGAAAACCGAAATTTTTCGCTATTACAATACTTCCTTTACTTACGTACAAGGAAGTAAAAAAGTATATAATTTTTAAATTTACATATCTCGCTTATACAAAGGGCTAATTTAATAATACTTGATGTGCTAGACGCAGAAATTAATTCTCTAAAACTTTTATTTGGGCCAATTTTAACCAATATCTATTATGTTATTTCGATTGAGATAAAAGTCTTGTATACCAAATTTGAAAAGTTTTGGATTATATTTTAAAACAGTTTTTCATTAAAATCTATTATAGGATTCATGTAAAGTGCCACTTCTGGAAATTGTGTAATAACCAGAAAGGGAGGTGCACAACTAGATGTTATAGCAGTCCTAAATACAAAATTTCAACTTTCTACGGCTTACGGTTTTTGAGTTATGCGAGATACATACGGACGTACGTACGTACGTACAGACGTCACGACGAAATTAGTCAAAATGGATTCAGGGATGATCAAAATGGATATTTCCGCTGAAATCTGAAAACCGAAAATTTTCGCGATTACAATACTTCCTTTACTTACGTACAAGGAAGTAAAAAGAAAGAAATTATCACCGTATTTATAGTCGTTACTAAGTGATTTGTTTACTTTATTTACGACATTGACAGTTAATTTAGAGTATAAAATAAGTAATAACAATAATTCAAACTCTGATATATTAAAAAAAACTCGTAAGTACCATGTTTTAATACATTATGAACATGTATATCAAAAGTTAGGTTAACATAATGTGTTACAAAAATTCATTATATTCTCTCATTAAATATAAGCTCGTGATATGATTAATAATCGAAGATATTGCTCGTGAAACCGAAGCAGGAGAATTCACTCGAGAATATCATCGATGATAATCATATCACTTGTTGTATTACGTATGATAGTAAACTGCTACTTTCTCTGAACTTGGAACAACCGGGCCTTAATAGATCGTAGTCCTTGTTAATTTTTAATAAAACTTCTTAAAAATGCTGTTGATACAAATTTAGTTCAGTAACACTTCATTTAGGAGAAATAATTTCATTTTCTGTAATGAAACCATCCCGAAAGCATTTCTGCTCCTCACACTTCTCTCTTATAATAAACTTATAACCTCATCCTCATCTCTTCTTCTGCTCTCTGCAGGAGGTTCCCCGGTGTGTGAGATAAATATCCCTCGTCTTCTGACTAATGTCACCGCGACTACGTGGTTCCCATAACAACCAACCTCACACCACACGGCCGTGTCACAGGACAGATGTTTTAATAAAGTGTAGCTGCTCTACACAGGCTGCTGGACTCTGCACGGAGCGTGTATGGAGCTGGAAACATGGTACTGGAATGTAGGAAGAGCTAAATGAGTGGAAAATGATGTTGGATGGATATTAGGTGCTTGTATGGCTACTGGACGTGTGGGAGTTAGTTTTATGAGGGTGTGTGGACAGTTTTTAAAACAATAAAGATGACTAGCTGTAGATACACTGGTGTTCAAAGTCAAATGAATAAAATCTAGAAATAGTGTAGTTCACACAATTTAAAACTTAATCCAAATAAGTAAAATCATTTCATTTTGTAAAAAATCTGATGTGGACAACACACGACTTCCTTGTACGATTATTAAACTATACATATATTTTTTATAAATAAATTACAAAATATTAATTTTAACTTCAAAACAAGTAAGATATATAGCGACCATAAGGGGAGTTTTTAAAGAGTTTTGATTACAACAAAGAAATATTTGATTACAACAATGAATATGACTAATTTCACAATAAAAATATAATATTTGTTATTGTACGAATCATAAAATTGCACGTATTTAACGTAATTTGACATGAACTTTTTTTTTGTCCTAATCCATAACAAGCTTTATTACAAAAACAAAAAAAAATACATAATTTTTAAATTTACATATCTCGCTTATACAAAGGGCTAATTTAATAATACTTGATGTGCTAGACGCAGAAATTAATTCTCTAAAACTTTTATTTGAAGCATTTATTTCTAAAATCATTTTATTTAAGAAAAACTGTTAACAACTTCAAGTATTGTACCACTTCCGGTTAGCCTATTTTAACCAAAATCTATTATGTTATTTCGATTGACATAAAAGTCTTGTATACCAAATTTGAAAAGTTTTGGATTATATTTTAAAACAGTTTTTCATTAAAATCTATCATGTAAAGTGCCACTTCTGGAAATTGTGTAATAACCAGAAAGGGAGGTGCACAACTAGATGTTACAGCAGTCCTAAATACAAAATTTCAACTTTCTACGGCTTACCGTTTTTGACTTATGCGAGATACGTACGGACGTACGTACAGACGTCACGACGAAATTAGTCAAAATGGATTCATGGATGATTAAAATGGATATTTCCGCTGAAATCTGAAAACCGAAATTTTTCGCGATTACAATACTTCCTTTACTTACGTACAAGGAAGTAAAAAAGATATCCTGTTCTTTTCAATTATCACTTCGATAAGTATATACTTAAAAGACCACTGTATTTTAGAGATTGTAAATCATACTACTGAGTTAGTTAAGGCAGCTTCAAAGACACTAGGATTTATTTACCGAAATTGTACACTATTTCATGATGTAAATACCTTGATCATACTTTTTAATAGTTACGTACGCTCTAAATTAGAAAACGGATCAATAATATGGTTTCCTATGATCGATATAATGCTAGAATAGAGAATGTACAGCCATTTAAAATTCGAAATATTTGATAGTAGGAATTGAATCCGGTTCCCCAGATTCGCGACCAGACACTCAGGCACGTGGCCATGAGACCCCATAGGTATATGTATTTAAATTAATAAAAAATAAATGGCGGGAGGTTTTGTGTTGGTCACATCAGATTCTTTTAGTACAGGGGTAACCTTTCTTCTTAAAATCGCGAAGCAACGTAAAACTTGGCAGAGACGCTAATAACGGTTTATATTACCTACAAAAATAATGGACTGCTCTTTTCATGTTGCGAATTTTTCAAACCACCTCGTTCCATATACATATAGTAGAACCCAGTATATAAGTACCACAAGCTGTTTTGAAAATACCAAATTTCGATATTTAATTTCACATTTGTTTTCAAAATATTATTGTAAAACAGAACATAGTTTGTATTTTCAAAAAAAATCGTTCTTTAAACATAAGGGTGAAATTAAATATCGAAATTTGGTATTTTCAAAATAAGGCTGGTGGTGCCCCAGCCATTGTTTCTCATAATATTTGCCAAGACTTGCTCAAAATTCCGACCTCAACCTCTTTAAATAAGTTGATAGAAAACAATTTCGCCGAATCTTTCGTGTTCCCAGGTGTAAGAAATCAGTGTAGTGGTCTCGGTGGCCCCCCTGGGACCTCGCCCTAGTGGGGCGACGTCCCGCAGTCTGTAATCGCATTAGCGTTGTAATTAAACGCACCGCGTTTTGTTTTAGCTCACCATGCTCATGTACCAGACACTTATACCATATTAATTTCACACACCAACGGAAATTAACTTCGACCATCGAGAATTGAAATGTGTAATTGGTTTGTAATCTCGGAATTAATCATACAACTAGATCATTTACATCATTTGTCAGAGAAGAAATATATATTGTAATAGATAGGAAAGAAGCGAAGAGTAATTATTCACGATGGAAATATGGTATTACGAATTGCAGTTCATATAACCTCACAAAAAATATTTGTGCGTCTGTTAGTGCCCTCTCTATCCACCTTAGCAGGTACAGCATTTTTACCTCCCGCTACCCTTGGTAAGGGAGGTATAGGGATCGTGCTAAAAATCACATATCAAGGTTTTGGTAAATGACTACGTTTTAAGGTCCCTACAATTCAGTTTTAACATTTTCACGATGATGTGTGTGGGTGTGTATGTATATGTGTATGTGTGTATGTGTGTGGGTGTGTATGTATATGTGTATGTGTGTGTGTGTGTGTGTGTGTGTGTGTGTGTGTGTGTGTGTGTGTGTGTGTGTGTGTGTGTGTGTGTGTGTGTGTGTGTGGATATTCTGAGCACTCAAATATTATCATTCAGAAAGTTTTGAAACCATGTATTTCTACCTTATTCTAATATTGAAAAAAGCCATTACATTTTGGTGTCAATCGGATAACCGGAAATGTCAGTTTACTTGAAGCTCAAAATGCTTTTTCTTCAAAAAATACCTTTAAATCTTATTTTTTCGCAATTTGTTATTATAAAAATTAAATAGTATTCCATTTTCCACAGGTTTGCATTAATACTTTTTCTATATATTTTATGGATAAATTTATAAAGTACTATAAAAATTATATCTCGGAACTTATGCTTTAAACCCAACTCCAAGGTTACACAGTTCATCTCAAATGTATGTAACTGACAGATACATGTCACTGTCGTAAAAATAAAGATTTCAAATTAATAACAATAACGTTTTAAAAAGAAAATTGTAAATAGAACAATAGTTATACGGGAAGGAACTTAATATACGTAACTTCAAATTAATAATAGTAACGTTTTAAAACGAAAATTGTAAATAGAACAATAGTTATATGGAAAGGAACTTAATATACATAATTTCTAGCATTAGTAAATATGTAGGTATGTACAGTAAATTTTTTGAAAGATGTCCGGTCAAGGGCACCTGTATCACGAACGAATTAACAAATAGGCATACATTTATCTCTTTCTTTTGCAAAGGCTGTAAGACTGTGTGATAAGGATGAATATAACACGCTTGTCTTTCAAAAATTCATATTGTTTCGACTAAGTTAGGACATTCCATTTATAAACGATGCTCGTTTTTGATAATACTTTCACTGTAACGTAAGTTTATTTATTAATTCAGATACATTATCTGGATTCATAGCCGTACGTATAACGTTATATTCTGTCAGAGTCACTGACACTGACATTGTGTCAGTATCTTATTTTTAACATATTTGGTTTTACATTTGCTTATAAACTTACTAGTTGACTTATTTTTGAATTTTGAATGTTTTTCCTGTAATATATATTTTTATAATAATAAAATACCAGTAGTATCTTACGTACCCTCATAAAAACTAAGCAAACGACACTACTGAATTTGTCATGATGGGCGGAGCAAAAATCTGAATTCATACAATTCGTAGACAACTTTGATCGGACATCTTTCAAAATTTTTACTGTATTTAAATAATAAAAAAAATATATATATTATCACGGCATATTACCCATTGCTGGGTGTACTAACCTGATTTGTACACAGATCGGTAATGATGATGACTTATTTATATCGTGCGAGCATTTATCAAGCGTCACCTCATTGCTGGCGTGGAGAGTGCAATACAGGGGGCAATTTTATGCCATTTAAAATTCGAAATATTTGGTGTTGGTAGGGATTGAATCCGTTTCCCAGATTCGCGACCAGACACTCAGGCACGCGGCTATAAGATCCCATAGGTATATGTATTTAAATTAATAAAAATTACATGGCGGGAGGTATTGTGTTGGTCACATCAAATTTTTTTAAAGATGTCCGATCAAGGTCATCGTGAACGAATTAACAAATTGGCATTCATGTATATCTCTCATTTGCAAAGACTACAATCGTGTGCGATAAGGATGGATATAACATATAACACGCTTCTTTCAAAAATTTATATTGTTTCGACTAAGTTAGGACATTCCATTTTAAAACGATACTCGTTGTTAACAATATTTTCGCTGTGTCGTAAGTTTATTTATTAATTCAGATATGTTACCTTGATTCATAACCGTACAAAAAATGTTATTTTCTGTGTCAGTATGTTATTTTTCACATATTTGGTTTTACATTTGCTAATAAACTTACCAGTTGACTTAGTTTTGAATTTTGAATGCTATTACTGCAACATATTTTTATAATAATAAAGTAACAGTAGTTATGTACCCTCATAAAAACTAAGTAAACGACACTACTGAATTTGAAAGAATGGGCGGAGCTAAAATCTTAATTCATACTATTCGTAGATGACCTTGATCGAACATCTTTAAAAAAAATTACTGTATATGAAATTCGAAGGTATAACTTTTAAGCTACAAATCTTTCGATACTTTTTTGAAATTTATTTCATTTATATATTTCCTACAAAGTTATTTCATTTAAATAACAATGCTTCAAAACCATGAATAAATATTTACATTTAAATAACATTCTTGTTGATTTTCTCATATAATAATTTTGATTTACTATAACTTTTATTATATTAGATACAACATTCATCTGTGTTGAATATTTTGTAGGAATTCCCAACGAACACTTTACAGGCGTTTAGAAAATTTAACACTTTTTGTCACGCGATATTTTGTAGATATTTAGAAACTTAAAAGTATTATTTTATTATATGTGAATCACGCGAGAATTACTGAGACTAAGAAAATCAGGTAGGCCTTGGAAAACAAAATTTACACTATCATTTTAAACAACTGTTTATCTGACAGTTGAAATTAAGTTGTAAAAGTTAAGTTGGTTAGTTAATCAATTTCTTAAAAAGTATTGTTGTGAGTGAAAATATGAATAGAGATTTTCTTCAGTTTTCGGCGAAAAGAAATATAAGAATAATAGAACACTCGTCTTACTGCCAGATTTAGTACTATGCGAACTTTGACTATGTTTTGGACTTATTTAAAATTTATGGGGTAGTAGGTTTTTGTCTGAATAGATTGATGTTGAAATTCCTGGTTATTTTAAAGCCTTCAGTATGCCGCTCTTATGTATAATTTTATATTAATCAACAAAAATAAATGTGTTTTTGTCAGTTTTTAAAGATATACAGATTTGCAAGACTTGAGTCCGGTTTAATCTATAATTTCGGAATTAATCATGTAACTAGATCATTCACATAATTTATCAGGGAAGAAATATATAGGGTGGTGACCGGTACAGCCGAACATAGGACTTTATTTAACATATAAAATCAGACTTTCGTAATTTCCTGCTTCCCTAATTTGTTTTAGGTAAGAAAATCTTCAAATAAGTTGTAGAGTATAAAATTCTGCATCTGAATCAATAGGCAAAATTTATTTTGTTTGTGCTGTAGCGGCAGAAATAGCAATAGCCATGGTATTGAGACAAAATAAATAACAAATGTCTAACGGTTTATCTGTCATGTTAGGGTAATTTATTTTTATTAGGTATTATTTCTAATTTCTGTTTCAGTTAAAATTATCTGTTAATTTAAATTTGTATTTGTACATTTGAACAGAAATTACAAATAATAATAAAAATAAATTAACCTAACTTGACAGATAAATCGTTAACATTTTTGTTTCAATTCCATGGCTATAGCTATTTTTGGGGTGAATTTCAATATTTTCATACCTAATTTCTGCCGTTACAAGACAAACAAAATATTTTTTTTCTTCAAACATCATAAAAATAGCATCTTTTGTGATTTGATTTACAAGGTAGAAATAAAATAAATAAATATGCATAGAAATTATACAGAATCAACGAATAAGAAGTAACTTGTATAAAAGAAACCTGTAATATCGCCCTAAATGTCACTATAACACACTAGGTAACCTAAAAATAAATTTACTAAATACCATCAATAACTGTCAAATTTAAATAAAGAATCTATGAATTGAAATATAACAGAGCTTACTTTTGAGGAAATAACATATTAAAGAATAGCAGACGTACAGATTACAATTACAGGGACGGTAATGAGCATAAGAATACTTAGAATTAAAGTGATAAGAAAAGTTTATATTGTTTTGCAGTGATTCCTAGACATATCTTTCAGCCACACTGTTAGATTTCCATCCAATGGAACAATTTCACGAGGCGTACATTATAATACTTCAAATTCCGGCATAATTGCATCCAAGGAGGATATAAAACTGCACAATTTTTATTTAAACTCAAAACATGAAAAAAATCACTTAAATGTTTATAACAAAAAGTGAACAAATAAGTATCCATAGCTATAGGGCAATTGAAATCGCAAACGTAATTTACGTAAAATGTAACGTCAGTAGTAAATATTTTTCTTTAAATATCTACGTTTGATGAAAAAATATAATGTGTCATTCGGAGTAAAAGTGTCTTGTGTGCCTCGCGTGCAATTGTCGGACTCGCTTCGCTCGTCCTTCAAACTTCCACGCTCGCCATACAAAGTATAATTTTTACTTCTAATAACACAACATACTATTGTTTCAATTTTATATCAGTATAGACAAGTTTTTCTTCACATTCGAAATTGTCATTTATGTATCAAGGCATTGAAGTTCTACTTTTTATCACTAATGTGGAATTTATTTGCCGAATCCCGTAGGACAAAGGAAAATAAACTATATGAGTGATAAAAAGAAACTTAAGTGCCGGGTGCATATTAAATTTTATTAGAAATCGAGAAATTTATAGGTTATTTTTACATATTGTACATCGTACACCTGTCCAAATTATCTTACATGTACAATAATTATCATCAGGTTGGTAACACTGAATTTGTATTAATTTGTCGTATAATCGATTACTTTAGTGCCGATTTTTTAACTTTTAATGACGATTTTTGTGCACTTTAGTGCCGATTAACAAATAAAGGTTATGTGATTCTTAAAGATTATTGTTGATTGAATAAGTAACAGTCGGTATTAGAATATATTTATTTATTATTCAAACAATTTTATCTGCAAAATTAAACGAATATATCATGTGTCTTTCGATCTTTACTTTTGGTATCTCTATATATCTGCCGACGGCACAAGAGTATCATCTCATCTTCTCTCTTCTCTTTTGCTTGCCGTTATGATAAATGATCGACAAAAATTCCATTTACATTCTTGCCTCAGAATATTTCTATAAAATATTTTTATTAAGAGGCCCGCTTATGCTTATGAATTATGAGATTTAATTTAATTTGTCAATGTAAGTAAGTGACACCATGAATTTCTTTTTACTTATGATTTATTCCATAATAAATTGTTGCTAAAAACTGATAGAAAAAATGCGCAGACACACAAATTTTAACGGCAGGACATTTGAGATTAGTTTTCGTGGTTGTTATCGCGAAATGTCGAAAAACTCGTTGGCCTTTTTAGATAGGGAGAAATACTGTTTTTTGCGATAATTGCAGCTAAAGTTTACAAAATGAAAAGTTGGCTTTACACTCAAAATATAACAAAATTTTATTTTGTACTTGTATTTAAAGTAGAATTAATAACTAAAACTAATAAAATTACACCTTAACTTTAAAATTATGATAAAAATTATATACAGTATTTTTTTTTTTAAATGTCCGATAAAGGTCATCTGTATCATGAACGAATTAACAAATTGGCATAACTTTATCTCTCTCCTTTGCAAAGGCTGTAAGCGTGTGCGATAAGGATGGATATAACATGCTTATCTTTCAAAAATGCATATTGTTTCCACTAAGTTAGGACATTCCACTTTAAAACGATGCTCGTTATTGATAATACTTTCGCTGTAACGTAACTTTATTTATTAATTCAGATACATTACCTTGATTCATAGCCGTACGAATAACGTTATTTTCTGTCAGAGTCACTGACACTGACATTGTGTCATTATCTTATTTTTCACATATTTGGTTTTACATTTGCTAATAAACTTAGAAGTTGACTTCTTTTTGAATTCCTTGGTAAATAAGGTGATAATTTCTTTGTTTTTTACCTTCCGTCATCTATAGGAAAGAAAGCTATTGTCTTTGGTCAAAAAATTCGATGGTGAGTTTTTGATGAATAAGCACGTTTTAGAGTCCCTACAATACGAATTTAGTTTTTTACGATGATGTCTGTATGTGTACGAGTATGTATATATATATATACATGTGTGTGTGTGTGTGTGTGTGACAAAAATTTCTCCTTCGATAACTCCAATACTACAATTCCAAAAGTTATAATTCTTTCATATTCCTGTTTCGTACGTCCATATGAACAGTTGATTAGATTTTGGTTTTGATTGGTTAACCGGAAGTACCCTAATTTGAAGATTTTAATAGTTTTCCTGAAAACTTCCAGTGTCAAATAAAAGTTACATAATAACTTTGTGAAAAGATTTTACTGGAAATATAAAAATATAAGGTAATACAACAGATTATAGCCATAAGCTAATTCAGCAGATTATTATGTTATATTATAAATATAATGTTTTTATTTTCTACTTCTTATTTTAAGAAACATACTGTTCTTTTAAGGAGTAGTTCAGTTCAATTCAATACGAGGTACGATCAGTTCATTTCTCCCCTAAAAAGAAAACGCCCATAAAATAGTATGCAAAAAAAATCTGTGTGGAATTTGTACAAAATACGTAGAATTGACGGAAGGTATTGTGTTGGCAACATCAGATTTTTTATTATTGCTGCGATAGACATGTAACTAGCGAGATTATGAATGTTGATTGGCGGAAAACATGTCACGTGGCTAATGAATTATATTTTTTGGCAATTTTTCCTGTGGTTAATTTTACTGCGATCAGTTTACCTCAAAATCATTTTCCAAGTCTTCTTTCATTCTCTAGAATCTATACTGTAAAAATCCCCGTTGGTGGCAGCAGTAAGTCGATTTCTTCTTGTCATACCTCTTCCATTCTGATGTTTTGATGCGTCGGTAAGACAGAGTACGTGTCTATCGACCGTGGGGCCTATAATCGGCCTATAAGTCACCACGTGACAGGTGCCCAGCCTTCTTGGATCTCAGGGTGTCTGGAGACGTGAGATAAATATATTTTGATAAATGACAAGTGACGTCGCTGTACAAATTTCGGCGCGAACAATGTCCAGCCAGAGTGTTTATTAATTTGTTACGATATTTCACTGTTTATTTGATGGACTGTCAGCTTTTTCTGATGAGAAACCATCGGGCATATAACATTTCAAAGAGAAGGGAACCCAAGAGATTTCTTAGGAGTGATATAAGGAGGAGATTATTTATTTTACAAGTTTTTTGGTTGCATCAGAAATATATTTCTTTCCATTTATATACAGTAGACTCTAGAGTTTCTTCACTTTTTCAAGTTCTCATGAAATAATTACGTATTTATTGATTATGATTATTTTAATACAAGTTAAATATCAAAATATTAATTTTGAGATCGTATGTCCTGAAGAACTAGAATTTTAGAAAACTATTTCAAATGCATTTTCTGTAGCCATCCATTGCTAAATAAAAGTTATATCGTAAAATTTCGGGTGCAAATTATTTGCCGTTTCTTTAATAATCTCCCCATCAATTGATGCATGTTGTTTTCTTTGTTTTAAAAACTTATAAAGAGCCTATTCCATTTTAAGATATAATGCCGATTTTAATGTGAATGTGCAATCTACATTTTTTCATAATTTGTATCCTTTTGTTGACCAATTATAACCAAAATCTAATCATGTCTGCATGTGGATGTAAAGAAGAGGAATACGAAAAATTGTAATTTTTACCTCTCGCTAAGAGAGGTATTGGATTCATGCTAAAAATCGCATATCCAGATTTTATTGAATAAGCACGTTTTAGGGACCCTACAATCCGATTTTAACGTTTTTACGATGATGTCTCTGTGTGTTTGTGTGTGTGTGTGTGTGTGTGTATGTGGGATGTTGGAAGGACGACTACTCAAAAACTATAAGACTTTATATTTGTTTAACTACGTATTTCCCAATCAGACATTCATGGGCAGATCTGAAAAGATTTTGGTAACAATTGGACAACCGGAAGTAGGAGATTCTTGAAAAAAAATCTTCTAAATACTATTTTTTGAAAAGAATTCTTGGGAATATTAATAAAATTAAATCCTTAATCTGACACATTTAATTTTTTTATTATATCTCGTATAGGTTTGCAGATATACTCGTAGTATATAATAATATAGAATAATCTGTTGTAAAAAAATAATCTCGTTGCCTAAAAAAACAGTTGAGATATTTAAATGTTTATAATTGACAGATAAATGCAAAATGTCAGTGTCACAAATCAGATTTTTCTGGGAGGTACGAATACATTTAATATATATATATATATTATTGTATTATTAATTAAATATGTATTTAAATTATAGGTATGTTAATATTACATATCACCTTAAGAAATACCGCTAATACTGTCAATGAATTTGAAGAATTTTGAACATATTAGAAGAGTAGGACAAAATTCCTCATAGAACGAAGGAAGAGATAAAATTTCAATTATTTGTGTGTACAAGAAATGTTAAGTTCGTTAGGTATAGGGCGCGAGCAGTCATGTGACTTTGTTGGTCTTGGCACGCAGATATGAGGATCCGTGTCAGAATGACGGCTATAGTAGTTATTTACATAGATGTCACAATAGTCACAATTTTTCATTCAAAATTTCAAAATATTCTAATATTTGCTAATAAATTTACCAGTTGATTTATTTTTGAATTTTGAAAGGTTTTTACTGTAATATATATTTTTATAATAATATAATAATAGTAGTATATTATGTACCCTCATAAAAAGTAAGCAAACGACACTACTGAATTTGTCATAATGGGCGGAGCAAAAATCTGAATTCATACAATTCGTAGATTACCTTGATCGCACATCTTTCAAATTTTTTACTGTAAACACTGTAGATATCTTTTAATTTGAACCAAATGTGGTAAATAAACGGGTAAAAGTGTTTATCACTAATGTTATATTTTTATTATCCTAATCACCCCTAAAACAATTCTTCCTGTAATTCTGTCCATCAACTTTGTCTAAATCTCCTTCCCAAGGCCTTTTCTGAGTGTTTTATTCTCAGCCTAGTGATTACATCTGCTTATCTTTGATCTGTAATCAGCTACTAGTGCATTGTAGCCGCGTATTTACATAAACTGGTCGCAGTACGCCATGGATCGATTGTCTTCTTGTCTGGCTACGTCTCAATACCTCAATCGGAGGTGTGTCTGCCCTGCCCAACATCTAGAAAGAAGATTAGTAGTGTTGTTGCTCAATACAAATGTCAAAAACACACACTGATTCAAAGATAAGTAAAGGGATATTGGGGCTTGTTTTTTTCAAATAGGGGGATTAAAAAATAGTGCGTTAGATAACAATCAATTATAGAGAATAAAATAAAAATAAAGAATTGGATTCTGTTAAAATTGCTCTCTTTTTGATGACAGAATTTTATTTAATCTATACATATTTTTTAATATAAATTTATTTAGGCCTTTAGGTGCACATATTTAATTGAAAATGGTCAGTATAATTGGACGTTTCGGGTGTAAAACCGAATACAAATTCGTAAAAAAATTATATTGTGGAATAAATATTTTGAAACATAATTACATAAGTCGTCTTTTATGATACAACAAGGTTATAGAAAAACAGGACCATTTTACGGCGACTGCCGACAGGCAATGAAATTTCAAATTGCAACTAATGCAAGTACAAACTGTACAGACAAACACAGATTGGCCGAACGAAAAGTAACTAAAACAAATGAAAAAGCGGTAAATTCAAAAACTATGAAAGATATTTTTAAGGTGAACTAAATTTTGTTTGTAATCTGTTTGGTTATTAATACTTATAACTTTATTCATATTTTTATTTGCTGCGACCATACTGAAATATACCGCCTAACGGCGACTGGGAACGTACAACCATATACGAACCTTGTGAAACCAGTTACATTGTTTTTATTTTTATTTATTGCGAGAAATATTTTGTGCTTCTCTGTAAATCGTAGGAGATATGTTCCATTATTTTATGATCCTTCGAATTAAAAAAATAAATCATACTAAAGTCAGTTTCCACCACTTGATCCCCCGTCATCAATCGTAACCATATGATTCAAATCGCCAGGGGGGGGGGGGAGTTAATTGATGACGTCATGTAGTTTATTATGAATTATTACTTAAAAATAATAATTTTCTATTTTTTTACCTTCCGTCACCTTTAGGTAAGGAATGTATTGTATTTGGTCAAAAAAATCAATGATGAATTTTTAGTGAATAAGCTCGTGTTAGGGTCCATATAATACGATTTTACCATTTTTACCACGATTCCAAAAATTATTTTTTCGTATTCCTCAAGTTTACATCCAGAAGAAGAGTTGATTAGATTTTGCTTATAACTGGTCCACCGAAAGTACCCTCATTTGAAGATTTTAACAGTTTTTCTTAACAAAAACGCAGTTAAATATCAATTATTGACATTTAATGTTATTATTACTTAAAGAATATATTTTCCTCCATACGATTTGATTACATTTTATACTTCATAATATGCAATAGATATAGAGTTCAAGAATTATAAAGATATTAAATTTCATAACTCGCCAGTTATACCAACCATAGAAATTGCTAATATATTTAAATATTCAAATAGACAGTTGCCAGTATCAATGAAAAGTAAGTGAATGTGGCAGAGATGAAGATGTTTAGATAGATGTTGGGGAAGACACGGAAAGATACGGTAAGGAATGAAAGAATAAAGGAAATAACTCGAACATTAGAAGTTTCTAGAAAAATACGAGACGATTACTTTGGTTTGAATATGTCATGAGGAGAAATGAAGAATATATTGGAAGAGGAATGAATAGCTTAGTAATATAGGGTTGAAGAAACCAAGAAAGACCAAAGATAAGATGGAAGGACTGCATTGCGGAAGACTTGAGAGAAAAGGAACTGAATGAGAACTACACGCAAAACAAAAATGAGTGAAAGAAGTAAATAAAAAATAGCGACCTCTAACGAATGGGAAAAGCTAAAGAAGAAGATGTCAGTGTCAAGTGCAATATACATACTTTGTTTATGAAATAATTTTACTTGAAATTTAGAATCTTTGCAAGAAAATTTATGTATGGAATTTATACATAATACACAGGATTGACAGTAGGTATTGTGCTGGCCACATCAGGTTTTTTTTTAATTTGAGATAATGAAATAAAACACTTTCTAGCTTCCTTAATGTTAACGATATAGCTTCGAGAAAGTAAAGAGATTGTAGAATAGAAGTGTTTATTTTTTTACAATTTTCAGTCATCAATTGAGGTGTAAAAGGAAAAGATTACGCCAATTTTGTTTCAGTTAACATACTTATAGTACTTTTAAAATACTAAAACGATATAAGCAAGTGTTTAGCTCACTTAGAATTACAAATTATTAATAGTAAGTTTTCATGTAAAATGCTTACTTTATTCTTTAATCATTGATTTCTCGAAAACCCCAACTGCTTCAATTGGAGATTTCAACAATTGATCAAGACACATACTCTTTCCTCTATATTATTATTATTAATAATTAATAAATAATAATATAACATCATGGTGTCTTTCATTAACACCTCACGGGGTCGTAGATCTATCGTAGAGAGAGCACCACAGATTACATAACATTCCCAGACACGCAACTCATATATCAAATGATACATCATTTAATAATAAACAATTAATATTTGAAAACTAACTCTATTTATATTATGTACCTACATATTGTCTAATGTCTCCTATCTTATCATTCGTGTTGTGTTACACTACCGATACTATAATTGTCAACGTCAGCCTAGTGTGTTAGTGTCGGTGGCTTGAGGCCTAAGCAGATTACCGTAGCTTAGCGGTGGGGCGAAGGCCGGTCAGGCCCCATACTGTGCACCACAGGGGGCGAAGTTACATGAGACTTGAGGACGGGAAGCATGCAAAGAAAATATACTTTCACCTAGAGACGATGAATTAATGCTAGATGCAATATTGAATGAACAGAAAATGTACAAAAACTTGAATATTCTTTTGTTGAAGATTCAAATAAATTTAAGAATTATTAATATAGAAAGCCCGTTTATCATACTTTTGTTAACAATTTTTTTACCAAATTTTTTGATCGTGTTACACAGATTTATAAGAAATTTGTGAATAATTAGGACCTCTTATTTGTCAAAACATTCAGTGCCGGACTGGCCCGCCAGGCAATCAGGCAAATGGGGACCAACTGATTATTAGAACTTTTTTTGTCAAATTAAAAAATTAAATTATTGCATTACATTATTACTTATCATACTCTCTAAAATATGTCTAAATACATACACACATATAGTGTTGAAGACTTAGTTTGTTATTCATGCCCAAGTCCGTATTACGTTACACATATAACAACTATCTTTTTTGTACCATTAACCATATGTGGGTGTTCTTTTGTTCATTTTTACCTTCCGTCACCTCTAGGTAAGGAAGGTATTGTCTTTGGTCAAAAAATTCGGTGGTGAGTTTTCATTGAATAAGCACGTTTTAGGGTCTTTACAATACGATTTTACTATTTTTACGATGATGTCTGTATGTGTGTGTGTGTGTTCGTGTGTGCGTGTGTGTGTGTATGTGTGTGTGTGACCGCGTTTTCGGGCACGATATCTCCAGTACTAGAATTCCAAAAATTACAATTCTTGCGTATGCCTCTTCCTTACAACCATATGTAGACCTGTTTAGATTTTGGTTATAATTGGTCAACCGGAAGTACCCTCATTTGAAGATTTTAACAGTTTTTCTTGAAAAAATCAGTTAAATGTTATTATAACTTAAAGAATATATTATTGTCTATACGATTTGATTGCATTTTATATTTGATATTCAACAGATATAGAGTTAAAGAAGAATAACGATAATAAATTTTATATAAATTTCATAATTCAGCCAGCTATGCTAATTTAACCATGGAAACTGCTATTATATTCAGGTAATTCAAATTGACAGATGTCAGTATCAATAAAATAAAATCAATGAAAGAATAAGGGAAGTAACTCTAGTGTTAGAAGTTTCTAGATATAAGAGAGACGATTATATATTGGTTTGAACATGTCATGAGGAGAGATGAATATATTAATAGAAGGTGGAAGAAACATAGGAAGACCAAATATAAGATGAAAAGACTGTATTGCAGAAGACTTGAGAGAAAAGGAACTGAATGAGGACGACACGCAAAACAAAAATGAGTGGAAGAAGAAAATAATAAATAGCGACCCCCTAACGAATGGGAAAAACTAAAGAAGAAGATGTCAGTGTCAAGTGCAATTTGCATAGTTTGTTAATGAAATAACTTTACTGGAAATATAGGATCTTTTGCAAGAAAATTTATGTATGGGGCGCGTGCAGTATCATGACTTTGACCCGTGTCAAAATGACAGCAATTAATTATGTCCATAACTGACAAGTGTTATAATTTTTTAATCAAAATTTCATAATTTTCTTATTTCATGTGGTTTGTTTGGAGGAGTATGGAATTCAGTTGCCGAGAAAGGGAATCACATAATACCAAAAATTTAGAATCTTTTGCAAGAAAATGTATGGAATTTGTATATAATACACAGGATTGACAGAAGGTATTGTGCTGGCCACATCAGATTTTTAGAATTAGTTAACGTAAATATTACCACACTAATGTTTATAAATTTGCAAGGTAAAGCACCATGAAATGATACGTATTTGAAAGTTTTATTTATTTCTCATTTTATTTTTATAAATGTCTGATGGGATCAACATCTTCCATCATTTTTACCTAACGTCACATTTAGGTAAGGAAGGTAATGTCTTTGGTCAAAAAATTCGGTGCTAAGTTTTCAACGAATAACCACGTTTTAGGGTCCCTACAATACGATTTTACTATTTTTACGATGATATCTATATGTGTACGTGTGTCACTATAATTTCAGCCGCGATATCTCCAATACTAGAATTCCAAAAATTACAATTTTTACGTATTCCTCTTCCATACATCCATATGTAGACTTGATTAAATTTTGGTTATAACTGGTCAACCGGAAGTACTGTAATGTAAGATTTTAACAGTTTTTCTTGAAAAAACGCTGTTAAATATTATTTTTACCTTCCGTCACCTTTAGGTAAGGAAGGTATTGTCTTTGGTCAAAAAATTTAATGATGAGTTTTTACTGAATAAGCACGTTTTAGGGTCCATATAATACGATTTTACCATTTTTACGAAGATGTCTGTATGTATGTGTGTCTGTGTGTGTGTGACCAATTTCCGGATTCCATAACTTCAATACCACGATTACAAAAATTATATGTTTTTCGTATTCCTCAAGTTTACATCCAAAAGAACAAGTGATTAGATTTTGGTTATAATTGGTGAACCGGAAGTAGCCTCATTTGACGATTTAACAGTTAAATTTGATTTATTGACATTTAACGTTATTATAACTTAAAGAATATATTATTCTCTATACGATTTGATTACAATTTATACTTCATATTCAATAGATACAGAGTTAAAGAATTTTAAAAAAAATAAATATAATTCAGCCAGCTATGCCAAACATGGGAACTACTAATATATTCATATAATTCAAATTGACAGATCAATAAAAAGTAAATTAATGTGGCAGATATGAGGATGTTGAAGTAGATATTGGGGAATACACGGAAAGATACGGTAAGAAAATAGCTCTAGTGTTACAAGTTTTTAGAAAGATACAAGAAAGACGATTACATTGGTTTGAACATGTCATGAGGAGAAATGAAGAATTATATTGGAACAAGAAAGAATAGTTTAGTAATAGGACGTTAAAGAAACAGAGGAAGACCAAAGATAAGATGGAAGGACTGTATTGCGGAAGATTTGAGAGAAAAGGAACTGAATGAGAACGACACGCAAAAATAGCGACCCCTAATGAATGAGAAAAGCTAAAGAAGAAGAAGATGCCAGTGTCAAGTGCATAGTTTGTTTATGAAATAATTTTACTGGAAATTTAGAATCTTTTGTAAGAAAAATTATAGAATTTATACATTATACACGAGAATGACAGAAGGTGTTGTGCTGGCCACAACAGATTTTTTTACATTTAACGTTATTATAAATATTAAAGAATATTCTTATCTATACGAATTGATTGCATTTTATATTTCATATTCAATGGATATAGAGTTAAAGAATTATAAAGAAATTAAATTAGAAACAGCTACTTTATTAAGAAAATTCTAACTGAAAGATGTCAGTGTCAATGAAATGAAAATGAATTTGGCGGAGATGAGAATGTTGAGATAAATATTGGGGAAGACACGGAAAGATAGGAAAACGAATGAAAAAATATGGGAAATGGTTCGAGTGATAGAAGCTTATAGAAAGATACAAGAGAGGCGATTACATTGGTTTGAACATGTCATGAGGAAAGATGAAGAATGTTGGAAGAATGAATAGCTTAATAATAGAAGGTAGCCAAAACAGAGGAAGACCAAAGATAAGATGGAAAGACTTGAGAGAAAAGGAAATAAATGAGGACGACACGCAAAACAGAAATGAGTGGAAGAAGAAAATATAACATAGCGGCCCCTAACGAATGGGAACAGCTAAAGAAGAAGATGTCAGTGTCAAGTGCAAAATGCATAGTTTATTTATGAAATAATTTTATTGAAAATATAGAATCTTTTGCAAAAAGATTTATGTATGGAATTTGACAAAAGGTAATATGCTTGCCACATCAGATTTCTAGTGAATGAAATAATTTTTCCCGCGATATAACTATTATTGATGCTTGTGTGATGTAGAATTTTATTCTGTACATTCATATTAATTTTTTGTAAGTTGGTACACAATCGTACACACCTAATATCCAATGTAGTAGTACTTGTATGTATGTACCTACTTATACAAATAGGTAGGTAGAAAATGAATGTATCGGTAGATGACAGATAAGATTTTGTCGTAGTAACGAAATCCAGATAAGCCGATGTGACTTGTGACTTTGTGAGTAGCACGCTTAAGCCCAGACTAACTTTTAGTTTTATTACAACAACGACTGTTTAATCTTTCATTTTGTGTTCTGTTATTTATAAAGACCAGAACATTATTTTTAATACAAACCTACTTCATTCCGTTTTTAAATTAGGACAAGTCAATTTAAAAACACCGGGAAAACATTTACCTACGACAAATATAAATGAGGTCATGCAGAAAAATAATTATACCTTTTTACCTCCCGCTACCCTTGGTAAGGGAGGTATAGAGATCGTGCTATAAATCGCATATCGAGATTTTGGTAAATAACCACGTTTTAAGGTCCTTACAATCCAATTTTAACATTTTCACGATGATGTCTGTGTGTATGTGTGTGTGTGGATCCTCTTTACGCTCTAACTCAAATATTATTGTTCAGAAAATTTTGAAACCTTCTATTTCTACCTTACTCTTATATGGAAAGATACCATTAGATTTTGGAGCAAATTTGATAACTGAAAATGGCACTTTACTGAAAGCTCAAATAGTTTTTCTTCGAAAAATACCTTTAAATGTTATTTTTTCGAGATTCATGTTATATAAAAATTAAAGATTATTAAACTTTCTACAGGTTTGCATTAATACTTTTTCTATATATTTTATGGATACATTTATAAAACTATCTATAATTTTAATCCCGGAGCCTACGCTTTAAACACAACTCATACACATGGTTACACAATTCAGATATCAAATATTTGTAAAAATGGTAAATGGAACAATAATTATATGAAAAGGAACTTAATACAGTTTCCAGCATAAATAAATATGTAAAAATATAGGTAAGATAATAAAAACATATACCATCACGGCATATTACCCAATGCTGGGTGAGCCAATCTGCTTTGTACGCAGATGTCAGTAATAATAATGACATGCGAATCTTGAGAACGGGTTCAATTCCGACCGACGCCAAATATTTTAGAATTTTAAATGGCACAAAATTGACCCTGTGGTACACTCTCCACGCCAGCAATGTCAATATAGGTAAGTATATAAATAAATATATCATCACGACATATTACCCATTGTTGGGTCTGCCAATCTGTTTTGTACACAGATTTCGGTAACAATGATGACATATTTTTACCGTGCGGGCGTTTACCAGGTATTATCTCACAAGTATTTATTGCTGGCGTGGAGAGTGCACTACAGAGGTCATTTTTGTGCCATTTAAAATTCTAAAATATTTGGCGTCGGTCGGGACTGAACCCGGTAATTAAATTTAATTTAATTTTAAGTATTTACATGAATAAAAATCTGATGTGGCCAGCACATAACCTCTCGCCGTATATTTTACCTGGCTGTATGCATGAAGCAAAGATTATTTTTATAAATACAAATAATATATTCATATAAATCTATGACGTATAAACTTCTTTATTATTCAATAATAGCATGTCTCAACATGAAGATATTTTACCATAAATTATGTTACAATAAATTACAAAGTAGAGTTTACCATATATAAATATTAGGCTGGTAACAGCAATTTTCAATTCGAACAACTTTGTTTACTTTCTCTTCATATTCTTCTAGTAAAAACATTAATTTTGGGCGGTCTAAAATGTATATATCTGGATTGTGCATCTATTCTTATATATCTTCTTTTACATTTTATTTTTTCATACTTGTTATATCTAAATAACCTTAATTCCCTTTAATAAAGTGACGGATAGATTGCACTCCGATTTTGTCAATATTTACAACTTACTTGAGAAGAATTTGATAGCTTTTTCGCAATTCAAAGTTACTCTAGTCTACAGTACTGGTGTACATTGTCCCATAATGTTTGAAACAAATTTAAGTCCTTCAACCTAGACTTGTCATCTCCATAATAGTCACAGATCAAGAACTAAGGGATTCTCCAAATACATTTTTCTTTCATTACTCATTATTTCTGACACTGACATTTATCTGTCAGTTACAAATAATTTAAATTATCAACTATTTTTCATGGCATTCTTTCGGCTGTCAAATTTATTACAACAGATTATTTTATATATTATACTTCTTTTATCTCTAAATCTATGGAATATATAATAAAATATTTAAATGTATCAGATAGAGAATTTAATTTTCTTTAATATTACCACGAAAAATTTTCAAAAAATAATATTTAGAAGATTTTTTTTCAAGAATCTTCTACTTCCGGTTGTCCAATTATTACCAAAACCTTTTCAGATCTTCCCATGAATGTCCGATTGGGAAATACGTTGTTAAACAAATTTTAAGTCTTATAGTTTTTGAGTAACCGTCCTTCCAACATCCCACACACATACACACATACACACACACACACACACACACACACACACATCCACACACACACACACACAGACATCATCGTAAAAATGTTAAAATCGGATTGTAGAGACCTTAAAACGTGCTTATTCAATAAAATCTGGATATGCGATTTTTAGCATGAATGCAATACCTCTCTTAGCGAGAGGTAAAAATTAAAATAAACGGGAGGTATTGTGTTGGCCACATCAGATTTTTTGTTTAAATCGAACAAGCATAGTCTAATTTATCGTTCTATATGATTAAATTATTTTTTATTTACATTTTTTGTTGTATAAAATCGTTTGAAAGTATATTTTTTAAAAGTTGCAAAAACCAGCCATGTAGCGACGTCACGTTTCAGTACTGCAAGTTCAGACTCATTTCATAGACTTATCATATGAAATGTATGTAACTCATATTTACAATATTTTTGGACTATGGTAGTTTTTGCCAAGATCTCTTCATCTGATTTCTATTATTTTTTAAAATCAGCTATAGAAAAAAATATAGAATTTTATACACGACAATAAAATTTAATCATCAACTCACAATAAATAATTCATAAAATAGAATTTTATCGGCTTGTATAAAAAATAACTATTTTTTACTTCTCATTTTCAAAATATCCACATATTAACATCTCATATTCTTTGTAAAGAATTTTTCTACCTCTTGTGCGGCCAGGTCTGGTTCCACATAATCAGCTTTGCTGAAAATCACTTTAAATGTGGTCAAAAAGCACTTATAATCCCATAACGCCTGTACATCCATAGGCACGAGACTCCATAAACCATTCTCCTGCACAAAACATCCGACAATCGGCTTTCACGCATTCAACAAGCGAAAATAACCGACATTTGTAATTTCAAGAGCTCGGCATTCAACTTGTTGTGTCTTTGTATTCGTTGTCATGGGCATTGTAGCCCAGGTGACAAAAGACGAGAGTTTGCAGCTTTTAAAGGACTCTAGATTTTAGTGGAGGTGTGTGGAATTGTTTGTATTTGAAATTGATCTGAGTTTTAAAATCCTAAGAATTTGGAAAGGGTTTATGCTTATTTTCACATGTCATTCTGAGGGATATCTTCATTTATCTGTCAGTTTTAAAATTATAATATAGGTGTTATTTAACAGTTTTAAAAGGTATAATATACAGACTGCTTCCCTAATTATTTTAGGTAAAAAAGCTTCAAATAAAAGTTGTACAGCATAAAATTCTGCATAATTTTGTATACCTTGTAATGGTAGAAATTAGTTATGAGTATATCAAAAATAGCAATAGCAATGGAATTGAGACAAAATAAATATCAAATGTCTAATGGTTTATCTGTCTTGTTAGGGTAATTTAGGGTACCTTTATATACAGAGTATGGCCATGGGACAAGATCGCCATCATAAGCGGTCCAATGTCAAACATACTGATAATTCATTTCCCTATTTATTTGTAAGAAATGTGTTTTATATTATACAGGAATATTATATAATCACACTATGAATCTATAAAGGTAATAAAAATTCATTTATTTAAGAGATACACAATTATTATTATGACATAGATTTAGAGGTTATGTAGAGCATAGGATATAGGTTGTTATTATCACATCAAATTTAATGTAGTTATTATTTGCATAATAAGTATAAATTTTAAACTTAAATTTTAAAAATTTAGATGTTTGTGCTTAATATTGGTAATTTTTATGTGTTTTCAATATTGCCAGTCATCGTAGTCAGTATCTCAAGAAAATACACAAATAAATAAAATAAAAGTATTACTTACACTGTAAATAAATATTAGAAGTATATTTAAATGTGTTTTGCATTAAAATAAAACAAATAACCACGACTATATCATTCATTAAATTGTAAACCAATAAGAATGCGTGATTTTCCTAAGTTACCACGTATTACAGCGGTTATTATTAAGTAACCATGGTGAACGAATATACGAACCTTTGTATATTCGAATATACCTACCTTCGTATATTCATTTATAGGTGCGTTTGGTTATTTTGTTCTCTGTACTCAGAACTGGCAATGTCATTTTTAATTATATTTACGGACATGATCTTTTTCATTCGAACACAGTATCGAGTATATAAATGAATCTGTAGTTAGACTTTGACCAGGAAAATCGTGCTTTGTATGCTATAAGTAGACATCTAAAATCACTGACAGCTCCAAGTGCACCGAAACAAATAATTGAACGTATCTATTATTTGACAGCAAGGCATTATTGAAGTAAAAATTTGACAAATAAACAAATAATTATTTTATTATTAATTTAATAAGTCTAGACACTGCACTGTTGCAAGTTTATTTGAAATATAAACATATCTTTTGAAATACGAGGATTTCAATGTAATATTACATACTACTACAACTATATTTAAAAAGATAGGTTATGTACTATACAGTTTGACGTTTCTGTCAAAATAAAATAGACCACAGGTCATGTTAAATTTACTATTTACTTTTTAATTCATATTTTTATTCATGATATAGTCTACCTGTATACAACTCGACAATAGAAAATTCTCGACATACTCAACGAGTTGCCTATTGGAAATACCACTCGACCTTTGGTCTCGTGGTGTTTCCAGGCAACACGTTTCGTATAATCGAGAATTTTCAATCGTCTTGTTGTATAATATATGAAAATACATAATAATTTGCGTAACAACAACGAATATGACAGTGGACCGCAAATGGCGGACGAAACGTGAGCCACGTCATGGCCCTGTATATAGAGGTACCCTAGGGTAATTTGCAACTGTACGCCAACTTGATCATTTCGCAGACGCAATATAGAGATGACAGATTGTATAATAATGACAGTGACGTTAAAATATGACAACAATAAGTTTCTTGGTTTGTTTTTAGCTCTCGCTAAGAGAGGTATTGGTTTCATGCTAAAAATTGCATATCTAGATTTTAATGAATAAACACGTTTTAAGGTCCCTACAATCCGATTTTAACATTTTTACGATGATTTCTGTGTATGATGTGTGTGGATGTTGGAAGGACGATTTCTCAAAAACCATAATACTTAATACACGTTTAACTACGTATTTCTCAATCGGAAGAGTTGAATAGGTTTTGGTAACAATTGGACAACCGGAAGTAGCAGATTCTTAAAATAATCTAAATATTATTTTTTGAAAAAAATATTCTTGCAAATATTAAAGAAGATTAAATTCTCTATTTGATGTATTTTATTATATCTTTTATTGATTTAGAGATAAGAGAATATAATATATAAAATAATCTGTTGTAATAAATCTCGCAGCCCAAATAATGTCATGGAAACCAATTGAAAAATTAAATGTTTGTAACTGACAGATAAATGGAGACATATTATTTCTTATTGTATTAATAGTTAAATATTTAAAATTATAGGTACTCGTATATTACATATATCCTTCAGAGTTACTGTCAATCCCGACAAAAAATTAGAAACATCTCGAAAAATTAGAAGATTATTACAAAATTTCTTCATAGAATGAATTTAAAATTTAAAAATCTAAATATAAAGAATAGGTATAAGTACAATTTTTAGTGTAGAGTATAGACATACAAGAAATGTTAAATACAATACTTATGTAACCAAAAATTAAAGTGGCGAAAGGTATTGTACTGGCCACAACAGATTTTTAAAAAATAAATACAATAAACATTGTAAAGTAGTCATTTTAGAAATTATTTAATCTTTTTCAACGATTTTTTAAAAAACTAACTGCTTCGTTTATCAAATGTCAATCCCATCAAAGCCGCCTTTCTATTTCAAGGAATTAAACTGTTTAAATACAATAAATTTTGTAAATAGGTACATTTTTTTACGGTTGCACAAAAAATAATGGGTAAACTTTGTCCGCGAAATCCTTTAGCGTCCTTGAGATTGGCCTGCCTCGGTCGCAAGCGGCCTTTGCTACAATTTTTCTCTCGGCACGCTAAAGAGAGATTTCGTGGCCTTGAACATTGATTTTACGAAGAAATTATTTAAAAAGTGTAATAATACTCACTACATTTGATGAGGAATCCTTTCGGTTGTGTAGACTTCCAAAGTCCTGAAACAATAAAAAGGATATATTAATAACAACTTAGTATTAAATTTAATATTTAAATTGGGTGTTAACAATTTGAAAGGAGTAAATTGGTGACTTAGTGCAGTGTGTTGGTGGATGGTGTAAAAATGGAGCAGGTAAATGAGTTGTATATTTGGATAGCATGATGTCGAGGGATGGTCGAATTGATCGAGAGATAGAAAGGAGAGTGATTGCGGGATGTAAGGTAATGGGTGCTTTGGGTACGTTTGCACGAAACGTTAACGTATCAAGGAATGCTCGGTTAAATGTATATAATGGAGTGCTAGTGCCTGCTTTAATGTATGGAAGCGAATTTTGGGCTTAAACGGGAAAGCATAAAATGAAAGTGACTGCCGTAGAAATGAGATATTTACGTGGTGTATGTGGGTATGTAAGACGGGATCGCGTGAGGAATAATTTGGTGTATGAAGAATGTTATTAAGAGAGTTGGTGTGAGTCAGTTGAGATAGTTTGGTCATGTGGAGAGAATGGCGAGTGAACGGCTTGTTAAGCGTATATATAAGAGAGAAAGTTTCCAAGTTTCGTAACTATTATTGTGATCCGCATGTGGTATTTCGCTATCGAAAATCGGTCACTTTAATATGTTAAGAGTGAGGATTTGTTGTCTGATGTTGATGTTGTTGTTATTGTTTTTATTTTCGGGTTTGTGCTAACCCACTTAGTGGGACATGCGTGATTTTATGTATGTATGTAATTACTCGAAATCGAGATCTTACAAAATATTACATCTTCTGTACACAAAATACATTTATTTTTTTATATTCAATTATACATTTTTATAAAAATTCATAAAAAACACATACACATCAGTTTGCTGTCAAATTCTGATTCTGTTCCCTAAAAATTCTTTTAGAATTCAATGTAGTGTAAACCAAAATGGCTCCTCTATTCTTACATCCATATATTCACATATCACGCCTAAACTTCACAGTATATAATATGATCCTCTCCCCAACTACAAATACAAATAGCCGAACACAATAGCCTTCTCTTGACTTTTACATCTACCTACGAATATATCCGTACACAGACCCATCGCTTTCTATATCTCCCCATGCACTATCAGGGGTTCACAGCCCGTTTTCGTGGGATGTTTACGGGCTTGTTATGGTTGGAACTACAACCACTCTAACCGTTATGCGTATGTGGTTGGTGGTTGGCATTTTTATGCTAATATAAAGTTATGTTTGTATGAAATTTGTAGGGATAAAACGTGAAGCTATAAATTTTAAACGAGGATTATTAGTAAGAATTCAACATAACTAGTAACTAGTAGTAATAATAGACAGGTATTACATAATGAACAAAGGGAGAGAATAGTAAAATTTGACTAAATTCGTTGCACAAGATTTTTTTTTATTTTGCCACCAAATTTATTCTATTAATATTTAAATTATAAAAATTTGTATATCCATGTATGTGTATAGATTGTTATTTAAAAAGGATAAATTCATTTATTATGAGAACGGTAAAAACAAGTTAACAGCTCTACTTTACAAAATTTAAATAACATTTAAAGGTATTTTTCGATGAAAAAACTATATTGAGCTTCTAGTAAAGTGCCATTTCCGGTTATCTGGTTTACACTAAAATCTAATGGCTTCTTTCCACATTAGAAAAAGGTAGAAATACAAGGTTTTAAAATTTTCTGAACGATAGTATTTGAGTTAGAGCTTAAAGAGGATCCACACACACACACACACACACACACACACACATACATATACACAAATACACACGCGCGCACACACACACACACACACACACACACACACACACACACACACACACACACACATACACACACGTACACACAGACATCATCGTTAAAATTTTAAAATTGGATTCTAAAAGCGGTAATAATAAATAAGGGTTAAGTTCAGAATAGCTTCTTTTTAACACAGGAATAGCTATTCCTAGTTTATCACGAGCTTAACCCACAACAGTATAATAATAAACATGAAATAAGACAACTCTAGAATAAACTCTCCATAAACGTCATTTTAACACAGGGTTAAAAGATATTCTCGGAATACCTAATCTGGAAATAGGAAATTATTTATTATTACCGCTGTAAGGATCTTAAATCGTGGTCATTTACCAAAATCCCGATATGCGATTTTTAGCATGATCCCTATACCGCCCTTACCAAAGGTAGCGGGAGGTAAAAATCTGATTTGGCCAGTACAATAACCTTCCGCCAATCCTGTGTATTATGTATAAATTCCATACATAAATTTTCTTGCAAAAGATTCTAAATTTCCAGTAAAATTATTTCATAAACAAACTATGTAAATTTCATTTAATACTGACATCTTCTTTAGCTTTTCTCATTCGTTAGGGGTCGCTGTTTTTTTTTATTTTCTTCTTCCACTCATTTCTGTTTAGTGTGTCGTCCTCATTCAGTTCCTTTTCTCTCAGGTCTTCCGCAATACAGTCCTTCCAACTTATATTTGGTCTTCCTCTGTTTCTTCAATCTTCTATTTGTAAGTTATTTATTCTTCTTCCAATATATTCTTCATCTCTCCTCATGACATGTTCAAACCAATGTAATCATCTCTCTTGTATCTTTCTTGAAACTTCTTACACTAGAGTTATTTTCCTTATTCTTTCATTCCTTACCGTATCTTTCCGTGTCTTCCCAATAATCTATCTCAACATCCTCATCTCTGCCACATCCATTTACTTTCCATTGATACTGACATCTGTCAATTTGATTTATTGAATATATTAGCAGTATCCATGGTTAGCATAGCTGGCTGATTTATGTAAATTTAATATCTTTATAATTCTTTAACTCTATATCTATTGAATATGACGTATAAAATCAAATCGTATAGAGAATAATATATTATTTAAAATTATTAATCATTAAATGTCAATAAATTATATTTAACTGCGTTTTTTTCAAGAAAAACTGTTAAAAGTCTAATCACGTCTGCATATGGATTGGCACATACATACACACTCACAGACACACACACACCCATATAGACATCATCGTAAAATTAGTAAATTCGTATTCTAGGAACCCCAAAATGTGGTTATTCATTAGAAACTCACCATCGAATTTTTTAACCAGACAATACCTTCTTTACCTATAGGTGAGGGAAGGTAAATATTGATGTGTGTCGGAAGCATTAGATCAGTTTTTCTTCATGTTTATTGGAGTTTTGCTTGGTAGACAGAATTGTTTATTGGTGTTATGAATTATTATTCTACTCGTGTCTGCTCAGTGGTAATAATGTGCCATTTGTTTCTGCTTTAAAATACATTTCTCAGAATCGGCACATTACTCTAAAAATTCCTGCCGTACATCAATCAGAGCAAACCAATAAAGTCCGCATTTCCTCGGTAGGTAAGTGACTGTAGTTCATTGTAAATTGTTCACAGTCGTGTCAGCTGCTGCCCCTCGCTGTGATTTGCCTGCGGGGCCCTTTGTGCGCTAACTGCAGAGGCAGCCCCCCAATAATAACATCACGGGGCGGGATACAGGACACTTCACGCTACACCGAATACGCCAAGGACAACGATAATGTATCAGTGGTGTAATTAATAATACAAAGTGGTGAACAAGAACAGTCAAAAGTGTTTCACGGAGTGACATTTGATAGGATAAGTGGACATCAAAAATTGGGAGTAGTGTTGCCCATTTGCAGATACCGGTTCGAATAAAAATGATATGGAGAACTATAAAACCTGCACGTTCTCGTAAATAAATGTGTGTCGTATAGGCAGATTGTAAAATCAGTCTTTTTATAATAGGCTTTTTCAACATGATTTGGCGAATTGTAAAATGAAGAATTGTAATCTTATAGCGTTTTCATACGTAAAATGTGCTGCTTCGGTTTCACGAGCAATACTTCGATTATTAATCATATCACGAGCTTATATTTAATGAGAGAATATAATGAATTTTTGCAATCTAACCTAACCTAACTTTTGATATACATACAATTTATATTGTATTAAAACATGGTACGAGTTTTATTTAATATTTCGGAGTTTGAATTATTGTTATTATTTATTCTTATACTCAAAATTAACTGTCAATGTCATAAATAAAGAAAACAAATCCCTTAGTAACGACTATAAATACGGTGATAATTTGTTTTTTATCATCGCTGTGATAAACGTGTAGCTAGGGAGATTCTGAATGTTGATTGGCGGAAAACATGTCACGTGACTAAGAAATTTATTCTCATACGTAATATAATAAGTGATATGATTATCATCGATGATATTCTCGAGTGAAACCGAGCTGCAGATTTCACGAGTCCGAAGGACGAGTTGAAATGTGCTGCTTCGGTTTCACGAGCAATATCTTCGATTATTAATCATATCACGAGCTTATATTTAATGAGAGAATATAATGAATTTTTGCAATCTAACCTAACCTAACTTTTGATATACATATTCATATTATATTAAAACATGGTACTTACGAGTTTTATTTAATATTTCGGAGTTTGAATTATTGTTATTTATTTTTATACTTAAAATTAACTGTCAATGTCATAAATAAAGAAAACAAATCCCTTAGTAAAGACTATAAATACGGTGTTTATTTCCTTGTTTTTTATCATCGCTGTAATAAACGTGTAGCTAGGGAGATTCTGAATGTTGATTGGCGGAAAACATGTCACGTGACTAAGGAATTTATTCTCATTTATATATAATTAGTAATGACGTCATGTCCAGCACTTTTTTACCTCCCGCTACCCTTGGTAAGGGAGGCATAGGAATCGTGCTAAAAATCGCATATCGAGATTTTGGTAAATGAGCACGTTTTAAGATCCCTAGAACCCATTTTTAACATTTTCACGATGATGTCTGTGTGTATGTGTGTATGTATGTATGTATATATGTATGTGAGTGTGTGTGTGTGTGCGCATCCTCTTTACGGTCTAACTCAAATACTATCATTCAGAAACTTTTGAAACCATGTATTTTTATCTTATTCTAATATGGAAAGAAGCCATTCGATTTTGGTGGCAATCGGATAACAGGAAATGGTAGTTTACTTGAAGCTCAAGATAGTTTTTCTTCACAAAATACCTTTAAATGTAATTTTTTCGCAATTTGTTATTATAAATTTTAAAGATTATTCCATTTTCTATAAGTTTGCTTTAATACTTTTTCTATATATTTTATGGATAAATTTATAAAGTACTATAAAATTATATCTCGGAACTTATGCTTTAAACACATCTACGTGGTTACATAGTTCAGCTCAAATTTATGTAACTGACAAATAAATGTCACTGTCAAAAAAATAATCAGTTCAAATTAATAATAGTAACGTTTTAAAAAGAAAATTGTAAATAGAACAATAGTTTTACGGAAAGGAACTTAAAATACAGGGTTAATTTATGCCATTTAAAATTCGAATTATTTGGCGTTGATCGGGTTCGAATCGGATTCCCCAGATTCGCGACTAGACATCTGGCACGCGGCACCGAGACCCATAGGTAAATGGCGGGAGGTATTGTGTTGGTCACATCAGATATTTTCAGGTTGATGACGTGAGTCTTCTACCTAATCATTTTCATCATATACCATAGTCAAAAGTTAACTATCTTGGAGCCCTTTTCATAATAAACTTTATGTTCACTTTAAATTTAAATTAAAGTTGTGTTCGTTTTCATAATACAACTTTAGCACTTTAGTGAGCACTGTAGCATAAGTTTAAAATAGAGATAAGTAATTTAAATTAAATTCTTAAAGTGAGCCTGATTATGAAAACGACCCTTCGATAAGTATGTAAAAATGTACATAAATTAATTTGTATTTGTGAACAAAAATTGTTTAAATATTAATTCATTTACAAGAAGAAGGTATTACAAATTTGTGTTTCATCCCCTAAGCAATTTGATTTGTTGAATTACTTCAAAAAACAGACGAGCACTCGGACCATTGGTGGGAACATTAAACGACACACGCCATGTTTTAAATTTAAAAATTCATATTTAGCTTATTACTCAAAATATTTAAGACGCATGTGTAGAAAAATTCTTAATTTATTTTGCAAAAAAAAAATAATACATTCATAATCAAATTATTTATAAATTTAATAATACTACAATAAGTTTTCTTAGTCGACACATCAACCATATTACACATATCCCTATACAGAACCATACAACCACATAATATACGAAACCACGATCCCTTTACATTATTCGTGGTGTAAGTTGTAAGAGAATGTAATGATGCGTGAAGACGGTAGCCCGGTGAGACAGCAGTGATCTGTCACCAGAACAACTGGAGCTGGAGCTCTGCAAGCTTTCAGCTGTGAACATTATGAACACTGTCATACGTCAACATGGACAACCATTGTTCAAACACTCACGAACACAAGGCTGCTATACCATAGACACCAAAAGTAATTCAGAAATAATACAACAGATACAAGTTTATAATAACTTTATAGTCGAGGAAGCATGGGACACCGCAACAGTACATCATAGGCGTTCCATGATTGTAATTTTCTTCAGTTGACAGTTGACTCATACAAAAAAAAAAACATTGTTTTAACTAATATGGACAATAATTTCTTTTACTGAAATATTAGTTGCTTGAAAATGGATATAATCACGTTCGAAACGTCGCCATTATATTGAATACTTTGTTTTAATAAAAAAATCTGATGTGGACACCACACGACTTCCTTGTACGATTATTAAACTATACATATTTTTTTAATAAATAAATTACAAAATATGAATTTTAACTTCAAAACAGTAAGATATATACCTAGCGACCATAATCTAACCCGGTTCTTTTTAAAGAGAGTTTTGATTACAACAATGAATATGACTAATTTCACAATAAAAATATAATATTTGTTATTGTACGAATCATAAAATTGCACGTATTTAACGGAATTTGACATGAACATTTTTTTTTGTCCTAATCCATAGCAAGCTTTATTACAAAAACAAAAAAGTATATAATTTTTAAATTTACATATCACGCTTATACAAAGGGCTAATTTAATAATACTTGATGTGCTAGAAGCAGAAATTAATTTTCTAAAACTTTTATTTGACGCATTTATTTCTAAAATCAAAATAAAATCATTTTAATCAAGAAAAACTGTTAACAACTTCAAGTAATGTACCACTTCCGGTTAGCTTATTTTACCCAAAAATTTATTAGGTTATTTCGATTGACATAAAAGTTTTGTATACCAAATTTGAAAAGTTTTTGGATTATATTTTAAAACAGTTTTTCATCAAAATCTATTATAGGCTTCATGTAAAGTGCCACTTCTGGAAATTTTGTGGGAGGTGCACAACTAGATGTTATAGGAGTCCTAAATACAAAATTTCAACTTTCTACGGCTTACCGTTTTTGAGTTATGCGAGTACGTCCGTACGTACAGACGTCACGACGAAATTAGTCAAAATGGATTCAGGGATGATCAAAATGGATATTTCCGCTGAAATCTGTAAACCGAAATTTTTCGCGATTACAATACTTCCTTTACTTACGTACAAGGAAGTAAAAACATTTGAAAAAGAATCTTTTATTCAATAACATTCCAATCTAAATACTTTTTACCTCCCGCTAACCTTAGTGGAGGTATCGGGATTTTATTAAAAATCGCATATCGAGATTTTGGTACATAGCATTTATTCTTACTATACCAATGTTTCGATGCACGCTTGCATCTTCTTCTGGGTCTACAACAATTATACAACAAAAATGTTAAACATACAAAATAACATGGATATTATCACACTTACAGTAAAATCTTACATATTGTTACAATTCATGTACACAAAATACATTCGTACAAAACATTCCGTTAATTTATTAAACATTGTACAAAAATTCAAATAGCATACACACATCCATTTGCTCTAAAAAACAACAACCGAATAACATGGAAAATAGCCGGAAATATCCTGTGTAAGGATTCTAGTGCCATAATTGATACGGACTCCTATTGGTACACCAAAAATAATGTAGCAAGTTATAGGAATTTAAATAAAATGTAAGGAAATTAATGAAACTCAGTTTGGCCTAAAATTTGCCTTTTCTTTTTGAATTTTTCTAATACACCAAAATATACGCTGTTAAGTCCATGAATATCAGTTCTTGCAGTGATGTTATTGCAATCATCCCTGATATGTAACATTACAAGAAACATATATTTGGAGTAATTCTGCTCTTCCTCCAAAATCTTGAAATTATCCAGATCAAAAGTGTGTTATAGTTGGAATGTTCAGTTAGAGCACATTTGATTGCATTTTATACTTCATATTCAATAGATATAGAGCCAGCTATGCTAAACATGGAAACTACTAATATATTCATATAATTCAAATTGACAGATGTCAGTATAAATAAAAAGTAAATGAACGTGGCAGAGATGAGGATGTTGAATTAGATGTTGGGGAAGACACGGAAAGGATAGCTAAGGAAGAATATAATGGATGAATGCTTAGTAATAGAAGGTTGAAGAAACAGAGGAAGACGAAAGATAAGATGGAAGGACTGTATTGCGGAAGACTTGAGAGAAAAGGAACTGCATGAAAACGACACGTAAAATAGAAATGAGTGGAAGAAGAAAATAAAAAATAGCGACCCCTAACGAATGGGGAGAGCTAAAGAAGATGTTAGTGCCAAGTGCAATTTGCATAGTTTGTTTATGAAATAATTTTACTGGAAATTTAGAATCTTTTGTAAGAAAATTTATGTATGGAATTTATACATAATACACAGGATTGACGGAAGGTATTGTGCTGGCCACAACAGATTTTTTATTTTGCCAAAAGGAAAGGGTCTCGGTAGATGCTAAATCTGGTCGAACTATTATAGTCATTTAGCCGAAAGAATTTCATACAAATTTTGAAAGAATTTTTTTAGAATTTTATAATTTGATGAAAATGTCAACCAGCCGAATTATTATGAAATAATTTTAATATTTTTTTTTTCCCTAAGGATATGTCAATTTTAAAATTGTATAACTATTATGCCCTATTTTTCTATCTATATTTCTTCTTCTAACTTTCATCATCTTGAAAATCGCGCAGGTCAAAGTTCAGCTCATCGTGGGTGGTTATGTGACGTGGTTCACGATCACGGATGACTTGCTACAGTGAGGTCCCAAACCAAACCCGAACTGTACAAGGTACTATACAGTGTGTACGGGGCTTTATCGTACCATCTTCACTCACTGTCACTCAAAACTGACAGCTGACGTGTTACGTCATCGACAATTGATAGTGCTGGTGGTATCGCGGGTTCTAAGTTCATGGAAGTCAATGCGAATATGAATCGACACTTTTATATTCCAGGAGGACGGTAAAATAATTATGAATATGAACTTATTATAAATTTAATACCAAGACAAGAAATAGAAACTCGTGAATAAGTAAAAAGCCTGGATGATATATTTTTACCTCTTCCTAAGAGAGGTATTGGATTCCTGCTAAAAATCGCATATCCAGATTTTATTGAATAAACACGTTTTAAGGTTCCTACAATCCGATTTTAACATTTTTACGATGATGTCTGTGTGTGTGTGTGTGTGTGTGTGTGTGTGTGTGTGTGTGTGTGTGTGTGTGTGGATGTATGTGTGTGTATGTATGTGGGATGTTGGAAGGACGATTACTCAAAAACTATAAGACTTTATATTTGTTTAACTACGTATTTCTCAATCGGACATTCATGGGAAGATCTGAAAAGATTTTGGTAACAATTGGACAACCGGAAGTAGAAGATTCTTGAAAAAAAATCTTCTAAATATTATTTTTTGAAAATTTTTCTTGGTAATATTAAAGAAAATTAAATTTTCTATCTGATACATTTAAATATTTTATTATATATTCTATAAATTTAAAGATAAAAGAAATATAATATATAAAATAATCTGTTGTAATAAATTTTACAGCCGAAAGAATGTCATGGAAAATAGTTGAAAAATTAAATTGTTTGTAATTGACAGATAAATGTCAGTGTCAGAAATCCGGATACATTACTGAAGACTTTTTCTGGGAAGTACATACATTATATTATTTCTTAATGTATTATTAGTTAAATATTTAATATTACAGGTATATTACACATACCCTTCAGAAATACTGTTGCTCCCGACAATGAATTGGAAACATCACGAAAAATTAGAAGAATAGGACAAAATTTCTTAATAGAATGAATTTAAATTTTAAAAATCTAAATATAAGGAATAGATATAAATAGGATTTTTGGTGTAGAGTGTAGATATACAAGAAATGTTAAATACAATAGGGCGCGAGCAGTCATGTGACTTTGCTGTCCTTGACAAGCAGACATGGGGCCCATTTCAGAATGATAGCTAGTAATTATGTATGTAGATGTCAAATATCATAATTTCTCATTCTAAATTTAGTGATTTTCCAATTCCATGTGGTTTATTTTCCTCGACAAGTAAATTCCACACTTCTGGTGACAAAATTAACTACGTGAATTTAGAAAATCGTGAAATTTTTAATGAAAAATTCTGACATTTGACATTTATGTACATAATTTCTAATTATCATTCAGAAACGGGCCCCCACATCTGCTTGTCAAGGCCAACAATGTAACATGACTGTTCGCGCCCTATACTTATGTAACCAACAAAAGGAAGCGGCGAGAGGTATTGTGCTGGGCACAACAGATTTTTACCTCTCGCTAAGAGAGGTATTGCATTCATGCTAAAAATCGCATATCCAGATTTTATTGAATAAGCATGTTTTAAGGTCCCTACAATCCGATTTTAACATTTTTACGATGATGTCTGTGTGTGTGTGTGTGTGTGTGGATGTGTGTGTGTGTGTGTGTGTGTGTGTGTGGGATGTTGGAAGGACGGTTACTCAAAAACTATAAGACTTAAAATTTGTTTAACAACGTATTTCCCAATCGGACATTCATGGGAAGATCTGAAAAGGTTTTGGTAATAATTGGACAACCGGAAGTAGAAGATTCTTGAAAAAAAATCTTCTAAATATTATTTTTTGAAAAATTTTCGTGGTAATATTAAAGAAAATTAAATTCTCTATCTGATACATTTAAATATTTTATTATATATTCCATAGATTTAGAGATAAAAGAAGTATAATATATAAAATAATCTGTTGTAATAAATTTGACAGCCGAAAGAATGCCATGAAAAATAGTTGATAATTTAAATTATTTGTAACTGACAGATAAATGTCAGTGTCAGAAATAATGAGTAATGAAAGAAAAATGTACTTGGAGAATCCCTTAATGCTTGATCTGTGACTATTATGGAGATGACAAGTCTAGGTTGAAGGACTTAAATTTGTTTCAAACATTATGGGACAATGTACACCAGTACTATAGACTAGAGTAACTTTGAATTGCGAAAAAGCTATCAAATTCTTCTCAAGTAAGTTGTAAATATTGACAAAATTACACATCGATATAAGAATAATCGGAGTGCAATCTATCCCTCACTTTATTAAAGGGAATTAAGGTTATTTAGATATAACATGTATGAAAAAATAAAATGTAAAAGAAGATATGTAAGAATAGATGCACAGTCCATATATACATTTTAGACCGCCCAAAATTAATGTTTTTACTAGAAGAATATGAAGAGAAAGTAAACAACGTTGTTCGAATTGAAAATTGCTGTTACTAGCCTAATATTTATATATGGTAAACTCTACTTTGTAATTTATTGTAACATAATTTATGGTAAAATATCTTCATGTTGAGACATGCTATTATTGAATAATAAAGAAGTTTATACGTCATAGATTTATATGAATATATTATTTGTATTTATAAAAATATTCTTTGCTTTATGCATACAGCCAGGTAAAATATACGGCGAGAGGTTATGTGCTGGCCACATCAGATTTTTTTTTTATAGAATTTTGGAGTACGAATAACTCGTCGGGATCTCATATTTACACTTCTTTTATAAAAATCCTCCTCTATATATTTGTGCATGTGTAAAGTTGAGTCCATCACTTGCATAGTACATTAACCTCCCGGTAGGGGCTCTACTGCACACAGTGCAGGTTACAGAGTTAATTATCTAATTTATAACAGTCGGCCCAGCACACATTGTCTATAACTAGCTAAGCTACGTAGGATATGGGTGATGAATATGAGAGGAAAATCGTTCGAAACATAACGGCACATCAAATTGAATATGCCGATTTTTACACAAACTGCACATTGTTACATTATTGCACAGAGATAAAGGACAGTACAAAAGAAGAGATACAATTCAAGAAAAAGGTGTTTATTGTTTTGTGTAAGTGTATGTAATGAAACCAGTAGGATGCAAAATCATACATGAGATCAAAGAAAACGTATTTCATATCAAGCTTTTACACATTTTAAATTTTATATTTTTTATTATATTACTTTTATCTCTAAATCTATAGAATATATAATAAAATATTTAAATGTATCAGATAGAGAATTTAATTTTCTTTAATATTACCAAGAAAAATTTTCAAAAAATAATATTTAGAAGATTTTTTTTCAAGAATCTTCCAATTGTTACCAAAACCTTTTCAGATCTTCCTATGAATGTCCGATTGGGAAATACGTAAACAAATATAAAGACCTATAGTTTTTGAGTAATCGTCCTTCCAACATCCCACACACATACACACATACATGCACACATACATCCACACGCACACACACACAGACATCATCGTAAAAATGTTAAAATCGGATTGTAGAGACCTTAAAACGTGCTTATTCAATAAAATCTGGATATGCGATTTTTAGCATGAATCCAATACCTCCCTTAGCGAGAGGTAAAAAAGAAACATTTCATTGATTTTAAGAATTGTCAAAAAATAATCATTTGCCTTTTTCTCAATTTTTTTTTAATATCCTAATATTATGATATACGTATATCGTTGAATTGAGAAATACTGAATCGAATAAGCGTATAAAAAATAGGTTCCCATTCAAAAAAATCTGATGTGGCCAGCACATAACCTCTCGCCGTATGCATAAAGCAAAGATTATTTTTATAAATACAAATAATATATTCATATAAATCTATGACGTATAAACTTCTTTATTATTCAATAATAGCATGTCTCAACATAAAGATATTTACCATAAATTATGTTACAATAAATTACAAAGTAGAGTTTACCATATATAAATATTAGGCTGGTAACAGCAATTTGCAATTCGAACAACTTTGTTTACTTTCTCTTCATATTCTTCTAGTAAAAACATTAATTTTGGGCGGTCTAAAATGTATACAGGGTGTCCCTTAACTTCGAGCAAGAACTTTAAGGGCATATAGTACTGACCAAAATGAATAAAAAAGCTTCATCAACATAGGAATGATCTTCAACTGTTTCCGAGAAAAGCGAAAAATCTAAGAAAAACTGACAAAGATAACGATCGAATAAAATTTTGTCTATGTCAGTAAAAAGACTATAAAAAACAATAAAATTTTATATGAAACATTTTTCTCAATTTCTTATAGTTACGTAGTTATATGAAAATTAAATATTGACCAAGGTCGCCACAACATTTCACTTTTGATTTTTATAAAATAACAAAAGGCCATCTAAGATTACCTCTCAAAGGTAAACAAAAAGTCTCAATTAATCAAAATCGTAATTCTTATAGTTTTTGAGATAGCAAAGGTAAATCTCGTAAAAACTCATTTTTCACTGCGTTATATCTGGGAAACTATTAAAGATCGGACACATTTTGACTGAGCTTTTTTTACTCATTTTGATCAGTATTATATGCCCTTAAAGTTTGTGCACCAAGTTAAGGGACACCCTGTATATCTGGATTGTGCATCTATTCTTATATATCTTCTTTTACATTTTATTTTTTCATACTTGTTATATCTAAATAACCTTAATTCCCTTTAATAAAGTGACGGATAGATTGCACTCCGATTATTCTTATATCGATGTGTAATTTTGTCAATATTTACAACTTACTTGAGAAGAATTTGATAGCTTTTTCGCAATTCAAAGTTACTCTAGTCTACAGTACTGGTGTACATTGTCCCATAATGTTTGAAACAAATTTAAGTCCTTCAACCTAAACTTGTCATCTCCATAATAGTCACAGATCAAGAATTAAGGGATTCTCCAAATACATTTTTTCTTGCATTACTCATTATTTCTGACACTGACATTTATCTGTCAGTTACAAATAATTTAAATTTGCAACTATTTTTCATGGCATCCTTTCGGTTGTAAAATTAATTACAACATTATTTTATATATTATATTCCTTTTATCTCTAAATCTATAAAATATGTATAAAAATATTTAAATGTATCAGAAAGAGAATTTATTTTTCTTTAATATTATCAAGAAAATTTTTCAAAAAATAATATTTAGAAGATTTTTTTTCAAGAATCTTCTACTTCCGGTTGTCCAATTGTTACCAAAACCTTTTCAGATCTTCCCATGAATGTCCGATTGGGAAATACGTTGTTAAACAAATTTTAAGTCTTATAGTTTTTGAGTAACCGTCCTTCCAACATCCCACACACACACATCCACACACACACACACACACACACACACACACACACACACACACACACACACACAGACATCATCGTAAAAATGTTAAAATCGGATTGTAGGGACCTTAAAACGTGCTTATTCAATAAAATCTGGATATGCGATTTTTAGCATGAATCCAATACCTCTCTTAGCGAGAGGTAAAAAGAAAGTTGTATCCCGAATTTTGAAAACCACTGGTAATATTTTTTTTTGTTCATTGTTATAGTCTTGTAAAATTTAACCGACCTCATAGCTCTTATAGTATAGTTCTCGAGGTATACCCTGTATAAGTAATTTTTTATTAGTACTATTATTTATATTAGAAAATACAATCTGTTGACCACCATTGCATAGTAGGTATCTTCTTTTTTCGCAGTCATCTTTTCATGTTGGCCACACCCGTATTTCCTATCAAACATATGTATATATGATGAATGCATATGTGTGGTTGATGTGTATGTGTTACAGCTGGAGGCAACACAGTATGCAATGTATTGTGCGGTGTGGGAGATGAGTTATCGGTATCTGTATTGATTAGTTCTTGCGACCGCTCTATCTGCTGCCCATATCGATTCATTACAACACAACACAACACACGGTGTGAAATTAAAACTTTCATCTTGCAGAGACTATCATCGCCGATCATGCGAAAGAAAAGAAACCATATGCACAGATTGTTTTCAGGCTGCTTGCAGAAATAATAGCAAATTGACAGAGTGTTATAGTCTAAAAATCTTATGTGACCAACACAATACCTCGCGCCATTTACCTATGGGGTCTCGTTGCCGCGTGCCTGATGTCTGGTCGCGAATCTGGGGAATCCGATTCGATTCCGATCAACGCCAAATAATTCGAATTTTAAATGGCATAAAATTAACCCTTGTGGTAAACGCCCGCACAATACAAATATGTCATCATCATTACCGAAATGTGTGTATAAATCAGATTACCACACCCAGCAATGGATAATATGCCATGATAATATATTTATTTGTTTCTTTATTTAAATACATACCTGCATATTTACTAATGCTAGAAATTATGTATTTTAAGTTTCTTTCCATAAAACTATTGTTCTATTTACAATTTTCCTTTTAAAACGTAACTATTATTAATTTGAATTGATTATTTTTTTGACAGTGACATTTATTTGTCAGTTACATACATTTGAGCCGAACTATGTAACCACGGAGATGTGTTTAAAGCATAAACTCCGAGATATAATTTTTATATTACTTTATAAATTTATCCATAAAATATATACTTGTAGAAAATGGAATAATCTTTAATTTTCATAATAACAAATTGCGAAAAAATTATATTTAAATTGAAAAAATAAAATAATTTATGGTGGCAACCACAATCACAACAGATTATAGCCATAAGCTAATTCAGCTAATTCGGTGTGGAATTCGTGCAAAATACGAAAAATTGACAGAAGGTATTGTGCTGGTCACATCAGATTTTTATAAAGAGGTACGCTAGTGTTGCCAAGTCTAGTGATTTCATTAGATCTAGTGATTATGTAGCCAATCTAGTGATTTAGTAAAAAAAATTATGAAAACCCTCAAATCTAGTGATATTTGTTTTCATGATTTTTAAGGATATGTATAAAATACATTAAAAATTACACGAAATTTTTAATATTTTTTTCAAATTTTATGTACATCCATAATGATTCCCTATTGTTCAAATAATTTTAATAAGAGAAAAATTACACAAGTGCCCTCTATTAACGAGTAAATTAGGTACTTTAGTTTAATAACGCGTGTACGAAGTATAGAAATGAATATTTAAGATGATATTACAAAACGACAAAATTATAAAATCTAATGAAATTTGTTCCTAATCTAGTAACTTTTTGGAGTAAAATCTAGTGATATATTATTTTTTAAGCTTAAACACTGAGGTACGCAGTCTTCTGGGAAATTTAATAGGGTTAAGTGGGCCCTGGTATGGAGTTTCAGAATCACGTTAACATTGTAATAATTAATTATTTATAATTAATTTTGCCCTACATCTTTGTCTCATAATTAATAAATAATCAATTTGCAATTTATATATTGTCACTTCAAAAATATTTAGGTCTACTTTGTATATGACCCATTGTCTGGTGGCTGATCAATTAATCACAACTTTTCTTGATTACTACATACATATGTCTGTGTTGTGTTGTATTGCATATGATTATGTATGATAGCAAAACATTGTATTTAGAGACACAAGTCAAACATTTCACAACTGCACCTGATATCTGTCACACACCTTTCCTTTCTCTAGAAATGTATTTATACACTTGTATAGAGAACTATCGGTTATAAGCATTATTATCTTGTGTCTGTGCTGTTTCAGTCAATATGAGAACCATGTTTATTGAAGAAGAATAATATTTGGTTTATAGATATTACAAGAAAGAAGATTATTTTTAAAAATGACAATAAATATAACATTTATTGATACATGAACAAAAAGTGTTTTGCAAGCAATAATTTTTATATATACATCTTTGGCAACAATACGATTTTACTATTTTTACGATGATGCCTGTATGTGTGCGTGTGCGTGTGTGTGTTACTATAATTTTGACCACGATATCTCAAATACTAGAATTCCAAAAATTACAATTTTTACTTATTCTTCTTCCTTATCCATATGCAGATTTTGGCTATAATTGGTCAACCGGAAGTACCCTTATTTGAACATTTTAACAGTTTTTCTTGAAAAACACGCTATTAAATATTATTTTGACATTTAATGTTATTATGAAAATTAAAGAATTTTATTATCTATACGAATTGATTGCATTTTATATTTCATATTCAGTTAAAGAATTATAAAGAAATTAAATTTTATAAATCAGCCAGCTATGCTATAACCATGGAAACAGCTACTATATTAAGAAAATTCTAACTGACAGATATCAGTGTCAATGAAAAGAAAATGAATGTGGCAGAGATGAGGATGTTTAGATAGATATTGGAGAAGACACGGAAAACTAGGATAAGGAATGAAAGAATAAGGGAAATGGCTCAAGTGATAGAAGTTTGTAAAAAGATAGAAAAGAGACGATTACATTGGTATGAACATGTCATGAGGAAAGAATGAATAGCTTAATGATAGAAGGTAGACGAAACAGAGGAAGACCAAAGATAAATAGAAGGACTGTATTGCGGGAGACTTGAGAAAAAATGAACTAAATGAGAACGACACGCAAAACAGAAATGAGTGGAAGCATAAAATAAAACATAGCGACCCATAAGGAATGGGAAAAGCTATAGAAGAAGAAGATGTCAGTGTCAAGTGCAATTTGCATAGCTTATTTATGAAATAATTTTACAGGAAATATAGAACCTTTTGCAAAAAAAATTATGTGTGGAATTTGTACATAATACACAGGATTGACGGAAGGTAATGTGCTGGTCACATCAGTTTTTACTCTTATTGAATTAAGCAGAAACTCGCACTTTATGCTCATGCTTAGATTACAAAACTCTTGATTTATTCATATCACCCAATATATATCTGAAAAAAAACTGTTTTTACCTTCCGTCACCTTTAGGTAAAGAAGGTATTGTCTTTGGTCAAAAAATTCAATGATGAGTTTTCAGTGAATAAGCACGTTTTAGGATCCTTATAATACGATTTTACCATTGATACGATGATGTATGTATGTATGTATGTATGTATGTATGTATGTATGTATGTATGTATGTATGTATGTATGTATGTATGTATGTATGTATGTATGTATGTATGTATGTATGTATGTATGTATGTATGTATGTATGTATATATGTATGTATGTATGTATGTATGTATGTATGTATGTATGTGTGTGTGTGTGTGTGTGTGTGTGTGTGTGTGTGTGTGTGTGTGTGTGTGTGTGTGTGTGTGTGTGAGTGTGTGTGTGACGAAAGTTTCGGATCGCATAACTTCAATACCACGATTCCAAAAATTATATTTTACATCCAGAAGAACAACTGATTAGATTTTGGTTATAATTGGTGAACCGGAAGTAGCCTCATTTGAAGATTTAACAGTTAAATATGATTTATTGACATTTAACGTTATTATAACTTAAAGAATATATTATTCTGTATACGAATTGATAGCATTTTATACTTCATATTCAATAGATATAGAGTTAAAGAATTCTAAAGAAATTAAATTTTATAAATCAGCCAGCTATGCTAAACATGGAAACTACTATTTTATTCATATAATTCAAATTGACAGATGTCAGTATAAGTTGAAGTAGATGTTGGGGAAGACACGGAAAGATAGGTAAGGAAATAAATCTACTGTTACAATTTTCTAGAAAGATACAAGCGAGATGATTACATTGCTTTGACAATGTCATGAGGAGAAATGAAGAATATATTGGATGAAGAATGAATAGCTTAGTAATAGAAGGCTGAAGAAACAGAGGAAGATATATGTATTGCGGAAGACTTGAGAGAAAAGGAACTGAATGAGAACAACACGTAAAACAGAAATGAGTGGAAGAAGAAAAAAAATAACGACCCCTAAGAATTGGGGAAAGCTAAAGAAGAAGAAGACGAAGATATTAGTGTCAAGTGCAATTTGCATAGTTTGTTTATGAAGTAATTTTACTGGAAATATAGAATCTTTTGCAAGAAAATTTATGTATGGAATTTATACATAATACACAGGATTGACGGAAGGTATTGTGCTGGCCACAACAGATTTTTTCATGTTAAATTGATTTGTTAAGAATTGCTTGGGACATCCGTTATACTCGCTATAGTGGCTGTTGTAAGGAAAAACGCGAAACAAATCATTTTCGTTCATATAAAATTTTCTATTTGTTATTTTCCATTTTCTTCTATGTCTAAGACAAAGGCGTAGTAAGATATTGAACTAGGTGTAAACAACGATCATTCATCATAAATTCCTCACACCTCGCACGCTAAACAACACCCAACACATCCATTATTTCAATATAATAGTCCAAAAACAAAAAAGAGGAAAGCAGTCTGCATTGTTCTCCAAGTATTCCCATTAAAACCTAAATCCACCTTTAAACTAATTAAATTTAAGCCGCACAAAAGACTCGGCCTAAATAATTTGATTAAAAAACGAGAGTAAAGCCTGTCAATAGCTTCGATCAATCTTCCAAACCAATATTAAAAGATTATAATTTTCTTTTATCTAGGACAAAACTTAATAGTTTACAAAAAAGATATTAACTTTGGAAAAAAATTCATTATAATATTTTTTAGTTTATAAAAAATAACATTATTGTAAAAATTAATGAGAATAAACTAAAGTGTTATTAATACTGAGAGTATCTTTCTGTGAAACCTGGACATTCTGCATTATTAAAATGCCACTAATTTTGTATAAACTACATATAACACAAAAGCACAAAAAGATTTTATTGACATGTCTACATTTTATTATTACTGCATTCTTATAGGTATTTTCTCTACAATCGTGCCTCATGCTTGAAATAAGTGATATTAAACTCAAAGTAAGTGCGAGAAATAATTAAAACCTGAGATTTTCGTTTTGTTGTCATGAAAGCAATTGTCATGATCACTTAAAAATATCAAGAATAGCCGCCCAAGTAGAAGATGATATCGCGGGTGACCTGGCAATACCTCCTATCTGTTATATTCAGTGAAAATAAGTTATCAATAGTTTTGGATTTATATTGTAGTTGAAAGGTTTCCTGTACTAGCAATATGGAACTAGTAGTAAAAAATGAGTTATTAGAAGATTTGGATTCTGCGTGTCTTATAAGATTTGTAATTTAAAAGTCTCCTGTAAACTCCAGCTCAAATCATATTGGAGGTTGGAGGTAAAGCTAAGTTACCTGCAATATGTCAAAAAAATAGAATACTTTTCGTATTTATTTTTACCTTCTGTCACCTATTATAGATAAGGAAGATGGCCGCTAGTATGAACAAGTGATTAAGGGTGATTTGCGAGCATTTGACTAGCATTGTTTTATCCCTGTCAATCGTTTATTTATTATTTTAGAGAAAAATACTTCAAATAAAAGATGTGTGCAATTATTTTTTCTATAACTTTTATTAGAAATATTTTTCTCTAAAATAATAAATAAACGATTGACAGGGATAAAACAATACTAGTCAAATGCTCGCTAATCACCCTTAATCACTTGTTCATACTAGCGGTCATTGTCTTTGGTCAAAAAATTCGATGGTGAGTTTTAGAGTCCCTAGAATAAGATTTTACTGTTTTTACGATAATGTCTGTATTGTGTGTGTGTGTCAGTGTCTGTCTCTCTCTCTCTCTATCTATCTGTCTGTCTGTCTGTGTGTGTGTGTGTGTGTGTGTGTGTGTGTTTGACAAAAATTTATCCTTCGATAACTCCAATTTTAAGAAAGAAATATATTAATTTGTTTTGCATTTTCCATTTGTAGTTTAGAATTAGTATTATATCTTAAAATATCTTATTACTTTTATACCCGAATGTACCAATAAATGTCTAGGTGCGACGATGCCATAGTTATTCTTCAACATTGAAATACGACACTGTTAGTGTTAGTGCGAGTGGTACAGTTAAAAAAAAACTTTTCTACGGAAAAATAAAGAAAATTCATCTGTTACAGTGTTTGATATTAGCTTTTAACTATTTTGATGCAATCTGTGTATATAATATAATGTTAGAAAATATAAGTTATTGCAAATATAAACTGCATTAGCTTAATTTTTATTTTGAACATAGAGCAAGTTTTTGAATAGGTACACTCGAGTGACAACTACCTTAACAGTTTTTCTTCAAAAAACGCTGTTAAATATCATTTTTTGGTATAAAAAAATATGTTATTCTCTTTTCGATTTAATTATATTTTTTTCTTCATATTCAATGAATTTAGAGATAAAGAATTATAAAGAAATATCTTGCAACCCATGCTGCTAAAAGCTGCACCATGGAAATAGAATATTCAAATATTACTAATTGACAGATGTCAGTGTCAAATAAAATTTACATAATAATATCTTTGTGAAATGATTTTATTGGAAATATAAAAATGTAAAATAATTTAATTTGGGAAAAACAAATCATATAAAGTAATACAACAGATTATATAGCCACAAGCCAATTCAGCAGATTATTATGTTATAAATATATATATATATATATAAGTTTTTATTTTCTATTTCTTATTTTAAAAAACATATTGTTCTTTTTAGGGGTAGTTCAGTTCAGTTCAATGCAAGGTAAGATTAGTTCATTTCGCCGCTAAAAAAAAGCGTCTATACAATCGTTTGCAAAAAAATTTTTTTGTGGCATTTGTACAGTCCATACGAAATAACTTAGCGAGCCAAAAGAATGTAATTCAGTTCACTATTCCTAAATTGCGTTTTGTCAAATATTTACTTTTACTTCGATGCCGCACAGCTTCAGAAGAGAAATAGTGATTTTACAATGTTTTATTGCCTTACACAAAGCAAATTGCACCCTAATACACTCAAACTCGGGGTGTCAGGTATTTTCAACCCAAGAAGTTATATTCATACATAAGCGTTGGTGCATTTTTTTCTCAATAGCAATAGAAATTTTATTTTCTTAACTTTATTAATTTAAAAAATAATTAATTCTAATATGATTTATATAATAAATAATTCATTCCAATATTTGTAATATATTTTTTTTTGAATAAATAATTTCTTTTTTACCTCTCTCTAAGAGAGGTATTGGATTCATGCTAAAAATCGCATATCCAGATTTTATTGAATAAGCACGATTTAAGGTCCATAGAATCCGATTTTAACATTTTTACAATGATGTCTGTGTGTGTGTGTGTGTGTGTGTGTGTGTGTGTGTGTGGATGTGTGTGTGTGAGGTTGTTGGAGACACGATTTCTCAAATTCTATAAGACTAAAGACCTTTTTGACTACGGATTCCTCAATCTAACATTAATGGGAACATTTGAATAGGTTTTGGTACCAATTGGAAAACCGGAAGTAGTAGTATCTTAAAAAAACAATTCTAAATATTATTTTTTTGAAATTTTTATTATTAGCATTAAAGAACATAAAATTCTATATTCGATATATTTTAAAATTTTATTATATCTCCTATAGGTTTGGAGATATAGTATATAATAATATAAAATAATCTGTTGTAATAAATTTCAGAGTCTAAACAACTCTATAGTAACCATCAGACGTTTGTTTAATGACAGAAAAATGTCATTGTCAAAAACCAACAGTAGTTTATAAACCTGTTTGGGCGGTATTGGCAGCTCAATTGTAAAACTTGACCTTAAGTCTATTTCAACTAAACACATGACAGTGAATAAGATCCGATTCAGAATTTGCCATAGTACCAATATTGTTTTATATAGATTTTAGCTGAAAATAAATCTTAGATATTCTTTTTTGGCAACATAACAGTAAAACGTCAAATTACGCTTTACCTTAAATGAAGAAGTTTAACTGACATTATTGAAGAATTTTTCTGAGATATTGGTAAGTTTACTATTTCTTGTTGTATAACAATAATAACAATTAAATATTTAAAATAATAGCTATATACATATACCCATCTGAAATCCCGTCAAGATATTGGAAGAAATTCGAACATTTAGAAGTATAGGGGAAAACTTCCTCAAAAAATAAATTTCAAATTATAAAAATAATCTAAACATAAAGAAAAGACATGAGAAATTTATAGGGCGCGAGCAGTCATGTGACTTTGTTGGACTGGACAAGCAAATATGGAAGCCCGAGTTAGAATGACAGCTGATAATTATGTACATACATGTCAAATGTCAATAATCCATCCAAAATTTCATGATATTCCAATTCCATGTGGTTTATTTTCCTCGACAAGTAAATTTCATATTCCTGGTGACAAATTAACCACGTGAAAAATTACATTTGACATTTATGTAAATAATTTCTAACTGTCATTTTGACAAGGGCCTCCTTATCTGCTTGTCTAAGTCAAGTATTTAGAAAATCTTGAATTTTTTGATGAAAAAAACTAACATTTCACATTTATGTACAAAATTACTAATTGTCATTTTGACAGAACCCCCAAATCTGATTGTCAAGGCCAACAATGTCACATGACTTCTCGCGCTCTATATTTATTTAACCAAAAACGGAAGTGGCGAGAGGTATTGTGCTGGCCACAACAGATTTTTTTTGTAATATTCGTAATTTTATTGAACTTCATTCTTCTTCGGTACGCCTATGGATTTTATAACTTTCCCATTACCGCACTGATAATGTGAATTACCCCAACTCGCCAAGTTACATCGTATGGACTGTACAAAATACAAAGAACTAAAGAATGTAAATGTGCTGGCCACATCAGATTTTTTATAGATGATTGTGGTATATTCCATGTAAAACTTGCATTCATTTTAGAATCACTAATTTCCCATTCTTTGTTACAAAAATAACTAAATAGCTATTTTATAAATAACTAGTTCATTTCCATCTTTTGAATCTTACACATGTCTTTTCCAACTAAATTTAACAATGTTAACTTTATTCTAAAATTTTCTTGGCGCTCTCAATCTGAGGATGGCCATCCATAGCCGAAATCAATAATTGAAAAGATTTTATAAATAAAAAACTTTATAAACAACAGTGTGCTATTACAAATATATTTTTCAACCTTTCGAATACAGATTCCTTTACCATTAGACTTATATTGTTCTTATATAAAAAATATTGCGTTTTTTAACCCATTCCACAACAATCAATCTCATCTTATTCAAAATTTAAGCTCTTCAAATATTCCTTTCTAAAATGTGTGCTCTTATTATGTTCTAGACGGAGCACCGTTTGTGTTCGGCGTGTGGAGAGCCAATCAGCGACAAATTCCTTTTGGAGGTGTCGGGTAGATCGTGGCACGCGCGCTGTTTGCGATGCTGCGTATGTCAACTTCAACTGGACCGACAACCTTCCTGCTTCATCCGAGACCGAGCAGTCTACTGCAAGCAGGACTACGCAAAGTAAGTATATCATTGATGATAAAATTAGACGATGATCCGACAGTGGCCAAGTGTCCTATATGAGCTCGAAATAGACTATCGGCATAATACAATAACGATCCGTAATAATAACGAAATACAAGAAGAAACTGCGAAGGACAGTCACTGATTTCGGCCGGATTTTAAACTTACAAAATCTAAATATGTTATTCAGGTATTCCGTAATTTAATAACATAACTTCCAAAATAATGACAGCTAAGCTTGACATTTGACGTTCAGCAACAATATGCGCATGCGTTACCCCAAATTGGAATTGAAAAGTTTGGACCGTGCAAGGTTGGAATTGGAAAATGAAATTATTTTATTGGGAACGCGTATATTCAGGCAAATGTTATTAACTTTGACGCAAAATAGAAATTCAATTGTTTATTATTTACTAAGTATATAGCAAATTTAAACTTAATAAACTTGTTAAATTTCTTTTTGTTTTGTTACAATTTACATTACGTTTGTTGGTTACATCCCGAGTACTCTGTCTTGCCGACTCCCATCGGGCATATATTGTTACCAACATTGTGAACCAAATGCACTAAATTATTTTAAAATTAAATTTCATTCAATATTCCGTCATTTTCTCTTATTATTAAGCGAAAGAGTATTTGAGAAACTACACTTTTTACCTTCCGTCAGCTTTAGGCAAGGAAGGTATTGTCTTTAGTAAAAAAATTCAATGATGAGTTTTTAGTGAATAAGCATGTTTTAGGGTCCCTATAATACGATTTTACCATTTTTACGATTAAGTCTGTATGTATGTGTGTGTGTGTGTGTGTGTGTGTGTGTGTGTGTGTGTGTGTGTCTGTGTGTGTGTGCGTGTGTGTATGTGTGTGTGTGTCTATGTGTATGTGACGAAAGTTTCGGATCGCATAACTTCAAAACCACGATTCCCCAAGTTTACATCCAGAAGAACAACTGATTAGTTTTTGGTTATAATTGGTGAATCGAGAGTAGCCTCATTTGAAGATTTAACAGTTAAATTTGATTTATTGACATTTAACGTTATTATAACTTAAAGAATATATTATTCTCTATACGATTTGATTGCATTTTATACTTCATATTCAATAGATATAGAGTTAAAGAATTTTAAAGAAATTAAATTTTATAAATCAGCCAGCTATGCTAAACATGGAAACTACTAATATATTCATATGATTCAAATTGACAGATGTCAGTATAAATAAAAAGTAAATTCATGTGGCAGAGATGAGGATGTTGAAGTAGATGTTGGGGAAGACAAGTTTCTAGAAAAATACAAACAAGATGATTATATTGGTTTGAAAATGTCATGAGGAGAAATGAAGAATGAATAGCTTAGTAATAGAAGGTTGAATAAACAGAGGAAGACCAAAAATAAGATGGAAGGACTGTATTGTGGAAGACTTGAGACAAAAGGAACTGAATGAAAACGACACGCAAAACTGAAATGAATGGAAAAAGAAAATAAAATAGCGACCCCTAACGAATGGGGAAAGCTAAAGAAAAAGAAGATGTTAGTGTGCAATTTGCATAGTTTTTTTATGAAATAATTTTACTGGAATTTTAGAATCTTTTGCAAGAAAATTTATGTATGGAATTTATACATAATAGACAGGATTGACGGAAGGTATTGTGCTGGCCACAACAGATTTTTTATTATAAATATGGTTCTTTAATAAATGCTTTAGAAATAGGAGAGTGTTTTTTCCTTAATTTTCCGGTCACTTATCTGGTGGAGATCTGGGAAATTGACGTTTCAGACTTAGCTTAGGCAACGCGAAACAACACATTACAATACATGAGTACAAAAAAGAATTTAATTGCTGGATAACTGAAATTTCGAGTAATGATTAACACAATAAATTATTTGTTGGACGTTTATGTTTTTATTTTTTTGTATTTTTCTATAAAAAAATTCAATGGAATTACAGTCGAGACTCAGAGGAAACAAACACCTATTTGCAAAATAAGAACTTTATCCTTCTTGTTAAATTTCCTTACAATTTTGGCGGTATTTCAGAACTGGCAACTCTCCATTTATATATCAAGTCTATTGTATGCCTTATTATTATTTTCGTTGAAAGAATTCGTCATATTTCGTCATTGTATCATCTTTCAACATCACATCTTGTATTGTAAACACATCTTTTGCTATAGATCTCTCTCCTACTCCTCGTATCTGTTTGGTTGCTATGTGTTTGAAGCACAGCAACAGTACAATGCGGCCAGTGTCTAGATCCGGCCGGGGCCTTTATGTCTTACCGCGATATGTGTATGTGACATCCCGATCGCCGGCTCTTCTTGTGTCGGTCTTGAGCGCACTGACGTGGCGCATTCTCGCGGACCTCCAACGAGTTACCCTGGTCTGCACGGTGATGGTGACGGTGACTCAGGACTAGTCAAGTCAAGCCAAGCAATACCAATAATACCATCGCATCGCGGAAAGATACAGTCTCAAGGTGAATTGTCAAAATATGAATTGTGAGAACGGAATGGACAAAGATGCGTGCTTGACAAAATATGTATAATAGTATATTGTGTTATTAGGAGTAAAAGTGATACGCGAATGACACATTATCTTTTTTCTTCAAACGTAGATATTTAAAGAAAAATATCTACTACTGACATTACATTTTACGTAAATTACGTTTGCGATTACAATTGCCCTGTAGCTATGGACACTTATTTGTTCACTTTTTGTTATAAACATTGAAGTGAAAATTTTCACATTTTGACGATTAAATAACAACTATGCAATTTTATATCCTCCTTGTGTGCAATTATGCCGGAATTTGAAGTATTATAATGTACTCCCACTGAAGTTGTTCAATTGGATGGAAATCTAACAGTGTGGCTGAAAGATATGTCCAGGAATCACTGCAAAACAATATAAAATTTTGTTATCACTAATTCTAATTATTCTTATGTTGATTACCGTCCTTGTAATTTAATCTGTAAGTCTACTATTCTTTAATATGTTATTTCCTCAAAAGTAATCTCTGTTTATATTGCATAGTTATTTATTTAAATTTGACAGCTATTGATGGTGCTTAGTAACTTTATTCTTAAGTTACCTAGTGTGTTATAGTGACATTTAGGGCGATAATACAGGTTTCTTTTATTATTTTTATTCGTTGATTCTGTATAGTTTCTATGGATATTTATTTTATTTCTACGCCGGTGGCGTAGAAACTAGCTACTTCTACTCCGACGGCGTAGAAATTAAACATCTACTTTGTGAATCAAGTCACAAAAGATGCTACATTTATGACGATGAAGAAATTTTGTCCTACTCTTCTAATTTTTCGAAATGTTCCCAATTCATTGTCGGGATTGACAGTATTTTTGAAGGGTATATGTACTATACCTATAATTTTAAATATTTAACTATTAATACAATAAGAAATAATAAAATGTATGTACTTCCCACAAAAAATCTTCAGTAATGTCACTGGATTTTTGACACTGACATTTATCTGTTAGTTACACAAACTTTTTCATTTTTCAATTGGTTTCCATGACATTATTTGTGCTGTGAAATTTATTACAACAGACTAGTATATATCATATATTTCTGTATCTCTAAATCTATAAAAGATATAATAAAATATTTATATGTAACAGATAGAGAATTTACTCTTCTTTTACTAGCAATAACAAAATTTATCAAAAAATAATATTTAAAAGATTTTTTTTTAAGAATCTGCTACTTCCGATAGTTCAATTATTACCAAAACCTTTTCAGCTCTTCCCAGTAACGTCCGATTGAGAAATACGTAGTTAAACAGATATTAAATATTATAGTTTTTGAGAAATCGGCCTTCTAACATCCCCAAACACATAATCCACACACACAGATATCATCGCAAAAATATTAAAATCGGATTGTAGGGACCTTAAAACGTGCTTAATCATTAAAATGTGGATATGCGATTTTTAGCATGCATCCAATACCTCTCTTAGCGACAGGTAAAAACAACCAAGAAACATTGTTGTAGCGAGAGATAAAAATGAGCTCGATTTAAATACAATTTAAAATAATATTTAAAAAATCTGTTGTGGCCAGCACAATACCTCTCGCCACTTCCTTTTTTTTGGTTACATAAGTATAGGGCACGAACAGTCATGTTACATTGTTGGCCTTAACAAGCAGATGTGGGGGCCCATTTCAGAATGATAATTAGTAATTATGTACATAGATGTCAAATGTCAGAATTTTTTATTAAAAATTTCAAGATTTTCTAAATTCACGTAGTTAATTTGTCACCAGGAGTGTGGAATTTACTTGTCGAGGAAAATAAACCACATGGAATTTGAAAATCTGACATCGACCCCATATCTGCTTGTCAAATCACATGACTGCTCGCGCGCTAATGTATTTAACATTTCTTGTATACCTACACTCTACACCAAAAATTCTACTTACATCTATTCCATATATTTAGATTATTTTTTTTTTAAATTCATTCTATGAAGAAATTTTGTCCTACTCTTCCAATATTTCGAGATGTTAGTAATTCATTGTCGGAAGTAACAGTATTTCTGAAGGGTATGTGTAATATACCTATAATGTTAAATATTTAACTATTAATACAATAAGAAATAATATAATGTATGTACTTCCCAGAAAAAGTCTTCAGTAATGTCTCCGGATTTCTGACACTGACATTTATCTGTCAGTTACAAACAATTTAAATTCTCAACTATTTTCCATGGCATTCTTTCGGCTGTAAAATTTATTACAACACACACACACTCACACACACACACACACACACACACACACACACACACATCCACACACACACACACACATCCACACACACACACACACACACACACACACACACACACACACACACACACACACAGACATCATCGTAAAAATATTAAAATCGGATTGTATGGACCTTAAAACGTGCTTATTCAATAAAATCTGGATATGTGATTTTTAGCATGAATGCAATACCTCTCTTAGCGAGAGGAACATAAGATTCGTATAGGTACTTAAACTAAACTGTATATTATTAAATTTTCTGTACTTATTTTATTCATAAGATATATATTTCATGAAATAAAAAATATATAAAAACATTATTTCTTTATTAAAAAAAATGCCCCCCCCCCCCTGGGTAATAGAAAATTCGGCGCTTATGTTAGTGTTTCAGCATTTAATAATATTCTTAGGCATAAATTAATATTTATAATTGTTTAATCATACTGTTAATTATTTGTATTATTTTTATTATTTGTCGTTTAATAAACTTTTATTTTAATTAATAATATTTCTCTGATTTTTACACTTCACCCAAATAAATAGACGCTACAATACTAAAAATAATATTCGAAAAATATGAACCATGTGTATTATTCTCAATAATTCTAACGTGACCCTCGTATAAGCATAAAAACAAGGTGTTCATTTTGAAATTTCCATTGATTCATCATTTATTGAAAAAGAAAAAATCTCTTGATATTTTCATTCCATTCCTCATTTGTCTTTTAAATAATTCTCCCCTATGCATATTCATAGCTTACTCGATCGGAATTCCGTATAATTATTTAATTGTTTCTCGAGAAGAAACAAAACCTAATCAGTGGGTGTTATTTTGGACACAACACACTTCGCCACTTTGGTTACAACCCAACACCTCTCTCGCACCTGATTAAGTCACCTGACGCGAGATTTGGACCCGGGTACCACTGCGCCTCTTGTTCTTTTTTATTTGGCTGTCGTCGAAATGAATTTAAGGTCATTAAAAAGTGTGTTTTCTGATTAACTTCATTTACATTATGTTGTATACTTAAACGGGTATTTTAATTTAAATAGTTGGTAGCAGTAGCACAGAAATACTGTTAGTGGTAGTTTTTTGACTTAATTTATTTAGTAATTAAAGGAATATTCGAATTGAATTTACATATTGGTGTAAGTGTTGAGAAATAAATATGTACATATACAGTTTCGGACATAAATAGACCGTTTCCATGAGAACTAATAAAAAATTCTTCCCCACATTTTAATTATTCAATATATTTTCAAACTTCTTATACAAGGTGAGTCTGGGAAGACCCCCCCCCCTTTTAACTTTTTTACCTCTCGCTAAGAGAGGTATTGGATTCATGCTAAAAATCGCTTATCCAGATTTTAATAATTAAACACGTTTTAAGGTCCCTACAATCCAATTTTAACATTTTTACGATGATATCTATGTGTGTGTGTGGATGTATGTGTGTGTGTGTGTGTGTGTGTATGTGTGTATGTGTGTATGTGTGCGGGACGTTGTAAGGACGATTACTCAATAACTATAAGACTTAATATTTGTTTAACGAAGTATTTCCTAATCGGACATTAATGAGAAGAGCTGAAAAGGTTTTGGTAACAATTGGACAACCGGAAGTAGCAGATTCTTGAAAAAAATCTTCTAAATATTTTCTTAAAAACTCTCTTGGTAATATTAAAGAAAATTTAATTCTCAATGTGACACAATTAATTTTTTTATTATATCTCGTATAGGTTTGGGGCTATATAATACTATAGAATAATCTGTTGTAATAAATCTCGTTGCCTAAAAAACAGTTGAGATATTCAAATGTTTGTAATTGACAGATAAATGCAAAATGTCAGTGTCAAAAATCAGATTTTTCTGGGAGGTACGAATACATTTAATATAATATTATTAATTAAATATGTATTTAAATTATAGGTATGTTAATATTACATATATCCTTAAGAAATATCGCTAATACTGTCAATGAATTTGAAGAATTTTGAACATATTAGAAGAGTAGGACAAAATTCCTCATAGAACGAAAGATGAGATACAATTTAAATTATTTGTATGTACAAGAAATGTTAAATTCGTTACTTATATAGGGCGCGAGCAGTCATGTGACTTTGTTGTCCTTGGTAAGCAGATATGAGGATCCGTGTCAGAATGACGGCTAGTAGTTCTTTACATAGATGTCACAATTGTCATATGTCATAATTTTTCATACAAAATTTCAAAATATTCTGATGTTTATTTGTCATCAATAGTATGGAATATACTTATCGAGGAAAATAATCCACATGGATTTGGAAAATAATGTTTTCAATAAAAAATTATGATATTTGACACCTATGTACATTATTAATAGCTGCCATTCTACCACTGCTTGCCAAGGCCAACAAAGTCACATGACTGCTCGCGCTCTATGCAAATGAAAATGGCGAGAGTTATTGTGCTGGCCACAAATGAAAATGTCTCATATAAAAGTTTTAGTATTTTAAATATACTCTTTCATGAGCCAATTCAGCAGATTATTATGTTATAAATATAATGATATATATGATTTTCTACTTCTTATTTTAAGAAACATACTGTTCTTTTTAGGAGTAATTCAGTTCAGTTCAGTACGAGCTAAGATCAGTTTATTTCTCCCCTAAAAATATAACGCCCATAACATAGTTTGCAAAAAATATTCTGTGTGGAATTTGTACAAAATACGTAGAATTGACGGAAGGTTTTGTGCTGGCCACATAAGATTTTTTTAAAGTAAATATATGATTTTTATACAGTCGCTCTATATTTGTCGCATCTCACATCTGTATTGAAAAACATAAATACTTGTGAAATTTAGTTTTGAAGTACTTATTTAACGTCCATAATGTTATATGAATATGTCACTATTACATTATATAAGCAGTTTGAAAATATATTGAATAATCGATGAATATAGTCTAAGAAAATAAATTGAAAAAAAGTTCTATTTTCCATATTATTAAATTTGTCGGTAAATTTTTGTTTTATAAAAACTTTATTTCAAATTATAATTTCATAAGAATTTACACCTCTAAAGAATAAAAGAACAGTGATACTCTTCCACGAATATATGACACATTATTTTAATATTAAATAACTTAAATCCAAAAATGATTAATGATGTTAAATCAAAACATTCTAAGGCTTAAGCCTTTTGGAATTACATAACCCTTTTCTGTCTACATTACTTGCACTTTTCATATCAAGTTATTATTTCTTTCTAACCTAAAAATTCCAAACAAATGCAAATATCTTCACAAGCCCCAATCGTCCAAGACAAAGACAACAAATAAGAAAATTAAGTGTGGTCAGCTTATGAAAATATATTTCATCTCTGTCAAACAACGGACCAGTATCATGAGAACGTTCGTTCGGCATGATGTGGTCAGATGTCACTGCTGTCTGCCGAATGACAAATGAAAACAGAAACTTGCCAGTCATTCCCGCCACGGGGAAGCCATCTTGGATTTTGTTTTCTTACATTCTTTAAAGCTTTTGACAGATTTTCTAAACATGCTTTGTGGTAGAGATAGAAAATGTGGCAATAGAAATAAAAGTATTCAAGTATTAGAGTTATTAATTGTAAAAGGTTTATTTATCCTTAAATATACTTTAAACTAAACTGCACGGGATTCTTATTTACAAAATCATTACCTTAAAGGTATATTGCCTTTGTTTTATTGAATCATGATCTCTTTCACCATCTCCTAGTTTGTTTTTACTTCCTTGTACGTAAGTAAAGGAAGTATTGTAATCGCGAAAAAAATTCGGTTTTCAGATTTCAGCGGAAATATCCATTTTGATCATCCCTGAATCCATTTTGACTAATTTCGTCGTGACGTCTGTACGTACGTACGTTCGTATCTCGCATATCTCAAAAACGGTAAGCCGTAGAAAGTTGAAATTTTGTATTTAGGACTCCTATAACATCTAGTTGTGCACCTCCCTTTCTGGTTATTACACAATTTCCAGAAGTGGCACTTTACATGAAGCCTATAATAGATTTTAATGAAAAACTGTTTTAAAATATAATCCAAAACTTTTCAAATTTGGTATACAAGACTTTTATGTCAATTGAAATAACATAATAGATTTTGGTTAAAATAGGCTAACCGGAAATGGTACATTACTTGAAGTTGTTAACAGTTTTTCTTGAATAAAATGATTTTATTTTGTTTAGAAAAAAATGCTTCAAATAAAAGTTTTAGAGAATTAATTTCTGCGTCTAGCACATCAAGTATTATTAAATTAACCCTTTGTATAAGCGAGATATGTAAATTTAAAAATTATATACTTTTTTGTTTTTGTAACAAAGCTAGCTATGGATTAGAACAAAAAAATAAAAAAAAATGTTCATGTCAAATTACGTTAAATACGTGCAATTTTATGATTCGTACAATAACAAATATATTTTTATTGTGAAATTAGTCAATATCATTGTTGTAATCAAATATTTCTTTGTTGTAATCAAAACTCTCTTTAAAAACTTCCTTTATGGTCGTTATATATTTTACTGTTTTGAAGTTAAAATTAATATTTTATAATTTATTTATTAAAAAAATATGTATAGTTTAATAATCGTACAAGGAAGTCGTGTGGTGTCCACATCAGATTTTTTATATAAGTATTTCTTACTTTTAATAATCATTAACGTATCATCGCAAATATTATGCATTTTAGATTTTCGTTTCGTTTTCTCGAAATAGACTTTTTTAATTTAACAGTTACCTATTCGCGATTCAAATTATCTTTTCCCGCCATTATATAGTGTGTGACGTCACAACTAGGATGTACGTACTATCAATCTGTCATACTGTATTTTACACTTTTAGAGAAATTTAAAAAAATAATACTTGTGTTAAAGGATATTTTACATTATTTAAATGGCCTGCACACTCCAGATAATTTGTATGAAAGGAAGAAAATAATATATTCTGGGCATATTTTTTAGTTCAAAATTTAGCCACCAGATAGAGTTTGCTTAACTTATTAAGAAAAATGGTGCCTGTAACTGCCAGCTGGATTGGCAAACGAAACGTCAAAATTGTTGTATAACTATATTCTCATACGTAATATAACAAGTGATATGATTATCATCGATGATATTCTCGAGTGAAACCGAGCTTCAGATTTCACGAGTCCGAAGGACGAGTTGAAATGTGCTGCTTCGGTTTCACGAGCAATATCTTCGATTATTAATCATATCACGAGCTTATATTTAATGAGAGAATATAATGAATTTTTGCAATCTAACCTAACCTAACTTTTGATATACATATTCATATTGTATTAAAACATGGTACTTACGAGTTTTATTTAATATTTCGGAGTTTGAATTATTGTTATTATTTATTTTTATACTCAAAATTAACTGTTAATGTCATAAATAAAGAAAACAAATCCCTTAGTAACGACTATAAATACGGTGTTTTTTTCTTTGTTTTTTATCATCGCTGTGATAAACGCGTAGCTAGGGAGATTCTGAATGTTGGCGGAAAACATGTCACGTGACTAAGGAATTATATTCTCGGTGAAATTTTGCTTCGTTTGACATTTTAGCTGCAATTAAAGTTTTTATTACTTTTGAGAAGTTTTTTTAAAATGTCAAAGATGTTCTCCATATTTTTCGTAAATTTTTTAAAAAAATCGCTATTTGTTGGATTACTATGTGCAGTAATTAATTACTAATTAAATTAATTTTGCCCAAATTGTAATTTGTAATTTATTACCTTTGAAAATTTGAAAAAGTAATTGGTTTTTCAAATATTAATTACTATTTTAGCGTAGTTCATCTGCGTTGTGCTTGTAACGACAGGTTACAAGTGCAACTTGTCAAGCGCGTTGGGACGTAAGACGTAATATGGACTTTTACTTAAATTATAATTTAGTATTTTTTCTGAATCCTAATAGTAATAATATACTTTTCAAGGAATTTTGCAATGTCTTTTTTTTCTCGATTTTTTTTTATATTCTTGATATACAAACTTTTACCTTGTTTTTTTTTTTTAGTAAAGTAATTGAAAAAGTTATAAAAATGTCAATTACAATGCAAAAGTAATTACTAATACAGTTCTCTAGCAGTAATTATTTTTAAAAGTAATTTGAGTACTAACTAAAGTTCTATTTTTTATCATGAATATGGAATTTAATTGCCAAGGCCTGTAGGGCCGAATAAAATAAACTATTTAAGTGATAAAAAGGAACTTCAGTGCCGAGGTGCATATTAAATTATATTTGAAATCGAAAAATTGTATTTATAGATACCCTCCTTAAAGTTGTTTTTGCCCAGACCCCAAAATATACATTTACTGACGCCATCATTTCATTGTCTTACGTGAAATTCTTTCCAGTTTCCAATTTTATTTTAAGGAAGGGCAGTTATCTTTTTGCCCCCATGTCTTTCGGCGCTACTGTTTGTGCCGTGCGTGGGTAGCAACCGGCATGCTAATCAGGCGTTGTATCTGTTAATGAGAAGCCTAATTCTACCTAATTCAGTGATTTTTATTCGTAACGTGCGACGCCAAACAAGATCCACTCTTCGCTACATCCAACTGTCATCGGGTACAACTATTTATTTAGGAAAAACAACGTGAATAAATGGATTTTTAATTAATTTGAAATAGCTGTGATTATGTTGGACTTTTAAACGATTAATGTATAATATAAATCTTGTAGATTTGAGAAGTAAACATTCATTTAAAGTCACTAAAATATTTTTTTTATTTTATATATAACGTGAACCACCCACGATACAAATTTGATTTTATTATACCTATTTTTTTGTATTCCAATTATTTAGATTTAGAATATCACATTCCATTAGAATTAAGGTTTTTTTTGAGTTATAAAAAAATTCTGATTTTTAACCGTTCTAATGTTTCTCCATACATATAGAATGGCGGCGGTTAGGGGTAACCATAGGGATTTAACACGTGATTTTATGGCAAAAACTGTACAATTTTAAAAAGAAATTTCAAAAGTTCTGTTAATTATTAGCAATAACCATGACATGACATTATAGAAAACAATATTATTTTATTCTTAAATATTAATTAAATAATGGATATTTATTTGAATACGGAACGTGTTATTATTATAAAGAATTATTATGGTGGAAATATTTATCGAAGAATACTGGATTTATTTTCCATAAGTCAGATTGACGTTTGACGTTTATTAAATAATTTATAAAAATCAGAAAAAATAAAGGTCATGGCTATTACTACGAACTATCAGAATTTTTTTAATTTCTTTTTAAAATTGTGAAGAAACTAGTAACATAATAAAAAATCTGATGTGGCCGTCAATCCTGTGTATTATGTACAAATTCCATACATAAACGTTCTTGCAAAAGATACTATATTTCCAGCAAAATTATTTCATAAACAAACTATGCAAATTGCACTTGACACTGACATCTTCTTCTTTAGCTTTTCCCATTCGTTTGGGGTTGCTGTTTTATTTTCTTCATCCACTCATTTCTATTTTCTGTGTCGTCCTCATTTAGTTCCTTTCCTCTCAAGTCTTCTGCAATACAGTCCTTCCATCTTATCTTTGGTCTTTCTCTGTTTCTTCAACCTTCTATTACTATGCTATTCATTCTTCTTCCAATATATGTGTTTTTCATCTCCTCATGACATATTCAAACCAATGTAATAGTATCTCTTGTATATTTCTAGAAACTTCTATCACCCGAGCCATTTCCCTTATCCTTTAAATCCTTACCCTATCTTTCCGTGTCTTCCCCAATATGCTCATCTCTGCCACATTCATTTTCTTTTCATTGATACTGACATCTGTCATTTGAATTATCTGAATATACTCGTATTAGCGGTTTCCATGGTTAGCATAGCTGGCTGATTTATGAAATTTAATATCTTTATAATTCTTTAACTCTATATCTATTGAATATGAAGTATAAAATCCAATCACATCGTATAGAGAATAACATTCTTTAAAATATAATAGCATTAAATGTTAATAAAGGATATTTAACTGCCTTTTTTCAAGAAAAACTGTTAAAAGTTGCAAATGAGAGTACTTCAGGTGGACCAATTATAACCAAAATCTAATCATGTCTGCATATGGATCTAAACTCGAGGAATACGAAAAAATTATAATTTTTGGAATCGTGGAATTGGAGTTACGCGATCCGAAACGATCGGACCCCAAACGTGCCTATTCATTAAAAACTCATTATGACCAAAGACAATACCTTCCTTACCTAAAGGTGAAGGTAAAAATGTAAAAACTCTACAGGTTTCGCCGTAAAATGAATTGGAGCGCAAAAAATTGCATAAAACAAAAATCCCTTGTTAAATCCCAATATTCACCCCACACCGCCACCACCCTGCATAATAAGCACAAAAATAAAGTATTTAGTTTGAAATTTGTTTTTATGTATCCATTATTTATTAAAAAATCTGGACTTGTTTGAATTTTGTAGAAATTTTACATGACGTAAATTAAACATTTAAATAATAAATTTAGGTATATTTAAAAAAATAGTAAAAAAATTCGTAATGCATACTTAGAACCTGCTTCATAAAAAAAATAATCTACGATTTAAATTAGTTGATAACTAAATTCATTTTGCCATAATAACACAGAAAATTAAATATAGTTACCAACTAAATTTTAATCATACTAGCCTTTATTGTCCTAAAATAAAAGGATGAATTAAAATTATATTTAGAAATCTATGTACTCGAATAATAGAATACCAAAAATTCTTAATACAGCGACATACGAGTATACAACAGAACCGCTATGAATGATGAAGTTTTGAAAAGCGGCGGATAACTTTTTCTAAATTATAGACCTGCAACCAGCAATTCATATAGGTTATTCGATTAATAACTACTTATACTACACGTTTTATATTATTGTATTTCAGAAATGGTCAATTTTATTTCAAAAAGAGTCTTTTTACTCCTATGCTTTAATATAATTCTTCTTCTTATGATAAAATTATCTATTCATTTCGATCCTGATTATCGTTAGTTTAGGGAAATTTGTATCGGTAATATTGTAGTTGGTAAAAATGGATTGACATTTATCCAATTATTTGAAAGTTCATACCAATTCTGATTTATATTTATGAACAAAAGTAAATGTCAACCTTTTAAAACAAAAAATTGCGTATCGAAATGAATGCTCTTTTGATACGCATATGGGATTCGTAAGAACGTCATTATACATTCAAAATATAAAAAATATGTTGTTTTTAACTACAATTAAAGTGTTCTGAAATTAAATGGTCTATTTTGAATTAAAATTATTCTTAAATAGAGTTGATATTTTCTACAATATATTTAGTAGTGAAATATTTATCCCTTTTCCTCCTTAATATCAACCAAAATAATAATAGGTTTTCTTTTTTGCTCTTCAGGTCATTTGGGGCAAAATGCAGTGTATGTTCGAGAGGCATTTCCTCTAGTGATTGGGTTCGAAAAGCTCGAGACCACGTCTACCACCTCGCTTGTTTTGCCTGTGCTGCGTGTCACCGCCAACTATCCACCGGGGAAGAATTTGCTTTACATGAAGACAGAGTGCTCTGTAAAGCACATTACCTGGAGACCTTAGATGGAGGGACCACGTCTAGCGACGGTAAGAAGAAAACGATGTTCGTATTATAATAGTTATAAATTGAAAATTATTATTGTAAATAAATAATAGTCATTCGGAAGATGGCGACACATAACAAGGCATTTTGGGACTGAAACGAACTAGGGTTGTTTATGCACTGGTAGAGGCATCTAGCGGAATCATTTGAAACTCATTGCTATTGTGATTTGCACATTTCGAGCATCAGCGCCTCTAGTGAATACTTTTGCATTCTTGGCAAATATCAATTCAGACATTTCCCGAAAGTTATAAAGTTTATTTTTGGTTTTTTTTGCCTTTTGTAAATTGAAATATATTAACGTTTACCTAATGTAAATATTAATTTGTTTTTAATTATTTCCAACAATTCCAACTGTTTAAGATTCAATAAATAATACAAATAATATTTTCTTAATTCATTAACAGTTCAAAATAATCAAAAACAAAATGATTCATCAGGTAATCGTCAAAAAATTTCCTACTAATTTTTTGGTAAATGCATTAAAATTTCGAAATTTTGAAAAATTAATAACTATACTCCATTTCACACAAAAAAATAGTAGATAGCGCTTGAGAGCCGACCGTTTTTACATGCATTAAATAAATAATTTAAATTCATGGCACCAAACTTTGGCAATAATAAATATTTTAATGTTTCTACATCGCCCTGTTCATTTCTTGTTTCGTTCAGTTTCCTAACGTTCATAATTTAAAAAGTACACTCCGCAGTACAAATATTAAATAAAAAATACTAGCAATAACTCTACTTATTCTGATTCAAGAAATAATTTTCATGACAATTTATACTCCGGAGTGTACTTTTTAAATTTTAAGCGCGCGAAGTTCATCTGCGGCAACTTCATGGTCAAGATTTGAACGTTAGGAAACTGAACGAAACAAGAAATGAACGGGGCGATGTATGAACAGTAGAACGATACGTGTATTCCCAGACCTGGGCCCATATTCTTGAGCGTACGTCATTCGTCATTTCGTTCGTATTCGTATTCGCGTTCGTTTTCATGTTAGTAGTCACAGTAGTCTGTGTTTCAGAAACAATATTGGATATGTCATTGTCAGTGTCAACTATATTACAGCATTTATTCACATTATTTACAAGTTAAAACAATTATTTATTAATCGTTAATAAATATATGATAAAAGTGAACTCTTAACTTGTAAGTGATCTGAATAAATGTGACAATACAATTGACACTGACACTGACATATATAATATTATTTTTGAAACACAGACTACTATCACTACTAACAAGAAAACGAAAGCGAATACGAATACGAATGTAATTACGAACGCTCAAGAATAAGGGCCCTGAATATTAAATATTACAACAAAGCATGGTTAAACATCATTTAATTCTGTAGATATTATTTGATAATTGACAACTGACACGTGATATTTTTTTTCATTTTTGTGAACGAGGTTTACATTCTGACCAATCAAAGGACAGAATTTATATCCCTATCTAACTCAACACTATTTTCTAATGTGAAATGAATTATAGATTACTTTTTGATGAAAATCACATCACTGTAAAGCTAATTTAAATTATTTTCTGAAAACAAAAATATGTACAATATATTGAAAATTATTCCATATGGTTCCTACGATATTGGATGAAGAATTCAAAACCTTTTACAACAAAAAGTGGAATTTATGTTTGCCCCCAACTTTTCAATTAAAACTATAGTTCTAAAATTAGTAATAAAGAAAATACTCATTTAGCGCATTTTTTTAATCGGAATTCTATATATGATTTTAAAATAATATTTATGTACTTACAATTATATTAACAACATTTTTGTAGTAATTAAAATAATAATTTATTGCATATATTGTATATAAAAAAGAACAATAAAAACAGTTAAAACTACATTAATCGTTATTTTATTTTTCAATCTAGTATCGTGGTGCCATCTTCTGGAATTTAACTGAACTTTGATTTGCCGCTAATTTTGTATGACGTCAAGTTAAAAACGTGCGCTGTTTCGTCTACTGATAATAATGATTGAATGACGTCATATTACTGACGCAGTATTCATTTGTAATTACATTTTTACGGAATGTTTCGACATCATATACTGCTGCGTTCTTCAGGGTAAATACAAATCAAAACAAAATACACGAATTATTTCAAGATCTACACATATAACAACAAATTAATTAGAGAAGCTATTCAGATTTTTAAAACCAAGAATAATAATCTCAATCTTAACTCAATCTCAAACTTATTCATTAGATGGCCCTAAATCCACAATTTTCATTTTAGTTTCATATTCGATAATGACACAAGACAGCTTAAATCATGTCGCTATACTTAATTGTTATGCAAAAATTAAAAATTAACTCGATCTAAATACAATTTCAAATAGCTTTTAAAAAAAGAGTTAGGGGTAACATGTTTAAAATATAAAAAAAAAACATAAGATTCATAGGTACTTGAACTAAACTGTATTTTATTTAATTTTTCTTTAATTATTATTAACAAGATATAAATCTTGAGGAAAAAAAAATAGATATGAAAACAATAATAGAAAAGTTGTTTTTATTCATGTTTTTACTCTGAAACATGCAGCAATATATGCTGCCAAAACGTTGGTTTGGATTAAAATATACAAAATTTAGACTACAAGGTTGCTTTATTTTATTATACGAGTATTCTTTTTATTTAAACGTTAATATTAAATTATTTTTTGCCCATTTCTGGGTATGCACTCCGCCATACGACACCATAAATAAATAAATATATTACTATTTACGTAGGTATTCGAATTTATATCCAAATATGATCATGAACATTTTCCCTAATCCATTTCTTCTTCTTTCTAGATGGCTGTGACGCGGAAGGCTACCACAAAAACAAAGCAAAGCGCGTACGCACCACCTTTACCGAAGAGCAACTCCAGGTCCTGCAAGCCAACTTCCAGCTGGACTCGAACCCGGACGGGCAGGACCTAGAGCGCATTGCGCAAATTACTGGGCTTAGCAAACGCGTCACTCAAGTGTGGTTTCAAAATTCCCGCGCAAGGCAGAAGAAACACATGCATACCGGGAAGATCAAAACGCAACGTAAGTAGGGGACATTTAGGTTATGTTTCGCAAGGGGAAGAGTGTGGGATGAAATAAGTACTATCCAGAAATTTCAAGAAAAGTTGGGAAAAAAATTAAGTTAAATTTATACCAGAATATTCCGAATTTTTTACGACAGCAGATAAAATTTCCTATTTTTTGATGAAACGCTGTTCCTTGCAGGCACCATAGGGATTTTCTATCTACTTTTGTTTTTGGGCTACATGCTAAAACTTGTATTTCGCCTATTTTGGAAATATCTCATATCTCACTTATTATAAAAGATAAAGAAAAAATGATCAAATAATTTTTATACGGTTTTTTTTCGTAGAAAATTTTCAATGATGTATAACAAGTTTAAATTCTTTTGTTTTAAATATGAATTATTATTTTTTTGGGGTGAAAAAAATTAAATTTATTAAGAAACAATTGAAAAATCAATTACAGACCATCATTTGTTTATTTGTAATGATATTTTCATTATTTTTACTCATTTTTCTAATTTATGTACTTTAGGAAGCATTTAGCCACATACTTCGAATTGTGTCCAATCCAACTATAACCCCAATAAAAAAAATAGTTAACTAATCCGAGAATAATTGATAAAAAATATTTTTGAGCATTTATTTAATAGATATGGAATTAAAATAAACAATAGAAACACACACATTGTCCCAATTTTCATACATCGCCCCGTTCACTTCTTGTTTCGTTCAGTTTCCTAACGTTCAAATCTTAACCATGAAGTTGGCGCAGATGAACTTGGCGCGCTCACAATTTAAAAAATACATTCGGGGTACAAAATGTACATGAAAAATATTATACTGAATTAGAGTAGGTACAGTTGTTAGTATTTTTTAAATATATACTGCGGAGTGTACTTTTTAAATTGTGAGCATGCAGTAGTAGCTTAGCAACATTTCATGTTAGAAAGAGAAAGATTATTTGACGTATGTCTATGAATTTTATGTTGTGTGACAGAGATACGTAAATGGTGACATTACTTTCTAACATACTAAAAATAATAATGACGTATGTCGTAGAGATACAGATATTTAATTATCTACTACACTGCCCTCTGGGCTGTTTACCCAGTGACGTTGACGTTTAAATCAAATTTATCAATGGTTTATGTCAAGTCTATGTTTTTGTGTTTTGCAAAAACATGGGCGACGAGCATAAATCTTTGAGAAAGGCATTATTTAAAAAGAAACATAATTTTCAAATAAATTACACTTATTTTTTTCAGTTAAAATGTATCCATAAATATTTAATGTTGCACGTCTATGTATACGAAATGCAGTGAACTTATTTGCAAACCATACGGTTAATAAATGACCTTGAATAGTCATCTTTCGTGAATCAAACTATATCGATTTCTTTTTATTTAAATATTACTAAATTTAATATTTTTCACTGCAAAAAATTAATAATGTTTAAACCAAAAAATTGTAGACTTGATCATTGAAAAGCATATAAAATAAGGAAAAGTGACTATTTTCAATAATATGTTCCCATTTAAAAAAATATTGTGTTTGTGTTATAATAAGCGAGATATGAGGTATTTTCAAAATAAGCGAAATACATAAAATTTTGATAATTCTAAAAGTGCTATATATTAAAAAAAAATCTTTTAGTTATATATGGTAAATTTACTGGTTAGCCTTCAAATTTAAATATATTCCATTGAACTTTTTATAAATTGAAAATATATACAATCAACATAAAGACTTATTTATAAACTTAGAGTTATAAATAATTGTAAATAAATCATTATTATATCTATTTTTATATTGAGAACAAACGTACTTATCTCTTTTTTTAATTTATCTAAACTAAAAAATGATATAATTTGATTATTTTTTGATTAAAAAAAATACTAGGCAGAAGGTTTTCGTCTGAAGAAGAACCACCAAGCGCGGCTTACTTCACAAATATAATAATCAAAATCTTTGCATTTCATATGACAAATTTTAACTTGTTTACAAACAATAGGAAAATTTTAATATATTATTTTCCAAATATGAATATAATTTTAGAATATATTTATGCCTTTTTGTTACAAACTGCAAGCGGGAAAGGTTTTTCTCTACATTCAGACGAGTAAAATTTTATTTACGCAGGAGTTATAAAAAATACAATTTTGAAGACAAAAACGTCAAATGTAGAAAAATAATTTAATTAATATTATGTTTCGTGTTTCCATAAATACATACAAATTGTCAAGAGATGTTTAATTTTGTTTAATATAGCGTAGGCGTCACTTAATTTTATTATCTATGTACACTTGTTTTCATTTTAATAATCTCTGTCTTATTTTTAGTGCACAACACCAGAGATGACGCAAATAACTTTGGCCGGCACATAAATCTGCAACTAACGTACTCGTTCCAACATCAAAGTAGTGCAAAAAGTCCTGCACTCTTTGCACCGCACGGTATGTACACATTTTCCTTATATTATCTCATAATTAAGTTTAAGTAATCAATTTTTATTGAATTTATTATCATGAATGATAAGCGGTTTAGCAATCAATGAGAAATGTGAATTGATTTTGATTACATATGTAATTTGGGGATAAATAAAGACTTTTTTCCTGCAAATGTTTGCACATTTTTTTTTGTTACGATACATTTGTTGTTTGTAATTTCCAGCAAAATTGTCAATAACATATTTTTCATTTGCATATTTTACTATTATTATATTTTTCAATGTTTTTCCATTTTAATTTCAGCATGTACTTAAATTATAGTACCAATAAAATTAGATTATTTTTTTTACGGTATATTGTTTAAAATTTTATATGCATATGGTTTTTCATAGTAAATTTGCAAATATGTTATCCATTTAATTTTATGAAGCATAAATGACAAATTTTATTTATGAAACACGGGGATTTATAAAATTTAAAATATATTTTTTATGTCCATCAAAAAAGTGCAATATCTTTTATTAAAATGTACTTTCATGCTTTTATTGTAGACTATTTGTACATATGCGGTATCGTTAAAAAATATGGGTATAGCCAACGACGAAATATAACTGGACAAAACATTCCTTATCCCTCCTCATTGAATGTTTTGATTTCGGCTGGCCAGAAAGAAACAACTAGAGATAGAAATATATTTCGTCTTGTTCGAGCATTTCTCACTAGATGCCATCCAGTGTTAAAGTCAAAATTTAAGCGCCAATACGATGAAAAATAGGTTTATCGTTATAAAAATAAAAAAAATCAACGTAAAATATTTATTAATTATATATTATAACTACAAAATACAAAATTATTGACTTTATCGAACAATAATTATGTACGAAAACCAACTAACTTCACAACCGACAAATATGTTCCTCTTATAAAGTTACACTAAATTTCTTTTTCTTTCACGTAGTATTCTAAATAGTCGAAAACCTTTTCAGACCTATTCTTGCAAGAAGAAGACATTTTTAAATACATTTTATAACTGACGAGATCCACTAGAATATATTATTACGAACACTTGCGCCTCTAGTGAGCAATGCTCAAATGAGAACAAACATATCTCTATCTCTAGTTGTCTCTGTCTAGCCAACCGGAATCAAAACAAACCAAATGTTTTGCCTAGTTATATTTCGTCGTTGGGTATCGCTAATAATTACGAGAAAACAAAATTTAACTCAGAATCATGTTCAAATATGAAAAAAATATTTACTGGATGTTAAGTAATAGAAAAACAAACTTTGATGGGGAACACACGTATCGTCCTAATGTTCATACATCGCCCCGTTCACTTCTTGTTTCGTTCAGTTTCCTAACGTTCAAATCTTGATCATGAAGTTGGCGCAAATAAAATTCGCGCACTCACAATTTAAAAAGTACACTCCAGAGTACAAAATGTACATGAAAATAATTTATTGAATCGGAATAGGTACACAGAATTCCATATTCAATTTATATGTAGATCTGTGAATAGGTAGAGGTATTGTTAGTATTTTTTATTTAAAATTTGTACTGCGGAATGTACTTTTTAAATAGTTAACGCGCAAAGCTCTACTGCACTAACTTCAGCCGTGTTCCTTCGGACTGTGATACGCACTCTAAATCATCAAAGTGATCATGATTAAGAAGAAGTATTTTTTTCGTTTCCTATTCGCTATCCCCACTTTCTCATTTTGTGATTATTAGACAATCTTCCTCTTTCCCTTCTGAATCATCTTTTTTGAGTGATCACACGGATTCATTCGTTATAAAGTTTGAGTATTTGTACAAAAAAATACTGTAATAATTATTATGTAATTGCTCATCAAAGGGCTAGGTATGGAGCGTCATAATGTTTATACATCACCCTGTCATTTCTTGTTTTGTTCAGTTTCCTAACGTTCAAATATTGATCATGAAAGCCGTGTTCCTTCGGGCTGTGATTCGCAATCCAAATCATCAAAGTGATCATGATTAAGAAGAAGTATGTTGATTCGTTTCCTATTTCGTTACTCCCACTTTCTCATTTTGTGATCACCAAACAACCTTCACAACCTAATCCTTTCCTTTCTGAATCATTCTTTCTGAATGATCACACGGATTCATTTCAGAGCAAATTTAAACATAACTGATGATAATAGGTTTTAGAGTATAGAATTAATTAATGTGGGGTTTGTTGCACCAATTAAGTAAATATGCTTCATTTCCCTAACCAAAAACTTAAGAACATTATTTTAATTCTATATGATCCATTTTTAATGTTGATTATAACATTTGACAGTAGATTATTTATAAAATAATGTAAGTTAGTTTGCTTTAGTCTGCATATGACATTTGACGCTAGGTGGTGTTTATATTATTTAAGTTGTTTTCTTGATATAATTTTTAAATCATAATTCAAAAGGATCGCGATTAAACTAATCAGGATTCACAAAGTCACAATCACAGCCCGAAGGAACACGTCTCATGTTTACGAGAATTGACAAACTTTACTGACGTCATAGAGGCGGGAATATTTAAAAAATACTACTTTGTATAAAATTTAGGCTTGTTTAGCTCTGTTAACATATATATATATAGTACAAGTGTATTATATTGCAAATAAGTGACACACGAGTATCATACAAAATTTTATCTTATCCAATATTTTTTAAATGGTTCATAATATAGTTAAAAAAAATGTGCAGACAAGGCCATTCATATTTACCATGATGCTAATATATATGATATGAGCGTTAATCTCACGTTGCTAATAGCATCGTGACTTCAATTTAAAATATTGCACGTTACTATTTTAAAAATTTGTTAATATTTATCTTTCTTTTCTAGATTCATCTCTAGATGAGCTATCGCAAGACTCAACAATGCACTGTATGCAAGGAGAAGTGTGAAGATAAAACCAATTTTTCTCGGAACGTCATACACTTTATCTATCTACAATAAATAAAACGATATTTGTTTTTTGTACATACTGTTTCTTGTTATCATTGATAATTTAAATTGTAGCACAATCCTACGTTTTATATGAATATTTTTTGTAGGTGTATAGAATTATTGTAATATAGAATTGGTATGAAATGTATGGCGTTCCTCTAAGGAGAATTATTATCGTGATGCTTAAATGTACTAATTCACTTAATCCTGTTATCTTGTATTTATTTTAATGTATATTATTGAACATCTATTACTTAAAGTTATATTATGACTGTGCTGTTTTATGTGTATTAAATTTAATATAAGCACTTAACACAAACTTTTTTTACCCCTCCTTTCTATATTCCTAGATATTAAAATAAAAAGCATTTTACTCGTTGTAAAATTTTTATGAGTAGTAATAACGTAAAAAAATTAATATCCGGCATTGTAATTACATTATTATTATTCATGACACAAATTTACAAATAAAAAATATTGATGTATCTGCATGTAAGTGTGATTCATGTAGAATCAAAGTCCGGCTTAAATTTCGAATGCTAAAATCAATACTTGCTCTCAATAAGTACCTACATTTCAAATATTAAGTATAAATTGCAATTATTATGGCTACAGGTACGTATTAATATTTGCAACATTTTTCCAATTTATATTTGTTAATACATAACAATAATTTCGTGATATGAAGCTAAAATTATGTAACTATTTATATTTCAACTATTAATTATATAATTGTATTGATTATGGCTACGTGTTAAATATAATTTACGATATTTTTTAAATTATGGTCGTTTTATGATAATAATAATTTCGTGATATCTAGCTGTATCTGAAAAAATTGTTCTAATTATTACCTTAGCAATAAACAAAATCTCTAAACAAATTTCCGACCAAAGAAAATGCTTTTTAATTTTGTCTTCGAAAAAGACGTAAAATCGACAAAAGTAATGCATTTATTGAAGAAATTTGCTATAAATACAGGACAGAATAAAAGAAAAAAAATATATAATCAGTTTAAGAAAAATTAGTGAACCCTTCGACAGTTGTGAAAAGTTCTTCTGTTCATTTTGTATTTTGTTGACGTTTTTCAGTGTAAAAGAAGAGTGTTCCGTTCAATAGTGTAATAAGAACTTCAGGTACGTAGAGGGTGAGTTCTCTCACTCTCATAGTTAGTTTTTCGCCATGAAATTAAACATATCCTACCCGGCTACTGGGTGTCAGAAATTGTTAGAAATCGAAGATGAACACAAGGTACGTGTTTTCTATGATAAAAGAATGGGTGCCGAAGTACCTGCCGACATTCTCGGCGACGAATGGAAAGGTTATGTTTTGCGCATAACCGGAGGCAACGACAAACAAGGCTTTCCGATGAAACAAGGCGTCCTAACCAACGGAAGAGTTCGTTTACTGCTTTCTGGTAATCATTCTTGCTACCGGCCACGTCGAGACGGCGAACGAAAACGCAAATCGGTTCGCGGGTGCATCGTCGACGCAAATCTAAGCGTCTTATGTCTCGTCGTCGTCCGAAAAGGATCTCAAGAAATCCCTGGACTCACCGATCATTCAGTCCCTCGTCGTTTGGGCCCCAAACGGGCTAACCACATCCGAAAGTTATTCAACTTAACGAAAGACGATGATGTGCGCCAGTATGTTGTCAAACGTCCACTTCCGCCCAAAGAAGGTAAGAAGAATCCCAAACTGTTCAAGGCCCCGAAGATCCAACGCTTGATTACACCAGAGACCCTCCAGCGAAAAAGACATCGCCTGGCTTTGAAGAAGAAACGTTGCCTCAGACGAAAAGAAATAGCAGATGCTTATGCAAAACTACTGGCTCAAAGAAATAAAGAATCTAAAATTCGGCGCAAGCTAGAAAAACGCAAACGATCAGAGAGTTTGCGTGAAAGTAAATCTAGTGTGCACAGCCAGGGATCAAATAACTAAGCTCCAACTTTAGAATCTGTATTTAGTCAAGTTTAAAGCACCCTCATTTTAAAAATAAAAGATATGGAAGAAACATCGACCAGTGTTAATTTAAGTTTCACACTCATGTAGTTTTTAGGAATGTTATTGTCTCAACAAATGGCATATGTATTATATTTGGTACAGTCAGTGATCTCTACCATTATACTATGATAAAATAGTAAACAGTAAAGATCACTGGGTACAATTTTGCTCTGTATAGTTTAAAAAATAAAAGTTTAAAAAATCCAATTATTCTTTATAATATATCATCACGGCATACTACTCATTGCTGGGTGTGCCAATCTGCTTTATACCAGGCGTCACCACACGGGTACTCATTGCTAACGTGTAGAGTGCACCACAGGGGTAAATATGCCATTTAAAATTCGAAATATTTGACGTCGGTCGGGATTGAACCCGGTTCCCCAGATACGCATGAGACCCCATTATTCTTTACAGTGTATTATTTTTAAAAAACATTTGTACGTGTATCAATGCTATATCTTTTTTACTATTTAAAAATTTACTATATTACTGGCTATAAACCAAAATAAAGCATTAATTTTTTAAAAAAATTCGATGTTCTTGACCTTAAAACGAGGTTAGGAAGCCAAATCTCAACAAAACTAAATAAAACCAACAATGTTTGACAACAATTAAATTATAATGACTCTACAATTTACGTATTGTATTAAATATTATCAAATCCGTAAACAAAACAGCAAATTTTTCGCGTAATCCATTATTTCTACACTCCCACGGCGCGTATCTGGCAACAGCGCAAACTTATAAATTCTGGGAACTGACGTTGCCTGGCTGTCATTCCACATTTGACGATTAACAGTGTAGAGTGTAGCGTTCTTTATTTCTTATTTTAAATTTCATTTCATCAACCGGTAGTCCATGAAGATAAACTGAAAGATACTCTCATTTTCACAGTGTTATCTAGTGGTTTGTGTCGTCTTCCTGTAAGTTTACAATCTCTTTTTTTGTTAAGATGCAATAATTGATTGCATTGTTCGTGATGACTTAAAAGTTGTTTGAATGTCTCACGAGAAGGGAGAAACAACAATTTTAATATGATTTTTATAAGGTTTTAAAGTTTTTGTAGCACTATAACCTTATTTTAGGTTAAAATAGTAAAATGGTAATTAAGAACATTTGTTGTCTCGGTGCTGGGTATGTCGGGGGCCCTACTTGTAGTGTTATAGCGTGGAAATGTCCGGATATAAAGGTCACAGTCGTGGACATGAGCAAAGAGAGAATCAGCCAGTGGAATTCGGAAAAACTACCAATTTATGAGGTATAATACAAATATAGTACACCTAATAGTTTTAAAATGTAGTATACTGAAATAATGAACACATAATTAAAACATTTAAATTCAAAGAAATATAAGTATAATTTTTATGTTTTAAAAACTATTCAACAAAGGAGTTTGCATAATATTATTTTAAAATTAGTTTCATTTTTGGTTTTACATTTCAAACACATCTAGAATTTATGCCTTTTGTAGCATTTCTAAAACATTGGGTTTAGTTGTAATAATATTTTGGCACTTAGAACCAGGGAGGAAAACGTAATGTAACGATACCCGATAACGGTATAATAACATTTAATTTTTTTAATAACGTTATAATTACAAATTTTGCAAGATTTTTACCGTGTGCAAGTATAATTTCCTGATAATTTATTTCGTGTTTTATATGTCAAATGCAAATGTTGAACACTTTATTTCATTTCTAGAATAAGACAAGTGTGTAAGTTATATTGTTTTTAATTTTTAATGAATTTTTATTACAAATTTGCGAAAAATACGATTATTGTAACGTTATAATAACGAAACAAAAATTACGTTATTATAACGTTATGAAACAACGTAACAATTCGTTAACGTTATCCCAACCCTGCTGAGAATCCTTTGAATTTAAATACTTCAATTTATAAACTAGTAAGTTCTTTGTTCATTAATAAATAAATATATCATCACAGTGTATGTGTATTAAACTAGTCCCCAAAATACTGCATTTGAAATGTTTTCTTTGGTTTGGAAAAAAAGGGGTTAAGAATAGTAATACAATATTGTATAATTGTTTGATAAATATACTTCACTTTTCACATATTAAAATAAGTTTTTATTTGTAAAATAAGAATTTAAACCATAACTTATACTCAACTTCATTTTAACAACTTCTGTCTAATTCTATACTTTAAAACTATATACCGGGGTCGCGTATAAATTTAAAATACCGCCATTTAACGACTTTAACTTTTTTAGTTCAATAAATAAATGTAGAAGTCACTCAAATTGGAATGTCTTCAACGCCCGAATATTCGAAACGAAAATATGCATGCACAGTATCATTCGAATCCGGAATATTCAAATACAGAACCGCGCATCGTCAGAAAACGCTTCGCCAGAATCATTCAAAAACCAAATACGTGGGCGTGACCAAGTAAGGTCACTTAGGTTAGATATTCCGTTTTTGAATATTCGGGATTTGAATGATTGTGAAACATATACTGAAATGGTCTATAGAGGGGAGACAAGGCATTAACAAGTATATTACAAACTTAGAACTTAGATCATATTACGGAAGGGCAAGCGTACTGCGCAAACTCAGGAATACGCGCCAATGACGGCGACGAAACTTTTGTGCTTTTTTATTTTTATCGCAATTACTACAATACAATAAATTAATTTTATTCAGAATGAATAAAAAAAAGTTTTTTTATTTAACTTTTTCCTTCTTTTATAATTTCGTGGTATAAGAAATAAATACAATAAATTTAATTCAGAAATGAATTACAAAATACATAGTTTTTTATTCGACTTTTTCCTTCTGCTGTTATTATTTTGCTTTATTTGACGGCATAAGAAAAAAATATAATAAACAAAATAGTTTTTTATTTAACTTTTTCCTTGTTTTATTATTTTGCGTTGTTTGTCCTTTTCTTAAAAATCCATACTGACGTAAACGGTATACTGCGGCGTTGTATCCTTTTTTCTCTTATGTACTTGTATAAATCTATCTCACTTAATCCTAAACGTTCCTCAGCAATGTAAGGCATAGGCTTTCTCGTATTCAGTTCGTAACTAAGCTTTATGATCAAAGGTTTCAAAATCATCTGAGCGAACTTGAACCGGGAACACACGTATCGTCTTAATGTTCATACATCGCCCCGTTCATATCTTCTTTGGTTCAGTTTCCTAATGTTCAAATCTTGACCATGAAGTTGGCGCAGATGAACTTCGCGCGCTCATAATTTAAAAAGTACACTCCGGAGTACAAAATATACATGAAAATTATTTATTGAATCGAAATAGGTAGAGTTGGCCGTGTTTTTTATTTAAAATTTGTACTGCGGAGTGTACTTTTTAAATTGTTAGCGCGCGAAGTTCATCCGCGCTAACTTCATGGTCAATATTTGAACGTTAGGAAACTGAACGAAACAAGTAATGAACAGGGCGATTAAAAATTATGACGCTGCAACGTCAGAATCAGCTGAAAACGGCTAATCGACCAATTAAATACTGTTATTTTACAGTTGCCCAAGTTCAAAGAAATACCTGATTAACCATAACTACAATACATGCAAATAATTTTGTTATAAAAATGTAAAATAAAAACTAAGCAAACTATGAATCAAAGAGTATGAAGCGTCATAATGTTTATACATCGCCCTGTTCATTTCTTGTTTCGTTCAGTTTCATAACGGGTGCATACTCAACGCCCGAATATTCAAAACCAGAATATTCAAAACCAGAATATTCATGCACAGAATCATTCAAATCCCGAATATTCAAAACCAGAATATTCATACACAGAATCATTCAACGCCCGAATATTCATCGCCCGAATATTCAAAAACCGAATGAAAGAGTTTAGGCTACCTGTCACTAGATGTCACTACGAAAGCTAGTTCAACGTGTGTTCAATGGTGGTGCAACATATGCGTTGTCGATAATCTAGTGAACTTTAATTTGGTCAAAAGAAAGTAAGTGGACATACGTCTGCATTCAATCCATTCAACTGTCCACAGCAACTGTCAAAAGTGACAGCTACCCTAGTAAATAAGAGAGCATATACTAAAAAACAAATTAATAAATATTATATTCCAAATTAATAACATATGTTTGATGAACGTTTATTCCTTTTAGAACGAGTTAGCCACTATTTGATAAGGTGATTACAACAGGTATCACAAAAAATTGTGTATGAATACTGCTAAATGAATTTTTTAAACAATATTAGCTTACTTATAATTTATTAATTTTATTTATAAAATGTCTTTTACAAATAGGAGATTTGTGTCATATTATGTAGCAACTTTCTGTTAAATTGATATATGTATATCTTAAATAATTTCCACTTGTAATTCTTTGATTATTTAATTGTGGAGCAAAGGAATGTCAATAAATAAATTTACTCATTTTTTTGAAGCAAACGCATTTTATTCAAGTATATATACGAGCCCAGATTCATAATAGTTAGCCAGCTTACATTTTCAAGAAATTTTCCACAAAATTCTTTCGTTTACTTCAAATATAGACTAAAAACTGTGGACCAAAAGACGTATGATAATAGCTCGACCGGCATTTAAAAGGTTTGGCACAAGATATATGGGACAATAATCTAACAGAAGAATGTGTAGGGCTTGTGAATACAATGCCAAATAAAATTAAAGATATTATTTATAAAGGTGACATAACCCCTTCCCCCATTATTAATTGGTGGAGTACTTAAATAACATATTTTTGAAAATAATAAAGAGATCTTGCACAGTTTAATACGTTTTTATTGACATATATAATACAAACTTATCACAGACTATATTTTTCAATTATTAATATAAAAACATTAAATTCCTTAGCTATCTTTAAAATATATCAAATTAACTAATTCAATTATTTCCAAAACTCCCCCTTAATTTGTAATTTGATACATTCCAATACATTTTCTTAAATTCTCAAATTTTATTTTACATAGCGGTTTGGTTAAAATGTCAGCAAATTTTTTATCTGATGTAATGTGTTTAACATGTATTATTTCTTTACTAATTAACTCTCGAATAAAATGAAATTTTACATCAATGTGTTTTGTACGTTTATGTTGTGCTGGATTATTAACTAAATTGATTGTACTAAGATTGTCCACATATAAATTCATTGTTTGGATATCTTCTCCGGCATCCACAAATAGTTGTCGCAACCAAACTGCTTCTTGTGCTGCTGAAGCTGCTGCGATGTACTCAGCCTCGGTCGTTGATAGGGCCACTGTAGATTGCCGACGACTCGCCCAAGTTATAGCGCCACCAGCCAAGAGAAATGTATACCCAGAAGTTGATTTCCTTGTGTTTAAATCTCCTGCGAAATCTGCATCAGAATACCCTGAAACATCTAAGAAAGTTTTATTTTGATGTTTATAATAAATTCCATAAGTCTTCGTCTTGGATAAGTATCTCAGAATTTTCTTTACAGCATTCCAATGTATTGTTTCATAATTTTCAACAAATCTAGATAGGAGTCCAACGGCAAAAGTAATATCCGGACGACCAACTATTGCAGCAAACATTAGAGAGCCGATAGCTTCTCTATACGGTATCTTTTCATGTTCTTCATTTTTCGAATCTTCAAGTGTCTTCATTATACCTGGATCCATTGGTATATTAGTTCCAAATATAGGTCCATTTCCCATAAACTTCTTTATTATCTTTTCAATGTATTTTGTTTGATGTATAAATATAGAGCCATCCTTTTCACGTTGTATTTCCAATCCACAAAAATTCCTTGGTTCTACAATTTTAAGTTCAAAGTTTTCTTTTAATTTATTTAAAATACATAGTATACATTCTTCTTCATCACACATAACTAATCCGTCATCAACATACAATGCGAGAAAAACTAGTTTTTTATTTACCAATCCAGAATATATACAGTTGTCTGCAGCACTTCTTGTAAACTTCATATTCGTCATAACTTCAGTAAATTTTTGATTCCAACATCTTCCTGCCTGTTTAAGACCATACAGAGCTTTCTTTAATTTGCATACTTTACCTTGTGGAATTTCCAGTCCATCTGGGGGTTGTAGGTATATTTCTTCATTCAAACAGCCATTTAAAAACGCGGTTTTAACGTCAAATTGCATTATTTTTAATCTATTTTGTGCAGCTAAAGCTAATAAAGTTCGTACTGAATCATACCTGACTGTTGGTGCATATGTTTCCTTAAAATCTTCCGTTGTTTGTGAATACCCTTTCGCTACTACACGAGCTTTGAATCGAACTTTACCATTTTCATCTTTAATGCGAAATACCCATTTACTTCCAATTATCTTCTTATTTGTCGGTATATCACTTATTACCCATGTTTTATTTTGTTCCAATGATAGCAATTCATCTTTAACTGCTTCTTTCCAGTATTCCGCTTCTTTCGATCTCATTGCTTCTTCATAAGTTGTAGGTTCATTTACTTCTACAAAGTTAACTTCATATTGAGGAGATTCTTTTCTTAATTTTTCTCTCCCTCTAAGTTCGTATTTAGACTCATTTTCGTCATTTTCTTCAATATCATTCACTGACGGTTCATTTCTTCTTTGAAATTTATTAAAAATGACATCTCTAGATATTATGACAGTTCTCTTTTCATTGTCAAATAATCTAAAATTATTTGTCAAATTGTCATAGCCAACAAGTATCATTTTCTTACTTTTTGAATCCAATTTTCTTCTTAACTGATAAGGAACATGTACATATGCAGTGCTTCCAAAGATTTTAATATGTGATAGATTAGGTATTTGATTTGTCCATAATTCGTACGGTGTTTTATCTACTTGGGTATTGGGAGTTCTGTTTAATATATAAACTGCATGGTGTACTGCTTCAGCCCATAAAAATTTAGGTAAGTTCTTTGCTATTAACATTGCTCTTGCACTTTCCATTATTGTTCGAAATTCTCTTTCTGCACGGCCATTCTGCTCCGGTGTGTATGGGGCAGTTAATTCATGTTCAGCTCCTATTTCTGATAAAAATTGTTGTACTTGTTGCGAAGTTATTTCACTTCCGTTGTCAGAATGCAAAATGTTAATGTTTCTCTGAAATTTATTATTTACCTTCGCATTATATTTCTTAAAACATTCAAGAAATTCTGATTTGTGTTTTACAAAATAAATAGTTCTGAACGACGTCGCACCATCTTTAAAAAGTATTACAAATCTCTTACCTTGTAAAGAATGTGTAGACATGGGACCACATATATCAGTATATACCAGCTGACCAGCTTCAGGATTCGTTCGCTTCGATGATTTAAAAGTTTGACGATGTTGTTTGGCGAATATACATGCTTCACAGAAGAATTTATCAAAATCTTTTAATTCAATTCCTTTAGCTAATCCATTTCTTGCTAGTGTTTTCAATGAATTTATATTGATATGTCCCAAACGTTCGGGCCACACTTGAAGAGGCTTTTTTACTTCCGAATTATATGCTTCGGCATTGTGTGTTGTTTTAAAATACATCGTATATAAATTGTTCTCATTCTTTATTCCTGATGCAACGATGCGATTTAATTTTTTGATTACAACGATTTTTCCTCTTTTTACTATCTCCATTCCTTTTTTAGTTACTTCACCTTCAGAAAAAAGATTTCGTCGAAGATCGGGTACATATAGAACGTCATTTAAAATTCCATCTTCCCAAAAACCATTTACTAATTTTTTAATTCTGATTAAACCTCGACCCTTCACTTCAAGCTCTTGATTATTTCCTATATTAACGACACTGCCATTATTTACTATTTTGAATTCACTGAAATAGTGTCTTTTGTAGGTCATGTGCTTTCCAGCACCGCTGTCCATAATCCATTGATCTTTTTCGTCTATCATATTCTGTGTTTCAACCATGAAAGCATCAGTACCAGCATTATATCCATTATATCTTTTACTATAATCATTTTTACGATTTTGATTGTTTTGATAATTTCTTCCTTTAAATTCATTTGTATTTACATTATTTTTATCTTTAGAAACTCCATATCTTTGATTTACTCTAGGAGATCTACAATTTCTGGCATAATGACCTTGTTTTTGACATCGGTAACATATTATATTAGTTTTTTCTTTTCTGGTTGAAACAAAGGCATTTTCAGTTGTTCCTTGTTGTTTCAAAATATTTTCTTCGTCGATTAATCGAGCTGTTAAGTTTTCAATAGTCTGCTTTTCAGATTCAACTGAAAGCCATGCTTGTCTAAATGTTCCAAATCGGACTGGTAGTGTGCCTAAAATTTTTGTCATTATTGCAGCATTACTAATTGAATCACCTGCGTTTTTAATTCTCCTTGCGATCGTTTGTATTTTCGATATATGCTCAGTGATAGTGTCATTTTCTTTCATTTGATATTTATGGAGCTCTTCGTATATTAACATTTTATTTATTTCACTTTTCTGTCCATATATAAGGTCTAACTTTTGAATTATTTCATTTGATGTAGTACATCCTTCAATTATAGATATAATTTTAATATCAAGTGAAGAAACAATAATAAATTTAGCCATTCCATCTTTTCTTTCCCAATTGTCAGTATCCTTACTCGGTTTATTTTCATTTCCATTAGCAATGTTCATAACTCCTTTCGCTTGTAAAGCACAGTTTATTAAGAATTTCCATTGTTCGTAGTTATTGCCATCAAATTTGTGTGTGCTTAAAGAATCTTTAAATTCTGCCATTTTTATCTACAAAATTCAGTATTAATCTTTTTCTTTACGTTTACTTTCACAGTAATTATTTTACGTATCTTTAGCTTCTGGGCCCCATAACCTTTTGAAAATAATAAAGAGATCTTGCACAGTTTAATACGTTTTTATTGACATATATAATACAAACTTATCACAGACTATATTTTTCAATTATTAATATAAAAACAATAAATTCCTTAGCTATCTTTAAAATATATCAAATTAACTAATTCAATTATTTCCAAAACATATACAGTTTTTGTAAGTTTAAAATCTATATTTTAAAGTAGAGGATAGAAATATCTCACCATATTTGTAGGTTTTATAATTTGTTTATAGGAAATGTAAACTGATTGAACTATTATGAGCCTCGGTTTGTATGAAGAGTATAAATGCCAAATTTATCCTACAAAATTGTATGCACCTCTTACAGAAAATACGTGTGTATTTGACATAAATAATTATTTCATAAAGTAACTAAAGTGAACAAAATAAAAAAAAAAACGATGAGGTGCTGCTGATGAAGCAATTGAAGCTATGGAGATGATCCAGCTAAAAAAATCTGTTGTAGCCAGCACAATATGGTCGTCTGTTTTCTGTAAATACCTATTTTGTATAAATTCCACATAGAATGTTTCTTGCAATAAATATATTTCCAGTAAAATTATTTCTCAAACATAATATTCTGACATCTGCCCATCAATTATATTTACAGAACGGATTCTGTTTCCATAGTGGTGTATAGCAAGATTTATGAGACGTAATTTCTTTATAATAACCAAAATCTAATCAGCTTTTCATTTGGAAGCAAACTCAAGTATATACAAAAATTGTAATTGTAGTATTGGAGTTATCGAACCTGAAAATATCAACACACACATACACACACGCACGCATATATGCACACACACACACACATACATACATATACATACATCAGATATAATTGTAAAAATGGTAAAATCGTATTGTGAGGACCCTAAAACGTGCTTATTCATAAGAATCTCTCCATCGATTTTTTTGACCAAAGACAAAGGTTTGTTTGTTCCGCTACCCTGTATCTGCCGCAAACCGCGGAGGTGTAATTTGCTGTTCTATCCAGTGAATGGTTAACTGTAAATTTACTAGATTCTCACAGATAATATAATACCTACCTAATAAGTACATGCTATGTAATGTTAGAATTGAAATAAATAAATAAATGTCATTGTCATATAAAAATAAATATATCATCATGGCATATTACCCATTGCTGGGTGTCCCAATCTGCTTTGTACACAGATATCGGTAATGATGAAATAGTACCATGCGGGTGCTTACCAGGCGTCACCTCACAGACACTCATTGCTAGCGTGGAGAGCACACCACAGGGTTCATTAATATTCGAAAAAAAATTTGGCGTCGGTCGGGATCGAATCCGGGTCCTCAGATTTGCGACCAGGCACACGGCCACGAAATTTATAATAAAGTAAATTTATTTGATAACAACAGTAAACAATTAAAATAGTGGAGAATGGAATACTATATTTTATTTTAAATAGTCACTAAATTGTGCAAACAACGACATTAAAAATTCAGTAATTGGCACTAAAGTAATCCATTATAAGACGATTGCATACAAATGTAGTGTTGCCAACCTTATGATAATTATTATATATGTAAGATAATTTGGGCAAGTGTATGATGTACAATAGTAAATTTTTACGTAAAATGATAAAAAAAATATGTGCAAGACGAACGAACTAAATAATTCCGATGAACAAGTTACAGGTAAAACATATAATTTTGAGTGTTCTCTACAATAACTTCAGTGTCGGAGATTAGCAATATTGAATGTCAGACTGACATATACAGGATGTCCCAGAAGTCGACGATCAAACTAAATGGGGTGATAGAGGAGATCATTTCCAATCAAAATAACTATATATATTGTAATGCAATTGTTGATGGTTCAAAAGTTATTGCAACTTTTGTAGTTTCTCCTAAAAACGGCAAGGCGTTCAATAGAATTATTATTATTTTTATTACGAGACGTTTGTTTCTCTTTTTCTTTTTTATTGTATGCACCTGAAGGGTTCTACTTTCTAATAAAATCATTTTCTTGAACATGAGTACCTTCTATTAATAATAAAAATATTGTTTTGTGAAAAATTTTTCTACCGAAAAAAAGCTACTTGATTTTAAAGTGACGCTGACAGAACAAAATGTCCTAAAAAAAATTAACCAACTATCAGAAGAAGTTGTGTATTTAATGTAGATTTTAACGCGGTATAACACATGGGGATATTCAGAGCAGATTTTCTTAAACTTCTTTCAAATAAAACTTAATATGCACTTCGGCACTGAAGTTCCTTTTTATTACTAATATGCTTTATTTTCCTCGGCTATAAGAACCCCGGCAAATAAATTCCACATTCGTAATAAACTTCAGTGCCTTGATACATAAATAACTACTTACTGAGTATCCTTTATAAATATAATAGAACCTGAAGTATTTTCTAAAATAAATAATATGGCGGAAACGGATCGAATAGAAAAATAATTTTTAGTCATTTAAATTATTACTACGGCGATAGGCAGTAAATTGCAAAATACAGCATAGCGGAACAAACAAACCTATTTTCCTTACCTAAAGGTGAAGGAAGGTAATAAATGGAAGTAAAAATTCTTTTCAAAAAAATATTTGGTGGCCCTGAAAAGGGCCGATTTAAATATGTAAAAACACATTTTACATAATGTATTCTGTATTGTGGCGGATGTGGCCAGTTTGTGGTTACTGAAAAAAAACAAAGATATATTTGTAAAAAATAATTTAAAATCAAATATACTATAATGGTAATTTTATAATACTAGCGACAATTCGTGCTCTATGAATTAGATTAACAGTGTAAATGAAAAGTTGTTTAGAATTAAAATCTACGTCGAATTTTGTTTATTTTTATTGTTTTATCTTAATATGATATTCTACGTTTTGTCGCAGTACCAATAAAACTTACATTTAAAAAAATCCTTTGCAGTGAAACAATATCTGCCCTGCACAATGGACAACGACCTCTATTTTGAGTCCTAATTACCGTAGCACACTCTGCACACATACACAGGTGGCCGCATGGTATGGCAGCGTACGTAGGTGGCCGCTCATTCAGGCAAACGTTACATCCTGGTACCTGCAAATCGAGATAAACAAGTAGTAGTGTTAATTTGAAACATCTATTTAAAATATGACTTACGCGTTGTAGATCAGGATCAGCCATTAGTAAAATTGCTGGTGCAGCAGCAGGTCCTGGCACTGGTTCAAATGCCGGTGCAGGTACTGGCACTAGATCAAGTGCAGGCACAGCAGCAGGTACAACGTGCACTGGATCTAGCTCTGGAGCAGGTTCTGGTAGTGGCACGGGAACTGGAGCAATTGCAGGTGCTGGAGCGTTTTCGACCACGATCATAATATCCTCATTGTCGAGGATCTAAAATAATAATGGCAAGAGGTTATTAATAAATTAACAGTTTAGTTGCAAACACCAATTTTAATATCATCTACGACAAAAAAAATAGTAATAATTGTAGCAAATTTTCTTATGAAACAAGATACTTTTTCATACAGCAATGTATAAATATAAAATTCTTAGTAGAATAGTGTCATTGGAACAATAATTATTTCGTTCGGTTCTTATTGGAACAGAAACGAAATATTTTGTTTTCGTTCGTGTTTACTATAATATTTTGTTTTTGGTTAGCGAATTTGAAAACATGGTATATTGGTAACTGGTATAATGAGTATTATATTTTTTTATTTTATTTCAATTAAAAAAAGCAATTAAATAATAATTTCTTCCGAAATTTTGGGAGGTTATTACGTATTTATGACGTTAGATTAAATGTTAATGCAGATAACCACTAATATAAAATTACTACAGCCGTATGGCGGGAGGTAATGTGATGGAGACATTAATTTATTTAAAGAGGTTTACTTTTCAGTACAAGTATCGAAAAGTAATTACTATGAGTGCGTTCGGTATTTAAATCTGTCGAGCACTCTGATCACTTGACAGATTCATCTGCGAATTCCGATCTGTAGCTTGAATAACCGAACGCATAGAGCGTTTAGCTGCAATTTTGACACATTAATTTGCGCCAGAATAAAAACGGAAAATAATAAAGAAGTTAACATGTGTACTGTGCGCGAGTTATGGACGTTTCTTTGATGATACTGATTAAGAATGTGGAAATGATTATGACAACTTAAAGCTGAAAATTATGTAGAAAAACGTTTCCTAAAATGACTAATTTATACATTTCAAACATTTTTGATTGATATACGAAAACTACATAGAATAGACACTGTTTGCATTGCCGGCGACAAACATTTTAAATTTGCGCTTAAATACGCATGCGCCAGACAACTGCTCAACATGCTCAATGGTTAGAGAACGAGGGAACAGATCGGGTTCTGTGCACTCCGTGAGCTAATAACCGAACGTAGAGCTGAGCAAAAAGATTGCTCAGATGTAATTATCAAACTGCATCGAGCGCTTAGACCGCTCAGAACGTAAAACCAAACGCAGCCTATATTGTACTATTACCGAAAAGATTGACTGTTTATTGCTTGATTACCATAGTGTCAATATTGTGTTACGATTTTGAAAAAAATATTTCAGCGCAAAAGTAATCACTAATTACATAAACTTATTTTATTTTGTAATAAAAGTAATATTTTATTCTATAGTACTTACATCGTCCAACAGCCTTTGTGCACGGGCCTGAAAAAATATAGTAGGTATATTAAGTATTAAGAACGGTAATTCCTTAACGTTCGTGATGCTTATAACATTTTTTGCACAATCGACGTACAAAATTTTGAAAAATAAGATTTAAAAATTATTTTGACATATAGTGTATTAGCTGTTCTGGTGACACCATATTTTGGTATATTTCGTGGGTTTGCATGGTTGTTTATCAATTTTAAAACACATTACGTAGAATTTGCAAAATTTCCATATCTTCTGATTTTATTTTTATACTGAAATAATTTATAAAGTTGTCTACTAATAATTAATCATGGATCTCATAAATTTTTATATAATTAAAACATTTTACATTCAATAGCATGTATATTTCATTTCATTTTTCATCATTGTTATCAATGGCACGCAGATATGGACTTGTCCCATAACCTATTTGAATCGAAGTATTTTTTTCCTAAGTTATACATTGAACAAAACTTACTATTTGACAAAATATGTAAACTTTAAAACCGTGTTATTTGCTTGAGAAATATGTAATCAGATATTTAATGAAACTGAACTGTACTTTCAACTGATGCTTATCCATTTTCGTCGCCTTTAAAAATGAATATTATTATCCCCGTTATATTTAGATTTGCACTCTAAGAGACAACAATTTTGACCGCTTTTTACCACGGTTTTCGTGCTCATATTTACGCGTGTTTACGAACTGTCATTTAAATTTATACCCACGCTAGTGTTAAAAAAATACGCGAGTGGCGCGACGATTCGTACTTGGTTAGACTATTAAAAAAAAATATAGTTATCATTTTTAAAGTATGCTTTGATCGTTGTTTTTATTGACTTACTGATGTGATCCACATCACTTAACGTTCAGTAATTTGTAAATAAACCTATTGCCTTGGAAACCCTATCAGTAAACATTTAAAAAAAGCAGATCGTGCAAAAAATATTGAGAGGTACATGACTAGTGATTACGAGATGACTAGGGAGGAGATGACTAGCAATGTTTTAACTCTATCAATCGTTTATGGTTTATTTTAGAGAAAAAAAACTTCAAAGAACAGTTATAAAAAAATAATTGTACGAAACTTTAATTTGAAGTATTTTTCTCTAAGATAAACCATAAACTATTGACAGAGTTAAAACACTGCTAATAATCTCCTTCCTCGTCATCTCCTAATCACCATTCATGCTACCATCCATTATTATTAGTAAAATTTAAATGTTATATAAGATAACATAACATATAAGAAATATTACTTCGTGCAAATCTCGCTCTACATTCTCCACAGCATGGGCCACTATTTCCAAAAAATGGATTATAGTGTGGATACCTTCTGCCAAATGTCGTTGAGCATCACGGACTCTAATGTCATTGGCCAAATATCTGCTGGCAGTTGGACGAGAAATTCTGCGCCCTTGCTGCAAGGCCTTCAAATTATTATAAGCCACCGAATTAAGCTGTATTAGCTTTTCTGAAAAGAAAACTAATTTATATCATTTTCAATCCAAAATAATGTTGTTCAGATGAAACAAAATTAATCCACTGAAAATTGTTTCTATCTGCATCACACAACTACGAGTATAATGTGTTTTTAAAAATAAATTAATGCATAATATGTACGAGCCCTGCGCCTACATCCTTTTTTAAGTTACGAAGCAACTATACATATATTTATTAATGATAATATAGCGCTTTATTTAAGCAATAAATTAATTCTAATAACACAAAAGTAAATTTACAAATAATAATTGAAATAGTGTAAATAATAAATTATATAATAGAAGAAAAAAATATTACGGCATATTACACATTGTTGGGTGTGCTTTGTACGCAGATATCGGTAATGATTATGATGACATATTCGTACATCGGGTCACTTTCGTGCCCATTAAAACGAGCATTAAAATTCGAAATGTTTTGGAGTCGATCGGGATCGAACCCAAGTCCCTCATTCGCGACCAGACACAGAGAAAAAAATCAGGCATTAAATTTAGTAATTTTATACGAAAAAATATAATAAATAGATGTAGGCCAATTCTTTTAGCGCAAGACTCGTATTCTTATTCCAATGTAATACACATACTGATGTAGGGCAACGAGAAATAAGTTGAAAAGTCTTAATAAACATAGATACGCAAACGAACAGTTTAGTAAATATCTCTTAATATAAAGAAGAGATGTCTTGGACATAAATCGTTTGCGCACCCACGTTTGTTATGAGTTTTGAACTTATTTCTCATTGTATGCTGTTAAAGTTTATGACCTTTTTTTAAACATGCTGTATAACCGTACATTTTTATTTATATAAAATAAATATTTAATTAGCTTGAAATATAAAAGTTATGTAAAAAAATAAATGAAAAAAAAGTTTTAATTACCCACGAACACGAACACATTCGGATGTAGACCCATCTTCAATAATAAAACCTTATTGAAGGCTTCTACATGATTATTAGTGCGCCGTGGTAACCCATGCACACAGATCCCGTCAGGTCTTATCGTCTGCATCCAAAATCTGTCAAATATAAATTAGTTTTAAATATTATAATTCAAAATTTGAAATATTTTTTTATTAGATTTTTTTCTAATTAATTACTGTATGTAAAGTGGGCCTTTAATGGAACATTAACTTTTTCCTATAATAGTTAAAGAGTGAGAGCACTAACGCAACAGCTAATAATTATTTGCTATTGGTTCGGATGATTTCGACGATTTAGCGGGTGGCTAGTTTGCAACTAATATTATTGTTACACTACAATGATGAGTGTGTATTAAAGTTGTCATATATTGTAAAAAATAAGAATTTCATAACTTTTAACATACGGTAAATACCCCAACCGGTTCTTAAGAAAAAAATCGAACCAAAAACATAAGTTGAACCACGAACCAAAACTGAACCGTTATTTTTGCGGTTCAAGTCCCTGATTTGTAAATAATAACTTTGTATTACATAACAGTCCCTGTTGGTTTGATTCATAATTAAAAAAATACCTTTCCATATATTCGAACATGTTAGCAAAACCCAACTGCCGATCCTGGCACCAAACCCGTACAAGATCCAGGCCCTCTAGAATATTGTCGGCCGGCAAAAGAGGTAATGCCATTAACATTTTAATGGCCTTACGCGCCTCATCATTATTGTGGATTTCAGGCACCAATCCAAAACTCGCAGCCTTCTTCCAAACCGCCTAAAATAATAAAATTTATTATTTTGGCGAATCTAATCATAAAATAATTATATTATGGTTTTCAGAAAAATAATGGGCCATAGTTGTGCTCTTATGCACTTTCACTAAGAATGATTACGGCCAGTTATTACAAAAGTATTTTCTTTTTTTTAAACATTATAAACTATTTAATATAACATGTAACTCAGTTTAAATTCTGTTTTATTAGTGGAATTGGCCATAGTGATTGAATTATTTTAATCACATCTATTTTTACCTCCCGCTACTCTTGCTAAGGGAAAAAATCGCTATTTAGATATTTTGGTAAATGACCACGTATTAAGGTCCCTGCAATCCAATTTTAACATTTGCACGGTGATGTCTGTGTGTATGTGTATTATTATTATTATTATTGTTATTAATTACACTGGCGAAGTGAAAGTAACATCCCACTACGCTTGCGTTGGGGAACACCACATGAATTGCTCCTCTTAGAGCTCTTTCGTAATCACTCATTACGATGAGCGGTTCTAATGTGGGAGCAAGTTCACGAAGACGGCGAAGCACGGCGATGTATGTTGCCATTCTTCTATTTCCCATCAACACATAGGCTATCGGTATTGTCTGAAACAAAACCGAATCTTTATAAAATAACATGTATCGAAGCTTTTTAAATAACTCCATATTTTATGTTCTTGATATATACGGAATATATAGTTAAGTTCATTGAAGTGTACTTGAAATATTTTGAAGACATTATAATATTATAACTATGAATTTTTTGCAATGACACATAATTTTGCGTCGCTCTATGCATAATATACTATCTGGGGAACCGGGATCGATCCCGACCAACGCCAAAATTATCTCGTATTTAAAATGGCACAAAAGTAACTCCTGTATTGCACTCTCTACGACAGAAATGAGTGCCCGTGAGATGACGCCTGGTAAACGTTCGCACGGTACGAATATATCATACTCATGACCGATATCTGCGTACAAAGCAGAGTGGCAGTGGCACACCCAGCAATAAGTAATATACCGTGATGTTATATTATTATTAGTATTATATTTATATTCAAAAAATAAAAATAATTATATCATCACGCCATTTACCCAATTTTGGGTGTGGCTCTCTGCTAAGCAGATCTTCATAAATGATATATTTTACGCGAATAGTGCAGTAAATTTAATGTGGTGAAAGCGAGGTGACAAGTTTTCAGGCTATGGGATTCGAACCCTAGTTCCGAGTTCCACAGTTCGACGCGATATCACGGAACTATTTTAGATTTAAATTAACTATACCGTGTATCACCTTACCAATTCAGTATTGTAGAGAAAAGGGCATAGTTTTGAAATTTGATTGGCTGAAATTGGAACCAAGTTTACGCAATATAATCTTAGGCTAGTGTCAGTGTAGGACATGTGACATCTTGTGTCATTTTATGCGCAATGTCAAGTATCATCTTTATCCGATTTGGAAAGCAGGTAGATAGGTAATACTTTGTATTCTATACTTACTAATTAGAATATAAATATAAGGTTTCGATGACATCATGCTATCTTTTTAATATTTTAATAAAATGTCAATTGAACACTGACATTTTTATTTTCGTCGGTGTAAAGCTGGCGCCGATGTAAGCGCCATCTACTGAATTGGTTAAGTGGAACAGAGTATATATTATACTTTTGGCGTTTAAAATCAAACAAAAACTGTGACACAAATATAAATAATATATAGATAGACGAGTAGATAAGATAATAAATAAAAAAATATATCATTATGATAAAATGGCTACCGAATGTTACAAAAACTAACTAGTCATTTTTGTTTACATGATTTTAACAATTCCCGCATGTTTCCAATTTAATCAAATAAACTACGTATATAATTATAATGGACAATTAGATTACAGTGCACAAAAACTGTAGAATACTTACTTTGTTCACATGGACGGTGTGCACAGTTAATAGCTGATGCGCCGGTGGTACAGCGGGTACACATTTAAATGTGCCGTCAATGTGCATCTCTTCAACCCCCGCAACTGCTGTATCTAACAGCCTTTGCGACCCAAAGAAAAGACAGAAGCCGTTGTCATCTTCTATCGCGCCACGATAAAATTCCTCTATATGATTGTCCAGAGAACAAAAAAATTTCCCCTGGAATTCAGGGTTCTCTAGGAGCGCACCTAGTTCTCGCAGAGATCCCGGTATTGCAGGGTTGTGACGACGTCTGGCCGTCATCATTGTACTTTGCGCTGTCGCAAAAGTATATGCTTGCGCAGCCTCGGGATCTCTAAAGAGTTAATGTTAGTTAATCCTGTCTACAAGTAAATAAAACACAAACTAACAGAGCAGCTTCTTCGTCAAAAATAGTTTTCAGCGAAGTGCGCTCTTGGAGAGCACGTCGAACTAAAATGTTCTTCAGCCGACTCCGAACGTCATCCACATGACCGTGGCCGTTATGTGGTTGTAAGACAATGACATCCCCATCACCGTCAACTTTAATTGTGCCACGGCACATGTAATTTCTTTTTTGCGCACAATGATAGTAACTACAAAATAGAGTAAGAATATTGGGCTAAAGTTTAGAATATCCACCCCTTCAAGAATTTTATTTTGATGGTTATATATAGTTGCAAAACCGTAAATTTCTATAAAATGAATGTAACCATCAAAGTTTCGTCAAATTGAGTTCTGTGCGTTAGGTTACCTTCACAGTAAAGTATTTTTTGAAAATTTGCAACCGAAAAAGTAATATTTTTCACAAATTTAGTCTAAAAACTAATAATCACTTCATCGCGAAATGCACGCACCCGAACAGACAACATATCTATTTATATTACATTATATACCCGAATTTCCTCAAATTGAGTTCCGTATTTTCGAAAAAAAATTAGCAAAGAAGTCATAATTTTTATAAGTACAGCATTATAGGTCAAATCTGACTTTATTTTTGCAAAAAAACAACATAAATCAGGGACCTAAACTGAAATGTATTTATAGTTTAAGTTCGGTTCAGGTTCAGGAAATAAATGTCGATTCAGTTTCGGTTCAACCAAATAAAAATTATAACGGTTCACTGATTTTGGGCTCGGGTTCGAATTTCGGTTTAGAGCAATAAATGATTACAAACACAAAGATGATTACATTTATTAATTTTAAAATCATGTTAAAAATTTATTTTTGATTGCATATTTAACTGACCTCTAAACCGAATCTGAATTTAAAAATGGTTTAAATTCGATTCGGGTTCAGGTTCATCAAAAATTCGGGTTAATTCAGATTTTCGGTTCAGGTTCGGGTTCAGTTTCAGGTCCCTGATATAAATACCTGTTCCCGCGCTCTAATTTTGTGTTTCTTTGTTTTATTTTAGCTAAAAGAAGACATTGAAACAAAAGGAAAATCGAATTTCAAGGGGGGGGGGTAGGTATTCTAGAATCCTGGCGATTATTATGTCTAAAATATCATTCATTAGTGTTTCATGTGCGTTGCATCTCATCAGGGGCGGATCTATATAGGGACTAATATGGCTAAGTCCTGGGCCCCCAAGAGTCAAAGGGCCCACAAAAATTAAAATATTATCATTATTATCATACTTTTTTACTAACAATGAGCATTTATCGTATAGTAAAAAATACTCCTAGTTAATATTAAAAGTAAAATAATAATGATAATTTTTCTATAGCATTATTTATTTTATTTTAATCACTGTAACAAATTGTAATTATTGTAAGGTGAGTATGTACATGCATCGAAATTACGCAGCGACGCCGCGCAGGTTTTCCTTGTTGGCTTTGTCGGCGTCGGCAATCAACATTTCAGCTACGAACAAACCAGGCGGTATTTTGACGAGTCGGCGGCTGACTTGAACTATCTTAATGAGACTGTAAACACATCAGTCCAGCGGCCGCCGCTTCAAGTTGGCAAATCAACCTGATTTACAAGCGACTTGCCAGCCGACTCGACATGTGTCGCCTCGTATGTTTTAACCTTCAGTAATCCGTACTTTATACTTTATTCAATAAACATTTCAGTATTGATGCAATGAAGAGAGATGCAAAATATATATATTCTAAATTAATCACTGGAAAATGCTATTTTAATAGTATTTTGGGAAGAAATTTTGGAAAGAATCAACAAAGTAAATAAAAAAATGCAAATAAAAAATGTAGAAAAAATAAATTTTAATTAAAAATTGGCAGAATGCCACTCCCAGCACCCAGCTATGGGTAAATGGCGTGATAGTATATTTATTGTATTTTATAAAAAAATGTTTGTTTATACGTTTTTGTTAATAGTATTTCTTTATTATTTTTTTCATTCAACACCAGTTCATAAATAAATATATTTCAAAAATGGGGCCCTCCTTGTACTTCAAGCCCTAGGCCCCGAAAAACTTCGATCCGCCCCTACATCTCATGTAGTAGTAAATATTATTATAATTAAAAATATACATGATACAAATTTTCTTTTGAAAAAACGCAAAGTTAAACGAACCATATAAATATGCAAACATGCATTTAAACAATAATTAATTAACTTATACATATAATGTACATACGTAAAATCATTGTGCCTCTTATTTCTTATGTATCTTTCCCCTTCAAAATCCATATTTTCGTAAAGATATAATAAAACAAATATTAATATTAAAATACTAATACAGCATTACTACAACTAAAGTAATTCGAAGTTCGAAGCAAGCATGATTGGTATGGCTATAGTGGGGGTAACCTCCCCCACCCCTAAAATTAGTTTACTTTATATCATTTGTCGGTCCAACCGACAGATGGTAGCATAGCTGTTTCCTAGTTTAATACATAGTTTTATTAAATATCGAGTCTTTTATTTTTACAAAACCCAGCGACCTTATTATTCCTTAACAATTATATAATATCTTCTATCTTTTATTTGGGCACTACTTGTTACATTAGGCAGAATGCTCTTGAATTTTCTGGTATAAAAGGTATCATTACGGAAAATTAGAAAACTAGTAACTAAGGAGCTAATAAAGATAATGAATGACATAGTGGTGTAAATGCTTCTGGGATAAATTTTGATTCACAAGTAAATTTATTAAATATTGTTAAAAATGTAATCGAAAATATGATACTATGAGTGCAAAAATTAGTTTTAATTTATAATATATCATTAATTTTCTTGTATAATGACTTAAATTATAAATATAATATTAAATCATTAACATATAAAGGTTCACCCATCAGCAATATTAATGTTCAACATAGATTAAGATCATATATTTTAGGTAAACATGCTCCTGCAATATTTGTGAGTAACAAAAACTCAGAAACACAAACATCTTTTGATGATCTCCGTCAATATCAGTATCAAATAGTAGTATTTTGCAAGAAGCAAGAAGAAATAGAAATGAACGCTACAGAAATTTTATTTATAAATATTGATATTCCAAAAGATGCAGAAGAATTTCATGATGATTGTATTGCAACAATTCAAATTCTGGAAATTATATACTACTGGGTTAAATCAGACATGTGAAACCGAATTAGACAGTAAAAAAGCCGGATTTATAATGAAGTAACGTAAGAGGTAACGTGAATAGTATCGGTAACTTAAAAAGTTGAGCGTGTACTAGAGCTAGTAATGATTTATATTCAAGTAAAGTAAGAAGTAAGGTAAAATATGTAAAGCAATAGTTGCCCGACATTCAACTTTCTACCTTGCCTTAACTAAAATTTTATACCGCTGGCCAATCAGAAGGCAGCATTTGGACCTTGCGCGCGGTTGCGCAGAAATCTTTATTATAGACCATTCTCCATCTGGCAGATTTCATTTCGTTTTGATTGTTTGAGGTTGGTTTGATTTTCTTTTTAAATCTAAATAAACATAAAACCCAACAAACATCAATTAACCTATCAAACGGTTTATGATTTGACAGAAGTATCGATATTCAAACTTGATGCCGAAGTTAAACGAAATCGAATTACAGGTGAATTTTTTATACTATTACCTGTTGGCTAGCAGTAGCATTTATATTTAGCTGAGAATATAATTCCTTAGTCACGTGATATGTTTTCCGCCAATCAACATTCAGAATCTCCCTAGCTACAAGTTATCACAGCGATGATAAAAAACAAAGAAATAAACACCGTCTTTATAGTCGTTACTAAGGGATTTGTTTTCTTTATTTATGACATTGACAGTTAATTTTGAGTATAAAAATAAATAATATCAATAATTCAAACTCCGAAATATTAAATAAAACTAGTAAGTACCATGTTTTAATACAATATGAATATGTATATCAAAAGTTAGGTTAGATTGCAAAAAATCATTATATTCTCTCATTAAATATAAGCTCGTGATATGATTAATAATCGAAGATATTGCTCGTGAAACCGAAGCAGCACATTTCAACTCGTCCTTCGGACTCGTGAAATCTGCAGCTCGGTTTCACTCGAGAATATCATCGATGATAATCATATCACTTGTTATATTACGTATGAATATATAGTTATACAGGTTTAGGACAAAATATTATTTTCTAGGCGATAACACAAAACAATTTGAAAGTATTAATCTACCATTAGAGTGGATCACGGTTTTATCTCGGAGTAATTTAAGTTGTCCATCTGATAATTTTTTTCCAATAATTTTCGGTGCAGATGTATAAAAATTTCCACGGAAATCTTTTTAATTAGAAATAATATTGTCACAGCAAATGATATAAGTAAAGAAATAAAACTTATTCACAGTATCTTATAATTATTGCAAATGGTTTCATATATATATCATTATCGTATTAATGCTTAATTCAATATATCTCTAATAAACTACATTCATATTTATAAGATAATTCGAAATTCTTGCTATGTAAACATTTGAAAATGTTTTTTAATTAAAATATATCATCATCATCATACTGTACTTCAATGAGATGATAAGCCATTAATTTAAAAAAGTTTTTTTTGTCGAGCTGTGTATTTTATTTTAATAATAATTACTTCTGAAACTTTTTTCTGTTTTTTTTACATGTTTGAAGTGGTTTTATTTCCTCATAAAATTAAATTCTAGATCTTCTTTGTCTTATTATGGCCTGTTAAAGCCAGTTTATATCGTGGTTTTAAATTAATATTGTTACTATGACGAATAAATCACTTTTACCTTAAAAAATCTAAAAACCACCCACGTATTGCCGATTTGTCAGGCCCGTGGAAAACTGTCACGGACCCTGGGGTAAAATCAAACTAGCGGATCCCTCATTGTTAGGATAAATAAAACAGTACTATATTATCAATTTGTAAAACAATTGCAATATTTTATTATTTAACAAAAATAAATTTAGTCCGCTCGATGGCTGAGCATGTTGAGCAGCGTGTCTACGACAGCGCTCAAAGCAACCTTCACCTCTTGGATCCTGGGGTTCTTTGTCCGATTCCCACCAGGGACTAGGATGTTTGTGAGTGTTTTCAAATACATTATATTATACAATGTAACGGAATGTAATGTAATATATTAAAATAAAGTATTTGATAGGGCTATAACATACTTGTTGAAAAGCCGAGAAAATATTGTATATATTATAAATCTTTACTTTCCCATCCGGATTAACTACCAATTTCTGGGTAACAAATATAGATACATGTAATAACATAGAAAAATAAAACAACGTACCGGTTGGCGGTTGCAACCGTAACAATATTTTTATTTATAATAAGTAATAGCTTTTAGCAGTACAAAAATTATATAATGGTGGTAGCGCCGGGCCGTTGGGGGGGCCGGGCTTTGGGGCTACCGCCCCATCAGCCTCCCTCGCGACTGCTCTGCGATTTGGACCAAAATACTAGTTTCAGGTTTAGTACAATTATAAAATACTACAAATATCATCAACATACATATTACAATTTATTGCACAAAAATAACAATAATTATGATGCGTTTTTACATACACACGTAGTTTATATAGTGGAAAATAGATAATAGAACTAATATTTACAATTAATTAAACTACTATTATCCAATATGTGCTCTCCCTAAGAAAAAACAAAACTGTGATCATAACCTAACAACTACTAACTAAAATATTTAAAATGAAAAATAATAATTAATCTTCCGCTACAATTAATAAAACAGGAAACAAGCCAATATACTCTACCTAATAATAATAAACACTGAGAGAAAAGTCAAAATACAAGAAGAATCAAAGAAAAACTCTTGACAGCAATGATACGCTTATGGAAGTTCCACAAATGTGCTCCCTTGTTGAAGGTTTAACGTTTAACGTTGGTGGTACACAACGCCATCTCTACGTAATGAAATATCCCAACAGCAAAAATGTCATATTTGTATTTAAATAAGAAATATAATATTTAAATTTGAAATTGAAATAACTCTTTTGTTTTTAATTTTTAAGGCATAGTGATAATGAACTTTTATATTCAGATAAAAAAAATCTTTTAAATGGTATCACGTTCAATATAGCATTCTATTAAAAAAAATATTTTGTTGAATAAATCGCGTATTTGATGTTCAATTGTTTTGCATTTTTCACCGTTAAATTTTTCATATAATATCGCCTAACTTTGTCCATTTAACCGTCTTTCTATATCTTCAAATAAGAAAGTTTGCAATGGTGGCTCGTTTATGGCAGACACCTGTATGCATTTTACACCAATTCCAAACAGAAAGATCCTTCTAAAAGATCCTATATTTCCAGTACATTGCCTTCCGTCAGTTCTAGGTATTTTGAACAAATTCCATACAGAAAGTGAAAGTTTCTAAAAAAAGTTTATATATTTCCAGTAAAATTATAATACAAACATACTATGTCAATTGCACTTGATATTGACATCTTTGAATCAGAATTTTCTTAATATAGTAGCTGTTTTCATGGTTATAGCATAGCTTGCTGCTTATGACTTTAATTTTTTAATTTCTTTATAATTTTTTTAACTCTATATCCATTGAATTTGAATTATAAAATGCAATCAAATCGTATAGAGAATAAAATTTAACAGCGCTTTTTCAAGAAAACTGCAAAATTCTTCAAATGAGGGGACTTTCGGTTGACGAATTATAACCAAAATCTAATCACGTCTGCACATGGTTATAAGGAAGCGAAATACGTAAAAATCGTTTTTTTTTTTAATTATCGCGGCTGAAATTATCGTCACACACACATACAGGCATCATAGTAAAATCGTATTCTAGGGACCCTGAAATGTGCTTAATCATTAATAACTCACCATTGATTTTTTTGAATAAAGACAAAACCTTCTTTACCTAAAGGTGACGGAAGGTAAAAACAATGTAATATTATTAACACGCTCAGGGCCATATTATCCAATAGGCTGACTAGGCTAAAGACTAGGGCGCCGTAAAAGAAATAGGCGCCGAGCCCAATATGGTTTTTTTTTTCATTGTAATTTGTAATTCATTTTATGCTTATGTATATGTCAGCTTTATTCAAATAACGTAAATATTTTTTACTTAATCGTTTTATGCAGGGATGTAGGGTAAGTAAAATAAAGAAAACAAAACAATAGTACAATGAGCACATTTGAAACTGTATCGTGTAGCATAGCCACTCTTAACTTCACAAATACAATAATAATCAAAATTTTAGCATTTCTCTCGCATTTTTATTATGTATTCTAATATGTTGGATATTATTTTTAGAATATGCCTTCCTCTTAGAAAATACACGCGACAAAATTAAACTTTTATGACGATTAATAAAACTCTGTTTTCTCTTTATTATCTATATAATATACTCAGAAATTTCAAACGTTAAATGTAGAAAAATCATGTAATTCTTATTTTAGTGTTTTCGTAAATACATACAAATTATTGTGTATGCGTCAAATATTTATCAGCCTAGGGCGCCCGGATGACTTAATCCGGGCCTGAACACGCTTGCGAAATGAGAGCGCCGAAGGAAGCATTTTTTTTATCGTTATTAACTTCCATGTATTATACAATTTTTACCCCGAGAGCTATGGGTATACATTCAATCATTTTGGCGGTTGAATTTTTCTTCTACAGAGAAAAATTTTTCATCCGTAAAAAGAATTTGCCGATGACTTCCGTTTGCGTGTCGCTGGAATAACATCTTAGCTCTCGTGGCTCTTATGTGACGTATGGTCGCTGTTAATCGCTGCCCTGTGCTTCTGCGATAAGTTCCAAGTTTAAGATCTTTCAGAATGCGTGACATTGTTCTAGCGGGGAACTTCATTTCCCTACACATGATTTTCTGATTCCGGAGTGGATTTCTCCAAATTCTCTCGCGAACAAATTTAACGGCTGCTGGATCCCTAGTTGTGCATGGTAAACAAACTTCTTCGTAATTTTTAGAAGTTTTAACAAATTGAAAATCTCTACTGGTGTTTTGTTGCACTTGTATAGCGCAATCACTGCTACACGGTTCTTTTTAATACCCCACTCCATGTTTACTGCATGAACCAAGGAGGAACGCATGAACTATCGGTTTGAAATTAATGATTTACAATATGTTGACAGATGAAAAAAGCAAATGCTCAAGGCACCCTTAATTTTATTTTTATATATTTTTTTATCGTGTTTTATACTCAGGGACAGTATTTATGGCACGACTACGTATTTGAATAAAGATGTGAGGTGCAACAAAAAAATAGAGCGACTGTATAAAAATATATTTATTTTTAAAAAATTAACCAGAGTAACAACTTATGAAAGAAACTTAAATTAGACAGAAAATAAAGAAAGTTACATATTTATTACCTACTTTAATAATTATTTATAATAGATTGTATTCGTCATGGCATTTTGTGCTTTATAGATCTCCATGCATCCGTTATAATTTTAAATAATTACTTGGAATTATTAATATTATACCTTGCAATATTTTTGTCAATGGTTTCCAACAGATTTTCAATTGTATTAAAGATCAGTGACTATTTGCAAGTTATAGACACATATTCAAATCGGCTCATTACTCCTTTTTCTTTCACCACTCTCACACGGTTATAAACAGGACAACGCAGTTTCGAAATATGAGTTCAGCATGAAATTCTCTTTCTTATTATGTATTACACGATTTGAGTAATTAACAACGATTTTATGTGTATTATAGATTGTCATGTAGACATAGCCCATAATCATCGATGTTTGATAGAACTTTGCAGTATTCACGGCTCTCACGAAACGATTTTTTTACTATAATCTTTGTAATCAAACTATGAATCTGTAATGAGAAAAATAACATTTATTTCGTGTTATTATAATATACATACTTTATAATATTGGCACTTCGTGTAGAAAATGTAACTGTAATTGTTTATTTATTAAACAGTAGAACGGTTTATTATGCAAAAAATGTTTTAAGTTCCACATATTGTCCGTAAACATGCCTGTACTGTACCTATTATCTAGAATTCAGTTATTCAATCACATCGTATATAATTATCGATGAAGCTGTCATTTTTGACATATGAAAACGTATGTCTATTATTATTCTCATCTAAATAAATTAAAGTACACTACAATATCGACAATGCATACGTTTTGCGGTGACATCTAGCCTAAACCTTTTCATTCGGTTTTTGAATCTCATCTAAATAAATTAAAGTACACTACAATATCGACAATGCATACGTTTCGTAGTGACATCTAGTGACAGGTAGCCTAAACTCTTTCATTCGGTTTTTGAATATTCGGGCGATGAATATTCGGGCGTTGAATGATTCTGTGTATGAATATTCTGGTTTTGAATATTCGGGATTTGAATGATTCTGTGCATGAATATTCTGGTTTTGAATATTCGGGGTTTGAATATTCGGGCGTTGAAGACATTCCCTTTCATAACGTTCAATCTTGACCATGAAGTTAGCGCAGATGAATTTCGCGCGTTCACAATTTAAAAAGTACACTTGGCAGTACAATTTTTTTTTTAATATTAACAACATTACTAACTTCTATTCAATAAATAATTTTCATATACATTTTGTACTCCGAAGTGTACTTTTTAAATTGTGAGCGCACAAGTTCTGCGCCAACTTCATGGTTAAGATTAGGTTAGGAAACTGAACGAAACAAGAAATGAACGGGGCGATATATGAACATTAGGACGAGGTGTGTGATCCCCTAAAAACACAAGTAAAGACTAAATGGTGGCAAGACGCTTGTTAATATTAAAAACTTCTTGTTCGGCTGTCCACGTATGTAACATCTCTGGTTAACTAGCCGTTTTCAGCTGTTTTTAACGATACAATAAAGTCGAGAATCGCTATGATTTTGAAAGTCACAGCAAAATACATAGCATGATCTGTCTCGGCTCTCTTTATGACAGTTTTGAGAGTCCGTGAGGTGACACCTGGTAAACACCACGATCCATGTTAACAATATATTGTTAATAAATCGTGATGATATATTTATTAATTTAAATTTTATAAATTCTGTAACTCAGTTTTTATCATCTTTTCTCAGCCCGGTCTCGACGAAGTGGTGAAAGAATGCAGAGGAAGGAATCTATTTTTCTCTACTGATATAAAAACAGCAATTTTAGAAGCAGAATTAATATTTATATCAGTAAATACACCAACTAAGACCTTTGGCAATGGAAAGGTATGTTGCAAACAGCATTGCACATAATATAACTTTTTGTAATTGTGTGTATGGAGTGTAAATATTTAATTTCAATCCCGCCCTTGACACTTTTGTTGATGTAAGAGTCAATAACATATATGTAAAGGGTTGTGTTACAAGAATATGATATCTGTATGTGGTATGATGTAAACACTTTTAAATTTGTATGTATTTTGCAACTTTCTCCAAATTATTTATTCTAGTTATTACAATTTGTTTATCATATTAATCTGAATTTACTTGAATATGCGATAAGAATGAAAATAAATTTTTGTTTTCGTATTATAATTATTAGTATAATTTGATAAAAATATATTTATTTTTGTGGGTGAATAAAATGTGTATTTTTTTTGTTTTCCGTATTTTACTCGTATTTAAAAATAAATTAAATGCTTTACTTATTACTACTTCAAAGTAAGCCCCTTCCGAAATAATACACTTATGCCAACGACTAATCCAATCATCAAAACATTTTTTAAACGCATTTTCACGAATCGACTTCAGTACTCTCCGCGAATTCTCTTTTATGTCTTCTATTGACTGAAAACGGGTGCCTCGAAGTGGTAATTTGAGTTTTTGAAAAGAGGAAAAAGTCGGCCGGAGCCATATCAAGGGAATATGGTGGTTGTTCGATAAGATTTGTTGAGTTTGCGAATTTGCTCTCTCAAACGCTGCATAACGCTCAAATAATATTCTTTAGTTACTGTCTCACCTTCTGGCAAGAATTCCGAGTGCACAACACAGCGATAATCGAAAAACCTGTTATTATTTTTGTCTTAGGGGCGAGCCGCCGATTTGAAATACGTAGAAGGCGCAGCCCGCATGATAGCCGACATAGCCCAAAACGACAAAATTGTCGTTGAAAAAAGCACAGTCCCTGTCAGAGCTGCTGAAAGCATCATGAATATTTTACGAGCCAATCAAAAACCTGGTATTTCTTATCAGATTCTCTCAAACCCAGAGTTTCTTGCAGAGGGTACTGCTATTAACGACCTTTTGCACGCCGATAGAGTTCTTATTGGGGGAGAAGATACACCAGAAGGACAAGTAGCTATTGAAGAACTTTGTGGAGTCTATGAACATTGGATTTCCAGGAAGAATATTTTGACAACGAATACTTGGTCGTCTGAATTGTCCAAACTGGTAAGAAAAGAATCCAATGAATTTTTTATCCAATCAGATTTTAAAGTGTTTTGTACGAAACAATGAAATCTACAATATGAGTAGAAATATATTAGTATTTGTTTATCTCTTTAACAATTTGTGGGAAATTATGGGTCGTAAAACATTTTCAAATAAAAAGAGAAATAGTTTTCTACGATTTTTTGATTTTTTTATGTTCATGTGCAGATGAAAATATTAGACCCATATTTTATGCATAAAAATTAATATGAAGGAAATGATTAGGCAGAGGACTGACGTCATCAACCTGAAAAAAACCTTATAAAAAGAAATATAACTTGTAGTAATTATTAGTTGTTATTTATTTTTTAAAAAAGAAGAAAAAAATATAATAGTATTAAAGAAACGTATATATTAATTAATTTACAATTATTTCTACGGAATATAAAATCATTTGACAGAACATGATCATTTTCAGTAGTGCCAACGTATGGTACGAAAATAAACTACAATTATTTCAAATAATTTTACATTCCGTAAAAGGAATAACGGTTGACTTGGAAATAATTGTAAATATCATTAATATATACATTACTTAATACTAGTATTTTTTTTTTCTTCTTCTTTAAAAAATAAATAACACCCAATAATTTCCACAAGTTATATTTCATTTTATAAGGTTTTTTTCAGGTCGATGACGTGAGTCCTCTGCTTAATCATTTTCACTATAGAATGGGAGAAAAATGCAAAAGAATTTTACAATGTACTATGACGTCACGGACCCAGTTAGGCCTTGGATGGCCCCAGTGAGAGAGAAAGCTTGATGATCATGAGATAGAAACAGTTGTCTAGTGAATTTACCTACGAAAATAATTTCAATATAATAAAATAATCTTTTTAACTATATCCAATAGAGTGGTTTCGCCATATTTTTGTATTTTGAACATTTTTTGTTTTTAAATTAGAAAAAAATACTGAAAATACCCTTGCCGCTTCCGTTGCAACTTAGTTCCGACGTGCTGCTCGAAGTATGACAAAGATATTTTGCGACGTATGTCTTGCGGGGTAAGGGGAACTTGTTTGTTAGGTTGGATTGCTGTCAAGTTAGCACGTATTTTTACTTATTTTTGTTTGAGCAAGTTAGTAACGACGTTTTGTATTACAGTTGATAAATAGAAACAAGGTTATGTCCACGGCGTCAGTATCACCATCAACTGTCACTATGTAAGCGTGACGTCACAGAAAAGTGTCGATTTGAAATTTTTACATAATAAATGGCGAAGTTTATTACAGTATATATCTTATTATGAGTCATATATTGTAAACAAATAAGAATTTCAGTAAATTTTAACATATGGTAATTACCCCATTGTTTTCTTTTTAAATACTTAATAAAACACGAAAGTTTTACCACAATTTTCTTGCTATGCACGTGTATTAAGCTCTCAACGTCAGCAAAATAATTCGCGAAAAAGCTAAGTATGCGCACAAACCCATTAAATGCACCAACTTCGTTGTGTGATCCCGCTAGGGTGGTGACGTCACTTGGCGACCGTTTTAAATATATGTATTTTTCAATTTAAAAATACTTTATAATTTACCATTATTTTTATTTTGTATTAATGTACGTTATACTAATATGTATATGTAATACATATTTACCTTGGAAAACCCTATTGTTGGAATAAACAAATTTTTATATTTGTTAATTAACTGATATTTTGTTCATGGCCTTTTATTCGTGATGATGCAAATTAACACTTTCTGAATTTTTTAAATAGGAAATACTGCTCGTGATAAATGAAAAATGACGTCATATCTACCGAAGGTTATTAAATGTCTACACAGAACTCAAAAATATTATAATCGTTGTTAATCGTAGTAATATATCACTTTAATTTTTTTAATTTCATATTTAATTTTGATAAGCGTAGTATATGGCAATCTTTTTTGTTTTAGCATTTTGAAATTATCAATAATGCACTTAAAGTTATTAAAAAGTAATTTATTTTATCGTAATCTGAACACGTTAATTGCGTTTATTTAAACCTATTTACAATTTTACGGGAACTGTAATTTGTCATTTGTATGGTATTAATAATAAAAAAGTAATATTTAACTTATTAAAGAGAGAACATTTTTTTAAAGTGCACTTTTTCGAGGCGTTTTGTTTCTCAACGCATATTATGAAAAATATAAAATTAGAGATGATTAGTGCTTAAAAACAATGGGGTCATTTCAAAAAAAATAATTGTTTTTTTTTTATAAAATCGTGAAATCCGTTTCATTTTAAATATAGTAATATAAAATAACAAGAAATATGCAACTTTTCATTCATAAATTTGCTAATAAACTTGCGCGGCTGTAAAATTCGTGACGTCACGGCTTGTTACTCACACAAAGACATTCCTCTCACACACATTTACGGTCCACGTGATTTCCGTTTGCTTTTGTGAATAACCTAACCTAAAATTGTGACAGGCGACAGCAAAGTTAAGAGTGTAAAGGTATGTAAATAAAACATTTATTAATATAAATACCAAAAGTTGTATGAAATATGTTTTTCGTTAACAATATGTTGCTGTCACAAAATCAAACTGACAAGTGATAACCCAAACAATCATAGTTCCAAACACAACCGGTAGAGAGCTACTGCCGCATCCGACAAGCCGTGACGTATAGCCGTGACGTCAGCGTCTAAATATTTGAAATTAAAGACAACTTTTAAAAAATCATATCTCTGATTCTAAAGACTTGTAAAGAGGAAAACATACACCTACATATTGAATTTGACCTATTCTTTCAAGAAAAAAATAAATTAGAAAATGTGAAATGACCCCATTCGAATCGTAATATGCTCTTATCATTACCAAAATTGTGTTTTTCATATATAGTTTGTTATCAATATAGGGGTGTCCAAGTCTACAGCTTTTAAAAAAATACTGGATATCCATGTTAGTTATAAAGTAATATTAAGGTGAATATAATCGTTAATTTTCTGATTTTTATCACCCTAATATCAAAATAAAACTTAATACATTTAAATCGAGCGTATAAAATTCAGTATCAGCTATGTTTGTGGCGTGATGGACACTGGCAACCGCTATTGGCTAATGCCTGTTTCAAGGGCGCAAACCAGGGGTGTGTATCACTTCCGCCATCTTCACACTAGTTTTGAAGTGACACGAATTGACGTACCCACCGTCTCACTAAGCTCTAGAAACATATGTTGTCGGTGTAGATGCCGTCATCCGCACTATAGCTCAGCAAAATTTCATGTTAGAAAGAGAAAGATTATTTGACGTATGTCTATGTAGTTTATGTTGTGTGACAGATATACGTAAATGGTGACATTACTTTCTAACACATTACAAATAATAATGATGTATAGTTACATATATCTAATTATCTACTACACTGCCCTCTGTGCTAATATTTACTCAGTGCCGTTGACATTTAAATCAAATTATTATTCCATGGTTTATGTCAAGTCTATGTTTTTATGCTTTGCAAAAACATAAGGGAAGAATATAAATCTTTGAGAAATGCATTATTTAAAAAGAAACATAAATTTCAAATAAATTACACTTATTTTTTTCAGTTCAAATGTATCCATAAACAAATATTTCATGTTGCACGTCTATGTATACGAAATGCAGTGAATTTATCTGCAAGTAATATTATACAATACGGTTAATAAATGACCTTGAATAGTAATCTTTCGTGAACCAAAATATAATATTTTTTCTGGTGTATTAGAAAGTTTTCGGTGAAAATTTAAAATATGGGTCAACATTTTTATATACAAATTAACATATTTTAATATGTTGAATTGAAAAAAAAACTTGGAAATCTCTATTCAATCCGGCTTACGTTATTATTATTATTTTCCAGGCTGCAAATGCCTTTTTGGCCCAAAGAATCTCAAGTATCAACTCTTTATCAGCGGTTTGTGAAGCAACTGGAGCTGATGTTTCCGAAGTTGCCAGAGCTGTTGGTTTGGATTCTAGAATTGGGTCGAAATTCTTACAAGCTTCCATAGGTAATTATTTAATTTATAATAATATTAAGTGTTAACAAGTACTAGAAATCTAAGTCATACATATACAGCATTTATTCTTACAGAACCGACGTATCGGTATATACTTATTAATTTATTTTATTTATCATTTTCATAATGGGTATTATTCCACGTTTTTCATTTTTTTCTTTTTCTTATAGTGTATTTAAAACTATTTACATAATGCTACATCATTCTCCGAAATATTGTTTTATTTATATATTTAATTCAGATTTTTCGTTTCTTTTTGTAAGTTGTTACATATTTACAATGTTTTCATAAAGTTCTTTCGTGTTTATTGGAACAGGAGGCCCGGTTTCATAAAAATATAACTTATTGCTAAATTTAACATGTTAAATTTTTACATATGTATGCCATTGTGAATAATTTAGAAACATTATTATTAGTGTATATAATACCAATTACGTTGGGTGTTACATATGTATACTCAACACACTTGCACACAATAACACTCTAATAAACATTTGTAAATTTGTCATATGTCGAAATTTATCACGTTGTTAAATTTAATAATGAGTTAAAGCTTTTATGAAACTGTATAAATCATAAATAGTTACTATTCAAATTCATATATTCAACAAGTAGTGTTACCAACATTTGGTACTAATTCATGCCAATATATACTATTAATAAAAATCTCTTCCATCTGGACATGACGTCATTCATGGGCGTTTGTCAAAAGCCGCCATGACATGCGCTACGAATTAATAGGTTTCCTGCAGACGGATTCTGCGCAATGTCACTATCACGATGGTGATTAATGACGTAAAAAATTGTAAGCAACCCGCAAATCGTGTTTTGTTGAAGTGACTTCTTAGGGATTTTTGTTACACTATGTTTTACTATTTCAAACTAAGTAGTGGTAGAATATTTAAATTCAAACATTTGTTTGGATTTGATAGCGTGTAGCTTTATCTATTTTTCTTTTTATTTTAATTTTCATATTTTTTTTGTATTTTAAAACATAATTGAAAACAACTTTATTCAATTTAGTTATGTTTGGTATACTCACCTATCGGTAACTGTAAATAAAACTGCAATACTCGCTTCTTTGCTTTAAAATTAGCTATCCCTGCGCTTGTCAGACTACTATCGTTCAAATTTTCACACACCAACACCAAAACAATTTCAAAACCAAGGAGGTTAAAGGGTAAATATAAAATTTCTACACTACGTATTTAAAACTGCATATAATAAAGAAAAATATTTAAAAAAATACTATACAAAAAAGTTAAGTTTAATAAAAAGAAAAAGTATACCAAACTTAACCTACTTACTACAAAGTTATTGCGAACTAAATTAAACTAAACAACAAAGAAAACAATCGTACACTACTTATAATATATAAATACAAAAAAATATGAAAATAAAAATAAATAAAACTGAAAAATCAAACGCTCTATTCAACCACTCAACTGACAAGCCGGAAATAAGTGAACGGTTCTGTCAATCTTTCAAACTACAAGTCACTAGTGACTTGTGTATGTCACCACCTTCATAGGTAGTGAAGTGACTTCGAAGTCACTTGATATGACGTCATATACAGTCATTCGCGTTCTGTGTCAATACAGAGCGCTGCGAAATATCACCATCGTGACTACAAGTCACTAGTGACTTGTGCACAGAATAGGCCTCCTGTTGTGACTTTTGACGTCACAACAAAGCTATAAAAGGCGGGAAAAGTTAATTTGAATCGCCAATTTAGTTCTGAACATTTTTTTCGGACAAAGCCTGAATATTTTATGGGGTGTAACATATTTACCTGCAGGTTGTAACAGCTAAACGAGCTACGTCAAATAATTTCTATATTATTAAAGTTACAATAAAATATTATAAGACAATCTTATAGAATATCAGGGGGGGCCATCCGATTACAGAAGAAAATATATTTTTTAAACCAGTGGTTCTCAAGTTCTCAATACAAAATTATATTTTTTTAAATGGGATGATATATAATTCGATAGAGTATTTTTCTGAATTCAACCATGTGATTATATTATGTTTTTACATAAGAAAAAATCAATTGAAATTTAAATTGGAACTACATTTGATGTTTGTATATTCTTTGAAACATTTTAAAATATTTCATTAGGTGCGTTCAATGAATTAAGCAAATCTAGCGAATGCTAGATAAGCAAACGAGGCTTGTTGCTTAGTTCACTGAATGGTTAGCTACTTATCTGAAAAATTACATACTAATTATCCACAACTACCATCGAGAAAGTTATTCAGCTTATGTATCTCTTTTCCTGGTCGGCGAAATTATGAAAAATGAATTTATATACTTCTTTGCAGATAGTGGGATTAATTTTGAAGAAACTACATTAGGTATATTTCAAATTTAATGTTACAAACATTCATCACAAAATTTTCAAAGCATTTTTGATATGGGGTTGACATAAACGCACACCATAAAAGAGATTGTAACAGAAACGTATGTATAATTTGTGTTTCCCGCCATTATGTTTGATAAGTTAGCAAGATGGTTTGTTTACGAGCAAATGTTGCTTGTTTTGCTGGGCTTATTGAACGCACCTATCTTTGTACATATTTTTTAAATCAAAAACCACCTGTTGCAAGCTTAGCGTCACTTTCAAATTATAGGTTATGTTGATTTATTTGAAACATCAGGAGATGTTAAATAAAATAATTTTTAGTACTTTTTTGCTGTAAGAAATGCTATGATTTTTATCTTTCTCGATTTTAATCTTCTGTTTCTTCTACCGGTTTTGGCGGGAGTTGTTTCCAAAAGGATATCCTGAATCTAGTGTATATCTGCGAATGTCTCAACCTGCCGGAAGTAGCCGCATATTGGCAACAAGTCATCGACATGAATGAGTATCAAAAGTCTAGGTTTACAGCGAAAGTTATTGAAAATTTATTCAATACTGTCAGTGGAAAGAATATTGCTCTATTAGGATTTGCGTTTAAGAAGAATACTGGAGATACTAGAGAGAGCCCGGCTATTCACGTAGCGAAGACGTTGTTGGATGAGGGAGCCACGCTGCATATATACGACCCCAAAGTAAGAAAAATTAGATACATCGGCAGAATTAGGGCAACGCCAAAAAGCTATGTATTTAAATAAGTGTGAACCCTTTGTCGTTCATATGTTTGAAATAACAAATGACGATATAACACCTAAATATAGCCACCTAATAAATATTGATTATCATTTATCGAGGGGTTAAATATTGCTCGGTCTTTATTTTTATTAAGTATGGGTGTTTAATTCGTGTTCATTCTAGATCAAGTGTTAACAATTATTTCTCCTTTTGTTGTCGTTTCAATGAAGTCGTGCTATCGTGCTAAAATACTAGCGAAAATATATTCAATTCAATGCCTCGCGTGTGTTTCTATAACTTAACTTCTAGCGTCTAATCTCAAATTTTTACAAAGAAGCACAGCTGATGTGACGCATGGATAACTTCAGGCCAAATGAAAATTGTTGTTATATTAATATAGTCAGAAGAAAGTTATTTCTTAGCAACGTTGCTATAGCAAATAACCAATAATAATTGTGAACACTGAATAAAACATGAAATTGACAAACTTTATATTTGTTTCTATTGGTTATTTTTTTTAACAACGTTGCTAATACTTAACAACTTCCTTACAAAGTAGGGCTGATTATATGGTGAAAATGATTAGGTAGAAGACTCACGTCATCAACCTGAAGAAAAAACCTTATAAAAAGAAATATAACTTGTAGAAATTATTAGTTGTTCATGTTATTTATTTTTAAAGAAGAAGGAAACATATACTAGTATTAAAGAAATGTATATATTAATGAATTTACAATTATTTATCAATCCTTATTCCTTTTATGGAATATAAAATTATTTGACACAACATATTATTCTCAGTAGTGCAAACGTATGGTACGAAAATAAACTACAATTATTTCAATTAATTTTATATTCCGTAAAAGGAATAACGATTGACTTGGAAATAATTGTAAATATCATTAATATATACATTACTTAATACTAGTACTTTTTTCTTCTTTTAAAAATAAATAACACCCAAAAATTTCTACAAGTTATATTTCATTTTATATATGTATATTTAGGTGCATGTTATATCGTCATTTGTTATTTGTTGTAGATGTAAAATTACCAACACAAATATGAATGACAGAGGGTTCATAGCTTTTTTTGGCATTGTCCCAATTTTGTCGGTGTATATATTATAACAATTAATTTTTTGTTTTAATTTTTCAAATTTTATAGGAATTATAAGTATTTTACTACGAAGTAAAATTCCAAATATATTTTACTTTGGAATCATATACTTGTTTATTTGCCATAAAATGCGGCACAGTTTGGCTTTTATCGCCCGTGGGCTTATAATGTTGCCAAGCAACAGCTACTCAAACAAATCAAAATTGTGGTTAATGGATAAATGTCAAACAACATAATAAATTCATTTTTTGAATATCATCCCTCGCAAAACTTGTCGTATTCTTTCACAAGTGCTCTAAAAGTGATTTAGTAATATAGTCCATTATTTTCGGATATCCGTATTCCGAAATAATTTAATTTTGAAATCTAGTTTTAAAATAATTTTATTTTGTAAATACGATTTTGAGCTATTTTTAATGCTGACCAAAAATAATAAAATTTTAAAGTACAGTTATTATTTATTTCGTACAATTAGAAATGCAATGAAAACATAATTTATTGTTACATGTTCTTATAGTGAGTAGTAAAATATACAATGCGATAAAAACTTTTGGCGTAACAAAATCTTTTGTATTTTCTTTGCACAATTTAATTTATCTTATAAATTGTAAAGAACAATAAAATTTGTAACGAAATAATTTGTAATTATAACACAAAAAATGTTTTTTCTTTTTAGAAATACGTTGAACAATACTCAATTGTTCTTTGATTTACCTTAAATAAAACAATTCAATTTTTTATTACTAAAGTTTATCATACTGTTGATAAATTTTTGCTACAAATTAAATGCTGTAAATATTTTAAATAAATCAATAAAAATTATTTTATGGGATAAATATTGGAAGTATTAATAGAGAATGGCTATTGTATAATGTCAAAAATAAGATTAGTCATCCCCCACAATCACCGGACATAAACCCAATTGAGTAAATGCGGCTAATTCTTGTAATAATCAATAATATACCATTTAAAATAAAAAAATCTGTTGTGGCCATTACAATACCTCTCGCGCCCTTTCCATTTTAGTATATATAAGTATTGTATTTAACATTTCTTGTACACAAAAACATGCTAATAACACCTAATCTTTTTATTTACGTATTTTCTATAATTTTAAATTCATTCTATGAGCAATTTTTCTCCATTTCTTCTAAATGTATAAATATTATTTTTTGAATATTTATGTTATTACAAATATTAAAAAACAAAATTCTTTATCAGATACATTTAAAAAAAATATTATACCTTCTATTGATTTAAAGATATAGATATATAATCATACGTAATATAACAAGTGATATGATTATTATCGATGATATTCTCGAGTGAAACAGAGCTGCAGATTTCACGAGTCCGAAGGACGAGTTGAAATGTGCTGCTTCGGTTTCACGAGCAATATCTTCGATTATTAATCATATCACGAGCTTATATTTAATGAGAGAATATAATGAATTTTTGCAATCTAACCTAACGTAACTTTTGATATACATATTCATATTGTATTAAAACATGGTACTTACAAGTTTTATTTAATATTTCGGAGTTTGAATTATTGTTATTATTTATTTTTATATTCAAAATTAACTGTCAATGTCATAAATAAAGAAAACAATTCCCTTAGTAACGATTATAAATACGGTGATAATTTTCTTGTTTTTTATCATCGCTGTGATAAACGCGTAGCTAGGGAGATTCTGAATGTTGATTGGCGGAAAACATATCACGTGACTAAGGAATTATATTCTCTATAAAATAATCTGTTGTAATAAATCTCACAGCCTGCTCACAGCCCAAACATCTCCATGGTAATTATTTGAGAAATTAAAATGTCTGTAATTGACAGATAAATGTCACTAATGTCAGTGTCAAAAATTCAGAGATAGTACTGAAGGCTTTTTTCTGGGAACGATATTTAATATTTCTTATTGTTTTATTAATTATATATTTAAAATTATAGGAATATTTCATGAACCCGTCAGAAATACCGCACATCCCGTTAATGAGTTGAAAAAACCTCGAACATTTAGAAGAAATGGAGAAAACTTGCTCATAGAATGAATTTAAAATTATAGGAAAATACGTAAATATAAAGATTAGGTGTAATTAGATTATTTGTGTGTACAAGAAACGTTAAATACAATACTTATATATACCACAATGGAGAAGGTATTGTGATGGCCACAACAGATTTTTTTATTTAATATTTGGGGTCCTTCAGCATCTCGAGTTATTAGGACCGTTATATTAGATTACAGAAAGGAGAAGGTTGTCATATATCGTATCATTATGTAATATAAAAAATATTTAGATTTAAGTAAATTTTCATAAAAGTCTGTATATCCTTAAACGTACAAAAAAGTTCTAAGGATAAAATCCGTAATATGGCAACACTGTTCAAAAGATTCACGATTAAACTAATCAGGATTCATAAAATCACGTTCATAATGGGCCTTTTACATTTTTATTGCACCGTGACGTAATTTTTCAATACACCACGTAGTGAAATTTTTATGAACTAGAGATGAGTAGGCACCATGTTGTCAAGTAAAATGATTAAAAGGACAAGCATTTATTTTTGATAAAAAACAACACAAAAACTGAATTATTTTGACTTTGATTGTAAAGAAATTATTAATAAAGACAAAACAATTTAAAAATAATAACAATAGTTTTATTCTTGTTTGTAACTTTCTTAATAACAAACTGGCAACTACGCAATTATCTGTCACTTTATGTGGTGTTTATTTCGCGTCTTTAGAACATATAACCACATTTCTGATTCCCATTTACCCGTCCTCTCGTCTTGAAATATTTATCATCACAAACGCTTTGTGTGAATTTATTTGATATAGTTACATTCTTATTTCCGCCATTTCAAACTTTGTTTGAAATATATCTGGCCTCCTCTACACTACATATATGTCATTTTTTCTCTATCTCTCTCTTTTCATGTAAAAGGTCCATAGTCCGAAGGAACACGGCTCGTGAGAAACAAGAGCGTTTTAGCGGGAAATTTGAAACAAAACCTGATTTTAATTGTATTAACGATAAAAACTATATTTAATAATAATAATTTCGCATATATAATTAGGTGTATATGTACAATTTAAAATACTTTCCTAAAATTTGTCGAAAACCCTATTATAAATTTTAATCTTTTTAGGTGGAACATAGCCAAGTAATGGAAGACCTAACTCATCCCAACGTAACCGATAATCCAGAACACGTCCGCAAAACTGTAAAAATATTCACTGATCCGTACACAGCTACGGCCGGTACGCACGCTATTGTTGTTTGCACCGAATGGGATGAATTTACGGTAAATTAACATCTCCGTTAAATTTTTCGTTATTTTATAACAATTCTCTAATGTTTAGTGCTACAATTACCAGACAATCTACGCCGGAATGATGAAGCCCGCCTATATTTTCGACGGACGAAAGATTTTAGATCATGAAAACTTATTGAAAATTGGTTTTCATGTTCATACCATTGGGAAGAAATTAGTTAGGCCTCAAATGTCTCGACTGTGGGGGTGCAATCCTCAAATTTGTTAAATATAAACTAAAAATATTTCATTTAAGATAGGAAATTATCTTTCGTTTTAATTTTTCGAATGATTTATACAAGCTTTTATATATAATCAATGCTTTTATATAAAAATTATTTTGGCACAGTATTTAGCAGACTGTAAGTATTATCGTGACTTAAGTATATTTATTTACTATTTGTGTTCATTATACTTATATTTATAAGTTTCATGATTTATTTTAAGCATCACATTTAGTATATACAGGACCAACCCTTATTTACAATTATATAATGTAATCAAATGTATACATGATGTGCAATAATTTATATTTTATTTTAAGCCATATTAATGTTCTGTGGAAATTTCCTGTGCATTTATTTATAAATATATTTTATATGAATAAATTTACAAATGAACAACATTATTTTCTTTTAATAATACCTGATTTATAAGTTAGATAAATATAAAAAAGTATGTTGTAGGACGCCCGTCAGAAGTGATAACATTATACCGATTGTTTTAAGTTAAAGTAATAAGTATAATGTACAGTTAATTTTTTGAAAGATGTCCGATCAAGGTTGTCTACGAATTGTATGAATTCAGATTTTTGCTCCGCCCATCATGACAAATTCAGTAGTGTCGTTTGCTTAGTTTTTATGAGGGTACGTAAGATAGTACTGTTATTTTATTATTATAAAAATATGTATTACAGGAAAAACATTCAAAATTCAAAAATAAGTCAACTAGTAAGTTTATAAGCAAATGTAAAACCAAATATGTTAAAAATAAGATACTGACACAATGTCAGTGTCAGTGACTCTGACAGAATATAACGTTACACGTACGGCTATGAATCCAGGTAATGTATCTGAATTAATAAATAAACTTACGTTACAGCGAAAGTATTATCAACAACGAGCATCGTTTATAAATGGAATGTCCTAACTTAGTCGAAACAATATGAATTTTTGAAAGACAAGCGTGTTATATCCATCCTTATCACACAGTCTTACAGCCTTTGCAAAAGAAAGAGATAAATGTATGCCTATTTGTTAATTCGTTCGTGATACAGGTGCCCTTGATCGGACATCTTTCAAAAAATTTACTGTATAAGAATAATTCTATATTGTATTCAAAGTATATTTGGTTCACGAAAGATGACCATTCAAGGTCACTTGTTCAAGGAAAGAATATAGAGTTCCCGTCAGCTAAGAAAAAACTATTTACGTCATCAGCGCAATTTTTGTCATTGCCCTTGGTTGTCATAGATACGGGTTAAATAGCTTGTTCACGTGATACGCCAGTGTCGTTCGTGTCTTATTCTGACGTTTAGTTCTAATGAAAATGTATCATAACGCCACTGCCTACAAAATGTGTGAGCCTACGTCATTGCTTCGCGCATCTATTGATGACGTAAATGGCTTTTTCTTAGCTGACGAGCACTCTACAGCACTTCATACAGTAGTAGCTTAGCAACATTTCATGTTAGAAAGAGAAAGATTATTTGTTGTATGTCTATGTAGTTTATGTTGTATGACAGATATATGTAAATGGTGACATTACTTTCTAACACATTACAAATAATAACGACATGTGTCGTAGAGTTACAGATATCTAATTATCTACTACACTGCCCTCTGTCCTAATATTTACCCAGTGACGTTGACATTTAAATCAAAATATTATTCCATGGTTTATGTCAAGTCTACGTATTTGTGTTTTGCAATAACATAGGCGAAGAGCATAAATCTTTGAGAAATGCATTATTTAAAAAGAAACATAATTTTCAAATAAATTACACTTATTTTTTTCAGTTCAAATGTATCCATAAATATTTCATGTTGCACGTCTGTATACGAAATGCAGTGAAATTATCTGCAAGTAATATTATATCATACGGTCAACAAATGACCTTGAATAGTCATCTTTCGTGAACCAAGCTATATTCATTTTTTTCGTATATTTATGTTGGGGAATTCCTGTTATTTTATATAAAATATTTTTGTCGTATCTATTTTTTCGTTTGTTTACCCTTTTATTGTATTCTTTTATGATTAAATGAAGCATTTTTTAAATAATAGTTTCATTTTTAACCCACATATACTATTGTTAGGAAACTCATATGTTAGATAAAATCTAACACGCGAGTAATGCCGTTCCAACACATAGTACGAGTGACGGTGGGTTAAATACATTTTCAATGCGTTGATTATAAATTTTCAAACCACAAATTAATCTCTTAATTCCTCAGCTATTGCGTTCAAACTTGAATCTTCAAATGTCTAGCGATTTTGCTATTCAATTCTACGTGAAAAATTACATAAGTACACAAATTATTATTATTTTTGGACAATTTGTAGAGCAAAGAAAATGATCATTGACCATTTTTAAGGATTTTATTTTTTTTTGATTGTGCAAATTGAACTAATCGGATAAATGTTATAAAAAATCGTAAACTTATGTAATTTTTGTTCGTAGAATCGAATAGCGAAGTCGCCAGGCTTGTATCTCCACCCATTTCCGGGTTATAACCCAGAAATGAGTAAAGTTTTAAAAGTAAATATTTTCAGAACGAAAAGAGATATCGACTTGTGGCTTAAAAATTTGGAATCAACGCGTTGAGATATATAAAGGTGACAATTTTCATTTTCACTTATATTGACTTCCCAAATAAACTGTTAAAGTTTTTCTTTATAAATCACCGTGTATGTTAGTTACCATACGAATTTATTAGAGGAAAATCGGTAAAGATAATATTAATTAAGTATACTTAATTATTAAAGTACAGACAAGGTTTAAAAAAGAATGTGAGGTATTGAAACTTACGAAAATGATAATTATTTTTATACTATGTTACTCTGTAAAATTCCACTGTGAAAGTTTATGGTGGGAGAGAAAGGTGAACAAATTGCGTCTAATTTTCGGACAAATTCATAATTCCCGCGTTTGTGAGATCGATGAGTAGCCACTCTGCTGGCAAAATACATCATGTAGAAAACGACATGGCCACTATTTTTACTTGCGTAAATTATCTTTCTTCAATAAATTTTGTGAATTTGTATAATAAAAAGTGAAACGAACATGACATTGTTACAAACAACTAATACTGTGTTTCGTGTTTTGAAATGAATTTTCGTTTGCGTTTTCGTACCGTATTTCTCTATATTTTTCGTGACAAATAATTTTTGAAGGTGTAATGGCAGATTGCAGTATGTGTGTACATAAAATGTGTTTTTTTATAATAACTTCTGTATAAAATAATACAAAACTATGGTGTTAAAAAACTGCTTAACATAGCGAATCGGCGATACAGATTCAAGATGAAGTTATTAAAGTGTAGTGATTTTGTGACATGTTTCCTCGTTTTATTTTTGTGCTCATGTCAATTTACAAATGGTGAGTAGCTAATCTGTCAAAGTCAATTGTGTAATATAAGTTTAAAGCCCCCAAATTATTCTGGGAACAATACTTGCTACAATGGGGCATTGTTTACTATTGTTGTTATTGCAACAATCCCGTTGTTGTTAATTAATTTTACGGTGACAATTGACCATGCCAAGAGTTCAAGGTTATTTGTATTTTGCATTGAGAACTTTTTAACTTTTTCTAGCCCACTGCCCCGACTGTTAAAATACCAGGATAGAATTACCAAAAATTTATGCCCACTGAAATTGTTATTAAAGTTATTAGGCCGTTTTTTGCATAACGGCCGTGTGGCGTTAATATTTTTCGTAATACCATAAAGCTCTTCACGATACTGTGATTTTTTAGGAATAATTTATCTAATTGCAGACATATGTTATAAACCATAACGGCCGGCGGCTGTTATTATAACGGCCGCCGGCCGTTATAGACGCCGTTTCACCTTTGTTTTTCGTTCGTGCGTCCGTTATAGATCCGTTTTCACTTACATGTTTAGTTCTGTTCCTAATAACGGTATGGTATTACGAAAATATGTAATTGTATGTCGAAAAGGGATGTAATATTTTTTTATATTACAGGGTTGAAGTGTAAATGCGATATTTGTAAAGAACAAAACTACACATGTGAAACTGATGGATATTGCTTCACATCTACGACTTTAGAACACGATGGAGAGAAAGTAAATCATTATCGGTGAGTTAAGGTCAAAATCACATTTCTTTTTTACTTTTTATTAGACTTAAGTATTGTGTAATATACTATGTTTAGTCGTATAAATGTTCTATTGGGATTGAAAAATGATATTACGTTAATTTATTTACAAATATGCAATTGTTTTTGTGTTATTTACATAGATTTGTTTGCGACTTCATGACGTACTTTATAAGTGCGTTAACACATTGACGTAATCTGATTTTTACATCTTATTTAGTAGTATTTTCGATAAAATATTTGTTGTATTTATCAAAAAGATTAGTCAAATTATAAATAGAACTCTTTTGATGTATGCGGTAGCCAGTTCAAATTTTATTCCAATTCGTATTTTGAAGTCCTTAACCTGTATATGCAAAATTTTGCTAAATTTAAATTTCAAATTGGTTGAAGAAATTTAATATGTACTTTATGTTTAATATTAATTAGTAAATATATTCTAATGCCTTGTAATTATAATGTAAAAATATTTCTTAGCCACAAGAAATATTTAATTAATACATTGTATGTTAAACTAATTTATTGAGTGTAAACTATTTGAAAATAATTGGTCCATAATACGAAGCAATGTTAAACAAAGTAATAAAAAAGTACGTCATTGTTTAACATTTGAATTATGCAATATATCAACAAATTATATTTTAAACAGTAATCATTGTTTTGGAATGTAAAATATTTGTAAATGGTATGAAATCGTATGTGTGTTTATATTACTAACACACATGTTCTCCTAATATTGGCTTTGTAATTTAGGTCATACATGGACCGAATAATAAATTAAAATTAATATAGGTTAGCTTTTGGACGTACCTTCGTTGAGATTAAGGTCCTTTTGGCCAGGAACTCAGCAAAACTCACACAGTACAATCACAACACTAAATAACTACACGCTTACAGTACATAACATTCACCATTTTTAATAATTCTTGTTAACAAATTTCGACAAGATTAATCCAAAAACAATGTTGCCAAAAGTAGGAAAGAAAATATGAATCATGTAAAAATTTTTAGAATGAATTATCTAAAATTTTAAAAACTTTAGAAATAATAAATAAAAGAATAATGTTTAAAACAAAATCAATACCATATTTTCATTCATTTGTCAATGAATAAAATAAAGTGTTACCTTTTAATTCATTTTGTACTGAAACACACAAGTATACGTATTTTACATTGAATTCATTATTAAATTATTTAAATTTAGATTTTTATTAAATATTAAACAAATTTTAATCGTTTATAAGTAAAATAAAACACGAAGCAACGTCAAACAAAAACTGAGGTTAAAACTTTTGTTTCCAAAGGCGACTAGATATTTAAAACATCAGAAAATTTTAACCGTTGATCAAATGTTAAAATTGAGATTTTGACTAAATATTACCCGAATTTTATATTTAAACTATTAATTAATATCTTAGGAACCGATTTATAATAATATTTTGTTATATTTACATGTTTTTCACTAATATTTAGACAAATAAGACACCGACCGTAACTGAATTTCCTTGGGTAATTAGATTCCAAAATGTATGAAAAATATATTTGGAATTTTGTATTGATTTATAAATACTTAAAAATAAACGTTATTTTGTTACTAATACACATGTTCTCCTAATATTGGCTTTCTAATTAAGGTCATACACGGATCAAATAATATATTAAAATTAATATAACTTAGTTTTTGGACGTACTGTCGTTGATATTAAGGTCCTTTTGGCCAGAAACTCAACAAAACTCACAGAACACTAAATAACTGTACGCTTAAAGAACATAACATTCACCATTTTTGATAACTTCTTGTTAACAAATTTCGACAAGATTAATCCAAGAACAATGTTGCCAAAAGTAGGAAATTTTGTACAAAAATTTTCAAAACTAGAAACAATGATTAATAAAATAGTGTTTGAAACAAAATCAATACCATATATTTGTTATCATTTGTCAATAAATAAAATACATTGTTACCTTTTAATTCAAATTATATTTTGAATTAACAGTTAACGCAAGTACACGTATTTTACATAATATTTATTATTCAATTTTTATTTTTATTAAATATTAAACAACTTTTATTCATTTAAAAGTAAAATAAGACAATAAATGACACGAAGCAACGTCAAACAAAAACTGAGGTTAAAACTGTTTTGTTTCCAAAAGCGACTACGTTATTTAAAACATCAAAAAAATGAGATTTTGCCTAAAATATTGTTGTTCCGAGCCGAAATTTGTATTTAAACTATTAATTAATATCTTAGGAACCGATTTATAGTAATATTTTGTTATATTTAACTGTTTTTCCACTGATATTTAGAAAAATAACACCCCGAAATTGATACATGACTGCCGAAAAAATAAAACTGTCGCGTAATTCAATTTTCATGGATAACTAGATTCCAAATTTACGAAAAATATATGTGGAATTATATATTTATTTATAAATACTTAAAAAAAAACATTATTTTGATTATTATTAATATGATATATAAATAAATATTGTTATTAAATATTAAATAAAATTTTGTACTTTCAAGCCAAATTTTATAATCAAACTTTTAATTAATGTTATATATTAATTAATAATGATATTGTTTTTACACTAATTTTTAGAAACAAAAAACGATACACTGTTAATGGAACAAAAACTGTCTCGTAACCACATAACTAAATTTTCATCGGTGACTAGATTCGAAATTTACGAAAAATTTATTTGAAAGTGTATATTTCCATATAAATAAGCTGTTTTATTATTGTTTTTTTATATTTTTATAAACGAATATTTATTAAAAAAAATATTGTATAAATTTTAAATAAAGCAGAGGTTTACTCATTAAAATAGTCGAAGATGGCACACAGTGCGTTACGCAAATGCACATAAGGTTGTCAATCTGTGTTGTAGCCAGAGTGTAAAATTAGTCTTTTTATAAAACGCGGCTAGATTGTCAAATTTTAGTTGAATTAACGTTATTTTACAATTTGGCTATTCGTTTTTTAAAACGTCCAGGCATTTTATAAAACAACGAACTACTTACGGGCACATTGTAAAATTAATTAAAAAAACATTTGACAAATTGGGTGCTTTTTATAAAATGACTAGGCGTCAAATAAACAGACGGATTTTGTAATCGGGCTACGACATTTTTTACATTTTATTTAATCAATATAATTATTTCATTTTTCATTTAGACAACATTTCGTTATTATTATTATAATATTGTAACTGTAGGTGAAAATATGTACTTTTCAATTTATTTTTTTATATTTATTTGTATTCTTATTCTATCTACTAAGTTGTTTGGACAAACGAGATTTTTTCCCTCCGGAATGGCCACGATATTGCTTTCCTCTTGGTCCCCACTTCACCGCGACTTCTGCGCACGAGTGTTGCATGGAGGACATGTGCAACGACCGCCTGGCCCCCACACCCGCTCCGAAGAGCTCTAGGTCTCCTCCAGGTACAGCTGAAGGTAACGTGAGGTGTTCCCAACAGTGTGAACTAATGTTTGAAGTTTGAGTTGTATTAACTGTTTGCTAGAGGGTTGCTACACTGAAAAGGAGACAGAGGGAGGGGGGGGGGGATTTGGATAGTATCTTTTTACAAATAAATTGTTGTACACGACATATTTCAGATATAAAAATGGTTAACAATATAATATGTATATTTTTCAAAAAATTATAGCTCTACAAATTTTAAATTTAGCGTTTGTGATTTCGCCGATGACATTTACAAATGCTTACAGCGCTATCTATGAGTTAAATATGGAAACACTTGAACTGACGAGTTGCACGATAAAAAGGAATATATAAATCAAATTTTAGAATTTTTTTTTTTTGATGCGTTAGTATTATGTTTGTGATAAATTTTAAATTATAATACATAATAGGGTTTTCCAAGTTTTTTATTTCATTTTTACCTCCCGCTACCCTTGGTAAGGGAGGTATAGGGATCGTGCTAAAAATCGCATATCGAGATTTTGGTAAATGACCACGTTTTAAGGTCCCTAGAATCCATTTTTAACATTTTCACGATGATGTCTATGTGTATGTATGCATGTGTGGATCCTGTATAGTGTATACGCTCTAACTCAAATACTATCATTCAGAAAGTTTTGAAACCATGTATTTCTACCTTATTCTAATATGGAAATATCTGATTAGATTTTGGTGGCAATCGGATAACCGGAAATGGCAGATAGTTTTTCTTCAAAAAATACCTTTAAATGTAATTTTTTCTCAATTTGTTACTATAAAAATTAAAGATTATTTCATTTTCTACAAGTTTGCTTTAATACTTTTTCTATATATTGTATGGATAAATTTATAAAGTAATATGAAAATTATATACATAGGTAAATGGCGGGAGGTACTGTGTTGGTCACATCAGATTTTTTAATATATTAATCTATATCTGTACATAAAAATATTAGACCCGTATTTTGTATTTAATGTAAATATTGGTTTCAATAAATGAGGTCTGAAAAAACGACAGCACAGGTGACGTCATTTACTACTACTACTACTACTAAAACAGAGTGAGACGGATATATGATAAACATGTGATAAACGTGCTGTGTACGTCGTTTCGTGTCAGGTCAAAACCAGCGCGAACATGGCGGAGGCGAAACACGCCCCTGGCTTGCGCCTTCGAATTGTCATTAACCAATGGGTCTATTACATTTTAATGGCTATGTGACGTCATTTTAGATTTGCCATCTAGTATTTTTTTCTAAATCATTGGGTGGGTGACACCGCAAAAAAGAGGATGAAATAAATTTATACTTGTTAAAAATTATGAACAAAACGATAAAAAAATATTTTTTTAAATATATATACCGGGTGCCCCAAGCAAACCTTGACATAGGCGTTTAACATGGGAAAACAGTTTTTTGTAAATAAAAAGTGTCCGGTAGAAAATTAAACCATGCTATTGAATATGACAAAAGTACATTACCTCCTGTACATTATTTAATACTAATTAATTTATTATCATTACATAAATCAAAGAAAATTATAAGTAAATCTTAATACATATTTGTTTCAATATTTTATTATGTAATATAAAAATATCAACTGTCATTGTGGCTGAATGGTTAGCATGTCTGTGTGTGGAATGAAAGAATATTTAAAGGTTGGGGTTCAAATCTCCATCAAGCTAAACTTTTCATTATTTTTTATTTATTTATGTATTAATTACAAATTATATTGAAGATATTATGATATATGGATGAATTACAATAAGTTTCTATCACGATAAAACAGTAATTTCAATGGAAGTAGTAACCGTCAAAAGCAAGACTTTAAACTATACCACATTCTTTTCCTTTATAAATACAATAAAAATACAAAACAAAGCACATATTCATCTTCATTTTTATTAAATCCATATTTTGATTATTGTAATCAATTTTTGTTATTGCTAAAACCAATTATTTTTATTTATAAAATATTGTTATCTGTTTGTATAGAATTAAATTCTGCATCCAAATTAGTAATAAGATTTTATTTTTGACATTTAATAATCGAGAAAATCAACATTAAAGTTTTTTGAAGATTTCTGATTTATAGCGATAGCCATGCAACTCAAACAAAATTTGTCCACCATTTTATAATCTGTAGCTTTTCTTCATGAGAAAACTGTTCCATACTTTCAAAGAAATTTGTTAGTGAACAAAAATCACAACCAAACACAAAAAAATAAAAAAAGATTAGATGACAGTTACTGGGCAATAAAGCTTTACTTTCTCTGCCGGCGGCAATAGAAGTTGCTTTGTAACTGTCAATTATTAAAATTTGTGTTTACGTAGCAACTTAGATGACAACGATGATGGAAATAACATTTAAAATATTGAAAAAATAATCATAACATGAATATTATTAACAATCGGCAAAAATTTAAGTGTTTAATACGGCAAAAATGCTGATTTGCTGGCTAGGAGGCTAAATCAAAGATTCGGCTTCGCCTCGTCCGTAAAACGCCGCCGCGACTGTGAACGTGCTACTTTTTTGCTTTGTTGAACAAATAACTATTTGAATTATGTTATATTTCTTGAATTTCATTATAGTTAAATGCTCCATTATATACAAAGTATAATTCAAATACAATGTATAATTTATAAGTACAATAAGTATAAAATGCCATTATAGATAACAGCAAAGAAATTTATAATGATGAAATTTTAATTATTTTTGGTATAGTAACAGTGTGTTATCGGTTATTGCTTGATTATAATCTGTAATAATCTCTAGAATAAATTTATTTTTTTATAAAAACTGGGATAGTAGTTTAACAGATAAAAATTATCTAAAATAATGTAAATTTATTTTTAAACAATATTATTGTGTTAAACATTTTTATTACTAAAATATATCTTTCATAACAATTTAAATGATATAATTAAAACAAAAAGGTGTAAAAAATGATAAAAAATATTTTCTGATTTCTTCTTCTTCTTCTCAGTGGCAATGCCCGCCATTTTGTGACTTATTATATTAAAACTATTAACAGTATTGTATTAGAATGCTAGACATAAATCATATCATCAATCTTATTCCTTTCCATTAGGGCTAGGGGCTAGGTTCACCCACTACCAAACTTTCGAATTGGAATTAAAAAATTTGGAGACTGGCTATCTCACACAAAGGAGGTTATAATTGGCTAGGAAACTAAATTATGGACACTAGGCTAAGAATTGGAAATAAAAATATGTAGGGAGGTGAAATTATTGAAATTGAAGGGGTACATGAATACAAGCACAATACACTAATTAAATTCATGTTTTATTTTTTCATAATTCATATTCTTTTTATACACACATTTATTTCTGAGTTTTTTATAATTAAAAATTGATGTTTAATATACTGGGTGACTCAAATAACGACTGTTCACATTGGGATTTCGGAATATAAAAGAGATACAAAGTTGGTTGTTTTATAAAGAGGCCATTTTAGTGACGTATTAAACTAAATGGCCCTCCAATGCAGCAACTTTTGTCTAATAGCGTTTTATATTAATATATTTAGTGCGAACTTTTTATTCCGAGTGCATAACTCGTTTTCCATTAGTATAATCGCATCGCACTAGCCGAGTTTTACGTATTATTTATACTTTTCGAGTGCGCACTTTCTTGCACCTACTACGATTGTCAGTGCAGTCTGTCAAATTAATATTGTAAAAAGTATCTTATCTGTGTAAGTACAATGATTTTTGTGTAGTACGACGAAATATAACTAGACAAAATATTCCTTATCCCTCCTCACTGATTGTTTTGATTTCGGCTGGCCAGAAAGAGACAACTAGAGATAGTGATATATTTAGTGTAGTTAGAGCATTTCTCACTAGATGCATCCAGTGTTAAAGTCAAAATTTAAGCGCCAATACGATGAAAAATAGGTTTATCGTTATAAAAATAAAAATAAATCAACGTAAAATATTTATTAATTATGTATTATAATTACAAAATACAAAATTATTGACTTTACCGAACAATAAATATGTACGAAAACAAACTAACCTAACAACCGACAAATCAGTTCTTACGAAGTTACACTAAATTTATTTTCTTTTTTCTTTCATATAGTATTCTAAATAGTCGAAAACCCTTTTCAGAACGAAACGAAAGTTATTGTAAACAATGTAACAAGAATAAGAAGTTTCTTTTTAATTCCGGTATCTTATTTACTAAGATAGATTGAATTAATTGACTTAAAATATGTTGGATTATAATTCGTTTGTTGGTTTTAATCATAATTTAGTAGTTTTATTTTTTATTTCCGAAGAATATATTATTAAGAACACTTGTGCCTCTAGTGAGCAATGCTCAAACTAGACTAAACATATCTCTCTCTCTCATCCTAAGTACAAAACTAAATATATAAATGGAAAATTCTATAACTTTACCGCTTTCGTATATTTTTTATAATTTGCGAGATCTCAATGTAAACATAAATTATCTGAGACATTCCGTATATTATTACAAAAATAAAATCTATATTTTGTATAACATTTAAATAATATTAATAATTTATTCTTATAAATTGTCTAATAAGAATCTCTTAAGTGTATCTATATATTTTTCGTTTATTTAAGTATCATATAAATTTAGCAGCAAAGTGTTTATTTTTATATCTTCGTACATACAATGTGTTAAAAAAAAAACTAACTCTGAGTAGGCTATGAGTACAGAAACGTATGTCTGATCATTATTGAATAGGGCGCGAGCAGACACGTGATTCGAGCGACATTGAAGTATTTGGAATCAGCTGATTTGTGCGCGCTAGTCAGAATTGACAAGAACAATGTCACTTTGACAAAACAATGTTTTGACTTATTTTGATTTTGAACTGCTAAAAACTTAAAATTTTACAATTATCAGAGGGAACACACACATCGTCCTAATGTTCATACATCGCCCAGTTTGTTTCATTTAGTTTCCTAACGTTCAAATCTTGACCATGAAGTTGGCGCAGATGAACTTGGCGCGCTCACAATTTAAAAAGTACATTCCGGAGTACAAAATGTACATGAAAATTATTTATTGAATTGGAGTAGATAGTTATTGTTAGTATTTAAAAAAAATGTACTACGGAGTGCACTTTTTAAATTGTGAATGCGCGGAGTTCTTATGCGCTAACTTCATGGTCAAGATTTGAACGTTGTGGGACTGAACGAAACAAGAAATGAACAGGGCGATGTATAAACATTATGACGCTTCATACCTAACCATTTTCAGACAGTAAAACATGAAATTAAAAATAATTTTTGTAACAGTTCAAAATTAAAATGTCAAAACAGTGTTGTTGTCAAAGTGACAAGCGCACACAAATCAATTGATTCCAAGCACTTCAAGGTCGTTCGAGTCACGTATCTGTTCGCAGCCTATAGACACGCAAGTAGCGACACTACTTAAAATTAATGGTTGCTATGGTTACGGCAGTACAAACAACCCTGAATGACAGATGGTGAGGATAACGGCGGGAGATCTTGAAATTCTTTGTAACATGCAGCAAAACAATATTGTCATTCGCCATTTTCTAATTTATTTTCATTTCTAAATTAAGATTTAAGAAAAAAAGCGTTGATTCTATTGACAATATTTTTGACAATATCTCGTGTAAATACTTTCAAATTAAGTCATGTTTTTTTGTTCATAGCCTGCTCCGAGTTATTTCTTCTGCCGTTATTTATTTTTCTTCTTTTCGTTTATCCATTCATACTTTTTTGTTTCTTTCAATTAGAAATTAACTTTCCATCTTCTTGTTTTGTCGACATATTTTCTTTTATTTTACACATATTTACTCTATACAGTTTCTTCACCATATTCTTTCTGTTTTTCCAACTGTACACACTCGATTTTGTCTTCATCTTGTACTTCCTAACCTTGTGACCCTTATTTGCTAACGTTTGCGAGTGGCCATGTAGGTGTTTGGATGGGGGCCTAGTGATCCCCGAAAATAACCCCGTGTTCTGCCACCCGAGCAAGACCATCAACCACACGTACGTGATGGAGTGCTGCAAGGATGGCGACCTCTGCAACGAGCACCTCAGCCCAAAGCTGCACCCCCGCCCGCCAGGTACGCTACGACTGCATGGGATCAAGACATACACTATGACTCTCTTTGTGGGCGAGATTGAATCGGGGCCAGAAACGAGGAAGATTTATGGAAAAACATACGCGAAAATGACTATATTTTTATAAAATGATTTGGCAGTGGGGTTACTATTTTTTTTATGAAACCATCTAAATTGAAAGAGATCCTTAGTTTTAGAAAGTCTTCGTATTAGAAAAATATAATAAAACATATGTAGTAAAAAGTTTTCATTCATAGAAAATTAAAATTCTGTATAAATCTAGAAACGTCCTTGAAAATTACAGCTACTAGATATCAGCTGACTTGCTCACCATATTGGAGCCAAAATGAAGTTTATCTAGTAAATATTTTCCATAATTAAATATAACTTTCATATTTGTCGTATTTTTATTTAAAATAATAAAAGAAGAAAAAATACGGTTCGTTAAGATTTTTGAGATTAGAGAAAAATATACAGCCTGAGACTGGAAAGACGGGTACCTTTTAACTTTTTTATTATAAAAAATAGAAAAAAATGGTTTTATTTTTTAAATATACAGGGTGTTGTATTTTAATGGACCCAGCAAATATCTCGCTTATTTATTAAGTTAGTAATTTCTTTCATATAACATGATTTATACAGCAACATGTAAGCTACTTGATGACGGATGTACATTCATGATACCACTTCCGGTTTATTAGTAATTAATATCAACTTTGAAATTTCAAATGAAACATATTGTATTTTTACCAAATTTGAAAAGTACATCAAATTTGCTTTACAATCATATAAAATAATATATATGTTACATTATTAAAAAGTAAATGGCGGGCATTTTTTATACACCTAGTCGAAAAGAGAATAGTGAGCCATGACTATGGCTTGAAATAAAACAATTAAATAAAACAAAGACAGAAACGATACCAGGATGTGGGTGGTCAACCTACTTCACTGTCTACCTAAATCCGAGTTTTGTGCCTTAGGTTATGTCATAATGTTCATCCATCGCCCTTTTCATTTCTTGTTTCGTTCAAATCTTGACCACGAAGTTAGCGCAGATGAACTTCGCGCGCTCACAATTTAAAAAGTACACTCCACAGTACAAATAAAAAAATACTGACAACTATACCTACCTGTACCTACTTCAATTGATTAAGTAATTTTCATGTACATTTTGTACTCCGGAGTGTACTTTGTAAATTGTAAGCGCGCCAAGTTCATCTGCGCCAACTTCATGGTCAATATTTGAACGTTAGGAAACTGAACGAAACAAGAAATGAACGGGGCGAAGTATGATCATTAGGACGATATGTGTGTTCCCAATTTCTTGTACTTTTTATATATAGGCTGTTCCATTTGAAAATATAAAGCTATATACCATTGCGTAAAAATGGAACACCTGTAGTAAAACCTATACTGCAGATTTATAGACATTTTAATATAAAATAAATTTCGTTTGATTTTTTTTTCAATAATATTTAACATAATCAAATACAGACCGATAAATTACCTCGTATTTGTTTATACACATTATTAATAGTGTATGTTTTTCCATATTTTTTCCATTTTGGTTACGATTCATCCTGTCCACGCTATCAGCAACTTCTTCTGGAGGACGTCGCAGTTTCCAGAGCTTTCCAGGCACTGTAGAGTTGAACCCTTCCAGCATGCAGCATATTAACCCTTAATCCGTACTCTAGTCTAACGCCAGGTTCTTCACTTTGTGTACATATAGAAAAAATTATTTTATTCTTGTTTACTTGCTTTGTCTTATTTGCAGGTGTTATTTCATTTCTTTCTCAGGTTGTCCGAAGGGATGAGAGCGTTTTTATTAGTTATTAATTTCTTTATTTTACTTTACCAGATGCTATGACAAAGAGGACCAGTTTGGCAAACCTGTCTTTTGCAACACTGAGGTTCGGAAAATTGACCACCCCGAGATAAATCGAGAGGCGTTTCAATGTTGCAATGATAAACCTTTTTGTAATATTCACTTGACGTGGAATTTTTCTCCAGGTTAGACATTCGTTTATTTATGGGGAGTTCATCTGTTTTGTCCATCAGGGATGACGAATTGTTATGTTGTATGTCGAGAGGGAAACAAACAAAGAAAAGAACAAGAAAAAAAAAGTGAAGTCACACCTACAACGACTTTTATTTTAAAAACTAATAAAATTGGATCCCGGAAAATTCATCGCCGCGAGAATTGATCGCCAGAAGATTGATCGCGGGGAAAATTGATCGTCGGGAAATTGATCGCCGGTAATTTTATCGCGTGGAAAATTAATCGCAAGGAAAATTGATCGCCGGTAAATATGTCGCTGGGAAAAATGATCGCTAAGAAAATTAATGATTTAGTTGGTTAACGAAAGATGACTATTCAAGGTCATTTATAAGCCATCTGATATAATATCACTTGCAGATAATTTCACTGCATTTTGTATGCATAGGCGTGCAACATGAAATATTTATGGATACATTTCAACTGAAAAAATAAGTAATTTATTTGAAAATTATGATTCTTTTTAAATAATGCCTTTCTCAAAGATTTATGTTTTTCATTTATGTTTTTGCAGGACTGTGTTGTAGATAATTATATATCTGTAACTCTACAACATACGTCATTATTATTTGTAGCGTGTTAGAAAGTATGGTGAAAAAGAAATATAACTTGTAGTACTTATTAGTTGTTACTTATTTTTAAAAATAGAAGAAAAAATATACTAGTATTAAAGAAACGTATATATTAATTAATTTACAATTATTTCTAAGTCAATCCTTATTCCTTTTACGAAATATAAAATTATTTGACGCGACATGGTCATTCTCAGTAGTGCCAACGTATGGTATGAAAATAAACTACAATTATTTCAAATAATTTTATATTCCGTAAAAGGAATAACGATTGACTTAGAAATAATTGTAAATATCATTAATATATACGTTAATAAAATACTAGTATTTCTTTTTCTTCTTCCTGCATAAATGTTACAATTGATTTTATTATTTTACAATTTCCCTCCGATAACAATATGCTTTGTCGGAAATGCCATTCTCTCTTGAATTAGATCTCCGAACAATTTCTCTTGATCATGCGTATAATAAAAGCATCTGAAAAGGTAGTGGTCTATATCGGCTTCATCATTTCCATTACAACTGCATTATTTGTAATTTATAACTCAATTCATTTGTTATAAACCATATTCTTTGATGACGATTAATTTACCACACGATCGATACTTTGGCAATCAATTTTCTGGTGATCAATTTTCCGGCGATCAACTTTCCTCACGATAAATTTACCGACGATCAATTTTCCTTAAGATCAATTTTCCACGCGATCAATTTACCGGCGACGAATTTGCCTTGCGATCAATTTGCCGCGATAAAATTCAACTAAAATATTTTTTGAAATTAATTACGTTTTCGGTATAACTAGAAGTAGTCCTTAACTTTCATATTTTAACCCCTATTTTTTATTTAGAATTTTAGTTAAATAATAAAAATGGAGTGTTCCTTTTCCATTTAATTTTGTATGAAAGTTGTCTATTTCTGCATAAAAGGGGTAGCATGTTTTATGCATTTTACATAAAAATGGACATCTTTTATATTTCTATTTATTTGTTAAATATTTTATTCATATTGTTGGACAATTATTTCTCTATTTATTTTCTACTTGTTTGTTTCGTTTCCCATTTCATTTAATTTCAGTTTATGTTGTCCGTGGGTGGTTCGAATGCAAGAATATTGAATAAATTGTTGAAATATTTTATTAATTTCAGGAGAAGTCCGTATGTTCTAATGCCTAGATGTCATATGTGATCAACAGTGTGTACAGATCTGCTTGCATGATTAATTTCTTTGTTTCTGTGTTGCATGGCTTTGCTTTTTATTCATTTATTTATTTATTTCACCGGTGGAAGTCAGTAAGTATTTTTAGTTTATATTTTTTTGTGGATTAATATTATTAACTCACATTAATGTGTGGTTAATAAATACTAATTTACATATCGATAGATGAGCTTGAAAGTTGTTTTAATGAAGCTTTTTTTCACAGAGAAAATGGTAGTGAAAATTTAAAAAGATGTTCATTTTAATATAATTGTTATATTTTTACAAAATTTATATGAATTACCATTGTAAAATTGTATCACTCTCATTTTACTTTATAATAATTTCTATTGATATTATATGGATATTAATGGAATTACAGAAATTCAATTTCTACACAGTATGACTATAAAGTTGTAGGATTTTCTTTATAAATAAGACAAAATCACAATTTAATCTTTAATTCGCCAACATTAGCGTGTGGCATTCGTACATTGTTAAGGCGCATCTACACATTAGCGCACCCGTTTCCATAGAGTTAAGAATATATACAGGATGTTAATAAAAAAACTTTACACACTTTAGCAGGTGATAGTAGAGATGAAAACAAGAAAAAAAATCTAATACACTTAGGTCCAATACTCATTGGTTTTTAGAAAATTTATGTATGGAATTTGTACATAATACACAGGATTGACGGAAGGTATTGTGCTGGCCACATCAGATTTAACAACTAAGGACTCTAGGTGTTTACGATCAATTGTAAACAAAGTTGCAGCCGTCGTCGAAGAGACTCACGCACTTGATCGTAAACACCTAGAGTCCTTAGTTGTTAAATCTGATGTGGCCAGCACAATACCTTCCGTCAATCCTGTGTATTATGTACAAATTCCATACATAAATTTTCTAAAAACCAATGAGTATTGGACCTAAGTGTATTAGATTTTTTTTCTTGTTTTCATCTCTACTATCACCTGCTAAAGTGTGTAAAGTTTTTTTATTAACACCCTGTATATATACAGTAAAATTATTTAAAGATGTCCGATCAAGGTTATTTGTACCATGAACGAATTAACAAATTGGCATGCATTTATCTCTCTCCTTTGCAGTCTATAAGCGTGTGCGATAAGGATGGATATAACACGCTTGTCTTTCAAAAATTCATATTGTTTCGACTAAGTTAGGACATTCCACTTTAAAACGATGCTTGTTGTTGATAATACTTTCGCTGTAACGTAAGCTTATATATTATTTCAGATACATTACCTTGATTCATAGCCGTACGAATAACGTTATTTACGGTCAGTATCACTGACACTGACATTGTGTCAGTATCTTATTTTTCACATATTTGGTTTTACATTTGCTAATAAACTTACCAGTTGCCTTATTTTTGAATTTTGTATGTTTTTATTGTAACATATATTTTTATAATAATAAAATAACAGTAGTATCTTATGTACCCTCATAAAACTAAGCAAACGACACTACTGAATTTGTATTGTATGAATTGTATGAATTCAGATTTTTGCTCCGCTCATTCCGAATTCATACAATTCGTAGATAACCTTGATCGGACATCTTTCAAATTTTTTACTGTATATACATAGAGGAGCGAGAAGTACGATTGTAGGCAATGACCTTGATGCCTAGTGACGGAAGGGGAATGAAGCGTCAACCATTATGTTTAGCTCCATTTTAGCGCGTTATTCAAATGTTTCCATTTTACACCTATTTGTAAAATAAAGTTACATTGGAGTAATAAAACCATAAGAATAGCGTAATTTATTTGAATAAATTCAATGTGAGAAGCAAATAATATGTCTAAAAGGATGAACTTCCTGCTGCGCCCGGGTAATTCCAAGCGCAGAGACAATAGTCTTATTTAGCGGACACTACGTACCCCGGGCTCCGACGATAAACTGCGCGACAAATATAGACTTGTCAGCGCCATACCGGTCCCGGACGCCAGAGTTGAATTTGGGGTCGGTATAGTACGTGAGCTTACGATTATATGCACTTGAGAGAGGACTAGCCCCCTCCCAAGCACCTCTCTGGAGAATACCAAATCCGGGACTTTCTGTTTACCGTCGGAACACGTGATACGCGGTTCGACTTCCGCCTGGAAGCCCTTCTTAACACCTGTCTATTTTTCTAACGATAAACCTATTTTTCATCGTAATGGCGTTCAAATTTTGAGCCAAAATGACGGCAAATCGCGTTACTTAAGTAATTTAGGAACTTTAGCGCTACAGAAAATCAGTCCTAAATCATTATAGTCATACTGTGTATTGAAGTTTTGATTCTGTACTAAATGAGCTGAAATAATAAATCAAAATTTGCAATAACATTTTTAATGCGGCAAATAAATCCACCAGAATAATTAGAATCTCATTTTTAAACGTAATATAACTGATATTCACCTATACTTCGCTCGCTGAAACGAGAGAATATGGAACTAATTTTTGAACAGAGACAAGTCATTCTATTGGTCAAAAGAGGTTAGTTTTGGAGCCGAACCAATAGAATGACTTGTTTCTGTTCAAGAATTAGTTCCACGTGATCTCGCTTCAGCGATTGGAGTATAGAATATTATTTCCCATTTTGAAATAGCATAAAATATACGAATAAAAACATTGGCACACCCAGAAATGGGTAATGAGCCATAATATATTTATTTATATAAATAATATTTTTTATAATATTTTCGTACCAACCACAAATATTATTTGTAAATCTATTAGCAAGCCATTATTTTCTTCCTCTTTCTAATTTGTTATCTGGTGTAGATCCCCCAGGTCCCCGACCGATGTTGGGCAAATGGGAGCTAGTCCTGGTGATTGTAATCCCCACACTGATCGTCTGCGTGCTGGTCATGGCAGGGTACAACTTCTGGCAGCAGAGGCGTGCCACTCACACACATCTAAGTCCTGGGGATGACTCTACGGAGGCACCAGATCATCCCATACTTTCAGGGGTCAGCATTAAGATCATGCTGGAGATGACCACCAGTGGAAGTGGCAGTGGTAAGAGAGAAATAGTTTATTTGGAAATTGGTGGGGTCCTTTACTCTATAGTTCTAGATTCTAAGAGTCTTAATTATTATTTGTTATAGAAAATTTATTTATTAATTGAAGCTCTACTAAAAATACGATCATCCAAAACAGTATTTTTATTTCGGAGATGAAAGAACTTGAAATTAATTATTGCTTTCTTTTGTTGAAGGTCTACCATTGTTGGTGCAGCGAAGTATCGCCCGCCAAATTCAGCTGGTGGAAACCATCGGCAAAGGGCGATTCGGAGAAGTGTGGCGAGGTCGCTGGCGCGGCGAAAACGTCGCCGTAAAGATCTTCAGCAGTCGCGAAGAACGCTCCTGGTTCCGTGAAGCTGAAATCTACCAAACGGTCATGTTAAGACATGACAATATACTCGGGTTCATAGCTGCGGACAACAAAGGTAGACGATGTTTAATTTGAACTCGAAATGGCTTCAAATTTAAGCCATTCAAAACTATACTGTATTTTAGATGAGAATAGACTTGGTGGTGCGCGGAGCCAGCTTGTTTTACACACATAAAACTTATGAATTAGTTTTATTTCGTGCATGGCAGACTTGACAGCTCGAAACGTCGAAATTTGATTCTCGATTTTTTTGTTTGTTACGTTGGTACACATGTTCCCAACATATGTTGACATGATCAGCCATTTTGCATTTGTAGTTTATTTTTGACAGATATAAAGGTTAGACGTATTTTGGTGTGCTTGGCGATTTTTTGCAATCGAAATAAATGGATCAAAGAATCTGTATTAAATTATATGTGAAAAATAAAATTAAGTGCTGCAACGCACTTAAAATATTGATTGTGGCATTTGGCGAGTCTACTTTGAGCAAAAAAACTGTTTATAAGTGGTACAAGCTCTTCACAGAAGGCCAATCGTATCTATCTTACTCCTAAGTCTATTCGTGGTCTATTCTTATCTGAGATACAGTGTAGTCTTTATTTTTTGGTTCCTAAAATTTAAGCGAGACATCTATGAGAAATACAATAAAATATTAAAGTCTGTAGAATGTTTGACTATTATATTGGTTTCATTAAGTCTCGTTGCACTTATTAAACTAGCTCATGTGGTGTGCGGCCGCTAGCTTTTAAATACTGGAGACGGGCGGAGTAGAACCGCAGGAATGGTGATAAAAGATAATGGGCGCCACGTAATTTTTAAACGGGCGTGTACAGGGCGCTGGTAAAGGGCGATGTTCAAGGCCGAAGGGACGAGACGAGAGATATGACTTCTAAGATCCAAAAAGGATGTTCGTGACACATCACGTACACATCCATTAAAACTCATAACAATTGCCAGTCAATAGGTATTCTCGATGTCGCACAAATCACGCCAACAATCGACACATCGAGTGGAAATTAAACAATAGTAACAAATATTGATATTTTTTAGATAATGGCACCTGGACGCAGTTATGGCTCATCACCGACTACCACGAGAACGGCTCCCTCTTCGACTACCTCAGCCGCAACACCCTAGAAACGGGAGCCATGATCCGGATGGCGGTTAGCATCGCTACAGGGTTGGCGCATCTGCACATGGATATCATGGGCACGCAGGGCAAACCAGCCATCGCGCATCGAGACCTCAAAAGCAAGAACATCCTGGTTAAAGCCAATGGCACGTGCGCTATCGGAGACCTGGGGCTTGCTGTCAGACATGATGTAGCCAGCGACACGGTGGACATACCGCTCAACCACCGCGTCGGCACCAAGAGGTAGGATGAGAAACATTCTCATTTTGGTGTATAGTTCTGGAATTTGACATAATTTATGTTAAAATTAATTTTCAGAATTTAACTTGATTATTTAAAAATTTCTAGAATTTCACTTTGTTTATCGGATAATACATCTCCGAAATTTGATATAGTTTATTTATAATGAACATCCGGAATTTGAAAAATATTTTTTGGAATTTGACTTTGTTTATTTAACATTTCATTTCTGGAATTTAACTGTTTATCTTAACTTCAATTCAGAATTGTGTATCTAAAAATTCAATTGAGAATATGACTTAGTTTATTTAACAATTCATTTCTGGGATTTAACTTAATTTATCTAAAAATCCAATTTAAAATTTCACATAGTTTATTAAAGAATTAACATCCGAGATTTTGACTTAGTTTATCTAAATTCCAAAAATATCGCGTCCGAATTTTGACCTAGTTTGAATTGATCATCCGGAATTTAATTTAATTTCACATTCGGAATTATACGTGAAGTTTATTTAAAAATGAACAACCGGGTTTAAACACTATTTCTTTAAAATTTCAATCCTGGTTATCAACAATTCATTTCAGAATTTGACTCGGTTTATTAAAGATTTTCACTAAATTTATTTAAAAATTAACTTCTGGAATTTGACTTTGTTTATCTAACAATTATTCATTATTGGACAATTCATCTCCAGAATGACATGGTTTATTTGAAATGAACATCCGGAATTTGATTAAGTTTTTGTCGCGTCCGGATTTTAACCTAGTTTATTTAAATTTAACATCCGGAGCTTGATTTAGTTTAATATACGATTATATATAATTTAACTAAGTTTATTTCAAAATGACATTCGGAATTTAACCAAGTTGAAAAATGAACTTCCGAAATTCAACATTGTTTCTTTAAAATTTCAATACTGGAATTTGGATTTATTTATCAATAATTCATTTTAGAATTTGACTCAGTTTATTAAAGATTTTGACGAAATTTATTTAAAAAATAACTCCTGGAATTTAACTTTGTTTGTATAACAATTCATTACTGGAATTTGATTTAGTTTATCTAAAAATTCATTTCAGAATGGGGTCATTTCACATTTTCTAATTTTTTTTTTTTTCTTGAAAGAATAGGTCAAATTAAATATGTAGTTGTATGTTTTACACTTTACAAGTCTTTAGAATCAGAGATATGATTTTTAAAAGTTGTCTTTAATTTCAAATATTTGGACGCTGACGTCACGGCTATACGTCACGGCTTGTCGGATGCGGTAGCAGCTATCTACCGGTTGTGTTTGGAACTATGATTGTTTGAGTTATCCCTTGTCAGTTTAATTTTGTGACAACAACATATTGTCAACGAAAAACATATTTCATACAACTTTTGGTATTTATTTTAATAAATGTTTTATTTACATACCTTTACTCTTAACTCTGCTGTCACCTGTCACAATTTTAGGTTAGGTTTTTTACAGCAGCAAACGGATATCACGTGGACCGTTGTGTGTGTGTGAGAGGAATGTCTTTGTGTGAGTAACAAGCCGTGACGTCACGAATTATACATCCGCGAAAGTTTATTAGCAAATTTATGAATGAAAAGTCGCATATTTCATGTTATTTTATATTACTATATTTATTAAATGAGACGGATTTCACGATTTTATAAAAAAAACAACGATATTTTTTTTTTTGAAATGACCCCATTGTCATAGTCTATTAAAGAATTAACATCTGAAATTTTGACTTGGTTTATGTAAAAATTCAATTCAGAATTTGACTATTAAAGAATTAACATTCAAGATTTTGACTTCGTTTTTCGTTTTTTTTATTTAAAAATTAATATCCAGAATTTGACTAAATCTATCTAAAATAATATTTTTGAAATTTTACTTTATTTACAAATTCATTCCTGGATTTTAATTTCGGCCAATTCTTTTGCTTTTATGGTTTTCTATATTGTTATCCTAATGTTGCAGATTAAAAAGTGAAATAACGTGAAGTATACTTATTATTTTCCGTTAGGTACATGGCTCCAGAAGTGCTAGACGAAAGCCTAAACATGAACCACTTCGACTCCTTCAAGCGAGCCGATGTCTACGCCCTGGGTCTAATCCTCTGGGAAATATCCCGGCGGTGCAACGTGGGCGGCATCTACGACGAGTACCAACTACCCTATTACGACGTGGTGCCATCCGACCCGTCGATAGAAGAGATGCGGAAGGTGGTGTGCTACGACAAACAAAGACCCAGCATTCCTAATCGCTGGCAGTCGTGTGAGGCGTTGTACGCCATGTCCAAGGTCATGAAGGAGTGCTGGTACCACAACCCTGCGGCGCGGTTGACGGCCTTGAGGATTAAGAAGACGCTAAGTGGCTATATTTGAACCAGCCTAAGGTCGCAACTTTATCTTACGTAAGTGGACACATTTTATACATTAATATAGCGTATAGCTCGTGCCAATAGAGAAGGGAAATGTGTAGAGACCAAAACTCGTCCGGTCGAGTCTAACTCATAAAAGTAGGGGTGTTAAGATGTTAAGAACTACATTTGGTGCGCATATTTTTCCCTTCCCTTAACTGTGCGGCCTCTACCATCTTAGATCCTTTGCAATTTAAATGCTGCACTTCACTTAGATGTATTTACAAAGTCTAAGATCCCAGTTTCTTGAAGTAATATGGACACATTGGAATTAAAGGATTTTATACTTCTAATCAGAATAATGTTTAATAATTTTGCGACAATGAACCGATTTCACATTTTTTTAAAAGTATTTTAAATAAATGTTTATACATTATTTTTCATTTTCATAGTAATAATAATAATTTGTTGTTATTTTCAGAAATAAATAAAAAGATTAAGTCTTTATGAAATGAGTCTGAACTTGCAGTTCTGAAACGTGACGTCACAACATGCAACTTTTTAAAAATATGTTTTAAAGCAATATTATACAACAAAAAATGCTTGTTCTATTTAAATAAAAAACTAAAAAAATACTTTTTTTGCATGACCTCATTTGAAACCATTTAAAGAACAATATTTTTAAACATTTAATATTTAGAAGGCATATAAAATTCTTGCAAAAGCCCTATTGTCTGTAATATTTGATAAAAACTATATTAGTAATGTTATCAATGTTAAGAAAATGTTTGTTTTTGTTTCCAGCTGTCATGGCACTCAGCGAGGTATTTACATATGGATGTGTGTGCAAGAACTGTGAGTCTGTGGAGTGAATGCTTACAAATATTTTGTACATTAGTAAAATAGATTATTTTTATGCAGTCCCGAACCATTCAGCGAGTATATACAGTTATCTACTACTTTTAAAAAGTTAGAATAATATTTTAAATACGTACATCAGTCTTTTTATTGAAACTTTTGATTTTTGAGCTTTTACCTCAATTTATACTTCTGTATCGTGAAATCTTCGCATTATAAGTATAGTTATGACTGCGCGGACCTTCACAACACGAGAATTATTAATAATATACAAAGAAAAATTCAAATTTACTCAAGAATTTGTCAATAACAAAATATATAACAATGTTGAACAAATAAATAGTTTTTATGCATGCCTCGTCACGAAAATTATTGACCAAATGTCATAAAGTTTTTATTTAATTTAGAATTTGCAAATCATGTAATAGTCAATTTTGAAATAACTACCGGATGTCATTAAGGGCGTTGCTATGTACTACCGGCCTAGACCGTAAAGGCGTACCTACCGGACTCGTTGCTAAGAAAGTAGATAGTTGTTTACAGTTGATTATACTGAAAAGTAAATAAAATATGAAAATCGTTTACTTTACACACTGCTCGCAGTGTGTAAAGTATCAAGTTTACATATCGGCGTATAAAAAAATTTTATTTTTCAAAATACTTATCACAGTGATTCATAGAGTCTAAGGAAAGATGAACACTGTACTATATTTTAGTAAATAATTTACAATAAACAATTGTAAATCTTAAAGTCAGTTTTATTTTTGAAAGCGTCAATTATAATTCAGAATAGTCAATTTAATTTTAGAGAGCGTCGGTAGTTAGAAAAAAATGATGTCTTCGGAAATAAGTTTTCTTTGACTTTCGTTGACTATGTAGTCTGAAAATACAATTGACGCTTTCTAAAATAAAATTGACTATTCTTAATTATATTTGACGTGTTCTGAAATTTAATTGACTATTCTGAATGACAAGGGACGCTTTTTGAAATAAATTTGATCACATCATATAACTTTTGTAACTTATGCGCATGCCTAGAAAGGATGGTGAGACCTGACTTTTTATACTTATATTGAGGCATTACACTACACACTTCTGGTTAGTTCATGTGGGTTTGTTTACGTTTTCGCGGAGTGAAGTTAGGATTTTTTAGTTCGTATTGGAATTGTTTCTGTTTTCAAAACTATTATACGATACTTAATTTTTAATATTGAATACAATAATACACAAAATGAAATAAATAGAACTAGTCGTTTGCACAAGAAGAACAACAAAACTATAATAAACACAACACAGAACTGTCACTGCTTTTAAACGTCAAAATATGTGGATACCATTTTTAAAATTTATTGTGAACATCTGTGACGTCAGTATTCTAGAAAATTTCATTTTTTGAGAAATCTAGGCATCTTTGAGTGAAATACAATATAGAATATCACTTTTGATGACATTCTTAATAAAATAAAAAAATACGCTAAATTTCTACTTATTCTTATTGTTACATATTTGTTTGAGAATAATTTCTCGATAAATTTGTATGTTTCTCGCTGTTTGAGTTGTGGTGAATTATTTTCTACGTAAAAATCTAGTCCTGTTGTGAATGTCCGTGTGTGTTGCATAAATATATAATTTATACTGCTCAAATTTCAATATCGAGTTCAAAAATTGCAAATCCGTACAAACTACAGTCTGAAATAGTATACAATAATATATATGATACCACTGCCTCTCCATTCCAATAGTTTACATAGATCCCTAGATACAATGTACATTTGAGAACTCATTGTTATATTCGTGGTTCAGAGCGCTGGACGCCGACATTATCCGTTGTCTTTCCATCATATTTTCTTGTTCTACTTCGATATTCTGGTTGCAAGCGATGAAAACAATTATCATTTCTTTTATATGTTACATTTATTTGACATTCTTTAATGTTTCATTGGATTTAATTGTTACAGTGAGAATATAGAGTGACTAGAAATTGTACCGGATGTTTAAAATGGTGAATATATTTATTGTTGTATGAAATGGCGATGGCAACAATTATTGAAACACCGTGTATACGATGAGCGTTCATATTTAACCAGAAATTAATTTATAAAATAATATATTAATGTTGAACTAATATAATAGTTATTTGTTTAAACAAGGCAAAAAGTTGCATTTTTGCCGTGTTCATTATATAATTTTTCACCGATCGTTTAGAATAAATATTTGTATGATTATTTTCAATATTTTAAATGTTAAAAATTAACTTTTTATAGACACCAATAGAGAAAGTATAACTTTGTTGCCTAAACAATTTATATAAATAAGAATTTTATATTCTTTTATTTCCTTGAATGATTTTATTAAGCGGTTGATCTAATCGCTTTAAAAACGGTAAATAGAAACCGGTTTCCCAAAAAAAAAAAAACCGTTTTACTTTTATTATTAAATTATGTTTGTAATGTGCGGGTTTAATTTTTTTTTAAAAAGTATTTTAATGGAAGTTTATGCAATATAATAATAATTTATTGTTATCTTCGTAAATAATTAAATAAAAAGATGGGCGCCAGAAAGTCATGAAAAACAATCTCTCACTCCTCTGACGTCAGAGTACATACAGTACGTCATTAATAGCCAATAGCAGAACAGTTTGTAACAGCCCTATTGGTAATGGAGGTTTGCACACTATCATCAGAATAATGAAAAATAAGATTCTCAATCTTAGGGCCGCAAAAGATTTTTTTTAAATCGCCATTCATTCTTAAATTAAAACATTTTCGAAATATATCTAATTCTTAGAAAATTGTTCATTTTGGTTTCTCTCCCAATTTTTAATATTTTCAGATTTAGTATATTTTAGAAAAATAATAAATTTATCTAATTATTTTCAAAATAACTAAATTCTTCTTCATATTATTAATATAACAGGGCATTTATGTGAATGATGTTTTCCTATTTTTTGATTTTTTTCTATATCTTATGTTCATCTTAATTTAAAAAAAAAATGTTCCACTGGCCAAAGTGGTCTATGGGATATAAGTATTAATTTTTTTTGATGACATGGGAACGAAAATAATTAGGACCTAAGTTATAGACTTAATAACTTTTATTTTTGATTTGCACACTGGCCCATTCATTCTTGCCACTGAAATTAACGGAATTGGAGACGTAAAATCACACAACTTTTAAATAAATTTAATTTCACTTGTAATAAAATAATTTGTAATTAATCATTATCTTAGTTTAATTACAACTTAATTAAGGCTAAAATAGATATAGGGCTGCGGTGACTAAAAGGTTGAGAAACGCTGTTATAGGACAATTTTATAAAGACACTAACCAAATGGTTAAATATTTTTCAATTTTTTTTCTACGTATTAAACCTTACCAATTCAATATTGTAGAGAATAGGGAATAGTTTTGAATTCTCTGATTGGGTGAAATTGGAGCCAAGTTTACGCAATGTAATTTCAGTTCAATTTCATGACGTGATATGTCGTGTCATTTGTACATGCAATGTCAAATATCATCTCTATCTGATTAGGAAAACAGGTAGATAATACTTTATATTTCACACTTACTGACTAGAATATACAAAGTTTCCATCATTTTATATTTTAATAAAATGTCAAATGACAGCAGTTGAATACTGCCATTTGTTAATTTCATCGGTTTAAAACTAACGCCGATGTGTGCGCCATCTACTGAATTGGTTAAGTGGAACATGTATATCAAATCATTTCAATATCTATGCTGTAAACGAATACAAGGTGAGCACTTTTACTCCATTTTTTACAATTACAGAACTGAAATTTGGACTCTAAGCAAATATTTGACATATAACGCTACGACTGTACATCTATTGAGCGTTGGTTGACATGACAGCATATGACGTACTGTCTTGGCGGTAAAAATGGCTGTTCAGAAAACTTGGTATAATAAAAATGTTTTATTTATTGTAATATATAGCGGAAACCCTCATTATTTTCTATGAATGGGCCCATAAACCATAATCGAAATAACATCTTAAAATACTTACTGATTAATAAGTAGTAAAGCTAAATATTTTGTAAACATATTCATAAGTAATATAACAAATGATATGATTATCATCGATGATATTCTCGAGTGAAATGTGCTGTTTGGGTTTCACGAGCAATATCTTCGATTATTAATCATATTACGAGCATATATTTAATGAGAGAATATAATAAATTTTTGTAACACACTGTGTGTGCTGCTAACCTAACTTTTAATATACATATTCATATTGTATTAAAACATGGTACTTACGAGTTTTATTTAATATTTTGAAGTTTGAATTATTATTACTTATTTTTATAGTCAAAATCAACTGCCAATTTCGTAAATAAAGAAACAAATCCCTTAGTAACGACTATAAATACTATGATAATTTCTTTGTTTTTTATCATCGCTGTGATAGTCATGTAACTAGGGAGATTCTGAATGTTGATTGGCGGAAAACATGTCACGTGACTAACTACTTATATTCTTTTCATTACATTATAACGAATTAAACATTTTATGACGTGACGGGTGTGGATTTGATTCTATTGGTCAGAAATATGAAAGCTGGTAATCCCGCCTATAATTTCGCAGCACCCTACCCACCCTACAGTTCTGGTTTAATCACTAGCATCACTGTTATATCAAACTTTTGCATCGCATTTACTAGAATATCAATTAAATACCATAAAATTGAAAATATAATTTTATTTGCGTTTGTATTAAGTTTAATTAATTTTAATTAAAGATATGTAAAATATAATTTTTATAAAAAAAACGCACTCATTGCAAAACTTTTAAAACTCATATCTTGCTTAATATACGTAATAAAAAAAAGGTTTATGAGCCCATTAAGAAGAAGAAGAATATTTTAAATTGATATTACAAAAGTGTCCCCTGTCGTGCTTTCTCCATTACAGCTTTAAGAGCCCGTGAGGTGACGTCCTCAATTATACCGATATATCATTAGCGATATCTGCGAATATCATCATATTGAGACACTCAGAAATGGCCAATAAGCCTTGATGATACATTAATATAGTTTATAAATGAATTTCCGGTTAAATATTTCGCTTTTACCCCCAAATAAGGGCAGCTCCTACAAATACAGTGTGTGATATCTGAACAAAAGTAAAAGACAGTAATAATTTGGGCTTGCTTGTGACCAGAATAGCTTATTTATCTGTGATACATAGGTCGTAACAGTTTATACACCATACAAATATAAATTATAGGTTAAAATCGCAAATGAAATCTATGTCGGTGTCTAGCGCTATGGCTCTTTACGCGGTATTGTGATCCTCGCACTCTGACTAGACAAACCATCAACAGAGTGAGTTCCGTTTGCTAATGTGTATTAAGTTCTTGCGTCTGTTCTAAATCTAATCGTGGATGTAATTGTTTCTTTAAGCAATACATATTGTAAGACAACACATTTAACTCATTATAATTCACACATGTTGTGTAGTGAAGTAACAAAATATATTTAAGTATGTTTGCACATAAATTTAAAAATTAAAATCGTATTTAAAATGTGTCTTTGAGAAAGTGCCGTGATCTGTCTTATTTGCGACACAAGTCATGTTAAGAACGCATAACGTTGAGATTTTACGATTTAAGATTTGTCTGCTATTACTAGATCGATGGGGGATCGATAATCGATAAACTGTCCCTTGTCAAGATAAATATTACAGTTTAACAGTTACCATATACCTACTACACAATATTAATATATTGTTTGTTATAATTCATTTCAAATATGCTTACAATATAAAATTTGTAATATTTATAATTCTGCATAGTATACGTGCTGACCACGCCTCTAAGGAAATGTTCAGCGGCGTGCACAATATTCATTTCTCTATATTAATATTTTTTTGTTGATATTAAATTCGAGGGGGACCCAAAAGTCTTTGGAGTGCTCAAAAAACATATTAGACAATGGAAAATAAGCTATATGACATCTGGTGATATTTTGCGGAACTATAGTTAACGGGATTAATTATACACGTGACATTTTCTTGATTGTATAAACACAAGTGTTATCTATTATGTTTATAATATTTACATATGTAATAATCTCAATATTATACACTTAGGGCTGGAACCACAAGCCTGGTTTTTAACTAAAACGCTGTTTTAAGAAATGTCAAATTCAAATTTCAATATTTAATTTCACTCTTACCATATTAGTTTGAATATAAACAATGTTCTGCTTTAAAATCATATTTTGATAAATTTAATATTATTTATTATTAATATTAAATAATGAAATTCGATATTTCTTAAAACATCGTTTTAGTTAAAACAAGGCTTGTGGTACCAGCCATAATGCGTTAAATACAATTATTAAATGTCAAATGGGGAAGTTTAGCGTGATTGAAATTACATGTGAAATATTTTTTAATCGTAAATATATGAATAATTATAACTTAAAATATAATTGAAAGTTAAAATTATGTTCCCATTTATTTATAATTAATTATTTATTATCGAACTGTTGTGACGTCACAAGTGACTTATGCGCATGCCTACAAAGGATGGTGAGACCTGACTTCTTGAACGTATGTTGAGGCATTACACTTCTGGCTAGTTCATGTAGGTTTGTTTATGTTTTCGCGGAGTGAGGTTGTGAGTTTTTAGTTCGAATTAGAATAGGGTATTCTCTCATGATTACAAACATTAAAAAGTTATTTAAAATACTAAAGTTGATTGGTAAACGAGAGAGAAAAAGCAAAAAAACATGTTATAAATTGATTGTTGCAAAAGATATAAAGCATTAAAATTTTGATGATGTACTACTTGTACTATCAATGGGAGACCAGTTGATATCCCTACTACATGCTCGAATATGATAACACGCCGCATTTAGGTACGTACATGCTCGGGTCTACTTCGGTTCGTTCGGGAGTATTCGTACTACAGCTGTAGGGATAAATAAATGTAATCATTTACTTAAAATGGTTTTCTTATAATTATCTTTACATTTTTTTAGTAATAATATGTATGATTACAATTAAATATATTTGATTTCCTACCTTTTGTAATACTTACTGAAAAACTCGAAAACTCATGAACCACTGATTGTACACCGCTGGTACGTACAACTAATACGTCACGTATCACGTGACCTACCAAAATTAAATTTTAAAAATTAATATCTCGCTTATTAAAAGGTATTTTTAATTCGGGTTTTCACAGGTACTCTTAGAAATACCTGTTCTTTAAGAATAAAAAATAAAAAAAATATGCGAGAATACCCTATTGTATTTGTTTTCAAAACTATTACACGATACTTAATTTTTAATATTGAATTCAATAATACACTAAATGAAATAAATAGAACCAGTTATTTGTACAAGAAGAACAACAGAACTAAAATAATCACAACACAGAACTGTCACTGCTTTTAAACGTCAAAACATGGGGATGCCATTTTTAAAACTCCCTGTTGCCATGTGAACCCAGCGCGCATTTGGTAACGGTAGACTAAACGTTCTCCGTGAACTTCTGTAACGTCATTATTTTCAAAAAATCATTTTTTGAGAAACCTAGGCATCTTTGAGTGAAATACAATATAGAATATCACTTTTGAAGACATTCTTAATAAAATAAAAAATACACTAAACTTCCCCATTCTCCCGTTAACATTAGTTCCAATTTGGGGCGCTGCGATCTTATTTCCCATCGTTTATTTCATTCGTGGGAACAAGAAAAAGTTACACCGGGTTAGGTCGGGTTCAAATTGTATTGTAAGAATATAGAAAAGAATTATAATACATAAACATTTTGAAATGTTGTTTCTAATTAAACTTACAAATTAAAAGATATTTCATCTTCCCGTCTTTCTAGTAATGGCGGAAATCTATTCAGGGGTCTGTAGGCCTTCCCGTTAAATCATAAATCGAATTTATTTTTCGTAAAGTTCTGTCTTGAATCGTAAAATATATTATAAACTGTCTGTATCGATTTTGTAGTTCCTAAACCCCTTTTAATTTTAAAATTAAGTACGTACCGTAAAATTAAGGCAATGAAAATTGTACAAGTATTGTCTTTAGTAAGCCAAGTTGTTGTAGAACAAAATTCACTTGTGTGATAATTGTTCAATTTAAATTGGAACATATTTTCGAAATATGGTTGATATGACTTTGACAAGGGACTAAATTATAGACTAAAATATTTTTTAAGTAGGCTTGCTAAAATGTATTTGTATAATGGGTAGAATAGAAATTGCGTTTAGGCTAATAAGAGAATTGTATGCTTTACGAATTTCATGTTTGTTTCCTTTTTCCGAAAAAGGTCCAACATTAATGAAATTCTAATAGACCATATTACTTATCATAACGCATCTGCTTTCATTAATTAAGTCAAATCACAATCCGGGACGTAGCAATTGTAACCAAGTATAATTAAAAAAAAAAACGCACTTCACAAAAGAATTACAAAAACAAAACATAAGTTTGAGGTTATCTTTCAGTGACAGAAGGCGCTTCAAATTTTCATGTTTATTTTAATATTATTTTATTGACTATTTATATAGGATGTCTCGCATTTCGAATACCACAGCTTAAAGGTGTATTCCTTATGGCTGTATTACACGTAACGATAAATCGACCGATTTATTGATCAACTGCGACCTTCAATTTATCGGTATGTGTAATACAGGCAAATCCATCGATTTATTTACGAAAATAAATTGAACAATAAATTGATGAAATAGAACGAGTTCTATTTTCCGTCGATTTTTTGGGGAATATTTGGCCGGTAATGACTTTGTTAACAAAGATCCGGACCAGTTTAAATTATTTTTAAGAATGGATAGCTTTTGATAAACTGTTAAAATTAATATCAGCATTACTTAAAAAGGAAGATATTTTTATGAGAGTCAGTTTCTGTTGAAGATAAATTAATAATTAAGAGTTATTAAAACCTAAATCTTTTCTTTATTGAACGTATTTCCGCCTTTTACTCATTTTTAATTATAAATACACTGCAAACTCTAACAAAACTAATAAACGATACGACAGAAACCAGAAATCTATTGAAGCGCCACGAAGTTAAATTCCAACCTCAAAAACATACATAAAAGACATGAGTAGTTGGTAAGTTGGTAGCCTTGATTCCAACAAAAATAAATTGATAGACAATCGTGTGTAAATTCTCAAGATTTCTACGATAAATTGATCGATTTATCGGTTAAGAAATTGACAGATTTATTGTTACGTGTAAAACCGCTATTTAAACATAAATAAATAAAAAGTGTAATCATAGCCTGCTCTGTCAAATTTAAAATCGCTCAGAACTCCTCAAATATTTAGTTTCGGGAAAAAAAAATGTATACCTGATTTTCGACTTAAAATTACCTACGGAATACATCCTTAAGCTTATGACATTCGAGTCGCGGGACATTCTGTATATTATAAAAAAAACGCATGAAAAAAAATTGTTTATTTATGTTTAGATAATATTTATGTATCGAGGTACTAAAGTTCTACTTTTCATCACGAATATGTAATTTAGTTGCCGAGGCCGTGGCCGAGGATAATAAATCATATGAGTGATAAAAAGGAATTTCAGTGCCAAGGTGCATATTAAGTTTGATTTGAAATCGAAAAAATGTGAAAAATGAAAGCAATAATTATTTTTATAGGTTATATTGACAAAACTGTCAGTTGCTGTCAAACAAACGAAATTATGTTCAGTGTTGCGAAGCTCCGGACATTGAAGTTATCGTAATGAACACTCAAAATTATCTGTTATCGTTATCTTAAACTTCTTCATCGGAATTTATTTAATTCGTTCTTCTTGCAAGCTTATGATTGGTGCATTCTGAGCATGCGTATCGAGAAAGTAATATGGTCTATAGAGAAATGAAAATAGTACATTTTTGTCAGAAAAACGGGCTATAGGAAAAATGAATAGGCAGAAGACTTACGTCATCAACCCGAAAAAAACCTTATGAAATGAAATATAACTTCTAGAATTTATTGGGTGTTATTTATATTTTTTTAAAAAAGTAAAAAATTGTAGTAATAAGAATGAAATTTATAATTATTTATAAGTCAATCCTTATTCCTTTTACGGAATATAAAATTATTTGAAATATGTCATTCTCAGTAGTGTCAACGTCTGGTACGAAAATCAACTACAATTATTTCAAATAATAATAAAAGGGAGGAAACATAGGACTTTATGGAAAATCAATTCCAATTTCCTGCTTCCCTAATTATTTTAGGTAAAAAAACTTCAATTAAACCTGTAGAACATTAAAATTCAACATCTGAACCAATAAGAAAAATTAATGTTGTATGCTTTGTAACCGCAGAAATTAGGTATGAAAATGTTGAAAATCAACGCAAAAATAGCAGTAGCCATGGAATTGAGACAAAATAAATAACAAATGTCTAACGGTTTATCTGTCATGTTAGAGTAATTTATTTTTATTAGGTATTATTTCTAATTTCTGTTCCAGTTAACAATTATCTGTTAATTTAAATAAATATTAGTCCCCTTGAACAGAAATTACAAATAATAAAAATAAATTAACCTAGCTTGATAGATAAATCGTTAACATTTGTTATTTTTTTGTTTCAATTCCATGGCTATATCTATTTTTGGGGTGATTTTCGACATTTCCATACCTAATTTCTGCCGTTAAAAGGCACGCAAAATTAATTTTTTATTGATTCAGATGAAGAATTTTATACCCTACAACTTTTATTTGAAGCTTTTTTCTGATTTAATATGTTAAAGTCCTAATACTAGTATTTTTTGTCCTTTTCTTAAAAATAAATACGCAATAATTTCTACAAGTTATACTTTATTTTAAAATGTTTTTTTCAGGTTTATGACGTGCGTCTTCTGCGTAATCATTTTTACTATACTGTTTTAAGATGTGTGGAATACATATCGAAAGTTTGTTATAAAAATATTAAAAATTTACCTCTGTTTTTGTTGCAATTTGGAGTTGGTTTATTTATTGTTAAGGAATGAGCGACCATTTTGTACTATTTTCATCATCTAGGTGAAGAAAATGAGACTGATTTGGGTTAGATAATCAAAATTCGACGAATCGGAATAAACACATACGGTATGCGTGAATACAATATGCTTTTGTGAGCCATTTGTTTTATTTTGCATTTATATTAATTTATCTGTGACGTTTACGATTGTAAAAAATGTATTGGGCAACATTTTCCCCAAATATTTTTACTCTTTGAAATTTTACAAAATGGCAAACTTACGAAATACCCGTATTTTCATTTTCTTCGATACATATATACTGTAATAATATTTATAGAAGACAGTACCTTTTGAATATCGTCTGTAACTTTTGCTGAAAAAGTGAATTGCTAAGTTGACAAGAATTGCAACATTTCAAATATTTCCAACAAGGAAGAAAAAAGTTTGTACAGAATAAATCACATTTTTATTTATTTATATTTTTTCTCACATATTCTAATTTTATTTCAATTGGTGTTTGTATATTAAAGCAAAATAATTTCCAATTTCAAATATGGTACTCTCCCCACGGTAGCTTTGAAAGTCCGTGAGGTGACGCCTGGTAAATGCCCTCAACAGTCCATTAATTACCGTAATCTACGAGTAGAACCAGATTGGTACACTCAGAAATTGGTAATAAATTATTATATACAGGATGTTATATTTTAGTGGACCCAGCAAATATCTCGCTTATTTATTAAGTTTGTAATTTCTTTCATATAACATGATTTATACAGCAACATGTAAGCTACTTGATGACGGATGTACATTCATGATACCACTTCCGGTTTATTAGTAATTAATATCAACTTTGAAATTTCAAATGGAACATGATATATGCGAAAAGAGAATAGTGAGCCATGACTGTGGCTTGAAATAAAACAATGAACTAAAACAATTGTAACTATTATTATTAAACGAAATAATATTTACCGTGTTACAATTGTTTTAGTTAATTGTTTTATTTCTAGTCATAGTCATGGCTCACTATTCCCTTTTTGACTAGGTGTATAAAAAAGTGCCCGCCATTTTACTTTTTAATAATGTAACATATGGATTATTTTACATGACTGTAAAGCAAATTTGATGTACTTTTCAAATTTGTAAAAAATATATCATGTTCCATTTGAAATTTCAAAGTTGATATTAATTACTAATAAACCGGAAGTGGTATCATGAATGTACATCCGTCATCAAGTAGCTTACATGTTGCTGTATAAATCATGTTATATGAAAGAAATTACTAACTTAATAAATAGGCGAGATATTTACTGGGTCTATTAAAATATAACACCCTGTATTTATATTTAATGACGAAGAATTGATTTTGATTGATATTTTTTCTCATAAGTTTTAATTTGTTATGAGCCGAGGAAAATCATAGATAATGTTATTGCATAGTTAGTGGCGTGCAAAAGTATTTTGTATGGTGCTTAAGTAATTTGAAAGATGTAAATGTTGTTGACGTAAATTGACGTTTTTTTTTAATGTATTTGACAGCTAACAATATTTTGTCCCTATTGTAAACGCGATATACATTCTGATCAATCAGAGAACAGTTTTTTTTCCTGTTAACCTACTAAACATTTTTTTTCTGCAAAATTTACAAACATTGTATTCTGTATCGTTATCATAACGAAATCGTTATTATGAAAATCGTTATTTCTACTTAACGATAATCGTTATCTTCGTATCCGTATTATGTAACACATTTTGAAAAATAATAACCTTGGGATCAAATTATGAACTTTATTTCCTAAAATCAAATTATAATTTTAAAAGAAATGTCTAAAATAATTCAATATAACTCACAAAACTTCTAGGTTAGATTAGTTCTGGTGGGAGTCTGCTGTCAACCTATTAGTTGTCGGATCCTTTATTTTTCTTGTTGTAGGTTATGCTAGAGCAACTACTACCATCTTTAGACAAATTGGGAAACTTGCGCTAGGCGCTACGAATAAAAACTTATTAAATTATTTTAATATTACCTTGCAGAAAACTGTAATATGACTGGTTTTTGAGATCACTATTCAACATAATAGCAATTTTATGTTGACATGAACAAAAATACTGACTTATTGACAAAACGTTTATGTAACGAATGATTTTTCCAGTCGTTAAAAATAACGATATCGTTATCCTTTTTTTCGTTATGTAGAATTAAATTATTGTTTAACGATATAACAATGCATAATGTCATAACGATCGTTTACAGAATAAGCCTATTAAACGATTTTCGTTATTACCATGACGATATAACGTTTTAACGATTCGTTATGTCATAACGATTTTACAGAATAGCACTATTAGACAGCAGAAATACAGACCTTTTAAGTTACTTATTTTTGTATAATAATAGCTGTATGATGTCATCTACGGCTGATAAGAAAACTACAGGAAGCTAATTTCAGCCCATGCTGAATGAATCAGCTGTTAATGGTTGCTAGCTTCACGTTGTGTCCAATACATTAGAACCCATAGCTTCTCAAATTGTAATTAAAATGTTTAGCGCTATGGAAACATTGGAAACCAGTATGTTGTCACATTTTTTTAAACAACGGGAGCAGGAAAATAAATAAAACAAATCAAATATAATTTAAATTAAAAACCTACTAAAACTTTATTAATTGTATTGTTGATTGATTTAGTTTTGGAAATATTTAAAGTGTTGTAGTTGTTGTTAATAAATCGTTACAATGCAGCCAGTCTTTTAACGTCTGGCGCAAACCATTTAAAGTTCAAATGTATTGGTGTGAACTTATTTTTACATGGTTGGAGTTGTATCTTGACATGTATATATCTAACACTCTACACAAAATTATATATGAAACAAAAATACACATACAGACATAAATACCAATTTGTTACAAATATTTTTAAATAAACTACAATAGCGCTGTTTTAATGGTACAAATTCATGTCAGATTAAAAGAAAGTTTATGCAAATATGTATAATTTTTGTGTCGTAAAATTATGCCAAAATACGAGAGAGCGTCATATTCATAGTGAACTAGCAGAGTTTCTAGTTATGGTTTATGGCAGAGCAGAGAAACGTGTATGTATTAAAAATTGTTTGTAGAATTATATCAAATATACTACTTTCTAATTTATATTATATATCATTGTTTTCATTTCTCGTTCCTTTTTGAATATACCGCCTCTTTCCTTCAAATAGGTCGTGAGAAGACACGTGACTCGAGCGACCTTGAAATGCTTGGAATCAGCTGATTTGTGTGCACTTAAGGTAATTCACCAGCTATCGTCCAGGCCAAAAAATTGAGCGCGCTGAACTGCACATTCTACGATAACCCCTCTCTAAAGAAAACTTTTGGTAGGTGACTATACTTTCTCGCGCCGTATGTCATAAGTATTGACAACTGACAAGCTGCGACATGACATCTGGTGGGAAAAATATGTACTTTCCGATTTGGTACTGTACTGTGACTGTATGCTTGAGTTACATGAGGTTTGATCATTTGATGTGAATAAAAATGGGATAAGTCGTACAAATTGTTATGTATTCTGATGTCACCCAAGATCTGGTCGAGACACAGGCATTGGGTTTTATAATTTTCCGAAACATGGCCTAAATTAAGTTAAAATTACGACAAGAGCAGGTGTTGAAATGGACATGGATCGACGAAAAGCATGGGAATATGCAATTCGTTGTGCATAACAAATAACAAAACATATGAAAGTTTGTTCTCGTCATTTTTAATCGGATAATTACATATTTCATGGTCTTTGTTCAGCTTTACACGTGCATTCTTCACTAATAATTTTTAAATTTTCTCTAAATGTATTTTGATTTCATGTGGCTTTGCAGAAATTGCACTGGTTTGCAGACAGAGTGCAAATATTATCCTCATTATACCGTCATTTTTTAATAGTCCACGTGATATTATGTGGTTAGCGTTTATAATTCGATCACCTGCGATCATCAATTTCGATTGATTAAATATACATATATAGAATTATAAATACATTTTAACATATCTTCTATAATACATCTAGAACTAGCTGTTGGTTCCAGAAATCTAAAATGTTTTGTGATACCAAGCCCCATTTTAAGTGAAAAAATTGCTTTTGTTGTTTGTTTTCATATGTCACAACACTGTGAGTACCAATTCAGAAGCAGCTGATCGGTCCGATGGTGCTGCCGCCATCGGACATGTCAGTTCTCAATATATACCCACACCGCTGCGAAATATTGTTAACGGAAAGCTGGCAACGTCGCGTTTTGATCGGAAGGGGAAGTTTTGACATAACTTATTCCCACTGTCAATTTTGACGCATTAAAAATAATATAACAAATTATATGATAAAAAATATTACTTACATTTGTATTTTTTATTAATTTATATTTTTGAAAAACCATATAACAACATAACGGCTAATTTTATTATTTTACATTCTAATAATAACATTTAAATTTGACCGGGAAACAACTCAAATTTTGTTTCAAAATTTGCCCAACAACTCTAGTTCTAAAACCAGTAATGAAGGCTTGATTTATGCCTGCTGTCATTTAAATGTCATTTTTAGACTGTCAAAAAATCAATTTAGCAGTTCTAACGTTGTTATACAGTTTTTGAAAAATATAGATGAACAAAACATACATTAAATGCAAATGTAAGTAATATTTTTATCTATATATTATATTAGTTTTACCCCTTCCCCGAGACATTAACATACAGTGTTGCCGCTGCCTCTCTCCCTCGAGTTTTTCTGTCGTCGAGTACATTATTTTACACTACGATTACTCTGAAACTGTACGTCAGATCGCTTTCATCGTTTGAAATAACATTCGAAACATATTAAACTACTACATATTAGTTTTTTTTATTAAAATCTATAGAAACAAAATTGATGCTATTAATCAAAACGTTGGTAGCATTGGTCCTATGCTTCACGTGTTAAAATGTCTGACTTTCGAGGCGAATAGCTCATTTTCTGTACGTCAGAAGTTTATAAAAAATTAACTGTGCATGTATTAGGTCATTCGTAACACATAGTTAAATTTTTATGAACATCTATAGAAACTCGATTTACTGGTGAACTTTAAGGCCTTATCATTTTGACAAAAACTGTTTTAATTTACTTTGATTTTTGAACTGCGGATATAATAGATTTTTTCCGAATTTAGAATGGTAGTTAGCCGTGCTTTTTAACAACCATTTCTATTTTCACGAATTTATAATCGAAGTTGGCCGTGCTTTTCGGCCGTTACATTCAGTAATTTTCCGTCGCGTTAAAGCTGTTATCGTGTATGCATTTCTTTTAAATTTTGTGTGCACAATTCACTAATTATAACAATATTGCACATTAATTGATTTATTAGTTCTTTTTGTTAAATTTTATTTAATAATTTAAAATTTGATGATTGGTAACGGTCACATTTTCAAAAACATTGCTTTTCTGTATGTAAATTTATGAGTATAGGGTAAGTAATTTTAACAGAATTGTTAATGAATATAATTTACATCGTTATTTGTTTAAATTTTTAATAAATAATCAAAATTTTATTTCAATTATTAAAGAGTGCCGTAATACCAACGCTGTCATTTGTTTCCGGTAACCTTTAATAATTTCGCACATTTTGAGATATTTTGTATAGTTTTTACATTATTATATAGTGAATTTGTACATAATTAGTGCATATTTATTAATTTAGCGTATATTTTTTTAAATTGTGTGCAACCCAAAGAAAATACCAGGCACTAGGATCAGGAAACGAGGTATGTAATAACTTTTGTTAATTTGTTTTTTTTTGAACAGTTGCTTTTATTATGTTGTTTTAATAACAAAGGCCGCTAGTATGAACAGTGATTAAGGGTGATTAGCGAGCATTTGACTAGCATTGTTTTATCCATGTCAATTGTTTATTATTTTAGAGAAAAATACTTCAAACAAAAGATGTGTGCAATTAATTTTTCTATAACTTTTATTGGAATTTTTTTCTCTAAAATAATAAACAATTGACAGGGATAAAACAATGCTAGTCAAATGGTCGCTAATCACCCTTAATCACTTGTTCATACTAGCGGTCATTGTTTTTAATATTGAATACAAACTACTTACGTTTTGTACTGGAAGTTATTTTGTAATAAAAGGACATTTTGAGTTTGAGATATGAATATTAATATACTTTGTTTCACGTAAGAAAATAGCGTTAATTTAGACAGAGATATGAAATCTGCCCTTTGATTGGTCAGAATACAAACCTAGTTTACAAAAACAAAAAAAATATCACTTGTCAGTTATCAAATAAAATCTCCAGAATTAAATAATGTGTAACCATGTTTTATTGTAATTTTAAATATTCAGATTTTGTACATTTTTATAGATAAAAATAGTTATTATTGACGAAGTTTGGTTTCACGAATTTAAATTATTTATTTAATGCATGTAAAAATGGTCGGTTCTCAAGTGCCATCTAATATATTGTAATGTTTATTTATTTGGGTGAAATGTAAAAATCGGAAAAATATTATTAATTAAAATAATACGTTTATTAGGATAAATATTATAAAAGTAATTAAGTATTCAAAATTCAAAAATAAATCAACTGGTAAGTTTATTAGCAAATGTAAAACCAAATATGTGAAAAATAAGATACTGACACAATGTCAGTGACTCTGATAGAAAATAACGTTATTCGCACGGCTATGAATCAAGGTATTGTATCTGAATTAATAAATAAACTTACGCTACGGTATCAATAACGAGCATCGTTTTAAAGTGAAATGTCTTAACTTAGTCGAAACAATATGAATTTTTGAAAGACAAGCGTGTTATATCCATCCTTATCGCACATGCTTAAAGCCTTTGCAAAGGACAAAGATAAATGTATGCCAATTTGTTAATTCATTCATGATACAGATGACCTTCATCGGACATCTTTAAAAAAAAATACTGTACTTACCCTAATCATGCATATAAAAGGAAAGCACATTTAGTGTCGATTTTTGTGCACTTTAATGACGATTTTAAAGAAAACAATTTGTTGCCTTTTTAAACAATTTATTGACTTATTAAATACAAGGAACTTATGAAATAAGGACAGTTAAAACCAATTAGAACATCATTACATCCTATCCAAACTACTTACCCTTAAATAATATATAAAAATTCACATCAAATTAAAAGTAGGCAATGAAACAAAAAGATTTTTATATTACAAGTTGATGCCAACATCTAAAGTATCAAATATATAAATATAAACATGGACTGTCTACACAAGAAAGTCTTACAGTTTATATAACACAAAACACTCCGATAGGACAATTATCGGTTATTTGAGCGAACAAATTCCGCAAATGCCTCTTGGATCTCTTCGTCCATTTCTTGCTCTGGGTTCCACAAACTATCGGGGTCGCCATCATCGCTAAGGAACATCCCATTAATAAATAAATCCAAATACAATAACACACCGTTTATAACATTCATTCTTAACGCACAAGCACAGACATTCAACTTTCCCGCGCAAAATAATGACGATAGGGCGGCGCTACTTTCCACAGAGAAGGGGGACAACCATGGAGGTAGGACAAATATGGAGAGAGCATAAACTTCAACTATGGGCAAGGGGAATGTAACCCTGTGGGGACGGACGTAGGTACTGTAGTAGTACACATTGTAGTGGGGATACGCGAAACATCAAAAGAAAAACCAATATAAAACACAATATATTAAAAAATTGCAAACGGTAAACATTTCTCCAACACACGTACACGTACAAAAAAAGGAAATGCACAATTGAGAGTAATAACTTTATAACTTTAAACTCACATGGGGCACATTGTGGAGGGGAGAGCGGCTTCACTAGCGATTGCAAATACTCCCTCCATATTATTCCTACCTCCATGGGGACATTTTTTTTCGCTACTTGGTAGCTCCTGTTTGACGTGTTGTTTCAAGTATTCGTCGGGTTTCCGATACAAATAAAGAAGTGGTTCAACCGAATCAAAAATGTACAGTGACTAGCGTTCTGGGAGGCCATAAATCGCCCGCGGTGAAGCTGTTGTTGAGAGGGTGTAAAATCTCATAATGGGAGATCGTTTTTTGACCGTACAGAAGATTGCTGAAGAGGTTGGAACCAGTAAAGATTTCGCGTATGCAACTTTACTTGAGGATCTGAACATGCGCAGAGTATCTGTGAAATTCGTTCCGAAGCTGCTATGGAAGCATCCCTCGTCTCCAAGACAGAAATTGTGCATCACGAATACGCGCCGGAAGGACAAACAGTGACGAAAGAGTACCACCAAGAAGTTATCCGCAAAAAACTAGACCTCTAGACCGGCGAAAAACTGGCAGTTGTATCATGACAATGCTCCACCTGATCCAGGCTTTCTTGGCGAAAAATGGAATTCCAGTCGTTCCCTACTCTTTAGACATGGCTCCTTGCGACTTTTGGTTGTTTCCGAAATTAAAGAGGCCACTGAAAGGATCCCGTTTTGAGAGTGAATAAATAAATAAATAAATATATCACGGCATATTACCCATTGCTGGGTGTGCCAATCTGCATTGTACACAGATATCGGTAATGGTGAAATATTTGTACCATGTGGGGGCTTACCAAGCGTCACCTCACGGGCACTCATTGTTGGCGTGGAGAGTGCAGGGGTCAATTTTGTGCCATTCAAATTCTAAGCAATTTTTGGCGTCGATTGGGATCGAACCTGGGTCCCCAGATTCGCGACCAGACACTCAGGCACAATGCCACGAGAGTAGATAATGCAGAACGCGACGGCGGAACTGCAGGCCATTCTAAAAGGTTTCCAGAGGTGTTTCTAGCAATGGAAGGATCTGCGAGCTAAATATGTCGAGACGCAAGGACCCTACTTTGAAGGGATTACGGTCCTGTTTTATTTTGAAGGGAGGATATATCAAGAAGAAGAATATTTCATGGACGAAACTTGGAATCACCACAATACCCGGGAAACATTACAAAATTCAAACAGTTTTGTAATATCAAACCAAATTATCAACCGACCTCAATATAGTTTTTTTTTCTATCCACTAAACCATACATCAAAGCAGGCATCCGCACTCCATTACACACACTTATCGAGAAAATATGAACGAAATAAATTACTACAAATTTCTAACTACTTAAAACACCAACAAATCCGTGCACTAATAATTTATTTATTTCATATTTCCTTTACATACATGTCATTTCCATACTTACATGATGAACTCATTGAGATTTTCTGCAAGAAATTCGCTTTCTTCAGAGGTTAACTGCATGCCATCTGGGCCGTAAAATACGGGCCCATCAGACCAATCGTAGGGCTCCGATGGTGGCGAGACAGCCTGTACATCCACCTGGCCCCACTGAGAATTGCGGAGTTGGATTACAGACTCAACTAGGAACGCCATCGACGGAGAAATCGATGGACGAAGGGCGTCTAGTTGTTTAAGTAGATCGGTGATGAGCGGTTTGTCTAAAGCTTCTAACTTGGAGCCAGTAATCTATAAGAAAATGGGTTCTTATCATGGGGGTGATTCAAAATGGCGCTATACCACCCGATTTGATTTCAAAAAGTAGATTTGTTCTAACATATAATCACATCAGGGGGCCAATTTTGTAACTAGAAAGCGATAGCGAATACAATTCATACTGAATAAGATAATTCCCACTACTTTTTGTCAGTCATGTTATTTTATTCCGACTGAATACGTATTCAGCTGGTCCGGACCTGAATACGGTATTCGCTTATGAAGCATAAGTTATCGGCTCATTTATTTTACCTAGTGTGTAGTTTGTTATTGATTGTATTATTATTTAATTTGTAGTACCTTTTATTTATTACTATTTTTTATTTATTTTGTTATATTACAAATTAATTAAAATATTCATCGTATCTAAAAACATGTGTATGATGCATAAAGGAAATATATTCACAAAATATGTATGATACAACTTCAAATAACACTACTTTTCAAATGAACTAAAATTTTCCCTACGCGAGAAATTTGAACAAATGTCAGACTATAGGTCGTGCCAAATAGAAATGACCTGTCAATCATTTCTTGCGCATATACTGTGTACCACTATTTTTAGAGCGGAGTAGTCTCTCACTATCCATTTCATAGTGATACATGCGCCGCTTATCCAAAAAGAATTCTAGGGACTGCCCACTAGTCGCTCGTGTAAGTACTGTAATGACATAAATGCAAAACCGATGAAGACACAAGCGTTCAACTGACAATGGATTTAAACACTGTGTTGTGTCAGTGGCGTAGAAATAATTAGGCAACAATAGTATTTAGAATATTTAAATTAAGCTTAAAAACTAAAATATGTACAAAATACCTAAAAATAAACGAAGATCATTTAATATTCTCCATAAGTTTGATTACCTTGTACACTAACAACCTACTTTTACTATTTAGTAGGTACCATGTTTTCTAGTCAACTTCACTATACACAATGGTCGCTAGTATGAACAGTGATTAAGGGTAATTAGCGAGCATTTGATTAGCATTGTTTTATCTCTGTCTATCGTTTATAGATTATTTTAGAGAAAAATACTTCAAATAGAAGTTATAGAAAAAATAATTCTACGTATTTTTTGTTTGAACTATTTTTCTATAAAATAATCCATAAACGATTGATAGAAATAAAACAATGCTAATCAAATGCTCGCTAATTACCCTTAATCACTTGTTCATACTAGCGGCCAATAAATTTAAATCTTAAATAATATTATTCGGACGCCACTGAGACAAACCCGCTTAAGTACAGTGCATGCGATTGGCCCTTTAAGTAAGAAGGGCGGAGAATGCATAAATGCGTTTTACGCGCAGGTCATTTCTACTTGGCACGACCTATAGTACTGAATATGTATAGTGTACACAATACGATAGAAATCAGTCATGAATAGAAAATAAGATGGCGCTTATTCAGTGACCCGCCATATTGTATTCGTATTCGCTGTCGCTTTCTAGTTACAAAATTGGAACTGTCCAACGCATGCGCATTATTGAAATGGCGTTCCTATTTTAATGTTGCGCATGTGTCGGACAGTCCTGTACTGATTTGATTGTATATTGGAACAAATTTCATATTATTTGCGATAATTTGTTAGCTGAATGTAGAAATTTCGTGAAAAGAAAGAGGACTCGGAAAAAGAGGCATTGGTGGGAAAAACCATGAATACTTTGAAGAAATATTTTAGGAGCACAAATTATAAAATCTGCACAAATGGTTAGAAAATTCTACAGAATTCTTTCGGCTACTTTAAATATAGACTTAAAATTAAAAAAAAAAAAAAACTGTTGGCCAAATGACTGGTGATAATAGTTCGACTGATATTTTAAGGGTCACTTCTAGTCCGTTTACTGAAACCCTTTACTTTTGACACAAACAAGTTCGTAAAATCCAGTGCGTACAGTAAAACCTACCTCTCAGGACAAATGGGACAATACTCACAGAAAAAATTGTAGGGCTTAGGGATATAATACCTAATAGAATTAAAGTTGGTATTGCTAATAAAGGCTATATATAACCCAACGACGAAATATAACTAGACATAACATTTCTTATTCTTCCTCACTGAATGTTTTGATTTTGGCTCGCCAGAAAAAGACAACTAGAGATAGATATATTTAGTCTAGTTCGAGCATTTCTCACTAGATGCTATCCAGTGTTAAAATCAAAATTTAAGCGCCAATACGATAAAAAATACGTTTCACTAGTATTCTAAATTGTCCAAAACCCTTTTCAGACCTATTCTTGCAACCAGAAGGCCTTTTTAAACACATTTTATAAGTGACAAGACACACTAGCAGTTCGCTTTTTGGGTCCAAATATTGAAAGGCAGAAATTTGCTACAAGATATTTTAACACCGTTGTAGGATCATAACTTGATCAAGACCCTCTGAACAATCACGGAACACAGTTATTAAATTTAATTTTAGATATTTATTTTAAAATTAGAATACACCACAAAACGAAAGTTATTGTAAACAATGTAACAAGAATAAGATTTTTTTATTCCGGTATCTTATTTATATAATTCGTTTGTTGGTTTTAATCATAATTTAGTAGTTTTATTTTTTATTTCCAAAGAATATATCATTAAAAACACTTGCGCCTCTAGTGAGCAATGCTCAAACTAGACTAAACATATCTCTATCTTTATTTGTCTCTTTCTGGCCAGCCGAAATAAAAACAAACCAAATGAAGTTTTGTCTAGTTATATTTCGTCGTTGATATAACCCAATATTAAATGGCGGAATACTTAAATAAACATATATATTGGTTTTTGTGTTTTGCAAAAACATAGGTGAAGAGCATAAATCTTTGAGAAAGGCATTATTTAAGTAGAAGCATACATATCAAATAAATTACACCTATATATTTCAGTTAAAATGTATCTATAAATATTTCAAGTTGCACGTCTATGTATACGAAATGCAGTGAAGTTATCTGCTAGTAATATTATACCATATGGTTAATAAATGACCTTGAATAGACATCTTTCGTGAAACAAACTATATTACAATAAATACCAAATCAATTATAGTTCCAAACTAAACCGGTAGAGCTCGACTCTAGTATCCGGGAAGCTGTGAACATCAGTGTTGAAATATTTGAAATTAATGGAACTATTAAAGAAATCATTTCTGATTCTAAAGACTTGTAAAGTATGTACATATACATATATATTTAATTTGACCTATTCTTTCAAGAAAAATAAATAAATCAGAAAATGTGAAATGACCCGAAAACATTTGTTGAAGATTACATTATATATTTTACTATCATTCTTAATTTTTCCGTCTTCTTATCAAGCATTCCTCGCATATCTATTCAATTTTTAAATAAATACAAAAAGCAATAAGTTTGTTGAACCATTTTACAATTCTTACATATTATTGCGAAACTTGGCTCGAGTTTCGTCCCAAAATAAACAACAAGCAACTCATCTATTCTTACCTTAAGTGTATGGCAGATGTTCTTAACATTGTCTGCGCTGGGCTTTACGTTTTGAAGAGCTTTTAGTAAGCATTTTCCAAATAGTTCATAGTTTAATTTGGAGTAGATTTCTGCGTAGAATAACAGAACGTGTTGTAGACTAGTTGTGGTCTCCAATTCTTTTTCGCATAGAGTGTGCAAATATGCACGAGTCAGGGGGCAGTTTTCGTCTAGGAGGGCGAAGAGGCGGACGCCTGAGTATTGGAAATTCGGAACTGATAAGGCCTGCAAGAAGAATTTTAATTACATATAATCACAATATACATGCATATAGTACTGACTAAAATGAGTATAAAATACAATCGAATAAAATTTTGTTTATGCTAGTAAATAGACTATAAAAATACAATAATATTTTATATAAAACATTTTTCTTAATTTCTAATAGTTAACAAGTTATTTCAAAATTAAATAGTAGTACCTCTAAATGTATGTCATAATAATAATTGTGTATCTCTTAAATAAATGAATTTTTATTACCTTTATAGATTCATAGTGTGATTATTTAATATTCCTTTATAATATAATATCACATTTCTTACAAATAAATAAGAAAATGAATACTTAGTACAGTCCATACGATTTAACTTGGCGACCCAAAAGAATGTAATTCAGTTCACTATTCCTAAGTTGCGTTTTGTCAAATATTTACTTTTACTTCGATGCCGCACAGCTTCAGAAGTGAAATAATGATTTTACAATGTTTTATTGCCTTACGCAAATTTCAGCCTAATACACTCAAACTCGGGGTGTCAGGTACTTTTCAACCCAAGAAGTTATATTCATACATAACCGTTGGTGCATTTTTTCTCAATAGCAATAGAATTTTTATTTTCTTAACTTTATTAATTTAAAAAATAATTAATTATAATATGATTTATATAATAAATAATTCATTCCAATATTTGTAATATATTTTTTTGTATAAATAATTTCTTTTTTTTTTGTAATATTCGTAATTTTATTGAACTTCATTTTTCTTCGGTACGCCTGGATTTTATAACTTTCCCATTACCGCAGTGATAATGTGAATTGCCCCAACTCGCCAAGTTACATCGTATGGACTGTATGTTTGACATTGGCCCGCTTATGGCGGCGATCTTGCCCCATGGCGATACCCTGTATATAAAGAATATAGAACCAACTAGGGTACCTCTATATACAGATACAGTATTCATTTCCCTATTTATTTATGAGAAATGTGATATTATATTATAAAGTAATATTAAATAATCACACTATGAATCTATAAAGATAATAAAAATTAATTAATTTGAGATACACAATTTTTATTATGACATAGTTTAGAGGTTATGTAGAGTATAGGATATAAGTTCTTATTATCACATCTAATTTAACAACTGTAATTATTTACATAATAACTTACTTTTTAAAAATTTAAATGTTTGTTCTTAATATTGGTAATTTTTATTTCTTTTCAATATTGTCAATAATCGCAGTCAGTATTTCAAGAAAATACACAGGTAAATGAAATAAAAGTATTACTTACACTTTAAACAAATCTTAAAAGTATATCTAAATGTATTTTTCATTAAAATAAAACAAGTAGCCACGAAAATACATAATAATTTGCGCAACAACACATTTGACATTGGCCTGCAAATGGTGGACGAAACACGAGCCACGTCATGGCTATACCGTGGATATAGAGGTACCCTAGAACTAACTACCTTAAGAAGAACTAGGAAATGACTAGGAACGAAACCGATACTAGAGATTATTGAAGAGAGACAGGGGGACAGGGAGACTTCTTGGGGAATTACAGCTCAATCGAATTAATAGAAATCAGTAAAAATGTTTAATAATGAATATTAATAAAGTAATAACATATGTATAATGAGAGCCTTAGCACAATAATTATCCCGATAGGTTCAGTAGTCATAGTCAGCTTTTAACCTTCAAAAGACTTTGAAACGTCAAACGAGCATCAATCATAACCATTAATTAAAATAAAAATAATAAATTTAAACTTTACGTATTTGTTAAATCATATAAAAGTTTGTTTTATTGCATCTATTGTATATTATTCTATATTTACGTTTATATATTGTACCACAATCAGAAAAAATCATTATTACACCCCATAATATCTGTATATTCTTACAAAAGTTTATACCTTGTAATACGTAATTAGGAGAATAGCTGCCTGCTGCCATCTACGCTAAGCTTTGCGCTAAGGATCACGAATAAGAATTCAATATATAATATTTTGATTAGCGACTGAAAGACCGCCTATAAATATATAAGGAATACCGGGTTAGGGGGGTCCTTATTCCCAATAGAAGTAAATAAAATCAAATACCGGAGGCATGGCTATCAGTCATACAGTTTTTATTTGAATATAAATGTCTCGCATTAAACTTAATAATTTAAATACTTGCAATTATAATGTAGACTTATACAGTGTTATAGTATTTATTTATTTTTCTAGTCATCTCCTAATCCTCATTCATGCTACCACCCAGTATATTTTAGGTCCATAAAGAAAATAGTTTGATATGAAAAATTATATTCGTGACGTTACATCTATTATTTCAAACTTTGGGGAACCATATCTCGCTTATTAATAGGATTTTTTTCAAAGGATTTTCACCAATAGTTTTACTTATACTTTCAAATGAAATTAGAAAAAAATGGTGGAATCCCCCATTACTCGAAATCTGTCATACATTATTCTTACAAAACCGACATTTTGATATAAACTTAGACCTTTATCAGGATAAGATCTTACGTATTCTTAAATATAAATTCATGTACACATATGTTTAAGAATCTGCAAGATCTCATCCTGATGACGGTGGTATAAGTCGATTTTGTACGAAAAAACGCTGTATGGTGGATTTCAAGTAATTGTTAACACCTATTCTACAACCACAGTCGAGAAATTTACTCATTTCCAAAAAAAAAGGTTTGACTGTCAAAATTAAACCAAATAAGATAGAGGAGGGCCAGAATGGAGTATGTGACCATATGATTCATTAAATATGTAAATTAACCACTAGTTTCTTATAATAATAAAAATTAAACATTGTTTCCTAATAATAATAAAGTTATTTGCAATTGAATGTTTTGGAGAGAGGATACTGTGACGTGAGCGTGTACGGGGATTTACATGTACCGAGAGATTGTCTGTCCCGCTCGATACACTATGACGTCACGATACCCCTTCTTCAAAACTTTAATAATTTATTTCTCGCAAACTAAAAATAATTAAGCGATTTAAAAAAAATACGGATATTTTATTTTTTTGTCCAGTATCATGTAAAAATAAAAATTTAGTAACATACCCCATTAAAAAATGGGGCTACAGTACAGTGCAAGAAATTATACTTTTTTTCAGGGCATCGAACCCGCCAAAAATTGGGTTCGGTGCGATTTTGGTTCAAACATTAATAAAATTTGCGGTTTTGTTCCGGGTTCAGGTATTGGGTTCAGGTTCGGTTCGACCTAATGAAAACTGAATTAATGTTTTTGGAATAACAATCTTTACATAGAAATAATTTAAAATGCGAGTCGGAATTTACGCAAGAACACGAACACAATTTTTACAAACACATAACACAGGCGTTGATTATCAGCTGTATTACGATTACGCGCAGGTTTCGAACTCAAAATGAAACTGAACTGGAGCTGAATCCTGAACTCGAATTTTTACACTTGGTTCGGTTCCTACTCGGGTTCAATTGAAAATATATATTTGAGGTTCGGTTCTGGGTTTGGGTTCGCTAAAATGTTACGTTTTGGTTCCGGTTTTGGTTCGGTTCAGGTTCGGGTTCGATGCCCTGCTTTTTTAACAATTCATACAGCAAATTATTGGTCAAACATTTTTAGATAATAGTGATATTGAGGGGTTTCGATTGCGTGGCCGACCAGTGTGTAAGTGGATGGATGTGGTTGATAGGGTGCTTAAAGAAAGTTTCCATGTGGAAAGAGAAGAGCATGAATGCGATTATGAGTGTGGCAAAGGATGATTGTTTCGTAACTATTATTGTGATCCGGATGCGGTATTTCGGTACGTAAAATCAGTCACTTTAATATGTTAAGAGTGAGGATTTGTTGTATATTATTTTCGGGTTTGTGCTAACCCACAAGTGCGACATAGAAATGTACCAGAGCATTGAACATTTTACAAAAGTAGGGTTAAGTGGAAAAATTCGTATATGGAGTTGTTTTTAGAATAGCAGTTCTAAATATATTCCTACCTGTTTAAAAATGGCTGAGGTGACTTTGGATATGAATTCAATGTCTTGGAACCTAGGTTCTAAGTATTCTAACAAATCATACGCTAAGTTGTCGAACTCCCCGGGATTTTTGGTGAGGGTCCGGATGATGTCGTCTAGGTAGTCCATTTCGTGATCTATATCATTCTTCTCATCCGGTTGTCTGTATTTATTTAATCTGTTCTGTACAGAATTACTGGGTGCTGGGTATCGCGAATTTTCTGAGGACGAAAAGTTCTCCGAAGATGAGTTGGTGTTTAAATAACCGGGCGGATACCACTCTTTCGCTTCTACTGACAGAGTGCTCTTCTTGGCCACATCTGAGATAGAAGAAAGGTTATTAACTGTCGTTGGTTGTTTCTCTCTGTTGGAGTGATCATTGTCAATGTCGTCAATGCTTTTCGGTCTTCTCAGTGCAGGGAAATCTGCCTTTGGCTCCCATAGTGGTTTCACAGTTTGATTATCCATTTTATAAGCACTTATTGAAGGAAATAACTTAAGCGGAACATACGTATGCACTCACAAACACACTTTTAGTTTAATATACATAAATACTTTAAACAATTCTTTTTCAGTTTTACATAAAAATTAATCGATTGTAAAAATAGCGTTTCATGTAGACAAGAATTTGACGTTAATGTTTATTTACCTTTATTTTCCTATTTTATCGAGTTACGGCTTTGTGTCAAGTTTCAGTTCAGGAGATTGCGCATAGATGGCAATAGTGGCACTGAATCGATCGTTTATTATCGAAAATAAACTATTATCTTTTGATTTTAATATAATTCCAGTTAAAGTGAATATTATATATATTTACTAACCTTCCTCATAGATTATTGCTATAACCATTGTAAATCAGATGGAAATATCAATTTTTTTAAATATCTTTTTCGAATTTGATTATTTGATACATGTTGTCTTTTCAAAGTTTATTTATTTAGAATTGTCTTTTTTGTTTAATAATGATAACAATAGAATAGTAAAAATTACATAGCTACTAGATTGATTTGGCAGGTATTTTTTATTTGGTAAATATTGTCATATTTCCAGAAAAATAATGATTATTGAGTATTAAAAATAATGGCCGTTATTTAAGATTATAATTCTTTCTTTTTAATTATATTCTAAATGTAAGAAAGGCCTAAAAAGTAAAAAGTACTTAACTTCTTTTAAATTAAAATAAAATGAGAACGCAAAAAGCATTTTGACTTTTTATTAAAATTTTAAATACCTACTCCGTTTTCCACCAAATTTCAGATATATTAAACATTTTATCACGCTATTTGATTTTTAATTTCCTTTTCAGAAAAAACCTTTCAAATTAATGTTTCTTTCATTTTAAAAGTTTTTTACATGGGAAAACATTTTCTTATACAATGCCTTCAATATTTGTATTTATTATAAAAAAATAATTATAAAATGTTAAACACTTTGATTGCTACAATCGACAAGAGACGTCCTTGTATATAGAGTAGGGCATTATACACGGGTCACGCTAGAATTAATAATAGTGTGTAACGTTAATAAATTAACGTTACACTATCGGTGAAGTGTAAAAATAAAAAAATATTATTAAGTAAAATAAAAGTTTATTAAACGATAAATTATTAGGATAAATATTAAAAAGATAATAAAAATAACTAATACTATGATTAAACAATTATAAACACTAATTTAAGACTAAGAATAATATTAAATGCTTAAACACTAAGATTATTTATTTAAACAATATTTATATCACTATATTTATGTTCACAACACGTAGACTGTTTATTTATATCACCAACTTTTCATTCACGATGCGTGTCGTATATCAGATTATGTTCGCTGGCTTTGGCAACGGGTCTATATAGCGCGATGTCCTTCTCGAACTTTCCGACACTATAATGACATCGAATACAAAGGATTACCCCACGAGATGTAATTAAACTAGTCTAGACGCGTAAGGTTTTTCCCCCGGGGGACTACGTCATCGCTCGGGAATATTCTATCAGTGGCGGCGCTCGCATACTTTTAAGTCGCGGACGTTACAATAGTAAGAAAATGGGCTAGGCAGTGAAAAACAAATGATCTACTATCATTTTTCATTTTTAAACAGTTATTTATGTGTTATTTGAAATGAAATTAAAATTTACAAGGTAGAAGGCTTGTGCAGTTTGGGGGGGGGGGGAGTTTCTTAGTTGCCTCGGATGTTTCGTGGGTAGGGCTACCATAATTGAAAATTGAATAGTCGAAAAAAGGAAGCCGAGCGAAGTGAAGCCAAAATCGCTGGAGACGAATTTTTAAAGGGGCGTGGCCGTATTTTATGCAATTTTTTTGGCACAAAAACTAGATATTGGTATAAAAATATAAATACTTGGATATAGTGAAAATGATTAGGCAGAAGACTCACGTCATCAACCTGAAAAAAACCTTTATAAAACTGTTTTATAATGAACTCTGATAAGAATGTACGTGTCATTTATATTTTTATAGTTTGATGCCATCTACAACCTCCTTCTTTTTTAATTTTTTAATTATGTACAATTCATTATTTTTCAACAAACTAAAAACATTTTAAACATAACCCTGAGGATGGTCTAATTGAGACCGAAACGTCGGTATTGTTTTAAATAAATAATATTTTAACCAAGGACTGAATCTCCATTATTTCACCTCTCCAAATGAAAGAAAATGTTTCGAAAAAAATCTGTTGTGGCCAGCACAATACCTTCCATCAATCCTGTGTATAATGTATAAATTCCATACATAATTTTTCTTGCAAAAGATTCTAAATTTCCAGTAAAATTATTTCATAAAAAAACTATTCAAATTGCACTTGACACTGACACTTCGTTAACTTTTCCCATTCGTTAGGGATCGCTATTTTTGCGTGTCGTTATCATTCAGTTCCTTTTCTCTCAAATCTTCCGTAATACAGTCCTTCCATCTTATCTTTGGTCTTCCTCTGTTTCTTCAACATCCTATTACTAAACTATTCATTCTTGTTCCAATATAATTCTTCATTTCTCCTCATGACATTTTCAAACCAATGTAATCATATTTTTTGTATCTTTCTAGAAACTTGTAATACTAGAGTTATTTTCTTACCGTATCTTACCGTGTTTTCCCCAAATCTACTTCAACATCCTCATCTCTGCCACATTAATTTACTTCTTATTGATATTGACATCTGTCAATTTGAATTATATGAATATATTAATAGTTTCCATGTTTAGCATAGCTGGCTGAATTATAAAATTTAATTTCTTTAAAATTCTTTAACTCTGTATCTATTGAATATGAAGTATAATATGTAATCAAATCGTATAGTGAATAATATATTCTTTAAGTTATAATAACGTTAAACGTCAATAAATCAAATTAAACTGTTAAATCTTCAAATGAGGCTACTTCCGGTTCACCAATTATAACCAAAATCTAATCACTTGTTCTTCTGGATGTAAACTTGAGGAATACGAAAAAATTATAATTTTTGGAATCGTGGTAATGAAGTTATGGGATCCGGAACTTTTGTCACACACACACAGACACACATACAGACACACAGACACACATACATACAGACATCATCGTAAAAAGGGTAAAATCGTATTATAGGGACCCTAAAACATGCTTATTCAGTAAAAACTCATCATTGAATTTTTTGACCAAAGACAATACCTTCCTTACCTAAAGTTGACGGAAGGTAAAAAAATTATCCTGGTAAGTTATGAAGAAGCTTAATATCCCTTGTCTCGCCTGACAAGCTGCCACTGTTTTTTGGACGATACTCTAAATTTTATAAATATATAAACTTCTTAGTTAATATTAAATTATTAAATTTTGCGTATATCAATCTTACGACATATGCCCTTTACCTTATGGCCTACGACACGACATCGTATTTGTATTATATGAAGGGAGACAGCAGTAATGCAATCAGATATGTCAGTTCGCTAAGGGAACGTTGATATACGTAACATATATGTGTAGTTATATGCGTGTTATATGTCTACAGGTATTTGGTAAAGGTATACGTTGAGACATATATCAAATATGAAATTATTATACACTGTCTAGGGAGGGCTATTACATATTAACCGAGGTGTTTACAGTATATTGAAATCTATGTAATATGCATTAATTTTAATTTTCTATTAATATACTATGAAAATAAACATAGGAAATTTAACATGGTAAATAAGTTTTTTTACAGGTTGTTGCCCTCCAGTTTTGATTGCCGATGGTTGTGGTATCAATGAAATCGCTCTTAATGGACACCTCCAATAAGCGGACACCTCTATTAACTTGACAATTTGACGGGAACCGGCATTTTTATATTGATTTTTTACGCTTTTAAACGGACAAGGACACTAATTTTGAATCCCAGTTTTAACTCTCGCTAAGAGAGATATTGGATTCATGCTAAAAATCGCATATCCGCATTTTATTGAATAAGCTCGTTTTAAAGTCCCTAGAATACGATTTTAATATTTTTACAATAAAGTTTGTATGTGTACAGTAAAATTTTTGAAAGATGTCCGATCAAGGTCATCTGTATCACGAACGAATTAACAAATAGGCATACATTTATCTCTTTCTTTTCAAAGTCTATAAGAGTGTGCGATAAGGATGGATATAACACGCTTGTCTTTCAAAAATTCATATTGCATCGACTAAGTTAAGAAATTCCACTTTAAAACGATGCTCGTTGTTGATAACTCTTTCGCTGTAACGTAAGTTTATTTATTAATTCAGATACATTCCCTTGCTTCATAGCCGTACAAATAACGTTATTTTCTGTCAAAGTTACTGACACTGACATTGTGATATATATATATATATATATATATATATATATATATATATATATATATATATTTATAATAATAAAATAACAGTAGTATCTTACGTACCCTCATAAAAACTAAGCAAACGACACTACTGAATTTGTCATGATGGGCGGAGCAAAAATCTGAATTCATACAATTCGTAGAAGACCTTGATCGGACATCTTTCAAAATTTTTACTGTATATGTGTATGTGTGTGTGTGTTAGGATGTTGGAAGTACGATTACTCAAATTCTATACGACTATTCCTCAATCTAACATTAATGGGAAGAGTTGAATAGGTTTTGGTAACAATTGGACAACCGGAAGTGGTAGTTTCGTAAAAAAATCTTCTAAATATTATTTTTTGAAAATTTATGTTAATACAATAATAAAGATTTTTAAATTCTCAATCTAATACATTTAAATTTTTTATTATATCTTCTATAGATTTAGAGATATATAATACTATAAAATAATCTGTTGTAATAAATCTCGCTGCCCAAATAACTCCATGGAAACCAGTTGAGATATTTAAATGTTTATAATTGATAGTTAAATGCAAAATGTCAGTGTCAAGTATCAACAGTTTTATTAACATTACAGAAAGCATTTTCTGGGAAGTAAGCATGGGCGTACGCAGGAATTTCTTCAGGGGGGGGGGCAAGAAGAAATTATGTTTAAAATGCTTTTGTTAAAGGTAAAGGTTTACCTAAAGTAAATACCACAGATAATCATTTTATTTAAAAAAGAACAAATAAAAATTAATAATATATTTAGTGAATTTAAACTTTCTAAAATATTAACCATAGTGGATTTTCAGAAAATCTGTGTCACTTTTACCTCTATACGTATAAAAGTATATGTTCTTGGTTATTATAAAATGTACTGTAATTTTTTTAAAGATTTCCGATCAATAAATTGGATGAATTAGGATTTTAGCTCTGCCTATTCCGATAAATACAGTTCACTTAGTTTTTATGTGGGTCCATAAGATACTACTGTTATTTTATTATTATAACAATATATGTTAATGCAAAAGCATTCAAAATTCAAAACGGAAATGGACTAATACATGTGAAACCAAAAATGTGAAAAATATGATACTGACACTCTGTTAGTGTCAGTGACACTGATAGAAAATAAAGTTATTCGTACGGTTTTGAATCAAGGTAATATATCTGAATTAATAAATAAATTTGCGTTACAGCGAAAGTAATGTCAACAACGAGCATCGTTTTAAAATGGAATGCCCTAACTTAGTCGAAACAATATTAATTTTTGAAAGACAAGCGTATTGTATCCATCCTTATCGCACACGCTTCGTGTTATGTAAATGAAAGAAATAAATGTATGCCAATTTATTAATTCGGTCATGATACAGATGACCTTGATCGGACATCTTTAAAAAAAAGCTGTATGTTATTATACCTATACAATACACATGTATTATACATTTCATACTGAATAAAACGTATTATTCCTTTTGAGCAGTTTAAAAATATTTAGTATTGATCATATTATATCATTTCATACACGTATATTATATTTTTATACAGTATTTTACGTATGTATGATACATGTGCAATATAAAATGTATAATACTTTTATTTTATATACATATATACAGTAAATTTTCCATTTTACTTTTTATATGGAAACTTTAGGGGGGGGCAACTGCCCCACCTTGCCCCACCCTGCGTACGCCCATGGAAGTAAGTACATTTAAAATTTCTTATTGTATTATTAATTAAATATTTAAAATTATAGGTATATTGATATTACATATATTCTTAAGAAATATCGCTAATACCGTCAGTGAATATAAAGAATTTTGAATATATTAGAAGAGTATATTTGAATTATTTGTATGTACATAAGAAATGTTAAATTCGTTAATTATGACCCGGGTTCGATCCCGACCGACGTCAAAAATTATTTCGAATTTTCTTTGCATAAATATGACTACTGCGGTGCACTCTCCACGTCAACAATGAATGCCTGCGAGGCGACGCCGGGCAAACGCCCACACAGTACAAATATATTCATTAATCATTGCCGATATCTGTGTACAAAGCAGATTAGCACACTCAGCCGTGATATATTTATTTATAAAATTTGGTGCACTCCCCATTACAGCGTCGATTCTGATGACCTACTAGGTAATGAAAACAATCCGTGATGATATTATTTATTTACAAAATCCCTGTGGAAAGTAGGCTATGTTTATCTTTTGTTTACCGTTCACATGTTTGTTATTACAAACAAATCGTGTTTGTGGGGAAAATGCGGAGAATATAGATTTAGATTTGCTGGCAATGCTTGTCGTTTGGTTTATTTGAGAAAACAATTTAGTGTGAATCTCATATCCCCCTGTAGGAATTTCAATAAAGCGGATGGATCCGTTTACAACGGAGATTTATTATTTTACTGATATAAAGCGTTATTTACACTTGGAGGGTAGAATTACAATCATGCAGTCAGCCTGCAGCTCGACAATATTGTTATACTGGGTGCAGTTGACCTATATTTATTTATTTCAAACAACATCGACATATAGTTACTTCAATTTTATATTTGTTTGTCATTATTTCTCTTCATTTACTTTCTTTTTACCTCTCACTAAGAGAGGTATTGGATTCATGCTAAAAATCGCATATCCAGATTTTATTGAATAAGCACGTTTTAAGGTCCCTACAATCCGATTTTAACATTTTTACGATGATGTCTGTGTGTGTGTGTGTGTGTGTGTGTGTGTGTGTGTGTGGATGTATGTGTGTGTGTATGTCCTTATGTGTGTATGTGGGATGTTGGAAGGACGGTTACTCAAAAACTATAAGACTTAAAATTTGTTTAACAACGTATTTCCCAATCGGACATTCATGGGAAGATCTGAAAAGGTTTTGGTAATAATTGGACAACCGGAAGTAGAAGATTCTTGAAAAAAAATCTTCTAAATATTATTTTGTGAAAATTTTTCGTGGTAATATTAAAGAAAATTAAATTCTCTATCTGATACATTTAAATATTTTATTATATATTCCATAGATTTAGAGATAAAAGAAGTATAATATATAAAATAATCTGTTGTAATAAATTTGACAGCCGAAAGAATGCCATGAAAAATAGTTGATAATTTAAATTATTTGTAACTGACAGATAAATGTCAGTGTCAGAAATAATGAGTAATGAATTAAAAATGTACTTGGAGAAACCCTTAGTTCTTGATCTGTGACTATTATGGAGATGACAAGTCTAGGTTGAAGGACTTAAATTTGTTTCAAACATTATGGGACAATGTACACCAGTACTGTAGACTAGAGTAACTTTGAATTGCGAAAAAGCTATCAAATTCTTCTCAAGTAAGTTGTAAATATTGACAAAATTACACATCGATATAAGAATAATCGAAGTGCAATCTATCCGTCACTTTATTAAAGGGAATTAGTGTTATTTAGATATAACATGTATGAAAAAATAAAATGTAAAAGAAGATATGTAAGAATAGATGCACAATCCATATATACATTTTAGACCGCCCAAAATTAATGTTTTTACTAGAAGAATATGAAGAGAAAGTAAACAACGTTGTTCGAATTGAAAATTGCTGTTACCAGCCTAATATTTATATATGGTAAACTCTACTTTGTAATTTATTGTAACATAATTTATGGTAAAATATCTTCATGTTGAGACATGCTATTATTGAATAATAAAGAAGTTTATACGTCATAGATTTATATGAATATATTATTTGTATTTATAAAAATATTCTTTGCTTTATGCATACAGCCAGGTAAAATATACGGCGAGAGGTTATGTGCTGGCCACATCAGATTTTTTTTTTTACCTCTCGCTAAGAGAGGTATTGGATTCATGCTAAAAATCGCATATCCAGATTTTATTGAATAAGCACGTTTTAAGGTCCCAACAATCCGATTTTAACATTTTTACGATGATGTCTCTGTGTGTGTGTGTTTGTGTGTGTGTTTGTATGTGTGTATATGTGTGGGACGTTGGAGGGACAATTACTCAAAAACTATAAGACTTTATATTTGTTTAACTACGTATTTCCCAATCGGACATTCATGGGAAGATTTGAAAAGGTTTTGATAACAATTGGATAACCGGAAGTACAAGATTCTTGAAAAAAAATCTTCTAAATATTATTTTTTGAAAATTTTTCTAGGTAATATTAAAAAAAATTAAATTCTCTATCTGATACATTATTATATATTCTATAGATTTAGAGATAAAAGAAATATAATATATAAAATAATCTGTTGTAATAACTTTTAGCCGAAAGAATGCCATGGAAAATTTATATTGTTTGTAACTGACAGATAAATGTCAGTGTCAGAAATCCGAAGACATTACTAAAGACTTTTTCTGGGAAGTACATACATTATATTATTTCTTAATGTATTAATAGTTAAATATTTAATATTATAGGTATATTACACATACCCTTCAGAAATACTGTTACTCCCGACAATGAATTGGAAACATCTCCAAAAATTAGAAGAGTGTAGGACAAAATTTCTTCATAGAATGAATTTAAATTTAAAAAATCTAAATATAAGGAATAGTTATTGTACGTCTGCCCAAATTATCTTATATGTACAATAATTATCATAAGGTTGGCAACACTACATTTCATGAAATCGTCCTATAATGAATTACTTTAGTGCCGATTTCTGAATTTTAATGGTGATTTTTATGCACCTTAGTGACGATTTCAAATAAAAAGTATTTTTCTCAGTGCAGTAATTAGATATTTTTTGCCAAAATCTGCAAAAATTATGAAATATTATTTTATGTTAGTGTGTGGAAGATATAGTTTGCCCTAGCCCGGTAAAAAAGTGTTTCTGCACGATTTAGAGTGATGTAAACTACTTATACCAGACGGAGGCACAAATAGTATTTTAATAAATAAAAGAAAAATTAAATATTAACTATATTTTGTTTCGTACTTAAAAAGTAAAAAGAACATATTTTTAAAAAAATAATTTTAATTTTAACTTTTCAACTTTGTTATAAATATTGAAACAACCTGAAACTTCTGTCTTTCATAATAAAATATAAAAATATAAAGTTAGCATTTTAAAATTTAATTTAGTTTACTTTAGTTTTAAAATTAACTTATTTTGCTTTTAATTTAATATTAAACACAATTAAAACATTCCATTTTCATTTTTATTTCAATTAACAAAAATTATAAAATATGATAAAAGTAAGTACCTATGTAATATATTACCCGTTTATTTATTTTTTGTTTAACATATTTAATTAACAGATTTTACTAAAAATAATTACATTATGTTTTCACTGAGTTAATATACATAATTAAAAGAAAATAATTTCATATTTTAATCTTGTCTACAAGAGTATATTTGAAAGATAACTGCTGTAATTTGGTAGTAAGTTCTGCAAACACAAGTTTCAGGACCGTAACGGTTGGAATTATCAACAAGGGGCTCGTAGCAGTCTAAGGGTTGTAGTCCAGATGTAGTCTTGCAAGGTGACGAATACATAATAATAATAGAAAGTTTGGTATTACACCCAGAGGTCTAAGAATAGAGAATTGTCTTCACTGATTGTTGTAATATTAATATTTATGAATAATGCGGTATTCTATTATACTTGTGTTCTATACAAAGAACTAATTAATGTTAGAATATACTATACCCTGTTTTTAAACTAAGAGGAGTACTTTAAATTTTAAGCGCCGAAACTGACGCTTCTGATTGGCTAGTGCTTCGTCAGGTTTACACTGCACAAATATTTTACATTTGATGTATTAGCTGTCATTCGTTTGGAGGTTATCTTTTTCTGTTTTGGTTTTTCGCATTTCTGTGACTTTAAAATAAATCAGTTCTTTTAAGAACTAATAATATTGATTGTATCGATATTATAATGGACGACTTAATAGAACCATTCATTATTTCGGTTGGCAATGGTGACTCCAGCTCATCGGAGAGTTCTTCTGATGAAGATTGTTAATGTCTGTGCACAAAATTTCCCCTTATTGATATTATAATACACAGTTTCAATTTATGTTCAATTTTAAACGAATTAAATGTAATATTTTTTGTATTTTGTTCCTTTGGTATTGTATTCTATGGTATAAATTTTTAAATAATAAATTATATATAGGTTTTGTGCATTTTATCGCTATGTTCAATTAAAAAATATAGATATAAATCAAGTAAGAGTGTTTATTTAGATTACATATTATCTTTATTCACATAATCAAATATACGGCGTGAAAAATAAGAGCCTATAATGTCAGTTTTATTTTAAAATAAGTTCCATGCGAAGTATACAGTATTGATGAGTACGGAATTTTTGTATTTCGCGCGAAAAAAAATCTAGTAACTTTTTCTGGTAACTTTCTATAGTGTAAATCAGACTTTCGTATCTACTCCTCCTAGTTTAAAAAAAAAGTATAACAAATAACACAATAATTATAAAAAATATTCAATATTATTTTATGATGTTATTTTCTTTTCTCAATATTTGGTACCCTATGTATCTTTAATTTTTGGACGGCCCTCATAATTCATAAGAATATAAAAATCTGATGTAGCCAGCACAATACCTTCCGTCAATCATGTGTACAAATTTCATACAGATTCTATATTTCCAGTAAAATTATTTCATAAACAAACATACAAATGGCACTTGACACTGACATCTTCTTCTTCTTTAGCTTTTCCCAGGCAGTCACGTGACTTTGGTGACCTTGGCAATCAGATATGGGGGCCTGTATCAGAACGACAGCTATTAATTACGTTCATACCTGACAAATGTCATAATTTTTTATTCAAAATTTCATTTTTTGGTATTTTATGATTCCTTTTCTAGGCAACTGAATTCCACACTCCTGATAAATAAACCTCATAAAATAAGAAAATCATGAAATTTTGAATGAAAAATTATGATATTTGTCAGTTATGCGCGTAATTAATAACTGTCATTTTGACACGGGCCTCCATATCTGCTTGCCAAAGTCACGTTACTGCACGCGCCCTATACATAAATTTTCTTGCAAAATATCCTCCAGTAAAATTATTTCATAAACAAACTGTGCAAATTGTACTTGACACTGACATCTTCTTCTTCTTTAGCTTTTCCTGTACGTTAGGGTTAGCTATTTTTTATTTTCTTCTTCCATTCATTTCTGTTTTGCGGGTCGTCCTCATTCGGTTGCTTTTCTCTGAAATATTCCGCAATACAATCTTTCCATCTTATATTTGTTCTTCCTCTGTTTCTTTCACCTTCTATTACTAAGCTATTCATTTTTCTGCCAATATATTCTTTATCTGTCCTCATGACATGTTTAAACCAATGTAATCGCGTCTCTCTTGTATTTTTCTAGAAACTTTTAATACTAGAGTTATTTCCCTTGTAATTTCATTCCTTACCGTATCTTTTCGTGTCTTCCCAACATCTATCTCAACATTCTCATCTCTCCCACATTCATTTTCATTTCACTGACACTGACATCTGTCAGTTAGAATTTTCTTAATATAGTAGCTGTTTCTATGGTTATAGCATAGCTGGTTGATTTATAAAATTTAATTTCTTTATATAATAAAATGCAATAAATTCGTATAGATAATATATTCTTTAATATTTATAGTAACATTAAAGGTGTAAATAATATTTAACAGTGTTTTTCAAGAAAGACTGTTGGGTACTTCCAGTTGACCAGTTATAACCAAAAACTAATCAAGTCTGCATATGGATGTAAGGAAGAGGAATACGTAAGAATTGTAATTTTAGGAATTGTAGTATTGGAGATATCGCGGCCGAAACCGCTGTCACACACACACACACACACACACACACACACACACACACGCACACACACATACAGACATCATCGTAAAAATAGTAAAATTGTTTTGTAGAGATCCTAAAACGTGCTTATTCATTGAAAACTCACCATCGAATATTTTGACCAAAGACAATACCTTCCTTACCTAGAGGTGACGAAAGTTAAATACGGCTTAACAAATAACAATTAAGACTTTCCAGAAATACAACCAGTATAAAACGCACTCAGCCACACAGCCTCATACAGAAGAAATTAAATTCTTGTAATCTATTCTGTTACATCCCTTTGAAAATACCTCCAGTTCGAAGGCTGTCAAATCAGTGTTCCCTCTTGCCGGTAAAACAGAGCTCCCGGACACAGAACAATAAAACTGAAATTTAATTAAGTGGGATACTGTTTCTTGTCAAAATTAATTAGAGCCCTTCAGTGCTGAAGGGTAGGGGTGTGAACAACTCTGCAAACTATGAGCCAAGCAGCGTGCCATAAGGGTGTGAGGGAACGAACAAGTCAGGACTTGTATTGTGAGCTGATTGAATATCACGCCCGCGATAAAATTAGAGCGCGATTTGTTGATACGTATTCGATAACATGGAAAAGTTGGATTTTGTAGGGGTTAGAGTTTAGAGTTTCGAGACTGAAATTTGATATCGAAAATGCAGACAGAAAATATACATACACTCCAAGACAGAAGTTTCAGAATAGAGTGATTAATATACTTTTCAGTTTAAAGAAATATCCTCAAAAAAATTTTTAGTTTTTGATTTAAACTAGCCCGAAAGAGATCCATTCATTTATTCATCGTTGTTAAATTTCCTGCCCTTGAAGCTATTTTTACCTCCCGCTACCCTTGGTAAGGGAGGTATAGGGATCGTGCTAAAAATCGCATATCGAGATTTTGGTAAATGACCACGTTTTAAGGTCCCTAGAATCCATTTTTAACATTTTCACGATGATGTCTGTGTGTATGTATGTGTATGTGCGGATCCTCTTTACGCTCTAACTCAAATACTATCATTCAGAAAGTTTTGAAACCATGTATTTCTATTTTATTCTAATATGGAAAGAACTGATTAGATTTTGTTGGCAATCGGATAACCGGAAATGGCAGTTTACTTGAACCTCAAGATAGTTTTTCTTCAAAAAATACCTTTAAATGTAATTTTTTCGAATCGGGTTCCCCAGATTCGCAACCAGACATCAGTCACGCGGCAACGATAGGTACCCCATATGTATGTATTTAAATTAATAAAAATTAAATGGCGGGAGGTATTGTGTTGGTCACATCAGATTTTTTTGCTCTCAAACTTCCTATAGTAAAGAAATAATATTTTCTTCTTGTGATTTTTATCCTTATTCAAATCACAAGTTCTTATAAAATTTCGTGAAAATTTTATTCCTTTTTAAGCGTCGTTTAAACCTGACAGTTTGCAACATTTCCTTTTCAAATAAAACTTCCACCCTCTCTATAGAGTCACAAATCTAAAAACTTTCCCTCCGAGGGCACAAAGAACATGCAAAAGTGAAACCCAGGCTTGCTGGGCATTAACTACATCAAAACATATATCGAATGCCTTGACGCTATATATCGCTACCATCTGGGGGGGTTAAGTTTTATCACTAGCCACATAAATCTACCCCAAAGGATTAGAAGTAGCATTTTTACAGAGGGGAATTTTTAGCCAGATTATACAATTAGAAACGGAAAAATTCAGGATTTAATTATTATAATATACAGGGTAATTTATGGCGACATAAACAGTTTGTTGAGGAGGTCATTTTGGATTAAAATGTCATATACTACTCGTTATCTGTACATATTGCAACGCAGAATATATTTGCTAAGGAATGTGATATATTTGTATAATACGAAATATAGATTAATAAATCTGATGTGGCCAACACAATACCTCCCGCTAGTTAATTTTTATTAATTTAAATACATACCGGTCTCGTGGCCGCGTGCCTGAGTGTCTGGTCGCGAATCTGGGGAATCGGGTTCGATCCCGACGCTTGTCATGCACTCTCCACGCCATCACTGAGTGTCCGTGAGGTGACGCCTGCACGGTATAAACATGTCATCATCATTATCGAAATATGTATACAAAGCAGATTGGCACATCCAGTAATGGGTAATATGCCGTGATGATATATTTATTTTATGAAATAATTTTACTGGAAATATAGGGTCTCTTGCAAGAAATTTTTTGTATAGGGCGCGAGCAGCCACGACGTGACTTTGCTGACCTTGGTAAGCAAATATGGGGGCCCGTGTCAAAATGACAGCTATTAATTATGTCCATAACTGACAAATGTCATAATTTTTCATTCAAAATTACATGATTTTCTTATTTCATGTGGTTCTTATCAGGAGGTGCTGAGTAAAGGAATAATACAATATCAAAATATTAAATTTTGAATGAAAAATTATATTTGTCAGTTATGGGCATAATTATAATAGCTGTAATTCTGATATGGGCCCCCATTTCTGATTGCCAAGGTCAGCAAAGTCACATGACTACTCGCGCCCTATGGAATTTATACATAATTGACGGAAGGTAATGTGCTGGCCACATCATATTTTTTATCTCCTGCTACCCTTGGTAAGGGAGGTATAGGGATCGTGCTAAAAATCGCATATCGAGATTTTGGTAAATGACCACTTTCAAGGTCCCTAGAATCCAATTTTAACATTTTCACGATGATGCCTGTGGATGTGTATGTGTGTGTGGATCTTCTGGACACTAATTCAAATACTAGAATATAAGCCATTATATTTTGGTGTCAATCGGATAACCGGAAATGGCAATTTACTTGAAACTCAAAATAGTTTTTCTTCAAAAAATACCTTTAAATGTTATTTTTTCAAAGTTTGTTTTTATAAAAATTAAAGATTATTCAATTTTTTACGGGTTTGTATTAATAGTTTTTCCATATATTTTATGGATAAATTTATAAAATAATATAAAAATTATATCCCGGAGCTTATGCTTTAAACACAACTCCATGGTTACACAGTTCAGCTCAAATGTATATAACTGACAGATAAATGTCACTGTCAAAAAAATAATCATTTGAAATACATAATTTTTAGCATTAGTAAATATGGAGGTGTGCATTTAAATAAAAAAATATGTCATTACGGCATATTACCCATTGCTGGGTGTGCTAATCTGCTTTGTACACAGATTTCGGTAATGATGATGACATAGCGTTTACCAAGCGTCATCCACGGTCAATTTTATGCCATTTAAAATTCGAAATATTTGACGTTGATCGGGATCGAATCCGGATTCCTACGTTCGCGACCAGCACGCGGACACGTGACCCCATAGGTATGTATACATAATAAAAAAAAATGGCGGAAGGGATTGTGTGGGTCACATCAGATTTTTAAGTTTAAAATCTATATTTTATACTAGTTAAAACAAATTTGTAGAAATTTCTAACCATTTGCATAGATTTTTATGAGACTGGGATCATATGTAGAAAATCCACGTGTACAAATTCTTGTTATTTCCTTTTTTGTTTAATTAGACACAGGCTTCCATCTTTCTCTCCACATTATTACAAACTGCGTGCATATGCTAATCAGTTCCAGTCTCATTTGAAATTAGAAGTGTTGTAACCGCAACTTTATTCTTCCTTGTTTCAACTCTGAAGTCCGTGTATGACACAAGCTCGCGACTGGTGCAAGATTTCCCAGAGGATGTTAAACTTACAGCTGCAAACGCTCTCCATACTATCTAATATACTTTGTTTACCACTTTAAATATATTCTTTAATGAGATCCCGACGTGGAAAAATATGGTTATATTAGCTAGGTACAAGACAATAAAATAAAAAAGTTTAAATAAGGATAGGGTAGTTCAGGGAATAAAATATTGCATAAGTTGAGTATAACTCAATTTAAACTTAAAATAGTACTCATATTATTTATTCATTACTAGAGGATGTAACACTTGCTCACCAAGTTAATTTAATCACATTACCTTTCGTTAATTCTATGTATTTTGTACAAATTCCACACTGAAAGTTTCTTGCAAACAATTCTATATTTCCAGTAAAATCATTTCACGAAGATACGTAAATTTTTTGACACTGACATCTGTCAATTAGGGCCAGTTTTACAATCTTTGGTTAATTTTAACTGCAAGTTAAATAAACAAGATTGAATCGGATTATTGACAACAATGATTAATTTATCATTTGACAGTTCGTTTCGTTTCAATTTTGTTTATTTAATTGACAGTTAAAAGTTTAACTAAAGATTGTAAAACTGGCCCTAGTATATTTAACACGTTAGCTGCCGAGTAATAATGCTGTTGCATCACCATAGTAGCATTTGTACCGCCGGCGACCATTTCGGTATTTTTCCTCCAAGCCGCATGACCGCCGGCAGTGTTGCCAATTTAGTGATTTTATCATTAAATCTAGTGAATTTATTGATTCAATAACGATTTATTTTATAAATTTGCGACTTATCTAAATTCTAGTGATTTTAATGTATATCTAGCGACATTTCTGGTGATTTTTCTAAAATATATTCAGTTTTAATATCAGGTTTGTAATTCATATTTTTCAAAATAAAATCTTGTTACTTACTTCGCTCTCTTCATAACGAATTGCGTTGCGCATGCTCCATGCGATGCTAGGCTGCCATTGCCATTGCATTTATTTGTTATTTTATTTTGTTTAGAGTTTAGTGTAGATAGTCTGTGGTCAAGAGTTTAGTTTAAGCGTCTTGTCGAGCTGCATAAGTTTCCTATTGATACGTGTATTGTGTATAGTTTACAATCAAGTTATTCATATAATGATGCTGTGCTCATAAAATACCTATTGATCTGTTCGTGATTAATATATCTTGTAGTATCTAGCATTTAATTATTTTCATAAATTATTGATATACGCTGTATATGTTCGATAGCATTTTTATATAGTTTTATAAATTTAAGTTCTACATATTTTTTGTGTAATAAAATGTGATAAGTATTATAAATACCATGTAATAAGACTGCGTAATTATAACAACATATTTTTGTAAATTTCCAAGTGAATAAATACGTATGGAAACTGAATTATTTATTTGGTGATTTCTGGTGACTTTTGATTAGGAAATTAGCGACTTTTCTTTCAACATAGTTGGCAACACTGACCGCCGGCTCTCATTTACGTTGCTTACTTTATACTCTCCTAGACAGCCGGCGGTTCAATTCTAATGTAAAATATATTGGCAACAACTTGTTCGGCGTATAAGTAAACCTTAGTTGCTGTGGTTTGGCGCAGCAGTAATAATATCAGCAAAAACAGCGTTTAAAATAAAATAATTGTACAAATTATTTTGATGGATGGATTTGTGTAGATAAAAACTAAATAATTTAGAAGTAATGTTTTATTCTAAAATAATCATAGAATTCTTCACAAATACAAAATAAAAATGATAAGATAGAGATCAAAAATGCTATGAATCTACTCAAATAAAAAACAAAAAATGTCGCACAACTTACTTTTTGAACACAAAAACAAATCAATAAAACAATTGAACATATATTGTCATATATTTAAGATTTTAATATAAGAGTGAATTATCAGCCGGCGAACATTTTTCAAAATATTGATACACTTATTACAGACACGCCGCCTGGTCGCCGGCTACCATGTCAAATAAACTCTCTAAATCTATTTCTACTGGCTTGTTTTGTAACTCAATTTTTTTTTTTTTTTTTTTATGAACCATTAAGTCGCTAAGTTTGTTCGGCGCAGAAGCAATTATGATGCGCCATCTACCGGCGTATTAGTCGATGCGTCAAATGACTCGCCCGCGGTCATGCGGCAGCTAACGTGTTAAGTATTCTAACGGTTTTAGCAGCATGGATCGTAAGATTTTTCTATATAATTTTTACCTTCCGTCACCTTTAGATAAGGAAGGTATTATCTTTGGTCAAAAAATTCAATGATGAGTTTTTAGTGAATAAGCTTGTTTTAGGGTCCCTATAATACGATTTTACCATTTTTACGATGATGTCTGTATGTATGTGTGTGTGTGTGACGAAAATTTCGGATCGCATAACTTCAATACTATGATTCCAAAAATTATATTTTTTTCGTACTCCTCAAATCCAGAAGAACAACTGATCAGATTTTGGTTATAATTGGTGAACCGGAAGTAGCTTCATTTGAAGATTTAACAGTTAAATATGATTTATTGACATTTAATGTTATTATAACTTAAAAAATATATTATTCTCTATACGATTTGATTTCATTTTATACTTCATATTCAATAGATATAGTTAAAGAATTATAAAGATATTTCATAAATCAGCCAGCTATGTTAACCATGAATATTGCTGATATATTAAGATAATTCAAAATGACAGATGTCAGTATCAATGAAAAGTAAATGAATGTGGCAATGATGAAGGTGTTGAGATAGATGTTGGGGAAGACAGGAAAGATACGGTAACGAATGAAAGAATAAGGGAAATAATTCTAGTGTTACAAGTTTCTAGAAAGATACATGAGAGGCGATTACATTGGTTTGAACATGTCATGAGGAGAAATGAAGAATATATTGAAAGAATGCTGAATAGCTTAGTAATAGAAGGTTGAAGAAACAGAGAAAGACTAAAGATAAAATGGAAGGACTGTATTGCGGAAGACTTGAGAGGAAAGGAACTGAATGAGAACGACACGCAAAACAGAAATGAGTGGAAGTAGAAAATTAAAAATAGCGACCCCTGGAAAAAATGGAAAAAACTAAAGAAGATGTCAGTGTCAAGTGCAATATGTATAGTTTGTTTATGAAATAATTTTAATGGAAATTTAGAATCTTTTGCAAGGAAATTTATGTATAGTATTTAAGTTAGAGCGCCCAGAAGCTCCACACACACATACACATATACACCCACAGACATCATTGTGAAAATGTTAAAATCGGATTATAGAGACCTTAAAACGTGATCATTTACCAAAATCTCGATATGTGATTTTTGGCACGATCCCTATACCTTCTTTACCAAGGGTAGCGGGAGGTAAAAATGTAATTAAATTGTATAGATAATAAAATATATTTTAATATTTATAATAACAGCATTTTTTTTAAGAAAAACTGTTAAAAATTTCAAATTACTTCCGGTTAACCAATTGCAACCAAAATCTAATCAACTCTTTGTATGGACGAGGGTTATAAATTATAATTTTTCGAATTGTAATATTTGACTTATGGGAGGAGAAATATTTATTACACACACACACATATATGTTCAAACATCAGCGTAAAAATAGTAAATTCGTATTCTAGGGACCCTAAAACGTGCTTATTCATTAAAAACTCACCGTCGAATTTTTTGACAAAATACTATATCTTCAGTATTATATGCAAAATCGAAATATCAGTCATACAACATTTATTCTTACAAAACTTACGTTTCAATATACAAAGTAAAATTTTTGAAAGATGTCCGATCAAGGTTGTCTACGAATTGTATGAATTCAGATTTTTGCTCCGTCCATCATGACAAATTCAGTAGTGTCATTTGCTTAGTTTTTATGATGGTACGTAAAATACTACTGATATTTTAATATTATAAAAATATATATTACAGGAAAAGCATTCAAAATTCAAAAATAAGTCAACTAGTAAGTTTATAAGCAAATGTAAAACCAAATATGTTAAAAATAAGATACTGACACAATGTCAGTGTCAGTGACTCTGACAGAATATAACGTTATACGTACGGCTATGAATCCAGGTAATGTATCTGAATTAATAAATAAACTTACGTTACAGCGAAAGTATTATCAACAACGAGCATCGTTTATAAATGGAATGTCCTAACTTAGTCGAAACAATATGAATTTTTGAAAGACAAGCGTGTTATATTCATCATTATCACACAGTCTTACAGCCTTTGCAAAAGAAAGAGATAAATGTATGCCTATTTGTTAATTCGTTCGTGATACAGGTGCCCTTGATCGGACATCTATCAAAAATTTTACTGTACACTTGTATCTTCTTCCGAGTAAGATCTTTTAAATTATAAATACATTTGTTGAAATATTCAGTTTCCCAAACATCGTACAAAAACACACATCTGTTCGCCCCCAAAATCAACAACAGAATTATTTTATTCAGTATTTGTATCAACACAAAATAACGTGAACTTCCTTTGATGCCTTATTCGTCTTATCCCTAAATCCAAAATCCATCTTCTCTACGATGTATCCATTTCGCATTAATCCTCGTTTAGCTCATTTCTGATTCAGTTTACAACAAATAACTGTACAACATGAGTTGATCCGACAGTAGATCTTGTAAACTAGGACAATACTATTCATCGGGAATCTGCGGCGAGGTGTATACAGTTACTGTTCTCTGTCTGTAGCTCCTGTTATTGAATATAAATGAAATATTTCCCGTAACGTTATACAAAACCAACAGGCTGGATGGGATACACAGTGACGGGATGTAATGAGGAGTTTAACCAAAGAAAGAATTAATATGACAAAATAATTATAGTAGAAATAATTACTGTATATATATATACTATATGCGAGAGAAGTTCGTATGATCTTTAAATTAATTTCTCAAATGATAATGGTAAAATACATAAATAATATACGAAGTGTTGAACATAGGATGGTATTAAAAAGAATTGCTGACCCTTAAAATGGCAGTAAATGTGACTTAAAAAACAGCACAATACCTCTCGCCACTTCCGGTTTTGATATAAGTATACATAAGTATAGGGCGCAAACAGTCATGTGACATTGTTCGCCTTGACAAGCAGATATGGGGGTCCCGTGTCAGAATGACTATTAGTAATTATGTACATGGATGTCAAATACCAGAATTTTTCATTAAAAATTTGAATATATTCTAAATTCACGCAGTTAATAGGAAAATAAACGACATGGAATTGGAAAATCAATAAATTTAATATGCAAAATTATGATATTTGACATTTATGTACATAATTACTAGCTATCATTCTGACACGGGCCCCTATATTTGCTTGTCAAGGCCAACAAAGTCACATGACTGCTCGCGCCCTATTGTATTTAACATTTCTTATATACCTACACTCTACATCAAAAATTCTACTTACATCTATTCTTTATATTTAGACTTTAGAATTTTTAATTTTAAGTTCACTTTATAAAGAAATTTTGTCCTCTTCTAATTTTTCGAAATGTTTCCAATTCATTGTCAGGATTGAAAGTATTTTTGAAGGGTATATGTAATATACCTATAATTTTAAATATGTAACTATTAATACAATAAGAAATAATATAATATATGTTTTCCCTTTTGACACTGACATTTATCTGTTAGTTACAAACATTTTAATATTTCATTTGGTCTGCATGACATTATTTGGGCTGTGAGATTTATTACAACAGATTATTATATAACTTATATTTCTTTATCTATAAAAGATATAATAAAATATTTATATGTATCAGATAGAGAATTTACTCTTCTTTAATAACCATGAACAAAATTTTTCAAAAAATAATATTTAGAGGAGTTATTAAAGAATCTGCTACTTCCGGTTGTCCAATTATTACCAAAACCTTTTCAGTTCTTTCCAGTAATGTCCGATTGAGAAATATGTATTTAAACAGATATTAAGTATTATAGTTTTTGAAAAATCATCGTTCCAACCCCCCCGCCCATACACATACACACACACATATATCCACATACATACACACACAGACATCATTGTAAAAATATTAAAATCGGATTGTAGGGACCTTAACATCATTAAAATCTGGATATGCGATTTTTAGCATGAATCCAATACTTCTCTTAGCGAGAGGTAAAAATTGCTTAACTAAGTTTTATGTAACATGATTTTCGCAACTTAGAATTTCAAACGACAAATAAATTACTGTATAAAATGGTAGTGCTTTTTTTTCCATGGCCTACCTGATTTTCTTATACTCAATAATTTCAGCATAAGCCCCTTATATCTTATATATAATCCCACCCCTATGAAATCTTCCCGCGAAGGGGTAAACTTTACAGGGTGTTAATTCCACATAATATCGCTACATACCACCCCCGGCGCAAACAAATTCTAGGGAAATCGAGAAGAAATTTCAGCATTTCAGGCACCTACTCATTGAAACTGGCGCTGTCTGTGTTGTGAGCCCGTAAGCTTGAGGCAAGGGTGTATGAATATAATATCGCACAACCCTCCGAGGCTGAAATTAGGAAATACGAGTGAAAAGTAGCACGCCTTTAATAATATCAAGTGACGGAGTTGTCACTCACAAGTTTCACTTAAAGAGGAGGAAATATTGAGCTATAATTGTGGGAAAATAGAGAGGTACAGTAACGACCAAAAATATGGGTACATTTGATAATAAGCTCCTTTTCTTTTTTATGAAATTTCATTTAAATTGAACGCGATCTGTATTTTTAGAAAGCCTTAATTGTTATTCATCAAGTCATAATTTTTTACCTTCCGTAACTTTTAGGTAAGGAAGGTATTGTCTTTGGTCAAAAAATTCGATAGTGAGTTTTTAATGAATAAGCACGTTTTGGGGTCCCTCTAATACGAATTTACTAATTTTACGATGATGTCTGTATGTGTATATGCATCTATTGTGTGTGTGTGTGTGTGTGTGTGTGTGTGTGTGTGTGTGTGTATGGGACGATCGTTTTGGATCGCATAACTCCAATACCACGATTCCAAATATATTTTTTTCGTATTCCTCGAGTTTATATCCATATGCAGATGTTATTAGATTTTGGTTCTAATTGGTTCACCGGGAGTATCTTATTTGCAACTTTTAACAGTTTTTCTTGAAAAACGCAGTTAAATATCATTTATTCACATTTAATGATTAAATTTTTTAAAGATATATTATTTTCTATACGATTTGATTGCATATTATACTTCATATTCAATTGATATAGAGTTAAAGAATTATAAAGATATTAAATATCATAAATCGGCCAGCTATGCTAACTATGGAAACTGCTAATATATTCAGATAATTCAATTTGACAAATGTTAGTATTAATGAAAAGAAAATGAATATGGCAGAGATGTGGATGTTGAGATATATGTTGGGGAAGACACGGAAGGATGGGGTACGGAATTAAAGGATAACGGAAATGACTCGGGTTATAGAAGTTTTTAGAAAGATACAAGAGAGACGATTACATTGGTTTGAACATGTCATGAGGAGAGATGAAAAATATATTGGAAGATTAATGAATAGCTTAGTAGTAGAGGGTAGAACAAACAGAGGAAGACCAAAGAAAAGATGGAAGGATTGTATTGCGGAAGACTTGAGAGGAAAGGGACTGAATGAGGACAACACGCAAAACAGAAATTAGTGGAAGAAGAAAATAAAAAAAAATAGCGACCCCTAACGAATGAGAAAAGCTGAAGAAGAAGATATCAGTGTCAAATGTAATTTGCATTATTTTCTACATTAATTTAATTGAAAATGAATTCCAACTTTTAAAATGCAGAAGGCTTGAAGTTAGTATAAGAATTTGGATTACAGTTAGGGGCATTAAAAACTCAAATATTTTAAAAACTAATAACGTTAAGATCTAGTTTTAATATAAGTGAACAATTTTCTATTTTGTTACTATTGCCGAGGACTCTAATGTTTTGACATCAATTTACAAAAAACTTGATGTTGTGTTTTCGCGGTTTGAAATGTGCTGTGTACATGTAGAGATATTTATCATTGGTCCAACAATACACAGCAGGAGTAACAACAAGCAACAACAGTCAACAGCGCTACAACAATACCACCAGCGACGAATAATAAATTTTAATACTACGTACATACGTACACGTCCATTATCCCACTGTAAAGTTAGTTTATGTGTTTGAGTGGTACTACTAACGCGAAACAGGGCCGGAAACAGGGGGAGAAGATAAATAATTGGCTAGGGTTGAATTTTAATCGGGAATATAACAACATGAAATAATACAAGAAGTTAAATAATCTTTGTCTTTGTTTCATTAATGTTCTTATATATTTTGTTCAAATACATGCTAAACAATTACGATCCTAAGCCCAGAATGAAGTCAAAATATATTACTATAACAACCGTTTTTTTTTGGCGACGAACCGAAGGTTTTCAAACCGTTTCCGTATCTGACGTCATCGTTTTGTGCCTCGCCAAAATGTATGATTTTAAAATAATGACGCCATGGCGTATTTGAATTTAAAAGACAGAGCTGTCAATGTGTATCATTTGATATAGTTATTTAAGTATTAAGGCAAGTAAGTGCACCTTACCGGTCGAGGATAAGATACCGGTAAGAAGCACTTAATGCGCGCAATGCTTATTATATTTTTTGCACGATCGTCCCAATAATAACAAATTAAAGTTTAGAATTATTTAAAAATTATTTTGACATTTAAAAAAAATAGTTGTCATTTTTAAGTAAGCTATGATCGTTGTTTTGTTATCGTTAAAGCTTTAAAAATTGTACATTTATTTTTTATTTATGTAATTTTCACCGCCTCCAGATCGGTAGGTAGTCACATCACTTACCGGTCAGTCACATCACTTACTGATCGGTACCACATCACTTACTGATCAGTAATTTGTAAACAAAACTTACTGCCTTGGAAACCCTATCGGTAAAGTTTAAAAAAAACTGATCGTGCAAAAAGTTTATTTGTAAATATGGTTGAAGATCAAGAATTGCAAAATTTATTGAAGTTGATTCAAGATGACTAAATACCATAGAGCAAATTAATTTCCTTTATTTTAAAATGCGTAAAATTAAAGGCTTGGTTCTTAAAGTTTATATTTTTGGTGCCACTGGTTGACATGATTTTTTACATTTTTTAATAACAATAATTTATTTGTTATTCTACACTAGTTAAGTGAATAAATAATTCATTATGATTTTTATTTAAATTTCGTGTCGACCACAGATGGATTCTTAAAAGACAAGTTCGAGCTAATATTAAGACCGGTGTTTGTTGTTTATTATTGCTGTCTTTTGTCAGTGTATTTGTTACCTAGAAATGAGAATGTCTTCTGCTCGTATTAAGTGCAATTCTCGTGAAAAACTTCTATTGGGGGAGTTAAAATAGTGTATATTTGTTTCTTTCAGTGTAAAACTAACTTTCCCCAGGAAACATTCTATACGTATAAAGGACGTATTCAACGTTTAATAATCGTATATGGTATAAAGAATGTCGGTATATATACTAGAAAAAAAAAGACTATGCAAATTTCTACGTATAATATACATTTATTTTTTTCATTTTTAGATCATTTGATGCACATGCCGAACGTCTAAAATAATTACGTTTAATAAGCGTTTATATATAATATTAGAATTTTACAAATAGTATTTTATACATTTATTTTACTTACATATATGTACGAAACGTATAAAATACGACTATATGAAACAGTATAAAAATATACAATATATACTATGTATATATGTAGTATATTAAACATTTATTTTACTTCCGTATATATATGAAACGTATTATAAACGACTAAATGTAGTAGTATAAAGATAAAAAATATATACCAACAATATGTACTGTATATTATTCATTTATTCTACCTACGTATATATACGAAACGTATTTTATACGATTAAGTGTAACAGTACAAATATAAAAAATTTATACGAATAATATATGCTGGATATTATACACTTTTTCTACCTACGGATATATACGAAACGTATTTTATACGATTAAGTGTAACAGTATAAATATAAAAAATTTATACGAATAATATATGCTGGATATTATACACTTTTTCTACCTACGGATATATACGAAACGTATTTTATACGATTATGTGTAACTGTACAAATATAAAAAATTTATACGAATAATATATGCTGGATATTATACACTTTTTCTACCTATGTATATATACGAAACGTATTTTATACGATTAAGTGTAACAGTACATATATAAAAAAATTATACGAATAATATATGCTGGATATTATACACTTTTTCTACCTACGGATATATACGAAACGTATTTTATACGATTAACTGTAACAGTACAAATATAAAAAAATTATACGAATAATATATGCTGGATATTATATACTTTTTCTACCTACGGATATATACGAAACGTATTTTATACGATTAAGTGTAACAGTACAAATATAAAAAAAATATATGAATAATATATGCTGGATATTATACACTTTTTCTACCTACGGATATATACGAAACGTATTTGATACAACTAAGTGTAATAGTATAAATATAAAAAAAATATATGTATAATATATGCTGAATATTATACATTTATTCTATCTATGTATATATACGAAACGTATTTTATACGACGAAGTGTAATAGTATATATATAAAAAAATATACGTATAATATATGCTGAATATTATACACTTATTCTACTTATGTATATATACGAAACGTATTTTATACGACGAAGTGTAATAGTATAAATATAAAAAAAATATACATATAATATATGCTGAATATTATACATTTATTCTACCTATGTATATATACGAAACGTATTTTATACGACGAAGTATAATAGTATAAATATAAAAAAATATACGTATAATATATACTGAATATTATACACTTATTCTACATATGTATATATACGAAACGTTTTTTATACAACTAAGTGTATTAGTATAAATATAAAAAATATATACGTATAATATATGCTGAATATTATACATTTATTCTACCTATGTATATATACGAAACGTATTTTATACGACGAGGTGTGATAGTATAAATATAAAAAAATATACGTACAATATATGCTGAATATTATACACTTATTCTACTTATGTATATGTTTGAAACGTATTTTATACGACGAAGTGTAATAGTATAAATATAAAAAATATATACATACAATATATGTAGGATATTATACATTTATTATATCTACATATATATACGAAACGTATTTTATACGACTATGTGTAATAGTATAAATATAAAAAAAATATATACGAACAATATACATTAATACTTATATAATAGTATATGTCCCATATATTTATTTATATTATACTTTTTGATTAGTATATGGGCTAATAACCTCAGCAGTTGATGCCCTCATCTAGTTGAAAAAAAAAAAAAATATACATTGCATATTATACATTTATTCTACATACGTATTATACATTTTACACAACTATTTCTAATAGTATTAAAATAAAAGATATATTCGTATAATATAAGCTGGATATTATACATTTATTCTACCTACGTATATACACGGAATATATTTTATGCGAATATTTATAATAGTATAAAACTTTAAAATGTACACATATTAAATATGTTGCATAATATATGTACTTACGTTTATTTTACCTGCGTATATATACGAAAAAATATTTTATATAATTATTTGTAAGATAAACATTAGATATTTTTCATAATACATATTGGTTTGACAAGTAAAAAATTAAAGTTTTGTTGTTATACTAACAATGTGATTAATAAGACAAAGATAATATTTAATATTCTTTTCTAATTTTTAAAGATTCCACTTCAACATTGAATTAAACTCGGTTCAAATCCATTTCAAATCAAATACAGTATTAGTGATTTTACTTGATGCGCCCAATGTTATTTGAATATTTATACGTAACACTTTTGAAAAAATTATGAGAAATATGTATGAAATTTTAGTATTAATTTCAAAACATAACATGTATTTCATGTGATTAATTTAAAATGTATCTTCCCGCGTTTATTTTTCATTTTTATATAGACGAATTTTAAACGGGGCTATTCTTTTCATGACATGCGTAGAACCAGCACCATGTGCGCTCAGTTGCTAGATGTAGATTTTTGCACAATACCTATGTATTATAAAACATACACGTAAGTAGTAAGTTATACATTAAAAGCGACCAAGAAAATTTTATGACAGTATAATCCTCATTATGGCATATGTTTCTTATATGGGTTATTTTTGATACGTTTAAAATATACGTAATTCATACGGGGACCAATCATACCTAGCTCATGCGCAGTTAGAAAAGTACGCGTATCGGGCTATTGCGCATAGCATAACAGTTTTGCAGTCAGCTCAGTAAACTAGAAATTACCAGTTAGTGTTTGTTCGTGTTCTTTACCAAGTTGTTTGAAAACCCTTTTCTTCAACAATGGGGCCTCATATTTAAAGTAAGTTTTAAAATATTTTGTTATAATATTACTGAATTAATACTAGAGATATATTATAGTTCAATAAACAAATATATCGTCGTTCATAAGTTTTGCAGTCGCCAGTTTGTTCCTGTTCTTCACCAGGTTCTTGCGTTTGAAAAATCTTTTATCCCAACGGTGGACCTCATTTCAAGTAAGTTTATATTCAATTTAGCATATTTTTTAATCCACATATATCTTGATTAGCTGCTGTAGGTGGTTTCAATGGAAGGCAAGCTACAATGCATATAATGAAATATCTTTTCTGCAATGAATTAGCGATGAAGTTCAACTGGGCTGGCCGGGAGAAAAAAGCTTTCAAAAGAACTCAAATATGCAAAGTTATATTTGGTAAAAATTATTTTATCTTAATATCTTAGTCAAATTTGAAATATATTAAATATTATTTGTTTTATGTATGTTCATTTACAGTTGGGTAGTGAACAGATGAATTAATTGGCCAAGCAGTGAAAGACTGGCTGAAATTGGCAAAACAAGATTTATTTACGAAAAAGCAAACGTCCATAAGGATTAATCATAGTAAATTTATTTGGAATCCTTACGCTTCTTCAGCTCATCTCAGTTATGGAAGTCCCATTTTTTTTTTTAAGAAAATGATATTGTTTATTAATAGATGGGTAAGCATGAGTAAACTGTGTTATCTTAAATTTAACTCAATACTACCATTTTTTTCTGTTTCAGAAGTTTAACACTATGCCGCTTATAGTTCTCCAATGTCCAGTATATTTATTAATTTTCGGCCATCATTTTTTCGCTACATAATATAAAATTTATAAACGTAAGAAAACTGTGTTACTCTTCCAACTAACTCAATAATACCATTGTTTCTGTTTCAGAAGTATAATACTGTACCGATTATAGTAGTCCGCTGTATAGTATATTTATTAATATTTGACCATCATTGTTTCACCTATTTGCTGCAAAATATAAAAATTAGAAACGTGAGTAAACTGTATTACCTTTAAAACTAACTCAGCACTACCATTTTTTCTGTTTCAGAACTTCAATACTGTACCGCTTATAGTAGTTCAATGTCCAGTATATTTACTAATTTTTGGCCGTCATTTTTTTACCTATTTGCTGCATAATATAAAATTTAGTAACGTAAGCGAACTGTGTTACTCTTAAAACTAACTCAATACTACCGTTATTTCTGTTTCAGAAGATTAATACTGTAACGATTTTAGTAGTCCGCTGTCCAGTATGTTTATTAATCTTTGTCCAACATATTTTTACCTATTCACTGCATAATATAAAATTTAAAAATGTACGCAAACTGTGTTACTCTTCAAACTAATTCAATACTACAATTGTTCCTGTTTCAGAAATTTAATACTGTACTGATTACAGTAGTCCGCTGTCCAGAATATTTATCAATATTTGACCTCATTTTTTCACCTATTTGTTGCATAATATAAAAATTAGAAACGTGAGTAAACTGTATTACTTTTATAACTAATTCAATACTACCATTGTTTCTGTTTTAGAAGACCAATACTGTACCGCTTATAATAGTCCACTGTCCCAGTATATTTATTATTCTTTGGCCATCATTTTTTACCTATTTGCTGCATAACATAAAATTTAGAAACGTAAGCAAACTGTGCTTCTGTTAATGTTAACGCAATACTACCATTGTTTCTGTTTCAGAAGTTTAATACTGGACCGATTACAGTAGTCTGCTGTCAACTATATTTATTATTCTTTTGTCATAATTTTTTACGTATTTGCTGCATAATATAAAATTTAGAAACGTAAGCAAACTGTGTTACTCTTAAAACTAACTCAATGCTACCATTGTTTCTGTTTCAGAAATTTAATATTGTACCGATTATAGTAGTCCGCTGTCCAGTATGTTTTTTTATTAATCTTTGGCCATCATTGTTCGTATATTTTTCGAGGAAAACGGCATTAAGATTTCTTTGACGTCCCAGCTACGTCAGAAACTATTAGTACCTACAGAAGCAACGAGGGAGAGAGAGGTACACGCGAACTATTGACGAAGCAAGGATGACCAATGCCGTTTTTTCGAATTCTATTAATATTTAAGAAATTTTAAAAAATACGAGTATATTGGTTTTATACATTTAAAATATATCATTTTAAACGTAGCATATATCGAAAATGAAGAATATTTTTCTCAGAACATGTAATATTTTTATACGTTAAAAAGTTGTTCAAAATATACGTATAAATTTAAACGTATTATATGTACGATCGATTGAGTATATTTTTCTTATAAAGTATAATAATTTTATACGTATTACATATACAAAAAATTAAGTATATTTTTCTTATCACATTTAATAATTTTATACGTTAAAAATTTGTACAAAATATATGTATAAATTTGATTTATATACGGTCGTTTGAGAGTATATTTTTCTCATAAAATATAATAATTTTTATACGTTTAAAATGTATATAAAATATACGTATCATTTTAAACGTATTGCATATACCAAAAATTAAGTGTATTTTTATCAAAACATATAATACTTTTATACGATCAAAATTTGTACTAAATATACGTTTAAAATGTATATAAAATATGCGCATCGTTTTAAACGTATGTTATATTTAGTATATTTCTTATATTATGTGTATTATTTTTATACGTTTAACATGTATACAAAATATATGTAACATATCTTTGTAAAATATACGTTTTTTACACGCCTGAAGTACAGTTTTTTTTTACCCAAAATATTCCACATTTATACGTAGTACATCTATAAAAATAAACGTAAAATTTGTAAGAAAATTATACTGTATTTATACTCTTTATATACATAATATTTTGGTATAGTTGCTACGGGTAATATACGAGTTTTAGCTAGTTTAATATAAACTCGAAATAAACGAATATAATGCATAGAAATTTGAAGTATATAATACGTTAAATAAAAAATAATTATAAACGTATATTATATACCTATAAAATACGTATTAGAAGCGGACATTTGTCCAGTTCTTAAACGAACGCATTCTCCGTTTATTATACCATTTCATGTTTCCTGGGTCGTGATATGAATTTTTAATGTGTGATAGTTTTCAGTGGACTAAATAGTGAGATAATTGAAATTTTGTTCCAGTAAACTTTCCTGGTGGCAGTGGTAGCTGTTGTCCTGAGATGCTGAGATCTTCGATGCCTCTGTTGGCCAAATTGGATTGATAGTAGGCGAGGTTGGTCCAACATTTATTTCATTTTATTTTATAATTCTTCTGCAGCTTATTAATATTAGTTAATCTGTCAATAATAATAGATTGTCTCACCGAGAATAGATAATAATTAGAAAAATATATGATCAATTTGATAAAGTTTATTTGTCTCAAATAATTTGACTATGTTTAAAAAATATTTCATAGTTATAGATTTATTTCTTAAAACACGAATGCTTTAATTTTCAGCTTCTGTAGCACGAAATCCTGAAATACTCGTAAATCCTTTCTATTTAGCATTTACTGTACGTATCTCATACTTTGTTTATTTACAATTTGACTGTAAGCAATAACTTCAGTGTCATTTCGTAACGTATCGGAAAGATAAAGCCAGCCATGATTCGTGGGGTGGAAATGACGCAATAAACAAAATAAATTGCGGCAAGTTTAGATTTTGCGTGCTGGATGACGGACGATAATGAATTCCTTGTTAAATGGCACAGGTTTTCACTTTTAATTACTTTTTGCACCGCTCCCAACCGTTTTATGATGTAGATTTTGTTATTGGGGGCAGATGGATGTCCTTGAATGCGCTGAAAAAAATGTGTCAGGGTTAATTGTTGTTGAAATTGTATACGTTCTGAATTGAAACATAGAATAATGAAATTACGGACGTGGCTGAAATGTAAAGTTTTATAAACAAAGTATGTTTGACATTGGCCTGCTAATGGCGGCGATCTTGCCCCATGGTCATACCCTGTATATAGGTACCCTAGTATAGACTAACATAAAACGCTATCGGCGGAGCCCTAGGGGAATCTCGGCGAAGCCGAGATGTCGCTAGTAAACTTTTTCTGGAGAATTCAATATGACAATGACAATATATTTTTCTGTTAAGCGGTTGTGTTAAATACAGAATTTGAATTCTCTGTAAAACTATAATATCCCCTAGCCATCAATTTTTCTTGTCCTGATTGTCCTATTTTTACAACAATTCCCATAATCCTCCATTCATCCTGAAATCCTTTAACAAAAGAGTATCTCCCTATCATAATATCTCCGTAATAGAGCTTAATCTGTAAATCCTGCGGTGACGTCACAAAAACAAGTGCTTGAAGCTTCACATGCACATCAAATATCAGGCTAACACGCGCCATTTGCCCAACAGATGGCAGGGAATAAATTCATATTGCGTAGAATGTAGAACGCGTTCCCGCCAAAAAAATCAACGCGGCTTTTTGCTGGCATAATAAATTGCGGCCGTTGGCTATGTTCTTGCCACCGGACTAGTAATTTATAATCCAAGGAGGTCTGGACAAAGGGAAACTTGAAACTTTGAAGGTTAAGATATAGATTCTACTCAGATATAGGTTAAAACTAGGTTAGATTAGAATTTTACAACAAAAATTATGTGATCAACAAATTATTTCCCGCCGTATATTTTTTTATTAATTTTAACATATTGTGTGTGTGTGTGTGTGTGTGTGTGTGTGTGTGTGTGTGTGTGTGTGTGTGTGTGTGTGTGTGTGTGGATCCTCTTTACGCTCTAACTCAAGTACTGTCATTCAGAAAGTTTTGAAACCATGTATTCCCTACCTTATTCTAATAGGGGAATAAGCCATTAGATTTTGGTGGCAATCGGATAACCGGAAATGGCAGTTCACTTGAAGCTCAAGATAGTTTTTCTTCAAAAAATACCTTTAAATGTATTTTTTCTCTATTTGTTATTATAAAAATTAAAGATTATTCCATTTTCTACAAGTTTGCTTTAATACTTTTTCTATATATTTTATGGATAAATTTATAAAGTAATATAAAAATTATATCTCGGAGCTTATGATTTAAACACATCTCCGTGGTTACATAGTTCAGCTCAAATGTATGTAACTGACAGATAAATGTCACTGTCAAAAAAATAATCATTTCAAATTAATAATAGTAACGTTTTAAAAGGAAAATTGTAAATAGAACAATAGTTTTATGGAAAGAAACTTAATATACATAATTTCTAGCATTAGTAAATATGCATGTATGTATTTAAATAAAGAAATAAATAAATATATTATCACGGGCATATTATCCATTGCTGGGTGTGCTAATATGATTTATACACACATTTCGGTAATGATGATTACATATTTGTATTGTGTGGGCGTTTACTACAAGGGTTAATTTTATGCCATTTAAAATTCTAATTGTTTGGCGATGATCGGGATCGAATCGGATTCCCCAGATTCGCGACCAGACATCAGGCACGCGGCAACGAGACCCTATAGGTAAATGGCGGAAGGTATTGTGTTGGTCACATCAGATTTTCTTCAACATTATTTTTATTCCAAATTCAAAACTTGTACCACACCCTCTTGATATTTGATGGCAGCATCTCTTACTGTCTATTTTACAATGGAATTTAGTAGAACATTTTATCGGAACCTTTTCGAGAGTAGTTAATAGGAATTTCATGATATAGGTCGGATGTGGGAATATGTGTCAGTAAAAGTGAATTCCAGTCGAAGTTGGTTCGGGTTCACTTGTGATGCGTCGGGGACCGAATTCAGTATTAGCTTCAGTTTCAGACAAATAGTGCGTGACACTGACAGCAAAATAAACTTTCAGACACTTCCACATTCAAATACCAACATGTACTCGATATTTACCGACAATGCACGACGATTTAGATAGAGATAAGTTGTACAATACACTCTATTGTATCCAGGGACGCAATAAATACAGATATGTAAATATCTCTAACTGGTTAAACATAAGTCGAATATTTACAATAAAGTTATAAAGAGTGTTATTATTGACTGAGCGAAAAGATAATAATCCCGTAGTGGTATATAATAAACCAAAAAATCTGTTGTGACCATCACAATACCTCTCGCGCCCTTTCCATTGTGGTATATATAAGTATTGTATTTAACATGTCTTGTACACACAAAAAATTCTAATTACACCTAATCTTTGTATTTATGTATTTTCTATAAATTTGAATTCATTCTATGAGCAAGTTTTCTCCATTTCTTCTAAATGTTCGAGGTTTTTCCAATTCATTAACGGGATTGGCGTTATTTCTAAAGGGTTCATGTAATATACCTATAATTGTAAATATATAATTAATAATACAATAAGAAATATTAAATATTGTTCCCAGAAAAACCTTTAGTACTATCTCTGAATTTTTGACACTGACATTAGTGGCATTTATCTGTCAATTACAGACATTTTAATTGCTCAAGTAGTTACCATGGAGATGTTTGGGCTGTGAGCAGGCTGTGAGATTTACTACAACAGATTATTTTATAGATTATATATCTACATCTTTAAATCTATAGAAAGTATAACAATTTTTTTAAATGTGTCGGATAGAGAATTTTGTTTTTTACCTCTCGCTAAGAGAGGTATTGCTAAAAATCGCATATCCATATTTTATTGAATAAGCACGATTTAAGGTCCATAGAATCCGATTTTAACATTTTTTCAATGATGTCTGTCTGTGTGTGTGTGTGTGTATGTGTGTGTGTGTGTGTGTGGATGTGTGTGTGTGTGGCGTTGTTGGAGACACGATTTCTCAAATTCTATAAGACTAAAGACCTCAATCTGACACACTTAATTTTTTTATTATATCTCGTATAGGTTTGGAGATATAGTATATAATAATATAGAATAATCTGTTGTAATAAATCTCGTTGCCCGATTGTCAGATTTTTCTAGGAGGTAAGAGTACATTTAATATATATTATTGTGTTATTAATTAATTATATATTTAAATTACAGATATGTTAATATTACATGTATCCTTAAGAAATACCGCTAATACCGTCAATGAATTTGAAGAATTTTGAACATAATAGAATAGTAGGATAAAATTTCTCCTAGAACGAAAGAAGAGAAACCATTTCAATTATTTGTGTGTATTTATAGGGCGCGAGCAGACATGTGACTTTGTTGGCCTTGGCAATCAGATGAGGATCCGTGTCAGAATGACGGCTAGTAGTTTTTACATAGATGTCACAATTGTCATATGTCATAATTTTTCATTCAAAATTTCAAAATGTTCTGATGTTTATTTGTCATCCATTAGTATGGAATATACTTGTCGAGGAAAATAATCCACATGGATTTGGTAAATCATAATGTTTCGAATGAAAACTTATGATACTTGACACCTATGTATATTACTAGCTCTCATTCTGACACGGGCCCCCACATCTGCTTGCCAAGATCAACAAAGTCACATAACTGCTCGCGCCCTATGCTACATAAAATGAAAATGGCGAGAGGTATTGTGCTGGCCACAACAGATTTTTAATATTTGTAATAACATAAATATTCAAAAAAAATATTTAGAAGATTTTTTTAAAATACTACTATTTCCGGTTTTTCAATTGTTACCAGAATCATTGATTATATATACTACCGTTACATATAGTATATATAATCAATACCAGAATCTATTCAACTCTTCCCATTACTGTTAGGTTGAGGAATCCGTAGTTATACAGGTCTTTAATCTTATAGAATTTGAGAAATCGTACCTCGAACAACCACACACATACACACACACACACACACACACACACACACACACATACATCATCGTAAAAATGTTAATATCGGATTATAAAAGATATAATAAAATATATATATATATATATATATATATATATATATATATATATATATATATATATATATATACAGGGTGGAAACGAACTTAATGTCATAAATTTAAGGGTGAGTAGTATGACATGTGTAGATTACGAAACAGAATTTTTTTTTCAAAAATTCGCATATTTAAGGGTAGTTTTCATGAAACTAACATTTTTGCTACCACTGGACCACTGGCAACGCATTTGCATTATTTTATCTATTACACAATTATTTTCGTTAAAAATGCTATTTAATTTAATTATTAAGAATAATGTCTTATACAACTAATTTTGAATGTAGTTTTGATAACCATATTTTTAATGAAATATGAATTAAAACAGCAGTAAAAAAAAGTTTCCGTAAAACAAGTCGAATTTTCGTTTTTCGAATTTTAAAAAAAATCTTTCAGTTTCGTAATCTACACATGTCATACTACTCACCCTTAAATTTATGACATTAAGTTCGTTTCCACCCTGTATATATATATATATATATATATATATATATATATATATATATATATATATATCAGATAGAATGTACTCTTCTTTAATAAGCAAGAACAAAAATTTTCAAAAAATAATATTTAGAAGATTCTGCTACTTCCGGTTGTTCAATTATTACCAACCTTTTCTCAGTAATGTCCGATTGAGAAATATGTAATTAAACAAATATTAAGTATTATAGTTTTTGAGATATCGTCCTTCCAACCGACTCACATACATACACATATACACACACACACACATATATCCCCCCCCCACACACACACACAGACATCATCGTAAAAATATTAAAATCGGATTATAGGGCCCTTAAAACATGCTTATTCACTAAAATCTGGATATGCGATTTTTAGCATGCTTCCAATACCTCTATTAGCGAGGTAAAACAAATATATGCTACTAACTATCGTCTGTAAAATATATAAATATTTATCTTCAGTGTTTGTAAGTTTAAGCTTATAGTGCTCAATAAATAATTCTTATGTTATTTATTATTGAGAATTCTTAAAAACATTGGCCTTTCCAAAAGATTTAGATTCAGCAATTTAAGAAATCTGTAGCGTTCAACAAAATATATTGAATAGCATTTCATTACATTTCAAACTGCAACCAGTCTGAATTTATATCCAAATGTATTGAACAAACATTCGCCAGATATATTTTGTTACATTTTCAGAAAATATTTACAGGGCAATTTCCAAACTGCAAAATATAAAATCGGAAAATATAAAAGTTCTCATTTTACAAATAATTAATTTATCTTCATATATAGGGTGGTGACCGGCTTAGCCGAACATAGGACTTTAACATGTAAAAACAAACTTTCCTGATTTTCCGTTTCCCTAATTATTTTAGGTAAAAAAGCTTCAAATAAAAGTTGTAGAGCATAAAATTCTGCATTTGAATCAATAAGCAAAATAACGTTCAATGTCAATAAATCAAATTTAACTGTTAAATCTTCAAAAGAGGCTACTTTCGGTTCACCAATTATAACCAAAATCTAATCAGTTGTTCTTCTTGATGTAAACTTGAGGAATACGAAAAAAATATAATTTTTTGAATTGTGGTATTGAAGTTAGGCGATACGAAACTTTCGTCACACACACACAGACACACACACACACACATACATACAGACATCATCGTAAAACTGGTAAAATCGTATTATAGACCCTAAAACATGCTTATTCACTAAAAACGCATTATTTTTTGACCAAAGACAATACCTTTCTTACCTAAAGGTGACGGAAGGTAAAAAGAACAATTAATTTTTTTTTTGCAAGTCGTCATTGAGCATCCTGTATAAGATGAACATATGCATGTATCTATGTAGTAAGTAGTTGCAGCTCGTATGCATATCATAGACATACCTAGCTGGAAGGCATGCAGTAAGAGGTAAAAGGTAATGAGGCATAACAGGTGTATCCGTACAACATTACTAGGGGTTGTAAGATGCAGGGGTGGTTTAGATTGTACGACGTACGTTCCACAGGGGCGTACAAATGACGAGGAATGAAATAAGGACCGAATTTTAGAATTTTAAAGGTATGCCCGAAAATAGAAGATCTAAAGTAGACATGAAAATAGAACAGTACCAATAGAACTTAAATTGTATATTTAAAAATTAATATTCTGTTTGCGTTATTTATGGTTTCTACATTTTCTAAATTATAATTTTTTTCTTCAAGTGTACAATAATATTCATATTATGCTACTATACACACACTATAGAAGATATTCATTTTATTACTAGTACAACAATGTTGTTCATTTTTGTACTAGTAAAAAAATGTTAGCTTCTTAGTTCACCGCTGGCGGCAGCAGTCGTCACAGCAACACAGACCATATTGAAAAATTGTTATTTGACAGCTGTATCGTTTGTGTTTTGTAGTGTTCACAGCCAACTATGGCTGAAATTGCAAACGCTATAATTAAAACAATTCTAGAATAATATTTGAAAAATCTCCAGTTTTCTTTGAAACACTTGAAGAAAAAATAGTATATGTTATTCGGAGCAGAACGCCCTTTTTGTGTTTTACCCAGCTTGCCTGGCCTCGGCCGCAATAGCTGGGTTCAACACAAAAAGACCGCTTTCTACTCCTAATAACATAATATACTATTTTTTATGTGCTGAATTTTGAATAATTACAAAGACATCGTTCATAATATTCATTTTTTGTTAGCGCCAGCGATATAACAAGTGAAATTATAATGAAGACATCACAAAAAAAACAGGGTATCGAACCCACCAAAAATGGGTTCGGTTCAGGTTAATTTGTTTTTTGAAAAGTGGGTTCATTTGCGATTTTGGTTCAAACATTAATAAAATTTGCGATTTTCTTCCGAGTTCTGGTTTGGTTCGACCCCAATGAAAATTGAATTAATGTTTTTTGAATAAAAATCTTTATATAGAAATAATTTTCACGGATTTTACAATCTGGCTACGACCATAAATGTCACTTAATTCTTTAATTTTTCAGTAAATACCAAAATTGATAGCTCTGTGATTTTTCATTTCGTTCTGGCCACCCCTGTTTCTATTTGTATTCTTCGGGAAAACGGTTTGTAGTTGCCCGGAGCTGAAATCGAGCGAGCAAATTTCCCTCACATCCAGTTTAAAATCATAACGAAATAAGCCAAATACCAACAGCAAATTCACATATAATGTCCAATCTATATTACTTTTTCGCCTAATTATCTAACATTACTAGCAGTTTCACAAGTTAACAATTATAATCATATTATTGCACCACAAAAATTATTTCCGTTTAAATTGATGTTTTAAATGTTGTTATTCGAGAAGCAATTTATAAAAAATTGCTATTCAATTATAAATGAAATAAAAATACCATATATGGTAAATTTATTTTAATTATCAACGTGCAATTTTATTTGAAAATAAAACAATGTAATTGACCCAATTCGCAAATTGAACTCATTTGATCATTTATCAATAAGTTCCAATTTCATTTACATAGATTTATTTATTGTTAGTTACAATTTACAATTAATATTTATTACAAGCTCGGATAACATATTATCCTCGCTTTAATAATAAATTATTTGATCCTTTGTAACCTATACGGTTGGTAATTAGTAAGATTCGTTTTTTTTTTTGGTTCTACTGTCTGTTGACTATCAGTTAAAACGAAAATTTTAGCATTGATATTATAGCATAAATTGTAAAAATTACACTCATGTTAATTTTTCGCTGCAACAATTTTCATTTTAACTGACAGATAAGTTAACAATCACTTGATTTTCTTCTTCCACTCATTTCTATTTTGCGTGTTATCCTCATTCAAGTCTTCCACAATACAGTCCTTCCATCTTCTTTTTGGTTTTCCTCAATTTATATTGTATTTTTATAGAAACTTGTATCACTCGAGCCATTTCCCTTATCCTCTTATTCCTTATCATATCTTTCCACGTCTTATGAACATACCATGTAAATTACACTTGACACTGACATATGTCAATTAGACTGTGATTAGAAATATTTGAATATATCAGAAGTTTTCATGGTTATGTCTGATTGCCAAGGCCAACAAAGTCACATGTGTTGGGGCCTATTGTATTTATCATTTATTGTATATCTACACTATACACCAAAAATTCTACTTATATCTATTCTTTATATTTAGATTTTTTAATTTTAAATTCATTCTATGAAGAAATTTATCCTACTCTTCTAATTTTTCGAAATGTTTCCAATTCATTGTCGGGTTTGACAGTATTTTTGAAGGGTATATGTAATATACCTATAATTTTAAATTAAATATTAATACAATAAGAAATAATATAATGTATGTACTTCTCAGATAAATTCTTAAGTAATGTCTCTGGATTTTTGACACTGACATTTATCTATCAGTTACAAAAAATTTAATTTTTTAATTGGTTTCCATGACATTATTTGAGCTGTGAGATTTATTACAACAGATTATTATATACCTTATATTTCTTCATCTCTAAATCTATAAAAGATATAATAAAATATTTCTATGTATCAGATAGAGAATTTACTCTTCTTTTACTTGCAAGAACAAAAATTATCAAAAACTAATATTTAGAGGATTTTTTTAAGAATCTGCTACTTCCGGTTGTCCAATTATTACCAAAACCTTTTCAGCTCGTCCCTGTAATGTCCGATTGAGAAATACGTAGTTAAACAAGTATTAAGTATTATAGTTTTTGAAAAATCGTCCTTCCAATTTCGGCACTTACACACACACACACACACACACACACACACACACACACACACAGACATCATCGTAAAAATATTAAAATCGGATTAGGGACTTTAAGACGTGCTTAATCATTAAAATCTGGATATGCGATATTTAGCATGAATCCAATACCTCTCTTAGCGAGACGTAAAAAAAACACAGTATACACGGTGTTAGTGAACCGGACAGAACCGTATTGGGTATGAAATAAACAGTAATATAAATAAATACAAGTCAGTCTACAAGCTAGTCTACAAGTTAGTCGATAACGATTCTACACACATAATGAAATAAACATAGTGAGATAAATATTGTTTAATTAAATAATCTGAGTGTTAAGTAATGGCAAAGTAATGGTCCATGGTTCAAATACATGTGGCTGACATTATCTTTTTACACTTTCATAATTTATTTCGAATATTTTTAGTCTTTAATTAGTGTTTACATTTGTTTATTCAGAGTATTCGTTATTTTTATTATTTTTACCTCTCGCTAAGAGAGGTATTGGATTCATGCTAAAAATCGCATATCCAGATTTTATTGAATAAGCACGATTTAAGGTCTATAGAATCCGATTTTAACATTTTTACAATGATGTCTGTGTGTGTGTGTGTGTGTGTGTGTGTGTGTGTGGATGTGTGTGTGTGAGGTTGTTGGAGACACGATTTCTCAAATTCTATAAGACTAAAAACCTGTTTGACTACAGATTCTTCAATCTAACATTAATGGGAAGAGTTGAATAGGTTTTGGTACCAATTGGAAAACCGGAAGTAGTAGTATCTTAAAAAAAAATCTAAATATTATTTTTTTGAATTTTTTTATTATTAGCATTAAAGAACATACAATTCTATATTCGATACATTTTAAAATTTTATTATATCTCCTATAGGTTTGGAGATATAGTATATAATAATATAAAATAATCTGTTGTAATAAATTTCAGAGCCTAAACAACACTATAGTAACCATCAGATGTTTGTTTAATGACAGAAAAATGTCATTGTCAAAAACCAACAGTAGTTCATAAACCTGTTTGGGCGGTATTGGCAGCTCAATTCTAAAATTGTCTATTTCAACTAAACACATGGCAGTGAATAAGAACCGATTCAGAATTTGCCATAGTACCAATATGGTTTTATATAGATTTTAGCTGAAAATAAATCTTACATATTCTTTTTTGGCAACATAACAGTAATACGTCAAATTACGCTTTTACGTTAAATGAAGAAGTTTAACTGACATTATTGAAGTTTTTTTCTGAGATATTGGTAAGTTTACTATTTCTTGTTGTATAGCATTAATAACAATTAAATATTTAAAATTGTAGCTATATACATATACCCATCTGAAATCCCGTCAAGAAATTGGAAGAAATTCGAACATTTAGAAGTATAGGAGAAAACTAAACATAAAGAAAAGACATGTGAAATTTATAGGGCGCGAGCAGTCATGTGACTTTGTTGGACTGGACAAGCAAATATGGGAGCCCGAGTTAGAATGACAGCTGGTAATTATGTACATACATGTCAAATGTCAATAATCCATCCAAAATTTCATGATATTCCAATTCCATGTGGTTTTTTTTTCCTCGACAAGTAAATTCCATATTCCTGGTGACAAATTTACCACGTGAAAAATTACGACATTTGACATTTATGTAAATAATTTCTAACTGTCATTTTGACAAGGGCGTCCTTATCTGCTTGTCTAAGTCAAGTATTTAGAAAATCTTGAATTTTTTGATGAAAATATCTAACATTTCACAATTACAAAATTACTAATTGTCATTTTGACAGAACCCCCATATATGCTTGTCAAGGCCAACAATGTCACATGACTGCTCGCGCCCTATATTTATGTAACCAAAAACGGAAGTGGCGAGAGGTATTGTGCTGGCCACAACAGATTTTTTTCTTATTTATTTATCGTGTAATAAACTTTTATTTTAATTAATAATATTTCCCTGATTTTTATACTTCATCCATATAAATAAACGTTACAATAATAATAGACGACGACCATCTTTCTCATTAACGTGCAGAAAATGTTTATTTTTCTGCTTGGTTGCAGATAATTTATAATTCTTTAAAAAGTAACACAAAAAATAGTTTCATGTCCTCATTTCCGAGATACTTTCTGTAGAAATATTAATGTTCCCTTGCTAAATTAGTTATTACGGTACGAAAAAACATTTTTTTGCTGTATATTAAATTACCCTACTCTGAAATTTTACTTCTGTCGGCTCGCACTCAAATAACAAATTACAAAATTCATAATTCCATTCTCTAAACAGAAAATAAACTTTTTCGCGCGGAGGAAAAACTTTTTCGTTTTTCTAAATGACTTGGCTTGGAAATGAGTGTATTAAGTTGTCGGACAGGGTGGCCAACTTTGTATAAATTCCACGCAGAGGCTGCTGTGCTGCCCACACACGGAAAGGGAGTTAAAGAGCACGAACAGCGAAAAGGTGATCCGAAAAATGGGAAGAACATGAAGTAGGACGACAGAATATGTATGAATGCACGTTTTTTCAGCTGCGGACACACAAAAAGGTTAAACAAATAAAAAAAATAAACGGTGAAAGATAATTTTACCTCAAAAACAAATATTCATTCATTTAATAAAATATCTGTTTATAATATACCACAAAATAATGCCTGTACTCAATCATTTTTACCTCCCGCAGTTTACTTGAAGCTCAAGATAGCTTTTCTTCAAAAAAACCCTTTTTTGCAATTTGTTTTTATAAAAATTAAAGATTATTCCATTTTCTACAGGTTTGCATTAATACTTTTTCTATATATTTTATGGATAAATTTATAAAGTATGTACTATAAATATTATATCTCGGAACTTATACTATAAACACAACTTCATGTTTGTAACTGACAAATAAATGTCACTGTCGAAAAAATAATTATTTCAAATAAATAACAGTAACGTTTTAAAAAGAAAATTGTAAATAGAACAATAGTTATATGGAAAGGAACTTAATATACATAATTTCATATTAATAATAATAACGTTTTAAAACGAAAATTGTAAAGAAACAATAGTTATATGGAAAGGAATTTAATATACATAATTTCTAACATTAGTAAATATGTAGGTATGTATTTAAATAAAAAAATATATTATAACAGCATATTATCCATTGCTGGGTGTGCTACTCTGCTTTGTACACAGATTTCGGTAATGATTCACAACCAGACATCAGGCACGCGACAACCAGACCCCATGTATTTAAATTAATAAAAATTAAATGGCGGGAGGTATTGTGTTGGTCACATCAGATATTTTACCTTTCGCTGAGAGGTTTTGGATTCATGTTATTTCGCATATCCAGATTTTAGTGAATAAGCGCGTTTTACGGTCCCTAGAATCTGTGTGTGTGTGTGTATGTGTGTTAGAAGTGCGGTTTCTCAAATGCTATAAGATTTAACATAATATGTTTAACCACAGATTCCTCAATCTAACATTAATGGGAAGAGCTGATAAGGTTTTGGTAACAATTGGACAACCGGAGGTGGTAGTTTCTAAAAGAAAATCTTATAAATATTATTTTTTGAAAATTTACGTTATAACAAATTAATAAAAATCATTAAATTCTCAATCTGATACATTTAATTTTTTTATTATATCTACTATAGATTTAGAGATATAAATAAAATAAAAAAAAAAAAATATTTCATCACGGCATATTACCCATTGCTGGGTGTGCCAATCTGCTTCGTACACAGATATCGGTAATTAGAGATATAATATATAATAATATAGAATAACCTGTAATAAATCTCGCTGCCCAAACAACTCCATGGAAACCAGTTGAGATATTTAAATGTTTGTAAATGACAGATAAATGCAAAATGTCAGTTTCAAAAATCAGCAGTTTTATTAACATTACTGGAAAATTTTTCTGGGAGGTACGAGTACATTTAATATATCTTGTATTATTAATTAAATATGTATTTAAAATTAGGGGTATATTAATATTACATATATCCTTAACAAATACGGCTAATATCGTCAATGAATTTGAAGAATTTGAACATAGAAGAGTAGGACAAAATTCCTCAGAACGAAAGAAGAGATACACTTAAGAATTATTTGTTTGTACAAGAAATGTTAAATTCGTTACTTATGTAACATAAAATGGAAATAGCGAGAGGCATTGTGCTGCCCACAACAGATTTTTTGATATATTGTTTTTTAAATCGTGTGTAATTGAGAATAGTGGTTTCATTTAATAATATATGATAAACTAAAATATAATATTATAATATAAATAAATAATTTATATGTCAATATTATGTGTCACAATGATTAAAACATTGAAACATTTTATTCAGTTTATTTCAAATGGAAAACAATTACCGTCATATTAATTATGAATTATTTTTAGTAATAAAATATGGTTTCATTACAGTATATTTTCATTATTTCCCTATTTTTCATATGGTATACAAATATAAACAATTAATTATAATTACCAAAATAAAATTTATATTGAACAAAAGAAATATGGTGGAGGATTTTCAAATGTTTTGCATATTCTTCCACAGTTGATTAACAATGTTTGATCTAGTTTGGATGACTTGTCTCTTCATTTCATCCCACAGAACTTTAATAAGATTCAAAGGAATTATAAAATTAAGAAAAATCGTTTAGTTTTATTATGTAAAGAATTAACCGCCATGTTTCACAAGATTTCAGCATCTGAATCAACCTCTCAGGCCTATGGGGTCCATAAATTAACAAAAATTAAACGGCGGGAGGTATTGTGCTGGCCACATCAGATTTTTTGACAATAATTTATACAATTTTTTGCACAATTATTTACAAATTTGCAGATGTACCTATGTTTTGGACAGTCCTGTAGGATAAAAGTGAACTTTTAAAGACGGTATGTGTACTTTAAGTCTATGTCAAGGACCAAAGATTGGATTTATCCCTAGAGAGTTATCCTAGAAGGAGAAGGCCCAGCTGCAAAGTAGGACATCTACAAATTGTACCCATTTAACTAAACTCTTTTATTTTACTAGCATCAGATTTTTATATATGAAAAGTGGTTCTACTACCTTAAAATTTATCTACATTTTTTTATATACTGACTAATACATGGTTAAATTTGTTAACATACTTTCCTTTTAATAACTATGTACATATGTATTAATATAAGAAAATATTTCGTTTCAACTTATTTTACTAATTTTTCATTTCTTATAAATACATAATACACGTTTGCGATCCTTCGACGTATGAGTCAAAGTATTTTTATATATTATTTCTGAGGGTATTATAACTATAATTTTAAATATTTAACTATTAATACAATAAGAAATAATATAATGTATGTACTTCCCAGAAAAAGTCTTCAGTAATGTCTCTGGATTTTTGACACTAACATTTGTCTGTCAGTTACAAACTTTTTCATTTTTCAATTGGTTTCCATTTTCAACAGATTATTATATACCTTATATTTCTTTATCTCTAAATTTATAAAAGATATAATAAAATATTTTTTTCTTCAAGTGTATTATAATATTCATATTATGCTACTATAGAAGATATTCATTTTCTTACTAGTATAACAATGTTGTTCATTATTGTACTAGTAAAAAAATTTTAGCTCCTTAGTTCACCGCTGGTGGCAGTAGTCGTCACAGCAACACAGACCATATTGAAAATTATTATTTGACAGTTGTATCGTTTGTGTTTTGTTGTGTACACAGCCAACTTTGGCTAAAATTGCAAACTCTATAATTAAAACAATTCCAAAAAATATATTAAAAAATACTCAGTTTTATTTGAAACAGTTGAAGAAAAAATAGTATATGTTATTCGGAGCAGAATGCCCTTTTTTTGTTTTACCCAGCTTGCTTGCCTGGCCTCGGCTAGCGCCTCGGCCGCAAAATCTGGGTTCAACACAAAAAGACCGCTTTCTACTCCTAATAACATAATATACTAATATGTACCAGAAAGAGAACTTAATGGTCTTTAATACTTGCAAGAACAAAAATGTTCAAAAAATAATATTTTTTTAAGAATCTGCTAATTCCGGTTGTCTAATTATTACCAAAACCTTTTCAACTCTTCTCAGTAATGTCCGATTAAGAAATACGTAGTTAAACAGATATTAAATATTATAGTTTTTGAGAAATCGTCCTTCCAACATCCACACTCACATACAGTAAAATTTTTGAAAGATGTCCGATCAAGGTTATCTACGAATTGTATGAATTCAGATTTTTGCTCCGCCCATCATGACAAATTCAGTAGTGTCGTTTGCTTAGTTTTTATGAGGGTGCGTAAGATACTACTGTTATTTTATTATTATAAAATTATATATTACAGGAAAAGCATTCAAAATTCAAAAATAAGTCAACTAGTAAGTTTATAAGCAAATGTAAAACCAAATATGTTAAAAATAAGATACTGACACAATGTCAGTGTCAGTGACTCTGACAGAACATAACGTTATACGTATGGCTATGAATCCAGGTAATGTATCTGAATTAATAAATAAACTTACGTTACAGCGAAAGTATTATCAACAACGAGCATCGTTTCTAAATGGAATGTCCTAACTTAGTCGAAACAATATAAATTTTTGAAAGACAAGCGTGTTATATCCATCCTTATCACACACTCTTACAGCCTTTGCAAAAGAAAGAGATAAATGTATGCCTATTTGTTAATTCGTTCGTGATACAGGTGCCCTTGATCGGACATCTTTCTTGTACGTATACATCTACACATACACATACACACACATACACAGAAGTCATTGTAAAAATTCGCTTATTCATTAAAATCTGAATATGCGTTTTATAGCATGCATCCAATACCTCTCTTAGCGAGAGGTATAAAAGAGTGGGTGGGAGTTTTGAGAAATGAAATGAAGTGAATAGTGAAGTATGTTATTCATGAAGGAAACTACTTTGAATATACATAATATAATTTTAAAAATAAACCATGTTTCTGTTTCTCAATTATTCTTGCGTGACCCTCTTACTATTTGTCTGATAAATATTAAGATCAGTGTATATTTTAATGTAGATTGCCGGGACGAAATTAATTTTATGAATTAATAATTTAAATTTCTCTCGTTATAATCTTATAATTTAACAGTCACCCAGATAATTAATTTAAAAACCATGTTGGTGTTATAATTTAATTTAATATTTGAAATCATCTGTCACAATTCTGAAATATTTAATTAAATTATTATTGGAAGGACTGCGCTCCACTTTGCTTCACTATATATCACAAAATTATTATTATCATGGCTATCGCACATTGCTCGGAACAAAACGGTACCGACCGGCTGCGGCGATCGGCAGAAATAAGTTTGCATAGTTTCTTAGGCCGTTGCCTTACACAGAAATTACCACTGGTGTTTATGAGTGTGCTCATACGTTCCGAAGTGGTTCCGAACGATGCCATGTACGGCCGCCGTTGTTCCAACGGCTCTGAGATTTATCACAACAGATTATTTTATACCTTATATTTCTTTATCTCTAAATCTATAAAAGATATATATATATATAGCGTTTTCATTTTGTTTTGTCCACTATTGCTATCTCAGAACTATAAGGGCTACGAGTTCGGTTAAATTAGAAAACAATTACTATTTTAATGAGCATACTTTTTTTTCCAACCTGTATTTCACAGGTATAGGGATCGTGCTAAAATTCGCATATCGAGATTTTGGAAAATGACCACGTTTTAAGTTCCCTACAATCCAATTTTAACATTTTCACGATGATGTCTTTGTGTATGTGTGTATGTATGTATACATGTATGTGTGTGGATCCTCTTTACGCTCTAACTCAAATACTATCATTCAGAAAGTTTTGAAACCATGTATTTCTATCTTATTCTCTAATATGGAAAGAAGCCATTAGATTTTGGTAGCAATCGGATAACCGAAAATGGCAGTTTACTTGAAGCTCAATATAGTTTTTCTTCAAAAAATACCTTTAAATGTAATTTTTTCTCAATTTGTTATTATAAAAATTAAGATTATTCCATTTTCTACAAGTTTGCTTTAATACTTTTTCTATATATTTTATGGATAAATTTATAAAGTAATATAAAAATTATATCTCAGAGCTTATGCTTTAAACACATCTCCATGGTTACATAGTACAGCTCAAATGTATGTAACTGACAAATAAATGTCACTGTCAAAAAAATAATCATTTCAAATTAATAATAGTAACGTTTTAAAAGGAAAACTGTAAATAGAACAATAGTTTCATGGAAAGGAACTTAATATACATAATTTCTAGCATTAGTAAATATGCAGGTATGTATTTAAATAAAGAAATAAATAAATATATTATCACGGCTTATTATCCATAGCTGGGTGTGCTAGTCTGATTTATACACACATTTCGGTAATGACGATGACATATTTATATTGTGCGGGGTTTACCACAAGGGTTAATTTTATGCCATTTAAAATTCGAATTATTTGGCGTTGATCTGGATCGAATCGGATTCCCCAGATTCCCGACCAGACATCAGGCACGCGGCAACGAGACCCCATAGGTAAATGGTGGGAGGTATTGTGTTAGCCACATCAGATTTTTACCTCTCGCTAAGAGAGGTATTGGATTCATGCTAAAAATCGCATATCCAGATTTTATTGAATAAGCACGTTTTAAGGTCCCTACAATCCGATTTTAACATTTTTACGATGATGTCTGTGTGTGTGTGTGTGTGTGTGTGTGTGTGTGTGTGTGTGTGTATGTGGATGTATGTGTGTGTGTATGTATGTAGGATGTTGGAAGGACGATTACTCAAAAACTATAAGACTTTAAATTTGTTTAACTACGTATTTCCCAATCGGACATTCATGGGAAGATCTGAAAAGGTTTTGGTAACAATTGCACAACCGGAAGTAGAAGATTCATGAAAAAAAATCTTCTAAATAATATTTTTTGAAATTTTTTCTTGGTAATATTAAAGAAAATTAAATTCTCTATCTGATACATTTTCATATTTTATTATATATTCTATAGAATTAGAGATAAAAGAAATATAATATGTAAAATAATCTGTTATAATAAAATGGAAAATAGTTGAAAATTTAAATTGTTTGTAACTGACAGATAAATGTCAGTGTCAGAAATCCGGAGACATTACTGAAGACTTTTTCTGGGAAGTACATTCATTATATTATTTTTTAATGTATTAATAGTTAAATATTTAAAATTATAGGTATATTACATATGTATATCCTTCAAAAATACTATCAATCCTGACAATGAATTGGAAACATTTCGAAAAATTAGAAGAGGACAAAATTTGTTCATGAAATGAATTTAAAATTAAACAATCTAAATATAAGGAATAGATATATGTAAGTAGAATTTTTGGTATAGAGTGTAGGTATACAAGAAAAGCAGATATGGGGGCCCATGTCAAAATGATAGCTAGTAATTATGAATATAGATATCAAGTATCAAAATTTCTCATTCTAAATTTAGTGATTTTCCAATTCCATGTGGTTTATTTTCCTCGACAAGTAAATTCCACACTCCTGGTGACAAATTAAATACGTGTATTTAGAAAATCTTGAAATTCTGAATGAAAAATTGACAATTGACATCCATGTACATAATTACTAATTATCATCCTGAAACAGGCCCCCACATTTGCTTGTCAAGGCCAACAATGTAACATGACTGTTCGCGTCCTATACTTATGTAACCAAAAAAGGAAGTGGCGAGAGGTATTGTGCTGGCCACAACAGATTTTTTTATATGCTTATTCGATAGAGAATTTTATTCTGAATACAGTCATGTAATATTTGTATACACTGCAACCCTACTTATCTCTGCCGATCGGCGTGTAGCCGATCGGACGAACTATGTACGATAAATGTAATAGAGAAATAGCATTATTTTTTATATATTATTTTATTTATTAAATTTATGAATAAATATTGAACAATTCCATATAAATATTTAACAAAATTTGCAAATTTGATGAAAAATATTTGGGTTTTGGATTGATTTTAAATTGATATAATCCATTTACACAATAAAATATATTTATATATTAAAATGCAAAACCATAATGATAAAACGTTGAAACAATAGGTTCACGCCTCCCAAAACAAATTGTAATCTACTTTTTGTAAATCCGCTATAAATACTTGTCATTTATGAATGACAGAATAACATGTAAATGTTTTACGAGTTTATTTCATCAGTTGAACAATTACAATTAATGTATGGTTTAGTACTGTGTGTTAATTAAGTTATAACAAACTGCAGTTGTAGTAAGATGCAGCAAGATCTCGGAATAGAATGATAAGATAGTAAAAGCATTATGACACATAATCCTTACTAAACATCCAGCGAATTAACAACGAGAATAACTCCAGACACACTAATATGTCGTACTTTGAGAGATATACAGTTACTACGTCTGACATTTCGTAGAATATGAAAGAAAATAATTTATATTCATTCGGTCCCAACCGACGCAAAAAAAATCGAATTTTAAATGGCACAGAAGTGACCCCTGTGGTGCACTCTCCACGCCATCAACTCAGTCAAAAATATTTTTTCCAAAATTTGCAAAATTAAAGGCATGGTTCTCTTGTGTACATTTTTAGTACCACTGACTGACACGAAGTTTCTAATCAAAATAATAAATTATTTAACCATGTATCTGATTTTGAATAATCAAATAAATAAATTAAATTGTATTATTAAAATTGAACAGTTTAACAGAGTGATTAAATAATTCATTATTATTTTTGTTAAACATTTCGTGCCGATCAGTGGCACTAAAAATGTACTCGTAAAGTTTTTACATTTGTATATGATAAATGATAACTTTTGTATTTTTAAAATGAATCAACCTTTTTTAGTTATGTTTATTGTTATAAAACTGCTACCTTCTTTAGGGAATAAACAACAAATATATAAATAAATATCAAAAACATTAGCAACAAGTAGTCATGGTGACAAATTACAACATAATTAATATACGAAGCCATGCCCGACTAAGATCTAAACTGCCACAATGATTGAGATTATTCTTGGTTTTGAAAATCTCAATGGCTTTTCTAATTAAACTGTTGTTGAGGTGTGTTGGTCTCGCTGTTTTAATATAATTCAATATAAATAAAATAATTGTAAATATCATAGTTACATATATTGTTTATGTAGTAATAAAATAAAATAGAACTGTCAATAAATATGTCTTAATAAAATATAACGTCTGGTTTATCTAAATATAGTAAATACAACAAAATGTTTGTAATTGATAGATAAATGCAAAATGTAGTGTCAAAAATCAGATTTTTCTGGGAAGTATGAGTACATTTAATATATATTATTGTATTGTAACGTTTTATTTATTTGGGTGGTCTAAAAATAAGAGATATTATTAATTAAAATAATACGTGTATTAAACGATAATAATTTAGATTAAATATTAAAAAGATAATAAAAGTAACTAACACTATGATTAAATAATTATAAACACTAATTTAAGAATAAGAATATTATTAACTGCTTAAACACTAAGATAATTTATTTAAACAATATTTATATCACTACATTTATTTATGTTAAACACACGTAGACTCCTTATTTATATCACCAACTTCATTACTCGTTGCTTCTATATATCAGACTATCTTCCCGCTGTTCTCCCGACTGTATTTATACCCTATATCCTTCTAGAACCCTCTGACGCGACAGTGATACCGAGCACAATAGAATTAGGTCAACGGTGTAATTAACACGTCGAGCATTCCGCTGCCGGGTATTGCGTTATCTGGGTAATTCCAACGAGAGGATTACGTCTTCGTTTGGGAACATTCTTTCAGTAGCGGCGCTCGTATAATCTTAACTCAGGGGCGCACGTCACAATATTATTAATTAAATATGTATTTAAATTATAGGTATGTTAATATTGCATATATCCTTAAGAAATACCGCTAATGCGTTAATGAATTTGAAGAATTTTGAACATATTGGAAGAGTAGGACAAAATTACTCATTACAATTTCAATTATTTGTGTGTACAAGAAATGTTCAATTCGTTACTTATAGGGCGCGAGCAGACATGTGACTTTGTTGGCCTTGGCAAGCAGATTTGTGAGTCCGTGACAACTAGTAGTTTTTACATAGATGTCGCAAATGTCATAATTTTTTATTAAAAAATTCAAAATATTCTGATATCATGTTCTTTATATGTCATCAATATTATGGAATATACTTGTCGATGAAAATAATCCACATGGATTTGGGAAATCATAATGGTTTGAATGAAAACTTATGATACTTGACACCTATGTACATTATTACTAGCTGTCATTTTGACACGAGTCCCCATATCTGCTTGCGAAGGCCAACAAAGTCACATTACTGCTCGTGCCCTATGCAGCATGAAATAAAAATGGCAAGAGGTATTGTATTGGCCACAACAGATTTTTTTTTGTTGTATGTCATATCTTTATATGTTTAAATGCATCATGCAGTCGTATATTTCCATCCCGTATTTCTGCCTGTATGTATGTATGTAGTTCCGGCATCCAGCGGTGATGTTTCATGCACAGGAAGTTTGTTTTGTTTTGGTTTACAACTAAAGTTGAGAAATTGTCAGTCTCTGTTGCGAACACTCAAAACTCTGTTAACCAGTTACATCTACATCCACTGCATACTATTGCGTCTTACTTTTACTATGACAGAGTTTCACTATAGCGGTAATACGTACAAGGTACTTCAATTAGAACCAGGAACTTTATTGGGTTTTAAACAATAGTAGGTAAGTAAGTAGTTTTGAGGGATAGATGGCGCACTAGTTTATCGAGGGAGAGATTGTAGTTTAAAATTACGCCGGCTTGATTGCTAATAGGGTTATATCATAATTTTTTTTTTGTTTAATTGAAAGAAAAAATGAAGAAAAATCCCCCTACTTTTTCATTTTTACTGTAGAACTAGTTTCTTATAAGCAATAGAAGTTTCCCGCGGTTGCAAACACCCCCCACCACTTCGTGACGTCCAAAAATTAGAATTCTTTCATATTCCGCTTTCGTACGTCCATATGAACAGTTAATTAGATTTTGGTTACGATTGGTAAAACCGGAAGTATCCTAATTTGACGATTTTAACTGTTTTTCTTGAAAAATGCAATTAAATATCATTTATTGACATTTAATGTTATTATATTTTAAAGTGTGTGTTATGCTCTATACTATGTGATTGCATTTTATACTTCATATTGAATAGATATAGAGTTAAAGAATTATAAAGATATTAAATTACATAAATCAGCCAGCTCTGAAAAAGAATGTAAGGAATTAAAGGATAAGGGAAATGGCTCGAGTAATAGAAGTTTCTATATAGATACAAGAGAGACGATTACATTGGTTTGAACATGTCATGACAAGAGATGAAAAATATATTTGAAGAAGACTAAATTGATTAATAGTAGAAGGTAGAAGAAACGGAGGAAGACCAAAGATAATAGATGGAAGGACTGTATTGCGGAAGAGTTGAGAGAAAAGGAACTAAATGAGGACGACACGCAAAACAGAAGTAAGTGGAAGAAGAAAATAAAAAATAGCGACCCATAACGAATGGGAAAAGCTAAAGAAGAAGATGTTAGTGTCAAGTGCAATTTGCACAGTTTGTTTATGAAATAATTTTACTGGAAATATAGGATCTTTTGCAAGAAAATTTTGAATAGGGCGCGAGCAGTCACATGATTTTGCTGACTTTGGCAAGCAGATATGGGTCAAAATGACAGCTATTAATTATGTCCATAACTGACAAATGTCATAATTTTTTATTCAAAATTTCATGATTTTTTATTTCATGTGGTTTATTTGTTATCAGGAGTGTGGAATTCAGTTGTCGAGAAAAGGAATCATAAAATACCAAAAATTAAATTTTGTATGAAAAATTGTGTCATTTGTCAATTATGGACATAATTAATAGCTGTCATTCTGATACGGGCTCCCAAATCTGATTGAGATCAGCGACTTATGGAGTATGTACATAATACACAGGATTGACGGAAGGTAATGTGCTGGCCACATCAGACTTTTATTTGTTGAGAACGTATAGTTTGTATAAAAAATAATTAAATTGAAAATAAAATTTATAAAATGACGCTATTCATGATTATTAATTATTTTGAAAGCATTTCAAAAGAAGATTGGTTGAGAACTGTTAAGAACTGGAAGGAAAGAATGGTGAAGTGTATTATTGTTGAAGTGAACTATTTTGAATGCATTTAAAATAAAATTCTAAAAAATATAAACCATGTATCTTATTAGCAACAACTTTAGCGTAACCCTCTTACAACTCTCCATAAAATAATATTTAACAAACACAATATATCTTTAGAATAATCTATCATCTTATCCATACCATAAACAACTGTGCCAGTTCCGAAGCGATAGGTTAGTGGGTCACGTGCTATCAGCATACTACAGGAAGTCACGTGATATGGCTTCTGCTGCTGCACTTCCGGTGCACCGTAGACCGGATTAAACCTGCACTCAACTCTACTGTTTGTATTGCCAACTTGAGCAATTGAAACAGTCCTAAAACTGAAACGACATGATTCGCCAACTTTAACAGAAATAATCGAGGGAATTTAAAAGAAATTGGGAAGAAAAGATTTTGAAATTGTTTCGCTTTAACGCCAATGGGCTGGAGAAACTTTCGCATCTTAATTTCAAATAACGTTCAAAATAATGGGTGTAGTTTAGTCCACGAAAGATGAATTCAAGGTTACTTGTTCGAAGAAAGAATACAGAAAACTTTATATAGCAGTAGTTTAGAACATTTTGTATTAGGAAAAGAAAGATAATTTGACGTATGTCTACTTAATTTATGTTGGGTGACAGATGTACGCACAGTAAAATTTTTGAAAGATGTCCGATCAAGGTCATCTGTATCACGAACGAATTAACAAATAGGCATACATTTATCTCTTTCTTTTACAAAGTCTATAAGAGTGTGCGATAAGGATGGATATAACAAGCTTGTCTTTCAAAAATTCATATTGTTTCGAGTAAGTTAGGACATTCCACTTTAAAACGATGCTCGTTATTGATAATACTTTCGCTGTAACATAAGTTTATTTATTAATTCAGATACATTACCTTGATTCATAGCCGTACGAATAACGTTATTTTCTGTCAGAGTCACTGACATTGACATTGTGTCATTATCTTATTTTTAACATATTTGGTTTTACATTTGTTCATAAACTGACCAGTTGACTTATTTTTGAATTTTGAATGCTACTGTAATATATATTTTTATAATAATAAAATAACAGTAGTATCTTACGTACCCTCATAAAAACGACAATACTGAATTTGTCATAATGGGCGGAGCAAAAATCTGAATTCATACAATTCGTAGACAACCTTGATCGGACATCTTTCAAAATTTTTAGTGTAAATAGTGGCATTACTTTGTAACCCACTAAAACTAGTAGTGAAGTATGTCGTAGAGTTACAGATATGTAATTATCTACTACACTGCCCTCTGTGCGAATGTTTATCCTGTGACGTTGACGTTTAAATCAAATTATTAATCCATGTTTTAGGTCAAGTCTATATTACCGTTTCATATAGAAGAAGAGGATAAAACTTTAAGAATATCATTATTTAAATATCTGATGTGGTCAGCACACCTGTGGTTACGAAATGCAGTGAAGTTATCTGTAAGTAAAATTATGTCAGACGGTTTATAAATGACTTTGAATAGTCATCTTTCGTGAGCGAAACTATACCTGAATTTCTTATTCTTAATGATTCTAGCGGGACCCTCGTACGAATATAGAGGGAGATCTTTTTCTGAAATACAGTATGTAAAAATTTTCATTTTACATTTATGGATGCTAGACAAAAAAATCGGATGTGGCCAGTACAATACCTTCCGTCAATCCTGTATATTATGTATAAATTCTATACATGAATTTTCTTGCAAAATATTCTAACTTTCCAGTAAAATTATTTCATAAATAAGCTATGCAAATTGCACTTGATACTGACATCTTCTTCTTCTTTAGCTTTTCCCATTCATAGCTATTTTTTATTATTTCTGTTTTGAGTGTCGTTCTCATTCAGTTCCTTTTCTCTCAAGTCTTCCGTAATACAGTTCTTCCATCTTATCTTTGGTCTGCCTATGTTTCTTCAACCTTCTATTACTAAGCTATTCATTCTTCTTCCAATATATTCTCGTCTCTCCTCATGACATGTTCAAACCAGTGTAATCGTTTCTCTTATATCTTTCTAGAAACTTGTAACATTAGAGTTATTTCCCTTACTTTGTCTCAACATTTTCATCTCTGCCACATTCATTTACTTTTCATATATATATATTGACATCTGTCAATTTGAATTAGCTAAAAATAGCAGTTTCCATGGTTAGCATAGCTGGCTGATTTATGAAATTTAATATCGTTATAATTCTTTAACTCTATATCTATTGAATATGAGGTATAAAATGCAATCAAATCGTATAGAGAATAATATATTCTTTAGGTTATAATAACTTTAAATGTCAATAACTGTTAAAATCTTCAAATGAGTGTACTTCCGGTCGACCAATTATAACCAAAATGTAATCACGTACAGAAATCATCGTAAAAATTGTAAAATCGTATTATAGAGACCTTAAAACGTGCTTATTCATTAAAAACTCAGAATTGAATTTTTTGACAATACCTCCCTTACCTAAAAGTGACGGAATATAAAAATAAAATATCTTCATTTTTTTAAATCGATTGAAATTTCATTATGGTCACATACCTCATTCCTTCAATTTGTTATTAATTTTAAATCCAGAGTCCTGCTTCAATCAAAAACAAAGAAAAATCTCTGCGAGTGTCTTTTAGAAGAGAAAAATCCTCCTATTTGTGTTTTCCTCTCGCATAATATTTCCCGTACACAGAAACAAACACATACATTAAAGTAATGAAAAACGAAACTCTCTAGAGGCCTGCTATGCTCTACCCATCCGTACGTGCTTTCCGCGATCTAAGTTGCCTGGAAAGAGCATCAGGATAACAAATGAAGCCGACTGCGTACAACACAGATTCACTTCTTAAAATGCACGTGCACCAACATCAAAGAAATATCAAGAGGGTTATGAGAAATCAAGAAATTGGAATTGAAAAATGAAAAGTAGTCACTATTCAAAAGGAGAATTATTCGAACGTTAGTGACGAGGAAAAATTTATGATATATACCAAAAGAATGAATAAATAACTTATCATTACTATATATTACCTAAATATTGTAACAATCTGCCTATTCACCTGATCTGGCAATGTGCGACTTTTCTTTTTTTGAACGTATTTAAAATTTACAATATATATATATATATATATTCAGTAATTCATTTTCAAAATTAAATCTCGCAAACTTATAGAATATTCATTAAATAAAATATAAATAGATACTTCATCACGGCATATTACCCATTGCTGGGTGTGCTAATCTGCTTTGTGTACAGATTTCGGTAATGATGATGACATATTTGTACCATGCGGGCGTTTACCAGGCGTCTCCGCAAGGGCACTCAATGCTGGCGTGGAGAACGCACAACAGGGGCCAATTTTGTGCCATTTAAAATTCAAAATATTTGGCGTCGGTCGTTATCGAACCCGGTTTCCCAGATTCGTGATCAGACACTCAGGCACGCGGCTATTAAATAATCATGGTATTCAATAATTCAATTTAATTGTAGACATTTATATCAAAATCCAAATTCACCATAAAACGTAAATAAATTTAGAAAAAAGTACAAACAGAATAAGAAGCATTTATACAAAAATAATATTATTTAAATAATACTAATATCAGTTAGTTTCATGAATTTTATAATTAGTTTTCGTTAATAATAATTCAAATGTATCAAATATAGTACAAGATCAAGCAGTGACATCTAGCGATTACTCCAGGAGGTGACTCAATATATCTCTATCCTTAGTTGTCTCTTTCTGTCCAGCCGAAAACAATAAATGCTATGAAGTTATATCTAGTGTATTTGTGATCGTTGGTTTCAGGTCTAAAGAGTGTATTCTCTATGGTATTTATAAACAAAATAAAATATGAAATTGTAACTATTGCAAAGTGTGTCAATTTGCATTGGACATATTTCTATGACGGCTAAATATTTTTATTGTAGCAGATTTATTTATATTTGAAAATTGGAATCTCACTTCAGTATCCAGCACACCACATGTTTTCGTTTCTTTCTTTGTGCACATCACATATGATGTATGGAGCAGCCATGAAACAAACATGAAGGAAATAACGTCGAATCTTCAATTCAAAACGGAGATTTCAGGATATATTGATGTCACAACATTATCCATACTTTTATTCCTCTTATTCTCAATTCTCTCTACATCTTTTTGCAATATATTTTTCAACTTTGAACTTTTCATTGCATTTATATGATAAAAATATTCGTCGCTAAACCTGACAAAAACAAATTCACAAAAGATAAACAAGGGTTCTTTTCAATGATTTGACAGCAACAACTTAATTATAATATCCAGAAAAGACTGTACAGTAGTGGCAGCACGCACTTTAGAATTCTATCAGGCGAATGTGATTTTACTTTTACGAATCTTGGTAGCATGCACTTCAGAATTCTATATTCGCTTTTTATTTTGGGAATTTTCGGGTTTTATACTATGATATTTGTATATAATAAATATAATAATTGGCTTTGAATTGAATTGTGACAAAATAAGGACGTTAGTTTAATACACACACAGACACACATACAGTAAAATTTTTGAAAGATGTCCGATCAAGGTTGTCTACGAATTGTATGACTTCAGATTTTTGCTCCGTCCATTATGACAAATTCAGTAGTGTCGTTTGCTTAGTTTTTATGAGGGTACGTAAGATACTACTGTTATTTTATTATTATAAAAATATATATTACAGGAAAAACATTCAAAATACAAAAATAAGTCAACTAGTAAGTTTATAAGCAAATGTAAAACCGAATATGTTAAAAATAAGATACTGACACAATGTCAGCGTCAGTGACTCTGACAGAATATAACGTTATACGTACGGCTATGAATCCATGATCTGATCTAATAAATAAACTTACGTTACAGCGAAAGTATTATCAACAACGAGCATCGTTTCTAAATGGAATGTCCTAACTTAGTCGAAACAATATGAATTTTTGAAAGACAAGCGTGTTATATCCATCCTTATCACATACTCTTACAGCCTTTGCAAAAGAAAGAGATAAATGTATGCCTATTTGTTAATTCGTTCGTGATACAGGTGCCCTTGATCGGACATCTTTCAAAAATTTTACTGTACATACAGACATTATCGTAAAAATGATAAAATCGTATTATATGAACCTTAAGTGTATATAATGGAGTGCTAGTGCCTGCTTTGATGTATGGAAGCGAATGCTGGGCATGGACGGGAAAGCATAAAAAGAGAGTGACTGCCGAGGAAATGAGGTATTTACGTGGTGTATGTGGGTATGTCAGACGGGATCGCGTGAGGAATAATTTGGTGTATGAAGAGTGTATGGTTAGGAACAATGTGATTGAGAGAGTTGGTATGAGTCAGTTGAGATGGTTTGGGCATGTGGAGAGACTGGCGAGTGAACGGCTTGTTAAGCGTATATATCTTGGTGAAGTTGAGGGTTTTCGATTGCGTGGCCAACCAGTGTGTAAGTGGATAGATGTGATTGGTAGGGTGCTTAAAGAGAGAGAATTTCCAAGTATGAAGAGAAGAAGAGCATGTATGAATGCGATTATGAGTGTGGCCGAGGCGAAAGAAGTCTGCTTAGAGAGGAATGTGTGGCGAAGGATGATTGTTTCCTAACTATTATTGTGATCCGGATGCGGTATTTCGCTACCGGAAATCGGTCACTTTATTATGTTTAAGAGTAAGGATTTGTTGTATGATGTTGATGTTGTTCTTATTGTTATCGGGTTTATGCGAACCCACTAAGTGGGACACGCGTGATTTTATGTATGTATGTATGTATATATGTATGTATGTATGTATGTATGTATGTATGTATGAACCTTAAAACGTGCTCATTCACTAAAAACTCATCATTGAATTTTTTGACCAAAGACAATACCTTCCTTACCTAAAGGCGACGGAAGATAAAAAGAATAAATTTAAAGTAAATTTAAATATAAATATTTTATTAATTATATATAATAAATAAGAATAACAATGAAAAAAAAAACAAAACCAATAAAAATCGCATTTCAGCCTTTGAATATATATATAATACATATGTATAAGAACGGCACCGCATATTGCCTAGCAAGATACTATATCGGTCTCTTTTTATTTACAAAATTATTATAGATAGCTAGTGACTCCTACCACAAAACTATGAACTACGGTAAATCGTGCTGACAGCATTGCCAGATACTATTTGTTAGAGGTATTCAATAATCAATAATTCAAAAATATTGTTTCATAATAACCAGATAACATATTTTGAATCTTCAATGTACATGTATACTTGTTTTACAGTAGCAAACTTAAAAACCTTTATAAAATCTTAACTTGCTGTTCTAGCTACGTGGCAACACTGTGCAACATCCACCTATTATGTATTTTTTGAACTAACTCAGAAATTATTCGTATACGGAGGGATAGATGGCACCTTCTCTCGAAATATTTAATCTAAATACATTACGTTGCCGTTCTTATATGTATTATATATTCAAAGTTTCAGCTCTTAGATTTTTAAAATTAAATATTATTACTTGGGGATGGTTTAGATTTGGGATAGAATTCGTTAATCGGAGTATCGTCTGGCCAGTTTAAAGGATTTAAAATAGTTTTACTGAATGTAAAACTTAATTTAAATGATGAGTATGTATTATATTTTGGTTTTAATGAACTACAGACACTGTTCAATATATTTAAGGATTTTAAATGTTCTTCGATTTGTGTAAAGTACACTTAATATATTGTTGCACTTATTTTGATTTAAAATCATTAGACGAATATTAATTTTGTCAGTAACAAATGAGTACAACTTCCTGAAAACTGAAATCTATTTGGAAAACTAGTTCATTCAGAAAACAAATAACCCCGTTGAATATTTTAATATGTGAGCAATATAGTGCATACTCGCGATTTGTAGGGTATAACAAATGCTGCGCAATTTGAAACTTGAGCATCGGTGCTCTGGTGAGCGTTTGTCGTACTAAACGATATTTATCACGTTGTTTTCGCGCACTTCCGCCGGCCGAATAAATTCCCGCGCTTTAAAATGCGCGGCCCGGGTTAATGTTATACGGCACAGCACAGCACAGGACAGGAGGACAACCCAGGGAATACCAATGTATTACAGCCGAATACAAACAGTGGATGAAACCGTACGTTAGAATTGTCAAGAGTCCGCCAGAAATAGACGTTATGGGAAGCGGGATGTTTTCATTAAATTTTGCCAATGGATAGAAGAGAATAAACGAGGTTTGATCAGAAAATAACGAGAATTTTAATTTGTTTGAAATAGTTATTTGTATATGCAGGTACAGTAATTTTTACATCTCGCTAAGAGAGGTATTGGATTCATGCTAAAAATCGCATATCCAGATTTTAATGATTAAGCACGTTTTAAGGTCCCTACGATTATAACATTTTTACGGTGATGTCTGTCTGTGTGTGTGTGTGTGTGGATGTGTGTGTGTGTGTGTGTGTGTGTGTGTGTGTGTGGATGTGTGTGTGCGTGTGTGTGTATGTGGGGTTGTTGGAGTTGCGATTTCTCAAATTCAATAAGACTAAAGACCTATGTAACTACGGATTCCTCAATCTAACAGTTATGGGAAGAGTTGAAAAGGTTCTGGTAACAATTGGATAACCAGAATAAGTAGTATTTTAACAAAAATCTTCTAAATATTATTTTTTGAAAAAAAAACATTGATCCCGACCGACTGCAAAATTATTTCAAATTTTAAATGGCATAACAGTTTCCTTTGTGGTGTACTCTCCATGCCAGCAATGAGTGCCTGTGTTGTGACGCCTGGTAAACGTCCGCTACGAATATGTCATCATCATTAACGATATCTGCATATAACGCAGAGTGGCACAACCAGCATAGGGTAATATGCCGTGATGATATTTTTTGTATCTCTCGCTAAGAGAGGTATTGGATTCATGCTAAAAATCGCATATCCATATTTTAATTATTAAGCACGTTTTAAGGTCCCTACAATCCGATTTTAATATTTTTACGTAGATGCCTGTGTGTGTGTTTGTGTGTGTGTGTGTTGAGGTTGGAAGCACGATTTCTCAAAACTATAATATTTAATATCTGTTTAACTACGTATTTCTCAATCGGACATTACTGGGAAGAGCTGAAAAGGTATTGGTAATAATTGGACAACCGGAAGTAGCAGATTCTTAAAAAAATCTTCTAAATATTATTTTTTGAAGATTTTTGTTCTTGCTTGTATTAAAGAAGGGTAAATTTTCTATCTGATACATATAAATATTTTATTATATCTTTTATAGATTTATGATAAAGATGTATAAGGTATATAATTTTCCAATTTCATGTAGTTTATTTTCCTCGACACACTCCTGGTGACAAAGTAACTTCGCGAATTTGGAAAATCTTGAAATTTTTAATGAAAATTCTTGACATTTGATATCTATATACATAAATACTAAATGTCATTGTGACACGGGCCCACATATCTGCTTGTCAAGGCCAACAATGTCACATGACTGCTCGCGCCCTATACTTATGTAACCAAAAACGGAAGTTGCGAGAGGTATTGTGCTGGTCACAACAGATTTTTTTTATATTGCAAATTGTCAAATAAATTTATATTGAAAGACAGATAGTGTGTCAGATAAATTTATTTGGATAGCTATCCGGAATCCTGAAGGTGGAAAGACCTTTTCGGAATGACAGTTATATTTCTACAGGCACTATATGATACAAAAAACTGAAACGAACTAATGTAATCTTTAATCTAAATACGAATTCGGATTAAAATAATCCTTTAGCGCTGAAGACGAACAAATTTATGTTTTATTGGCTAAGCATAATTTATGAGGCATCCAGATTGAAAAACTGTCTGTAGGGGTAGAATTTTTAATTAATAAGTGCGGGTGATTAAACGGGCTCAGCGTTTTTCTGTTTTGCGTAAATATTGATAATGCCCCGTCATCAGTATTTATTGTTCGCCATTATTTATCTTTTGAATGGCTTGCTCATTTTTACAATGTTTGCCTATACATACATAACATTCATCAGACCCTGGCTAAAGTCAAACAATACACGACACAATTAGCAAACTGCTTTTTGCGGATTTTTCTCATTTGCAACCCCATTTTCTCCGCCATATTTCACATGAAAAATTCAAATTACCGGAAACAATAAAAACAAAAAACCGAGGTGAATACGTCATCAAAATATGAGAAGACAAAGAAAATGTAATAGAAAATGGTTTTGTTATTTGATACAATTTTTGTAAATAAAAATTTATATTGTTAAAACCATCGTATATGACATATCTTTAATAAAATATAGATTGTTAATATCTATTTTGTAATATACGAGAGATTTATTAAGATTTTAAAAAATCTGATGTGGCTAGCACATTACCTTCCGTCGATTCGGGTTTTATAGAAAAATTCTATATTTCCAGTAAAATTATTTTATAAATAATCTATGCAAATTGCACTTGACACTGACATCTTCTTCTTTAGCTTTTCGATTCGTTAGGGGTTGCTATTTTTACCTCTCGCTAAGTATTGGATTCATGCTAACAATCGCATATCCAGATTTTATTGAATAAGCACGTTTTAAGGTCCCTACAATCCGATTTTAACATTTTTACGATGGTGTGTGTATGTGTGTGGATGTACGTGTGTATGGGTGTGGGATGTTGGAACGACGATTTCTCAAAAACTATAAGACTTTATATTTGCTTAACTACGTATTTCCCAATCGGACATTCATGGGTAGATCTGAAAAGGTTTTGGTAACAATTGGACAACTGAAAGTAGAAGATTCTGGAAAAAAAATCTTCTAAATAATATTTTTTGAAATTTTTTTTTTGGTAATATTAAAGAAAATTAAATTCTCTATCTGATACATTTAAATATTTTATTATATTGTATAGATTTGTTTGTAATTGACAGATAAATGTCAGTGTCAGAAATCCGGAGACATTATTGAAGATTTTTTCTGGAAAGTACTTACATTTTATTTCTTATTGTATTAATAGTTAAATATATAAAATTATAGGTATATTACATATATCCTTCAAAAATACTATCAATCCTGACAATGAATTGGAAACATTTCGAAAAATTAGAAGAGGACAAAATTTCTTCATAAAATTAATTTAAAATTAAACAATCTAAATGTAAGGAATAGATGTAAGTAGAATTGTTGGTGTAGAGTGTTGATATACAAGAAATGTTAAATAACAACAGGGCGCGAGCAGTCATGTGACTTTGTTGGTCTTGACAAGCAGATATGGTATGGTGGCCCTTGTTAGAATGATAGCTAGTAATTATGATGTCATATATCATAATTTCTCATTCTAAATTTCGTGATTTTCCAATCACATGTAGTTTATTTTCCTCGACAATTAAATTCCACACTCCTGGTGACAAATTGACTACGTGAATTTAGAAAATCTTGAAAATTTAATGAAACATTGTAACATTTGACATCTACGTATATAATTATTAATTATCATTCTGAAACGGGCTCCCATATCTGCTTGTCAAGGCCAATATTGTCACATGACTGCTCGCACCCTATACTTATATAACCAAAAACGTAAGTGGCGAGAGGTATTGTGCTGGCCACAACAGATTTTTATATTAATTGTTGTTATATTGCAACGATTCTTTATTCATTGTATTGTTCGTTTTTTACCTTCCGTCACCTTTAGGTAAGGAAGGTATTGTCTTTGGTCAAAAAATTCAATGATGACTTTTTAGTGAATAAGCATGTTTTAGGGTCCCTATAATACGATTTTATCATTTTTACGATGATGTCTGTGTGTATGTGTGTCTGTGTCTGTGTGTGTCTGTGTGTCTGTGTGCCTGTGTGTGTGTCTATGTGTGTGACAAAAGCTCCCGATCCCATAACTTCAATACCACGATTCCAAAAATTATAATTTTTTCGTATTCCTCAAGTTGCATCCAGAAGAACAAGTGATTAGATTTTGGTTATAATTAGTGAACCGGAAGTACCCTCATTTGAAGATTTAACAGTTAGATTTAATTTATTGACATTTAATGTTATTATAACTTAAAGAATATATTATTATCTATACGATTTGATTACATTTTATACTTCATATTCAATAGATACAGAGTTAAAGAATTTTAAAGAAATTATATTTTATAATTCAGCCAGCTATGCTAAACATGGAAACTATTAATATATTCATATAATTCAAATTGACAGATGTCAGTATCAATAAAAAGTAAATTAATGAGGCAGAGATGAGGATGTTGAAGTAGATGTTGGAGAAAACACGGATAGATACGGTAAGAAAATAACTCTAGTATTACAAGTTTCTAGAAAGATACAAGAAATATGATTACATTGGTTTGAATATGTCATGAGGAGAAATGAAGAATTATATTGGAACAAGAATGAATAGTTTAGTAATAGGATGTTGAAGAAACAGAGGAAGACCAAAGATAAGATGGAAGGACTGTATTGCGGAAGACTTGATAGAAAAGGAACTGAATGATAACGACACGCAAAAATAGCGACTCCTAACGAGTGGGAAAAGTTAAAGAAGATGTCAATGTCAAGTGCAATTTGAATAGTTTTTTTATGAAATAATTTTACTGGAAATTTAGAATCTTTTGCAAGAAAAATTATGTATGGAATTTATACATAATACACAGGATTGACGGAAGGTATTGTGCTGGCCACAACAGATTTTTATTCCTCCTGTAATGACTAACCTATTCTTTTATTGCATTGTAATACATTTTTCAAATCCAGCCAACTGTCAAACAATTCCGATATTTGGCGGGTAAATTCTGCCCGCTTAAACACAATCTCGTTCCCGTTCTTGCGATATTAACAATGCTCCATTTGCCGCTGTAGCTGTAGGGCTGAAGCACTCGCCATACTACCCCCTACCACCCTCGGCTATTTGTATAATGAACCCGATATTTAAGAAAGCATAAAAATAATTGGAAATATCGCTAGATCCGCAGGGAGGAAAGACTAAACTGCATTTATTAGTTGACATTGATTGGTGGGTGTATTCGTGCAGAAAAAATCAAAAAGAATAAAACTTTAAGAAAAGACATTGAATGGATGGAATTTTACTATTTTCCCAATAAAGCTAACAAGATTGGAAATTGGACACTATACAACTGATTGATTGATTTAATAAAAACACTGATTCATTTAATCTATTATTATAATTATTTTATTTCCTACAAACACACTTCTTTTCCTGCATCCACATTTTTATAATCAAAATTTTTTACACGATATGTACAGTAATTTTTACCTTCCATCACCTTTTAGGAAGGTAGGTATTGTCTTTGGTCAAAATATTCAATGATGAGTTTTTAGTGAATAAGTACGTTTTAGGGTCCATATAATACGATTTTACCATTTTTACGATGATGTCTGTATGTATGTATTAGTGTTTGTGTCTGGTGTGTACCACGATTCCAAAAATTATAATTTTTTCGTGTACCTCAAGTTTACATACAGAAGAACAAATGATTTGATTTTGGTTATAATTGGTCAACCGGAAGATTTTAACAATTAAATATGATTTATTGGTATTTAACGTTATTATAACTTCAAGAATATGTTATTTTCCATACGATTTGATTGTATTTTATACTTCATATTTAATAGATATAGAGTTAAAGAATTATAAAGATATTAAATTTCATATATCAACAAGCTATGATAACCATAGAAACTGCTAATACATTTAGATAATTCAAACTGATGTCTTTATCAATGAAAAGTATATGAATGGGGCAGAGATGAGGATGTTAATAACATTAAATGTCAATAAATGATATTTAATTGCGTTTTTTCAAGAAAAACTGTTAAAAGTTACAATTGAGGGTACTTCCGGTGGACCAATTATAACTAAAATCTAATCACATGCATATAAACAGTAAATAAATAGTACAGATTACGCAAATTTTGGGTACGGTCCATGACAGAAAAAAATCTGATGTGGCCAACACAATACATCCCGTTTAATTTAATTTTTATTCATGTAAATACTTAAAATTAAATTAAATATAAATATCGGGTTTGATCCCGACCAACGCCAAATATTTCGAATTTTAAATTGCACAAAAATGACCCCTGTGCACTCTTTACGCCAGCAATAAGTGCTCGTGAGGTGACACCTGGTAAACGCCCAACGGTTCAAATATGTCATCATCGTTACCAAAATCTGTGTACAAAGCAGATTGGCAGACCCAGCAATGGGTAATATGCCGTGATGATATATTTATTTTATTTATTTATATACTTACGTATATTCATTGCTGGCGTGGTCAATTTTGTGCCATTTAAAATCCTAAAATATTTTGCGTCGGTCGGAATCGAACCCGTTCCCAAGATTCGCGTGAAGTGACGCCTGCGTGGAACAAATATGTCATAATTATTACCGACATATGAATACAAAGCAGATTGGCTCACCCATCAATGGGTAATATGCCGTGATGATATATGTTTTTATTATCTTACCTATATTTTTACATATTTACTTATGCTGGAAACTGTATTAAGTTCCTTTCCATATAATTATTGTTCCATTTACTATTTTCTTTATAAAACGTTAATATTATTATTTGAAATGATTAGTTCGTTGACAGTGACATATATCTGTCAGTTACAAACATTTGAGATCTGAATTGTGTAACCATGTGTATGGGTTGTGTTTACAGTCCATACGATTTAACTTGGCGACGCAAAAGAATGTAATTCAGTTCACTATTCCTCAGTTGCGTTTTGTCAAATATTTACTTTTACTTCGATGCCGCACACCTTCAGAAGTGAAATAGTGATTTTACAATGTTTTATTGCCTTACGCAAATTTCATCCTAATACACTCAAACTCGGGGTGTCAGGTACTTTTCAATCCAAGAAGTTATATTCATACATAAGCGTTGGTGCATTTTTTTCTCAATAGCAATAGAAATTTTATTTTCTTAACTTTATTAATTTAAAAAATAATTAATTATAATATGATTTATATAATAAATATTTCATTCCAATATTTGTAATATATTTTTTTTGTATAAATAATTTCTTTTTTTTTTGTAATATTCGTAATTTTATTGAACTTCATTTTTCTTCGGTACGCCTATGGATTTTATAACTTTCCCATTACCGCAGTGATAATATGAATTGCCCCAACTCGCCAAGTTACATCGTATGGACTGTAAAACGTAGGCTCCGGGATTAAAATTATAGATAGTTTTATAAATTTATCCATAAAATATATAGAAAAAGTATTAATGCAAACCTGTAGAAAATTTAATAATATTTAATTTTTATATAACATAAATCTCGAAAAAATAACATTTAAAGGCATTTTTCGAAGAAAAACTATTTTGAGCTTCCAGTAAAGTGCCATTTTCGGTTATCTGATTTACTCCAAAATCTAATGGCATCTTTCCATATAAGAGTAAGGTAGAATTACAAAGTTTCAAAATTTTCTGAATGATAGTATTTGAATTAGAGCGTAAAGAGGATCCACACACACATACGCACAACACACATACACATAGACATCATCGTGAAAATGTTAAAATTAGTTGTAGGGACCTTAAAACGTGGTCATTTACCAAAATCTCGATATGCGATTTTTAGCACGATCCCTATACCTCCCTTACCAAGGGTAGCGGGAGGTAAGAACAAGAACTACCTGTCTCAAGGTTTTTTTGCCACAAGTCTCATAATACTTTATAACGGGTAATTGGCAGATTCTATAATGAGTTTCATAATATCGCTTCATACAATCTTTCCATATCAGAATCAGTTTCATAACGCCGCAAGTCGTGCGACGTTTGGAAACGTTTCTAATCAATCAGACCTTCATATTTTTCTCGAACCTTGATTCGCAAGACTTATATCGTGAATCAAATATATGTTTTCCTCACTGATAAAAGTAAAATATTACTTTACATTTAGTTGTTTTTCTTCCTGGCTAGGTCCTGAGCGATATCAATTCATCTTGCAGATAACATCTTCTACAATAAAACATTTTAAATGTATCATTAACTTAACAATTACTTTACTTTGCATTCGTGCAGCTTTATTTATTTGATTTATCCTTGCTATTGTTTGGCCTTTTCTGTTAATTATCCTGATACGGTTCTGGCAAAGAAAACTGGGTAAATCGTTGTAGAACACGGTGCCTTGAGTCGACTCGGAGTCGGAGAAATAGAGAAGCGGTATAGTCTTATCATGTTCTCGTTTCGGGACTTTAAATTGACTTGTCAGTCACTATACGCGTCACAGTCCTACAACAGCGATTCACTGTGTTTTTAGATGTGCACTGCTTCTTAAACGGGAATGGGATGGAGACAAGAGCCGAAGCCCGCGAAATCGAGAAATAAAATAGACAGAAAATAGTGAAAAAGATTGGGTTTATTTGGAATCAAATCAATATTTTAATCAAATAGATCAGACTCTAATTAAACATCAAAGAGTTTGTATAGATGTATGAATATATGAGGGTCATGCTAGAATTAATGAGAATAAGATATACATATCTGTCGGACATCGAAGTTATCGTAAAGAACACTCAAAATTATATGTTTTATCTTAAATTTCTTCATTGGAATAGGGCAAGAATTTTTATATGCCTTTTAAATAATAAATTTAAAAATCTGTTCTGGCCAGCACAATACCTCACGCCAGTTTCATTTTATGTTGCTAAGTGTCTGGTCGCGAAAAAATTACATCGCATTTTAATGGCACAAAATTGACTCCTGTGGCGCACTCTCCACGCCAGCAATGAGTGCCCGTGAGGTGACGCCTGGTAAGCGTCCACACGGTACAAATATTCCATCATTACCGATATCTGTGTACGAAGCAGATTGGCACACCCAGCAATGGGTAATATGCCGTGATGAAATATTTATTTATTTTGCATAGGACGCGAGCAGCTATGTACTTTGTTGGCCTTGGCAAGCAGATATGAGGGCCCGTGTCAAAATGACAGCTAGTAATAATGTACAAAGGTGTCAAGTATCATAAGTTTTCATTCAAAACATTATGATTTTCCAAATCCATATGGATTATTTTCCTCGCCAAGTATATTCCATACTATTGATGACAGAAACAACTTGATATCAGAATATTTTGAAATTTTCTATAAAAAATTATGACATTTGTGTCATCTATGTAACTACTGGTTGTTATTCTGACACGGTTCCACAAATCTGCTTGCCAAGGCCAACAAAGTCACATGTCTGCTCGCGCGCTATACGTAACGCATTTAACATTTCTTGTACACACAAATAATTGAAATTGTATCTCATTTTTCGTTCTATGTGGAATTTTGTTCTACTCTTCTACCTTAATATGATAAAATTCTACAAATTGACGGTATTAGCGGTATTTCTTCAGGATATAAGTAATATTAATAAACCTATAATTTTAAATACATATTTAATTAATAATACAATAAGATATATAAAATGTACTCGTACCTCCCAGAAAAATCTTCCAGTAATGTTAGTAAAACTGCTGCTTTTTGACACTGACATCATGCATTTATCTGTCAATTACAAACATTTAAATATCTCAACTGGTTTCCATGGAGTTGTTTGAGCAACGAGATTTATTACAACAGATATAGGAATTTTTTAAATGTATCAGATTGAGAATTTAATTATGTTTATTATTTATAGTAAAATAAATTTAAAAAAATAATATTTAGAATTTTTTTTTAGAAACTACCACTTCCGATTTTCCAATTGTTACCAGTACTTATTCAACTCTAACTCTACCCATTACTGTTAGATTGAGGAATCCGTAGTTACACAGGTCTTTAGTCTTATATAATTTGAGAAATCGTACCTCCAACATCCTAACACACACACAAACACACATACATCATCGTAAAAATGTTATAATCGGATTCTAGGGACCTTAAAACGTGCTTATTCACTAAAATCAGGATATGCGATTTTTAACAAGAATCCAATACCTCTTTTAGCGAAAGGTAAAAGTCACCCAACATAGATTTCCATTTAGAAAGTTGGAGAGTCTACTAGACGTTAAACAATTTTTACTTCCTTGTACGCACTTGTACGTAAGTAAAGGAAGTATTGTAATCGCGAAAAATTTCGGTTTTCAGATTTCAGTGGAAATATCCATTTTGTTCATCCCTGAATCCATTTGACTAATTTCGTAGTGACGTCTGTACGTACGTACGTACGTCCGTACGTACGTATCTCGTATAACTTAAAAACGGTAAGCCGTAGAAAGTTGAAATTTTGTATTTAGGACTCCTATAACATCTAGTTGTGCACCTCCCTTTCTGGTTATTACACAATTTCCAGAAGTGGCACTTTACATGAAGCCTATAATAGATTTTAATGAAAAACTGTTTTAACATATAATCCAAAACTTTTCAAATTTGGTATACAAGACTTTTATGTCAATCGAAATAACATAATAGATTTTGGTTAAAATAGGCTAACCGGAAGTGGTCCATTACTTGAAGTTGTTAACAGTTTTTCTTGAATAAAATGAATTTATTTTGATTTTAGAAATAAATGCTTCAAATAAAAGTTTTAGAGAATTAATTTCTGCGTATTATTAAATTAGCCCTTTGTATAAGCGAGATATGTAAATTTAAAAATTATGTACTTTTTTGTTTTTGTAATAAAGCTTGCTATGGATTAGGACAAAAACATAAAAAAAAATGTTCATGTCAAATTACGTTAAATACGTGCAATTTTATGATTCGTACAATAACAAATATTATATTTTTATTGTGAAATTAGTCATATTCATTGTTGTAATCAAATATTTCTTTGTTGTAATCAAAACTTCCTTTAAAAACTGCCTTTATGTTCGCTATATATCTTACTGTTTTGAAGTTAAAATTAATATTTTGTAATTTATTTATTAAAAAAACATGTATAGTTTAATAATCGTACAAGGAAGTCGTGTGGTGTCCACATCAGATTTTTTATGTTTTATGTTTTTGTTTGTTGACTAGTGTACCCTTCTCTAGCCCGCGTCGTGTCCTGATTGTGTATCCAAAAACCCTCTGGCTGGGTAGGCCTGGCGTATCCAGGATTCAATACTACGGGGTAGTTGGCACGGCCAGGGTTTCAAGACAAGTCAAGTAGTTGTATTAGTAAAAATAATACCAGTACCAATATATTTTGACTTATACGTCAAAGTATTCTGTATATGTCAGAACTATGTATAACATTAATTTGCTGTATTCAGAAAACGCATCCTAATAAAGTTCTTTAAAACGAAATCAACGGAGTGGAAATGTGAACAACCTTTGTGTAATATTCTCGGTTTCTCAAATCGTAATTTAAGTCGAAGAAAATTAACTTTATGTTTGCATTTCGCGTCGAGTTGGCGCCTTGCAGTCATAGCCTACTATGCCAGATTTGTTTAAATTTCTATCTCAGATTATTTTGTTTAACTTCATAAGAACAACTAGCTTATTAAAACGATAATGTTTGAATACAATTACTGCAAATTAAGCTATACAAAGAGACTGTTTTCATTGTGCACTAGTTTCAAAACGATTACATTTAGAGCAAATAGCGAACTAGGATGTAACGATCTTTTGCAATATTAAGATTTTACATTTTATTTGAAGTAGGTACATAATTTTTAATTAAATTTTATTAAGCTATTATATAAAATGCAATATTGTAAAAATGAATTTTGTGAAATTTTTTAGTTGTTCTACATTTATAATTAATTTTTGAAACAGTATATCAGTGTATGACGTTTATAAAATATGAAACGAGTTAGAGTGATTGTTTTTGATGTATGGTTGATTGTACGTCGTTACATTAATCAATTTCATGTATAGTCAACAGAATTTTTGTTGCATCCATCAATATTTGAAAACATGCGTCTATTTGTTCAATTTTTCATGTTGAATACAAAAATTTACAATATAACTTTCGGAATATTTACGAACCAAGGTTCATGATAGTGCGATCGGCTTATATTTTCAACAAATTATAAAACCTACAGAAATGGTGAGAAATTTCTACAAAATTCTTTGGACTTTTTAAAATATAAACTTAAAACTGACAAAAAATGTGGGCCAAATGAAGGGTGATAGTCCAGATTGATTTGTATTAAATATAGAAGGCTCTGCATTACAATATTTTAAAATGACACCTTTCAAATTTAAAGAAAATGAATTAATTAAATATTTCAATTCGATATTTCAATATTACACCTGTTAATTAATATTATCATATAAGTGTAATTCAATAGATACTATTGCAACGTCTTCTGGATTTAATAAAAATGTAATATTTAAATCATTCGCCATCGTATTTTTTACTAATATAACATGATTATATACAGGCGGTTTTCTTTAAAACAACCAGTGCTTTTTTGGGCGAACTAATGACTTTAGACAAAAATGGTATACACAAAAATCTGATGTGACTAACACAATACCTCCCGCCATTTACCTGTGGGGTCTCGTTGCGCGTGCCTGATGTCTGATCGCGAATCTGAGGAATCCGATTCGGTCCCGATCAACGCCAAATAATCCGAATTTTAAATGGCATAAAATTAATCCTTGTGGTAAAAGCCCGCAAGAAACAAATGTCATCATCATTACCGAAATGTGTGTACACCCAGCAATGGATCCTATGGCGTGATAATATATTTATTTATTTCTTTATTTAAATATACACCTGCATATTTACTAATGCTAGAAATTATGTATATTAAGTTCCTTTCCATAAAACTATTGTTCTATTTACAATTTTCCTTTTAAAACGTTACTATTATTAATTTGAAATGTTTTTTTTTTGACAGTGACATTTATCTGTCAGGTAAGAGTAAAGAGGATCCAAACACACACACACACACACACACACACACACACACACACACACACACACATACATACATACATACATACATACATACATACACACATACACACAGACATCATCGTGAATATGTTGAAATTGGATTCTAGGGACTCTCAATTACCAAAATCTCGATATGCGATTTTTAGCACAATCCCTATACCTCTCTTTCTAAGGGTAGCGGGAGGTAAAAAATGATCAAGGGGCTCATTTACAAAGTTATTATTTTTTTGTATTGTATAAAAAAAATTCGAGAAAAATAGTCTTAAAAATTAGAAATAAAAAAAAAAAATTTCATCACGGCATATTACCCATTGCTGAGTGTGCCAATCTGCTTTTACAGATTTCGGTAATGATGGAATATTTGTACCGTGTGGGCGCTTACCAGGCGTCACCTCACGGGCACTCATAGATGGCGTGGAGAGTGCACCACAGGGGTCAATTTTGTGCCATTAAAATTCGATGTAATTTTTGGCGTCGGTCGGGATCGAACCCGGGTCCCCAGATTCGCGACCAGACACTCAGGCGCACGGAAATAATGTTACTATATTGAAATGGACTATGAAAAACCCAACAACTATTGATACGACTGGTACCTAGGTTACATTAGTAGTAAAATCATTTTTTATTACATTATTAGCAATTTTTTGAGACTATTTTTCTTAAAAATATCTTTATACAATCCTATACAATATTTACATCGTTGAAATCGGAATAAAATCTTTATCTAATGGACTAAAAAATAATATAGGGTACTATTTAAAAAAATATAATTTTGTTCTACCGTTTGAGAACCACTAGTTGAATTGTTAGTTTGTTATTACTGATAAATTAGTCCCTTATTCTTGATTATTTTTTGTATAAATCATTTTTCTCTAAAGTCATTAGTTCACCCAAAAAAGCGCTGGTTGTTTTAAAGGAAACACCCTATAATTTATTTACGTTACTGGTCGATCATTTTTTGTACATACCATTTCTATAGGCATATTTAAATAAAAATAATACATTTTTAATTTTGCATTTTTCTCAAATATTTTGTAATATTAGAGTATGGATATCATTGAATTCAGACAAAAATCGGAACCGAATAAGCAAATAAAAAATAGATTGCCATTTAAAATAAGAAAGTTTCAGCCCATATTTTGAGAACCACTGGTCTAAAATAATTCTTGTTTCGCTCATTTTAATAGTCTTATAATGTAGAAATTGTTTGCTAATTTAACCGACCTCGTAGTTCTTATAATTCTCGAGATAGCAATAGTATACCACTTGAAATGAACACCCTATATATATATATATATATATATATATATATATATATATATATATATATATATATATATATATATATATATATATATATATATATATATAGGGTGTTTCATTTGAAAATATAATTCGGCCGGTTTACATTTTCAACAAATTATACAATCTACACAAATGATTAGAACTTTCTACAAAATTCTATCGGCTTCTTTAAATACATATAGACTTAAAACTTTAAATAACTTTGGGCTAAATGATTAGTGATAATAGTTCGACTGGTATTCTAGGGAGTCATAAAGAATTAAAGCTGGTATTATTAATAAAGACGATGTAACCCTATATTAAATGGCGGAATACTTGAATAATGTTTAAAATCTATATTTTAAACTAGTGGAAAGAAATTTGTAGTAGGTTTTATAATTTGGTGAAAATGTGTACCGGCTGAACTGAATTTGGGCTCGTACAGGTATCGGTATCACAACCGACGAAGTATCGGTGGTCTATAAAAAATTAAATCCCTGTCAATTATTTCGTGCTCTGTCTAAGTTAAAATACATATTTTATATTATAGGGATTATAATCTATTTTACGAGCACTTATTCTTCTTCAAGTAAGTGCAGAATGTAATATACATAGTTCCAAAAAAATTCAATTTTCTTCCACCTCAAAATCAGCAGTTTGAAAATGTTGGGAACAGTCTCGTCTAGACAATATTGGCGGGTGTTTACGATCCTTATAGCGCGAGTTTTATCTCCGGGACGTGCTCGGCAAGCCTCGGGAACGACGCTCCGGCTCTCGGCGTCGGCGTCCCCTGCGCACTCCCGCAGGAATTGAGATGGGATATCGTCGTACTTTTAATCCAATAAAAGCGCGGAATCGAACCATTTCATATTTTAGTTTTATTTGAGTTGCAAAGAGGAGAGCGATTTTGGATTTACATCCATTTGAATTTTTAGATGTTTACTTTGGTTTATTACTTTTGTATAGATGGGAATTTTAAAAGATATTTTACCAGATTTATCCAACTTTTAGGGGCTATGCACTTTACATTTAAATTAGCTACAAATTTTAACAATATTTTTCAACAGATGGACTATCAATATTGACAAATAATGAACAATGGGACGTAATAGAAAATTAATCATTTACATTACAACTGGCTGTACCCGTTGCAAATATTTGGACACAACAATATTATGGAGTAATGTTCTTATATATATATATATATATATATATATATATATATATATATATATATATATATAACCTCTGTAAAAAAAATTAAGGGTATATAGTATTGAACCCACTGATCATGAATCAATAAGAATTTTGTTCAAATTCGTAAAATTAACAGTAGTTTGCAAAACAATATCATTTTGGGAACAAAATTCGCAAATTAAACACGGTATTAAAATCTGATGTGGCCAGCACAATACCTTCCGTCAGTCCTGTGTATTATGTATAAATTCCATATTCTCTTGCAAAAGATTCTAAATTTCCAGTAAAATTATTTTATAAACAAACTATGCAAATTGCATTTGACACTGACATCTTCTTCTTCTTCTTTAGCTTTTCCCATTTGTTAGGGGTTGCTATTTTTTATTTTCTTCTTCTACTCATTTCTGTTTTGCATGTCGTTCTCATTCAGTTCCTTTTCTCTCAAGTCTTCCGCAATACAGTCTTTCCATCTTATCTTTGGTCTTCCTTTGTTTCTTCAACCTTCTATTACTAAGTTATTCATTCTTCCAATATATTCTTCATCTCTCCTCATAACATGTTCAAATCAATATAATTGTCTCTCTTGTATCTTTCTAGAAACTTGTAAAACAAGAGTTATTTCCCTTATTCTTTCATTACTTACCGTACCACATCCATTTACTTTGCATTGATTCTGACATCTGTCAATTTGAATTATCTGAATTTATTAATACTTTCCATGGTTAGCATAGCTGGCTAATTTATGAAATTAATATCTTTATAATTCTTTAAAAAAAATTAACTCTGTATCTATTGAATATGAAGTATAAAATGCAATAAAATCATATAGAGAATAATATATTCTTTAAGCTATAATAACGTTAAATATCAATAAGTGATATTTAACTGCGTTTTTTCAATAAACTATCACTCGATTTTGTACCCTACTTTTCCGTGCCTTCCCCAACATCTATCTCAATGTCCTAGTCTCTGCCACATTCATTTTCTTTTCATTGACACTGACACTGAATTTTCTTAACATAGTAGCTATTTCCATGGTTATAGCATAGCTGGCTGATTTATAAAATTTAATTTAACTCTATATATATTTAACAGCGGTTTTTCAAGAAAAACTATCAAAATCTTCAAATGAGGGTACTTTTGGTTAGGGAATGCAATACCGGCTAAAAAATTGAATACCGGTTTTTCGGTATTTTCATATCAAAAACCCGGAATCCCGGTATTAATACCGGTATTGTTAAAATTATTGAAAATGGAACAAAATTTAATTTATTTATAGGAGGGTATGGTATTTGATTAAGTGAAAGTCAAACGTAATCAAAAATTATCATTTTATTTTTGTAATGGCACGATATAACAAAATATTTTTCTGTTTATTTGTGTTGAAATTTGAAATATGCTTTTAAGAAACAAATATGATCGAGTACTTCGTCGTTCAGTGTAGATCTAATTTTCGTACATATTTGAAGAGCAGCTGAAAATGCTCGTTCGGATTCCACACTGGTTGGAGCTATAAATAGGAGTAATATGGAGTAAATAATCGTATGCAAGTTGTAAATTCACGCCCTTAATGCCTTCCTCCTCAAAAAATGTAATTTCTTTCCTAATTTGTTGTTCCAGGCTTTGCTTTTTTTTTCTTCTTAGTCATTTACACTTTACTGTTAATGTTCACCGCAGTTGCAGTTCCACGCCGCATGCCACCGTTGGGGATTCCCCGAAACAAGCTTGCCAACTCTTCAATAAAATAATTTTAAGGATTTACGTACCTAATAACTAATAATATATAAGTATTAAAGTGTATCGTTTTTAATTTTAAAAATACCGGAAAAACCGGTATTTTTATGTTTAATACCGGTATTGAGAAAGGGTGAAATTTTGTACGATTTCCCGGTATTCGGGATCCCGGTATTCCGGTATTGCATTCCCTACTTTTGGTTGACCAATTATAACCAAAATCTAATCAAGTTTGCATATGGATGAGGAATTCATATAAGAATTGTAATTTTCTGGTATTAGAGATATCGTGGCCGAAATCGCGGTTACACACACATACAGACATCATCGCAAAAATAGTAAAATCGTATTTCGGAGACGATAAAACGTGCTTATTCATTTAAAACTTATCATCGAATTATTTGACCTAAGACAATATCTTCCTTACCGAAAGGTAAAAAGCGATTGAGCAAAAAAGTATGAGAGAACTGAAAAGTGTAGTACTATAGTTAAGGGGAAATATATTGAAAAAGAAAAATAATAATTTAGCTAATTATACATTTTTCCCCTTTTCCGAAGACTCATAATCGAATTGTTATTCAGAATTTAAATGTTATAAATAATGTATCTATTCCAAATTTAACTAAATATACAGAACAATCTTTTTTTGTTTCTGGTATATGTGAACTTTTCTTTGTCATTGTCAGTAACATTTCCAATCTCCATCTGTTGTGAGAATGGCGTGTAAAGACCCTGTTTGTTATTGGGTTTGCTTTTGCTAGGCTAGCTTATGATTATGACGGTGTGAAGGGTGTTGCTTGTTGACTCTCTAAGTCTGGAAGTACAGAGCAGAGCCGCTCGCAGTTTACGATACGATACGTTATGAACAGAGCAGCCTGCCTGCGAAGCGAATCTGCTCGATCCTATTTCCCAAATTGATTTTTTGCCCATTCGCTGATGGAAATTTATTGTTTATTTTCTAAATATATAACGCCGGCTTGCCGCACAAAATATCGCCAAGTTGTTTTGTTTTCCAAAAGAGGAGGATATTTAACGCCCGTTTCAGATACGCATTTTACATTGCAAACAGATTTAAATCTCTAATACAAAATATACTATGGTGATTTTAAATACTACCTACCTTTCCATGAATAAAATAAATGAATAAATTATTATTAAAAGGGTACTAGTTGTGGCGACAGATCTGTGCTGGGACTCTGCCATATCGCCTCGCGATCGCATAACGTAAATTTGACGTCACTGTAACATTTTAGTACTGTCTGCTGTATCATCTGGCGATCACATGACGTTAATCTTACGTCATGTGATCGTCGGGCGAAGGGCGATACGGTAGAGTCCCAGCACTGAATGTTCATTTCGTGACGTCACAGTGAGAGTCTCATTGTGACGTAACGCCAAATAGACTTGTAAAATGTGATTTAGAATATACAATTCCTAAATAACTATTCATTTCCATTTTATTTACATAACTAAAAAAATCTGTTGTGGCTAGCACAATACTTCTCGTCACTTCCGTTTTTGATTACGTAAGTATGGGGAGCGAGTAGTCATGTGACTTTGTTGGCCTTAACAAGCAGATATGGGGGCCCGCGTCAGAATGACAGCTAGTAATTATGTACATAGATGTCAATTGTCAGAATTTTCTAAGTTCACGTGGTTAATTTGTCACTAGGAGTGTGGAATTTACTTAATAAACTACATGGCATTAGAAAATCACGAAATTTTGAATAAAAATTATATTTGACATCTATGTACATAATTATTAGGTATCATTATGTATGACACTGGCCCCCATATTTGCTTGTCAAGGCTAACAAAGTCACATGACTGCTGGAGCCCTATTGTATTTAACACATCTTGTATACCTACACTCTATACCAAAAATTCTACTTATATCAGTTCTTTATATGCAGTTTTAAATATAAATTCATTCTATAAAGAAATTTTATCCTACTCTTCTAATTTTTCGAGATGTTTCCAATTCATTTTCGGGATTAACAGTATTTCTGAAGGGTATATGTAATATACCTATAATTTTAAATATTTAACTACTAATACAATAAGAAATAATATATGTATGTCCTTCCCAGAAAAAGTCTTCAGTAATATTTCCGGATTTCTGACACTAACATTTATCAGTCAATTACAAACATTTTAATTTTTCTATTGGTTTCCATGGTATTATTTCGGCTGTAAGATTTATTACAACATATTATTATATATTATATTTCTTTTATCGCTAATTCTTTAGAAGTTATAATAAAATATTTAAATGTATCAGATAGAGAATTTATTTTTCTTTAATATTAATAAAACTTATGCTTAATCATAAGCGAATACCGTATTCATGAGGTCCGTACCAGCTGAATACGTATTCAGTCGGAATAAGATAACATGACTGACAAAAAGTAGTGGGGATTATCTTATTCAGTATGAATTGTATTCGCTATCCTACCAAGTGCATGGGTATGTCGCTCAATATTACCTATAAATTTTGGAGATCGAGACGAAGCCGAAATCTCCAATACATCCGATACCGATAGAAGAGTACTGACCGCAATGTTTATTACGTTTTATGCACGATCGACGCATAAAATTTTAAAAAATAAGATTTGAAAATTATTTTGACATGAAAAATTTAAGTTGCTTTGATCGTGTTTTATTTACTTACCGTCCCGCCTCCTGATCAGTAATTTGTAAATAAAGCCTACTGCCTTGCAAACCCTATCGGTAAACATTATTTTATTTTTCAAATGAAAATAAATACTTCGTTAAAGAATCACGAAAAAAATATTTTGTAAGTACATAAAGAACAAGAACTTCATTAGCTTAATTGAAGTAAAACAAAAATTCATATTTTGTACATTGATGGATTGGCAACCAAATAATTAATTATTAAAGTCTACCTCAATATGAAATAAATTGTGGTAAAATAATGTAAAAATATTAAAAACTTCCCTCATTTATTACATCTTACTAATTAAAAAAGTTGATGTTCTAATTAGCATAGACTCGTTTCATAAAATTCCAGTATACGTAAACATCATAAATCTAACTTAACAGTTTTTTTGCTCGATTGCAAAAAATAATCGATGTAGCTGAGCTGAACTGATTAACTTAAAACAAACATAAATTAAATCCAAAAAAATAACTCAACTCTATCTAATAATGAAATCTCGCGCTGGGCTCTGCAACACTAATGACGCTGGTTAAATTAAGTTTTATTTACATCATCCCCGTGGAAAAAGAAAAAAGTTTGGAATTAGCAAAAATGGAGAGAACACTATTTTCATATTTCAGCACTAGTAAATTCAATTATAAACGCATCGACAGTAAATTCTCGTTATGAATGTTTCAGGGAAATTTTTAAATCATAATTTTTTTCTTTTCTGTGTTTACTTCTACAAGTATATGAAAAACCTTCTACGAGTATATAAGAATCCATAAAAACCAAAGACGAGCGATTATAATTTTTTCTTGTGTTATGACTTATTTACTTACTTCCTTTTGTTTTCAGAAGTAACTGTTTCAGTTGGCAATACAATTTTGGGGATCTTTTTTTACCTCCCATTACCCTTGGTAAGGGTGGTATCTTGCTAAAATCGCATATCGAGATTTTGGTAAAATGACCATGTTTTAAGATCCCTAAAATCCAATTTTAACATTTTCACGATGATGTCTGTGTGTGTGTGTGTGTGTGTGTGTGTGTGTGTGTATGTGTCTGTGTGTGTGTGTGTGTGTAGGTGTGTGTATGTGTGTGTGTGTGTGTGTGTGTGTGTGTGTGTGTGTGTGTGTGGATCGTCTTTACGGTCTAACTCATATGCTATCATTCATAAAATATTGAAACTTTGTATTTTTACCTTATTCTAATATGGAAATAAGCCATTAGATTTTGGTGTAAATCAGATAACCGGAAATGACACTTTACTGGAAGCTAAAATAGTTAAAATATATTTACGAGATTTGCAACTTTTAACAGTAAATAACATTTATTGACATTTAATGTTAATAAATTTTAAAGAATATATTATTCTATATACGACTGGATTGGATTTTATACTTCATATTCAATAGATATAGAGTTAAGGAATTATAAAGATATTAATTTTCATAAATCAGCCAGCTATGCTAACCATGGAAACTATTAATATATTCAGATAATTCAAATTGACAGATATCAGTGTCAATGAATGAAAATGAATGTGGTAAAGATGAGGATGTTGAAATAGATGTTGGGGAAGACACGGAAAGATAGAGTAAGTAATTAAAGGATAAGGGAAATAGGTAGAGTGATATGTTTCTAGAAAGATATAAGAGAGACGAGAGACTATTATTGATTCGAACATGTCATGAGGAGAGATGAAGAATATATTGGAAGAAGAAATAATAGTTTAGTAGTACAAGGTAGAAGAAACAGAGTAAGACCAAAGATAAGATGGAAGGATTGTATTGCGGAAGACTTGAGAGAAAAGGGATTGAAAGAGGACGACTCGCAAAACAGAAATGAGTGGAAGAAGAAAATAAAAAATAGCGACCCTTAACGAATGGGAAAAGCTAAAGAAGATGAAGATGTCAGTGTCAAGTGCAATTTGCATAGTTTGTTTATGAGATAATTTTACTGGAAATATAGAATCTTTTGTAAGAAATAGCTATTAGTTCTTTTGCGCTCGAAACACAAACAAGATTTTTTCTACAACATAACAAAAATAAAATGTACACTTTGTACTTACACTACTACTCAATTAATAAGGATTAATATAAAGAAAAAACGTCTTTTATATTTAATTTTGATTTATCGTTATTTCCTATTCTTCTTGACCTATTGTTTCAATCTAATCTAAACATTTTATACTTTCGTTTTTGTAAATGAATGCCCTATTTTATTTTCACAATAGTGCGGCATTTTTTTTTGGTTATGTAATATACCGACAGAGTAGGTATGTCAGATTGATTTGTAAAGTTGGTAATTGTGTCACTACAGTGCCATTAGTTCCTGACTAAACGTTTCCATTAAGAATGTAGACAAGTGACATTTCTCAACATTGTATAGTTAGAAATTTGGACAGCGAGCGTTTTTTCTACTTTGTCGCGTTAGAGCGGCAATGTGACATTTTGCGTTGACAAAAGAGAGTGCAAATGGCTACTTTCTATGTAGACTGTAGAAAAATTTATGTATGGAATTTGCACATAATACACAGGATTGACGGAAGGTAATGTGCTAGCCACATCAGATATTTTCGGATAGTATTGGACTACGTTTCGGTATCCAAATATTATCCTGTAGCGGTAATCTGCACTTACTGCCGTTAATACTTAAATAACTATTGTGATATCACCTCATTTTAAAATCGATTACTAAACGGGATATATTTTTAAATATTATTTCCCATTGTTATAAATTTGGCTATTGGTATTTAGCGTTATAAATAAACACATTATGTTGAACATTACACAAAGCAGACAATTAAAAATAAATCCACGATGTCATAACGCATTCCAATTCCATAAATATCTCAAAACAGTCGATAATATAATTTCCTGCGGACCGCAAACAACAGCCGTCCGCTCTGCACTGAAAATTTTTGCTATATTGCTAGGGTTTATTCGCGCATTACACCCCATTAGTCCGGGGGTGAGAGCCATGCATTCGACAAACATTTATTTCTGCCTGATATTTTATACATGAGGTCGGCTGCCAACGGATACAAGATTCCAGGCTGCTGTTCGCCTACTCCAGAAGAGAGAGTAAAATTAAAGACAAAATAGAATAAAGAATTATGGAATGGGGTCCTCCATCGTAGTAACAAATTAGAACATGTGCCATTTATATTAAAACTAGACCTTAAAAATGTATGAAAAGGTCTACCAAATTTTAAAAAATCTGATGAGACCAACACAAAACCTCCTGCCATTTAATTTTTATTAATTTAATTACACACACACATACATTGGGGTCTCGTTGTTTATGTTCATATTTAAAGTAGCTGATTTTTGTAGAAATTTCTAACCATTCTTATAGATTTTATAATTTATTGAAAATGTAAACCAGCCGAACTATTATGAGTTTGGGCTCGTATATAGTTTTTTGTTAATTAGTATATTATCCGTTTACCATTTATTAATAGGTTATTTCAATGTATAGAAAATCATTAATTAATGACCCTTATTACGGCACGATTTTTTATTACTAAATGATTTTAGTGGGTGCTAATTTAATTTTTATGTCATTGAACAAAATAGATTTTTCAATAAGATTCCATCAATGGAAAAATATTATAACTAAACATTAACACACTGTAGTTAAAGAACTAATAACATATTTATATAAGGGTTGAAAAATTATAAATAGCAAAGAGATCTTCTTTATATGTCACAAAATATTAAAAAAAAAAAATACTATGGTTTAACGAATAAAAATAAAGACTACAAATCGCTTTCAGATACTTTTAATAAACTTTATATTATTTTATTTATATAAAGCTAAAGAGAATTAACATGTAATAATGGCTGTAAGACACGTGTCTTGTATACATTATATAAACTGTTGAAACAACAATTTAACTTCGAAGTCACGTTAAGTCTACCGTGTATTTAAGTCTACAAAATGCTCATTTATACTTTGTACATAATAAGAAAATTAATGTAAAGCGTACAATATGAAATTGCAAACAAGAACTTCATTACTAAATAACTTAAAGCAGTCCTGTTTTTTTTACTTACTTCAGTATCAAATTACAATCTAACATAGACACGAAAGCGAATATTGTTATTTTTACCTTCCGTCACCTTTAGGTAAGGAAGGTATTGTCTTTGGTCAAAATATTTGATGGTGAATTTTTAATAAATGAGCACGTTCCAGGGTCTTTACAATTTTACTATTTTTATGATGATGTGTGTATTTGTGTGTGTATGTGTGTGTGTGTTGATGTGTGCGTGTGTGTGTTCGTGTGCGTGTTACCGCGGTTTCGGCCGCTATATCTCCAATACTAGAATTCCAAAAATTACGTATTCCTCTTCCTTACGTCCATACGCAGACAACCGGAAGTACACTCATTTCAAAATTTTAAAAGTTTTTCTTGAAAAAACACTGTTAAATATTATTTACACATTTAATGTTATTATAAATATTAAAGAATATTCTATTATCTACACGAATTGATTGCATTTTATATTTCATATTCAATGGATATAGATTTAAAGAATTATAAAGAAATTAAATTTTATAAATCAGCTAGCTATGCTATAATCATGTAATCAGCTACTATATTAAGAAAATTCTAACTGACAGATGTTAGTGTCAATGAAGACACGGAAATATACGGTAAGGAATGAAAGAATAAGGGAAATAACTCGAATATAAAAGTTTCTAGGAAGATACAAGAGAGACGATTACATTGATTTAAACATGTCATGAGGAGGGATAAAGAATATATTGGAAGAAGAATGAATAGCTTAGTAATAGAAGGTAAGAGAAACAGAGGAAGACCAAAGATAAGATAGCAGGACTGTATTGCGGAAGACTTCAACAAAAAGCAACCGAATGAGGACGATCCGCAAAACGGAAATTAATGGAAAAAGAAAATAAAAAATAGCGACCCATAACGAATGGAAAAAGCTAAAGAAGAAGATGTTAGTGTCAAGTGCCATTTGCATAGTTTGTTTATGAAATAATTTTACTGAAAATTTAAAATCTTTTGCAAGAAAATTTATGAATGGAATTTGCACATAATACACAGGATTGACTGAAGATTTGCGTTAAATACTAACCCCCACTCTTATGACGTAAGAAGGCACCTATTCCTATTAGCTGCCTGAACACAACCAACCTTTCTTATTTATCGCGTGCAATCGCGTGTCTCTCTATCTCCGTCGCTTGAAAAAAAATCTGATGTGGCCAGCACATAACCTCTCGCCGTATATTTTACCTGGCTGTATGCATAAAGCAAAGAATATTTTTATAAATACAAATAATATATTCATATAAATCTATGACGTATAATCTTCTTTATTATTCAATAATAGCATGTCTCAACATGAAGATATTTTACCATAAATTATGTTACAATAAATTACAAAGTAGAGTTTACCATATATAAATATTAGGCTGGTAACAGCAATTTTCAATTCGAACAACTTTGTTTACTTTCTCTTCATATTCTTTTAGTAAAAACATTAATTTTGGGCGGTCTAAAATGTATATATGGATTGTGCATCTATTCTTACATATCTTCTTTTACATTTTATTTTTTCATACTTGTTATATCTAAATAACCTTAATTCCCTTTAATAAAGTGACGGATAGATTGCACTCCGATTATTCTTATATCGATGTGTAATTTTGTCAATATTTACAACTTACTTGAGAAGAATTTGATAGCTTTTTCGCATTTCAAAGTTACTCTAGTCTACAGTACTGGTGTACATTGTCCCATAATGTTTGAAACAAATTTAAGTCCTTCAACCTAGACTTGTCATCTCCATAATAGTCACAGATCAAGAATTAAGGGATTCTCCAAGTACATTTTTCTTTCGTTACTCATTATTTCTGACACTGACATTTATCTGTCAGTTACAAATAATTTAAATTATCAACTATTTTTCATGGCATTCTTTCGGCTGTCAAATTTATTACAACAGATTATTTTATATATTATACTTCTTTTATCTCTAAATCTATGGAATATATAATAAAATATTTAAATGTATCAGATAGAGAATTTAATTTTCTTTAATATTACCACGAAAAATTTTCAAAAAATAATATTTAGAAGATTTTTTTTCAAGAATCTTCTACTTCCGGTTGTCCAATTGTTACCAAAACCTTTTCAGATCTTCCCATGAATGTCCGATTGGGAAATACGTTGTTAAACAAATTTTAAGTCTTATAGTTTTTGAGTAACCGTCCTTCCAACATCCCACACACACACATCCACACACACACACACACACACACACACACACACAGACATCATCGTAAAAATGTTAAAATCGGATTGTAGGGACCTTAAAACGTGCTTATTCAATAAAATCTGGATATGCGATTTTTAGCATGAATCCAATACCTCTCTTAGCGAGAGGTAAAAAAAACTGACATGTGCCTTTGTGTTTCACATTTGGAGTTGTTTCCTTAAATGCGCTACCTAGAGTGACGTCACACTCTGTTTTTAATCACGTGACATATTTGAAAATATATACTTTTTTTAACAATTAATAACTCATTATTAAAAGGAATCATAATTTTTTTCCAACAAATAATGAGATAATTTTACTGGCAATATAAAATCATTTATAAAAAACTTTTTGTATGGAATTTGTACAAAACACATACGAGTAGAATTGCCGGAAGGTAATGTGATAGTTCACATCACATTGTTTTTGGAAGAATTGGGAAAGCGCGAATTGGTAGTAAATCTACAGCTTAGGAGTGGGGCATGCAAATTCAACACTAAACTCACTTTAGTTTGCCTGATTTATGGATTTCGTATTTGGAATGTAAACATATGTGCCATTGGTATCTCTAACTCAAGCACTGCCCGCATTTACGGACTTTTTTTGCTCTATAATACATTAACAAAGTTCTGAGACGTAGTTACTGTTACACATCTTGGAATAATATGTCCACTAAAATATGGCATTTAGTTCACCCCCTACTTTGTTACTCAAACTAAAGATCTAATATTAATAATTCAAAATAACGTTGATTGTCCCTGGCTACTTAATAAAATTAATTTTTATGTAATACATTTTATTGCAAGAAAATCTCCTATTAATATACGCTATAATTAAAATGAAATTACCTAACGCCAGACTTTAGAGAAAAATGTTTTATATTTTATACAAAAATGATCAAGAATAAGGAGCTAATTTATTAGTAATAACAAACCGAAAATTCAACCATTGTTTCTCAAACGGTACAACAAAATTATATAATTTTTTAGATCATTAGATATAGATTTTTTTTCTGATTTCATCATTATAAATATTGAATAGCGTTGTGTAACAATTATTTCGAGAAAAATCGTATTCAAAATTAGAATTAATGTAATAAAAAAGGCTTTACTATTAGTGTAACCTTGGTAACACACGTATCAATACCGTAATAGCATAGCCTGTTGTAACATTTAAAAAATAATACCATTTTTCTTGAAATAATTGTTATACAACCCTATACAATATTTATAATGTTGAAATTAGAAAAAAAATCTCTATCTAATGGGCTAAAAAGTGATATAGGGTATCATTGAAAAAAATATAATTTTGTTGAATATTTTTTTGTATAAAACATTTTTCTCTAAGTCATTAGTTCGCCCAAAAAAGCGCTGGTTATTTTAAAGGAATCATCATGTATTTCACATTACTGATGACAAATAAATAACATAAAATCAGAATATTTTGAAATTAAATGAAAAATTATTACATGTGGCAATTGTGACATCTATGTAAATAACTACTAGCTGTCATTCTGGCACGGACCCCCTGCTTGCCAACGCCAACAAAGTTACATGACTGGTCGCGTCCTATAGGAAAATTCTGAAAACCTGAAAAAACCTTATAAAATGATATATAACTTATAGAAATTATTGGATGTCCTTTTTTTACCTCTCGCTAAGAGAGGTATTGGATTCATGCTAAAAATCGCATATCCAGATTTTATTGAATAAGCACGTTTTAAGGTCCCTACAATCCGATTTTAACATTTTTACGATGATGTCTGTGTGTGTGTGTGTGTGTGTGTGGATGTATGTGTGTGTGTATGTATGTAGGATGTTGGAAGGACGATTACTCAAAAACTATAAGACTTTAAATTTGTTTAACTACGTATTTCCCAATCGGACATTCATGGGAAGATCTGAAAAGGTTTTGGTAACAATTGAACAACCGGAAGTAGAAGATCTTCTAAATAATATTTTTTGAATTTTTTCTTGATAATATTAAAGAAAAATAAATTTTCTTTCTGATACATTTAAATATTTTATAATACATTCTATAGATTTAGAGATAAAAGAAATATAATATGTAAAATAATCTGTTATAATAAATTTTACAGCCGAAAGAATGGCCATGGAAAATAGTTGAAAATTTAATTTTTTTCTAACTGACAGATAAATGTCAGTGTCAGAAATCCGAAGACATTACTGAAGAGTTTTTCTGGGAAGTACATACATTATATTATTTCTTAATGTATTAATAGAATTGGAAACATTTCGAAAAATTAGAAGAGGACAAAATTTCTTCATCAAAAATGAATTCAAAATTAAACAATCTAAATATATATGGAATAGATATATGCGTAAGTAGAATTTTTGGTGTAGAGTATACAAGAAATGTTAAATACAATAGGGAGCGAGCAGTCATATGATTTTGTTGGCCTTGACAAGCAGATATGGAGGCCCATGTCAGAATGATAGCTAGTAATTATGTATAAATTTCTCATTCTAAATTTAGTGATTTTCCAATTCCATGTGGAGCAGAATTAAATGTTAAATATCTAAGGCATACAAGTAAATTTTAAACTCCTGGTGATAAATTGACGTAAATGTAGAAAATCTTAAAATTTTTAATGAAAAATTCTAACATTTGACATCTATGTACATAATTACTAATTATCATTGTGAAACGGGCCCACACATCTGCTTGTGAAGCACAAAAATGTAACATTACTGTTCGCGCCCTATACTTATGTAACCAAAAAAAGGAAGTGGCGAGAGGTATTGTGCTGGCCACAACAGATTTTTTTAAAAGTGAAGAAAGAACATTCTAGTATAGTAACGTGTATATTAATGATATTTATAATTATTATTAAGTCAATCGTTATTCCTTTTACGGAATATAAAATTATTTTAAATAATTGTAGTGGACTCTCGTGCCATATGTCGGCACCACTGAGAATGACCATGGTATGTCAACAATTTAAGATTTACGCGATAACGGCCCCAAAATCGATTCTCTTATTATATATGAATTCTACTTTCTTCTATATTTTGTATATGTAAGGCAGTATATAAATATTTAATTTAATATATATAATATATCATGTTTACCCCCCCCCTGGATTTTGGGTTGGGTTATAGCGTATAGACAACTCTTGATCTTTGTGCTTTGAGCCAGTGTTATTTGCGTAAAGTTTAGTCTTACACTTTTGCATCATTAATTCAAGTTGAAAAGCATTTCCATTTTTAAAAAGGTATTAAAAATTGGGTTAATACAAAAACTCTTCAATTCTAAATCATTAGTATTTCACAGACTATTTAGCCCGACGATTTATTTCCATCCCTCTGGTGGTGACTTGCAGAGTTACATATTTCATACGCAAGCGAGCATGCGCTATTAATCATCATACAGATGAACATGCTCGTGTTTTCGCCATGCCTGCCTAGCTTCGCACTCATATGCGTGTGTTTTTGTAAATACAGAGCTAAATTCACGGGGTTTCACACTGGCCACGAATCATTTTAATGCGAAATGGAAATGTGAATAGAGGTTATGTCATGCCGCCATTTGTATTCATCATGCAGATGAATTTTGGCGCGTTTTTTGAAAGCTGTCCTAGTGAGGACATAGTTTTAATATATTAGGATAATTTGTCACGGGATTCATTCTAGAAACTAATGGTATGGTATTTTATATTTTTGTTTCACTGCGGATATACAGCGGGTGTCCAGGGTAACCAAAAAAATTAAATTAGGCAAAAGTTGCCATATTACGAGACCAAATGCATTGGGTAATTTTATGTTCAATTTTTTTTATCACTGTTTAATTTCGAATTATGATGTCAAAGTTTAAATGTTAATATGGCCACCATATTGAAAAGTTACAACATTGAAAAGTGTTTTTTTTTAGCTATCCAACTTATCTATGTTCATTTGTTTCAAATCGCAAAAATCCAATGATTATTAAATTTATTTTAATTTGAAATTATAAATTTATTTATTTACCTTGGCTTTTATCGCTCTAGGGCCTACAAAGTTGCCAAGCAATAGATACTCTAATAAATCAAAATTATGGCTTGTAGATAAATGTCAGACAAAATTGCTATAGCTCTGAAACTAGGCATTTCCGGATATACGAGGGCTGTTTGATAAGTCCGTGACTTTTTGAATAAAAAATATTTTTTTCAACAAATAAGCGTTTTATTTCTCTACATAATCTTCTTTTAGATCGATACTTTTAGTCCAACGTTTTTCCAATTTTTTATTCCTTCCAAAAAATAACTTTTCTCAAGGCTCTCAAAATAGGCGTTTGTTTCAGTGATGACCTCTTCATTCTCAAATCTCTTACCGCCCAGCCATTTCTTCAGGTTTGGAAACAGGAAATAGTCGCAGGGAGCTATATCTGGAGAATATGCTGGATGAGGTAGCAATTCGTAGCCCAATTTATGAATTTTTCCCATGGCGATTACACACGCGTGCGCCCGTGCATTGTCTTGATGAAACAGTACTTTTTTCTTCGGACGTTTCTTCTTCAAATCAATATCAAATCGGTCCAAAAGCTCGGAATAATAATCGCCGGTGATCGTTTTACCCTTTTCAAGGTAATCTATGTGAATGACACTGCGTGCATCCCAAAAAACTGTGGCCATAACCTTGTTGGCCGAAAGACCCACCTTAGCCTTCTTTGGTGCACGTTCACCCGAAGAAACCCACTGTTTTGATTGTTCCTTGGTCTCTGGTGTGGTGTGATGGATCCAAGTTTCGTCTACGGTAACGAAACAACGCAAAAACTCTTTCGGATTGCGGTTGAACATCGCCAAACACTCCTTTGAAATGGTCACACGGTTGCGCTTATGGTCGAGTGTCAGTAATGGCGGCACCCAGCGCGCGGATACCTTTCTCATGTCCAAATATTCATACAAAACGTGATGCACCCGTTCAGTTGAGGCCTCAGCCACCTCACGCACTTTCATTCTCCGATCGTCCAATATCATTCCATGAATTTTATCTACGATTTTTGGCGTGACGACTTCTTTTGGGCGACCTGAACGTTCGGCTTCACTTGTGCTGGTACGACCACAACGGAACTCGGTGAACCACTTCTTAACCATTGAAATTGATGGAGCAGAGTCCCCATAGTACTTATCAAGCTTTTCCTTGGTTTCGGTGATGGTTTTTTTACGCAAAAAAATAATTCTTAATCAACACACGAAATTCACTTTTTTCCATTTTCAATGAAATTAACGAAGTTGTCTAATATAAATAGCTGTCAAACATAAACTAAATGGTGCAGCTTGTTCAAAATTTTTCAGTAGCCTACTAATAGATGGCAGTTGATGGGAGGAGTGTTGTATTTAAAGTTACTGCGCGGGAAATTCAAAAAGTCACGGACTTATCAAACAGCCCTCGTATGTTTATATGAACTTTTTTTTATTGTTTTGAGATGTATTATCCACCCTTAAATCCGTGACCTCTATTTTTTAAATAACCTGTTTACATCATTCAATGAGAGAACATATCTGTTTCTCGCAAGCAACTATAATATTTTGGTGGGGAAAGTCATGCCAATGTTGTATTATTAGATTTAAATTACATATTTATTATAGGTGTTTGGATGACTACTGTGTTTCATAGTATATTGTCTATCGACAGCCGGGTATTCTCTACGGTGGTGAGAGGTAAATTTTTTCTAAGGATTATTTAGAAGAATTAAAATAACTGTTCTGCTATGATTTCATATCTTCTCTCGTAATGATGTAATTAATTTTGGCTTTGATCCTTCCTAGGATAAATTTTCATTCCTGGTGTGGTAATAATTTGTGTACAAGCGCAAACAATGAAATGCACTGAAGGAAGTGAAAATTTCATAGTTGATTTTATTACTTCCGCAGTATTCGCGGTTCGGCTGGCTTGGCTTGGCACACGTGACGTACTTCCGGGGATTTCTGGGCTCTGCCTCAGCCCTGCCAAATTCGGCACTTGATCAGCGCGAAACAAAATGAAAGGGTGGATAGCCATATTTACAATTATTGAAATCTTAGGCATACTCATACATGTCGTTCTTTATTATAAAATTTTTTTGCGCTATGTATTTCATTTATAGTTACTACACATGTAATGCCCATTAGCATCGTGAACACTTAAATTTTGAGCTAAACTTAAAATGCATATCGAAATTTTGACAGCAATATTCAAATACTCGTTTGACGTTTCGGTTCGATATGATATTGCCAATTTAAGTAACACTTAAAATTTAAGTGTCAGCGGTGCAACTAGGGATCAGTGTCAAACGCTCTGCGCGGTCTGAGCGCTCGATGCCGTTCGGTAATTACTAGTGCTGTGAGGATCCGACAAAACTTGGATCCGAGAACCCGGATTTCAAAATATCCGTAAGAAAAAAGAAATTTGAGAAACAATGGCCATAAGTTTGTTGCAGATAGCGAAATACCTATCGTGCACGTGTTTCACATAAAAGGGGTTGTTTTTGTTACTTATAGTTCTGTGGAATCGAAGAATTTCCTTCTTAGCGGATGCTAAAAGTTGTCCAACAGAAATTTATATCTGCCAACTATTAATTAACTACATCAAACAAAAATGTATTGTGGACTGTCATCAGATTTATTTGGTTTGACCCGATGCTAATATTGAAATATAAGGTTCAATACTGAGAATATTCGAATCCGAGAGCCGATCCGGATACTGGAATTCCATATCTCATACTCATATTCGAATCTAAGATCCGATACTCAAATCCGTTTCCAAGATTCGACATTCCGGATCCAAAATCCGATACTCAGATCCGGATCCAAAATCCGATACTCAGATCCGGATCCAAAATCCGATACTGAGATTTGTTTCCGAGATCCGGATAGTTCAATATTCAATTATCCGGATAATTTTGGATCCGAAACCGAACCTATCCGGATCCCACCACTAGTAATTACATCTGAGCGATCTTTTTGCTCAGCTCTACGTTCGGTTATTAGCTTACGGAGCGCACAGAGCCCGATCTGTTCGCTCGTTCTCTAATCATGGAGCATGTTGAGCAGTTGTCTGGCGCATGCGTATTTAAGCGCAAATTTAAAATATTTGTCGCCGGTAATGCAAACAGTGTCTATTCTACGAATGAATGTTGTCGTTTTCGTATATCAATCAAAAATGCTTGAAATGTCTAAATTAGTCATTTTAGGAAACATTTTTCTACATAATTTTCAGCTTTAGGTTGTCCATAATCATTTCCATATTCTTAATCAGTATCATCAAAACGTTCATAACTCGCGCACAGTACACATGTTAACACAGTTTTTCATTATTTTCCGTTTTTATTCTGGCGCAAACTAATATGTCAAAATAATCAGCTAAACGCTCTATCCGTTTGGTTATTCAAGCTACAGATCGGAAATCGCAGATGAACCTGTCTCGTGATCAGATTGCTCAGTGCTAGACAGATTTAAATGCCGAACGCACCCTATGTTGTCAATCTTCGCAAGTTGTTTAGAAGTAAGCTAGTATTATTGTATTATTTAAACGTCTTATAATAATGAGAGTAATAGTATATTATATTCGAGGTGGGAAATGTTTCACTGTAGCCGAGGGCTTGAGTGAGATACAGCGCGCGGCTGTAATTAAACTCCCACCGAAGTAGGTATATATATTATTTTTTGTGCAACCGGCTGCGAAATAGGCATTTCGCAGCCGCAATATAGGCCACGAAATTGAATTTCGCGGTTGTTGTTATGGCAACGACCGCGAAATCCATTTCGCGGCCGCTACCATGACAGCGGCCGCGAAATTGAGTAAACAATCACAATGATTTTATAATTTTTTCAAAACTAATTGTTTTGTTTATCAAATGTCAATTCCATAGCTACCTTGAAAGCCAACTTTCAATTTACAGTGAAACTGTTTAAAATTAATAAAATTTGTAATTACATATTTTTTACGGTTGCACAAAAAATATTGTGTACACCTTGTCCGCGAAATCCTTTAGCGTCCTCGAGATTGTCTTGCCTCGGCCGCAAGCGGCCTCGGCGACAATTTTTCTCTCGGTACGCTAAAGAGTGATTTCGCGGCCTTGATATACAAATAACTATTATCATAATCATCCTCTTTTTAAATCAATACTTTTTAAAATAAATCATGGAGTTATACCTTTAATTTTATTGATATTTTTTGACAGCAAATATTAAAATCTATGAAAATGTTGCTAGATAACATTACATAAACATTTCGAACCCGTGAGGTGGACCCCTAACGAATGAGCTATAGAAGAAGATGTAAGTGTCAAGTGAAATTTGCATAGTTTGTTTATGAGATAATTTTACAGGAAATATAGGTTCTTTTGTAAGAAAATTTATGTATGGAATTTGGACATAATAGACAGGATAGACGGAAAGTAATGTGCTGGCCACATCATATTTAATAATAATAAATAATAATTATTGCTATTATTTTATAATAAGGAACATTGTAAACAAACATATATGAATTTTTTATTTTGTAATATAGTAAGCTGACAACTTGCACCACAAAATGCAAATAAGATTACCTTAAAATAAGAATCCCTCCACATCGAAGCTAAGGGATTTCATTTGGGTCAACTAGGTTGAAATATTCCTTTGTGGTGTCGCGCACGCAATGAATTTTTCATTTCCCAGGCAATTAAGAACCGTTTACACGGTCGCTGCACAGCGTATATTAAAAGACTTTTCATGTATGTCATCGAAATCGGACTTTTATGTTACTCAACCAACCCTACGCTCCCTCTAGTGTAGAGGGTTCTTTCACAGTTTTATAAACATGAAGTGGAGACTTGATTTTCAAAAAGAGAAAAAGTTTTAATTAGTTTTTATAAGTAAAAATTACTGAAGAGAATTCAAGATTAACAATTTGAAGAATTACGGGGGTGATTAAGCAACTAACAGCATATTGGTAAAATAAAAGAAGAAGAAAATCATATCAGATATTTTTAGAATCTAATGAATATGAAAAAGATATCCTTGTAGATGTTGACAATTGCAGGGTCGCCGCAAGCGGGTGTGCAGATTGTCCACCGCACATTTAAAAAGTTAAGCTTTAGAATACAGTCCCAGTTGCGCCGTATCAATACACTTAAATTTATTTGGCTAAAGTGTAAAATACCTACCACTCAAGAATTCTATTTTGATAGTTATGACCATTGCATTAAATAACTAAATTCCACAAAAATTAGGGCGCGGAAGGCAATATTTAAAGTGAGTTTGGTATTTTTTCGGAGAAAAAGGTAAATTCCTATAAAATGAATGTAACCACCCGAGTTTCGTCAAATTGAGTTTCGTGCGTTAGGTTACCTTATTAAAGTATTTTTTTCCGTCACCTTTAGGTAAGGAAGGTATTGTCTTTGGTTAAAAAATTCTATGATGATTTTTTGGCGAATAAGCACGTTTTAGGGTCGATATAATACGATTTTACCATTTTTACGATGATGTCTGTAAGTATGTGTGTCTGTGTATGTGTAAGGAAAGTTTCGGGTCGAATAGCTTCAATACAGCGATTCCAAAAATTATATTTTTATCCGTATTTCTCAAGTTTACATCCAAAAAAAGATTTTGGTTATAATTGGTCAATCGGAAGTACTCTCATTTGAAGATTTTAATAGTTTTTTTAATAGTTCTCTACACGATTTGATTGTATTTTATACTTCATATTCAACAGATATAGAGTTAAAGAATTACAAAGATATTAAATTTCGTAAATCAGCCAGCTTTGCTAACCATGGAAACTGCTAATATATTCAGATAATTCAAATTGCCAGCTCAGTCAGTATCAATTTAACGTAAGTAAATTTGGTAGAAATGAGGATGTTAAGACAGATGTTGGGGAAGACACGGAAATATACGGTAAGGAATGAAAGAATAAGGGAAATAACTCTAGTGTTAGAAGTTTCTAGAAAGATACAAGAGAGACGATGACATTGATTGGACATTGGAAAAAATATAATAGTTTTAAAGAAACGTATATATTAATTAATTTACAATTATTTCTAAGTCAATCCTTAGTCCTTTTACGGAATATAAAATTATTTGCCACAGCATGATTATTCTCAGTAGTGCCAACGTATGGTACGAAAATAAACTACAATTATTTCAAATAATTGTATATTCCGTAAAAGAAATAACGATTGCCTGAAATAATTGTAAATATCATTAATATATATGTACATTACTGAATACTAGTACTTTTTTTTCTTCTTTTAAAAATAAATAACACCCAACAATTTCCACAAGTTATATTTCATTTTATAAGGTTTTTTTTCAGGTCGATGACGTGAGTCCTCTGCTTAATCATTTTCACTATACCCAGAATACTAATGACCACAGACACGATACAATATTAATTTTATTCGAATGAGTGAACAAAATAATTTGGATAAAAATGTAAAAATAACAGTTTGTCAAAAAATTTTAAGAGAAGAAGCTAGTCGCTGTTGTATATTATATTTTGGGTTACAAACAAACGAACTTTGAAAGTAACTCTAGCGTGCCTAATCCTGTATATGAATTTAAAACAATGTTTTATTAAATATTTAATTCATTAGCAACTTTCATTAAACATTTTGGTAATAAATTCGTTATCAGATCCTACATTGGGAATGGAAACGAAGAAAATTAATTAAGAAATTAAAATGTTAATTAGAATTTAATTATGTAGTCATTAAAGTGTGCTACTGCTACTCGTAGTTCTTTTCTTTCCGAAGAGGGCATCAGATAAGCCAAGCGGGCTGGGAATTTGCGCGTTGCGATGTTTAAATACTTTTCAGCGGCTCCTGAAGGGTTAGATTCACCCCCGCCCCCCTTAAGCTTGCCACGGCCGATCGTATCAATCAGTGTCAGCGAATCCTCTAACGGCCAATCACAACTCGCGATGTTTTTCATTTGTTTTTGTCGGCGATTTTTATGCGAATTGTTACCGGTGAGAAATGTGTTAGATTTGTTTTGTTTTTGAATAATTAAATCTTCGCGAGTTTCACACCAATGACAACGGGGGAAATCATTTGTTTTTTATCTTGCGTCACCTTTAGGTAAGGGAGGTATTGTCTTTGGTCAAAAAATTTAATGATGAGTTTTCATTGAATAAGCACGTTTTAAGGTCTTTACAATACGATTTTACTATTTTTACGATGATGTCTGTATGTGTGTCTGTGTGTGTGTGCGTGTGTGTGTATGCGGTTTCGGCCGCGATATCTCCAATACTAGAATTCCAAAAATTAAAATTCTTGCGTATTCCTCTTCCTTACAACCATATACAGACTTGGTTAGATTTTGGTTATAATTGGTCAACCGGAAGTATTCTCATTTGAAGATTTTAACGGATTTTCTTGAAAAACTCAGTTAAATATTATTATAACTTAAAGAATATATTATTCTCTGTACGATTTGATTGCATTTTATATTTCTTATTCAACAGATATATAGTTAAAGAATTATAAAGATAACAAATTTCATAAATCAGCCAGCTATGCTAACTTAACCATGGAAACTGCTAATATATACAGGTGTCAGATGTCAGTATCAATAAAAAGTAAATGAATGAAAGAATAAGGGAAATAACTCTAATTTTTCTAGAAAGATATAAGGGAGACGATTACATTGGTTCGAGCATGTCATGAGGATGAATATATTGGCAGAAAAATGAATAGTTTAGTAATAGAAGGTAGAAGAAACATAGGAAGACCAAAAATGAGTGGAAGAAGAAAATAAAAAATAGCGACTCCCTAACGAAAAACTAAAGAAGAAGATGTTAGTGCCAAGTGCAATTTGCATAGTTTATTTTATGGAAATATAAGATATTTTGCAAAAAAAAATGTGTATAGGGCGCGTGCAGTGCCGTGACTTTGCTGACTTTGGCAAGCATATATGGGAACCCGTGTCAAAATGATAACAATTAATTATGTCCATAACTGACAAGTGTCATAATTTTTCATTTAAAATTTCATGATTTTCTTATTTAATGTGGTTTGTTTGTTATCAGGAATATGGAATTCAGTTGCCGAGAAAGGAAATCATAAAATACCAAAAATTTAGAATCTTTTGCAAGAAAATTTATGTACAGTAAAATTTTTGAAAGATGGCCGATCAAGGTTGTCTACGAATTGTATGAATTCAGATTTTTGCTCCGCCCATCATGACAAATTCAGTAGTGTCGTTTGCTTAGTTTTTATGAGGGTACGTAAGATACTACTGTTATTTTATTATTATAAAAATATATATTACAGGAAAAGCATTCAAAATTCAAAAATAAGTCAACTAGTAAGTTTATAAGCAAATGTAAAACCAAATATGTTAAAATTAAGATACTGACACAATGTCAGTGTCAGTGACTCTGACAGAATATAACGTTATACGTACGGCTATGAATCCAGGTAATGTATCTGTATTAATAAATTAACTTACGTTGCAGCGAAAGTATTATCAACAACGAGCATCGTTTATAAATGGAATGTCCTAACTTAGTCGAAACAATATGAATTTTTGAAAGACATGCGTGTTATATCCATCCTTATCACACACTCTTACGGCCTTTGCAAAAGAAAGAGATAAATGTATGCCTATTTGTTAATACGTTCGTGATACAGGTGCCCTTGATCGGACATCTTTCAAAAATTTTACTGTATGTAATTTACACATAATACACAGGATTGACGGAAGGTATTGTGCTAGCCACATCAGATTTTTTACAAATAATAATTATTTATGGTGTTAAACATTTTTTTTGTCAGATGTACTCTATTCAGTATATTTTCTGATTTTGTGATTTTTGTGGAACCTGAATTGATCACGCGTAAAAATACAATTTTTCATAAATTTTCTTGGCATTTAGGAAAATTTACGATCGTTGCAGTTTTTAATTACCACGATTTATATTCCAGACACCATAAATTCACTAAAATTAATTCAGAAAAGATGTAGCAAATAAATTTAAACAATGTTTTCGCTTTCATTGCATATTCAAGGGAAATATTTGTATTTCAAATTTAAAATTTTAATGGGATTTTATTCAGAAGTGTTTTCCTTGAACAAAGATGTAAATTATATCGATATCAGTTGAGCATAAGATTAGTAGAACTTTTAGCGTTTTTAAAAAGTGTATCACATTGCCTTTTTTGCTACAATTTAAGTTGTAGAGTGTAATACGAGGGTTGCGCTAAAATTATTGCGAAAAAGAAAATTACGTAGGCCGTGGAATTTTAAACAGTTATTACCTTTTGTCATCCTTTAGGTAAGGAAGGTATTTTCTTTGGTCAAAAAATTCAATGATGAGTATTTGGTGAATAAGCATGTTTTAGGGTCGATATAATACGATTTTACCATTTTTACGATGATGTCTGTTTGTGTGTGTGTGTGTGTGTGTGTGTGTGTGTGTGTGTGTGTGTGTGTGTGTGTGTGTGTGTGTGTGTGTGTGTATGTGTCTGTGTGTGTGACGAAAGTATTGGTTCGCAAAACTTCAATACCACGGTTCCAAAAATTATATTTTTTTTGCAATCGTCAAGTTTACATCCAAAAGAAGAAAGTGATTAGATTTTGCTTACAATTGGTCAACCGGAAGTACTCTCATTTGAAGATTTTAATAATTTTTCTTGAAAAGCAGTTAAATATTATTATAACTTAAAGAATATATTATTCTCTATACGATTGCATTGCATTTTATACTTCATATTCAGTAGATATAGAGTTAAAAAACCATGGGAACTACTAATATATTCAGATAATTCAAATTGACAGATGTCAGTATCAATGAAATGTAAATGAATGTGGCAGTGATTAAGATGTTGAGATAGATGTTGGAGAAGACACGGAAAGATACGGTAACGAATGAAAGAAGAAGGTAAATAACTCTAGTGTTACAAGTTTCTAGAAAGATACAAGAGAGACGATTACATTGGTTGGAACATGTCATGAGGAGAGATAAAGAATATATTGGAAGAAGAATGAATAGCTTAGTAATAGAAGGTTAAAGAAACAGAGATAAGAAAGATAAGATGGAAGAACTGTATTGCGGAAGAATTGAGGGAAAAGGAACTGAATGAGGATGACACGCAAAACAAGAATGAATGGAAGAAGAAAATAAAAAATAGCGACCCTTAACGAACGGAAAAGCTAAAGAAGAAGATTTCAGTGTCAAGTGCAATTTGCGTAGTTTGTTTATCAAAACATATTACTGGGAATATAAAATCTTTTGCAAGAAAATTGCAGTGACGTGACTTTGCTGACTTTGGCAATCAGATATAAGGCCCCGTGTCAAAATGACAGCTATTATTGAGTTGTCGAGAAAAGGAAACATAAAATACCAAATAATGAAATTTTGAATAAAAAAATATGACATTTGTTAGTTATGGATATAATTAATAGCTGCCATAATAATACGGGCCCCCATATCTGTTTGCTAAGATCAGCAAAGTCACGTGACTGCTCGCGCCCTATGGAATTTGTACATAATACATAGGATTAACGGAAGATAATGTGTTGGCCACATCAGATTTTTACCTGCCGCTACCCTTAGTAAGGGTGGTATAGGGATCGTGCTAAAAATCGTGTGTGTGTGTATGGATCCTCTTTACGCTCTAACTCAAATACTATCATTTGAAGCCATTAGATTTTGGTAGCAATTGGATAACTGGAAATGGCAGTTTACTTGAAGCTCAAGATAGTTTTTAAAAATTAAAGATTATTCCATTTTCAGGTTTGCTTTAATACTTTTTCTATATATTTTATGGATGAATTTATAAAATAATATAAAAATTATATCTCGGAGCTTATGCTTTAAACACATCTCAATGGTTACATAGTTCAGCTCAAATGTATGTAACTGACAGATAAATGACACTGTCAAAAAAATAATTATTTTAAAATTAATAATAGTAACGTTTTAAAAGGAAAATTGTAAATAGAACAATAGTTTTATGGAAAGGAACTTAATATACATAATTCTAGCATTAGTAAATATGCATGTATGTATTTAAATAAAGAAATAAATAAATATATTATCACGGGCATATTATCCATTTCTGGGTGTGCTAATCTGATTTGTACACACATTTCGGTAATGACGATGACATATTTGTATTGTGCGGGCGTTTACCACAAGGGTTAATTTAATGCCATTTAAAATTCGAATTATTTGGCGTTGATCGGGATTGAATCGGATTTCCCAGATTCGCAACCAGACATCAGGCACGCGGCAACGAGACCCCATATGTAAATGGCGGAAGGTATTGTGTTGGTCACATGAGATTTTTTATCACTTTGATTGATAGCTTTTAAAATAAAATTCTAAAAAATATTGTGCTTTATTCTCAATAATTCTAGCGAAACTCCTTGTATTCAAATATCAATTTATACAACGAATCCAGGGCAAATGACAATTTCGGTATTATATTCTCGTTTGCAATTCGTGAAAAATTTAATGGCGTCCACATTTTAAGTGTAGCATACACAAGCTTTGTACTTTGCTGACGAATCCAACTCGCGGTCGCGGTTCCGTCATATGAATAATTCATTGCACATAATAATCCGACATTTGTACACAGATTCACCGCTTCCCTTTGTTGCCTAGCTACGCTCCCAACAGTTTTTATTTTCGCGTAATTGTTTGCGGAATGTAGAATGATGAAAGTTGGGAATTTTATAAGTTTTCCCGGCATTTTCTTTTTTATTTCAGACGTAGATTAAGTTAATGTTGAAGAAGTTTTTGAAAGTTTCGCTATTTGTCTCATATTGCAGCATATATGAAACGGGAAATGAAATTTTATTTCTAAACTAAATAAGATGCAAGAAGAATGCGTTGCGAACATAAAAAGATGGACTTGGTTAAGATTAATGTTGAATAGTTGCAAGAAAGTTTTAAAAAATCATTACATAAAATAAAGAAATATATGCCAGCATTTTCTTCGTTAGTGTAGTTCGTACACCTTTCCGGTACGTTTTTAAGGTAGTTCACCAGTAAATCGAGATCCTATAGATGTTCATAAAAATGTAACTATGTGTTAAGAATGACTCAATACATGCACAATTAATTTTTCAAAAACTTTTGACTTACAGAAAATGAGCATAAGACCAATGCTACGAAGAGCAACGTTTTGATTGATAGCATCATTTTGCTTTCATAGATTTTAATAAAAAACTAAAATGTAGTAGTTTAATATGTTTCGAATGTTATTTCAAACAATGAAAGCGATCAGATGTACAGTTTCAGAGGAATCGTAGTGTAAAATAATGTACTCGACGACAGAAAAACTCGAGCGAGAGAGGCAGCGGCAACACTATACGTTTACGTCATAGGGACGGGGTAAAACCAACATAATATAGATAAAAATATTACTTACATTTGCATTTAATGTATTTTTTATTCATTTATATTTTTGAAAAACTGTATAACAACGTTATAACTGCTAAATTGGTTTTTTAACAGTTAAAAATTGACATTTAAAAGACAGCGGGCATAAATCACGCCTTCATTACCGGTTTTGGAACTAGAGTTTTTGGGCAGATTTTAAAACAAAATTTGAGTTGTTTCCCTGCATTGCATTGATAAAGTAGGTTACGATCTAGCTGATATCAAATTTAAATGTCATTTTTAGAACGTCAAAAATCAATTTAGCTGTTATAACATTGTTATATGGTTTTTCAAAAATATAAATGAATAGAAAATACAAAAAATGCAAATGTAAGTAATATTTTTTATCTATATATAATTCGTTATATTGTCAAAATTGACAGTGGGAATAAGTCACGTCAAAACGGGGAATTTGCAACTATGGCTGGATTCAGCGGTTCTCTGCTAGAGCTGTTTCCCTCTTCCCCTTCAGATCATAACGCGACGTTACCAGCTTTCCGATAACACCGTTTCGCAGCGGTGTGGGTGTACATACTTATGACATACGGCGCGAGAAAGTACAGTCACCTACCAAAAGTTTTCTTTAGAAAGGGGTTACCGTAAAATGCTCAGTATATATTCAGCCCGCTCAAATTTTTGGCCTGGACGGTAGCTGGTGAACTACCTTAACTAGCTCCGGAGGTAGTACAGGTCTGACATGTTAGTGAAATTGACATATATTGCTGGGGTACCTGTATATACAGGGTATGGCTATGGGCCAAGATCGCCGCCATTTGCGGGCCAATGTCAACCATACTGAGTATTCATTTCCCTATTTATTTGTAAGAAATGTGATATTATACGAGGGTCATTCAATAAGTAAAGAGACAAATTCTATAATTTTAAAACTATTCAATGTATGTGTACAATCTTTTCAGGGGTGTTAGTTGGCAACCTTGGGATATGCTCTGATCAGCTGTTTCATCATTTTATGTCTACATAACCTCTAAATTTTCAGTTCACCATGGCAAGTCCACTAGAAGATTGCACCTTAGAAGAGCAGCGCTCAGTCATTAGATTTTTAGTCGCAGAAGGTGTAAAACCAAGTGAAATTTTTTCTAGAATGTTAATACAGTACGGTAAAAGTTGTATGAACCGTGCGAATTTTTACAAGTGGGTTGATCGGTTTATAAGTGGCCGAACAAGTGTAGGTGATGAACCCCGATGTGGACGACCAGTGGAAGGGTCCAGTCTATTGCGATTTCCTTGAAGATCAGTGAACTATTAATAGCCAATACTACTCTGAGATGCTAGAACACAAAGTTAAACTAGCTATCAGGAGCAAACGCCGTGGACTCTTGTCAAAAGGAGTCATTCTTCAGCACGATTACGCCCGCCCTCATACAGCCCAGCTGACCCGTGATAAGCTTCAAGAATTGGGTTGGGAGGTCATACCTCATCCTGCCTACAGTCCCGACCTCGCCCCATCTGTTTTTTACCTGTTTGGACCACTCAAAGACGCCCTAAGTGGAAAAAGATTTGCTAACAATGAGGAAGTTAAGGGAGCGGTGCAAAAGTGGCTTCGGGGTAAATCGAAAGAATTCTTCGCCAAGGGAATTAGGAAGCTGCAAGAAAGATGGGACAAGTGCATAACTGTGGGGGGTGATTATGTTGAAAAATAGCCTTAATTTTGAAAGATTAAAATAAACCGTTTTTGAGCTATAGCCATTTGTCTCTTTACTTATTGAATGACCCTCGTATTATAGAGGAATATTAAATAATCACACTATGAATCTATATAGGTAATATAAATTCATTGATTTAAGATATACACAACTGAAATATCCCGGAGTTTATGCCAACGAATTTTGACCGAAATTTTGAAGATGAAACTTATCGCAGCGAAATTCGTTCTACGTGTGCTTTCCAACGAACAAAGGGGCAATCATATTTGAATATGTGTCAGGACTTAAGAAGGTTGTTTTCACTCGAGTGTACCTATTCAAAAACTTGTTCTATGTTCAACTTATATTTTTCAACATTATATTATATACACAGATTGCATCAAAATAGTTAAAAGCTAATATCAAACACTGTACTACTCGCACTAACACATACACAAGTGTCGTATTTCAATATTCTCACACTAAAGTATGAATGTTGAAGAATAACTGTGGCAACGTCGCACCTAGACATTTATTGATACATTCGGGTAGAAAAGCTTTAAATAGATGTTGTAGAGCACAAAATTAATATTGCTTATAGCGATAGCCATGGAAATGAAACTAAAAATTAACAAATGTTAGCGATTTATCTATCAACCTAGGTTAATTTATTTTTCTTATTTGCAGGGCCGTAACAAGGGTGGGGCGAGCGTGGCACTTGCCCCGGGCGCAGCTGTTAATAGGGCGCACAAGTAAGTTATTTTATTAATTCTCAGAAAAATTCTTAAATATAAACCAAGCACACTCTTGAGTTTCTTACTTCATACTTTGCGAATTAATACTGTGTTTCTGTGCACTGTATTCTAATAACTTTTAAGGTAGTTGTCACTCGAGTCTACCTATTCAAAAACTTGTTCTATGTTCAAAATAAAAATTAAGCTAATGCAGTTTATATTTGCAATAACTTATATTTTTTAACATTATATTATATACACAGATTACATCAAAATAGTTAAAAGCTAATATCAAACACTGTAACAGATTAATTTTCTTTATATTTCCATTGAAAAGTTTTTTTAACTGTACCACTCGCACTAACACATACACAAGTGTCGTATTCCAATATAAGTCATACTAAAGTATGAATGTTGAAGAATAACTGTGGCAACGTCGCACCTAGACATTTATTGGTACATTCGGGTATAAAAGTAATAAGATATTTTGAGATACTAATTCTAAACTACAAATGGAAACTGCAAAACAAATTAATATATTTCATTCTTAAAATTACAAAAGAAGTATTATACTGTTTAAACTCTTCATGCTTTTCACGTAAAATACCCATTTAAAAAATATTTCCTTCGAATGTACGTCTGAAATTCCTTTAACCAAAGATCACCTCTTATTCGCTAAGACCAAAGCGGGCGTTGTTAACTAATACTCCATCTGGGACGCTTGTACATGGTTGTCAAGTATAATTTTATACCTATTTATCGTATCTTCAGATTATAATTTTCTAGAGGCAATAAAATTAAAACTTGGTGGTAAATAATTTTCAATTTTTTACAAAAAAAATTCGCTAATTAATTTTCTATTACATACTAGTTTTTCGATTAAATGTCGGTATGGATGTAAAAGTTATAATTTAAAATGTTGTGTTTATTTTGCCATTTCCTATTCTTCACGTGTTAAAAAGGCCAAATTCAATTGCAAGTATCTCAGGTACCGCGTGGTCAATTGTTTTAAAACTTGGAGAGCAGGTAGATTATACTTCAGTTGAGATGTTAACACATTGCTCTTTAATGTCCGCCATCAGCCCTCATGAAACAAATCACCCTGACCGCTCAGATGTATTCCCAAGGATGACGCTTGGGAGACAGTTGGAACTAGCGCCCTACCACCCGCCAGAAGTCCGGTTACTTTTGCGTACCTCCTCACATGTGACTAAAGTTAGATTTTTAATGTGAAGCACCTATTAATAATATTTTCATCCACTCCGCAACATTGCTGTTGATATCTTTTTCATTTTTCCGTGAAATAAATTGCAACTAATTACAAATTTCATCTGTTGATGAATCTTTTCATAGTCGTATGGCAATACGTACCCTCTTGTATGTGTGCGTGGGTTAGCAATTGTAATATTGCGCTATATGTCAGAGTCAAGTGCGGTCCATTTATTTTGCCGTCGTCATGGCAACGAGTAACAAAATACAATGACGGCGACTGAGGCTGGCGACTTGTTAAATGATATACGGTTATAAATTCCTGTCAAACGCTCCGTGTGAAATATCTACCGGTTATCTATAAATAACAGAGACAAGGAGAACGCAAGGATATCTATTGATCCTACTCAAAGTATATGCCCTATATTAGGTACATATTAAATTGAAATTTAATACATTTTAAAGATACATACAGTAAAATTTTTGAAAGATGTCCGATCAAGGTCTTCTGTATCATAAACGAATTAAAAAATTGGCATACATTTATCTCCCTCCTTTACAAAGGCTATAAGCGTGTGCGATAAGGATGGATATAACAAGCTTGTCTTTCAACAATTCATATTGTTTCGACTAAGTAAGGACATTCCACTTTAAAACGATCTTCGTTATTGATAATACTTTCGCTGTAACGTAAGTTTATTTATTAATTCAGATACATTACTTTGATTCATAGCCGTACGAATAATGTTATTTTCTGTCAGTGTCACTGACATTGACACTGTCAGTGATCTAATCAGTATCTTATTTTTCACAAATTTGGTTTTACATTTGCTAATATACTTACCAGTTGACTTGATTTTGAATTTTGAATGCTTTTACTGTAAGATATTTTTATAATAATAAAATAACAGTAGTATCTTATGTACCCTCATAAAAACTAAGCACACGACACTACTGAATTTTTCAGAATGGGCGGAACAAAAATCTCAATTCATACAATTCGTAGATAACCTTGATCGGACATCTTTCAAAATTTTTACTGTAGTTATTTATTTGTTAACAATTATTTCAAATCTCAGTAATACAGCATTTATTCGCATGCAAAAATATATTAATACGTATAACAATTATTATTATTATCATTATTATTAATTTAGTTGATAGATCGGGAGCTAGTGCTACACGAAAAATCTGTTGTGGCCAGCACACTACCTCTCGCCATTTTATGTTGCATAGGGCGCGAGCAGTCATCTGACTTTGTTAGCCTTGGCAAGCAGATATGGAGGCCCGTGTCAAAATGACAGCTAGTAATAATGCACAGAGATGCTAAGTATCATAAGTTTTCATTCAAAACATTATGATTTTCCAAATCCATGTGGATTATTTTCCTCGCCAAGTATGTTCCATACTATTGATGACATATAAACAACATGATATCAGAATATTTTGAAATTTTAATAAAAAATTATTACATATGACATTTGTGACATCTATGTAAATAACTACTAGCTGTCATTCTGACACGGATCCACAAATCTGCTTGCCCAGGCCAACAAAGTCATATGTCTGCTCGCGCCCTATAAGTAACGAATTTAACATTTCTTGTACACGCAAATAATTGAAATTGTATATCTTCTTTCGTTCTATGAGTAATTTTGTCCTACTCTTCTAATATGTTCAAAATTCTACAAATTCATTGACTGTATTAGCGGTATTTTTAAGGATATATGTAATATTAACATACCTATAATTTAAATACATATTTAATTAATGATACATTAATATATATTAAATGTATTCGTATACTATATCTACAAACCTATACGAGATGTAAAAAAATTTAAATGTGCCAGATAGAGAATTTAATTTTCTTTAATATTACCAAAAAAAAATTCCAAAAAATAATATTTAGAAGATTTTTTTTCAAGAATCTGCTACTTCCGGTTGTCCAATTGTTACCAAAACCTTTTCAGATCTTCCCATGAATGACCGATTGGGAAATACGTGGTTAAACAAATATAAAGTCTTATAGTTTTTGAGTAATTGTCCTTCCAACGTCCCACACACATACACACACACATACATTCACACACACACAGACATCATCGTAAAAATGTTAAAATCGTATTGTAGGGACCTTAAAACGTGCTTAATCATTAAAATCTAGATATGCGATTTTTAGCATGAATCCAATACTTCTATAAAACGTGCTTATTCACTAAAAGGTGACGGAAGGTAAAAATGTTATTTTGTTGAATAAGTCGCGTATTTGATGTTCAATTGTTTTGCACCGTTAAATTTGTTATATAATATCGTCCAACTTTGTCCATTTAACCGTCTTTCTATATTTCTTCAAATAAGAAAGTTAGCAATGGTGGCCCGTTTACAGCAGACATCCTGTACTTTAAACAAAAATCGCTCTAATTTGAACCAAAGATTCTATTTAAAGTGCATTTTTTGGTTTTTTCCAGACTAATCTACTCTGCAATCTAGAATAAAATAAAATCAATTATTTGTATCGCACAGGCTAATAAACGCGAAATAGTTTTTGCTACAGTCATTATGATCCTTTGATCCTGCTGCAAATACCAGTCCATCAACATTCATTGCAATGCCGCGTTTATTATATGCATACTCCAAAATCATTTAACACACTTTTCAGCGTTATATCCCCCTTTGAAAAGGGTGAAAATTGCTTGCTCTGAAACGATTTTGGAAGCTACACGTTGTTCATTTATGGCTTTAATTGATTCTTTGATGTTTGATGCGAAATTTGAAATTTAAAGCAATTATGCTCATATTTAAAGTCGTGTTGAGTTTTGTAATTTATGGTAGTTGCCAGGGTAATGTGTTTTGTTTTTAATTGTTGCGGTTGGAGAGATGAAAATAATGCTAATTTGAATATTTGTGAGTTTCATCCTTTTCATTTTCGCTTCAAATAGAAAACTATGTGATGAATATATTATAGAAAATGTGATTTGATTAAAAAATGAATTATGCACGATTTTATACAATTTCAAATATAGTAATAATATACATAAATTCATGGAAATATGAAAATATATTATAGTCATGAAAATTATGGGACTTCACATTTTATAATTATTTATTTTAATATAAAATGGACAGTAAATATTCAAAAAAATTTAACTGGGTTTCTCAATCTTTTTTTTCTACCGCCCACTTTGCCATATTTTAAAGTGACGTAATTTACTTACCGCCCACCTAAATAATTCGCAATAATTTGAATGTACTTTATTTTGAAATATTGCAATCAATAGGGTACAAAAAACAAATTATAATATAATAATAATTAATAGAAATAAGAAAATGTTTTAGCAATTTTAAAATAATACTTATTATCACTCATAAAAGGATGATTAAGTCATAAGCGACCGTAACACAATGGTAACGTCTTTGCTTCTTGTTCCAAAGGTACTGGGTTCAAACCTAGAACACCTCCTTAATTATTTTAATTTTTACTATGTATTTTTGTGTTTTAATTTTTTATTTATTTTTATTTATTTTTATTTGTTTTTAATTGTTTTTATTTATTATTTGTTTTTAATTGTTTTTATTAATTTTTATGTGTTTCTATTTTTTTTATTTGTTTCTATTTAAACAATTTTTTATTAATATGATGCAATAAGTGTTCCCAAAGATGTGTATAAAGTTTTATTACAATAAGTTATAATGGGAGGCAAATATTCAAATTATTCTTATTTCCCATGTTAAATGCCTATGTAACGGCTTTCGAGCGCCACCCTGTATATATAAGATAGAGAATTTACTCTTCTTTAATACTTGCAAGAACAAAAAAAATCAAAAAATAATATTTAGAAGATTTTTTTTAAGAATCTGCTACTTCCAGTTGTCCAATCATTATCAAAACTTTTCAGCTCTTCCCAGTAATGTGCGATTGAGAAATACGTAGTTAAACAGTTATTAAGTATTATCATACACACACACATACATCCCACACACAGACATCATCGTAAAAATATTAAAATCGGATTCTATCGACCTTAAAACGTGTTTATTCATTAACATCTGGATATGCGATTTTTAGCATGAATTCAATACCTCTCTTAGCGAGAGGTAAAAATCGAAGATTTTCTCTTTCTTCAATTTTCAATTTACCACATAAATATTAATAATTTCTTGCGTTCACCAAAAATCGGAAATCGCCTACGTTGGGATATCTTGCACTAAAATGTTTTTAGTATTAATTACCCATGAAAATAAATATGTTAAGTGGATAAAACATTAAATATATTTACAATATCTGCATATGATTGTGGTAAATTTACGTGTGGGGTACGTTGATACAAAGTATTATATCTGAAGCACGTACACGTACCCCATATACGAAGGGCGAGGGGTATAAGTACGTCACAAAGATGAGTATCTGGATAGAAAACGTGACATACTCTATCTACTCGTACATAATATCTACGTTGTTATACAAAATTTACAGTTTGCAGAAGGTTTGTATTAAATTTAATATGAGACATTAAATATACCTATACGTTTTATTGAGCTGTTCATAAATATTTAGGCACGTATATTATTTGAATATACACATAGTTACTACTACTAGGATACCTTATCTTATTAACTAAAATTATCAATATACAGCATGATTGGCCTAAGTCCGGCAACAAGAATATTTCATTTATTTTGAAAGATACAAAAAATGTTAATAAGCAAAGTTTATCTATTTAAAGGGGCTTATAACAAGAACGTAAAGAATTTTATATCACTTTAAATAACAAAACTAATGTAGATAAATACTTTTCTTTGTTTTAAGGTAACGTTTTCATAGCTTACTGTTTTATTTTGCATGGAATTTTATTAATGAAATAAATGGTCGCCATTTTGAAATGGTTGAATTTGGGCGATATTATACGACAAATTTAACGGTGAAAAATACAAAACAATTCAACATCAAATACGTAACTTATTCAACGAAATAATATTTTTACCTCTCGCTAAGAGAGGTATTGGATTCATGCTAAAAATCGCATATCCAGATTTTATTGAATAAGCACGTTTTAAGGTCCCTACAATCCGATTTTAACATTTTTATGATGATGTCTGTGTGTGTGTGTGGATGTGTGTGTGAGTGTGTATGTATGTGTGTGTGTGTGTGTGTGTGTGTGTGTGTGTGTGTGTGTATGTGGGATGTTGGCAGGACGATTACTCAAAAACTATAAGACTTTAAATTTGTTTAACTACGTATTTCCCAATCGGACATTCATGGGAAGATCTGAAAAGGTTTTGGTAACAATTGGACAACCGGAAGTAGAAGATTCTTGAAAAAAATTCTTCTAAATATTATTTTTTTGAAATTTTTTCGTGGTAATATTAAAGAAAATTAAATTCTCTATCTGATACATTTAAATATTTTATTATATATTCTATAGATTTAGAGATAAAAGAAATATAATATATAAAATAATCTGTTGTAATAAATCAGCCGAAAGAATGCCATGGAAAATAGTTGAAAATTTAAATTGTCAAAAAATGTCAGTGTCAGAAATTCGGAGACATTACTGAAGATTTTTTCTGGGAATTACATACATTATATTATTTCTTATTGCATTAATAGTTTAATATTTAATATTATAGGTATATTATACATACCCTTCATATATGCTGTTACTTCCGACAATGAGTTGGAAACATCTCGAAAAATTAAAAGATTAGGGCAAAATTTCTTCATAGAATGAATTTAAATTAAAAAAATTTAAATATATGGAATAGATATAAGTAGAATTTTTGGTGGAGAGTGTAAGTATACAAGAAATCTTAAATAGATTAAGGTGCGAGCAGTCATGTGTCAGAATTATAGCTAGTAATTATGTATATAGATGTCATATATCATAATTTCTCATTCTAAATTTAGTGATTTTCCAATTCCATGTGATTTATTATCCTCGACAAGTCAATTCCACACTCCTGGTGACAAATTAACTATATGAATTTAGAAAATCTTGAAATTTTTAATGAAAAATTCTGACATTTATGTACATAATTACTAATTATCATTCTGAAACGGGCCTCCACATCTGCTTGTCAAGACCAACAATGTAACATAACTGTTCGCGCCCTATACTTAACCAAAAAAAGGAAGTGGCGAGAGGTATTGTGCTGGCCACAACAGATTTTTTACCTCTCGCTAAGAGAGGTATTGCATTCATGCTAAAAATCGCATATCCAGATTTTATTGAATAAGCACGTTTTAAGGTCCCTACAATCCGATTTTAACATTTTTACGATGATGTCTGTGTGTGTGTGTGTGTGTGTGTGTGTGTGTGTGTGTGGATGTGTGTGTGTGGGATGTTGGAAGGACGGTTACTCAAAAACTATAAGACTTAAAATTTGTTTAACAACGTATTTCCCAATCGGACATTCATGGGAAGATCTGAAAAGGTTTTGGTAATAATTGGACAACCGGAAGTAGAAGATTCTTGAAAAAAAATCTTGTAAATATTATTTTTTGAAAATTTTTCGTGGTAATATTAAAGAAAAATAAATTCTCTATCTGATACATTTAAATATTTTATTATATATTCCATAGATTTAGAGATAAAAGAAGTATAATATATAAAATAATCTGTTGTAATAAATTTGACAGCCGAAAGAATGCCATGAAAAATAGTTGATAATTTAAATTATTTGTAACTGACAGATAAATGTCAGTGTCAGAAATAATGAGTAATGAAAGAAAAATGTACTTGGAGAATCCCTTAGTTCTTGATCTGTGACTATTATGGAGATGACAAGTCTAGGTTGAAGGACTTAAATTTGTTTCAAACATTATGGGACAATGTACACCAGTACTATAGACTAGAGTAACTTTGAATTGCGAAAAAGCTATCAAATTCTTCTCAAGTAAGTTGTAAATATTGACAAAATTACACATCGATATAAGAATAATCGGAGTGCAATCTATCCGTCACTTTATTAAAGGAAATTAGTGTTATTTAGATATAACATGTATGAAAAAATAAAATGTAAAAGAAGATATGTAAGAATAGATGCACAATCCATATATACATTTTAGACCGCCCAAAATTAATGTTTTTACTAGAAGAATATGAAGAGAAAGTAAACAACGTTGTTCGAATTGAAAATTGCAGTTACCAGTCTAATATTTATATATGGTAAACTCTACTTTGTAATTTATTGTAACATAATTTATGGTAAAATATCTTCATGTTGAGACATGCTATTATTGAATAATAAAGAAGTTTATACGTCATAGATTTATATGAATATATTATTTGTATTTATAAAAATATTCTTTGCTTTATGCATACAGCCAGGTAAAATATACGGCGAGAGGTTATGTGCTGGCCACATCAGTTTTTAATAATGTAACATATGGATTATTTTACATTATTGTAAAGCAAATTTGATGTACAAATTTGTAAAAAATATAGTTTGTTCCATAAATGGAATGCCATATTGAAAGTTTGAAAGTGGTACCATTTAAAAGATTTTTTTATCTTAATATAAAAGTTCATTATCACTAAATGACTTAGAAATGAGAATTATTGTATATATTATTGAACAAAAGTTTTCTGCTTATGACAAAAACGTGAAATATACACCACAGATTATCACAGTAAATACATAAAAAATAGTTTCATGTTGTAGTTTTTTCTGGATTTTCTTCACTTTCTTCTTCTTCGTCAAGGATAAGGGCAATTATAGCCAAGTCGGTATTTGATAATTTTTTAAACATTGCACGATAATTTCTACTTTTGATAGAAACATAATATATGCACCACAATCCGTCATAATATATAAAAGACAAAATTATATTGTCATGGTATTTTATTAAATTCGTACCGTCGTGGTATCGTCTAATGTGAATGCCTCGTATAATTGACACACCGTCATTGTACCGTTATTGTACCATCATCATACCGTCATTGTGACGCTAATGTAAATCAAGCCTTAGTCTTCCAGAACGTCGTCAAGCAGTGTGTGGATATTGAAGAATAAATTGTGAATTTGATGAAATAATTTTTGAGTAATGCCCGCATGTTCACCAAAACTCATATACACCTACTTTTGGGTAAAATTTTCATAAAATTTGAGCCAGTAACGATTTTCTAATAATCCTAAAATTCTTTCACCATCCCTTCATCGCATCAACCGCTGACAAAATCGGTAAAGTTTAGTTAAGTCGCGGAACTGGTTCGCCCAATCCGCAAAACAGCGACTAGGTGGGATTGCGGCGCAAAAACAAAAGAAAATTAGGGCATTAGCGGCAAGGCCACAGCATACTAGTTCCCGACACATCCACCCCTAACGCTGCGGCGCTAGTGTCGACCGTTCTGCAATTAGTAAGGTCCACAGGGAAAATTTAGTTGAGAAAATTGTTTTATTGTTTCATATACAATTTCCACGTAATTCAAAGTAAATAAAAAACTTTTTGAGAATGAATTTACTTTTTCTAATTGTGGGTAATTTGTCGATGTGGATTAGGTGTTAACAATTACTCGATAGTTCAATCAAACAGCATTTATTCTTACTATATTAATGTGTCGGTGCACCTTTCCACCTTCTTCAGGGTAATAAGATCTTAAAAATTGTTACAATTCATTTACACAAAATACATTCGTACAAAACATTCAGTTAATTTATTAAACATCGTACAAAAAATTCAAAAAGCAAATGTGTATGTATGCAGTCGGGATCGAACCTGATTCCCCAGATTCACGACCAGACACTCAGGCACGCGGCTGCGAGACCTCATTTTTTACCTCCCGCTACCCTTGATAAGGGAGGTATAGGGAACGTGCTAAAAATCGCATATCGAGATTTTGGTAAGTGACCACGTTTTAAGGTCCCTACAATCCAATTTTAACATTTTCACGATGATGTCTGTATGTATATGTGTGTGTGGATCCTGTATACGCTCTAACTCAAATACTATCATTCAGAAAGTTTTAAAACCATGTATTTCTACCTTATTCTAATATGGAAATATCTGATTAGATTTTGGTGGCAATCGGATAACAGGAAATGGCAGTTTACTTGAAGCTCAAGATAGTTTTTCTTCAAAAAATACCTTTAAATGTAATTTTTTCTCAATTTGTTATTATAAAAATTAAAGATTATTCCATTTTGTACAGGTTTGCTTTAATACTTTTTCTATATATTTTATGGATAAATTTATAAAATAATATAAAAATTATATCTCGGAGCTTATGCTTTAAACACATCTCAATGATTAAATAGTTCAGCTCAAATGTATGTAACTGACAGATAAATATCACTGTCAAAAAAAAATCATTTCTAATTAATAATAGTAACGTTTTAAAAGGAAAATTGTAAATAGAACATAGTTTTATGGAAAGGAACTTAAAATACATAGTTTCTAGCATTAGTAAATATGCAGGTATGTATTTAAATAAAGAAATAAATAACTATATTATCACGGCATATTATCCATTGCTGCGTGTGCTAATCTGATTTATACGCACATTTCGGTAATGACGATGACATATTTGTATTGTGCGAGCGTTTACCACAAGGGTTAATTTTATGCCATTTAAATTTCGAATTATTTGCCGTTGATCGGGATGGAATCGGATTCCCCAGATTCGCGACCAGACATCAGGCACGCGGCAACGAGACCCCATAGATAAATGGCGGGAGGTATTGTGTTGGTCACATAAGATTTTTCATGAAATTAGTAACGTAAAAATGGTAACACTTACCTTTGAAGTAATTAGGTAATCTGAAAAGACAACATAGAAAATGTGCTTTTAAAATTCAAATAAATACATATATTTATTATAATTTATCAACTTTATACATACATTTTTATAAAAACATTTTATGCGTTAAAATATATAATATCTAAAATGTAATATATCATTACATAGTTCAAAATCATTAACTTACTATATGACCAAAAATTCTATCTTATATACATTGGGACATACATGTATTATTATTTGTACATATTCCATAACATATAATTCATGTTACCGCCATTTTTAATTCTTTCTGACATTATCGGTGCTTCCGGTTGACTTACCGGTTGAAATCTTTATTTCCGATTCCGTTAAAGGCAGTGGACGATAACATGAAGATGGAACAGGTCTGTATTGGGAGAATTTTATCATATTACAGACCTGCGTTACATTTTTTCTCGGTCATGAATGAACACTTTGTGATGTACAATAAGTTATTATTTTCTACGTTTTATAAACTCTGTCTGAAATTAATATAAATGTTTTAAAATTTCATATTTTCATATTTCATATTTTAATTATATACAGTTCAAAATAAAAGAATTATTATACATATTTTTTTTCTTCATGAAAATTAAATAATGCCATTCATAACGGTTGTCAGAGCAACGGATTAATTTTAATTTAATTTAATAAAAAAAATGGTCTACTTATATTTATATATGAAAAGTCAGATAATAAACATATTCAAATATAAAACAGTATTTTAAATTAAATTTTATTAAAATCAATAGTTCATATTTGTTATTTTATAAGATACGTACGTACGTACAGACGTCACGACGAAATTAGTCAAAATGGATTCAGGGATGATCAAAATGGATATTTCCGCTGAAATCTGGAAACCGAAATTTTTCGCGATTACAATACTTCCTTTACTTACGTACAAGGAAGTAAAAAGCCTCAAATAAATTTTGTAGAGCATAAAATTATACATCTGAATGAATAAACAAAATTAATATTGCTTTCTCTATAGCAATAGCCATGGAAATGAAACTAATTCATCTGTCAAACTAGGTTAATTTATTTTTATTATTTGTAATTTCTCTTAAAGTGAAAAAATATTTATTCTAATTCACTTGAACAAATATTACAAATTAACCTAACTTGAGAGGTAAAACGTCAAACATTTGTTAATTTACCTGTTTCAATTCCATAGCTAGTGCTATTTTTGGGGTGATTTTCGACATTTTCATATGAGATTTCTGTCATTACAAAGCAAATAAAATTTTGTTTATTGATTCAGATGCAAAATTTTAAGCTCTACAATTTTTATTGGAGCATTTTTAACTAAAATAATTAGGGAAGCAGGAAATTACGAAAATATTATTTTACATGTTAAAGTTACGCATTTTTTTGAATTAGAAGGTTGGTCCTGATGACATTTATTTATGTTCATCAGAGCTGGGAACTACTTAAAGTAAAAATACTGGAAATATTACTTTAAATACATTCCGTATTTACAATACTTTACTTAAAATACTTTTGAAAATTAGTACTTAGTACTGTATTTACAATACTTTTTCGTAAAAATTATTTAAAATACTTTTTGGTACTTAAAGTATGGAAAAGTATTTAAAGTAACTTAATTTTGACGCGTGCGAAAAAAACATTATAAAACTCGTCCTTTAATATAATATTTAATAAAAATGCACACTTCTAGACTTAAATAAATAAAGAAATAATTTTCTCCATCACTATTTTGGAAACTACACATTCCACAACTCAAATTTATGTTGGAATTAATATTATTCCAACAAACCGTGTGGAATAATTCCGTAGTTTGTTTGGAATAATCCCGCACGGTTTTCGACGAATCACAATCTATTTAGCCGCATATTAGCGTATATCAAATATCTTGGTTCGGTTGCTATGGTTATGACTCTTTGTTTTATATTTATTTATTTCAGTATTCGCGTTCGACGTTTTAAAGTTTCGAACATTTTTAGTTTTTTGTTAAGTTTTACAGGTTTTTGGAGTTGTCCAGAGTAATAAGTTTATCAAAATAATAATATATTACTTAGAAAATTAACTGAAGACACTTTATAGAAAAACATATAAAGTGGAAATGAAGATATAGATATGGAATGTACGTCACCAGAAATAAGGGAACTTGCTAATGATACAGGGAGTCAGTTATTACCAAATAAATTAAAAGAAAAATATGAATGGAGTTATTATAAGCAATTTATGGACTGGCGAATATACTATTTCAAATTTTGGATTTTTTTTTGATTCATGATTATTCATCACGTTGTAAGTTCCATTTCATTTGTATTCTGAAGTTGCCATAATATCATGAAATATGATTATTTTTCTTTATCTTATAAAAAAATCAAATATGAGTCAAATATAATTTTACGAAAACACTAAAATCAAGTCTAAATTCTCTTTTATTATGTCACAAGTCATTCTTTTGTTTGTATATGATCATAAAAACAAAAAAGCAATCTCCTTTCTATTGGGCAAACACAATACATCATTCTTATTTTCATTTTCACTTGTTTCTATTTGGAAACAAAAATTTTAGTTGTGGGGCAGCTGTCAATAGCACGCCTACTTGACGTTGGTTTATTTACTCTGCTGTTGCCCTGGTAACCGTTATGAATGCCGTCAGTTGCACGTCACTCCACCGTGTTCTGATTTCCAATTTCCACAACCGTATCGGAATTTGAGTCATACAAGTGGAGAGACGATAAAAATAACTTCCATAGGTAACAGATATGTAAGAAACGATCACGCATGTAGAAAGATAGGAATAGTAGAGGTGTTTAAACAAATATTATAAAAATATTATTATGAATGTGTTTTCTAAAATATTTTCGCTTAAGGTAGTTATATCGTGAAACCATTTTACCTAGAGTTAATTGAAACGGAAGTATAATCTACCTGCTCTCCAAGTTTTAAAACAATTGACTACGCGGTACCTGAGATATTTGCAATTAAATTTGGCCTTTTTAACACGTGAAGAATAGGAAATAGCAAAATAAACACAATATTTTAAATTATAACTTTTATATCCATACCGACATTTAATCGAAAAACTAGTATGTTATAGTAAACTAATTAACGGATTTTATGTAAAAATTTGAAAATATAGAAAATTATAATCTGAAGATCCGATAAATAGATAGAATTATACTTGACAACCATGTACAAGCGTTCCAGATGGAGCATAAGTTAACATCGCCCAGTGTGGTATTAGCGAATAAGAGGTGATCTTTGGTTAAAGGAATTTCAGACGTACATTCCAAGGAAATATTTTTTAAATTGATATTTTACGTGATAGCATGAAAACTTTAAATAGTATAATACTACTTTTGTAATTTTAAGAAAGAAATGTATTGATTTGTTTTGCAGTTTCCATTTGTAGTTTAGAATTAGTATTATATTTCAAAATATCTTATTACTTTTATACCCGAATGTACCAATAAATGTCTAGGTGCGATGTTGCCACAGTTATTCTTCAACATTCATACTTTATTGCAATAAGTTTTAATCGACTGTTAATGATGATTTGGAGAGGTGAAATAATGGAGATTCAGTCCTTGGTTAAAATATTATTTATTTAAAACAATACCGACGTTTAGGTCTCAATTAGACCATCCTCAGGGTTCTGGAAAACATTACGGAGGTACAAATATCATGTTCTACAAATTTTAAGAAACTGGTCACTTACATGTTTAAAAAGTTTTTAGATTTTTTGAAAAATAATGAATTGTACGTAATTAGAAAATTAAAAAGAAGGAGGTTGTAGATGTCGTCAAACTATAAAAATATAAATAACACGTACATTCTTATCAGATAAGAAATGGAAACTGCAAAACAAAATAATATATTTCTTTCTTAAAATTACAAAAGTAGTATTATAATGTTTAAACTTTTCATGCTTTTCACGTAAAATACTAATTTAAAAAATATTTCCTTCGAATGTACGTCTGACATTCCTTTAACCAAAGATCACCTCTTATTCGCTAATACCAAGCGGGTGTTAACTTAACTGATACTCCAACTGGAACGCTTGTACATGGTTGTCAAGTATCATTCTACCTATTTATCGTATCTTCAAATTATAATTTTCTAGAGGCAATAAAATAAAATCTGGGTGGTAAATAATTTTCTAATTTTTACATAAAATTCGTTAATTAGTTTTCTATAACATACTAGTTTTTCGTTTAAATATGTTTATTTTGCCATTTCCTATTCTTCACGTATTAAAAAGGCCAAATTTAATTACAAATATGTCAGGTACCGCGTGGCCAATTGTTTTAAAACTTGTAGAGCAGGTAGACTATACTTCAGTTGAGATGTACGTAAAATTTCAATTAATTCTGGGTAAAATGGTTTCACGATATAACTACCTTAACTGCAGCTCTCCATTAACCATTGCGCATCTTAACCCATTGTCAGGTAAGATTAGACAGAGTGTACTTGTATAATTTTTAATTTCACTTAATTTTGAGGTTAGGGAAAATTTTCCTATCAATTATATTAGTCTCATAGCTGATTGCACAAATATTTTAATTGGGAATTAAACAAAACTTAAATATTGGTACAACCGGCCATTAGATTCTGTAATATTCAATTATGATGCTGATATCGATTGTAGGAAATTTGTTACTGCTTAAATTGATCAGTGAATTAAACACAAGAGTTTGGAGCTGATTTTGAGTTGAAGTGACAAAATGAAAACAGCTAAAACACTCAAGTTTAAAGTTTGTAATTATAAACTAAATTAGTAATTAATGTCATTAAAACTTATGTTGTACTAATGGACATATCGTAAACTGAACTATGTTGCTAATTACCTTTAAACCGTTAACAACCTATTAGTAAGTTATAAATAATAAATACTGCTATATATTCATGTGGTTTTACTCGTCTTTCTAACTTAAGTTTAATATCAGTACATAAACCAAAAGTTGTGGTATGTACAGTACGAACACCTAAAAGTATACAAGTCCAACCCAAATGTATTCCTACCCTCTGAAATAAATATATTAACAGCAATAAAAAATAAATTTTTAGGTTACAATAGTTAAGACTATATTTGGGTATTTTTTATTTTATGTATTAATAAAGTGTACTGGATTTAAATACAATGTTATTAACTAAATTTTTGAACATTTTAGAGTTTTTTGTTAAGTTTTACAGGTTTTTGGAGCTGTCCAATAATAATAATATATTACTTAGAAAATTAAATGAAGACATTTTGTAGAAAAACATATAAAGTGGAAATGAAGATATAGATATGGAATATACCTCAACAGAAATAAGGGAACTAGCTAATTATATAGGGAGTCAGTTATTAGAAAATAAATCAAAAGAAAAATATGAATGGAGTTATCAAAAAAATATTTAATGGGTTATGATAATATATTGTTATAATCACTCAACATTTTATGTATAATTGCCAAAATCTTGTTAGAGAAAGTATAGTCTACAACACGTTTAGAAATGGCATAATCCACACTTGCAAACCGTAGTCCTCGCCTTCGTCTCGGGCCACAACTTTTTGCTCTTGTGGAATATGGGCCATTCCATTACTTGTTGCAGAATATCCTATTATAAGTAAAGAGCTGTGTTTATGTGTAGGTAAAAGAGTACAATTATTATAATATTTTGACTCATACTTTGGACTTAGGCCGTGTGTTGTTAAACAAAATGAATAAGATTATTTATAAAAAAGGTGTTGCAGATATTGTTATTATAACGTTGAATAACTTGAGAACATAAAAATGGCACATAGATCTCTTTGTGTTTAAATGCTTCAGTTATTTTTGTATTGTTTATTTTATAAAAATCATTTTCGCAATAATTACCTCCATCTACACTATTCCTATCTTTCTCTTACCTTTTTCTTCTTTCTTTATCTTGTTCTTTCTTTCTGTTTAAATCTGTTCGTAGCTGATACACAGTGGTAAAGGCATAGACCAATTCCCAGTATTAAGACAACGAGGTCGTTCCTCTAAGCGGGATTCGAACCCGGGATTGCAGGTAACTTGGAGCATATCTCCAGGTTCGTAGACGAATTTCACCGGCACGATGAAGCCGTTGTCTGGTTCCCCAGGATATGGACATCGGGGGTTGCCTAAAAACATTAAGAAGCATTTGCATCAGTTCATTGCATTTTACCCTAATTACCTTCCGTCACCTTTAGGTAACGAGTATTGTCTTTAGTCAAAAAATTCAATGATGAGTTTTTAGTGAATAAGCATGTTTTCGGTTTACGATGATGTCTGTATGTATGTGTGTGTGTGTGTGTGTGTGTGTGTGTGTGTGTGTGTGTGTGTGTGTGTGTGTGTGTGTGTGTGTGGTGTGTGTGTGTGTGTCTGTGTGTATGTATCGAAAGTTTCGGATCGCATAACTTCAATACCACGATTCCAAAAATTATACTTTTTTCATATTCCTCAAGTTTAAATTCAGAAGAGCTGATGTGAACCGGAAGTAGCTCATTTGAAGATTTAACAGTTAAATTTAATTTATTGACATTTAACGTTATATAACTTAAAGAATATATTATTCTCTATACCACTTGATTGCATTTTATACTTCATATTCAATAGATATACAGTTAAAGAATTTTAAACTACTAATATATTCATAAAATTCAAATTGACAGATGTCATAGTATTAATAAAAAATAATTTAATGTGGCAGAGATGAGGATGTTGAAGACCATGTTGGGGAAGACACGGAAAGATAGGTAAAGAAATAACTAGTGTTACAAGTTTCTATAAAGATACAAGCAAGATGATTACATTGGTATGAAAATGTCATGAGGAGAAATGAAGAATATATTGAATGAAGAATGAATAGCTTAGTAATAGAAGGTTAAAGAAACAGAGGAAGACCAAAGATAAGATGGAAGGACTGTATTGTAGAAGACTTGAGAGAAAAGGAACTGAATGAGAACGACACATAAAACAGAAATGAGTGGAAGAAGAAAATAAAAACTAGCAACCCCTAACGAATGGGGAAAGCTAAAGAAGAAGAAGATGTTAGTGTCAAGTGCAATTTGCATAGTTTGTTTATGAAATAATTTTACTGGAAATTTAAAATATTTTGCGAGAAAATTTATGTATAGAATTTATAAATAATATACAAGATTGACGGAAGGTATTGTGCTGGCCACAACATTTAAAGAATAATAATCTCAATAATTGTGACGGGTTAGAACTTAGTCGGGCATGGCTTCCTATATTAAAAATATTGTAATTTATTTCCTGGGTTACCTGTTTCTATTGTTTTTCTTATTATTTATTTATATATTTGTTGTTTAATCCCTGAAGAAGGCAGCAGTTTATGCTGCCAAAACGTCGATTTTTAAATCAATAAACAGAACTAAAATTAAAAAGGTTGTATCATTTTAATTGAATAATGAGTTCTGAAAGATGACAGATTATGAGTGGAATTGTTAACATAACTTGCATACATTGGCGTGTACTTGAACATTTTTGTATCTCGTGTTGATTTACTTGATTTATCTATAATATTAGAAAAAAAATCTATCGAAAAGGGTTAGAATAATGGTCTAATCTGCCTGTGCATTTTTTGATGCAGAAAAAATAGTTTCTTATTAGAAATATTATTACGCAGTGCCATTGTTCGTGAAGAATGTTATATCTATATCATAGGTCATCGTAACGAAGTACGAGGTATCAAAGCTGTAGACGAGAGAGCACCATTGGTGTAAATATAACTTGTACAAAATACAATTTATGATTATTCTGTTATTCTAATGATTTAAATCTTACGGGTTTAGCGAAAATTCTCCTGTTTCGAATTTGTAATTCGTAATTTTCTGTTTCTAATTAAAAGCACGAATTAATTAAATGTATAAGCCTTTTTCATCTTGGGTAAGTAAAATTTTAATAATAATTCATTAACATTGCACGTAGAAGTGTCCGTATCAAAATAATGGTGTAACTTCTTTCAAGTAGGTAGATATTACAATTTCCAAATTAAAATTCAAGAAACTTTTCAAAATGAAAGTTTACAATTAAAATCTGAACAATTTTCTCTCTGCAAGAGCTCTTGAATAACTTTGTAACTCCATGAAACTTTTCTCTTTGTAGGAAATAAGTACAGGTAGAAGAAGTAAAACACCACGGCTTCACTCAAACAGAAGCGGGTGAATTATTAAAGACAGCGAATGGATATAAATATTTCTGCAGCTTTCAAATCATTTAGTAATTAATTATGAAATATTGGTGCAATAAATCTACTTCACAATTGATTGTTTTATCATATTTTGAATAGAAATTTCCAAATTTAAAATGTATACTGTACTACTATTTTTTATCATAATCAAGGCACCGCATTTTCATTTGTCTTTTAACTTAACATAAAATGTCGCTTCAAAAAATTGACACGTAATTTTTATCACATACCACGGTGTATAAATATAGAAGATGGGGAAAATTATCAAAAATATCGTGTTTATGAACTTGGCAGCCGCCAGATGTTTCAGTGTGTAAGGTTAGAACATGGCCAAAAATTAACCTGAACCTGTACCGAAGCCAGTTTTTGGCGAGTTCGATGCTTTGAGCGTAACCGTATAGTTCAAATCCCCAAAGGAGGAGGGAATTGTTGACGTCATGTTGTCGGGGAAAATCGTGTGATTTCCGAAGTATTCATACAATTCAAAACTGATAGTATACAGGATGTTTATTAAACATAGGGCAAAAATTGAAGGGGTTATTCCCTGGACCATTCTAAGATGATTTTGTTCTTTTGATGATTTTTGAAAAGCCGCTGTTTCGAAGATACACGGCGAAAAAAAAAATTCAACAAAACCAATTTTGATATTTTTCAAATTATTAATCCAGTAACAGCAGGCAAGTTATGTGTCAAATTTGGGTTGGAATTGTGGGTGACTGTCTAATTGAACCGGTATTTCTACCACGAAGACTTACCGGCGAGGTGTATCGCAACTTTTTGGAACATACTCTACCTCAGTTTCTGGAGGCTTGGCAACAAGAAATGCAATGTGGTTTATGCACGATGGTGCACCAGCGCATTTTAGTGTGATTGCTCGTGATTTTTTAACAGTAACATACGGAGATCGCTGGATTGGTCGGGGTGGACCTCACTTATGGCCGATCCCCGGACTTAAACCCCCTGGATTTTTTCCTATGGGGCCATCTAAAGTCATTAGTTTATTCTACTCCATTGGCAAATTTGGAAGATTTAAGACATAGGATAATTACTGGGTGTAACTCCATAAGAAACGACCCTGGTGTTTTTGAAAGAGTTCGGCAATCAATGAGAAGAAGATTGGATTCTTGCATCGTAGCTGGAGGTAGTCATTTTCAACAGTTCATTAAGAAACTTCACATGTAATTTTTGGTATTAAATGTTGTTATTGTCGAAAAAAAATTTCGCCCTGTATCTTCGAAACAAAGCGGCTTTTCAAAAATCATCAAAGGACAAAATATTCTTAGAATAGTCCAGGGAATAACCCCTTGAATTTTTGCCTATGTTTAATAAACACCCTGTATAACTTATACTGTGAGAATATTATTATTCAACAAAATTCGAAGCAACACATTTATTTCGCAATAATAAAACAAATGAAAAATTATGATGTAATGTCAAAACTGACAGTATTATAATATAACCTATATTGTGTCAATTTTCTTAATAATCAAAATTAGAAGTATAAATAGTTATTTAGCAATAATAAACGAATTGAATAAATACGATATAAGTGTAATGGATGTAATATATATCTTTTTATTGTCCAAAAGCAATATGTTATACTAATTGTCGACAATCTTAGAAACACCGTCGCAATAGCAAAATGCACATTATACCAAGATTTAACAAAACTACCAACACATAACGAAATACAAATTATTGACGCCAAAATCACTTTAATCACATGATTGACAGAATGACTTGAATATTCAAATAATTCAAATATTTGAAAATGACATTTGTTACCGCGGTTACAGTACCGTTTCTATTTCATTGTTGATTAAGCTTTTCTACCCATTTTGGTCAGTACTATATGCTCTTCAAGTCTTTACCCGAACTTAAAAAACATCTTGTATATATTTTTAATATCATTCAAAGCTGTATTTATTATTATTCATGTTGTATATTTTCACTTATTAGAAATATGGAATTATCTCAAATGTTGTAGCAAGAAACTAAAATATCTGGACTGTAATAAAACCGTTACGTTTTCAGCTTGAAATACTCTTGAAGTAGATATTTCTTTCCATTTTATTGTTAGAAATATAAGCTTCCTGTAATTTTATTGTTTAAAATAAAGGAGTAGTACTAGGCAAAGCAATAAAGCGAAGTTAGTTACAACCTCGTTGTACGCAGGTGCAGCTAACGTCATACTGTGATAATTTAGGTTATGTCAAGAGCCGAGATAAAACGTAATTATGGATACGTTGAACATGAAATTTGCCGGCGCATTACAGTGAAGATAATCGGAATATTGTATGAGAGAATATATGTTAACGAGATTTCAAATTCTCTTTTAGAAATATCTTTGTTGGAATTGGAGTGCGAATATTATTTCCGCCATCTTGAAAAGCTTTTGGAAACTTGCTGAAAGCCTCAGTCTGTAGAAGCTGAAAAGTTGCTGCAGGCATTTTTATTTTCGATTAACGTTCATCATCCGTTTTTACCTTCCGTCACCTCTAGGTAAAAAAGGTATTGTCTTTGGTCAAAAAATTCGGTGGTGAGTTTTCATTGAATAAGCACGTTTTAGGGTCTTTACAATACGATTTTACTATTTTTACGATGATGTCTGTATGTGTGTGTGTGTGTTCGTATGTGCGTGTGTGTGTGTGTGTGTGTGTGTATGTGTGTATGTGTGTGTGTATGTGACCGCCTTTCATGCACGATGTCTCCAATACTAGAATTCCAAAAATTGCAATTCTTGCATATTCCTCTTCCTTACAACCATATGCAGACTTGATTAGATTTTGGTTATAATTGGTCAACCGGAAGTACCCTCATTTGAAGATTTTAACAGTTTTTCTTGAAAAACTCAGTTAAATGATATTATATCTTAAAGAATATATTATTCTCTATACGATTTGATTGTATTTTATATTTCATATTCAACAGATATAGAGTTAAAGAATTATAAAGATAATAAATTTTATTATTCAGCCAGCTATGCTAACTTAACCATGGAAACTGCTAATATATTCAGGTAATTCAAATTGACAGATGTCAGTATCAATAAAATGTAAATCAATGAAAGAATAAGGGAAGTAACTCTAGTGTTAGATGTTTCTAGATATAAGAGAGACGATTACATTGGTTTGAACATGTCATGAGGAGAGATGAATATATTAATAGAAGGTGGAAGAAACATAAGAAGACCAAATATAAGATGAAAAGACTGTATTGCAGAAGACTTGAGAGAAAAGGAACTGAATGAGGACGACACGCAAAACAAAAGAAGAAAATAAAAAATAGCGATCCCTAACGAATGGGAAAAACTAAAGACGAAGAAGAAGAAGATGCCAGTGTCAAATGCAATTTGCATAGTTTGTTTATGAAATAACTTTACTGGAAATATAGGATCTTTTGCAAGAAAATTTATGTGTAGGGCGCGTGCAGTGACATGACTTTGCTGACTTTGGCAAGCAGATATGGGGACCCGTGTCAAAATGGCAGCAATTAATTATCTCCATAACTGACAAGTATTATAATCTTTCATTCAAAATTTCATAATTTTCTTATTTCATTTGGTTTGTTTGTTATCAGGAGTATGGAATTCAGTTCCCGAGAAAGGGAATCATAAAATACCAAAAATTTAGAATCTTTTGCAAGAAAATTTATGTATGGAATTTGTACATAATCCACAGGATTGACGGAAGGTATTGTGCTGGCCACAACAGATTTTTTGTTTATCATTAGCATATTTATTTTTTGGCGCTTAGATTATGAATTAATTAAAGTTTAAAAATATCTTTTACTTACAAAATGGAGGAGGGTGTGACCAGAAACCAGTCTCCGTACAGACTATACTGGCTTCTCCATCGAGTTGGTGCCCTTCTGCACATACGAATTGTACAAGGGAACCTACAGCATAAGGGTGCCCATCTGATGTGGGTACGGCACCTACATCTATCAACCTGGAGTATGGAGGTAGAGTAGGAGGTGGACATTGGACTGGAACACAACTTGGAGGAGGACCGCTCCACCTAGAACAAAAAGCAACAAACAACAACGAATAAAATAATTGAGAACTTTCATGCAGTGAACAGCTTTCAAGAAGGAGTTCACATATTAACAAATAAATATAGTAAAAGAGAAAGACAAACATTTGGATTACAAAAGAAAAGATGTACGAATTATACAGGGTGTTTCAGACCAACCGTCTGAGGCTTTTTTCTGAGCTACGACGTCTTAGAAGTTCAGGAAAAAAAACATAACATAATCTTATTTGAAGAATTTAATGGTTGTAGTCTCGACTTCCGGAATTTACCGGAAATAGGCGTAACTACACTCAAGTTCAAAATTTCAAATGGGAACCTCGTTGGATGTATATTCTAAAAGCAAACAACTTTTGTTGAAAACATTTTTTTATATTAGATATTATTTACGAAATAAATTCAAAAAAATATTTTTTACACGATCGTCTTTTTTAATGTTTACCGATAGGGTTTCCAAGGCAATAGGTTTTATTTACAAATTACTGATCGGTAAATTATGTGTATTATTTACCGATCATGAAGCGGAGGCGGTAAGTAAAAAACAACGAACAAAATTTACTATAAAAATGACAACTAAATTTTTTGTCAAAAAAATTTCAATTTTTTCTTTTAATTTTGTGTTTCGATCGGGCAAAAAACGTAATATGCATTACGGCCAGTAATTGCTCTTCTAGCGGTATCGGATGTATTGGAATGATCCAACCGGTTTAATTCTTAAATAACTATAAATATTCGAACTGCCTTCCAGCTTGATCGGTGCATTTTTGTAGCCGATGTTGACTGCGCTTAGCACTTCATTTTCACTCAGCAAGCGGCAGACGTCCCAATCCTGTCCTTCAAATGTCAAATTAAATAACTGAAAAACAGGAATAATCTGGCTATGCACCGATCAAGTGTAGTTAAGCATACTTCCGGCAAATTCCGGAAGTCGAGGCTACTACCATTAAATTCTTCTGATTCTTCACACGTCGTAGTAGAGAAAAAAAAGTCTGGGACGGGTGGTCTGGAACATGCTGTATATTTTGAAAACTTAATAATATTGAAGAGCTCATACTTTCCATCTAGCTCGCACTCAAGTCCTGGAGGCCCCACTAATCTGTACCCCCAGGCACATCGAAATACAGCTCTGCCCCCATAACTGGCATTATGTTCCTCCAGTTGAACATTAGGATCCAATGTTGGAGTCGCCTCTAAACTCGGACACCGTACTACCTCGCATCTGTAACACCAAACAAAATTAGAAACATTTATTTATTTAATAAACAATTTCGTTAAATTTTGTTTTGTATAACGTATGTCATAAAAGTTTTGGCACTTATTTCAACATTTTTTTTTTTTTTGTAATATAAACTGCATTTACTTGAAGTTTTGTAATACTTAATAATTAACTGTATCATAAGCAACAAAATTATGAACTTAGTTAAATAAAGATGGGCGTGATCTTCTACAAGGCGCAAATTTCTACGGGAACCTAGCCAGGGCCGTAGCTACCTGGGTTCCGCGGAACCCGGGCCCGAGAGTTTCCGTAAACCCTCAGCTTATAATGTTGGTCTACAGCAAATAGCAGCAACATTTAAAGTTTTAGAAACAGATATTTTATTAAATTCCACTGATGCATAAATACATGAAATGGCAGAAGAAATACGTACAATTTATGAGGCTGATGTTTCAGATATGCTATCTCATCAATTACTTAGTTTCCGATCTTGTTTTTCTAATGAGCTTGCAAATATAAATTCGGTAAAAGATTTAATAAAATTTATTTTAATTGACAATTATTCATCCAGTGGTAGTTTCACAGATATAATAACGCTCTGTTTTCTTTTCTTAACTATTCCCGTGACAGTTGCTTCTGCAGAACGATCTTTTTCAAAATTGAAATTAATAAAGACTTATTTGAGGAATTCAATGGGTCAAAATCGATTATCATCTCTTGCTATACTTTCTATTGAAAATGCAAACGCGCGCTCGCTAAATTTAGACGAACTAATTTCAAAATTTGCGACAGCGAAATCAAGGAAAGTAATGTTCTAATGTGGTTATACACTTTAAAGGAAATATACAGTAAAATTTTTAAAAGATGTCCTATCAAGGTTATCTACGAATTGTATGAATTCAGATTTTTACTCCGCCCATTCTGACAAATTCAGTAGTGTCGTTTGCTTAGTTTTTATGAAGGTATAAAATATAAAAGATACTACTGTTATTTTATTATTATAAAAACATGTGTTACAATAAAAGCAATGAAAATTCAAAAATAAGTAAACTGGTAAGTTTATTAGCAAATGTAATATCAAATATGTGAAAAATAAGATACTGACATAATGTCAGTGCCAGTGACACTGACAGAAAATAACGTTATTTGTACGGCTATGAATCAAGGTAATGTATCTGAATTAGTAAATAAACTTACATTACAGTGAAAGTATTATCAACAACGAGCATCGTTTTAAAATGGAATGTGGTAACTTAGTCGAAACAATATGAATTTTTGAAAGACAAGCGTGTTATATCCATCCTTATCGCACACGCTTAAAGCCTTCGTAAAGGAGAGAGATAAATGTATGCCAATTTGTTAATTCGTTCATGACACAGATAACCTTGATCGGACATCTTTCAAAAATTTTACTGTACATACTTGTTGATTTGTTTTATTGAGTAATATTTGTTTTTGATCCTACTGTATATGTATTATGTTTTAAGATAAATAATATATCAACATGTAAACATTTTCATTTATTGTTAATTATAAGGGGCCCCGATCAGATGATTTACAACCCGGGCATAACAGCTCCTTACTACGGCCCTGCACTTAGCATTGGGTTTGGGCGACATTTACATTGATCGAGCCATAACTTTTGGCGCATACGTTATTACTAAAAATTAGATTTTTTTTGCATACTTGGGAGGTTCTGCTGACCATTGGCCTGAAGCCCGACAGGTTAGGTTCGCAGCCCCTATAAGACGGAACCCTACGGGACATTGGAACACTGCTCTTTGGCCGAGACGTTCACCTTCTAGCGATATGGATAGCAGAGAAGATGTTACTTGGAGTTTGATACATTGAACAGCTAGAAAGAAAGAAAATATATATGAAAAATAAAAAGAATATAGTGGAAAAATATGGACAGAACAGATTGAATTAGTACCGTTCGAAAGATTGAGTAAAATTAGAATAGCACATTCAACAAAAACATCAAAAAACATCATATTTGTTCTCTGCAAGCCGACCCTAGGGTAACTTGAACTGACCCTAGCGGGGTGGAGAAAGACACTGTAGGAGGGGGGCATGAGGATGATTCTGATGCAATAACGCAGAATAGATAAACTAATCGATAGTACTGAAGACTTTTTCTGGGAACGATATTTAATATTTCTTATTGTATTATTAATCATATATTTAAAATTATAGTCATATTACGTGAACCCTTCAGAAATAACGCCAATCCCGTTAATGAATTGGAAAAACCTTGAACATTTAGAAAAAATGGAGAAAACTTGCTCATAGAATGAATTTAAAATTATAGAAAATACGTAAATATAAAGATTAGGTATAATTAGAATTTTTTGTGTGTATAAGAAATGTTAAATACAATACTTATATACAGTGTGTAAAAACCTGGCTATAGGTGCTTACCATAAATCCCAAAAGTTCCCAAATTATTTTCGAAAAAAAAATACAATAAATAAAAGTTGTAGAGAATTAAATTCTGCACCCGAATTAGTAATGAGATTTTATTTTTAACATTTAATAACCGAGAAAATCAATTTTAAAGTTTTTTGAAGATTGCTGATTTATAGCGATAGGCATGCAACTTAAACAAAATTTGTCCAGAGTAACACTATTTTATAATCTGAAGCTTATCTTCATGGCAATTTTTTTCCATACTTTCAAAGAAATATGTTATTGAAGGAAAATCACAAAACACAAACTTTTTTTGACAGTTAACATGGCATAAAATTGTTCCTAATTTTGTTTGAGTTCCATGGCTATTACTAAATCGGGCGTAGAATTTAATTATCTACATTTATTTGAAGTATTTTTGTCTAAAATAATTTGGGAACTTTTGCGCAAGGAAAAACTGATTTCCCATGTTAAACACCTATGGCCAGGTTTTTAATTAACACACTGTATATACCACAATGGAAATGGCGCGAGAGGTATTGTGATGGCCACAACAGATTTTTTAGTTAATGGTGCCAATTTTGAGCATTTGATAACTTAAATTTTCTCATTAGATTAATGTAGTTCTAGTTCTTAAGTGTATAAACATAAATAATAATTTCTCATTTCTTTAATTCATAATTTAATAATTAACTATGTTAATTTTCCCTATGTTTATTTATAAAATAAACGCTTTAATACATTGTTATCAATCATTTTATACTGTAACTATGGTACCCTATGTTTATTGATAAAATAAACTCCCGGTATATTGGTAGCTTTACTTAAGGAAGCGTTAAGTAACCAAATAGGTTAAAGACTATTTAACTCAGTTTAAGTGTAGAAATTGGACTGTTGTAATGAAATTTTGTTCTTAAGGACTACTTGTGAATATTAAGCAACCCTTAGCGTTTAAGTGTTAGTGGTACAACCGGACATAAGAGAAAGAAGAAGAATCAACAAAAACATTAACACCTATCAAATTACTATAGTCGAAGATTGTCAAAGTTTCGCATTTTTCGGTATGATTTTTTAATTATAAATCTGTCATTTCAAATTTATATTCATTGAAAATATCTTAATAATAATCTCCCCTTATTTATTGCTTCTGAAAGTTATATATCCATTTAATCTCTTAAAACTTTTCTGGTAACTGCCAGAAGATAATTTAAATTTCTTACGATTCTCAAAATCTCATTAAATTGTTATTGATTGAAATTATCGGCTCATATATTAGGAAGTTGGTTGGGATATATTGTTTTGCACGGGAAACTTGCGCAATTAGTTGAAAGCGCAAGAATGTGGTTCGGGGAAGAAATCGCTATTAACACAGCAGTTAATAACGCAGTATCTAGCAGGGTAAACATATTTTGTAGAACGAAAACAAAGAGATTATTCAATTAAATTTACTTCATATCTTAGTTGGAGTCCATTTCTATTTTAGAAGAGGAAACACAATGTTATCTACAATAAAAAACAAATATATTACAACATATCCATTTCCGGGTGTATTAATCTGCTTCTTTATTATTCTTCACGTAATAATGGCATTGAGCAATAATAACTCGTTTATAGGTAGTTCAATTCGCTCTATAATTTGTGTTGATACATACTAGGAAACTATCTTTTTCTGTACCAAGAAACACACATACACACACGACCATTATTATCCTAGCCCTTTTCGATAATTTTTACATCTCACTAAAAAAGGTATTGAATTCGTTCTAAAAATCGCATATCCAGATTTTAATGAATAAGCTCGTTTTAAGGTCCCTACAATCCGATTTTAACATTTTTACAACGATGTGTGTGTGTGTCTACACTATACACCAAAAATTGTACTTATACCTATTCTTTATATTTAGATCTTTTAATTTTAAATTTATTCTATAGAATGCGAGCAGTAATGTGACTTTGGTTGCCTTGACAAGCAGATATGGGGGCCCTTGTCAGAATGGCAGCTAGTAATTATGTATATAGATGTCAAATGTCAAAAATTTTCATTCAAAATTTCAAGATTTTCTGAGTTCAAGTGGTTTATTTCTCATCAGGAGTGTGGAATTTACTTGTCGATGAAAATAAATTATATGCAATTGGAAAATTATGACATTTTACGTCTATGTAGCTGTCTTTCTGACACGGGCCCTCATATCTGTTTGTCGAAGCCAACAAGGTCACATGACTGCTCGCGCCCTATGAAGAAATTTTGTCATATTCTTCTAATTTTCGACATTTCCAATTCATTGTTGATATTGACAGTATTTTTGAAGAGTGATATACTTATAAGGTTCTGGTAACAATTGGACAATCGGAAGTGGTATTCGAAAAAAAAATTCTAAATATTATTTTTTGGAAATTTATTACTACAAATATTAAAGATAATTAAATTCTCAATCTGACACATTTAATTTTTTTATTATAGGTTTGGAGATATAGTATATAATAATATAGAATAATCTGTTGTAATAAATCTCGTTGCCGAAAAAACACTTGCGATATTTAAATTTTTGTAATTGACAAAAAAATGAAAATGTCAGTGTCAGATTTTTCTGGGAGGTATGAGTATATTTAATATATATTATTGTATTATTAATTAAATACGTATTTAAATTATAGGTATGTTAATATTACATATATCCTTAAGAAATACTGCTAATACCGTCAATTAATTTGAAGAATTTTGAACATATTTGATTAGTAGGATAAAATTTCTCATAGAACGAAAGAAGATATACAATTTCAATTATTTGTGTGTACAATAAATGTTAAATTCGTTACTTATAGGGCGCGAGCAGTTGATGTGACTTTGTTGACCTTGGCAAGCAGATATGAGGATCCGTGTCAGAATGACGGCTAGTAGTTATTTACATTGATGTCACAATTGTCATATGTCATAATTTTTCAATCAAAATTTCAAAATATTCTGATCTATAGTATGGAATATACTTGCCGAGGAAAATAATCCACATGGATTTTGTTTTGAATGAAATGATACTTGACACCTATGGGCCTTCATATCTGTTTGCCAAGGCCAACAAAGTCACATAACTGCTCGCGGCCTATGCAATATAAAATGAAAATGGCGAGAGGTATTGTGCTGGCCACAACAGATTTTTGTAATATATGAAATTTCATTATAGTAAAATATTATGCTGACCGAACTATTATGAATTTGAGCTCGTAGTTGAGATGTATACCTATACCCTCCTATAATAAGATTCTTGAAAATATTTATTTCCGATTAATGGTAGCCGATGTATCTTTAATTTTAGGAAGGCCCTCCTATTTATTTAAAATTTCTGCTTACCCGTCACATGAAGAGTAATACTATTTGTAATCCCCCTTGGAGTAGCGCAAGTAAACGTCCCTGAATCTTGCGGTTTGGTATAATAAACTGAAAGTCTGTATTTCCAGTCTCTCTCTTCGGTAGCTATCGCCCAGCCTGTAACAGAAAGAATAAAATAAAAACTAGAATTTTTACCATAACACAACTCACAAAGCAGTAGGAAATCATATGTCAGAGGCAGAATTTTCAAACAATTATCCTACAAAGAAAACAGATAAAAGAGAAGAGAAATTGTGGATTTTAAATCCTGCAATATGTATATGTTCGAATGCAAATAGAACTAATAGGATTTGCAGCTTGCTGGAAAAGCTTTTGATAAAAAATATTAATAAAATAATTTATTTCATATAATACCTAAGTTGTGTACGTATTGATTTCTTTTTTATATTATACACTACAAACGCTATAATAATATAAAAATACACAATTGTATGATCGGTTGTGAATCGTATGGCATAAATAATGTGTTATACTTTCCGGAAAATATACGAGGGTGGATTGAAAAGTTTCCGGAATCACTGAGAAGGCCTTTGTTTTTCGAAAACAATGTCGTTGTTTTGTTTAACTCTTCATATGAAATTTCATTTTTTACTATTGTATATTTTTTACCTCCCGCTACCCTTGGTAAGGGAGGTATAGGGATCGTGCTAAAAATCGCATATCGAGATTTTGGTAAATGACCACGTTTTAAGGTCCCTAGAATACATTTTTAACATTTTCACGATGATGTCTGCGTGTATATATGTATGTATCGTATGTATGGATGTGCGTGTGTGTGTGTATGTGTGTGTGTGTGTGTGTGATGTGTGTGTGTGTATGTGTGTGTGTGTGTGTGTGTGGATCCTGTATACGCTTTAACTCAAATACTATCATTCAGAAAGTTTTGAAACCATGTATTTCTACCTTATTCTAATATGAAAATATCTGATTAGATTTTGGTGGCAATCGGATAACCGGAAATGGCAGTTTACTTGAAGCTCAAGATAGTTTTTCTTCAAAAAATAACTTTAAATGTAATTTTTTCTCAATTTGTTATTGTAAGTTTGCTTTAATACTTTTCCTATATATTGTATGGATAAATCTATAAAGTAATATAAAAATTATATACATAGATAAATGGCGGGAGGTACTGTGTTGGTCAAATCAGATTTTTTTCACGGTAACTGAATTCCACACTCCTGATAACAAATAAACCACATGAAATAAAAAAAAAATTAATGGATTTTTTTGACATTTGTCAGTTATGGATATAATTAAAAGCTCTCATTTTGGCGCGGACCCCCATATCTGCTTGCCAAAGTCAGCAAAGTCACGTGACTGCTTGGGCCCTACACATAAATTTTCTTGCAAAAGATCCTATATTTCCAGTAAAATTATTTTTCAAGTTATGCAAACTCATTTTGACACTGACATTTTTTTCTTCTTCTTTTCCCATTCGTTGGAGGTCGCTATTTTTAATTTTCTTCTTCCACTCATTTCTGTTTTGCGTGTAGTCCTCATTCAGTTTTTTTTTTCGCTCAAGTCGTCCGCAATACAGTCCTTCCATCTTATCCTTGGTCTTCCTTTGTTTCTTTTACCTTCTACTACTAAGCCATTCATTCTTCTTTCAATATATTTCTCATTTCTCCTCATGACATGTGCACACCAATGTAATCGTATCTCTTGTATCTATCTAGAAACTTCTATCACCCGAGCCATTTTCCTTATCTTTTAATTTCTTACCCTATCTTTCCGTGTCTTCCCCAACATCTATCTCAACATCTTCATTTTTGCCGCATTAATTTTCGTTTCACTGATAGCGACATCTGTCAATTTGAATTATCTGAATATATTAGCAGTTTTCATGGTTAGCATAGCTGGCTGATTTAGGAAATTTAATGTCTTTATAATTATTTAACTCTATATTTATTGAATATGAAGTATAAAATGCAATCCAATCGTAAAGAGAATAATATATTTTTCAAGTTATAATAACATTAAATGTTAATAAATGATATTTAACTGCTATTTTCAAGAAAAACTTATAAAAGTTGCAAATGAGGGTACTTCCGGTAAACCAATTATAACCAAAATCTAATCACGTCTGCATATGAATCTAAACTAGAGGAATATGAAAAAAAATAATGTTTGGAATTGTGGTATTGGAGTTATGCCATCCGAAACGATTGTCTCTCTCTCTCTCACACATACACACACACACACACACACACACACATACACAGACGCACACACACATACAGACATCATCGTAAAAATAGTAAATTCGTATGCTAAGGACCTCAAAATAAGCCTATTTATTAGAAACTCACTACTGATTTTTTTTGACCAAAGACAATGCCTTCCTTACTTAAAGGTGACGGAAGGTAAAATTACGGGGGATATTGATGAAGGTTAGTCAAAAATAGTTTGGGTACCAATTCATAGAGGGCACTGTTGTTCGGCGCTACAGAAAATCAGCCCTACATTTTTACAGTCACACGTGAATTTAAAAATTCATATATTAAAATTCCTCATATGATTTATGAAAAGATTTTCAAAAAGGAATTACATTTTCATCCCATGTTTCAAGTCTTAGATTTAATGCTCTTTACTATTCAATATTTGCATGCCTCGGGAACATTTACCTCCTTTTTAAAATGTTTTAAACCTTAAAAACTGTCATTAAGACCTTCGTCTGGCAACAAGTACCACTTGTGAAGAATTATCATGGAAAATATAAAGTCAAGCAACACTTCTTTAACCTGATGGAAATAAAATTACAGCAGTTACGTTATTTAAAGTTCAAAGATACTCGAGCGAGATGAAATGGGTGAAGAAATGTGCATTTACCGGCGATGTAATATTTCTAAAGTGCCCCACTTTCATGTAATTTAATGATAAACGGCAGAAGAGGAAGTTAACATGTAAGGATGAACTAAGATACTAAGTACCTTTTCATATAAGATAAAGAGATAATATTAGGTATGCACTGAACTGTTATATTAAAATTTTCTGTTAAAACGTACATACCGAGGATCAGTAAAATACGTACATGGTGTTAAAAAATAGTAATTTTTGCACGATCGGGTTTTTTTTATGTTTACCATTGGGGTTTCCAAGGCAGTAAGCTTTATTTACAATTACTGATTGGTAAGTGATGTGAAATACATACCGATCAGAAGGCGGAGGCAGTAGGTAAATAAAAACAACGATCAAAGCTTACTATCAAAATGATAACCAATTTTTTTTAATATGTCAAAATATTTTCAAATCTTTTTTTTACCTCTCGCTAAGAGAGGTATTGGAATCATGCTATAAATCGCATATCCAAATTTTGGTGAATAAGCACGTTTTAAAGTTCCTAGAATGCGGTAATAACATTTTTACGATAAAAAGCAATGCGTGTATTCGGTCTTTTTTAGAGAAAAAACGGAATAACTTGGCAACGCCGCGGAAAACTAAAACAAAATTCATATGTTCGTATAGGTGAATAAAATACAATTAAAAATATATAAAAATATATAGGGTGTTCCATTTAAAAAAAGAGAAACTATTCTCGCCGAGCCGTAATGCAACACCCTGTATATGTGAAAATAATTTTACGTTATGCTCCTTGATTAGTCGAATAAATTCTGTTAATAAACTTATGCTGTATTTCTAACGACAAGGGAGATATCGAAGACGGCGATTTCGGTGACTCACCCTGTATATATATATATATATATATATATATATATATATATATATATATATATATATATATATGTGTGTGTGTGTGTGGATGTGTGCGTGTATGTGCGCAAGGTTGTTGTATGTACGATTTCTCAAATTCTATAAGACTAAAGACCTGTGTAACTACGAATTCCTCAACCTAACAGTAATGGGACGAGTTCAATAGATTCTGGTAACAATTGGACAACCGGAAGTATTATTTTAATAAAAATCTTCCAAATACTATTTTTTGAAAATTTATGTTATTACAAATATTAAAACCAAAATTCTTTATCCGACACATTTAAATTTATTATTATGCCTTCTACAGTAAAATTTTTGGAAGATGTCCGATCAAGGTCATCTACGAATTGTATGAATTCAGATTTTTCTCGGCCTATTATGACAAATTCAGTAGTGTCATTTGCCTAGTTTTTATGGGGGTACATAGATACTACTGTTATTTTAATATTATAAAAATATATATTACAGTAAAAGCATTCAAAATTCAAAAATAAGTCAACTGGTAAGTTTATTAGTAAATGTAAAACCAAATAAGTGAAAAATAAGATAATGACACAATGTCAGTGTCAGTGACTCTGACAGAAAATAATGTTATTCGTAGGGCTATGAATCAAGGTCATGTATCTGAATTAATAAATAAACTTACGTTACAGCGAAAGTATTATCAACAATGAGCATCGTTTTAAAATGGAATGTCTTAACTTAGTCGAAACAATATGAATATTTGAAATACAAGCGTATTATATCCATCCTTATCGCACACTCTTATAGCCTTTGCAAATGAAAGAGATAAATGTATGCTTATTTGTTAATTCGTTCATGATAAACATATAGATATAATATAATCTACAAAATAATCTGTTGTAGTAAATGTCACAGCCTGCTCACAGCCCAAACATCTCCATGGTAACTACTTGAGAAATTAAAATGTCTGTAATTTACAGGTGTCATTAATATCAGTGTAACAATTTCAGAGATAGTACTGAAGGCTTTTTCTGGGAACAATATTTAATATTACTTATAGTATTATTAATTATATATTTAAAATTATAGGTAGATTATATGAACCCTTCAGAAATAACGCCAATCCCGTTAATGAATTGGAAAAACTTCGAACATGTAAAAGAAATGGAGAAAACTTGCTTATAGAATGAATTTAAAATTATAGAAAATACGTAAATATAATGATTAGGTGTAATTAAATACAATATATAATTATATACCACAATGGAAAGGGCGCGAGAGGTGTTGTGATGGCCACAACAGATTTTTTACATATAAATAAATTACATTTTCATCGCCATTATTGTTAACATTTGTATGTTATTCTTTATACGCGTGTATCTACATGGCTTCATAAAAAACAGCCACCTATATCACAACAGACACCGGTAACGACAGGGTGAAATATAAAACGAACAAGGTTGTGATGTGTATTGCAAAGAATTTGAATATAAAACAATTTCATATTTCTTACAGCGGTGACAGTTTTACAGAGGGTTGAGGCTGTAGGGTGTTGTGAGTTAAACCCGTAAATCCAATACCAGGGCATTTATCAACCCTGTATGTCACCTGGAAAACAAGGGTAGTAAAAAACATAAAGAAACAAAAAGAGAAATAAAATTAAATTTATATAACGTATGTAACAACAGCTTTGACACAAATAAAAACATTTCTTATGAAAGGTATTTTTACACCTCTCGCTAAGAGAGGTATTGGATTCATGCTAAAAATCGCATATTCAGATTTTATTGAATAAGCACGATGTAAGGTCCCTACAATCCGATTTTAACATTTTTACGATGATGTGTGTCTGTGTGTGTATGTGTGTATGTATGTGGGATGTTGGAAGGACGATTACTCAAAAACTATAAGACTTTATATTTGTTTAACTACGTATTTCCCAATCGGACATTCATGGGAAGATCTGAAAAGGTATTGGTAACAATTGGACAACCGGAAGTAGAAGATTCTTGAAAAAACATCTTCCAAATATTATTTTTTGAAAAATTAAATAATATTACTTATTACTCTAGACAACTCCAAAAACCTGTAAAAGTTAACAAAAAACTCTAAAAATGTTCTAAACTTTAAAATTTCAAACGCGAATACAGAAATAAATAAATATAAAACAAAGAGTCATAACCATAGTAGCCGAACTATGATATTTGATATACCGCGCTAATATGCGGCTAAACAGATTGTGATTCGTCGAATCGAAAGCCGTGTGGAATTATTCCAAACGGCGTACGGAATTATTCCACACGGTTTGTTGGAATAATAATAATTTCAACATAATTTTTAGTTGTGGAAAGTGTAGTTTCCAGAATAGTGCTAGAGAAAATAAGTATAATCATACGTAATATAACAAGTGATTTGATTATCATCGATGATATTCTCGAGTGAAACCGAGCTGAAGATTTCACGAGTCCGAAGGACGAGTTGAAATGTGCTGCTCCGGTTTCACGAGCAATATCTTCGATTATTAATCATATCACGAGCTTATATTTAATGAGAGAATATAATGAATTATTGCAATATAACCTAACCTAACTTTTGATATACATATTCATATTGTATTAAAACATGGTACTTACGTGTTTTATTTAATATTTCGGAGTTTGAATTATTGTTATTATTTATTTTTATACTCAAAATTAACTATCAATGTCATAAATAAAGAAAACAAATCCCTTAGTAACGACTATAAATACGGTGTTTATTTCCTTGTTTTTTATCATCGCTGTGATAAACGCGTAGCTAGGGAGATTCTGAATGTTGATTGGCGGAAAATATGTCACGTGACTAAGGAATTATATTCTCAGTATAATAGGGAATATTTTGAGAAAATGTATTTCTAATAAAATTAAATGATTGAAAGTAATAGAACAACTTTCTTATTGCAAATAATATAATTTCAAATTCGAATCCTTTATTCAGTTAAATGTAGTTTCCACAATCCTTTTATCCTTTGGCTGTTAATTTCTGGATCGTTGTGCATTCTGGACAATTTTCACGGTTTTACGAGTGTAAAATATCTATTCAGCGCACGATGTAAGATTGTTAAGGTGTTAAAGTTATTTTTCCCGTGTGATCGCGACTTCTCTCCAGCGCGATGCTTTTTTATTTTCCTGCCCTGCCGCTCGTCGTCTGTTTTACACTTCGATTCCCCGCACACTTACTTCTATTGCTCTTTATTTTTATTGCATTTCCTCCGCTTTCATTTCTTTATTTTCTTCCCTTGTTCTCATTGTTTCCAACTCTGTTTATATGAAACAATTGTGAATATTGCCAGGTAGAATCCGATAAAGATTAGAAAGAAAACAATCGTAACTCGTAGTTTACTGACAATAATAAAATAGCAATTGTACATAGTTGTAGTGAACGATATGTGATATATGGAATATATTATATATTAGCGGATGTTGATATCAGAACACCAAAAATAATAGGAATAAACGGACGAAATTCCGTCACCTAAAGGTAAGGAAGGTATTCTTAAAGAATATATTATTCTCTATACGATTTGATTACATTTTATACTTCATATTCAATAGATACAGTATTAAAGAATTTGAAAGAAATTAAATTTTATAATTCAGCCAGCTATGCTAAACATGGAAACTACTAATATATTCATATAATTCAAATTGACAGATGTCAGTATCAATAAAAAGTAAATTAATGTGGCAGAGATGAGGATGTTGAAGTAGATGTTAGGGAAACACGGAAAGATACGGTAAGAAAATACCTCTAGTGCTACAAGTTTCTAGAAAGATACAGAAAGACGATTACATTGGTTTGAACATGTCATGAGGAGAAATGAAGAATTATAGTTGAACAAGAATGAGTAGTTTATTAATAGGAGGTTGAAGAAACAGAGGAAGACCAAAGTTAAGATGGAAGGACTGTATTGCGGAAGACTTGAGAGAAAATTAACTGAATGAGAACGACACGCAAAAATAGAGAACCCATAACGAATGGGAAAAGCTAAAGAGGAAGAAGATGTCAGTGTCAATTGCAATTTAAATAGTTTGTTTATGAAATAATTTTACTGAAAATTTAGAATCTTTTGCAAGAAAAATTATGTATGGAATTTATACATAATACACAGGATTGACGGAAGGTATTGTGCTGGCCACAACAGATATTTTTATTTAATGTATTAATAAAGTTAACATCGTTTTACTATTATTTGAATTTTGGTAAAAAAGTCATCTCATCCGGTAAGCCATCTCTCCCGGATTTGCTCTATTATTTATGTAATAATAATAATAATAATAATCTTTATTGTATATCAAGTTATTAACTTATTACAATCGATATTTAATGAGGGTGAGTCAGTTTTCTTACATATTTTCGTAACTTCTACGTTCTGTCCTTTATTTGATGAGGATGAACTGATGAAAGACACACACAACAACCATGCCTTATCCGGGATTTGAACCCAGAACCCTTGGAGCGTGAAGCGACAGCGCTACCGCTACTCCACCTGGGTCGGCTCTATTATTTATGTACTTTTTCTACTTTACTTCACATCACTGCTGCAAACTAAATATAAACTAAACTACAACCATGTTCATATTTTAATGACAGCTATTTAAAGTTTTGTTACATTGTTGAATATTGAAGAACTCTTGTTAATTCTTTACAAAACAATTTTCGAAAAAAGAAACTAATTCTTGTTGGAGTATCATGTAACAAATGTTGGCTTTAGCTGCAAAAAGTAAATGTGGGTTGTAGAAAGTTTTTGAGCATGTAAAAATGTTGCGAACAGATTCAAGTGGGATTTAATACATCGTCGTTCGCCGCGACGTCGACGTTCCGACGCGAGTTGGCCAAGTTGCTCGCAACTTGTCCACGACCGCGACGACTTCACAACCGTTTTTTCCACACTACATCAAATTAGATTCACACCAGGGCTTCTTATTATTCTAAACTGTACGCCAACTTCGATGGAAACTCGGACACAACAAGAAAAGACTTAAAATAATTATCATAACGACAATACTATGAGTAGTAAAGTAGTGGAAGAATAGATTCCAAGGTTGTTTTCTTAATTTCGAGCCTAATGTAGTAAACACGGTATTTTATTTTGGAAATTTTATTATATTTTCTAAAAATGTATGTATGAAAATTGTTATTAGACGAAGTAAATTTAAAACGCACTATTTAAATAATATAATTCGGATTTACAAGTATATATATATCTCAAGTAGTATAGTAAAAAAATCTGTTGTGGCCAGCACAATAACTCTCGCTACTTCCTTTTTTGGTTACATAAGTATAGGGCGCGAACAGTCATGTTACATTGTTGGCCTTGACAAGCAAATGTGGGGACCTGTTTCAAGATGATAATTAGTAATTATGTACTGTCAATTTTTCATTCAGAATTTAAAGATTTGTCGAGGAAAATAAACCACATGGAATTGGAAAATCACTAAATTTAGAATGAAAAATTTTGATACATCTATATACATAATTACTAGCTATCATTCTGACATGGGCCCCCACATCTGCTTGTCAAGGCCAACATAATCACATGACTGCTCGCGCCCTATTGTATTTAACATTTCTTGTATACCTACACTCTATACCAAAAATTCTACTTATATATATCTATTCCTTATGTTTAGATTGTTTAATTTTAAATTCATTTTATGAAGAAATTTTGTCCTCTTCTAATTTTTCGAAATGTTTCCAATTCATTGTCAGGATTGACAGTATTTTTGAAGGATATATATAATACACCTATAATTTTAAATATTTAACTATTAATACATTAAGAAATAATATAATGTATGTACTTCCCAGAAAAAGTCTTCAGTAATGTCTCCGGATTTCTGACACTGACATTTATCTGTCAGTTACAAACAATTTAAATTTTCAACTATTTTCCATGACCAGATTATTTTATATATTATATTTCTTTTATCTCTAAATCTATAGAATATATTATAAAATATTTAAATGTATCAGATAGAGAATTTAATTTTCTTTAATATTATCAAGAAAAAATTTCAAAAAATTTTATTTAGAAGATTTTTTTTCAATAATCTTCTACTTCCGGTTGTCCAATTGTTACTAAAACCTTTTCAGATCTTCCCATGAATGTCCGATTGGGAAATACGTAGTTAAACAAATTTAAAGTCTTATAGTTTTTAAGTAATCGTCCTTCCAACATCCTACATACATACACACACACATACATCCACACACACACACACACACACACACACACACACACACACACACACACACACACACACACACACACACACACACACACACACACACACACACAGACATCATCGTAAAAATGTTAAAATCGGATTGTAGGGACCTTAAAACGTGCTTATTCAATAAAATCTGAATATGCGATTTTAACATGAATCCAATACCTCTCTTAGCGAGAGGTAAAAATGCAAATGAAAATTATGCTGATTTAATTTAAATTTAATTGTACACTATTGGTCGTTGAAAATCAACACAGAGATTATTTATTATTAGATGAATAAATGATTAAAATTTTACATAAATCAAAAATACAGGAAATGAAAACTTTAATAACTGTGTACTCAATGCGCTCTTGCCACCGCTTCTACACGTCGAGGCATGGATTAAATAATATTACGAATTATTTTTTTTTGTAGTCATGCATTGAAGTGTATTATTTCGCGTCGCCTAAGCAACGTCCGATACGTCAATTTCCCAGATCTCCACCAGATAAGTGTTGGAAAATGTTGGAAAAAACACTGTCCTATTTCTAAAGCATTTCTTAAAAAAAACTGATGTGGTCAGTCCAATACTTTCCGTCAGTTCTATATATTTTGTATAAATTCCATACATAATTTTTCTTGCAAAAGATTCTAAATTTCCAGTAAAATTATTTCATAAACAAACTATGCAAATTGCACTTGACACTGACATCTTCTTCTTTAGCTATTTTTTTATTTTCTTCTTCCAGTCATTTCTGTTTTACGTATCGTTCTCATTCAGTTCGTTTTTTCTCAAGGCTTCCGCAATACAGTCCTTCCATCTTATCTTTGGTCTTCCTCTGTTGCTTCAACCTTCTATTATTAAGCTATTCATTCTTCTTCCAATACATTCATCTCTCCTCATGATATGTTCAAACCAATGTAATCGTCTCTCTTGTATCTTTCTAGAAACTTGTAACACTTGAGTTATTTCCCTTATTCTTTCATTCCTTACCGTATCTTTCCGTCTCTTCCCCAGCATTTATCTCAACATCCTCATCTCTGCCACATTCATTTACTTTTCATTGATACTGACATCTACAATTTGAATTCTCTGAATATATTAGCAGTTTCCATGGTTAGCACAGCTGGCTGATTTATTAAATTTAACATTTTTATAATTTTTTAACTCTATATCTATTGAATATGAAGTATAAAATGCAATCCAATCGTATAGAGAATAATATATTTTTTAAAAATTATTATAACATTAAATGTCAATATGATATATAACTTTTGGAATTGAGGAATTGGAGTTATGCGATTCAAAACGATCGTCAAATACATACATACGCACAAACATACAGACATCATCATATACATAATAAATTCGTATTCTAGGGACCCCAAAACGTGCTTATTCATTAGAAACTCACTATCGAATTTTTTGACCAGACAATATCTTCCTTACCTAAAGGTGCCCCATAGGCATGTATTTAAATTAATAAAAAATCTGTTGTGGCCAGCACAATACCTTCCGTCATTCTCGTGTATAATGTATAAATTCCATAATTTTTCTTACAAAAGATTCTAAATTTCCAGTAAAATTATTTCATAAACAAACTATTCAAATTGCACTTGACACTGGCATCTTCTTCTTCTTTAGCTTTTCCCATTCGTTAGCGGTCGCTATTTTTGCATGTCGTTCTCATTCAGTTCCTTTTCTCTCAAATCTTCCGCAATACAGTCCTTCCATCTTATTTTTGGTCTTCCTCTGTTTCTTTAACGTCCTATTACTAAACTATTCATTCTTGTTCCAATATAATTCTTCATTTCTCCTCATAATGTTCAAACCAATGTAATCGTCTTTCTTGTATCTTTCTAAAAACTTGTAACACTAGAGATATTTAGAACTTTTGTCACACACACATACACTCACACAGGCACACAGACACACAGACACACAGACACACATACATACAGACATCATCGTAAAAATGGTAAAATCGTATTATATGGACCCTAAAACGTGCTTATTCACTAAAAACTCATCATTGAATTTTTTGACCAAAGACAATACCTTCCTTACCTATAGGTGACGGAAGGTAAAAATAAATGGCGGAAGGTATTGTGTTGGCCACAGCATATTTAACTAATTAATGAAAATAAAGAATTTTTTGTAAATATATCAACTGACTAAAATTGAATAGTTTACCTATTTGCTTATGAAATGTTGCTTCACCAAAGTTTTGGTACACAAATCGCCAGTGCGAGATAGCTTCGGTTCCCTGCATTTTATAGCATTAAAAATTTAGTTCAGATTGTTTCAATATAAATTTTTAAAAATCTCTAAACGTGGCAAAACGCTGCGTCAAATTTGTCAATATGAATGCAACCTGATATACGCTTCACAGATCGTGTTACCAATGTGATAAAAAGTGCGCTGTATCAAAAGCGAATAAAGCTCGAAATTCAAAAAAGCTTGTTACTTTTTGATCTAACCTTGTATACGTATTGTTATTGATTATACCTAAATACAAAACTCTTTTTGTTAAAAAGAACTATCTTTTGTCTTGATGGATGTCCTGCTCTTTGTCATGGTGATAGTAACAAAGCTGTATAATTTATATCGTTGGGTGTAGTAGTAGGTAAAAGAATGAATAATTGTAGCTCGTTTGAATGTAGGTGAAGAGAAGTTTGGAGTTATTCTTATTACCTAGTTTTAATTCAGTGCGAGGCAAAATTTAATTAAATGCTGCTGTATTTAGTTTCAATTAACTTACCGAGTTCTTCCCAACTAACTCGACTATTTTCTTTGCACGTTTCTATAATCAATTCTAACTACCGTAATTTAAATTAATAACTTTGATATTTCATTTCCCTAGCCATTAACGTTGATTGAAATAAAGGAGGAATTTTATACTTTGACCTAATTAAAAGGCGACATTATCTATTGATCATGCGAACAAAAACAGACACAAGAAATTTTACTCAAACAATAGACAAGATACAATAATTATGTTCATTTTATTTTCAAACCTCGTTTATACAAATATATCTTATAAAAATAAATTACTGCAAAACGTCGCGTGTCGTATGGACTGTATGGGTTAAGATTAGACACGCACATGCGATTTTTCCTGTCGCTTAGACGCTGCGACAAATAAATCGTTAGTTAGAAAATTAGAAAATGGCATGGGTCGCGCACATGTAACTTTTTAATCGAAAAAAATCTGTTGTGGCCAGCACATTACCTCCCGCCATTTCCATCTTATGTTACAAAACGAATTTAACATTTCTTGTATATGTTACAGTTAAAGTATACATTTCAGTCAGTGCATACACTGTCTAGTTGATGTATGCTTCCACTAGCTGTTTTAGTGAAAGTATAAATTATTGCGTTGCCCACGCAACATGCCCACCCAAACTGCCCACCCAACAATCTAGGCGTATAAATTTTATAAAAAAAAAACAAACAGAAACAATACCTAACGCACAGAACTCGGATTTAGGTAGACAGTGACAAAAGAAGGTGTATACACTAACTAGTCAATGAATACATTAACTAGATAAAGTATGCACTATATAAAATAATTTATACTTTCACTAAAACAGCTAGTGGAAGCATACATTAACTAGACAGTGTATGCACTGACTAAGTTGATACTTTAACTGTAACATATACACAAATAATTGAAATTGTATCTATTCTTTGGCTCTGAGGAATTTTGTCGTACTCTTCTAATATGTTCAAAATTCTTCATATTCTTTAACGGTATTAGCGGTATTTTTAAAGGATACATGTAATATTAAATATATAATTAATAATACAATAAGAAATATTAAATGTACTTCCCAGTAAAAGCTTTCAGTAATGTTAGTAAAACTGTTGATTTTTGACGCTGACATTTTACATTTATCTGTCAGTTACAAACTGTCAACTAGTTTGTATGGAGTTGTTTGGGTAGCGAGATTTATTACAACAGCTTATTCTATATTATTATATATCTCTAAATCTATGGAAGATATAACAAAAATTTAAAATGTATCATATTGAGAATTCAATGATCTTTATTATTTGTAATAATATAAACTTTCAAAAAATAATATTTAGAAGATTTTTTTAAGAAACTTCCACTTCTGGCTCTTATAGTATTTAAGAAACTGTACTTCCAACATTCATACACTCAGGCACACACACACACACACATACACACACATACACACACACAACACACGAACGCATTTAATATTTTTATAATTCTTTAACTCTATATGTATTGAATATGAAGTAAAATGCAATCAAACTTAAATGTCAATAAATCATATTTAACTGTTAAAATCTTCAAATGAGGGTACTTCCGGTTGACCTTAGTTATAACCAAAATCTAATCACTTGTTCTTCTGGATGTAAACTTGAGGAATACGAAACAATTGTAATTTTTGGAATCGTGGTATTGAAGTTATGCGATCCGAAACTTTCATCACACACGCACATACACACACACACACATACAGACATCATCGTAAAAATGGTAAAATTGTATTATAGGGACCCTAAAACATGCTTATTCACTAAAAACTTATCATTGAATTTTTGACCAAAGACAATACCCTTCTTATCTAAAGGTGACGGAAGGTAAAAAACAACACAATTAATTTGAAAATTAGAAGGAGCGCTTACCAGTAAGGTACTGTCCAAGAGGAGATGTCCAGGTCCAATCTGGAGAGCCTAATCTTCTGGAAAACAAGCACTCTAGGTGGACAGTAGATCCTGGATAAACAGCCAGGACTCCACTAGGTTCTACGCTGGCAGATCCTGCCGGAATTCGTATCAGGACTGTCGGAGGAGCATCCTCTGAAAAGAAAAAAAACTATTCACAATTTTATCTAAAAATATACTGGTATGACACAAAACAGACCAAACGAAGTTTAAATAGCACAAAAATTCACAACAGAACAACGTGTAAAATTTTTTCATTCAAAACATGATTTTCCAAATCCATGTGGATTATTTATCTCGACAAATATATTCCATGCTATTAATGCCAAATAAACAACATGGTATCAGAATATTTTGAAATTTGAATGAAAAATTATGACATATGATAATTGTGACATCTATGTAAATAACTACTAGCCGTCATTCTGACACGGATCCCCATCTGCTTGCCAAGGCCAACAAAGTCACATGACTGCTCGCGCCCTATAAGTAACGAATTTAACATTTCTTGTACACAAATAATTGAAATTGTATCTTTTCTTTCGTTCCATGAGAAATTTTGTCCTACTATTCTCATATGTTCAAAATTCTTCAAATCCATTGACGGTATTAGCGGTATTTCTTAAGGATATTTATGTAATATTAACATACCTTAAATACATATGTAATTAATAATACAATAATATATATTAAATGTACTCTTACTTCCCATAAAAATCTGATTTTTGACACTGACATTTTGTATTTATTTGTCAATTACAAACATTTAAATATTTCAACTGTTTTTTGGGCAACGAGATTTATTACAACAGATTATTCTATATTATTATATACTATATCTCCAAACCTATACGAGTTATAATAAAAAAATTAAATGTATCAGATAGAGAATTTAATTTTCTTTAATATTACCAAGAAATAATTTCAGAAAATAATATTTAGAAGATTTTTTTTTCAAGAATTTGCTACTTCCGGTTGTCCAATTGTCACCAAAATCTTTTCAGCTCTTCTCATGAATGTCCGATTGGGAAATACGTAGTTAAACAAATATTAAGTCTTATAGTTTTTGAGTAATCGTCCTTCCAATGTCCCACACACATACACACATACATCCACACATACATCTACACACACACATCATCGTAAAAATCTTAAAACCGTATTGTAGGGACCTTAAAACGTGCTTATTCATTAAAATCTGGATATGCCTCTCTTAGCGAGAGGTAAAAAGAAAAAATAACAAATAACAAATAACATTCTGTAGAATGAGCGAAGAGTGACAATATTATTTATTAAAAATAGGAAAACTAAACAACTGTCTAGTAGCTGAAGCAGAAGCATTTGATTACCTCTTATTTATTGCGTCTGCTATGGAAATATTGTTCTTTAATTTATATAAAATGTAGAACAAGGTATGTGGAATATATTAAAATGTTTTCTAGATTGGTATGACCTAGTTTAAAAGAAAAATGTTTACATTTTCCGCAGAATTGAAGAATTCATATTATTCACTTTAGATTTCTTTTTGCGGTATCATTTGTCATTTTCAGAGATAATCATGTCACCCCACAATTCTGACCTGAGAGGAATAATATGCAAAGCGACTAAAATAAAACACAGGAATGAAAAAAGAAAAGGATTCATTTTCATATTTTAATGATACGGGGCTTACTGTAAGTGACAGTGAGAACGAGGGCAAAAATTATGAAAGCATTAAATTTGATACCTCTTAGGAAGAGGAAGGTATACGAGATACGAGAACTTAACGAATATAAACATTTTTACCTCGACCTGTGTAGTTTTCAATTTTAAATTGGTAATTGCAGAGTAAAAAAATCTGTTGTGGCCAACACAATACCTTCCGTCTATCCTGCGTATTATGTATAAATTTCATACATAAATTTTCTTGCGAAAGATTCTAAATTTCCAGTAAAATTATTTTATAAACAAACTATGCAAATTGCATTAGACACTGACATATTTTTTAGCTTTTCCCATTCGTTAAGGGTCGCTATTTTTTATTTTCTTCTTCCACTCATTTCTGTTTTACGTGTCGTTCTCATTCAGTTCCTTTTCTCTCAAGTCTTTCTCAATACAGTCCTTCCATCTTATCTTTGGTCTTCCTCAGTTCATTCAACCTTCTTTACTAAGCTATTCATTCTTCATCCAATATATTCTTCATTTCTCCTCAAGACATTTTCAAACCAATGTAATCATCTATCTTGTATATTTCTAGAAACTTGTAACACTAGAGTTATTTCCTTACCGTACCTTTCCGTGTCTTCCCCAACATCTACTTCAACATCCTCATCTCTGCCACATTCATTTACTCTTTATTGATACTGACATCTGTCAATTTGAATTATCTGAATATATTAACAATTTTCATGGTTAGCATAGTTGGCTGATTTATAAAATTTGATTTCTTTATCGTATAGTATCTTTAAGTTATAAGTTTCCCTTGTTCTTTCATTCCTTATCCTATATTTCCGTATCTTCCCCAACATCTATCTCAACATCCTCATCTCTACCGCATACATTTTCTTTTCATTGGCACTGACATCAGTCAGTTAGAATTTTCTTAATATAGTAGCTGTTTCCACGGTTACAGCGTAGCTGGCTAATTTATAAAACTTAATTTCTTTATCATTTTTTACCTCTCGCTAAGAGAGGTATTGCATTCATGCTAAAAATCACATATCCATATTTTATTGAATAAGCACGTTTTAAGGTCCCTACAATCCGATTTTAACATTTTTACGATGATGTCTGTGTGTGTGTGTGTGTGTGTGTGGATGTATGTGTGTGTGTATGTATGTAGGATGTTGGAAGGACGATTACTCAAAAACTATAAGACTTAAAAATTGTTTAATTACGTATTTTCCAATCGGACATTCATGGGAAGATCTGAAAAGGTTTTGGTAACAATTGGACAACCGGAAGTAGAAGATTCTTGAAAAAAAATCTTCTAAATAATATTTTTTGAAAATTTTTCTTGGTAATATTAAAGAAAATTAAATTCTCTATCTGATACATTTAAATATTTTATTATATATTCTATGGATTTAGAGATAAAAGAAATATAATAAATAAAATAACGTTATAATAAATTTTACAGCCGAAAGGATGCCATGGAAAATAGTTGACCAGTTGAACTGTTTGTAACTGACAGATAAATGTCAGTGTCAGAAATTCATAGATATTACTAAAGAGTTTTTCTGGGAAGTACATATACATTATATTATTTCTTAATGTATTAGTAGTTAAATATTTAAGATTATAGGTCTATTACATATATCCTTCAAAAATACAGTCAATCCTGACAATGAATTGGAAACATTTCGAAAAATTAGAAGAGGACAAAATTTCTTCATATAATGAATTTAAAATTAAACAATCTAAATATAAGGAATAGATATATGTAAGTACAATTTTTGGTGTAGAATGTAGGTATACAAGAAATGTTAAATACAATAGGGCGCCTTGACAAGCAGATATGGGGATATAATTTCTCATTCTAAATTTAGTGATTTTCCAATTCCATATGGTTTATTTTCCTCGACAAGTAAATTCCACACTTCTGGTGACAAATTAACTACGTGTATTTAGAAAATCTTGAAATTCTGTGGCGAGTGGTATTGTGCTGGCCACAACAGATTTTTAACTCTATATTCATTGAATATGAAATATTAAATGCAATTATTTCGTATAGATAAGAATATTCTTTAATATTTATAATAACATTAAATGTCAAAAATAATATTTAGCAACGTTTTTTCAAGAAAAATTGTTAAATTCTTCAAATTAGGGTACTTCCGGTTGATCAATTATAACCAAAATCTAATGTAGTCTGCATATGGATGTAAGGAAGAGGAAAACGTAAAAATTGTAATTTTTGGAAGTCTAGTATTGGAGATATCGCGGCCGAAATTATACACACACCCACACACGCACACACAAACAACATACACACACATACATACATCATCGTAAAAATAATAAAGTCGTATTGTATGGACCTTAAAACGTGCTTTTGAAAACTCACCACCGATTTTTTGACCAAAGACAATACCTTCCTTACCTAGAGATGACGGAAAATAAAAATAGAACTTCAGTGCCTTGACACTGAACTTTTTTAAACGGCGATTTTTGTGTACTTTAATGACGATTTCAAATAACTAATTAAAATATTCCAAAAAGATAATTTTATTTTTATTTAATATTTGTAATAAAAGAACATAAATTGGCAAAAAATGATATATTCAGATATTTTTTAAGTGTTCAAATACTTCAAAAAATACTACTTCCAGTTGTCCAATTATTACCAATAATTTACTAGAAAAAAAATTAAGCAATAATATCTGAAGAAGTATAATTCCAAGTGAAATTTAATGATCTTACTTTTTGATGTTCGTCCTACAAAGCGTCGGCAAATTCGGCAGAAAAATCTTTCCTGTTCACCGACAGGATCATTAATTAACCCTAATGAGAGGGGTGTGCAATTCAGTGGCGTGCGAGTAGGGAAAAAATTAACGACCCAAAACAAACACGATCGCTCTCCTTCAGAAAAAGTGCACAACGTTACTATATAGTCCAGAGAGTAGGAACTCAGGTTATTATATCTAGCAGACCAGCAGCGCTATCACAAGTCCTTAATGAATGTTTTTCCAAGGCTGTAATGTTCATTTTTAATGCATTCTTTTATTAACGGAACAGATAATGTTTACAAAATACACACATGGTGGTACATAATATGTTTATACATGATTAAACCAAAGTAACACTTTGTGTTGTTATATTACCACAAATGATAAAAGGCCTGAAATTAGAAATATGATGTGGCCATTGCATTACCTCTCGCCATTTCCCTGACGATGATTATTACCTTCCGTCATCAATTTACAAGGAAAGCAGTAACATCATAAGAATATAATGTAAAAGTGCGCTTCATAATAGGTATATTATCTTAGTGAAATAATTCCAAGATGAGTTTCTAATGAAACACACACATTTTAGGGAATGATACGTGCGTGTGTGCGTGCGCATGTTTGTGTATGTGACGTTTTTTCTGGATCCAATCACTCCAGTATAGAATTTAGAAAAGAGTGTGCCAATTCATAATGTGTCTAACGAAAATTAAGATAGATAATTACACTTTAAGAGCCTGTAGCTCGAAATCGGTGAATTTCTGGATGAGTTTATTAGTAAGAGTTCGTCTATTTCTCATCCTCTGCATACCCTATAAATTTGTAATACGTATTCCTTAACATCCTGTATAAAATATATAGAATTGACGGAAGTTCTTCACATAAGATTTTTACGAGAGGTATTGGATTCGTGCTAAAAATCGCATATCCAGATTTTATTGAATAAGCACGATTTAAGGTCCATAGAATCCGATTTTAACATTTTTACAATAAAGTCTGTGTGTGTGTGTGAGGTTGTTGGAGATACGATTTCTCAAATTCTATAAGACACTAACATTAATAAGATGAGTTGAATAGGTTTTGGTACCTATCGGAAAACCGGAAGTAGTAGTATCTCAAAAAAAAAATCTAAATATTATTTTTTGAATTTTTTTATTATTAGTCTTAAAGAACGTAAAAATCTCTATTCGATACATTTTAAAATTTTATTATATCTTCTATATATTGAGATAAAAAAGTAATATATAAAATAATCTGTTGTAATAAATTTCAGAGCCTAAACAACTCTATAGTGTTTGTAAATGACATAAAAATGTCATTGTCAAAAACCAACGTAGTTCATAAACCTATTTGGGCGGTATGGAAGCTCAATTCTAAAACTTGACCTTTAAGTCTATTTTAACTAAACACATGACAGTGGATAAGAACCTATTCGTCATAGTACGAATATGGTTTTATTTAGATATTAGCTGAAAATAAATCTTAGATATTCTTTTTTGGCAACGGCAACATAGTAGTAAAACGTCAAAATACACTTTTACGTTAAATGAAGAAGTTTAACTGAGATTATTGAAAAATAATACTGTGATATTGGTAAGTTTACTATTTCTTGTTATATAACAATAATAACAATTAAATATTTAAAATTATAGATATATACATATACCCATCAGAAATCCTATCAAGAAATTGGAAGAAATTCGAACATTTAGAAGTATAAGAGAAAACTTCCTCAAAAAATAAATTTAAAATTATAAAAATAATCTAAAATTAAAGAAAAGACACGAGAAATTTATAGGGCGCGAGCAGTCATATGTGACCTTGTTGGACTTGACAAGCAAATATGGGGGCCCGAGTTAGAATGACAGCTAGTAATTATGTACATATATGTCAAATGTCAATTTTCCATCCAAAATTTTATGCTATTCCAATTCCATGTGGTTTATTTTCCTCGACAAGAAATTCCATATTCCTGGTGACAAATTAACCAAGTGAAAAATTATGACATTTGACATTTGGCGAGAGGTACTGTGCTGGCCACAACAGATTTTTTTAAAATTTTAATTTGAATAGCAATATAATTAATTTCTTCTGTTACATCTATTACTTGAGACAACTTCAGTAGAATATATGTATGTACGTATAAATATATCTGAAAACCTTTTTATAGAATTCTACAATAAATTCTTTTCCTCTCTGTATGAAATTCACTTCTTTTGATTTATTCGAATATGAAATAATAGTAAGTTTTTTGCCGAGTGAAATCTATATAAAATTTATCTATTCTCCATTTATCACGGGTGAAAGAAAAGGGTGTTTGACGCCCGGAAAGTGGGGCAATTGGCAACTTTAGTGGTCACTTTAAAATGACAGATGAAGGAAAAAGTGAAGGCATATGTTTTCCAACAAGGGAAAACAATAAGAGCGATTAAGGGGGAGATTTATATGAAATATTATTTTGTTGAAAAAAACCTTTAAATTTTTTTCGGAAAATTGGGCGTTTCTGCTACTATTTCACTTGCATTTCACTGTATTTTATTACGTAACAGCTTTTATTTGAATTTATGGTAGATTCAAGTAGGAGTGTATATTTATTTAATACATATATTAACCAATTAAGAAAGATTGAATTTGGTTGTTTTTACAGGAAGACACAGAATGGGGTCCTATATCAATTATTTAAAAAAAAAATGCTGGAAGAACAGGATGAACTAAGAATTTTAGTGCAAACGCGACTTGAAAATTATACGCAATAAGCGAGATACGAATTTTTAAAATTAAGTATTTCGTGCGTGACGTAGCATGTCTACACCAGTGGTCGACAAACTGTTAACTCTAGAGAATACAAATGTTTCTTGTTCGCATAGCATATTTTTATATATGTATAATCTTATACGTTCTATTCAAGAAGAAATTGTTATTAAGCATAAATAACATAAATAATAGTATATTATTCAATGAGTATGTAATGTATGCTATTACTCATGACAATGAAGTTTACATCACGAGTTCTTTCCATTAATGTCCGATTGGGAAATACGTTGTTAAACAACGTACCACACAAATACACACACACACACACACACACACACACACACACACACACACATACACATACATCCACACACACACACAAACATCATCGTAAAAATATTAAAATCGGATTACAGGGACCTTAAAACGAGCTTATTCATTAAAATCAGGATATGCGATTATTAGCATGAATCCAATACCTCTCTTAGCGAGAGGTAATAGTATATTACATCCGAGGTGGGAGATAACCGGAAATGGCAGTTTACTTGAAGCTCAAGATAGTTTTTCGTCAAAAAATACCTTTAAATGTAATTTTTTCGCAATTTCTTATTATAAAAATTAAAGATTATTCCATTTTCTACAGGTTTGCTTTAATACTTTTTCTATATATTTTATGGATAAATTTATAAAGTAATATAAAATTATATATCGGAGTTTATGCTTTAAACACATCTCATGGTTACATAGTTGAGCTCAAATGTATGTAACTGACAGATAAATGTCACTGTCAAAAAAATAATCATTTCAAATTAATACTAGTAACGTTTGTATTGTAAATTGTAAATAGAACAATAGTATTATGGAAAGGAACTTAATATACATAATTTCTAGCATTAGTGAATATGCAGCTATGTATTTAAATAAATATATTATCACGGCCTATTATCCATTGCTGGGAGTGCTAATCTGATTTGTACACACATTTCGGTAATGATGACATATTTGTATTGTGCTGGCGTTTACCACAAGGGTTAATTTTATGCCATTTAAAATTCGAATTATTTAGCGTTGATCGGGATCAAATCGGATTCCCCAGATTCGCGACCAGACATCAGACACGCGGCAACGAGACCCCATAGGTAAATGGCGGGAGGTATTGTGTTGGTCACATCAGATTTTTTTAAATTAATAATTTTCAGAATAATTCATTGAGTTATAACCTTAATTTTGTTAATGTTTTTTGACAATGTTGCTACGCAACCCCTACATAAACATTTCGAACCCGTGGAGTGGAAGTGAAATCTGTTATTTCCAACCAAAGAGATTGTCATTGCAGTTAGGAATGACGTATTTCCCAACCTCTAAAAGGTTAGGAATCGACATATTACTATAATGATTGTGAATAAAAATATATGATACCGCGCTCCAATTTTTTTTTTAAATTTTTAGTAAAATTAGCAATTTTAAACATTTTCATTGATACCCATTCTCTATACGAGTACATCCTCGCACCCTACCGTAAATATTTTATTCTCCATAATCCAGTTACCTTAGCATTGCTCGCATTTGTTTTTCCTTTTCTAACCTCACATACGCTATATAAATCATCTTTATCTGACTTATCTGTAATAAGTTTTTGAAAACAATGAAATAAAACAAGTGGTTGCAATAACAGCGGTCCGGGCCTGCACCCCCCTTATCCGACCCTGTAGTTTACCGAAATATTGGACGCTAAATCAGATGTGACAAATTTGCTGAACTAAACTGGAGTTATGATTTTTTTGTTATTTATTTATTGTTTGAATAGAGAAATTTGATTTAAAATAGAGCCAAGCTGAACTGTACTTTAGGGATTTGCGTGAAAACAAAATTTATTGGGGTGCAAAATATGGAAAAGATAAATAAAATATGAATCTGAAATTCGTTTATGAAGAAGTTACATTTGTAATAATATTTTATATTGGAAAGCAGAATGAATAAATAAATATATTCTCACGGCTTATTGTCCCTTGTTCGATAATGACGATATATCTGCACCATTGGCGACTATTACCAGGCGTCACCTCACGTACACTCAAAGCAGTCTACGATCAATAAAAAAGTAAGTTTTTGAATGTCATTTGGTTACAGAAAGTAAATCGTAATTGCAGACTCTTTGCAGACATGTGTGTATTGTTTCAATATTACCTACAGTATTTTTTTAAAAATGTCCGATCAAGGTCATATGTATCAAGAACGAATTAACAAATTGGCATACATTTATCTCTCGCATTTGCAAAGGCTATAAGCGTGTGCGATAAGGATGGATACAACACGCTTGTCTTTCAATAATTCATATTGTTTCGACTGAGTTAGGACATTCCACTTCAAAACGATGCTCGTTATTGATAATACTTTCGTTCTAACGTAAGTTTATTTATTAATTCAGATACATTACCTTGATTCATATCCGTGCGAATAATGTTATTTTCTGTCAGTGTCACTGACATTGTGTCAGTATCTTATTTTTCACATATTTGGTTTAAATTTGCTAATAAACTTACCAGTTGACTTATTGTTGAATTTCGAATGCTTTTATTGTAACATATATTTTTATAATAATAAAATAACAGTAGTATCTTATGTACCCTTGTAAAAACTAAGCAAACGACATTACTGAATTTGTTAGAATGAGCGGAGAAAAAATCTGATTTCATACAATTCGTATATGACCTTGATCGGACATCTTTCAAAATTTTTACTGTACATTCAAAATTTTCGAATTCATACTAATGATATAGTGGAAAATTATGTTTTAGTAATAACCCGTACACTTACAAAGAATGAAATCAGAATTAGTATAATATTTGAATTGTATTTATGTAAACCGCACTTGACTTTAACAGTGTATTTGTTGGTCCATTCCTAAATGGGGTCATTTCACATTTTCTATTTTTTATGTTGAAAGAATAGGTCAAATTAAATATGTAGGTGTATTTTTTACACCTTACAAGTCTTTAGAATCAGAGATAGGGTTTTTTAAAAGTTGTCTTTAATTTCAAATATTTGGACGGTGACGTCATGGCTATACGTCACGGCTTGGCGGATGCGGCAGTAGCTCTCTACCGGTTATGTTTGGAACTATGATTGTTTGGGTTATCACTTGTCAGTTTGATTTTGTGACAGCAATATATTGTTAACGAAAAACATATTTCATACAACCTTTGGTATTTATTTTAATAAATGTTTTATTTATAAACCTTTACTCTTGACCCTGCTGTCACCTGTCACAATTTTAGGTTAGTTTGTTTACAATAGCAAACGGAAATCACTTGGACCGTTGTGTGTATGGGCGAGGAATGTCTGTGTGAGTAACAAACCGTGACGTCACGAATTTTAGAGCCGCGAAAGTTTATTAGCAAATTTATGAATGAAACGTCGCATATTTCATGTTATTTTACATTAATATATTTATTAAATGTGACGGATTTTGCGATTTTATGAAAAAAAAAACGATTTTATTTTTAAACGCCTCCATTACAGTTTTAGGAATTATAGCAATACAAATTATAATTTGTAACTGATTAAAATTAAATTACCTGTGAAATTGGTAAGAAGAGTCGTAGGTACACAAGAAGGTAGTTTATTTGTCCATACACCATTCTGACATCTTGGACTAGCATCTCCTAAGAGTTTATAAAGACCTAGTTCACGACAACGGACATGGAGATTAGCTCCATGAGGAAACGACCATCCTGTTGGTTCCTGGAAAGAAGGGACAAAAAATTATAACAGTGAAACAACTATAACATTATTATACTCTAATTAAATTCTACTCTAGAACTCTGACACTTTTGTTTCACAGTTTATACGAACCCAACCCCCAAATGTATTCGTACCCTCTGAAATAAATATATTAACAGCAAGAAGAAATAAATTTTTAGATTACAATAGTTAAGACTATATTTGGGCAATTTTTTATTTTATGTATTAATAAAGTGTACTGGATTTAAATATAATGGTATTACCTATATTTATCATTTTAACAATAATCTACCGGCAAATATATGACAACAGACACGTACTAATTTTTTTAGTTCCAACATTAAATAATACAATATTTATGTTAGTATTATTTATAAAACTGAAGGTAAAGGAAACTGACAATATATTCAATTAATTACAATATTATATTTTATTTTTTTAGTAAAATTATTTGCAAAGTAATATTTTTTTATTTATTAAAGTACCACCTACAATTATATTAAAAACAAGAATAAATAAACTTCTGGATGCTATGATTATTATTCCAATTCAACAATTTTTGATATGGTGTATTAATAGAATGTATAAAACTAGAATACATTGCGTATAATAAAATGTCTTAGGTTTAATACTAATTTATTTGCAAATAAACCATACTGTCTGCAAGTAACAAATGTTTTCGTCTTTAATAATTCGCGAATAATTTATATTAAAGTAATAAAATTTGAGATGGCAATTAACTGAGTATATTTTCAGTTACCTTTACCTTCAGTTTTATAGATAATACTAACATAAATATTGTATTATCTATTGTTGAAATGAAAAACTTTGGGACTTGTCTTGTTGTCATATATTTGCCCGTAGATTATTGTTTATATAAGAAATTTAGTTAATAACATTGTATTTAAATCCAGTACACTTTATTAATACATAAAATAAAATCCCAAATATAGTCTTAACAGGACAGAAATGAGTAGAAGTAGAAAATAAAAAATAGTGACCTCTAACGATTAGGGAAAGCTAAAGGAGATGTCAGTGACAAGTGCAATTTGCATAGTTTGTTCATTTTACTGGAGATTAGGATCTTTGGCAAGAAAATTTATGTATAGAATTTGTACATAATACACAGGATTGACAGAAGGTAATGTGCTGGCCACATCAGATTTTTTATTCAAGATATTAGTCTACCTGTATACAACTCGACAATCAAAAATTCTCGAAATACTCAACGAGTTGTCTATTGGAAATACCACTCGACGTTTTGTGTTGTGGTGTTTCCAGGCAACACGTTTCATATAATCGAGAATTTTCAATCTCCATAACATTATTAATAAAACAGTAAAATTTTTGAAAGATGTCCGATCAAGGTCGTCTGCGAATTGTATGAATTTAGATTTTTGCTCCGCGCATTATGACAAATTCAATAGTGTCATTTGCTTAGTTTTTATGAGGGTACATAAGATACTATGTACTGTTACTTTATTATTATAAAAATATATGTTACTATAAAAGCACTCAAAATTCAAAAATAAATTAACTGGTCAGTTTATTAGCAAATGTAAAACCAAATATGTTAAAATTAAGATACTGACACAATGTCAGTGTCAGTGACTCTAAAACAAAATAACGTTGTTCGTACGGCTATGAATCAAGGTAATGTATCTGAATTAATATATAAACTTACGTTACAGCGAAAGTATTATCAGCTTAGTCACATAACATTATGAATTTTTGAAAGACAAACGTATTATATCCATCCTTATCGCACACGCTTATAGCCTTTGTAAAGGAGGGAGATAAATGTATACCAAATTATTAATTCGTTCATGATACAGGTGACCTTGATCGGACATCTTTCAAAAATTTTACTGTACAGCCATAGTTATTGTTTCGTGCAAAACACTTTTGGTTGAGTAGCTTTCAAACATATAAATCTCACGTAGATCTTAAAATTTTTTGAATTTAAATGCTTTATTTGTTGCGCTTCTAAAATATATCATCTACTGATGTCTCTTATTATGATATATTTATTATTTATTTTGCTTTCTCCTTACTGATATTTTCTGCAAAAGTAACATTTTTAATCGGATTAAAATCTAAAAATAAACGCTTAAAGCTGTTTCTTCTTCTGAAAACAAAATAACAAATACACCGCGTTTCTTGCCGAGGTCTTACTCGTTTTTAATCTCTCAACAGACGCTAACTGCATCCATCTTGACTCCGGGAAAGTATTGAAGGGAAGAAAAATTCGGCAATTTATTTAGTGGCTAAAGTTGTGTTGGTGTCATGGACCAAGATCATTTATAAAACGCCGCTAAATCTAAAATCGTTTGCAAATGAATGAGGTGCAAACCGCCTACACTAACTTTCAAAGCGGCTGCGAACACAGGCGGCTCGTCAAAGGGGCACAGCGAAATTAAATTCTAAATAGACTATAAAGTTCGACTCAACATTTTTGATTTGTTTTCAACAGTTTGTTTGGTGGTTTGGCATACAGGGTGATGCATAATGGGTATGCCAAAATTAAACCATATATTGGGGGAATTATTTTGAGTTAAAAATGTTATATGAAGGTATGTCGGAAACGTTTCGTTTATTTTTATTTCTTTCTTTCTTTGGCCATACATAGTATATAGAGTTTCACGGCTTGACTTGATATTCAAGTTACATGACTTGACTTGACTTGAAATCAAGTCAATCTCAAGTCAAGTAATAGTAGCCGAAAATCAAGTCAATCAAGCAGTAAAATTTCAAGTACTTGAAAAATCAAGTAGTTATTTTTCAATTACTTGAAAAAATCAAGTAATTATATTTTTACTTACCAGAAAAAGTTCGTCAAGACAACATTCCATTTTCATATAGTTCCTTATGTTTTATAACAATATCAATAATATACCTTGAAATATAAACTTTTATTCATAAAAATAACTCCATACATTCAAATTAAAAAAAATTAAAAAATTATTTGAAAGTATATATGAACTAACAAACTATTTATAGTATTGTATTATGGTGGATCTTAAAAGGGGGCAAGTCGAATTTTAACTGGACCACACCCTAAAATGGTTCCAAATGAATAAAAACAAATTATACTGACAAAGATTCCGCTTAATTTTAATATTTGTCCGTGCCTAATTTTTTTATTATATCTCGTATAGGTTTGGAGTTATAGGATATAATAATATAGAATAATCTGTTGTAATAAATCTCGATGCCCAAAAAACAGTTGAGATATTTAAATGTTGGTAAATGACAGATACATGCGAAATGTCTGTGTCAAAAATCAGCAGTTTTTTTAACATTATTGGAAGATTTTTCTGGGTGGTACGAGTACATTTAATATATATATATATATATATATATATATATATATATTATTATTATTAATTAAATATGTATTTAAATTATGGGTATGTTAATATTACATACATCCTTAAGAAATACCACTAATAACGTCAATGAATTTGAAGAATTTTGAACATAGAACAGTAGGACAAAATTTCTCATAGAACGAAAGAAGAGATACAATTTCAATTATTTGTGTGTACAAGAAATGTTAAATTCGTTACTTATAGGCCGCGAGCAGTTATGTGACTTTTTTTGGCCTTGGCAAGCAGATATGAGGATCCGTGTCAGAATGACGGCTAGTAGTTATTTATATAGATGTCACAATTGTCATCATTCTGACACGGGCCTCCATATCTGCTTTCCATAAAATGAAAATGGTGAGAGGTATTGTGCTGGCCACAACAGATTTTTTTGTCTCGTATTGCGATTACCTCAATAAAGTATATTATTATATTGTCAATAAATTGATCAAAATCCTCTCTTGAAGGTGTTGTAGGGTTAATTATATAAAGAGGGTCTAATATATTTATTTATTTATCGAACAAATTATCCCCCTCTTTGACGAGGCGTTTGTGCGGGGCTATAATTGAATGACATTTACAATTCAATGCGCCTTCTCTATTCATAAAGCGAAATCTCGCGCCGATTTACATAATCAATCAGGGTGGAGTGGAGAGACCTCTGGCGGTCACAGGACAAACTAGTGCCCATGACGTCACGGCTATCACATTACCAAGTCAACGACAAACGACAAAGTTCGTAGTTTTTAATAACTTGCCTTCGATGTTTTTTTTAATTTATTGCGGAGATAAAAGGTTGTTATACAGATTTACATATTCTAGGGGAAAATGCTGATTTTATGGGGAAAAGATGTTTGGATTATACTTTATAATTTGAAAGGTTGAAAATAGATGCTTGACAATAGACTTGCTACACAAATTGGTATTTTTTGACATTAATTATGTCTGGAATTTGCATCTCTGGTTAAAGTAAAGTGTCAGTTAAAAGGAAAATACAGCATATTTTTTTAAAATTACACATGCGTCAATTTTTTAATACATTTTTATAGCGTTTTCCATTTATAAAGACTGTCTTTGAAATAGGGACGTTATGTCCCTATTTAGTTTTCAGAGCCCTAGTCTTGTGTAGTGATATCCATTGCTACGTACAGTAAAATTTTTGAAAGATGTATGTATCATGAACATTTATCCCCATCCTTTATAAAGGCTTTAAGCGTGTGCGATAAGGATGGATATAACACGCTTGTCTTTCAAAAATTCATATTGTTTCGACTAAGTTAGGACATTCCATTTTAAAACGAAGCTCGTTGTTGATAATACTTTCGCTGTAACGCAAGTTTATTTATTTATTCAGATACATTACCTTGATTCATAGCCGTACGAATAACGTTATTTTCTGTCAGTGTCACTAACACTGACATTGTGTCAGTATCTTAATTTTCATATATTTGGTTTTACATTTGCTAATAAACTTACCAGTTGATTTATTTTTGAATTTTAAATGCTGTTATTGTAACATATTTTTATAATAATAAAATAACAGTAGTATCTTATGTACCCTCACAAAAACTAAGCAAACGACACTACTGAATTAGTCAGAATGGCCGGAGCAAAATTCCGAATTCCTACAATTCGTGGATGACCTTGATCGGACATCTTTCAAAAATTTTACTGTACATACAAAAGTAACGAAAGTCATTAATTGTTAAAAAAACAGTTGAATTATGGGTATATTATTTGACAATCGTGGATAAAGACGTTTCCTTGTCCTAATTTCATTCTATATCAACTTGGCCGTGGTTATCTGGCTTTTGTTTTGTCATCTTCAGACCATATGATGTACAAATTGAATTATCATTATTACAAAAGTGCTGTGTGGTGTATTTCGGCTTTTAGGGACTGCTGTCTTTCTGTTTTCGTACAAAAGATGTTTCAGTTTTATTATTTACTTTGAAAGCAATTAGCTAACTCTAATATAAAGTATGATATACGATGATAGAAATTGTTCTCTTGGAGAAAGAAGTATTATTAGAACTTTATTTCATCTTTTAGTATGAAATAAAGAAGAAAGCACTTTCAATTAAATTGAAGAATATTGCAAAAAGATGTTCATACAATAAATTTTTAATAAATAAATATACGATGATGACCGGCACAGCCGAACATCCTAATTTCCTGCTTCTCTAATTATTTTAGGAAAAAAAGTTTCAAATAAAAGTTGTAAAGCATAAGATTCAATAAACACAATTAATTTTTCTTCAAACGTCATAAAAGTAGCATCTTTTGTGACTTGATTCACAAGGTAGAAATAAAATAAATAAATATAAAGAAACTATACAGAATAAGAAGTAATTTTAATAAAAGAAACCTGTAATATCGCCCTAAATGTCACTATAACACGCTAGGTAACCTAAGAATAATGTTACTAAATTTAAATAAATAACCCATGAATTGAAATATAAACAGAATTTACTTTTGAGGAAATAACATATTAAAGAATAGCAAACTTATAGATTACAATTACAGGGACGATAATGAACAAAAGAATACTTAGAATTAAAGTGATAAGAAAAGTTCACATTATTTTGCAGTGATTCCTGGACATATCTTTCATCCACACCATTGAATTTATAATAAGTGTATTATAAATTCAATAGCCACACTGTTAGATTTCCATCCAATTGAACAACTTCAGGGGACGTACATTATAATACTTCAAGTTCCGACATAATTGCACACAAGGAGGATATAAAATTGCACAGTTTTTATTTAAACGTCAAAACGTGAAAAATTTTACTTCATTGTTTATAACAAAAAGTGAACAAATAAGTATCCATAGCTACAGGGCAATTGAAATCGCAAACGTAATTTACGTAAAATTTAACATCTTTAAATATTTACGTTTGAAGAAAAAGCATAATGTCATAAGTGTCTTCATGTTTGAACTGCGCGCTTATTTAAAAGTAACATTCATTCAAATCAGTTGGCGTCGCAAGCACGTAACGACTAAAACAAGTGACAGCTGAGAACTGAAAGTGGTCCTTGCAGTTTTACACGATCGTTTATACCAACTTTTTAGTGTTTTTAGTAGTGTTTAAAGCCGAGTTTAGTGTTATTTGAATATTCTACAACATATTTTACTCGTTGTATTCTGTATTCATCAGGTTAGTAGTGTTAAATCACCCATCTAATCAATCCGACTTGTCATTGATCATAGGTACATGGACAGCTAGATTAATACTAGTCAGATCTAATAATAATAAGAGTAATATATTATCATTTGATTGATTTGAATCATTAATTAGCAACCTGCACTAAAATTAACCAACTTCGAAGTAATAATAATGTACAAGTGTATGCTGAATTCATGTGAACATACGATATGTATTATATTACATTTTGATAGCGATATATGTGATTGGTAATTATCAGTTCTGTAATTAATATGGAATTGTAGTTAAGCTTGATTGGTGTAGTCAATTTAGTATCAAGTAATTGAATTAGTATTGCCGTTTTATTGTAATGTATTCAAATGTAAGAAAATTAGATGCATCCACTATCTACTATTCAATGATACAAATATAATTGTTATTATTTAATTTCTTGGGTAATTCCTTGACTGTTGGTATGTTGTAAAAGATTAAAGGTAAATAATTGGAGTTGCAGTCTGGTGAACAATGTTTATTAGGATTCTTTTAACATGCCGACGTTTCGGTTCCAATTGAACCTTCTTCAGGGTTAGTTAAAGTGTAGTTGGTAAAAAACAATTCATTACAAACGAAAATTAAAAGTAAAAATCTGATGTGGCCAGCACATAACCTCTCGCCGTATATTTTACCTGGCTGTATGCATAAAGCAAAGAATATTTTTATAAATACAAATAATATATTCATATAAATCTATGACGTATAAACCTCTTTATTATTCAATAATAGCATGTCTCAACATGAAGATATTTTACCATAAATTATGTTACAATAAATTACAAAGTAGAGTTTACCATATATAAATATTAGGCTGGTAACTGCAATTTTCAATTCGAACAACGTTGTTTACTTTCTCTTCATATTCTTCTAGTAAAAACATTAATTTTGGGCGGTCTAAAATGTATATATGGATTGTGCATCTATTCTTACATATCTTCTTTTACATTTTATTTTTTCATACATGTTATATCTAAATAACACTAATTCCCTTTAATAAAGTGACGGATAGATTGCACTCCGATTATTCTTATATCGATGTGTAATTTTGTCAATATTTACAACTTACTTGAGAAGAATTTGATAGCTTTTTCGCAATTCAAAGTTACTCTAGTCTATAGTACTGGTGTACATTGTCCCATAATGTTTGAAACAAATTTAAGTCCTTCAACCTAGACTTGTCATCTCCATAATAGTCACAGATCAAGAACTAAGGGATTCTCCAATACATTTTTCTTTCATTACTCATTATTTCTGACACTGACATTTATCTGTCAGTTACAAATAATTTAAATTATCAACTATTTTTCATGGCATTCTTTCGGCTGTCAAATTTATTACAACAGATTATTTTATATATTATACTTCTTTTATCTCTAAATCTATGGAATATGTAATAAAATATTTAAATGTATCAGATAGAGAATTTAATTTTCTTTAATATTACCACGAAAAATTTTCAAAAAATAATATTTAGAAGATTTTTTTTCAAGAATCTTCTACTTCCGGTTGTCCAATTATTACCAAAACCTTTTCAGATCTTCCCATGAATGTCCGATTGGGAAATACGTTGTTAAACAAATTTTAAGTCTTATAGTTTTTGAGTAACCGTCCTTCCAACATCCCACACACACACACACATCCACACACACACACACACACACACACACACACACACACACACACACACACACACACAGACATCATCGTAAAAATGTTAAAATCGGATTGTAGGGACCTTAAAACGTGCTTATTCAATAAAATCTGGATATGCGATTTTTAGCATGAATCCAATACCTCTCTTAGCGAGAGGTAAAAAAAGGATGAATATGTCGTCAAAAGTGTCAAAGTGATAAAATAAAAGCGTGCATACATCAGTAAACTATTCATTAAACTAATGAAATTATTTTACATGATTGTAAAGCAAAATTGATGTACTTTACAAATTTGTAAAAAAATATAGTATGTCCTATTTGAAATTTCAAAGTTGATATTAATTACTAATAAACCGGAAGTGGCATCATGAATGTACATCCGTCATCAAGTAGCTTACATGTTGCTGTATAAATCATGTTATATGAAAGAAATTACCAACTACCAACTAAAATATAACATATAATATTTTAAGATGACCACTTTTCTGTTTTCTTACTATGGGTGGAGAACTCCATTGTTACGCTAAAATATTAAATCCAGTATTATCAATATCTTTGTGTCGAGGGGTCATCCACCAGTGGCATTCGGTGTACATTTTCTTGGCATTACGGCATTTTTAAGCAGTAATTGGCATTATTGAGCATTATTAGCAATATAGGCATTATTCGGCATTATTAAGCATTTTTGGGCATTTTTAAGGCAGTAAGAGGAATTATTGGCAGTAAAATAGCATTTTATTTTCTTCTGCGCATGTCAGCGCATAAAGTCTGAACATAGAGGAGGTGTTGCTTTCGTATTGTTTGTTGAATTTATGCGAAGAATGAGGAATCACGTGATTTATAAAGTTAAGCGAGGTGTTAAGCTGTTAAGTCTATTGTAAAAAGTGCAACAAGATAAGATATTATGGTATATGGAACTCATATTTGTAAATTCAATCACATTACGGCATCATGAGCTTGTATCAATAATTGAAATTGAAGAAAAAAAGTAAATATAAGCAAATACGCAAATCTCTTTAAGAGTTAGAGAGTATAACCATAATATTAGACATAGATTTAAGTTATTTATACGTATTACACATTATTAACATTAACAACAATTGGAAACTTATGTATTCGTATGTCATATACCGGGTAATTGAAAAAATATGTACAAATAGCTATTTTCGTTATTATTTATTTTTGACCTATAGTTCAAATACACAATTGAGGGCGAAGTTAAATGCCACTTTTAGATGTGAAAAGATCTTGAATTCACTTCCGGTTTTTCCAGAAGTGAAATCATCGTTGATTTTTTAAATGGAATGGCATATGCATTTTTATATTTTCGGAAAGTAGGTGTTTTAAATTAGTTTTACGTAGTGATACTAAATATTTACATTATCCTTAAAAATAACCTATTTATTATTTTTTGAAAATTATGATATGACATTTAACTTCGCTCCTAACAGTAGCTGTCCCTAATTTTTCAATCATCCTGTTTGTAATTTTTACATATTTCATAACAGGCCGACACGTCTTTTTACGTTTCAGCCTAGACTTACTAGCATTACTGGACGCATGTGCGAGGACACGGCATATTACCCATTGCTGGGTGTGACAATGCCAATCTACTTTTATACGCAGATATCGGTAATGATATGATAGATGACATATTCATATCGTACGGGCGTTTATCAGGCGTCACCACAGGGCACTTATTACTAGCGTGGATAATGCACCACAGGAGTCACTTTTTTAAAATTTGGAAATAATTTAATTCTTGAAATATATATTTTGTGTGCTACACATACCCGGTCTCAGAGACCAACGATAGTTAAAATTTGTATTATTTCTGTAATTACAAGTGTATCCTCGAGTGTATCTCACACAGTACCTTTCGGTTATATAATCATTTTCAGTTATGTAAGAGTATTAAAGTATATTCGAAAAAGGAACCACGCTAACCGCGTTTAGATTTTTCAGTAACCGGTAAAAATTCGAACACGGTTCATGAAAATTTTGGTTACTTTTATATGACCACGGTAACCGCGCGAAGTTGGCGGTTACGGCGGTTAGAATTAGAAATTAGGTTAGGATCTTGTTGTTATACGTCATTTGTGTGACAATTATGGAGATTAGAAAAGTAGCAATAGTTATATTCGAAATAAACTTATCACGGGCATAACCTCTGAATAAACAAGGAGTATAAGTTGACCTGAGAATACGCATTTTCGTTGTCGCTTTAGTAAAAGAAGAAAAATTATTAGAAGAACTACTATCAGTATAGTGTTTATTTTAATAAACTCATTAAAGAATATCCACACTTCCATAATTTCAAACTATCTTGCAACAAAAAAATAATTTAAATTGACAGTTCATGTGGCAGATGATCAAGGTCAAACCAACACCGAACTGTTCCGTGATTTATTTTCCGAATATATACAGGTATAGTCAAATTTTTTGACTCTGTCTGGTACAGTAATAAAACTATAAATGAACTATAAATATCGCAATTATGATAAAGCGGCATACCTTTACTTTCTGTAGTATAATACTGTTTGGCATCGGCCCATATTTTTGAGCCGCTCTATTCATGCTATTTTCCTATACATACCTGGTACACGTTTGATTCAATGCATGAATAGAGCGGCTCACAAATATGGGCCGATGCCAAACAGTATTATACTACAGAAAGTAAAGGATATGCCGCTTTATCATAATTGCGATATTTATAGTTCATTTATAGTTTTATTACTGTACCCGACAGAGTCAAAAATATTGACTATACCTTATACAACCCATGTTATCGAATATTACGGTCTGAGGAACTAGTAGTCACTTCACGGGCACTCATTGTGTTATTGTTACCATTTCCTTATTTACTATTAACCTTGTTTGCACTTACAATTTTGACCCCAAAACAATGTTTAATTTTATTCTTTTTTGTTTTGCAGAAATGATGTTAACAGAATAAATAAAAATACATTTAATAGATTTTAAAAGAATGCATGTATTAATAATTCATTAAAACTCAAACATAATTTACAGCTAATTTGTAATCCTTTAACAATTATTGGAGCTTATTTTGTCGATAAAGCCATATAACTCGTTTTTTAGCCGAATGGTCCCTCAGATCGGTGCGCGTACTCTCTTTTATCAAAATTTAGAGCGTGTTCTAGTAGATTGAAAATAATGAATTATTTAGTCACGTAACTGATGATGAATAGTAAATAAATTAATTAGTATTTTATTTGATTCGTGATCAGTATCAGTACATCATGTAGTATTCTATAGGTATAGTATCTGCCATTTTTATCCTGAAGTTATGAAGCACCTATGTATATAAGTTAATTATCATATTTTATAATTTGTTTCTTTAAATTTGAGACTTTTTTTTCATCTCATTGTACTTTTCTGTTGTTTACTCCAAACTTCGATATACCGGGTATTAAAAAAAAAACCTTCAGTCGCAATATTATTTTTTTTTATTAATTTCGCAGTCAATATAATTTTGTTTCTAAACTAGTTACACCAAATTTCATTGTTTCCTGAATTAATTAAATAGAATATATTTTGATCTACCACCACTTTTTAGGATACCCGGTATGCTTGTTAGTTGCTTACTTTTTATACGCATTTTTCTATGTTCTTTGCTCCTGATGATTCGTTAAAACGAAATATGTATGAATCAAATAAATTGGTATTGTGATAAGATTGTATAAATTATCGTCGTATTTCACTAAGTGTTCGATCAAGTGGTAACAGCAACAGAATTACTGGAAAGAATAGATGAAGCGAGGGATGAGAACTTTCGAGAAGATTTCTTTAAAACAGAATTACTGGAAAGAATAGATGAAGCGAGGGATGAGAACTTTCGAGAAGATTTCTTTAAATTTATTGAAAATTTAAAATACCAAATTATTTAATAAAATTACTGAGATATACAAGGTACGATAATAGTACCTCTTAATCGTTATTCTCAAAAAATGATTTTCTGAAAATGAAAGATTTCGTAAAAAATGATAATAATAATATTTGCATTTCCTCAAAAGATCCACTTTAGTTGCTTGGTAGGTATATAATATACTATAAATATCGAATTAATCAGTAAAAGTAAATATTATTTATAATAAAAATGCCATTAATGCTGCTGGCATTATTGGCATTATTAAGCATTTCAGCATTTTATTAGGCATTTTGGCATTTTGGGATTATATTAGGCATTTTGGCATTATATGAGGCATTTTGGCATTTTATTTGGCATTTTGGCATTTTTATGCAAATAATGCCGAAATCGGCATTCGGTGTACAAATTTTTGGTTGGTGGATGACCCCTCGCTTTGTGTTAACTAAGAGCACAGACTTGTTTATGACCAAACCAAGCAAAAAACATATCCTACATTTTGTATCACCGATCTAGATATTAAATTTTAACTACGTATTCAGCACCCTCAATTCATTCTCTGATTCATTTCATGGCAAAAAATTTCATCTCCACAATACAATTTCGCGCAGAATTATCCCATAAAGTGGGAAAAACAGGGCGCGAGTAATTGAAAACATAAACTACACCACTCGTATCCAATTTCTCTCAAGTCACACACTCAAGTGTACAAGAACATGGAGCAAAAAGAGAAGCAAATGTATATCTACTTACATTGATGGAAACGTTTCTGAAGGTGACCACCAGGTGCGCGTTGATGTGCTCTATGTGGCAGCTGCGAAAGAGGGGGTGGAAACGACCGCCATCTGCAAGAAAAAGACAGAATTAAGATGGTTAACAACATTAGGCGATTTTTCGCGACGGACCAAACGTGAACCACGGTTATACGTTTGGTTCATGAAAACGTTATAACAATGACGTAAGATAGGATATCGCGAGAAATCAGTTTGGTTAAACCTGTTGCATCATTCGGCGGTTAATTTTAAACGATGGAGAAATATATGAGTTATATTATAGATGAATTTATGGAGATGGACATGAGTTATTTAGTATGCGATCTTTACACATTTCGAAATATTTTGTAACTACAGGATCTGCAAATAATTGATTGTATTATTTGTAAACAAAACTTTTGCCTTTATTTAACATATCAACAGTTCCTCTGTCAACTTCCACTTCAAGCATTTCTAATCCATTGAAAATTGTGATTTTTTCCATGTTTGTAATTTATTCTAGTTTAAATCAAAATCTCAAAACGCTCAAGTGTATAAACAAAACAAAGGTAAACTGAGATGGATTGAGATTAAAAAGAAAGAATCGATGAACCAGATTCATGAACCTGCTCGCTAGCTCGGTTCGTGATTCGGCGAACCTGGTCCCTGATTGACGTCATTAGTTCGTCGCGAGAACGTACTGGTTCATAAAATTCATTAGCCAAACCGCTTTGGTCCGTCGCGAAAATTCGCCTATTGTAAAAGATATCAAATCACTCTTTTATCTCAGTTTTAAGGTAGTTGTCACTCGAGTGTACGAGAGTGGTTTGAAAATTCAATGCAAAGTTCGAGAGATGGCACCACTGGTACGTATCGAGGTTATGTTTAGTTAGTGACATGTCTTGGAAGAACGCTCACCAAGTTTCAACCAGATCGGTCTATTTCTCTGTATTTGACGTTCGTTTAAATTGAGAAAGTCGAGTGATTTTCAAAAAATGGAAGAAAAAGAATTTCGTATGTTGATCAAACATTATTTTATGAAAGGCAATTCGTCTCAGAAGACTAAGGAGAAGCTTGATAAACGTTATGGTGAATCTGCACCTTCAATTAGAACAGTTTATAAGTGGTTTCAAAATTTTCGGAGTGGGCATATGAGCACAAGTGACGCTGAACGTCCTGGACGCCCTATCGAGGTCACTACTCCAGGATAATCCTCAACGACTATTTGGAAAAGGGTAAAACTATAACAGATGCATACTATTCATTGTTATTGGACCGTTTGAACACCGAGCTGCAAGAAAAACGTCCACGATTGGTCCACAAAAAAGTCCTTTTCCATCACGACAACGCACCAGCTCACTCATCTGTGATTGTAGCCGCAAAATTGATGGAATTAAATTTCCACATCCTCCCTGTTCTCCAGATTTGGCTCCTTCGGACTACTACTTGTTCCCCAATATAAAGAAATTGTTGGCGGGAAGAAGATTTTATTCAAACGAGGAGGTGATTGCAGAAACGAAAGCCTATTTTGCAGAGTTGGACCAATATTATTATTTACTACGTTAAAAAATTATAAAAAAATATCCCGAAAAATTAAGTAGTTTTCATTTTTGCATGGACTTTTCAAAAACTTGTTCTATGTTCAAAATAAAAATTAAACTAATGCAGTTTATATTGGCAATAACTTATATTTTTTAACATTATATACAGATTGTGTAAATATAGTTAAAAGCTAATATCAAACACTGTAACAGATGAATTTTCTTTATTTTCCCGTAGGAAAGTTTTTTTTTTTAACTGTACCACTTGCACTAACACATACACAGATGTTGTATCCAATATAACTCATACTAAAGTATGAATTTTGAAGAATAACTGTGTCAACGTCGTACTTAGACAAGGACAGAAATATTTTAATATTTGGTTTGTGATGAGAGCTTCAATTTTAATTTTGACATTTGTGTAAATCGTGAAAATGTCCAATCGTTTATCAGAAATTGTAATCGGCAACAATAAACCACGTGTAACTAAAAACAAAAGAGTTTTAGAGAAAATTGTTGAATTTTTAAGTAAAAATCAATATTTTAGTCTAAAATTCAATTTTCTCTAAAACTCTTAAACTAAATAAATATTGTTTTTTAAAATGTGATTTTTATTATTCACAATACCTTTGTGTTTAAAAAAATACTTTAAATAAATATTTATATATCTTTATTATTTCCATTTATAAGTTATTTTATTTTTCAGACTTATTTATCATTATTATTTCAAAGGAAGGGCGGTGGGAAATATTTTGCTTCCCTATTTGTATTGTTATTAGTTGCCTAGTCAATCTCATCTTTTGCTAGACAAACGCTTAAAAAATAATTTGAATTTTGAAGATTTCCTACATTTATTGGTACATTCGGGTATAAAAGTAATAAGGTATTTTGAGATATAATACTAGTTCTAAACTACAAATCGGAACTGCAAAACAAATTAATATATTTCTTAAAATTACAGAAGTAGTATTATACTTTTAAACTTTTCATGTTTTTCACGTAAAATACCCATTTAAAAAATATTTCCTTCGAATGTACGTTTGAAATTACTTTAACCAAAGAACACCTCTTATTCGCCAATACCACACTGGGCGTTGTTAACTGATACTCCATCTGGAACGCTTGTACATGGTATAATTCTACCTATTTATCGTATCTTCAGATTATAATTTTCTAGAGGCAATCAAATTAAATCTGGATGGTAAATAATTTTCAAATTTTTACATAAAATCCGTTAATTAGTTTTCTATAACATATTAGTTTTTCGATTAAATGTCGGTATGGATATAAAAGTTATAACTTAAAATGTGTTTATTTTGCCATTTCCTATTCTTCACGTGTAAAAAAGGCCAAATTTAATTGCAAATATTTCAGTTACCGCGTGGTCAATTGTTTTAAAACTTTGAGAATAGGTAGATTATACTTCAGTTGAGATATACTTAAAATTTTAATTAATTCTGGGTAAAATGGTTCCACGATATAACTACCTTAATAATTCCGTCATCTTTATCCCATATTCTTATCAGTTTCCTCATTTTGTTATCGCTGAAAAAGAACGTCTGATTCTCTCGTATAAAAGGCAATCACCACCGATTACACCGCGTATTCAAACATGCTGCTGGGCAACAGTCCCATTGCCATCATTCCGAGCTTGTTCAGTGCCAACTATCGTCTCTAGATGGCAGTTATGATATGAACAGAACATTTAGCAATCACATAACGTCACCGAGGATCGAAGACGCTGTTGGAAAGGACCTTAACCCTTTCTGATGCGATTACAGACAAAAGGGAGCGTGAAAAACCGATGGATGGCTATTTTTATTTCGGGAAACACTCAAGGATTGGAGGGCTGATTTGAGTGGATGAGTGGATATTGAGTTATATCACCCACAAAATCAGGAAATCGGCGAAAAGTTATTCACTGCTCAAATTTTTGTATAAGATGTCATTTACTGTGAGGTTATACCCAGAGAGACAGTTGAAGAGCTCTTGGAAAAAATAACCATAGTCCAAATATTGTAAATACAGCGACATGTACATTTAATTTTTACCTCTCGCTAAGAGAGGTATTGCATTCATGCTAAAAATCGCATATCCAGATTTTATTGAATAAGCACGTTTTAAGGTCCTTACAATCCGATTTTAACATTTTTACGATGATGTCTGTGTGTGTGTGTGTGTGTGTGTGGATGTGTGTGTGTGTGTGTGTGTGTGTGTGTGGGATGTTGGAAGGACGGTTACTCAAAAACTATAAGACTTAAAATTTGTTTAACAACGTATTTCCCAATCGGACATTCCCGGGAAGATCTGAAAAGGTTTTGGTAACAATTGGACAACCGGAAGTAGAAGATTCTTGAAAAAAAATCTTCTAAATATTATTTTTTGAAAATTTTTCTTGATAATATTAAAGAAAAATAAATTCTCTTTCTGATACATTTAAATATTTTTATACATATTTTATAGATTTAGAGATAAAAGGAATATAATATATAAAATAATGTTGTAATTAATTTTACAACCGAAAGAATGCCATGGATTTAAATTGTCAAAAAATGTCAGTGTCAGAAATCCGGAGACATTACTGAAGATTTTTTCTGGGAAGTATATACATTATATTATTTCTTATTGCATTAATAGTTTAATATTTAATATTATAGGTATATTACACATACCCTTCATATATGCTGTTACTTCCGACAATGAATTGGAAACATCACGAAAAATTTCTTCATAGAATGAATTTAAATTTAAAAAATCTAAATATATGGAATAGATATAAGTAGAATTTTTGGTGTAGAGTGTAAGTATACAAGAAATGTTAAATACATTAAGGCGCGAGTAGTTATGTGACTTTTTGGCCTTGACAAGCAGATATGGGCGCCAATGTCAGAATTATAGCTAGTAATTATGTATATAGATGTCATATATCATAATTTCTCATTCTAAATTTAGTGATTTTCCAATTTCATGTGATTTATTTTCCTCGACAAGTCAATTCCACACTCCTGGTGACAAATTAACTACGTGAATTTAGAAAATCCTGAAATTTTTAATGAAAAATTCTGACATTTATGTACATAATTACTAATTATCATTCTGAAACGGGCCCCCACATCTGCTTGTCAAGACCAACAATGTAACATGACTGTTCGCGCCCTATACTTAACCAAAAAAAGGAAGTGGCGAGAGGTATTGTGCTGGCCACAACAGATTTTTTTATTATAAAGTGTTTTCCAATAAGAGGTGTTATTTTGAATAGCCCGCTATTTCGGTAGATGTCGCTTTTGAAGCTGTCATTTTTTGACATTTGACAAGTAGAAACTACGCCATTAATAAAAATGGAACGATACACGCTTCAACAACGCATTGAAATTATTAAAATTCACTATAAAAATGGTGAAAATTTGGCAGAGACGGTTCGTAAAACTCGACAATTTTTGGGTCGTCGTGAAGCACCTTGTCGGACCGCAATACAGAAATTGGTGGAAAAATTCGAGCTGTTGGGACAAGTTAGTGATGTGAAGAATAAAACCCGTGCACGTCGCTCAAGAACAGCCGAGAATATTGCTGCTGTAGCCGAAAGTGTTGAAGAAAACCCAGATTTGTCCATTCCTCGTCGTTCTTTGGAATTAGGCATTCCACAAACGTCATTACACCGTATTTTGCATAAAGATTTGGGTCTTAAAGCTTATAAAGTCCAGTTAACACAAGAACTCAAGCCGGCCGATCATCAACAACGTCGTGTCTTTGCTGATTGGGTCGTTGAAATGCATGAAAATGATCCGGAATTCCATCGAAAAATCATCTTGAGTGATGAGGCCCATTTCCACCTCGGTGGCTTCGTCAACAAACAAAATTGTCGCATCTGGGGCTCAGAAAACCCAAGAGTTATTGTTGAAAAGCCTCTCTATCCTCAACGTGTGACTGTTTGGTGCGGTTTATGGTCCGGCGGAGTCATTGGACCTTATTTTTTCGAAAATGAGGCTGGAGCAACAGTTACGGTGAATGGATTGCGCTATCGAGAGATGATTAACGATTTTTTATGGCCGGAATTGGATGGTATTGATCTGGACAACGTTTACTTTCAACAAGACGCCGCTACGTGCCACACAAGCAACGAAACCATTGATCTTTTACGGGAAAAGTTTCCGGACCGTGTTATCTCTCGAAGAGGTGATCACAATTGGCCACCGAGATCTTGTGATTTAACACCTTGCGACTTCTTTCTTTGGGGCCACGTGAAAGAGAAGGTCTACGCCAACTGCCCAGCGTCGACTCAAGACCTCAAAGATGGAATTCGTGAGGCTATCGAGGACATAGGACAGCCACTTTGCGATTTGGTTATGGAAAATTTCATGAAAAGGATATTTTCCTGTCAGCGTGGTCGTGGTGGTCATTTGCCTGATGTTATTTTCCACTATTAACGGCATACCTTCCTCTTTATAATGAAATAAACATCCGATCATTTATATTAAAAAATGGCATTTTTCTTTGAATATCAAAATAACACCTCTTATTGGAAAACCCTTTATCTCGTATAGGTTTGGAGATATAGCATATAATAATATAGAATAATCTGTTGTAATTAATTTCGTTGCCCAAAAAACAGTTGAGATATTTAAATCATGGATTAAGGAAAATATATAGTACAATTTAAATGTTTGTAATTGACAGACAAAAAATGTCAATGTCAAAATTCAAATTTTTCTGGGAAGTACGAATACATTTAATATATATTATTGTATTATTAATTAAATACATACAGTAAATTTTTTGAAAGATGTCCGTTCAAGGTCGACTACGAATTGTATGAATTCAGATTTTTGCTCCGCCCATTCTGACAAATTCAGTAGTGTCGTTTGCTAAGCTTTTATGAGGGTACATAAGATACTACTGTTATTTTATTATTATAAAAATATATGTTACAATAAATCATTCAAAATTCAAAAATAAGTCAACTGGGAAGTTTATTAGCAAATGTAAAACCAAATATGTGAAAAATAAGATGACACAATGTCAGTGTCAGTGATACTGACGGAAAATAACCTTATTCGTACGGCTATTTATCTGAATTAATATCTAAACTTACGTTACAGCGAAAGTATTATCAACAACGAGCATCGTTTTAAAATGGAATATCCTAACTTAGTCGAAACAATATGAATTTTTGAAAGACAAACGTGTTATATCCATCCTTATCGCACACGCTTAAAGCCTTTGTAAAGGAGGAGGATAAATATATGCCAATTTGTTAATTCGTTCATGATACAGATGACCTTGGTCGAACATCTTTCAAAATTTTTACTGTATTTAAATTATAGGTATGTTAATATAACATATATCTTTAAGAAATACCGCTTATACCGTCAATGAATTTGAAGAATTTTGAACATATTAGAAGAGTAGGACAAAATTATGCATCTAACGAAAGAAGATATGCAATTTCAATTATTCGTGTGTACAAGAAATGTTAAATTCGATACTAATAGGGCGCGAGCAGACATGTGACTTTGTTGGCCTTGGCAAGCAGATTTGTGGGTTCGTGTCTGAATGACAGCTAGTAGTTATTTACATAGATGTCACAAATGTCATTTCTCATAATTTTTCAAAAATTTCAAAATATTCTGATGTTTATATGTCATCCATATTATGGAATATACTTGTCGAGGAAAATAATCCACATGGATTTGGAAAGTCATAAAGTTTTGAATGAAAACTTATGATACTTGACACCTATGTACATTACTAGCTGTCATTCTGACACGGGCCCCCATATCTGCTTGCCAAGGCCAACAAAGTCACATAACTGCTCGCGCCCTATACAACATAAAATGAAAATGGTGAGAGGTATTGTGCTGGCCACAACAGATTTTTATTTATGTGAAAAATACACCATCAATGATTCTATCATCCGCGTATAAAATAAATTTGTCATTAACACCCTCTGTTTTTCGCTATGACAATCCGCTGTCGTAATTAGTGCGCTATTCTCCACGTTGTTTTTCCTGCAAAATGCGCCCGGATTCACCCGGAGTTCAGGCACCGGAGTCTACTATTCCGGGAGCTAATACGTTACTATTATACCTCATACTGCTACATGGATACATGGTTCGCAACAGCAATGTTGATATATGGCGACGTAGATAGTTAGATTATTGTGTTAGGACACACATTACGCATTGTTATAGATATTGACAGGTTAATACGTTTAAGATTTACCCAAGTAATTCATGCATAAATAAATATATTAGTGGGGTAAGCCTATATTAATTGGACTTTTAATTAAAGGTTAAATAAGGTAACTACGAGATAGATGAAACAGAGGGAGAAAGGGTACGCTGGATCGTTCGATATGATACAAATTCATCGCTTCATTACTTATCTGTCAAACGAATTTATTAATTGACGGTAAATGTAGAGACTTGCCATAAACTAACATATGTAACAAAAGTTTTGAAAAAAATCTGTTGTGGCCAGCACAATACCTCTCGCCACTTCCTTTTTTTGGTTACATAAGTATAGGGCGCGAACAGTAATGTTACATTTTTGGGCTTCACAAGCAGATGTGTGGGCCCGTTTCACAATGATAATTAGTAATTATGTACATAGATGTCAAATGTTAGAATTTTTCATTAAAAATTTTAAGATTTTCTAAATTTACGTCAATTTATCACCAGGAGTTTAAAATTTACTTGTATGCCTTAGATATTTAACATTTAATTCTGCTCCACATGGAATTGGAAAATCACTAAATTTAGAATGAGAAATTTATACATAATTACTAGCTATCATTCTGACATGGGCCTCCATATCTGCTTGTCAAGGCCAACAAAATCATATGACTGCTCGCTCCCTATTGTATTTAACATTTCTTGTATACTCTACACCAAAAATTCTACTTACGCATATATCTATTCCATATATATTTAGATTGTTTAATTTTAAATTCATTTTTGATGAAGAAATTTTGTCCTCTTCTAATTTTTCGAAATGTTTCCAATTCTATTAATACATTAAGAAATAATATAATGTATGTACTTCCCAGAAAAACTCTTCAGTAATGTCTTCGGATTTCTGACACTGACATTTATCTGTCAGTTACAAAAAAATTAAATTTTCAACTATTTTCCATGGCCATTCTTTCGGCTGTAAAATTTATTATAACAGATTATTTTACATATTATATATCTTTTATCTCTAAATCTATAGAATATATTATAAAATATTTAAATGTATCAGAAAGAAAATTTATTTTTCTTTAATATTATCAAGAAAAAATTTCAAAAAATATTATTTAAAAGATTTTTTTTCAAGAATCTTCTACTTCCGGTTGTTCAATTGTTACCAAAACCTTTTCAGATCTTCCCATGAATGTCCGATTGGGAAATACGTAGTTAAACAAATTTAAAGTCTTATAGTTTTTGAGTAATCGTCCTTCCAACATCCTACATACATACACACACACACACACATACATCCACACACACACACACACACACACACACACACACACACACACACACACACACACACACATTATATCTTTTATAGATTCAGAAATAAAGAAATATAAGGTATATAATAATCTGTTGTAATAAATCTGACAGCCCAAATAATGTCATGGAAACCAATTGAAAAATAAAAAATGTTTGTAACTGACAGATAAATGTCAGTTTCAAAAATCCAGAGACATTACTGATGATTTTTTGTGGGAAAGTACATACATTATATTATTTCTTATTGTATTAATAGTTAAATTATAGGTATATTACACATACCCTTCAGAAATACTGTTAATCCCGACAATGAATTGGAAACATTTCGAAAAATTAGAAGAGTAGGACAAAATTTCTTCATAGAATGAATTTAATTTTAAAAAATATAAATATAAAGAATAGATATAAGCAACAATACAGTTCGAAGGAACACGATATTTAGATGAAAGTGAAAATGGTCTCCACTCTGCAACGGAAAATACAGAAAAATTGTATTTCATCTGAATAATGAGTAATGAAAAAAAATGTAATTAGAGGATCTCTTAATTCTTGATCTGTGACTATTATGGAGGTGACAAGTCTAGGTTGAAGGACTTAAATTTGTTTCAAACATTATGGGACAATGTACACCAGTACTATAGACTAGAGTAACTTTGAACTGCGAAAAAGCTATCAAATTCTTCTCAAGTAAGTTGTAAATATTGACATAATTACACATCGATATAAGAATAATCGGAGTGCAATCTATCCATCACCTTATTAAAGGAAATCATTATATTATTTAGATACAACTTGCATGAAAAAATAAAATGTTAAGAAGATATATAAGAATAGATGCACATATCCTGATATATACATTTTAGACCGCCCAAAATTAATGTTTTTATTAGATGAATATGAAAGGAAAGTAAACAAGAACGTTATTCGAATTGAAAATCCCTTTTACCAGTCCAAAATTTATATATGGTAACCTCTACTTTATATTTTATTGTACATAATTTATGGTAAAATATCCTATAGATTTTGTAAATATATGTGAAAATTATTTTATATTGAGACATGCTCTTATTGAATAATAAAGAAGTGTATACGTCGTAGACTTATATGAATATATTATTTGTATTTATAAAATTATTCTTTGCTTTATGCATACAGCCAGGTAAAATATACGGCGAGAGGTTATGTGCTAGCCATATATCAGATTTTTTTTATTGAAACATTGATATAAGGGCTTCCTATAAACTAAGGCGATAAGAAATCTTGTTTTACAAAACTAAAACTGCTAAACAAATTGAACTGAAACTGCAGGCGAAAATAATTTTGAACGATTCTCTACATTTGCCGGGCAATGTGCGCATCATCCCACTAAGTACTTTTACTGTAACATACATTGAAATCTAATATTAAATCTAACAATTGCCTCACCTTGTTGGTTGACGCAAAGGGGCCCAACCCAAACCCCTCCAATACACTTAATCTTGCACAACCTCTTCTCTCCAAGGGGCCCAATCGCCCCTGAAAATTTCACTTCTCTGACTCTTGAATAGTCATTTCGTAACCTCGCTCCTGCTCCAGGGCGAAGTTCTGTGCCATTGAGCCCCAGAAGAGGAGGCACGCAGCCCTCTAAGGGGCCCTGCGTTGACCCAGTGGTGAAATCTTCGTCGGGGGAATCAGATGAGCCTGCGGTAGAAGAATCGGTAGTGGTGGTGTTGTCTGTGACGGAGGGGAGGTCTTCGAAGTCGAGTTCTTCTATCACTGAAACAGAAAAAATAATTAATATACTAGTATTATAAAAAAAAAAAATCATTTCATTTGAAAGATATTTTGTAAGTTACCATCGGTAGCAGTTACAGGTTAAATTTAATTTTAAAAAAGCTGATGTGGCCAGCACATTACCTTCCGTCTATCTTGTGCATTATGTACAAATTCCATGCATAATTTTTTTTACAAAACATCTTATGGCTGCAAAACTTCTTGACTTGAAAGGTGATTGGAAGAAGAAATTACTGGATATCAGTCAATTAATATTTATTTCCACCTCTACCGGTTTCGACACTTCATGTATCTTCTTCAGGAGGTGTAGAATTTAAGTAACAATGATAAATAACAATAAATAAATAAATGCAAACCGATTTTTTGACAGCAATAATTTAAATGTCATAAGAACTAGGAAACCGATTCGAATTTGTTCATATTGATGGTCCGTTAATTAAACAAAGCGTTCATGAACTGCTAATATATTCAGATAATTCAAATTGACATTATGTCAGTATCAATGAAACGAAAATGAATGTGGCAGAGATGATGATGTTAAGATAGATATTGTGGAAGACACGGAAAGCTTGGGGTAAGAAATGAAAGGTAAGGAAAATGGCTTGAGCGATAAAGTTTCTAGAAAGATACAACAGAGACGATTACATTGGTTTGAAAATGTCATGAAGAAAGATGAAGAATATATTGGAAGAAGAATGAATAGCTTAGTAATAGAAGGTAGCAGAAACTGAGGAAGTCCAAAGATAAGATGGAAGGAGTGTATTTCGGAAGACTTGAGAGAAAAGGAACTGAATGAAGAAGACACGCATAACAGAAATGAGTGTAAAAAGAAAATAGAAAGCACCGACGCCTAACGAACGTGTCAAGTGCAATTTGCATAGTTTGTTTATGAAATAATTTTACTAGAAATATAAGATGTTTTGGGAAGAAGAAATTACTGGGTATCAGTCAATTATTATTTATTTCCGTCTCTACTGATTTCGACACCTCATGTGTCTTCGTCAGAAGGCGAACATGTAGAATTTAAGTAACATTGATAAATAACAATAAATAAATAACATAAATTACATATACTGGTCGTCAAGATTTAGAGAAATAAAGAATACATTAAAAAAACACATATATTCGTCAGATGAATAAGATATATTTTTTAAAAGTTAAAAATTTCAGCTTATTCATTTTTTAAATTTTATGGATCTTATTTTCATTGATACTGACATCTGTCAATTTCAATTATATGAATGTATTAGGAGTTTCCATAGTTAGCATAGCTGGTTGATTTATGAAATTTAATATCTTTATAATCCTTTAATTCTATATTTATTGAATATGAAGTATAAAATGCAATCACATCGTATAGAGAATAACATATTCTTTAAAATTTATAATAACATGTCAATAAATGATATTTAACTATGTTTTTTCAAGAAAAACTGTTAAAAGTTGCAAATGAGTGTACTTCCGGTGGACCAGTTATAACCAAAATCTAATCACGTGTGCATAATGCATCTAACCATGAGGAATACGAAAAAAATATAATTGTTGGAATTGTGATATTGATGTTTGCCTCTCCGAAATGATCGTCACATACACACTCACACACAGACGCACACACGCACATACATACAGACATCATCGTAAAAATAGTAAATTAGAAACTCACTATCGAAATTTTGGTCAAAGACAATACCTTCCTTACTTAAAGGTGACGAAAGGTAATAATGCCAAAATGCAATAGTATATCTATTGATCAGGAATGATAAAAGAATAATATTTTTAACCTCTTTTTTGTAACAAATCTTAGTGTATTTAATACACCACAGCGAACATATAAACCAAATATTCATCTTCCAGTTACAATTGTCTATAAAATTCAACTATTTCTTAATTGCATTTACAAATTTTATTGGCTATAAAACTACCCTCTTTATAGTTATAGTTTTATATGAAATCCCTCATAAAATGAAATCATCCTCTGTGCAGGTGAGTTATTTATTATCTCATACAATGCCTGAACTGTACTATATCTCGTCTAGACGAAGTTTAATCTAGATCTAGAGATCGCCCTAATTACTGCTCTGGCTTAGGATCTGCCATTATCTTGGCCCACATAAACTAGCTTCATTCTCTCTACCTCATAAAAGGATCATTGTGTAGAAGAAAACACAGCTAATGAAGCGACACTTCAAGACTGTAGTTTTTGCTGAGCACTGAAGTTATTGATGTTTGGTGTTATTAGATATAAATCAAGGCTTTTGATTATTTTCGGGATGTTTCACGACCTAAATTTCGCAATAAAATTAGAAAACTTTTTGTTTTCATTAATTTGGATTAATTTTAGAATTTTCTTTTATTATAACACCCGAAAAGAATTCCTTAGATTAGGTGTAAACAATTACTCGAAATCTGTCACATAATATTTAATATATGTTACATAAATTTTCTTGTAAAAGATCCTATATTTCCAGTAAAATTATTTTATGAACAAACTATACAAATTGCACTTGACACTGACATATCCTTTTTTAGATTTTCCCATTCGTTAGGGATCGCTAGTTTTATTTTCTTCTTCCACTCATTTCTGTTGTGCACGTCGTCCTCATTCAGTTCCTTTTCTCTCAAGTCTTCCGCAATACATTTCTCCCATCTTATTTCTCGTCTTCCTTTGTTTCTTGTATCTTCCACTACTAAGCCATTCATTCTTCTTCCAATATATTCTTCATCTCTCTTCATGACATGTTCAAACCAATGTAATCGTCTCTTTTGTATCTTTCTAGAACTTTTTATCAATCAAGCCATTTCCCTTATCCTTTAATTCCTTACCCTATCGTTTCGTGTCTTCCCCAACATCTATCTCAACATCCTCGTCTCTGTCACATTCATTTTCTTTTCATTCCAACAGACATTTATCAATTTGAATTTTCTGAATATATTAGCAGTTTCTATGGTTAGTATAGCTGGCTGATTTATGAAATTTAATATAGTGAAAATGATTAGGCAAAGACTCACGTCACCAACCTGAAAAAACCTTATAAAATGAAATATAACTTATTTATTTATTTTTAAAAGAAGAAAAAAAAAGTACTAATATTTAGTAATGTATATATTAATGATATTTACAATTATTTCTAAGTCAGTCGTTATTCCTTTTACGGAATATAAAATTATTTGAAATAATTTTAGTTTATTTTCGTACCATACGTTGGCATTACTGAGAATGATCATATTGTGTGAAATAATTTTATATGTACCTACATTTCTTTAATACTAGTATATTTTTTCTTCTTTTTTAAAAATAAATAACAACTAATAATTACTACAAGTTATATTTCTTTTTATAAGGTTTTTTTCAGGTTGATGACGTGAATCTTCTGCCTAATCATTTTCACCATATCTTTATAATTCTTTAATTCTATATCTATTGAATATGAAGTATAAAATGCAATCACATCGTTTAGAGAATAACATACTCTTTAAAGCATAGTAACATTAAATGTCAATAAATGATATTTCACTGCTTTTTTCAAGAAAAAATTAAAATCTTCAAATTAGGGTACTACCGAGTAATCAATCGTAAACAAAATCTAATCAATTCTTCATAAGGACGTAGAAAGAGAAAATGAAAGAATTATAATTTTTTGAATGGGGTATTCCAGTAATTTTTTTTATTTTTTTTTTCTGAAACTTCCATAAATTTGAAATACAAATGTGAAAATTTGAGTTTTTTATTGTGTCATTTCCGCGAGATATGAATTTTTGAATTATGCTTAAAAATTTGAATTATATGGTATGACGTCTATTCGCTTCATCACGTGATCTGTGGAAAGACTACAGCTGTTAGTCGCTTGGCTTGGAGCGAGTAAGGGGAAAGGAATTGGTTTGTTCAGAGTGTCAGATGCTATTTTGTTTTGGATGCCTTTCATTTGTTTTATTTGTTTTGTTATCCGTGGATTTTAGTTGTAACTATATTAAAGTATTATTAGTTCAGAATTTGGTTGCTATCATATCAAAACTAGCAAGAAACACAAACAAAGATCAGCTGAGAAACGGGAAAGCATCAATGGTGAACGCACTGCTTTTTCTTTTCCCACAAGCAGATAAGTACGCCATTACATACGTTATAGAGCGAATTAACGTCATACATCACGTGAATCTTTTCCGCGCTAAAATACATGGAAAATCATATTAAATAAAACAATTTTGAGTTTATTTTTCAGAATTCGGTCGTTTTTCAACCTAATTAATAACATTATAATGTTTTTTCTTTTAAATTTTACTACACTGGAATACCCCATTGTGGTATTGGAGTTATGCGATCAGGAACGATCGTCACATACACACACACAGACATCATCGTAAAAATAGTAAATTCGTTTTAGGGATTCTAAAAGTGCTGGATCTATATATTTAATCTTCCATGTGTCGTCGGTCTAAGAGTATGACAGCCGGTATTATCTGTACCTCACTTCATAAACATGTTAACTTTCTTGTTAACAAGTTTATAAACTCTTTCAAAAATATTTGCTTAGAAAACAGTCTGTATGGAAAGCAGATACGCCAAATAATAAACAATAACAATAAGTATCTGATAATATACATTGCGTAATAATGCATTTACTACGAAATACCTCTGCAAACTGAGTTTGCCTCTAGTGCTGGTGACCATATATTCCGAGAGAAACTATGCCTTTATCACCACCCGGCAATTGTCAAAGGCATTACTACCATTCAATGCACGTCACACATTTAAGTTATAAATTCCAGTAAGACAATAGTAAAAGTTGGCAGCATTGCAACTGCAGTGCTGTTCACCCGTGGCATTGTCTGCTCACTGCTGACATTTCCACCAATCACAGTCATGCAGGATGGCTAACTTGACGGCACAGGAACGCTTTGAGATGCAGGCATAGGCCTGCCAATTATGAAGTGGAGAGTTCGTGTTTAGTTGCACTGTAGTGGCAGCATTGCAATAGACAACTGAAGGGATCATAATAGGTATTGATGCTTTGTGTAACTATACATCTACTGATGATTGATGTGTTATAGTATTAGACGGATAAATATACTCTTTCTACTATTGTGGTGAGCGTCGTATAATGCGTTAATAGTTATTTACGATACAAGTACGTAAAACTAGTCTTTAATCACGAACGTGTCAGAACACGAGCAAAGCGAGTGTTTTAATACCCCCTGAGTGACTAAAGATACTTTACGTATGTGTATCGTACAATGTTTTATCTACCATATAAAGAAAAAATCTGATGTGGCCAGCACAATACCTTCCGTCAATCCTGTGTATTATGTATAAATTCCATACATAAATTTTCTTGCAAAAGATTCTAAATTTCAAGTAAAACTATTTCATAAACAAACTATACAAATGACACTTGATACTGACATCTTCTTCTTCTTTAGCTTTTCCCATTCGTTAGGGGTCGCTATTTTTTATATTCTTCTTCCATTTATTTCTGTTTTGCGGGTCGTCCTCATTCGGTTGCTTTTCGCTCAAGTCTTCCTCAGTACAGTCCTTCCATCTTATCTTTGGTCTTCCTCTGTTTCTTCCACCTTCTATTACTAAGCTATTCATAAAATAATTTTATTGGAAATATATGATCTTTTGCAAGAAAGTTTATGTATAGGGCGCGAGCAGTCACGTGATTTGCTGACCTTGGCAAGCAGATATGGGGGCCCGTATCATTAATTATGTCCATAACTGACAAATGTCATAATTTTTCAATCAAAATTTCATTTTTTGGTATTTATGATTCCTTTTCTCGGCAACTGAACTCCATACACCTGATAACAAATAAACCACATGAAATAAGAAAATCATGAAATTTTTAATGAAAAATTATGACACTTGTCAGTTATGGACGTAATTAATTGCTGTCACGGGTTGCCATATCTGCTTGCCAAAGTCAGCAAAGTCACGTCACTGCACGCGCCCTATACATAACTTTTCCTGCAGAAGATCTTATATTTCCAGTAAAAATATTTCATAAACAAACTATGCAAATTGCACTTGACACTGACATCTTCTTCTTTAGTTTTTTCCATTCGTTAGGGGTCGCTATTTTTTATTTTCTTCTTCCACTCATTTTTGTTTTCGTGTCGTCCTCATTCAGTTATTTTTCTCCCAATTCTCCCGAAATACAGTCCTTCCATCTTATATTTGGCCTTCCACCTTCTATTACTAAGCTATTCATTTTTTTTCCAATATATTCTTCCTCATGACATGTTCAAACGAATGTAATCGTCTCTCTTATATATTTCTAGAAACATTATTAGTTATTTCCCTTATTCTTTCATTCATTTACTTTTTATTGATACTGACATCTGTCAATTTGAATTTTCTGAATATATTAGCAGTTTCCATGGTTAAGTTAGCAAAGATTTATGAAATTTAGGTGAGGGTACTTCCGGTTGACCAAATATAACCAAAATCTAATTAAGTCTACATATGGACGTAAGAATTGTAATTTTTGGAATTCTAGTATTCACACACCCACACACACACGCACACATACATACAGACATCATCGTAAAAATAGTAAAATCGTATTGTAGGGACACAAAAACGTACTTATTCATTGAAAATTCACCACCGAATTTTTTGACTAAAGATAATATCTTCTTTACCTAGAGGTGACGGAAGGTAAAAAGGTTATAAAAAGTTATTTATTTATTATTACACCTGCCTTCGTTTTATCACCGGTACAGCCAGAGTTTCGAATTAAGTAAATAAATGTTTGGGCATTACACAAATATTTCAGTAGTAAGATAAAGCAAGAGTCACTTTTGAGATACTCTGAATTTAAAGTACAATTAAAACTTTAAATCCCTTTTAAGTCACATCATCATCCTAATTTAATTTCCTTGACTTATTCCTTGAACGTTGCCGATTAGTTCCTCCTCCTTCCGCGTGGAATGTATGGCGCTGTATGCCCCCTGATGGCTAATATGTCAAATGCACAATCGCATGGTAATTTATCCGTGGAATATGAAACGAAGAACTTCTTTTATTTTCCTGCATTCCGCCGTCGTAGGGAATAATTTATGCGGCCATTCATAAAAACTTACGTCAGCTGCTTTCATTGGACCCGATGCGTTTTTACCCCCACCCTACGTTTTGTTTTATGGCGCGAAGTTTTAAACATATGCGGGATTAATTTGACGCTGATAAATAATATTTTATGAGGATTATTTCGAAATAAATTAGGGGAAGCAATTTACACTTGCAAATTTTTTGTTACAATTTTAAGAATAAGAGATGTTTAATTTGGTGATTTTGGGGCCTTAGTAATCCTCATGCATCATTTTTATAACATTTTATTTGTTACATTTACAGACGTTTCGGATGCTAAATGTATCCATCATCAGTGACAATTAAAACAGTTTTTCAATATGTAGCAAAACTAGAAATATGAAAAATAACTATAAACTGCGTATCAAGATGTTGAGGCAGTCAGCCGCTGGCATATTGTTGTTGATGTGGGTGGCCATGTTGGCAAAAAAAGTTTATAGTTCATTAAAATTTATTTATTTTTCATATTTCTAATTTAAAATATTTCTTGTTTTGCTATACATTGTCACTGATGATGGATACATTTAACATCCGAAATGTCTGTAAATGTAACAAACAACAAATAAAATGTTACAAAAATTATGCATGAGGATTACTACGGCCCCAAAAGAATAAATAAGAGATATTCTTTTATTGTATAATATACGCAAAACAATAATAATATAATAATTTTATTTTTCATCAAACGTCATAAAAATAGAATCTTTTATGAATTGATTCACAAGGTAGAAGTTTAATTTCTATGCCGCCGGAGTAGAAGTAACTAATTTCTACGCCGCCGGCTTAACTGTTATTTGAAGTATTTTACTTTAAAATAATCTATAAACGATTGACAGAAAAAACATTGCTAGTCAACTGCTCGCTAATCACACTTTAACAGTGGTTCATACTACAGGTAATTATTTTACTAGTCGTATTCTTTTTTGTATGAATTGTCAAAATTAGTAGAAAGAAATTTCAAAATCTGATTTTCTATTAACCGACAAACTTTAAATATGATATTTTGAATTTTTTTTAAATATTGCAGTACTTTTAAAATATTTGATATAAGAAAATAGTCAAAATTACCTATATTCTTGTTTTTTATTAGTTTCTAATAAAATTTATTTCTTGTGTTTCAGGTACCTACCTACATCATATCTTCCACTAGTAAGAATAATATGCTGTTCATAAGTAGGTAAGTTTTAAATATTTTGTAAAGTTCTAGGTAAAGCTCTATTTAAATATAATTGCGTTTATAAGAGTAGTGAAAATAATAGAAAAGAAATGAAACATAAGAAATGGACCCATAAACCATAATCGTAATACAACAAATTTATATAAAAATCGTAAAATACTTACTGATCAGAAAGTAATAAAGCTGAATAATTTTTAAAAATCTGATGTGGCCAGCACATTACCTTCCATCAATCCTGTGTATAATGTACAAATTCCATACATAAATTTTCTTGTAAAAGATCCTATATTTTCAATAAAATTATTTCAAAAACAACACCTATCTCAACATCCTCATCTCTACAACATTCATTTTCTTTTCGTTGACACTGACATATGTCAGTTAGAATTTTCTTAATATAGTATAACCATAGAAACAGCTTCTATGGTTATAGCATAATTGGCTGATTTATAAAATTTAATTTCTTTATAATTCTTTAACTCTATATCCATTGAATATAAAATATAAACTGCAATCAATTCGTATAAATAAGAATGATCTTTAATGTTTATAATAACATTAAATGCCAAAAAAATAATATTTAACAGCGTTTTTTCAAGAAAAACTGCTAAAATCTTCAAATGAAGGCACTTCCGATAGACCAATTATAACCAAAATCAAATCTGCATATGGATGTAACGGAGAGGAATACGTAAAAATTGTAATTTTTGGAATTCTAGTATTGGAGATATCGTGGCCGAAATTATAGTCACATACACACGCACACACATACACATACATACAGACATCATCGTAAAAATAGTAAAATTTTATTGTAGGGACCCTAAAAAGTTTTAGTGCACGAGCCGCCACTGGTATAATCTCTAGCATAGTTCACATAATAAGTAATCCCAATTCCTACATTTAGGGGTAAACTTATGTTAACATTTGAGTGCCTCTGTTATTCCCGACAATAGAAATTATTGAAATCATTTGGCCAGGGCCGTATTCAAATAACACTCGTCAAAAATGTCCATGTCTTCCCTGCAATGGCAGGTAAATCAATCCTGGCCGCCTGCTTGCATTGATTGTGGCCGGCCGACTGAAAAATTCTGCAAACTGATATTTGATTTGATATATTTCCACTACACGGGTGTATTTCGTTCGACAATAAACCCATACGAGAGTGAAATTGCTTTCAATCAGACTTATTGCCATCGACAGATTTACATAAGCGCAGAGATAGTATTGCCGGATTATGTAGACAGATAGTGAACGTTTTTGTACGATTGTGAAGTGAAAGAATTACTCATATCGGTATTATTGAAGAGTGGCAAATAATGTATCTTTATAGTGTTTTCCATTTATATATTTAGTGCTAACTTTTACTTCCTTGTACGTAAGTAAAGGAAGTATTGTAATCGCGAAAAATTTCGGTTTTCAGATTTCAGCGGATATATCCATTTTGATCATCCCTGAATCCATTTTGACTAATTTCGTTATGACGTCTGTACGTACGTATGTACATACGTATCTCGCATAACTCAAAAACGGTAAGCCGTAGAAAGTTGAAATTTTGTATTTAGGACTGCTATAACATCTAGTTGTGCACCTCCCTTTCTAGTTATTACACAATTTCCAGAAGTGGCACTTTACATAAAGCCTATAATAGATTTTAATGAAAAACTATTTTAAAATATAATCCAAAACTTTTCAAATTTGGTATACAAGACTTTTATGTCAATCGAAATAACATAATAGATTTTGGTTAAAATACGCTAACCGGAAGTGGTACATTACTTGAAGTTGTTAACAGTTTTTCTTGAATAAAATGATTTTATTTTGATTTTAGAAATAAATGCTTCAAATAAAAGTTTTAGAGAATTAATTTCTACGTCTAGCACATCAAGTATTATTAAATTAGCCCTTTGTATAAGCGAGATATGTAAATTTAAAAATTATATACTTTTGTTTTTGTAATAAAGCTTGCTATGGATTAGGACAAAAAAAAATGTCCATGTCAAATTACGTTAAATACGTGCAATTTTATGATTCGTTTAATAACAAATATTATATTTTTATTGTGAAATTAGTCATATTCATTGTTGTAATCAAATATTTCTTTGTTGTAATCAAAACTCTCTTTAAAAAGAACCGGGTTAGATTATGGTCGCTATATATCTTACCGTTTTGAAGTTAAAATTAATATTTTGTAATTTAGTTAAAAAAAATATGTATAGTTTAATAATTGTACAAGGAAGTCGTGTGGTGTCCACATCAGATTTTTTTGCATTGCGTACATAACTCGTTTTCCATTTTCATAATCAGTGCGCATTAACTGAGTTTTAAGTTTCATTTATGCTTTTCGAGTGAACTGAATCTAGGCCTATTCTGTAAAATATTCACTTCACGAATCGTTATCATAACATGAAAATCGTTATTTCTACTTAACGATAATCGATATCTTCGTATCCGTATTCTGTAACACATTTTGAAAAATAATAACATTGGGATCAAGTTAAGAACTTTATTTCCTAAAAACAAATTATAATTTTAAAAGAAATGTCTAAAATAATTCAATATCACTCACAAAATTTCTAGGTTAGATTAGTTCTGGTGGGAGTCCGCTGTCAACCTGTCAGCTATCGGACTCTTTCTTCTTCTTGTTGTAGGCTATGCTAGAGCTACTACTACCATCTGTAGACAAATTGGGAAGCATGCGCTAGGCGCTAGGAATAAAAACTTATTAAATTATTTTAATATTACCTTGCAAAAAACTGTAATATGACTGGTTTTTGAGATCACTATTCAACATAATAGCAATTTTATTTTGACACGAATAAAAATACTGAATTATTTACAAAACGTGGGGGTAACGAATGTTTTTCCAGTCGTTAATAAATAACGATATCGTTATTTTTTTTCGTTATGTAGAATTAAATTATTGTTTACAGAATACCACTTTAACGATTATCGTTATAATAACGATTTAACAATGCATAATGTCATAACGATCGTTTACAGAATAAGCCTATTAAACGATTTTCGTTATTATAATAACGTTATAACGTTTTAACGATTCGTTATGTCATAACGATGCTTACAGAATAGCCCTATTACTGCGTGCGCCCTTTTATGTACTTACTACGTTCGTCAATTTTTGCCAGTGCAGTCTGCCAAATTCATATATTTTGAGTTGTAAAAAATGTCTGTGTAAGTACAATGGATGTAAAAAAATTAAGTTAATAATAGAAGAATTACTAGACACGTACGTTTGTAAACAAATAAACAGTTAAGGTTAAATTTGGATCCTGAACTTAAAGAAAAATCTGTTGTGGCCAGCACAATACCTCTCTCGCCATTCCCGTTTTTGGTTATATAAGTATAGGGCGTGAGCAGTCATGTGACATTATTGGTCTTGACAAGCATGGAACTGGAAAATCATTAAATTTAGAATGAAAAATTTTGATATTTGACATCAACGTACATAATTATTAGCTACCATCATTCTGACACGGGTCCCCATATCTGCTATTCAAGGCCAACAAAGTCACATAACTGCTCGCACCCTATTGTATTTAACATTTCTTGTATACGCTCTACACCAAAAATTATACTTAATCTATTCTTTATATTTAGATTTTTTAATTTTAAATTCATTCTATGAAGGAATTTTGTCCTACTCGTCTAATTTTTCGAAATGTTTCCAATTCATTGTCTGGATTGAAAGATTTCTGAAGGGGATATGTAATATAGCTATAATTTTAAATATTTAACTATTAATACAATAAGAAATAATATAATGTATGTAGTTATATGTTAGTTACAAACATTGTAATTTTTCAATTGGTTTGCATGACATTATTTGGGCTGTGAAATTTATTACAACAGATTATTATATAACTTATATTTCTTTATCTCTAAATCTATAAAAGATATAAAAAAATAATTAAATGTATCAGATAGGGAATTTACTATTATTTAATACTAGCAAGAACAAAATTTTTCAAAAAATATTATTTAGAAGATTTTTTTAAGAATCTGCTACTTCCGGTCATCCAATTATTAACAAACCTTTTCAGCTCTTCCCAGTAATGTCCGATTGAGAAATACGACGTAGTTAAACAGATATTAAGTATTATAGTTTTTGAGAAATCGTCCTCCCAACATCCATACACACACATACACATACACACACAGACATCATCGTAAAAATATTAAAGTCGGATTGTATGGACGTTTAAACGTGCTGAATAATTAAAATGTGAATATGCGATTTTTAGCATGAATCCAATACCTCTCTTAGCGAGAGATAACAACGCTTGTCTATTCGTATTCCTGAAAAAAAAGTCTTGAGCTTCGTAATTGTTAATCTGAGTAAATGACTCTTAAAATTAATCTTGTATTATTTCTATAGAACTAAAAAGAATTTGCTGAACTTCTGACTAGTATTTGAAGACAAATAATGGAAATAATTTGCGAATTTCTTTGTGCAGATATTAAATAAAGCTGATTCGTTTGCATAAAAAACGAGACAAAACACAGTTGAGTGAGTAATAAATCCCCAATTCATTTCTCGGTTGAGGGGAGGCGCGTCGTAATAAAACTCTTCCCTCCTCAGCTAAATGAGGTCCCGGCCTTGTCCCAGCAATTTGCCAAAACGGGAGAATATTACTGGGACTAGCTAAGAATTTACACGCTAGTAACCTAGGAAGTGTTCTATATAAACACACACTAATATATTTTAAGAAAAAATCAGGCCGTGGAAAAGCTAAATTTGCACTATCATTTCAAACAGTTATTTATTTATACGTAATCATTTTTACGTCTCGCTAAGTGAGGTATTGAATTCGTGCAAAAAATCTTATATCCAGATTTTAGTGAATAGTCCCTAGGATATAATTATAATTTTTTACGATGATGTCTGTGTGTGTGTGTGTGTGTGTGTGTGTGTGTGTGTATGTATGTTGTGAGGATGTTGTAGCTACGATTTCTGAAATTCTGTAAGACTAAAGACCTGTGTGACTACGGATTCCTCAATCTAACAGTAATGAGAAGAGTTGAATAGGTTCTGGTAACAATTGGACAACCGGAAGTGGTGGTTTCTAAATAAAATTTCTAAATATTTTTACAATACAAATAATAAAGACACATTTAACTTTTTTATTATATCTCCTATAATACATATGCCCAGTTTTTCAATCGGCTGTTAAAGTTTCTGTTAGCTACCAATAACATAATTGCAATGTTACTGGTAAAGTGACTGTTAAGTTGGACTGCGTTTTTCAAACAAAATTTGTGTGATTGTTAGTTACCAATAGATTAAGATTTCAGTGGTACTTTTTAAGTGATCGTTGGTAACCCTGTTTGTTGAAAAGTGTGGTTATTTCGTCGTGAAATGTCAAAAGTGATAAATAATAATATAAATTACGATTTTTAAAATGGAGAACACTACGACTATGAAGAAGAAACAGCGTTCGGCAAACATACCGAACAATGAAATTGAACATTTAGTAAATTTAGCAGTTAAATATTCAAAAATTATTGAATGTAAAAAATCAGATCACAAATCATGGACCGAAAAAGAAGCAGCATGGGAGACACAGAGGAATTTAACAGCTTAAATGGACAATGTCCAAGAACAAGTAAAACATTAAAAACAAAATACGAATATTTGAAAAAAATGCTACGTAAAAAGAAATCCGATGAAAAGCAACAGCTATACAAAACCGGCAGTGAAGATTTAAAAAAAGTCGAATTCACACCTTTAGAAGAAAAATTATGGTCTATAACATCACTTTCTACTGAAGGATTAATAGCTAGGAATGATGACGATAAGGTAATAAAATAAATAAGTTTCTAACTTATGGCTCTATTTTGAACAAATCCGTAATCTTACAGATCTGTAAATCTGTAATAAATGAACAAAATTGCAACGAAAGCTGGCACTCTTATGTATAATTTTATATTAATCAACAAAAATTGATGCGTTTTTGTCAGTTTTTTACAGATTTATTGATCTGTAAAACAAGGTTTGTTTAGAAACGGCCTGTGAAATCACATTGTAGTACTATATGGCTCCTATTAAGTAGTCTTGTAACCTTGTTAACATAATAATTAATGTGTTTAGATTGAAAATTCCATCACATCTGAATCTGAACCAGCACAGGTTTTAGAAGTTTTAGAAGATGTTTTAATACAACCCTTGCCTGAAAATGATATCCTTAATTCTGGAACTAGACCCACATCTGCGAATGAAAATATTTGTGATCTGGTCGTTGTCTTATAATGTAGGGTCGTTTGTACACTCTATTTAAAACAAATCTTATTTCAGCTTCTCAGAATCAGAAAATACATTGATATTATAATTCGCCGTTTCCAAAACACTTGAATAAAATTTGTTCTTTTGTACTTAACCTGCTTGTTAGTATATTATACGGCAAAACTAGTACCTGTTAAATTAACCTGATGTTTACTCAATATTTGTGTGCCTGGTAACGTAACAAGACAATGATAAACAGCGTTCAATATTTAACAGGAGGATATTTGTAACAGCAACATTAACAGCCGATTGAAAAACTGGGCAATAATATTATAGAATAATCTGTTGTAATAAATCTCGTTGCCCAAAAACTCCATGGAAACCTGTTGAAATTTTTAAATGTTTGTAATTGACAGATAAATGCAAATTGTCAGTGTCAAAACTCAGCATTACTGGAAAATTTTTCTTATTGTATTATTAATTAAATATATTTTTAAAATTATAGGTATGTTAATATTACATATATCCTTAAGAAATACCGCTAATACCGTCAATGAAATTGAATAATTTTGAACATATTAGAAGAGTAGGACAAAATTCCTCATAGAACGAAAGAAGAAATACAATTTCAATTATTTGTGTGTACAAGAAATGTTAAATTCGTTACTTATAGGGCGGGAGTAGTCATGTGACTTTAATTTTTACATCTATGTATGCTGGACAAAAAAAAAATGTTGTGGTCAGTACAATACCTCTCGCCATTTTCATTTTATGTTATATAAGGCGCGAGCAGTCATGTGACTTTGTTGGCCTTGGCAAGCAGATATGAGGATCCGTGTCAGAATAACGGCTAGTAGTTATTTACATAGATGTCACAATTGCCATGTCATAATTTTTCATTGAAAATTTCAAAATATTCTGATGTTTATTTGTCATCAGTGGGTTTGGAATATACTTGTGAGGAAAATAATCCACATGGATTTGGAAAATCATGATGTTTTGAATGAAAAATTATGATACTTGACACCTATTTACATTATTACGTTGTCATTCTGACACGACCCCCCCCCCCCTATATCTGTTTGCCAATGTATTACTGCTCACGCCCCATGCAACATAAAATGAAAATGACCACAACAGATTTTTTAAAATACTTTTGTGAATGAAAATATAGTGTTTTATTTACCAATACAAGGCTTCGGAGTATGACGCTTATTTTTTTATTATTTTAAATGAAAGTTCGTTTAATTTTAAAGCAATTCGTAGTATTAATAAGTCATAATTGTTTTTAGTTTAACTGCACTTTTAATGTCAATATGACATCACGGTGACACCTACCTTGCCATCTTTCTCTCGCACCAGACTCTGTAACGAAAAAACCCGTTGGAAATACCCAGTTGTAAATTTTTTTAGGAAATATTGAATACATAATATTGTAAAACAATAAGAGTACCTATTTACTTATTTACATATCTATTTAATTATTTATTTATTTCTATTTTAATGTTCAAAACAACCTCTGTGTAATCAATTTTGCATATTCGCAAAAACGGCTCACCGAAAATACCCAGCTAAAGAAATAATTGTAAAATGATTTCATTATTAAACCATCAGCATTGAAGCTGACAGTAAGTGGTTAATCTAGGATTAAAATGTTAAATAAAATATTTGGATAAATCCTTGTTAACTCGATTGAGATTAAACTAAAACGTTTAATTAATTTTTGAATTGATTGCGTACAACACCCCAACGGAAATTTTATTTGAAAATTGAAATACTTTCTCGCTGAAATATATTTTTTATTTATATAAATTTAATCCTCTTGTCATCGTGAAAAACTATAGTATTTCTATATTGGAAGTAACCTTCACTAATTTCGCGTGAATTTGTGTTGCGAACGATCCTGCAAAAATATTAAATTCCAAATGTCAATTTCGAATTTCCTATAACTATCCTTCTCTAACTGTGTTAGTAAAACAAAGATTAGACATACGTATCGAAGAAAAAATGTCGGAAACCATAAATAAGACAGGGATAAATATACAATTACTTATTACCTCCCGCTGCCCTTGGTAAGGGAGGTATAGGGATCGTGCTAAAAATCGCATATCGAGATTTTGGTAAATTACCACGTTTTAAGGTCCCTACAATCCAATTTTAACATTTTCACGATGATGTCTGAGTGTATATATGTTTGTGTGTGTGTGTGTGTGTGTGTGTGTGTGTGTGTGATGGAAAGATGCCATTAGATTTTGGTGTAAATCAGATAACCGGAAATGACACTTTACTGGAAGCTCAAAATAGTTTTTTTCGAAAAATACCTTTAAATGTTATTTTTTTCTAGATTTGTTATTATAAAAATTAAAGTTTTTTAAATTTTCTACAGGTTTGCGTTAATACTTTTTGTATATATTTTATGGATAAATTTATAAAATTATCTATAATTTTAATCCCGGAGCCTACGCTTTAAATACAACTCCATGGTTTGGTTACACAGTTCATATCTCAAATATATGTAACTGACAAATATATGTCACTTTCAACAAACTAATCATTTCAAATAATAATAGTAACGTTTTAAAAAGAAAATAGTAAATGGAAGGAGCTTAATACAGTTTCCAGCATAAGTAAATATGTAGGAATATAGGTAAGATAATAAAATATATATCATCACGGCATATTACCCATTGCTGGGTGAGCCAATCTGCTTTGTACACAAATGTAGGTAATAATGATAACATATATATGATATATGATAACTTGTACTATGCATTTGTCCGCTCTAAGCTAGAATATTGTCTACAAGTCTGGAATCCAATATATGATAAATATATATCTAAGATTGAGTCTGTCCAGCATAAATTCATTAAATATTGTTATTTTAAAATACATGGACAATATCCTATCTTTACCCATGATTATTCTGTTTTATTGCTTGAAGTGAACTTGGTGCCATTAAGTAGCAGAAGAAATTTACAATTATCTCTCTACTTATACAATTTAATTAATAATTGTATTGATGACCCATGTAGTCTTGAGCTAATACCATTTCACGTTCCACGCGTCACTTCAAGAAATAAAGTACCATTTCATTGTAAAGCAGCTAGGACTAATTATGAATTGAAATCTCCAATAAGACAACTCTGTGTAGCATATAACAGTGTATCATGTATTATTGACATTGATATATTTGGCGACTCCTCTAAATTTAAGAATATATTAACAAAATATTTCTTGTAATAAGTCACTTGTTAAATTTCTTGTATGTATTTACTGTTCAACTCATTCGTTTCTGTATTTGTATGTCATATGATCGTCCTGTAATTGAGATCTTGAATCCTGTTGGATCGATTTATTAATAAATAAATAAAATAAATAAATATTTGTTCCGTGCGGGCGTTTACCAGGCGTCACTTCACGCGAATCTGGGGAACCGGGTACGATTCCGACCGACGCCAAATATTTTAGAATTTTAAATGGCACAAAATTGACCCCTGTGGTGCACTCTCCACGCCAGCAATGAATATAGGAAAGTATATAAAATAAATATATCATCACGGCATATTACCCATTTCTGGGTCTGCCAATCTGCTTTGTACACAGATTTCTGTAACGATGATGACATATTTGTACCGTGCGGGCGTTTACCAGTTGTCACCTCCCGAGCACTTATTGCTGGCGTGGAGAGTGCACCACAGGGGTCATTTTTGTGCCATTTAAAATTCGAAATATTTGACATCGGTCGGGATCGAACCCGGTATTTAAATTTAATTTCAAGTATTTACATGAATGAAAATTAAATTAAACGGGAGGTATTGTGTTGGCCACATCAGATTTTTTTAGCAGTTCAGAAATCAATGACGTGAAGCTCAAGTGATAAAAATCGGTATATAGTTTATGCTTATTGAATTTTTGTAAAAAATACTACACCATCAATAAATCCTCGCCAACTGTCGAGAACTTCTTGTTCTCGGACAGTATCCGAATATAAGTTACACAATCCTTGACTAACTACAGTTCATTTCCAAACCACCGAACACTAAACTATCCGTTCTTGCCCTACTTGTCGACTGCGACCCGTGAGTTTGACCAATAATAATTTATCTTGTACTCCGTGCTCGAGGCCGTATATTTGTATCGCGTAGGCTGTGGGGCCAGACAATAGACAGTCGGACAGACAGCTGAATGGTGACGCGTCACGTCCATGGTCAGAGTTCGTGCCGAGGGAAGGATTCGGGATTCAGGGCCTTCTGGGATGATAATGTGGTCTCAAAGCACAAAGAACGGAATAGATTTAAAAATATAAAAGAGCTTAGTGTAATATTGTGTATAAGACTGAGTCAAAAAGTTAGCAGAATGAAGGGTTTTCTGGCTAAGAAAGTTATTGGATTTATGCTAAAAATCGCATATCCAGATTTTAATGATTAAGCATGTTTTAAGGCTCCTACAATCCGATTTTAATATTTTTACGATGATGTATGTGTGTGTGTGTGTGTGTGTGTGTGTGTGTGTGTGTGTGTGTGTGTGGATGTGTGTGTGTATGTGAGTCGGTTAGAAGGACGATTTCTCAAAAACTATAATACTTTATATTTGTTTAACTACGTATTTCTCGATCGAACATTATTGGGAAGAGCTGAAAAGGTTTTAGTAAGAATTGGACAACCGGAAGTAGCAGATTCTTAAAAAAAATCTTCTAAATATTATTTTTTGATAAATTTTGTTCTTGCTTGTATTAAAGAAGAGCAAATTCTCTATCTTATACAAATAAATATTTTATTATATCTTTTATAGATTAAGAAACAAAATAAATATAAGGTATATAATAATCTGTTGAAAAATAAAAAATGTCAGTGTCAAAAATCCAGAGATATTACTGAAGATTTTTTCTGGGAAGTACATACATTAAATTATTTCTTATTGTATTAATAGTTAACTATTTAAAATTATAGGTATATGACATATACCCTTCAAAAGTACTGTGAATCCCGACAATGAATTAGAAACTTTGCGAAAAATTAGAAGAGTAGGACAAAATTTCTTCATAGAATGAAAAATCTAAATATAAAGAATAGATTAAGTAGAATTTTTGGTGTAGAGTGTAGGTATACAAGAAATGTTAAATACAATAGGGCGCGAGCAGTCATTTCACTCTGTTGGCTTTGACAAGCAGATATGGAGACCCGTGTCAGATGATGATAGCTAATAAATTATGTACGTAGATGTCAAATATCATAATTTTTCATTCTAAATTTAGTGATTTTCCAATTCCATGTGGTTTATTTTCCTCGACAAGTAAATTCCACACTCCTGGTGACAAATTAATAGTTATGTTACTTTGTTGGCCTTGACAAGCAGATATAGGGTTCCGTGTCAGAATGATAGTAATTATACACATAGATGTCAAATATCATAATTTTTCATTCTAAATTCAGTGACTTTCCAATTCCATGTGCTTTATTTTCCTCGAAAAGTAAATTCCATATTTCTGTTGACATTAACTACGTGAACTTAGAAAATCTTTAAATATTAAATGAAAAATTCTGACATTTGACATCTATTTCCATAATTACTAGTTGTTATTCTGACACGGGCTTCCATATCTGGATTTCAAGGCCAACAAAGTCACATTACTGCTCGCGCACTATATAATTATGTTACCAAAAACATTTTTTTTTTCTGAAGAAGGCAGCAGTGCCAAAACGTTGGACATCTAATTAAAATATAGAACATCAACAAAAGGTTGTATTATTATTATTGTATTATGAGTTCTGAAAGATTTTTTAATAATTTACATATTATTTATTCTCATATTTATGGATATAGCTATACTCTTTTCCAAAGTACTCTAACTCTTCCACTCCCTGATTTTCTTTCAAAACTAAACCAATTCCACTTTGAACTCCCTTGGGAAACTGATATCTCATTAAAGGCTCGTTGTTACATGTTTCAAGTGTCTCTTTATTCCTGTAACGAGTGTTTATTAAATCTTAGATCGGGAGTTCCACGGCAGGAGTTACAGATTCAATCCGGATCACCTCGTTAAGTGATCTCGACTTGCTAACGAATGCGGAACCGATCTGAAGGGAGATTGTATTGAGATCTATTGTTCCAAGTATTCAACGAACATTAATTAACTTAGAATACGATACTACAAGTTGTTCATAATAGGAGAGATGTATTCAATTACTTTATGAATATATCATCCTGTCTTCTATCCTAATTTTGAAGGGGGAGATCTGTTCATGGACAAATCTCAATGTAGATTGTAGTTGCGGTGTTTTATTAGATTTATTGAGAATAAGACACATGGATCATGTTTTTTAGAAATTTATTTTACACATGTTCATAGCAGCTTCCTTCAACAATAATACACACAACCATTTTTTTTACCTTCCGTCACCTTTAGGTAAGGAAGGTATTTAGTCAAAAAATTCAATGATGAGTTTTTAATGAATAAGAATAAGCACGTTTTAGGGTCCATATAATAAGATTTTACCATTTTTACGATGATGTCTGTATGTATGTATATATATGTGTGTGTGTATGTGTGTATGTGTGTATGTGTGTTTGTGCGTCTGTGTGTGTGTGTGTGTGTGTGTGTGTGTGTGTGTGTGTGTGTGTGTGTGTGTGTGTGTGTGTGACGAAAGTTTCGGCTCGCATAACTTCAATACCATGATTCCAAAATTTATAATTTTTACGTATTCCTCAAGTTTACATCAAAACGAAGAGGTGATTAGATTTTGGTTATAAATGGTCAACCGGAAGTAACCTCATTTGTAGATTTTACCAGTTTTTCTTGAAAAAACTCAGTTAAATATTATTATAACTTAAAGAATATATTATTCTCCATACCATTTGAATCATGCTAAAAATCGCATATCCAGATTTTAGTGAATAAGCACGTTTTAAGGTCCCTTGTATCCGATAATAACATTTTTACGATGATGTCTGTGTGTTTGTACGTGTATGTGTATGTGTGTGTGTGTGTGGATATGTGGGAGGTTGTTGGAGGCATGATTTCTCAAATTCTATAAGATCAAAGACCTGTGTAACTACGGATTCCTCGATCTAACAGTAATAAGAAGAGTTGAATAAATTCTGGTAACAATTGGACAACCGGAAGTAGTAGTACTTTAACAAAAATCTTCTAAATATTTTTAGTAACAAATATTCAAAAAAAAATTCTCTATCTGGCATATTTAATTTTTTTATTATACCTTCTATAGATTTAAAGGTTTAGATATATAATCATACGTAATATAACAAGTGATATGATTATCATCGATGATATTCTCGAGTGAAACCGAGCTGCAGATTTCACGAGTCCGAAGGACGAGTTGAAATGTGCTGCTTCGGTTTCACGAGCAATATCTTCGATTATTAATCATATCACGAGCTTATATTTAATGAGAGAATATAATGAATTTTTGCAATATAACCTAACTTTTGATATACATATTCATATTATATTAAAACATGGTACTTACGAGTTTTATTTAATATTTCGGAGTTTGAATTATTGTTATTATTTATTTTTATACTCAAAATTAACAGTCAATGTCATAAATAAAGAAAACAAATCCCTTAGTAACGACTATAAATACGGTGTTTATTTCTTTGTTTTTTATCATCGCTGTGATAATCTTGTAGCTAGGGAGATTCTGAATGTTGATTGGCGGAAAACATGTCACGTGACTAAGGAATTATATTCTCTATAAAATAATCTGTTGTAGTAAATCTCACAGCCCAAACATCTCCATGGTAACTACTTTAGAAATTAAAATGTCTGTAATTGACAGATAAATGTCACTAATGTCAGTGTCAAAAATTTAGAGATAGTATTGAAGGCTTTTTCTGGGAACGATATTTAATATTTCTTATTGTATTATTAATTATATATTTAAAATTATAGGTATATTACATGAACCCTTCAGAAATACCGCCAATCCCGTTAATGAATTGGAAAAACCTTTAGAAGAAATGGAGAAAACTTGCTCATAGAATGAATTTAAAATTATAGGAAATACGTAAATACAAAGATTAGGTGTAATTAGATTTTTTTGTGTGTACAAGAAATGTTAAATACAATACTTATTTATACCACAATGAAAAGGCCTTAAGAGAGGTATTGTGATCGCCACAACAGAATTTTTACCTCCCGCTATCCTTGGTAAGGGAGGTATAGGGATCGTGCTAATAATCACATATCGAGATTTTGGTAAATGACCACGTTTTAAGGTCCCTACAATCCAATTTTAACATTTTCACGATGATTTCTGTGTGTATGTATGTGTGTGTGTGTGTGTGTGTGTGTGTGTGTGTGTGTGTGTGTGTGTGTGTGTGTGTGTGGATCCTGTATACGCTCTAACTCAAATACTATCATTCAGAAAGTTTTGAAACCATGTATTTCTACCTTATTCTAATATGGAAATATCTGATTAAATTTTGGTGGCAATCGGATAACCAGAAATGGCAGTTTACTTGAACCTCAAGATAGTTTTTCTTCAAAAAATACCTTTAAATGTAATTTTTTCTCAATTTGTTATTATAAAAATTAAAGATTATTCCATTTTCTACAAGTTTGCTTTAATACTTTTTCTATATATTGTATGGATAAATTTATAAAGTAATATAAAAATTATATACATAGGTAAATGGCGGGAGGTACTATCGTTATCCTTGTAAATCAGAATCTGTTTTTTATTAAAAACACACTGGCGTACGGTGATCGTTACAATTGGCCGCTATTACCAACCGCGAAACTGTATTCCTTTCTGTAAGGATACGAGCTTCACTGTTGTTGAGTACACATCAGTACTCGTGTATTTACTTATTAACCCTTTTGGTATAAAATGAAATAAAAATCTCGTTGCATCTTCCGGTCATCAACCCCTAGTCCGTCCCTGCGGAATTCTTGGCGGGAAGCCAGACAAACGAGCGTCGCTAGGCGCCGTCGCCTACCTGCCCTCTAGATTAAAATTTTATACGTGCAATGATGCCCCTTGTTATCATTTGTGAACGTAATCAACTGTCGTAAGAGGCCCGGGCCTTCTGTTCCTGCTACGTTTCACGCAGGATAAAACTCTGTATTGGGATATTATGGTAATTTCACAAAACGCCCGAAATAATGACAATACGGGGCAGGAAATATATCATCACACTGTTTTCTAAATTGAGGAGCTAATTTTGGAGGGTTATTGCTTCATATAAGAGGAAGATTAAATTGAGAATATAAGATGAGGGCAATTTCGTAAGCTATTTGTTATAACAATCTACGAGGGTCACAATAGAATTATTGAAAATAAGATAATTGGTACTTATTTTATAGTATTTTACATTACAAGGCAGGAAAAACGGGTTTCCTGCTGAAAGGATAAAATGACTGGGAAACTAAGTAGGCGTGCATGTCACCTCCTTGGAGCAGTAAAACAATTACCTGGCGTGTATTGTACACAATTTTCACATGCCAACATCGTTCATAATGTGCTTAGTTATTATTCTTATGTTTATTACCGTGCCTGTAATTGTAATCTGTAAGTCTGCTATTCTTTAATATGTCATTTCCTCAAAAGTAAACTCTGTTAATATTTCAAATCATAGGTTATTTATTTAAATTTGACAGCTATTGATGGTATTTAGTAACTTTATTCATAGGTTGCCTAGTGTGTTATAGTGACATTTAGGGCGATATTACAGGTTTCTTTTATAAAAGTTACTTCTTATTCGTTGATTCTGTATAGTTTGTATGGATATTTATTTATTTTATTTCTACGCCGGCGGCGTAGAAATTAGATACTTCTACTCAGGCGACGTACAAATTAAACTTCTGCCTTGTGAATCAAGTCACAAAAGTTGCTACTTTTATGACGTTTGAAGAAAAAAAGTCTTTGACAACTTAAAAAAAAATTCTTGAAAGATGTTAAAATAGTATATTGTGTTTTTAGGAGTAAAAGTGGTACTTACACACAAAGACACTTTTACTCCGAATGACACATTATATTTTTTCTTCAAACGTAGATATTTAAAGAAAAATATCTACTACTGACATTACATTTTACGTAAATTACGTTTGCGATTTCAATTGCCCTGTAGCTATGGATACTTATTTGTTCACTTTTTGTTATAAACATTGATATGAAATTTTTCACGTTTTGACGTTTAAATAAAAACTGTGCAATTGTATATCCTCCTTGTGGCAAATTATGTCGGAATTTGAAGTATTATAATGTACGCCCCCTGAACTTGTTCAATTGAATGGAAATCTAACAGTGTGGCTGAAATATATGTCCAGGAAACACTGCAAAACAATATAAACTTTTCTTATCACTTTAATTCTAAGTATTCTTATGCTCATTAACGTCCCTGTATTTGTAATCTGTAAGTCTGCTATTCTTTAATAATGTTATTTCCTCAAAAGCAAACTCTGTTTATATTTCAATTCACAGGTTATATAATTATATTTGACAGCTATTGATGGTATTTAGTAACTTTATTCTTAGCTTACCTAGCGTGGTATAGTGACATTTAGGGCGATATTACAGGTTTCTTTTATTAAAGTTACTTCTTATTCGTTGATCTGTATAGTTTCTATGGATATTTATTTATTTTATTTCTACGCCGCCGGAGTAGAAGTTAAACTTCTACCTTGTGAATCAAGTCACAAAAGATGCTACTTTTATGACGTTTGAAGAAAAAAACTTTTTGAAGTTAAAATGTTCAACAATGCAAAATTTCACCGAGAATATAATTCATTAGTCACGTGACATGTTTTCCGCCAATCAACATTCAGAATCTCCCTAGTTACATGTCTATCACAGCGATGATAAAAAACAAAGAAATTATCACTGTATTTATAGTCGTTACTAAGGGATTTGTTTTCTTTATTTACGACATTGACAGTTAATTTTGAGTATAAAATAAATAATAACAATAATTCAAACTCCGGAATATTAAATTAAACTCGTAAGTACCATGTTTTAATACATTATGAATATGTATATCAAAAGTTAGGTTAACATAATGTGTTACAAAAATTTATTATATTCTCTCATTAAATATAAGCTCGTGATATGATTAATAATCGAAGACTCGTGAAACCGAAGCAGCATATTTCACTCGAGAATATCATCGATGATAATCATATCACTTGTTATATTACCTACATGTATTTTAGTGACTGCAATATTTTTGACGTTTCGTTTGACAGTTTTGCTGACAGTTGTTGGCGCCATTTTACTTACTATGTGTAGCTATAGAAATAGGTAATTGTTATTGAAAAGTTCTATTGTAGCACGACGCTCGTCAAATAAAATATCAGAGTCCGTTAGATCAAGAGAGCTTTCACTGCATTTAAATATTCAATCAGTTTCAACAATAATTTCTACTCAACGAAATTTGCATTATATCCTATTGTTTATTGTAAACAATTATTAATATTTCATCCCACTATCTTTTAATTCGATCCGATAATTAATATCTGGATTATTTACAACTGCACGTCAAATATGTAAAACAATTTACGTTATTGTTCCTGTTAATTTACAGTGTAGCGTGTAGCCGCTCGGGAGTACACTGTAATTATGAATAAATTTATAAGGAAGAACAATTCCTGTGAAATAGTTTTAATAAAGAAGAAATTAAATTTATAGCAGAGACGGGTTAAGGAGGGAAGCGAGTGTATTATGTGCGAGACATGTCGCGACACTATATTATTCTCAAGGGGCGACAGGGAAGGACTAAGGGGGAGAACTTCGGGAAAGTTATGAAAATGAGAAAGTTTAGTATGCAAAATAATTACGGTGATAATAAAATTATTTTATTGTTAGACGAAGATAATGCAAATATATTGTTCTACTTATACGTATTTTGAAGCAGCACTTTATTTTAATGCAAAATAAAATATATAGACACGACTTTTATTACCCATATATATACAGGGTGTTAATAAAAAAACTTTACACACTTTAGCAGGTGATAGTAGAGATGAAAACAAGAAAAAAATTCTAATACACTTAGGTCCAATACTCATTGGTTTTTAGAAAATTTATGTATGGAATTTGTACATAATACACAGGATTGACGGAAGGTATTGTGCTGGCCACATCAGATTTAACAACTAAGGACTCTAGGTGTTTACGATCAAGTGCGTGAGTCTCTTCGACGACGGCTGCAACTTTGTTTACAATTGATCGTAAACACCTAGAGTCCTTAGTTGTTAAATCCGTTGTGGCCAGCACAATACCTTCCGTCAATCCTGTGTATTATGTACAAATTCCATACATAAATTTTCTAAAAACCAATGAGTATTGGACCTAAGTGTATTAGAATTTTTTTCTTGTTTTCATCTGTACTATCACCTGCTAAAGTGTGTAAAGTTTTTTTATTAACACCCTGTATACAGGGTGTCCCTTAACTTCGAGCAAAAACTTTAAGGGCATATAGTACTGCCCAAAATGAATAAAAAAGCTTCATCAACATAGGAATGATCTTCAACTGTTTCCGAGAAAAGCGAAAAATCTAAGAAAAACTGACAAAGATAACGATCGAATAAAATTTTGTCTATGTCAGTAAAAAGACTATAAAAAACAATAAAATTTTATATGAAACATTTTTCTCAATTTCTTATAGTTACGTAGTTATATGAAAATTAAATATTGACCAAGGTCGCCACAACATTTCACTTTTGATTTTTATAAAATAACAAAAGGCCATCTAAGATTACCTCTCAAAGGTAAACAAAAAGTCTCAATTAATCAAAATCGTAATTCTTATAGTTTTTGAGATAGCAAAGGTAAATCTCGTAAAAACTCATTTTTCACTGCGTTATATCTGGGAAACTATTAAAGATCGGACACATTTTGACTAAGCTTTTTTTACTCATTTTGATCAGTATTATATGCCCTTAAAGTTTGTGCACCAAGTTAAGGGACACCCTGTATATATATATATATATATATATATATATATATATATATATATATACAGGGTGATTCATCGGTCTGTCCTCTCTTTATAACTCTTTTATTTTAAGTCAAATGGAAAAACTCTTCAAATATAATTTATATAATATATTATTGTCTATCTACGTACTATATGTATTTGTATACAGGGTGCTCCGTTGAAGCGCAACAATATATAACTTTATATTTCTTAATGGAACTGCCTATATATATTTATTTATTTTGATAGTAAATTAGATTCCCTTTAAAAAAGTATTAAGTAATAAGGGGTCTAAAATTATAAATTAAGAAGTTATTTACGTTCATAAAAAATAGTAGTTCATAGTGGAAAAAACTATAATTTAATACAAAATTTTGATTCTTTTTTATTAATACTTATTTTAAACATCAACATCAACGATGATAAACTAAGAGTATTGCTTGTTTAAATTCGAAACAATTGATCAAATTATCCATAGCTTACTGTGTTAATAATAACATGATACAAAAATATCATTCAACGAATAAAGGTAAATAACTTCTTAATTTATAATTTTAGACCCCTTATTACTTAATAATTTTTTAAAGGAAATCTAATTTACTATCAAAATAAATAAATATATTTAGGGTGTTCCATTAAGAAATATAAAGTAACATATTGTTGCGCTTCAACGGAGCATCCTGTATACAAGTGCATATAGTACGTAGATAGACAATAATATATCATATAAATTTTATCTGAAGAATTTTTCTATCTGACTTAAAATAAACGAGTTATAAAGAGAGGACAGACCGATGAATCACCCTGTATATATATATATATATATATATATATATATATATATATATATATATATATATATATATAGGGTGTTTATTAAACATAGGGCAAAAATTGAAAGGATTATTCCCTGGACCATTCTAAGATGATTTTGTCCTTTGATGATTTTTGAAAAGCCGCTTTGTTTCGAAGATATAGGGCGAAAAAAAATTCGACAAAATCAATTTGATATATTTCAAATTATTAATCTAGTAACAGCAGGCAAGTTATGTGTCAAATTTATTGTGACGTTTGGCTGTTTGACATGTATTTTCTGTCTATAATACTTAAACTTTAGTTAGTGAAGTCCTCTTATCATGAATAGCTGCTATATGAACGCCGAGATGACTGACTTGCATTTCATTTATGGACTTGCTGATGGCAATTCATTACAAGCTAGGCGTATTCTTGCATTGTAGCTGGAGGTAGTCATTTTCAACAGTATTTGTAGATTAAGAAACATGTAATTTTTGGTATTAAATGTTGTTATTGTCGAAAAATTTTTTCGCCCTGTATCTTCGGAACAAAGCGGCTTTTCAAAAATCATCAAAGGACAAAATCATCTTAGAATGGTCCAGGGAATAATCCCTTCAATTTTTGCCCTATGTTTAATAAACACCCTGCTTTTGTACATAGATATCGATAATGATGAAATATTTGTACCTTGCGGGCACTTACTAGGCGTCACCTCACGGGTACTCATTGTTGGCGTAGAGAGTGCACCATAGGGGTCAATTTAGTGTCATTAAAATTCGGAGTAATTTTTGGCGTCGGTCGGGATCGAACCCGGGTCCCCAGATTCGCTACCAGACACTTAGGCACACGGCTACGAGACCCCATTATATGTGGTAATCAATGTTATATTTTTTTTTTAAATAGCATCATATATATATTTATTAACCCATTAAATAGCGAATTTTCTTCTGAATTCAACAATATAATATAGTGAAAATGATTAAGCAGAGGACACGTCGACCTGAAAAAAACCTTACAAAATGAAATATAACTTATGGAAATTATTGGATGTTATTTATTTTTAAAAGAAGAAGAAAAAAGTACTAGTATTAAGTAATGTATATATTAATGATATTTACAATTATTTCCAAGTCAATCGTTATTCCTTTTACGGAATATAAAATTATTTGAAATAATTGTAGTTTATTTTCGTACCATACATTATTGGCACTACTGAGAATGATCATGTTGTGTCAAATAATTTTATATTCCGTAAAAGGAATAAGGATCGAATAGGCATACAAAATATGAATAATCCCATTTCAAAAAATATAAGTTTATGTTGTAACTTGAGAACTACTGGTTTAAAAAATATTTTATTCTCTAATGGGATGTCTATAACTATAATAATAAAGAGAATAATGGCGTTGGTCGGTTTTGGTGTTACATCTTGTATAAAAATGTTAACTATTCATGTATTTTTTTAAAAAAATATTGTGAAACAAAAAATGAGAAGATGAAATGTGGGTCAACTCATCCGGAATTATCCTATATGTGTTAAAAGTTTAATTTTCAATAATTTTAGCTTAATCCTTGTATAATTTACCTTACAATTTCTATTGAGAAACAAAAATTTGTGTGAAGAATTAGAAATAAAAGACAACGATGTCATAACTTGGCAGCAAGAATTACAATCGCTCGTCTTTTGTTCGAATTCCATTCTGCAAACCTTTATTCTGTCCTTCCAAAATGTGTGATGTAGTAATTATATCGTCTATCCTTCGTCTTCCTTGTTTGTTTCGTCAACTCATTTGATGTGTCAGTATCCGTTACCATGGCAAAATAACAAACCCTCGACTGTCACTTTCTCCTTTCAAAGCCTGCTACTGGCCTGTATGTCTGGTCTACTCCGTGTCATACATTTTAGAATAACATTTCTGTCACACTGGATTACGCTGTACTTTGTGTAATAATTTCATGAAGGAATTACCACCGAAACTCTATTAACACACAAGAGTTTGTCATGGCATGTAATGAGGAGCAGGGGGAATTGAAAAAAAAATATGTTGTGGCCAGCACAATACCTTCCGTCAATACTGTGTATTATGTATAAATTCCATACATAAATTTTCTTGCAAAAGATTCTAAATTTCCAGTAAAATTATTTCATAAACAAACTATGCAAATTGCACTTGGCACTGACATCTTCTTCTTCTTTAGCTTTTCCCATTCGTTAGGGGTAGCTATTTTTTATTTTCTTATTCCACTCATTTCTGTTTTGCGTGTCGTACTCATTCAGTTCCTTTGACTCAAGTATTCCGCAATACACTCCTTCCATCTTATCTTTGTTCTTCCTTTGTTTCTTCAACCTTCTAATACTAAGGTACTCATTCTTCCAGTATATTCTTCATTTCTCGTCATGACATTTTCAAACCAATGTAATCATCTCGCGTGTATCTTTCTAGAAATTTTTAACACTAGAGTTATTTCCTTACCTATCTACATTAACCTTGGTTACCTGTTTCTAATGTTTTTATTATTTTTATATATTTGTTGATTTGTTATTAAATCTTGAAGAAGGCAATAGTTAATATTGCCGAAACGTCGTATTTTAAATAAATAAACATAAATAAAACTAAAAGGTTGTATCATTTTAATTGAAATATGAGTACTGAAAGATTTTTTAATAGTTTTATTCATATTTTTTGGCACCAAATTTACTAGACCTTATTTGCCTCGTGGTAGTAGGATAAATAAAGCTTATGTTTGTTAAATATTTTCTTTTCAAAACAATAAAAAGATCTTATTTCACAAGTTATAAGGTTCAAAGGGTAATTGAAGCACATAAACAACATAGAAAATTAAAAGTTTTAAAATAAAATTTACGGTTGTTGGTCGGAAGTTTTTATAAAATAGAATATCCGCAACAACTTTCCACAAACTCGAAGCTACGACAATAGGGCAGTCCAATCGAGATGGCACTTCTGATTTATCTTTATATTACCATTATCTAGACCGGCATGTGCAACGAATCCGGCCCTCGATGTGATTTCTACACAATAACAATTTTCAAATCTTACTAAACATGGCCCTCAGAAACTTAAAGATATTTTAACTTGTATTCAATATCAATTTTACAGTAGAATCCGCTTACAATGGACTTCAGGCGACCAAGGAAAATAGTCCATTATAGTCGAGTGTTCATCTCATCAGAATAATTACTAATTAAACAAATGCATATTCATGTGATTTCATTGTCATGTTTTTATTAAAAAAAATCTGATGTGGCCAGCACATAACCTCTCGCCGTATATTTTACCTGGCTGTATGCATAAAGCAAAGATTATTTTTATAAATACAAATAATATATTCATATAAATCTATGACGTATAAACTTCTTTATTATTCAATAATAGCATGTCTCAACATGAAGATATTTTACCATAAATTATGTTACAATAAATTACAAAGTAGAGTTTACCATATATAAATATTAGGCTGGTAACAGCAATTTTCAATTCGAACAACTTTGTTTACTTTCTCTTCATATTCTTCTAGTAAAAACATTAATTTTGGGCGGTCTAAAATGTATATATCTGGATTGTGCATCTATTCTTATATATCTTCTTTTACATTTTATTTTTTCATACTTGTTATATCTAAATAACCTTAATTCCCTTTAATAAAGTGACGGATAGATTGCACTCCGATTTTGTCAATATTTACAACTTGAGAAGAATTTGATAGCTTTTTCGCAATTCAAAGTTACTCTATTCTACAGTACTGGTGTACATTGTCCCATAATGTTTGAAACAAATTTAAGTCCTTCAACCTAGACTTGTCATCTCCATAATAGTCACAGATCAAGAACTAAGGGATTCTCCAAGTACATTTTTAATTCATTACTCATTATTTCTGACACTGACATTTATCTGTCAGTTACAAATAATTTAAATTATCAACTATTTTTCATGGCATTCTTTCGGCTGTCAAATTTATTACAACAGATTATTTTATATATTATACTTCTTTTATCTCTAAATCTATGGAATATATAATAAAATATTTAAATGTATCAGATAGAGAATTTAATTTTCTTTAATATTACCACGAAAAATTTTCAAAAAATAATATTTAGAAGATTTTTTTTCAAGAATCTTCTACTTCCGGTTGTCCAATTATTACCAAAACCTTTTCAGATCTTCCCATGAATGTCCGATTGGGAAATACGTTGTTAAACAAATTTTAAGTCTTATAGTTTTTGAGTAACCGTCCTTCCAACATCCCACACACACACATACACACACACACACACACAGACATCATCGTAAAAATGTTAAGCATGAATGCAATACCTCTCTTAGCGAGAGGTAAAAAGGTAACTAGTTACCAACTATATACCTACTCTTATATAGGTATACATAAGCACGAAAATAAAAGCGAAAAACATATTGTAATACATACATACATATGTACAGTGGTGGACAGAAAAAAATAGGACAAGTCGAAAAATCAAGTAAACTTTCTTCTGTAAGATTTAGTTGCTTGAATTTGGCTTTACAATTATGACATTTGTCACTTTGATTTATCAAAAATTTAATTGTCGAATCGAAGTAAAAAAATGCCTGGAATTAGCGATATTGTGAAGTGTTCGGTAATTGTTAAAGCGGAAGAAGGAATGCCGATCAGATAAATTGCCTAACGCTATAATATTAATAAAAAGTCTGTCATTAACATTTTAAATAAGTGGGGTTGTCAAGGATCAGTTTACACTAATACTGTCCTATTTTTTTCTGTTCACCACTGTTCGCATATATTTACCATTACATATTTTAAAAAAGGTCGGTAAGTTTTGCTTGGATACACGATTTGGCTAAATATTTATCTAGAAGTTTGACTTTATTTTAAGTACCGAATCGCTCCGCTTGTAATGGACAAAATAACGAATTTGGGTTCATTATAGGCGAAAGTTTGTTATAATCGAGTTCATTTTAAACGAAGATTTTTCACGTGTTTGTACTAGGACTTCAAAAAGGGTACTTTATAACAGAGTTTCTAATACAGGCGAGTTCATTATAGGTGGATTCCACTGTATATATATACAATGTGTTAATTAAAAACCTGGCCATAGGCGTTTAACATGGAAAATCAGTTTTTCCTTGCGCAAAAGTTCCCAAATTATTTTAGACAAAAATACTTCAAATAAATGTTGTAGAGAATTAAATTCTGCACCCGAATTAGTAAAAATATTTTATTTTTGACATTTGATTATCGAGAAAATCAATTTTAATTTTTTCTGGAGATAGCTGATTTATAGCGGCAGCCATGGAACTCAAACAAAATTATAAACAATTGTATGCCATCTTAACTGTCAAAAAAAGTTTGTGTTTTGTGATTTTCAGTCAATTAGATATTTCTTTGAAATATGGAACAGTTTTTTCATGAAGAAAAGATTCAGATTATAAAATGGTGGACAAATTTTGTTTGAGTTGCATGGCTATCGCTATAAATCAGAAATCTTCAAAAAACTTTAAAATTGATTTTCTCGGTTATTAAATGTCAAAAATAAAATCTTATTACTAACTCGGATGCAGAATTTCATTGTATATAACATTTATTTCAAGTATTTTTGTCTAAAATAATTTGGGAACTTTTGCGCAAGGAAAAACTGATTTCCCATGTTAAACGCCTATGGTCAGGTTTTTAATTAACACACTGTATATATATATATATATATATATATATATATATATATATATATATATATATATATAATCCGGCCCGCGATTTGCTTCCTGGCCCGAGGTCTTGGCTAAGTTGCACATGCCTGATCAACGAGTTTCTAGAAAACCACATCGGTGCAACTAATATAAATATGATTTTTGGTACATGGGCTTAATAAACGTTGGGCCTTATTTACCTCAGGTATCTTACCAATTCTACAACATTGGACTTAATACATAGATATATTTGGCATTTACAATATTTTGAATTTATTTATCGTAGATATAACCACAGTTTTACATATTTAAATAAAATTGAAACTAGTATTTATCCAAAATCAATTAAAACGTTCTTTAACCGGCTTAAACAATTAAACAAAACAGTTTTAATGGCAAAATCGCTAATTTCATTAAACCTTTGTTTACAAATAATAATATATTTGTTTACGATATCTATATATCATTTTCTATGCATCATAACATTCAAATATCTACAACATAAAACAATTAATTCTAGCAACAACAATCATCTTTCCTTTACCTTCTCTGGCAACTCTGGGTGAGAACGCCGTTGCCCCTAGCAACAGCACAACAAAAACAACCGTCACTTTCATCTTCACTTTTTAGTCATTGTTCACTGCACTATTTTTGTCCTACATAACCTCAAAATTAGCGTCCGCGAGTTTCGAGTCTGGAGTCGAGTTCCGGGGTAGTTCCGGGCGCGAGCCTGAAAGCGAACTGACTTGGGGTTGTTTCAGAGAAATGCGATCAGCTGACACAGCGCATGCGTGCAGGAAATCTATGCGAAGTGTCAAATGCATAGTAGTGGAGCCGTAAATTAATTCCAAAACGAGGAGAGAATAGAAGGGGATTGTTTAAGGGAGAGTGTGTAATATTTAGGGGAAGAATAGTTGAAAGTAAAAGGATATTTGGTGATTTTATATTGATTGAAACAAAATGTTTTATATATTTTTACCTCTCACTAAGAGAGGTATTCATGTTAAAAATCGCATATCTAGATTTTAATGAATAAGCACGTTTTAAGGTCCTTACAATCCAAATTTAACATTTTTACGATGATGTCTGTGTGTGTGGATGTATGTGTGTGAGTGTGTGTGTGTATGTGTGTGTATGTTGGAAGGACGATTTTTCAAAAACTATAAGACTTAATAATATCTGTTTTACTACGTATTTTCCAATCGGACATTAATGAGAAAAGTTAAAAAGGTTTTGGTAACAATTGGACAACCGGAAGTAGCAGATTCTTGAAAAAAATCTTCTAAATATTGTTTTTTGAAAAGAATTGTTCTTGCTAATATTAAAGAAAAATAAATTCTCAATCTGACACATTTAATTTTTTTTATTATATCGTATAGGTTTGGAGATATAGTATATAATAATATATAATAATCGGTTGTATAAAATCTCGTTGCCCAAAAAAACAGTTGAGATATTTAAAGGTTTGTAATTGACAGATAAATGCAAAATGTCAGTGTCAAAAATCAGATTTTTCTGGGAGGTATGAGTACATTTAATATATATTATTGTATTATTAATTAAATATGTATTTAAATTATAAGTATGTTAATATTACAAATATCCTTAAGAAATATACCGCTAATACTGTCAATGAATTTGAAGAATTTTGAACATATTAGAAGAGTAGGACAAAATTGCCCGTAGATTATTGTTTGAATGAGAAATTTAGTTAATAACATTGTATTTAAATCCAGTACACTTTGTCATTACATAAAATTAAAAAAAATGTCTAAATATAGTCTTAACTATTGTAACCTAAAAATTTATTTTTTATTGCTGTAAATATATTTATTTCAGAGAGTACGGATACATTTGGGGTTGGGCTCGTACTTTTAAATATTTTTTTATTAATTGAGCACAATGGCTAAATTATTTAATTCATAAATGTAAATTACACATATGTAAGTATGGTTATATATTACTCTAACATATCAAATTTCCTCTTTTCGAAGTCAATAATAGCACTAATTAATGTAACAAAAATTGTATTTATCGTTATTCAGAATTTAGATAGTATTTTAAAAATTATTGTTTCCATAACAAGTAGCTCAGTTTCTTGTTCAGATTACAATGTTTTGAAACAATTATTGTTTTCCATACAATACAATTTTGATCATCTGAATACCAAAAATTGTATAGTTTACAATAAATTTTTGACATTTCATTTTATTGTTTTGTGTATAATATTGTTTCAGAATCAATGTTCACGTGAATTACAATTTATTGTATACGAAACAATAATTGTTTTGATTACAATATCGTTTTCTACACAAGTAACACGAGAATAAGGCTGTTATTCATTAAATTGGTGGACCATGCACCATATAGTTCCGATTTGGCAATAAATAAATTAACACAGGGTGAGATAAGACTTTATATGGATATCGCTAATGCTTACAAATACTGATACTTTGTATGAACATCCTATAAACGTTCTTAAAAATATTGTATTAAGTAACAATATAAATTTATTGTTACATTATTCTAGGTTAGGTACACAGCAATAAATCTCTTTTCAAAATTGGAAAGTTTCCCGCCATAATTTAAGTAGATAGTGTAGACTTCCAACGACCACATAACCTCAACATATGTGTCAGATTGGCGCAACAATATGGGCAGATTGTTAGTAAAATGTTTTCATAAACAGTTCCCAAGCTCGTAGCAATATCGTACGAGGCGTTTATAGGGACCGTAAAACAAACACGACAAGAAATATCGGCGAGAAAGACGTAAAAGATAGAAAACGGACAAAACGACGGCCGCCATCTTAAACGAGATAAAAAGATTGTAATCGTTTATGAAATATTACTGGGGGAAACGACATGAACAATGTGTCATTTTTATGTATTAAAACAGTCAACAAAAAGTGAGAAAACGGTAGCTGTATGCTGTAATTTCGTCTGTAATGTTCCTATTTTACAACCTTCCTGAACTAAAGGGTACAAGTCAAAATATTTTAGTACTTACACTTGTTTACCTTCAAATCTTTTGTTTATAAAATTAGTTCCATCTGTTGTTTTACATTTCAACCACATCTGGAATTATATGACATTTGTAGCATTTCTAAAACATTGGTCTTGGCTCCTAAAATATTTTCATTCATAAATACAGCAATTATTTTCTTCTTATATACATCTTGCTGAATATAAGACGTGTTGATGTAATATGGAATAAACGACTGTGTTGTTGATTAGATGACAAAATAAACAGGATTACAATCCAGTCATGTGACATTGTTGGCCTTGTCAAGCAGATATGAGAGCCCGTGTCAGAATGACAATTAGTAATTATGTACATAGATGTCAAATGTTAGAACTTTTCATTAAAAATTTCAAGATTTTCTAAATTCACGTAGTTAATTTGTCACCAGGAGTGTAGAATTTACTTGTCGAAGAAAATAAACCACATGGAATTGAAAAGTCAGTAAATTTAGAATGAAAAATTATAATATTTGACATGTATGTACATAATTACTAGCTATCATTCTGACACGGACCCCCATATCTGCTTGTCTAGGCCATCAAAGTCACATGACTGCTCGCGCCCTATTATATTTAACATTTATTGTATACCTACACTCTACTCCAAAAATTCTACTTATATCTAATCTTTATACTTAGATTTTTTAATTTCAAATTTATTCTATGAAGAAATTTTGTCCCACTCTTCTTATTTTTCGAAATGTTTCCAATTCATTGTCGGGATTGACAGTATTTTTGAAGGGTATATGTAATATTCTTGTAATTTTAAATATTTAACTATTAATACAATAAGAAATAATATAATGTATGTACTCCCAGAAAAAAAACCTTAAGTAATGTCTCTAGACTTTTCACACTGGCATTTATCTGTCAGTTACACACATTTTAATTTTTCAAGTGATTTCCATGACATTATTTGGGCTGTGAGATTTATTACAACAGATTATTATATACCTTATATTTTATTATCACTAAATCTATAAAAGATATAATAAAATATTTATATACATTAGATAGAGAATTTACTCTTCTTTAATAAGCAAGAACAAAAATTTTCAAAAAATAATATTTAGAAGAGTTTTTTTTAACAATCTGCTACTTCCGGTTGTCCAATTATTACCAAAACCTTTTCAGGTCTTCCCAGTAATGTCTGAATGAGAAAAACGTAGTTACACAGATATTAAGTATTATTGTTTTTGAGAAATCGTCCTTCCAACACACACATACATCATCGTAAAAATATTAAAGTCAAACAGATATTAAGTATTATAGTTTTTGAGAAATCGTCCTTCCAACCTCCCCACCAGGGACTAAAACCGAAAAATATTTCGTTCAGTTCTTATCCGAACGAAACCGAAAAATTTTGTTTCCGTTCTTATTGTTCCCACCTAAATATTTTCGTTTTCGTTCACAGTAGTTAAATACCGGTTCATACCGGTTATAACTATTAATGAGTAACAATTGATGAAAATATAGAAATATAATAAGTTTTTTCTTATTAAACATGAAAATAAAACATACATATAAAGGAAAGATAATACATATATAAAAATAAGAAGAAAAGCTTATGCTATGGCCTGAATTTTTTACGATAAAGAATAAAACATTAATTACATTTTATTTCACCTAACTAATAGTATGTTTTCAAGCAAATCTTCCTTTATGTTAGTTCTCTTATATAAGTACTTAACATAACTAATAAAACGAATACCGACAGTGTGTGCAAATGAAAATTATCGCAGTCAGTGTTCAATAGGTGAAACTACGAGTATACCGTTTAACCTAACAAGTAACAGGGTTAGCTACTGGAGAGCTACTTAGAAAATCTGCTTGTTTGCAAATCAAATATCTGAAAATTCAATAATATTTGCCTGTAAAATATTTGTTGTAAATAAAATAAAATATTAAATAAAATAACGGTTAAAACCGGTAACCGATATAAATTATTTCGTTTTCAATCATGAACGAAAAAAATATATTGCGTTTTCGTTCTTATAAAAATTTCGGTTTATTTCGTTATTTCGTTTTCGTTCTCATTTCGTTCTTAATCCCTGCTCCCCACACACATACACATACACACACACACACACATACATCCACACATACAGACATCATCGTAAAAATAATAAAATCGGATTGTAGGAACCTTAAAACGTGCTTAATCATTAAAATCTAGATATGCGATTTTTAGTATGAATCTCTTAGCGAAAAGTATAAATCTGGGAGATGTATATTATTTAAAAGGAAAAAAACTATAATTTAAGTTGTAGAAAAGTTGTAAAACTAAACTTTATGAAAGTTAAAAAACCCCATTAATAAATTAATTGAATTCTACTCGTAGCTAAAAGTTCTCTGCATATTTTGATAGATTTGAACCGTTTTATTTGATGTTTAACTTTGATGTATCAAGTTGGCTTGACTGGGGAGTTGATTTTAATTAAGGCGAATTTCCAGATCAGTGATACTGGAGTTTTCTCCTGAAACCTTTTAATATAATCGCTATAGCCATGGCTCGCTAATGGATGGTCCAGAGCGAGACAAAGTTTGCGGAATGTTCATTTGTTTCACTACTTGCTTGTTGGACGCTGACGCTGTTGATAGTTGCCATGGACAACAAAACAATTTAAATTAAATAAACCGACAGATGCGCGCCTGATAAATGTAATGTAATGCAAATGTAATTACATACCTTCAAACTGGGGTAACTTTTATACTAAAGTAAAAGGTCATTCTGGTGATCTCTGTTTTATGTCGTGGACAAAGAACGTGTTTTTGTCACCAAATTTTTATGCAACCTACAACATGAGAAGAATTCCCAATGATTCTCAAACTGTTCTGGCAAAATATTTTGCATTACTAATGCGCTTCTTGCGGGGAACTGATAATCAGATTTCTATGACTACATGCATTTTCATAAGGTCAATCTAATTGATCCGATGCAATTTGAAGCGTTCGTACCGAGCGATCCAAGAAAAAAAGTTCAACCCTGATCTGCAGGGTGGAAATCGAAAATGGAAACACTTTTTTTCTCGAATGTTATTGGGTGCGTTCGATATATAGAAACGAGTATGTCGAGCACTCTGAGCAATCTGATCACGTGACAGATTCATCTGCGATATCCGATCTGTAGCTTGAATAACCAAACGGATAGAGCGTTTAGCTGCCATTTTGACACTTATTAATTTGCGCCAGAATAAAAACGGAAAATAATAAAGAACTGTTAACATGTGTACTATGCGCAAGTTATGAACATTTTTTTTTTTGGTGATACTGATTAAGAATGCAGAAATGATTATGGACAACTTAAAGCTGAAAATTATGTAAAAAATCTGTTGTGGCCAGCACAATACCTCTCGCTACTTCCTTTTTTTGGTTACATAAGTATAGTAATTATTTACATAGATGTCGAATGTCAGAATTTTACATTAAAAAATTTCAAGATTTTCTAAATTTACGTAGTTAATTTATCACCAGGAGTTTAAAATTTACTTGTCGTATGCCTTAGATATTTAACATTTAATTCTGCTCCACATGGAATTGGAAAATGACTAAATTTAGAATGAGAAAATATGATACTTGACATCTATATAAATAATTACTAGCTGTCATTCTGACATGGGCCCCCATATCTGCTTGACAAGGCCAACAAAATCACAGGACTGCTCGCGCCCTATTGTATTTAACATTTCTTGTATACCTACAATCTACACCAAAAATTCTACTTACGCATATATCTATTCCTTATATTTAGATTGTTTAATTTTAAATTCATTTTATGAAATTTTGTCCTCTTCTAATTTTTCGAAATGTTTCCAATTCATTGTCAGGATTGACAGTATTTTTGAAGGATATATATAATATAACTGTAATATTTAATATTTAGCTATTAATAATTTAAGAAATAATATAATGTATGTACTTCCCAGAAAGTCTTCAGTAATGTCTCCGGATTTCTGACACTGACATTTATCTGTCAGTTACAAACAATTTAAATTTTCAACTATTTTCCATGGCCATTTTTTCGGCTGTAAAATTTATTATAACAGATTATTTTACATATTATATTTCTTTTATCTCTAAATCTATAGAATATATAATAAAATATTTAAATGTATCAGATAGAGAATTTAATTTTCTTTAATATTACCAAAAAAAATTTCAAAAAATATTATTTAGAAGATTTTTTTTTTCAAGAATCTTCTACTTCCGGTTGTCCAATTGTTACCAAAACCTTTTCAGATCTTCCCATGAATGTCCGATTGAGAAATACGTAGTTAAACAAATTTAAAGTCTTATAGTTTTTGAGTAACCGTCCTTCCAACATCCCCCCCCACACACACACACACACACACACACACACACACACACACACACACACACACATACACACACATACACACACACACACATCCACACACACACACAGACATCATCGTAAAAATGTTAAAATCGTGCTTATTCAATAAAATCTGGATATGCCATTTTTAGCATGAATCCATTACCTCTCTTAGCGAGAGGTAAAAATGGTTCCTAAAATTATACATTTTAAACATTTTTGATTGATATGCGACAATATTCATTCACAGAATAAACACTGTTTGCATTGTCGGCAACAAACATTTTAAATTTGTGCTTAAATACGCAAGCGCCAGACAACTGCTCAAATGCTCCATGATTAGAGAACGAGCGAACAGATCAAACTCTGTGCGCTCCGTGAGCTAATAACCGAACGTAGAACTGAGCAAAAAGATCGCTCAAATGTAATTACCAAACGGCATCGAGCGCTCAGACCGCTCAAAGCGTAAAACCGAACGTAGCCATTATAGATACCGAAAAATGGTTTAAATAAAGTTTTTAGTACTTTTAATAAGCTAACTAAATATGTATAAATTTAGCAAAAAAGTTTAATTTTCGTAGATATTGCCATATTTGTACTTTTTTTAAAGGGAATATCCTGCATATTATTGCACTAATTAATAGAAAATAATTTTTGCTTTAAAAAGCACAACAACAAGAAGAAAAATCATATTTAGTCTCACCCTTGTTGTTTCATTGTTTATTGTTTTATTTTTCTTGTTTGTTTCTTGTTTTACTTGTTTAATGGCAGCAAGCCTACTTTGTTTTAAATGATTGTTGCAGTTTGTTAAAATTTATCTTGCAATTCAATTTGAATAAAAACTTTTTTTGGCCAGATAGAAAAAAATGTTTCAGACAAATATTGTAGTAGAAAGTTTATGGATTTTATAAATGTTGTATTTTCAAAAATCGATGAGGTGGTTTTCAAAATATCTTGTTTTGAAATTTTTGATTGGTCGCCATTTTGTTATTTGATGAAATAGAAAATAATTGTAAATACAAGTGTTTTAGAGAACCGAAAGCAAATGCTAAAAGTTTCTGTATTTTTTAAATATTCCTTAAAATAAGGGAGTTATGACGATTTTTCGAAAAACAAGAGAACGCCAATAACTATGAAGTGGGGCTCCAAATCAAAAATTTGAGCTAAGAAAAGTTGTTTGTTTTAATGAGTTCTATCTACCATTTTCGGGTGTAACGACTTAGTATTAACACCCTGTATACATACAAAGGTGCAGTTTTAGTCAATAAATATTCCATTCTCCAGACAATATTATCTACATAACTTATTTTCAGAATTTTGGAAAGACTATTAATTAGTGAGAAAAAATGAAAAATAATCGTTACAATTATGGATTTTGAAGTAAGGTGTTGAAAAAATATATTTTCCTGATTTCAAATTCTTTTCCATTTCCCCGTCCTTGCTTTCCTATAAGTGAAAGAGTTCTCCTCGCTTTTGCTGAGCTGAACTAATAAATTGTCAAGTGCGAAAACACATTGGCGCGAATTTATCGCATTTCTAGGGGGCTTCGAGTTAGCACTCGGGCATTGTCTATCGCATTACTGGGGGCTAATCAGACTCGCACTCACCCCATTCGATTCTCCCGCGCTGAGCGAACCTTTACGACCACTTCCGGTTGCTTTATGGCGGGATTTCATGCGAGATTGTTTTGCTATTTGTGACGAAAAGTGATAGTAAAAGGTTCGTGATAAAGGATACTAATAAATGAACGAATTTTATTCTGATCATTCGAATTTAATGTAATCAAGTTTGAATTGATTATTTACTGGAAAAAAAGAGTTGAAGTAGTGCACTCAGTAACATTATAAGTGTCCGCGAGGTGACGCCTGATAGTATTGTCAATACCGAAATCTGTATCTCGTAAATAGAATAACTTGATTATCACATTTAACAAAAGGAAATATGGCTTCACGCATGAGTTCACGTTGGTTCATATTATATACAGTTAAATATGATTTATTGACGTTTAACGTTATTATAACTTAAAGAATATATTATTCTCTATACGATTTGATTGCATTTTATACTTCATATACAATAGTTATAGAGTTAAAGAATTTTAAATAAATTAAATTTTATAAATCAACCAGCTATGCTAAACATGGAAACTACTAATATATTCATATAATTCAAATTGACAGATGTCAGTATCAATAAAAAATAAATTAATGTGGCAGAGATGAGGATGTTGAAGTAGATGTTGGGGAACACACGGAAAGATACGGTAAGAAAATAACTCTAGTGTTACAAGTTTCTAGAAAGATACAAGAGAGACGATTACATTGGTTTAAAGATTTCATGAGAGATGAAGAATATATAAGAAAAAGAATGAATAGCTTAATAGTAGAAGGTAGAAGAAAAAGAGAAAGACCAAAGATAAGAAGGAAGGACTGTGTTGCGGAAGACTTGAGAGAAAAGGAACTGAATGAGGACGACACGCAAAACAGAAATGAGTGGAAGAAGAAAAATAAAAATAGCAATCCCTAACAAATGGGAAAAACTAAAGAGGAAGAAGATGTCAGTGTCAAGTGTAATGTGCATAGTTTGTTTATGAAGTAATTTTACTGGAAATATAGGATCTTTGCAAGAAAATTTATGTATGGAATATGTACATAATACACAGGATTGACGGAAGGTAATGTGCTGGCCACATTAGATTTTTCTTTATAATACGCATTAATTATTTTTTATATAAATTAATATAGAAACATTTGGCAGCTAAAAAACTGTTTTAAAATTTACAGCCTGTAGTCTGGCGTCGTTTTCTAGAATGTTCACAAACCTTCGATGCGTTAATTAAATGGAATACAAAGGATTAGGCGACTGCGAGTAATTAAACTTATTTCGACATGTTTGTTTACTCAGCCGGCGCTCATGGCGATTCCATCACCAACAAGTTTAGACGCTCGCTACAATATCACATTTATTTATTTATAATTTTGTTTATTTATATTGCGATTTGCAATATTGCAAAATATTTAATAATTCACACATTTGCAAATTTGGGAATTCAAATGATATATGATTCTATGATAAATGAAATATGCATTTGTTACAAATATTATTGGAAGAGAGATATTAATATTATTAATCTACACTCGTTTTAGTTATGATGACATGAATTATTAATTGTACTATCATTTGTAATTAATTTTCTCATTAAGGCAAAAGTTCTCATGAAAACCTACATAAAATAAATAACAAATAATCAATCAAAAATTAAACTACATTTTGTTATATTTATTACAATTATTAATGAATATCATACACATAAAATATTTCAATAATTGATAGTAAATGTTGAACTGAAATATAAAATAGCAGAAAGATAAAATGTGTTTTAGAATTTTAGAACATATTAGTTTCATTTTTATCTACGCCACTGGTACTGGCAATTGATGAAATATTTACTATTTTCATTTGAAGTAGACTGAAATCTCTAAATTCTGTTTCCGTAGCTAGGTGAATTTTGCAGGTCTGTATCTAACCTACTTCTACTGAAACGAGTTTACTATTGTTTGCCTGATTTCAACGAGCTGACATGTAAATATTCAAACGATTGGTGCATCTCATCATATATTTACTTAGAAGTGTCATTTAAATTGAGAACACTCGTAGATATATGTATATATTTGTTTATTATATAAACATCTAAGTATACAGGATGTTAAAAAAGGGTAATTTTTTTAAGGTAAGAAAAACATACTGAATTGAAGAGGAAAATAAAAAATCTGATGTGGCCCAGAACAATACCTTCCGTCAATCCTGCGTATTATGTACGAATTCCATACATAAATTTACTTGCACAAGATCCTATATTTCTAGTAAAATTATTTCATAAACAAACTATGCAAATTGCACTTGACACTGACATCTTCTTCTATAGCTTTTTCCATTCGTTGTCGCTATGTTTTATTTTCTTCTTCCACTCATTTCTGTTTTGCGTGTCGTCCTCATTTAGTTCCTTTCTTCTCAAGTCTTTCGCAATACAGTCCTTCCATTTTATATTTGGTCTTCCTCTGTTTCTTGCACCTTCTATTACTAAGCTATTCATTCTTCCAGTATATTCTGCATCTCTCCTTATGACATGTTCAAATCAATGTAATCGTCTCTCTTGTATCTTTCTAGAAAAGGTTTTGGTAATAATAGGACAACCGGAAGTAGAAGATTTTTAAAAAAATTCTCTTAAATTTTTGTTCTTGCTAGTATTAAAGAAGAGTAAATTCTCTATCTGATAAATATAAATATTTTATTATGTCTTTGTAAATATAAGGTATATAATAATCTTTCAGCCCAAATAATGTCATGGAAACCAATTGACAAATTAAAGTGTTTGTAACTGATAGATAAATGTCAGTGTTAAAAATCCAGAGACATTACTGAAGATTTTTTTCTGGGAGTACATACATTATATTATTTCTTATTGTGTTAATAGTTAAATATTTAAAATTACAAGAATATTACATATACCCTTCAAAAATACTGTCAATCCCAACAATGAATTGGAAACATTTCGAAAAATAAGAAGAGTAGGACAAAATTTCTTCATAGAATAAATTTGAAATTAAAAAATCTAAGTATAAAGATTAGATATAAGTAGAATTTTTGGTGTAGAGTGTAGGTATACAAGAAATGTTAAATATAATAGGACGCGAGCAGTCATGTGACTTTGATGGCCTAAACAAGCAGATATGGGGGGCCGTGTCAGAATGATAACTAGTAATTATGTACATACATGTCAAATGTCAGAATTTTTCATTAAAAACTTCAAGATTTTCTAAATACACGTAGTTAATTTGTTAGCAGGAGTGTGGAATTTACTTGTCGAGGAAAATAAACCACATGGAATTGAAAAGTCACTAAATTTAGAATAAAAAATTATATTTGAAATCTATGTACATAATTACTAATTGTCATTCTGACACGGGCCCCCATATTTGCTTGTGCAGGCCAACAATGTCACATGACTACACGCGCCCTAAACTTATCTAACCAAAAACGGTGGCGAGAGGTATTGTGCTGGCCGCAACAGATATTTTTTTACATGTATTGATAATTTTTATTTGTAAACAGAACGATACAATACTCGGTAATCTCTACTAGTCACGAAATCACATGAAAAATATGAGATCTATGTTTGTTTTTGTATTTAAAAAGCATAATCTAATTATGAAATGAATAATTTTAATTAAAAGCATATTATTTATGTTTCATAAAATAACAATTAAATTCTCATATTTATTTATGACTCACATAAGCTCCGTATTTTCTTGATCACGTTTTTACCGAGTGCTTTTTTGTTATTTTTAAATTTAATCATTTCATATCTGACTTTTGGCAAAACTGTTTCGCCAAGGTGACTTGTGCCGTAGACAAATAGGTTAGGATAGTAATTTCGTCGATTTCTTTCATGTAAGTTAAGAATAAAATAATATTTGTGGAAAATAATCAATTATAAATAAGATACGTCTAACAATAAATAATTATTTGCAGAGTTATCAATGTGTTTGTCGTTCAAATACTGAGTGAAGTACATGGAAGTAATTTTATCGACATACTCGGAGAACAGCCCGCCAGATTTAGTTGAAATTTGTTCCGAGAGATGGCAGCAGGCGATCGAAAATAAATTACAAATTTGAGGAAGGAATACTCCTATTGCAAAGACAGTATTTATTAATTTAATATAAAAGTTTGACTACATATGTGTGTATGAAATTTAGCATTTTTATATACTTAAAAAAAACAAAACAATTCAAATTGAACTTTGTTCTAAATTATCTAAAAGTCTATAAATAAACTCATAATTGTATTGTGCTTCGAAGTGAATGTTTCATCACAAGTTTAAAAATGAATTTGGCTCGTCTTCGGCTTGTAACATTTGACGTTACAGACACACTTCTACAATTTCGCTTGTCATTAGGAAAACAGTACAGTGAAATTGGTGCAAATCACGGCATTTGTTGCGACAAAAACGCCCTTGCGGCTAATTTCAAAACGCATTGGTATCAACTGAAGAAAGAACACCCAAATTTTGGAAGAGAAACCGGCATTGGCTGGGAACAATGGTGGAAATTAATAGTTTTCAGAACTTTTAAAGACGCAGACTTGAACGCCGATGAACGCAAATTGGATCTAGTAGCCAATGATTTGATTGAATTGTATCAAGAAGCACATTGTTGGCAACAATGTTCAGGTGCGCTAGGATTATTATCGTTTCTTCGAAACCAAAATAAAACAATAGGAGTTATCAGTAATTTTGATAAACGATTACCAATTTTACTTAAAAATACAAGATTGCGGCATTATTTTAAATTTGTGCTTGCGTCTTATGAAGCAGGCTTTGAAAAACCGGACAAAAGAATATTTGAAGAAGCAATAAAACAATCACAGATTTCCGAATTAAAACCGGAAGAGTGTTTACATATTGGTGATACAATTACGTTAGATTATATTGCTGCAAGAAACGCGGGCTGGAATGCTGTGTTAATTAATAATTTGAGTGGTGATTCAATTAAAGAAAAATATCCTGATGTCAATCCAAAACATGTTTACCGAACGCTAACTGATCTACATAAAGAATTTTTTGAACAAATTGCTTGTAGAACGAATGAATAAAAAGTCAAATTGATATTATTATAATAACTTGTAAATACATAAATTAATGTATATATCTTTGATAAATATAGATTTTTATAATTGATATGTAATCTAATCTTATATAATTAATAATAATTGCATCCATTATATAAATAGATCATTTATTTTAAAATATATGTACAATGATTACAAATATACAGTGGTAGACAAAATAATGATTCATAAATTGAGTATACATTTCCATTTTTTGTTTTATTGCCTATTATTAATTGTAATTGTATACTCAATTGATATATGAACATGATAAATAATAAAAATTAATAAATATATACAATCATTTTTAAAAATATACAGTCTTTTTACAAATATTAAATTGTAAGTTCTTTGTTATGATGGATGATCACACCTTTCTATTTAATTTTTGGGTGTGCCATTCCATAAATACATTTGTCAATAAAATATATTTTTTGTAAATATAATTCTCAGACGTTTCATCGTTTTATAATTTAAAAAATAAATTATACTGCAGGTACAGTAAAATTTTTGTAAGATGTCCGATCAAGGTTGTCTACGAATTGTATGAATTCAGATTTTTGCTCCGCCCATCATGACAAATTCAGTAGTGTCGTTTGCTTAGTTTTTATGAGGGTACGTAAGATACTACTGTTATTTTATTATTATAAAAATATATATTACAGACAAAGCATTCAAAAATAAGTCAACTAGTAAGTTTATAAGTAAATGTAAAACCAAATATGTTAAAAATAAGATACTGACACAGTGTCAGTGACTCTGACAGAATATAATGTTATACGTACGGCTATGAATCCAGGTAATGTATCTGAATTAATAAATAAATTTACGTTACAGCGAAAGTATTATCAACAACGAGCATCGTTTATAAATGGAATGTCCTAACTTAGTCGAAAAAATATGAATTTTTGAAAGACAAGCGTGTTATATCCATCCTTATCACACACTCTTACAGCCTTTGCAAAAGAAAGAGATAAATGTATGCCTATTTGTTAATTCGTTCGTGATACAGGTGCCCTTGATCGGACATCTTTCAAAAATTTTACTGTATGTAATACAGTGTGTTCAAAAAAACCTAACTCGGAGTTGGCTTTGAACAAAGAAACGTATGTCAATTTAAAATGATTTAATTAAATGTCAATTTAGCATGAGATATTCCCAAAGATGTTATCTAAAGAAATCAAAGTTTTTCGTCTTGAATCTTATTTTAGAAATGGAATTAAATGAGACAACAGCGAATGGTAATATAATGTATCCTTCTTTATTATTTTTTCTTTTTTGACAACTTGACGTCGTTTTTTATAAAATCGTGAAATCCGTCTCATTTAATAAATATAGTAATATAAAATAACATGAAATATGCGACTTTTCATTCATAAATTTTCTAATAAACTTTCGCGGCTGTAAAATTCGTGACGTCTCGGCTTGTTACACAAAGACATTCCTCTCACACACATTTACGGCCCACGTGATTTCCGTTTGCTGTTGTGAACAATCTAACCTAAAATTGTGACCGGTGACAGCAAAGTTAAGAGTAAAGGTATGTAAATAAAACTTTTATTAATATAAATACTAAAAGTTGTATGAAATATGTTTTTCGTTAACAATATGTTGCTGTCACAAAATCAAACTGACAAGTGATATCCCAAACAATCATAGTTCCAAACACAACCGGTAGAGAGCTACTGCCGCATCCACCAAGCCGTGACGTCAGCGTGCAATATTTGATATTAAAGTCAACTTTTAAAAAATCATATCTCTGATTCTAAAGACTTGTAAGGTGTAAAACATACACCTACATATTTAAATTGACCTATTCTTTCAAGAAAAAAATAAATTAGAAAATGTGAAATGACCCCAATGGGGTATAATGCTCAGACATACGTTTCTCTGTTCACAGCCTACTCCGAGCTAGGTTTTTTTCTGAACACACTGTATATTAAAAGGTATATGGTGTTGATATGTTCTATTTGAAAATATGCCATCGGGATATTGTTAAGACACAGGTGATTGAAAAACAGGATAGCTATTTTCGGTGTTATTAATTTTATACTACAGGCGGGGTGCACAAAAGTATTCAGCGCCGACATCGGACAAAAATGTAAGTTTTGGGTCGTTTTGGTAACATAATAAGAGCCGTGTTCGTTCGGGCTGTGATTCGCAATCTAAATCATCAAAGTGATCATAATTAAAAACATGGGCGCCGTTAACCCAAAATCCAAGGTGGGCAAACATGAAATGTTAGAAAAATTTCCAAAAGAAATTACTCGTATTATATCCCCGAACTGTTTATTTGCATACTAATAAATATTAAATTACATATTTATATACCCGCTTTGATGTTATGTACAAAATATAGAACAAACTTAACTTCCAGGGAGGGGCAAGTGCCCCCATTACCCCCTCCCCTAAACGGCGCCCAAGATTAAGAAGTATGTTTTTTTCCTATTCGTTATCCCCACTTTCTCAATTTGTGATCACTAGACGACCTTCCCTTCTGAATCATCCTTTTTGAGTGATCGCACGGATTCATTTCAGAGCAAATTTAAAAATGGCTAACAACAATAGGTTTTAAATGTAAAAAATTATCAATGTGGGGTTTGTTACATCAAAGGAAATATGATTTTCCTACCTGCGTTATACTATTGCCAATAAATGTTGGAGTTGCATATCACTATGGCTTCTAGTCTTAACCAATTAGTTATATTCAGATTTCATATTTAATAACCGTATCCTGTAAAAAACTAAGTCTTACAGATCTGTAAATCTGTAAAAATTGACAAAAGCGCATCTATTTTTGTTGATTAATATAAAAATATACATAAGAGCGGCAGTTTTCGTTTCGATTTTACCCGTGATTCTTCGGGTTGTGATTCGCAATCTAAATTATTAAACTGATCATGATTACGAATGTTTTTTCGTTTCCTATTCGTTATCCCCACTTTCTTATTTTGTAATCGCTAGATAGTCTTTCCCTTCTGAATCATCCTTTTTGTGTGATCACACGGATTCATTTCAGAGCAAATTTTAAAATGACTAACGACACTAGGTTTTCGATCGTACAATTTTATCAATGTGAGGTTTGTTGCATCAAAAGAAATATAATTTTCCGACAAAAGCATGTAATGACCCACCATACTTTTGAGAACAGAAAATGTTACATAAAATATTTGTTTTAAGTAAACATACTTCCTATTTTATCAAGATTTTTTTATTTCTATATGATCCATTTTAATGTGATGACTCACATTTGACGCTAGATAGTGTTTATATTATTCAAGTTGTTTCCTTGATATAATTTTTAAATCGTGATTTATAAAGATCACGATTAAACTAATCAGGATTCACAAAATCACAATCACAGCCCAAAGGAACACGACTTTTTTGTTCATTATTAGCAGTTTTAGAGATCTACAAATAAAAATCACTCACATAAACCCGTAGTGAGAGAGTGTACAAATTTATAGCACCACAATCCAATCGGTTTTTTTTTACAAATTTATTGACATGTTTTTACCACCTTGGATGGCGTTTACTGTTCCTCACGGGCACTGATAGCTGGCGTGGAAAGTACATATTTTAAATTTACTATAATTCAGTGGCTTCTTCATACGTATTTTTCCTCCAACAAACATGGTCGAATTCCTCATTCGCTACAACATAAGGACCATTTCTGATAGTCCCATATCCTTCAGAATTCGAATCATTAGTTGTCGTTGTATCCCCATACATTGATGGAACTCCCAAAGGATTCATATTTAATTTAGAAAAGTTATCCGCTTCAGAAAAATATTTATTCTGATTTAACACTCTAGGTTTATCAGTTCTATCTAGTGTGTCTGTTATTGAAACAACTTCAAGTGTAGGTTTTTGTCCGCCATTTTGCAAGGCGCCATAGTTCGGTGGCGACATCTCACCGTTGGAAAAATCACTATTCGAAAATTTCATACTAGAGTTATTATTTTGATTTCTTCTATTTTTTACTGAATGTGTATAATCTCTAGTACCTCTACGTTTTAAAGTAAAGTCTCTATCCCCCGTCCCCGTCTTGCTACGCCACTGGATCCATCCATGGCGTACCATAGGATCAACAGGGCCCCATTTTCGACAGGGTTTCAAAGCACTAGATAATTTTTGTATTAAATTATAGTCTACTTGTATATACACTTCATAGCATCCAAATATTATTATCACTATCACACACACTAAAACTATTGCCCAACCAGTGACGTACATCCAAAGGGGGTCTTCATGGAAAATGCCGGTAAGGCGGATTGTGGCCAGCGCCCAGACAAAGATGGCGGTCATGAGAAGAGGGGCTAGCCACCATAGAAGTTTCCAGATGAAGGTTAGGCTACTGCCCAATATGAATTCGAAGTCGATGTAGATGTTCGAGCACCCTAAAAATGTGCCTTTTAGAAAAATTGATTGTTGAAAGTGAAAATATTAAATTAAGGTAGTTATATTGTGACTCGATATCGTTTTATTACGGCAGTACAATAGAGGGTCCCAATAGCCTGGCATGTGCCAGGGCTGTAATGAAAAATTTGAGTAGGGGTTTGAAATATTTCATTTCACACATTTTACTTTCCAAAACAAAAACACTTTCAGCCTACACTAGTTAGGAGGTACAAATGACAAGTGAAAATAATTAAACTCACCACCTATTTATATACCTACATAGCCACAAATAACGGTTTTATAATACAGCCCTGGTAATCGGTTTAGAAAATCTGGAAAGTGCAGTCTTGGTCTACAGTCGAATACTGGGCGTAAAATATATACCAGCATTGCAAATACTGAACTGGTCGACTGTACGGACCGAAATATTTTGGCATTACGGTTTTAGCTATTGTGCACCCATAATAAAACGATAACGAGTCGTCGGAAAATGATCCCTAGATGAACTATACATCTTAACTGAAGTATAATCTACCTGCTCTCCAAGTTTTAAAACAATTGACCACGCGGTACCTGAGATATTTGCAATTAAATTTGGCCTTTTTAACACGTGAAGAATAGGAAATGGCAAAATAAACATAACATTTTAAATTATAACTTTTATATCCATACCAACATTTAATCGAAAAACTAGTATGTTATAGTAAACTAATTAACGGATTTTATGTAAAAATTAGAAAATTATTTACCACCCAGATTTAATTTTATTGCCTCTAGAAAATTATAATCTGAAGATACGATAAATAGGTAGAATTATACTTGACAACCATGTACAAGCATTCCAGATGGAGTATCAGTTAAGTTAACACCCGCTTGGTACTAGCGAGTAAGAGGTGATCTTTGGTTAAAAGAATTTCAGACGTACATTCGAAAGAAATATTTTTTAAATTGGTATTTTACTTGAAAAGCATGAAAACTTTAAACAGTATAATAATACTATTGTAATATTAAGAAAGAAATATATTAATTTGTTTTACAGTTTCCATTTGTAGTTTAGAATTAGTATTATATCTTAAAATATCTTATTACTTTTATAACCGAATGTACCAACTACCAATAAATGTCTAGGTGCGACGATGCCACAGTTATTCTTCAACATTGAAATACGACACTTGTGTATTTGTTAGTGCGAGTGGTACAGTTAAGAAAAAAACATTTTTCTTCAAGTGTACAATAATATTCATATTATGCTACTATACACACACTATAGAAGATATTCATTTTATTACTAGTACAACAATGTTGTTCATTATTGTACTAGTAAAAAAATGTTAGCTTCTTAGTTCACCGCTGGCGGCAGCAGTCGTCACAGCAACGCAAACCATATTGAAAAATTGTTATTTGACAGTTGTATCGTTTGTGTTTTGTAGTGTACACAGCCAACTATGGCTGAAATTGCAAACTCTATAATTAAAACAGCCCCAGAAAAATATAAAAAATCCCCAGTTTTCGTTGAAACACTTGAAGAAAAAATAGTATATGTTATTCGGAGCAGAACGCCCTTTTTGTGTTTTACCCAGCTTGCCTGGCCTCGGCTATAGCGCCTCGGCCGCAATAGCTGGATTCAACACAAAAAGACCGCTTTCTACTCCTAATAACATAATATACTATTCTACGGAAAAATAAAGAAAATTCATCTGTTACAGTGTTTGATATTAGCTTTTAACTATTTTGATGCAATCTGTGTATATAATATAATGTTAGAAAATATAAGTTATTGCAAATATAAACTGCATTAGCTTAATTTTTATTTTGAACATAGAACAAGTTTTTGAATAGGTACACTCGAGTGACAACTACCTTAACCAAAAATATTCTATTGTACTTACCATAAATATATACAAAGGCACTAACTTCTAATATGGTACATATTAACAATAAATTCCCTACTACATAATGGTCCAAAATATGCACCACCTCAAAATTAGGGACGAGTATTGACAGAATCCCCAAAATAAAAAATATGAAACAAAACAACCCCGCTGTTTTCCACCACTGCCATTTGTTTTTCGTTTCTATCCTTATCGCTTTTAAAATTGTAAACACTACTGCCAACTAAAACAAAAAAAAAACACTATAGTACATTTTCATTAATAAATATTAAATCTGAGCATACCATACTAATAAAACCAGAAAGAAATATGCTAAAATACGCCAAAACAGTCCAAGTTTGTGAATTTTCTTGGTGTGAGACTGCCTGGTCATAGATGGCGTTGAACAGATGCAATTCTGTGATGCTGTTGTTTCCAGGATGCGCGCGCAGGGAATCTCCCGCCAAAATGTAGCACGTCATCACGGAAAGCGCGCCAAGTATGATATTTACTACCATGTAGGCCATACCCGCCCTAAAATAAAGATATATTGTCATTAACATCATCTATAATAATACTCCAATCTTTCTAAATGTGTATAATAAAGATACCGATTATGGAATAGGCTTCTAATATGAAATACACTAATATTTCACACAACAATGGCGACACGTTTATTTTGAAAAATGTATCTCTTTCCCTCCCATTCTATTCGTCTTCTTCCACGATTCTACCATGCTCACGTCACGTATCCCTTCCCCAAATTTTTAATAATTATTTCCTCGTAAAGAAGGAATAATTAATCGATTTAAAAAGATACGTGTATTTTTTTGTCTAGTATATTATGTAAAAATTAAAATTTGGTCACATAACCCATTGGACAACCGGAAGTACACTGGCTTGCAAAAAAATCGCGTACACCTATTTTTTGCTGTATTGAGCCGATCTTAATTTTCAACTTGTCAATGTCACTAGTGTCAATTAAGATATCAAAATTAACCAAAATTCAAATACATACTTAGTTGTTCTTTCATTTTTCTGTTATATATTTGTAATGTAATAGTAGGTAAATTAAACACAATGAAGAACTTGCCGCACATCAGATCAAATAGCGATGACAGTGACAACATTGTCAATTTTTACATTATTCACATAGCTAAAAAATGGTAAAAACTCGGTTACTTGATTTTTAAGGTGTACGCGATTTTTTGACAAGTCAGTGTAGTAGTATTTTAACAAAAATCTTCTAAATATTATTTTTTGAAAATTATTGTATTACAACTATTAAAAAACAAAATTCTCTTTCCGACACATTTAAAAATTGTATTATACCTTCTATAAAATAATCTGTTGTAGTAAATCTCACAGCCTGCTCACAACCCAAACATCTCCATGGTAACTACTTGAGAAATTTAAATGTCTGTAATTGACAGATAAATGTCACTAATGTCAGTGTCGAAAATTCACAGAGTTTTTCTCGGAACGATATTTAATATTTCTTATTGTATTATTAATTATATATTTAAAATTATAGGTATATTACATGAATCCTTCAGAAATACCGCCAATCCCGTTAATGAATTGGAAAAACCTCAAACATTTAGAAGAAATGGAGAAAAATTGCTCATAGAATGAATTTAAAATTATAGAAAATACGTAAATATAAAGATTAGGTGTAATTAGAATTTTTTGTATGTACAAGAAATGGTAAATACAATACTTATATATATACCACAATGGAAAGGGCGCGAGAGGTATTGTGATGGCCACAACAGATTTTTTTTTAATTTTAAGTCTATATTTAAAGTTGCCGGAAAAAATTGGTAGAAATTTCTAACCATTTGTATAGGTTTTATAATTTGTTGAAAATGTAAGTCGGTTTGGACTCGTGTACGATATATTTATGAATTTCTCTTTAATATTTGCTTACAAAATTACTATATAATTCACTTCGTTTATTGAATAATAAATATGGTAATTTTATAAAAATTAATTTTGCATTAGTTGTTGTTGCTGTATAATAAAATTCGTCTTCTCGGTCAGTAATGTCACTATCTTATGCGCCCCACGATTCGCTTTATACTACATTCCGGTCTTGTTTTGCACTACAAATATTTAATAGTGCGGTATAAAGGCCGCTCTAGTTCAAGTACTTTTCGCGCATAGAATTTCCCAGGAATGCTGAAAATCTTAACAGCATTCTAACAAAGTTCTCCAAGTGCATTCGCACGTTTATGGAATCCTTGTGACATTGATAAAGAACGCACACAATAATCAGAAAGAGAACACATTCTTTATAGGTTTCAATAAATATTCATTCGACTTGGTATAGTTACAGAAAACTTTAGGATTTTTTTAGACTTTTCTAATGCCATTATTATACATATATATACAGTGTGTTAATTAAAAACCTGGCCAGAGGCGTTTAACATGAGAAATCAGTTTTTCCTTGCGCAAAAGTTCCCAAATTATTTTATACAAAAATACTTCAAATAAATATTGTAGAGAATTAAATTCTGCACCCGAATTAGTAATAAGATTTTATTTTTGACATTTAATAACCGAGAAAATTAATTTTAAAGTTGAAGATTGCTGATTTATAGCGATAGCCATGCAAATCAAACAAAATTTGTCCACCATTTTATAATCTGATGCTTTTCTTCATGAGAAAACTGTTCCATACTTTCAAAGAAATAATGTTATTGAACGAAAATCACACAACACAAACTTTTTTGGACAGTTAATATGTCATACAATTGTTCGTAATTTTGTTTAAGTTCCATAGCTACCGCTATAAATCAGCTATCTCCAGAAAATTTAAAATTGATTTTCTTGATTATGAAATGTCAAAAATTAAATCTTAATTTAATTATCTACAACATTTATTTGAAGTATTTTTGTCTAAAATAATTTGGAAACTTTTGCACAAGGAAAAACTGATTTCCCGGGTTAAACGTTTATAGCCAGTTTAATAATTTCTACAAGTTATATTTTATTAGGTTTTTTTCCAGGTTGATGCCATGCGTCTTATGCATAATCAATTTTACTATAGTAACATGTTTAACTAAGAGATTAATAATAACAAATGTACTACATTACGAAGTAATATCAACAGTGGCGGATTTACGATTTTGCCGCCTGTTCTCAAGGGCGGATTTAAACTCTTTTGGGCTCTAGGCAAAATCTTTATTTTGGGCCACTATATAAAAACAAAATATATTTAATACATGTATATAAATAGTTCGAATCAATTGCCTCTTTAGCCTAGGCCTAAGTCCGCCCCTGCCTATTCTTGTCAGAAGGGTAAGATTTTGGCACATTTTTGAGCCTTTCTAGAAGTCGTGTACTTTGTAATTCTCCTGTTACCTACGAATATTTACTAAGGTAAAGCATCTGAAATAAACGGACGAATTGCAAATTCACCATTCATTAATCAAGGCTTGATCCACTGATCAACTAAGAAGTACAAATCGTCAAGAAATTTACTGGTTTAGACACGACCTGGACGATCGCTTATGGTAGATAGAATCATAGAATTTTAATTTAAATCAATGTATCGCACCCGCAACATGGGTGATCCATGAGCACATGTGCACACGTGTGCGTGCAAACAGCATAGGATATTCAGCCGAAAGAAATAAAGTTTTCCGTCTAAATAAAAATTCATAAAAGCCTCAAAGTCGAAATTAGGTATCCGTCCAAAATTTGCCGCCGTAGGCTTCAGCCTACTTAGTCTAATAGGAAATCCGCCACTAAATATCAATAATAAATTGCACTAGCATAAAAAAATATCAATAGCCCCATATTCCTGATCAAATTTTGTATTTAACATTTTTCTCTAGTCATTATTTCGCCGTATAATCAACCAAATTGCAAAAATGAATAAACAAAAGAAATGTCTAAGTAAATTATTTAATTAATAGTTGTGATTAGTATCGTGTAAAAATTTGCTATTTTCTCTTCTAATGTAATAATAAAATTACTCAAAAGGATCTTACCAAAACGGATCAGCCTTGTTGTACACCTTTCCAGCACACGTGACCACGTTGCCAAATCCGAGGTGTGTCGAAAAAAATAATTGTATTGTCGCGTAGTACCATACCTACAACATAGTATTAACAAACAAGGTTAATTACTTTGCACCTACTACTATAGAAAGCACTGTAATGATTCTAAACTTACATCCGCGTTTTGGAGAATACTCCAATCTACGTTTTCGGTTAAACTGCTCCCCTCATGTTGGTACATAATAGCCTTAACAAGGAGGGCTATCATACAACCAAACACAGGGATGAAGAAGCAAGTCATTGAACGGATGTAGGCTTTCACCCTCCGAAATGAACTAGAAAAAAATAATAGAATAATTTACATCTTTTTCAACTACGTGCAGATATAGTTATTTAAGTATTAAGGGCAGTAAGTGTACCTTACGGTTGAGGATTAGTTTGGAGATCGAGACGAAGTCGAGATCTCCAATACATTCGATACCGGTAAGAAGCACTTAATGCCCGCAATGCTTATTATATTTTTTGCACGATCGTCCCAATAATAACAAATTAAAGTTTAGAATTATTTAAAAATTGTTTTGACATTTAAAAAAAATTAGTTGTCATTTTTAAGTAAGCTATGATCGTTGTTTTGTTATCGTTAAAGCTTTAAAAATTGTACATTTATTTTTACCTCTCGCTAAGAGAGGTATTGAATTCATGCTAAAAATCGCATATCCAGATTTTATTGAATAAGCACGTTTTAAGGTCCCTACAATCCGATTTTAACATTTTTACGATGATGTCTGTGTGTGTGTGTATGTGGGATGTTGGAAGGACGATAAAACTATAAGACTTTAAATTTGTTTAACTACGTATTTCCCAATCGGACATTCATGGGAAGATCTGAAAAGGTTTTGGTAACAATTGGACAACCGGAAGTAGAAGATTCTTGAAAAAAAATCTTCTAAATAACATTTTTTGAAAATTATTTTTGGTTATATTAAAGAAAATTAAATTCTCTATCTGATACATTTAAATATTTTATTATATATTCTATAGATTTAGAGATAAAAGAAATATAATATATAAAATAATGTTATAATAAATTTTACTGCCGAAAGAATGCCATGGAAAATAGTTGATAATTTAAATTGTTTGTAACTGACAGATAAATGTCAGTGTCATAAATCCGGAGACATTACTGAAGACTTTTTCTGGGAAGTACATACATTATATTATTTCTTAATGTATTAATAGTTAAATATTTAAAATTATAGGTATATTACATATATCCTTCAAAAATACTGTCAATCCTGACAACATTTCGAAAAATTAGAAGGGGACAAAATTTCTTCATAAAATGAATTTAAAATTAAACAATCTAAATATAAGGAATAGATATATGTAAGTAGAATTTTTGGTGTAGAGTGTAGGTATACAAGAAATGCTAAATACATTAGGGCGCGAGCAGTCATGTAACTTGATAAGCAGATATGGGGCCCATGTCAGATTTTCAAATTCCATGTGGTTTATTTTCCTCGACAAGTAAATTCCACACTCCTGGTGACAAATTAACTACGTGTATTTAGAAAATCTTGAAATTCTGAATGAAAAATTGACAATTGACATCCATCTACATAATTACTAATTATCATTCTGAAACGGGCCCCCACATCTGCTTGTCAAGGCCAACAATGTAACATGACTGGTCGCGCCCTATACTTATGTAACCAAAAAAGGAAGTGGCGAGAGGTATTGTGCTGGCCACAACAGATTTTTTATTTATGTAATTTTAACCGCCTCCAGATCAGTAGGTAGTCACATCACTTACCAGTCAGTCACATCACTTACTGATTAGTAATTTGTAAACAAAACTTACTGCCTTGGAAACCCAATCATTAAAGTTTAAAAAAACCTGATCGTGCAAAATAAATTAAAGGGGATTTTATATTTTTCATATATGAGATGAATATAAATTTGTTCAAAAGAATGTGAAGAAGTATTTATGATTTTGGACTTACCAGAGCATTATGACTAACCATATGGCTAAAATAAAACCACAGTAGATTCCAAACCACTGAGGATCAGTTAACGGAGACACCAGAAATGTTTTACTGTAAAAATAAATTGTATTTGTATATAAAAACAAGGTTAAAATGTTAAATATCTTACTCTAAACATTCATCTCCTGGTATTCCAATAGTTTTGTAGCCATCCTGCAAACAATAAAAAAAATACTCTTTAATGTTATAACAACTTTTCATATTGTGCACCGATATGTTTTATATTATTATAGCGCGTCGACCCGACGCGCTGAATGCTTGCGCCGCCACTGATAGCATATTCTCGAACGATGACGTAATTCCCCGCGGGGGAAACCCATACGCGTTCAGACCAGTTAATTACATCCGGTGGAGTGATTCCTTTGTATTCGATGATTGCCGCGTCGGAAAGTTCCAGAAGGAACCGTCCGAAGCACAGCGGAGAGATAGTCTGATGTATAGAAGCAACGAGTAATGAACAATTGGTGATATAAATAGTCTACGAGTTGTTAACAAATAAATGTTTCTTAGGAATGTTGGGAACCAATTGGTAGGAGTTTTTAATAAAAAAAAATATTTTGGCCTTTAGGTTCACATATTTAATTGAAAATGAAGTCAGTATAATTGGACGTTTCGGGTGTAAAACCCACCCATCATCGGCAAATACAAATTCGTAAAAAAATTACATTGTGAAATAAATATTTTGAAACATAATTACAAAAGTCGTTTTTATGATACAACAAGGTTATAGAAAAAACAGTACCATTTTGCGGCGACTAATTATAGAGTCCTATTCCTATTTTTTTTTTTAAATAGGAAAAGTAGTATATTGTGGAACAAGTGCATGAAGACGTCTGTCCACATGCGTGTAAAAAGGCTTCACGCGTATAAAGTGTTCCACAAAAAATACATTGCATTTTGCACATCGCTATTAAAAGCCCGACACGTGCTGCGATTAATATGTGAAACTACTACTTCACACATTGGAGTAGAAAAATTCTTCTAATATATTGAAGAGCAAGTAGAAATAACCTTTAATAAAGTTATCCAAAATGTTCTTCATATTACGTCTTGATTTATCTTTATTTACGTCTTCAACTATTTTATTAAAACTGTAGATAGCGAAAATGTTAGTACCTACCTATATATTTTCTCAAACCCTTGTTGACAGTATTGTACAAAACACATAGCAATGTGTTCTTGCGGATGCGTGAAGTATTTAGTATTTAAAGTATTTAAGTTACTTTAAATACTTTTCGATACTTTAAGTACCAAAAAGTATTTTAAATAATTTTTACGAAAAAAAAGTATTTTAAATATCCCGACCAACGCCAAAAATTACATCGCATTTTAATGGCATAAAATTGACCCCTGTGGCGCACTCTCTACGCCAGCAATGAGTGCCCGTGAGGTGACGCCTGGTAAGCGCCCGCACGGTACAAATATTCCATCATTACCGATATCTGTGTATGAAGCAGATTGGCACACCCAGCAATGGGTAATATGCCGTGATGAAATATTTATTTATTTAAGTACTAATTTTCAAAAGTATTTTAAAGTAAAGTATTGTAAATACTGGCTGTATTTAAAGTAATACCTTTGAATATATAATACATATAAGAACGGCAACGTAATGTATTTAGATTAAATATTTCGAGAGAAGGTACCATCTATCCCTCCGTATACGAATTATTTCTGAGTTAGTTCAAAAAATACATAATAGGTGGATGTTGCACAGTGTTGCCACGTAGCTAGAACAGCAAGATAAGATTTTATAAAGGTTTTTAAGTTTGCTACTGTAAAACAAGTATACATGTACATTGAAGATTCAAAATATATTATCTGGTTATTATGAAACAATATTTTTGAATTATTGATTATTGAATACCTCTAACAAATACTATCTGGCAATGCTGTCAGGACGATTTACCGTAGTTCATAGTTTTGTGGTAGGAATCACTAGCTATCTATAATAATTTTGTGAATAAAAAGAGACAGATATAGTATCTTGTTAGGCCATATGCGTTGCCGTTTGTATATGTATTATATATTCAAAGGTAATACTTCCAGTACTTTTACTTTAAGTAGTTCCCAGCTCTGCTCCTGGAGCAGTAATTGGCTTCTTAAGAACTTAAGAACTACTTCCAGAAAACTAAGTAGGGCCATGTTACAACAGATCTTACAAGTCGCAGTGACAAAAGTTGTTAGCGCTTAAAGCCCTCAGCTTAATGAATAAATGAATCAATCTCAAGATTCGATTAAATTGTTCATCAATATCTATTCTGTCTTCAATTGCAATTCCTCGTTATAATCTCTTGTACTTTTTGTCTAACTTCCGGCGCAAAGTTGGTCAACCACGCCTGCTACGACCTTCGCAATTATTCTGTTTTTTTTTACGAACAGCGCCTACGTTAATTACAAGAAGCGCTTCCTCAACAACCGTAAACGATAATGCAATGTATAAATAAGGCTTGAATAGTGCGGCTTCAACATACATAATATGGAATGTTAATTCTGATTGGATTTTCCATCAATATAATTCATTAGTCATAGATTAACTGGTCAACCTTCGGGAAATTGGCGTGGAGTAATTAAAAATAGACTTAATTTGATCATTTTTTTATGGTGGTTAAGGTAGTTGCACTTTGTTGCTATTTTTATTTTACAGTTGTAGTTGCCGCTAATCTAAACTGAAAGCGATCTGTAGTTCTAAAAAATCTTAATTGTTGTTCGTTAAGCCATAGAATACAGGGTGGTAACCAGCACAGCCGAACATAGGATTTTAATATGTAAAGTCAGACTTTCATAATTTTCTGCTTCTCTAATTATTTTAGGTAAAAAAGCTTCAAATAAAAGCATTTGAAACAAGTAAAATTAATTTCTTAAACCTTGTAACGGCAGAAATTAGATATGAAAATGTCGAAAATCACCACAAAAATAGCAATAGCCATGGAATTGAGACAAAATAAATAACAAATGTCTAACGATTTATCTGTCATATTAGGGTAATTTATTTTTAGTAGATATTATTTCTAATTTCTGTTCCATTTAACAATTATCTGTTAATTTAAATTGACATTTATTCACTTGAACAGAAATTACAAATAATAATAAAAATAAATTAACCTAGCTTGACAGAAAAATCGTTAACATTTGTTAATTTTTTGTTTCAATTCCATGGCTATAGCTATTTTTGGAGTGATTTTTGACATTTTCACACCTAATTTCTGCTGTTACAAGGCACATAAAATTAAATTTGTTTATTGATTCATAACTTCAATATGATTCCAAAAATTATATTTTTTTCGTATTCCTCAAGTTTACATCCAAAAGAACAACTGATTAGATTTTGGTTATAATTGGTGAACCGGAAGTAGCCTCATTTGAAGATTTAACAGTTAAATTTGATTTATTGACTTTTAACGTTATTATAACTTAAAGAATATATTATTCTCCATACGATTTGATTGCATTTTATACTTCATATTCAATAGATATAGAGTTAAAGAAATTAAATTTTAAAAATCAGCCAGCTATGCTAAACATGGAAATTATTAATATATTCATATAATTCAAATTGCAGATGTCAGTATAAATAAAAAGTAAGTTAATGTGGCAGAGTTGAGGATGTTGAAGTAGGTGTTGGGGAAGACACGGAAAGATAGGTAAGGAAATAACTCTAGTGTTACAAGTTTCTAGAAAGATACAAGCGAGATGATTACATTAGTTTGAAAATGTCATGAGGATGAAGAATATATTGGATGAAGAATGAATAGCTTAGTAATAGAAGATTGAAAAAACAGCGGAAGACCAAAAATAAGATGGAAGCACTATATTGCGGAAGACTTGAGAGAAAAGGAACTGAATGAGAACGACACGTAAAACAGAAATGAGTAAAAGAAGAAAATAAAAAATAGCGACCCCTAACGAATGGGGAAAGCTAAAGAAGAAGAAGAACCCTGTATATATTTTTAATATTTTTTGACTTAAATGTTAAGATCATTTTTTTCTGAAACCGTGAATTCAAAACTGATCGTCGACGTAACAGATCAAAATTTAACTAATTTTTTTATTTCCGTATGCCTTGTTAAGCATGTTAACAAACTTTCTTTCTAAGGAAAGTATTAAATAGATATAGAAATAAAGGTGTATTTTTTTTTAATGTCATAGTAATTTTGTAATTTTCAATGGTTTTGATTCTGTTTATCGCTTTACACATGAATTAAATATAGTGTAACAAGATCTACATTTAGCATCGTTTAACAGATAACTAATCCAATTTAATCTAGAGCGAATCACATTGGTATTATTGTTCAGTTCGTTGGCCTATATACGAACAGCTGTGTTGTATAAAATATACGAAATTAAAGAAGAAATACACAGGCAATCGAAGCAATCCACAATGCACGAGTAGCCAAGCGGAGACGAACCGGTCAGCTACTAGCCTTCACCGCCTTCTCGCGCCTCAAATTCTACTTCCGGCAGCCAAAAAAATATTAACTTCTAGAATGACAACTACAATATGTAGTAGAAATATAACCAATGCGGGAAATTAGTGATTCTGAAACCGCGAATACAAATTTCCATAACGAGTCAAATTTTAATTATCTTAGACAAAAATGCGAAAATATATGTAAATTAATGAGTATTAGTGAAAGAATTTTGTTTAAATATTGGAATTAATATTATTCCAACAAACCGTGTGGAATAATTCTGTACGCCGTTTGGAATAATTCCGCACGGCTTTCGACGAATCACAATCTATTTAGCCCCATATTAGCGCGGTATATCAAATATCATAGTTCGGTTGCTATGGTTATGACTCTTTATTTTATATTTATTTATTTCTGTATTCGCGTTTGACGTTTTAAAGTTTTGAACATTTTTAGAGTTTTTTGTTTTTACGAGTTTTTGGAGTTGTTCAGAGTAATAAGTTTATCTAAATAATTATATATTACTTAGAAAATTAACTGAAGACATTTTATAGAAAAACATATAAAGTGGAAATGAAGATATAGATATGGAATGTACGTCACCAGAAATAAGGGAACTTGCTAATGATACAGGGAGTTAGTTATTATCAAATAAATCAAAAGAAAAATTATTATAAGCAATTTATGGACTAGCGTCAAAAAAAAAAAATTTAATGGTATATGATAATATATTGTTATTATCAATCAACATTTTATGTATAATTTCTAAAATCTTGTTAGAGAAAGTATAGTATACAGCACGTTTGGAATGGCATAATCCACACTCGCAAACCGTAGTCATCGCCTTCGGCTCGGGCCACAAACTCTTTGCTCGTGTGGAATATGCGCCATTCCATTACTTGTTGTAGAACATACCATTCTATTTTCACTTAAGGTTAAGGAAGAGGCAATTTTTAATTTTATTATCAATTATATAACTTATACTATAAGTACTTGGGTACAATACATACATACATACATAAAATCACGCGTGTCCCACTTAGTGGGTTCGCACAAACCCGATAACAATAAGAATAACATCAACATCATACAACAAATCCTTACTCTTAAACATATTAAAGTGACCGATTTTCGGTAGCGAAATACCGCATCCGGATCACAATAATAGTTAGGAAACAATCATCCTTCTCCACACATTCCTATCTAAGCAGACTTCTTTCGCCTCGGCCACACTCATAATCGCATTCATACATGCTCTTCTTCTCTTCACACTTGGAAACTCTCTCTCTTTAAGCACCCTACCAATCACATCCATCCACTTACACACTGGTCGACCACGCAATCGAAAACCCTCAACTTCACCAAGATATATACGCTTAACAAGCCGTTCACTCGCCATTCTCTCCACATGCTCAAACCATCTCAACTGACTCACACCAACTCTCTTAATCACATAGTAGATAAAAATGGCATAGGCCATCAAGAAATAAAGAGCAGAGTACAGAAAGCAAAAAAAAAATTGTGGGAGCCCTAAACGGAGTATGGTGGAATAAAAACATAAGTCGAGAAAATAAGAAACGCATAGGACAAACGATGGTGGAAACAGTTATGAGTTACGGCAGCGAAGTATGGCTCTTGAAAGAGGATGATAAACGAAAAATATTAACAATAGAAATGGATTATCTCCGAAGAAGTGCAGGAGTGTCTAGAATGGACAGAGTCAGAAATGAGGATACACGAAATCGCATGTCGGCTCAAGAAACAGCCATAGATAGAATTGAGAAAAGAAGTTTAAAGTGGTTTGGGCATCTTTTAAGAATGGAAGAGACGAGATGGGCAAAAAGAATTTTCAACTGGCAACCACCAGGACAGGGTGGCGATCGACTGGGAAAACCGGGATAACCGGGAAAAGTCAGGGAATTTTCCATTTCTGGAAAAGTCAGGGAATTTTGTTGGAATCTGGGAATTTATCAATTTTTTTATTTCTGATTATAATTTAATTTTAAAATTTATTTAATTTCTAAATGTCATATTGGCCATTTAGCAGAGATAATTAAACTAATAATTTTCGGATTTTAAAAGTTCCGCGCGTAGTATTTAGGTTAGGAGACACCAGTGTTGCTACACAAAGGACAAAAACCGCTGACTTCATCTGATTAACATGAAGTCAGCGGTAGAGCGGTTTTTGTTCTTTATTGTGGCAACACTGGCAGTCTTGCAGTTGTGCATCCATCTATACAAACTTATCCTAACCATTTTAATGGCCCGATGTGTTATGAAGCTGAAATTTTTGGTCAGGGAATTTTGTTTCGGGGTCAGGGAAAAGTCAGGGAATTTCATTACATCTTGAGAATCGCCACCCTGCAGGAACAAACCAAAGAGGACGACGAAGGAGATCATGGAACGAGGGAATTCGAAGACCCATGAGAGATCGAGATTTAGAAGAGGAGGTAGCATACGACAGACAGGCCTGTAGACGAAGAGTGGGAAAATAACAGTTAGTTGTATAATTATGGCACTGTAACTGTATCTATAATTTATAAATGCTGTACTTAATTAATCCCATAAATATATATATATATATATATATATATATATATATATATATATATATATATATAAATATATATATATATATAATTATATTAGCTAGACTATTAATATTCAAATATTCTAAATCACCCTTATTCTGAAATATTTTATACTCACATCTGTCATTTTTGGAAAAGCGCATTCCTTGAATGGTATGGATCCTTTGGCCAGCCACGTCAAATAAAATAACGCTAATCCTATGTAGAGTGGGTAGTATATACATAATAGCATATTAACTACCAATTTTATGTATCCTACACCTGAAAAAATATTAATGGAATATTAAAATATGATTTATTAGCACATATACCACACACGTGCAAGAACAAATGGCAATTTCTAAATATAAATTGTCATGTGTCTCAATAAATTTTGGAATTTTAATTAAGGATAATGATTAGTATTATTGCAAACAATGCTGAATGGATTGACAAACAATGCTATTAACATTTTTATTAACTATGTACCTACTCCAAAGGTTCTTTGAATCGCATTAAATGGTTTAATACAGGGTCACGTTAGTTTCACATTTTTGAAAAATGAAAAAAAAAGTTTATGCAATAAAAAAACAAATAATAATTTATTGTTATTTTCGTAAATAATTAAAAAAAAATGATGTGGCCAGCACATTACTTTCAGTGAATCCTGTATATATTATGTACAAATTCCATAGCGCGCGAGCAGTCATGAGAATTTGCTAACCTTGGCAAGCAGATTTTGAATGAAAAATTATGACATTTGTCGGTTATGGACATAATTAATAGCTGTCATTTTGACACGGGTCCCTATATCTGCTTGCCAAGGTCAGCAAAGTTATGTGACTGCTCGCGCCTTATACATAAATTTTCTTGCAAAAGATCCTGTATGTCCAGTAAAATTATTTCATAAACAAACTATGTAAATTGCACTTGGCACTGATATCTTCTTCTTTAGCTTTTCTCATTCGTTAGGGGTCGCAATTTTTTAATTTATTCTTTCACTCATTTCTGTTTTGCGTGTCGCCCTCACTCAGTTCCATTTCTCTCAAGTCTTCCGCAATACGGTTCTTTCACCATATCTTTGGTCTTCCTCTGCTTTTTTACCTTCTATAACTAAGCTATTTATTCTTCTTCTAATATATTTTTCATCTCTCCTCATGACATGTTCAAACCAATGTAATCGTCTCTCTTATATCTTTCTAGATACTTCTAACACTAGAGTTATTTCCCTTATTCACTCATTCCTTACCATATTTTTCCGTGTCTTCCCCAACATCTATCTCAACATCCTCATCTCTCCCACATTCATTTTCTTTTCATTGAACTGACATCTGTCAATTTGAATTATATGAATATATTAGCAGTTCCCATGGTTAGCATAGTTGGCTGATTTATTTAATATCGTTATAATTCTTTAACTCTATATCTATTGAATATGAAGTATAAAATGCAATCCAATCGTATAGAAAATAATATATTCTTTAAGTATAGAATTTGTACATAATACACAGGATCACGGAAGGTAATGTGCTGGCCACATCAAATTTTTAAAATGTGAATTTAATACATAAGATAATAAGAACAATAATCAGAACGATTGCTTCTGACCCAAGCCGAAATATATTGGAAAAAGTGAAATCGCTGGTATAATGCTAATGATTTTTACAACGTCCGTATATGAGAGGTCATTTCTTAATTTAATAGCGTGTTCTCTTAAGAGATATGTGAGGAAAATTAATATAAAAATGCTGGTTCCCGTAAAATTGAGAACAATATTTTGTTAAATATAAAAATTCTTGCAATAGTCCTATTATAAGAAAATTTTAAATCATCACCATGGCTCCCCTACCTCTGAACATAGGCACCGCCCTCCACGTCCTTGTCACCCCCTGCTGAACTATCTGCCCGACTCCCAATTCTAGAAAGACAAGTGGGGCCGCTAATAAGAGCACTAGGGCTGCATATGCGGCTAGAAACGGGGCCCCTCCATGTAGGGCTGCAGCTAGGGGAAGCCTGGCGACTCCGCCAAAACCTGCAGCTAGGGATACTGAGCTTACGTGACGAGCCAAACGTTCGGGCCAGTGACAACAGTTTCGCCATCGCCACTGAAAAGAAAAAAAATAATTTTTAGAATAATGGCATATGTTCATACGTAAAAAGAACAATAGCAACAAAATATGTAGATACTGTAATTTTTACCTCCCGCTACCCTTGGTAAGGGATGTATAGGGATCGTGCTAAAAATCGCATATCGAGATTTTGGTAATTGACCTCGTTTTAAGGTCCCTACAATCCAATTTTAACATTTTCACGATGATGTCTGTGTTTATGTGTGTGTGGATCCCCTTTACGCTCTAACTCAAATACTATCGTTCAGAAAATTTTGAAACCTTGTATTTCTACCTTACTCTTATATGGAAAGATGTCATTAGATTTTGGAGTAAATCAGATAACCGAAAATGGCAGTTTACTGGAAGCTCAAAATAGTTTTTCTTCGAAAAATATCTTTAAATGTTATTTTTTCGAGATTTATGTTATATAAAAATTAAAGATTATTAAATTTTCTACAGGTTTGCATTAATACTTTTTTCTATATATTTTATGGATAAATTTATAAAACTATCTATAATTTTAATCCCGGAGCCTACGTTTTAAACACAACTCATACACATGGTTACACAATTCAGATCTCAAATGTTTGTAATGATATATGTCACTGTCAACGAATTAATCATTTCAAATCATAATATTAACATCTTATCAAGAAAATAGTAAATGGAACAATAATTATATGGAAAGGAACTTAATACAGTTTCGAGCATAAGTAAATATATAAAAATATAGATAAGATAATAAAAACATATATCATCACGGCATATTACCCATTGATGGGTGAGCCAATCTGCTTTGTACGCAGATGTCGGTAATAATGATGACATATTTATATGCAGACGTTTACCAGCCTGTCACTTCACGCGAATCTTGGGAGCGGGTTCGATTCCGACCGACGCCAAGTATTTTAGAATTTTAAATGGCACAAAATTGAGCCCTGAGTTGCACTCTCCACGCCAGCAATGAATATAGGTAAGTATATAAATAAATAAAATAAATATATCATCAGGGCATATTACCCATTGCTGGGTCTGCCAATCTGCTTTGTACACAGATTTCTTTGGTAAAGATGATGGCATATTTGTACCGTGCGGACGTTTACCAGGTGTCACCTCACGAGCACTTATTGCTGGCGTGGAGAATGCACGACAGGTGTCATTTTTGTGCCATTTAAAATTCGAAATATTTGGCGTCGGTCGGGATCGAACCCGGTATTTAAATTTAATTTAATTTTAAGTACATATTTACATGAATAAAAATTAAATTAAACGGGAGGTATTGTGTTGGCCACATCAGATTTTTTTTAAAAGATATCCGATCAAGGTCATCTTTATCATGAACGAATTAACAAATTGACATACATTTATCTCTTTTCATTGCAAAGGCTATAAGCGTGTGCGATAAGGATGGATGTAACACGCTTGTCTTTCAAAAAATCATATTGTTTCGATTAAGTTAGGACATTCCACTTTAAAACGATGCTCGTTGTTGAAAATACTTTCGCTGTAACGTAAGTTTATTTATTAGTTCAGATACATTACCTTGATTCATAGCAGTACGAATAACGCTATTTTTTGTCAGAGACACTGACATTGTGTCACTATCTTATTTTTCACATATTTGGTTTTACATTTGCTACTTGTAATAAACTTACCAGTTGACTTATTTTTGAATTTTGAATGTTTTTATTGTAACATATATTTTTATAATAATAAAATAACAGTAGTATCATATGTACCCTCATAAAAAATAAGCAAACGACACTACTGAATTTGTTATAATGGGCATTCCGCAAAAATCTCATACAATTCGTAGATGACCTTGATTGGACATCTTTCAAAATTTATGAATAAAAATTAAATGGCGGGAGGTATTGTGTTGGCCACATCAGATTTTTTTGCATGTAATCTTTTAATTTTTCTGTAGCAATATTATTATTGCCAATCAAATTTGCACGTTGTAAAACTTTCACAAATAAATCTATCTAATCTAATACTTCAGGTTTATGTGCGTAGAAAGGGGTGGTACTGAAGCGCCGCCAAGTCCATTCTTAATTGGAATAGAGTATACATGAATTATTTATTTTGTTGTGTACAATAACATCTTGATATAAAAACAAATTTAAAAAAATCAGCGACAGTTTATTTTGTGAAACGATTAAAATAAATGTTTATCATTCTATTATAAAAGCGGAAATTACATCTGTCAACTAGTTTTTATTGCCATGACTCACAACAAACTTTATGTATAATAAAGTAAACAAAATAAATTTATTGCACTGTAGTGGAATGAAAAACATAATTATTTCCAAAATAAAAAAATGTGTATCAGAATTATGACTGTACAATGTACATATTATAGTGTAAGTTGCATTTATAACCTTTAACATGCATAACGATTTGGACGAGGAGGTATACGAACCCAACCCCAAATGTATTCGTACCCTCTGAAAAAATATATTAACAGCAAGAAGAAATCAATTGTTAGATTACAATAGTTAAGACTATATTTGGGCAATTTTTTATTTTATGTATTAATAAAGTGTACTTAAATATAATGTTATTACGTAAATTTATCATTTTAACAATAATCTACGGGCAAATATATAACAACAGACACGTACTATTTTTTTTTAGTTCCAACAGTAAATAATACAATATTTATGTTAATATTATTTACAAAACTGAAGGTAAAGGAAACTGACAATATATTCAATTAATTACTATATTAAATTTTATTTTTTTAGTAAAATGATTTGCAAAGTGATATTTATTTATTAAAGTACCACTTATAATTATATTAAAAACAAGAATAAATAAACTTCTGGATGCTATGATTATTACTCCAATTCAACAAATTTTGATATGGTCTATTAATAGAGTGTATAGAACTTGAATACATTGCTTATAATAAAATTTGTTAGGTTTAATAATATTTTTTTTGTAAATAAACCATTGTCTGCATGTGACAAATGTTTTCGTTTTTAATAATTCGCAAATAATTTTTACCTCTCGCTAAGAGAGGTATTGCATTCATGCTAAAAATCGCATGTCCAGATTTTATTGAATAAGCTCGTTTTAAGGTCCCTACAATCCGATTTTAACATTTTTACGATGATGTCTGTGTGTGTGTGTGTGTGTGTGTGTGTGGATGTATGTGTGTGTGTGTGTGTGTGTGTGTGTGTGTGTGTGTGTATGTATGTAGGATGTTGGAAGGACGATTACTCAAAAACTATAAGACTTTAAATTTGTTTAACTACGTATTTCCCAATCGGACATTCATGGGAAGATCTGAAAAGGTTTTGGTAACAATTGGACAACCGGAAGTAGAAGATTCTTGAAAAATAATATTCAAAATAATATTTTTTGAAAATTTTTCTTGGTAATATTAAAGAAAATTAAATTCTTTATCTGATACATTTAAATGTTTTATTATATATTCTATAGATTTAGAAATAAAAGAAATATAATATATAAAATAATCTGTTATAATAAATTTTACAGCCGAAAGAATGCCATGGAAAATAGTTGCAAATTTAAATTGTTTGTAACTGACAGATAAATGTCAGTGTCAGAAATACGGAGACATTACTGAAGACTTTTTCTGGGAAGTACATACATTATATTATTTCTTAATGTATTAATAAATACATAACATATATCCTTCAAAAATACTGTCAATCCTGGTAATGAATTGGAAACATTTCGAAAAATTAGAAGAGGACAAAATTTCTTCAAAAAATGATTTTAAAATTGATCAATCTAAATATAAGAAATAGATATATGTAAGTAGAATTTTTGGTGTAGAGTGTAGTATACAAGAAATGTTAAATACAATAGGGCGCGAGCAGTCATGTGATTTTGTTGGCCCTGACTAGCAGATATGGGTCCCATGACAGAATGATAGCTAGTAATTATGTATATAGATGTCAAGTATCATAATTTCTCATTCTAAATTTAGTGATTTTCCAATTCCATGTGGTTTATTTTCCTCGACAAGTAAATTCCACACTCCTGGTGAAAAATTAACTACGTGTATTTAGAAAATCTTGAAGTTTTGAATGAAAAATTGACAAGTGATATCCATGTACATAATTACTAATTATCATTCTGAAACGGGCCCCCACATCTGCTTGTTAAGGCCAAAAATGTAACATGACTGTTATATACTTATGTAACCAAAAAAATAAGTGGCGAGAGGTATTGTGCTGGCCACAACAGATTTTTATTAAAGTAATATATTTTAAATGGAAATTAATTGAGTGTATTATCAGTCACGTTTACCCTCAGTTTTATAGATAATACTAATATGTATATTGTATTATTTACTGTTGGAATGAAAAATTTTGGGACTTGTCTTTTGTCATATATTTGCCTGTAGATTATTGTTTAAATGAAAAATTTAGCTAATAACATTGTATTTAAATCCAGTACACTTTATTAATACATAAAATAAAAAATGCCCAAATATATAATTTTAACTACTGTAACCTAAAAATTTATTTTTTATTGCTGTTAATATATTTATTTCAGAGGGTTACGAATACATTTGGGATTGGGTTCGTAGTTAATTTTTTAGCCTAACATAGAAACAAGTATTTGTAATTAAACTCCCCAATTTCCATTCAGACTTTCACTGTCTATTTTTGTGAAAATTTTACTTTCTTTAGACTATATTTTAGTGTCTAGAGTAGAAAATTGTCTTAAGGAAGGTTATATGAGCCGTTATATGTGATGATACGTTTGTTATATCATTAGGTTAGCAGGTTACTCTCGCCGTAAAATAGAATAATTGGGATGTCTTAGTTGTCACACTTAGAAGAGCAAGAGTGTAGATAGTAAAATTTACTGTACGACAGAAAGTTAAAACTTTGTAATTAAGACAAAGTAGATATTATACAGTTTAGAACGATTTAAGTATTTGCATCTTTGGTTAACTGTCTGATAACTCAACTGTCACACATGGTTTATATCGGGGTTTCTCAACGTGGGAGGTTTTGTTTTTTTGTTAATTTGAAAATTGAAGAAAGAGCAGATCATGGATTTTTACCTCTCGCTAAAAGAGGTATTGGAATCATGCTAAAAGTCGCATATCCAGATTTTAATTATTAAGCACGTTTTAAGGTCCCTACAATCCGATTATATCGTTTACGATGATGTCTGTGTGTGTGTGTGTTTGGATATATGTGGTGTGTGTGAGATGTTGGAAGGACGATTACTCAAAAACTATAAGACTTTATAACTACGTATTTCCCATCGGACATTCATGGGAAGAGCTGAAAAGGTTTTGGTGGTAATATTAAAGAAAATTAAATTCTCTATCTGACACATTTAATTTTTTTATTATATCTCGTATAGGTTTGGAGGTATAGTACATAATAATATAGAATAATCTGTTGTAATAAATCTCCTTGCTCAAAAAACAGTTGAGATATTTAATTGTTTGTAATTGACAGATAAATACAAAATGTTAGTGTCAAAAATCAGATTTTTCTGGGAAGTACGAGTACATTTAATATATATTATTGTATTATTAATTAAATAAGTATTTAAATTATAGGTATGTTAATATTACATATATCCTTAAGAAATACCGCTAATACCGTCAATGAATTTGGAGAATTTTGAACATATTAGAAGAGTAGGACAAAATTACTCACAGAACGAAAAAAGAAATACAATTTCAATAATTATTAGTGTGTACGACAAAAATTTAATTTGTTACTTATAGAGCGCGAGTGACTTTGTTGGCCTTGGCAAGCAGATGAGGATCCGTGTCAGAATGACGGCTAGTAGTTATTTACATAGATGTCACAATCGTCATGTGTCACAATTTTCATTCAAAATTTCACAATATTCTGATGTTTATTTGTCATCAATAGTATGGAATATATTTGTCGAGGAAAATAATCCACATGGATTTGGAAAATCATAATGTCTTGAATGAAAATTTATGATACTTGACACCTATGTTCATTATTACTAGCTGTCATTTTGACACCGGCCTCCATATTTGCTTGCCAAAGCTAACAAAGTCACAACTGCTCGCGCCCTATGCAACATAAAATAAAAATGGCGAGAGGTAGAATGGTGACATTCTTTTTAGCAAGGTAATTTTTTACATGGAGCGATGTCATGCAGCAAAACCCAATCGTTTCCTGCCCAAATTTCAGAAAGTTTTCGTCTGATTGCGTCTTGTAGGCGTTGAAGGATCTTCCTTGTTTACAGTTTGGCCTTGAGGAATGAATTCATGGTGAATCACGCTCTGGTAATAAAAAAACACCTCCTGATCATTGTCCCCCTGCGCCCCTGCGTTTGTCTAAGCGATTTTTTTACTTAACGCCGCTTATACACAGTCGATTTTTCTATCGACTCATTTCCGCAAGCTTTGTTAGCATCTGAAGGGTTCCAAATAGTGATTTCTCTAGCAGAACGCAGAATTAGATGTTTACACGGTGCTCTGAAGACATTTCAAAATCCGACGAACGAATAAAATGAATTGTAAGACACAACCTGCAGCTTTCGCAGCAACTAAAAGAGGTGCCGGATATAGTCTTATAATTTATTGTTCTGGTGATTACCAATGCTTGGAACTAATTTAAATTTCGCGTTTTTTACATTTCTGGTATGTTAGTGAAGCAATGACCAATGCTATGAATTTTCATAAGACAACTGTATTTGGTATAAATTTTACACATATTAACTTTAAATAATTAATTATTTATATTTATTTATAAGAGGAAATAAAATACGATACTTTTCTTCCGGTATTTACCATTACAAATTATTTCCGAATTTTGTAACAGAATAAATTTCCTTGTTAAAGTGAAACAGTTATGCATTAAATTTGTATTATATTACAGTTTTTTTTAAATATATTATTTATTTATCAAAGCACGAATATGGAATTTAGTTGCCGAGGAAAATAAACCATATGAGTGATAAAAACAAACTTCAGTGTCAAGGTGCATATTAAATTTTATTTAAAATCGAAATTTTGTGAAAATGAAAGATATATTTATTTTTATAGGTTATGATGACAAATCTGTCAGTTTCTGTCAGTCAAACAAACGAAGTTAAAGTAATGAATGCGTGTTATCTCAAACTTCTTCATCGATATTATTTAATTCGTTCTTCTTGCACATATTTTTGCATTTTATATGTGCCCAAATTATCTTATATGTACAATAATTATAATAAGGTTGGCAACACTACATTTTATGAAATCGTCCTATAATGAATTTAGTGCCGATTTCTGAACTTTTAATGACGATTTTTGTGCACTTCAGTGACGATTTCAAATAATAGTTATTTGTTTAACTATAGGGATTAAAATACTAGATTAACAGCAGAGGGTGATGTTGAACCTGAAAATCTGTGATTAGGCCGTGTTTAGTGATTATCGGTTATCGCCATCAAATTATGTTGGTATGCGTTTGTTGAACGGTTTCTACGCGTTTATATAGCGGTTGCTATATACGAGGTGTGTTCAAAAACTATCGCGAATTTTGAATTTTCGCGGGTTACGTATATTCGAATTTCGATCTTTTTGTGGCTTTATGTTGGTACTCATGTCTCTCACTTATGTCGACAAGCTCGGCCATTTTGAATGTTCACTTACTTGTTGACAGCTGCTTTGCTTGCACGTGTTTTGGATCGTCTTCGATTTTTACCTAATGTGCTTATTCGTTAAAAACTGACTATGAATTTTTTGACCAAGACAATATCTTTCTTATCTAAAGGCGACGGAACGTAGAAAAAAATAATTCATTTAAAATTTGTCATTGTCATAAAATGTTTTTATCAAAGAAGTTATTTCATTTCTACGAGTAGAAATGAAATAACTTCTTTTATGACAATGACAAATTTTAAATGAATTATTTTTTTCTACGTTCCGTCGCCTTTAGATAAGAAAGATATTGTCTTGGTCAAAAAATTCATAGTCAGTTTTTAACGAATAAGCACATTAGGTAAAAATCGAAGACGATCCAAAACACGTGCAAGCAAAGCAGCTGTCAACAAGTAAGTGAACATTCAAAATGGCCGAGCTTGTCGACATAAGTGAGAGACATGAGTACCAACATAAAGCCACAAAAAGATCGAAATTCGAATATACGTAACCCGCGAAAATTCAAAATTCGCGATAGTTTTTGAACACACCTCGTATAGGCAGTAAAAGTGACATTTTACAAACTGTTAGTTGTCAAAAAAATCGTACTTTTAATGTCAATCGATAAGAAAATATATTTTGCAACAGTGTTTGAAATAAAATATTCTTTAAGTTATAATAACGTTAAATGTCAATAAATCAAATTTAACTGTTAAATCTTCAAATGAGGCTACTTCCGGTTCACCAATTATAACCAAAACCAATCAGTTATTCTTCTGGATGTAAACTTGAGAAATACGAAAAAAATATAAGTTTTGGAATCGTGGTATCGTATTATAGGGTCCCTAAAACATGCTTATTCCCCAAAAATTCATCATTGAATTTTTTGACCAAAAGCAATACCTTCCTTACCTAAAGGTGACGGAAGGTAAAAAATGGACTAAGGTTTTTTAAGCTAAGTGCTGTTTAAAAAGTTAAGTACATAAATAAAAAAAGTTGCAACTATCTTTATTGTTTCGTGTAATTTTTGGCAACAAATTTTACAGCACACAACAAAATATTTAATGGCATTCCAAGGTTTACGATAAGCTAGTGTAAAATTCGTATGTTGAAACACATTTTTAACATATCTATTCTGATACTTACTGATTAGAAATAATATATTCGTATGTATATAGGTTGAGGTTAATTGAAATAAGCATGAAAATTATTACATTTTTTAGGAAGAATTGGGTAATGGTTTTTATGACTGAAAGATTATCAGACGATAAGAAAATGCTAGTTTTGTTTGTTTTTGATGTTTGGATTACAGAGTATATAGTTGGTACTTTGATACATATTTGACATATTTTACTAATTAGAAATTTATTGGAAACATTTTTTTTTATTATTGTTATATTTTCCAAGAATATTTCGTTATTGATACATTTTTTCTTCTTCAAATAATACAAACATTTCGTTGTTATTACTTGGTAATACCTTTGGAATTTAACAAACTTCGTATAAAAATTGGCAAACAGATGTGTATGTTTTTTCTGCGAATTTTGATAATGTTCGTTAAAATGAATGTTTAAACAAATATATTTATAAGTACATAAATTTCTGTTTATAAATCTGTAAAATCTTATCTACCCTGATGAAAGTATAAAAAATCTAATGTGGCCACCACATTACCTTCCGTCAATCCTGTGTATTATGTACAAATTCCATACAGAAATTTTCTTGTCAAAGATCGTATAGTTCCAGTAAAATTAATTTATAAACAAACTATGCAAATTGCACTTGACACTAACATCTTCTTCTTTAGCTTTTCTCATTAATTAGAGATCGCTGTTTTCTATTTTCTTCTTCCACTCATTTCTGTTTTGCGTGTCATCCTCATTCAGTTCCTTTTCTCTCAAGTCTTCCGCAATACAATCTCTCCATTTTATCTTTGATCTTCCTCTGTTTCTTTAACCGTCTATTCATTCTTCTTCCAATATATTCTTCATCTCTCCTGATGACATGTTCATACCAATGTAATCGTCTCTCTTGTATCTTTCTAGAAACTTGTGACACTAAAGTTATTTCCTTAGCACACACACACACACAACCAATGTAATCATCTCTCTTGTGTCATTCTAGAAACTTCTATCACTCGAGCCACGTCCCTTATTCTTTCATTCCTTACCCTATCTTTCCGTGTCTTCCCCAATATCCATCTCAACATCCTCACTCTGCCACATTTATTTTCTTTTCATTGACACTGACATCTGTCAGTCAGAATTTTCGTAATATACTTATACCATAACTGGTTGATTTATAAAATTTAATTTCTTTATATTTCTTTAACTCTATATCCATTGAATATGAAATATAAAATTCAATCAATTCGTATAGCTCAGAATATTCTTTAATATTTATAATAACATTAAATTTTTTAAAAAAATATTTAACAGCGTTTTTTCAAGAAAAACTGTTAAAATTTTCAAATAAGGGTACTATCGGTTGACTAATTATAATCAAAATATAATCAAATCTGCATATGGATGTAAGGAAGAGGAATATGTAAAAATTGTAATTTTTGGAATTCTAGTATTGGAGATATCGCGGCCAAAATTATAATCACACACACACATACGCACACACACACACACACACACACACACACACACACACACACACGCACGCACACACACATACACATACATACAGACATCAACGTAAAAATGATAAAATCGTAATCGTGTTTGACAATATTGTGTTAAAAACTATGGTGGCGGATGGCGCTAGTGTTTTGTCATAGATTGTTTTACGCTAGACGGGTGAAATAGGTGCCTTTTTAAAAATCAGGCAACCAATCAAATTTTAAAGACCTGATACGTCATCCTAATTATTAATCGACTTCAATCTCTAGTAGTTTGTGAACTAATTAATATTTTAAAAAAATTCTTTCACTAATATTCATTAATTTAAGTATATTTTCACATTCTTATTGATGAACATAGAAGTCAAGACAATCCGGTCGGTGATGCCGACTTGATATATAGGTACTTTGCATATTTATGTTTTGTTTCGAATGCAATTATTGATATGTTATGTAAATAGATATATTTTGTCAATAAATGTTTAATGTATTTTGAACGGAAATAAATATTATAAATACGCTCTGCTAACGATATGATATAGTTAAAATTTTACTATTCGATAAAAATTGCACTAAAACCTCTATTACTTCAGCATAGAAGCAGCGAGAGCAAAAAAGTATAAGAAGGAATTACTATTCTTCATAAGTCAAAGTGTATATTTTATTATTTATACGTGAGTAACTTCTCAATAACATGTATAATAATTTGTTCAGCACAGAACTACCTCATCTGATTATTATATAAGTAAAATATTCAATGCTATACTTATAATCCTAAACCGTATGATGATAGAAATGAACTACGAAGATTTCTATAGCTTATTATTATAATAGACGATAATAACTTCTCTATAATTCTCTTATAATCTTCCCATTGTATTAGCATAAACGCATTGTTCAAGAAAATTGTTCTACACATGTATATATAACAATATATTAATTATTATAAAACAAATATCTATGATACAAAGCGGAAATATTACGTAATAGAATAGATTTCACTGCAAATTCTTCAATGTTACTTTGATTACGTTTGGTACGCTCTCTAGTTCAAACGGAAAAATAAAAATGACCTCCAAGGAAACAAATTATGTAAATAAATAAATAAAAATACCATCACGGTGTATTACCCATTACTTGGTGTGCCAATTCGCTTTTATTCGTAGATTACAGTATAGCATGTCTCAACTTAGTGACGATTACAGTAGTTGGGATGTTGGGAGACATTTTTCAATATTTCATTTTGCTCTGGTGTTATTATACTTAGTTGCTATGGTTCCAACTATTCAAAATTTAATTTGGCCTCAATCAATATTATACATGCATATCAATTAAAAATAATAATTACATAAATGCACATTCATTCGCAAATTTACTACAATAATTGTTATTTAATTTTTAGTAATCCTACTCTACGGAGACGGGGTCAATTTTTTTTTCAGCCACAAAAACCCGTCCGGTTAAAAAATAATTAAAAACCCAATTAATACAAAGTATAATTATAATTTATTATATATGAATTAATAACTGGATAAATACTGAAGTTTTCAATACAAAAAATCCTGTGTATTATGTGCAAATTTCATTCATAATTTTTCTTGCAAAAGATTCTATATTTCCAGTAAAATTATTTCATAAAGAAAGTATTCAAATTGCACTTGACACTGACATCTTCTACTTTAACTTTTTCCATTCGTTAGGGGCGCTATGTTTTATTTTCTTCTTCCACTCATTTCTGTTTTGCGTGTCGTCCTCATTCAGTTCCTTTTCTCTAAAGTCTTCCGCAATACAGCCCTTCCATCTTATTTTTGGTCTTCCTCTGTTTCATTTACCTTCTATTACTAAGCTATTCATTCTTCCAATATATTCTTCATCTCTCCTTATGACATGTTGAAACCAATGTAATCGTCTGTATTGTATCTATCTAGAAACTTCTATAATTCGAGCTATTTCCCTTATTCTTTCATTCCTTATCCTATCTTTCCGTGTCTTCCCCAATATCTATTTCAATATCCTCATCTCTGCCACATTCATTTTCTTTTCATTACACTGACATCTGTCAGAATTTTTTTAATATAGTAGCTGTTTCCATGGTTATAACATAGCTGGCTGATTTATAAGATTTAATTTCTTTATAATTCTTTAACTCTATATCGATTGAATATGAAGTATAAAATGCAATCAATTCGTATAGATCAGAATATTCTTTAATATTTATAATAACAATAAATATCAATAAACGATATTTAAGTGCGTTTTTTTTTTCAAGACAAACTGTTAAAATCTTCAAATGGAGGTACTTCCGGTTGACCAATTATTACCAAAATCTAATCAAATCTGCATATGGATGTACGGAAGAGGCATACGTAAAAATTATAATTTTTGGAATTCTAGTATTGGAGATATCGCGGCCGAAATTATAGTCACAGACACACGAACACACACACGCACACACATACAGACATCATCGTAAAAATAGTAAAATCGTATTGTAGGAACCTTAAAACGTGCTTATTCATTGAAAACTCACCACCGAATTTTTTGACCAAAAAAATAATAATAATATTAAATTCAGTAAATTTGAAAACTCAATATTATCTAATAAAACCCACAAAAGTCACTCCTAAATAGGTGTTATTTATAAGCAATAGGCACCATTAAATACAAGTAAAATTGTTACTGAAACTTGTGAAATTCGTGACTTTAAATAAAATAAATATCTTGCTCATAATTTCTTGTAATTATGAGTCTAATTATAATTAAGATAAAATTTCGAAGTAAAAAAACAATTCTAAAGTATTTATATCTTTAATCATACAGTAAACAAAATAAAATATTTTTACTTAAATATGGTATAAATGTGTTAACATCAAGATATCACTTTTTTTGCGTCATCAAGGAATTGTTATTGATACGAATTGATAAAATAACGTTAGTGATGTGATAAAATGATAAAAGTATTGGCTTGTTTATATGATACAACAGGTGACACATAATATTTTATTATGACATGAGATGTATTTTAATTTCATTATTAAAAATATGAGTCATAAAATTATAATAATATTAATTCAAATATAAATATTCATGTTGAAAATAAATGCAGGTGCAACATTATTTATATACATTAAAACAAATTTATAAATATTATTAAATGCATTTATAAATAAATATTGAATTTGTTTTACAGTTTTACAGATAATATTTAAATATAAAAATAAATAATATTTGTCTTTTAATACCGGAATAATTCTCAAATAATATCCATATATCTTTGACAGTATTGTATTTTCCAGATAATATATGTATACTTCTAATTCTAAATATAGTAAACTGTCTTTTATGTAAAGTTTATAGCACTTGTGACAACACGAGGGCAAATAAATAACTTTTTTATAAACTTTTCTAAATTATAGATTGAGGAACAATATTTTAACTCTGTTATCTTTGTTAGTCAAAATCTTTTTAGAAATAAATATCAGCTACAACTGTCTGTTTAGTCTAGATGTCAGCGGTCTTGGCATTTATTTGTTAACATTTAATAGGGCTATTCTGTAAGCGTCATTATAACAACGAATCGTTAAAACGTTATATCGCTATAATAACGAAAATCGTTTAATAGGCTTATTCTGTAAATGGTCGTTATTATGCATTGATATATATTGTACATAACGAACAAAATCTGTTGTGGCCAGCACAATACCTCTCGCCAGTTCCTTTTTTTTGGTTACATAAGTATAGGGCGCGAACAGTTTTGTTACATTGTTGGCCTTGACAAGCAGATGTGGGGGCCCGTTTCACAATGATAATTAGTAATTATGTACATAAATGTCAGAATTTTTCATTAAAAATTTCAAGATTTTCTAAATACAAGTAGTTAATGTGTTACCAGGAGTGTGGAATTTACTTGTCGAGGAAAATAAACCATATGGAATTGGAAAATCACTAAATTTAGAATGAGAAATTATGATATTTGACATCTATATACATAATTGCTAGCTAACATTGTGACACGAGCTCCCATATCTGCTTGTCAAGGCTAACAAAGTCACAGGACTGCTCGCGCCCTATTGTATTTAACATTTCTTGCATGCCTACATTCTACACCAAAAATTCTACTTATGTATATCTATTCTTAATATGTAGATTTTTTAAATTTAAATTCATTCTATGAAGAAATTTTATTCTATTCTTCTAATTTTTCGAGATGTTTCCAATTAATTGTCGGGATTAACAGTATTTCTCAATTTTAAATATTTAACTATTAATACGATAAGAAATAATATATGTATGTACTTTCCAGAAAGTCTTCACACTGACGTATTTATGTCAGTTACAAACATTTTAATTTTCAGTTGGTTTCCATGATATTATTTCGGCTGTAAGATTTATTGCAGCAGATTTTATTATATATTATATTTGTTTTATCTATAGAAGATATAATAAAATATTTAAATGTATCAGATATTTAGAAGAATATTTAAGAGATTTTAAGAAAACGTTCTTTCAACACACACACACACATACACACACACACGACACACACACACACACACATATATATACATACACACAAACATCACCGTAAAAATGATAAAATTGGATTGTAGGGCGTGTTTATTCATTAAAATCTAAATATGCCATTTTTACCTCCCGCTACCCTTGGTAAGGGAGGTATAGGGATTGTGCTAAAAATCGCATATCGAGATTTTGGTAAATGACCACGTTTTAAGGTCCCTAGAATCCATTTTTAACATTTTCACGATGATGTCTGTGTGGATGTATGTATGTATGTGTGGATCCTGTATAGTGTATACGCTCTAACTCAAATACTATCATTCAGAAAGTTTTTAAACCATGTATTTCTACGTTATTCTAATATGGAAATATCTTATTAGATTTTGGTGGCAATCGGATAACCGGAAATGGCAGTTTACTTGAAGCTCAAGATAGTTTTTCTTCAAAAAATACCTTTAAATGTAATTTTTTCTCAATTTGTTACTAAAAAAATTAAAGATTTTTTCATTTTCTACAAGTTTGCTTTAATACTTTTTCTATATATTGTATGGACAAATTTATAAAGTAATATAAAAATTATATACATAGGTAAATGGCGGGAGGTACTGTGTTGCTCACATCAGATTTTTAGCATTTGAAACGAATTATATCAAGTAAGCATTGCATACAAAGAATTCAAAATTGTATATTATATTATTCTTACATTTTCGTGGCATCCACAAAACAACTTAAACCCGTTCGAATTTTTAATCTTCCAGAGTAATTTCTCCCTCCAGGTGTATTTCACCCTCTTCCTCTCCAAGTATAAACTCGGCGGCCAGCTACTATATTTCGTCGTATTTTGGTAACTCATTTTTTATGCCCACGCACATTTTTCCACTTACACACGCGCACAAATTCTAACTTCACCTCATTTTATCACAGACAACAGAGACGATCGTCACTCACTATTATAAAGCAAAAACTAAAGTAATGTAAAGGTAAAGAAATAATTTAAAGTCCCCTCCAAGGTTCTAAGCAACAGACTGGAAAAAATACCACCCGAGCGGCAAAGCAGAACGAAAATGGATCTTATTTTTATGGGAAATAAAGACGAAGAGAGTTAAACGTAGTATGGGAAAAATATTCTCGGTATAATTTAAGTGTTACTCTTTTATTACGTGTATCATATAATATGTTTTGTAATATGGCATAATATACAATATTTTTTTCGTCTTCTATTATTTACCTTCCGTCACCTTTAGGTAAGGACGGTATTGTCTTTGGTCAAAAAATTCAATGATGAGTTTTTAGTGAATAAGCATGTTTTAGGGTCCATATAATACGATTTTACCATTTTTACGATGATGTCTGTATGTGTATATATATATATATATATATATATATATATATATATATATATATATATATATATATGTGTGTGTATGTGACGAAAGTTTCGGATCGCATAACTTCAATACCATGATTCCAAAAATTATATTTTTTTCATATTCCTCAAGTTTACATCCAGAATAACAACTGATTAGATTTTGGTTATTATTGGTGAACCGGAAGATTTAACTGTTAAATTTGATTTATTAACATTTAACGTTATTATAACTTAAAGAATATATTATTCTCTATACGATTTGAATGCATTTAGATATAGATATAGAGTTAAAGAATTTTAAAGAAATTAAATTTTATAAATCAGCCAGCTATGCAAAACATGGAAAACATGGAAACTACTAATATATTCATTTATACCTCCCCGTACCCTTGGTGAGGGAGGTATAGATCATTTTGATAAATGACCATTTAGTAAATAACCATGTTTTAGGGTCCCTATAATACGATTTTACCAGTTTTACGATGATGCTGTATGTATGTATGTGCGTGTGTGTGTGTGTGTGTGTGTGTGTGTGTGTGTGTGTGTGTGTCTGTGTGTCTGTGTGTGATGAAAGTTTACAAGAACAAGTGATTAGATTTTGGTTTATCGGAAGTATCCTCATTTGAAGATTTTAACAGTTAAATATGATTTATTGATATTTAACGTTATTATAACTTGAAGTATATATTATTCTCTGTACGATTTGATTGCATTTTATACTTCATATTCAATAGATATAGAGTTAAATAATTTTAAAGAATTTAAATTTTATAAATCATCCAGTTATGCAAAACATGGAAAACATGGAAACTACTAATATATTCAGTTTTACCTCCCGGTACCCTAGGTGAGGGAGGTATAGATCATGCTAAAAATCGCAATTTGATAAATGACCACGTTTCCATAGAATTCGATTTTAACATTTTCACAAAGATGTCTGTGGGTATGTATGTATGTGTGTTTATGTGTGTAAGTATCGATCTTTTGGACATTGTAATACTATCATTTAGAAAAATGTAAAACCTTGTATTCTGACCTTATTCTAATATGGAAATAAGCCACCAGATTTTCGTATAAATCGGATTACCAGAAATCGCACTTTACTTGAAGCTTCAAAAACACCTTTAAATGTCATTTTTTCGCGATTATGTTATTATGAAAATTAAAGATTATTTAATTTCTTAGTTACACAGTTCAGATTTCAAATGTATGTAACTAAAAGATAAATGTCGCTATCAAAAAAAAAAATCATTTCAAATTAATAATAGTAACGTTTTAAAAAGAAAATTGTAAATAGAACAATACTTATATGGAAAGGAACTTAATATACATAACTTCCAGCATTTGTAAATATGCAGGTATGTATTTAAATAAAAAAAAATAATAATAAATATATCATTACGGCATAATACCCATTTCTGGGAGTGCTAATCTGCTTTGTACACAGATTTCGGTAATGATAATTACATACTTGTATTGTACGGGTATTTACCAAGCGACGCCAAACGGTAATTCGTTTCTAGCGTGGAGAGTGCACCACAGGGGTCAATTTTGTGCCATTTAAAATTCGAAATATTTGACGTTGGTGGGGTTTGAATCCGGATCCTCAGACTCGCGACCAGTCGCTCAGGCACGCGGCCACGAGACCCCATACGTATATGTATTTAAATTAATAAAAATTAAACTTTACAAAAACGTAATGAAATTTCTTGTAATTCGTGTAAAATTTAACGTCACAACTACAATGAACCTCTTGTGATACTATCTCTAGATATCAAAAGAATGGACGTCCCGTTTAATTTTAATAATGTCACGCCTACTTTCGCCTTCACCGACAACTGTTTATAATCGTTCACGAAATCTCTCTCGCTAAATTTAAATCATAATTTTGTCTTGTCAACCGTTACACTTGCCACTGTTTCATAGTCATTTTGATTTGAAAGATTGTAAATAAAAAATTTGTAGATAATTTTGTAAATTTAAAGAATTTGGAAATATGAATTTTAGAAACTTAAGAGCAGGAAACAATAATTATTTTGGAGAGGAAATTAAGATAATAATAACCTTTTAAAACCACTCGCTGTAACAAATGGAATACATTAAAAACTCTATAATTTTAATTTTAAATAAGACAGGTACGTAGAACTTTAAAATGTGATAAATATAAAAATTATCATTTATATAATGATTTTTTTTTGCAATACAAAAACTTAAGACGCCAACTATCTGTGAAAAGGAAGTAACACTTTTTTGTTAATTTTTCAGGTATTTCTTTAGAAATCATGTTAAATAATAACTAGTTCACACCAATTTTCAATCACCAATTTGTGGTTATTAGATAACAATTTTCTTTGTAGTAATTATCGGTAATTAGACTATTTTTCTGTAATAATAATAGTTTAATGTAGTTGTTGCTTTCATGCTCTATTCCTTTAAATGATAAGCAAAAGTTGTATGTCTAATATTACAACAAAAATAAATATAACTTTTATTGAATGAGGTCTTGCAGTGGGGTCATTTCACATTTTCTAATTTATTTTTACTTCCTTGTACGTAAGTAAAGGATGTATTGTAATCGCAAAAAATTTCGGTTTTCAGATTTCAGCGGAAATATCCATTTTGATCATCCCTGAATCCATTTTGACTAATTTCGTCGTGACGTCTGTACGTACGTACGTACGTATCTCGCATAACTCAAAAACGGTAAGCCGTAGAAAGTTGAAATTTTGTATTCAGGACTCCTATAACATCTATAGTTGTGCACCTCCCTTTCTGGTTATTACACAATTTCCAGAAGTGGCACTTTACATGAAGCCTATAATAGATTTTAATGAAAAACTGTTTTAAAATATAATCCAAAACTTTTCAAATTTGGTATACAAGACTTATGTCAATCGAAATAACATAATAGATTTTGGTTAAAATAGGCTAACCGGAAGTGGTACATTACTTGAAGTTGTTAACAGTTTTTCATGAATAAAATGATTTTATTTTGATTTTAGAAATAAATGCTTCAAATAAAAGTTTTAGAGAATTAATTTCGGCGTGTAGCACATCAAGTATTATTAAATTAGCCCCTTGTATAAGCGAGATATGTAAATTTAAAAATTATATACTGTTTTGTTTTTGTAATAAAGCTTGCTATGGATTAGGACAAAAACATAAAAAAAATGTTCATGTCAAATTACGTTAAATTTTATGATTCGTACAATAACAAATATTATATTTTTATTGTGAAATTAGTCATATTCATTGTTGTAATCAAATATTTCTTTGTTGTAATCAAAACTTTCTTTAAAAAGAACCGGGTTAGATTATGGTCGCTATATATCTTACTGTTTTGAAGTTAAAATTAATATTTTGTAATTTATTTATTAAAAAAATATGTATAGTTTAATAATCGTACAAGGAAGTCGTGTGGTGTCCACATCAGATTTTTTATCTTCCGTCATCTTAGATAAGGAAGGTATTGTCTTTGGACAAAAAAATCGATGAAGAGTTTTTAATGAATAAGGACGTTTTGAGGTGCCTAAGAATACAAATTTACTATTTTTACGATTATGTGCATATGTGTGTGCGTGTGTTTTGGCAGCAATAACTCCAATACTACAATTCCAAACATAACAATTTTTTCGTATTCCTCATGCTTAAATCCAAATGAAGACTTGATTAGATTTTGGTTACAATTGAACAACCGGAAGTACCTTAATTTGAAACTCTGTTATGGCCAGCACAATACCTCTCGCCACTTCCATATTTGGTTACATAACTATAGGGCACGAGCAGACATGTGACAGAATGTCAACTAGTAATTATGTACATAGATGTCAAATGTTAAAATTTTTCATTTAAGATTTCAAGATTTTGTAAGTTCACGTGGTTAATTTTTCACCAGGAGTGTGGAATTTACTTGTCTAGGAAAATAAAGTACATGGAATTGGAAAATCTCGAAATTTAAAATGAAAAATTATATTTGACATCTATGTACATAATAACTGCTATCATTCTGATACAGGCCCCCATATCTGCTTGTCAAGGCTAACAAAGTCAAATGACTTCTCGAGCCCAATTGTATTTATCATTTCTTGTATACCTACACTCTACACTAAAAATTCTACTTATGTATATCTATTCTTTATATCTAGATTTTTAAATTTAAATTCATTCTATGAAGAAATTTTGTCCTACTCTTCTAATTTTTCGAGATGTTTTCAATTCAATGTTGGGATTAACAGTATTTCTGAAGGATATTTCAAATTACTTTATATTACTAATATATGACGTAGAGTTTCACGGCTTTACTTGATATTCAAGTTACTTGACTTGACTTGAAATCAAGCCAATCTCAAGTCAAGTAATAGTAGCCGAAAGTCAAGTCAAGTAGTTACAATTTCAAGTACTTGAAAAATCAAGTAGTTATTTTTCAATTACTTGAAAAAATCAAGTAATTATTTTTGTAATTACCAGAAAAAGTTCTTCAAGACAACATTTCATTTTCATATAGTTCCTTATGTTTTATAACAATATCAATAATATACCTTGAAATATAAACTTTTATTCATAAAAATAAATCATACAATCAAATTTAAAAATTAAAAAAAAAGATTTGAAAGTATATATGAATTAACAAACTATTTATAGTATATGTATTATGTTGGATCTTAAAACGGGGCGTCGAATTTTAACTGAACCACCCCTAAAATGGTTCCAAATGAATAAAAAAAAATATACTGACAATGATTCCGCTTAATTTTAATATTTGACCGTGCTTAAATGCACTTGATTTTTTCCCATTTAAATAACATTCGGTTTTGGCAAATTTTGGAACTTTATTTTTCTCCGAGATATTAAGAGGTTTAAAAAACCCATTCATTATAGGAATATATACTAGAATGAGTCGAGAATATGTGGACAAAATCTGAAGTCCCAATTATTATTCTTATTTCGAATGGAGTATAGCTTTTTGGGCTTTTGTGCGATAGTTTAACCATCTACAATTAACTTAATAATAATGATTAGGAATTCAAATTTTGTTGACATATTCTCGGGTCATGCTAGTATTTTAACTTGCAGTTGTAAATCAGCACAGCATATGGCACACCACGCCATACCACACACAGCTAGGTTATGATTCTACTGATTCGCGCGTTTTCGTACATAATCGGCTCGTTATCAAGTAGCTTGAATTTACTTGAAATTGCTTGATCAAGTCAAGTAGTATCGATAGAAAATCAAGTCAAGTCAAGTAATAAATTTTTGAAAAGCTTGATTTTCAAGTCAAGTCAGGTATTACAAAAATATCAAGCTACTTGACTTTATGAAACCCTATATATAAGACACAAGGGCATTTACTTATTACATTAAAATACAAACAATAATTTTAGAATCCCATTATTAAACAAAATATATAGTAACACATAATATTGACTTACCCTAACGTCATCTTTATAATCGCTGACCAACTTAACCGTAGATCCCTTTTCACTGATGCTTCTTCTTCCTAGTGTACCACTTAAACTTTCAACTATACTACCCCCGGAACTGCTACCCAAATAAGGGCTGGCAGGTGCAGAGCGCGTCATTTTACTCTCGTCTTCGCCCTGTAGGACGTACTCAGGTTCAGATCCAGATAGGTATGATACAGAGTTGTAGTTGGCGACTGCTCGATGAGATACTCGCCATTTCGGGGCCGTGTTGATGTTTTCGAGGGAGGTGATCAGGAGGCCCACCTAGAAAGAAGTAAAGATAGTTAACTCTTCGACTTTTTCGACTTAATAAGAACTATAAATAAAGTTATAAATTCTGATTGTGGTGTTTGATATTTGCGGTCTACAAAATGAATATTTAATAATAGACTTTCCATATGTAATATTTTTTTTAGATTAGATGTTACCCACTTAACCATGAAGGAAAATATGTAATTTAATATACGCACAACTGCATTAAAATTGTGGGAAATTTCTCAACTGTGAGGTAGATACCCTAACCTAATTTAACACCCTGTTAAAGTTACTATTAAAAATACTATCATTCAGAAAAAAATTAAATCATATATTTCTACCTTACTCTAATATGAAAAGAAGCCATTAGATTTTGGTGTCAATCGGATAACCGGAAATGGCAGTTTACTTGAAGCTCAAAATAGTTTTTCGTCACAAAATACCTTCAAATGTTATTTTTTCGCAATTTGCTTTTATAAAAATTAAAGATTATTCTATTATTCTACAGGTTTGCATTAATAGCTTTTCTATATATTTTATGGATAAATTTATAAAATAATATAAAAATTATATCCCGGAGCTTATGCTTTAAACACAACTCCATGGATACACAGTTCAGCACAAATGTATGACTAACAGATAAATGTCACTGTCAAAAAAATAATCCTTTCAAATTAGTAATAGTAACGTTTTAAAAAAAAAATTGTAAATCGAATAGTTATATGGAAAAGAACTTAATATACATAATTTTTAGCATTACTTATGCAGGTATATATTTAAATAAAAAATAAATAAATATTACCCATTGCTGGGTGTGCTAATCTGCTTCGTACCCTGATTTCGGTAATGATGCTGATATAGCGTTTACCAAGCGTCACCTCACTGGCAGTCATTGCTGGCGTGGAGAGTGCACCACAGGGGTCAATTTTCTGCCATTTAAAATTCAAAATATTTGGTGTTGGTATAGACACTCAGGCACGCGGCCACGAGACCCCATAAGTATATGTATTTAAATTAATAAAAATTAAATGGTGCGAGGTATTCTGTTAGTCACATCATTTTTTTATTATTTCCCTAAATAATATTTGAATTTCTGAAGTAACATTGGAATTTCTCCGATACGTAACCATCATTTGAACACAATATTTTCTTCCCGAATTATAGTATGTACCTATACTCATAAGTATAGTACACCTCATTTATTTTAGCTGTACTGCTGTTCAGTAACCTTAATTAATATTTATTGTAGGTAGTTGGATATAAAGTTTATTATTCTTAACACAAAAGAAAACTTGATATATGATCATGTTTTTCCACGACATGAAAAAAATTTAGGATAGAAAATACGAGGAAGAATCTTTAATGGGTCCATATACTGTACATAAATTGGAGCTTCATTCTTCAATTTATGGAAAAAGTACCATTTTTTACCTTCCGTCACCTTTAGGTAAGGATGGTATTGTCTTTGGTCAAAAAATTCAATGATGAGTTTTTAGTGAATAAGCATGTTTTAGGGTCCCTATAATACGATTTTACCATTTTTTCGATGATGGCTGTATGTATGTATGTATGTATGTATGTGTGTGTGTGTGTGTGTGTGTGTGTGAGAGAGAGAGAGAGAGAGAGGATGTTGGAAGAACCATTTCTCAAAAGTTTCGGATCGCACTTTAATACCACGATTCCAAAAATTATAATTTTTTCGCATTCCTCAAGTTTACATCCAGAAGAACAACGATTAGATTTTGGTTATAATTGGTAAACCGGAAGATTTAACAGTTAAATTTGATTTATTGGTATTTAACGTTATTATAACTTAAAGAATATATTATTCTCTATACGATTTGATTGCATTTTATACTTCATATTCAATAGATATAGAATTAAAGAATTTTAAAGAAATTAAATTTTGTAAATCAGCCAGCTATGCTAAACATGGAAACTACTAATATATTCATATAATTCAAATTGATAGATGTCAGTATAAATAAAAAGTAAATTAATGTGGCAGAGATGAGGATGTTGAAGTAGATGTTGGGAAAGACACGGAAAGATAGGTAAGGAAATAACTCTAGTGTTACAAGTTTCTAGAAAGATACAAGCGAGATGATTACATTGGTTTGAAAATGTCATGAGGAGAAATGAAGAATGTATTGAATAGCTTAGTAATAGAAGATTGAAGAAATAGAGGAAGACCAAAGATAAGGTGGAAGGACTGTATTGCGGAAGACTTGAGAGAAAAGGAACTGAATGAGAACGACACGTAAAACAGAAATGAGTGGAAGAAGAAAATAAAAAATAGCGACCTCTAACGAATGGGGAAAGCTAAAGAAGAAGAAGAAGAAGAAGAAAATATCAGTGTCAAGTACAATTTGCATAGTTTGTTTATGAAATAATTTTACTGGAAATTTAAAATATTTTGCAAGTAAATGGATGTATAGAATTTATACATAATACACAGGATTGACGGAAGGTATTGTGCTGGCCACAACAGATTTTTTACATATTTTATTGAGAATTTTCTTTTAATTTATGATTTTGAGTATTGTAACTTGATAATACAATGTAGTGTGTTAAAAAAAAGTTTGGGAACCGCTGATATACCCCACGCTTAATAGCTTATATAGAATTAATATTCTAGTTACAAAAAAAAAAAAAAAAATTCCAATATTATACCTTAACCTATTTATTAAATAAAAGTAATAGTTAAATATGATTTCTTATTGTATGTGTAATATTTTTTTTTGTTTGTTGAAACTTTCATTTATTACCTACTACTAAAATTTGATTAAATATTATAACTAAACAATTTATAATTTATAACTAGCAAATTACTCATATAAGGAAAATGTGTAAATATTGACTCAGGTGTACATATGCATTTAAATTTCTTTGGAAATACAACTTCTATTTAAATTTTGAAATATTCAAATTATGTGGTAACAAACAAGACAACCGTCATAATGTTTTTTATTGGTTTCTACTTAAATAACATCAAAAAGATTAAAAGATATCTATACTGTAGCTTCTGGAAATTCTTATTTCGTAATATAGATAAGTGAAAATACCAGAAACTAAATGAAATTTTATTGTTTTTTAAATAATAATTAGGTATGTATTTTTAATGTCCAACAGTTTTAAAATATTAAACGAACAGAATTCTTAAAAGAAATATCTCGTACACAAAGACGTATTATATTCATTATGGCAATAATTAGGTGTTACTGGTGTAATACAGGCAGAGCTGGGCAAATTACTTTGAAAAAGTAATTGAGTACAATTACAATTACTTTAACCAAAATATATTCAAATTACTAATTACTTTTGGATTGTAATTGACATTTTAATTACTTTTTCAATTACTTTACTAAAAAAAGAGGCAAAAGTTTGTATATCAAAAGTATGCAAAAAATCGAGAAAAATAAGAATTCAAAAATAACAGAAATTATTTTTATTCAAATATTCTAGGCGGCCATGTGAAAATAAACAGACTTTTAATTATAACATGTTGATCGAGTTTTTTTTTTAATCACAAAATTTAAATTAAATGTTCACATAGCCACCCAAAATATTTGAATAAAAATAATTTCTAATATTTTTCAATAATAGGTTTGTTCCAACATACAATCAAATCAGTCCGACGCATGCGCAGTATTCAAATGAGAACGCCATTTTAATACTACGCATTTTTCGGACAGGTCCATATTGATTTGATTGTATGTTGGAACAAACCTTATATCCTTTTTCTCGATTCTTTTCATATTTTTGATGTACAAACTTTTACATTATTGAAAAGAGAAAAAAATAGCAGTTTATATTTTAATAAAATAATTATAGGTTGCTATTTAAAAATAAAAGTTGATTGTCGTACCTCGCAAACCTGATTTTATAAAAAAAATATCTACATCTGCTATCAAATAGTATATTTAAGTAAAAGTCTTTTTTCTATTACTTATAATAAATATATTGAAAGTGTGTGCATCTTCCCAGATTCATTCTGTATATATGTCTATATGGTTATCAAAAATACTTTATAGTGATTTATATGAAAACATTGCAAATTCGTTGAAAAGTATATTATTACTATTAGGATTCAGAAAAACAAATAAATTATAACTTAAGTAGAAGTCCAAAGTACGTCTTACGTCCCAACGCGCATGTCAAGTTGCACTTGTAACCTGTCGTTACACCCACAACGCAGATAAACTACGCTGCGCCCGTATCCCGGGGATTCCCTCACTTCTTGGTTCAAAATAGTAATTATTTTTCAAATTTTCAAAAGTAATTGAGTATAATTACTTTTTTTTGCAATTTAATTAATTACAAATTACAATTTGGGGATAAGTAATTTAATTAGTAATTAATTACCAAATGTAATTAATTACTGCCCAACTCTGAATACAGGTATGTCGTAGGAAAATATATGAATTCCAAAGGTGTTACCAAATATTAGTGGGAGTATACTACTATCATATAGAAAAAATTGGTATTACAAAGGAAATATTACATATTGAATAATACATATGTTACAACGGTATTTAAAAGTACCTAGTATAGAATTTATTTCATAAACAAACTATGCAAATTGCACTTGACACTGACGGGGTCGAATTTTTTTCCAGCCAAAAAACCCGCCCGGTAAAAAAATAATTAAAAACCCAATTAATACAAAGTATAATTATAATTTATTATATATGAATTAATAACTGGATAAATACTGAAGTTTTCAATACAAAAAATCCTGTGTATTATGTGCAAATTTCATTCATAATTTTTCTTGCAAAAGATTCTATATTTCCAGTAAAATTATTTCATAAACAAACTATTCAAATTGCACTTGACACTGACATCTTCTTCTTTAGCTTTCCCCATTCGTTAGGGGTTGCTATTTTTTATTTTTTTCTTCCACTCATTTCTGTTTTATGTGTCGTTCTCATTCAGTTCCTTTTCTCTCAAGTCTTCCGCAATACAGTCGTTCCTTCTTTGGTCTTTCTCTGTTTCTTAAACCTTCTATTATTCATATTTCATATTCATTCTTCATCCAATATATTCTCCATTTCTCCTCATGACATTTTCAAACCAATGTAATCATCTCGCTTGGATCTTTCTAGAAACTTGTAACACTAGAGTTATTTCCTTACCGTATCTTTCCGTGTCTTTCCCAACATCTACTTCAACATCCTCATCTCTGCCACATTCATTTACTTTTTATTGATACTGACATCTGTCAATATATCCATATTAGTAGTTTCCATGTTTAGCATAGCTGGCTGATTTATAAAATTTAATTTCTTTAAAATTCTTTAACTCTATATCTATTGAATATGAAGTATAAAATGCAACCAAATCGTATATAGAATAATATATTAAATCTTCAAATGAGGCTACTTCCGGTTCACCAATTATAACTAAAATTTAATCAGTTGTTCTTCTGGATGTAAACTTGAGGAATACGGAAAATATATAATTTTTGGAATCGTGGTATTGAAGTTATGCGATATGAAACTTTCATCACAGACACACATACACGCAGACACACACACACACACACACACACACACACACACACACACACATTCATACATACAGACATCATCGTAAAAATGGTAAAATCTTATTATAGGGACCCTAAAACTTGCTTATTCACTAAAAACTGATCATTGAATTTTATAACCAAAGACAATACCTTCCTTACCTAAAGGTGACGGAAGGTAAATATTATCTACATATTTGATAATATATATGTTACAACGGTATTTAAAAGTATCTAGTATAGAATTTATTAGGTAGGAACGAAGATATTTTTTTTAAACATAATTACATTCAAAACCGATGTTCGAATCTATATTTCCAGTAAAATTATTTCATAAACAAACTATGCAAATTGCACTTGACACTGACATCTTCTTCTTCTTATTTAGCTTTTCCCATTCGTTAGGGGTCGCATTTTTTGTTTTATTCTTCCACTCATTTCTGTTTAGCGTGTCGTTTTCATTCAGTTCCTTTTCTCTTCCGCAATACAGTCCTTCCATCTTATATTTGGTCTTCCTTTGTTTCTTCAACCTTCTATTACTAAGCTATTCATTCTTCTTCCTATATATTCTTCATCTCTTCTCATGACATGTTCAAACCAATGTAATAGTCTCTCTTGTATCCTTCTAGAAGCTTCTAACAGTAGAGTTACTTCCCTTATTCGTTCATGCCTTACCGTATCTTTCCGTGTCTTCTCCCACATCTATCTCAACATCCTCATCTCTGCCACATTCATTTACTTTTCTTTGATCTGACATCTGTCAATTAGAATTATCTTAATATGTTAGCAGTTTCCATGGTTAGCATAGCTAAATTTAATATCTTTATAATTTTTTAACTCTATATCTGTTGAATATGTAGTATAAAATGCAATCAAGTCGTATAAAGAGTAATATATTCTTTTAGTTATAATAATATTTAACTGATATTTTCAAGAAAAAAATCTGATGTGGCCAGCACAATACCTTCCGTCAATCCTGTGTATTATGTACAAATTCTATACATAAATTTTCTTGCAAAAGATTATATATTTTTGGTATTATGTGATTCCCTTTCTCGGCAACTGAATTCCATACTCCTGATAACAAACCACATGAAATAAGAAAATTATGAAATTTTGATTGAAAAATTATAACACTTGTCAGTTATGGACATAATTAATTGCTGTCATTTTCATACGGGTCCCCATATCTGTTTGCCAAAGGCAGCAAAGTAATGTCACTGCACGTGCCCTATACATATTTTTTTTGCAAAACATCCTATATTTCCAGTAAAGTTATTTCATAAATAAACTATGCAAATTGCACTTGACACTGACATCTTCTTCTTCTTTAGTTTTTCCCATTCGTTAGGGGGTCGCTATTTTTTATTTTCTTCTTCCACTCATTTATGTTTTGCGTGTCGTCCTCATTCAGTTCCTTTTCTCTCAAGTCTTCTGCAATACAGTCTTTTCATCTTATATTTGGTCTTCCTATGTTTCTTCCACTTTCTATTAATATATTCATCTCTCCTCATGATATGTTCAAACCAATGTAATCGTCTCTCTTGTATCTAAAAACTTCTAACACTAGAGTTACTTCCCTTATTCTTTCATTCAATTACTTGCTTTTTATTGATACTGACATCTGTCAATTTGAATTACCTGAATATATTAGCAGTTTCCATGGTTAAGTTAGCATAGTTGGCTGAATTATGTAATTTTTATCTTTATTATTTTTTAACTCTATATCTGTTGAATATGAAATATAAAATACAATCAAATCGTATAGAGATTAACATATTCTTTAAGTTATAATAAAATTTAACTGAGTTTCTAATCATCTTTTCTTCTGGATAGAAGCTTGAGGAATACGAAAAAAATATAATTTTTGGAACCGTGATATTGAAGTTATGCGAGCCGAAACTTTCGTCACACACACAGACACACACACATACATACAGACATCATCGTAAAAATGGTAAAATCGTATTATATGGACCCTAAAACGTGCTTATTCACTAAAAACTCATCATTGAATTTTTTGACCAAAGACCATACCTTCCTTACCTAAAGGTGACGGAAGGTAAAAATTATTCTCACTTAGCTTTCTTAACTTATTTGAAAAGACAAATACATAAATGTTCAAAATATATTGCAAATTTTTCCATAGCCTACCTAAATTTCTAATTATCAATAATTCTCTGACTCGTAATATAAGTCTAACCATATTATGAATAACGCCAACGTTTTCCAATTTACACAAAAAATTCAGAATCATCAACAAACCTGATTTTTATTTCCTAATCATTCCACGAACAAATAGTCAGCACAACACTCTAGTAACACTTGCACTCACATATCACATATGACCGTGTGTTGTGTTATTTTCCTCATGTATGCAGTGTTCATGACACACGCTCATCGGGACCTTGGCGACCACATTACCTAACTACACACACACTAGATAATCGCTTGTCACGTGGGAAACAAGGTCAAAGGTCGGCCGAGGGAAATGCAAACTTTACCCTTCAGGAAGATTCAGCTATAGTGGAAAAATTCAGAAACCATATAGGGATAGTGATAAAATTATTGTCTCATTTCTAATAGCTATTTGTGTATTAAGAGCGCAAAATAGGACATTGTCGATTGAGACTCCTGCGTCGCGCGGCATTCTCTCGAAATCGACAATGTCCATTTGCGCTCGAAACACACACAAGATTTTTTCTACAGTCGCCACCACAACAAAAAATAATAAAATGTGCACTTTGTACTTACACAACTACTTAATTAATAAGGATTAATATAAAGAAAAAAATCTGATGTGGCCAGCACAATACCTTCCGTCAATCCTGTGTATTATGTACAAATTCCATATATAAATTTTCTTGCGAAAGATTCTAAATTTTTGGTATTATGTGATTCTCTTTCTCGGCAACTGAATTCCATACTCCTGATAACAAACAAACCACATGAAATAAGAAAATTATGAAATTTTGAATGAAAAATTATAACACTTGTCAGTTATGGACATAATTAATTGCTGTCATTTTGACACAGGTCCCCGTATGTGCTTGCCAAAGTCAGCAAAATCATGTTACTGCACGCGCCCCATCCATAAATTTTCTTGCAAAAGATCCTATATTTCCAGTAAAGTTATTTCATAAACAAACTATGCAAATTGCACTAGACACTGACATCTTCTTGTTTAGTTTTTCCCATTTGTTAGGGGGTCGCTATTTTTTATTTTCTTCTTCCACTCATTTTTGTTTTCCGTATCGTCCTCATTCAGTTCCTTTTCTCTCAAGTCTTCTGCAATACAGACTTTTCATCTTATATTTGGTCTTCCTATGTTTCTTCCACCTTCTATTAATATATTCATCTCTCCTCATAACATGTTCAAACCTATGTAATCGTCTTTCTTATATCTAGAAACTTCTAACACTAGAGTTACTTCCCTTATTCTTTCATTGATTTACATTTTATTGATACTGACATCTGTCAATTTGAATTACCTGAATATATTAGCAGTTTCCATGATTAAGTTAGCATAGCTGGCTGAATTATGAAATTTATATCAAATTTATTATCTTTATTCTTCTTTAACTCTATATCTGTTGAATATCAAATATAAAATGCAATCAAATCGTATAGACAATAAAATATTCTTTAAGTTATAATAACATTTAACTGAGTTTTCCAAGAAAAACTATTAAAACCTTCAAATGAGGATACTTCCGGTTGACCAATTATAACCAAAATCTAAACAAGTCTGCATATGGTTGTAAGGAAGAGGAAAACGCAAGAATTGTAATTTTTGGAATTCTAGTATTGGAGATATCGTGCACGAAACGGCGGTCACACACACACACATACACACACACACGGACACACACACACACGAACACACACACACACACACACACACACACACACACACACACACACACACACACATACAGACATCATCGTAAAAATAGTAAAATCGTATTGTAAAGACCCTAAAAAGTGCTTATTCAATGAAAACTCACCACCGAATTTTTTGACCAAAGACAATACCTTCCTTACCTAGAGGTGACGGAAGGTAAAAAACGTCTTTTATATTTAATTTTAATACATATATATTTATTTCCCATTCTTCTTGACCTATTGCTTCAATTTAATCCAAACATTTTATACTTTCGTTTTTGTAAATGAATGCCCTATTTTATTTTCACAATAGTGCGGCTTTTTTTGGTTATGTAATATACCGACAGAGCAGTTATATGTCAGATTGATTTGTAAAGGTGGTAAATGTGTCACTACAGTGCCATTAGTTCCTGACTAAACGTTTCCATCAAAAATGTAGACAAGTGACATTTCTCAACATTGTACAGTTAGAAATTTAGACATCGAGCGTTTTTTTCTACTTTGTCGCTCTAGAGCGGCAAAGTGACATTTTGCGTTGACAAAAGAGAGCGCAAATGGCTACTTTCTATGTAGACTGTAGAAAAATATATTTGTTTCATTTACATAGGCAGACAGCTCACCTGTTTTGGTACTACATAATTTTACTTTTATTTTCTTAGTACTGGATGTTGCAAAAATTATTTGAAATAGAGGGACAAGACTTTAACACAGATTCCTTGGCCCAAAATAAGACGATTTAGCTTACCTATATCCGAGCACCGTTTAGCCAATATTCTGCTTCAAAGTCTTTCTAAACAAAAATCTTATGTGCCCAGCACAATACCTTCCATCAATACTGTGTATTATGTACAAATTCCATACATAAATTTTCTTGCAAAAGATGCTATATTTCCAGTAAAATTATTTCATAAACAAACTATGCAAATTGCACTTGGCACTGACATCTTCTTCTTCTTCTTCTTTAGCTATTCCCATTCGTTAAAGGTCACTATGTTTTATTTTCTTCTTCCACTCATTTCTGTTTTGCGTGTCGTCCTCATTTAGTTACTTTTCTCTGAAGTCTTCCGCAATACAGTCCTTCCACTTCTTCTCATAACATGTTCAAACCAGTGTAATCGTCTCTCTTGTATCTTTCTTGAAATTTCTAACTCTATCTTTCCATGTCTTCCCCAACATCTCTCTCTCTACATCCTCATCTTTGCCACATTCATTTTCGTTTCATTGACACTGACATCTGTCAATTTGAATTATCTGTATATATTAGCAGTTTCCATAGTTAGTATAGCTGGCTGTTTAATGAAATTTAATATATTTATTATTCTTTAACTCCATATCTATTGAATATGAAATATAAAATGCAATCCAATCGTATAGAGAATAATATATTCTTTAAGTTATAATAACATTAAATGTCAATAAATGATATTTAACTGCATTTTTTTAAAAGTTGCAAATGATGGTACTTCCGATGGATCAATTATAACCAAAATCTAATCAAGTCTACATATGGATGTAAGCAAGAAGAATACGTAAAAATTGTAATTTTTTGAATTCTAGTATTGGAGATTTCGCGGACGAAATTATAGTCACACACACACATACACACACACACACGCAACATCGTAAAAATGTTATAATCGGATTCTAGGGACCTTAAAACGTGCTTATTCATTGAAATCTGGATATGCGATTTTTAGTAAAAAGGGGATAATTTTATTGTTTCAAAATTTACGGGGCACAACATCCAAATACGGAACTGTCCCCTTAAAAAAGGGACGAATGGTCACCTTTTAGATCGTACACATGCCCAAATTATCTTACATGTACAATAATTATCATAAGGTTGACAACACTGCATATGCATTAAATCGTCGATAATGGAACACTTAAGTGCCGATTTCTGAGCTTTTAAAAATAATTTTTGTAACCTTTAGTGACGATTTCAAATAAAATTTTACAACAGAAATTCATTACTAATGTAATTTTATTTCTTGAAAAATAAAACTAAATAACACATACATGATGACTAATTTTAAGAAATTTTCCAGAATTAATTAATATTATCCAAATTAAAATGAAATTAAAATAATACGTTCTATTAATACAAAAGTTTTTGAGAAAAATTTAACGCTCCAAATTTTATTACGGTTTAATCTAATTGTCACTGAACATAAAAAATATACAAAATAGTTGTTTTATAATATAAAATAAATAAATATATCATTACGGCATATTACCCATTGCTGGGTGTATCAATCTGCTTTGTACACAGATTCCGGTAATGATGTCATATATTTGTACCGTGCGGGCGTTTACCCAGACGTCACCTCACGGGTACTCTACTTGAGGCTTTCTTTAATTGGGACTTTTGTCCTGTTGAGAGTCCGAATTTCAATAAATAAATAAATACAAATTCCATACATAAATATTCTTGCAAAAGATGCTATATTTCCAGTAAAATTATTTCATAAACAAACTGTGCAACTTTTCTTCTTCTTTAGCTTTTCTCATTCGTTAGAGGTCGTTGTTTTTTATTTTCTTCTGTCACTCATTTCTGTTTTGCGTGTCGTCCTTATTCAGCATCTTTTCTCTCAAATCTTCCGCAATACAGTCCTCCCATCTTGTCTTTGGTCTTCCTCAGTTTCTTCTACCTTTTATTTCTAAGCTATTCATTCTTCTTCTAATTCATCTTTCCTCATGACATGTTCAAACCAATGTAATCGTCTCTCTTGAATCTTTCTAGAAACTTTATCACTCGAGCCATTTCCCTTACCCAAACTTTCCGCATCTTCCCCAACATCTATCTCAATATCCTAGTCTCTGTCACATTCATTTTCTTTTCATTGATACTGACATCTGTCAATTTGAATTATCTGAATATATTAACAATTTCTTTTGGTTAGCATAGCTGGCTGATTTATGAAATCATTATAATATGAAGTATAAATCAATCACAATCAAATTGTGTAGAGAATAATATTTTCTTTAAAATGTATAATCATTAACTGCCAATAAATGATATTTAACAACGTTTTTGCAAGAAAAACTGTTAAAAGTTGCAAATGAAGGTACTTCCGGTGGACAATTATAACCAAAATCTAAAACTCGAGGAATACGAAATAATTATAATTTTTGAAATAGTGGTGTGGAGTTAGGCGATCCGAAACGATCGCCACACACACACACACACGCACACACACGCACACACACACACACACACATACATACATACATACATACATACATACATACATACATACAGACATCATCGAGCTTTAAACACAACTCCATAGTTACACAGTTCAGCTCAAATGGATGTAACTGACAGATAAATGTCACTGTCAAAAAATTAATCATTTCAAATTGTAAATAGAACAATAGTTATATGGAAAGGAACTTAATATACATAATTTCTAGCATTAGTAAATATGCAGGTATATATTTAAATTATAAAATAAATATATTATCACGGCATATTACCCTTTGCTGGGTGTGCTAATCTGTTTTGTACACAGATTTCGGTAATGATGATAACATATTTGTATCTTGCGGGTGTTTACCAAGCGTCACCTCATTGCTGGTGTGCACCACAGGGGTCAATTTTGTGCCATTTAAAATTCGAATTATTTGACGTTGATCGGGATCGAATCGTGTTCCTCCGATTCGCAACCAGACATCAGGCACGCGCCAACCAGACCCCATAGGTATGTATTTAAATTAATAAAAATTAAATGGCGGGAGGTATTGTGTTACTTTATATGAAAAATTAAGTAATAAAAATTTGTTGTAATACATATAAATTTTGTTATTCACTCTACGGCTGTAAACTAAATACAATTCGTGTTTTATCTCATTAGAAACAAAGTTACAATATTACAAATTCATTATCAAAGAATACGTAATGTTTAAACATATTTTTGCAAATATTGCTTGTATTGTTGTGTAGTTACACAAACATTAAAATTAATTAATTTTCTTTGGGAAATAATCTGTTTATTAACCATTGTTTCCAGCGCCAACTTCGATACAAAAAAACAAATACATCTCAATGCCAAAACCAAAAAACAAATTAAATACTTACATAACAAATCTTATATTCGTCACACAGAAACAAAATCTTAGTCACTTAACCTAAGACAAAAGCCGACTGACACACAATCCCAAATTATCGCTTCCATTTCCGGTTATCGATTCCAACGGAAACAACAAAACATCGCGTGTCGAAAGTCGAAACACGAAACAATTGCCGATCGCGGGATTTTGTTTAGAACTGAAACAGGTGAAGTTCAGAAGTCGAATGATAATTTGAAATGTAAACCGAACGTGTGTCGTTGATTACGTGCTGATGATAATTGTTGTTTGTTGTTTTAGAAAAAGTATGGCAATTTACGATAAGCATTAGTTGATAGGATTAACATTCTTTTGTTTGGTTGGTCACCGTGTTCCGAAATTAAAGAGAAATGTTTTAGTAAATTTGTTTTGAAAAGTTTTGAAATAATGCACTTGTTTTTTTATACATAAAAATGTTAACGAACTTTGACTAAGTATTTCCTATTATTAGAAACTTCTAACTAATGTGTGAACATCGAAATAAACTCAAGGTCATATGTTTTCTATTTTCCAAATTAAATTGTAAATCGTTATCAAAAGTAATAAATAGTAAGTAATGCATTATTATTTCAATATTTAATAATACGTGGTATTTTTCATCTTTGATAATTTGAAATTTTTACAACTTATATGCTATATTTTTCGTTTTAACTGACATTTAAAATAGTTAAAATTGATGAAAGTACCTGGCTTAAATTTTACAATTTTACGCAACAATAATAAAAAATATCTGATGTGGCCAGCACATTACCTTCCGTCAAATTCCATAAATAAATTTTCTTGCAAAAGATCCTATATTTCCAGTAAAGTTATTTCATAAACAAATTATGCAATTTGCATTTGACACTGACATCTTATTCTTTAGCTTTTCCCATTCGTTAGGGGTCGCTATTTTTTATTTTCTTCTTCCACTCATTTCTTTTTTTGCGTGTCGTCCTCATTCAGTTCCTTTTCTGTCAAGTTTTCCGCAATATAGTCCTTCCATCTTATCTTTGATCTTCCTCTGTTTCTTCTACCTTCTACTACTAAACTATTCTATCTTCTTCCAATATATTCTTCATCTCTTCTCATGTTCAAACCAATGCAATCGTCTCTTTTGTATCACTCGAGCCATTTTCCTGATCCTTTAATTCCTTACCTTATCTTTCCGTGTCTTCCCCAATCATTTTCTTTTCATTGATACTGACATCTGCCAATTTGAATTATCTGAATATATTACCAATTTTCATGGTTAGTATAGCTGGCTGATTTATGAAATTTTATATCTTTATAATTCTTTAACTCTATATCTATTGAATATAAAGTATAAAATGCAATCACATCGTGTAGAGAATAATACATTTTTTAAATTATAATAACAAAAAATGTCAATAAATGATATTTAACTGCTTTTATTCAAGAAAAACTGTTAAAAGTTGCAAATGAGAGTACTTCCGATGGACCAATTATAACCAAAATCTAATCATGTCTGCATATGGATTTAAACTCGAGGAATATAGAAAAAATATAATTACACACACAGAAACACATATACACACAACCACACTCACACTTACATACAGACGTCATCGTAAAATAATAAAATCGTATTCTAGCGACTCTACAACGTGCTTATTCATTAAAAATTCACTATCGATTTTTTTGACCAAAGACAATACCTTCCTTACCTAAAGGTGACAGAAGTAAAAATTACAGCAAATGACTTTTTCAAATTTAAAATCAACGGGGTTCGAAGAGACCCTAGGTCATCAGTTGTGTTAAATTTTAACCACATCACCAACTAAGAGTTCAAAAAAGTATTTATTGTTTAAAAATAAATACTTGATTACCCAATATTTTAAAGTAAAAATGCAGCTTCTATTTTATTTATCTACTATTGTGTGGTATATGTTTCACCATCTGCCGAAATAGCTCAGTTGGGAGAGCGTTAGACTGAAGATCTAAAGGTCCCCGGTTCAATCCCGGGTTTCGGCAATATTTTTAACTTCTTTATGTTTTCGTTTACATCACATTTTATTTATAGATACTATAGTGTATAGTGCGACTTAAAATATTACACAATACCGTAATATTGTATCATCCGGTATGGTCTAGTGGCTAGGATACCTGGCTTTCACCCAGGAGGCTCGGGTTCGATTCCCGGTACCGGAACTTTTTTTTTCCTTTTATAATTTAATTTTATAACAACACTTCTACGCACATATAAATTTTATATAAAATACAATTTTTATTACATATGTTTACTACAAATACAATAAAGATAAACATTCAGTTTTGTTTCATTTCATTCAACTAAACCACTTTATTAAAAAAAATACAAATTATATTCTGTTTTAAATTACATTTTTTTTACATATACTGTAAACTTATCCAAAAGTTTTTAATTTTATTAAAAACAAAATATTTTATTTATTTTTCTTTACTTTCCTTTGTTATACATAAACAAAACAAAATTAAAAACAATTACCGGTTGTCCAGAGTCTACTTGAGTTGCAGTATTCCATTTGTTCTTCATTTTCACTTGTTTTTATTGTCACTTTCAGAAAAACATATGAAGTTTGCACTGCACTCAACTGTCTTGCTCATTGCGATTGTTCTAATCAACTAAATTATTGTAGTAATCAAGCTATCATTACTATCTCTGTTATCTTATCTCATTTTGATACGAGATACGACGAATCACTTTATTCGAGAAACGTTTAATTAATATTGTACATCCTTATTTGTACTGGTGACTAAGAGGATAGAACAATTGATTTTTTTTGTTTTACATGTAAGAAGAACAAGACAGATGATATGGAAAACAAAACAAGACATTTGAATTGATAATTTATTTACATTTTGAAATATAAACCATGTAATGATCGTTATTTTATTGTAGAATATATTATATGTTTATTTAAAATGTGAATATTTATAATTTGAAGCATCTAAATTAAAAAAGATCTAAGTGCCAAAATCGTAGTCATAAAATTCCAGACATAGCTGAATTTTAAAACCAAGATTCCCTCCCGAAAATGGTTTTGTTTGAGGTCCTCAAAATAAGCATATACTGCTTCGATGTGTTCTTCGTTGGATCGAAATCTCTTTCCAGCAAGGAACGTTTTCAGTTTCGGGAAAAGATGGAAGTCCGAGGGAGTCAAATCAGGCGAGTACTGTGGATGGGGGACGATTTCAAACCTCAGTTTGGTCAAATTTTGTTGAGCAATACGACTTGAATGAGCTGGCGCATTGTCGTGGTGAAACAAGATCTTTTTCTTTGCCATTCCCGGGCGTTTTTCTTGAACTGCTGTTTTCAGCTTGTCTAAAAGTGTGGCGTAGTATTGTCCAGTTACAGTTTTTCCTTTACAAAGATAAGCAATTAGCAGAATACCTTTGGTGTCCCAAAAGACTGACGCCATCACCTTTCCTGCCGATTGAACTGACTTCACTTTCTTCGGGGCCGACTCATCATGTCCAATCCACGCTTTTGACTAAATTTTCGTCTCTGGAGTGTAGTGGTGTATCCAGGTTTCATCCAAGGTTATGAAACGTCTTTTAAAATCGACCGGATTTTTCTTAAACAATAAATTTTCGGCTTAAGTTCGTGCCCGAATGCGCTTTTGCTCCGAACTAAGCAAATGCGGCACCCGCCTGGCGCCTATTTTCCCATGCCCAGCTCGTTATGTAAAATATGAACTACACGTTCATAAGAGATCACTATGGCGTCCTCAATCTCACGCACTTTCATTCGGCGATCTTCCAGAACCATATCATGGACTTTATCCATAATTTCCGGTGTGGTATCCGATTTTGGGCGACCTGAACGTGGCTCGTCACAGGTGTGTGTTCGGGCACGCTTAAATTCCGAAACCCAGAAACTCACCGTGGAAAACGAAGGTGAAGCATTCCCAAGGACAGCATTCAACCTGGTCTTGATCTCCGTTGCCGTCTTTCCTTCCAAATAAAAAAAAACTTGATCACCGCACGAACTTCGTTTTTATCCATTATCGATCGACACAGATGCTTTTCACGATTAGACTGATAGATTGTACTGAGATTTCTTGACAGTTCATATGAATAGTTAAACAAAAAAATCTGATGTGGACACCACACGACTTCCTTGTACGATTATTAAACTATACATATTTTTTTAATAAATAAATTACAAAATATTAATTTTAACTTCAAAACAGTAAGATATATAGCGACCATAATCTAACCCGGTTCTTTTTAAAGAGAGTTTTGATTACAACAAAGAAATATTTGATTACAACAATGAATATGACTAATTTCACAATAAAAATACAATATTTGTTATTGTACGAATCATAAAATTGCACGTATTTAACGTAATTTGACATGAACATTTTTTTTTATGTTTTTGTCCTAATCCATAGCAAGCTTTATTACAAAAACAAAAAAGTATATAATTTTTAAATTTACATATCTCGCTTATACAAAGGGCTAATTTAATAATACTTGATGTGCTAGACGCAGTAATTAATTCTCTAAAACTTTTATTTGAAGAATTTATTTCTTAAATCAAAATAAAATCATTTTATTCAAGAAAAACTGTTAACAACTTCAAGTAATGTACCACTTCCGGTTAGCCTATTTTAACCAAAATGTATTATGTTATTTCGATTGACATAAAAGTATTGTATACCAAATTTGAAAACTTTTGGATTATATTTTAAAACAGTTTTTCATTAAAATCTATTATAGGCTTCATGTAAAGTGCCACTTCTGGAAATTGTGTAATAACCAGAAAGGGAGGTGCACAACTAGATGTTATAGGAGTCCTAAATACAAAATTTCAACTTTCTATGGCTTACCGTTTTTGAGTTATGCGAGATACGTACGTACGTACGTACAGACGTCACGATGAAATTAGTCAAAATGGATTCAGGGATGATCAAAATGGATATTTCCGCTGAAATCTGAAAACCGAAATTTTTCGCGATTACAATACTTCCTTTACTTACGTACAAGGAAGTAAAAACAACATAGTATTGTTTTCGAAAAATGTAAATATAAATGCTCCATATACTATATAGTTTTTTTTGACAATTATATGTGCAAATATAAGAATAAATTGCTGATATCGTTATTATTTCGTGCAAAACGTTTCACTCAAAATTATGTATTATGTGGTTGGCATTAATTAACAAATTGTCAAGGACTGAAAAAAATATTTACTATATAAGTTTTAAATTTTCAGGTTTCCATCAACACTGCCCTCTAGGAGCGAAGGGCTGAAGGTACCAGGTACGTTTTATTCCACTTATTTGTTTCTCCTTTTTCTTAAACTAAAATATATAATTCATGTTATTTATTTATAAATATTTATTGGAAAACAACCTGAATATACCTTTTGACGTAGTATATCAATGTTTAAAATTATTTAAAGTTACTTTTAACCTTTTAAACTCGAGTAAACTATGCCTAAACAAACGCAACCGTCTTTATGTCAAGTGTCAGTTGAAATATAACGGTCATTATTCGTTTAAAAACACTCTGGCCTAAAAGTGAAAATAAAACAAAAACTATCGCACAAAATGAAACGAAACGAGGCCTCAGTACAATTCACATTCCACCGAAACATTTTTAATTCATCAGACTCAAATTCTGAACAAAATAAAAGTAAAAACTGCAGACAAAAACTACAAAACCGTTTCGACAAAGAGAAAGATTGTTCGTCTTCAGAATTAAGCCAAAAGAGTGATCGAAGTGTGCTGTCAGTTTTATCATTAAATGATCCTAGAAGAGTGTTACGATCAGGAGCTGAGAAAATCAGCCGTACATTCAGTAATGTTCGCACAAGTATAGGAACTTTTTCACAAAAGTTTCGCCCTTCAACTAAACGGAGGCAATTATTGGAAGAAGGGCCCGCCAGCCCTTGTGTTACACCTCAAACACATTCCAGACAAGTTTTAGGGCGTACACCTACTAAATTATACAGCCCTTTTGGCATTGAGAGCCCTAGGTGTATCTCATCAAGTGATAATAAAGAAAACATACCAAATTCATACATATCGAAACCTAAATTGTAAGTATTTTAAATTAATTAAAGAAAAGATAATAAATATTTTAAAGTTTTAGCAAAAAAGGACCAAAACTTCCCCCGTTCAAACCTAACAAGGATTTAATTAATGATTGCAGCAGCCCTTCAAGCAGTTTATTTCGTTAAAATGCAATAAAAATATGCCGGGAGCTTTTTTCCCCCAAGTATTACACTATTAAAGCTTGTATTTATTTGTATTATATTGGATACTCCTTGTAACCATGACAACAACATATTGATATTTACTATGTTTTGATACGTTGCTAGGCAACTATTATCAATTTTTTATATTATTTACACAACTTTTATATGAATGTATCCCACCTATTATGCAGTATTTGTATAAATAAATTAATTTATTATTTAACTAAGTAGACTTTTTATTATTTTTAATTAAATATGTGATTCATAAAATATATTTGAAATTTACAGTGTAGCCCGGTAGCTAAATATCTAGGCAACCTGATACACGGTAATAATAGGCTACCATCAATATACGTTACATATTTAATATGCGTTTAAAATTGGCCTTGTATATATTTTTAAATTGTTTCTATAATGATTTTTTGAGTTTTATTTATTCCTGTAATGAATGTAAAGTAATAATTTTCATAAATACATTTTTCAAATATTTTATTTACCATTAAATTAATTTGGAACTTTACAGTGTACTACATGTGAACAAGAGAATCCGTAACACCGACCAATAATCTAAACAAGGGGTTTAACGTATGGCACAACAGTTTTTTTTCAAATATTATCTGTTCTATAAAATGTTATGGGGTGTTTTCTGAATATTTTGATATCAAAATTGTTTAATTTATCTCGATAACCGAGTAAACTTAAGTTAAAGTTATGGTAATAATAAATCTAGTATGCGATTATTTTAAAAAATGAACGTCGTTTATTTATTAATCTATATAGACGTGAAATGTTAGCAGTTAACTTGTTCATTTTTTTTAAATAACCATACTATACAGGGTGTTATATTTTAGTAGATCCAGCAAATATCTCGCTTATTTATTAAGTTAGTAATTTCTTTCATATAACATGATTTATACAGCAACATGTAAGCTACTTGATGACGGATGTACATTCATGATACCACTTCCGGTTTATTAGTAATTAATATCAACTTTGAAATTTCAAATGGAACATACTATATTTTTTACAAAATACAAAACAATTGTAACTATTATTATTAAACGAAATATTTTTTTAATAACAGTTGTAAAAAAATCTGATGTGGCCAACACAATACCTCGCATTTAATTTATTTTTTATTCATGTAAATACTTAAAATTAAATTTAAATACTGGGTTCGACGCCAAATATTTCGAATTTTAAATGGCACAAACTTGACCCCTGTGGTGCACTCTCCACGCCAGCAATGAATGCTGGTAAGGTGACGCCTGGTAAACGCCCGCACGGTACAAATATGTCATCATTATTACCGAAATCTGTGTACAAAGCAGATTGGCACGCCCAGCAATGATTAATATGCCGTGATGATAAATTTATTTTATTTATTTATATACTTACCTATATTCCTACATATTTACTTATGCAGCAAACTGTATTAAGTTCCTTTCCATATAATTATTGTTCTATTTATTATATTATTTTTAAAACGTTACTATTATTATTCGAAATGATTAATTTGTTGATAGTGACATATATCTGTTAGTTACAAACATTTGAGATCTGAACTGTGCAACCATGGAGTTGTATTTAAAGCGTAGGCTCCGGGATTAAAATTATAGATAATTTTATAAATTTATCCATAAAATACATACAAACAGTATTAGGGCAAACCTGTAGAAAAATTAATACATTTTAATTTTTATAACATAAATCTCGAAAAAATAAAATTTAAAGGCATTTTTTGAAGAAAAACTATTTTGAGCTAAGTGCCATTTCCGGTTATCTGATTTACACCAAAATGTAATGGTTTCTTTCTATATTAGAATAAGGTATAGAAATACTAGGTTTCAAATTTTTCTGAACGATAGTATTTGAGTTAGAACGTAAAGAGGATACATACACATACACACAGACATCATCGTGAAAATGTTAAAATTGGATTCTAGGGACTTTAAAACGTGGTCATTTACGAAAATCTCGATATGCGATTTTTAGAATGATCCCTATACAGTAAAATTTTTGAAAGATGTTCGATCAAGGTTGTATGAATTGTATGAATTCAGATTTTTGCTCCGCCCATCATGACAAATTCAGTAGTGTCGTTTGCGTAGTTTTTATGAGGGTACGTAAGATACTACTGTTATTTTATTATTATAAAAATATATATTACAGGAAAAGCATTCAAAATTCAAAAATAAGTCAACTAGTAAGTTTATAAGCAAATGTAAAACCAAATATGTTAAAAATAAGATACTGACACAATGTCAATGTCAGTGACTCTGACAGAATATAACGTTATACGTACGGCTATGAATCCAGGTAATGTATCTGAATTAATAAATAAACTTACGTTACAGCGAAAGTATTATCAACAACGAGCATCGTTTATAAATGGCATGTCCTAACTTAGTCGAAACAATATGAATTTTTGAAAGACAAGCGTTTTTATATCCATCCTTATCGCTTACTCTTATAGCCTTTGCAGAAGAAAGAGATAAATGTATGCCTATTTGTTAATTCGTTCGTGATACAGGTGCCCTTGATCGGACATCTTTCAAAAATTTTACTGTACCTTCCTTACCAAGGGTAGCGGGAGGTATAAATTAATTGCACGCAACTTATATTTGAAGTATTTTTCTCTAAAATAAACTCTAAACTTTTGACAGAATTAAAACACTGCTAGTCATCTCCTCCCTAGTTGTCTCCTAAACACCACCTTATATTTTTTTTATTTTGAATAAAATTTTATGCACTATTTTCGTATTGAAAGCAAAATAAGAAAAAACAAATAGAAAATATAGTAAGTTATAAGCAAAAATTAATTTAATTTTAATATGGTTTTATTTCCATCAATTAAATAAATACATCAACATTTTTACAGTTTTACTGCCAATACAATTATAAATAAATACAATTTAAAATCATTTTAATAGTTAAAGTATATAAAAGTACAAACAGTCTCAATTTCATATTTCATCAACCTTACGTCACAACACCGGTCCAGCTGCAAATGTTCAAACTATAAATGAATTTATACCTCTAAAGGGATTTTTTCCAAAGACTGGTGTTTAGTCACTGGTTTTCCTTTAATCATAGCGTAACAAACAAGGGTTATAGCCATAACAAGAAGAAAATAGCTCGTATGAAATAAATGTAAATTGATTACCGAACGATCATGCTAAAAATAATAAATTATCATCTTAAATAACTGACAAAAATAAAAAATAAATGATTCTTACTTGAGTCAAATGAACAGAATTTCTGTCAGTTGGAATGTATGTTATTACTTCAGTTTGACTCAAAGGGGTACCTTCCACACAAGTTTGTGGTACGCTGAGAGGTTTATATTGTATATAACCAACAATTTTCTAAAAATATTATGAATTTAGATGTATGTTAATTCATAAATCTTTTTTTTTTCTGAAAAGACGGTCTCTGACACTTTTCAAATACCATGAGGTCATGCACGATTTTTTATTTTTCCTCAAATCGATCTTTAATAACGAGAAAATTACAATTAAAAATGATATTGCTCAAAAAGCGGCTGAATTTCCCCGCTTCGTTCCGCGCCCAGTGACGTCACATTTTAATATCAACAGCCATTTTGATTTTCACACCAAATTCTAAACGCCAATGGGACGTTTAAAGATAACCTGAAATTTACGTAAGTAAACATGTCGGTGAACCGTTGTTTTATGCCATCGTGCCAAAATACTAGCGAAAATATATTCATACGTAATATAACAAGTGATATGATTATCATCGATGATATTCTTGAGTGAAATCGAGCTGCAGATTTCACGAGTCCGAAGGACGAGTTGAAATATGCTGCTTCGGTTTCACGAGCAATATCTTCGATTATTAATCATATCACGAGCTTATATTTAATGAGAGAATATAACGAATTTTTGCAATCTAACCTAACCTAACTTTTGATATACATATTCATATTGTATTAAAACATGGTACTTACGAGTTTTATTTACTATTTCGAAGTTTGAATTATTGTTATTATTTATTTTTATACTCAAAATTAACTGTCAATGTCATAAAGAAAGAAAACAAATCCCTTAGTAACGACCATAAATACGGTGTTTATTTCCTTGTTTTTTATCATCGCTGTGATAAACGCGTAGCTAGGGAGATTCTGAATGTTGATTGGCGGAAAACATGTCACATGACTAAGGAATTATATTCTCAGTCATATAGCGTTTATTTCTTCTTACACAACCGACGTTTCGTTATAGGCTTGTAAAGTTAGAGACCATCTTTCCAAAAAAAGGTTTTTTTTTACTAACGGGTGATATAGTAGGACCAGATCTACAATGCCTATCATCTATTCCAGGCTCCAGAGCACCTCTGGGACCAGTTATAGCAACACAAATATCCTGACTGTTCGACTCGTTATTACTTGATTGAGGAACTGCAAATGCTATATGAACTTTTTCCACTGGAGATATGGTACATTCACTAACCCAATCTAAACAAATACATATATTGTCAATGAGGTCATGCAAGATTTTTCATTTTTATCTTTAATCGATAGAGTAATAAAAAATAATAGACCCGTATTTTTTATTTTTCCTCAAATCCATGTTTAATAATAAGCAAATTGGAATTAAAAATGATATTGTTCAAAAAGCGGCTGATTTTCCCCTTCTCGCCCCTCGCCGAGTGACGTCACATTTCAATATTAACGGTCATTTTGATATTGGCCCTAGTCAAGGCTATATGGCTATACGAGCCCAACCCCAAATGTATTCGTACCCTCTGAAATAAATATATTAACAGCAATAAAAAATAAATACGGTTACAATAGTTAAGACTATATTTGGGCATTTTTTTATTATATGTATTAATAAAGTGTACTGGATTTAAATACAATGTTATTAACTAAATTTCTCATTTAAACAATAATCTACAGGCGAATATATGACAAAAGACAAGTCCCAACATTTTTCCTTCCAACAGTAAATAATACAATATTTATATTAGTATTATCTATAAAATTGAGGGTAAAGGTAATTGACAATATACTCAATTAATTGCGATCTTAAATTATATTACTTTAATAAAAATTATTTGCGAATTATTAAAGACGAAAACATTTGTCACATGCAGACAATGGTTTATTTACCAATAAATTATTATTAAACCTAAGAAATTTTATTATAAGCAATGTATTCAAGTTCTATACACTCTATTAATACACCATATCAAAATTTGTTGAATTGGAGTAATAATCATAGCATCCAGAAGTTTATTTATTCTTGTTTTTAATATAATTGTTGGTGGTACTTTAATAAATAAATATCACTTTGCAAATAATTTTACTAAAAAAATAAAATTTAATATAGTAATTAATTGAATATATTGTTAGTTTCCTTTACCTTCAGTTTTATAAATAATAGTAACATAAATATTGTATTATTTACTGTTGGAACTAAAAAAAATAGCACGTGTCTGTTGTCATATATTTGCCCGTAGATTATTGTTAAAATGATAAATTTAGGTAATAACATTATATTTAAATCCAGTACACTTTATTAATACATAAAATAAAAAATTGCCCAAATATAGTCTTAACTATTGTAATATAAAAAAATATTTCTTCCTGCTGTTAATATATTTTTTTCAGAGGGTACGAATACATTTGGGGTTGGGCTCGTATAGCTAAACTTCTCTACAAAGAAGCACAGCTGATGTAACACGTGGATAACTTCAGGCCAAATGCAAATTATATTTGTAAAAATGAAAATAATGTTGTTATATTAATATATTATTGCATATTTAGATATTGTGTTCATGTGATAAGTCTCTATGAAATGAGTCTGAACTTGCAGTTCTGAAACGTGACGTCACAACATGGCTGGTTTTTGCAACTTTTTAAAAATATACTTTAAAACAATTTTATATAACAAAAAATGTAAATAAAAAGAATTTAAACAAGAAATAAAACAATTAATTTTTTATATGACCTCATTAGAATAAAAAAACTGTCCGTCACACGAATTCAGCACTCTCAATAGATACTTAATCATCAAAACATCTTCCATTTTTGTTGTATTAATTCCTGTATATATTTCTTTCTTTTTGTTATTTTTAGAAAAGTTTTATAGATTCATATTCTAGATAAAGAAGGGTGCTGCATTCGAACCAATGTTATTGTTCGTACCTGAAATAGTTACATATCCTTCAACTTGAGTAATATTTTGAAGAATAGGAGATATTTTAGCAGAAACATAAATAGTTACAGTTGTTTCCGTATCTCGTTCAGTGGAATTATGTATCAATGGATCATTTCTTTGGACAGGCTGTTCCAAAGTCGAAATACATAATGTTCTTTTACTTAAATGACTCATAAAATTAACAAAATCCTGAAAATAAAATATCCATTTATAAATTACTTATCTTGAGGGTACAAAGTTAACTTTTAAATTAGTGAAGTACATATACATTTCAAATTAAGATACGAGGGTTACACTAGAATTATTAATACTATGTATGAGAAACAATTGAGCTTAAATTAAGTTTTGATTATGCACATGCACGTAATATTTGAATTCTATTGGCTAGCAATTGACATTCGTTCTTTACACAGATCACTATTTGTTCTTTGTCTACCGTGTTCAAAATATTATAGTGAAAATGATTGGACAGAAGACTCACGTCATCAAAACCTTATAAAATGATATATAACTTGTAGAAATTTTTGGTAGCTATTTATTTTTAAAAGAAAAAAAAAAGTACTAGTACTAAGTATTGTATATATTAATGATATTTACAATTATTTCTGAGTCAATCGTTATTCCTTTGAAATAATTGTAGTTTATTTTCGTACCATACGTTGGCACTACTGTGAATGACCATGTTGAGTCAAATAATTTTATATTCCGTAAAAGGAATAAGGATTGACTTAGAAATAATTATAAATTCATTAATATATACGTTTCTTTAATGTTAGTATTCTTCTTTCAAAAATAAATAACAACTAATGATTTCTCAAGTTATATTTCTTTTTTAAGGTTTTTTTCAGGTTGATTACGTGAGTCTTCTGCCTAATCATTTTCACCATACTTCATTTTTTAAATAATTAAGTATTAAATAATTTATTTTTAAATTAAAAATGGCACTAGGACACAGTTATAAAATGGATAACGCAATTAAAATATGTAGTAGTAAGTTACAAACAATAAAAGTATAAACATAATAGAAAATTATATTTGTTTTTTTAAATATATAAAATGAGGACATAATTTTTTGTTTTTAGTCTTAATAAATCGTAAATTATTATATTCTACTTGCATATTATTAAAAATAATTCTTTCTAATCTGTCAAACAATTAAAGGGTTCGGAAATATCACATTTCTAACATTTTTTTTTGTAAAAGTAAAGCTTAGGACAGTATTATTATACACAAATTAAACTGTTTAGCTAATTATTATCCCATATTAAACTCTATGAGCCAATAAATCTTAAATTCTATTTGAGTATTATTAAAAGCATATTTTTGAAATATATAAGGGGTTCGGATTAAATTGCGATTGGTTCGGATATAATACAAGCATAATCTAAAGCCTGAAACACATTTAATGAAACAAACTAATGTTTTGTGAAAGTAAGGCATACAGTAATATTATTATACACAAACTAAATGTTCAATTAATTAGTATCTTACCCTGTGGGCATCTAAATTGGGCAAAGTTTCATTCCTTTCTACGTAGTAGGCAAAAGTGAACGTAGTTATGGCAAACCCCATCAAACATAGTGTAAATAAAACCAAAGGCGGCTTGGCAACTACATAGCCCTTTATACTGCTGAATGGCGACGTTATCACCATTATTTCAGCACTTATTTACCTTAAAAACGGTTTAAAGTAGCACGAAACTACGTTACTTAACCTTACTTATATTTTCATGTATGCAAAATACCATCTTACGATAAAGGCGTAGAATATTGTTAGTTTTTATTTCGTAGCACGAACTTAACTTTATGGAATGCGTTTTTCACATTTGTTTTGTTTGAAAATGGTTGTTTTATGGTATTTGATAGTATTTGTTGACAGCTGTCACATCGCAGGTATGCAATATACTGTACACCAGTACACTGTTAAGGAAAATGCGTAGTTTTCTCACATTTTCAATGTAGAATGAATTTTTGTTGAAATACTGTTAGAAGGTGTTCGTTATCAAAAAAACAATTATCAATATTTATGTTTCTACGAAAATTATATACAAATGAACATGTAGAAAATATTTAACGATTTTCATATGCGCAGTTGCATAATATACCAATAATTTATTTATTTTTGCTATTAATACACATCTTAGACAATACTTTACATCATATATTGTTAGTTTATTAAGTACTAATTTTGATAAACACTTATTGATGAAGGTTTTAATATTATGTCTTGTACCTACAAAAAAAGTTAAATAATTAAAAATAATTCAAATATTGGTACCATATTTATACTTCAACATGAAGGGGTGTGCTTAGAACATAAACAATTGCATCTGAAACATCTGAGGGTAGTAAATGAGGCGCTTTTGAAAGTACTTCCGGTGAGAATTGTTCGTAATTTCCTGTTTTGAAAATGTTTGTATTGTGTACTACTCCTGGGCTTATATTCTACAAAAAAATTAAAAATAATTAGAATCTCATTATTAAATATAATCTACTAATTATAAGATTTGTTTATAAGACTTATGGCCACATGCACCATGCACCAATATTTAAATGAGAATTAAAAGATAATAAAAAAGTATATTAAAGAACAAGTGCGAAAAAAAATCTTTCTTATAGTAATATTGTATTCCGAACAACACTAACTGTCGTTACTTTTTCAGTAATCGGTTGTATTTTCGGCACGCGGCTACTGAAAGATCTGGTACCCGGATTTCAAAATATCCGGTTACTCGGATATCCGATGTTCGGATATTGAAGCGAATATCCGTAAATTTAATTCAGATTTGGATATAGATTCTAATTTGGATCCGGATTTGGAGTTGGATCCGATTCTTCATTTTGAATGTGACGGCAAACCCTTCTAAAATAGCCATGTAGTTTGTGCAAATGTAAAGAAAAAGAATTTATACTTTCACAGAGTCCTATTTAGTAAACGGTGAATAAAAAAATCTGTTGTGGCCAGCACAATACCTTCCGTCAATCCTGTGTATTATGTATAAATTGCATACATAAACTTTCTTGCAAAAGATTCTAAATTTCCAGTAAAATTATTTCATAAACAAACTATGCAAGTTGCACTTGACACTAATATCTTCTTTTTCTTTAGCTTTCCCCATTCGTTAGGGGTCGCTATTTTTTATTGTCTTCTTCCACTCATTTCTGTTTTACGTGTCGTTCTCATTCAGTTCCTTATCTCTCAAGTCTTCCGCAATACAGTCCTTCCATCTTATCTTTGGTCTTCTTCTGTTTCTTCAACCTTCTATTACTAAGCATTCTTCCAATATATTCTTCATTTCTCCTCATGACATTTTCAAACCATTGTAATCATCTCGCTTGTATCTTTCTAGAAACTTGTAACACTAGACTTATTTTCTTACCTATCTTTCCGTGTCTTTCCCAACATCTACTTCAACATCCTCATCTCTGTCACATTCATTTACTTTTTATTTATAATGACATCTGTCAATTTGAATTATATGAATATATTAACAGTTTCCATGTTTAGCATAGCTGGCTGATTTATAAAATTTAATTTCTTTAAAATTCTTTAACTTTATATCTATTGAATATGAAGTATAAAATGCAATCAAATCGTATAGAGAATAATATATTCTTTAAGTTATAATAACGTTAAATGTCAATAAATCAAATTTAACTGTTAAATCTTCAAATGAGGCTACTTCTGGTTCACCAATCATAACCAAAATCTAATCAGTTGTTCTTATGGATGTAAACTTGAGGAATACGAAAAACATATAATTTTTGGAATCGTGGTATTGAAGTTATGCGATCCGAAACTTTCGTCACATACACACACACACACACACACACACACACACACACACACACACACACACACACACACACACATACACGTACATACATACATACAGAAAGACATCATCGTAAATATGGTAAAATCGTATTATAGGGACCCTAAAACATGCTTATTCACTAAAAATTCATTATTGAATTTTTTAACCAAAGACAATACCTTCCTTACCTAAAGGTGACGGAAGGTAAAAACATTTTTAAACATATAAAACATCTAATTGTTGGTTTTACTTTAATTTTTATTTAATTTCCCATTAAAATATTAATGCAGCTGGTCATTTACTAATGTGTATTAATATTTAATTTTTAATATTCTTCTTACGGTTGTACGAATTTTTGTGTTATAATACTTCATTTCTTGACTAAGCACTTCATTAAGGGCTGTTAACGCGTATTTACAGCTTGGATACAAATTTAAAGTTGGTGGATCAAAATTAGGAATTCTATGACCTAACCCGCTGTTGATGTGCACCAGATAACCCTCTAAATTATGTTCTCGCATTTGTAAGATTGCTTCCCTAGTACAGAGTGTCAAGCCAAAGATATTCGTTTCGAGTATTTGGCGCCATGAAGATGTTGAGCCTTCTAAAAAATATAATCAGGATTTAGAATGATCGTACTTATGCAGGGTATTATATTTTAGTGGGCCCAGCAAATATCTCGCTTATTTATTAAGTTAGTAATTTCTTTCATATAACATAATTTATACAGCAACGTGTAAACTACTTGATGACGGATGTACATTCATGATACCACTTCCGGTTTATTAGTAATTAACTTTGAAATTTCAAATGGACATACTATATTTTTTACAAATTTGAAAAGTAGATCAAATTTGCTTTATAATCATGTATACAATAATCCATATGTTACATTATTAAAAAGTAAAACGGCGGGCACTTTTTTATTCACCTAGTCGAAAAGAGGTGGCTTGAAATAAAACAATGAACTAAAGCAATTGTAACTATTATTATTAAACGAAATAATATTTTTTTTGTCATAATAATACAGAAAATAAGAATAAGGAACACTTAATAACAACAAAATGATTTTACAATATTCAAAATGACTCCCAGCCTCTTTTTCTGGGTTAGATAAATTCATTTTACAATAAATTAATAAGGTACTACAATGAAACTTGCTAATAATAAAGGTTAGAACAATTATTACTGAGTATTTACAGGTTGACATTTACCGTGTTACAATTGTTTTAGTTAATTGTTTTATTGTATACTTGTTTTTCAAAATGATGTATATTCAGAGACAAGACATACTATTATTGAAAAATACGATTTATTTCCGAAACATTGTAGTTTTAAATCATCTGCTATACAGAATGTAACAGAAATAAGTACATTAAATTTAACCAATGATAGAACTCATCAAGTGTAACAATAATTCTTAATAACTTTTTCTTCTAAATCTTCTAGATATTGAGTTAAAATTCTTCAAAGTTTTGTTACATATTTCATTACCCGCCTGTGGTTGAATTCAAAATGGACACATGCGTAGAATACTGCATATGCGTCTACAAGCAATTATTGGCGTTGTGACTGCGACAGAATACAATGAAAGGTTGAATGAATTTGTCAACACAAAAGAAAGGTTAGAAACTAGTGAATAGATTAACCGATACACCAGATGGTGAAACTATACACAAATCGGGAAAGATAAGAGATAGAATACCTCAACTAAAGTAACAAAAAAAATTACACGTCAAATTTTTATGTTACAACAGTTGGACAATCAAAAAATTGTAGGACATTATAGGATGCTGTCGACCAAAAACAACTCTACAATTGACGGAACATAAGAAAACGCATAATAGCTAATAAAAAGTGATGCAGGCCTAAATGAAATCACAATAAATGTCAGAATGGGCGGAGCTAAAATCTTAATACATTCAATTCGTAGATGACCTTGATCGGACATCTTTAAAAAAAATTACTGTACCTGTAATTGTTTCACATGCAACAAAAGCTGCACAATTAATTAATATTTGTACAGGTCCTACATTATTTTTAATCCATTGAAATGCATTCAAAACATCATTTTCTTTACTAATATCACATTTAACTGCATAAAGCTTTCCTGGGACATTTTTAAATTTCTTAGCAATATCCTCAATTGTTTCTTTTCGTCTTGCAAGGCCTACTACCTAGAAATAATAAATAAATTATGTCATCACATCATTTTTACCTCTCGCCAAGAGAGGTATTGGATTCATGCTAAAATTCGCATATCCAAATTTTAATGATTAAGTACGTTTTAAGGTCCCTATAATCCATTTTTAATATTTTTACGATGAAGTGTGTGTGTGTGTGGATATGTGTGTGTGTGTATGTGTGTGGGAAGTTGGAAGGACGATTACTAAAAAACTATAAGACTTTATATTTGTTTAACTACGTATTTCCCAATCGGACATTCATGAGAAGATCTGAATAGGTTTTGGTAACAATTGGACAACCGGAAGTAGAAGATTCTTGAAAAAAAATCTTCTAAATATTATTTTCTGAATTTTTTTCTTGGTAATATTAAAAAAAATTAAATTCTCTTTCTGATACAATTAAATATTTTTTATATATTCTATAGATTTAGAGATAAAAGAAATATAATATGTAAAATTATGTTATAATAAATTTTATAGCCTAAAGAAAAATTATTGTACCTGTAATTGTTTCACATGCAACAAAAGCTGCACATTTAATTAATATTTGTACAGGTCCTACATTATTTTTAATCCATTGAAATGCATTCAAAACATCATTTTCTTTACTAACCGGAAGTAGCAGATTCTTAAAAAAAAATCTTCTAAACATTATTTTTTGAAAAATTTTCTTGGCAATATTAAAGAAAAATAAATTCTCTATCTGACACGTTTAATTTTTTTATAATATCTCGTATAGGTTTGGAGATATAGTATATAATAATATAGAATAATCTGTTGTAAGAAATCTCGTTGCCCAAAAAACAGTTCAGATATTTAAAGGTTTGTAATTGACAGATAAATGCAAAATGTCAGTGTCAAATCAGATTTTTCTGGGAGGTACAAGTACATTTAATATATATTATTGTATTATTTATTAAATATGTATTTAAGTTATAGGTATGTTAATATTACATATATCCTTTAGAAATATGGCTAATACTGTCAATGAATTTGAAGAATTTTGAACATATTATTTGTGTACAAGAAATGTTAAATTCGTTACTTATAGGGCGCGAGCAGACATGTGACTTTGTTGGCCTTGGCAAGCAGATTTGTGGGTCCGTGTCAGAATGACAGCTAGTAGTTATTTACATAGATATCACAAATGTCATATGTCATAATTTTTAATTAAAAATTTCAAAATATTCTGATATCATGTTGTTTATATGTCATCAATAGTATGGAATATACTTGGCGAGGAAAATAATCCACATGGATTTGGAAAATCATAATGTTTTGAATGAAAACTTATGATACTTGACACCTATATACATTATTACTAGCTGTCATTTTGACACGGGCCATCATATCTGCTTGCCAAGGCCAACAAAGTCACATAACTACTCGCGCCCTATGCAACATAAAATGAAAATGGCGAGACGGAATCTATATTATCACAAAATTGCACAAAATTGTTTATCTGTCTTTAATAATAAGTTGATTTATTGTACAAAATAATTACGTACATGTAGACCTTCTCCGACGAGTCTGTGCACCAGGTCAGCACCAATCCCAGAACTGGCCCCTGTTATCACGGTAACTTTACCACTCCAACGGTCCATGGTTCACTAGATAATATATTCTGAAAAAACATATTTTAAACTAAAAAATTACGTAAACTTCAACTTCAAAACACAGCGATCAATAATAATAATGTCTTTATTTTGTTACATATATCTTACAAATAAATTATGTCAAATATTATACATTTTAAAATATATGAAATTTTCAACATATTTTATACAGAATAGCAAAGTACTAGAAGACGACACTACTCTTCTTTAAGGGTATAAATTAATGTTCATTTCGTTGTGTATAGAGATAAAATATTTGAAACAACTTCTGCAAAATAGCTAAGGGGTATAATTTTTACATTGAATATGTACATATTTACTTAAATTTACTAATATTACATTTGTTAACTTATAATTTAGGAATATATCTACATAGTTTCAAATTATTTATTTACCTAAAATATCAAATAACATTTTAAATTTGTGGTTATAGTTTTGAATATGGCTTAAAATTAATTTTATTGTCATCAACGTATATAACAAACATAATATTTTCCAAAATTTGAAATTACAATAGTTTGGAATAAATAATACATTGAAAGATATAATAATTTTGGATGTATTATAATAACTCATTATATTTTCGAGAAGTACTTATTATATAAATTAATGTTTTATATAAATTAAATTATTCTAATTTAATTTCGAACACATTTTAAAAACATTTTCCACTGAAGGAAATTCATCTATAGTGTGTTTCACGCAGTGACGGTGCGTGAATTTAAAGTGAGGTCGGGCCAAACATTGAAAAAAATATTCTTTTTCGGTTCAAGGTTAAACATTTTTGAACGTCACATAAATAATCACCACACAAATAGATATAGTGAAAATGATTAGGCAGAAGACACACGTCATCAACATGAAAAAACCTTATAAAATGAAATATAACTTGTAGAAATTATTGGGCGTTATTTATTTTTAAAAGAAGAAAAAAAAGTACTAGTATTAAGTAATGTACATATTAGTGGGAATTGACATTTCTATCATTTGAAGGTAAACTTAAGGCAAGAATTTTTCAAGTAGCGACTATGAATCCCTTATATTCAATATATTTTAATGAAAAATATTTTTTTTTACAAATGTTTTGAATTTAAGAGGTGAGGCCTGGCCTCATTTGACGCACCACCAATTTTTTCAAGGAATAGCAGACTGCCATGAGTTTACTACTGTCTGACCAGCGACTCGTGAGCTTTGGGAATTAGCGTGCAGAGAAAGAACGCATTAGGTAGGAAAGAGACAGCTAGCTACTCGCGAGATTATACTGCGAGACACAAGTTTCCCGACTTTGGCTTGAAATTACGCGTCCATCCAACTTGGATTTAAACTCAATGGCTGGTACCACAAGCCTAGTTTTAACTAAAACGCTGTTTTAAGAAATGTCAAATTCAAATTTCAATATTTAATTTCACCCTTACGTTTAAAGAGCGATTTTTTTTAAAAAAAAATGTTTGAATATAAACTATGTTCTGCTTTAAAATCATATTTTGATGAATTTAATATTATTTATTATTAATATTAAATAATGAAATTTGACATTTCATAAAACATCGTTTTATAGTTAAAACAAGGCTTGTGGTACCAGCCCATGTTTCTGCCTCAGAATGCATTTTTTCGATGTTAACTCTACGGCTGCTAGCAAGCGAATGAAATCCCACCACAATTTCAAGGCCAGGCTACTGCACAACCAAGCTAATCGGATACGAGTCGCTGGTTAGACTGTATTGACAGTATGGTTAGGCTACCGCTGATTTAAACTCGGTATGAGCCCAATCATAATCTTGTGATTCATTCTTGAAACAAACTATCACAAGTCTCAAAAGTATAACAAGTTATCAATACGCATCCTCTTCAAAATCTTTAAAATCCACCCCATTTCAAATTTTGGAATCTTTTCTACACCCACACAACAACCATAGTCCACACGCACATCAAATGCACCCACATTCTTTCTGCTTTGCTTTCCATATCTTCTGAAACCTCCGGAAGATCTGTAGGTACGCGGTTCCCTCTGTGACCGGTATGTGTGGCAGTCGGCGCCATAGCTGCGGCCTCCAGGTGACTGTGATGATGGGTATGGTGCTTGGAGTGATTGTGGGTGGGTTCCACCAGGACTGAGTTCGAGGAGGGGTCCTCCAATATTGGAGGTGCTTTGGTAGGACCTGGAATCACTAAAAACAAAAATATATCGCTGCATAATTAAAAAAGAAAGTGTTTCTACTTACTGTATAATCTAATACTGCTCTCCACCTCCCCGACGGAGTTTTTCGCTACACATTTATACGTCCCGGCATCCTGGGGGTCCAGGTTCCTAACCCAGAGCGCCATCCTAACTTCGAACATGCTTCTGGCTGTGACTCGGACTTCGTGTTTGCTGTCGGTGATCACCATGTCGCCGGTGTCCCGAACCCAGTAATTTATAGGTACGGGGAAGGCCTCCACGTAGCATTCGAGGCAGACGTCGGTACCTGGAGGAGCTCCCACGAGCTGGTTGGGGACTTGGATCACCGGGTGAACTTAGAGGAAGAGAAATTGTGATGTTAACTATATATTTTATTAGATGTATTTAATTTCTACGGCACGCAAAACATTTTTTAAATGTCACTATTTTTTTATAATGTTAAGAGCGAAAGATAACAGATATTACCCAAGATAACTGATCTTACTGTCAAGAAGTTATTGTATTTAAAGGCGACATCATCTGCGAGAGAATACTTACAATGAACGCTGACCATAATTCTTTTACTAATCGTGGGCGGGACTCCATTAGATGCAATACACATATACGCTCCCATTTCAGAGCGGGTAATTTTGATGAGTTTCAGTATTTCCCCTTGATACGTAGGAGCTGAAAAGAAAAATAATTTGAATCAGGTCATTTCATAGTTAAGTTAGTTACAAGTTAGATATTTTTTAAAGTATCCAGGGTCAGGGTAGAGTCCTGCGCGGGTATACTTTTTCAGACCCGCACCCGACCCGTATTCGACTCAGTTAATTTTAAATTGAACCGCAACCCGACCCGTATCCGCTAATGTTATACCCGAACCCGCTACCCGCTAAATAATTACCTTCAATCAGAAATGAAGATGGGAAATTGTACTAAAAAAAAAAAAATCAGAAAAATGTATGTAAAACATTTTATTCCTTATTAATACAAAGTATATAAAACAAAATATTTATTCTGTAGATATATAGGTAATAAATTTTTAAATACAAAAAATATAGTCATATTATTTACAAGTTACTATGTAAAAATAATATATCGCCCACAGTTCCTGGATTAAATTTTGTTCTTCTTTCTTGAACAACGAAACCAGCAGTAGAAAAGTCTCTTTCACTAGGTGGACTAGTGGCTGGAATGCATGAAACTGAACGTGCTATTTCTGCTAAATGTGGTAAAAGGGCTTCATTTATTTTCCACCAATTTAATAATTCAAAATTCTCTTCACTTTGCATTATTTTCATTTTTCAGTAAATATCAAACTCATCAGTCTGTAATTCAACATTTTCGTTACTAGAATCTTCAAATATGCCAACAGAAAATATGAATAATGATTATAATAAAAAGGAAATAAAAAGTAAACACGTGACCCGATATCTGCACCCGACCCGCAACCCGCAAAAGAGATCTTGAAACCGCAGCGCAAACCGACCCGCAAGGCGGGTAACCCGCGGGTTTTCGCTGGTACCCGACCCGATGCAGGTCTCCAAGGGACGCCATTTCAAGACAGTAAATAATAGTAAATTATTATAAAATGCTCTTATTCGTAAAAAAAACTTTATAATTTACAGAATCAGGTGACAGAAGAGAAGAATATATATATTTTTTAATTTGTTTGCATTAGAGTTCTATTTATGTTATAAGTAAAATAATTATCAATACCAAACGGATATTTTTCTAGTATTGCTATATTGAAATAATAATTGGGAAGATGTTGATTACAACAATACAACAAAGAATATTTTCATAATAGTTTAATAATATTGATTACAAGAAAGAATCCGACAATTAATCCAATATATAAATTCTAATAAAGATAATTTTATTTTCTTTACTGCCGATATTGAATTTAGAAAAAAAGTAAAAAAATATCCCGACAAACGGATAATTTTCTGGCATTGTTATGATGACGAATTTAACCGTAAAATTGTTGATTACAACAAACGATTTCGATAATCTAATAATATTGATTACAAGAATGAATCTAACAAAGGAAATTTCATCAATATTTAAATCTACCATTTTTCGAATAATGATTAGTATTAGTTTTGTTATATATCAGTTGATGATATATTTCCATAATTAATTCATAATTCATAAACAAACTGCGCAAATTGCACTTGACACTGCCATCTTCTTCTTGTTATTTAACTTTTCCCATTCGTTAGGGATCGCTATGTTTTATTTTCTTCTTCCACTCATTTCTGTGCGTGTCGTCCACATATACTTCCTTTTCTCTCAAGTCTTCCGCAATACAGTCCTTCCATCTTATCTTTGGTCTTTCTCTACCTTCTATTACTAAGCTATTCATTATTTCAGTATATTTTTCATCTCTCCCCATAACATGTTCAAACCAAAGTAATCGTCTCTCTTGTATCTTTCTAGAAACTTCTATCACTCGAGCCATTTCCCTTATCCTTTAATTCCTTACCCTATCTTTCCGTGTCTTCCCTAATATCAATCTCAACATCCTCATCTCTGCCACATTCATTTTTGTAACACTGACATCTGTCAATTTGAATTATCTGAATATATTAGCAGTTTCCATGGTTAGCATAGCTGGCTGATTTATAAAATTTAATATTTTATAATTCTTTAACTCTATATCTATTGAATATGAAGTATAAAATGCAATCCAATAAATAAATATATCATCACGGCATATTACCCAATGCTGGGTGTGCCAATCTGCTTTGTATACAGATATCGGTAATCATGAAATATTTGTACCGTGCGGGCGTTTACCAGGCGTTACATCACGGGCACTCAATGCTGGCGTGAAGAGTCAATAAATGATATTTAACTGCTTTTTTCAAGAAAAACTATTGAGAGTTGCAAATGAGGGTACTTCCGGTGGACCAATTATAACCAAAATCTAATCACGTTTGCATATGGATCTAAACTCGAGGAATACGAAAAAATTATAATCTTTGGAATCGTGGTATTGGAGTTACGCGATCCAAAACGATCGTCACACACACACACACGCACATACATACATACAGACATGCTTATTCATTGGAAAATCACTATCGATTTTTTTGACCAAAGGCAATACCTTCCTTACCTAAAGGTGACGGAAAGTAAAAACTACAAATCATACTGAATATATTTTATTATATTTTATTATACGGTATGAATATATTCTATAATTTATGGGCCTGTTTACAAAGACAATTTTTCTTGCTAAAATATCTTCCATGATAACTTTATCAAAAACTTTTCAAGTTTCATGAAGTGCCCCCTCCATAATTCACTCCCTACGCCACTGTAGTACATCCCAGGACCGTATTCGTGGTAAACAGTAAACTTTTATTAAAAACACTTAACCAGCACACATGTCACATGTTTTAATGAGAAAAATTTGCACAAAAAAATCACTAACTTCATACCGGTTTCGTAGCTATGCCAGCGTCCTCAGTGTCCTGTGGCGGGTTGCGGAACCTCTCAGCGCCGGCATTTGTTTTTAGATTGGAGCAGAGGGCGACACATGTTGATAATATGACATCCAGTTGATGGAAGCCGTCTTGGTTTATTAAATTTTGGGGTTGCGGGATACGTTAAGGGAGAAGGATGAGTAATTAAAAATAAAGGGTTGAACTAATTTTATTTTCCAGTTTATAAGGGTTGTAATGCTTGTCAAATTATTATTTTTGTGATGTAATTATTTTCATTCGTCCCCAAAACTTTTTGCAGACTTATAATTGAAGTTTTTTATTTTTACAAAAACCGAACACCAGTTTGTTCTACGCCTCTCTCTTTTTCAGTCACTCGCAATTTTTTCCCTTCTTTATATCTGTTAACATTCCAAATTTTGTCCTTCCTCTTCCCCTTCTCCATGTATTTTTCATTCAGTTATAATTTTCTGAATACAATTTCTCCTTAAAATATATTCAGTCTATATACCTATTAACTAATATACAGGCTGTAATATTTTTGAATGAATCCAGCAAATATCTCGCTTATTTATTAAGTTAGTAATTTCTTTCATATAACATGATTTGTACAGCAATATGTAAGCTATGTGATGACGGATGTACATTCATGATACCACTTCCGGTTTATTAGTAATTAATATCAACTTTGAAATTTCAAATGGAACATACTATATTTTTTTACAAATTTGAAAAGTACATCAAATTTTCTTTACAATCATGTAAAATAATCCATATGTTACATTATTAAAAAGTAAAATGGCGGGCACTTTTTTATACACCTAGTCGAAAAGAGAATAGTGAGCCATGACTAAACAGTAAACACATTAAACGAACTGAAGAATAAAATTGAAGCGGCAATTGAATCTTTATCTGCAGACCAAATAGAAACGGCTACTTATTCTGTTTCAAAACGTTGTGAAAAATGTATTGAATATTTGTTGTAAAATCATTTTGTTGTTATTGAGTGTTCCTTATTCTTATTTTCTGTATTATTATGACAAAAAAAATATTATTTCGTTTAATAATAATAGTTACAATTGTTTTAGTTCATTGTTTTATTTTAAGCCACAGTCATCGCTCACTATTCTCTTTTCAACTAGGTGTATAAAAAAGTGCCCGCCATTTTACTTTTTAATAATGTAACATATGGATTATTTTACATGATTGTAAAGAAAATTTGATGTACATTTCAAATTTGTAAAAAAATATAGTATGTTCCATTTGAAATTTCAAAGTTGATATTAATTACTAATAAACCGGAAGTAATATCATGAATGTACATCCGTCATCACATAGCTTACATGTTGCTGTATAAATCATGTTATATGAAAGAAATTACTAACTTAATAAATAAGCGAGATATTTGCTGGGTCCACTAAAATATATACACTACTACTCAATTAAAAAGGATTAATATAAAGAAAAAACGTCTTTTATATTTAATTTTAATTTATCGTTATTTCCCATTCTTCTTGACCTATTGCTTCAATTTAATCTAAACATTTTATACTTTCGTTTTTGTAAATGAATGCCCTATTTTATTTTCACAATAGTGCAGCATTTTTTTTTTGGTCATGTAATATACCGACAGAGCAGTTATATGTCAGATTGATTTGTAAAGGTGGTAAATGTGTCACTACAATGCCATAAGTTTCTGACTAAACGTTTCCATTAAAAATGTAGCCAAGTGACATTTCTCAACATTGTATAGTTAGAAATTTGGACAGCGACCGTTTTGTCTACTTTGTCGCGCTAGAGCGGCAAAGTGACATTTTGCGTTGACAAAAGAGAGCGCAAATGCCTAATGGAGATTGTAGAAAAAATGGTTTTTGATCGGGTCCGTTCTCTTTTTGAACGAGGTAGCTGTTTGTCGTTTTATGAAACGTCTAGACAACTAACATGATTAGATTGTAAAACATCGCTATGTTAACGAAGGTTCGACAATCTGGCTACGACATAATTATGTGAAAACAGAATAGCGTCAGAAGAGACAAATTCATTATTGGCATGTAACCATAGAATGAATATTAAACAAAAAAAAATGTCTCGTTTTCTTTGATTTTACTCCAGTTCTGCGGCTTGGCGAGTGAATATAAATATCAGCTAATATGTCAGCGATATCCGATACGAGCATTTTCTCCGTGAATCGATTTGTACATTGTTATTTGATTTTATTTAAAGAAAGATTGGTTTCTATCCCAGCGGGATAAAATATACAGGAAATAAAATACCTTTCAACCGGTGGAAAAACTCAACTACCGTACAAGTATAGTGAGTATCTCTATTGCAAGAAGATATTGTTTTTATTTTAGTAAACAGAACGATGTGCTTTTGATTTTTGAGATTCATTTATTGACTGTGTATTGCACTTTTATACTACGAGCACAACCCCAAATGTATTCGTACCCTCTGAAATAAATATATTAACAGCAATAAAAAAGAAATTTTTAGGTTGCAATAGTTAAGACTATATTTGGGCATTTTTTTATTTTAGGTATTAATAAAGTGTACTGGATTTAAATACAATGTTATTAACTAAATTTCTCATTTAAACAATAATCTGCGGGCAAATATATGACAAAAGACAAGTCCCAAATTTTTTTTTTCCAACAGTAAATAATACAATATTTATGTTAGTATTATCTATAAAACTGAGGGTAAAGGTAACTGACAATATACTCATTTAATTGCCATCTTAAATTTTATTACTTGAATAAAAATTATTTGCCAATTATTAAAGACGAAAACATTTTTCACATGCAGTCAATGGTTTATTTGCAAATAAATTATTAAATAATAAATAAATAAATATTTCATCACGGCATATTATCCATTGCTGGGTGTGCCAATCTGCTTTGTACAGATATCGGTATTGATGGAATATTTGTACCGTGGGGGCGCTTACCAGTCGCCACCTCACGGGCACCCATAGCTGGCGTGGAGAGTGCAGCACAGGGGTCAATTTTGTGCCATTAAAATGCGATGTAATTTTTGGCGTCGGTCGGGATCGAACCCGGGTCCCCAGATTCGCGACCAGACACTCAGGCACATTAGCGTCCTAAATATACCTATATTTAAATAAATTATTAAATTTAAGAAATTTTATTATAAGCAGTGTATTCAAGTTCTATACACTCTATTAATACACCATATCAAAATTTGTTGAATTGGAGTAATAATCATAGCATCCAGAAGTTTATTTATTCCTGTTTTTAATATATTTGTAGGTTATACTTTAATAAATAAATATCACTTTGTAAATAATTTTACTAAAAAAATAAGATTTAATATAGAAATAATTTTAAATATTTAATTATTAATACAATAAGAAATAATATAATGTAGGTACTTCCCACAAAAAATCTTTAGGATTTATTATACGAAACAGTGAGAAAGAAATTTTTTAAAATACTGTTATTTCAGATATTGCAGACAATATCCCAGTTACGACTATGACTATAATGACTTATTGTGCGAGATGAATATTCTGAGTTTAGTCTCGTGTCGAAAACTACAAAGTTGTCTGCACCTACATAAACTATTACATGGTCTAATAGACGACCCTGTTTCTCTTGGTTTAATACCAATAAATGTTCCGCGCGTTACCGGTAAGAAAAAACTACCTTTCAAATGTAATTATGCAAGGACCAATTATGAACTGAAGTCTCCATTATGACAACTTTGTAGTATATTTAATTACTTAATTCATGACAGTAACACGGATGTAGACATATTTAGTGACTCTTTCAGTAAATTAAAAAAAAAAAATTATCATTAATCTATTAATCTGAGATTTAGTTTAATTTTCTTTAATGTTTGTTAAATATTGTTCATCATTGTCCCCATTTGTCTATTTGTAGCATTTTGTAAATTTATATATTTTGTGTAATCGTCCAGTAATTGGGATCCTAGATCCTTTTGGATAGATTTAATAATAAATAAATAAATAAATAAATAAATAAATAAATAAATAAATAAATAAATAAATAAATAAATAAATAAATAAATAAATAAATAAATAAATAAATAAATAAATAAATAAATAAATAAATAAATAAATAAATAAATAAATAAATAAATAAATAAATAAATAAATAAATAAATAAATAAATAAATAAATAAATAAATAAATAAATAAATAAATAAATAAATAAATAAATAAATAAATAAATAAATAAATAAATAAATAAATAAATAAATAAATAAATAAATAAATAAATAAATAAATAAATAAATAAATAAATAAATAAATAAAATATGGATGTGCGTTTTTTAGTATGTATCCAATACCCCTCTTGGCGAGAGGTAAAAATGTGTGCATTGGGTTATTGGGCTGGTACGCTTCTGTTCTTTATAGCGCAAATTAGTAATGGCTGATTGTCAGTAGTGTTCATATGTTTAAAATTTGTTTTTTATTTGTACGAATATAGTGCGAATTTTTAAAAATATTCTACAAGTAATGGAATGGCCCATATTTTTCACGAGCAAAAAGTTTGTGGCCCGAGCCGAAGGCGAGGACTACGGTTTGCGAGTGTTGATTATGCCATTCCAAACGTGTTGTAGACTATACTTTCTCTAACAAGATTTTAGAAATTATTCATAAAATGTTGATTGATCATAACATTATATTATCATATACCATTAAATATTTTTTTTGGCCATAAATTGCTTATAATAACTCCATTCATATTTTTCTTTTGATTTATTTGGTAATAACTGACTCCCTGTATCATTAGCAAGTTCCCTTATTTTTGGTGACGTACATTCCATATCTATATCTTCATTTCCACTTTATATGTTTTTCTATAAAATGTCTTCAGTTAATTTTCTAAGTAATATATTATTATTTAGATAAACTTATTACTCTGGACCAGGGACTAAAAACGAAAAATATTTCGGTCAGTTCTTATCCGAACGAAACCGAAAAATTTCGTTTCCGTTCTTAATGTTCCCACCTAAATATTATCGTTTTCGTTTTTGTTCACAGTAGTTAAATACCGGTTAATACCGGTTATAACTATTAATGAGTAAAATTGATGCAAATATAGAAATATAATAAGTTTTTTTTTATTAAACATGAAAATAAAACATACATATAAAGGAAAGATAATACATATATAAAAATAAGAAGGAAAGCTTATGTTATGGCCTGAATTTTTGTACGATAAAGAATAAAACATTAATTACATTTTATTTCACCTAACTAATAGTATGTTTTCAAGCAAATCTTCCTTTATGTTAGTTCTCTTATATAAGTACTTAACATAACCAATAAAACGAACACCGACAAATGCAAATGAAAATTATCGCAGTCAGTGTTCAATAGATGAAACTACGAGTATACCGTTTAACCTAACACGTAACAGGGTTAGCTACTGGAGAGCTACTTTGAAAATCTGCTTGTTTGCAAATCAAATATCTGAAAATTTAATAATATTTGCCTGTAAAATATTTGCTGTAAATAAAATAAAATATTAAATAAAATAACGGTTAAAACCGGGAACCGATATAAATTATTTCGTTTTCAATCATGAACGGAAAAAATATATTGCGTTTTCGTTTCCCTTTTCGTTCTTATAAAAATTTCGGTTTATTTCGTTATTTCGTTTTCGTTCTCATTTCGTTCTTAGTCCCTGCTCTGGACAACTCCAAAAACCTGTAAAACTTAACAAAAAACTCTAAAAATGTTCAAAACTTTAAAACGTCGAACACGAACACAGAAATAAATAAGTATAAAACAAAGAGTCATAACCATAGCAACCGAACCAAGATATTTGATATACCGCGCTAATATGCGGCTAAATAGATAGTGATTCGTCGAAAGCCGTGCGGAATTATTCCAAACTGCGTACGGAATTATTCCACACGGTTTGTTGGGGTAATATTATTTCGAACAATTTTTAGTTGTAGAATGTGTAGTTTCCAAAATAGTGTTGAAGAAATATGTTTCTATGTGTGTGTGTGTATTGTTATAGATACAGTGTGGTGCAAAAATATGAACTTTTGGCGAAGAAAACGTTGAAAACTTTCAGAAACGTAAGAGAAAGCTTTTGGATTTGATCTGACATTTAATTTTAGTTTTATAGCAACCGAACTACATACGTATATAAAGTTTAAAGTATTTAAGATGCAGCCTGCCTTGTAAATAATAACAAACAACAATAATAAGAATGTTTATTATTGTTTCAAATGTTAAATTAAACAAAACAACAAACAAACTTAAATTTTGAAGCAAACATAACCTTTAAATGATTACATTGTTATTCATATACGTATTTATTATTATGACAGTACAATATTATATATTTTTTAATGTTAATCTATCCGAATTACAATACATACATATATTAATAATTTTAATGATGATAAAACAATGAATAATGATAGACTAATAAATTATGTTATGTTATTGTTTAGTTTTAAATGTTCTTAACAAAATAAATGATTATAAATGTAATTATATCTCATTCATTTAATGAATTTGTAGGAATTGTTGACACGTTCATGCAATATTATATTTATATATTTTAGGATAGGTATTAATTTTCAGAATCAAAAAAAACCTCTTTTTGATAGTAAATTATTCAATGAGCATGTAATGTATACTCATGAGTATCACGAGCCGAAAAGAGAGTGATGTTAATCATTCGAATAAGTAATAGCCATTAAGTGAGAATAGAAAACAATACTTTATCCACAATTTTGTTAATTTGTTCATATAGATAACCTTCTTCGGACATCTTTAAAAAAATATATGTCAGAAATGTTTATAAAACAAGGTTTTTTTGAATGATTTATAAAACAAAAAGTGAAATATTAAAGTCCTAGAACTTTAAAATATCATTTTGGATCCTTTTTTATGCGGCATAAATTGTTCTTCATCTCAGCAGCTTCATCCAAAATATCACGAGGAATGTATTTTTTCATCAATTATATAACGAATAATAATGTTAACGAAACCAGAAAAATTCAATTACAATCTGTCAATATGTCAAAATTTTGCTAAGGTTTTCGAACAATTGCGACTTAGCCTACTTATACCAAACTCATTCTGCTTACAAATTGCTGTATATTTCTTTTAATAATTAAATAACTAGAAACCAGTATAACATAAAATTATGTATGTACCAATCGCGCGTTAAATATATGTTCTCAAACTCAAAATGAGCACGGGAAATAGCTGATTGCCGCACTAGTTTGGGAAATAATTATTGTCATTTTTATCATTACTGTTTCAAAACACTATGCATAAACGCCCAAGTAGCAGATATGTCAAAAATTTAGAATACATTGCAATTTTTCTTATATTTGTAACGATTGTAGAAAATAATCTTGTTGCAACATACGCGGAAAACGAGATTCTGAAACTCCATTCCACTTGTATTTATTTCAGAATCACTCATTTTCCGCATTTGTTGCAAAAATAACTATTATAAATACTATTTCCCGCAATGAATTATTTTTGTATTACCTATAGACAAGAATCACAAAAAGCGGTCAATAGGCTTTTAAAATGGGAAAACAGTTTTTCCTTGCGTAAAAGTGGCCCTTAATTGTAATGATGTTATTTTATTAGTTTGGTGAACAAAAATCGAGACAAATAAACTGAATTAGTTAATGTGAATTTCACATTTTATAATTAATTTTGTTACTTATATGAGAATAAGATTTTACCTACGTGTACTGAGTAATCATTAATTTTGTTAGTCCTGTGTACTTGACTATTTGAATTTGGGATATTCTATTTGAATATACATCATTGTTATTTTGACTTCTAATATTCATCCGCCTTAGGCCTCAAAATTTGTAAAACCGGCACTGTTTCGTTTTAGATAATAAAATACCGTACTTTCATATATCGATTTGACAACTAAAATTTTGTTATATGTCAACATACTTGATTGGTGAAAATTTTTAACGCTAAAAATTAACAAGTGTTACAGAATAGGTCTAAAAACATCAAACATGTTACAAAAATATTTTCAAATACAAAGGGCTTTGTTTTAATTTAGTTCTTATAGAATTATGAACGTACACCTTTATATTCTTCGTGTTTAGTTCATTGTTTGACAAAACTTGGTGCTCACAATGATGTGACGCGATCGAAATCGACCGATATGGCACGATAAACTGGAAACTTCAATAAATGAACTGTTTCGAAACCCGAATACAAACTTTATTATTTCTATATACATAGATTTGTTTCAAGTATGGCAATTATTTTTTTTATATAAATATATTTCTTATACATTTATCGTTGTTGACTTACATTTGACTCTGTGTCCTCCTGCTTCTCTGATAACAATATCTTGCCCATCTTCTCGTCTCCATTGGACGTGGGGCATGGGATGACCTCGTGCTCGACAGGTCAATCTTACAGTACCTCCTTCAGGTACCATGACGTCTCCGGACGTCTCCTCCGACACAAAATCTGGAGGTACCACTACGTCTAAGTGTCCTACCTAGAAACAAATAAAAAAATAGTTGTAATGATCATTACATTTGGTAAAAAATAACGAGCATTTTGATTTGTTAGACGCAAATAAATTTCGTTTTTCAAAATCTTTACTGCGTATTGTATATCCGTCCCACCCTATATGCATTTATGGTGTAATAGCTAAACGAGCTACAGTAAAAATTATTTAAAGATGTTCGATCAAGGTCATCTACGAAATGTATAAATTAAGTTAAGATTTTAGGTCTGCCTATTCTATCAAATTCAATAGTGTCCTTTACGTAGTTTTTATGAGGGTACATAAGATACTACTGTTATTTTATTATTATAGAAATATGTTAGAGTATAAGCAATAAAAAATCAAAACTAAATCAATTCGTAAGTTTATTAGTAAATGTAAAATCAAATATGTGAAAAATAAGTACATATGTATCAAATGGGCATAAAATATATATATATATATATATATATATATATATATATATATATATATATATATATATATATATCATCCGATTTAAAAAAAAAAATCTGTTGTGGACAGCACAATACCTCTCGCCATTTTCAGTTTATGTTGAATAGGGCGCGAGCAGTTATGTAACTTTGTTAGCCTTGGCAAGCAGATATGGGTCCCGTGTCAAAATGACAGCTAATAATAATGTACATAGGTGTCAAGTATCATAAGTTTTCATTCAAAACATTATGATTTTTCAAATCCATGTGGATTATTTTCCTGGACAAATATTCCATACTATTCATGATAAATAAACGTTAAAATATTTTGAAATTTTTAATGAAAAATTATGACATACGACAATTGTGACATCCTCATCTGCTTGCCAAGTCCAACAAAGTCACATGACTGCTCGCGCCATATAAGTAACGAATTTAACATTTCTTGTACACTCAAATAATTGAAATTGTATCTCTTCTTTCGTTCTATGAGAAATTTAGTCCTACTATTCAAATATGTTCAAAATTCTTCAAATTCATTGACAGTATTAGCCATATTTTTTAAGGATATATGTAATATTAATATACCTATAACATAAATACATATTTAATTAATAATACAATAATATATATTAAATGTACTCGTACCTCCCAGAAAAATCTGATTTTTGACACTGACATTTTGCATTTGTCTGTCAATTCCAAACATTTAAATATCTTGACAGTTTTTTAGACAACAAAATTTATTACAACAGATTATTCTATATTATTATATACTGTATTTCCAAACCTATACAAGACATAATAAAAAAATTAAATGTGTCAGAAATTTTTTCATAAAATCAATTCAAAGAATCTGCTACTTCCGGTTGTCCAATTGTTACCAAAATCTTTTCAGATCTTCCCATGAATGTCCGATTGGGAAATACGTAGTTAAACAAATACTAAGTCTTATAGTTTTTGAGTAACCGTCCTGCCAACGTCCCACACACATACACACACACATATATCCACACACACACACACACACACACACACACACACACACACACACACACACACATCGTAAAAATGTTAAAATCGGATTGTAGGGACCTTAAAACGTGCTTATTCATTAAAATCTGGATATTCGATTTTTAGCATGAATCCAATACCTCTCTTATGGTGAGGTAAAAATATAACTTTGTATTATAACTTGAGAACCACTGGTTAAAAAAAAATTGTGTTCTCTAATTGGCTGTCCCCGTTGGCCTTCTATAAGATTGTCTTATAATATTTTATTATATATTTAATAATATATAAATTATTTGGGGTAGCATGTTTAGCTGTTACACCTTGTATACATACATTCTTCCCGATTTATGTATCGATGCTAGACTATATCCCGCATGCATTTGCTATTCATGAGCATGGTTGTGCGCTTAGCAAGCACGCATGCAGTAGCTCAGACGCAAACCTCCCAGGACGACGACTGCAGCGCCACCATCTCCCGTGGCTGCACGCAGTAACAACTGATGAATAATTCACAAATTGTTCAAGTGGGTACAGACAAGGGAATGATATAAAAGGTACAGAAGAAAAAGAATAGTTTAGCTTAGTTAAGAGGTCGGGAAATATTTGCCAGAACCTGCACCGTGAAATGCAAGAAAAACGTATAATACACACGTCTAAATCTAAAACAGCGATTCATTTAGACAGATTGCCACACTCAAGAATAGGTACAGTAAAATTTTTGAAAAATGTCCGATCAAGGTCATCTACAAATTGTATGAATTCAGATTTTTGCTCCGCCCATTCTGACAAATTCAGTAGTGCTGTTTGCTGTTTGCTTAGTTTTTATGAGGGTACATAAGATACTACTGTTATTTTATTATTTTTTGGTAAATGACCACCACATTTTTAAGTCCCTACAATCCAATTTTAACATTTTCACGATGATGTCTGTGTGTATGTGTGTGTGGATCCTCTTTACGCTCTAACTCAAATACTATCGTTCAGAAAATTTTGAAACCTTGTATTTCTACCTTACTCTTATATGGAAAGATGCCATTAGATTTTGGAGTAAATCAGATAACCGAAAATGGCACTTTACTGGAAGCTCAAAATAGTTTTTCTTCGAAAAATACTTTTAAATGTTATTTTTTCGAGATTTATTATTAAATTAAAGATTATTAAATTTTCTACTGGTTTGCATTAATACTTTTTACTTCCTTGTACGTAAGTAAAGGAAGTATTGTAATCGTGAAAAATTTCGGTTTTCAGATTTCAGCGGAAATATCCATTTTGATCATCCCTGAATCCATTTTGACTAATTTCGTCGTGACGTCTGTACGTATGTACGTATCTCGCATAACTTAAAAACGGTAAGCCGTAGAAAGTTGAAATTTTGTATTTAGGACTCCTATAACATCTAGTTGTGCACCTCCCTTTCTGGTTATTACACAATTTCCAGAAGTGGCACTTTACATGAAGCCTATAATAGATTTTAATGAAAAACTGTTTTAAAATATAATCCAAAACTTTTCAAATTTGGTATACAAGACTTTTATGTCAATCGAAATAACATAATAGATTTTGGTTAAAATAGGCTAACCGGAAGTGGTACATTACTTGAAGTTGTTAACAGTTTTTCTTGAATAAAATGATTTTATTTTGATTTTAGAAATAAATGCTTCAAATAAAAGTTTTAGAGAATTAATTTCTGTGTCTAGCACATCAAGTATTATTAAATTAGCCCTTTGTATAAGCGAGATATATAAATTTAAAAGTTATATACTTTTTGTTTTTGTAATAAAGCTTGCTATGGATTAGGACAAAAACATAAAAAAAAGTTCATGTCAAATTACGTTAAATACGTGCAATTTTATGATTCGTACAATAACAAATATTATATTTTTATTGTAAAATTAGTCATATTCATTGTTGTATTGAAATATTTCTTTGTTGTAATCAAAACTCTCTTTAAAAAGAACCGGGTTAGATTATGGTCGCTATATATCTTACTGTTTTGAAGTTAAAATTAATATTTTGTAATTTATTTATTAAAAAAATATGTATAGTTTAATAATCGTACAAGGAAGTCGTGTGGTGTCCACACCAGATTTTTTTCTTATAACATAAATGATTACAAAATAAAAGAAGCCTGTACTTGTTTAGTTGAATATTTATGATATATTATTGTTTTTGAAGATATATTCTTATTCTTGTATGTAGGTATCATAATATAAAATGTCAAGAATATTGAAAACTCTTTTTGCTGGTGACGAATATACTACGCTAGCATGAAATTTGAAAAAAAGTGAAATTGAATTTTGTAGATCAACAAAATGTCATCAACCTACAACGCTGAGTAACGAAATTTCAGGTTTGGTTTTGTTGTATACAGAGATGTCTTTTTTTCTTAAAAAGCTTTAGTATCAGGCGAAGCACAAGGAACGCGCTCAACCATATTTCTACTCCGAACTAACAAAATCAAAATAGAAATACACAAGTAGTGTTGGGATTTATCTGGGATTTAATTAGTTAACCAAAATAAACACCAGAATAGAAAAAAAATAACATGTCTTATATTACTTTATTCACTATATTAATTCAAATGATTATACAATAATTATTTAAATCATTTGTGTGTCCCACCCTTATTAATATCAATTGTAATAAGTAAAAAATCTGATGTGATGAGTTTTGATTACAACAAAGAAATATTTGATTACAACAATGAATATGACTAATTTCACAATTAAATTTTTTAATATTTGTTATTGTACGAATCATAAAATTATTGCACGTATTTAACGTAATTTGACATGAACATTTTTTTTATTTTTTTGTCCTAATCCATAGCAAGCTTTATTACAAAAACAAAAAATCTGATGTGGACACCACACGACTTCCTTGTACGATTATTAAACTATACATATTTTTTTAATAAATAAATTACAAAATATTAATTTTAACTTCAAAACAGTAAGATATATAGCGACCATAAACTAACCCGGTTCTTTTTAAAGAGAGTTTTGATTACAACAAAGAAATATTTGATTACAACAATGAATATGACTAATTTCACAATAAAAATATAATATTTGTTATTGTACGAATCATAAAATTGCACGTATTTAACATAATTTGACATGAACATTTTTTTATGTTTTTGTCCTAATCTATAGCAAGCTTTATTACAAAAACAAAAAGTATATAATTTTTAAATTTACATATTTCGCTTATACAAAGGGCTAATTTAATAATACTTGATGTGCTAGACGCAGAAATTAATTCTCTAAAACTTTTATTTGAAGCATTTATTTCTAAAATCAAAATAAAATCATTTTATTCAAGAAAAACTGTTAACAACTTCAAGTAATGTACCATTTCCGGTTAGCCTATTTTAACCAAAATCTATTATGTTATTTCGGTTGACATAAAAGTCTTGTATATCAAATTTGAAAAGTTTTGGATTATATTTTAAAACAGTTTTTCATTAAAATCTATTATAGGCTTCATGTAAAGTGCCACTTCTGGAAATTGTGTAATAACCAGAAAGGGAGGTGCACAACTAGATGTTATAGGAGTCCTAAATACAAAATTTCAACTATCTACGGCTTACCGTTTTTGAGTTATGCGAGATACGTATGGACGTACAGACGTCACGACGAAATTAGTCAAAATGGATTCAGGGATGATCAAAATGGATATTTCCGCTGAAATCTGGAAACCGAAATTTTTCGCGATTACAATACTTCCTTTACTTACGTACAAAGAAGTAAAAAGCAGTTAAATATCATTTATTTATATTTAATGGTATTATATTTGGCAACTTCGCATTTGAATTAACCACTATATTCACTTATGACATATGTCAAATCAGCTTGAACAATACATTTGTGATGAGAATAAAATAATGAGAATAGCTAAGGACGAGGGATCCATACACAGATGGTTGAATGGAGAGATGATGGAATATAGAAGTAAGTTCCTTGGTAACTGCAAGGAAGAAAATAAGAGCAGAGAGAGAGGCAACATCCAGTAATATACAACTACCAAAAACATTTGCAAAATGCTTTTTAAGGGGGAGTATGCTGTTTGGATGCGAACCATAGACCTTGAGAAAGAAGAAGAAAAAGACGGTTGGAAAAGTTCATATAGATAATTCAAAACCTTCTCGGACTCATAATTTAAATATTAACACTGTAATAACAAATAAAACAAATTATTTCTTTCAAATAAAATTCATTGAATAAGCTTGCACTAGGCGGTACATTTCGTTTTAACAGGTCTGTTCGTTTATGGCAGCATTGACGTGTGTAATTTTAGTTTATCGGTATCTCTGTCCGTGTAAAGAACATTTGCAATATGTTTAAATGTTATTAACTATTTCTATTGTTATTAATACTGTTTTTAGTGTGTGTTAAGTGTAAATAATATTGTAACGTTCATTGTTAGTGGTAGTAACAATTGAACATACAGCAATAACAACGTGAAATTGATGAAGATGCAGATATTGTAAGTCAATTTGTTTGTTACTAATTATTGTTTTAGTATATTGTTAGTAATACGTGTTAACTTATTAATATTATATTTGTAAAGGTAGATATCCAAAAATCTAATAAAATAAATAATTATTTACTGCAAAATTAGGGGTTATTATATTATTTCAAATATATAACATCTATAAAATATTTATGAAAACTACTTCTAAATATAAAAATAGTGGACTAGAACTGTCCAAAAGTAGACAAACGAAAGACTTTCATATTCATTACGCGTCAAATGAAATTTTCATTTGTCTCCAGCGAATTTGAATTAAGCGAAATATTAAACAAATTTCTGTGGAATTCCATTGTTTTTTATTCGTGAACTACTCAATGCTAAAATCGTGTAATACATAATAAGAAAGAGAACTTCATGCTGAATTCGTATTTTGAAACCGCGTTGTCCTATTTTTAAGCATGAAAAAAGTACTAATGCGCTGATTTCAATCTGTGTTTATAACTCGCAAATAGTCACATGATTTAATACGAGTACAATTGAAAATTTGTTAGAAACCATTGACAAAAATATTGCGAAGAATAATATTAATACTTCTAAGCAATTATTTGAAATTGTAACGGATGCATGGAAATACAAACAAAATCGTCGATAATTTACTTAATTCGATGCCACGGCGAATGCAATCTATTATAAATAATTATTAAAGTATTAAAAATGTAACTATCAATATTTTTAGGTAAGGAAGGTATTGTCTTTGGTCAAAAATTTTGATAGTGAGTTGTTAATGCATAAGCACGTTTTGGGGTCCCTAGAATACGAATTTATTATTTTTACGATGATGTCTGTATGAGTCTGTGTGTGCGTTATATATATATATATATATATATATATATATATATATATATATATATATATATGTGTGTGCGTGTATGTGACGATCATTTCGGATCTCATAACTCCAATACTACGATTCCAAAATTATATTTTTTTTTCGTATTCCTGGAGTTTAGATCCATATCCAGATATGATTAGATTTGCAACTTATAACAGTTTTTCATGAAAAAAAAACATTTAAATATCATTTATTGGCATTTAATTTTATTATAAATTTTAAATATTATTCTCTATACGATTTGTGGATAGCATTTTATATTACCTATTCAATAGATATAAAGTTAAAGAATTATAAAGATATTAAATTTCATAAATCAGCCAGCTATGCTAACCATGGAAACTGTTTATATATGTAGATTATTCAAATTGTCAGATGTCAGTATCAATGAAAAGAAAATGAATGTGGCAGCGATGAGGATGTTGAGATTAATGTTGGGGAAGACACGGAAAGATACGATAAGGAATGAAAGAATAAGGGAAGATACGGAAAGATAGGGTACGGGTTTAAAGGATAAGGGAAATGGTTCGAGTGATAGTAGTTTCTAGATATAAATACAAAAAAGACGATTACATTGGTTTGAACATGTCATGAGTAAAGATGAAGAATATAGAAAGAAGAATGAATAGCTTAATAATAGAAGGTTGAAGAAACAGAGGGAGACCAAAGATAAGATGGAAGGACTGTATTGCGGAAGACTTGAGAGAAAAGGAACTGTAGGAGGACGACACGCAAAACGGAAATGAGTGGAAGAAGAAAATAAAAAATAGCGACCCCTAACAAATGGGAAAAGCTAAAAAAGAAGATATCAGTGTCAAATGCAATTTGCATAGTTTGTTTATGAAATAATTTTACTGGAAATACAGGATCTTTTGCAAGAAAATTTATATATGGAATTTGTGCATAATACTATAATACACAGGCTTGACGGAAGGTAATGTGCTGGCCACATCAGATTTTTCACTAATAATTTCTATTAATCCGATTAAGAATATAGAATGGTTTATACACGAACTAGTATTGTGATAGAAATGAACATTTCTATTTTAATATCTTTGCTGGTATTTACTTTTAAATGTTTCAATCTTTAATTATTATTATTTTCTTTCGCAAAACATTTTACGCTTTCCTCCTCATAAAATACCATCCCTTATCCCCTGCGTACGCCACTGGCGGCTATAATCATGCTACTCGGTAGCAAAAACTCCCATACATTACATAATACATCTCCCACATGTGTTGATAGTATTGTGTTCGCGGTGTAAGAAGAAGACGCCCGGCTGGATGATGCCAGATATATTCACAGGCGCTTTTTGCGACTGCAGCGCGTCACGCGGCCAACAGGCGAATCAATCAGCGTCGTGATCGATGCGGGAAGCTTCCGCTGCGAGCGCTGCTGTAGCGAGCGACAGCGAATACAACTTTTTATTGAGGATTAAATAGTGTGGAATTAATACAAATGTGTACATAATTATGTAGTTAGATGTTTTTCTATGTTTTCATGTTTGTTAGGGTTGTTGCTTAGGGATAATTTATGAAGAGGGTGTATGGTTTATTTTGCGTAAAAATTTCGAGATGTACAAAAACAAGACAAGAAATTTATTTTATTACTTTTGTCTTTCTTATGAGTACAACATCGTTTATACACAATACACCCTATACAGGGTGTTATATTTTAATGGACCTAGCAAATATCTTGCTTATTTATTAAGTTAGTAATTTCTGTCATATAACATGATTTATACAGCAACATGTAAGCTACTTGATGACGGATGTACATTCATGATACCACTTCCGGTTTATTAGTAATTAATATCAACTTTGAAATTTCAAATGGAACATACTATATTGTTTTACAAATTTGAAAAGTACATCAAATTTGCTTTACAATCATGTAAAATAATCCATATGTTACATTATTAAAAAGTAAAATGGAGGGCACTTTTTTATATACCTAGTCGGAAAGAGAATAGTTCGCCATGGCTATGGCTTGAAATAAAACAATTAACTAAAACAATTGTAACACGGTAAATGTCAACCTGTAAATTGAATCTTTATCTGCAGACCAAATACTTATTCTGTTTCAAATAGTTATGAAAAATGTATTGAAGAGGCTGGGAGTCATTTTGAATATTTGTTGTAAAATAATTTTGTTGTTATTAAGTGTTCCTTATTCTTATTTTCTGTATTATTATGACAAAAAAAATATTATTTCGTTTAATAATAATAGTTACAATTGTTTTAGTTCATTGTTTTATTTCAAACCACAGGCATGGCTCACAATATTCTCTTTTCGAGTAGGTGTATAAAAAAGTGTCCGCCATTTTACTTTTTAATAATGTAACATATAGATTATTTTACATGATTGTAAAGCAAATTTGATGTACTTTTCAAATTCGTCATCAAGTAGCTTACATGTTGCTGTATAAATCATGTTATATGAATGAAATTACTAACTTAATAAATAAGCGAGATATTTGCTCGGTCCATTAAAATATAACATCCTGTATACGATACGAGGCCTCTGCCACACCATGTGATAAAATAATACCTAACATTATACGAGAGGAATTATTGAGAATAAGACATGATTTATATTTTCTAGAATTTTATTTTAAATATGTGCCCTTCAACAATAATACACTTCATTATTCTTTTCTTCCATTTCTTAAATGCTCCCAACAAATATTCTTTTGAAATGTTAATCAAAAAAACAACAATATATTATTCTCTATACGATTTGATTGCATTTTATACTTCATATTCAATAGATATAGAGTTAAAAAATTATAAAGATATTAAATTTCATAAATCAGCCAGCTATGCTAAGCATGGAAACTACTAATATATTCAGATAATTCAAATTGACAGATGTCAGTATTAATAAAAAGTAAATGAATGTGACAGAGATGAGGATGTTGAAGTAGATGTTGGGGAAGACACGGAAAGATACAGTAAGGAAATAACTCGTGTTACAAGTTTCTAGAAAGATACAAGAGAGATGATTACATTGGTTTGAACAGGTCATGAGGAGAGATGAAGAATATATTGGAAGAAGAATGAATAGCTTAGTAATAGAAGATCGACGAAACATAGGAAGACCGAAGATAAGATAGAAGGAAGGAGGACTTGAGAGGAAAGGAACTGAATGGGAACGACACGCAAATTAGAAATGAGTGGAAGAAGAAAATAAAAAATAGCGACCCCTAACGAATGGGAAAAGTTAAAGAAGATGTCAGTGTCAAGTGCAATTTGCATGGTTTGTTTATGAAATAAATTTACTGGAAATTTAGAATCTTTTGCAAGATAATTTATGTATGGAATTTATACATAATACACAGGATTGACGGAAGGTATTGTGCTGGCCACATCAGATTTTTTTATTTTACAACAATTTCTTTTGACCAAATTTTAAATCTCTTTTCGACTTTTCTATTTATCTTTCTTGCGAGATGTTAAAGTACACTACTATCCATCCCCTGCAGAAAAAATGTTAAATCGCTCCTTTCGGCTGCATTTGAAGTCGAACTTCAAAGCTGAAACTCTGTAGTAATCTGCATATCACATTATGAATTCTTTGTTGCATTGTGGCACCGGCTTTACCCCGCCACAGATTGTGGAGGATGTGCAGCCGGCTTACACTGTCAGCATCTATTATGAATTCATTTTTTCTTCGTGTCACACGCGTAAATCCTCCACTCAGTGTAACGCTCGATCACTCCACAGCAAGATAAAGATATGAGAGAGTAGTTAGAGAAATTCCAAAAAGATTAGACGCGAGAAGTTGAGTTCAAATCCCGAAACAACTTTTCAGAGAAAGAAAATACCACTATGATACAGCATACTACCATCACAGACCATACAGCGTGTTATATTTTAATGGACTCAGCAAATATCTCGCTTATTTATTAAGTTAGTAATTTCTTTCATATAACATGATTTATACAACAACATGTAAGCTACTTGATGACAGATGTACATTTATGATACCATTTCCTGTTTATTAGTAATTAATATCAACTTTGAAATTTCAAATGGAACATAGGTACTATATTTTTTTACACATTTGAAAAATACATCAAATTTGCTTTACAGTAATGTAAAATAATCCATATGTTGTGGCCAGCACAATACCTTCCGTCAATTCGTTGTATTATGTACAAATTCCATACATAAATTTTTTTGCAAAAGATTCTAAATATTCAGTAAAATTATTTCATAAACAAACTATGCAAATTGCACTTGAAACTGATATCTTCTTCTTTAGCTTTTCCCATTCGTTAGGGGTCGCTATGTTTTATTTTCTTTTTCCACTCATTCCTGTTTTGCGTGTCGTCCTCATTTTGTTCCTTTTCTCTCAAGTCTTCCACAATACAGCCCTTCCATCTTATATTTAGTCTTCCTCTGTTTCTTCCAATATATTCTTCATCTCTCCTCATGACATGTTCTTCTATCACTCGACCCATTTCCTTTATTCTTTTATTCCTTATCCTATCTTTCCGTGTTTTCCCCAATATCTATCTCAACATCATCTCTTCCACATTCATTTTCTTTTCATTGACACTGACATTAGTTAGAATTTTCTTAAGTAACTGTTTCCATGGTTATAGCATAGCTGGCTGATTTATACAAATTAATTTATAATTCTTTAACTCTATATCCATTGAATATGAAATATAAAATGCAATCAATTCGTATAGATAAGAATATTCTTTAATATTTATAATAACATTAAATGTCAAAAAATAATATTTAACAGCGTTTTTTTCAAGAAAAACTGTTCTTCAACATTTATAACCACAATCTAATCCAGTCTGCATATGGATGTAAGGAAGAGGAATACGTAAAAATTGTAACTTTTGGAATTCTAGTATTGGAGCTATCGCGGTCGAAATAGTCACACACACGCACACGCACACACACACATACATACATACAGACATCATCGTAAAAATGGTAAAATCGTATTGTAGTGACCCTAAAACATGCTTATTCATTGAAAACTCACCATCGAATTTATTGACCAAAGACAATACCTTCCTCACCTAGAGGTGACGGAAGGTAAAAACAATTGGAGGGTCCCATTATGATTAATATTCTAAAATGGTTATTCATTCATAAGTATTATACGGTTTTTGAATCTGTTTCTATTTCGAGTGTAAATATTAATAGAATGTTTGGTATTTATGTAGGCGGCATATTTTAGAGTAGTAACCAATATTTCAACTGATTAATGAAATGACAACGCGGTAAACAGTCACATTTCATTGTTAAACAAACTAGCTGCTGTCATAGCAACGAACAACACGTCCCAGGCATTTGTAGGTGCATTGCAGATTATCTAGATACGCATAGGTTAGGTAGGCACATATACGTACTACATAAATATAGAAATATGGGACAATATAATCCTCTAGATATAACATTGTTTGCAACAGAGATACGAGGCTAATCCAAAAAGTAACAACAAATTCTATAAAACTAGTAAATAGCAAGTTACAATAACGTGTACAGTAAAATTTTTGAAAGATGTCCGATCAAGGTTATCTACGAATTGTATGAATTCAGATTTTTGCTTCGTCCATTCTGACAAATTCAGTAGTGTCGTTTGCTTAGTTTTTATGAGGGTATAAAAGATACTACTGTTATTTTATTATTATAAAAATATATGTTACTATAAAAGCACTCAAAATTCAAAAATAAGTCAACTGGTAAGTTTATTAGCAAATGTAAAACCAAATATGTGAAAAATAAGATAATGACACAATGTCAGTGTTAGTGACACTTAGAGAAAATAACGTTATTCGAACGACTATGAATCAAGGTAATGTATCTGAATTAATATATAAACTTACGTTACAGCGAAAGTATTATCTACAACGAGCATCGTTTGAAAATGGAATGTCCTAATTTACTCGAAACAATATGAATTTTTGAAAGACAAGCGTGTTATATCCATCCTTATCGCACACTCTTAAAGCCTTTATAAAGGAGGGGGATAAATGTATGCCAATTTGTTAATTCGTTCATAATACATATGACCTTGATCGGACATCTGTATCACGAACGAATTAACAAATTGGCATACATTTATCCCCGTCCTTCACAATGGCTTTACGCGTGTGCGATAAGGATGGATATAACACGCTTTCTTTCAAAAATTCATATTGTTTCGACTAAGTTAGGACATTCCATTTTAAAATGATGCTCGTTGTTGATAATACTTTCGCTGTAACGTAAGTTTATATATTAATTCAGATACATTAGCTTGGTTCATAGCCGTATGAATAACGTTATTTCCTGTCAGTGTCACTGACACTGTGTCAGTATCTTTATTTTCACATATTTGGTTTTACATTTGCTAATAAACTTACCAGTTGATTTATTTTTGAATTTTTAATCTTGTTATTGTCACATATATTTTTATAACAAAATAACAGTAGTATCTTATGTACCTCACAAAAACTAAGCAAACGACACTACTGGATTTGTCAGGGAGTATTTTTAGCTATATTAGAAGAATTGACAAACTATTGAGTTTATCTTGTGACCAGAGCTGAGCAAATTACTTTCAAAAACAATTACAATTACTTTATAACAAATCAAATTACTTTTAGAAATAAAATAATTACTGCTAGAAAAAAAATCTGATGTGGCCAGCACATAACCTCTCGCCGTATATTTTACCTGGCTGTATGCATAAAGCAAAGAATATTTTTATAAATACAAATAATATATTCATATAAATCTATGACGTATAAACTTCTTTATTATTCAATAATAGCATGTCTCAACGTGAAGATATTTTACCATAAATTATGTTACAATAAATTACAAAGTAGAGTTTACCATATATAAATATTAGGCTGGTAACAGCAATTTTCAATTCGAACAACGTTGTTTACTTTCTCTTCATATTCTTCTAGTAAAAACATTAATTTTGGGCGGTCTAAAATGTATATATGGATTGTGCATCTATTCTTACATATCTTCTTTTACATTTTATTTTTTCATACATGTTATATCTAAATAACACTAATTCCCTTTAATAAAGTGACGGATAGATTGCACTCCGATTATTCTTATATCGATGTGTAATTTTGTCAATATTTACAACTTACTTGAGAAGAATTTGATAGCTTTTTCGCAATTCAAAGTTACTCTAGTCTATAGTACTGGTGTACATTTTCCCATAATGTTTGAAACAAATTTAAGTCCTTCAACCTAGACTTGTCATCTCCCTAATAGTCACAGATCAAGAACTAAGGGATTCTCCAAGTACATTTTTCTTTCATTACTCATTATTTCTGACACTGACATTTATCTGTCAGTTACAAATAATTTAAATTATCAACTATTTTTCATGGCATTCTTTCGGCTGTCAAATTTATTACAACAGATTATTTTATATATTATACTTCTTTTATCTCTAAATCTATGGAATATATAATAAAATATTTAAATGTATCAGATAGAGAATTTAATTTTCTTTAATATTACCACGAAAAATTTTCAAAAAATAATATTTAGAAGATTTTTTTTCAAGAATCTTCTACTTCCGGTTGTCCAATTATTACCAAAACCTTTTCAGATCTTCCCATGAATGTCCGATTGGGAAATACGTTGTTAAACAAATTTTAAGTCTTATAGTTTTTGAGTAACCGTCCTTCCAACATCCCACACACACACATCCACACACACACACACACACACACACACACACACACACACACACACACACAGACATCATCGTAAAAATGTTAAAATCGGATTGTAGGGACCTTAAAACATGCTTATTCAATAAAATCTGGATATGCGATTTTTAGCATGAATGCAATACCTCTCTTAGCGAGAGGTAAAAATAATTAAATTACTAATTACTTTTGAATTATAATTGATATTTTAATTATTTTTCGTCTCGTTCTCGTTACGCATAACGCTACGAGACGAGACGAGACGAGATGCGAGATTATCTACTCTAGTTTCATCATTAGGTTAAACGTTGTACTGTCTTTATTTTCTGTACTAACCTGACTTTTCATGGGGTCAGTATTAACCTGGCACATGTAGAATCCACGGTCTTCTTCTTGTACGTCTCTGATATGGAGGTTCCACGCCGCGTGACCTCCGTGGGATACACTCACGCGGGGGTTGTGCGTGATGACGTGCTCGTGGATTGCTTGAATCGCCTTTGTGTCTGCTTTCACCCAGCCCACCTAGCAACAAAAAAATAAATCAATTATTCTTAAAGATACATAGGTAACATTAGGAACTGCTAACAATAGGACACAACAACATAAAATTACGGAAAAGGTTTGTAAAATGTGAACCGCGAGGAAGAAAGAAAAAGTATTTGGATAGTTTTGAGATGTGGTTGTAGCGACGAAAGAAATATCTAATGGGGTCCTCCACCATAACAAAAAATAATAAAACTTTATTTTTAAAGTATTGTTTAATAAATAATGATTAAGATAAAAAAGACATTTTTACCTCTCGCTAAGAAAGGTATTGGATTTATTCTAAAAATCGCATATCCTGATTTTAATGATTAAACCCGTTTTAAGGTCCCTACAATCCGATTTTAATATTTTGTGTGTGTGTGTGTGTGTGCGTGTGAGTGTCCGTGCATGTTTTAAAGTCCCTAGAATCCGATTTTAACATTTTTACGATGATATCTGTATGTGTTTGTGTGTGTGTGTGTGTGTGTTGCCAAAAAAAAAAACAGTTGTGATATTTATTTTTTTGTAATTGACAAATAAATACAAAATTTCAGTGTCAGATTTTTCTGGGAGGTATGAGTACATTTAATATCTATTATTGTATTATTAATTAAATATGTATTTAAATTATAGGTATGTTAATATTACATATATCCTTAAGAAATACTGCTAATACCGTCAATGAATTTGAAGAATTTTGAACATATTAGAATAGTAGCACAAAATTTCTCATAGAACGAAAACAGTGAAACAATTTCAATTATTTGTGTGTACAAGAAATGTTAAATTCGTTACTTATAGGGCGCGAGCAGTCATGTGATTTTGTTGGCCTTGGCAAGCAGATATGAGGATCCGTGTCAGAATGACGGCTAGCAAATAATCCACATGGATTTGGAAAATCATAATGTTTTAAATGGAAACTTTTGATACTTGACACCTATGTACATTACTAGCTGTCCCCATATCTGCATGCCTAGGCCAACAAAGTCACATAATTGCTTACGGCCTATGCAACATAAAATGAAAATGGCGAGAGGTATTGTGCTGGCCACGACAGATTTTTACGTGAATATACCGAAAGAAAATCGTATACAAAGGTTGCGTAAATACATTTATACCTTCATAAAAAGTGAATTTAAATAAAAAAGGTAATTTCCTCGTTCCACATTGCGCCAAAGTTTGAATTCAATATGTAAAGATATCCGGAGAATTACATCATAAAGTAGAAATCCTAACCCAAGTACTAAACAGGCTCTTTTCCAGCCATTTCGGGAAAAAACGACTACATTTCCATGTCGGCATCGAGAAAGAACCTAAAGCCACCTTATTTCTATCACAACTCTATAAATTCCCGGCGATACTAGCGACACCTATCCTCGGAGAAAACTAATAAACATAACGCAGGAAGTTCGTAACTATCACTATAAACAAGTGAACGAGGTGGGCTCTCCTTCAGTTGTTAAAAAGTGAAATTCGCCAAATAAGAAAAGTTAGATGAAACAATTGTGATCGCGAAGTTTCGCACAGATTTTTAAATGAAGTTGAAAGAAAACAGTGTTATTTTGTTAGAGAATAAATGAGATCGCTGGAAATGATTTAAATAAGATCAAGCGAGCCTTGATGTTGCAGAATAATGACTTTCAAGTTGAATTTAAAAGCGCACAATTGATATATCTAGTTATAAAGTAGACAGGTAGAATAATGCTGCACAAAAAGAATCAACTTTTGAATTCATTTTTGTAAAGCTGCTGTATGAAAATATATTTGAATTTCAAATACGATTTTCCAGACATGCTTTGCTCTCTGAAACACTGATGATTAAAACTTCGACAATAGAAAAATCCATCTCTTCAAGTATTTATTCTGTTGCCTCTGTAAATGAAGCGAATTACTTTTTCAAACAAATTTCACAATTATAATTATGAATATGGATTAATATGTTCACATTACAAAAAGTTTTACTTTTGTATAAAATATGAATACGTCATGTAGACGTGAATGACCATGATTGTATGAAATACCTTTAGACAGAGCTGATCAAAGTATTAATAGGCCTATTCTGTAAAATCGAATCGTTACCATAACGAAATCGTTATTATGAAAATCGTTATCTCTACTTAACGATAATCGTTATCTTTGTATCCGTATTATGTAACACATTTTGAAAAATAATAACCTTGGGATCAAGTTAAGAACTTTATTTCCTAAAATCAAATTATAATTTTAATTGAAATATCTAAAATAATTCAATATAACTCACAAAACTTCTAGGTTAGATTAATTCTGCTGTCAACCTGTCAGCTGTCGGACCATTATTTTTCTTTTTGTAGGTTATGCTAGAGCAACTACTACCATCTATAGACAAATTGAGAAGCTTGCGCTAGGCGCTATGAATAAAAACTTATTAAATTATTTTAATATTACCTTGCAGAAAACTGTAATATGACTGGTTTTTGAGATCACTATTCAACATAATAGAAATTTTATTTTGACATGAATTAAAATACTGTATTATTCACAAAACGTTTTGATAACGAATGATTTTTCCAATCGTTAAGAAATAACGATATCGGTATCTTTTTTTCGTTATGTAGACTTAAATTATTATTTACAGAATACCACTTTAACGATTATCGTTATAATAACGATTTAACAATGAAAAATGTCATAATGATCGTTTACAGAATAAGCCTATTAAACGATTTTCGTTATTACCATGACGATATAACGTTTTACCGATTCGTTATGTCATAACGATCTTACAGAATAGCCCTATAAGTGTACCTAATCAAAAACTTGTTCTATGTTCAAAATAAAAATTAAGCTAATGTAGTTTATATTTGCAATAACTTATATTTTTTAACATTATACTATATACACAGATTGCATCAAAATAGTTAAAAGTTAATATCAAATACTGTAACAGATGAATTTTCTTTATTTTTCCGTACAAAAGTTTTATTTTTTGAACTGTATCACTTGCACTAACACACACAAGTGTCGTATTTCAATATGCTCACACTACAGTATGAATGTTGAAGAATAACTGTGGCAACGTCGCACCTAGACATTTATTGATACATTCGGGTATAAAAGTAATACGATATTTTGGGATATAATACTAATTCTAAACTACAAATGGAAACTGCAAAACAAATTAAGATATTTCTTTCTTAAAATTACAAAAGTAGTATTATATTGTTTAAAGTTTTCATGCTTTTCACGTAAAATATCAATTTAAAATTCCTTCGAATGTACGTCTGAAATTCCTTTAACCAAAGATCACCTATTAGGGGCTAATACCAAGCGGGCGTTGTTAACTTAACTGATACTCCATCTGGAACGCTTGTACATGGTTGTCAAGTATAATTGTACCTATTTATCGTATCTTCAGATTATACTTTTCTAGAGGCAATAAAATTAAATCTGGATGGTAAATAATTTTTAAATTTTACTTAAAATCCGTTAATTAGTTTTCTATAACATACTAGTTTTTCCATTAAATGTCTGTATGGATATAAAAGTTATAATTTAAAATGTTGTTTATTTTGCCATTTCCTATTCTTCATGTGTTAAAAAGGCCAAATTTAATTGCAAATATCTCGGGTACCGCGTGGTCAATTGTTTTAAAACTTGGAGAGCTGGTAGATTATATTTTAGTTGAGATGTAAATTTCATTTAATTCTGGGTAAAATGGTTTCACGATATAACTACCTTAATAGAATCGATTACCACACTAGTGAAGAATGTTGAATTCGCTTCATTGTGTTTTGTAACATTCATTAAGAATTATATGAGGCAAACAATTTGAGTAGGTACATTGATTTTTACCTCCCGCTACCCCTGGAAGGAAGGTATAGGGATCGTGCTAAAAATCGCATATCGAGATTTTGGTAAATGACCACGTTTAAGGTCCCTATAATCCAATTTTAACATTTTCACGATGATGTCTGTGTGTATGTGTGGATCCTCTTTACGCTCTAACTCAAATACTATCATTCAGAAAGTTTTGAAACCATGTATTTCTACCTTATTCTAATATGCAAAGAAGCCATTAGATTTTGGTGGCAATCGGATAACCGGAAATGGCAGTTTACTTGAAGCTCAAGATAGTTTTTCTTCAAAAATACCTTTAAATGTAATTTTTTCTCAATTTGTTTATTATAAAAATAAAAGACTATTCCATTTTCTATACAGGTTTGCTTTAATACTTTTTCTGTATATTCTAAGGATAAATTTATAAAGTAATATAAAAATTATACCTCACAGGTAAATGGCGGGAGGTATTGTGTTGGTCACATCAGATTTTTACAAATCAACAGGCGTACATATTTGTAGATAGTACTGTATTTCTAAACTATTATAAAATATTGTGGAATATAAGCTAAACGATTGCTATATTTACGTTTTCCTTTAATCATATTTATGATACAATTTCCTTTTGGAATGATGCAAGTATCCTGTTGGCATATTTAGTCCATATATTCCGTAGCAAATTATGATGGCTATGATTTAATTCTCGTTAAAGCTGCGCAAAATGCTCTGCTCACATGCACGAGCTTAAAAGCTTTGCTCTGGATCATTTTTTCCGCACGCAACTTCAAAATAATTCAACTCCAAAGCTACACACGAAAATTTCATCTTTTTATGTACGGCTATCTTGACATTATATGTTTTCATTATTGTACGTGTACGCTGTACGCACGAGTAACAAAAACAGACAGGGATTAGATTTTTAGATTTCCAATACGAATTCGGACTCTGCAAAAATAAAATGAAAAATGTATACAAATTCTTCGTTAGGGAAGTTTCTATGTCTTTTAATTCAAGACTTAAAATTATAAAAATTGTAATTTATAGGTTTGGTAGGATATTGGTCTTCTATGGTGACTGTTGCAAGAATTTTCCCATGATTTCTAAGTACTAAATTTTAAAAAATATATTGTTCTTTAAGGTAGTTGTCACTTGAGTGTACCTATTCAAAAACTTATTCTATGTTCAAAATAAAAATTAAGCTAATGCAGTTTATATTTGCAATAACTTATATCTTTTAACATTATATTATATACACAGATTGCATCAAAATAGTTAAAAGCTAATACCAAACACTTTAACAGATGAATTTTCTTTAATTTTCCGTAGAAAAGTTTTTTTTTTAACTGTACCACTCCCACTAACACATACACAAGTGTCGTATTTCAATATACTCACATTACAGTATGAATGTTGAAGAATAACTGTGGCAACGTCGCACCTAGACATTTATTGGTTCATTCGGGTATAAAAGTAATAAGATATTTTGAGATATAATACTAACTCTAAACTACAAATGGAAACTGCAAAACAAATTAATATATATTGCTTTCTTAAAATTACAAAAGTAGTATTATACTGTTTAAAGTTTTCATGCTTTTCACGTAAAATACCAATTTAAAAAATATTTCCTTCGAATGTACGTCTGAAATTCCTTTAACCAAAGATCACATCTTATTCGCTAATACCAAGCTTGTACATGGTTGTCAAATATAATTCTACCTATTTATCGTATATTCAGATTATATTTTTCTAGAGGCAATAAAATTAAATCTGGATAGTAAATATTTTTTAAATTTTTACGTAAAATCCGTTAATTAGTTTTCTATAACATACTAGATCTTCGATGAAATGTCGGTATGGATATAAAAGTTATAATTTAAAATGTTGTGTTTATTTTGCCATTTCCTATTCTTCGTGTTAAAAGGACCAAATTTAATTGCAAATATCTCGGGTACCGCGTGGTCAATTGTTTTAAAACTTGGAGAGCTGGTAGATTATATTTTAGTTGAGATGTACTTAAAATTTTAATTAATTCTGGGTAAAATGGTTTCACGATATAACTACCTTAAGTTATTCACAAGTAATTACTTGCTCATAGCTTAAAGATTCACTTTTCGTTCTAGATACATAAAATACTAGTTTTTATTTTAATCATAGTTGGCCGGATTTAGACTAAAAAAAATCATTTCTACAAAAATATTAATTGTAATGGACCCAGTTTTATACTAAATGTATTAATAAACAATTTATTTATGTCTTAATGTAAAGTGATACACATTGTATTTGTAAGTTGAGAATAACAATTTCCAATCTTTAAAACAATGGATAGGTAGGTATTTAAAATGTACGAATTTCATTGTCATTAAAAGTAGAAATATGAAATATTTATATTTTTGTTTTTCCCTGGGGAAAAGTGGATTTAATTATTGTTTTTAATTAAACGTAAAATGACTTTCTTTATCGTTTTGAACAAAGCAAACAAGTAAGATTGATTGAGTGAAAATGACAGGTTAACTTCGACGTCTTGCAATGAAAGATTGAAAAATATTACCGATATTACCTTACAGTTTTTCTATAATTTCAATAATACATCGTATTTTTCTGATAAATTTCTGTGTATCGACAATGAATATCCCCTTGTCTTCATCTGGTTTATAAATATAACCTTTCCAATATATTTATATTGACACGGCGTCATATGTGATCTGTATATCCGCGTGCTCTCTTGCCTCTGCTGGGTAAGCATAAATATCTGGTAGTTTAGGAATAAATTTTAGGCTAAAATCACAACAACATATCTGCTTTAGGGCGCGCACATTTTCATAAAATTTAAGAAAATATTTCAAATGTAATGCCCCTCATTTATTGTACAAATATAACGCGAGAAATTTCACTAAGAACCACTCGCAGAAAACGCATAGACGTAGAAGATTTTGGCACTTTATTTTTTACAGAAAATATTTACTCATTCTAAAAATACCATGTTTGACAATATAGATAAAAACGAAGTACACGGTGTGACTATAAAGATTCAGGACGAATTTTCTATAGCGCTAGAGACATTATAATAAGAGTCTGGATACCACGCGGCAAGTTGTGATTGGTCGGCCATGTTTATTAGCGTCCCGCCATTATTTAAATTTGAATAACTGACAAATTATAAGAAATGAAATATAACCCCTATTAAAATACTTCTATCAATCATTAGCTTTATTTACTATACAAAAAAAAAAAATCTGTTGTAGCCAGCACAATGCCTCTCGCCATTTTCATATTATGTTGCATAGGGCGCGAGCAGTTATGTGACTTTGTTGGGCTTGGCAAGCAAATATGGGGGCCCGTGTCAAAATGAGAGCTTGTAATATACATAGGTGTCAAGTATCATAAGTTTTCATTCGAAACATTTGTTTTTCCAAATCCATGTGGATTATTTTCCTCGACAAGTACTACTAGCCGTCATTCTGACACGGATCCTCATATCTGCTTGCCAAGACCAACAAAGTCACATGACTGTTCGCGCCCTATAAGTAACGAATTTAACATTTTTTGTACACGCAAATAATTGAAATTGTTTCTCTTCTTTCGTTCTATGAGAAATTTTATCCTACTATTTTAATACGTTCAAAATTCTTCAAATTCATTGACGGTATTAGCGGTATTTCTTAAGGATATATGTAATATTAACATACCTGTAATTTAAACACATATTTAATTAATAATACAATAATATATATATTAAATGTACTCATACATCTCAGAAAAAACTGACACTGACATTTTGCATTTATTTCTCAATTACAAAAATTTAAATATCGCAACTGTTTTTCGGGCAACGAGATTTATTACAACAGATTATATTAATATACTATATCTCCAATCTTATGCAAGATATAATAAAAAAATTAAATGTGTCAGATTGAGAATTTAATTATCTTTAATATTTGTAGTAACAAATTTCAAAAATTAATATTTAGATATTTTTTTTAAACTACCACTTCCGGTTGTCCAATTGTTACCAGAACCTATTCAACTCTTCCCATTACTGTTAGATTGAGGAATCCGTAGTCAAACAGGTCTTTAGTCTTATATAATTTGAGAAATCGTGTCTCCAACAACCTCACACACACACACACACACACACACACACACACATCCGCACACACACACACACACACACACACAAACATCATTGTAAAAATGTTAAAATCGGATTCTATGGACCTTAAATCGTGCTTATTCAATAAAATCTGGATATGCGATTTTTAGCATGAATCCAATACCTCTCTTAGCGAGAGGTAAAAATATTATAATTTTCATATAAATTCAAATTATAATTTAAATACGAAATTCAGCGTTGAGTTTACTATATTTGGTGACATCAGTTGAATTTATTAAATATTTTTGAGAGACATATTTTTGGTGTCAGAATGAGTTTTTACATTTGGTAAAAGGATTATTATGTTTTGTAGATTTTTAATTAAATAAAGGATTTATTTTATCCATAATGCTCTGTCTATTTAAATTATTTGCATTGAATTCATTATAAATATAATTTATAAACTATTCTATTAATTAAATAATTAATTAAATAATTAATTATTAATTCATTATTTCACTATGGCCAATAAAAATATTTTATTGATATCAATTATGAAAATATATTTCAATGTAAATTAAAGTAGGGCCTTAATAAATCATTGAATGTTGGTTTACATTTTTATTCAAATATTATTTTTTCGACGATTACAAATTTACAAGACGTTTCGACTGTTAATAACAGTCATCATCAATTCAAAACTTTGGTTTGATATACTTAAATAAATTACATTTTGCATAAAATTGGATGTGGACATTATTAAAATTTTGTATTGAGAATGATCTTAAATTTTTCATAGTTTAGTTTAATATAATATTATAAAATTGTTATGTTAGTAATACTTACTCTGTATCCCCCAAGATGATGTACCAAACACCTGAAGGTTGCATCTCGACCAACTGCTACAGATAAATTGACAATCGGTCCTGCAAACTCGGGTTGGAACGCCTCTCCTGAAATAAAAGAATAACATTATACCTACGACTGTTTTCTTTTTATTTCCGTGTGTATTTCTGTAACTTTGCACGTTAATAGTTAAAAATAAAATTAATTATACAGTGATACCTATACAGTAGTGGACATAAGTATAAGGAACTAATAAAAAAATAATCCCCCTATTTTAATTATTCAATATATTTTCAAACTTCTTATGTAATGTGAAGGTGACATATTTATAAAACCTTATGAACGCTAAATAAGTAGGTAATTCAAAATTATTTTACTAAATTTCACAAGTACTTATGCATTTGAATACAAATGTGAGATGCGACGAAAATAGACCGAATGTATAAATTTTTTATATTTACTTCATAAAATCTGATGAGGCCAGCGCAATGCCTTCCGTCAATCCTGTGCGTTATGTACAAATTCCATATATAAATTTTCTTGCAAAAGATTCTAAATTTCCAGTAAATTTATTTCATAAACAAACTATGCAAATTGTATTTAACACTGACGTCTTCTCTTTTAGCTTTTCCCATTCGTTAGGGGTCGCTATTTTGTATTTTCTTCTTCCACCCATTTCTGTTTTGCGTGTCGTTCTCATTCAGTTCCTTTTCTGAAGTCTTCACAATACAGTCCTTCTATCTTATCTTTGGTCTTCCTCTGTTTCTTCAATCTTATTACTAAGCTATTTATTCTTCCAATATATTTTTCATCTCTCCTCATGACGTGTTCCAACCAATATAATCGTCTCTCTTGCCGCCATTTCCCTTATTCTTATATTCCCCAATATCTATTTCAACATCCTCATCTCTGCCACATTCATTTTCTTTTCATTGACACTGACAACTGTCAGAATTTTCTTAATATAGTAGCTGTTTCCATAGCATAGCTGGCTGATTTAAGATTAAATTTCTTTATAATTCTTTAACTCTGTATCCACTGAATATGAAATATAGAATGCAATCAATTCGTATAGATAAGAATATTCTTTAATATTTATAGTAACATTATATGTCAAAAAATATTTAACAGCGTTTTTTCAAGAAAAACTGTTAAAAATCTTCAAATGAGGGTACTTTCGGTTGACCAATTATTGACTTCAATTTTTAAAATAAATAAACTTATGGATAACCTAGTCTATTATACAGCATTAATTTGTTTGTAGAACTAAATATAGACTTCACTAGCATTCATGCTAAATTATGTAAGTGCAGAAGTAATTTGACATTAGTCCGACAGGGATAATTGCTTAGATTATATCCCACGGGACAGAAGTACTTCTGCCCCACGGGACTTTCTGTCTCGGTCATGGGAAAAATGTATAATATTAATAATTCGCTGACCATTGCGTCAATAAGTCCTAAGGCAACACACAGAAAAACTAACAGTTCAAAATAATAGATCATACAAAATCGCTCCTCCTGTAAATAAATAAATTGGTTTTTTTTCTGAATTTAATAAAGTATACGTAAAAATATATTTACAGTCTTCCCGGGAATTTTTATTTGTAGTGTCGGGTAATATATATCATATATAGTTAACCGCGTCATACATCAGACTATAAAAAACTAAAACTATCCTGGGTAAATATGAGCGGAAGTGGTGAGATATTTCTGACCGGAAGCCGTTGCGACAGCGGCGACATCTCTCGGCTGCAAGGCGTATCAGCGCCTGGAACCACGACTCGGAGTAATGGATGGGCCTGCTAACGAAGTTAATTTATGGGATCGCGCGACACAGGCGCTCTGGGATACCTGCGGTCAGATGCGGAACTACAAAATGCAGTAGGACGGTTTTTTTTTACTGGGAGCACTTGTGTATTGTGTGTTTTAAATTGTAGATTGGGTTATGAACTACAGAAGATAATGCGGTTTGAAAGTAAAATTTAAAAGTTACAAGTTTTTGTAGTCGGCATTTGTATTTTAGAATATACGTGGTTTGATTTGAACAAAAAATATCGTTCGTTTTGCGTTTTTGATGTCTTTATCACGTTGGTACCACGGTCTGTGAAATGTATGTCAGGTTTGTATTTGACAGCTACATATTGACGAATAATTTTGACTCGTTCTGCGATTTTTACCTTTCGTCACCTTTAGTCTGTGGTCAAAAATGCATTGATGAGTTTTTAGTGAAAAAGCACGTTTTAGGGTAATACTATTTTACCATTTTAACGATGATGTCTGTATGCATGTATGTGTGTGTTTGTGTGTCTCTGTGTGTATGTGTGACGAAAGTTTCGGATTCCATAACTTCAATATCACGATTCCAAAAATTATATTTTTTTCGTATTCCTCAAGTTTACATCCAGGAAAAGAGGTGATTAGATTTTGGTTATAATTGGTCAACCAGAAGTACCCTCATTTGAAGATTTTAATAGTTTTTCTTGAAAAAAACGCAGTTAAATATCATTTATTGACATTTAACGTTATTATAACTTAAATAATATATTATTCTCTATACGATTTGATTGCATTTTATACTACATATTTAATAGATATAGAGTTAAAAAATTATAAAGATATTAAATTTCATAAATCTTGTTGAGATAGACGTTGGGGAAGACACGGAAAGATATGGCAAGGAATGAAAGAATAAGGGAAATAACGCTAGTGTTGTGATGATGTCTGTTTGTGTGTGTGTGCGTGTGTTTGTGTGACTATAATTTCGGCCGCGATATCTCCAATACTAGAATTCAAAAAATTACAGTTTTTATGTATTACTCTTCCTTACATACATATGCAGATTTGATTAGATTTTAGTTATAATTGGTCAACCGGAAGATTTTAACGGTTTTTCTTTGAAAAACGCTGTTAAATATTTTTTGACATATAATGTTATTATAAATATCTATATGAATTGATATGCATTTTATATTTCATATTCAATGGATATAAAGTTAAAGAATTATAAAGAAATTACATCTTATAAATCAGCCAGCTATGCTATGGAAACAGCTACTATATTAAGAAAATTCTGACAGATGTCAGTGTCATTGAAAACAAAATGAATGTGGCAGAGATGAATATGTTCAGACAGATATTGGGAAAGACATGGAAAGAAAGGATAAAGAATGAAAGAATAAGGGAAATGGCTCGAGTGTTAGAAGTTTCTAGAAAGATACAAGAGAGACGATTACATTGGTTTGAATATGTCATGAGGAGAGATGAAGAATATATTGGAAGAAGAATGAATAGCTTAGTAGTAGGAGGTAGAAGAAACAGAGGAAGATCAAAGATAAGATGGAAGGACTGTATTGCGGAAGACTTGAGAGAAAAGGAACTGAATGAGGACGACACGCAAAACAGAAAAGAATGGAAGAAGAAAATAAAAAATAGCGACCCCTAACGAATGGGAAAAGCTAAAGAAGAAGATGTCATTGTCAAGAGCAATTTGCGTAGTTTGTTTATGAAATAAATTTACTGGAAATTCGGAATCTTTTGCAAGAAAATTTATGTGTGGAATTTATACATAATACACAGGATTGACCGAAGATATTGTGCTGGCCACATCAGATTTATTTATTTATTGAATAATATATGAAATCTTTGATATCAAATCTTATCTCTTACTGAATCACTGTACATACGATTTATTTGTTCAAGGATAAATCTTTTTATTTTTATAATTCTTTACATTTTTCTTTTCTTCGTCGTGGGTTGAACCAGCATGTGTTTCGTTCCAGTTGCGGTTGGGTAGTTCGGCGCAAACATAACTCACATTTGTTTCAGTTAGCGAGCCCGGAGTCCAGTGCGTCGCTCCGGGAACCCGGACCAGCCTCCGGGATTCCGCGATAAACTGTTTTTTCCTCCAGAGAAACTCACAATCAGACCATAGGGGAGCAGCAGATACGGATGAATTAAAGAATGAAACGATGAAATTATGAAAACAGAGGGAATATTTCTTCAAAAGAAAAGAATCTTTTGTTCATATTAATAAATGTGTATATTGCGGGAATGGAATTCATTATTTTATTTTTACAGGGTGTTATATTTAAATGGACCCAGCAAATATCTTGCTTATTTATTAAGTTAGTAATTTCTTTCATATAACATGATTTATACAGCAACATATAAGCTACTTGATGACGGATGTACATTCATGATACCACTTCCGGTTTATTAGTAATTAATATCAACTTTGAAATTTCAAATGGAACATACTATATTTTTTTACAAATTTGAAAAGTACATCAAATTTGCTTTACAATTATGTAAAATAATCTATAATGTTACATTATTAAAAAGTAAAATGGCGGGCACTTTTTTATACACCTAGTCGAAAAGAGAATAGTGAGCCATGACTATGGCTTGAAATAAAACAATTAACTAAAACAATTGTAACATGGTAAATGTCAACTTGTAAACACTCAGTAATAATTGTTCTAACCTTTATTATTAGCAATTTCATTGTAGTACCTTATTAATTTATTATAAAATAAATTTATCTAACTCAGAAAAAGTTGATATGCTAAAGTTGTATTTTCGAAGTTTAAAAAATAAATGCATAGCTGTTGTTATTAAGTGTTATAATAATAGTTACAATTGTTTAGTTCATTGTTTTATTTCAAGCCACAGTCATGGCTCACTATTCTCTTTTCGACTAGGCGTATAAAAAAGTGCCCACCATTTTACTTTTTAATAATGTAACATATGGATTTTTTTACATGATTGTAAAGCAAATTTGATGTAGTTTTCAAAGTTGTAAAAAAATATAGTATGTTCCATTTGAAATTTCAAAGTTGATATTAATTACTAATAAACCGGAAGTTGTATCATGAATGTACATCCGTCATCAAGTATGTTACATGTTGCTGTATAAATCATGTTATATGAAAGAAATTACTAACTTAATAAATAAGCGAGATATTTACTGGGTCCACTAAAATATAACACCTTGTATAGCGCAAATAATATCAATGTAGTGAAGAAAATAAGGAAATTTATATATGAAATTATAATATTTATAATAGTTATAAAAGTAAATCAAATGTAAACGACATTTCTGAAGTTTTTTATTATAGTAGATAGATACACAAATTTGAATAAAAAATATTTCAAGATTTTATCTAAATGGTATATGGTATCTTTGTTTACCTAATATATGTGTTTTAAATTGAAATATTTGTCACTATAAAGAAATATTTTTTTTTTGAAATGCGGGCATCCTTTTTTACCTCCCGCTACCCTTGATAAGGGAGGTATAGGAATCGTGCTAAAAATCGCATATCGAGATTTTGGTTAATGAGTACGTTTTAAGGTCCCTGGAGTCCAATTTTAACATTTTCACGATGATGTTTGTGTATATGTGTGTGTGTAGATCCTCTTTACGCTTTAACTCAAATACTATCGTTCAGAAAAATTTGAAACCTTGTATTTCTACCTTACTCTTATATGAAAAGATGCCATTGATGGAGTAAATCAGATAACCGGAAATGGCACTTTATTGGAAGCTCAAAATAGTTTTTCTTCGAAAAATACCATTAAATGTTACTTTTTCGATATTTATGTTATATAAAAATTAAAGATTATTAAATTTTGTACAGGTTTGCATTAATACTTTTTCTATATATTTTATGGATAAATTTATAAAACTATCTATAATTTTAATCCCGGAGCCTACGTTTTAAACACAACTCATACACATGGTTACACAATTCAGTTCTCAAATGTTTGTAACTGACAGATATATGTCACTGTCAACGAAATAATCATTTCAAATAATAATATAAACGGTCTATAAAGAAAATAGTAAATAGAACAATAATAAGTAAATATGTAAAAATATAGGTAAGATAATAAAAACATATATCATCACGGCGTATTACCCATTGATGGGTGAGTCAATCTGCTTTGTACGCAGATGTCGGTAATAATGATGACATATTTGTTCCGTGCAGGCGTTTACCAGGCGTCACTTCACGCGAATCTTGGGAACGGGTTCGATTCCGAGCGACGTCAAATATTTTAGAATTTGAAATGGCACAAAATTGACCCCTATGGTGCACTCTTCACGCCAGCAATGAATATAGGTAAGTATATAAATAAATATATCATCACGACATATCACCCATTGTTGGGTCTGCCAATCTGCTTTGTACACAGATTTCGGTAACGATGATGACATATTTGTACCGTAGGGGCGTTTACCAGGTGTCACCTCACGAGCACTTATTGCTGGTGCGAGAGTGCACCACAGGGGTAATTTTTGTGTCATTTAAAATTCGAAATATTTGGTGCCGGTCGGGATCGAACCCGATATTTAAATTTAATTTAATTTTAAGTATTTACATGAATAAAAATTAAATTATACGGGAGGTATTGTGTTGGCCACATCAGATTTGTTTTACTCATTTTAGTCAGTATAACATTTCCTTAAATTCCTTTATCCTTTTTTTAACACCTTGTATAAATATAACTACTTTATGTTTTGCGTGTTGATTAAATAATAAACACACAAAATTTTAGACTGAACAAAAAATATTTCATTTAACAAATTTTAATTCTTTTTGCAATTTTTTATTACCAAAATTTCATGATAATTATTTATGTATGCGCTCAAAAATTTTCAGAGCATCAAAACAAATTATTTTATGATGTTTATTCTAAATACATTTTATAATTAAAAATGCAAATGACCATAGTCAGCTTAAGGGATATCCACGCGTTTGAATATAAATTCATTTTAATATATTATTCTAAAACGCATTAAAAAACTCATAAATATTACATTACATATTATCAAAATTCAAGTAAATTTAATTCTCCCGTTCTGAAGGCGAAGCCTCGATGCCAAGGCAAGCAATGAGCCGCACTTAAAAAATTTGAACAATGCCGTCGTCAGGGATGGCTCTAGGGGTTTGCACCGCGTCGTATTTCCACAATGATAACACGATAAGACTCCCAAGATATTTACACCCTTTGCTGTATTGTGTTCCGCTTCAGGAAATGGAAGGCAGGACTTTTAAGGCAGATGCAAGATGATGTACTGTACATTGTAACAAATGAAATTTCCCTAATCTACTACGCCATTCCCCAATAGGGAAAACTGGGACACTATTTTTAAAAAAGATATAAGAAATTAAAATAATAGTACAGATAGACCGGCACATTTTTTTCACCATCAGGAGAAGAAACATTACAAAAATCCAAATTTTTAAGAATTAAAAGTTAGAGACAAAGTCGACTGTCATCTTTGACAATTCAATGAATTTAAAAAATCTGATGTGGCCAGCACAATACCTTCCGTCAATCCTGTGTATTATGTACAAATTCCATACATAAATTTTCTTGCAAAAGATTCTAAATTTTTGGTATTTTATGATTCCCTTTCTCGGCAACGGAATTCCATACTCCTGATAACAAACAAATCACATGAAATAAGAAAATCATGAAATTTTGAATGAAAAATTATGACACTTGTCAATTATGGACGTAATTAATTGCTGTCATTTTGATACGGGTCCCCATATCTGCTTGCCAAAGGCAGCAAAGTCATGTCACTGCACGCGCCCTATACATAATTTTTTTGCAAAAGATCCTATATTTCCAGTTATTTCATAAACAAACTATGCAAATTGCACTTGACACTGACATCTTCTTTAGTTTTCCCATTCGTTAGGGGGTCGCTATTTTTTATTTTCTTCTTCCACTAATTTTTGTTTTGCGTGTCGTCCTCATTCAGTTCCTTTTCTCTCAAGTCTTCTGCAATACAGTCTTTTCATCTTATATTTGGTCTTCCTATGTTTCTTCCACCTTCTATTAATTTATTCATCTCTCCTCATGACATGTTCAAACCAATGTAATCGTCTCTATTATATCTAAAAACTTCTAACACTAGAATTACTTCCCTTATTTTTTCATTCAATTACTTGCTTTTTAATGATACTGACATCTGTCAATTTGAATTACCTGAATATATTAGCAGTTTCCATGGTTATGTTAGCATAGCTGGCTGAATTATGAAATTTATACGAATTTTTTATCTTTATTATTCTTTAACTCTATATCTGTTGAATATGACCCTCCCTGTGGCGCACTCTCCACGCCAGCAATGAGTGCCCGCGAGGTGACGCCTGGTAAGCGCCCACACGGTACAAATATTCCATCATTACCGATATCTGTGTACGAAGCAGATTGGCACACCCAGCAATGAATAATATGCCGTGATGAAATATTTATTTATTTTATTTATTTATGAAATATAAAATGCAATCAAATCGTATAGAGAATAATATATTCTTTAAGTTATAATAACATTTAACTGAGTTTTTCAAGAAAAACTGTTAAAATCTTCAAATGAGGGTACTTCCAGTTGACCATTTATAACCAAAATCTAAACATGTCTGCATATGGTTGTAAGGAAGAGGAATACGCAAGAATTGTAATTTTTGGAATTCTAGTATTGGAGATATCGTGCACGAAAAAGCGGTCACATACACACACCCACATACACACATACACACACACACGCACGCACAAACGAACACACACACACATACAGACATCATCGTAAAAATAGTAAAATCGTATTGTAAAGACCCTAAAACGTGCTTATTCAATGAAAACTCATCACCGAATTTTTTGACCAAAGACAATACCTTCCTTACCTATAGGTGACGGAAGGTAAAAAATCAGCTAACCATGAAAACTGCTAATATATACAGATAATTGTCACATGTCAGTGTCAATGAAATGTAAATGAATGTTGCAACGATGAGAATGTTGAGATAAATGTTGGGGAAGACAACATTACATTATTGGTTTGAACATGTCATGAGGAGAGATGAAGAATATATTGGAAGAAGAATGAACAACTTAGTAATAGAACTTGAGAGAAAAAGAATGAGGACGACACGCAATATTGAAATGAGTGGAAGAAGAAAATCAAGAATAGCACCCCTAATGAATGGGAAAAGATAAAGAAGATGAAATCAGTGTCATTGCAATTAACATAGTTTGTTTATGAAACAATTTTATTGAAAATATAGAATTGACGGAAAGTAATGTGCCTAGCTACATCAATTTTGTTTTCGTTTTCACTTCCCGCTACCATTGGTAAGGGAGGTATAGGGATCGAGCTAAAAATCTTATATCAAGATTTTGGTAAATGGCCACGTTTTAAGGTCTCTACAATCCGATTTTATCATTTTCACGATGATGTCTGTGGATGTGTATGTGTGTGTGTGTATGTGTATGAGTATGTAACTTCTGGGCGCTCTAACTCAAATAATATCACTCAGAAAATTTTGAAACCATGTATTTCTACCTTATTCTAATATGGAAAGAAGCCATTAGATTTTGGTGTCAATCGGATAACCGGAAATGGCACTTTACTTAAAGCTCAAGATAGTTTTTCTTCAAAAAATACTTTTGAATGTAATTTTTTCTCAATTTGTTATTATAAAAATTAAAGATTATTCCATTTTCTACAAGTTTGCTTTAATACTTTTTCTATATATTTTATGGATAAATTTATAAAATAATATAAAAATTATATCTCGGAGCTTATGCTTTAAATACATCTCCGTGGTTTCACAGTTCAGCTCAAATGTATGTAACTAACAGATAAATGTCAAAAAATAATCATTTCAAATTAATAATAGTAACGTTTTAAAAGGAAAATTGTAAATAGAACAATAGTTTTCTGGAAAGAAACTTAATAGTTATTTAACTATCAAGTGTGTTAATGAGGCCGATTAATTCGCTACGCTCACGCGTTAATTGTTGAGATCATTAATTAACACACGTGTTAGTTACAATATTTTTTCGTTGACCCTATCTTACTTAAATGGAAAATCTAATTTTATTCCATGACAAATTTTTTTAGGTTAGTAATGGTTGACCGAACGTCAAATTTTACCTCAGAAAATCAATAAGTTTTGTCATCAATTGTTTTCAGTGGGTGCGTTCAGTTTACTTAATGGTAGACAACACAAGCAGTTTTTTATGTTATTTGAGGAATTTTATTCTTTCAAATTCATTTTAAAGGTATGCTACGTGAATATATCTAGCTAGTAAGTGTCAAAAGCATGACTTTTAATTCTGTCTACCTTTTTGCTACAACTTAGCGTTAGCAATACATGCTGTGTTCCATGTGGTGAACGCACCCAATAAATCGTTTATTAATAAAAAATCATGCATTAATAGGGGTCATTAATGAATGATTTTCTATACATTAAGATAGCCTATTAATAAACAGTCGACGGAAAAATACATAATTTCTAGCATTAGTAAATATGCAGCTATGTATTTAAATAAAGAAACAAATAAATATATTATCACGGCATATTATCCATTGCTGCGTGTGCTAATCTGATTTATACACACATTTCGGTAATGATGATGACATATTTGTATTGTGCGGGCGTTTACCACAAGGGTTAATTTTATGCCATTTAAAATTCGAATTATTTGGCGTTGATCGGGATCGAATCGGATTCCCCAGATTCGCAACCAGACATCAGGCACGCGGCAACAAGACCCCATAGGTAAATGGCGGGAGGTATTGTGTTGGTCACATGAGATTTTTTATTAGGATTTAGTTATGTTTAGTTAATTAATAAGTAGTTAGTGTATGTAAATATGCATAAATAAAATTAGTAGAAAATGTGAAATAATATCTGTGTCCATATAAGTGTTCATCTCTAATAAATATCGCAAGAGTGTGTGTTTCTCAATAAAGTGGTCGTCATTAATCATCGCCACCACTTAGTTAAAGTGTCATCCTTTAGCAGTAAGACCACCATCATCAGAGCCTCGGTAACCATCTCGTGTTACATAATTTAGCTTACAAATTTTGCTAAATAGGCAGTCACCCATCGATATACTAACCATTCACATCCCGGCTTGACTTTATTAATGTATTCTGAGTCTATCCTTGTTTAGAAATATACAGTAATTAGAACAATATTTAATACAATTCTCAAATACGAATATGTTCCATATATTTTAATGTCATGAAACTTTCCAAAATAATGAAATTGTAATGCATTTTAAAATATTCAAAAGTTAGGTTACACTTTTTGAAACTGTATAAAACTATAAGTTCCACATAAGTGAATCATAAACTTTGGAATTTATGTGATATATGGATTGAAATTTATCTTAGACTGCAATCTGTCTTCCATTGAATTGCAATACATATATCTGAGAATAGAAGATAGAAAAATAATAGAGTATATATTACATTTATTAATTTAAAACGACCACTTAGCCAAAATTTTGATTTCCCATTCATAAGGGAGGACCGCATATTTCATTGGGATTCTGTTCCACTCGAAAACAGATTTTGTATTTAATTTATTAGGCCATTTCAACGAATACGTCATATTCAGAAATATACGAATATAATATGGAAATACTACCTGATAATAGTACATACGTTAAAAAACAAGTTTCATAATGCAATAGATAACAGGCCTTATAAAACTTAAAACATGTTTTTATACTATTTTTACCTTCCGTCACCTATATGTAAGGAAGGTATTGTTGTCTTTGGTCAAAAAAATCAATGATGAGTTTTCAGTGAATAAGCATGTTTTAGAGTCACTACAATGCGAATTTACTGTTTTTGCGAAGATGTGTGTGTGTGTGTGTGTGTTCCAAAATTTATAATTCTTTCATATTCCTCTTTCGTACGTCCATATGAAGAGTTGAAGATTTTAACAGTTTTTCTTGAAAAAACGTCGTTAAATATCATTTTTGACCTTTTTACCTTCCGTCACCTTTAGGTAAGGAAGGTGTTGTCTGTCAAAAAATTCAATGATGAGTTTTTAGTGAATAAGTACGTTTTAGGGTCCATATAATACGATTTTACCATTTTTACGATGATGTCTGTATGTATGTGTGTATGTGTGTGTGTGGGTGTGTGTGTGTGTGTTTGTGTGTGTGTGTGTTTGCATGTATGTGACGAAAGTTTCGGATCGCATAACTTAAATACCACGATTCCAAAAGTTATATTTTTTCATATTTCTCAAGTTTACATCCAGAAGAACAAGTGATTAGATTTTGGTTATAAATGGTCAACGGGAATTACCCTCATTTGATGATTGTAACAGTTTTTCTTGAAAAAACGCAGTTAAATATCATTCATTGACATTTAACGTTATTATAACTTAAAAAATATAATATTTTCTATACGATTTGATCGCATTTTATACTTCATATTCAATAGATATAGAGTTTAAAGAATCATAAATATATTAAATTTCATAAATTAGCCAGATATGCTAACCATGGAAACTGCTAATATATTCAGATAATACAAATTGACAGATGTCAGTATCAATAGGTGAGTTCAATGAAGTAAGCAGTTCAAGCAAATGCTAGGTAAGCAAACGAGACTTGTTGCTTAGTACACTGAAAGATTTGCTAGCTATATGACGAACTGATATTGACAAATATCATCGAGAAAGTTATACAGTTGTCAAATATAACATGTGTATCACTCATATCCCTTTTATTGGTCTGAGAAGTTATATAAAATGAATTTATAGACAGGTACAGTTATTTGCAGATAGTGGAATTAATTTTGAACATTTTTTTTAGGTCTAAGAATATATTTCAAATTTAACAATTTAAAAATTTAGTAAGATACGGACAATGAAAAAAAACGTCTCAATTATTAATTGCCTTCATTAAGGCAGTGGTCACACTGGACAAGTGGAATCGACTAACGCCGATTGATTGCGATCGATTAAAAATTAAACCAACACTTGCTTATGGGAATGGTCACACTGCATGCATCCACTATGGTCGAACGATGTCGATCGTCGACGAGCGGTTTGATATATCAAACATATTTGATTTTCTAGTCGGTCGACAGTGATTGATGTGTTTACGCATGCTCAGTGTTGTCATATTTTTCATACCAACTTAACTGTTTTGACATTTGTGTACAGGTTAAAAAGAATATTGTTAGAATATTACAGCCATATTACTAGTATCATGACGGAAATGTGGAGAATTAATGAAATAGACCATAGTTGAAAAACTGTGTAAGAAATCATGTACAATTTTATGATCAAAGCACACCAGGATACAGTAATAATTATAAGACAATGGAAATATTATGGATGCAAATTTCTCTAATATTAAAAACAAAAACTTTCTTTCAATTTAAGTTGGTATCATTTTTGTGGAAATATTTACGTCGATTCATGCAGTGTGACATATCTCCTAAAATTTCGGTCGGTCGCTATTGATCTACGACAGTTGATCTTGGTTGATCGATTGCATTCTACTCAATGTGACCACTGCCTTACACACTTGGTAGTTAAATAACTGTTAAACGACGGATAAATAAATGTTTAAAATGCAAATTTTGTTTCTCACAGCCAGCTAAGTTTCTTATTCTCATTAATTCTACTGTGGCCCTCATATTACGTTTCCTCTGAGCCCTTCAATAATGAACACATAATTCAACAGGAGTAGATAAAGTAAAATTTATTAATGGAGTACATCTCTATTTTGTTTTCAAAATATTTGTTTTGTTAAACTCAACAGGCTAGTTGTGAAATATAATTACGTGTTGTACAATATTTGTTCTCACAACTTCTAGTTTATTAATCATATAGAGCACCCATTACACTCCCACTGTCTGTAATTGAATATATTTTCCAAATAAGTTCCAAAAAATCTCGTACTCTAACAAGATATATTATCAACTATCGTACCCTTGCCAAAAGCAACCCTGTATCCTTATTGCCTTCCAATTCCCCTGAACATTAATCCAGAAGCACTTTTCAGCAACTGGCTACTATTTGTGATGGTCCCTTTGCAAACATTTTACAAACTGAGTGTAAATAACTTGTGTTGGATGATTCTTTTGTTTCCTTGTCGCCATTCATTACGTGAAGAGTGCCGTGAAATGGAGGAATGGACATCCCTGGCTAGGAAGACACAGAAAACTTTAACACGGGGTGTACAAATACGGAATAAGGGGATGTTTGTATATTTAAAAAAGCTGTTGTAGCCAGCACAATTCCTCTCGCCACTTACGTTTTTGTTTACATAAGTATAGAGTGCGAGCAGTCATGTGATATTGTTGGCCTTGACAAACAGATGTGGGGGCCCGTTTCAGAATGATAATTAGTAATTATGTACATAGATGTCAAATGTCAGAATTTTTCATTAAAAATTTCAAGATTTTCTAAATTCACGTGGTTAATTTGTCACCAGGAGTGTGGAATTTACTTGTCGAAGAAAATAAATCCAATGGAATTGGAAAATCACTAAAGTTAGAATGAAGAATTATGATATTTGACATCTATGTACATAATTACTAGTTATCATTCAGATACGGGTCCCAATATCTGCTTGTCAAGGGCAACAAAGTTACATGACTGCTCGCGCCCTATTGTATTTAACATTTCTTGTATACCTACACTCTACACCAAAAATTCTACCTACTTACATCTATTCTTTATATATAGATTTTTAATTTTAAATTCATTCTATGAAGAAATTTTGTCCTCTTCTACTTTTTCGAAATGTTTCCAATTCATTGTCGGGATTGATAGTATTTTTGAAAGGTATATGTCTATAATTTTAAATATTTAACTATTAATACAAGAAATAATATAATGTATGTACTTCCCAGAAAAAATCTTCAGTAATGTCTCTGGATTTTTGACACTGGCATTTATATGTCAATTACAAACATTTTAAATTTTCAATTAGTTTCCATGACATTATTTGGGCTGTGAGATTTATTACAATAGATTATTATATACCTTATATTTCTTTATCTCTAAATCTATAAACGATATAATAAAATATTTGTATGTATCAGATAGAGAATTTACTCTTCTTTAATACTAGCAAGAGGTTTTTTTTAAGAATCTACTAGTTGTGGTTGTCCAATTATTTCCAAAACCTTTTCAGCTCTTCCTAGTAATGTCCGATTGAGAAATACGTAGTTAAACAGATATTAAGTATTATAGTTTTTGATAAATGTTCTTCCCACATCCCCCATCACACACACACACCCACACACATACACACACACATCTACACACAGACATTATCGTAAAAATATAAAAATCGGATGAATCCAATACCTCTCTTAGCGAGAGGTAAAAATGTAAAACTGGCTTATTATTATATTTCATAGTTTAGTAGAAAGCAATGATATTAACGTATGATAGTGAATCATCTAAAAGATTAAAAGTAAAAAAGAAAAGTTGATAGTACATTCTACAACAAGTAATGGAATGGCCCATATTCCACACGAGCAAAAAGTGGCCCGACTACGGTTTGCGAATGTGGATTCTGACATTCCAAACGTGTTGTAGACAATACTATCTCTAACAAGATTTTAGAAATTATACATAAAATGTTAATTGATAATAACAATATATTATCCTATACCATTAAATATTTTTTTTGACGCCAGTCCATAAATTGCTTATAATAACTCCATTCATATTTTTCTTTTGATTTATTTGGTAATAACTGACTCCCTGTATCATTATCATTAGCAAGTTCCCTTATTTCTGGTGACGTACATTCCATATCTATATCTTCATTTCCACTTTATATGTTTTTCTATAAAATATCTTCAGCTAATTTTCTAATAATATATTATTATTTGGATAAACTTATTACCTTAAACAACTCCAAAAACCTGTAAAACTTAACAAAAATTTCTAAAAATGTTCAAAACTTTAAAACGTCAAACGCGAATACAGAAATAAATAAATATAAAACAAAGAGTCATAACCATAGCCACCGAAGCAAGATATTTGATATATCGGACTAATATGCGGCTAAATAGATTGTGATTCGTCACAAGCCGTGCGGAATTATTCCAAACGGCGGACGGAATTATTCCACACGGTTTGTTGGAATAATAATAATAATTCCAACATAATTTTTAGGTGTGGTAAATATTTTCAACCGGTCATACATTTTTATGAATTCTCGTACATATTGATTGTGATTTGTGATTAAGTAACAAGTCTTTTTATTTAAAGTCTCATTCTTATATGAACTCCTGCACACTGTTCAAAAGTTGGCGAACTCTTTCTCGCGCCTGAGTGAGTTGTGTGAGGAAATTAATTATCTTTGGTGGCGAGAGAGGGAGATTTAGTGCGAGTTTTAATATTCTTCTGCTGGCACTTGATACATTCATAAAGTATGTAAATGTGTGAGAAGACGCGCTGCGTACAAAGTTCACACTTCCCGTTGATAGATTAATACTTTCCATCCGAGCCAGTTGATTAGTGGCACTGTCTGCAGTTAAGCCATGATCTATTAACCCTTATTTTATGGAAAAAAGATGATATAGGGCGTAATTGCTTAACAAGTTTTAAATTGAAGATATAAAAGATACAAAAATAGTTAAATAATCAAAAGAATAAGAAAAAATATTTTACCCGTATTTTTTATTTACTTTTATATTATACAGTTTTGAATATACAATATTTAAATTGCCGCCTTTTCTGTCGCCTGATGACGTCAGAAAAATACTCACCAATGAGGGAGTGGCTTACGTTACCGCCGACAGAATTTAAATGAGTGACAGTTGTGTCCGCTGTCAATTATATACTGGATACTAGTACTATCCATATTACTGAATTTTACCATTCATATTATTTTTAAAAATATACTATGGTTTCATATTTTTAATATTTGTTTCTTTATTACAGATTCCGTACTATTTTTTGTGGTATCAAGACGTCAGGATGGGCAAGGACTTCACGGAAAGGTAAGAATTATTATTTTTACCTCTCGCTAAGACAAGTATTGGATTCATGTTAAAAATCACATATCCAGATTTTAAGGAATAATTTTAAGATATTAACGATGATGTCTATGTGTGTGTATGTGTGTGGATGTATGTATGTGCGTGGGACGTTGGAAAGACGATTATTCAAAAACTATAAGACTTAATATTTGTTTAACTACATATTTCCCAATCGGACTTTACTGGGAATATCTGAAAAGGTTTTGGTAACAATTGGACAACTGGAAGTAGCAGATTCGTAAAAAAAAACCTTCTAAATATTATTTTTTGAAAATTTTTCTTGGTACTATTATATTCTCAATCTGACACATTTAATTTTTTTATTATATCTCGTATAGCTTTGGAGATATAGTATATAATAATATAGAATATTCTGTTGTAATAAATCTCGTTGCCCAAAAAACAGTTGAGATATTTAAATGTTTGTATTTGACAGATAAATGCAAAATGTCAGTATCAAAAATATGATTTTTCTGGGAAGTACGAGTACATTTAATATATATTATTGTATTATTAATTAAACATGTATTTAAATTATAGGTATGTTAATATTACTTATATCCTTAAATACCGTCAATGAATTTGAAGTATTTTGAACATATTAGAAGAGTAGGACAAAATTTCTCATAGAACGAAAGAAGAAATACTATTTCAATTATTTGTGTGTACAAGAAATGTTAAATTCGTTACTTATGGGGCGCGAGCAGACATGTGACTTTGTTGGCCTTGGCAAGCAGATTTGTGGGTCCATGACAGAATGACAGCTAGTAGTTATATACATACATGTCACAAATGTCATATGTCATAATTTTTTATTAAAAATTTCAAAATATTCTGATATCATGTTGTCATCAATAGTATGGAATATACTTGTCGAGGAAAATAATTCACATGGATTTGGAAAATCATAATGTTTTGAATGAAAATATATGATAAACTTGACACCTATGTACATTATTACTAGCTGTCATTTTGACAATGGCCCTCATATCTGCTTGCCAAGGCTAACAAAGTCACATAACTGCTCGCGCCCTATGTAACATAAAATGAAAATGGCGCGAGGTATTGTTTTGGCCACAACAGATTTTTTTTATTGTGTATAACGGAAGCATTTACATTTTCTTAGATATGTTTATTTACACTGTGTAACTCTGTTTCGAAACTAAAGTTTTCCTAATTAAATTAATTCCTTGACCGTATACCATTCATTAATTACTGCACGTCCATCAATGGACATAGCAATATGCTGGATATTGCGAGTGTATAGCACATGTCGTAGAGAATTAGCCGGTTCATTCATCTGGCGGCAGAAGGGGAACCGCAACGTTGCAGAGGGACTGACACTCTGGCCCCCACGCGTACACTATCACCGCTAATGTGCGTGATTACGTCATTACGTACACAAAACTTATTACCACAACATACACCAATCAGCGAAATACAAACGGCAAAAAAAAAAACAAATTTACAAAGCGGTATAGTTATGGTTCAGTACTTAATGCTTTCAGTTACTTTGAAAAGTTTAAACTGACATGCAATTCGAACCCGAAACCCGAAGTACGCCGGATCAAAAATTTCGTTTCAAATATGTAGCTACTAGCTACATACAGTAAAATTTTTGAAAGATCTAAGTCATCTACGAATTGTACGAATTAAGATTTTAGCTCCGCCTATTCCCACAAATTCAGTAGTGTCGTTTGTTTAGTTTTTATGAGGGTACATAAGATATTACTGTTATTTTATTATTATAAAAATATATGTTACAGTAAAAGCATTCAAAATTCAAAAATAAGTCAATTGGTCAGTTTATTATCAAATGTAAAACCAAATATGTGAAAAATAAGGTACTAAGACAATGCCGTTATCAGTGACACTGACAAAAATAATGTTATTCGTACGGCTATGAATCAAAGTAGTATACAGATGCTCGGTTGCAGAAACGTTCATCAACGCTTTGTTTAATTAACAGATCATCAGAACAAACAAATTCGAATCAGTTTCCTTGTTCTTATGACATTTAAATCATTGCTGTCATAAAATCGCGTTGAATTTGTTCGTTTTGATGATCCGTTGATTAAACAAAGCGTTGATGAACGTTTCTGCAACTGGGCATATGTGTAACAGAAAAAAAGTACATTAAATTTAACCACTGTTAGAGCAACAATATTTCTTAATAATTTTTTCTTGTAAACCTTCTAGATATTGAGTTAAAATTCGTCAAACTTTTGTTACATATTTCATTACCCGCCTATGGTTGAATTCAAAATGGACGCATGCGCGGAATACTGCGCATGCGTTTACGAGCAATTACTTCGTTGTGACTGTGACAGAATACAATGAAAGGTTGATGAAGATAAGAGATATAATAGAATACTTCAACTAAGGTAACAAGAAAATCATGTCAAATTTTTATGTTACAACAGGTTGAATAATCCAAAAATTGTACGATATTTATAGAATGCTGTCGAGACCAAGAACAACTCTACAATTGATGGAACAAGAAAACGCATAAAGGTGATTAAAAGTGATGCAGGCCTAAATGAAATCATTAAAATTTAAAATGGTCAGCGTCATTGTCAATACACTCTGAAGGTGTCGACAAAATTATACTATTGTTCTTTCAGTATCCTACTAATTGTCAGATGTGACATTTTTTGTTGTAGTGCTATTCTTCGAGTACTAAAACCTGGCTGAAAATCAAAACTTATTTTATTTACATACATGTAAAATGGTGCGAATATTTGGAAGATGACGATTCGGAAAACGGTCGAAATAAATTTGTTGGGCTTTGGCAGCGTTTCTCTGAGCTTTACCATAGGCCAGCACAAATTCTGTATACTCACTATCCGTAAAGGCAAGCATATTTACTGATTATAACTTTTATAATAATTATTAATCGATTTATTTATCAAAATTTATTTGAAAAAGTTGACAACTCACATTTGTCAAAAACAATTGTTTCATTGTTATTGCTATGAAGAATATATTGGAAGAAGAATGTATAGCTTAGTAATAGAAGATTGAAGAAACAGAGGAAGACCATAGATAAAATGGAAGGACTGTATTGCGGAAGACTTGAGAGGAAAGGAATTGAATGAGAACAACGCGCAAAACAGAAATGAGTGGAAGAAGAAAATAAAAAATAGCGACCCTAACGAATGGGAAAAGTACAATTTGCATAGTTTGTTTATGAAATAATTTTACTGAAAATTTAGAATCTTTTGCAAGAAAATTTATGTATGGAATTTATACATAATACATAGGAAGGTATTGTACTGGCCACATCAGATTTTTACCTCTCGCTAAGAGAGGTAATGGATTCATGCTAAAAATCACATATCCAGATTTTATTGAATAAGCACGTTTTAAGGTCCATACAATCCGATTTTAACATTTTTACGATGATGTCTGTGTGTGTGTGTGTGTGTGTGTGTGTGTGTGTGTGTGTGTGTGTGTGTGTGTGTGCATGGATGTGTGTGTGTATGTGTGTGTGTGTATGGGATGTTGGAAGGACGATTACTCAAAAACCATAAGACTTTATATTTGTTTAACTACGTATTTCCCAATCGGACATTCATGGGAAGATCTGAAAAGGTTTTGGTAATAATTGGATAACCGGAAGTAGAAGATTCTTGAAAAAAATCTTCTAAATATTATTTTTTGAATTTTTTTCTTGGTAATACTAAAGAAAATTAAATTCTCTGTCTGATACATTTAAATATTTTATTATATATTCTATAGATTTAGAGATAAAAGAAATATAATATATAAAATAATCTGTTGTAATAAATTTTACAGCCGAAAGAATGCCATGGAAAATAGTTGAGAATTTAAATTGTTTGTAACTGACAGATAAATGTCAGTGTCAGAAATTCGGAGACATTACTGAAGACTTTTTCTGGGAAGTACATACATTATATTATTTCTTAATGTATTAATAGTTAAATATTTAACATTATAGGTATATTACACATACCATTCAGAAATACTGTTACTTCCGACAATGAATTGGAAACATCTCGAAATATTGGAAGAGTAGGACAAAAATTCTTCATAGAATGAATTGAAATTTAAAATAATCTAAATATATGGAATAGATATAAGTAGAATTTTTGGTGTAGAGTGTAGGTATACAAGAAATGTTAAATACATTAGCGCGCGAGCAGTCATGTGACTTGACAAGCAGATATAGGGCCCATGCCAGATTTTCAAATTCCATGTGGTTTATTTTCCTCGACAAGTAAATTCCACACTCCTGGTGACAAATTAACTACGTGAATTTAGAAAATCTTGAAATTTTTAATGAAAAATTCTGACATTTGACATCTATGTACATAATTACTAATTATCATTCTGAAATACGCCCCCACATCTGCTTGTTAAGGCCAACGATGTAACATGACTGTTCGTGCCTTATACGAGAGGTATTGTGCTGGCCACAACAGATATTTTAACCTGAAACCATGTAAAATGATAATCAGCTTTTTATATTTTCATAAAATATCTGTCATCACAATAACTGTCATTACATTTGAACTACTCTTTTCATAACCAATCTTTCTTACTTACTAACCTCTACTTCCCTACAGAAACTAACTATAGGGTATAGGTCCTTTGCAAAGCCTGCAGGCTGTGTATTCCTTGGCTTTTGAACATCATGGATTATGAATTGATCGTAATCCGGTTTTGTTTAATTGGGTTGTTTTGTATGGCGGGAATTAGCGGAGGTGTGAAGCATAAATTATTCACGTGACGAGCGCACAACGCTAAGATGAAGAGATTAACGTCATTGCCAATGAAACTGCGGCTTCTTGTTTACTAGACTATCCACCGGTTGCCCATACAAAATTACTAATATTACCTTACAGAAATATGAAGAGGACAGTGACACTGGCTCTTCAAAATATTATACCGAGTGTTTATTTTATCGGTAAACATAGGATATATCATTACCATAGTTACAGTAGAAAACGAATTAAAGCCTTTTTTTATAAGTAAACATAGGTATAATTAACATGGACTAAAATAAATATTAAATTATGAATTAAAGAAATGAGAAATTATTTATTTGTTTATACATTTACGAACTACATTAAACTAATGAGTAATTTTTATTTTAACTTTTTAAATAATCAAAATTGGCACCATTAACTTCTAAATAATATCCTAAACGATTATAAAAATAATTAATAGCACTGGCTGGGGGGTTTGTGAAGCTGCACTAATTCTGTTTTTTAATTGTTCAATGTTCATTCTGTCATCATTGTACATATTTTTTTAAATGTCCCCATAAAATCTGTTGTGGCCAGCACAATACCTTCCGTCAATCCTGTGTATAATGTATAAATTCCATACATAATTTTTCTTGCAAAAGATTCTAAATTTCCAGTAAAATTATTTCATAAAAAAACTATTAAAATTGCACTTGACACTGACATCTTCTTCTTTAGCAGTCAGTTCCTTTTCTCTCAAGTCTTCCGCAATACAGTCCTTCCATTTTATCTTTGGTCTTTCTCTGTTTCTTCAACATCCTATGTTGGGGAAACACGGAAAGATACGGTTAGAAAATAACTCCAGTGTTACAAGTTTCTAGAAAGATACAAGAAAGACGATTACATTGGTTTGAACATGTCATGAGGAGAAATGAATAATTATATTTGAACAAGAATGAGTAGTCTAGTAATTGGAGGTTGAAGAAGCAGAGGAATACCAAAGATAAGATGGAAGGACTGTATTGCGGAAGACTTGAGAGAAAAAGAACCGAATGAGAACGACACGCAAAAATATCGACCCCTAACGAATGGGAAAAGCTAAAGAGGAAGAAGATGTCAGTGTCAAGTGCAATTTGAATAGTTTGATTATGAAATAATTTTACTGAAAATTTAGAATCTTTTGCAATAAAAATTATGTATGGAATTTACTCCTTATACACACGATTGACGGAAGGTATTGTGCTGACCACAACAGATTTTTTGAAAATATATGTTACTACAGATAATAAAGATAATTAAATTCTCAATCTGTCACATTTAATTTTTTTATTATATCTCCTATAGGTTTAAAGATGTAGTATATAATAATATAGAATAATCTGTTGTAATAAAAAATCTCGTTGCCCAAACAACTCCAAAGAAACCAGTTGAGATACATATTTAAATGTTTGTAATTGAAAGATAAATGCAAAATGTCAGTGTCAAAAATAAGCAGTTTTACTAACATTATTGAAAGATTTTTCTGTGAGGTACGAGTACATTTAATATACCTTATTGTATTATTAATTACATATGTATTTAAAATTATAGGTATATTAATATTACATATATCCTTAAGAAATATCGCTAATACCGTCAATGATTTTAGGAATTTTGAACATATTAGAAGAGTAGAACAAAAATCCTCATAGAATGAAAAAAGAGATACAATTTTAATTATTTGAATATACAAGTAATTTTAAATTCATTGCTTATAGGGCGCGAGCAGTCAATTACATTGGTTTGAACATGTCATGAGGAGAGATAAAGAATATATTGGAGGAAGAATGAATAGCTTAGTAGTCGAAAGTAGAAGAAATAGAGGAAGGCCAATTGCGGAAGACTTGAGAGAAAAGGCACTGAATGAGAACCACACTTAAAAGTGGAAGAAGACAATAAAAAATAGCGACCCCTAATGAATGAGTATTAAGTGCAATTTGCATAGTTTGTTTATAAAATAATTTTACTGGAAATGAAGAATTATATTTGAACAAGAATGAGTAGTTTATTAATAGGATGTTGAAGAAACAGAGGAAGACCAAAGATATGATGGAAGGACTGTATTGCGGAAGACTTAAGAGAAAAGGAACTGAATGAGAACGACACGCAAAAATAGGGACCCCTTAACGAATTGGAAAAGCTAAAGAGGAAGAAGATGTCAGTGTCAAGTGCAATTTAAATAGTTTGTTTATGAAATAATTTTACTGGAAATTTAGAATATTTTGCAAGAAAAATTATGTATGGAATTTATACATTATACACAGGATTGACAGAAGGTATTGTGCTGGCCACAACAGATTTTTTTTATGTAAAATAATTAGGGAAGTAGGAAATTTGGAAAGATTTTACATGTTAAAGTCCTATGTTCGGCTGTGCCAGTTACCATCCTGTATATATACACTTGTTTTCCTATATAATTCATATTTTACACTTATTTATAGCAGTTTGTATGGGTACTTAGTGAATTCTTTGTACTTTCATAATCCATGGACGTTTTAAGCCGATCCGTCGAGTGACACTAGTGTAATTATTATACAATAAATATTAAAAAGAATTTACTACTATCGGATTTGATTTTAAGCTATCAGAAAGAACCACAATCTGTCACTTACTACAGTCAGTTTATTTCGAATAACATAAATAATGTATAAGTTTTCCTGCTCGTATATTACGTTTGTTATAGTAAGATAGTACGTATTCTTCTCTACGTCTATAGAATGTTAAAATATAACCAAGTGCTGACTACGTACGTAATAAAAAGTTTGTGAAACTTGTATTGTTTTATTTGAAACGCGTGAAACTGTAAGAAATTGTTTTTAACTTCATATAAAAATGCAATATGATCTCCAAGTGTATTGCGAATTCTTATACTGTCTTATAAGAACATTAATAATAATCTGACAAATTGTGAATTATGTGAGATGTCTGTGGGAACTATTTGCAAACTTAAATGCATTATCTATGGAAATAAGTCAGTGTATAATACAAAACTGCCATATTTAATTAAGATAGAAGATATCTATTAACTCTTCTCGAAATTTCTAAATGGTACAATCTCGTATTGCAATAATTGCAAATGTTCTGAAACTGTTGCATAATAACTACTCTAAAGTAAAAGTAATATGAGTATATCATCTATCATAACCGTATTACCTAATGTTAGACGGTGAACGGCCAGTGTGGTAGAGCTATCAAAACAGTTACATGATTCTTGACACCCAATGGTCGGCCAAGAACAGACAGTTTCCTCAACTCAGTGCTTCCTCTAACCAAAATCAAGAATGCAACAAAACGCTTAATGTGGGATGCGACATTGAAGCCAGAAGATAAGCCAATGAGTATTCTCCCAGATGAAAACTACCAGAGCTGGGCAAATTAATTTCAAAAAATAATTGAATGCAATTACAATTACTTTAACAAAAATATACTCAAATTTAAAAATAATTACTGTTAGAGAAATGTAATTAAATTACCAATTACTTTTGCATTGTAATTGACATTTTAATTACTTTTCAATTACTTTACTTAAAAAAAATTCACTTTACATTAATAAAAAAAAAAACAAAAAAATAATACTACACTGTTTAATATGACATACAACATAAATAAAAATAATAAGAGTAATGAAACAAATTTATAAAGAACTGCCGACTAAAATTTTGACGTAATCGCAGCTACCTTTTTGGATTTAAATTATATGCAACTCGATGGTTGAACAATTCTTCCTTTTTAAAAGGTCGATTCACAAATATCTGTTTAGGTAGGAAAAATCAAGAAAAATAAGAATTGAAATATAACAGAAATTATTTTTATTCAAATATTCTAGGTGGCTGTGTGAATATAAACAAAATATAATAATGGGAAAAAATAAAATAGAACGGGCCTCCCTCCCTTTTTCTGGTAAAAAAAAAAATCTGATGTGGCCAGCACATTACCTTCCGTCAATGCTGTGTATTATGTACAAATTCCATAGAGCGCGAGCAGTCACGTGACTTTTCTGACCTTGGCAATCAGATATGGGGGCCCGTATCAGAATGACATGTCCACAACTGACAAATGTCATAATTTTTCATTCAAAATTTCTTTTGCTATTGTATACTTTTTTCTTGGAATCTGAATTCCAGACTCCTGATAACAAATAAACCATATGAAATGAGAAAATCATGAAATTTTGAATGAAAAATAATGACATTTGTCAGTTATGGACATAATTAATAGCTGTCGTTTTGACACGGGCTCCCATATCTGCTTGCCAAGGTCAGCAAAGTCAAGTGACTGCTCACGCCCCATACATAAATTTTCTTGCAAAAGATCCTATATTTCCAGTAAAATTTATTCATAAACTATGCAAATTGCACTTGACACTGACATCTTCTTCTTTAGCTTTTACCATTCGTTAGGGGTCGCTGATTTTTATTTTCTTCTTCCACTTATTTCTGTTTTGTTCTCTCAAGTCTTCCACAATACACAATTTATAATAACATTAAATGTCAATATGATTTTTCAAGAAAAACTTAAAAGTTGCAAATGAGAGTACTTTTGGTGGATCAATTATAACCAAAATCTAAACTTGAGGAATACGAAAAAATTATAATTTTTGGAATCGTGGTATTGGAGTTATGGGATCCGAAACCATCGTCGCATACACACACACACACACTCACACACACACATCATCGTCAAAATAGTAAATTCGTATTCTAGGGACTCCAAAACGTTCTTATTTGTTAGAAACTCACTATCGAATATTTTGACCAAAGACAATACCTTCCTTACCTATAGGTGACGAAAGGTATTTTTTTTTTGTTTTTACCTTCCGTCACCTCTAGGTAAGGAAGGTATTGTCAAAAAATTCGGTTTTCATTGAATAAGCATGTTTTAGGGTCTTTACAATACGATTTTACTATTTTTACGATGATGTCTGTATGTGTGTGTGTGTGTGTGTGTGTGTGTGTGTGTGTGTGTGTGTGTGTGTGTTCGTGTGTGCGTGTGTGTGTATGTGTATGTGTGTGTATGTGTGTGTGTGACCGCGTTTTCGGGTACGATATCTCCAATACTAGAATTCCAAAAATTACAGTTCTTGCGTATTCCTCTTCCTTACAACCATATGCAGACCTGTTTAGATTTTGGTTATAATTGGTCAACCGGAAGTACCCTCATTTGAAGATTTTAACAGTTTTTCTTGAAAAAATCAGTTAAATGTTATTATAACTTACAGAATATATTATTGTCTATACGATTTGATTGCATTTTATATTTGATATTCAACAGATATAGAGTTAAAGAAGAATAACGATAATAAATTTTATATAAATTTCATAATTCAGCCAGCTATGCTAACTTAACCATGGAAACTGATAATATATTCAGGTAATTCAAATTGACAGATGTCAGTATCAATAAAATGAAATCAATGAAAGAATAAGGGAAGTAACTCTAGTGTTAGAAGTTTCTAGATATAAGAGAGACGATTACATTGGTTTGAACATGTTATGAGGAGAGATGAATATATTAATAGAAGGTGGAGGAAACATAGGAAGACCAAATATAAGATGAAAAGACTGTATTGTAGGAGACTTGAGAGAAAAGGAATTGAGGACGACACGCAAAACAAAAATGAGTGGAAGAAGAAAATAAAAAATAGCGACCCCCTAACGAATGGGAAAAACTAAAGAAGAAGATGTCAGTGTCAAGTGCAATTTGCATAGTTTGTTAATGAAATAACTTTACTGGAAATATAGGATATTTTGCAAGAAAATTTATGTATGGGGCGCGTGCAGTAACATGACTTTGACCCGTGTCAAAATGACAGCAATTAATTATGTCCATAACTGACGAGTGTTATAATTTTTCAATCAAAATTTCATAATTTTCTTATTTCATGTGGTTTGTTTGTTATCAGGAGTATGGAATTCAGTTGCCGAGAAAGGGAATCACATAATACCAAAAATTTATAATCTTTTGCAAGAAAATTTATGTATGGAATTTGTACATAATACACAGGATTGACGGAAGGTATTGTGCTGGCCACATCAGATTTTTTCCTTCATGTACGTATTAATTATATAATCCATTATCACATAATCTACATAGTTATTTAAAATGCATTTTGCTCTCTTGTTAATTATAAATTAAAGTGGCTGCATCTTTATATGAGTTATGACAATGTCAACAGAGTTGTACGTCCACATACTCATATGTAACACAAGTGCAAATGTTATGCCAGCTTGTCATCCGTCTGCTTTATTTTAACTTTAGCCCAGCAAAATAACATTAAACAATTACCAAACTCACGTAACACCATCAAATTAGTTTTCAGCGTTTGCTCTGTTCCTTCACTGTTTATTTAGCTTTCAATTTTCACTTAAATTTCATATATTAATAGTTTAATTAACATACGGCAAAGACTACACTCATTTTCAATTTAATAAGTGTACCAGAACGAAAAGTTAAACTTTAAAATGTTAGAAAGTCAATTATTATTTATGTACGAAGCAGTGGCGGCTCGTGCACTAAAACTTTGGTGAGACAAGGTATCCAGAAAAATACCGCAGACGAAATTTTTTTTTTCATTAAAGGTCAAATGCTTTATAATTAAAAGTTACATTTTTTCAAGGGATGTGCAAATGCATATTTTCCCCCTCTCATGTACAAAAATAAATTGCCAGATCACAGAACATTTTGGTAAATTCTTTGACAAATAGTTCAACTAAAATTCAAATTACAAAAACACTACGTGGGTACATTATAAAGACAACGAAAAAAAATAAAAGAATTGAATATTTACTGCAATACGTATCAGTCGCAAACCAGAGCCTATTATAATAAAAATGCTAGACAAGACGGGTTATGTTATGTTTGCTTGCAACAATGTGCAGTAATGTCGTGAACCTACTTAAAAAATTTATCAGTACTTGGCGTTGATTGTATTCATGTATGGTAACGGCCTCTATAGGGCCGCGTGGAAGGTAAAGCGACTATCTTTTATCCTTTACGCACTCATTGCATTTAGCATTTGAAGCATTGCCTCAAACAGCTTTTTGTTCTTACTTGTATAAAAGAAGAATAAATTCTCTATCTGATACGTATAAATATATTATTATATCGTTTATGGATTTAGAAATAAAGAAATATAAGGTATATAATAATGTATTGTAATAAATCTCACAGCCCAAATAATGTCATGGAAACCAATTGAAAATTTATAATGTTTGTAACTGACAGATAAATGTCAGTGTCAGAAATCCGGAGACATTATTGAAGACTTTTTCTGGGAAGTACGTACATATATTATTTCGTATTATATTAATAGTTAAATATTTAAAATTATAGGTATATTACACATACCTTTCAGAAATACTGTGAATCCCGACAATGAATTGGAAACTTTTCGAAAAATTAGAAGAGGACAAAATTTCTTCATGCAATGAATTTAAAATTAAAAAATCTGTTGTGGCCAGCACAATACCTTCCGTCATTCTCGTGTATAATGTATAAATTCCATAATTTTTCTTACAAAAGATTCTAAATTTCCAGTAAAATTATTTTATAAACATACTATTCAAATTGCACTTGACACTGGCATCTTCTTCTTCTTTAGCTTTTCCCATTCGTTAGGGGTCGCTATTTTTGCATGTCGTTCTCATTCAGTTCCTTTTCTCTCAAATCTTCCGCAATACAGTCCTTCCATCTTATCTTTGGTCTTCCTCTGTTTCTTCAACCTCCCATTACTAAACTACTCATTCTTGTTCCAATATAATTCTTCATTTCTCCTCATGACATGTTCAAACCAATGTAATCGTCTTTCTTGTATATTTCTAAAAACTTGCAACACTAGAGTTATTTTCTTACCGTATCTTTCCGTGTATTCCCCAATATCTAATTCAACATCCTCATATCTGCCACATTAATTTACTTTTTATTGATACTGACATCTGTCAATTTGAATTATATGAATATATTACTAGTTCCCAAGTTTGACATAGCTGGATGAATTATAAAATTTAATTTCTTTAAAATTATTTAACTCTGTATCTATTGAATATGAAGTATAAATTGTAATCAAATCGTATAGAGAATAATATATTCTTTATGTTATAATAACGTTAAATGTCAATAAATCAAATTTAACTGTTAAATCTTCAAATGAGACTACTTCCGGTTGCCCAATTATAATCAGTTGTTCTTCTGGATGTACACTTGAGGAATACGAAAAAATTATAATTTTTGGAATCGTGGTATTGAAGTTATTGGATCCGGAACTTTTGTCACACACACACAGACACACGGACACACAGACACAGACACACAGACACACATACATACAGACATCATCGTAAAAATGGTAAAATCGTATTATATGGACCATAAAACGTGCTTATTCAGTTAAAACTCATCATTGAATTTTTTGACCAAAGACAATACCTTCCTTACCTAAAGGTGACGGAAGGTAAAAATCTAAATACAAAGAATAGATGTAAGTAATTATTTTGGTGTAGCTATACAAGAAGTATTAAATACAATACAATGATAGGTAGTAATTATGTATATAGATGTCAAATATCATAATTTTTCGTTCTTAATTTTGTGATTTTCTAATTCAATGTGTATTTTCCTCGACAAGTAAATTCCATACTCTTGGTGACAAATTAACTACGTGAATTTAGAAAATCTTGAAATTTTTAATGAAAAATTCTGACATTTGACATCTATGTACATAATTTCTAATTGTCATTCTGACACGGACCCCCGTATCTGTTTGAACCCGAATTTTAATACCCGGTTCGATTCCGACTCGGGTTTAGTCAAAAAAATATATTAGAGGTTGGGTTCACTAAATGTTACGGTTTGTTCCGGTTTTGGTTCGGTTCAGGTTCGGGTTCGATATACTGGTTTTAATATACTATTTTAACAGCTAATAGATGTTATTGAATTTTAATGAAATACTCATTAAATATAAACTGAAAGAATTTTCTACGTTTTTCAGCTAAGAACAGAACTGCGACATTCATTTTATTGGTATATATTTGTTTTGCTCATATTAAGCTCGTTAGCAAAATGAAATCTTAACATCGTTGTATTTGTAATATGGTATGGTACACGTTACATACATATTGATATTATGTACCTGGCTAGAGGCAATATGGCGACCAGTAGGGCAAACCGTCATCTGTTTTCACAGTGTGCTGCATGTGTTTACATACATACATACATCTATTATTATATATGTACACGCGTCCAGGTAACCATACATCTGTCCAATTTGAATTATTGAACAGGTATTGTGTTTATGTGTTCAAGATAACGTGATTAGGCTTCGATACAACTTACTTATTAATAACCATTTAGGCGTTAAACGCTGGTTGGCTAGTCGTGTAGCTTACGTAGCTTATATCTTTCTATAAATACAGGGTGTAACAGAAATAAGTACATTAAATTTAACCAAGAACTCATCGAGTGCAACAATATTTCTAAAATAAAAAAATAAATAAATATTTCATCACGGCATATTACCCATTGCTGGGTGTGCCAATCTACTTCGTACACAGATATCGGTAATGATGGAATATTTGTACCGTGTGGGCGCTTACCAGGCGTCATCTCACGGGCACTCATTGCTGGCGTGGAGAGTGCGCCACAGAGGTCAATTTTGTGCCATTAAAATGCGATGTAATTTTTGGCGTCGGTCGGGATCGAACCCGGGTCCCCAGATTCGCGACCAGACACTCAGGCACGCGGCCACGTAAAAATAATAATATAAATACAAAAGACACATCGCCTGTCAACCTGTCAATAACTGTCAAAAATATTTTATTATTTATGCAATTTCGCATGTCTGATCAAAATGCGCCTCAATATTGAAGATGTTCCACCTCCAAATAATGTGTCTGAATGTTCAAATTATTGTAATATTATTATCTTATCGAAATATTCGAAATAAAACTTAGATTTGTATTTAAGCTTAAAATGTTGCTGCGCAAACCGCTCTCGTCTAGCTCTGATGTGGCAAGCACATTACCTTCCGTCGATCCTGTGTATTATGTACAAATTCAATACATAAATTTTCTTACTCCAGTAAAATTATTTCATACACATCTATCTCAACATCCTCATTTTTGCCAAATTCATTTTCTTTTCATTGACACGGACATCTGTCAGTTAGAATATTCTTAATATGGTAGCTGTTTCCATATAGCATAGCTGGCTGATTTATAAAATTTAATTTGTTTATAATTCTTTAACTCTATTTCCATTAAATATGAAATATAAAATGCAATCAATTCGTTTAGATAAGAATATTCTTTAATGTTTATAATAGCATTATATGTTAAAAAATAATATTTAACAGAAAAACTGTTAAAATTTTCAAATGAGGATACTTCAGATTAAACAATTATAACCAATATCTAATTAAGGCTGCATATGGATGTAAGGAAGAGGAATTCGTGAAAATTGTAATTTTTGGAATTCTATTATAGTATTGGAGATATCGCGGCCGAAATTATAGTCACACACATACAGACATCATCGTAAAAATAGTAAAATCGTATTGTAGGGCTAAAACGTGCTTATTCATTGAAAACTCACACCGATTTTTTTCACCAAAGACAATACCTTCCTTATCTAGAGTAATTAATATGGCAATAACTATTGTTAACGTTTCGATAAAATCTTCATTTTTAAGATAAATTGAAAATTAAAGAATTCGGTAAACTATTTCCTGATTTAAAAATTAACACAAATTAGTGGTCTCCTGCGGCCATGTACCTGAGTGTCTGATCGCGAATCCGGGGATTCGAATTCGATCCCGATTACTTCGAGTTTTAATGGCATAAAATGACCCTGTGGTTCACTCTCCACGCTAGCAATGAGTGCCCGTGGGGTGTTGCTTGGTAAGCGCCCGTACGGTACAAATATTTTATCATTACCGATACCAGTGTACAAAAGAAGATTGGCATACCTAGTAATGGGTAATATACCGTGATGATATATTTATTTTACAAATCTGCGAAAGATAGAAGAGCTGTATTTATTTCTAAGAAGTGATTTGTGATTAAATTTCGTCATCTACTTGCCCAGTTTAGGGAAAAAAACTCGTATTTTTTTACTTCCTTGTACGTAAGTAAAGGAAGTATTATAATCGCAAAAAAATTCGGTTTTCAGATTTCAGCGGAAATATCCATTTTGATCATCCCTGAATCCATTTTGACTAATTTCGTCGTGACGTCTGTACGTACGTACGTATCTCGCATAACTCAAAAACGGTAGGCCGTAGCAAGTTGAAATTTTGTATTTAGGACTCCTATAACATCTAGTTGTGCACCTCCCTTTCTGGTTATTACACAATTTCCAGAAGTGGCATTTTACATGAAGCCTATAATAGATTTTTAAAATATAATCCAAAACTTTTCAAATTTGGTATACAAGACTTTTATGTCAATCGAAATAACATAATAGATTTTGGTTAAAATAGGCTAACCGGAAGTGGTACATTACTTGAAGTTGTTAACAGTTTTTCTTGAATAAAATGATTTTATTTTGATTTTAGAAATAAATGCTCGAAATAAAAGTTTTAGAGAATTAATTTCTGCGTCTAGCACATCAAGTATTATTAAATTAGCCCTTTGTATAAGCGCGATATGTAAATTTAAAAATTATATACTTTTTTGTTTTTGTAATAAAGCTTGCTATGGATTAGGACAAAAACATAAAAAAAATGTTCATGTCAAATTACGTTAAATACGTGCAATTTTATGATTCGTACAATAACAAATATTATATTTTTATTGTGAAATTAGTCATATTCATTGTTGTAATCAAATATTTCTTTGTTGTTTTGAAGTTAAAATTAATATTTTGTAATTTATTTATTAAAAAAATATGTATAGTTTAATAATCGTACAAGGAAGTCGTGTGGTGTCCACATCAGATTTTTTTAATTCCTGCGCCCCCTCGGTTGAATAGACACGATCCGCTACTGGGTAGACATATGCATCTGTTTCGAAAAGTACATCAAGAAATTATTTTTATACGATAAGAAAAGCACTTCAGCTGGATTTTATTTCAGATTCTTAAAATGAGAGTAACTTTACATTCTCGGTTTATAATTATTAAAACGTATTGCTGTATTCTGACTGTGATCTAGTTACTCAGGAAGCATTATAGAAATACAGAATACATATCTATACGTAGGTCGCAACATTCGTAAGAGTTACAGGAATTTCTCGGAAATTCAATTAGATAGAAATGCACTTGAACGCATTGGAATATGCAATTGTATAGGTTATATTTATTTATTCCTGAAAGTACAATATTAGCTTAAAATAGAAAGGAAAAAAATGTGCTGTGGCCAGCACATTGCCTTCCGTCAATCCTGTGTATTATGTACAAATTCCATACATAAATTTTCTTGCAAAATATCTTATATTTCCAGTAAAATTATTTCATAAACAAACTATGCAAATTGCACTTGATACTCATTCATTAGGGGTCGCTATTTTTTATTGTCTTCTTCCACTTTTAAGTGTGGTTCTCATTCAGTTCCTTTTCTCTCAAGTCTTCCGCAATTGGCCTTCCTCTATTTCTTCTACTTTCCACTACTAAGCTATTCATTCTTCCTCCAATATATTCTTTATCTCTCCTCATGACATGTTCAAACCAATGTAATTGACTGCTCGCGCCCTATAAGTAATGAATTTAAAATTACTTGTATATTCAAATAATTAAAATTGTATCTCTTTTTTTATTCTATGAGGATTTTTGTTCTACTCTTCTAATATGTTCAAAATTCCTAAAATCATTGACGGTATTAGCGATATTTCTTAAGGATATATGTAATATTAATATACCTATAATTTTAAATACATATTTAATTAATAATACAATAAGGTATATTAAATGTACTCGTACCTCACAGAAAAATCTTTCAATAATGTTAGCAAAACTGCTTTTTTGACACTGACATTTTGCATTTATCTTTCAATTACAAACATTTAAATATCTCAACTGGTTTCTTTGGAGTTGTTTGGGCAACGAGATTTTTTATTACAACAGATTATTCTATATTATTATATACTACATCTTTAAACCTATAGGAGATATAATAAAAAAATTAAATGTGACAGATTGAGAATTTAATTATCTTTATTATCTGTAGTAACATAAATTTTCAAAAAATCTGTTGTGGCCATCACAATACCTTCCGTCAATCCTGTGTATAAAGTGTAAATTCCATACATAATTTTTCTTGCAAAAGATTCTAAATTTCCAGTAAAATTATTTCATAAACAAACTATTCAAATTGCACTTGACACGGACATCTTCTTCCTCTTTAGCTTTTCCCATTCGTTAGGGGTCGATATTTTTGCGTGTCGTTCTCATTCGGTTCTTTTTCTCTCAAGTCTTCCGCAATACAGTCCTTCCATCTTATCTTTGGTATTCCTCTGCTTCTTCAACCTCCAATTACTAGACTACTCATTCTTGTTCAAATATAATTATTCATTTCTCCTCATGACATGTTCAAACCAATGTAATCGTCTTTCTTGTATCTTTCTAGAAAATTGTAACACTAGAGTTATTTTATTACCGTATCTTTCCGTGTGTTCCCCAACATCTACTTCAACATCCTCATCTCTGCCACATTAATTTACTTGTTACTCATACTGACATCTGCCATTTTGAATTATATGAATATATTAGCAGTTTCCATGTTTAGCATAGCTAGCTGAATTATAAAATTTAATTTCTTTAAAATTCTTTAACTCTGTTTCTATTGAATATGAAGTATAAAATGTAATCAAATCGCATAGAGAATAATATATTCTTTAAGTTATAATAATACTGAATGTCAATAAATCAAATTTAACTGTTGAATCTTCAAATTTGGCTACTTCCGGTTCACCAATTATAACCAAAATCTAATCACTTGTTCTTCTGGATGTAAAGTTGAGGAATACGAAAAAATTATAATTTTTGGAATCGTGGTATTGAAGTTACGGGATCCGGAACTTTTGTCACACACACAGACACACACACAAACACACACACACACACAGAAACACATACATACAGACATCATCGTAAAAATGGTAAAATCGTATTATATGGACCCTAAAACATGCTTATTCACTAAAAACTCATCACTGAATTTTTTGACCAAATACAATACCTTCCTTACCTAAAGGTGACGGAAGGTAAAAAAAATATTTTAAAATTTTTTTTTAGAAACTACCACTTCCGCGGTTGTCCAATTGTTACCAGAACCTATTCAGTTCTTCCCATTACTGTTAGATTGAGGAATTCGTAGTTAACACAGGTCTTTAGTCTTATAGAATTTGAGAAATCGTACCTCCAACACACACATACACACACATCATCGCAAAAATTTTATAATCGGGTTGTAGAGACTTGTTGAAATTTGTGCCACACATTATGAGCATACGTTATTGTGTATGGTTTAACTTTGTTTCACTTTATATGAATCACCTGTATACCATTGCTCAAAATATGTATCTCTTGAAGCATATTCCCGTATATTCCGTTCTAATAATAGTGTCATGATATATAACGTCCTCATTTAGTAAAACTATAAAAGTGTAATCCAATCCAATTCCAACTGGCGTAACAAGCAAACTTGTGTAGCTGGATGACATATAGATATTAATTAATTTAGATTCAGCACTCTGGTGTCGTCCGCGTCCACGTAGTTTTCAACAAACTCAATTTAACGAATTTGGCGTGAAATAACAACAAGTCGCGGTCGTGATGACGCCGTCGTCTAATGAATAGCCCTTAGCGAGGACACAACGCATACAGCGAACGGAAACTTTCTCCTGTAACGCTCACAACACCTGAGCCAACGGCACAAGGACTCTAATCACAGTCAGGCGATAGTGGTTATCATATTAATTTAACACAAATATAAGCCCAATTCAACTTTATCCTCAAACTATAACACATAAATTCAAATGGAATTGCGTAGCTGAATGTATTAAGTGATCGGTTGTGGTTTTGGCAATTTGAATTTGATTCCGGCGGATGTTAAAAAAATCTGTTGTGGCCAGCACAATACCTTCCATCAATCCTCTGTATTATGTATAAATTCCATACGTAAATTTTCTTGCAAAAGATTCTAAATTTTCAGTAAAATTATTTCTTAAACAAACTATGCAAATGGCACTTAACACTGACATCTTCTTCTTCGTTAGCTTTTCTCATTCGTTAGGGGTCGCTATTTTGTATTTTCTTCTTCCACTCATTTCTGTTTTCCGTGTCGTTCTCATTCAGTTCCTTTTGTCTCAAGGCAATGCAATCCTTCCATCTTATTTTTGGTCTTCCTCTATTTCTTCAACCTTCTATTACTAAGGTATTCATTCTTCTTCCAATATATTCTTCATTTCTCCTCATGACATGTTCAAACCAATGTAATCGTCTCTCTTGTATCTTTCTAGAAACTTGTAACACTAGAGTTATTTTCTTACCGTATCTTTCCGTGTCTTCCCCAACATCTACTTCAACTTTATCATCTCTACCAAATTCATTTACTTTTTATTGATACTGACAATCTGTCATTTTTACCTTCCGTCACCTCTGTCTATGTAAAGATGGTATTGTCTTTGGTCAAAAAATTCAATGATGAGTTTTTAGTGAATAAGCACGTTTTAGGGTCCATATAATACGATTTTACCATTTTTACGATGATGTCTGTATGTATGTGTTTCTGTGTATGTGTGTGTGTGTGTGTGTGTGTGTGTGTGTGTGTTTGTGTGTGACAAAAGTTTCGGATCGCATAAATTCAATACCACGATTCCAAAAATTATAATTTTTTCGTATTCCTCAAGTTCACATCCAGAAGAAGAGTTGATTAGATTTGGGTCATTATTGACATTTAACGTTGTTATAACTTAAAGAATATACTAAAAATTAAGTAATTTTCTATACGATTTAATTTTATACTTCATATTTAATAGATATAGAGTTAAAGAATTATATAGATATTAAATTTTATAAATCAGCCAGCTATGCTAGCCATGGAAACTGCTAATATATTCCGATAATACAAATTGACAGATGTCAGTATCAATGAAATGTAAATGAATGTGGCAGAGATGAGGATGTTGAGATAGATGTTCGGGAAGACACGGAAATATAGGGTAAGGAATGAAAGAATAAGGAAAATAACTTTAGTGTTTGTAGAAAGATACAAGAGAGACAATTACAATTATAAAGATAAGATGGAAGGACTGTATTGCGGAAGACTTCAGAGAAAAGGAAATGAATGAGAAAGACACGCAAAACAGAAATAAGTGGAAGAAGAAAATAAAAAAATAACGACCCTTAACGAATGGAAAACGCTAAAGAAGAAAAAGATGTCAGTGTCAAGTACAATTTGCATAGTTTATTTATAAAATAATTTTACTGGAAATTTAGAATTTTTTGCAAGAAAATTTATGTACAGAATTTATACGTAATACACAGGATTAACGGAACGGAAACTGCAATAACTTTTTTCTGCAATTGAAGTTGATAAGGTATGGATCTATTTTTAATACCATATCTGAATCCGGTTGGTGTGATTTTGGTGGTAGTTTGTACCTATTCGTAATGTTAGTACCTCTCTGAGTTGGCTGTGGTCCTAGTAGTGTATTATAGGCCGGGAAGATGAATGAGGCTGTGTTATATCGCCGTGGTGGGAGAGTGATACGGCAGCAGGAAACTCCGCCACGATGAATAGCCCCCTGCCCGCCAGATACATTAGCTCCCACGACAAAATACAACGCGCGCCACTGACTCACACCGGTCATTATAGGGATAACAGATACATATAACAACCAACCCACCGCAGTGCCAGATAGGATACGACATATTCACTCAAAATTTCGCTACGTATAATCAAATTGAAAAACACAAAGTTTCAATCGTATTTTTCAGACTATTTCAACTTTTACCTATCGCTAAGAGAGGTATTGGATTCATGCTAAAAATCGCATATCCAGATTTTAATGATTAAGCACGTTTTAAGGTCCTAACAATCCAATTTTAATATTTTTACGATGATGTCTGTGTGTGTGTATGTAGAAAGACAATTTGAGCTGAAAAGGTTTTGGTGATAATTGGACAACCGGAAGTAACAGATTCTTAAAAAAAATCTTCTAGATATTATTTTTTGAAAAAAATTATTCTTGGTAGTATTAAAGAAGAGCAAATTCTCTATCTGATACATATAAATATTCTATTATATCTTTCATAGATTTAGAGAAAAAGAAATATAAGTTATATAATAATCTATTGTAATAAATCTCACAGCCCAAATAATGTTATGGAAACCAATTGAAAAATGAAAATGTTTGTAACTGTAAATGTCAGTGTCAAAAATCGGAGACTTTACTGAAGATTTTTTCTGGGAAGTACATACATTATATTATTTCTTATTGTATTAATAGTTAAATATTTAAAATTATAGGTATATTACACATACCCTTCACAAATACTGTCAATCCTAACAATTAATTAGAAACATTTCGTAAAATTAGAAGAGTACGACAAAATTTCTTCATAGAATGAATTTAAAATTAAAAAATCTAAATATAAAGAATAGATATAAGTAGAATTTTTGGTGTAGAGTGTAGGTATACAAGAAATGTTAAATATAATAGGGTGCAAGCAGTCATGTAACTTTGTTGGCCTTGACAAGCAAATATGGGGGCCCGTGTCAGAATGATAGTCAGAATTATGTACATAGATATCAAATATCATAATTTTTCATTCTAAATTAAGTGATTTTTCAATTTCATGTGGTTTATTTTCCTCAACAAGTAAATTCCACACTCGGTGACAAATTAACTACATGAATTTCTGACTTTTGACATCTATGTACATAATTACTAATTGCCATTATGATACGGGCCCCCATATCTGCTTGTCAAGGCCAACAATCTTACATGACTGCTCGCTCCCTATACTTATGTAACCAAAAACGGAAGTGGCGAGAGGTATTGTGCTGGCTACAAGAGATTTTTACTGTAAGCAGACGCACATATAGTTTTACAAGTTGTAAGAAATTAATGGTTGTAGACTGAAACGTGAGTGAAACTATTGCTTAACTGAAACAAGAGGAATTCCTGACCCTTACTTCATAAAAAACATAAGGGTAGTTTAGGAGGGTCTGGAAAACAAAATTTTAAACAGTTAGTTATCTGTCATTTGAAATTAAGTTGAGAAAGTTGTTAGTTAGAACTTTTTTCAAGTAAGCAAAAATATGAACTTAACCAGACAGCATTTTTGAATCATGATTTATTATGATTTCAAAAATTGTTTGTATTATACTGATTTCTAAAGCAACGCTTTTAAAACTATTTATAGAAGAAAAGGTTAAATTTAAAATCCCAGAAATTTAATTTTTTGCCTTCATACTTGAATTCTTGATTTATCCGGCATTACCTATATTATTCTTCACCTAATAAACTTAATCTAAAATGTCATGAGTAATGTATTTTTCATCTATTTTAACGAATAAAAAATATAAACGACACCAGAAAAATTCAAATTTAATCGGTCACTCCGTCAATTGTTTTGTTGCTGTTATTCATAGCCAAGCTAGCGTTGCTAAGAGTAGCGAACAGTTGCGACGTAGCCTACCTACGCTCTGTATCTCTGAGTTGAACCCCACGTCATTAATTTCTGAATTCAGAATTACTAAACCTTTATCTAGTATCTTTGTCGTACACATATGGCATATATGAGACTTTTATTCGCTATCTCATTATCGTCGGTGTCTCAGAGTGATATACGCTATCTCCGTCCGACCGACGGCAAAAAATGAAACAAAAAACTGTATTGTAAGATGAGTTTGGCGTCTACAATTTGTGTTTCGTTGAGTGTGGGTAGTTTTGTTAATTCTTTGTATTATATTGTGCATTTTGCTATTGCAAATACGGTGTTTGAGAGATACATTGCATCCATTATACTTACATCGTATTTATTCAATTCGTTTATTATTGATAAGTAACTATGAATATTTTGAATTTTGATAGATAACAAAACTAACACAATATCGGTTATATTTGTTATAATATTGTCAATTTTGACATTACATCATAATTATTCAATTGATTTATTGTTGCAAAATAAATATCTTACTTCGAATTTTGATGAATAATATATTCACACGGTATAAGTTATATTATATACTGTCAGTTTTCAGTTTTGATTTGTATGAATACTACGGAAATAAGACGATTCTGCCCGATTTCACTCGACAACATGACGTCATTAATTTCCCCTCCCTTGACGATTTGAATAATATGGTTATAAGTGATGACGTGGGGATCAAGTCATGGAAACGGAGATAAGAATTTTTTATTTTTTCTATAAAGTATCATTTACTGCGAAAAATAAGTAATTAAATATTAACACCACCGGAAGTATGATTTATGCGGCCCTAAAATATACATGTGATCCAGTACACTTTATTAATACATAAAATAAAATGTCCAAATATAATCTTAACTATTGTAACCTAAAAAAATATTTTTTATTACTGTTAATATATTTATTTCAGAGGGTACGATACATTTGGGGTTGGGCTCGTATCTAGGTATTTTGGTATACATTATCAAAACATTTAAATTTCCCATATTGGTACTACCCTATTGTTGAAAATATCTTTTATAACTATATAATATATGTATAAGTTGATTCCGGCTGAATTCGAACCAGGACCATCAGAAGCGCAACTGTTCACATATCGCATTGAGCCACCCTATTCGACAAAAATGATATATTCATACGTAATATAACAAGTGATATGATTATCATCGATGATATTCTCGAGTGAAACCGAGCAATATCTTCGATTATTAATCATATCACGAGCGTATATTTAATGAGAGAATATAATGAATTTTTGCAATCTAACCTAACCTAACTTTTGATATACATATTCATATTGTATTAAAACATGGTACTTACGAGTTTTATTTAATATTTCGGAGTTTGAATTACTGTTACTATTTATTTTTATACTCAAAATTAACTGTCATTGTCATAAATAAAGAAAACAAATCCCTTAATAACGACTATAAATATGGTGATAATTTCCTTGTTTTTTATCATCGCTGTGATAGACTTGTAGCTAGGGAGATTCTGAATGTTGATTGGCGGAAAACATGTCACGTGACTAAGGAATTATATTGTCATATTAGTAATATTGTTGTATTCCACATCGTTTCTTAGAAGAAATTTAATAAGTATTTACTATCTATTAAAGTTTACCATTATAAAAAAAAATCATTATTGTTTAGTTCTTTAAACTTCTTTTGTTGGAAATTAATTTCATTTTAATTTCCTACAACCCGAAACACTTTAATATTTCTAGATAAACTATTCTTGCTTTTCCGTGCGACTATACTCTTAAGTACTTCAGGAACAATTTTTCTTGAAATTGCTGGTAATAACGCCATTTTGAAATCATCTTCCACTCCCAACTGCATTGCCATTGCCTCGCGATAAAGTGCTCGAGCATAGTGAATAAACAGACGAATGCTGAAAACGGCCTATATTTTACGGATGTCACTTGAAATTTTAAAAATACCCACATTAGCATAATGACCCGCCCTGCTTTAATGGATCAAGAGATGTAATAAATTTTAATATCTCCCTAAATTAAAACTTAGATTTTATAAATAAATGACCCAGATATTTCTCAGAATCTCGGACAGAAAAGTTAGGAATGACTCTGAAGATTTTCTTTGATTTACAATGAAAAATTACTTTATCACTTTGCTCTATATTTAATGGATAATAATTTATCGATATTATGATTGTAGTTTTATGTTCCATCTATTAATTATTATAAAAAAAATCGATTAGTGTTTAGTACTCATTTATAAATTGAAGGATGATTCAGAAAGTAACCTATATGATAGGGACTAACAATGTTTAAAAAATGTTATTAATTTATAGATGATTTAAATGCCCATAATATCTATGAGGGGGTGCCCAAAAATAACGATAATTATTTTCTGGCGGGTGGTTAGGACTCTTCCCGTTAAATATCTTTACTAGACCCCCTTTTGGGTCTGTTTCCCAAGTATCATCCTTGGGGAAACATCTGAGCGTTTAGTGTGCTTTTTTACCTCTCGCTAAGAGAGGTATTGCATTCATGCTAAAAATCACATATCCATATTTTATTGAATAAGCACGTTTTAAGGTCCCTACAATCCGATTTTCACATTTTTACGATGATGTCTGTGTGTGTGTGTGTGTGTGTGGATGTATGTGTGTGTGTATGTATGTAGGATGTTGGAAGGACGATTACTCAAAAACTATAAGACTTAAAAATTGTTTAATTACGTATTTTCCAATCGGACATTCATGGGAAGATCTGAAAAGGTTTTGGTAACAATTGGACAACCGGAAGTAGAAGATTCTTGAAAAAAAATCTTCTAAATAATATTTTTTGAAAATTTTTCTTGGTAATATTAAAGAAAATTAAATTCTTTATCTGATACATTTAAATATTTTATTATATATTCTATGGATTTAGAGATAAAAGAAATATAATAAATAAAATAACGTTATAATAAATTTTACAGCCGAAAGGATGCCATGGAAAATAGTTGACCAGTTGAACTGTTTGTAACTGACAGATAAATGTCAGTGTCAGAAATTCATAGATATTACTAAAGAGTTTTTCTGGGAAGTACATATACATTATATTATTTCTTAATGTATTAGTAGTTAAATATTTAAGATTATAGGTCTATTACATATATCCTTCAAAAATTCAGTCAATCCTGACAATGAATTGGAAACATTTCGAAAAATTAGAAGAGGACAAAATTTCTTCATATAATGAATTTAAAATTAAACAATCTAAATATAAGGAATAGATATATGTAAGTACAATTTTTGGTGTAGAATGTAGGTATACAAGAAATGTTAAATACAATAGGGCGCCTTGACAAGCAGATATGGGGACTCATGTCAGAATGATAGCTAGTAATTATGTATATAGATGTATCATAATTTCTCATTCTAAATTTAGTGATTTTCCAATTCCATATGGTTTATTTTCCTCGACAAGTAAATTCCACACTCCTGGTGACAAATTAACTACGTGTATTTAGAAAATCTTGAAATTCTGAATGAAACATACTGACTAATTATCATTCTGAAACGGGCCCCCACATTTGCTTGTCAAGGCCAACAATGTAACATGACTGTTCGCGCCCTATACTTATGTAACCAAAAAAGGAAGTGGCGAGAGGTATTGTGCTGGCCACAACAGATTTTTTTTCATAAGCGCTGTTTGATGTTGTCGACGATTTTGAAATGGCGGACATTAAAAAGCAACATGTTAACATCAAGTTCTGTTTATTATTATATCTAATTATTAATAATCGGAATCTGTCTTCCTGGACTCAATTATATTTTTATATTTGTCGACCATTTTAATTAATTTAGTTATTTCCACGGTAGTGAAATAAACTGCTCTTTCTCTTTATCTATAATTTTCACCACTTATTTTTGCAAGTCGTATTTATCATATTTTCTAAACGTTCAAACTGTGATTTAAACTATAACTGCACCAAAACACAGACAAGAGAAAAAGTAACTAAATATCTATTAAAATTGTTACAGCCAAGTTGCCAACTTTTCAAAAATAACTCTACCTTAACACAATTTTAATCTTTCTGATAGCAATCTGCCAGTTAGCTATCTCGAGAATAAAAAACCATGGAGCAACCCAAAAATCTTATTCTCTAGTTAAGACGGTAGAATAAATATGTTCAAACTTCAGAAATCGGCTCCAGCAATGTATTGCAGCTAACGGCCGCCATCTTAAAGACATTATTTTTAAAAATTAATGAGTATAAAATGGTAAGTCCTACTGATTTAAAAAATAAAAACATTTTTTTCAAATATACCCTGGTTTCTTTTTTATAACTCTTGAAAACTGCTCAATTGGTTCTGCCGCAGCCTGTATTAAGAATTGGTTTTCCTATCGAAAGGATAAAAAGTTCATATAAATTTGTGCCCCCTGAATCATTGTTTTAGTCTTATAGCATTGGCGATCTATTAATTGACACCCTGTTCATAAGTATTATATATTTTACTATTTTCCCAGGTAAATAAAAAGCCATCTGCAATAACTATTCACCCTTAAATGGCTCGCGAATGCATTCCTTACAATAGCTATTCTTTATGTCTGCAAATAAGTCATGAAATCAAGGAATTAGTACCCTTTCAGCATTTCAGCACTAAGCAGTTATTCAGCTTCGTGGCTTTCAGAGGCTAGTTACGATCCTAGACACTTGTGGCGCAGCGTTCGCTTCCGGCTGCAAAAATCACCGCCCTCGCCCTGCTTTGTTCCGAATCAGAAAGGATCATGCAAACAGACTGGAAGTAATGGGCAGCTGGGGAAAAAGCATAAAGGGTGAAAGAAACACATAAGAGATGACATGATGCTGATGATCTTACATATACGTAACCTAAATAACATACATCACAAGCTAACTATGTGTGTGTCAACTTTAAATAAACAAAACAATGTTGAACATTCATAAAAGATGAGACTACTTTTGGCAATTCAATACTGTAAATCTTAAAATCAGAGATTAAAAACGAAAAATATTTCGGTCAGTTCTTATCTGAAAGAATCCGAAAAATTTCGTTTCCGTTCTTAATGTTCCCACCAGTGCCGGCTCGTGTACTAAAACTTTGGTGAGGCAAAGTATCCAGAAAAAAAATGCGAATTTTTTTTTTCATTCAAGGTCAAATGCCTTATAATTGAAAGTTACATTTTTTCAAGGGATGTGCAAATGCATATTTTCCCCCTCTCATGTACAAAAATAAATTACCAGATCATACACTGGCGAAAGAAATTAACGCATCACTTAAAATTTATTCTATATCTTGGAACCGATGTTATGTTTGAGCGGAAATTATTTATGTAAGGAAAAAGCTTATCAAGTATAATGTTTTACTGATTGTTTGATATTTTTTGTTCTCATGGTATTCTGTCAATAAATAAAATTTTCTTTTCTGACTTTAAGAAAGCTTCATATTAAAGTCATTTTTGGATTTGTTTCGAAGTACTCTAGAAATTAAGTGCTAAATAGTGAAGCGTGAATATGAATAGACGTCAGAATCTTAATTTAAGTGTTGAAAAAACTGTGGCTGTAGTAACACTTGCAGAAGAAGGTTGGAATCAGCGTTACATCGGTCAGCGCCTTGGTGTTAACCAATCGACAGTATCGCGGGTCTTGAAGAGACATCGGGAAACTCACTCATACTCAAGAAGACCAGGTCAAGGGAGAAAACGAGCCACAAATGCTATCCAAGATCGTTTTTTGATGATGCAGACGTTAAGGGAACGGTTTATTACGGCTCCTAGGCTACAAAATATGCTCGCAGAGGCCAACAATGTTCTTATTAGTTCCGTTACCATAAGAAAAAGGTTACGTGGTTTTAATATAACCCCAAAAATACCAGCAACAGGACCCCAATTAACCGCAGAGCATCGCAGAGCCAGATTAACGTTTGCTCAGGAACATGTTAACTGGTTACAGGCCGATTGGGCTAATGTTATGTTTAGCGACGAGTCCAGATTTTGCCGTGATTTAGCAGTGATAGACGGATGCGTGTATACAGACGGCCAGGTGAACGTTATGCAAAACCCCATTCTGCCCGAATAGTGCAACAATATCTTGCTGAAGTGGATATCACCACAATGCAATGGCCAGCCAGAAGTCCGGATCTTAATCCCATAGAACACCTTTGGGACACGATAGCTAAACGACTTAGAGCACTTCCTCGGCGTCCAATCAACCAAGAAGAGCTCGGGCAAATATTGCAGGAAATTTGGGAAGATACTGACCAGAATGATATTAGAGCATTAATTAGCAGTATGGGTCGTCGCTGCCAGGCAGTTATCCGAGCAAGAGGAGGAAACATTAAATATTAAGTGTTTTAATCGCATGTTAAATTTTGTTAAACGTGTTTCTTTTCATTTTTCTTACAATTTTATTAAGTTTTTATTGTTTCATTGTCTTAATTCTTACCATAAAGGTAAAATTATAAAAATCAATGATTAAAATTTGAAGAAAATAAAAATATTCCAATATTAGCTGACTTTATAAAAGTGATGCGTTAATTTCTTTCGTCAATGTAGTTTGTTTATGAAATAATTTTACTGGAAATTTAGAATCTTTTGCAAGAAAATTTATGTATGGAATTTACACATAATATTCAGGATTGATGGAAGATATTGTGGTGGCCACATTTTTATAATATTCACTCAATCGTTAGCGTTTAAGAAATTCATTTTGACACGAATATTTGATATAAACAAAAAAACCAAACAATGAACACATTGACATGTGAGTATGGTAATAATATTACCGTACAGATAAAGTTATTACTTGTTGTCAGCCTACCTTTACACATGTCAACAAAGGCTTAATATCCTGAAACCGGTAAATACTTAAACATGGTCAAATATGCACACGCATAAAATCTGTGTAAAAATTAATTTTCTGCTTGAGGAGATTAAAATGAGAACGATGAATCTCTGGATAATCTTATAAAATTTAACAGGGACATAAATTTATCAATTTTAATTTCAATTTAATATTTTGTCATCCGCGTAACTTGAAACCGTTAAGAATATACTTGATGTTTTCACGTTTTCTAAGTTTCAAAGATTATCAATAAAATTGGACCCAAAATATATTTTTCACTAAAAATCGATTACGTAGTTTGTTTTCTTGTTATGTCAGATTTTCTATAAATACGTCTTGTAAGTATATACTCCTACATACTTTAAAATAATGAATACAAGTAATATAATTGGCTGGTATACTCGAAAACATACTATGTACTAGAAACACGTGTCCCTTAATCTGTAGCCAATACATGTTTGTGTCACTTTTCATTGACAATAATTTGAATGTAGTCATCTGTTGGTGTAACCAAGGTGCAACCATCAAACTGACGTTTAAAAAGTTTTCACCTCCCGCTACCCTTGGTAAGGGAGGTATAGGGATCGTGCTAAAAATCGCATATCGAAATTTAGGTAAATGACCGCGTTTTAAGGTCCTTAGAATCAAATTTTTACATTTTCACCATGATGTCTGTGTGTGTGTGTGTGTGTGTGTGTGTGTGTGTGTGTATGTGTGTGTGTGTGCGTGTGTGGATCCTCTTTACGCTCTAACTCAAATACTATCGTTCAGAAAATTTTGAAACCATTTATTTCTACCTTACTCATATATGGAAACGTGCCATTAGATTTTGGTGTAAATTAGATAAACGGAAATGGGACTTTACTGGAAGCTCAAAATAGTTTTTCTTCGAAAAATACCTTTAAATGTTATTTTTTCTAGATTTGTTATTATAAAAATTAAAGTTTCTTAAATTTTCTTCAGGTTTGTGTTAATTGTTTTTGTATATAGTTTATGGACAAATTTATAAAATTATGTATAATTTTAATCCCGGAGCCGACGCTTTAATCGCAACTCCCTGGTTACACAGTTCAGATCTCAAATGTCTGTAACTGACAGATATATGTCACTGTAAATAAACTAATCATTTCAAATAATAATAGGAATGTTTTAAAAAGAAAATAGTAAATGGAACAATAATTACATGGAAAGGAACTTAATAAAGTAAATATGTAGGAATATAGGTAAGATAATAAAAATGTATAATATATCATCACGGCATATTACCCATTGCTGGGTGACCCAATCTGTTTTGTACACAGATGTCGGTAGTAATGATAACATATTTGCACCGTGGGGGCGTTTACCAGACGTCACTTCATGCGAATCTGAGGAACCGGGTTCGATTCCGACCGACACCAAATATTTTAGAATTTTAACTGGCACAAAATTAGCCCCTGTGGCGCACTCTCCACACCATTGTAGGGACCTTAAAACGTGGTTATTTTCTAAAATCTGGATATGCGATTTTGGTGAGAGGCAAAAAACTTACATTTTACATCAGTGGTTACACCTACAGATCACTAACATTCAAATTGCCGCCAACGCAAAGTGACAGTTACACCCCACACATGGATTGGCTACAGACCGTGATCCATACTCTAACAAAAGAATTTGTAGGGCTTGTAGATAAAATGTGTAATAGAATTAAAGCTGTTATTATTAAAAAAGGATATGTAATCAATATTAAATGGGGAAATATTTGAATAACAAATTCGGTTTTTATTTTAAACTGGTCGAAGGTAATTTATAAAAAATACTTACCATTTGTGTAGGTTATATAATTTGTTGGTTGAAGAATGTTTAGATAAATTATAGTACACATTAGTGTTATTATAATTTCGACCACATCTGGAATCGATCTAAATTCCGACATATTTGTCTTACCACAAATGTTTAAAGTTTCTTGCCCAACAAGTCCCATATTTCATTGTAATTACTTAGCAGTATCTTTTCCCAGTTGGTAAATTTGAAAACTTGCATGTATCACTAAAGGAAACAATTGTATCTCCCGTTTGACAACTGTAAGTAGGTGAAATCCCTAGAGATGTTCCTGCCCGCGAATATTCGAAGTTAGTTTGATAACTCCTGCAGACAGATGTATTACAACACTACATAATGGAGTGTAATTTTGTAATGTACCTCACATGTATGTACAATGTATTTATTGCAACAAGGAAGGATAATTAGTGAAATTTGTTACGGACTAGTTTGGGTTGTATGAGAACACTGAGCACCTTTGGATTTACACATATGTATATACTCCCGAATGTGGGGAAGCATTACTATATTATAGTAAATTAAATAAGTATATCATTTTCACTATCTTTCTACCATAGTTTAAAGGATTGGGTAGAACAATGCCATAAACAGTTATTTATCAGTAATTTGAAACTAATTTGCAAAAGCTAGGTTAACCTTTTTTTACCTCCCGCTATCCTTGGTAAGGGAGGTCTACAGATCGTGCTAAAAATGGCATAGTAAGTACCCTCATTTGAAGATTCTAGAAAGATACAATGGTGTAAACATGTCATGAGGAGAAATTAATAATATATTGGAAGAAGAATTAACAGCTTAGTAGTAGAAGGTAGAAGAAACAGAGGAAGGACTGTTGTGGAAGTCTTGACAGAAATAGGAACTGAATGAGGACGACAACTAAATAGAATGAATGGATGGAGAAAATCAAGAATAGCGACCCCTAACGAATAGAAAAAGCTAAAGAAGAAGAAGAAAAAGATGTCAGTATCAAGTACAATTTACATTGTTTGTTTATGAAATAATTTTACTAAAAATATAGAATCTTTTATAAGAAAATTAATGTATGGAATTTGTATATAATACACATCAGATTTTTTACCTCCCGCTATCCTTGGTAAAGGAGGTATAGGGATCGTGCTAAAAATCGTATATCGAGATTTTGGTAAATGATCACGTTTTAAGGTCCTTAGATTCCATTTTTAACATTTTCACGTTGATGAATGTGTGTATGTGTTAGTGATGCCGCGAGACGAGAAACGGCGAGAAACAGTTGACTCTCGTCTCGTCTCGAAAATTCGAGACGAGATTTGTTTTCGTCTCGTCTCGTCATATTTTTCATCCTCTATTCTCGATCTCGACTCGAGAGTCTCGAATTTCTCGAATTTATAATTAGCTGTATGAGTGTTCCATAAGTTGCAGGTCAGAGCGTATTTGTTTGGTTGAAGATAGCAAACAGTGACGCTGTAATTATCTATTATTTGTATATAAATACATATAAAATAAATTCAGAAAATATTACCTTTACATGTTATAAATTTTCTCTACTTTCATCTATCAGGAAAATAAATTAGCATCAACTTGGACGTAATAAAGGAGTAAGTAGATACTACTGATTTTATTTTTACTAAGTCTGGCATTTAACAGGTAACTAAAAAAATACTGAACAAATATTACTCGCAGCTAGGGCATTGAATACTAGCGTGGAGAGTACACCACAGGGAACACTTTTGTTCCTATTCTTTATATTTACTAAAACCCTATAAATTTAAAATGAATAAATAAATAATAAACAGGTAATGAAAATATTTGTACTGATAATTATTTTTCTTATTATATATCTTTAATTATATACATATTAAAAAAAATCGTGCTTTCGAGATCTCGAATACCTACTCTCGTCTCGAGCAAATCTCGAGCGCATTACTCTCGTCTCGTCTCGATTTTTCGAGACGAGACTTATAATAGTCTCGTCTCGAAATTTCTCGATTTTCGAGACGAGATCTCGAAAACGCGAGATCCCACGGCATCACTAGTATGTGTGTGTGTGTGTGTGTGTGTGTGTGTGTGTATGTGTGGATCCTCTTTACGCTATAGCTTAAATACTATCATTCAGAAAATTTTGAAATCTTGTATTTCTACCTTATTCTAATATGGAAAGAAGCCATTCAATCGGATAACCGGAAATCACAGTTTACTTGAAGCTCAAAATAGTTTTTCATCAAAACATACCTTTAAATGTTATTTTTTCGCAATTTGTTATTATAAAACTTAAAGATTATTTCATTTTCTACAGGTTTGCATTAATACTTTTTCTATATATTTCATGGATAAATTTATAAAATAATATAAAAATTATATCTCGGAGCTTATGCAGACAACTCCATGGTTACACAGTTCAGCTCAAATGTATGTAACTGACAAATAAACGTCATTGTCAAACAAATAATCATTTCAAATTAATAACAGTAACATTTTCAAAAGAAAATTGTATATTGAACAATAGTTACATGGAAAGGAACTTAATATACATAATTTTTAGTATTAGTAAATATGCAGATATGTATTTAAATAAGAAAATAAATATATTATCACGGCATATTACCCATTACTGGGTGTGCTAATCTGCTTTGTACACATATTTCGGTAATGATGATGACACATTTGTATCGTGCGGGCGTTTACCACGCGTCACCTCACGGGTACTCATTTTTGACGTGGAGAGTGCATTACAGGGGTTAGTTATGTGTCATTTAAAATTTGAAATATTTGATAGTAGGAATTGAATCCGGTTCCCTAGTTTCGCGACCAGACACTCAGGCACACGGCCATGAGACTCCATAGGTATATGTATTTAAATTAATAAAAACACCTTTAGGTAAGGAAAAAAATCAATGATGAGTTTTTAGTGAATAAGCATGTTTTAGGGTCCCTATAACACGATTTTACCATTTTTTCGATGATGTCTATATGAATACGATTCAAAAAATTATAATGTTTTCGTATACCTCAAGTTTACATCCAAAAGAACAAGTGATTAGATTTTGGTTATAATTGGTCAACCGGAAGTACCCTCATTTGAAGATTTTAACAATTAAATATCATTTATTTACATTTAACGTTATTATATCTTAAATAATATGTTATTCTGTATACGATTTGATTGCATTTTATACTTTATATTCAATAGATATAGAGTTAAAGAATTATAAAGATATTAAATTTCATTAATCAGCCAGCTATGGTAACCATGAAAACTGCTAATATATTCAGATAATTCAAATTGTCAGTATCATTGAAAAGTAAATGAATGTGGCAGAGATGAGGATGTTGAAGTAGATGTTGGGGAAGACACGGAAAGATACGGTAAGGAAATAACTCTCGTGTTACAAGTTTCTAGAAAGATACAAGAGAGACGATTACATTGGTTTGAACGTGCCATGAGGAGAGATGATGAATATTTTAGAAGAAGAATGAATAGCTTAGTAATAGAAGGTGGAAGGAACAAAGGAAGACCAAAGATAATATGGAAGGACTGTATTGCGGAAGACTTGAGAGAAAAGGAACTGAATGAGAACGACACGCAAAACAGAAATGAATGGAAGAAAAAAATAAAAAATTGCGACCCCTAACGAATGGAAAAAGCTAGAGAATATGTCAGTGTCAAGTACAATTTGCATAGTTTGTTTATGAAATTATTCTACTGGAAATTTAGAATCTTTTGCAAGAAAATTTATGTATGGAATTTATACATAATACACAGGATTGACGTAAGGTACTGTGCTGGCCACATCAGATTTTTTTTATTTTAGTTTGAATTATTTGAGTTTTACATTACTATGTATACTGTATATGTATTTAGTATTCCACTCTAAATTATTAAGTTACGATATTTATTTAGTTTGATGTTAATTTTATTTGGTAAATATCCCAGGCAGGTTGATATTCTTACCCACAAATAATTGAAACACTAAATTATTCATCTTATCCCGTGGTCCGTCTCTTTCTGGTCTGGGAGTGACCCACATTATTATAGATTTCCCGCTGTAAGCTAATAGTCCACATTAAATCAGAGTTAATCGTCCTCCGCACATCTGCACACAATTAATTAACAAGAAGGTCCGGGTTCGATTCCCGCGAGACGGCCACATCACTGCCCAGCTCGATTCGTCCAACACTGATAGCACAGAAGTAATGCCAACTCTATGACGGAGTATGTACCAACCCAAGGGAAAATATCATGATGCTGGATGAAATGAATAAGATAAAGTCAAGAGTTATAGTTGCTTCGTACGATGGCCACGTTGAAATTATTGAGAATAAGACACATGCCGCCGTTTTCATATAGTAAAGGAGAAAAACTAGCTTTAAACCAGGTCTACGTAGTCCTGGTTTAAACCTGGTCTAAAATCTGTTATGGCCAGCACACTACCTCTCGCCATTTTCATTTTATGTTGCATAGGGCGCGAGAAGTCATGTGACTTTGTTGGATTTGGCAATAAGACATGAGAGCCCGTGTCGGACTGAGAGCTAGTAATAATGTAGGTACATAAGTGTAAAATATTATAATTTTTCATTCAAAACATCATGATTTTCCAAATTCATGTGGATTATTTTCCTCGACAAATATATTCCATACTATTGATGACATATAAACAACATGATATCAGAATATTTTGAAATTTTTAATAAAAAATTTGACATTTGTGACATCTATGTAAATAATTACTAGCTGTCATTCTGACACGGACCCACAAATCTGCTTGCCAAGGCCATCAGTCACATATCTGCTCGCGCCCTATAAGTAACGAATGTAAGATTTCTTGTACGCACAAATAATTGAAATTGTATATCTATTTTCGTTCTATGAGTAATTTTGTCCTACTCTTCTAATATGTTCAAAATTCTACAAATTTATTGACGATATGAGCGGTATTTCTTAAGGATATATGTAATATTAACATACCTATAATTTAAATACATTTTTAATTAATAAAACAATAATATTATATATTAAATGTACTCGTACTTCACAGAAAAATCTAATTTTTGACACTGAAATTTTGCATTTATCTGTCAATTACAAATATTTAAATATCTCAACTGTTTTTTGAGCAACGAGATTTATTATTCTATATTATTATATACTATATTTCCAATCCTATACGAGATATAATAAAAAAATTCAAAGTGTCAGATTGAGAATTTCATTTTCTTTAATATTACCAAGAAAAATTTTCAAAAAATATTTTTAGAAGATTTTCTTCAAGAATCTGCTACTTCTGGTTGTCCAATTGTTACCAAAACCTTTTCAGATCTTTCCATAAATGTCCGATTGGGAAATACGTAGTTAAACGAATATAAAGTCATGTAGTTTTGCGTCATCGTCCTTCCAAAGTCCCACACACTCACACACATACACACACACACAGGTAAAAATAACTGAATTGCAGTAAAATTTTATTTATTTATCTCAATCGACCGGTTTCGTATGCCACATGCGACTTCATCAAATGAGAGTTTTTAAAAATTGTTCAAAAATTGAATACATTTAATAATATTAACAATAACAATACATGGATTTCAACGAAATTATATTTGTTAATTATCTTTTTTATATATTACAATTTTACTAATCTATAATTTTTCTATTCGATCTTATTAAATTTCTCAGATTGATATGATATAAATAAACCTCGTTCCTTTTCTGATATTCCACTACGCTTTTAACGAGGTTATCATTATCCATCATGAACTTTCTAAAAGGAAATAATATGATCTACAAATTTATAGCAAAGTAATATTACAAACATTAATATGAAATTATTTATGATATACTACTTACCAAAACAATTATGTATATTAAATAACAATAATTTACATTAAACAAAAACTATTTTCATTCTATTGTCAACTGACTTAATCCCACAAGAAACTAGGGTGCGAGGAGGCCTAAATTTTAGTCTAGGTTTAAACCCGTACTAGCACTAAACTGCCTCTATGAATGAATAACTGTTTGTGTCGGTCCAAGTTAGACTTGAGATAGATCTGGTTTAAACTCGAACAGCGGCACTATGAATACGGCTGATGGTTTTTAATTTATATAATTTTATTTTAAATATGTTTAAGGTAAATTGTAAAAATATTATGTCATCCACCGGTATATAAAATAAATAAAAATAAATAAATATTTCATCACGGCATATTACCCATTGCTGGGTGTGCCAATCTGCTTCGTACACAGATATCGGTAATGATGGAATATTTGTACCGTGTGGGCGCTTACCAGGCGTCACCTCACGGGCACTCATTACTGGCTTGGAGAGTGCGCCAAAGGGGACAATTTTGTGCCATTAAAATGCGATGTCAAAATCAGTTGTGGCCAGCACAATACATATCGCCACTTCCGTTTTTAGTTACATAGGAATAGGCCGCGAGCAGTCATGTGTCATTGTTTAATAATTATGTTCATAGATGTCAAATGTCAAAATTTTGCATTAAAAATTTCAAGATTTTCTAAATTCACGTCTTAATCTGTCACCAGCAATGTGGAATTTACTTATCGGGGAACATATACTACATGGAATTGGAAAATTACTAAATTTAGAATGAAAAATTATGATATTTGACATCTATGTACATAATTACTAGCTATCGTTCTGACACAGTGCCCCATATCTGCTTGTCAGGACCAACAAAATCACATGACTGCTCGCGCCATATTGTATTTAACATTTCTTGTATACCTACACTCTACCTCTACACCAAAAATTCTACTTGTATCTAGTCTTTATATTTAGATTTTTTAATAAATTCATTTTATGAAGTATATGTAATATACCTATAATTTTAAATATTTAACTATTAATACAATAAGAAATAATATAATTATTATATACCTTATATTTCCTTATCTCTAAATCTATAAAAGATATAATAAAGTATTTATATGTATCAAATAGAATATTTACCCTTCTTTAATACTAGCAAGAAAAAATGTTCAAAAAATAATATTTAGAAGACTTTTTTTAAGAATTTGCTACTTCCGGTTGTCTAATTATAACCAAAACTTTTTCAGCTCTTCCCAGTAATGTCCTATTGAAAAATACGTAGTTAAACCGATATTAAGTATTATAGTTTTTGAGAAATTGTACTTCCAACAACCGCACATATACACACATACATCCACACACACAAGCATCATCATAAAAATATTAAAATCGGATTGTAGGTACCTTAAAACGTGCTTATTCATTAAAATCTGGCTATGCAATTTTTAGCATGAATCCAATACCTCTCTTAGCGACAGGTAAAAACATTTTATTAATAAATTATAACTTAATTTAATATTAATATATAACATATATATTAATGATTAAAATTATACATTTTAGTTTATTGATAAAATAAATGTGACAGATTTCTAGGCGGAGGTTGGTAGGAATTATATTAATAATCCATGTAGTTGTTAATTTTATTTAAAATTCCAGTATTTGGTAGTGTAGAGGGGGGGGGGGTAGTTGTGGACAAGGGTGGAAGTGAACAGCCCAAATTTCACTAATATAGAAATATGTATCAAGTTCAAAACCTTCGTGATAGATGTCGTATATGATACAGAATGTACACAAAAATTTAGTATTCCCTAGACAGCCTACAAGTTGGTATGTCTGTAATTACACGTTTTAGAGTCAAAAAGTAAAATATTGTAACTGGTAACTTACAAAGAGATTGTAATGGTATTTAAATATTATTTAATTTAATATTAAAATATCATACTTCACAAATAAAATTAGAAAATATTTTACTAAGTTTTTAGTAGATAGTTAATACTTCAACCACGTGAGCAAATTCTATAGCGTTTTATACAATTAGAATTAGCATAGAATAAAAAGATTTAGTTTAAAACAGTAACTTAATTCTTGTAGGAAAGTCTGAAATTAAATAAAACTACTTCATCTACTCTGCATTCCATCTTGGATGAATATTGATGAAGCTTCTGTTCTCAGTCTGCTAACGTCGCCGTCGCGTCGTATGGTGAACTGTAAAGACAGGAACAGTGGCGCAGGCAAGCAGCTCGCAAGCGTCAAGATACAGCGATAATCCTGAGAAGGGTGGACTTCTTGTCCTCCTAATCTAATACCGACCTACTTAACCTACCCTAACGAGCGCTAATATCGTAAATAAGAAAGATTTAAGCTCCCGAGCGCAGTCACGAATCATTTCTAAGCAGATTAACTCCAATAAAATTTAACGATGTAAATACAAGCGAGAGACTTCCGATAGAGAATTCCAAACAGGGCTTAACATGCTGTTTTTTTCTTAACTGAAAGTAAAAATAACAAAGAGTGAACTATCGTAGTATCAAAATATACAGTGATTTTGGGTTATTGGGAAAATAATTTTCAATAACTAATTCTGTCAAGCGAAAATTAAAGGGTTTCTGCAGGAACCAATAAAAATACCGGGAGTTTATTTTACCAGTAAACATAGGGTATGTTATTACCATAGTTACAATATAAAATGATTGACAGCAATGCATTAAAGCGTTTATTTTATAAGTAAGCATAAGAATAATTAACGTAGGCTAAAATAAATATTAAATTATGAATTAAAGAAAGGAGAAATTATTTGTTTATACACTTAAGAACTATATCAAACTAGCGAGGAATTTTTATTTTAACTTATCAAATATTCAAAATTGGTACCACTAACTTCCAAAAAATATCCAAATTTGAGAAATCCAACATCCTCTCTCTCTCACATATATATACACACACACACACACACACACACACACACACACACAGACATTATCGTAAAAATGTTATAATCGGATTTTAGGGACTTTAAAATGTACTTATTCACTAAAATCTGGATATGAGATTTTTAGCATGAATTCAATACCTCTCTTGGCGAGAAATTCTTCTACCATAGGAGCTTATGAATTAGATCGTTGATAACGTCAACTTTATAAGCGCTTTTCTAAAAAATCTGTTGTGACCAGCACAATACCTTCCGTCATTCTCGTGTATAATGTATAAATTCCATAATTTTTCTTACAAAAGATTCTAAATTTCCAGTAAAATTATTTCATAAACAAACTATTCAAATTGCACTTGACACTGGCATCTTCTTCTTCTTTAGCTTTTTCCATTCGTTAGGGGTCGCTATTTTTGCATGTCATTCTCATTCAGTTCTTTTTCTCTCAAATCTTCCGCAATACAGTCCTTCCATCTTATCTTTGGTCTTCCTCTGTTTCTTTAACGTCCTATTACTAAACTATTCATCTTGTTCCAATATAATTCTTCATTTCTCCTCATGACATGTTCAAACCAATGTAATCGTCTTTCTTGTATCTTTCTAAAAACTTGTAACACTAGAGTTATTTTCTTACCGTATCTTTCCGTGTATTCCCCAATATCTACTTCAACATCCTCATATTTGCCACATTAATTTACTTTTTATTGATACTGACATCTGTCAATTTGAATATATTACTAGTTCCCAAGTTTGGCATAGCTGGCTGAATTATAAAATTTAATTTCTTTAAAATTCTTTAACTCTGTATCTTTTGAATATGAAGTATAAATTGTAATCAAATCGTATAGAGAATAATATATTCTTTAAGTTATAATAACGTTAAATGTCAATAAATCAAATTTAACTGTTAAATCTTCAAATGAGACTACTTCCGGTTGACCAATTATAACCAAAATCTAATCAGTTGTTCTTCTGGATGTAAACTTGAGGAATACGAAAAAATTATAATTTTTGGAATTGTGGTATTGAAGTTATTGGATCCGGAAATTTTGTTACACACACACACAGACACACAGACACACATACATACAGACATCATCGTAAAAATGGTAAAATCGTATTATATGGACCCTAAAACGTGCTTATTCAGTAAAAACTCATCATTGAATTTTTTGACCAAAGACAATACCTTCCTTACCTAAAGGTGACGGAAGGTAAAAACATGTGTGTGTGTCTGTGTGTCTATGTGTGTGTGTGTGTGTGTGTGTGTGTGTGTATGTGTGTGTGTGTGTGTGTGTGTGTGTGTGTGTGTGTGTGTGTTTGTGACAAAAGTTTCGGATCGCATAACTTCAATTTCACGATTCCAAAAATTATATTTTTTTCGTATTCTTCAAGTTTACATCCAGAAGAAGAACTGATTAGATTTTAGTTATAATTGGTGAACCGGAAGTAGCTTCATTTGAAGATTTAACAGTTAAATTTGATTTATTGACATTTAACGTTATTATAACTTAAAGAATATATTATTCTCTATACGATTTGATTGCATTTTATACTTCATTTTCAATAGATATAGAGTTGAAGAATTTTAAAGAAATTAAATTTCATAAATCAGTCAGCTATGCTAAACATGGAAACTACTAATATGTTCATATAATTCAAATTGACAGATGTCAGTATAAATAAAAAGTCAATTAATGTGGCAGAGATGAGGATGTTGAAGTAGATGTTGGGGGACACGGAAAGATAGGTAAGGAAATAACTCTAGTGTTACAAGTTTCTAGAAAGATACAAGCTAGTTGATTATATTGGTTTGAAAATGTCATGAGGAGACATGAAGAATATATTGGAAGAATGAATAGCTTTGTAATAGAAGATTGAAGAAACAGAGCAAGACCAAAGATAAGATGGAAGGACTGTATTGCGGAAGACTTGAGAGAAAAGGAACTGAATGAGAAGGACACGTAAAATAGAAATGAGTGGAAGAAGAAAATAAAAAATAGCGACCCGTAACGAATGGGGAAAGCTAAAGAAGAAGATGTTAATGTCAAGTGCAATTTGTATAGTTTGTTTATGAAATAATTTCACGGGAAATTAAAAATCTTTTGCAAGAAAATTTATGTATGGAATTTATACATAATACACAGGATTGACGGAAGGTATTGTGCTGGCCACAACAGATTTTTAAATTTTATTTTACTTATAAAATTTGAAACCATGAAGTTAGAAATTAATTATTACTCGAGATTCGTTGAAACCTCATTAAAGGTGCATGTAAAGATAATTCAGAGTTTGCAATCTTTTGTAGAATGTTACCCTTAAAACATACATGTATTATAACATCAGGTGGTAACATAACCAACTGTTATAAATTTTAAAATTTGGTCTGCAGTGTATGTTTATACTTTATGAGCACCAACATGGAAAGATGTAAATGGTAACTCACCGATGCTGGTCTTCCGGAGCGCGCAGACTAGCAGCGCAGCCGTGGTGGCAAGCAGTCGAACTTGCAGCATCGCTCCAGCTTCAATCCACCTCTTCTCCTTGCTCTGACTTCTGCTGCTGGACTCTACTAGCCGTCATCTTCATTCCTGTAACAATCATAATCAAATCAAGCCGTATAATTGCATTTACAGCGAGACTCGCTTTTAAATGTTTAATTGTCTAAATCATTTTTGAAGTTTGACCTAGTTATTTTACTTCAATGAACTGCTTAATTGTTGACCGAATATTATTATTGTGTTTCACAGTTATTGGATAGTTATACTCGCAGCATGCGAGATGTAATCTAGTTTCTCTATATCTATACGAGGGTTGATATAGTTGTTTTTATTAACAAATGCTGAAAATTAGTTATTCTGAAATCCGGCACTCGTTTGCATAGTTTCAAAATCACATTTATTGCAAATGTTACCAACAATATTTTTTCTGCAATCGTCCAAAAATAATAAAAATAATAATAAATATACAACGTACAATTACGATACTTGGTGAAACTGTTCTAGGTATAGTATATATACCCTTCAGAAATATTCTCAATACCGACAATAAATTGGAAATTACATATACCTTTCAAAAGTACTGTCAATCCCAACAATGAATTGGAAACATTAGAAGAATAGGACAAAATTTCTTCATAGAATAAATTTAAAATTATAAAATCTAAATATAAAGATTAGATATAAGTAGAATTTTTGGTGTACAGTGTAGGTATACAAGAAATGTTAAATACAATACAGCGCGAGCAGTCATGTGACTTTGTTGGCCTTGACCAGCAAATATGGGGGCCCCTATCAGAATGATAGCTAGTAAGTATGTACTATGTCAAATATCATAATTTTTCAATCTAAATTTCGTAATTTTCCAACCATGTGGTGACAAATTAACCACGTTAACTTAATTTTTTCTGAAATTTTGAATGAAAAATTCTGACATTTGACATCTATGTTCATAAGTACTAGTCATTCTGACACGGATCCCCATATCTGCTTGTCACATGATTTCTCGCGCCCTATACTTATGTAACCAAAAACGGAAATGGCGAGAGGTATTGTGCTGGTCAGAGATTTTTTTTTTCGTTTATATTTATCATATGTTTTATTTTCAGGATCCCTCCTCATTACCACCTAATGCAGTTTCAGGACTTCTTGAAATAAGGTAGGACTTTTTTACGTTATTAATAATATTTTTAATTTATTCTTCATACAAACGTCCTTGAAAAAAATCTTTAAACGAGTGAAAACGTTTTGCCGAACACATATTCTAATCTTAATGCCAATAAAAATCACATTTTCAATATTTATAGCTTACTTAGATCTCCAGATAGTAAAAATATTCTTTAAATATTTCTCAGGGAATTTCATGCTGAAAGTTGCTAAAAGATTCGTCTTAATTATGTGTTTGAAGGAATTAAAACTTTAGGCGTCTCGCAAAAAAGCTGGAATTTTTTATTATTGATAAAAGTTTTAACAAGGCTCGATCGGACTTGAAATTCTTCAAAGATGGGCATTTTACGGCGTATTCCCAAAGGAGGAGGGAATAATATGCGCAAAGCTTCTTACTCAGATCATGCGATACGTGAAGACTATTTTTACTTCAATCTTTACTAAAACTTGTGCAATTATTACTCAAACATTCGTTTGTCATTGAAAAATGAAAAATCTTATATATACAAATCAATGATTCATCCTTTAAATATGTGTTTCTTTTCGGGCAGACAATAAAATGGGCTCCTCCACTATTATAATTATATACATTTTTTTTTTATAAAATTTAACTTATGGTGGATTTATACATGAATAAATGGTAATATGAAAGAAAATAAAAAAAATCTGATGTGGCCAGCACAATACCTTCCGTCAATCCTGTGTATTATGTACAAATTCCATACATAAATTTTCTTGCAAAAGATTATAAATTTTTGGTATTATGTGATTCCCTTTCTCGGCAACTGAATTCCATACTCCTGATAACAAACAAACCACATGAAATTAGAAAATTATGAAATTTTGATTGAAAAATTATAACACTTGTCAGTTATGGACATAATTAATTGCTGTCATTTTGACACGGGTCAAAGTCATGTTACTGCACGCGCCCCATACATACATTTTCTTGCAAAAGATCCTATATTTCCAGTAAAGTTATTTCATTAACAAACTGTGCAAATTGCACTTGACACTGACATCTTCTTCTTCTTTAGTTTTTCCCATTCGTTAGGGGGTCGCTATTTTTTATTTTCTTCTTCCACTCATTTTTGTTTTGCGTGTCGTCCTCATTCAGTTCCTTTTCTCTCAAGTCTTCTGCAATACAGTTTTTTCATCTTATATTTGGTCTGCCTATGTTTCTTCCACCTTCTATTAATATATTCATCTCTCCTCATGACATGTTCAAACCAATGTAATCGTCTCTCTTATATCTAGAAACTTCTAACACTAGAGTTACTTCCCTTATTCTTTCATTGATTTACATTATATTGATACTGACATCTGTCAATTTGAATTACCTGAATACATTAGCAGTTTCCATGGTTAAGTTAGCATAGCTGGCTGAATTATGAAATTTATATAAAATTTATTATCGTTATTCTTCTTTAACTCTATACCTGTTGAATATCAAATATAAAATGCAATCAAATCGTATAGACAATAATATATTCTTTAAGTTATAATAATATTTAACTGATTTTTTCAAGAAAAACTGTTAAAATCTTTAAATGAGGGTACTTCCGGTTGACCAATTATAACCAAAATCTAAACAGGTCTGCATATGTTTGTAAGGAAGAGGAATACGCAAGAATTGTAATTTTTGGAATTCTAGTATTGGAGATATCGTGCCCGAAAACGCGGTCACACACACACATACACATACGAACACACACACACATACGAACACACACACACACACAGACATCATCGTAAAAATAGTAAAATCGTATTGTAAAGACCCTAAAACGTGCTTATTCAATGAAAACTCACCACCGAATTTTTTGACCAAAGACAATACCTTCCTTACCTAGAGGTGACGTCTATCCTGTGTATTATATACAAATTTCATACATAAATTTTCTTGCCAAAGATCCTATATTTCCAGTAAAATTATTTCATAAATAAACTATGCAAATTGCGCTTGACATTGACATCTTCTTTTTTTCTTCTTCTTTAGCTTTTCCCATTCGTTAGGGGTCGCTATTTGTTATTTTCTTTTTCCACTTATTTCTGTTTTGCGTGTCGTCTACATTCAGTTCCTTTTCTCTCAAGTCTTCCGCAATAAAGTACTTCCATCTCATCTTTAGGGTCTTCCTCAGTTTCTTCTACCTTCTATTACTAAGTTATTCATTCTTCTTCCAATATATTCTTTATTTTTCCTCATGACATGTTCAAACCAATGTAATCGTCTCTGTTGTATCTATCTAGAAACTTTATCACTCAAGCCATTTCTCTTACCTTTCATTCCTTATCCAGTCTTTCCGTGTCTTCCCCAACACCTATCTCAATATCCTAGTCTCTGCCACATTCATTTTCTTTTCGTTGATACTGACATTTGTCTGTTTGAATTATCTAAATATATTAGCAGTATGATGTATGAAATTTAATATAATTATATTATTATTATTATAATTCTTTAACTCTATATCTATTGAATATGAAGTACAAAATACAATCAAATTGTATTTTTTAACTGCGTTTTTTCAAGAAAAATTGTTAAAAGTTGCAATTGAGGGTACTTCCGGTGGACCAATTATAACCAAAATCTAATCACGTCTGCATATGGATCTGAACTCGAGGAATACGAAAAAATCATTTTTCGAATCGTCACATACACGCACACACACATACAGATATCAACGTAAAATTAGTAAATTCGTAATCTAGGAACCCTAATACGTGCTTATTCATTAGTAGCTCACTATCGAATTTTTTGACCAATGACAATACCTTCCTTACCTAAAGATCCCGGAAATAACTTTTCTCCAATTTCCATGTTTGAAAATTTGTATATTCTCCAAATAATAATTGCTTAATTTTCTAAATATCTAACGAAATCTGCTTATAACATATTTATAAATGGCTGTAGGCATGTAAAAGGCTTGATTATATATTATTAATTTCACCTTTGAAAATGTTTTCAGAAAGTGATATTTTGATAGAATTTTATGTTTCAAATCGCAAATTGACCTATTAAATAATACAGTAGGTAAAAAGAATCGAAAATGAGCGAGTTGACAGTGTTTGTGATATTATTTTAAGCTTTCATAATGATGAATAATATATAATGTTGGCTGTGCTGTGCCGTGAGTGAGAGCCAATGTATCCAAGAGACTTTGTGCTGACTTGGCTAGGCCTTTCTTGCCCGTAAAAGCGTTTTGATGTCTAAAGAAATACAGCGGCTCGCAAGAGCGATTAGTTGCACATTAGCGAATGTGTCCATATCATACACCAGTACACCACACATGTAGGTATTCATACTTGAGAAAATTTCCAAAATGTTCCAGAAAATCTATACGGTCGAGACAACTTACTTGCTAAAAGACTGTGAATAAGATCTTGAAATAGTTGAAACATTTAAATTTGCAGGGTACTAATTACAAAAAATATGATGTGACCAGCACAGTACCTCCCGCCATTTACCTATGTATATAATTTTTATATTACTTAATTTATCCATACAATTTATAGAAAAAGTATTAAAGCAAACTTGTAGAAAATGGAATAATCTTTAATTTTTATAATAACAAATTGAGAAAAAATTACATTCAAAGATATTTTTTGAAGAAAAACTATCTTGAGCTTCAAGTAAACTGCCATTTCCGGTTATCCGATTACCACCAAAATCTAATCAGTTCATTCCGTATTAGAATAAGATAGAAATACATGGTTTCAAAACGTTCTGAATGATAGTATTTGAGTTAGAGCGTAAACACATACATACATACACACAGACATCATCGTAAAATATTAAAATTGGATTGTAGGGACCTTAAAACGTGGTCATTTACCAAAATCTCGATATGCGATTTTTAGCACGATCCCTATACCTCCCTTACCAAGGGTAGCGGGAGGTAAAAATCTGATGTGGCCAACACAATACCTCCCGTTTAATTTTTTTTTTCATGTAAATACTTAAAATTAAATTAAATATAAATACCGGTTTCGATCCCGACCGACGCCAAATATTTCGAATTTTTAATGGCACAAAAATAACCCCTATGGTGCACTCTCCACGCCAGCAATAAATGCTCATGAGGTGATACCTGGTAAACACTCAACAGTACAAATATGTCATCATCGTTACCGAAATCTGTGTACAAAGCAGATTGGCAGACCCAGCAATGGGTAATATGACGTGATGATATATTTATTTTATTTATTTATATACTTACCTATATTCATTGCTGGCGTGGAGAGTGCACCACAGGGGTCAATTTTGTGCCATTTAAAATTCTAAAATATTTGGCGTCGGTCGGAATCGAACCCGTTCCCAAGATTCGCGTGAAGTGACGCCTGGTAAACGCCTGCACGAAACAAATATATCATTATTACCGACATCTGCGCACAAAGCAGATTGGCTCACCCATCAATGGGTAATATGCCATGATGATATGTTTTTATTATCTTAGCTATATTTTTACATATTTACTTATGCTGGAAACTGTATTAAGTTCCTTTCCATATAATTATTGTTCCATTTACTATTTTCTTTATAAAACGTTAATATTATTATTTGAAATGATTAGTTCGTTGACAGTGACATATATCTGTCAGTTACAAACATTTGAGATCTGAATTGTGTAACCATGTGTATGAGTTGTGTTTAAAACGTAGGCTCCGGGATTAAAATTATAGATAGTTTTATGAGTGTGCACCACAGGGGTCTTTTTGTGCCATTTAAAATTCGATATATTTGGCGTGGGTCGGGATCGAACCCGGTATTTATATTTAATTTATTTTACATGAATAAAAATTAAATTAAACGGGAGGTATTGTGTTGGTCACATAAGAATTTTTTTCTAATAAACTATAGAAAATTGAAACAGTGTGACCATTGTTTGACAATATAGTGATACAGACTATGGCGGCGGATGGCGCTAGTGTTTTTTTCATTGATGTTTTCATGGTAGGCGAGCGAAACAAGCGCATTAGTCTAGCTTTTAGAATCAGGCAGCCAATAAAATTGCAAAGACCTGATAAGTCTTCCTAATTATTAATCTATTTCAATCACTTGTAGTTTGTAAATTAATTAATATTTAAACAAAATTATTTCACTAATACTCATTAATTTAATGATGGTATAGTACCCCATTGCACTATTGCAGCTTTCTTTAATATTTTCATAATTTCTACCCCGTAATGTTTTAATTTTATTATTATTATTTGTTTATTAACAAACTGATCCTAGATCGCTTGAATTTACATGCTTCCCTTTTTATCCCCAAAATATATATTTTTCGCAGTAATTTACAAAATATCATTCATTCTGAAATAATATACTAAGGACCGCTTGTGGTTCTGACAACCTAAGAAGTCATTTATTTAACACAGAAAATTCAGACCAAGTCGTCAAATTTATTAAGTTACCGCCTGTTTTACATTCTGGCTATTCATTGACTTTGATGTTCAGTTGGTTACAGTACTAGGAAGGCCCTGGGTTCAAATCCCAGCGAGGTCCATGAATTTTTCACAATTTCTTTCTTCGTTTATTTAATTTCTCCTCGATCTACTATAGCCCATTTCTACGATTTAAACATATAGTGGGGTATACAAATACTTATAATCTAATTTTCTGGAAAAAGATTCTAAATTTCCAGTAAAATTATTTCATAAACAAACTGCAAATTGTATCTTCTTATTCTTCTTTAGCTTTTCCCATTCGTTAGAAGTCGCTATTTTTTTTTTCTTCTTCCACTCATTTCTGTTTTACGTGTCGTTCTCATTCAGTTCCTTTTCTCTCAAGTCTTCCGTAATACAGTCCTTCCATTTTATCTTTGGTCTTCCTCTGTTTCTTCAACCTTCTATTACTATGCTAGTCATTGTTCATCCAAAATATTCTTCATTTCTCCTCATGACATTTTCAAACCAATGTAATCATCTCTCTTGTATTTTTGTTGAAAATTGTAACACTAGTTTATTTCCGTGTCTTCCGCAACATCTACTTCAACATGCTCATATCTGCCACATTAATTTACTTTTTATTGATACTGACATCTGTCAATTTGAATTATGTGAATGTATTATTAGTTTCCATGTTTAGCATAGCTGGCTGATTTATAAAATTTAATTTCTTTAACTCTATATCTATTGAATATGAAGTATAAAATGCAATCAAATCGTATAGAGAATAATATATTATTTAAGTTATAATAACGTTAAATGTCAATAAATCAAATTTAACTGTTAAATATTCAAATGAGGCTACTTCCGATTCACCAATCATAACCAAAATCTAATCAGTTGTTCTTCTGGATGTAAACTTGAGGAATACGAAAAAAATATAATTTTTGGAATCGTGGTATTGAAGTTATGCAATTCGAAACTTTCGTCACATACACACACACACACACAAACATACATACATACATACAGAAATCATCGTATTATAGGGACCCTAAAACATGCTTATTCAGTAAAAACTCATCATTGAATTTTTTGACCAAAGACAATACCTTCTTTACCTAAAGGTGACGGAAGGTAAAAAAACAAATAATTCCGGAGATATTTCTGCTTTCATATTCTGCAAAATAGTTAAAGAAACTCTTATGAATAAATAGAGAATATTTGAATTTAATTGATACAAAATATGAACAAATAATCTTCTTATTTTGCTTTGAACATTTCTTGTTATCCACAGTAGATGCAATAGAATTAAAATTAATTTATTCATATTTTCTTAATTGTCCTCTCAATAACAACATCTCGTTGCAGGATAAAATAATGATAAGTTTTTTTACATCTCGCGCGCTTTGCGGAAATAAAAGAATATCGCTGATGAATCAGTGATTTTCTGCGTCTGACGTCACAACCCATGCTCGTTCTGCGTTTCACTTTATCATAGATTCGTTTAATTTTGCACAATCAACGGTCATTATGAAAAATTGAATCTGATTCAAGCTCTAATACGTTTGAGAGCAGTTTTCCACTTTTTAACAAAGTAAGAGTGATTTGAATTTTAAATAATTTTTCTATAAAAACGACAAATATTTTTTGTCTCCGTCCGGTATAACTTGTTTTACATATCTTCAAATCGTTTAAAAACACTTCGTTACCGGGCTGGGAATTTTATGGAAATAAGTTAATATTATTATTGTGATGCAATGTATAAATTCCATACATAAATTTTCTTGCTAAATATTCTAAATTTCCAGTAAAATTATTTCATAAACAAACTATGCAAATTGCACTTGACACTGGCATCTTCTTCTGTAGCTTGTTCCATTCGTAGGGGTCGCTATTTTTTATTTTCTTCTTCCACTTATTTCTGTTTTGCGTGTCGTTCTCATTCTGTTCCTTTTCTCTCAAGTCTTCCGCAGTACAGTCCTTCCATCTTATCTTTGGTTTTCCTCTGTTTCTTCAACCTTCTACTCCTAAGCTATTTTTCTTCCAATATATTATTCATCTCTCCTCATGACATGTTCAAACCAATGTAATCGTCTCTCTTGTATCTTTCTAGAAACTTCTAACACTAGATTTATGTCCCTTATTCTTTCATTCCTTACCGTAGCTTTCCGTGGCTTCCCCAACATCTATCTCAACATCCTCATCTCTGCAATATTCATTCACTTTTCATTAAGTGCGCTCAATAAGCCCCAGGAAAACAAACAATTGGAAGTAAAATTTGTTGAACGACTTTGCTAGCCTAGCATTTGCTTGATTTGCTCGCAAGTAATCCAAGCTCCAAATTTCTTGCTTCTCATGCTAACTTATGAAATATAATGGCGGGAAATGCAAATTATACGTACATGAGTATAACTTGTACTGTTTCTATTTCATTGTATGATATGTTTATATCAATTAGATGTCAAAAAGGCTTTCAAAGATTTGTGATGAATGTTCATAACATTGTTAAATTGATTTTTTTTCTTAGACCTAAAAAAATGTTCATAATTAATTCCACTATCTGCAAATAACTGTACCTATCTATAAATTCATTTTGTATAACTTGCCAGACCAATAAAAGGGATATGAGAGATACACATGTTATATTTGACAACTGTATAACTTTCTCAATGACATTTGTGAATATCAGTTCGTCATATAGCTAGCAAATCGTTCAGTGTACTAAGCAACAAGTCTCGTTTGCTTACGCTTGAACTGCTTACTTCATTAAACGCACCTATTAATACTGACAACTGTCAATTTGTATTATCTGAATATATTAGCAGTTTCCATGGTTAGCATATCTGGCTAATTTATGATATTTAATATCTTTATAATTCTTTAACTCTATATCTATTGAACATGAAGTGTAAAAGGCGATCAAATCGTAGAGAGAATAATATATTCTTCAAGTTATAATAACGGTAAATGTCAATAAATGATATTTAACTGCGTTTTTTTCAAGAAAAACTGTTAAAATCTTTGTAACCAAAATTTAAGCACTTGTTCTTCTGGATGTAAACTTGAGAAATATGAAAAAAATATAACTTTTGGAATCCGAAACTTGTGTCACCACACTCACACACACATACACACACACACATACACACATACATACATACATACATACATACATACAGACATCATCGGAAAAATGTTAAAATCGTATTATATGGACCCTAAAACGTACTTATTCACTAAAAACTCATCATTGAATTTTTTGACCAAAGACAATACCTTCCTTACCTAAATGTGACTTTTTATTTGGATATGAGATTTTTAGCATGAATCCAATACCTCTCTTAACGAGAGGTAAAATTATATACAAAAATTAACTCACCCGCATTAACATCGATTGTAATAAGTTAAATGTAAAACTTTAAATACAATACAGAATTATTATTATTACTATTATTATTATTATTATTGTTATATTACATATTAATGAGTTGGTTATTAATCAAGAGGTAACAACCACGCCATGGCTTTACACGATCCGCAGGCTAGTGTTCTATGAGGAATTTCTTTTGCACAAATTCGTAAATTTGAACTTTTCAGATTGAACATGACATGACATAAATATCACTAAAATTACAATTTCTAAAGCGATTGATACGTCATTTTTCACCAATCACAAAAAAAGTGTTTCTGCCATTACAAGTTTGTGCTTGGTTGAATTATGGATATATAATACAGCAATCTATTGTTAATGTGAGGTCATTATCGAAATTTTTAAATAGAAGCAGACTGGCACACCCAAAAATAGGTAATAAGAATTATGATTTTAGTATTTGCTAATATTTGTTTGGGACTATTAGAAATAGCACAATCCTACTTCGAATTTGAGTTATTAAATTCATAATCTAGTTCTAGCATACTATCTGTAACTATTATAAATTATTTTTATCTTATTCTCTTTTATGACGTATTCAGATTTTTAATTGGTGTAATTTATGTAACGCGTGCATCTAGATTTTAGAACAAAGTAGAAGTAGTGAAACAAAAGTGCGTTAGACACCGCTTGTCAACTGTTCTGTTAGTTTATCTGGCGGTGGTCGTTTCGCTTGTTTTACCACCACGATAAATTAAATAACAAAAGTCTGGACGGGGTTAAAAACACTACAGGGGTTGGAGAAACAGAAACCACACGAGTCGTCGTATATCTACTGATTGTCAGAAATTATTATAAATTGGGTAGTGAAAAAGGCATGTTTTATGGTCAAAGCATTTAAATTGAAAAGGATCTAAATATTTTATATTTTAAATTTATTTAACAATAACTGCTTTGCGAAAAAACAATAAGGATACTTGCAACTTTTTTATTAATATTTTTACACATTTTATTTAAATTGTAACCTGGTGGAGTTACTGATTTTGTCGAACGATGACACTAACAAATTCATGGTCAATAATTGGACGACCACTACTGTATTGAGCAGGAACACACACACGCACACACACACACTCACACACTTAGAACTTAGATATTTTTTATACACAGTCCTGCCATAAATACTGTCACATAGTTTGTAGGATGCTAAAAATTTATAAAAATAATAATACATTTTTATATGACTTTTTTTGTTTATTTTGATCTCCTGAACACGTTCCTCGAGTATGGCCGTTTCCTCACCAATCACCCTGTATATCAAGAAAATTAAAAATAATTATAAATATAAAAGTTGTTTTTTGATTCTCTTTCCATATTTGTAAACCAGGCTTACGATTCATAAATCATGGTATTTGGCATGAGTTAGCGCTTCCGGTTTAACCGGAAATGATATTATTGACACTCTCGTGGTCGTGTGCCAGAGTGTCTGGTCGCGAATCTGGGGACCCGGATTCGATCCCGATCGGCGCCAGAAATTATTTCGAGTTTAATGGCACAAAATTGGCCCCTGTGGTGCACTCTCCACACCAGCTATGATTGCCCGGGAGGTGACGCCTGGTAAGCGCCCGCACGGTACAAATATTTCATCCAGCAATAGGTAATATGCCGTGATGATATATTTATTTATTTTATATTCTATATATTTTTATATATTTATAATCTATGTAAAATTACGAATTCAACAATACGCTTGAGGTGAATTTTTATCGAAGGAATAAATTACAAAATCGTAAGAGAAAATTATGAATAATTAACCTAGTTCAAATAGGCTGTGATACCAAATTGATTATTTTTTGGAACAAAATATGGAATTTTAAAAAATAACAGTATTTAAACAATTAACTTAAATATTATTGCAACTGGTTTCACCGCTTGCTTGATATCATAGCAGGTTAATTATGCATCATTTACTCTTACGTTTTTGTGATTTATTTCTTCAATAAAAATGTATTTCAAACCGTTAAATTCGTAATTTTACGTAGATTTCAAATATATAAAACTATATAGTGTATCTCATTTGAAATATGAAAGTTAATGTCACTTCCAGTCAAGAAGCGCTACCATCATGCGATATACCATAATTTGTGAATCCCTAGGCCTAGTTTATAAATATTTAAAGATAATTAGAAAATAATTATAAATAAAAAAGTTATTTTGAGTGGCTCGTTTTACAGTGTCTTCCTACGTATAAAAAGTTCCAAAATTTTTGTTAATAAATTTATTATTTTTTCCTTTTAAAACATAATATCTTCATAATGAATGATAATGGGTTGAAATGATTTAACTGACAATGAGTACGTAATAAGTACATTTTCCCATCCAGAGCCGTATGAGGACATTTCCCTGACGATGAAATACATGAATAGTCCCCAAAGGTGTCATTGCTCGGTATAAAAACCGATATTTCTACATTATTTTCATCTCTGACTTCCCCTTATTATATTCTGCGTGATTTATATTTAATAGAGAAACTAGAATATAAATGGAGAGCAGGAGAGCTTCCAAGATGACAGAATTCCAAAATTAATTTTTTACCTCTCGCTAAGTCGTTGGTTGAAGTGTGAGAAATTATTTCTCACACAAGCTGCCAACTGTGATGTTTAATATTTATATATGTATTTTTAGCAATGCCCCAGTGGGGGACGTAGAATTAGCCAGGACCAAGTAATCCAGATCAGTGTCATCTACTCCAACAAAAACTTGGATTAGGAAGATCATATCACTTAAGATTCAAAAATGGTGGAAGCGGCGGAAGAATCTGTCATATTTTATAAGTCAATAAGGACAAGAGGTTATATTTAAGGTTTCCTGAAGAAGGCAGCAATTCATGCTGTCGAAAAGTTGGTTTTTATAATAAACAGAAATAAAACTAAAAAGGTTGTATTTTTAATAGAATTGTATTTTTATTTTATTTTAATCGAATAATGAGTTCTAAAAGATTTTTTTTTAATAGTTCTAAAAGAAATTTAAACAAGAATAAACAATGGTAAATATAGAAAATTAAAATTCATTTTTCCGACTGATTTTGACAGATACTTGTGTTCTTTCGAATAAATTCATCTGCGTCCACATGACCTGATCTGATCTAATCCATACGATCAGTTGGATCTGATCCAACCCAGCGAAAGAATACGGCTTATATAACACGGATACCGACCAGTCAAGTTCAGAATGTGATGAATTTCAAAATTTCCGAACTATTTACAATAAGGAATCTATAGAAATTAAGTTTCAGATGACAGAATTGAAACATTTTTAATATTATTGTTACCTCTCGATAACAGAGGTATTGGATTCATGCTAAAAATCGCATACCCAGATTTTAATGATTAAGCACGTTTTAATATTTTTGCGATGATGTCTGTGCGTGTGTGTGTGTGAATATATATGTGTGTGTGTGTATGTGTGCGGGAACGTTGGAAAACCGATTTCTCAAAAACTATAATACTGTTGTAATAAATCTCACAGCACAAATAATGTCATGGAAATCAATTGAAAAATGAAAAAGTTTGTACCTGACAGATAAATGTCAGTGTCAAAAATCCAAAGACATTATTGAAGATTTTTTGTGGGAAGTACATACATTATTGTTTCTTATTGTATTAATAGTTAAATATTTAAATTATAGGTATAGGTACCCTTCAAAAATAGTGTCAATCCCGACAATGAATTGGAAACATTTTGAAAAATTAGAAGAGTAGGACAAAATTTCTTCATAGAATGAATTTAAATTTAAAAATGTAAATATAAAGAATAGATGTAAGTAGAATTTTTGGTGTAGAGTGTAGGTACACAAGAAATGTTATATACAATAGGGCACGAGCAGTCATGTTGACGTTGTTAGCCGGGACTAGCAAGTATGGGGGACCGTGGCAGAATGATAGCTAGTAATTATGTATATAGATGTCAAATATCATAATTTTTTATTCTAAATTTTGTGATTTTCCATTTCCATGTGGTTTATTTTCCTCGGCAAGTAAATTCCACACTCCTGGTGACAAATTAACTACGTGAATTTAGAAAATCTTGAAATTTTTAATGAAAAATTCTGACATTTGATATGTACGTACATAATTATTAATTATCATTCTGAAACGGGCTCCCATATCTGCTTGTCAAGGCCAACAGTATCACATGACTGCTCGCGCCTTGTACTTACGTAACCAAAAACGCCACACTAGCCACAACAGATTTTATTATAAGAAACAAAAATCAGGATAATTTTATATTCAATTTAAATAAATTGTTTTATGATAGAACTTACTTATTTTATAGTGAAATCTGGTCTGGTTGCTTTGTTTACAAATTGTAAGGGCATAATTTCCAACCTGCACAAAGAAAAGTGCAAATAAATATAAATAAATTATTATAACTATGTTGGTCATAAAATTTTATAAATTATTTATACAAATACAATATTTGGTGGCACCAGTATGTTTCTCCGTATTTCCTATCCATATGGTGGTGTTTATATGTTGGTGCAGATGGCCCAAAAGCGCATACCTACCGCACGGCAGTTTCAGCTCTTTCAACGGCGTTTTATGCACGATAAAGCTCTATTGACGCGAGCTTTATTCACTGCTCTCACGTACAGGGACGGAATACAATTATTTCACACCTAATAAAACACTCACACCGCAAATCTAATTAAATAACGAGCAAAATGGTTAAATAAGTGAGAAAAGAGATGTCAAATGGAGCTCTTGATCTATGCTCTGCAAATGTGTTACACGGGGTGGACAGTATGTAATTATTATTAATAAGGTGTGGGCTATAAGCGTTGGTTAGTTTTGTTACTGCGACCAGCTAGATCTATTGTCGATTGTAACATGGCCCTATCTTAGTTTTCTGGATGCAGTTCCAAGTACTGCTCCGTGCTTATAGGCGCCGAATTTTAAATATTTAACTATTAATACAATAAGAAATAATATAACGTATGTACCTCCCAGAAAAAAGTCTTCAGTAATGTCGCTGGATTTTTGATACTGACATTTATCTGTCAGTTACAAACATTTTAATTTTTCAATTGGTTTCCATGGCATCATTTGAGCTGTAAGATTTATTACAACAGATTATTATATAACTTTCATTTCTTTTTCTCTAAATCTATAAAAGATACAATAAAATATTTATATGTATCAGATAGAGAATTTACTCTTGTTTAATACTAGCAAGAACAATTTTTTTCAAAAAATAATATTTAGAAGATTTTTTTTAAGAATCTGCTACTTTCGGTTGTCTAATTATTACCAAAACCTTTTCAGCTCTTCCCAGTAATATCCGATTGAGAAATACGTAGTTAATCCGATGTCAAGTATTATAGTTTTTGAGAAATCGTCCTTCCAACACCACACACACACACACACACACACACACACACACACACACACATACACCTACACACATACATCCACACACACACACACACACACACACACACACACACACACACACACACACACACACACACACACACATACACACAGACATCATCGTACGAATATTAAAATGTGCTTATTCATTAAAATCTGGATATGCAATTTTTAGCATGAATCCAATACCTGTCTTGTATATATTGTAAAAATTATAATAAATTCCTAATTTTATTGAAAATCCTTATTTTAGTGATATACATACTTTAAATTATCTTACAATTGTCTTATATTTTTTTTCTTTTTCTAGATTAAATCACAATTTGACAACTTTAATTTAGATTTAAGATTGGTTCATTGGTAACACTGTTACACCGCCTTGCGTCTGATAACCTAACTTTTGACTTGTCAGCTGTGTGTTGTGTTGTCAAAGGGTAAATATAAATTATAAATAATAATAATAATAATAATAATAATATATATATATATATATATATATATATATTGATTCAAATAAATAAAATATTACCCTTATTGTACTAATTTTTTCTTAAAGTGTATTTAAGGTCCGAGCAAATCGTTTTTAGAAACATGTTGTGAAAAAATGTTGTGTCTTACACGAGAAGAAAGCGCTTTTTCCACTCTAGTTTGATAAATAACTATTCTCATGTCAAACACCTATAGCCCGCTTTTCGTTACGCCCGGTATCTTGATAAATAATTGAAAATTAGAAACAATACATTAGCCAAGATTAGTAAATATTTACTTATTTATATGAATAAAAATGAATTGACAGGAGGTAACGTTTTGTCCATTTATGTATGAAAACTGTAGATATAAATATTTGGAAATAGCATCGGAATTCGGAAAACATGAGAAGGCAAATTTGCGATTATTAAAAAGTATATTTATTTCGCCCCATTTCAATTTATGTTCCATGTATATATCCTACAATATTTATTTAAATATTTAAAAGGAAATGTGAGGGAGGCAAAGCAAACATCTTATTCGAGTTATATTTATTTTTCTGCTCGTAATACGTCTCAAATCTAAAATCATTTAGCGTCTAAATATAAAATATATCATCTCTAACAGTAATAAACATTTAAATGGAAAGACACGCTTTTCGTAAATTTCGCAATAACATTTACATCAAATGAATAAAACCCCAGAGAGTAATTTATCAAATGAGTAACTGTTAAAATATTGAATGCTGCGATTATTTTTTGTCACTCCAAGTTTTAATTTAGAAATATTTGCGATCAACAGATTGGATTTAATTCTCCGTTAAGGGTGTTAAGTTTCTAAAGTGTTTGTAAATTGCGGTTTTTGCCAGAAAGTGATTTACACAGGGTCGGATTTACACACAATTTCAAACAATACAAAAGGCGAGACGAACAATGAAAGAAACTCTCAACAAAGATAAATGCTGTATATTTTAAAAGACAATTACAGAAATAAAAATTTAAGAAAATTTGGACTGGGAGTAGGCTAAATAATAAAAAAATCTGATGTGGAGACCACACGACTTCCTTGTACGATTATTAAACTATACATATTTTTTTAATAAATAAATTACAAAATATTAATTTTAACTTCAAAAAAGTAAGATATATAAAGAGCATGAAGGGATTTTTTAAAGAGAGTTTTGATTACAACAAAGAAATATTTGATTACAACAATGAATATGACTAATTTCACAATAAAAATATAATATTTGTTATTGTACGAATCATAAAATTGCACGTATTTAATGTAATTTGACAAACTTTTTTTTATGTTTTTGTCCTAATTCATAGCAAGCTTTATTACAAAAGCAAAAAAGTATATAATTTTTAAATTTACATATCTCGCTTATACAAAGGGCTAATTTAATAATACTTGATGTGCTAGACGCAGAAATTAATTCTCTAAAACTTTTATTTGAAGCATTTATTTCTAAAATAAAAATAAAATCATTTTATTCAAGAAAAACTGTTAACAACTTCTAGTAATGTACCATTTCCGGTTAGCCTATTTTAACCAAAATCTATTATGTTATTTCGATTGACATAAAAGTCTTGTATACCAAATTTGAAAAGTTTTGGATTATATTTTAAAACAGTTTTTCATTAAAATCTATAGGCTTCATGTAAAGTGCCACTTCTGGAAATTGTGTAATAACCAGAAAGGGAGGTGCACAACTAGATGTTATAGTAGTCCTAAATACAAAATTTCAACTTTCTACGGCTTAGCGTTTTTGAGTTATGCGAGATACGTACGTATGTACGTACAGACGTCACGACGAAATTAGTCAAAATGGATTCAGGGCTGATCAAAATAGATATTTCCGCTGAAATCTGAAAACCGAATTTTTTTGGGATTACAATACTTCCTTTACTTACGTACAAGGAAGTAATAAAGATATGTATTACGTATTTTATTTTTTATTGAGAGGAAATAAGAAATAAACAAATAAATAAACAACTGATCGCCATGGAAATATTGATCTAAGGATCGGAAAGTAACTTTACGGCCACTTATAGACAATTTTCCGAGCTAGGTCAGTAAAGAAGGAATTTCCGGTCTAAAAAGTAATCAAAAACAGCTCATTTTCTGGACAATCGCGAAATATAATGTAACTAACTTGTGTATTAATCTCAACAATTATTAATCGCCGTTATTAATACACTTGATAGTTAAAAACCGGTTTACTCTTTATTAAACCAATTTATAAATCGGTTGAAATAATCGATTAATTAAACCGTTCAGGCATCAAAAATACTTTTAATTATATAATAGTATACCGGGTGAATCTGGGAAGACGCCCCCCCTCCTTTATTTTTTTACCTTCTGTCACCTATAGGTAAGGAAGGTATTGTCTTTGGTCAAAAAAATCGGTGGTGAGTTTCCATTGAATAAGCACGTTTTAGGGTCTTTACAATACGATTTTACTATTTTTACGATGATGTCTGTATGTGTGTGTGTGTGTTCGTATGTGCGTGTGTGTGTGTGTGTGTATGTGTGTATGTGTGTGTGTGTGTGTATGTGACCGTTTTTTCCTGCACGATATCTCCAATACTAGAATTCCAAAAATTACAATTCTTGCGTATTCCTCTTCCTTACAACCATATGCAGACTTGATTAGATTTTGGTTATAATTGGTCAACCGGAAGTACCCTTATTTGAAGATTTTAACAGTTTTTCTTGAAAAACTCAGTTAAATGTTATTATAACTTAAAGAATATATTATTGTCTATACGATTTGATTGCATTTTATATTTCATATTTAACAGATATAGGATTAAAGAATAATAAAGATAAAAAAATTCATATAAATTTCATAATTCAGCCAGCTATGCTAACTTAACCATGGAAACTGCTAATATATTCAGGTAATTCAAATTGACAGATGTCAGTATCAATAAAATGTAAATCAATGACAGAATAAGGGAAGTAACTCTAGTGTTAGAAGTTTCTGGATATAAGAAAGACGATTACATTGGTTTGAACATGTCATGAGAAGCGATGAATATATTAATAGAAGGTGGAAGAAACATAGGAAGACCAAATATAAGATGAAAAGATTGTATTGCAGAAGACTTGAGAGAAAAGGAACTGAATGAGGAAGACACGCAAAACAAAAATGAGTGGAAGAAGAAAATAAAAAATAGCGACCCCCTAACGAATGGGAAAAACTAAAGAAGAAGAAGTAGATGTCAGTGTCAAGTGCAATTTGCATAGTTTGTTTATGAAATAACTTTACTGGAAATATAGCATCTTTTGCAAAAAAAAAATATGTATAGGGCGCGTGCCTTTGGCAAGCAGATATGGGAACCCGTATCAAAATGACAGCAATTAATTATGTCCATAACTGACAAGTGTCATAATTTTTCATTCAAAATTTCATGATTTTCTTATTTCATGTGGTTTGTTTGTTATCAGGAGAATGGAATTCAGTTGCCGAGAAAGGGAATCATAAAATACCAAAAAATTAGAATCTTTTAGAAGAAAATTTATGTATGGAATTTGTACATAATACACAGGATTGACGGAAGGTATTGTGCTGGCCACAACAGATTTTTTATTATAAGTAATAGAAAAAAAATTGTTGTGGCCATCACAATACCTCTCGCCCTTTCTATTGTGGTATATATAAGTATTGTATTTAACATTTCTTGTATACACAAAAAATTCTAATCACCCCTAATCTTTATATTTACTTATTTTCTATAATTTTAAATTCATTCTATGAGCAAGTTTTCTCCATTTCTTCTAAATGTCCGTTTTTCCAATTCATTAATGAGATTGGCGGTATTTCTGAAGGGTTCATGTAATTTACCTATAATTTTAAATATATATTTAATAATACAATAAGAAATATTAAATATCGTTCCCAGAAAAAGCCTGCAGTACTATCTCTGAATTACTGACATTAGTGACATTTATCTGTCAATTACACGCATTTAAATTTCTCAAGTAGTTACCATGACGATGTTTGGGCTGTGAGCAGGCTGTGAGATTTATTACAACAGATTATTTTATAGATTATATTTCTATATTAAATTTATAGAAGATATAATATAATATAATTTTGTTCTTTAATAATTGTAATAACATAAATTTTCAAAAAATAATATTTAGAAGATTTTTGATAAAATACTACTACTTCCGGTTATCCAATTGTTACCAGAACCTACTAAACTCTTCCCATTACTATTAGATTGAGGAATCCGTAGTTACATAGGTCTTTAATCTTATATAATTTGAGAAATAGTACCTCCATCAACCCCCCCCCCCCACACACACACACACATACATCCACACACAGACACACACATCATGATAAAAATGTTATTGTCGGATTCTAGGGAGCTTAAAACGTACTTATTCACTAAAATCTGGATATGCGATTTTTAGCATGAATCCAATACCTCTCTTAGAGAGAGATAAAAAGAGACATAAATGTTGATTTAAGATGAAATTGCATAACTTTTCCATGATGTATTTAAATATTTATTACATTTCAAAAGTTATGCAATTTCAACTTAAATCAACATTCATGTAAGTCTCTTTTTTGTAACTAAACTGTACGCTTAGTTTCTGTTTGTAATTGTTAAATTATTGTATAGCTCCCGAAGAAGACCCATGGGGGATCGAAACGTTGAAACTGAATAAATAAAGTAGCTGAAATCCAGAAATTTCTTATTGTAATACATATTTAGTTCAAAACCAAAATTTAACTATCACAAATGCAAAAAATTGGTGGCAGCGCACTTTTTCAAATAAATCCAAAAAAAATAAAAATTAAACAAGCTATTGTAAAACATCCTATAAGTAATGCCAACCTACCAAATGAGCCGCAATCCACTATCTTTGTCCACTTTTTCAGTCACTCTTTCATAGTTCAAATATATTTTCGCGAATCGCGTATGCCGTGGTTTTCCCGCGCAGGAATATAGTCGCCTTTGCCGGGCCGCGCGCAACCGACAACTGACGATCGCAACCACGAGGTCCTTGCACAGGACACTCGGATACAACAACGCACGCGCCACAGAAAACTTTCAAACAAAACACAAGCGAAAAGAAACAGCACGCATGAATATGTAAGGGCGGAAGAGTGATAGGGTATTTATGTATTAGAATCTTTATGGGTTTATAAATATTATTTGAGATGCGCAGATCGTATCTATCTCCGATATTAATATTATATTATGTATCGAGCAGACAGGTGCTCCATACCGAGGTCATATATGAGCGTGAGGGTGGAATTGGCAAATTTCGCGAGGTGTGTATACTATTTTATTCACAATCAATTAGTAAGTTGTATATATTAATTTTATTAATATTTTTACCTTCCGTCACCTTTAGGTAAGGAAGGTATTGTCTTTGGTCAAAAACTTCAATGATGAGTTTTTAGTGAATAAGCATGTTTTAGTGTCCCTATAATACGATTTTACCATTTTTACGATGATGTCTGGTATGTATGTGTGTGTGTGTGTCTGTATGTGTGTGTGACGAAAGTTTCGGATCGCATAACTTCAATACCACGATTCCAAAAATATATTTTCTTCGTATTCCTCAAGTTTACATCCAGAAGAACAACTGATTACATTTTGGTTATAATTGGTGAACCGGAAGTAGCCTCATTTTATACTTCATATTCAATAGATATAGAGTTAAAGAATTTTAAAGAAATTAAATTTTATAAATCAGCCAGCTATGCTAAACATGGAAACTACTAATATATTCATATAATTCAAATTGACAGATGTCAGTATCAATAAAAAGTAAATTAATGTGGTAGAGATGAGGATGTTGAAGTAGATGTTGGGGAAAACACGAAAAGGTAGGTAAAGAAATAACTCTAGTGTTACAAGTTTCTAGAAAGATACAAGAGAGATGATTACATTAGTTTGAAAATGTCATGAGCAGAAATGAAGAATATATTGGATGAAGAATTAATAATTTAGTAATAAAAGGTTGAAGAAACAGAGGAAGACCAAAGATAAGATGGAAGGACTGTATTGCGGAAGATTTGAGAGAAAAGGAACTGAATGAGAACGACACGTAAAACAGAAATTAGTGGAAGAAGAAAATAAAAAGTAGCGACCCCTAACGAATGGAGAAAGCTAAAGAAGAAGAAGATGTTAGTGTCAAGTGCAATTTACATAGTTTGTTTATGAAATAATTTTACTGGAAATTTAGAATCTTTTGCAAAAAAAATTATGTATGGTAAAATTTTTGAAAGATGTCCGATCAAGGGCACCTGTATCACGAACGAATTAACAAATAAGGATACATTTATCTCTTTCTTTTGCAAAGGCTGTAAGAGTATGTGATAAGGATGGATATAACACGCTTGTCTTTAAAAAATTCATATTGTTTCGACTAAGTTAGGACATTCCATTTATAAACGATGCTCGTTGTTGATAATACTTTCGCTGTAACGTAAGTTTATTTATTAATACAGATACATTACCGGGATTCATAGCCGTACGTATAACGTTATATTCTGTCAGAGTCACTGACACTGACATTGTGTCAGTATCTTATTTTTAACACATTTGGTTTCACATTTGCTTATAAAGTTACTAGTTGACTTATTTTTGAATTTTGAATGCTTTTCCTGTAATATATATTTTTATAATAATAAAATAACAGTAGTATCTTACGTACCCTCATAAAACCTAATCAAACGACACTACTGAATTTGTCATGATGGGCGGAGAAAAAATCTGAATTCATACAATTCGTAGACAACCTTGATCGGACATCTTTCAAAAATTTTACTGTATGGAATTTATACATAATACACAGGATTGACGGAAGGTATTGTGCTGGCCACAACAGATTTTTTTCAAATTATGAAAACATTTGCAACGAATGTCCATGTCCCACAAAATTTTAAAAATTATGATAAATGACAAATACATTGTATAAAACTAGTTTTATACCTTTTGGAAAAAATTGCATTCTTTATGTTTATTAATAAAAACTGATGCCAAAAATAAATCACAGAAATATAACAAATAGCATTGACAAATACATCAAAAAGCTGTGTCAAAAATAGGCATCGCTACACAATTCGTGATATATTTATACCCCTAGGCCAGGGCGAAATCATGGCACATGTGATCTGTTGGGAGCGTTAGCGTGTTAACAAACAACGGCCGGTAAAGTGATGCCTGTTTTACCAACTGATCTTATCGTATAACGCAGTATTATTTCCGGTGTTAACAAAACGCGAAGATAATTTTTATGTTTGTTTATTTTGATCGCGTGTGATGCCAGATAACACTGATTATAATATCTTGTTCTTTTTTGGTTAATGGTTTTTTTGGTTAATTGGATTGACGGGACTTCCCCGTATTTAGAATTTGAAATACGAGGCCTGTACTTGACGAACCCTTGTGCCTCCACATATTTAGCCCAAATATCACAAATACACTAAATACACTAAATAAAACTTCATAGCATTTGTTGTGTTTTCGGCTGGACAGAAAGAGACAACTAAGGATAGAGATATATTGAGTCACCTCCTGAAATAATCGCTAGATGTCACTGCTTGTTCTTGTACTATAGAGTACCTATATACGGTATACAGGGTGTCCCTTAACTTCGAGCAAAAACTTTAAGGGCATATAGTACTGCCCAAAATGAATAAAAAAGCTTCATCAACATAGGAATGATCTTCAACTGTTTCCGAGAAAAGCGAAAAATCTAAGAAAAACTGACAAAGATAACGATCGAATAAAATTTTGTCTATGTCAGTAAAAAGACTATAAAAAACAATAAAATTTTATATGAAACATTTTTCTCAATTTCTTATAGTTACGTAGTTATATGAAAATTAAATATTGACCAAGGTCGCCACAACATTTCACTTTTGATTTTTATAAAATAACAAAAGGCCATCTAAGATTACCTCTCAAAGGTAAACAAAAAGTCTCAATTAATCAAAATCGTAATTCTTATAGTTTTTGAGATAGCAAAGGTAAATCTCGTAAAAACTTATTTTTCACTGCGTTATATCTGGGAAACTATTAAAGATCGGACACATTTTGACTAAGCTTTTTTTACTCATTTTGATCAGTATTATATGCCCTTAAAGTTTGTGCACCAAGTTAAGGGACACCCTGTATATAGGGTATGGCCATGACGTGGCTCGCGTTTCGTCCGCCATTTGCGGGCCACTGTCATATTCGTTGTTGTTCCGCAAATTATTATGTATTTTCGTGGCTACTTGTTTTATTTTAATGCAAAACACATTTAAATATACTTCTAATATTTATTTAAAGTGTGTGACTACGATGACTGACAATATTGAAAACACATAAAAATTACCAATATTAAGCACAAACATTTAAATTTTTAAAAGGTAAGTTTAGAATATATACTTAAGAAAACGTAAGAAAATAACTCTAGTATTACAAGTTTCTAGAAAGAGACAAGAAATATGATTACATTGGTTTGAACATGTCATGAAAAGAAATGAAGAATTATATTGGAACAAGAATGAATAGTTTAGTAATAGGATGTTGAAGAAACAGAGGAAAACCAAAGATGGAAGAACTGTTTTGCGGAAGACTTGAGAGAAAAGGAACTGAATGAGAACGACATGCAAAACAGAAATGAGTGGAAGTATAAAATAAAAAATAGCGACCCTAAACGAATGGGAAAAGCTAAAGAAGAAGAAGAAGATATCAGTGCCAAATGCCATTTGCATAGTTTGTTTATGAAATAATTTTACTGGAAATTTAGAATCTTTTGCAAGAAAATGTATGTATGGAATATATACATAATAAACAGGATTGACGGAAGGTATTGTGCTGGCCACAACAGATTTTTTTTATAGTCTATTTCCTGACATAGACAAAATTTTGTGCAATCACTATATTTGTTAGTTTTTCTTCGATTTTTCGTTTTTCTCGGAAACAGTTGATTAAACTTTTTTACTGATTTTGGTCAGTACATACCTTCAAATTTTTTCCCTTTCTTTAACACCCTGTATGATTCAATTAAATAACACGGACTATATTCTTCAGTAAAATACAAATATTAATAGAGTGGTATATTTCAATAATTATTTGCTTAACTACTGTTTATCTTTATTTCCCTTCGTAAACATTTACTTTAGTTAAATTTTAATCACATTTCCCATATTATTCTCCCCAAATTACATTATTCCTTCATCTCCTATTCGTTTACTTTTGTATTCCCTTGCATATGCAGTCATAGAGTAACTCCAGGAGTAGATTGTACATTTCAGTGTGGAGTGTGTGCTATTGTAGTTCCCCTAGTCACCGCTAGAGGCTCTATGCTGCACTAACACTTGCCGACCTTGCCAAATTATGTAATGTGTTTGAGAATACATTATTCTATGGGCTGCTGGTCTTTGCTCTGCATCAGGAAAGGACATATTTGCAAAACGAAAGGTAATTATAAAATAATATTGAAGAGGTAGAGAAGAATATGAAAATTATATTATAGAGTACTCCAATACCCATCAAAGATCTGAATTAAGTTAGATATGTTCTGAAATATTTTCTGGTTTAGACTCAATTCCAATACAATCGATTTAAAATTTGAGACTTGAAAATTATTCACTATTTTCCAAAGAACATTAAGGTGACAACTTTGGTGCTCTCTCCACGACAGGTTTGAGAACTTGTGAAGTGACGCTTGGTAAACGTTTTCAATGGCGGTATACATACGAGCCCACATGGAATTGGAAAATCACTAAATTTAGAATGAAAAATTATAATATTTGACATCTATGTACATAATTACTAGCTATCATTCTGCCACGGGCCCAAATATCTGCTTGTCAAGGCCAACAAAGTCACATGACTGCTCGCGCCCTATTGTACTTAACATTTCTTGTATACATACACTCTACACCAAAAATTCTACTTACATCTATTCTTTATATTTAGATTTTTAAATTTTAAATTCACTCTATGAAGAAATTTTGTCCTACTCTTTTAATTTTTCAAGATGTTTCCAATTCATTGTCGGGATTAACAGTATTTCTGAAGGGTATGTGTAATATACCTATAATTTTAAATATTTAACTATTAATAGGTACAATATGAAATAATATATGTAAAAATTCTTCAGTAATGTCTCCGGATTTCTGACACTGACATTTATCTATCAGTTACAAACATTTTAAATTTTAAATTGATTTCCATGACATTATTTGGGCTGTGAGATTTATTACAACAAATTATTATACACCTTATATATCTTAATCTCTAAATCTATAAAAGATATAATAAAATATTTATAGGTATCAGATAGAGAATTTACTCTTCTTTAATAAGCAAAAACAAAAATTTTCAGAAAATAATATTTAGAAGATTTTTTTTAAGAATCTGCTACTTTTGGTTGTCTAATTATTACCAAAAACTTTTCAGCTCTTCCCAGTAATGTCCGATTGAGAAATACGAAGTTAAACAGATTCGCGTGAAATGACGCCTGGTAAACTCCTGCACGGAACAAATGTCATCATTATTACCGACATCTGCGTACAAAGCAGATTGGCTCACCCATCAATGGGTAATATGCCGTGACGATATATGTTTTTATTATCTTATCTATATTTTAATATATTTACTTATGCTGGAAAATTTGAAATGATTAGTTCGTTGACAGTGACATATATCTGTCAGTTACAAACATTTGAGATCTGAATTATGTAACCATGTGTATGAGTTGTGTTTAAAACGTAGGCTCCGGGATTAAAATTATAGATAGTTTTATAAATTTATAGAAAAAGTATTAATGCAAACCTGTAGCAAATTTAATGATCTTTAAATTTTATATAACATAAATCTCGAAAAAATAACATTTAAAGGTATTTTTTGAAGAAAAACTATTTTGAGCTTGTAGTAAAGTGCCATTTTCGGTTATCTGATTTACTTTAAAATCTAATGGCATCTTTCCATGTAAGAGTAAGGTAGAAATACAAGGTTTCAATATTTTCTGAACGATAGTATTTGAGTTAGAACGTAAAGAGGATCCACACACACACACACATACACACAGACATCACCGTGAAAATGTTAAAATTGGATTGTAGGGACCTTAAAACGTGGTCATTTACCAAAATCTCGATATGCGATTTTTAGCACGATCCCTATACCTCCCTTACCAAGGCTAGTGGGAGGTAAAAATAGCGACCCCTAACGAATGGGAAAAGCTAAAGAAGAAGAAGTCAGTGTCAAGTGCAATTTGTGTAGTTTGCTTATGAAATAATTTTACTGCAAATTTAGAATCTTTTGCAAGAAAATTTATGTATGGAATTTATACATAATACATAGGATTGACGGAAGGTATTGTGCTGACCACATCAGATTTTTTGTTGCTAGTTAAGTTTCATAGTCTCTGGCTCTCGTCTCGGCCCGATAAAGTATCTCCTTAACCAAAGCAGTTTACTTACGCAGCTTGTAATGTAAATAACAATTAATCAACACAATTTTAGAGACGTATAAATATATCATCAGCCAATATGTTAGTTCCCATCTGTTTATTGCAACTGTAAACGGATTTAATAGCTGAAACTTTAGTTATAATAATAACAGATCCATAAAATATTAATCTAATTTGCTCTCATCTTTGCATGCTAAACAATTATCCATTTATCTCTGACATTTGGTAGTGCAGTGTAGTTTTAATGGAAGCTAATTACACTCGGACGTTGTTAAAATATTCCGCAATGTGTGTGAGTGTAAAAATAACACGGCAACGTCGCCCTGCGCATAGCTCAGTGGAAATGTAATGGAGTGCGGAAGCAGACCAGGGTTTTAATTGCCTTCAATCAGACTCCGGAGTCAGAGTTCCGAGTCTTGTTATTATAAACTTTGCGAGAAGCGATTATGTCATTTGTTACCCAGGATTTTCGGATAGTTTTTAGTGCTAAGTGATGTATATTGTGTTTTGAATGAATTATGTTTACTTATACCAAGTGTTAACTCATTTAATCTATTTCATTATCCAACAATAGGATCGTAACAAAATAGTTTTTTTTTCTTTTCTTTTTGAAATGCTATTCTTTTGAACAGAAACAAGTCATTCTATTGGTTCGGCTCCAAAATTATCCTTTTTGTTCCACATTCTCTGAGAAATATGGTATGGCTGTTCGATCATTATTAGATTCCCAATTTTGATCGATCAAAATCAATAATTTGTGATCAGATATATAGATCAATTAAATGTTGTGGCCAGCACAATACCTTTCGTCAATCCTGTTTATTATGTATCAATTCCATACACAAATTTTCTTACAAAAGATTCTAAATTTCCAGAAAATTATTTCATAAGCAAACTATGCAAAGTGCATTTGACACTAACATCTTCTTCTTCTTTAGCTTTCCCCATTCGTTAGGGGTCGATATTTTTTATTTTCTTCTTCCACTAATTTCTTTTTTACGTGTCGATCTCATTCAGTTCCATTTCTCTCAAGGCTTCCACAATACAGTCCTTCCATCTTATCTTCAACCTTCTATTACTAAGCTATTCATTCTTCTTCCAATATATTCTTCATTTCTCCTCATGACATTTTCAAACCAATGTAATCATCTCGCTTGTATCTTTCTAGAAACTTGTAACACTAGAATTATTTCCTTACCGTATCTTTCCGTGTCTTCCCCAACATCTACTTCAATATACTCATCTCTGCCACATTAATTTACTTTTTATTTATACTCACATTATCAATTTTAATTATATGAATATATTAGTAGTTTCCATGTTTAGCATAGCTGGCTGATTTATAAAATTTAATTTCTTTAAAATTCTTTAACTCTTTATATATTGAATATAAAGTATAAAATGTAATCAAATCGTATAGAGAATAATATATTCTTTAAGTTATAATAACGTTCAATGTCAATAAATCAAATTTAACTGTTAAATCTTCAAATGAGGCCACGTCCGGTTCACCAATTATAACCAAAATCTAATCAGTTGTTCTTCTGGATGTAAACTTGGGGAATACGAAAAATATATAATTTTTGGAATCGTGGTGTTGAAGACACAGACACACACACACATGCGCGCACACACGTCCACACACACACATACAGACATCATCGTAAAAATAGTAAAATCGTATTGTAAAGACCCTAAAACGTACTTATTCAATGAAAAGTCACCATCGAATTTATTGACCAAAGACAATACCTTCCTTACCTAGAGGTGACGGAAGGTAAAAATCACCTCTTGTGGTTTTGGCATCGCTTCGCTCGGCGTCTTCAATTATGGTAACCTTAAATACATTATTTTAATTCCGAAACGGAGAAATGATATTCCTTCGGAGAACAAACTACATCCTTTTGAGTTGCAGTCGAAATGGCACGTTTGTTGAATAATATACAAAGTAAAACAAAGATAGACACGGTTAATACATGGATGGGTGATAATATTAGAAAAACATATTTCATTTGTAAACTGAATCTTTGAAATGTACATGTCAACGATTTATACTCACCACTACCAACAAATTACTATTAATATGTCAATTTTATGTCGGTAATGACCCCACCTTATAATTCCTGTCCGCATTCCCACTATAAAAGAACAATTCCACCGGCGTCGTCCATCTTGTCCAGGTAGCTAACCATCTTAAAGACGTCTTTTATTAGCACTTACACGCTTTTACTCTGCTAAGAGCCGCATTCACATCTTCTTAGTGTTCGGGGACAGAGTGCCAGTTTATTGGTTTGGACCGCGAAGTAAAAAGCCATCGAAATGGTCTCTGAGGCAAATGTAACTTGACTAGCAGTATCTGTTGATGTAAATTGGTGAGATCGACAGGCGATGTCGTCGGCGGAGTAAATTGGGCGCACGTCCAACGGATTTAGGGGTTGCAAGGGTTAGTGTTTGGTGTTAGTGATGACAAGATGACAGCTCGCTGACAATAGATATAAGTTATAGTCAGATTGGTAAAAATGGCGAAGGGATTTTATAAAGCAGTTAATATGCTAAGATTATTCCAAATTATTGGTGTTATAGTATTATAATTATAATTAACTCAGTGATATATGAGATTTGATTAATACGAGAGTCGCGGTAGAATTATTGATAATAAATTATTTTTGCTTTTTTGCCCTGATTTTAACCTCGCATTAATAAACCGGATCTAAATTATTTATGTATTATCACGGTATATAAATATAGAAGGTGTGACAATTCATCAATTTTTGTATTGACCTTAAATTAATGTAGTATACGTGCGAATTACGATTCGTGAAAATCTTATGAAATTTTAACTGCATGTATAGAACATTAATATCTACACATTGTCTTAATTTAAAATCGATTGACCATCTCAAATTTGAGATAAATGCAATTAAATATAGCACTTTCTGTACATGTTTCGTATATCAGGCCATAATAAATGACGCCAAAGGGCGAATAACAAGTTTTTATTGCTAATCTCGTATATGAACGAAATTTGTTTATTACATAAATTATTATGTACTCGTTTTACACCAATTTGATTAAACTTGTAATTTTTACCTTCCGTCACCTCTAGGTAAGGAAGGTATTGTCTTTGGTCAAAAAATTCGGTGGTGAGTTTTCATTGAATAAGCACGTTTTAGGGTCTTTACAATACGAATTTACTATTTTTACGATGATGTCTGTATGTGTGTGTGTGTGTTCGTGTGTGCGTGTGTGTGTATGTGTGTGTGTATGTGTGTGTGTGTCCCCGCCTTTTCGGATACGATATCTCCAATACTAGAATTCCAAAAATTACAATTCTTGCGTATTCCTCTTCCTTACAACCATATGCAGACCTGTTTAGATTTTGGTTATAATTGGTCAACCGGAAGTACCCTCATTTGAAGATTTTAATAGTTTTTCTTGGAAAACTCAGTTAAATGTTATTATAACATAAAGAATATATTATTATCTATACGATTTGATTGCATTTTATATTTGATATTCAACAGACATAGAGTTAAAGAAGAATAACGATAATAAATTTTATATAAATTTCATAATTCAGCCAGCTATGCTAACTTAACCATGGAAACTGCATATATATTCAGGTAATTCAAATTGACAGATGTCAGTATCAATAAAATGAAATCAATGAAAGAATAAGGGAAGTAACTCTAGTGTTAGAAGTTTCTAGATATAAGAGAGACGATTACATATTGGTTTGAACATGTTATGAGGAAAGATGAATATATTAATAGAAGGTGGAAGAAACATAGGAAGATCAAATATCAGATGAATAGACTGTATTGTAGAAGACTTGAGAGAAAAGGAACTGAATGAGGACGATACGCAAAACAAAAATGAGTGGAAGAAGAAAATAAAAAATAGCGACCCCCTAACGAATGGGAAAAACTAAAGAAGAAGATGTCAATGTCAAGTGCAATTTGCATAGTTTGTTAATGAAATAACTTTACTGGAAATATAGGATCTTTTGCAAGAAAATTTATGTATGGGGCGCGTGCAGTAACATGACTTTGACCCGTGTCAAAATGACAGCAATTAATTATGTCCATAACTGACAAGTGTTATAATTTTTCAATCAAAATTTCATAATTTTCTTATTTCATGTGGTTTGTTTGTTATCAGGAGTATGGAATTCAGTTGCCGAGAAAGGGAATCACATAATACCAAAAATTTATAATCTTTTGCAAGAAAATTTATGTATGGAATTTGTACATAATACACAGGATTGACGGAAGGTATTGTGCTGGCCACATCAGATTTTTTTTAGTAAATTTAAACATTTATTACTATATTGAATGATACATGGAATTTTTGTTTAGTTTTAAATACAGAGGAAAGCTTAATTCTATATTGATTCGGTAAATTAATAAAATATGTTCGATGAGATAAATATTTTATTTTAAGCAATACATTAAATTTATTTTGTACATAGGTTTAAATATACAAATTATAATTAGCATGATCGCTACACTTATGTAAAAGCTCATACATGAAGCGGTCGGAAACGAATGTGTTCTTAAGAATTGTCCTTTATATCTTATTCGATTTGCCATATTCACGACTTTCACGTTCAACTAACTGTATATGAGACGTTGCCATACCCTGAAACAGGTTAGTGCGCATGCGTCGGCATACACAGATCGTACAGTATCGTACAATAGTACATTAAAACACAAGTATCATAAGGCAATCTGTTAACGTACGAGTCCAAGTTTGGAAAACGAGCCGCTAGGCGAGTTTTACAAAGGACGAGTGCGTCAACAGGCCTTATGGTACGTGTTTTTTATACTATTTTTTCTATTGAGGTATTTTTACGATTAAATTTATTTAAATTGCGACGTCAAATTATGACTAGGTATTTTTTTGTTAGTTATGTTTATGTTGGTAACGCTTCTCGCTAACAATTGAAATTTCATATTTTGTCAACTATTGATTAATTAGTGTATTGCAAGGTGTATCGTATTTATGATTCAAGGTCTGATTCTGGTTGTGAAATTAATATTATATTTTTTTCTAGTCCTATCACCTAAAGAAAGTATAAAAATCCATAATTAAAAGTAATATGTTGAAATATTATCAACAACTTACCATTTTGAGGTTACCTGTCATCTGTCAGTTATGAAAGCATGACTACCAACTCTAGAACATGAAAGGCGCCAAAAATAGTACGCTTATAGACCTTCTAAACGTCGTGTTTGCAGTACAAAACAGTGCGTTTATAGAAACATAAGAACACCGAAATAGAAAATAGTATATTATGTGGCAAGTGTGAGAAGCTGAAATTTTTACATGAGGGTGGAGATTGCGACACGAGCCGAATGTAAAATAGGCTTCACACACGTGTTACATACTATACTTTTTCTACGACCTTGCAATAAAATATAATATTTTTTTTATAAATTAATAACACATTTCTTATGGTTATTTCTACGGACCATTTACCAACACATGATTACGTGTATATAAAGATATTCATTGTGTGTTAAAATTGAACTATTTACTTCACGCACACTATGCGTGAAGTGATACTTCATGCACAGTGTACAAAAAAACAAGCTTCACACATAAAAATTGATACGTGAAGTATTCACTTCACGCATGGGAGTGGAAAAAAGTGTTTTCTGAAATTGGAAGAAAAACACTAATTATGCGGTCTAAACATTATATCAAACAATTTTTTTTTTTCAAGAAATAACTAGTGTAACTTTATAAGAAGTGATTGTGGGGTTAGTTCGTTTTCGTACATATTTATTGTTCGGTAAAGTCAATAATTTTGTATTTTGTAATTATATTATATCTGTGTACATAGCAGATTGGCACACCCAGAAATGGGTAATATTCCGTGATGGTATGTTTATTTATTTTATTTATTTTATAAATATTTTACGTTGATTTTTTTTTATTTTTATGAAGATAAATCAATTTGTCGTCGTATTAGTGATTAAATTTTAACTTTAATACTGGGTGGCATCTAGTGAGAAATGCTCGAACTGGACTAAATATACCTTTATTATTATCTGTAGTTGTCTCTCTGGCCAGCCGAAATCAAAACATTCAGTGAGGAGGGATAAAGAATATATTGTCTAGTTATATTTCGTCGTTGTTCTAATCTTACACACTGAGACATCTGGCGAAGGCCAAATTCGTAAGCACGATATTTTTGATGAATTGTCGCACCTTCTATATTTATACACTGTGTTATTATTAACAGGATCTTGTGTCAAATAATCAGAGTTCTCCCTGTGAGATACAAAGTAGCGGTAGTTAAAAAAAACAGTGTAGAAAAGTATCAAACAATGATAATACAGAAAATTTATAATTTAGTAACATTACTCTATAATATTGTTTATTGCAAATATTTGCAACGGGTACAGCTAGTATCTCTAAATATTTAAGACGATGAAATTCACTGACAAAGAGTTCATTCAATAAATGAAATATCATTGCATTCAGTATGAGATCTATACGTGTGCATATGGGCGTCCACCCACCCATACGTATTGTATTATATGAAATAACAAAACTCGGTAACAAATAACAAAAGGAGTAAAAATTCTCCGTGAAAATAGAATAAAACTATTGTCAAATGCAGACCGAAAGAAAATTTATTGTTTATTTTGAAAACAGTTGTGCATGTTGCATCGCAAAGGAGAAACATTCAGATATTCACTAAATTATAACGTCTTTCTTTGTAAATTTGAATTTAAAATTTGTATCTGTCAAGACGTATTTTTCCATTTCGATTTAAAAATTTTATACATGAATGTTTCTCATTGTGTAATCATAAAGGGAATGCAGAATGAGTGAATTGGCTAGGCAGGCTGCAGGGGATGGGGAAGGACGCCTTCGTTTGTTTTGTAAAAAGAAAATATCACACCACAAACAGACAACGAAGAGGACTTTTCATTCAAACGAAGACACGATCGTAAATAGTGATATTTCATACGGTACGAGCTATATTACTATTTCTAAATAAATATAACTCGTAATAGGTAAATTAGAGGTAGTTGAAAATACAATACCAAAAAAATCTGTTGTGGCCAACACAATACCTCTCGCCACGTTTGGTTAAATAAGTATAGGGCGCGAGCAGTCATATAACATTGTTGGCCTTGACATTCAGATATGGGGACCCGTGTCAGTATGACAATTAGTAATTATGTACATAGATGTCAAATATCAGAATTTTTTATTAAAAATTTCAAGATTTACTTTTAATTTGTCACCAGGAGTGTGGAATTTACTTGTCGAGGAAAATAAAGCACATGGAATTGGAAAATCACTGAATTTAGAATGACAAATTATGATATTTGACATCTGTGTACATAATTACTATCTATCATTCTGACATTTTGTCCTGCTCTTCTAATTTTTCGAGATGTTTCCAATTCATTGTCGGGATTAACAGTATTTCTGAAGGGTATGTGTAAATATACCTATAATTTTAAATATTTAGCTATTAATACAATAATAAATAATATATGTATGTACTTCCCAGAAAAAGTCTTCAGTAATGTCTGACATTTATCTGTCAGATGTCAAATGTGGGAATTTTTCATTCAACATTTCAAGATTTTCTAAATACACGTAGTTTGTCATACTTGGCCTAGACAAGCAGATATGAAGGCCCTTGTCAAAATGACAGTTAGTAATTATTTACATAAATGTCAAATGTCGTAATTTTTTCAGGTGGTTAATTTGTCACCAGGAATGTGGAATTTACTTGTCGAGGAAAATAAACCACATGGATTTGGAAAATCATGAAATTTGGGATGGAAAATTGACATTTGACATCTATGTACATAATTACTAGCTGACATTCTAACTCGGGCCCCCATATCTGCTTGTCTAGTCCAACAAAGTCATATGACTGCACGCGCCCTATACATTTATCATGTCTTTATAATAATATTAATTTTTTACCTTCCGTCAACTTTAGGTAAGTAAGGTATTGTTTTTGTCAAAAAATTCAATGATGAGTTTTTACTGAATAAGCATGTTTTAGGGTCCCTATAATACGATTTTACCATTTTTACGATGATGTCTGTATGTATGTATGTGTGTGTGTCTGTGTGTGTGTGACAAAAGTTCCGGATCCCAAAACTTCAATACCACGATTCCAAAAATTAATTTTTTTGGTATTCCTCAAGTTTACATCCAGAAGAACAAGTGATTAGATTTTGGTTATAATTGGTGAACTGGAAGAAGCCTCATTTGAAGATTTAACAGTTAAATTTGATTTATTGACATTTAATATTATTATAACTTAAAGAATATATTATTCTCTATATGATTTGATTACATTTTATACTTCATATTCAATAGATACAGAGTTAAAGAATTTTAAAGAAATTAATTTTTATAATTCAGCCAGCTATGCTTACCATGGAACTGCTAATATATTCATATAATTCAAATTGACAGATGTCAGTATGAATAAAAAGTAAATTAATGTGGCAGAGATGAGGATGTTGAAGTAGATGTTGGGGAACACACGGAAAGATACGGTAATAAAATAAATCTAGTGTTACAAATTTCTAGAAATATACAAGAAAGACGATTACATTGGTTCGGACATGTCATGAGGAGAAATGAAGAATTATATTTGAACAAGAATGAGTAGTTTAGTAATGGGAGGTTGAAGAAGCAGAGAAAGACCAAAGATAAGATGGAAGGACTGTATTGCGGGAGACTTGAGAGAAAAAAGAACCGAATGAGAACGACACGCAAAAATATCGACTCCTAACGAATGGGAAAAGCTAAAGAGGAAGAAGATGTCAGTGTCAAGTGCAATTTGAATAGTTTGTTTATGAAATAATTTTACTGGAAATTTAGAATCTTTTCCAAGAAAAAATATGTATGGACTTTATACATTATACACAGGATTGACGGAAGGTATTGTGCTGGCCACAACAGATTTTTTTAAGTTACTATACTATGTCCAGTTTTTCAATTGGTACCAAAATCTACTCAACTGCTATTAATTTTTAGGTCTAGTTTTAATCGTTAATATCGTGGAACACTTCATTCTTTTTGTAAAATACCTACATAATTATTCTCTTCTCGTAGTTCTTTCTAGTAGTTTCTTTTCTGAATTTAATCTGCGGAACTATAATTTAAGGCCACGTCTTTAGGGAATATAAATTGCACACGTTCTGTTCTAAATATCTCCGGCGAAATCTTAAAAACATTATTAACTTGTCAACTACATGTTTCTGGGCCTAGTAACTTAATGTTGTGCTAACATTCTTCACCAGAGAAATACTCAACTCAGGACGGAGACGAAAATTTTTCAACGAGATAATTTTCATATTCATAGTAAGATCATGAGAAAAGGATGTAAAAGTTATCAATATGAGAAAGGATATCACAGTGAATATATCTTCATTAAGAAAGAAAAATATGTACCTACTATTAATTTGTAAATGTGGGTAAATTTCTCGACAGTATTTATTCTTACAAAAACATCTGATGTGGCCAAGTTATGACCTCTCGCCAATTTCATTTTATGTTACATAAATAAATATATCATTACGGCATATTACCCATTGATGAGTGTACCAATCTACTTAGTACGCAGATATCGGTAAATGATGAAATATTTGTACCGTGTGGGCGCTTATCAGGCGTCACCTCAAGAGTACTCATTTCTGTCGTAGAAAGTGTACCACAGGGGTCACTTTGTGCCATTAAAATTCGAAGTAATTTCTGGTATCGGTCGGAATCGAATCCGGGTTATAATTAACGAATTTAACAATTCTTGTACATACAAATAATTCAAATTGTATCTATTCTTTCGTTTTATAATGAATTTTCTCCTACTCTTCTAATATATTCAAAATTCTTTATATTCACTGACGTTATTAGCGGTATTTCTTAAGGATATATATATATATATATATGTGTCGCTGACACTAACACCTCATTATTCACATATTTGGTTTTGCATTTGATAATAAACTTACCAGTTGATTTAGTTTTGAATTCCAAATGCTTTTACTGTAGCATATATTTTTGTAATAATAAAATAATCGCAGTATTTTTTGTATCCTAATAAATACTAAATAAACGACACTATTGAATTTGTCTCAATGGGCGGAGCTAAAATCTTAATTCGGACACTAGGATGGTTACATATTTTTTCATTATTATTTTGTCTGAAAGATTATACAAATTAATTCATAATAAACATACGTATGTATATATGTTTTTTGCGAACTTTTGTAAGATGTTTTAAAATCTGTAAAATTTTACTTACCCTAAAGAAAATATAAGTGTATATCGAAATGTCGACTTGTATGAATAAATGCTGTATGACAGATTTTGAGTATTTGTTAACACTTAGCTTACAGAACAAAAATATATAAATATGATCGTGAAAAAATACTATGTAATAATAATGTTTTCAATTTCTGAAACCGATAAACTATTGAACAAACCACGGATGTTATAAATCATAACAAGCTTTACATGTCTTAAAATCCTCGCTCTACGAGCTGAGATTTCAAACTGAAATCTGCGGCAGTTATGATACCCATAGCAATTGTAGGTATGTTAATAGCTATTACATGTTTAATAAGGTAAATACTTGATTACTTGATTTTTCAGGTGTACGCGATATTTTGCAAAGCAGTGTATACTCGTACAATCACCTTTCGTATTTTCAGAATTTTAGTTCATGTGAATACAACTCCGCATTCATTTAATATTCATTAATTTTAACTTAATTTGTTAACTCTACTAAAAGTTTTAATTAGTCAACTATAAAAAATTACAGTCGTAAAACCACGACTAAAACTATATAAACTAGAAAAAATGAGGAGAAACAAAACATCACATAAACAAAATTTAACTATTCCTTTGTTTTCTGTATTTAATATTAGGTACCATTGCTTCCCAAAATTTCAAAACAAAAATATAAGCTTCCCAGCAACCGATAATCGTTATTGTCTCCATCTCCCTAGAATCTTTCTCTTCCCAGCAATGAGGATCTGAAATATAATAACTGAAAAAAATCTGCCGTCATTTAACTCATCTGTCAGACGTTTAATTTCTCAAATCAAATATGTCACCGGAATTTTATTTGTCTCCTCGCCGGTCCGGGCTCTCGACTCCGGTCTGCACTCCGGAGTCTGATCCGAACCTCCGGAGCTGAGGGACAAATTGAAAAAATGATTGAAACTGAAAACGCCGTCATTTCTGTCTGTCTGTCGACTTGTCGCCGCCGTCCGTAATCTTTATAGGGTGTAATTAGGTCCTCACAGAACGGGAAATGTCAGAGAGTTTCAAACTTTTTGCAAAGAGGACATTAATGTATGAAAAGTTATAGTAGAAGTTGATGGAATATAAGCCTTGTGCAGAGGTAAAACTTTTGTCTTATTTGTGGTTCGAAAAATACAAGATTAATTTAAAAAATATAGAGGGCTTAATAATTTATTTATACAAACACTAGAATTATTAATAATAAGACAAAAAATCTGATGTGGCCAGCACAATACCTTCCGTCAATCTTGTGTATTATGTATAAATTCTATACATAAATTTTCTTGCAAAAGATTCTAAATTTCCAGTTAAATTATTTCATAAACAAACTATGCAAATTGCACTTGACACTGACATCTTCTTCTTCTTTAGCTTTTCTCATTCGTTAGGGGACGCTATTTTTTATTTTCTTCTTCCACTCATTTCTGTTTTGCGTGTCGTTCTCATTCAGTTCCTTCTCTCTCAAGTTTTCCGCGATACATCTTATCTTCTGTCTTCCTCTGTTTCTTCAACCTTCTATTACCAAGCGATTCATTCTTTTTTCCGTGTCTTTCCCAACATTTACTTCAACATCCTCATCTCACATTCATTTACTTTTCTTTGATACTGACATTTGTCAATTTGAATTATCTGAATATATTAGCAGTTTTCATGGTTAGCCATATTTGACTGATTTATGAAATTTAATATCTTTATAATTCTTTAACTCTATATCTATTGAATATGCAGCATAAAATGCAATCAAATCGTATAGAGAATAATATATTCATTAAATTATAATAACGTTAAATGTCAATAAATCATATTAAATTGTTAAAACCTTCAAATGAGGGCATTTCCGGCTGACCAATTATAACCAAAATCTAATCACTTGTTCTTTTCTTGATGTAAACTTGAGAAATACGAAAAAAATATAATTTTTGGAATTGTGGTATTGAAGTTATGCGATACGATACTTTCATCACACCCAGACACAGATACACACCTACTTACAGACATCATCGTAAAAATGGTAAAATCGTATTATATGGACCCTAAAACGTGCTTATTCACTAAAAACTTATCATTGAATTTTTTGAAAACAATACCTTCCTTACCTAAAGGTGACGGAAGGTAAAAACATCTTTCTACAGTATTTTTTTCTAAAGATGTCCGATCAAGGTCATCTACGAATTGTATGAATTAAGATTTTAGCTCCGCCCATTCTGTCAAATTCAGTAGTGTCCTTTACCTAGTTTTTAGGAGGGTCCATAAGATACTACTGTTATTTTATTATTATAAAAAATATGATGTGGCCAACACAATACTTCACGTTTAATTTAATTTTTATTCATGTAAATATTCGATACCGACCGATGCCAAATATTTCGAATTTTAAATGGTATAAAAATTACCCCTGTGGTGCACTCTCCACGCCAGCAATAAGTGCTCGTGAGGTGACACCTGGTAAACACCCGCACGGTACAAGTATGTCATCATCGATACCGAAATCTGTGTACAAAGCAGATTGGCAGACCCAGTAATGAATAATATGCCGTAATGATATATTTTTTATTCATTTATATACTTACCTATATTCATTGCTGGCGTGGAGAGTGCACCACAGGGGTCAATTTTGTGCCATTTAAAATTCTAAAAGATTTGGCGTCGGTCGGGATCGAACGGTACAAATATGTCATCATTATTAGCGACATCTGTGTACAGAGCAGATTGGCTCACCCAGCAATGGGTAATATGAAATAATATGAAGAAACAGAGGAAGACCAAAGATAAGATGGAAGGACTGTATTGCGGAAGACTTGAAAGAAAAGGAACTGGATGAGAACGACACGCAAAAAAGAAATGAGTAGAAGAAGAAAATAAAAAATAGCGACCCCTAACGAATGGGAAAAACTAAAGAAGAAGAAGATGTCAAGTGCAATTTACATAGTTTGTTTTTGAAATCATTTTACTGAAAATTTGTAAATAATACACAGGATTGACGGAAGGTATTGTGCTGGCCACATCAGATTTTTTTCTTGTTGAAATTATTTTTAAACTATCAGTAACCGAGAAAAAAAATTAAAATAAAAAAAAAAATTACTGTCCATCCATTGGCTTCCGACAATACTTTTTTTTTGTTAGAAAATTTTTAAGATATAGTACAAACTTACATTTTTTTAAATGGGATGATTTTACTTTAAAAACATTTTTTTTTTCTTTTTACTCCCATTTCTCTGAATAATTAAAAACAACTTTTTTGCAAATAATAAAATCTCCATAAACTTATAATCCTTTTGTGGAACGTATTAAAATAGAATAAATTATAATATTTTATACGTATAACTGAATCAATAACATTAATATTTATACACAGATATACCTTCAAACAAATTATTATTTTGGAAGTTCGATGGTGTAAGTATTACCAACAATGACAAAAGAAAATTTCCTATTGTATTTGACTCACGCAATTTCTTTTATCGTTGTTTCATACTGTGTGTGATTAACTTTTGTTCATAGCTGCCTTTGATAGAAAGAAATATGGGTATCACGCATACTAATGCTAGGAAAACTTAATAATTTACTCCATACACAAAAATATAGTACTCAACTTATTTCACATTTCTATATGTCTGTAGTGTAGTCTTGATGCTTGGTATAAAAAATAATATCTCGAAAACATTTAATGCTATCGACTTTCGCTTTTCGTTCAGGAAACACAGATGTATAGTTTTTATTAAGCAGTACTAAAGTTTTAAAAAAATCTGATGTGGCTAGCAAATTACCTACCGTCAATTTTCTTGCAAAGGATTCTAAATTTCCAGTACAATTATTTCATAAACTAACTATACAAATAGCACTTGTCATTGACATCTTATTTTTCTTTAGCTTTTCCCATTCGTTAGGGGTCGCTATTTTTTATTTACTTCTTCCACTCATTTCTGTTTTGCGTGTCGGTCTCATTCAATTTCTTTTCTCTCAAGTCTTCCGCAATACAGTCCGTCCATCTTATCTTTGGTCTTCCTCTGTTTCTTCCACCTGCTTCCTTACTAAGCTATTCATTCTTCTTCCAATATATTCTTCATTTCTCCTCATGACATGTTCAAACCAATATAATCGTCTCTTCTGTATCGTTCTAGAAACACTGGAGTTATTTCCTTTATTTTTTCATTCCTTACCGTATCTTTTCGTGTCTTTCCCAACAGCTATCTCAACATCCTCATCTCTGCCACATTCATTTACTTTTCATTGATATTGACATCTGTCAATTTGAATTATCTAAATATATTAGCAATATCCATGGCTAGCGTAGCTGGCTGATGTATGAAATTTAATACCTTTATAATACTTTAACTCTATATCTATTGAATATGAAGTATAAAATTACATCGTATAGAGAATATAATTCCTTAGTCACGTGATATGTTTTCCGCCAATCAACATTCAGAATCTCCCTAGCTACAAGTTATCACAGCGATAATAAAAAACAAGGAAATAAACACCGTATTTATAGTCGTTACTAAGGGATTTGTTTTCTTTATTTATGACATTGACAGTTAATTTTGAGTATAAAAATAAATAATAACAATAATTCAAACTCCGAAATATTAAATAAAACACGTAAGTACCATGTTTTAATACAATATGAATATGTATATCAAAAGTTAGGTTAGGTTAGATTGCAAAAATTCATTATATTCTCTCATTAAATATAAGCTCGTGATATGATTAATAATCGAAGATATTGCTCGTGAAACCGGAGCAGCACATTTCAACTCGTCCTTCGGACTCGTGAAATCTGCAGCTCGGTTTCACTCGACTATATCATTCATTAAGTTATAAACCAATAAGAATGCGTGATTTTCCTTAGTTACCACGTATTTCAGCGGTTATTATTAAGTAACCATGGTGAACGAATATACGAACCTTTGTATATTCGAATATACCTACCTTCGTATATTCACTTATAGGTGCGTTTGTTTATTTTGTTCTCTGTACTCAGAACTGACAATGTCATTTTTAATTATATTTACGGACATAATCTTTTTCATTCGAACACAGTATCGAGTATATAAATGAATCTGTAGTTAGACTTTGACGAGGAAAATCGTGCTTTGTATGCTATAAGTAGACATCTAAAATTACGCTGACAGCTCCAAGTGCACCGAAACAAATAATTGAACGTATCTATTATTTTACAGCAAGGCATTATTGGAGTAAAAATTTGACAAATAAACAAATAATTATTTGTATCACAAGTCTAGACACTGCACTGTTGCAGGTTTATTTGAAATATAAACATTTCTTTTGAAATACGAGGATTTCAATGTAATATTACATACTACTACAACTATATTTAAAAAGATAGGTTATGTACCATACAGTTTGACGTTTCTGTCAAAATAAAATAGACCACAGGTCACGTTAAATTTACTATTTACTTTTTAATTCATATTTTTATTCATGATATAGTCTACCTGTATACAACTCGACAATAGAAAATTCTCGACATACTCAACGAGTTGCCTATTGGAAATACCACTCGACCTTTGGTCTCGTGGTGTTTCCAGGCAACACGTTTCGTATAATCGAGAATTTTCAATCGTCTTGTTGTATAATATATGAGAATATCATCGATGATAATCATATCACTTGTTATATTACGTATGAGAATAACATATTCTTTAAAATTTATAAACGTTATATGTCAATAAATGATATTTAACTGCGTTTTTTTCAAGAAAAACTGTTAAAAGTTGTAAATGAGAATACTTCTGGTGGACCAATTATAACCAAAATCTAATTACGTCTACATATGGATCTAAACTTGAGGAATACGAAACAAATATGATTTTTGGAATTGTGGTTTTGGAGTTATGCGACCCGATACGATCATACACAAAAATCGTCGTAAAAATAGTAAATTCGTATTCTAGGGACCCTAAAACGTGCTTATTTATTAGAAACTCACCATAGATTTTTTGACCAAAGACAATACCTTCCTTACCTAAAGGTGACGCAATATAAAAATAAATAAATCTTGTACTGTGTTTTATAGAAAAATATAGTATTGAATATTTTCTACGTTATTCATTCCAAATCTGCAATAAATTTTCTGTTGTGGATGTATGTGTGAGTGTATGTGTGTATATGGATGTTAGAAGGACGATTTCTTTTATAGTAGTTTAATTCGCTCTATAATCTGTGCTGACACCTACTAAGAAACTATATTTTTCTGCATCAAGAAACGCACTTGCAAACCAGACCATTATTCTAGTCTTTCTCAACAGTTTTTTGTGGCATTATTGATAAATAACGTAAATCAGCACTAGACACACGAGCAGAATTACGACATACGTCGCCTAATGAACAGATTCTATAACTTATGTGCAAAAAGAACCTATTTTAATTAGGTATGTTGTGAAGAATGATAAACTTTTTATTTTTATTCATATTTCAGCAAAATGTTTTGATGTTAAATTTATTTAAATGCCCCTTATTTGGAACAAGTAACACGTACTTCTTGAAGATCGTCTTCCTCCTCATCCTCATTGAAATTTCGAGCTGCGAAGTCTTTCGACATAATATCATTATCCATACTTCTTTTGTTCGATGCCATTCCACAAGCAAATATAAAACAAAACTTGCAGCAGCGTTCATTTGTTGAAATAACAAAATAACGCTTGAACGTATCTATCTGAAGCGCAGACAAAGGCTGGCAAGGCAATAATATAGGAAAGAGTTAATCTAATATCCTTAATCACTTTGTGGGATAACATCAGCAAAGGCTGCTTAAAAATTGCATTATCCTGCAGGGTAAGGTTTTCATCCGCAAGGAAAAATTCACTGCCGGTCGACGGGCTTGACAGAACACTTAATAATTATTCCCAGCGCCATGGAAATTTAATCTATAGACAAGAAAAATCTGGATGCGTATAAGCAAACGACATCCCGCAAAGAATAACTCAATTTTTCCAACATCTACTTATAAAAGTATACTTTATCCAATAAAATCGCATTACTAAAGTAACGGTTTGTTCCTTTTCGTACATTCCTATTTCAAATTTAATATCTATTTGCGATTTATGGATTACTGATTGATTGTAGACAAAATAGGATGCAAACATCATGAATTTTTTTATTCCAACCTCGCACTCGGTTGTAATATATTATTTTTCACTATCAGAAGTAGAAATCGATATCAAATTCATGAAGTAAAATATTTTATTCTTAATCATTGTAGTACAATATCAATTACTAACTGCAATGACAATCTCATGGGTGGGAAAACAAAATATTTTAGGGACTTAGGTGTACAATATAATTATCTGTAAATTTTATTTGAAAATAGAATTTCTGACAGTTCAAATGATATGCATTTCTTTGTAATTTTAGCACAGGCATCGTGCTCGCTATACTAAGTGGCGATGGGTGCGCGCACACTACAATACTATTACGTCTAGGGAAGATATACAGAGAGTTTTTTTTATCAGTAAACGTACAGTAATTTCATTACCATAGTTACAAAATGACAGCAATGTATTGAAGCGTTTATTTTTTGAGTAAACATAGGGAATAGTTGTCAGACTCGTCAGACTGTCACATTTCAAAATGATTTTTTTATACAATTGAAGAAAAAGTGCAGATTATACTATGGTATAATTCAAATAATCAAGTTTCAGATGTATTTGCAGCTACATTTAAAAATCTATAATTTTTATAGTATACACCAAATTATTATTTTCGTTGGGGACAATTAAAAAACAGAATTAGTGCAATTTCACAAAATATTACTCCCGGAGAATGCTATTAATTCTTTTTATAACGGTTTAGAATATTGTTTAAAAGTAAATGGTGCAAATTTAAGTAAATGGTAATTAGTGATGAACACAAATAAATAATTTCTTTAATTTATAATTTAATATTTATTTTAGTCTATGTTAATTATCCCTATGTTTACTTATAAAATAAACGCTTTAATACATTGCTGTCAATCATTTTATACTGTAACTATGGTAAAGATATACCCTATGTTTACTGATAAAATAAACTTCCGGTATGTCAAAAATTATATCAAAGGAATTTATATAAGTTTGACAGTTCATTTGTCTAATTTAGATTATAGGCTGACGCTGTATAACACAACTTTTTATATTTCGCTGGTAACAAGTTTAGATGTATTCTTGGTACTCTATTTTATTATTTTTTTCAAATACATTAATTACAACTAATACATCGTTGAAAAGATAAAAAAAAATGGCGGTTTATATTTTAGTAAAATAATTATAGGTTGCTATTTAAAAAATAAAATTTGATAGTCGTAACTTGTAAAACTGACTTATAATAAAAAATCTGATGTGACCAGCACATTACCTTCCGTCAATCCTGTGTATTATATACAAATTCCATACATAAATTTTCTTGCACAAGATCCTATATTTCCAGTAAAATTATTTCATAAATAAACCATGCAAATTGCACTTAACACTGACATCTTCTTCCTCTTTAGCTTTTCTTATTCGCTAGGGGTCGCTGTTTTTTATTTTCTTCTTCCACTCATTTCAGTTTTGCGTGTCGTCCTCATTCAGTACCTTTTCTCTCAAGTTTTTCTCAATACAGTCCTTCCATCTTATATTTGGTCTTCCTCAGTTTCTTCTACCTTCTATTACTAAGCTATTCATTCTTCTTCCAATATATTCTTCATCTTTCCTCATGACAATGTAATCGTCTGTCTTGTATCTTTAATTTTATCATTCGAGCCATTTTCCTTACCTATCATTCCTTACCTTACCTTTCCGTGTCTTCCCCAACATCTATCTCAATATACTAGTCTCTGACAAATTCATTTAATTTTCATTGATACTGACGTCTGTCAATTTGAAGTATCTGAATATATTAGCAGTTTCCATGGTTAGATAGATGGCGAATTTATGAAATTTAATATATTTATAATTCTTTAACTCTATATCTATTGAATATGAAGTATAAAATGCAATCAAATCGTATAGAGAATATTCTTTAAAATGTATAATCATTAAATGTCAATAAATGATATTTAACTGCGTTTTTCAAGAAAAACTGCTAAAAGTTGCAATTGAGGGTACTTCCGATGGACTAATTATAACCAAAATCTAATCAAGTCTGCATATGAATGTAAGGAAGAGGAATACGTAAAAATTGTAATTTTTTAAATTCCAGTATTGGAGACATCACGGCCGAAACTATAGTCACACACATACATACATAAAATCACGCGTGTCCTACCTAGTGGGTTCGCACAAACCCGATAACAATAAGAACAACATCAACATCATACAACAAATCCTTACTCTCAAACATATTAAAGTGACCGATTTTCGGTAGCGAAATACCGCATCCGGATCACAATAATAGTTAGGAAACAATCATCCTTCGCCACACATTCCTATCTAAGCAGACTTCTTTCGCCTCATCATCGTAAAAATAGTAAAATCATATTGTAGGGACCCTAAAACGTGTATATTCATTGAAAAATCACCACCTAACTTTTTGACCTTACCTGAAGGTAAGGTAAAAAGTTAAAGAGGGGGAGGGGTGTCTTCCCAGACTCACTCTGTATAGTGTGTTCACTTTGTCGTGACTCTATTGTATTTTTAACTTGTTCGTTCGTCTTTGGCTGAAGATAACGGAAGAACGACACTCGCATTATCAAATTATCTGATGCTTTAAATGAAATTTGTTGTAGTACAAACGACAATTAATAAAATAAAGCTTATATCTCCCCGGAAATCTAGTGTTCCAATTAACGCGTCCGCAAAGAAGCCATATAAAACACTATAGAATTTCAGTAAGAGCTTTGCATAATTTATGCATTGTTTCACTTGTTCCGGTTTTGTATCGTGGCCGCCTTGTTAGTTTTAATTCTCCAGACATACCCCGTCTCTCTCTGCCGCCAGTGGCGTGCGTCGCAGGGGTAGCACAGTAGCGTACGTGAGAAGAATCGGAATGTATGCTGCTCTTATATTTTTAACACACTTCTTGTATTGTATGGAAGTTGAGATGAAATGGAATGAAATGTTGTGTCGTGGGCCAGATCTTGATTTGGGAATTGCTGTGATGAATGATTGCTTTAAGTATGAAATAGGGATGCAAGGTGAATAAAAATCATATACAATAGGGTATTTTCACACATACTGTCGCTGTCCACTTATAGAATGTCACAGAGAGTTTTACATGGTGTTGCAAGATTAAACATTACAGTTTTTATTTAACTATAGAAATTCTTAGAACTAAAAAATCTGATGAGGCCAGCACATTACCTTCCGTCAATCCTATCTATTATGTACAAATTCCATACTTACATAAATTTTCTTGCAAAAGATTCTAAATTTCCAGTAAAATTATTTCATACACAAACTATGCAAATTGCACTTGACACTGACATATTTTTCTTCTTCTTTAGCTTTTCCCATTCGTTAGGAAACGATATTTTTTTTCAACGATGTATTAGTTTTTATTAATGTATTTGAAAAAATTCGAGAAAAATAAGGTAATTGAGATATCATTTTTATTCAAATATTACCTATAGGTGGCTATGTGAAAATAAACAAAATGTAACAATGCTAATATCAACAAAGTACAGTAAATTTTTTTGACAGATGTCCGATCAGGGTCGTCTACGAATTGTCTGAATTCAGATTTTAGCTCCGCCCATTATGACAAATTCAGTAGTGTCGTTTGCTTAGTTTTTATAAGGGTACGTATATACTACTGTTATTTTATTATTATAAAATATATATTACAGTAAAAGCATTCAAAATTAAAAAATAAGTCAACTGGTAAGTTTATAAGGAAAACCAAATATGTTAAAAATAAGATAATGACACAATGTCAGTGTCAGTGAGTCTGATAGAAAATAACGTTATTCGTCCGGCTATGAATCCAGGTAATGTATCTGCATTAATAAATAAACTTATGTTACGGCGAAAGTATTATCAACAAAGAGCATCGTTTTAAAGTGGAATGTCCTAACTTAGTCGAAACAATATGAATTTTTGAAAAACAAGCGTGTTATATCCATCCTTATCGCACACTCTTATAGACTTTGGGAAAGAAAGAAATAAGTGTATGCCTATTTGTTAATTCGTTCGTGATATAGATTACATTGATCGGACATCTTTCATAAATTTTACTGTATACATTTGTTTGTTACTTATTTATTATTACTTACATATTATTTACTTATCTATGTATTGATTTATTATTTATTTTCACATAGCCTCCTAGAATATTTGAATAAAAAAAAATTCTCATATATCTCAATTATCTTATTTTTCTCGAAATTTTTCAAATTTTTAATAAAAATCTGATGTAGCCAGCATATAGCCTCTCGCCATATATTTTACCTGGCTGTATTCATAAAGCAAAGAATATTTATAGAAATACAAATAATATTTCATATAAGTCTACGACGTATAAACTTCTTTATTATTTAATAAGAGCATGTCTCAACATAAAACAATTTTCACATATATTTACAAAATCTATAGGATATTTTATCATAAATTATGTACAATAAATTACAAAGTAGAGTTTACCATATATAAATTTTAGACTGGTAACAGGGATTTTCAATTCGAACAACATTCTTGTTTACTTTCTCTTCATATTCTTCTAGTAAAAACATTAATTTTGGGCGGTACATATCCGGACATATCTTCATTTACATTTTATTTTTTCATACATGTATCTAATTAACACATTGATTTCCTTTAATAAAGTGAATGTAATAAAGAATATTTACAACTTACTTGAGAAGAATTTGATAGCTTTTTTGCAGTTAAATGTTACTCTAGTCTACAGTGCTCGTGTACATTGTCCCATAATGTTTGAAACAAATTTAAGTCCTTCAGCGTAGACTTGTCACCTCCATAATAGTCACAGATCAAGAATTAAAAGATTCTCCAAGTACATTTTTCTTTTATTACTCATTATTTCGATGAGATACAATTTTCTGTATTTTACGTTGCAGAGTGGAGACCATCTTCACTTTCATTTTGTGTTTATAACATTTAAATATCGTCTTCCTTCGAGCTGTATTCTCGCTTATATCTATTGTTTATATTTAGATTTTTTTATATATAAATTCATTCTATGAAGAAATTTTGTCCTACTCTTCTAATTTTTCGAGATGTTTCCAATTCATTGTCTGGATTAACAGTATTTCTGAAGGGTATGTGTAATATACTAATAATTTTAAATATTTAACTATTAATACAATAAGAAATAATGTTTCTGAATTTTTGACACTGACATTTATCTGTCAGTTACAAACATTTTTTTATTTTTCAATTGGTTACCATGACATTATTTGGACTTTGAGATTTATTACAAAATATTATTATATACCTTATATTTCTTTATTTCTAAATCTATAAAAGATATAATAATATATTTATATGTATCAGATAGAGAATTTACTGTTCTTTTGTACAAGTAAGAAAAAAAAATTCAAAAAATAATATTTAGAAGATTTTTTTAAGAATCTGCTACTTTCGGTTGTCCAATTATTACCAAAACCTTTTCAGCTCTTCCCAGTAATGTCCGATTGAGAAATACGTAGTTACACAGTTATTAAGTATTATAGTTTTTGAGATATGGTTCTTCCAACCGACCTACATACACATACACACACACACAGATATCATCGTAAAAATATTATAATCGGATTGTAGGGACCTTAAAACGTGCTTAATAATTAAAATCTGGATATGCGATTTTTAGCATGAATCCAATACCTCTCTTAGCGAGAGGTAAAAACTAATACATCATTGAAAAGACAAAAAAATGGCGGTTGATATTATAGTAACATAATTATAAGTTTCTATTTAAATAGTTGATAGTTGCATCTTGTAAACTTGACTTTATAAAAAATATCTATAACTGTCATCAAATAGTATATTTAAAATAATAAAATTTTATATGAGCCATTTTTTTCTATTACTTATAATAAAAAAAGTTAAGGGGGGGTCTTCCCAGACTAACCCTGTAGAGGCTGTTCCATTTGAAAATACAAAGTTACATACACTTGCGTAAAAATGGAGCAGCCTGTAGAAAAACCTATACTGATTTTTTTTAAACAAATTTCGTTTGAATTTTTTTTCCATAAAATCGAGTTATTAATACAATACAAACCGATGGACCACCAGTATGTGTTTCATATATTTAGTGCCACTCAAAGATAGCAATTCTTAATTCATTTATGTTAAGTCTTCATTTTCTCCATCTATTTTCCTTCTTGTCTATAAACTAAACTAAGTGAAAAAATTCAGGACTGGTTCCTGATTGTCATCGTTGTTCCCGGAGCTTAAGAGCAGCTTGGTATGCAGTACTCGCGCAGGCAGTAAACCCGGACCCATTCTAATCAGCCCCCGGAGTAATCCGGGACAATATATGGACAGATCTGACCGCCAGACAATTCATTGCTGTCAACGCACTACAAAGAACTAAACACCACTGTTTAGAATTTTATTCCCTCGTCAACACAGAACAAGAATCGCTGAAGTTGGATGATAAAACGAAATTGAAGGAAATTTAGAGATTGTTGAACTTTTACTATGTTTAGAAGAGAGTAGGTATGGTCGTCCATGATATTAACATCAACCTGCGAAAAGATGAAAAACTAAAAATCCCCAAATGTTTGAAATGTTTTCGGAAAATAGGAATTATTTTAAAACTTTTTTTGCACGACCGAGTTTATTTACTTTCCGTCACCTAGGTAAGGAAGGTATTGTCTTTTGTCAAAAAATTCAATGGTGAGTTTTTAGTGAATAAGCATGTTTTAGGGTTCCTATAATACGATTTTACCATTTTTACGATGATGTCTGTATGTATGTATGTGTGAGTGTGTGACGAAGGTTTCGGATCCCATAACTTCAATACCACGATTCCAAAAATTATAATTTTTTCGTATTCATCAAGGTTGCATCCAGAAGAACAAGTGATTTGGTTATAATTGGTTCACGGGAAGTAGCCTCATTTGATGATTTTAACAGTTAAATATGATTTATTGACGTTTATTATACTTAAAGAATATATTATTCTCTATACGATTTGATTGCATTTTATACTTTATATTCAATAGATATAGAGTTAAAGAATTATAAAGATATTAAATGTCATAAATCAGCCAGCTATGGTAACCATGAAAATTGCTAATATATTCAGATAATCCAAAAGGACAGATGTCAGTATCAGCGAAAATAAATGAATTTGGCAGAGATGAGGATGTTGGGGAAGACATGGAAAGATACAGTAAGGAAATAACTCTAGTGTTACAAGTTTCTAGAAAGATACAAGAGAGACGATTACATTGGTTTCAACATGTTATGAGGAGAGATGAAAAATATATTGGAAGAATGAATAGCTTAGTATTGGAAGGTTGATGAAACAGAAGAAGACCAAAGATAAGATGGAAGGAATGTATTGAGGAAGATTTGAGTGAAAAGGAACGGAATGAAAACGACACGCAAAACCGAAATGAGTGGAAGAAGAAAATAAAAAATAGCGACCCTAACGAATGGGAAAAGCTAAAGAAGAAGATGAAGAAGAAGTCAGTGTCAAGTGCATTTTGCAATTTAAAATATTAGTAGGTTTTACTTACAAATTACTGATCAGTAAGTGATGTGATTCACTATACAAATTTTTATATGATGTATTAATAGAGTGTATAGAACTCGAATATATTGCTTGTAATAAAATTTCTTAGGTTTAATAATAATTTATTTGCAAATAAACTGTTGGAAATAAAAAATTTAACACGTGTCTGTTTGTTTTAATTTAATTTCATAAAACAAAAAATTAAAAACAAAATGGAGTACCCCATTGAATATTCAAAATAATCACAAAACAATTTCTAATCCTTACCGTGTCCTGTTTCTATTTCCGTGATTATTTGACGGCGGTTTTCCTAGCAGGACAAATGTGCGACCGCAAGATAATTATTTTAATAATGACCGCGGGGCGATGTGGCGTGGGGCCCTGCAGGAGCAGCGGTGGCAGGAGCAGAGTCCTAACAAAAGCCTTTGTCAGGGAATTAGCGTCCTGCCGCGGTCTCACAGTCAGTAGGATTAATCGTATATCGATTTTAAACCAAGGAGATTTTTATATTGAAAAGTTAAGTGGATTGTTTAATATTCTATAGAGTGATTAGTTAGGGGAAATTTTAAGAAAGGGACAGTGGGTACGTAGATTGAGGGTATAAATTCAATTACTCAAAAACAGTCACTGCTTATTATGAATTATTCCGGGATTTAGATTCGTGACGTCAGAACGTTATTTAATAATTTTCAAAAATGCTTTATAATTAAACTTCATCTTGATCTTGAAAATTGATATACTGGGTGTTGTGTAAGTAATGCAATGCGCCATCGTTAATGGTATGATATAAAGAACTGAAAATATATTTTGCACAATCTGTTAATCGAAATACAACAAATTTATATAAAAATCATAAAATACTTACTGATTAATAAGTAATAATGCTAAATAATTTTAAAAAATATATTCTTCAGTAAAATGTTACAACGAATTAAACATTTCTGACGTCATTTGCATTCTCTTTGTTTCTATTGGCCAGAAAGCGAATAAAGATGGTAGAACTATGAACTGTCATTTCATTTGTGTTATATTTTAATGGACCCAGCAAATATCTCGCTTATTTATTAAGTTAGTAATTTCTTTCATACAATATGATTTATACAGCAACATGTAAGCTACTTGATGATGGATGTACATTCATGATACCACTTCCGGTTTATTAGTAATTAATATCAACTTTGAAATTTCAAATAGAACTACTATATTTTTTTACAAATTTGATAAGTACATCAAATTTGCTTTATAATCAAGTAAAATAATCCATATGTTACATTATAAAAAATTAAATTGCGGGCACTTTTTTATACACCTAGTCGAAAAGAGAATAGTGAGCCATGACTATGGCTTGAAATAAAACTATTAACTAAAACAATTGTAACACGGTAAATGTCAACCTATAAATATTCAGTAATCTTTATCTGCAGACCAAATAGAAAGGGCTACTTATTCTGTTCCAAAACGTTGTGAAAAATGTATTGAAGAGGCTGAGAGTCATTTTGAATATTTGTTCTAAAATCATTTTGTTATTATTAGTGTTCCTTATTCTTATTTTCTGTATTATTATGACAAAAAAATAATTATTTCGTTTAATAATAATACTTACAATTGTTTTAGTCTTATTTCAAGCCACAGTCATGGCTCACTATTCCCTTTTCGACTAGGTGTATAAAAAAGTGCCCGCCATTTTACTTTTTAATAATGTAACATATGGATTAATTTACATGATTGTAAAGCAAATTTGATGTACTTTTCAAATTTGTAAAAAAAATATAGTATGTTCCATTTGAAATTTCAAAGTTGATATTAATTACTAACAAACCGGAAGTAGTATCATGAATGTACATCCGTCATCAACTACATACATGTTGCTATATAAATCACACCACACACATACACATATGCAAACACTAACACCTACGCACTGACACATACACACACACACACACATATACCGACCCACATACAGACATCATCGTAAAAACGTATTCTAGGGACTCTAAAACGTGTTTATTCATTAAAACCTCACTATCGAATATTTTTATCTTTTACCTTCCTTACCGTGACGGAAGGTAAAAATGGTCAACTTGTTATCACAGCCTACCTGATATGGTTTACCTGGTTAATTATTCATAATTTTCTTTTACGTTTTTGTAATTTATTTCTTCAACAAAAATTCACAACATATCGTTGAATTAGTAATTTTAAGTAGATTCCGAATATATAAAAATAAATAGGGGTTACACCGGAGTAAAAGTGTGACGTAAGAGATGAGGACATGGTATTAAAACTCGTTTATTTTAAAAACTTTGATAGTTTAATTTGTTACTATGGTGGAAGACCCTGTTGCAACCAGCACATTAGAAAAGAAATTATTGCAGTTTACGATACATTGCAACCTTGTTTATTAAGTGGTAACGTATGACACGTTACTTACATAACACCCTGTACAATATACAAAAGGTTTTACCTTCAAAATCCCGGTGTTTGAAAATTTTGGCGAATTTTTTTAAAAATATTTTTTAAAATACTAAAAAAAAATACAAACTATTTTGTGATACAATTAGAAAGTAATGGCACTATAAAACAAAATGCAATAAAAAAATACAACCATAATAATGTAGAATAAAATATGTATTTGTATAACTTCAAGTAAATAAGCAAATAAAAATTACATGTTTCGGCTGGTAGTGGGCTGTGACCAGCTGTCACAACGCTCACATTAATTCATTTGTTTAGTCGTTTAGTTTTGATGTTTGAAATTCTTCGTATCGTGTCACTGTTTTTTAAAGTTTTTCGTGATAAACTGACTAATATTGATAATAAATTATATATCAATCCATTCGGTATTCTTTCGCGATCATTTTAATGTATAAATCAAGTAATGTATAAAAAAATTGGTGTGTTTCCAAATAATAGAAAAACTGCTGTACTTGTAGTATTCGTGGCGAACAAGGTAAGTAAAATTTATTATTGTTTCGTCGTTATAAATAAATATATTTACAATGAAAAACAAAATGTAATATATGATAAATGTATGTATTTATTTATTTCTACATTTGTGTATCTTTTATATAAATAAAATAGTATGTCCCCAATGAAAATACATTTCCAATATTTGAATATTGCAATCGAGAATTTTATAGATAAAAATATGCCACCATCGTTCAATTACTAATTCGTTGATGTGTTAATATCAACACAAAATTAATTATGCTCCAATTAATATTAAAACTGGACAATCATTATCTCTAGGGTCGCACACTAACTCCATTGTATGTAGTAAATCATGACGAAGTTTCATCAACATCATTATTTTATATATTTTTTTTATATAGTTATACAAATTTATGTAAACAGTATTTGGCTATGTACTCGTATATACATACTTCCGAAAATGTTTAAAATAAATTTCTTTTATAACTATATTGATGTATGCTAATCAGGGCATCGAACCCGAACCAAAACCGAAATCAAACCGTAACATTTTAGCGAACCCAAACCCAGAATCGAACCTGAGATATATTACCTTCCGTTACAATTTTTACGTATTCCTCTTCCTTACATCCATATGCAGACTTGATTAGATTTTGGTTAAAATTGGTCAACCGGAAGTACCCTAATTTGAAGATTTGAACAGTTTTTCTTGAAAAAACGCTGTTAAATATTATTTCTTGACATTTTATGTTATTGTAAATATTAAATAATATTCTTATCTATACGAATTGATAGCATTTTATATTTCATATTCAATGGATATAGAGTTAAAGCATTATAAAGTAATTAAATCTTATAAATCAGCCAGCTATGTTATAACCATGGAAACAGCTACTATATTAAGAAAATTCTAACTAACAGATGTCAGAGTCAATGAAAAGAAAATGAATGTGGCGGAGATGAGGATGTTGAGATAGATGTTGGAGAAGATATGGTAAGGAATTAATGAATAAAGGAAATAACTCTAGTGTTAGAAGACCCCTAACGAATGGGAAAGCTAAAGAAGAAGATGTCAATGTCAAGTGCAATTTACATAGTTTGTTTATGAATTAATTTTATTGGAATTTTGAAATCTTTTACAAGAAAATTTATATATGGAATTTGTACATAATACACACGATTGACGGAAGGTAATGTGCTGGGCATATCTGATTTTTTCAATTAAGTCCGAGTCGGAACCGAACGGTATTAAAATTCTGGTCCATGGTTCAGCTCGACGATCGACGCCTTCTGCGTCCGCGTTGGTCTTGATTATTTGTAAACCATACAGAATCAACGAATAAGAAGTAACTTGTATAAAAGAAACCTGTAATATCGCCCTAAATGTCACTAGAACACACTATGTAACCTAAGAACAATGTTACTAAATACCATCAATAGCTGTCATATTTAAATAAATAACCTATCGAATTGAAATATAAACAGAGTTTACTTTTGAGGAAATAACATATTAAAGAATAGTAGACTTATAGATTATTACTACAGGGACGGTAATGAACATAAGAATACTTAGAATTAAAATGATAAGAAAAGTTTATATTGTTTTGCAGTGATTCCTGAGCATATCTTTCAGCCACACTGTTAGATTTTCATCCAATTGAACAAATTCAGGGGGCGTAAATTATAATCCTTCAAATTCCGACATAATTGCACACAAGGAGGATATAAAATTGCAGCTTTTATTTAAACGTCAAAACGTGAAAATTTTCATTTCAATGTTTATAACAAAAAGTGAACAAATAAGTATCCATAGCTACAGGGTAATTGAAAGCGCAAACGCAATTTACGTAAAATGTAACATCAGTAGTAGATATTTTTCATTAAATATCTACGTTTGAAGAAAAAATTTAATGTGTCATTCGGAGTAAAAGTGATATCTATGTAGGTACTTTGTGTGGGGAGCGTGGAAGTTTGCAGTTTTACTTTTATAACACAGTATACTATTGTAGACAATTTACTTTTTTGCCCTAGACACCTGATGAAATATTTCAACCCGTTGCCTATGGTAACTAGCTCTTGAATGTAAACTGTCACTGTGAACAAGACTATATCATATTTTCATAGTATGATGAAAATATTACTGCTTCATAAATTATAACAATTTTTTCGAAACAAAAATATTACATCTCTTTATTGATATTTAATGAATGTATTTCGAAATACGGTTCATATTTTCATTATTTACATAATGTTGAAATTGAAACTACTAATCAATCAAATTAGTATATTTGTAAATAATATAAATTAACAATTAATAATGCTCTACAAACATGTAATTTTCCTAGGATAATTTTACAAGTATATATTCAAACAATGTATGTATTTTATAGATATTTGCTGTTAATAGAGAATTTTATTTAGCGATTTGTTTCGTAAAATAAATAAGAACTACGATTAATTTTATTTCAATTATTGTGTAGTTTTTAGTTCCGAACATATATTTACAACATAAATATGTATCTAAGTAAATACGCCAAATTAAAAAAATCTGTTGTGGCCAGCACAATATCTCTCGCCACTTTCGTTTTGGGTTACATAAATATAGGGCGCGAGCAGTCACGTGACATTGTTGGCCTAGACAAGCAGGTATGGGGGCCCGTGTCAGAATGACAATTGGTCATTATGTACATAGATGTTAAATGTCAGAATTTTTCAGTAAAAATTTCTAGATTTTCTAAATTTGCGTAGTTAATTTGTCACCGGGAGTGTGGAATTTACTTGTCGAGGAAAATAAACTACATGGAATTGGAAAATCTCGAAATTTAGAATGAAAAATTATGATATTTGACATCTATGTACATAATTACTAGCTATCATTCTGACACGGGCCCCCATATCTGCTGGTCAAGACCAACAACGTTACATGACTGCTCGCGCCCTATTGTATTTAACATTTCTTGTATACCTACACTCTACACCAAAAATTCTACTTACACCTATTCTTTATATTTAGATTTTTTAATTTTCAATTCATACTATGAAGAAATTTTGTACTCTTCTAATTTTTCGAAATGTTTCCAATTCATTGTCGGGACTGACAGTATTTTTGAAGGGTATATGTATTATACCTATAATTTCAAATATTTAACAATTAATACAATAAGACATAATATAATATATACTTCCCACAAAAAATCTTCAGTAATGTCTCTGGATTTTTAACACTGACATTTATCTGTCAATTACAAACTTTTTCATTTTTCAATTGGTTTCCATGACATTAATTTGTGCTATTAAATAAATAAATAAATAAATATTTCATCGTAGCATATTACCCATTGCTGGGTGTGCCAATCTGCTTTGTACAGATATCGGTAATGATGGAATATTTGTACCGTTCGGGCGCTTACCAGGCGTCACCTCACGGGCACTCATTGCTATTATATAAGATATAATTCTTTATTTCTAAATCTATAAAAGATACAATAAAATATTTATATGTATCACATAGAAAATTTACTCTGCTTTTACTAGCAAGAACAAGATTTATCAAAAAATAATATTTAGAAGATTTTTTTTAAGAATCTGCTATTTCCGGTTGTCCAATTATTACCAAAACCTTTTCAGCTCTTCCCAGTAATGTCCGATTGAGAAATACGTAGTTAAACAAGTATTAATATTATAGTTTTTGAGAAATCGTCCTTCCAACAGACCCACACACATAACACATACATACATCCACATACACACACACACATACACACACACACATACACACACACACATACACACACACACACACATACATCATCGTAAAAATATTAAAATCTGATTGTCGGGACCTTAAAATGTGCTTAATCCTTAAAATCTAGATATGCGATTTTTAGCATGAATTCAATACCTTTTTTAGCGAGAGGTAATAATAAAAAAAATCTGTTGTGGCCAGCACAATACCTCTCGCCACTTCCTTTTTTTGGTTACCTAATTATAGGGCGCAAACAGTCATGTTACATTGTTGGCCTTGACAAGCAGATGTGGGGGCCCGTTTCAGAATGATAATTAAAATTTGGATATGCGATTTTTAGCATGAATCCAATACCTCTCTTAGCGAGAGGTAAAAAGAGGAGTGCATCTATCTGTGTACAGTTATAGATAGGAAAAATATTCCTTCAAAAATTATACTTTCAAGTATCCATTAAAAATATCATATTTCTTAAATAAACATATTTCCATATGTATTTTGATGTGTATGCACATATACTTCTGTGAATATATTACAATTCTTAAATTTTCATAACTTTGAAAGTTTCTTACAAAAGTCGCCATCTTCCTTCTAAGGAATACACAAACATAAATACATTACTTTACATAAGTTGAGCTCATATCTCGTAAAGAACTTCTCAGCGTGCGTTTTCTTCCTGGTGGCCAGTTGTATGTCCTGGTCCTTCTGTCTTAATTAATCCACGCTCCTTTAATTAAAGGTGCTCTGAAGTGAGTAGAAGTTGCGAAAGTTTTTTTGTTACTAAATGCAGACTTCTGGTGTCTGTTTCCTTTGAATCTGGGGACTTTTTGCGCGCCAGTGTTTGAGGGATTTAGTGCCATGTTCACTGCAGTATATTTTAGGGTAGTTTTTGTTATATTAGATGTATTATTAATTAATATTGTCAGCTATGAATTATGTGTTATGCACAGTTGGATGTATGTTCTTCAGGAAAATTATTCGGCAATAGTAATTCTAGTACTGATTAACCTAATTTAACATTTCGTATTTTTGTTTTGATACAACTGAAATCTGTAGATAATTTAGAAGGGTACAAATATGTCATCATCATACCGAAATCTGTGTACAAAGCTGATTGGCGCACCCAGCAATGGTAATACGCCGTGATGATATAGTTTTTATTTTATATTAAAAAATCTGATGTGGCCAGCACATTACCTCACGTCAATCCTGTGTATTTTGTATAAATTCCATACATAAATTTTCTTGTAAAAGATTCTAAATTTCTAGTAAAATTATTTCATAAACAAACTATGCAAATTGCACTTGACACTGACATCTCCTTCTTTAGACTTTCCCATTTGTTAGGGATCGCCATTTTTTATTTTCTTCTTCCACTCATTTCCGTTTTGCGTGTCATTCTCATTCAATCCTTTTCTCTCAAGTCTTCCGCATCTTATGTTTGGTATTCCTCTGTTTCTTCAACCTTCTATTACTAAGCTATTCATTCTTCTTCCAATATTCTTCATCTCTCCTTATGACATGTTTCAAACCAATGTAATCGTCTCTCTTGTATCTTTCTAAACACTTTTAACACTAGAGTTATTTCCCTTATATTTTCATTCCTTACCGTATATCTTTCCGTGTCTTCCCCAACATCTATCTCAACATCCTCATCTCTGCTACAGTAATTTACTTTTCATTGATACTGACATCTGTCAATTTGAATTATCTGAATATATTAACATTTTCCATGGTTAGCGTAGCTGGCTGATTTATGAATTTTGATATCTTTAAAATTATTTAACTCTATATCTATTGAATATGAAGTATAAAATGCAATGAAATCGTATAGAGAATAATATATTCTTTAAGTTATACTAACGTTAAATGTCAATAAATGATTTTTAACTGCGTTTTTCAAGAAAAACTGCTAAAATCTTCAAATGAGGGTACTAACAGTGAACCAATTATAACCAAAATCAAACTACCTCTTCTTCTGGATGTAAACTTGAGGAATACGAAAAAAATATAATTTTTGGAATCGTGGTATTGAAGTATGCAATTCGAAACTTTCGTCACACAGACACACACACACACACACACACACACACACACACACACACACACACACAGACATCATCGTATGGACCCTAATACGTGCTTATTCACGAAAAACTCATCATTGAATTTTTTGGTCAAAGATAAAACCTCCGTTATCTAAAGGTGACGGAAGGTAAAAATAAAATACAGAAGGCAACCTATTTAAGCACTCATTCGCTCTTGGTCAAATTTCAAACTAGTGCTTGAATATCATTCTGTAACGAGTGTTTGACACTATTTCGGCTTTCATTTACATTATTTCTTTATAAAAATACTCGTAGTTGCCAATTTCCGTTAAGGGAAATTTTTGGTAGATAGGTTGGATTACTGTTTCGTAACTATTATTGTGATCCGGATGCGGTATTTCGCTTTAATATGTTAAAGAGTGAGGATTTGTTGTATGATGTTGATGTTATTATTGTTTTCGGGTTTGTGCTAACCAACTAAGTGGGACTTGCGTGATTTTATGTATGTATATATGTAGGTTGGCAACACTGATTTGTGTTTTTTTTTGTTCGTTCAAATAACAAAATGTCATGAAAAATCGCCGAAAATCGTTTAAGAATAAAGCTCCATCTAGCATCAATGAGCATTTGTACCTTTTTTACGTAATTACTTATTGTTTGTTCTTTGAAGAAGAATTCTTAGTGAAAAAAGAGTTTAGTAATAAATGTTGTGGTTGTTGTTTGACTCTTAGACACCCTGTAAGTACCCTCATATCAGATTGTCGGTTGTTTGTGGGGCGGCCGTCATCTTGAAACAATTACCAGAGCGAGGCGGGCCCGGCCAACTTTAATTTATTAGTGTGCTGTGCCTTGGCCACACCATCTGACAAAAACACATCGCTCTTGCTCATATGAATTTTTAATAACGTCCAAATGATCACAGATAAATTCATTAGGCCCTAATTGATTGATTGTTCCACAACTTCTACATAGATGGATATAGATTTTTATTAGCTTCTCCACAAATAATATTTTTATGATATTTCTGCGAACACATTTTTTCTTATTGTCTAATAATTAACAAGTAACATATTTATCTTATCTATAGTTTTGCCAGTTTATTCCAAGGGCCTTTTTATCAGATTTTCGGGCTGTAAGCCAAATTTTTTTCAGGTTCCCCTCCCTTTGTATAGTAAAAAAATGGATATGACCAACACAATACCTCTCGCATACATATAAATACCTATGTGGCCGTGTGCCTGGGTGTCTGGTCGCGAATCTGGAGACCTGGGTTCGATCCCGACCGACGCCAAAATCGTATAGAGAATAATATATTCTTTAAGTATAATAACGTTGTGTCAACAAATCATATTTAACTATTAAAATCTTCAATGAGGCTACTTCCGATTGACCAATTATAACTAATTACTTGTTCTTCTGGATGTAAATTTGAGGAATACGACAAAATTATAATTTTTGGAATCGTGGTATTGAAGTTATGCGATCCGAAACTTTCGTCACACACACACACACACACACACACACACACACACACACACACACACACACACCTACAGACCCTAAACCTAAAACATGCTTATTTACTAAAAACTCATTGAGTTTTTTGACCAAAGACAATGCCTTCCTTACCTAAAGGTGACGGAAGGTAAAAAGGGTGCCATATTTAATTAAAAGTTAAAAAATATATCCAATTTATGTGACGAATATATGAAGTTTTAATGTATTTATTTATTTTTTAAAATTTTGACGACCAGTGAATGTAATTTATGTTCTTTATGTATTGTTTTATATCAATGTTAATTAAATTAAATTCCTGAAGAAGACACATGAGGTGTCGAAACCGGTAGAGGCGTAAATAAATAATAATTGACTGATATCCAGTAATTTATTCTTGCCATAGAATTTTTTGCCAGAAAATTTATGTATGGAATTTGTATATAATACACAGGATTGACGGAAGGTATTGTGCTGGCTACAACATTTTTTTAACATGTTGCGTCATGTAAATATGAACTGGAGATTTCTACACTCTTATCAATTCAGTGGCAATGTTGAAAATGCTAAGCTATGTCGAAGCGGCAACACATCAGTGCAAGGGACAGGGTGTGGAGAAGGAAAAAATCTGATGTGGACACCACATGACTTCCTTGTACTTTGATATGGAGCAAAAAATAATTCATTTATTACTATCATTCTTAAATTAACATTAATCTAACCCGGTTCTTTTTAAAGAGAGTTTTGATTACAACAAAAAAATATTTGATTACAACAATGAATATGACTAATTTCACAATAAAAATATAATATTTGTTATTATACGAATCATAAAATTGCACGTATTTAACGTAATTTGACATGAACATTTTTTTTATGTTTTTGTCCTAATCCATAGCAAGCTTTATTACAAAAACAAAAAAGTATATAATTTTTAAATTTACATATCTCGCTTATACAAAGGGCTAATTTAATAATACTTGATGTGCTAAACGTAGAAATTAATTCTCTAAAACTTTTATTTGAAGCATTTATTTCTAAAATCAAAATAAAATCATTTTATTCAAGAAAAACTGTTAAGAACTTCAAGTAATGTACCACTTCCGGTTAGCCTATTTTAACCAAAATCTATTATATTATTTCGATTGACATAAAAATCTTGTATACCAAATTTGAAAAGTTTTGGATTATATTTTAAAACAGTTTTTCATTAAAATCTATTATAGGCTTCATGTAAAGTGCCACTTCTGGAAATTGTGTAATAACCAGAAAGGGAGGTGCACAACTAGATGTTATAGGAGTCCTAAATACAAAATTTCAACTTTCTACGGCTTACCGTTTTTGAGTTATGCGAGATACGTTCGTACAGACGTCACGACGAAATTAGTCAAAATGGATTCAGGGATGATCAAAATGGATATTTCCGCTGAAATCTGAAAACCGAAATTTTTCGCGATTACAATACTTCCTTTACTTACGTACAAGGAAGTAAAAAGTTAAGCACCAATTCATATTTATTTGACGGCGACTATAACTATTTCAGTTAATTTTGCTTTCGTACCTACATTAAGCAAATAATGTTTAGTTAAATATCTCTCCTTGTGTTGTATTTTTTCTAAATAGTCTCGGGTCCTCAAACAATCGTCCTAACCAGTAAATACATAATGCCCAAGGTAATAGTCGGACCACCAGAAACCAGAAGTGCCAATAAACCTTTCCTAATAGTCTTCATTTACCTCCTTTGTTCATCCCAACACTTTTTCACACTAACAGACTCAACAGAGAAAGAAACAAAAATATCTTTGGAATATATTTTAATATTGAATTACAAAGAAACTTTGAAATGTGTGAGATGTTTGGTAGTGGTATACTGTTGACTTTTGTCATATGAAAAGTATGAATCTTTGTGCATGCTTTTGGTTTTAATTATTTGTATAGTGTAGTATTTTTACGAGAACCTCATATGTGTGGTAGTGTTTATATTGGTCCTATAGGGTGTTATATTTTAAGGGACCCAGCAAATATCTCGCTTATTTATTAAGTTAGTCATTTATACAGCAACAAGTAAGCTATGTGATGACGGATGTAAATTCATGATATTACTTCCGGTTTATTAGTAATTAATATCAACTTTGAAATTTCAAATGGAACATACTATATTTTTTTACAAATTTGAAAAGTACATCAAATTTGCTTTACAATCATGTAAAATAATCCATATGTTACATTATTAAAAAGTAAAATGGCGGACACTTTTTTATACACCTAGTCGAAAAGAGAATAGTGAGCCATGACTATGGTTGAAATAAAACAATTAACTAATACAATTGTAACACGGTAAATGTCAACCTGTAAATACTCAGTAATAATTGTTCTAACCTTTATTACTAGGAAGTTTAATTGTAGTATACTTTGGTTCACGAAAGATAACAATTCAAGGTCACTTGTTCGAAAAAAGAATACACAACATTTAATACAGTAGTACCTTAGCAACATTTCATGTTAGAAAGAGAAAGATTACTTGATGTATGTCTATGTAGTTTTATGTTGTGTGACAGAAATACGTTCATGTTGACATTACTTTCTAACACGTTACAAATATTAATGACGTATGTCGTAGAGTAACAGATATCTAATTATCTACTACACCGCCCTCTGTGCTAATATTTATCCAGTGACGTTGACATTTAAATCAAATTATTATTCCATGATTTTTGTCAAGTCTAGGTGAAGAGCATAAATCTTTGACAAAGGTATTATTTAAAAAAGAAACATAATTTTATAATAAATTACTTATTTTTTCAGTTAAAATGTATGCATAAATATTTCATGTTGCACGTCTATGTATACGAAATGCAGTGAAGTTATCTGTAAGTAATATTAGACCATACGGTTAATAAATGACCTTGAATTGTCATCTTTAGTGAACCGAACTATACCGTATTAATTTATTATTTGAGCGACGTGTTATTGGAACAAATTGTTTAATTCGGTGGCCTGCTCGTTCTCTCGATATGACCCCACTTGATTTTTTTTATGAGTCTACGTGAAAGATTTTGTTTATAAAGAACCAGTAAACACATTAAACGAACTGAAGAATAAAATTGAAGCGACAATTGAATCTTTATCTTCGGACCAAATAACAAGGGCTACTTATTCTGTTTCAAAACGTGAAAAATATTGAAGAGGCTGGGAGTCATTTTGAATATTTGTTGTAAAATCATTTTGGTGTTATTAAGTGTTCCTTATTCTTATTTTCTGTATTATTATGACAAAAAAATATTATTTCGTTTAATAATAATAGTTTTAGTTAATTGTTTTATTTCAAGCTATAATAGTCATGGCGCACTATTCTCTTTTCGACTAGGTGTATAAAAAAGTGCCCGCCATTTTATTTTTTAATAATGTAACATATGGATTATTTTACATGATTGTAAAGCAAATTTGATGCACTTTTCAAATTTGTAAAAAAATATAATATGTTCCATTTGAAATTTCAAAGTTGATATTAATTACTAATAAACACTGTACCAAGGTACTGAAATTCTACTTTTTATAACGAATGTGGAATTTATATACCGAAGCCCATAGAGGATTCCATTATTTCGGTTTTCTTTCTCAATTTCTACACTTAGGTAAATTATTCATTCATCTTTCAAAACCTAAACCCTAAACAATCTACTCATTCTCTTCCCGTCGCTCCTTTTGGTCTCCTGCCCGTTTATCCATCTGTTAATGAAGTAGTTGATGGTCTGTATGGGCCTAGGAACGGCTGAGTATTTTTTGCGTGCGAGATGAGTGTGAGAGAAGGGTTCTTTATCATAGGTGGCTGCGGCTGCGGATCGGGACAGGGACACGGGACAGGGGCTCTGGACTCATGCCAACCCTCTCGCACTGATAACACACAAGGAAGTTGTGATATACTAAAATGTACCCTGCTGAATGGGCATACAAGTGTGGAAGATATACTTCCAATATATTCTTCATCTCTCCTCATGACATGTTCAAACCAATATAATCGTCTCTCTTGTATTTTTCTAGAAACTTTTTACACTAGCGTTATTTCCCTTATTCTTTCATTCCTTACCCTATATTTCCGTGTCTTCCCCGACATCTCACATTCATTTACTTTTCATTGATACCGACATCTATCAATTTGAATTATCTGATTATATTAGCAGTTTCCGTGGTTAGCATAGCTGGCTGATTTACGAAATTTAATATCTTTATAATGCTTTAACTCTATATCTATTGAATATGAAGTATAAAATGCAATCAAATCGTATAGAAAATAATAATTTTTTAAGTTAAAATAACGTTAAATGTCAATAAATGATATTTAACTTTTATAAGCTTCAAATGAGGGTACTTCCGGTTGACCAATTATAACCAAAATCTAATCACCTCTTCTTTTGGATGTAAGCTTGAGGAATACGAAAAAATTATAATTTTTGGAATCGTGGTATTGAAGTTACGCGATCCGAAACTTTCGTCACACACACACACACACACACACACATACATACACACACGCACACACATACATACAGACATCATCGTAAAAATGGTAAAATCGTATTATATGGACCCTAAAACATACTTATTCACTAAATAAAATAAATAAATAAATATTTCATCACGGCATATTACCCATTGCTGGGTGTGCCAATCTGCTCCGTTTACAGATATCGGTAATGATGGAATATTTGTACCGTGCGGGCGCTTACCAGACGTCACCTCACGGGCACTCATTGCTAGCGTGGAGAGTGCGCCACAGGGGTCAATTTTGTGCCATTAAATTCGATTTAATTTTTGACGTCGGTCGGGATCGAACCCGGGTCCCCAGGTTCGCGACCACACGGCCACGAGACCCCTCATTATTGAATTTTTTGACCAAAGACAATATCTTCCTTATCTAAAGGTGACGGTAGGTAAAAAGAGATTATTTTCAAGCATTCAATTTATTTAGTCCAGCTAATATATGTAAGTAAGCATAATTAAAGCTTAGATGAATGGCCATCACCAAATTGAGTTATTATATTGATTTATAAAAATCTGATGTGGACACCACACGACTTCCTTGTACGATTATGAACCTATACATAATTTTTTAATAATTAAATTACAAAATATTGACAGGCTTAAGCCAAGCCCGAGAAATATTTTGATATAGAACAAAAAATAATTCATTTACTACTATCATTCTTAAATTAACATTAATCTAACCCGGTTCTTTTTAAAGAGAGTTTTGATTACAACGAAGAAATATTTGATTACAACAATGAATATGATTAATTTCACAATAAAAATATAATATTTGTTATTGTACGAATCATAAAATTGCTCGTATTTAACGTAATTTGATATGAACATTTTATTTTTATTTTTTTGTCCTAATCCATAGAAAGCTTTATTACAAAAACAAAAAAGTATATAATTTTTAAATTTACATATCTCGCTTATACAAAGGGCTAATTTAATAATACTTGATGTGCTAGACGCAGAAATTAATTCTCTAAAACTTTTATTTGAAGCATTTATTTCTAAAATCAAAATAAAATCATTTTATTCAAGAAAAACTGTTAAGAACTTCAAGTAATGTACCACTTCCGGTTAGCCTATTTTAACCAAAATCTATTATATTATTTCGATTGACATAAAAATCTTGTATACCAAATTTGAAAAGTTTTGGATTATATTTTAAAACAGTTTTTCATTAAAATCTATTATAGGCTTCATGTAAAGTGCCACTTCTGGAAATTGTGTAATAACCAGAAAGGGAGGTGCACAACTAGATGTTATAGGAGTCCTAAATACAAAATTTCAACTTTCTACGGCTTACCGTTTTTGAGTTATGCGAGATACATTCGTAGAGACGTCACGACGCAATTAGTCAAAATGGATTCAGGGATGATCAAAATGGTTATTTCCGCTGAAATCTGAAAACCGAAATTTTTCGCGATTACAATACTTCCTTTACTTACGTACAAGGAAGTAAAAAGTTAAGCATCAATTCATATTTATTTGACGGCGACTATAACTATTTCAGTTAATTTTGCTTTCGTACCTACATTAAGCAAATAATGTTTAGTTAAATATCTCTCCCTGTGTTGTATTTTTCCTAAATAGTCTCAGGCCCTCAAACAATCGTCCTAACCAGTAAATACATAATGCCCAAGGTAATAGTCGGACCACCAGAAACCAGAAGTGCCAATAAACCTTTCCTAATAGTCTTCATTTACCTCCTTTGTTCATCCCAACACTTTTTCACACTAACAGACTCAACAGAGAAAGAAACAAAAATATCTTTGGAATATATTTTAATATTGAATTACAAAGAAACTTTGAAATGTGTGAGATGTTTGGTAGTGGTATATTGTTGACTTTTGTCATATGTAATTCTCTAAAACTTTTATTTGAAGCATTTTTTTCTAAAATCAAAATAAAATCATTTTATTCAAGAAAAACTGTTAAGAACTTCAAGTAAAGTGCTACTTCTGGAAATTGTATAATAACCAGAAAGGGAGGTGCACAACTAGATGTTATAGGAGTCCTAAATACAAAATTTCAACTTTCTACGGCTTACCGTTTTTTAGTTATGCGAGATACGTTCGTACAGACGTCACGACGAAATTAGTCAAAATGGATTCAGGGATGATCAAAATGGATATTTCCGCTGAAATCTGAAAACCGAAATTTTTCGCGATTACAATACATCCTTTACTTACGTACAAGGAAGTAAAAATACAGACACATTCTTTTTCCTCAAGGACGATTCGGTAGGGTGTGATTTAGTATCGTTTGGCTTGCACAGCCACAGATGCATCGGGTGCTATTGAAGGTAAATGTAGCTAAGAAATCTGTGAGCTACGGCGCGATACGAACCCACTATTCAATATGGGAATTATTTATCGACTGATACCTGCATTTTTAATTCTTTCCCCAACGTTTCTTCTTATTTTGCCTCGATAGCTAAGGTGGGAAATGATTTGGAATGGAATGCAAGAAACAGCCTTATTTATATCATATGCCCACAATACGAGTACATCCAAAATTCAATATTTCACACTACGTTTAACATCAATCGAAAAATTAGGATCTAAATATAAATATCATATTAGGGGTTGAAAATAAGATCGCAGCGTCAAAGTGGCTTCAAAAGGAATTAACGTTGATAAAGTAAATTGACATTTAATATTTTTTTTTTTTGTACTTAAATGTGTATTATTAAGGTAGTTCACCAGTAGTTCGAGTTTCTATAGATGTTCATAAAAATTTAACTATGTGTTAAGAATGACCTAATACATGCACAGTTAATTTTTTATAAACTTCTGACGTACAGAAAATAAGCTATTCGCCTCGAAAGTCAGACATTTAACACGTGAAGCATAGGACCAATGCTACCAAAACCAACGTTTTGATTGATTAATTAATAGCATCATTTTGCTTCTATAGATTTTAATAAAAAACTAATATGTAGTATTTTAATATGTTTCGAATATTATTTCAAACGATGAAAACGATCTGACGTACAGTTTCAGAGTAATCGTAGTGTAAAATACTCGACGACAGAAAAACTCGAGGGAGAGAGGCAGCGGCAACACTGTCAGCCGTATTCATAGTGCCGCTGTTCGAGTTTAAACCAGGTCTATCTCAATTCTAACTTAGACCGGCACAAACAGTTATTCATAGAGGCAGTTTAGCGCTAGTACGGGTTTAAACCTAGACTAAAATTTAGACCTCCTCGCACCCTAGTTTATTGTGGGATTAAGTCAGTTGACAATAGTATGAAAATAGAATTTTGTTTAATGTAAATTATTGTTATTTAATATAATTTTTTTGGTAAGTAGTATGTTATAAATAATTTCATATTAATGTTTACAATATTACTTTGCCATGAATTTGTAGCTCATATTATTGCCTTTTAGGAAGTTCATGATGGATAATGATCTTCAAGAAATTTTAGATCATGGTAATGATGTAGAAGATATTAAAAACCTCGTTAAAACGTAGTGGAATATCGGAAAAGGAACCGGGTTTATTTAAATCATAACAATCTGAGATATATATTAATATCGAATAGAAAAATTATAGGTTAGTAAAATAAAACTGTAATATATAAAAAGAATTAATTAACAAATATAATTTGGTTGAAATCCATGTTTGTTGTTATTGTTAAGTATTATTATGGAATGTATTAAATTTTCGAACAATTTTTAAAAACTCATTTGATGAAGTCGCAACCGGTCGATTGAGATAAATAAAAAAAAATTGACTGAAATTCAGCATTTCACATTTACATAAGTTTAAATATTTATTCTTCCTATCTCTTATTATGCAATTCTCTTTCATATTTAATTTGTTGTTCTATTTTCTTCTCGTATAGCTCTAGACATTTCTCCACATACATTGCCATAGTTCAATAGTGATATTCTTTCATTTAGACATTAATTTCAAATTATCTCGTCAAGTAAATTTTGGGGAAGGGATGTTTGCTTGGATATTGATGAATTATTGAATATTTAATTTGTATCTACTGGTTCTAATACTAATATTTTATTTTTGGAAGTAGTAGGGGCGTTAATTTCGGGGAACTGCAAATTATGTTCGTCTATATTTACAACAAATCCATCTTTCCCTTGCAAATCCTGATGTACTAAAACCATGAATATGTGTTACCTCAATCAACATACAAATATTAATTTCGTAGTTAAAAGCTAATAAAAAGATCTCAATGCAGTTTTATTTGTAAGAAATCAGCGCAGTGAACATCAGCTGTCATTACAAAATTAAAAATTGTATTCACTACGCATGAGCAGTACATTGGAAGGCCATGGCCGACTAGATAGACTGGTTTAAGTTCGATTTACTTAGACCAGGTTTAAACCAGGTCTAAATTTGACTATGAATAACCATTTTTAGACCTGGTTTAAACCAGGACTACGTAGACCTGGTTTAAACCTAGTTTTTCTCCTTTACTATGAATACGGCTGTGTATGTTTACGTCAGGGGGAAGGGTAAAACTAATATAATATATAGATAAAAATATTACTTACATTTGCATTTAATGTACGTTTTATTCATTTATATTTGTGAAAAACTGTATAACAACGTTAGAACTGCTAAATTGATTTTTTGACAGTGTCAAAATGACATTTAAATGACAGCAGGCATAAATCACGCCCTCATTACCGGTTTTAGAACTAGAGTTTTGGGCAGATTTTGAAACAAAATTTGAGTTGTTTCCCGGTCTTGTATTAATAAAGTAGCTACGATCCAGCAGATATCAAATTTAAATGTCATTTTTAGAATGTCAAATAATCAATTTAGCTATTAAAACGTTGTTATATGGTTTTTCAAAGTTATAAATGAATAAAAAATACAAAATATAAAAAATGCAAATGTAAGTACTATGTTTTATCTATTTTTGTTATATTATTTTTAATACTACGGCTGGATTCAGCGGCTCTCTGCTAAAACTGTTCCCCCCTTCCCCATCCGATTAAAGCGCGACGTTGCCAGCTTTCCTTTAACAACGTTTCGTAGCGGTGTGGGTGTACATACTTATGACATACGGCACAAGAAAGTACAGTCACCTACCAAAAGTTTTCTTTAGAGAGGGGTTATCGTAGAATGCGCAGTATACGTCCAGCGCGATCAAATTTTTGGCCTGGATAGTAGCTGGTGAACTACCTTAAGGAGGACTGTATTTAGGGCCGGTTGTTCCATTTATAGTTAAACATTCGGTTAAAATTTATTCTATTGATAACTTCAGTTTGCGTTGTTCCACTTATGGTTAAAAGTTACCAGTAAGATAAATTTTCGTTAACTAACAGTCAGTCAAACTACCAGTTACGAGTTTTATCTAAAGAATATCGTACCGATTGCTCACGAATGGAAACACGAAGTGAAGAGAAACGGAACATATAGTATGAAACGTTTGTGTTGTTTTGAATTATAAGCTGTTTGTTATTATTATTAATTATTATAATAAATCAGTACAACAGTGATGATGAAGTATTGGATTTCATTTTTGAAAATATTAATTTTCGAAAACAGTATACAATACGAAAAATATGTAATAATTTTGAAAAATGGGAGAATTCAATTTTTTTTTGAGGTTCCGGATGTCAAAGAATACAGTTCTTTATTTGTTAGATAAAATTGAAGACCAAACATTATTCTTATCTATTAGGTAAGTTTAAAGAAAGTATAATTTGAGAAAAAAACACTATTTGTCTACATTTGTTTTTCTTTTTTGGTTACATGAGTATAGGGCGCGAACAGTCATGTTACATTGTTGGCCTTAACAAGCAGATGTGGGGGCCCGTTTCAGAATGACAATTAGTAATTATGTACATAGATGTCAAATGTCAGAATTTTTCATTAAAAATTTCAAGATTTTCTAAATTCACGTAGTTAATTTGTCACCAGGACTGTGGAATTTACTTGTCGAGGAAAATAAATCACATGGAATTTGAAAATCTGACATGGGCCCCATATCTGCTTGTCAAGTCACATGACTGCTCGCGCGCTAATGTGTTTAACATTTCTTGTATACATACACTCTACACCAAAAATTCTACTTACATCTATTCCATATTTTTAGATTATTTTAAATTTAAATTCATTCTATGAAGAAATTTTGTCCTACTCTTCCAATATTTCGAGTTGTTTCCAATGTCGGAAGTAACAGTATTTCTGAAGGGTATGTGTAATATAACTATAATATTAAATATTTAACTATTAATACATTAAGAAATAATATAATCTATGTACTTCCCAGAAAAGTCTTGAGTAATGTCTCCGGATTTCTGACACCGAACTTTATCTGTCAGTTACAAACAATTTAAATTTTCAACTATTTTCCATGGCTCTAAAATTTATTACAACAGATTATTTTATATATTATATTTTTTTATCTCTAAATCTATAGAATATATAATAAAATATTTAAATGTATCAGATAGAGAATTTAATTTTCTTTAATATTACCAAGAAAAATTTAAAAAAATAATATTTAGAAGATTTTTTTCAAGAATCTGCTACTTTCGGTTGTCCAATTGCAACCAAAACCTTTTCAGCTCTTCCCAAGAATGTCCGATTGGCAAATACGTAGTTAAACAAATATAAAGTAAATATACACACACACACACACACACACACACAGACATCATCGTAAAAATGTTAAAATCGTATTGTAGGGTCCCTACAATACGATTTTAACTTAAAACGTGCTTATTCATTAAAATCTGGATATGCGATTTTTAGCAGGGACTAAGAACGAAATGAGAACGAAAACGAAATAACGAAATAAACCGAAAATTTTATAAGAACGAAAACGGAAACGAAAACGCAATATATTTTTTTCGTTCATGATTGAAAACGAAATAATTAATATCGGTTACCGGTTTTAACCGTTATTTTATTTCATATTTTATTTTATTTACAGCAAATATTTTACAGGCAAATATTACTGAATTTTCAGATATTTGATTTGCAAAGAAGCAGATTTTCAAAGTAACTCTCCAGTAGCTAACCCTGTTACGTGTTAGGTTAAACGGTATACTCGTAGTTTCATCTATTGAACACTGACTGCGATAATTTTCATTTGCACACACTGTCGGTATTCGTTTTATTAGTTATGTTAAGTACTTATATAGGAGAACTAACATAAAGGAAGATTTGTTTGAAAACATACTATTAGTTAGGTGAAATAAAATGTAATTCATGTTTTATTCTTTATCGTAAAAAATTCAGGCCATACCATAGCATAAGCTTTTCTTCTTATTTTTATATATGTATTATCTTTCCTTTATATGTATGTTTTATGTTACTCATTAATAGTTATAACCGGTATTAACCGGTATTTAACTACTGTGAACGGAAACGAAAACGAAAATATTTAGGTGGGAACATTGAGAACGGAAACGAAATTTTTCGGTTTCGTTCGGATAAGAACTAAACGAAATATTTTTCATTTTAAGTCCCTGATTTTTAGCATAAATCCAATACCTCTCTTAGCGAGAGGTAAAAATAAAAAAAAATACACTAAACTTCCCTATTGCAATATTTTAAATGACTATTTGGCTTATTTTATTAATAGCTGTTCGTAAGACATTCACTGCTTTTAAAACATAAATTTATTATACTCGTATTACAAGTGTAGGTTTATCTTTGACTTTCTGATTTCTTGTTATTTAAGCAACCCCTATCTAAACTTGTCTCAATTATAATTCCATTAGAACGGCTCTGTTTGTGCGTCTTTGTCAATCAGTGTTTGAATGTAGAGGTTTTATATTTGCATAAAGTCAGGCTGGCGGAGCTGTATGACAAACGAGCGATCGTTTAGCATAAACAAATCCATTTATCCCTTGTGTAAGGGGTTGGGGTTGATTTTTCCAGAGTGCTGTTGCTGTTACTCCAGCCAAACCAAGCCAAGCCAAGCCGGACTTATCAATTAACGACGCGGAGCAGGCACGACGAGATTTCCATAACTCCAAGCACAGCGCTATTACTGAAGAGATGAGAGATCAGATTCTACATTCAACGTCGTTATGGTTTCAAAACTCGGACTTCTTTCCACGCTCGAACGGTTCAGTGATACCAAAACTTTAACAAGGAAAAAATAGGATACTATCTTACACAGTTGATATTCATTTTACCAGTGCAATAGATGCCAACATTAAATTGTGTGTACTGATCAAATGAATTAGTAGTTCAGACATGATTGGAAAAGTAAATAACAGCAAATCGAGAGTATAATAAAAACTCCTAGGCGGATGTTTTTTACCTCTCGCTAAGAGAAGTATTGGATTCATCCTAAAAATCGCATATCTAGATTTTAATGAACAAGCACGTTTTAAGGTCCTTGCAATAATCCAATTTTAATATTTTTACGACGATATGCACACGTGTGTATGTGTGTTAGGTTGTTGGAGATACGATTTCTCACATTCTATAAGACTAAAGACCTGTTTGACTACAACTACAGATTCCTCAATCTAACAGTAATGGAAAGATTTGAATAGGTTCTAGTAACAATTGGACAACCGGAAGTGGTAGTTTCTAAATAAAAAAAAATTCCAAATATTATTTTTTGAAAATGTTAAAGATAATTAAATTCTCAATCTGACACATTTAAATTGTTTATTATATCTCGCATAGGTTTGGAGATATAGAATATAATAATATAAAATAATCTATTGTAATAAATCTCGTTGTCCAAAAAATAGTTGAGATATTTAAATGTTTGTAATTGACAGAGAAATGCAAAATGTCAGTGTCAAAAATCAGCAGTTTTAATAATATTATTGGAAGATTTTTCTGGGAGGTACGAGTACATGAAGAATACGAAAAAATTATAATTTTTGGAATCGTGGTATTGAAGTAATGGGATCCGGAACTTTTGTCACACACACACAGACACACATACATACATACAGACATCATCGTAAAAATGGTAAAATCGTATTATAGGGACCCTAAAACATGCTTATTCAGTAAAAACTCATCACTGATTTTTTTTACCAAAGACAATACCTTCCTTACCTAAAGGTGACGGAAGGTAAAAATATGAAACTATTCGTTGAATAAATATTTAATTGGACAAAAATCTCCAGATAATTTAGTCAACGATTTTTTCGTTGAATAGATACTAACTGACTTTGGTAAAACACAAATATGTTGTTTTATTCGACGAATAGTTTGATGGATAAAATGTTTATTCTTCAATGGTGAAACCGGACATTAATAAATTAATGTCTGTATGTATGTATGTGTGTGTGTGTGTGTGTTTGTATGTTAAACAATGTAATATAGTTAAATAAATAACTGTACAATTCTAAACAAAATAATTCTTTCGTATTCCTCTTATTTAAACCCATATGAAGAGTTGATTATATTTTGGTTATAATTGTTGAAATATTAAAATATTCTATTCTGATTGCATTTTATACTTCATATTCCAAGGAATATGGAGTTAAAAAATTATAAAGAAATTAAATTTCATTAATCAGCCATTTATGCTATAACCATGGAAACAACCACTATATTAAGAAAATTCTAATTGAGAGATGGCAGTGTCAAATGCAATAATTTAAAGTCCCTATATTACCAAAGTATCACGATTCATTGTCCTATGTAGCAGCAATTTGGAGCCAAAATGGTGTGTCTAGTCACATGTACAATTTATTTAAAAATGCCTTCTTGTTTTAAAACAAGAATAGATTTGAAAAAGATATTCATCTATTTAGAATACTGCGTAAAAGAAAAAGAAAAGAAGTGTGGTGTAATTTTATAAGAAGAACTGATTTGTCGAATCTGTCAGTTAGATGTGAGGTTCGTTTGTTTTTGTATTTATTATTCTGTTTGGTGTTTTGTATTTATAATATACAGGGTGTATCAGGACTAGTGTAAAAAAATTAATAGCATATTCCTGACATCATTTTGAGTAAAAAATGTTATATGAACATAGGTCTTATTCCTTTTGGTTACCAAAATACAAGAGTTCAAAATTTTATAATAAGCAGCAATTTTTAAATTTTTCTAATCAAGATACCTTCAATCCAGAGTAATAAACAATGGAAAACAATGCAAAATTTATCAAATATTGATTTTTTTTACCTGAGTTATTGTTATTGTGAAATATGGATGGGTTTAGTGTTGCAGAATACGCAGATATAATATTTGTGTATGGATTCTGTGATGGTAGTGCCCTCCCGATTTAAATCCTCTGGATTACTATTTATGGGGACACATGAAGTAAATGGTGTGTATAGTGTTCAAATAAACACACGCAACCAATTTTTAGAAAGAATAAGAAACGCTGGAGCTGACATTCGTAACAACCAAAATACAATTAATTTAGTTTATGATTCCATGATTCGTCGATGTCAACCTTGCATTCGAGCTCGAGGAGCACATTTTGAACACTTACTATAAGAAAAAATGAATATATTTAATGTTTCCATTGTTTTTACCTTCCGTCACCTCTAGGTAAGGAAGGTATTGTCTTTGGTCAAAAAATTCGGTGGTGAGTTTTCATTGAATAAGCATGTTTTAGGGTCTTTACAATACGATTTTACTATTTTTACGATGATGTCTGTATGTGTGTGTGTGTGTGTGTGCGTGTGTGTGTGTGTATATGTGTGTGTGTGTATATGTGTGTGTGTGACCGCGTTTTCGGGCACGATATCTCCAATACTAGAATTCCAAAAATTACAATTCTTGCGTATTCCTCTTCCTTACAACCATATGCAGACCTGTTTTGGCCAACCGGAAGTACCCTCATTTGAAGATTTTAACAGTTTTTCTTGAAAAAACAGTTATATGTTATTATAACTTAAAGAATATATTATTGTCTATACGATTTGATTGCATTTTATATTTGATATTCAACAGATATAGAGTTAAAGAAGAATAACGATAATAAATTTTATATAAATTTCATAATTCAGCCAGCTATGCTAACTTAACCATGGAAAAGCTAATATATTCAGGTAATTCAAATTGACAGATGTCAGTATCAATAAAATGAAATCAATGAAAGAATAAGGGAAGTAACTCTCGTGTTAGAAGTTTCTAGATATAAGAGAGACGATTACATATTGGTTTGAACATGTCATGAGGAGAGATGAATATATTAATAGAAGGTGGAAGAAACATAGGAAGACCAAACATAAGATGAAAAGACTGTATTGTAGAAGACTTGAGAGAAAAGGAACTGAATGAGGACGACACGCAAAACAAAAATGAGTGAAAGAAGAAAATAAAAAATAGCGACCCCCTAACGAATGGGAAAAACTAAAGAAGAAGATGTCAGTGTCAAGTGCAATTTGCATAGTTTGTTAATGAAATAACTTTACTGGAAATATAGGATCTTTTTCAAGAAAATTTATGTATGGGGCGCGTGCAGTAACATGACTTTGACCCGTGTCAAAATGACAGTAATTAATTATGTCCATAACTGACAAGTGTTATAATTTTTCAATCAAAATTTCATAATTTTCTTATTTCATGTGGTTTGTTTGTTATCAGGAGTATGGAATTCAATTGCCGAGAAAGGGAATCACATAATACCAAAAATTTATAATCTTTTGCAAGAAAATTTATGTATGGAATTTGTACATAATACACAGGATTGATGGAAGGTATTGTGCTGGCCACATCAGATTTTTTACTATGTTTTAAATGTATCTTGATTAATTTTTTTAATAAAATTGCTGCTACTTGTAAAACATTGATCTCTTATATTTTGGTAACCAAAAGGAATAGGAACTATCTTCATATAACATTTTTTACTCAAAATGATGTCAGGAATATGCTATTAATTTTTTTACACTAGTCCTGATACACCCTGTATAATTAATAAATACTTTACGTTGAAATTTTGCAATTTTATAAGGTTAAACCTATTTTTCATCGTATTAGCACTCAAATTTGTAGCCAAAATGTTGGTAAATCACGGTACTTTAGTAATCTATAAACAATATTTTACATAGTAATTTAATGTTATAATTTTACAAGAAATATGTACAGTATTTTTTTTAAAGATGTCCGATCAAGGTTATCTGTATTTGAACGAATTAGCAAATTGGCATATAATTTATCTCTCTCCTTTGCAAAGGCTATAAGCGTATGCGATAAGGATAGATATAGCACCCTTGTCTTTCAAAAATTCATATTGTTCGACTAAGTTAGGACATTCCATATTAAAACGATGCTCGTTGTTGATAATACTTTCGCTGTAACGTAAGTTTATTTATTAATTCAGATACATTACCTTGATTCATAGCCGTACGAACAACACGATATTTTCTGTCAGTGTCACTGACACTGACATTGTGTCACTATCATATTTTTCACATATTTGGTTTTATATTTGTTAATAAACTTACCAGTTGGCTTATTTTTGAATTATGAATGCTTTTACAGTAACATATATTTTTATAATAATAAAATAACAAGAGTATCTTATGTACCCTCATAAAAACTAAACAAACGACACTACTGAATTTGTCAGAATGGGCGATCCGCGATCTTAATTCATGCAATTCGTAGATAACCTTGATGGGACATCTTTCAAAAATTTTTGTATGGAATTTGTACAAGATACATAGAAATGACGGAAGGTATTGTGCTGGCCACTTCAGATTCTTTATTAGTTACTTTATGATACAGTAAATATTATTATTATGCTATCCATTCTATACAGCATTCAAATCACTCAATCAAGTAGTTTCTTGTTAGCATAGTCGTTAGCCCCATCCACCAAACATTTCATCCATTGATTTCCTCTATTGAATCCTGACATTCATCCGCTTTTATAACCTGTTGCCCTATGTATTCCATCATCGTCCATCGATTGATCGTTTGAGCTGCCCTGTCCTTGGCAATGAGTTGAGTGGCGCGGACCACTAATGAGCTACGCGCTCCGTGGTGCAATTATGCCAGCGGCAGTCGCGGGGCCCCATAAACTACCCCCGGGGCCGGGACGCGAGACGCCGCCCTCACTTAATGGCCAGTCATTGCACAGTTAAGTCGAGCCGCGTTGGAAGCGAGTCTGCGACCGGCAGCTGCGGAATCGTTTGTCAACGCCAGCGAAACCCAGAAGCAAATATTAAATACGGAGAGGAAGCAGGGATCTAGGTTAGCAAAGAGATTGAGGATCATGAAGGTATTCAAATAATACAAGATGACACAAACGTAATTATTATAATGATGAATATCTGTTATAACAAAGCAATTATACCACCAAAAAGAGTTCATTGTTATACATCTAGTATGTACTGTAAATATCAGGCAACTAAATAAGTTCGAGCGGTTTTTTTATGGTAAAATATAAATATTTTTCTTCGAACGTCATAAGAGTAGAGGTAGCTAATTTTTCGTAGAAATAAAATAAATAAATATCCATAAAAACTATACAGAATCAACGAATAATAAGTACCTTGCATAAAAGAAACCTGTAATATCGCCCTAAATATCATTAGAACACAATAGGTAACCTAAGTATAAAGTTACTAAATACTATCAATAGCTGTCAAATTTAAATAAATAACCTATGAATTGAAATATAAACAGAGTTTACTTTTGAGGAAATAACATATTAAAGAATAGCAAACTTACAGATTACAATTTCAGGGACGGTAATGAACATAAAAACATTTAGAATTAAAGTGATAAGATAAGTTTATATTGTTTTGCAGTGATTCCTAGACATATATTTCAGCCACACTGTCAGATATCCATCCAATTGAACAACTTCAGGGGGCGTACATTATAATACTTCAAATTCTGACATAATTGCACACAAGAAGGATATAAAATTGCACAGTTTTTATTTAAACATCAAAACGTGAAAATTTTCACTTCAATGTTTATAACAAAAATCTGTTGTGGCCAGCACAATACCTCTCGCCACTTCCTTTTTTTGGTTACATAAGTATATGGCGCGAACAGTAATGTTACATTTTTGGGCTTCACAAGCAGATGTGTGGGCCCGTTTCACAATGATAATTAGTAATTATGTACATAGATGTCAAATGTTAGAATTTTTCATTAAAAATTTTAAGATTTTCTAAATTTACGTCAATTTATCACCAGGAGTTTAAAATTTACTTGTATGCCTTAGATATTTAACATTTAATTCTGCTCCACATGGAATTGGAAAATCACTAAATTTAGAATGAGAAATTTATACATAATTACTAGCTATCATTCTGACATGGGCCTCCATATCTGCTTGTCAAGGCCAACAAAATCATATGACTGCTCGCTCCCTATTGTATTTAACATTTCTTGTATACTCTACACCAAAAATTCTACTTACGCATATATCTATTCCATATATATTTAGATTGTTTAATTTTAAATTCATTTTTGATGAAGAAATTTTGTCCTCTTCTAATTTTTCGAAATGTTTCCAATTCTATTAATACATTAAGAAATAATATAATGTATGTACTTCCCAGAAAAACTCTTCAGTAATGTCTTCGGATTTCTGACACTGACATTTATCTGTCAGTTACAAAAAAATTAAATTTTCAACTATTTTCCATGGCCATTCTTTCGGCTGTAAAATTTATTATAACAGATTATTTTACATATTATATTTCTTTTATCTCTAAATCTATAGAATATATTATAAAATATTTAAATGTATCAGAAAGAAAATTTATTTTTCTTTAATATTATCAAGAAAAAATTTCAAAAAATATTATTTAGAAGATTTTTTTTTCAAGAATCTTCTACTTCCGGTTGTTCAATTGTTACCAAAACCTTTTCAGATCTTCCCATGAATGTCCGATTGGGAAATACGTAGTTAAACAAATTTAAAGTCTTATAGTTTTTGAGTAATCGTCCTTCCAACATCCTACATACATACACACACACATACATCCACACACACACACACACACACACAGACATCATCGTAAAAATGTTAAAATCGGATTGTAGGGACCTTAAAACGTGCTTATTCAATAAAATCTGGACATGCGATTTTTAGCATGAATCCAATACCTCTCTTAGCGAGAGGTAAAAAGTGAACAAATACAGAGCAACTGAATATTTATATACGTATCTATATTTATTGCTGGCGTGAAGAGTGAACCACAATGGTCAATTTTGTGGTAAACGCCCGCACGGTACAAATGATTATTACCGACATCTGTGTACAAAGCAGACTAGCTCACCCAGCAATGGGTAATATGCCGTGATGATATATATATACTATTTTCTTTTTAAAACGTTACTATTATTATTTGAAATGATTAGTTTGTTGACAGTGACATATATCTGTCAATTACAAATATTTGAGATCTGAACTGTGTAACCATGGAGTTGGTGTTTAAAGCGTAGGCTCCGGGATTAAAATTATAGATCATTTCATAAAATTATTCATAAAATATATAAAAAAGTATTAATGCTAACCTGTAGAAAATTTTAAACATGTCATGAGGAGAGATGAAGAAAATATTGGAAGAACTAGTAGCTTAATAATAGAAGGTTGAACAAACAGAGGAAGACCAAAGATAAGATGGAAGGACTGTATTGCAGAAGACTTGATAGAAAAGGAAATGAATGAGGACGACACGCAAAAATGAGCGGAAGAAGAAAATAAAAATAGCGAGCTAAAGAAGATGTTAGTGTCAAGTGCAATTTGCATAGTTTGTTTAGGAAATAATTTTACTGGAAATTTAGAATCTTTTGCAAGAAAATTTATGTATGGAATTTATACATAATACACAGGATTGACGGAAAGTAGGTATTGTGCTGACCACATCAGATTTTTTATTATTATTCTGCTGTAAAAATGAATATTCATTTCTTTTTATGAATATTTCTGGTCCTATATCTTTTAATTATAGTAGCCCAGGTCTCCACAATCATTTAATGTAGTGTAACTTAATTCCTGTACGAGTACCTTTTCCACATGAGTTAATTTGTCTTATGCCCTTTTTACTTCCTGTCTTATGTAATACATCCGAAGGCGTAATAAAATGACACTTGCTACCTGCAATATACTATCTTCATATTAACCTCGGCCATGTTTATGGCCCGCAACAGGAAACTTTATTAAATACTCTCTTAATAAATTTTCTCTTCAAAAGTTGTAAAAAATTTAAGTATGTCATGCTTTAATATGACTTGTTTTGATTAATATTGAATTAAAAGTTTAGGCGAACTTACAAAATATTTATGTTCAATTTACGTTCAGGGGAGTGAAATTTAAATACAGTAAAAATTTTGAAAGATGTTCGATCAAGGTCATCTACAAATTATATGAATTAAGATTTTTACTCCGCCCATTTTGACAATTTCAGTAGTGTCGTTTGCTTAGATTTTGAGGGTACACAAGATGCTACTGTTATTTTATTATTATTAAAATATATGTTACACTAAAAGCATTCAAAATTGAAAACTAAAGAAATTGGTAAGTTTATTAGCAAATATAAAACCAATAATGTGAATAATATATATATATATATATATATATATATATATATATATATATATATATATATATATATATATATAAGATAATGATTAGAGTACTGACATAGTGCCAATGTCAGTGATACTGACAGAAAATAACTTTATTCGTACGGCTATGAATCAAAGTAATGTATCTGAATTAATAAATAAACTTACGTTACAGTGAAAGTACTATCAACAACGAGCATCGTTTTAAAATGGAATGTCCTAATTTAGTCGAAACAATATGAGTTTTTGAAAGACAAGCGTATTATATCCATCCTAACCTCACACGCTTATAGCCTTTGCAAAGGAGAGAGATAAATGTATGTCAATTTGTTAATTCGTTCATGATACAGATGACCTTGATCGGACATCTTTAAAAAAAATCTGATGTGACCAACACAATACCTGCCGCTATTTACCTATGGGGTCTCGATGCCGCGTGCCTGATGTCTGGGGAATCCGATCCGATCCCGATCAACGCCAAATAATTCGAATTTTAAATGGCATAAAATTAACCCTTGTGGAAAACGCCCGCATAATACAAATATGTCATCATCATTACCGAAATGTGTGTACAAATCAGATTAGCACACCCAGCAATGGATAATATTCCGTGATAATATATTTATTTGTTTCTTTCTTTAAATACATACCTGCATATTTACTAATGCTAGAAATTATGTATTTTAAGTACCTTTCCATAAAACTATTGTTCTATTTACAATTTTCCTTTTAATACGTTACTATTATTAATTTGAAATGATTATTTTCTTGACAGTGACATTTATCTGTCAGTTACATACATTTGAGCTGAACTATGTAACTACGGAGATGTGTTTAAAGCATAAGCTCCGAGATATAATTTTTATATTACTTTATAAATTTATCCATAAAATATATAGAAAAAGTATTAAAGCAAACTTGTAAAAAATGGAATTATCTTTAATTTTTATAATAACAAATTGAGAAAAAATATATTTGAAGGTATTTTTTCAAGAAAAACTATTTTGAGCTTCAAGTAAACTGCCATTTCCGGTTATCCGATTGCCACCAAAATCTAATGGCTTCTTTCTATATCAGAATAAGGTAGAAATACATGGTTTCAAAACTTTCTGAATGATAGTATTTGAGTTACAGCGTAAAGAGGATCAACACACATACACACACACACACACACACACATACACACATAAGTACATACACATAGACACCAACGTGAAAATGTTAAAATTGGATTGTAGGGACCTTAAAACGTGGTCATTTACCAAAATCTCGATATGCGATTTTTAGCACGATCCCTATACCTCCCTTACCTAAGGTAGCGAGACGTAAAAATTGCTGTACGTATCTCATATTTTTACATGTAGTGTTATATAAAATTTTCAAAAATTATGATACTTCCCTAATAGGAATAGAGTTAGGTTAGGTTAGGTGACGTAAATGTTAAGGGTATTAAAAACTAGAATATTTTAAAAACAAATAATTTTTTATATTATTCAGTTTTAAGATCTACTTTTAATATAAATAACACATGTTCTAATTTCTTATTATGATGGACCTCATTAGATTGGCAATTTTTATAAATTGCGAGCAACGTTTAGAACGATATTAATGCCTTAAACAGTGAAACAATCCATTAGAGCAAAATTCAGGGTTTTATTTTAATTAATGAGATGAATAGCCGACCAATTATAGCTCGCCATTTGATCTTAATGATCCCTGGTTCAAAAACTCTCGATCGACCGAACAGAGCCCTTTCTTTAAAGACATTGTTCTCCCTCAACACATTTCTCATTTTATTTTTACTCATTACCAATTTGAATTAAAATTATAATTATTGAAATTACCCATTTTCCTTTGCCATATTTAAAATTTCAAATACGTATTTTATCTATAAATAGTGGACTTGATTTATAAATTAACAGTTGACAGATTTATACATTGTGGTAAATATTTACGATAAAAATAACTTGATTGTTTTCAAAACTGTTAAGATGTTCCTTCAACACTTCCTGTTTTCAATTATTCATCTGTTTTATAACACAACAAAAATTATTTCTGTAGTATAGTTTGGTTCATGAAAGATGTGTATTTAAGGTCTTTGAAAAATCTCCATATGAACCGCTTTGTTCATTCTACTTCCAATATATTCTTCATCTCTCCACATAACATGTTCAAATCAGTGTAATCGTCTCTCTTACATCTTCTAGAAACTTATATCACTCGAGCCATTTCTTTTATCCTTTAATTCCTTACCCTATCTTTCCGTGTCTTCCCCAACATCTGTCTAAACATCCTCATCTCTGCCACAATCATTTACTTTTCATGCATATTGACATATGTCAATTTGAATTATCTGAATATATTAGCAGTTTCCATGGTTAGCATAGCTGGCTGATTTATGAAATTTAATATCTATTGAATAACATATTCTTTAAAATTTAAAATAAATATTTCATCACGGCATATTACCCATTGCTGGGTGTGCCAATCTGCTTTGTACAGATATCGGTAATGATGGAATATTTGTACCGTGCGGGCGCTTACCAGGTGTCACCTCACGGGCACTCATAGCTGGCGTGGAGAGTGCACCACAGGGGTCAATTTTGTGCCATTAAAATTCGATGTAATTTTTGGCGTCGGTCGGGATCGAACCCGGGTCCCCAGATTCGCGACCGGACACTCAGGCATTATATCAATAAATGATATTTACCTGCGTTTTTTCAAGAATAACTGTTAAAAGTTGCAAATGAGGGTACTTCCGGTGAACCAATTATAACCAAAATCTAATCACGTCTGCATATGGATCTAAACTCGAGGAATATGAAAAAATTATAATTTTTCGAATCGTGGTATTAGAGTTATGCGATCCGAAACGATCGACACACACACTCACACACACACACACACACACACACACACACACACACACACATACATACATACATACAGGCAACATCGTAAAATAGTAAATTTGTATTGTAGGGACCCCAATACGTACTTATTCATTAGAAACTCTATCGAATAATCTCTAAATTAATTTTTTATCGATAGTTTTGTAAATTACTGTTTTGTATTTTACAAAAAAAAATCTGTTGTGGCCAGCACAATACCTTGCGTCAATCCTGTATATTATGTATAAATTCCATACATAAATTTTCTTGCAAAAGATTCTAAATTTCCAGTAAAATTATTCATAAACAAACTATCCAAATTGCACTTGACACTAACATCTTCTTTCGCATTTCTGTTTTACTTGTCGTTCTCATTCAGTTCCTTTTCTCTCAAGTCTTCCGCAATACAGTCCTTCCATCTTATTTTTGGTCTTCCATACTAAGCATTCATCCAATATATTCTTAATTTCTCCTCATGACATTTTCAAACCAATGTAATCATCTCTCTTGTATCTTTCTAGAAACTTGTAACACTAGAGTTATTTCCTTACCATTCTTTCCGTGTCTTCCCCAACATCTACTTCAACATCCTCATCTCTACCACATTAATTTACTTTTTATTTATACTGACATCTGTCAATTTGAATTATATGAATATATTAGTAGTTTCCATGTTTAGCATAGCTGGCTGATTTATAAAATTTAAATTCTATAAATTCTTTAACTCTATATCTATTGAATATGAAGTATAAATTGCAATCAAGTCGTATAGAGAATAATATATAACTATGTCAATAAATCAAATTTAACTGTTAAATCTTCAAATGAGGCTACTTCCGGTTCACCAATTATAACCAAAATCTAATCAGTTGTTCTCCTGGATGTAAACTTGAGGAATACGAAAAAATATAATTTTTGGAATCGTGGTATTGAAGTTATGCGATCCGAAACTTTCGTCACACACACACAGACACACATACATACATACAGACATCATCATAAAAATGGTAAAATCGTATTACAGGAACCCTAAAACATGCTTATTCATTAAAAACCCATCACTGATTTTTTGACCAAAGACAATACCTTCCTTACCTAAAGGTGACGGAAGGTAAAAAAAATGTGAGATATTACGACATTTGAATTTCGAACTATAAAATATAAATTCCAACACAACATAGTTCTGGACCTATAATTCAAAACTAGTATTTTATTAGCGCATGCGTAGAAAATAGTGCATGAACGATACTCAAACTGTATGTGTTAGAACAAACTTATTGTTTCATGCGAGACACTGTTTGTCGACTAAGTTTTAAACTTAAAAACAGAATTTAAATCCCCTTGAATTTAAATGCTTCAATTTGTTTTATATATTATTATTTTTCAAATTAATTGCGATTTTATAACTTTTTGGATTTTTTTTCTTAAATATTATTGTAGTTTTTAGGCTAATGAAAAATATAGGTTTTTCGAACTTTTAAGAGTTTATGAAGAAGAATTCAGTTCTTATTGTTGGCAATTAACCAATGTGGGGTGTTGGGAAGTTCGCGTGGCTGAATGGAAAAGACGCGTTCTCGCGTGGCCTAGGGGATATCGCGGGCAACCCGCGACACACATTCCTACTTAGTCCGCCGCAACACCGCTAGAGGCGACACCAACGCGACCAACTCAAGCACACAAACTGTACACTCCTTTTTCTCGCTACGGGAGGAAATTATTTCCAAACTCGGAAAGAAATAAAACAATAGATAAATATGTCAAAGCAGTATGAGAGTGAATCTTGTGATAGGGTTATTCAAGTTTGATTCACTACAGGAATAATTTGAATGGGTGACCGCTCACGGCCCATATGTCCGTTTGCAAGAAAAACGAAAAAAGGCATTGTCTACAGAGTGTTATATTTTAATGGACCCAGCAAATATCTCGCTTATTTATTAAGTTAGTAATTTCTTTCATATAACATGATTTATACAGCAACATGTAAGCTACTTGATGACGGATGTACATTCATGATATCACTTCCGGTTTATTAGTAATTAATATCAACTTTGAAATTTCAAATGGAACATACTATATTTTTTTACAAATTTGAAAAGAACATATATCAAATTTGCATTACAATCAATTTCCATTACTGACAATAAAAAATATAGTAAAGTCAGAAAAATGTCGTGCTTGGTATCAAATGAAATGTTTTCTGAAGGGCTGCCTTGCAGAAATGTCAAAAATTTGACAACTTTTTTGCATAAAGTTGTAAGAAATATGTCGTGTTTGGTATCAAATGAAATATTTTCTCAAGGGCTGGCATGTTGAATTGTCAAATTTTTTAAAGCTCAATCAGCTATTGTTTTTTGCATAAAGTTGTGAGAACCATGTCGTGGTTGGTATCAAATGCAATGTTTTCTCAAGGGCTGGCATGCAAAATTGTCAAAATTTTGACAGCTCGATCGGCTTTTGATTTTTGCATTCTCATGCTCTCGTTCTCTCCCGAATATTATCGAGTAGTATTGTATGTTGCCGCGCAATTAAAATTATTCGAAATTATTATATTACCAATACTAGTAGATATATTTAGATATTATTATATTATTATCATTAAATATTAATTTTTATGTTAGGGAAGACATTTTCAGCGCAAAAGAGAACAGAGAAAAATATTAGGTAAAGGAGGACTGTTCTCCACAAAGGAGGACAGTTGGCAACCCTAGTTCGTCTTTTGTTTCATGGTTTCACTAATTAAAAATATTATTTACAACTTTTTTTGTCAAATAATTTTTGTAATTCAAGTTAATTTTTAATATTGATGGTCCGGTGTGTATATTTGCAATCTCTAAAAAGTTTATAATCACTTTTCCATATAATTTGTGGTGGTCTGTACATTTTTAATCCGTAAAGTTGGTGTGCACGTGCTTTTGTATTACTCGCCGGATATTAGCGCCTTCTTATCGGTCACCTGGCTGCCTGCATTACCGGTATGTCAGCCATGTACATCCAACGTCACGATAACAAACTCTATAATTATAATTAACGATTCTACAAAGTGTTTATCGATAGCTTTTTGTTTTATTAATAATTATTAGCGGAGAGGATTGCTTCACAGCAGGAACGGACTCAAAATGTTAGTAGCAATGATTTTATTCATATTCTGTCATTATTATAAAGAATTAGTTATCGAAGAATACGGGATTTATTTTCCATTAGTCAGATTGACGTTTATTAATAATTTCTGAAAACTAAAAAAATCTGTTGTGACCAACACAATACCTCCCGCCATTTACCTATGGGGTCTCCTTGCCGCGAGCCTGATGTCTAGTCACGAATCTGGGGAATCCGATTCGATCCCGATCAACGCCAAATAATTCGAATTTTAAATGGCATAAGATTAACCCTTGTGGTAAACGCCCGCACAATACAAATATGTCATCATCATTACCGAAATGTGTATACAAATCAGATTAGCACACGCAGCAATAGATAATATGCCGTGATAATATATTTATTTATTTCTTTATTTAAATACATACCTGCATATTTACTAATGCTAGAAATTATGCATATTGTTATTTTTTTAAATTTTAAATCGTAGAAATAGGCTATTCGGATCGAGGAGAATTTAAATACGAAGAAAGAAATTGTGAAAAATTCATGGACCTCGCTGGGATTTGAACCCAGGGCCTTCCTATATCTAGTAGGACCATCTGACCAACTGAGCCATGAGTTCCCACCGAAATCAATGAACATTTCACAAGTCGTTTACAAATCGTAACGAGTACACTCTACTAACGAGAGATGAATACTCAAATCCCAGCGAGGGCCATGAATTTTTCACAATTTCTTTCTTCGTATTTAACTTCTCCTCGATCCGAATTGCCTATTTCTACGATTTAAAATTAAAAAAAAAACATTTAGGTTGGATCTAAAATATTTATAATCTACATATTGTTATTGTTATATTATACTATTGTTCGATTTACAATTTTCCTTTTAAAACGTTACTGTTATTAATTTGAAATAATTATTTTTTTGACAGTGACATTTATCTGTCAGTTACATACATTTGAGCTGAACTATGTAATCATGGAGATTTATTTAAAGCATAAGCTCCGAGATATAATTTTTATTTTACTTTATAAATTTATCCATAAAATATATAGAAAAAGTATTAAAGCAGACCTGTAGAAAATGGAATAATCTTTAATTTTTATAATAACAAATTGCGAAAAATTACATTTAAAGGTATTTTTTGAAGAAAAACTATCTTGACCTTCAAGTAAACTGCCATTTCCGGTTTTCCGATTGCCACCAAAATCTAATGCCTTCTTTCCATATTAGAATAAGGAGAAATACATGATTTCAAAACTTTCTGAATGATAGTATTTAAGTTAGAGCGTAAAGAGGATCCACACACACACACAGACACACACACACACACACACACACACACACACACACACATATACATACATACACACACACATACATCATCGTGAAAACGTGGTCATTTACCAAAATCTCGATATGCGATTTTTAGCACGATCCCTATACCTCCCTTACCAAGGGTAGCGGGAGGTAAAAATTAAACAATTGTCATGGCTGTTGCTACCAATTAACGGAACTTTTGAAATTTCTTGTTAAAATTAAGTAGAAACCAATGCCCGGTTGCAAAAACGTTCATCAATTAACGGAACATCAAAATGTACAAATTCGAATCGGTTCCCTTGTTCTTATGACATGTAAATCATTGCTATCAAAATATGGCGTTGCATTTGTTAGTTTAGGTGATTCGTAATTAAACAAAGCGTTGATGAACGTTTCTGCAACCGGGCATTAAACTATAATAAAAGATGCAAGAACAGTTTTGTATACAACTTTTAATTCTGAACAACTTTGTACTCTACATGTTTTGGCGTAAAATAAATAGAAGAGCAGGAAATTACATAAAACAAAAATTACATGTTAAATCCCTATGTTCACCCTTATATGCATCAAAATTATTTCACGAATTTACTATTTGAACTAAAAATATGCCAGATTCATTATTGTAACCATCATCATACAGTGTGCTATGACTTACAGCGTAATCTTACAATTAATGAAAGAAAATTATTGTAATAAGTCGGGAAAGTTGAATTTCAAACTAAATAATTAAATTAGGGCGTTAGTTAGTAATTAGTCTTAAGATCTTTAACGGATTTGTCTCGTGACAATTAAGTGGATTTAATTTGACTTAGACAAAGATAGAAATTAGAATTATAGTTGTGTCATAATAACTATTTTATTTATTTGTCATAATTTTAATTGTATTTTGTTGCAGGTATTTAAAGAAAATCCTCATTTCGTCAACATCTTACCAGTAAGTACAAAATATATTTTATAAAAATAAAACATAAACAATGTTTAATATGTTTTATATACATAAATAAATAAGAAAATTTCTAATACACATGATAAAATATACAGTATATCACATATAAAACAATAAAAACAAAAATAATTTAACTATTATCAGCTTCGTACTGCAGTTTCATTCACGTTTTCTTTCCGCTTCAGTCTTCTGATAAAAAATTCTGTTCCCCATGTTATAAATACAACTATGAGCAGTACATTTGTTCCATAGACAAATAGAGAGTAGCTCTTTGTGTAATCTCTCAGCCACCCTGTAAAAAAAATAACCACATATAATATTTAGATCGATAATGGGGCCGTTTAAAAAAAAATCGTTGTTTTTTTTATAATTCAATATAGTAATGTAAAATAACAGGAAATATGCGACTTTTCATTCATAAATTTGCTAATAAACTTTCGCGGCTGTAAAATTCGTGACGTCAAGGTTTGTTACTCAAACAAAGACATTCCTCTCTCACACACACAACGGTCCACGTAGTTTCCGTTTGCTATTGTAAACAAACTAACCTAAAATTGTGACAGGTGACAGCAGAGTTAAGAGTAAAGGTATGTAAATAAAACATTTATTAAAATGAATATCAAAAGTTGTATGAAATATGTTTTTAGCTAACAATATGTTGCTGTCACAAAATCAAACTGACAAGTGATAACCCAAACAATCATAGTCCCAAACACAACCGGTAGAGAGCTATTGCCGCATCCGCGGCATAAATTTTCTTACAAAAGATTCTAAATTTCCAGTAAAATTATTTCAAAAACAAACTATGCAAATTGCACTTGACACTGACATCTTCTTCTTCTTTAGCTTTCCCCATTCGTTAGGCGTCGCTATTTTTTATTTTCTTCTTCCACTCATTTCTGTTTTATGTGTCGTTCTCATTCAGTTCCTTTTCCGCAATACAGTCCTTCCATCTTATCTTTCCTCTGTTTCTTAAACCTTCTATTACTAAGCTATTCATTCTTCATCCAATATATTCTTCATTTCTCCTCATGACATTTTCAAACCAATGTAATCATCTCGCTTGTATCTTTCTAGAAACTTGTAACACCAGAGTTATTTCCTTACCTATCTTTCCGTGACTTCCCCAACATCAACTTGAACATTCTCATCTCTGCCACATTAATTTACTTTTTATTGATACTGACATCTGTCAATTTGAATTATATGAATATATTAGTAGTTTCCATCTTTAGCATAGCTGGCCGATTTATTAAATTTAGTTTCTTTAAAATTCTTTAACTCTATATCTTTTGAATATGAAGTATAAAATGCAATCAAATCGTATAGAGAATAATATATTCTTTAAGTTATAATAACGTTAAATGTCAATAAATCAAATTTAACTGTTAAATCTTCAAATGAGGCTACTTCCGATTCACCAATTATAACCAAAATCTAATCACTTGTTCTTCTGGATGTAAACTTGAGGAATACGAAAAATATAAACAATTTTTGGAACATACACACAGACACACACACATACATACATACATACATACATTCATACATTATCGTAAAAATGGTAAAATCGTATTATAGAGACCCTAACTAAAAGCACATCATTGAATTTTTTGACCAAAGACAATACCTTCCTTACCTAAAGGTGACGGAGGGTAAAAACTGTTTAAAATTATAGTGCAAATTTTGTTTTCCACTGTCTGTCAGATTTTTTTATTCTCAATAATTCGAACTCGAACATCTTATTTGAATGGATAGTTACCTAATAATTGTCCTAAAGTTATAACGAAGATTCCTTTGAACACCATCATAAGTCCTAAAGCTGCAGGTAATTTGTCATCGAGTCCTTCTTTACCACAATATTCTGATACGGTTAAATTTTGGTTAATGACAGTTATGGCACGAATATAACCAGTTAATAAAGCGGCAGCCATAACGCCATACATGGTAGTTTGTAATGCAATCACTATAAAAAAAACCAATTATAATATCCCTATCAAACTTCATTTAAATATAGGGCGCGAGCAAATACGAGACTCGAGCGACCTTGAAATGCTTGGAATCAGCTGATTTGTGTGCGCGTGTGACAAGAACAATATCACTTTGACAACAGCAATATTTTGACAATATTTTGATTTTGAACTGTTAAGAAGGTTATTATTTAATATTAAAATATACTACACATTTCATGTGTTTCACTGCCTGAAAATTGTAAAATAACATTTTAGCAGTTTATAATCAAAATAATTCAAAACATCAGCTGATTCCAAGCACTTCAAGGTCGATCGCCCTTTAAACATTTTTTAGAACACATCTCCTATAGTTTGGTTCACGAAAGATGACAATTCAAGGTCATTTATTAATCGTATGGTGTAATATTATTTATAGATAACTTCACTGCATTTCGTATACATAAACGTGCAACATGAAATATTTATGGATACATTTTAACTGAAAAAAATAAGTGTAATTTATTAGAAAATTATATATATTTTTAAATAATACCTTTCTCAAAGATTTATGCTCTTCACCTATGTTGTTGCAAAACACAATTACCTAGACTTGACAAAAACCATTGAATAATAATTTGATTTAAATGTCAACGTCACTGGGTAAATATTAACATAGAGGGCAGTGTAGTAGATAATTAGATATCTGTAACTATACGACATACGTCATTAGAATTTGTAACGTGATAGGAAGTAATGTCAACATGAACGTATATTTCTCACACAACATAAACTACATAGACATACGCCAAGTAATCTTTCTCTTTCTAACATGAAATGTTGCTAATGTACTATTCTATTAAATGTTGTGTATTCTTTCTTCGAACAAGTGAGCTTGAATTGTCATCTTTCGTGAACTAAAGTATACCTGATCTGGCTCCAGCTAAGAGCAACGCGCCCCACCAAAACGCCACCCTGCTGGTTGTCCCACAGGTCAACATAACCCAGGGCAAGGATACTCTGGAGAGGATATCCGCCGCTGATAATAAAGACATCGCCATGGCAGTGTCTGCTCTAGAGAGCCCCAAGTGTCCCTCTTGTAACAGCAGAGGGAATAGGGTTCCGAAAGATACCCCCGCAGTGTGGACCAAACCTATCCCTATGCATAAGTTGGTGAAGACGGGGTCGCGGAATAAAGAAAAGTGGAAGACCTTGAACCAGGATTTCCCTCCTAGAAAGAAAGAATAGATTTTAAAAATTGGTTTTAATTTGTTTCGAAATATGTTTTCATTTTACTCATCATAGAAACGTTTTAGCGACGCAGGTCGCATTTTCAGTTTTATTTTTGCTACATACATAATTACTAATTATCATTCTGACACGGGCTCCCATATCTGCTTGTCAAGGCCAACAATGTCACATGACTGCTCACACCTTATACTTATGTAACCAAAAACGGAAGTGGCGAGAGGTATTATGCTGGCCACAACAGATTTTTTTTTTAAATAATTTTGACGACTTTCTGCGTTTTTTATTTTATTTATTTTTATTACTGTTTTGACGTTCTGCGTATGTTATGTTTTTACGATGATGTCTGTGTGTGTGTATGTGGGATTTGAGTGTGTGTGTGTGTGTGTATGGATGTGTATGTGTGTATGTGTGTGGGATGTTGGAAGGACGATTACTCAAAAACTATAAGACCTAATATTTGTTTAACTACGTATTTTCCAATCGGACATTCATGGGAAGATCTGAAAAGGTTTTGGTAACAATTGAACAACCGGAAGTAGCAGATTCTTGAAAAAAAATCTTCTAAATACTATTCTTGGTAATACTAAAGAAAATTAAATTCTCAATCTGACTCATTTAATTTTTTTATTATATCTCGTATAGATTTGGAGATATAGTATATAATAATATAGAATAATCTGTTGTAAAAAAAATTATCTCGTTGCCTAAAAAAACAGTTGAGATATTTAAATGTTTATAATTGACAGATAAATGCAAAATGTCATTGTCAAAAATCATATTTTTCTGGGAGGTACGAGTATATTTAATATATATTATTGTATTATTAATTAAATATGTATTTAAATTATAGGTATGTTAATATTACATACATCCTTAAGAAATACCGCTAATATTTGTCAATGAATTTGAAGAATTTTGAACATATTAGAAGAGTAGGACAAAATTCCTCATAGAACGAAAGAAAAGATACAATTTAAATTATTTGTGTGTACAAGAAATGTTAAGTTCATTATTTATAGGGCGCGAGCAGTCATGTGACTTTGTTGGCCTTGGCTCGCAGATATGAGGATCCGTGTGAGAATGACGGCTAGTAGTTATTTACATAGATGTCACAATTGTCATAATTTTTCCTTACCAGATTCTTTTTCCTTTTCTTCAGTTTTTGACTTTTCTTCTTCTTGATAACTTCCATTCGCCAACTTTTCTTTTTGTTGACTATTCGAGATTTCTTTTTTAACATTTTCTATTTTCTGTTTATCTAACACTTCTTTTGAGATACCATTGTTGTTTAACAGTGCTTCAAAGTCAGTCCTTACTGGCTTCAAATGCCAATGTACTGGCTAAAGATAAAGCAAATAATAATTAGAAATTATTTTTACATTGTTGTAATCAAGATAGCGTAGAAGATAAAATAGATAGGCAAAGATCTTGACATGTTAAGTAATATTGATAAATATCAATCTTTAGTTACCTTAGAAACCATGTAGATAACAAGTGATAAATGATATCTAAAAACAATAATTACAAAAAAAAACTTTGAACAGTGATAAGAATTTTTGCTTTGTAAATTATTATTAACATTGCGATATCAACAATGACTAATCGTAAGATTGTTTTAGATGTGTGTTCAATCAAATATTAAAACCGGTTTCATTCATAACCTTTCACACTAAACAGTTCTTAAACCGATTTATTCTGGATCTGGTGCACTCGAGGTGTGTGTCATCTCCATACACCAGTCTGATTATTATTGTAATCAAAATATTACCAGATTGTTTGTATTTTAAACTAAAGATCACTGAATAAATGTGATAATAATTTACACTAAATTTTAAATAGTACTTAGATCATTTCTAACCACCCCTATTTCTTGGTTGCATATGACCATAAGACAGGGCCGTATTACCTCTAAAGTGAAATAAGCAGTTTAGCGCGGCATATTTTATTGACGGCAAATTTGGGAAATATTTCGATATTTTTATAATTAATATTTTATTATAATTTATGTTAACGGTGTAACGGCAGTAACTTATTATTAGATTAGAGAACAATAACAAATATGGCTTTATAAATAGTATGATGTCAGTTTTAATAAAAAAAAGGAGTATAAAAGACGGTAGATTTATTAAAAAGTGAACGAACATCGAAGATGAGGTCAAAGAAGCAGTGCATGTCTGGCAGACATTTAAAGTAGCATCCCTTTTTGAAGTAAAATTACCTCTTGTAATAATAATAATACAATTTTTTGGTTCCTTGAGTAGTATTTTAATAGTTGTCGTCGTGTAGTAAAAGATTTGTAATTATTAAAATAATGTAATGTACACATTTTTAAATAAAGACATGAACATATTAAGTACTTTATACTCCACGCCAGCAATGAGTGCCCGCGAGGTGACTCCTGGTAAACGCCCGCACGGTACAAATATTCCATCATTACCGATATCTGTGTACTAAGCAGATTGGCACACCCAGCAATGGGTAATATACCGTGATGAAATATTTATTTATTTATATATTTCACATTTCTTGATAATGTCTTTGATAAATTATCTATTTTCGATAGATTTTTTTTATTAATTATATTATCAAGAAATAAAAATTAAACTTTAGAATAATTCAAAATTCATTCATATTTCCCGCCACCTTCTCGGCTGTCAAATTTAGTTCTCTGACCTTTTCATAAACGGCACAAAACTTGTTATCACGGTTTATAAGAGAGATACCCAATCTTATACTATATATTTTCCTTAATCTATGGTTTCCGACACGTAAATGTCATTTGAATTAAATTATCTAATTAATCAATTTTGCTTATTTTGTCTTTTTAAGAAAATTGGTTATAGTTTGGTTCACGAAAGATGACAATTCAAGGCAATTTGTTCGAAGAAAGAATAAACAACATTTTATATAGCGGTAGTATAGCAACATTATGTATTAGAAAGAGATACATTATTTGACGTATGTCTCCATGATTTATGCTATATGACAGATATTCGTTCCATATTCACCTTGCTCTCTAACATACTAAAAATAATGGGAACGTATGTCGATGAGTTGTTGGTATGCAATTATCTATTGAACTGACGTTTAATCAAAATGAACGAAGTATTTTTGTAACTATAAATATTTATTATTATATCAAAATATAATATATCTTTGAAAATGTGTAGTCGTTTAACATTTAATTTTGAATGATTAAAATGTATCCACAAATATTACACCTGGCGCACGCCTATGTGTATGGAATGTAGTGAAGTTATTTGCAAGTAATATTATACCAGATGGTTTGAAAATGACCTTGAATTGTCATCTTTCGTGAACCAAACTAAAGTCGTCATTTTCATTATTGAAATCAAATGTTTGTGTTGTAATTAAGCATGTTTGTTATATAATCGAAAAAACTTTTTATTTCAACTTTGATACATACACACATATATCTGGATTGAAGCATTGATGCCTTCGTATTTTTTTCTACTTACCGTAGCATGTTTCCTTAATCTTACTCTGCCATAAGAACAACATTTTTTTTTTCTTACCTGATAAAGCATACTGCCAACTGCTCCATGTAAACACAAAGCAGCTACAATCCTCACAGATCCATAAAAATCAAATTCATCCAACAGCCACCTAACTAACTGAGGCATAAGCATTTGGCCTATGCCTGTGCCTGCCATACTGAGACCTACTGCCCGAGCTCGACGTCCTACAAAGTAGGCCTTGATCGCCACGAAAGTTGCAGGGTAGATTAAACCTAACCCTATCCCTAAAATATATATTTTTTAGTTTGAATTGTAAATTATAATAAAAAGATTGTTTTACCTGTGAGAACACTGTAATACACAAGAATTTCGGTGATGGTAGTAGCAAAACTGCACATTACTAGACCTATGAATGTTAAAATTGAACCAAAAATTGAGACAGATCGACATGAATATCTTTGAAGAACTGGGCCCGTTATTAGACCTAAAACATTAATAATTATTATTACATTATACGGTTTGTTGTTATAATCTGATTCTAGGGACATTAAAACCAGTGGCGGTTCGTGCACTAAAACTTTGGTGAGGCAAGGTATCCAGGAAAATGAATGCTTTATCAAAAACATTAGGCAGTTATACTATTCATTTCGAGAAGCACTTTATAGGGTGTAAATTAGGTGAACTGCATTACATATTAGTTATGGTGGTGGCTTAAATTATTCTTTGCAGACGACCACCTACGAAAGTAGCTATAACAACACGCTAAATAACAACAGAAAGTGCAACATAACACGCTAGTGATGTTATGAATCTAACACACTAGTGCTGTTATGAGTTTTTAGTTCCATTAATCGACATCAGATGGCATATCGGCAAAAAGTTAAATAAAATATATGATAATTTACAATAACCGTCAAGTTGAGCATTAATAATTATTATATTTGCTAATATTTTTGTATCATTTAGTATTATTTATATAATGTAGTTTTAGATTACGCGCGTGTAACGGATTGAGTTGCGCCGAACGCCGGTAGTTGAACCTAACCTCAAACGTCAGCTTGCAGCGGTTTTACTAAATGAAAATTTATCAACACAAAACATTCCAAGATAAAAGCCCGATTAACTTTTATAATTGTAGTAACAACTACATTATGTTTGTAAATAATAAACAATTAAAATAAAAATTTGCTTGCAACAGTAAGAACTGTATTAGTGTAACCACTTTTTTAAGAAATATTTTGTGGTTGTCTGAAAAATAGTATACATAACTCGCTCGAAAGTGTCTAGCATGCTCGTGTATTAAATCACTCGGCGCTACGCGCCTTGTTCTTCAATCTCTACACTCGCACGCTATTTACCACTTTCCACGCTCGTTATGTAATATACTATTTGATATTTATAAAGACAAGCATTAACGGAATAAGTTAAAATTTAATTTACATACTACTTTACTTGCAGCTTTATTTCTTTTCTGGTGAGGCGCTGCCTCACCTGCCTACCCTGACAAGCCGCCACTGCTTAAAACGTGCTTATTCATTGAAATCTGGATTTGAAATTTTTAGCATGCATCCAATACTTCTCTTAGCGAGAGGTAAAAATACTGAATTACGAATAGTCTGTTTTATGTGACTGTGACATGTGTCAAAGTTTAGATTATTATATTAAATGGAAATGATGGAAATATTATGAAATATAGTATATTACGAATAAAATAAACTATTAAATACAAATCTGACGTACAGTAAAACTTTTGAAAGATGTCCGATCAAGGGCACATGTATCACGAACGAATTAACAAATAGGCATACATTTATCTCTTTCTTTTGCAAAGGCTGTAAGAGTGTGTGATAAGGATGGATATAACACGCTTGTCTTTCAAAAATTCATATTGTTTCGACTAAGTTAGGACATTCCACTTTAAAACGATGCTCGTTGCTGATAATACTTTCGCTGTAACATAAGTTTATATATTAATTCAGATGCATTACCTTGATTCATAGCCACTAACACTGACATTGTGTCAGTATCTTAATTTTCATATATTTGGTTTTACATTTGCTAATAAACTTACCATTTGAGATATTTTTGAATTTTGAATGCTGTTATTGTAACATATACTTTTATAATAATAAAATAACAGTAGTATATTATGTACCCTCACAAACTCACACTACTGAATTTGTTATAATGCGCGGAGCAAAAATCTGAATTCATACAATTCGTAGACGACCTTGATCAGATATCTTTCAAAAATTTTACTGTTAATTTAACTTTACAGGGCATGACGACAGAAGTATACAAACGCTTTCTAAACTCTGTGAAACACGGTATAACCTAAGATGATAAATCTTTATCGAATTGTATTTGTACATTACCTGAGAAACACATAACCATATTATTAACATTAGAAACTAAAGCAACTCCTGTTGATTCATATCCCATACTTTCTAGATGTTCGCCAAATAGAAGGCCAAATACTGATACTAACGACTGGTTAAACATCTAAAGTAAAACAAAAATATATGAAACGATTATTTCTACATAGTTTACGTAACTTAATTAGGTACACTGTTTCTGTGACTTAATATAAGAAGGTTTAGATGTAAACAAACCAATAGAAATCGGCACAACATTGACCCAAAATCATATCCATAACCAAAAAAAGATTTAAGGTAGACATATCAGTTAAACCTTGAATGGCTTTAATGCTATAAAGGTGTAATTTTTAAAATGGATCATAAGGCTATAACACAGAAAAACATTACATTTCTGTTTAATGTAAAGCCACAAAATAAATTTAAAAAATCTGTTGTGGCCAGTACAATACCTTCCGTCAATCCTGTGTATTATGTATAAAATCCATACATGAATTTTCTTGCAAACAATTCTAAATTTCCAGTAAAATTATTTCATAAACAAACTATGCAAATTGCACTTGACACTGACATCTTCTTCTCTAGCTTTTCCCATTCGTTAGGGCTCGCTATTTTTTATTTTCTACTTCCACTCATTTCTATTTTGCGTGTCGTTCTCATTCAGTTCCTTTTCTCTTAAGTCTTTCGCAATACAATCCTTCCATCTTATCATTGGTCATCCTCTGTTTGTTCAACCTTCTATTAATAAGCTAGTCATTATTCTTCCAATATATTCTTCATCTCTCCTCATGACATGTAACACTAGAGGTATTTCCTTACCATATCTTTCCGTGTCTTCCCCAACATCTACTTCAACATTCTCATCTCTGCCACATTAATTTACTTTTTATTGATATTGACATCTGCCAATTTGAATTATCTGAATATATTAGCAGTTTCCATGGTTAGCATAGCTGGCTGATTTATGAAATTTAATATCTTTATAATTCTTTAACTCTATATCTATTGAATATGAAGCAAAAATGCAATCAAATCATATAGAGAATAATATATTCTTTAAGTTATAATAACGTGAAATGTCAATAAATCATATTTAACTGTTAAAATCGTCCAATGAGGCTACTTCCGGTTCACCAATTATAACCAAAATCTAATTACTTATTCTTCTGGATGTATACTTGAGGAATACGAAAAAATATAATTTATGGAATCGTCAGTGTCAGCACAATGATTGTCAAATAAATCGTTGAGTAGTAGACAACCCCGAAATATCATGATTTTGCTAAATAGCACTAATATAATTTTGAATTTGCCGTAAACTATGGCCAGAATAATGTCATTTAATTATTTGTAACTTTTCTTCATTTGAATAATTATTCATTTTTTAAAATAATTAACTCTAATATCGATTTATTATCACAATTTATCAAAATAAATACTAATAATTTGACGTATAAAACGTTACACTTTTGTTCGTCTCTTCTTTCTAATTCTATGGCTAATACTATTAAATTATAATTCCGTTAATTTTCAAATTTTATTTCTGCAGTTATGAAGCAGCCAAAATGAATTTTTTTCATCGATTCGGATGTAGAAATTTTTGCTTTACAACATCCATTTGTAACTTTTTGTCTAAAATAATTAGGGGAGCAATGCGCACGGAAAAACTGATTTCCCATGTTTCACTTCCCGTGATACACCCTGTATGTATACATATTTAAGTATTTAAAACGCATTTTAAAATAGTTTTATGGAAAAATATAAATATTTACAATCATAAAAGAAAACACTATTTTTAGATTTTCTTTGTTCATAATATTTATTTTGCTCTTACAACTCATTTCACATAATTATTATGTTTGACCATTATTCGATTGTTTTAATGTTAACATTTTATGTACTATTATTATTTTAATTATAGTACCAATATTTTCAAATAAGAGGCAATCGATTTAAACACATTTTGTGACAACGGATGTGGAAAACATCTTTTTTACCTCTCGCTAAGAGAGGTATTGGATTCATGCTAAAAATCGCATATCCAGATTTTAGTGAATAAGCACGTTTTAAGGTTCCTAGAATCCGATAATAACACTTTTACGATGATGTCTGTGTGTGTGTGTGTGTGTGTGTAGGGTTGTTGGAGACACAATTTCTCAAATTCGTTTAAAGACGTCTGTAACTACGGATTCCTCAATCTAACAGTAATGGGAAGAGTTGAATAGATTCTGGTAACAATTGGATAACCGGAAGTAGTAGTGTTTTAACAAAAATCTTCTAAATATTATTTTTTGAAAATTTTTGTTATTACAAATATTAAAAAAAATTTATCTATCCGACACATTTAATTTTTTTATTATATCTTCTACAGATTTAAAGATATAGAAATATAAACTATATAATAATCTGGTGTAGTAAATCTCACAGCCTGCTCACAGCCCAAACATTTCCATGGTAACTACTTGAGAAATTTATATGTGTGTAATTGACAAATAAATGTCACTAATATCAGTGTCAAAAATTCAGAGATAGTACTGCAGGCTTTTTCTGGGAACGATATTTAATATTTCTTATTGTATTATTAATTATATATTTAAAATTATATTTATATTACATGAACCCTTCAGAAATACCGCCAATCCCGTTGATGAATTGGAGAAACCTCAAACATTTAGAAGAAATGGAGAAAACTTGCTCATAGAATGAATTTAAAATTATAGAAAATACGTAAATATAAAGTTTGGTGTAATTAGAATTTTTTGTGTGTATAAGAAATGTTAAATAAAATACTTGTATATACCAAAATGGAAAGGGCGAGAGGTATTGTGATGGCCACAACAGATTTTTTCTAATATTTTTCGTTTTTAATAAAGTTTAAATCCTAAAACCCAGGCATTACTTTTGACACAGCCTGTAATCTATTTACTTGATTCGTAATATTTTTATTACCCACACAACTATAAATTTAAACAAACAAGTGGTACAAAGTCATATTTTTCAGATTAACGATTAAAATATATTCTTTGTATTGTGAATGTGCAATAACCATATTACGTATTATTTTACATATTTATGTTCTAATTTGCAATTTAGAAAAATATATTACAAGTACTTCTACATTTTCTGTTACACATGTCAGAGAAAACCAATAATTTTATTTACAATCTTTTTCGAATATACTTGAACTTGTGATATTACTGATTTTTAATCTCACATTTATGACATAGATGATAAGATTTGTAGATTAATGATGACCTATTAGTTTAGATATTAGTAGATAATTACGATCAAAGCATAAAATAATTCATAGTAAGATAGGTGCAATAATTTTCTTGCACAATTTCATTCATAAATTATTTAGAAAATGGCAATTCGTTCAAGAAGTCATAGATCAAACGATTAATATTTTTATTAAATTTGACCTTGGAATGGTTTAAATAATGTTAATTTATGTGTTTTGAGATACATGTTCAGAAAAAAATTTAATTAGTTCAAATATTTATATTAATTGTTTACCTCTCGCTAAGAGAGGTATTGGATTCATGCTAAAAATCGCATATCCAGATTTTAAAGAGTAAGCACGTTTTTTACGATGATGTGTGTGTGTGTGTGTGTGTGTGTGTGTGTGTGTGTGTGTGTGTATAATACTTAATATCTGTTTAACTACATATTTCTCAATCGGACATTACTGAAAAGAGCTGAAAAGGTTTTGGTAATAATTGGACAACCAGAAGTAGCAGATTCTTAAAAAAAAAATTCTAAATATTATTTTTTGAAAATTTTTTTTCTTGCTTGTATAAAGGAAGAGTAAATTCTCTATCTGATACATATAAATATTTTGTTATATCTGTTATAGATTTAGAGATAAAGAAATATAAAGTATATAATAATCTATTGTAATAAATCTCATAGCCCAAATAATGTCATGGAAACCAATTGTCAAAAATCCAGAGACATTACTGAAGATTTTTTCTGGGTACATACATTATATTATTTCTTATTGTGTTAATAGTTAAATATTTAAAATTTTAGGTATATTACATATACCCTTCAAAAATACTGTCAATCCCGATAATGAATTGGATACATTTCGAAAAATTAGAAGAGTAGGACAAAAACAAAATTACTTCATAGTATGAATTTAAAATTAAAAAATCGAAATATAAACAAGAGATATAAGTAGAATTTTTGTGTAGAGTGTAAGTATACAAGAAATGTTAAATACAATAGGGCGCGAGCAGTCATGTGACATTGTTGGCCTTGACAAGCAGATATAATAATAATAAGTTTATTTAACATAAAGTTATTTACATATGGGGGCCCTTGTCAGAATGATAGCTAGTAATTATGTACTTAGATGTCAAATATCATAATTTTTCATTCTAAATTTCGTGATTTTCCAATTCCATGTGGTTTATTTTCCTCGACAAGTAAATTCTACACTCCTGGTGACAAATTAACCACGTGAACTTAGAAAATCTTGAAATTTTGAATGAAAAATTCTGACATTTGACATCTATATACATTTAGTTACTAGTTGTCATTCTGACACGGGGCCCCCATATCTGCTTGTCAAGACCAACAAAGTCACATGACTGCTCACGCCATTGTACTTATGTAACCAAAAACGGAAATGGCGAGTGGCGAGAGGTTTTGTGCTGGCTACAACAGATTTTTACCTGCCGTCACCTCTAAGTAAGGAAGGTGTTGTCTTTGGTCAAAACATTCGGTGGTGAATTTTCAATGCATAAGAAGGTCCCTACAATACAATTTTACTACTATTTTTACGATGATATCTGTATGTGTGTGTGCGTGTGTGTGTGACTACAATTTCATCCGCGATATTTCCAATACTAGAATTCCAAAAATTACAATTTTAACGTATTCCTCTTCCTTACATCCATATACAGACTTGATTAGATTTTGTTTATAATTGGTCAACCGGAAGTATACCCTCATTTGAAGATTTTTAACAGTTTTTCTTGAAAATACGCTGTTAAATATTATTTTTTTGACATTTAATATTAAAGATGAAATAATATGAGAAAATGTGGCAGAGATGAGGATGTTGAGATAGATGTTGGGGAAGACACGGAGAGATAGGATAGGGAATTAAAGAATAAGGGAAATGGCTTGAGTGATATAAGTTTCTAGAAAGATACAAGAGAGATGATTACATTGGTTTGAACATGTCATGAGGAGAGATGAAGAATATATTGGAAGAATGAATAGCTTAGTAATACAAGGTAGACGAAATAGAAGAAGACCAAAGATAAGATGGAAGGACTGTATTGCGGAAGACTTGAGAGAAAATGAACTAAACAGGACGATACGCAAAACAGAAATGAGTGGAAGAAAAAAATAAAACATAGAGACCCCTAACGAATTTGCATAGTTTATTTATGAAATAATTTTACTGGAAATATAGGATCGTTTGCAAGAAAATTGATGTATGGAATACACAGGATTGATGGAAGTTAATGTGTTGGCCACATCAGATTTTTTAAATTTAAATTTCTATTTCTAATATTTTTTAGACATGCCAAAAATGTCGATTTGTTGTTCCATTCATCACTACCAAGGTTACTAATTCACTTTTAACCCTAGTGTTAAAAGTAACAATGATCTGTCACTTTCTAACATTGGTGTCATAAAATGACATTTACAACACTACAAACAAGCATTAAAAAGCCTACTTTTAATAGATTTGTAGAAATAATATTTTTATACTTACATTTGTTATGGCGACACCAAGAACTACCATCCACCCCCACCCTCCATCCGGAAGCCTCGATTCGTCAATCTTCCCCTTTAGTTTCGCTTTCGAGATCGTAGCAACCTTTGAAGAAGCCATATCACTTTTCACACATGCACTTGTTTAAAACTTTCCACAAATGTAAATAAACAAATCAAGAATTTGTTGTTATCATCCTGTCTTGCGAAACATTTATTTATGTTTAGTAAATAAAACGAAGAATTAACAAAAAAGTTATCAGTTGGAGGAGAGTGACTCCTCGCGTACGGTTGACGCGAATTCTGAAAGAAAACTAAGTCAAAAGTCAAATCAAGGTGTATTTCTTATCGACAGAGACTTATCACGAAGTAGACGGTTCTTAGACGTAGTTGATTTAAAAGATTCGCAAATTACGTAAAATTACATAAAGTCGGGTGATCATTGTTAGTCATATTGTTGGCGTAAGCTGTAAAAGAATAACAAAGTTTACGTGATCAATTATTAGATTAGATTAGTGATTTTATAATCTGCGTCATATGAGTAGGTTGCCAAAAAAATCTGGACTGATTATTCACGAAATTCGCTGATAATGATAATAATGTTGAAAATAATTACTTTTGAAGTGTTATTGTTATAAGATAAATTTTATTTAGTCATTTTTGTCAGCACTTTCTTATAAAGTAGCACTTTATCCAATGAAATGTTGTTACTAAAATACTAAAATAATATTTTAATGATGAGAATTTATCATTGTTTCAGGCCCGGTATTTTCATTTCTGGTTAAAGTGTTTGTTACTGTCATTAAAACGAAAAATATATCATCATAGGTAATATAACAAGTGATATGATTATCATCGATGATATTCTCGAGTGAAACCGAGCTGCAGATTTCACGAGTCCGAAGGACGAGTTGAAATGTGCTGCTTCGGTTTCACGAGCAATATCTTCGATTATTAATCATATCACGAGCTTATATTTAATGAGAGAATATAATGAATTTTTGCAATCTAACCTAACCTAACTTTTGATATACATATTCATATTATATTAAAACATGGTACTTACGAGTTTTATTTAATATTTCGGAGTTTGAATTATTGTTATTATTTATTTTTATACTCAAAATTAATTGTCAATGTCATAAATAAAGAAAACAAATCCCTTAATAACGACTATAAATACGGTGTTTATTTCCTTGTTTTTTATCATCGCTGTGATAAACGCGTAGCTAGGGAGCTTCTGAATGTTGATTGGCGGAAAACATGTCACGTGACTAAGGAATTATATTCTCGATATTATAACATAAGTTGTAGAAATTACGTACAGATCTTTGTTCCGCCCATTTTGACAAATAGTGTCATTTGCTTAGTTTTTATGAGGGTACATAAGATAATACTGTTATTTTATTATTATAAAAATATGTTAGAATAAAACCTTTCAAAATTAAAAAATAAATCAACTGGTAAGTTTATTAGCAAATGTAAAACCAAATATATGAAAAATAAAATACTGCCACAATGTCAGTGTCAGTGATAATGACAGAAAATAACGTTGTTCGTACGGCTATGATTCAAGGTAATGTATCTGAATTTATATATAAGCTTACGTTACAACGAAAATATTATCAACAACTAGCATCGTTTTAAAGTGGAATGTCCTAACTTAGTCAAAACAATATGAATTTTTGAAAGACAAACGTGTTATATCCATCCTTACATTCCACTTTAAAACGATGCTCGTTGTTGATAATACTTTCGCTGTAACGTCACTGACACTGATATTGTGTCATCTGATTTTTCACATATTTGGTTTTACATTTGCTAATAAACTTACCAGTTGACTTATTTTTGAATTTTGAATGCTTTTATTGTAACATATATTTTTATAATAATAAAATAACAGTAGTATCTTACGTACCCTCATAAAAACTAAGCAAACGACACTACTGAATTTGTCATAATGGGCGGAGCAAAAATCTGAATTCATACAATTCGTAGATGACCTTGATCGGACATCTTTCAAAAATTTTATTCTACGTTTCTATTTATCGATGCGATATTTTTCGTTTTAACTCCCAGTAATGGCAATATAAATAAGGTGTTAACAACTACTCGACAGCTCAGTCAAATAGCATTAATTCTTACTCTACCGACGTTACGGTGCACCCTTGTACCTTCTTTAGGGTCTACAGCCTACACCCATTGCCATTATACATAAAAAAGTAATACATACAAAGTAACATGGACGTTATCATACTTACAGTAAGATCTTACAGATTGTTACACTTCAGTACAGTAAAAATTTTGAAAGATGTCCGATCAAGGTCATCTACGAATTGTATGAATTCAGATTTTTGCTCCGCCCATTCCGACAAATTCAGTAGTGTCGTTTGCTTAGTTTTTGTGAGGGTACATAAGATACTACTGTTATTTTATTATTAAAAAATATATGTTACAATAACAGCATTCAAAATTAAAAAATAAATCAACTGGTAAGCTTATTAGCAAATGTAAAACCAAATATGTGAAAATTAAGATACTGACACAATGTCAGTGTCAGTGACACTGACAGAAAATAATGTTATACGTACGGCTATGAATCAAGGTAATGTATCTGAATTAATAAATAAACTTACGTTACAGCGAAAGTATTATCAACAACGAGCATCGTTTTAAAGTGGAATGTCCTAACTTAGTCGAAACAATATGAAATTTTCAAAGACAAGCGTGTTATATCCATCCTTTATCGCACACGCTTAAAGCCTTTGTAAAGGAGGGGGATAAATGTATGCCAATTTGTTAATTCGTTCATGACACAGATGACCTTGATCCGACATCTTTCAAAAATTTTACTGTAGAGTTGTTAGTATGTAAAAAAAATGTATTGCGGAGTGTACTTTTTTAATTTGTGAGCGCGCGAAGTTCATCTGCACTAACTTCATGGTCAAGATTTGAATGTTATGAAACTAAACGAAACAAGAAATGAACAGGGCGATGTATAAACATTATGACGCTTCATACCTAGCCTTATTGTAAAAAGTTCATTAACTGATTATTTATACTCGTATTACAAATAAAAAGTACTCGAATAATTTTAAAATTTCAGTGTTATCAAGATATCAGTTACTATGTGATTCTCACCGTTAAAATAGGACTTTTGTACTTTTGATACATGTAAAAATATTCTGCACTTTACATATGGTTTATTGTTTTTATTTATTTTGTTGAAAGCATATTAACTATTTTGTTTATTGTTTTAAATAAATTTATCAACTGTCAATTATATTTATATTTTTGTATCGAACATTGAAAATTAAAACGAAAATGCAAATTTAAATTATATGATTACTCTTTGTCAAAATATATCTATTATTACCTTTTGTAGTCTAGAAGTTGTCACCTTTTCGTTGTATATAAAAATAATATTTAAAATTTGAGAGTAATGACATTTGTATAAAAATTTATTCACTTATTTTTTTACAATAAATAATTTACTTATAAATATACAATAAATACTTATATGGAAACTTGAATTACAGAGATCTTCTTATTATTATTGTTATAAACTATAGGGCTTATTCATAACTTTACAATCTAATTTCATACAAGAAATAACAGTCTTTCTTTCATCCAAAAACTTCACTTTTAATGTCAAACTGATAGGCTAAAAAAGAAAATAATAAAAATAATTAAAATATTGATGAAAGACAAATATTACAATGATGCTACCGTCAACATGTACTTAAGGTAGTTATATCGTGAAACCATTTTACCCAGAATTAATTGAAATTTTAAGTACATATCAACTGAAGTATAATCCACCTGCTCTCCAAGTTTTAAAACAATTGGCCACGTGGTACTTGCCATGTTTGCAATTAAATTTGGCCTTTTTAACACGTGAAGAATAGGAAATGGCAAAATAAACACAACATTTTAAATTATAACTTTTATATTCATACCGACATTTAATCGAAAAACTAGTATTTTATAGAAAACTAATTAATGGATTTTATGTAAAAATTTAAAAATTATTTACATCCAGATTTAATTTTATTGCTTCTAGAAAATTATAATCTGAAGATACGATAAAATTAAGCTAATGCGGTTTATATTTGCAATAACTTATATTTTTTAACATTATATTATATACACAGATTGTATCAAAATAGTTAAAAGCTAATATCAAACACTGTAACAGATGAATTTTCTTTATTTTTCCGTAGAAAAGTTTTTTTTTAACTGTACCACTCGCACTAACCCATATACAAATATCGTATTTAAATATACTCACACTACTGTATGAATGTTGAAGAATAACTGTGGCAACGTCGCATCTAGACATTTATTGGTACATTCGGGTATAAAAGTAATAAGATATTTTGAAATATAATACTAATTCTAAACTACAAATGGAAACTGCAAAACAAATTATTTCTTTCTTAAAATTACAAAAGTAGTATTATACTGTTTAAACTTTTTATGCTTGTCACGTAAAATACCAATTTAAAATATATTTACTTCGAATGTACGTCTGAAATTCCTTTAACAAAAGAACACCTCTTATTCGCTAATACCAAAGTGGGCATTGCTAACTGATACTCCATCTGGAAAACTTGTACATGGTTGTCCAATATATTTCTACCTATTTATCGTATCTTCAGATTTCTAGAGGCAATAAAATTAAATCTGGGTGGTAAATCATTTTCAAATTTTTATATTTCCTATTCTTCACGTGTTAAAAAGGACACATTTAACTGCAAATACTTCAGCTACCGCGTGGTCAATTGTTTTTAAATTAGAAGAGCAGGTGGATTATACTTCAGTTGAGATATACTTAAATTTCAATTAATTCTTTAAAATAAGTTTTGAACAAAAAATTGACACTTACAGGATATATTAACCGGACTGGAAGAGCCAAATTGTAAATAACAATTTCATCCTCATCCAAGGGGCAGTACGAGTTGACGAGACCATGGCAGACATCCTTATCTGGAGGGGAGAATGGTACCCACATACCATTCACCTTGGCTTTGATATCTATAGTGACTCCGTTTGTATCTTCGGCTAAAGAAAGAAAAAATTTATTTATTTGTATTTAATTAATAATTAAAAGTTTTAGTTTAAAAGGTATAAATACCAATCTTATGTTTTAAAGTTATTTAAGGTAGTTGCAATTTATATTTGCAATAACTTATAATTTTTAACATTATATTATATACACAGATTGCATCAAAATAGTTAAAAGCTAATATCAAACACTGTAACAGATGAATTTTCTTTATTTTTCCGTAGAAAAGTTTTTTTTTTAACTGTACCACTCGCACTAACACATATACAACGTCGCACCCAGAGATTTATTGGTACATTCGGGTATAAAAGTAATAAGATATTTTGAGATATAATACTAATTCTAAACTACAAATAGAAACTGCAAAACAAATTAATATATTTCTTTCTTAAAATTACAAAAGTAGTATTATACTGTTTAAAGTTTTCATGCTTTTCACGTAAAATACACATTTAAAAAATATTGTCTTCGAATATACGTCTGAAATTCCTTTAACCAAAGATCACCTCTTATTCGCTAATACCAAGCGGGTGTTAACTTAACTGATACTCCAACTGGAACGCTTGTATATGTTTGTCAAGTATAATTCTACCTATTTATCGTATCTTCAGATTATAATTTTCTAGAGGCAATAAAATTAAATCTGGATGGTAAAAATTAGTTAATTTTAGTAAATAATTTTCTAATATTTAAACGTGATCTCCAGTTAAATAAAGTTAAAGAAACTTTAACATTAATGAAGCTAGAAAGTTTTCTTTGATTATGCCAAATTTAATAAAATGGGTTGTTTTTGCCAAAAGCTCTCAAATTAAAAAGGTATTATATTATTTGCTTTATAAGGATATTATAAAAACTTACGTATGAGAAATGTGATGTTCGAAATGGATGTAGTACCCCTATATAAAGGACAAGGAGCTTCTGCACAGCCTAAACTCTGAAAACCTACTGGTATTGTTATATCACCGTCTTCTGTACCTGAAACACAAGAAAAGAAATGTTTTTTCTGCAAACAACTGAAAATAGACAATTTGTTGTTTCCAGAATTTGTATCCGTGTATACAGGATGTAACAGCTAAACGAGCTATTTCAAATAATTTCTATATTATTAAAGATACAATAAAATATGACAATGTTATAAAAAACCAGATTATATTTTTTTAAATTAAATGGTATATATTTTTTAGGTTCTTTCGGTAATACTTTTATTTTATTTATTTGTATATTTTCTTGAGACACTGACTACGATGACTGGCAATATTGAAAACACATAAAAATTACCAATATTAACCACAAACATTTAAATTTTTAAAAGGTAAGTTTAGAATACTTATTATGTAAATAATAACATAACCTCTAAATCTATGTCAATAATAATTTTGTATCTCTTAAATAAATGAATTTTTATTACATTTATAGATTCATAGTGTGATTATTTAATATTCCTGTATAATATATTTCTTACAAATAAATAGGGAAATGAATTATCAGTATGTTTGACATTGGCCCGCTTATGGCGGCGATATTGCCCCATGGCCTTATCCTGTATATAAAGGTACCCTAGTTCGTTCATGAGAGCAGTGCCATCTATTGATTCCGTGCCGAACAATGTAGACAAACTGAAAGAGTTTCCTACCTGCTTCAAGTCACATTGCTATTTGCATATTATGTTTATTCTGCTTGGTATTGCAACAGCTAATGGTTGTAATCGTAAAATAAGAAAAATGCCGAACGTTAGAAATCGTCACGGATCACGGATGTTTCTCAAAACGTGGACGGCAGTGTTACCAACAATACGCGTGAAAATTCAGAGATTGAAAATATCTGATAAATTTCCATTTAAATTTGTTATATATTTGAAAGCAGATGGGCATGTTTTTTTAACTAGATTTTTCCTCAGACCTTCATTTATAGTTTTTGGCAAAAGTTTATGGGTTTTCGCGATTCTAAAGGCAATGTCGATAATTTCTTGAGCTTCCCTATACTCGCCCTGTTAAATCTTCCAACTTTGGAGTTCAATAACTCCGATTAGAACTGGGCAAAAGTTGACTAAAATTTTGGATTTACATCGAGCGGTACTTAATCTAGCTGTACGCCACAGATTATTAAGATTTTATTTATTTCACTTCATGCTCCGACTATCTTAATATTAAATTGTACAGTAAAATTTTTAAAAGATGTCCGATTAAGGGCATCTGTATCACGAACGAATTAACAAATAGGCATATATTTATCTCTTTCTTTTGCAAAAGCTATAAAAGTGTGCGATAAGGATGGATATAACACGCTTGTCTTTCAAAAATTCATATTGTTTCGACTAAGTTAGGACATTCCACTTTAAAACGATGCTCGTTGTTGATAATACTTTCGCTGTAACGTAAGTTTATTTATTAATTCAGATACATTACCTTAATTCATAGCAGTACGAATAACGTTATTTTCTGTCAGTCACTGACACTGACATTCTGTCATTATCTTATTTTTAACATATTTGGTTTTACATTTACTTATAAACTTATCAGTTGACTTATTTTTGAATTTTAAATGCTTTTATTGTAATATATAATTATATAATAAAATAACAGTAGTATCTTACGTACCCTCATAAAAGCTAAGCAAACGACACTACTGACTTTGTCATAATGGGCGGAGCAAAAATCTGAATTCATACAATTCGTAAACGACTTTGATCGGACATCTTTCAAAAATTTTACTGTATATATCTCGCAGAAAAACTTATTCCAGCCTCGCGCTCAAAGATGACCTTGAAATATTTACCTCGGTCATCTAACTCAGTGTTCGGCTGTAATGGACCATTTCCCAGCTCGGTAGATAATATACTATTCATATACATAAAATAGATAACACTGTTTTTCTTACTTACATGGTTGTACCGGTACGTAAGGTGATTCCCCCAACACACAAACGACAAGAACTGAAAATACTACTACGTACTCCATGATGGTATAAAATTCAGTGACAAGTGTAATAATACTCCTGTCTTTTATATCTTCTTATCATAGGTCAAATGTTCATTTAATTCAATTGAAGCAGGTGGTAATCTATTGTTTCGTAGTATACTGACATCAAAATTACCTTAGATAAATCTAATTGTAAATTGTAGCAAATAGGTTTTTTAGAAAAAAAATAAACATGATAACGATTTAAGTTTCATGATTTTATTTCTTCACTTTCCGGAGTAAAGTTCACATTGATATCTAAGAAAATATTGTGACATTTCGGTCCCGTATTTGACCTTCATAGGTTCTATAAAGAGGGGCTAGGTGTTTTGCCGCCCGAGGCAAACTTTTTTTATTGCGCCCCAATGGGGGGGGGGGGGGTGTATTAAAATATAATGCACATATAGGTGTTTTCTGTGAAACAACCAGTGCTTTTTTGGGCGCAAAAATGTCAGCCACCTGGATGTGAACCAAGGACCATTATTTTGCTCTACCAACTAAGCTATGACCGATCTATCCAATGGCTGACATGGCATAGCTCAGTTGGTAGAGCGTTACTCCGGCAAAGTAATATGGTCGTTGGTATAATTTATTACGAACATATAGACTGTTAACTCTATGCTAATTTCAGTACCCTATATAATTTTTTAGTCCATTAGATATAGATTTTTTTTTTGATTTCAACGATATAAATATTGTATAGGGTTATATAATAATTACTTCGAGAAAAATGGTATTAAAAATTGGGTGGAAAATAACAGATTGATTGTACTTCCCCCCATGGGTTGGAAATGTTTATGTAAGGGTTGCCTAGCAACATTTTCATAGGTCTTTATAATAAAGTAGGCTAAATAAATTTTAATAGAGCTGTCAAAAAACATTAACAAAATTAAAGGTTATAACTTTGAATATATAATACATATAGGAACGGCAACGCATATGGCCTAGCAAGATACTATATCTGTCTCTTTTAATTTACAAAATTATTATAGATAGCTAGTGCCTCCTACCACAAAACTGTGAACTACGATAAATCGTGCTGACAGCATTGCCAAATAGTATTTGTTAGAGGTATTCAATAATCAATAATTCAAAAATATTGTTTCATAATAACCAGATAATATATTTTGAATCTTCAATGTACATGTATACTTGTTTTACAGTAGCAAACTTAAAAACCTTTTTAAAATCTTATCTTGTTCTAGCTACGTGGCAACACTGTGCAACATCCACCTATTATGTATTTTTTGAACTAACTCAGAAATAATTCGTATACGGAGGAATAGATGGCACCTTCTCTCGAAATATTTAATCTAAATACATTACGATTGTAAATAAAATAATATATACACCTCGGTGGGAGTTTCATTGCAGCCTCGCGCTGTATCTCATCTCGAGGCTTCGCCTTGGGGGTAATATACATAAGCTCTCGGCTGTAACGAAACATATCCCACTTCGGATGTAATATACTATACAAATTAAAAATATCTCCCTTCCCGTCGATCGAAAAAAAAATGTCACGCTTTAACAATACCGCCCTTAAAGAGTGCCACCCTAGGGGGATGTCTCGCCGCCTGGTCCCTAGCGCCGGCCCTGACTATAAACCCCAAAGCAAAATGGACCTTAGAGCCATAACAGATATCTTTACTGGTCATTGTCCTCTGAAATATCATCTATGTAAGATTGGCATAGCTGAAAACAGTATCTTTCGACTCTGCAAAGAGAACAAAGAAACTTCGGAACATTGTATGTGAATGTCCAGCTGTGGCCTTAAGAAGACTTAATCATCTAGGTAAAAAGTATTTCAAGGCAAATGAGATCGAGAAACTGACTCCTGAAACAGTAACTGGCTTCATGAAAACTCTGGAACTGCTTCCAGAAAACTAAGATAGGGCCATGTTACGACAGATCTTACAGGTCGCAATGACAGAAGTGGTTAGCGCGTAAAGCCTTCAAGGCTCAAGTAGAAAATAGTAATACCCCAGGTATTTGAAACTTTCACGTAGAGTTGTGTTATTCTTGCAGGAGTTGGCATGGGTCATCATTATGTCCCAGACAATTTTTAAACCGCACAAAAATGGAGTCCAAAAAGCTTAAAGAAAATAAATGCAACCCACAAGACATTTATGTAATGCACACTATCGCGATGGAGATAAAAAATAAAATATTTTTTCTTCAAACGTCATAAAAGTTATATTTTTTGTGACTTGATTCACAAGGTAGAAGTTTAATTTCTACGTCGCCGGAGTAGAAGTAGTTAATTTCTACGTCGCCGGCGTAGAAATAAAATAAATAAATATCCATAGAAACTATATACAACGAATACGAAGTAACTTATATAAAAAGAAACCTGTAATATCGCTCTAAATGTCACTATAACACACTAGCAGCGGTAATAATAAATAATTTCCTATTCCCAGATTAGGTATTCCGAGAATATCTCTTAACCCTGTGTTAAAAAGACGTTTAGCGAGGGTTTATTCTAGGGTTAAGTCTTATTCCATGTTTATTATTATACATAAAATAGGAATAGCTAGTCCAGTGTTAAAAAGAAGCTATTCTGAACTTAACTTAATAATGTTACTAAATACCATCAATAGCTGTCAAATTTAAATAAATAACCTATGAATTGAAATATAAACAGAGTTTACTTTTGAGGAAATAACTTATTAAAGAATAGCAGACTTACAGATTACAATTACAGGGACGGTAATGAACATAAGAATACTTAGAATTAAAGTGATAAGAAAAGTTTATATTGTTTTGCAGTGATTCCTGGACATATCTTTCAACCACACTATTAGATTTCCATCCAATTGAACAACTTCATGAGGCGTACATTATAATACTTCAAATCCCGACATAATTGCACACAAGGAGGATATAAAATTGCACAGTTTTTATTTAAACGTCAAAACGTGAAAATTTTCACGTCAATTTTTATAACAAAAAGTGAACAAATAAGTATCCACAGCTACAGGGCAAACTTCCACGCTCGCCACACAAAGTATTACTTTTACTCCTAATAACACATATTTTTATACTCTGATGAGTAAAATTGGTACTTTACACACTGCATTTAACACTTTGACTCGGCTCGAAAAACCGACACTTAGTGGAGTACAGACGAGCACCGAATATTCGCGACGAGCAGCCCATCCACACATTCGACATTTGGCAAATGTTTGCTCGGGATTCGCCGAACGCCGAAAGTGTGGTCTCGGCTTTAGGATAGTGTACAATGTACATTTATGCAACAAGAGAATTAAGAAAAGGTATATGTGTATACTAGATTATATGCCACGATTTTCTAAAAATGTGATTATATTTTTTACCTTCCATCACATTTAGGTAAGGACGGTATTGTCTTTGGTCAAAAAATTCGTCATTGAGTTTCTAATGAATACGCACGGATCGCATAACTCTAATACCACGATTCCAAAAATTATAATTTTTTCGTATTCCTCAAGTTTAGATCCATATGTAGACAGATGTCAGTGTCAAATAAAATTTACATAATATCATTTCTTCCTGAAATGATTGTCCTGGAAATATAGAGTCGGTAGCAAGAAACTTTCTATGTGGAATTTGTACAAAATACGTGTAGAATTGAAGAAAGGTAATGTGCTTGTCACATCATATTTTTACCTTCCGTCACCTTTAGGTAAGGATGGTATTGTCTTTAAAAATTAATGATGAGTTTTTAGTGAATAAGCATGTTTTAGGGTCCCTATAATACGATTTTACCATTTTTACAATGATGTCTCTGTATGTATGTATGTGTGTGTGTCTGTGTGACAAAAGTATCGGATCGCATAACTTCAATACCACGGTTTCAAAATTTTTAATTTTTTCGTATTCTTCAAGTTTACATCCAGAAGAACAACTGATTAGATTTTGGTTACAATTGGTGAACCGGAAGTAGCATCATTTGAAAATTTAACAGTTAAATTTGATTTATTGACATTTAACGTTATTATAACTTAAAGAATAATATATTATTCTCTATACGATTTGATTACATTTTATACTTCATATTCAATAGATATAGAGTTAAAGAATTATAAAGATATTAAATTTCATAAATCAGCCAGGTATGCTAAACATGGAAACTATACTAATATATTCATATAATTCAAATTGACAGATGTCAGTACCAATAAAAAGTAAATTAATGTGGCAGAGATGAGGATGTTGAAGTAGATGTTGGGGAAGCCACGGAAAGATAGGCAAGTAAATAACTCTAGAGTTACAAGTTTCTAGAAAGATACAAGCGAGATGATTACATTGGATTGAAAATGTCATGAGGAGAAATTAATATTGAATGATGAATGAATAGCTTAGTAATAGAAGGTTGAAGAAACAGAGGAAGACCAGAGATAAGATGGAAGGACTGTATTGCGGAAGACTTGAAAGAAAAGGAACTGAATGAGACCGACACGTAAACAGAAATGAGTGGAAGAAGGAAACAAAAAATAGCGACCCCTAAGGAATGGGGAAAGCTAAAGAAGACGGAGATGTTAGTGTCAAGTGCAATTTGCATAGTTTGTTTATGAAATAATTTTACTGGAAATTTAGAATCTTTTGTAAGAAAATTTATGTATGAAATTTATACATAATACACAGGATTGACGGAAGGTATTTTGCTGGCCACAACAGATTTTTTATTTATGTGACTATATTATGTACATAATTTTTAATATAAAATCAAAATATTTTCTTTTTAAAAAATATAGTTCTTGATTCAGTCACAATAATCATTTATTTATCTATTGATATATTTGAAAATTATGAACACCTGCTACTTCTGTTATCAGTACTTGACAATAAGTAATTATAGATTAATAAAATAAATAAAATTGCAGTCAAAACAACATTTTATTCATATGAAATAGATTTAACATTTTTTGTCACTACTTCACAAGGAACCTCTAGACACATCATAGATTTTCTTTCCTCGTCTAAGAATTGAACCCGTAAAATCATGGATATTTCCTAAAAATATATAAATATATAATTAATGATATTATTCAACCTTTGCTAAACAAGCCAAGCACGTTACGATAACAATACGATCACGGATCATGGTATTGAAATGCTTTGTTTCTTTTCCAAAAAATATTGTATCACAACGACAGTACACGTTAAGAATAAGTCAGCTACGTCAACACTCAGATCTATTAACCACGCCTCCACGGAAGTTTTCAGCGACGTGTTCTCTATTAATATTATTTGTTAATACAAATATTTTTTTTTATAATGAGTGTCATTTCATAAATATTGCATACAATCGTTTGTTTATTTATTTGTTTATTTTTATTGCACTATCTCTTTACAATCCTTCAATATAGTCTCCCTGCTTCTCAATGACCGAGGCCCAACGTCTGGGAAGCTTTAGACCCACGAGGGTCGATGAAAATTCTCCGTACGAGTATGATACTCAATAATTGAAAATAAGGCATTCTGGCATACGCAGCAATTAGACAAAGGATGATTTATTTTATATTGCCAGGATAGGAGGTTAACGGAATAGGCCGCGAGCAGACACGTGATTCGAGCGACCTTGACGTGCTTGGAATGGTCTGATTTGTGTGCGCTTGTCACTTTGACAAGAACAATATTTTGACATATTTTAATGATGAACTGCTAAAAAATTATTAATTCACACTCGCGGTCTTACAGACGATTGTTATTAAGCAACATGCCTGTAGTCTAAGGCGCACGGTTTTTGGGGGCGCACAATTTTGTCATTTCATTATAGTTTTTGGGGCACCTTGATTTGGTTAAAGCTAAAAAAAAGTAAGCCTAGGGAGCACGACGACTTAAACCAGGCTTTGCGAATTTGGACCTCTCTACTAGTGCTGTGAGGATCCGAAAAAACTTGGGTCCGAGAACCCGGATTTCAAAATATCCGGATCCTAGGATATCCGACGTTCGGATATTCAAACGGATATCCGAAAATTTAATTCGAATTTGAATCCGAATCTGGACTTTGATCCGGATCTGGACATGGATCCGGATCTAAACTTGGACCCGAATCTGAACTTAGATCCGGATACGGATTCTATATTTTGTTTATGGATTTAATTTTGGATCCGATTCTTCATTTTGAATGTGAAGGCTAACATCTGGAATTGAGTTCAAAGTTCAAATTCAAACTTCAAACCGTTAAAGTGAGCCTAATTATCTTACAGCGGTCTGTAAACACTAGTAAACAAACAGTAATACATTTTATAATACCCCTCTAAAATAGACAGGTATTTTGTGCAAATGTAAAGAAAAAAGGAATTTATACTATTTAGTAAATTGTATTGTATTATTTTTATTACACATAAAGTAATATATTAATATGACATAAATTTCATTAATTTATTATGTACTTTTGATGAGACCCGATGCTAATATTTGAATGTAAGGTTCAATACTGAGAATATTCGAATCCGAGAACTGATCCGGATACTGAAATTCCGTATCTAAAATCTGATACTCATACTCATAGTGATCCGATACTCAAATTCGTTTCCAAGATTCGGACCCGGATTGAAGATCCGATACTCAGATTCGGATCCAAAATCTAATGATCAGGTCCGGATTCAAAATCCGATAATCAAATTCGTTTCCAAGATTCGATATTCGGATTCGGATTCAAGATCCGATACTCATATTCAGATCCAAAATCTGATGCTCAGATCCGGATCCAAAATCCGATACTCAGATCCAGATCCAAAATCCGATACTGAGATTTGGGTCCGAGATCCGGATAGTTCAACATTCAATTATCCGGATATCCGGATATTTTGGATCCGAATTTATCCGGATCCAAATCCCACCACAACTCTCTACTCGTTAGACCAGCGGTTCTGAACATTTTCCATTCAATGTGATGCCCCACGTAACCCTATTCATTTGATCATGTGAAACTTTTATCTTAGTAAAATAAAGATTCAAGAAAAATATAGGTGTAATGTAAAAAATAATAAGAATAATAAGAACCAAATCTTAAATTAAAAAGAAAAGCAATAATGAACTATAAATAATAATATAATTCTTTGATAATTATTTGGGTTCATGTTGAAGAATTTATTAATAAGATGTTTCGAATCATATATTACTACTTTCTGACAATTTATTATATCATGAATATTGGAAATAATATCAGTTGTAACTTTACCTGTTAATAAATGCGAGTAAAAGACGAATAAACAAAACTGGTGCGAAATTTGAAAGCAAATAAGTAATACTTTCTAAAAAATATATATAATTGCACATAGCTTATGAGTTTAGATATTAAAATTTGTTATGAATTTTACTTGTCTAAATTGCATCAGTAGAGGATTCACGTACCCCTTGGGGGTACATGGACCCCTGGTTCAGAAACCTTGCGTTAGACTGATTTCAAATCCGGCTTAAAATCTCTAATCCACGTTTCATTAATAGCGACTATTCGATACAAGCATGTTAGGTTCCTGCCACGTAAAGTTTCGATGTTAATGTACGACCTTTAATCTTCAACAGTAGTCATAATACCCAAGACACGTGCAGGCTCCATTCATAGCTGACGTTTGTTTTGTATAAAACAGATTACGCTATTGTTGAAAACAAGACACGCGCTCTTCTCCAAGCTTTCTTTTACAACTGACGTAAATGTCACTGTTGTTGCATTATCCAATTCGCAGTATTGCCAATCTGTTCATTATTTATGAAATGACTTTCGTATATTATGGTTTTTTCATAGAATCACCATAAAATACAATGACAAATTCCTATAAAATAATATTTTAATATTTACAATGACAATGAAAAACGGGTCAAAATAACTTTTTTATTTGCAATTATTTTTTAATTTTCTTGATATATTTGTAAACTAGGCTTAGGGGCTCACAAATCGTGGTATTTGGTATGATGGTAGCACTTCCGGTTTAACCGGAATTAATTCTCATATTTCAAATGGAATACCTATATATTTTTATACATCTAGATTTTACGTAAAATTACGAATTCAACGATATGTAGTTGAAGTGCATTTTTATTGAAGAAAAAATTATAAAAACGTAAGAGAAATTATGAATAATTAACCTGGTAGGCCATATCAGGTAGGCTGTGATAACAAATTGTTCATTTTTACCCCTCGCTAATAGAGGTATTGGATTCATATTAAAAATCGCGTATCCAGATTTTAATGAATAAGCACATTTTAAGGTCCCTACAATTCCAATTTTAACGTCTGTGTGTGTGTGTGTGTGTGGATGTTGGAAGGATGATTTCTCAAAAATTATAATACTTAATATCAGTTTATCTACATATTTCTCAATCGGACATTAATGGGAAGACTTGAAAAGGTTTTGGTAGCAATTGGAAGTAGCAGATTCTTAAAAAAAATCTTCTAAATATTATTTTTTGAAAAATTTTGTTCTTGCATATATTAAAGAAGATTAAATTCTGTATCTGATACATTTAAATATTTTATTATATCTTTTATTGATTTAGAGATAAAAGAATATAATATATAAAATAATCTGTTATAATTAATCTCACAGCCCAAATAATGTCATGGAAACCAATTGAAAAATTAAAATGTTTGTAACTGACAGAGAAATGTCAGTGTCAGAAAATCGGAGACTTTTCTTGGGAAGTACATACATAAATTTTATCCCGACAATGAATTGAAAACATCTCGAAAACTTAGAAGAGTAGGACACAATTTCTTCATAGAATGAATTTAAAATTAAAAAGGTCATTTGACTTTGTTGGATATGGTAAACACATATCGGGGTCCGTGTCAAAATGATAGCTAGTAATTATGTACATAGATGTCAAATATCATAATTTTTCCTTCTAAATTTAGTGATTTTCCAATTCCATATGGTTTATTTTCCTCGGCAAGTAAATTCCACACTCCTGGTGACAAATTAACTACGTGAATTTAGAAAATCTTGAAATTTTTAATGAAAAATTCTGACATTTGACATCTATGTACATAATTACTAATTATCATTCTGAAACGGGCCCCCATATCTGCTTGTCTAGGCCAACAAAGACACGTTACAGCTCGCAACAGATTTTTTTGTAACGAAATATAAAATCTTATAAAAATAATTTACTATTTAAACAATTAACTTAAATATTATTCAATATTATCTCAACTGTTTTCACAGCCTGCCAGGTATTATGGCTTAGCAGGAGCAGGTTAATTATTCATAATTTTCTCTTACATTTTTATAGTTTATTTTTTCGACAAAAATGCACTTCAAACATATCGTTGAATTCGTAATTTTACGTAGATTCCAAATATGTAAAATATAGGATTTCCCATTTGAAATATGAAAGTTAATGTCACTTCCGGTCAAACCGGAAGCTTTAATATTATGCCAGATACCATGATTTATGAGCCCCTAACCCTAGTTTACAAATATATCAAGAAAATTAAAAAACAAATAATAAATAAAAAAGTTATTTCGAGTGGCCCGTTTTTCAGTGTTCATTACGGCGCGTAATTAGCTACTAGTTTTAAATAAAACTGACCTATGGATTCGATTTGTAGCCAATCATAGGCGTCGTCATTTTCTGTCCCCCAGCCTAATATATGTATAATTTTTAAAAAATCGTACCGTGATCTTATCGTCCTGATATCGGGTAATGTAAGTAAGGATACTGTATCGTGATCGTATCGATATCATATCGCTGTTTTAGTACTTACGGGATAAGATTCATAAATTGGAATTCTCATATGATAAGTAACTTGCTCGTTTTCATCTAGAGGACAATATGAATTAACCAAATTATGACAAGTGTTGCTATCTGGTGGTGGGTATAAAACCCACGGTAATGCACCTACTTTTGCATGGATTCTAATTGTACTATTGCTCACATCATATGCTGAAAATAACAGTTAACAAGTTAACATACATAGGAATTTATTTATTTATGAATTTTGGAGAACCAACAGTTTTTACAAACCAATTATAGGTTCCCACATATTAGCATTATGAATAATAACATATACAGTGTCTACAGGTGTTATATTTTAATGGACCCAGCAAATATCTCGCTTATATATTAAGTTAGTAATTTCTTTCATATAACATGATTTATACAGCAACATGTAAGCTACTTGATGACGGATGTACATTCATGATACCACTTCCGGTTCATTAGTAATTAATATCAACTTTGAAATTTCAAATGGAACATACTATATTTTTTTACAAATTTTGAAAAGTACATCAAATTTGCTTTACAATCGTGTAAAATAATCCATATGTTACATTATTAAAAAGTAAAATGGCGGGCACTTTTTTATACAACTAGTCGAAAAGAGATTAGTGAGCCATGACTATGGCTTGAAATAAAACAATTAACTAAAACAATTGTAACATGGTAAAAATATTATTTCGTTTAATAATAATAGTTATGCACTGTAGTCGAAAGGGCATGGAACGAAATACCGGAAGATATTCGCAACATTCTTCAATCCATGCCTCGACGAATAGAAGCGGTGACAAGAGCTCATAAAGGACACAGTTCTTATTGAATTTTGAAAACACGTCGTTTAGAAGATATATAAGCGCGCTGTTTAATACAATATATTAATCTACTATATACAATACAATCAGACAAAATTCACAACACACAATATACAAACTGCCAAAATGTGAAATTTCAATTGTTTAGCGGGAAGCGCTACCAACCAAAGTGCCAAAAAAAAAAACCGTGTTATTTTTTGACAAGGCGTATTCCTTAAAAATTTTATTGCAACATTACCTCAATATAAAAAAACATGTTTCATAAAGCCTGTTCATGCAGTCGTCTTTTGTAAAACTCGCCTCGCGGCTCGTTTTCCAAATTTGGACCCGTACGTTAACAGATTGCCTCATTAACATTTCAGTCAAGAAGGACCCGGAGTAATTATTTTTTAATCTACTTTAACGGATGGTTCAAAACTAGAGTCAGAAGAAACTGGAGTGGGTGTATTTGGTTCAGGTTATCAAATAAAGGAATCCACAGGCACCAGTCCCAGCATATTTCTAGTAGAGATCTATGCAATTAATCTCTGTTTTCAAATAAACCTAAACAAAGGTCTCAAAGGAGCAACAATCAACATATTGTCAGACAGCCAGGCTGCTTCAAAGGCACTAAGTGTTTTCACTTGTGAGGCACAGTTAGTCTGGAATTGCATGAACACCCTACAATACCACGTCAATTTGTGGTGGGTACCGGGGCATGAGGAAGTTCTAGGCAATGAAAAAGCAGATGAGCTCGCTAAAAAGGGAGCTAAACTACCATTTACGGGCCTGAACCTTCTTGTGAACTCTTGAAAAGCCATATAAAGAAGGAAATCACAAACTTGCAGGAAGCCTTAATCAGTTAAAGAAATTCATTTCATCCTCGTTGACAAACGCCAAAGAGCTACTAGCTCTCAGCAATAAGGACCTAAGGAACTATGACAGGTATCTTTACTAGTCATTGTTCTCTGAAATACCATCTATGTAAGATTGGTATAGCTGAAAACAATATCTGTCGACTCTGCAAAGAGAACAAAGAAACTGCAAAACACATTGTATATGAATGTCCAGCTGTGGCCATAAACTTAACCACCTTGATAAAAGGTACCTCGCGGCAAATGAATCGGGAAACTGACTCCTGGAGCAGTAATTGGCGTAAGATAATAGGTCATTATATAAGTTTAATAATGTTTATTATACTTACGAACTCTAAATGTAATATTAGCATCAGAAAAAGTTCCTTTAAATAAAGGACAAGGTAACTTATCACATCCTATGGAAACAAATCCGATTGCACCGGGTAAATCTTTTCCTTTACCTAATGGAACATAAAAAAATGTTAATCGAATATTTTTTCTTAACAATATTTTACATTATACAGGATGTTTCACATATTTAGGACTCTTAGACCCGGTATTTTCACTTCCGAATAAAGTTTCGAATAAGTATTCGTTAAATAAATTTTTCCCTCGACCGTTTATTAATAGGCTATCTTAATGTATAGAAAATCATTCATTAATGACCCCCATTAATGCATGATTTTTTTATTAATAAACGATTTGTTGGTAGACAGAATTAAAAGTCATGCTTTTGACACTTACTAGCTAGGTATATTCACGTAGCATACCTTTAAAATGAATTTGAAAGAATAAAATTCCTCAAATACCATAAAAAACCGCTTGTGTTGTCTACCATTAAGTAAACTGAACGCACCCACTGAAAACAATTGATGACAAAAGTTATTGATTTGCTGACGTAAAATTTGACGTTCGGTCAACCATTACTAACCTAAAAAAAATTGTCATGGAATAAAATTAGATTTTCCATTTAAGTAAGATACGGTCAACGAAAAAATATTGTAACTAACACGTGTATTAATTGGCGATTAATGATCTCAACAATTAATGTCTCGATCATTAATTGCTCTCATTAACACACTTGATAGTTAAATAACTATATTCTATATGCTTATTCAACGAATAACTCCATAGAGTTTTTTCACACATTTGACAAAAACAAATAGCTATCTGTCGATTAATTTTAACATTCGTGAATTGGTAACCTTGTAGAGTGAATTTGTGTCAGTGGAGAAGGATAGAGTTTTGCGTAGCCACGTTAAGCAGACAAGGATGAAATGTTTCAACTTCTTTTGAATCCGTACTTGTCAAAATTTTCTTTGACATCCTTCATGTCATCTATATCTTTCTGCATTTTTAGTCCCGGGAGAGTGTAGTTTAACAAGTAATTTATTGCAATAATCATACGTGGTAAACAAAATATATGTATATTGTAAAATTATCTTCATAATTTTTGTATATTGCTTTCAGTTCGGGGTAAATGAATATTGTATAAATGTATTCAAAATCCGAAAATATTGTACTAGCATCAAATGTCAGTATTTTTATGATGAGTTACCCAAGGATGGATTTACCTATGTATGCACTGTTTGAGATCAAATACGAACCCCAATTTGTAATTATAAAATAAGAACACTTTGTTTTCATAATCGGAATCTGTCAATAAATACCTTCATGTGTGTGGTTAGGTCGCTGTCTGATCGTGCGTTTTCGATTTCTCGCATTATTTATTCATTCATGGTTCAAACAATCATCAAAATCATTAAAAATATTTAATATATCCACTTTGTTAATAAATCTGCACTATGTAGAAATGTAATGTAAAATAAAATAAATAAATAAATATATCATCACGACATATTACCCATTGCTGGGTGTGCCAATCTGCTATGTGTACAGATAACGGTAATGACGAAATATTTGTACCGTGCGGGCGCTTACCAGGCTTCACCTCACGGGCACTCAATGCTAGAGTGGAGAGTGCATCACAGGGGTCAATTTAGTGCCATAAAAATTCGAAGTAATATGAATAAACCCTTTATTCGCTACACAACTATAGCGAATAACTTATTCCGCGAATAACAGATGTTATTCTTTCGAATAAATTTATTTGCAAGTGAAAAGACAACAAAAATATTTATCCGAAGGTTTAATTTATCTATAGCATTATTCGCAAGTGAAAATACCGGCCCTTAGACTATTTTCTCTATTATTGGGAAAAGAAGAAAATTATCTAAATTAAAGTTGTAGTGTAGTAGTTTTTAAAATAAAGGCTCTTTCGATACGCAATTAAGTTTCATAATGACTTCATTATGATCGTAAAATACAAAAACCTATTTTTCGAATTTATAAATATTTTAGTTTTTTTTTATGCTTTTCCACTAATTAAAAGGTGTAGCCATATTTTTTTGGACGGTGAAATAAATATTCTTCGGTAAAGCTATTGTTTATATACTCACATTTATTTACTTCAATACAAATTGCGCAAAAAAATAACGCAGTTGAACAAAGAGCAATAAATAACCATTTCATTTTGGTGATAAGAAATTTGAACACCTGCAATTTTAAATATGTGTCACACCACTAAGAATGTTGATAAAATATCTTTGAAAATTGCGAACACCTGCGTTTTATAATTATATTATCAGTACTTGTAGATTAAGATTAATTTTATTTAATACAATAATTGTCTGGAAGACAATTGCCTTTTTCACAGAATTACAAATATGATATGATCTTTTTCTATTTCGCATTTACAAAGTGAATTTTGTACAACTGTTTTTATAAAAAATCTGATGTGGCCAGCACAATACCTTCCGTTAATCCTGTGTATTATTATGTATAAATTCCATACATAAATTTTCTTGCAAAAGGTTCTAAATTTCCGGTAAAATTATTTCATAAACAAACTATCCAAATTGCACTTGACACTGACATCTTCTTTGGTCTTCCTCTGTTTCCTCAACCTTCTATTACTAAGCTATTTATTCTTCTTCCAATATATTCTTCATCTCTCCTCATGACATGCTCAAACCAATGTAATCGTCTCTCTTGCATCTTTCTAGAAACTTCTTACACTAGAGTTATTTCCCGTATTCTTTCATTCCTTAACGTATCTTTCCGTGTCTTCTCCAACATCTATCTCAACATCCTCATATCTACCACATTCATTTACTTTTCATTGATACTGACACACACACACACACACACACACACATACATTATCGCAAGAATATTATAACTGGATTGTAGGAACTTTAAAACATGCTTAATAATTAATATCTAGATATGCGATCTTTACCATGAATCCAATACCTCTCTTAGCGACAGGTAAAAATCCCTAAAAACAATTGAAAATTGTATACGAGAAATAGGAAAAGTAAATTAATGCGAAATAGGAAAAATAGTTCGAAAAACACGTATTACAATGTCCATTTGTAATACTCGTACTTCTATAACAATGAGGATCATTTTACTACTTGCTTTTCAACATACTATTAGTATTATATGATTAAATTAATTATAATGTTGTAACAAGTCGAATTATTTATTTTAAAATTATATTTTTGTAATAGTATTTTATGTACCAAGGGCGTTACTATGATCATAATGCCAGGAGGGCGACGAGGATCTAGTCCGAGGGCCTCTGGCCCGAGGGATAGATGTCGTCCGAAGGGCATTATCATCTAGTAACGCTCGTGATGCATACAAGATTTTATGTCTCACTAGAATATCTGAAACATGTTTTAATTGATAATAATTTTGATTACAATAATGCTCAAATTTTGGCGTTGCTAAGGATGTTGTTTAATTGTTTTATTTATTATCAACGTTTATTTATTTTTAAAACATCAACGATGATCGGGTACGGTGTATATAAACATATCCAAGACAACCGGGGCATAATGGGAGGGCGTAGTGAGTTCATTATGCCCTCCCATTATGCCCCGGTTGTTATAAATATGTTTATATACACCGTATCCTAGCAATAAAGAGTGCATAATACTTTAGTGAGACATAAATATCTTAATGTATCATTGGCATAAAAATTAATTTGTTCTTATTACTAATTCCGTATATGTCTACATTTTTAAATCATACATTGAGTTCATAACACTACCTAGACCACAAACCATTGTTTAATGTTGAATGCTAATAGTTTGCAATGTCAAAGATCAAATTGATTATTCACACCAATTCATACCTACAAAAATATACCATGTACAGTAGCGAACAAAAGTATGGAAACTTTTATTTTCATGATGTAATTTTAGTTAATATTGCTGAGGATAAGTAATAATAACAAAAATAATAATATATCATATACTTCAGATTTATAAAACATTTAATAAATATTTAATAACAATAAATTATTTAGAGATAAAACAAATAAAATAAAATAAAAATAATTGGTATTTTGTTCGTACAGCTTCACATCTTCGGAGCATCAAATAGTTAAAATGATAAAGCAGAGAACTCACGTCATCAACCTGAAAAAAACCTTATAAAATGAAATACAACTTGTAGAAATTTTTGGATGTTATTTATTTTTAAAAGAAGAAGAAAAAAATCTGTTGTGGCCAGCACAATATCTTCCGTCAATCCTGTGTATAATGTATAAACTCCATACATAATTTTTCTTGCAAAAGATTCTAAATTTCCAGTAAAATTATTTCATAAAACAAACTATTCAAATTGCACTTGACACTGACATCTTCTTCTTCTTTAGCTTTTCCCATTCGTTAGGGGTCGCTATTTTTGCGTGTCGTTCTCATTCAGTTCCTTTTCTCTCAAGTCTTCCGCAATACAGTCCTTCCATCTTATTTTTGGTCGTCCTCTGTTTCGTCAACATCCTATTACTAAACTATTCATTCTTGTTCCAATATATTCTCCATTTCTCGTCATGACATGTTCAAACCAATGTAATCATATTTCTTGTATCTTTCTAGAAACTTGTAACACTAGAGTTATTTTCATACCGTATCTTTCCGTGTTTCCCCAACATCTACGTCAACATTCTCATCTGTGCCACATTAATTTACTTTTTATTGATACTGACATCTGTCAATTTGAATTATATGAATATATTAGTAGTTTCCATGTTGGCTGAATTATAAAATTTAATTTCTTTCAAATTCTTTAACTCTGTATCTATTGAATATGAAGTATAAAATGTAATCAAATCGTATAGAGAATAATATATTCTTTAAGTTATAATAACGTTAAATGTCAATAAATCAAATTTAACTGTTAAATCTTCAAATGAGGCTACTTCCGGTTCACCAATTATAACCAAAATCTAATCACTTGTTCTTCTGGATGTAAACTTGAGGAATACGAAAATATTATAATTTTTGGAATCGTGGTATTGAAGTTATGCGATCCGGAACTTTTGTCACACACACGCAGACACACAATCATACACACAGACACACACACACACACACACACACACACACACACACACACACACACACACACACACACACACACACACACACATACATACAGACATTATCGTAAAAATGGTAAAATCGTATTATAGGGACCCTAAAACATGCTTATTCACTAAAAACTCATCATTGGTTTTTTTATCCAAAGACAATACCTTCCTTATCTAAAGGTGACGGAAGGTAATAAAACAAATAAACTAAAAAATAATTATACTGTATTTCAGATAAGAATAGACTTGATGGCGCTGCGGAGCCAGTCTGTTTTACACACATAAAACATGAATTAGTTTTGTTTCGTGCATGACAAACTTGACAGTTCGAAACGTCAAAATTTGATAATTTTTAATTCTTTAGTAAATATACAGTTACTTAAAGTTGTTAGATTGATTATAAAGTTAAAATGGAATAAATAATATACCTGATTGCTTACATATCTTGCAAGATTTCTGTATTAAAAAGAAATAAGTAAAGACAAATAGTTTTCAGAAGATTATTAAATAAGAAAATATTTATGAAGAAACAATAATAATAATTAAACAATATGTAAACTATATATATATATATATTTATTTATTTATTTATTTATTTATTGGTCTCTGTCGTTCCACTGATCTTGCATTAAACCTCTTTCTTCCATCCTCAGGTCTATTCCTTTAATAACTATCAAAAACATATTTAAAATAAAATGAAATAATTAAAAGTTTGCATACTTTTATCCGCCATTGTACGTAGTTTTTTTATTCATAATTTTATTAAATTGTTTATTATCCATGCATATGTCCAATTATTAACAACGAAAGTTATTTTAAACTTATTTATGAAGATGTAGCTAAACGACTATGATTGAAGGACGTATATAAAAACTTTACGGATGACTGCAGTCAAAAGGTTATAATTTTATTCTAAAACCAACGTTTCGCCCCCAGTTGGATCTTCATCAGGGCAAAAGAAGAATTTAGAGATAAAATATAACATAAGTAATATAAAATCATGAAGATTCCGTCATAATTTTTTTAAATACATTGTATTAAGATACGTTCCCACCAACGCAGTCACAGTTTTTCTTGTTCAACATACATAAGTATAAAAGTTAGTCATACGAGCATGTGGCTGAGCGTTTCCAGCTTCTATTTCAGTCATTGGACATAGTCGTAATCGTTCCACATAAGCACAAAGTTTACATTCCCCAGTATACGTCAACAAGGACATATTTCAACAACACCTTGAAAAAATGAGAAATTGTGTATAACAATTGTATTTAAATTTTTTTATGATGAAATCATCATGACTTTATACTACTTTATGTTTTATTTTAATCTCTAAATTATTCTGTTCTGCGTGTTTATATACAGGATGTTTCCTTTAAACAACCAGTGTTTTTTGGGTGAACTAATGACTTTAGAGAAAAATGTAATATACAAAAAATGATCAAGAATAGGATTAATTTATCAGTAATAACAAACCAAAAATTCAACCAGCGGTTCTCTAACGGTAGAACAAAATTATATTTTTACCTCCCGCTATCCTTAGTAAGGGAGGTATAGGGATCGTGCTAAAAATCGCATATCGAGATTTTGGTAAATGACCACGTTTTAAGGTCCTTAGAATCCATTTTTAACATTTTACGATGATGTCTGTGTGTGTGTGTGTGTGTGTGTGTGTGTGTGTGTGTGTGTGTGTGTATGTGTGTGTGTGTATGTATGTGTGGATCCTCTTTACGCTCTAACTCAAATACTATCGTTCAGAAAATTTTGAAATCTTGTATTTCTACCTTATTCTAATATAGAAAGAAGCCATTAGATTTTGGTGTCAATCGGATAACCGAAAATGGCAGTTTACTTGAAGCTCAAAATAGTTTTTTTTCAAATAATACCTTTAATAGTTATTTGTATATCAAGGCCGCGAAATCACTCTTTAAAAATATTTCCGTAACCTCATATAAATCCGAAGAATTTCTTGTGAAGTTATCAACAGAAAATTCTAAGTCATTTTTTCTAGAACCGACTACTATAAATGAAGTAAAAAGTGTAATAAAACATTTAAAAAATAACAATAGTAAAGATATTTATAATTTCAACGTCAGAATAATAAAAAGGGTAGGACATTTAATTTGTGAGCCTCTTTGTTATATAATTAATAATTGCTTTAGCGCGGGTGTTTTCCCTGATTTACTTAAAGTTGCAAAAATCATACCAATTTATAAAAAAGGCGATGACTCAGAAGTAGGAAATTATAGACCCATTTCTTTACTCCCAATTATATCTAAAATTTTTGAAAAAATAATTTACAGTAGAATCTCTAATTACTTTGAACAAAATAATTTTATATCAGGTTTTCAATTTGGCTTTAGATGTAAAAAATCAACTGTCGATGCATTATTACAAACTATGGCAAAAATAAACAATGCAATTGAACAGGGTGATATAATTGCCGCGACCTTTTGTGACCTGTCGAAAGCATTCGATTGTGTGTCACACGAAATCTTGATAAATAAATTAAGTTATTATGGAATTAGAGGAATACCTCTACAGTTTATTCAATCCTATCTTACTAATAGATTACAAACTGTGTATGTGAATGCAGATTTTTCTGACCTAAAAAGAGTAAATGCAGGGGTACCACAAGGGTCTATACTAGGACCATTTTTCTTTATAGTTTATATCAATGACCTACCAAGTAATATGCATAATGTCGATACAATTTTATTTGCTGATGATACCACCTTTTTAAAAATTTGTAAGTCCATAGATTCAGTTAATAGTTATTTTCAACAGATAATAGAATGTGCAGAAAAATGGTTCTCAGCAAATAAACTGAAACTAAACATTGAAAAAACACAAAATATGTTAATAACGAATAAACAAATAAATGCAAATATTACAAACACTGTAACAAGAATAAAATTTCTAGGAATCACAATTAGTGCAGACAGAAATTGGGTATGTCACATTGACAAAGTTTGTAAAAAACTAGCAAGTTGTACTTTTGCATTGCGAAAACTGGCTCAAATATTTCCTACAGACATTCTGGTAACTGCGTACTATGCAATGTTTCACACACATTTAACTTATGGTATCTTAATATGGGGATCTAGTCCTCATATAATAACCGCTTTCAAACTACAAAAGAAAGCAGTTAGAATCTTAGCCAAAGTAAACCCTCGAACACATTGTAAGACCTTATTTAAAAATTTAAGAATAATGACATTACCATGTATTTTCATGTACAAGTGTTTAATTCATGTAAAAAATAATATAAAAAGTTATTTAACGCACAGCGACTTACATAATTACGAAACACGTAATAAGAATAATATTGTTCCAAAATATCTTAGATTAAACAGAAGTAAAAATAGTGTTGACTACTGGGGACCTATATTGTTCAATAAATTAAATGATGAACTAAGAAACAAGTCAATAAATAATTTCAAAAATTGTATTAAGGAACTTATGTTACAACATTGTTTCTATACTTTTGAAGAATTCTTAAATTGTAATGAAATTTAATTTTGCATGTACTGTATATTTGCAGCTACTCTATATTTCTATATTCATATGTAATTTTTGACTTAGGTGTATATTATCTAATACGATAACCTGAATAAATATTATTATTATTATTATTATTATTATTAGCGTACCGAGAGAAAAATTGTCGCCGAGGCCGCTTGCGGCCGAGGCAAGACAATCTAAAATCAGGACGCTAAAGGATTTCGCGGACAAGGTGTACACAATATTTTTTGTGCAACCGTAAAAAATATATAATTACAAATTTTATTAATTTTAAACAGTTTCACTGTAAATTGAAAGTTGGCTTTCAAGGTAGCTATGGAATTGACATTTGATAAACAAAACACTTGTCATAGTGATTGTTTACTCAATTTCGCGGCCGCGGCCGCGAAATGGATTTCGCGACCGTTGCCATAACAACAACCGCGAAATTCAATTTCGTGGCCTATATTGCGGCTGCGAAATGCCTATTTCGCCGCCGGTTGCACAAAAATGTTATTTTTTCGCAATTTGTTATTATAAAACTTAAATATTATTTCATTTTCTACAGGTTTGTATTAATACTTTTTCTATATATTTTATGGATAAATTTATAAAATAGTATAAAAATTATATCTCGGAGCTTATGCTATAAACACAACTCCCTGGTTACACAGTTCAGCTCAAATGTATGTAACTGACAGATAAATGTTATTGTCAAAAAAATAATCATTTCAAATTAATAACAGTAATGTTTTCAAAAGAAAATTGTAAATAGAACAATAGTTACATGGAAAGGAACTTAATATACATAATTTCAAATTAATAATTTCTAGTATTAGTAAATATGCAGGTATGTATTTAAATAAGAAAATAAATAAATATATTATCACGGCATATTACCCATTGCTGGGAGTGCTAATCTGCTGTGTACATAGATTTCGGTAATGATGATGACATATTTGTACCGTGCGGGCGTTTACTATGCGTTACCTCACGGGTACTCATTTTTGGCGTGGAAAGTGCATCTCAAGGGTCAGTTTTGTGCCATGTAAAATTCGAAATATTTGATAGTAGGAATTGAATCCGGTTTCCCAGACTCGCGACCAGACACTCAGGCACGCGGCCGTGAGATCCCATAGATATATGTATTTAAATTAATAAAAAATAAATGGCGGGAGGTTTTGTGTGTCACATTATTTTTTTTAATTGCACCCTCCATACTCCATATTTTTTAACTCATTAGATAAAGATTTTTTTCTAATTTCAACGATATTAATATTGTATAGGGTTGTATAACAATTATTTCGAGAAAAATGGTATTCAAAATTAGAAATAATGTAATAAAAAATTACTTTACTATACTAGTACGTAACAGACGTATCAATACCTACAGGTTGGTGACTGGTACAACCGAACATAGGACTTTAACATGTAAAATTAGACTTTCGTAATTTCCTGCTTCCCTAATTCAGTTACAGTAAAAATTTTGAAAGATGTCCGATCAAGGTCGTCTACGAATTGTATGAATTCAGATTTTTGCTCCGCCCATTCTGACAAATTCAGTAGTGTCGTTTGCTTAGTTTTTATGAGAGTAAATAAGATACTACTGTTATTTTATTATTATAAAAATATATGTTGCAGTAAAAGCATTCAAAATTCAAAAATAAGTCAACTGTAAGTTTATAAACAAATGTAAAACCAAATATGTTAAAAATAAGATAATGACACAATGTCAGTGTCAGTGACTCTGACAGAAATAACGTTATTCGTACGGCTATGAATCAAGGGTATCTGTATTAATAAATAAACTTACGTCACAGCGAAAGTATTATCATCAACGAGCATTGTTTTAAAGTGGAATGTCCTAACTTAGTCGAAACAATATGAATTTTTGAAAGACAAGCGTGTTATATCTATCCTTATCGCACATTCTTATAGACTTTGCAAAAGAAAGAGATAAATGTATGCTTATTTGTTAATTCGTTCGTGATACAGATGACCTTGATCGCACATTTTTCAAAATTTTTACTGTAGGTAGCTTCAAATAAACGTTGTAGAGCATAAAATTTAATAATAATAATTTAAAAAATTATTACAGCTTAACAAATAACAATTGATACTAAATAATGTCTTTTACATACTTGAATTCATTATTTCATATGCAATAAATTTTAGCATCCTTTATACATATTCAAATTCTAGGTATAAATACAATATTTGCTGCAGTACAAGTTCATTGCTATTGAATAAATCGTTTCAAAATGGTCGCGGTTCCTGCTCAGGAAGACGTAGAGGTTGTTATTTCCGGTATCGGGGGTTACTTCCCGCAGTCGAAGAATGTCGAAGAACTCCAGACGATGTTGCTAGAACATACGGATGGGATAGATGTCGCCAGATGGAAAGGTAAATTAAATAAAACACTTCATATTTACTTACAAAGGATTTGGGGTTGTCAACTAACCTTTTTTGAAGAGGACAGTCCTTTTTTACATATCTTTTGTCCTTGTTCTTTTTTAAGTATAAAAGGACACGAATTGTTCTTTTAGCACGTATTTGATATAAATAATTTTAAGACAATATTTTTCTTATTACTTTAAGATAAAAAATCTGATGTGGCCGTCAATCCTGTGTATTATGTACAAATTCCATACATAAATTTTCTTGCAAAAGATTCAAAATTTCCAATAAAATTATTTCATAAACAAACTATGCACTTGACACTAACATCTTCTTCTTCTTTAACTTTCCCCATTCGTTAGGGGTCGCTATTTTTTATTTTCTTCTTCCACTCATTTCTGTTTTACTCTCATTCAGTTCCTTTTCTTTCAAGTCTTCCGCAATACAGTCCTTCCATCTTATCTTTGGTCTTCCTCTGTTTCTTCAACCTTCTATTACTAAGCTATTCATTCTTCATCCGATATATTCTTCATTTCTCCTCATAACATTTTTAAACCAATGTAATCATCTCGCTTGTATCTTTCTAGAAACTTGTAACACTAGAGTTATTTCCTAACCTATCTTTCCGTGCCTTCCCCAACATCTACTTCAATATCCTCATCTCTGCCACATTAATTTGTTTATAATTTATACTGACATCTGTCAATTTGAATTATATGCATATATTAGTAGTTTCCATGTTTAGCATAGCTGGCTGATTTATAAAATTTAATTTCTTTAAAATTCTTTAACTCTATATCTATTGAATATGAAGTATAAAGAATAATATATTCTTTAAGTTATAATAACGTTAAATGTCAATAAATCAAATTTAACTGTTAAATCTTCAAATGAGGCTACATCCGATTCACCAATTATAACCAAAATCTAGTCAATTGTTCTTCTGGATGTAAACTTGAAGATTCCGAAAAAAATATAAATTTTGGAATCATGGTATTGAAGTTATGCGATCCGAAACTTTCATCACACACACAGACACAAACACACACACACACACACACACACACACACAAACATACACATACACACACACATACACACACATACATACAGACATCTTCGTAAAAGTGGTAAAATCGTATTGTATGGTCCCTAAAACATGCTTATTCACTAAAAACTTATCATTGAATTTTTTGGCCAAAGACAAAACCTTCCTTACCTAAAGGTGACGGAAGGTAAAAAACATTCAACAAACACTTCATTTACTAAGAAAAGTTACTGCAACCTCATGGTACCAGCCTTTGTGATCACGGATGGCGACGACCAGTAGTCAGCGAAGATTTTTTTTTAATATAGTCCACCTTCTATTTTAGGTACTATGGATGTCTGCGACCGCACTGGCAACGTCTCCGAATTCAACCACTACGACTCCTCCTTTTTCGGCACTCATCGTCAACAGGCTCTCTACATGGATCCAATGACCCGTATGACCCTTCAGAACACTCTGGAGGCCGTCTTGGACTCTGGAGTAACTCCTGCAGCTCTTCGTGGACGTCGTATTCTCGTCGCCGCGGCTTCCTGCATCTCTGAGAACGATTCGTTGATGTTTGAAAACGTGGAGAACGGTTTTGGAGTTACGGGACAAGCTAGGGCTATGTTAGCAAGTAGGGTTAGCTATTGGTTACATGCGACAGGGCCGAGTTATGCCTGTGATGCTTCTTGGCTAGGCGGAATGCAAGTAAGAAAAGAATATTTTGTATTTTATAAATAATACAAAGTTTTGGAAAGCTGGCTCAAAATTAACGGCGTCACTTGAAGACATCCTATATCCTGTAAAAAGGCCAGTACATATCTACAGTTCTAATGATTATTTATTAATTTGTCGCGCTGTTTTTTTATATTTTTATTTAATTAACATTGAAATATGCAAAAATTAATATTTGTACACATATAACGTATATCCTAAAAGTTTTAGGACAAATTTGAACAGTTTTTTTACCTCTCGCTAACAGAGATACTGGATTCAAGCTAAAAATCGCATATCCAAATTTTAATGAATAAGCACGTTTTAAGGTCCGTATAATCCGATTTTAATATTTTTACGATGATGTCTGTGTGTGTGTGTGTGTGTGTGTGTGTGTAAGGATGTTGGAAGGACGATTTCTCAAAAACTGTAATACTTAATATCTGTTTAACTACATATTTCTCAATCGGACATTACTGGAAAGAGCTGAAAAGATTTTGGTAATAATTGGACAACCGGAAGTAGCAGATTCTTAAAAAAAATTAAAATGTTTGTAACTGACAGACAAATGGCAGTGTCAAAAATCCAGAGACATTACTGAAGATTTTTTCTGGGAAGTACCTATATACATTATATTATATCTTATTGTAATTAGTTATATATTTAAAATTATAGGTATATTGCATATACCCTTCAAAATTACTGTCAATCCCGACAATGAATTGGAAACATTTCGAAAAATTAGAAAAATAGAACAAAATTTCGTCATAGAATAAATTTAAAATTAAAAAATCTAAATATAAAGAATAGATATAAGTAGAATTTTTGGTGTAGAGTGTAGGTATACAAGAAATGTTAAATACAATAAGGTGTGAGCAGTCATGTGAATTTGTTGGTCTTGACAAGCAGATATGGGGGCCCGTGTCAGAATGATAACTAGTAATTATGTACATAGATGCCAAATATCATAATTTTTCATACTAAATTTCGTGATTTTCCAATTCCATGTGGTTTATTTTCCTCTGCAATATTGCATTGTGAATTCAGAGAAATCGATGTAAATGTTATCCAAAACCCTATGCTACGTGTTCGTAAAAAGTTGCGCATATGCGCCTTGTGGAAGAACACGCCCATCTTTATTTAATTTAAGTTCATATTTTTTTTGCTTATGAAACAGTTAATTATTAAGTATTAGAAAACTTTAAGTAAGTGCATTTTATATTACAAAAAAAAAATTGTGCAAAAACTTTTAGGATATATATTATTGTCATTTCCGGTTGAATTAATTAATATATTCAATATTCAAATGATGTCATTTATTTCTTTAACCTTTCGGAGTTCAAGTCATAATAACAACAACGCGTTTATTAAATAAATAACAATATGTAATTTAAAAGCACGTTTCGTTAATTCATTCTCTAAAACAAAAATAATTTTCATATGATTTCAAAATCATTTATCCTTTTTTCTAGGTTCTTCAACACGGATACGATGCCATCCGTAGCGGAAACTGCGAAGCTGCTGTGGTCAGCGGTTCTAATCTCACCATGAACATCTACCCAACATATCTCTTCAAAAAATTAGGAGTTACTTCTCGTGATGGTGTTACCAACGCTTTTGGAGAAAATGCCAAAGGGTAAAAAAACATATTTTAATCTTTGCCCCAAATTTTACATTTTTAGTGGCATCATAAACATGCTTTCTTTTCTTCAGCTATGCTCGAAGTGACACCACTTGCGTCTTTCTTCTTCAACGCGCAGATCAAGCAAAACGAAGATACTGTACTCTTGTCAATGTTGATTCATTCTTCAATGGACATCGATCTGGACAATTCATCAACATAGATATTGATCCAACGAGAAGATTTCTTCAAAAATTTTATCAAAAATGTGGCGTTGACCCAACCCAAGTTAGCTTTGTTGAAACCTATGGTTCTGCTTTGAAAGAATTGGACAAAATTGAACTTAATCTAATTGATGACGTGTTTAATAATGGCAACAGGGAAAGTCCATTATTGATAGGTTCTGTGAAAACTAATATTGGACATACAGAAGCATCAAATGCTTTTACAAGTATAGTAAAAACAATAATTGCCATGGAATGTGGTACAATTCCTGCAAACTTGCACACTGAAAATCCAAGAACTGATGTACCTGCTCTCACGGAAGGAAGGTTAAAAATAGTTTCAGAAAATACACCTTGGAATGGTACATACGCAGCTGTTAATACTTTCGGCATTGCCAGTGCTTTTGGCCATATTTTATTAAAAAGAAATCCAATAGAAAAAAATCCTCAAGTATTAGAAACACCGATAAAACTCCCACTTTTACATATAATGTCCACCAGATCCGAAAACGGTATGAAAGACATTCTTGAACGCGTCAAAACCTTTGAAGACAACATTGATTACACAAATCTAATCAACGGAACGTTTCCGACTCATATTCCGGGATATTTGTACCGCGGATATGTAGTGAAAAACCCTGATAATACTTTTAAGGATGAATCGTTATACTACAGTGGTATTACAAGGCCAGTTTGGTTTATCTATTCCGGGATGGGAAGCCAATGGTTAGGAATGGGAAATGCGTTGTTAGAATTGCCAATTTTTGCAAGAGCTGTGGAGAAATGCGCAAATGCTTTGAAACCATTCGATGTGGATTTGATGAACATTATTACAGGCAATGATGAGACGTTGTTTGATAATATTTTGAATAGTTTTGTCGGGATCGCCGCAATACAAGTAAGTAAAGATACAAGCCTTTTAAGCTTCAAAGTTCATTTTGTCAGTCACATTCTTAAATTTTACTATTTCTCATATTCTTTTCTTTCTTCTAGATTGGTCTTACAGATGTTCTGTTCTCTCTGGGTATAACTCCCGATGGTATTGTAGGCCACAGCGTTGGTGAATTGGGCTGCGCTTATGCGGACGGTTGTGTAACAGCCGAGCAGATGATTTTAAGTGCTTATTATCGTGGCAGGGCTTCACTGGAAGCAGAATTGATCCCAGGATTAATGGCTGCTGTAGGTGTGGGTGCTACAGAAGCTACGAAGTTTGTATATCCGTCTATAGATATCGCTTGTCACAATGGACCTGATAGTTGTACTCTCAGTGGACCTGAAGAAGACATGCAGAAGATAGTCAAACAATTACAAGTAAGAAATTTTTTGAATGTACGCAAACTTTTTATGGCACCTTGTAGTGCACTCGACCAATCAGTTAAGGTCCCATTTGTAAAACATTGGTCTTGATTCATAGAACGTTTCCAAATTCGTATTTATTTGTTTGGCTTTTAGATCGCTTTGATTTTAAATGCTTCAATTATTCTTTCTTTTTTTAGGATAAAGGCATGTTCGCACGTTTAGTAAACGTAGCAGGCATCGCTTATCACAGCCGTTACATCAAACCAGCTGCACCCATATTACTAAAATATTTGTACCCTCTTATCACCGATCCTAAAAAGCGTTCTTCAAAATGGTTGAGCTCTTCTGTACCAGAAGCCAGATGGCACACCGACCTCGCCCAAACTGTCTCAGCAGAATACCTCACCAACAATTTATTAAGCTCTGTTTATTTCGAAGAAGCATTGAGGCACATTCCAAAAGGAAGCGTTTTGATAGAAATCGCTCCACATGGATTGTTACAAGCCATTTTAAAACGTAGCGTTCATCAGGATAGCGTTAATGTCGCTCTGACAAGACGCGGATATAAAAATGGTTTAGAATTTTTGTTTACCGCGATTGGAAAGTTGTATTTATCTGGAGTTCAAATGGATTTAAGCTCTTTATATGAAGATGTTCATCCCAGAAATGTTATAGCCCCAAGAGGGACCCCAGGTATTGCCCCTTTAATAAGATGGGTTCACAATGAAGAATGGCGAACTGGTCTCGACGAGTTTAAAGACTCCAGCAGCAGCGAACAAATCTTCTCCCTCGATTCTCACAGCGATTGGTTCAGAGACATAATCAATCACAAAATACACAGCTCTCCAGTAATACCAGCAACTGCATACCTACCTCTCGTTCAAGGAATTGTAAATAATATCAAGAAAGTTGACGCGATAGAAATCACCGATTTTTCTGTCCAACGAAACAGGCTTTTGGGAAGAAACGAATACACTCCTCCTATACGGATAATGGTGCAAAGAGGTACAGGGATGTTTGAAGTAACTGATCGATATGGATCAATAGCTTCAGGACGGGCGACTGTACCAGAAGCACCGGAATTACAAGAATTAGTGAGAAAGATGAGTGAAGACAACAAAAATGAAAAATTGTTGGGAGAGGAATTATTTAAACTAAATGGGGATGAAATTTATAGAGAATTGGCTATGAGAGGATTGGAGTTGAATGGAATATATCGGGCTATTACAGATGTACGCGTCTACAAAAATGGTAAGTGATATATATTATTTTAACAATGATTTTCATAATCTTCACTAATTTTTTTTCTTTTCAGGCCTCGAAGCCACCATTTTGTGGAAAAACAACTTTGCTTCATTTGCCACTTCAATTTTCCACGCTCATATTCTCCACCCTAGTATTCCTGTCAACTTTTTAATGCCCGGTTACATTCGCCATATGTTCTTCAACTTCGAGAACATTCCCGAAGAAGGTACACCGATCCCTGTGCGCTACACCGGACCTTTGGATTCAATTTGGAGTCCAATAATGCTTATGGAAAACATAAAATGTTCTGCAACTGTGGGTGTTGCTAGACCCACTTTGGGGGCTACTTCTTCGAGGTTTATTCCGGAGGAGATGGATGAAGATATAGAAGTTGTAGTAGATGCGTGTTTGCAGACTGTGAGAAGAGGGTTGGAAGATGGCGCGGAATTCAGCGTGGTAAGTGTTTGAAATATTTTTATAAAAACAAATTATTTTATTTGCAATTCTTTCTGGACTTGGTGTGTAATTTAAAGTAAATAGAACTCAAATATTCAAGTTAATAGTAACATTATAATTATGTTTTACAGATTGTTTGCAACAATAATACAACTAAACCAATTTGCAACATCTTAAAACAAATTAATCAACAAAATAATACACCACGTTTACATATTCATGACATCAACAATTTTACTGATGAATTACCAAAGGCTCAATTATTAGTTGCATCTTCTTTAGAAAGTGCCTTACAATATCTTCAAAACAACCCCAATACTTATATTCTTCTTTGTTCTGATGATAATATACAAAATACAAATATGATTCAAATATTATCATCCAATAATAATGGTATTCGTCTTTTGAAACAAACAAATAATGAAATACCAGTAATAGTTCATATAAATGAACGAATAATAAACGAGGACGATACAGGAAACTTATCCTTAGATTGGGTGCGAGATCTGCGCACAAAATTAGAAAATTCTAACAGCCGCGTTTATGTAGTTTGCAAATATTTACCGACAGATGATTTAGACAGTTTTATAAAAACTGTTCAACAGTTAAAAGGAGGGCATAAAACAAGATTTTTATTTGTTTTGGATGAAAATGCACCTAGAGTCACTCCAAATGAATCATTTTACAGACACATTTTCCAACAAGATGTAACAGTTTCTGTTTATGTTTACGGAACTTGGGGGAGCCGATATTCCACTAATATTCGTATGACTGATAAAGAGTTTAGTGAGGAGAATCAACAAAATGATAATCAAAATGTTGATATCAATATAAATAACGTAGATGTTAAATATATTGGCGTACACTCTGCAAATGTTATTCCAGTTGAAACAAATGAAGGTACAACACCCAAATTAGGTCTAGTTGATTATTGTGGAACAAAACGAAGCACCAACACCCGAGTAATGGGTATATGCGACGCCAGTCTTACTCCAGATCCTATTTTCCAATGGAATTTGCCCGCAAAATGGTCATTTGTAGATGGTGCTACTGCGCCTGCACCATATGCGCTTGCGTATTACGCATTGGTTGAATTAGTGTCTTTGAAAGGTGGCGAAACAATTCTTATTGACAATGCTTGCACCGCACTCGGTCAAGCGATGATCCACGTAGCTTTCAGCTTGAATGCCAAAATATTAGCGTCTGTTGCAAACGAAAGACAAGAAGCTATGCTTTTACATCACATGAAGATGCTTAACAATGATACAGTATTCGAATATACCAATTCTAACTTTGAACAAAAAGTTTTGGATATTACAAAAGGCCAAGGTGTTGATGTTTTAATAAATTGTTCAAAAGGAGAACGTCTTAAGGCCAGCGCAAGATGTATTAGAAGTTTAGGAAGAGCTGTTTTGTTGCTGGATGAAAGAGACCCTAACGCGCCCATCAATACAGACACTTTAGGTTTATCTACGTTCTTTAGATGTGTAGGAATGTATGGATTGTGTCCAGCTAGACTTTGCAATTGGGATGAAGATAAAAAACGTCACATACATCAACTAGTACAACAGGGATTGGATAATACTATAGTTGTACCAATTAGAAGAAACATATTTAGACATAATCAACCAATAGAAAATGTTGTTAGATATGTAACAGGACCTCAAGTTACTGGTTGCGCCATTTTGCCAGTCCAACAAGAAAATATTCAACATAAGCAGCCATCAGTATATCAGTGTGATTCAAATAAACCGTATGTTCTTTACGGCCTTAATAGCGATGTTGAACACATCATTTTGGCTTCAATTTGGTTAGCAAAACATAACACCAGAAAAATTATTCTTGTTGCCGCTCCCAAGAACAATTCAGATAAATTATTTATTGAGCGACAACTTCGAAATTTGAACATTAGAGTTGATGTTACAGACAATTTACCAGCAACAAATAAACTGAAAAACGTTGCAGCTATAATATGCCTTCCAAAGTGTAAAAATATTTCCCCAAATTCCATACCACCAAACACAAAAATTGTTCACTTCCTCGGCATAAATTCTCCTTCAACTCTATCTCCAAATCCTTCTAGAAGCACACTCCGTCGAGCGAAAACATCACGCTTTGAAGATGTCTTCCCATTCTTAAGCTACGCTCTCTCTCAAACTGTAGACCTGATGACCCACGGCGATGATAACAATCAAACTGTGGAAGAAAACTTTACCTTCAAAGATTTCTTCCGGCTATTAGAAGGATCGGTACCATCCCTTCTAACTGTGAAGACAGAACCAATGGATAGCGTTACTTTGGAGAAGGTTGCTAGTGCTGGTACGGGAGAAATCAGAGAGATGCCGCCGTTGTTTGTGGTGCCTGGGTTGTTGGGAACAAGTTGTAGGTATCTGCAGCAGACGATTATGAAGATTATGTGTCCTGTTTATGTCATAAACGCGCAACAAAGAAGTCAGAGAGTTGAAGATATTGCCGCTACTGCAGTTCAGGTGAGATAAATTCATGCGTTTTAGACACACCACCGTCATCTTATTACAGACATACAAGCTTTTCTATACTTAGCACTCGAAAACTTGAAAATCACCATATTACAAAACATTTACATGCTACTATTCCATTAGTTCATTATGCACTTAACCTAACATGTTTAGATACGTCCATGTTTCTTACATGCATTTTGTAACAATTTTCGTATTTGTATTTTATTTTGAAATTGTAATATATTTCAGCGTATTTGTGAGGTGTGCCCGAAAGGTCCTTACAACATAGCTGGGGTGTCTACCGGGGGTATTATCGCCATAGAAGTAGCCAGACTACTAGACGAAAAAGTAGGCAGCAACAATGTGCAACTTTATTTGTTAGATGGCGTACCCGCTACTGTCCAATACTTATTAAATGAGACACACACATCCAGTCAAGGATTTGATTCTGTGCTTATACAATATTTATTACAAATCAACCAGCCCGAGGTAAAATATTATAAAAACATTAAAAATAGTTATGATAACATTGTTTATTGTAGATTTTGAATGAAATTTTGAGTAATAACAAAACTTGGCAGTCGAGGTTAAGTGCAGCACTTAATTTGTTCAACTTAACACGTTCTGAATGTCAACAAATGACTCAAACAGTAAATATTTTGCGAGAAAGACTGAAATTACTTCAAAAATATTCTGTTGGCGAAGAATTGTTGAATATACCAACAAAATTACTTCGGCCATTTATATCTACCAAAGATTTCAGCAACACTTTATTTAAGGTAGGCGCATGTTTATACCAATAAATGTTTTAAATGTAATGCATGTTTCTGTAGATTTGCAAACAATTTAGATTAGAAGTTTTCAAGGGAAATCATTTCACCATGCTCCAGTCACAGGCTGTTGCGGATTATATTAATGATAATATTATTACACCTCCAATTTATTGTTAATTTGTGTTGTATTGTTAAATGTTTTTCGTAATACCATACCGTTATTATGATTAAGTGAAAAGGGACGCCAGCCGTTAAGTATTATAACAGTCGCACAAACGAAAAACAGAAGTGAAAAGGTACGTCTATAACGGCCGGCGTCCGATATTATAACGGCCGCCGGCCGTTAAAGTTTATAACAGGCGCCTGTAATTAAGGATAAAGTATTTCTAAAAAAATCATAGTATCGTGAAGCGGTTTATGGTATTACGAAAAAATTTTAACGCCACACGGCCGATATGCAAATAACGGACACGGCTGATTATAAACTTCAACTTCAGCCGCGTCCGTTATTTGTTTCATATCGGCCTAATGACGTTAATAACTATAATAAATGCATGCAAATATATTGATTTCATTTCCTATTTCGTATTTACTAGTGCCGTCTCATAGAATGCTTTGTAGTAACAGTAATTGTTATAGACTCTAGATAAGTTTCATGATCATTGAAGTATTCTATCAATGCAAAAAAATAGTAAACTTCAATAATTATTAAGTGGCATACATTAAATTAAGAGTTTTAATAAAAAGAAAATGAAATATTATTTTGTGCTTAATTATTGTAAATGTGACGTGAGGCCTATAGGATAGTCGCTCTACTCAAACTAGGGTCCGCCGAACTGAGTATCTTCTTGTTACGATTCCCAGTTTTTGTAGGAAATAAATATATATCATCACAGCATGCTGAGTGATGTCATATTCGTGCCGTGCAGGCATCGCCTCACGGGCACTCATCACTGGGATGGAGACTACAGCACAAGAGGCGCTCTTGTGCCATTGGAACAAATAAACTGAATTATACCTAGATTTAATTAAATTTGCAATTAAAGTAATGAAATTTGTTTACTTGAATTTTAACGTTTCATTTTGCAGTTTATAAAATGTGTAGTTAGTTTACTTGTATATTAAAGTATTTGTTTACAGTTTTAAATGATTACAATTAGTTTATTTGCGTTTTAAAGTTTTTATCTACAGTTTTCATTAATTATAATTAGTTCACTTACATTTTAAAGTATTAGTTTAAAGTTTTAACTTATTAAATTATAGTTTCACACACTTGCTTTTGTGTTAATTTTGCAAACATACTCAATACACACACCCACGAAGTCATCTATTGAAGTTAATAGATATATGTTATTTAAAATAAATAAATAAATGCGGGGATTGATCTATTATTACAAAAAAATGAGTAAAATATTTAGGTATTACTGCCGTAGTGATATAATGTATTTATTTATATTGCATTTTTCAATGCATTTTTTTATTATTGTGCGTTTTTGCAAATATTGCATTTTATTAATAACAATTATCAATTTTTATATTACCAACATTTTTTGTTAACGATATTTCATTAAGTAATGTTGGGAACACTGCACCTCATAAATATATTATATAGTACAGCCAATTTAAGTGATGATGACGTCTTATGGAGATTTAACATTGAGATGTCAAAAATTCAATTTTTGCGCTAACTATATGTGGCAAAATTGTGAAAGTTCAGTGTTTTACCACGGATGGCGTTACTAGTAACTCATCGAGGAAAAATGGATATTGTGAGAAACAAGAATGACACGTGTTATACTTTTAGCTGAAAATAGTGTTTTAAATGACTATAATTATTAATTTTATAGTATAACATATATGTTCCGTATGTTAAAATAGTTCCAACGTACGAAATTTCGTGTTAAATAACAAAACTTGGTTAATGTTTCGCAATCGGTATGAAAATAGTTTTAGTTGAAAATTAACTGTTTTAAATGATCTTGAAGACAAAATAGTGTTTAATTGTTAATTTTGTGTCGTCAAATATGCATTTGGTTTAAATCGTTTAAACAGGGAATAACGGGAACCGCTACTCAATGATAATGATATAACTAATAAACCGTATAAACGTCCTTGGTAGTAGTGATTCCCAGACCCGCTAGTGTAGCGCTAGTATCAATTTTTATATTCTACGCGCCTGTAAAAATATTTGAAATAAATACACAAAAGATTTTATTGATATAAGTTTATATTACCACAAATTGTACAAAGTTGTGATATAAAAATACAAAAAATATATATGTATAAATAAAATACATTAATAATGCACTTATATGAAAATTTTCAGTTACTGTTATTAGTTTGTTACATTAATATTTTCTTAATTTACCATATTCAACAATTTCTGTATGTATATATTCATTTCATTACAATTATTGGGTTATTAATATGTATACATTGGTTCACGAAAGATGGCAATTCAAGGTCACTTGTTCGAGAAAAGAATACAGCACTTTATACAGTAGTAGCTTAGCAACATTTCATGTTAAAAAGAGAAAGATTATTTAACGTGTCTATATAATTTATGTTGTGTGACAGATATACGTAAATTGTGACATTACTTTCTAACACATTACAAATAATAATAACGTATGTCGTAGAGTTACAAATATCTAATTATCTACTACGCTGCTCTCTATGCAAATATTTACCCAGTGACGTTGACATTTAAATCAAATTATTATTCCATGGTTTGTGTCAAGTCTACGTTTTTGTGTTTTGCAAAAACATAGGTGAAGAGCATAAATCTTTGAGAAAGGCATTATTTAAAAAGAAACATAATTTTCAAATAAATTACACTTATTTTTTCAGTTCAAATGTATCCACAAATATTTCATGTTGCACGTCTATGTATACGAAATACAGTGAAGATATCTGCAAGTAATATTATACCATACGGTCAACAAATGACCTTGAATAGTCATCTTTCGTGAACCAAACTATATTCATTAATTTAGTGTGAATGAATAATAAATGAATAACGAGAATTTGTTTTTCCATGTGTAATATGGGGTTTGAAGCCCCTAACCCCCCCCCCCCCATATATACGTCGGTGCCCAGATCACATTCCTTATTTATGTGATTAGGAATAATATAGAACATATGCACGTATAATTTTCATACAGAAAACAGATTACCAAATATTATTGAATTAATGCTGAATATTTTTATGAATCTGATAGTAAATGAGCAATTCATATTTTCAATGTAGTATTAATATGTATTGTATAAGTCAGTCGTTCAGTTAGTCAGTACTTGTATAAAAACAAAAACATTACAAATCATAGCACACGATTGTTGATCTCTTGTATAAATGCTGCAAGTCACAGTAATGGGTGTTCAATAAATGAGTATTTCTACGGTACAATGGTTTAGAAACTTACTCGGAAGAGAACTATGGTTGCACCAATATAAATTGGTCGTGGTAACACACAAACAGATGATGAATTCAAGAAGAAAACGTAACTTATATCTTCCTTACCTAAAGGTAACGGAAGGTAAAATTGTGCAACCCCCCATGAATATCAATAAAGTTTAAATACAATTTGCATGCTTCGTATACCATTATTTCAGACAAATATATAATCCATATATGTACTATAATTTGTAACTTAAGAAGTAACTAATATCCTTCTATATGATTCGTTCATTCATGTGTTGTTTAGTAAAAGTAAAATTAACATATTAATTTGTAATCAAATGATTCAGTTGGCATAAAAAGTACATATTGCAAATTGTGTGGATATGCATTTTCACAGGACCTTTACCTGCATTTAAAGCATTCAATGAAAACATTTGCAAACACGTATTTATTAGTCATTGCATATTCATATGTACTTTGCAATTATATTTTTACCTCTCGCTAAGAGAGGTATTGGATTCATACTAAAAATCGCATATCCAGATTTTAATGATTAAACACGTTTTAAGGTCCCTACAATCCGATTTTAATATTTTTACGATGATGTCTGTATGTGGATGTATATGTGTGTGTATGCATGTATGTATGTGGGTCGGTTGGAAGGACGATATCTCAAAAACTATAATACTTAATATCTGTTTAAGTACGTATATCTCAATTGGACATTACTGGGAAGAGCTGAAAAGGTTTTGATAATAATTGGACAACCGGAAGTAACAGATTCTTAAAAAAAAATCTTCTAAATACTATTTTTTATAAATATTGTTCTTGCTAGTAAAAGAAAAGTAAATTCTTTATCTAATACATATAAATATTTTATTATATCTTTTATAGATTTAGAAATACAGAAATATAAAGTATATAATAAACATTATATTATTTATTATTGTATTAATAGACAAATATTTAAAATTATAGGTTTAGTACATATACCCTTCAAAAATACTGTCGATCCCGACAATGAATTGGAAACATTGCTAAAAATTAGAAGAGTAGGACAAAATTTCTTCATAGAATGGATTTAAAATTTAAAAGTCTAAATATAAAGAATAGATGTAAGTAGAATATAAGGTCTAGAGTGTAGGTATACAAGAAATGTTAAATACAATAGACCGCGAGTAGTCATGTGACGTTTTTGGCCTTGACCAGCAGATAAGGGGGACCGTGAAAGAATGATAGGTAGTAATTATGTACATAAACGTCAAATTTCATAATTTTTCATTCTAAATTTTCTAATTTTCCAATTCTATGTGGTTTATTTTCCTCGGCAAATAAATTCTACACTCCTGGTGACAAATTAACTATGTGGATTTAGAAAATATTAAAAAATTTAATGAAAATTTTTCACATTTGACATCTATGTACATAATTACTAATTGTCATTCTGACACGGGCCCCCATATCTGCTTGTCAAAAACTAAAAACGGAAGTGGCGAGAGGTATTGTGCTGGCCACAACAGATTTTTTTCTTTTTATTCCAAGATAATCTTCAAATTAGATTTTTTGAACTGAGAATTAATGCATAATTAATGGTTACTAGGGTACTTCTATATACAGAGTATGGCCTTGGGCCAAGATTTGCGGGCCAATGTCATACGTACTGATTATTTATTTCCCTATTTATTTGGAAGAAATATGATATTATATTATAAAGGAATATTAAATTATCACACTATGAATCTATAAAGGTAATAAAAATTCATTTTTCTTCAAACGTCATAAAAGTAGTATCTTTTGTGACTAGATTCACAAGGTAGAAATAAAATAAATATCCATAGAAACTATACAGAATCAACGAATATGAAGCAACTTGTATAAAAGAAACCTGTAATATCGCCCTAAATGTCACTATAACACACTAGGTAACCCATAGACAAACAAATACTATACATTTTATTACTTTTTCTATAATGTTGAGATAGATTTTGAGGAAAACACGGAAAGATACGGTAAGAAATGAAAGAATATGGGAAATAACTCTAGTGTAAGAATTTTTTAGAAAGATACAAGAAAGACGATTACATTGGTGTGATCATGTCATGAGGAGAGATGAAGAATATATTGGAAGAATGAATAGCTTAGTAATAGATGGTTGATAAAACAGAGGAAGAATAAACATAAGATGGAAGGACTGTATTGCGGAAGACTTGAGAGAAAAGGAACTGAATGAGAACGACACGCAAAACAGAAATGAGTGGAAGAAGAAAATAAAAAATAGCAACCCTTAACGAATGGGAAAAGCTAACGAAGAAGAAGATGTCAGTGTCAAGTGCAATTTGCATGGTTTGTTTATGAAATAATTTTACTGGAAATGTAGAATATTTTGCAAGAAAATTTATGTATGGAATTTATACATAATACACAGGATTGACGGAAGGTATTGTGCTGACCACATCATTTTATATTATATATACATATAATAAATAAGTGTTCTTATTCAAAATGAATACGGGCTCTTTTCAAAATCTCTAAAAAACAGTACATAATAATAATAATAATAGACTGTGACACAATAAAATACATATTATGTAGAAAAGTACCCCATACCACATATTGTGTGTTTCATATGCATAATTTCATCTGTAAATGAATGGTTATTATTTAATTTGATACAAAAATTTAGTTCACTTATAGTATTTTGACAAAATGTTTTGGTACGATACACACCACTGAAATAGTCTCGCATGAGTAATTTTCCTAATTTAATTTAACTAGTTTCGTATCTTTTATAGTTTTCGCGATCCCCACGCAAGTCGAGTTTTTGTAGTACAACATTATACACCTTTTATAAACAAAAATATGTAAATTTAATTTTATGTAAGATTCATGCATGCTCTTGTAAAATTAATATAGTATAATTTTTTTAAATAAAATGATAGAGCGCTGTTAACTGGCGTAGGGGGCGCTACATAACCTGGAGCCGGCCCTGCGTGTATTGCAGGTATATAAACAAAATTTTCTTTCGCTCGAGTCACGTAAACAACTAATTTGAAAATGGTCGTGGCTCAGGAAGACGTAGAAGTTGTGATTTCCGGTATTGGGGGATATTTTCCTAAATCGCAAAATGTCGAAGAACTGCAAAAGTTGTTACTTGAACATACGGATGGAATAGATGTTGCAAGATGGAAAGGTAAATTAATTAAAAACAATTTTATTAATGCAGTTTATATTTGCAATAACATATTTTTTAACATTATATTATACACACAGATTGCATCAAAATAGTTAAAAGCTAATATCAAACACTGTAACAGATGAATTTTCTTTATTTTTCCGTAGAAAAGTTTTTTTTTTTGGAACTGTACCACTCACACTAACACAAATGTCGTATTTCAATATACTCACACTAAAATATGAATTTTGAAGAATAACTGTGGCAACGTCGGATCTAGACATTGGTACATTCGGGTATAAAAGTAATAAGATATTTTGAGATATAATACTAATTCTAAACTACAAATGGAAACTGCAAAACAAATTAATATATTTCTTTTTTAAAATTACAAAAGTAGTATTATACTGTTTAAACATTTTATGCTTTTCACGTAAAATACCAATTTAAAAAATATTTCCTTCGAATGTACGTCTGAAATTCCTTTAACCAAAGATCACCTCTTATTCGCTAATACCAAGCGGGCGTTGTTAACTTAACTGATGGTCCATTTGGAACGCTTGTACATGGTTGTCAAGTATAATTCTACGTATTTATCGTATCTTCAGATTATAATTTTCTAGAGGCAATAAAATTAAATCTGGGTGGTAAACAATTTTCATAAAATCCGTTAATTAGTTTTCTATAACATACTAGTTTTTCGATTAAATGTCAGTATGGATATAAAAGTTATAATTTAAAATGTTGTGTTTATTTTGCCATTTCCTATTATTCAGTTGAGATGTACTTAAAATTTCAATTAATTCTGGGTAAAATGGTTTCACGATTTAACTACCTTAAAGGAAAAATTTCTTGGGATGTCGGTTCAGGTATTTAAATAATTTTAATTTTTCTTTATCATCAATGTTTTGGTTTTATTTTAAACCATATTCATGAATCAAAGAAATATACAAGCTGGTAGCGATTAGGGATAAGCATACAGATTAGAAATTTAACATGGGATAAAAGTTGCATACAAAATGTTTTAATGTCAAACTGGTTTCTAAAGCAATGTGTTTTGAACGATTTATAAAACAAAGAGTGAACCATTAAAGTCCTAGAACTTTAAAATGATATTTTAAAGTTGACTTTAAAATTTTACCTTCATACACTGAATCTTTTATTTATGCGGCATTAATTGTACTTACCTCAGAAGCTTCATCTAAGATATCTTCAAAAATGTATTTTTCATCAATTCTAGCGAATAAGAATATTAACGAAAGCAAAAAAAAAACAATTTCAATCTGTCAAATTTTTGCTAGAATTTTTAAACAATTGCAACTTAGTCTACTTATACAAAACTCATACTGCTACGGATTGCTGCATATTTCTTTTAATAATTAGAAACCAATATGGCATAAAATTATGTATGTACCTCAGACGAAAAGTGTCTCTAAGGTACTCACAAGAACTGATATTCAAGGACAACAGCATATATTTTGGTGTATTGGAAAAGTTCATAAAGGAAAAGGCAAATTTCAGGCCAAACTCAGGTTCATTAATTTTCCTTACATTTTATTTAAATTCCTACAACCTGCTACATTATTATTGGTGTACAGACGACGAATAGGAGTCCGTTTCAATGATGTTACCAGGGCCCTTATTCTTGAGCGTTCGTAATTACATTCGTATTCGTATTCGCTTTCGTTTTCATATTAATAGTTATAGTAGTCTGTGTTTCAAAAATAATATTATATATGTCAGTGTCAGTGTCAATTGTATTGTCACATTTATTCAGATCACTTACAAGTTAAGAGTTCGCTTTTATCATATATTTATTAACGATTAATAATAGTATACAGGATGTTTCCTTTAAAACAACCAGCGCTTTTTTGGGCGAACTAATGACTTTAGAGAAAAATGTTATATACAAAAAATTACCAGGAAAAAGGGCTTAATTTATGAGGAATAATAAATAAAAAATTCAACCAGTGGTTCTCAAACGGTAGAATAAAATTATATTTTTTTAAATGGCAACCTATATAATTTTTTTGTCCATTAGATAGAGAATTTTTTTCTGATTTCAACGATATAAATATGATATGGGGTTGTATAACAATTATATCGAGAAAAATGATATTAAAAATCAGAAATAATTTTACAATATTGAAGTAGGCTATGCAATAAACAACTAGTAATACGACTATTGGCTAGGTTACGATAGTATATTATTTTCTTATATCTAAAATTACGAAAACAAACACTTAATAACGTAAGTAACAAAACTATCTGTCACCTGTATCATTTGTTTGCATTTGTTTATTGCATAGCCTACTTCAATATTGTAGAATTATTTCTGATTTTTAATATCATTTTTCTCGATATAATTGTTATACAACCCCTTATCATATTTATATCGTTGAAATCAGAAAAAAATTCTCTATCTAATGGACAAAAAATTTATATAGGTTACCATTTAAAAAAATATAATTTTATTCTACCGTTTGAGAACCACTGGTTGAATTTTTTATTTATTATTCCTCATAAATTAAACCCTTTTTTCTGGTAATTTTTTGTATATAACATTTTTCTCTAAAGTCATTAGTTCGCCCAAAAAAGCGCTGGTTGTTTTAAACGAAACACCCTGTATATGTTATTAGGAGTAGAAAGCGGTCTTCTTGTGTAGAACCTAGCTATTGCGGCCGAGGCGTTAGCCGAGGCCAGGCAAGCTGGGTAAAACACAAAAAGGACGTTCTACTCCGAATAACATATACTATTTTTTCTTCAAGTGTTTCAAAGAAAACTGGGGATTTTTTCAATATTTTTTTGTAATTGGCTTAATTGTAGAGTTTGCAATTTCAGCCAAAGTTGGCTGTGTACATTACAAAACACAAACGATACATCTGTCAATGCCAGCGGTGAATTAAGAAGGTAACATTTTTCTACTAGTATAATAATGAACAACATTGTTATACTAGTAAGAAAATGAATATCTTCTATAGAATGTGTACAGTAGCATAATATGAATATTATAATACGCTTGAAGAAAAAAAAAATTAAACTTGTAAATGATGTGAATAAATGCTGCAATACGTTGACACTGACAATGACATATCCAATATTGTTTTTGAAACACAGACTACTGTGACTACTAACATGAAAACGAACGCGAATACAAACGAAATGAATACGGGCCCGGAATCCTTACACAGGATATTTCCGGCTATTTTCCATATTATTCAGTTGTCGTTTTTTTAAAACAAATGGATGTGTGTATGCTCTGAATTTTTTGGTACGATTTTTAATAAATTAAATGAATGTTTTGTACGAATGTATTTTGTGTACATGAATTGTAACAATCTGTAAGATCTTACTGTAAGTGTGATAATGTCCATGTTATTTTGTATTTATTACATTTTTTGTCGTATAATTTTTATAGACCCTGAAGTAGGTGCAGGGATGCACCAAAACCTTGTTTTACAAAGTCCGAAAGATATTCATTTCCCACAATCGTGGGTTAAAGTGTGAGAAATTATTTCTCACACAACTTGCCCACTGTAATGTTTAATATTTATATATGTATTTTTAGAAATGTCTCAGTGGGGGACGTAGAATTAGCCTGTTACTATCTGCGTAGTTGTAATATTGTTCAGATTATTCAATGTTAGATAAATTCTAACACGCGAGTGATATTATTTGTTTTTACTTCCTTATACGTAAGTAAAGGAAGTATTGTAATCGCGAAAAATTTCGGTTTTCAGATTTCAGCGGAAATATCCATTTTGATCATCCCTGAATCCATTTTGACTAATTTCGTCGTGACGTCTGTACGTACGTACGTACGGACGTACGTATCTCGCATAACTCAAAAACGGTAAGCCGTAGAAAGTTGAAATTTTGTATTTAGGACTTCTATAACATCTAGTTGTGCACCTCCCTTTCTGGTTATTACACTATTTCCAGAAGTGGTACTTTACATGAAGCCTATAACAGATTTTAATAAAAAAACTCTTTTAAAATATAATCCAAAACTTTTCAAATTTGGTATACAAGACTTTTATGTCAATCGAAATAACATAATAGATTTTGGTTAAAATAGGCTAACCGGAAGTGGTACATTACTTGAAGTTGTTAAAAGTTTTTCTTGAATAAAATGATTTTATTTTGATTTTAGAAATAAATGCTTCAAATAAAAGTTTTAGAGAATTAATTTCTGCGTCTAGCAAATCAAGTATTATTAAATTAGCCCTTTGTATAAGCGAGTTATGTAAATTTAAAAATTATATACTTTTTTGTTTTTGCTTGGTATGGATTAGGACAAAAAAATAAAAAAAATGTTCATGTCAAATTACGTTAAATACGTGCAATTTTATGATTCGTACAATAACAAATATTATATTTTTATTGTGAAATTAGTCATATTCATTGTTGTAATCAAATATTTCTTTGTTGTAATCAAAACTCTCTTTAAAAAGAACCGGGTTAGATTAATGTTAATTTAAGAATGATAGTAGTATTTTTTTTTTTGTTCTATATCAAAAGATTTCTCGGGCTTGGCTTAAGCCTGTCAATATTTTGTAATTTAATTATTAAAAAAATATGTATAGTTTAATAATCGTACAAGGAAGTGCCACATCAGATTTTTTCGTATAGTTATTCTGTCGGGAATACCTCTAAGTTTATGTAAAATATTTTTGACGTATCTATTTTGTTTCCTTTGTTTACCCGATTACTTTATTATTATTTATTATTTTGTAATTAAGTAAAATATTTTTCAAATACTGGTTTCATTTTTTAACCCACATTTACTATTGTTAAGAAACTTATATGGATAAAATCTAACACGTGAATAGTGCCGTTCCAACAATTGCTCGAGTGACGGCGGGTTAAATATTCTATTCTCTTCCAGGTACCATGGATGTTTGCGACCGTACTGGCAATGTTTCCAAAATTGACCACTACGACTCTAGTTTCTTCGTCACCCATCGCAAACAAGCTATGTTTATGAACCCAATGAACCGGATGACCCTTCAGAATGCTCTGGAGGCCATCTTGGACGCTGGCATGACTCCTGCAGCAATTCGTGGACGTCGTGTACTCGTTGCCGCCGCTTCCTGCATCTCTGAGAACGACTCTTTGATGTTTGAGAATGTGGAGAACGGTTTCGGGGTAACGGGACAAGCAAGGGCTATGTTAGCAAGTAGGATTAGCTATTGGTTACATACAACAGGCCCGAGTTATGCTTGTGATGCGTCTTGGCTAGGCGCACTGCAGGTAAGAAAAAATATTTTCGTCATATGTACTACGAAAATTTGTCATTATGTCATTGTTTTCTTGACAGTAAGTGACAGTTTACATTCAAGTAATGAGGTGTTTTTACCTTCCGTCACCTGTAGGTAAGGAAGGTAATGTTTTTAGTCAAAAAATTCAATGATGAGTTTATATGGGAAATTAGGGTACCTGTATACTCAGGGCCATGACGTGGCTCGCGTTTCGTCCGCCATTTGCGGGCCACTGTCATATTTGTTGTTGTTGCGCAAATTATTATGTATTTTCGTGGCTATTCGTTTTATTTTAACGCAAAACACATTTAAATACACTTCTAATATTTATTTAAAGTGGCCCGCTAATGGCAGCGATCTTGCCTCATGGCCATTATATAAAGGTACCCTATGGGAAATAAGATCGTAGCGCCGTCAACTATAGTTCCCAAAATACCACCAGATGTCATATTGCTTATTTTCCATCGCTTATACATATTATTATCTAGGTTCTGCAACATGGCTACGATCTCATCCGAACCGGAAACTGCGAAGCTGCTATTATCTGTGCTGCCAACCTTACCATGAACATTAGTCCAACATACCTCTTCAAAAACTTGGGCGTTACCTCTCCTGATGGTGTAACCAATACTTTTGGAGAAAACGCTCAAGGGTAAGACCTTTTCCACTTATTAAAAATATATTTTATTCACAATCATTATAGTAATATGTCGATTCTTAACCTTTTAGAGGTTGGGAAATACATCATTCCTAACTGTAATGGCAGTCTCTTGGGTTGGAAATAACAGATTTCACTTTTACCCCACGAGTTGGAAATGTTTATGTAGGGGTTCCCTAGCAACATTGTCATAGATCTCTATAATATAGCAGGCTAAATAAATTTTTCCGTCGACCGTTTATTAATAGGCTATCTTAATGTATAGAAAATCATTCATTAATGACCCCTATTAATGCATGATTTTTTATTAATAAACGATTTATTGGGTGCGTTCACCACATGGAACACAGCATGTATTGCTAACGCTAAGTTGTAGCAAAAAGGTAGACAGAACGAAAAGTCATGCTTTTGACACTTACTAGCTAGGTATATTCACGTAGCATACCTTTAAAATGAATTTGAAAGAATAAAATTCCTCAAATAACATAAAAAACTACTTTTGCTGTCTAGCATTAAGTAAACTGAACGCACCCACTGAAAACAATTGATGACAAAACTTATTGTTTTTCTGACGTAAAATTTGACGTTCGGTCAGCCATTACTAACCTAAAAAAATTTGTCATGGAATAAAATTAGATTTTCCATTTAAGTAAGATACGGTCAACGAAAAAATATTGTAACTAACACGTGTGTTAAATGACGATTAATGATCTCAACAATTAACGCGTTCGCTACGCTCACGCGTTAAAATGTCTCGATCATTAATCGCCCTCATTAACACACTTGATAGTTAAATAACTATTAATAGAGCTGTCAAAAACATTAACAAAATTGGAGGTTATATCTCAATGATTTATTCTAAAAAATATTGATTTGAAAAGAGGATGATTGTGAATAAAATAGTATACATACCTCGGTGGGAGTTTCATTCCAGCCTCGAGTTGTATCTCACCTCGAAGCTTCGCCTCTCGGCTGTAATGAAACATCCCACATGCCAAAAGGCCCATCATACATAGCTTAACCATCTTTCTTTTCTTCAGCTATGCTCGTAGTGATGCCACTTGCGTCTTTCTTCTTCAACGCGCAGATCAAGCAAAACGAAAATACTGTACTCTTGTCAATGTTGATTCTTTCTTCAATGGACATCGACCTGGACAATTCATCAACATAGATATTGACCCAATGAGAAAATTTCTTCAAAATTTTTACCAAAATTGTGGCGTTGACCCAACCCAAGTTAGTTTTGTTGAAACCTATGGTTCAGCTGTGAAAGAATTGGACAAAATTGAACTTAATCTAATTGATGACGTATTTAATAATGGCAACAGGGAGTGTCCATTATTGATAGGTACTGTGAAAACTAACATTGGACATACAGAAGCGACAGATGCGTTTACAAGTATAGTAAAAACAATAATTGCCATGGAATGTGGTACAATTCCTGCGAACTTGCACACTGAAAATCCAAGAACTGATGTACCTGCTCTCACGGAAGGAAGGTTAAAAATTGTTACAGAAAATACGCCTTGGAATGGTACATACGCAGCTGTTAATTCTTTCGGCATTGCCAGTGCTTTTGGTCATGTTCTATTAAAAAGAAATCCAATAGAAAAAATTCCTCGTGCAATAGAAACACCAATAAAACTCCCACTTTTATATATAATGTCCACCAGATCTGAAGAAGGTATAAAAGACATTCTTGAATGCGTAAAAACCTTTGAAGACAATATCGATTACACAAATCTAATCAACGGAGCGTTTTCGACTCATATTCCGGGATATTTGAACCGCGGATATGTCGTGAAAAACCCTGATAATACTTTTAAGGACGAATCGTTATGCTACAGTGGTATGACGATGCCAGTTTGGTTTATCTATTCCGGGATGGGAAGCCAATGGTTAGGAATGGGAAAAGCGCTGTTAGAATTGCCAATTTTTGCAAGAGCTGTGAATAAATGCGCAAATGCTCTAAAACCATTCGATGTGGATTTGATGAATATTATTACAGGCAATGATGAGACGTTGTTTGATAATATTTTGAATAGTTTTGTCGGGATCGCCGCAATACAAGTAAGTAAAGATACAAGCCTTTTAAGCTTCAAAGTTTTTGTCAGTCACATTCTTAAATTTTACTATTAAATTCTTTCCGTCTAGATTGGTCTTACAGATGTTCTGTTCTCTCTGGGCATAACTCCCGATGGTATTTTAGGCCACAGCGTCGGTGAATTAGGCTGCGCTTATGCGGATGGATGTGTAACAGCCGAAGAGATGATTTTAAGTGCTTATTATCGTGGTAGGGCTTCACTAGAAGCAGAATTGATCCCAGGATTGATGGCTGCAGTAGGTGTGGGTGCTGCAGAAGCCGCTAAGTTTGTATATCCGTCTATTGACATCGCTTGTCACAATGGACCTGATAGTTGTACTCTCAGTGGACCTCAAGAAGACATGGAGAAGATGGTGAAACAGCTACAAGTAAGAAAATTGTATTATTTCAAAAATAAAAAATCATAAAATTAGATCCATCTTTGCCAGGAATTTTATGACACTTGTACCATTTGCGCTTGACTCATAGAACGTTTTCATACAAAAATCTTACAATATTTGATATAGTTTAACATTATTTGGCGAATGACTTGACTCGCTAATGGGGGAGGTTGGTTCTACTTAGCAGGTATTAAGGTAGTTGTTCTATGTTTAAAATAAAAATTAAACTAATGCAGTTTATATGTGCAATAACATATTTTTTAACATTATATACACAGATTGTATAAAAATTGTTAAAAGCTAATATCAAACACTGTAACAAATTAATTTTTTCTTCAAACGTCATAAAAGTAGCATCTTTTGTGACTTGATTCACAAGGTAGAAATAAAATAAATAAATATCCATAGAAACTATACAGAATCAACGAATAAGAAATAGCCTTAATAAAAGAAACCTGTAATATCGCCCTAAATGTCACTATAACACGCTTGGTAACCTACGAATAAAGTTACTAAATACGATTCATAGCTGTCAAATTTAAATATATAACCTGTGAATTGAAATATAAACAGAGTTTACTTTTGAGGAAATAACATTATTAAAGAATAGCAGACTTACAGATTACAATTACAGGGACGGTAATCAGCATAAGAATACTTAGAATTAAAGTGATAAGAAAAGATTATATTGATTTGCAGTAAATCGTGGACATATCTTTCAGCCACTCTGTTAGATTTCCATCCAAATGAACAATTTCAGGGGGCGTACATTATAATACTTCGAATTCCGACATAATTGTACACAAGGAGGATATAAAATTGCACAGTTTTTATTTAAACGTCCATAGCTACAGGGCAATTGAAATCGCAAACGTAATTTACGTAAAATGTAACGTCAGTAGTAGATATTTTTCTTTAAATATCTACGTTTGAAGAAAAAATATAATGTGTCATTCGGAGTAAAAGTGTCTTTGTGTGCCTCGCGTGCATTTATCCGACTCGCTTCGCTCGTCGTTTAAACTTCCACGCTCGCCACACAAAGTATCACTTTTACTCCTAATAACACAATATACTATTCTTTATTTTTCCGTAGAACAGTTTTTTTTTAACTGTATCACTCGCACTAACACATACACAAGTGTCGTATTCTAATGTAGGTACTCATACTAAAGTATGAGGTTTTTTTATGAACAAATGTTTATATTGTAGACATATTAAAATAAAATATTATTTTCCTGCAAAATTTCTCTTCTTTTTTATATTATTTGTATCCCTTTATGAAAACTCAAGTGAAATTTTTTTTTTTATCCTCTTGCGGAATACCTGCTGAGAAACACTATTGAAATCCATCGCCAAATAATGTTAACCAAATCCCTATGAATTTAAATGCATCAATTATTTATTTCATTCTAGGATGAAGGCATATTCGCGCGATTAGTAAACGTAGCAGGCATCGCTTATCATAGCCGTTACATCAAACCAGCTGCACCCATACTACTAAAATATTTGCACCCTCTTATCACCGACCCTAAAAAGCGTTCTTCAAAATGGTTGAGCTCTTCCGTACCAGAAGCCAGATGGCGCTCCGCTCTCGCTCGAACTGTCTCAGCAGAATACCTCACCAACAATTTATTAAGCTTTGTTTATTTCGAAGAAGCACTGAGGCATATTCCAAAAGGAAGCGTTTTGATAGAAATCGCTCCACATGGATTGTTACAGGCCATTTTAAAACGTAGCGTTGATAAGGATAGTGTTAATGTTGCCCTGACAAGACGCGGATATGAAAATGGTTTAGAATTTTTATTTACCGCGATAGGAAAGTTATATTTGTCTGGAGTTCAAATGGATTTGAGCTCTTTATATGAAGATATCCATCCCAGAAATGTTATAGCCCCAAGAGGGACCCCAAGTATTGCGTCTTTAGTAAGATGGATTAACAAGGAAGAATGGCCATCAGGTGTCGACGAGTTTAAAGACAACAGCGGTTTTGAACAAATCTACTCCCTCAATTTTCACAGCGATTGGTTCAGAGACATTATCAATCACAGAATACACAACTCTCCAATAATACCAGCAACTTCATACCTACCTCTCGTTCGAGATATTGTAAATGATATTAAGAAAGTCGATGCGATAGAAATCTCCAACTTTTCCGTCCAACGAAATAGACTTCTGGGAAGAGACGAACACACTCCTGTTATAAGAATAATGGTACAAAGAGTTACAGGGATGTTTGAAGTTACTGATCGATATGGATCGATAGCTACAGGACAAGCAACTGTGCCAGAAGCACCGGAATTACAAGAATTGCTGAAGAAGATGAGTGAGGACAACAGAAATGAAAAGTTATTGGGAGAGGAATTATTTAAACTAAATGGGGATGAAATTTATAGAGAATTAGCTATGAGAGGATTGGAGTTGAATGGAATATATCGAGCTATTACAGATGTACGCATTTACAGAAAAGGTAAGTGAAAATATAATAGATTTTTTACATTTTCATATTTATTTATTTACACACTCGGAAGTGCGTCCATAAATTAACAATAAAATTCATCCTAACTGTACTATGATAGATTTACGATAGTTTTATATATTTTAAAAAATTAACAAACGAGTATTAGTCAATCATTGAAGGTTTTACAGTTTCGGTTTTCAATACAGAGTTAATTATAAGGCTTGATTTACATTAGCGGTACAATGTCGGTACAATAACGGTACAATGACGGTAGGTCAATTACAAGAGGCATTTACATTAGACGGTACGAACATAATGAAATACCATGACAATATAATTTTGTCTTTTATGTATTATGACGGTTTGTGGTGCATATGTCACGTGTCTATCAAAAGTAGAAAATATCGTGCAATATTTAAAAAAAAAAATCAAATACCGACTTGTCTATAATTGCCCTTACTCTTGACGACGAAGAAGAAAATGTAGAAAATCCAGAAAATTTTACAAAACGATACTGGCCTAGTTTACACCGTATGACCTGTTGTAGGCCAGACCTATATGTGACCTATATTAGGACAAAGTCAAAAAAATATTGTGTTGTTTACACCGCATACTTTAGAACCTAGGATAGGTCGGATATAGGCAGAATATAGGTACTAGTTTGTACCATCTAGCGGTTTGATTTTAAGATAAAAAAACAATTTTTTATTTTATCTTTTTATCACTCATGTTTATATACAAATTTTCACTACTTATTTAGGTACTTACTTTTACTATCAAATAAAACTGTCATAATATGTGTAAATCAATATCATTGTACTCAATGTTATCGACATCTACTCTACCGTACAAACTTCGAACTATTTTACGTGCTACCTGTTTACACCGCAATAAATACATTTAGGCCGAGGCCTAGTATAGGTCAGGTCACATGAAAAAGTGGCCTGACCTAAGCCAGGCCGCTCCATATTTTAAGTGTTTACACCAGGCGGCCCAAATACATTTAGGTCGAATTTGGGGTATAGGTCGAATATAGGTCTACGGTGTAAACTAGGCCACTGTTTTGTACTTGAGCTAGTTTACACCCATCGTTTAGGCCGCGTCCTATACCCTATATTCGACCTATACCTTATAGGGCGCTATGCTGTAAACATTTAGTAGGCCACCTGACCTAGCTTAGGTCAGGTCTCTTTTTCATGTGACCTGACCCAGTTTAGGCCACGTTTTAAATTGCGTGTAAACGCCTTAGTGACCTAAAGTGTTAGATGAAAACCCTGTAGGTGGCGGTTAACCCGTATTGTGATTTTGTTGACATCACATTTTGTAGGTTGTGTAAGTTAAATTAGTTGAATTATTACGAAAAAAAAAAACTCATGTTCCGAAGCTGATCTCTTGATCCTTGTGAAATTCACAATGATGCAGACGAAGAAAGTTAATAAGAGCACATATTTCTCTAGTGACATCGCGTTAACATATCAATAAAACATTGAATGATATTTGGTGATGCTTACATAACTTGAAATACTTGTATCAACTTGGCATATAAAACTGCAGTTTAAAAAAAATAAGTGCGATTGTATTTCAACAGATGGCATTGACTCGAGGACTATATTACACCTATATTAGACCTAAATTTATCATAGGTCCCCATGGTGTAAACGATTTGTAGACGACCTATTATAGGACAAGGTATAGGCCAGGTCGCATGAATAGGATTGGGTGTAAACTAGCTCTGTGATAATCTATGATGTATATTTTACGTTTATGTCATAAGCAGAGAACTTTTGTTCAATAATGTATGCAATAATTTCTCATGTCTAGCTCATTTTCACTACATTTTGATTTAACTAAAAGACAAATATCAAAAAGTCAAAAACATGTCAGATGTCAATCACGTACTAGCATATGTTTACTTCCATTCAGTTGATTTTGTTATGAACATCAACGTAATGTGCATTTACTCTTCAAACGCAACCTTCCACTCCCCGTTGCATGCAAATACTACACAATGATACAATATTTTTTCCTCAATTTTTCCAATAGAAACAAAACTATACTGTACCGTGGTCGTACCACTAATGTAAATCAGTGAATATTAATGTACCGTCATCGTACCGAGAACGTAGATGAATATGGGTCCATTAAAATACATTGGAGCAAGAAGTACCGTACCGTCATCGTACCGTTATTGTACCGTCATTGTACTGCTAATGTAAATCAAGCCTTTGTGTACAAACTGACAAATAGACTGTATGTTAATAAACAGTCATCTACGAGTAATTTATCTAAGGCCCGGTTGTTCCAAGTTCAGATAAATCTATCTACGAGTATTAGATAAATTTATTCCACCGTCTTAACTAGAGAATAAGATTTTTGGGTTGCTCCATGATTTTTTATTCTCCGGATAGCTAACTGGCAGATTGCTATCAGAAAGATTAAAATTGTGTTAGGGTAGAGTTATTTTTGAAAAGTTGGCAACTTGGCTGTAACAATTTTAATAGAAATTTGGTTACTTTTTCGCTTGTCCATGTTTTGGTGTACTTGTAGTTTAAACCACAGTTTGAACGTTTAGAAAAAATGAAAAATACGACTTGCAAAAATGAGTGGTGAAAATTTTAGATAAAGAGAAAGAGCAGTTTATTTTACCGCCCCTTAAATATTCAAATTTAACGCCATCTACTTCCAATTCCAACAACCTCACATCCCCCCGCTATTTGTAAAGATATTCTTAGTTCATTTCATCTCTTGACTCTTTCACATGTTTGTAAAACATATTCAAACTTCGCCAATTTTCCAACTAATTTCAACAATGTTAACATTACTCTAACTTTTCTTGGCGGTAAGTTATATTTGTTACTTCAATAAATCATGATTGTTGTATTTACACACCAATTTTCTAACCTCAGAAAATATGTTTACAAAAACAACATGTTTTTTCATATACAATAACTTTTTATTAACTTTCTTGTTTTCTTAAAACTTAATTTTCGTGTGCACTCGGTACGATTTTCTTTGGATAAAATTCTTAACTGGTAGTTTGACTAACTGTTAGTTATCTTGCCGTTAGCTAAAATATATCTTACTGGTAACTTTTAACCATAAGTGGAACAACGCAAACTGAAGTTATCAATAGAATAAATTTTAACCGAATGTTTAACTACAGATGGAACAACCGGCCCTAAAAGTTGTCATTAACTGTAAGTTTGTTATCAGACACTTTAACCACAGTATAAGAATACTTAACCAGTAGCGACACTTGTTGTCGGAACCTTTGATCTTCATGTCGCATCGAATTGAGTAAGCGGCCATCTTGATATAAGCGTTACGTGGCGGGAATTTGAACAACTATCATTTGCGAATGATATATGAATACGGTATTTATTATTTTATTGGTTACAAATAAGTATATTAAATATAATAAAACTATATTCTATAAATACAAATGTTTTATTTTGTATAATGTTACAAATGTTTTAATATAATTTGCTTCCGTTTCCCTTTCGATGATTTTAAATTTCTATTTATAAAAATTAGTGCATAAAATAATCGCATACGGCAATACAATTTTATTAAATATTTATGAGGAAATTCAGAACATGGGTGTGTAAATTGAAATTTATGTGTAATATTAGTTATTAAAGTTTTAACGACATCATTATTGGTTGATATATATTGAAAATTAGTAAAAAACCATTGTTCTAATTTGTTTATGTATGTAACAAAATTATCTGCTGGCATACATAAATTACCAAATACGTCTTCGCTTGATGTTGCATATGCGCGAAAGTGACAATATAAATTAGCACTATCTTGATTTTTTTGACTTCTTGCATATGTCTCACATGTTTCACACGAATGAACACGTAAACACTTCTTAATTAAATATCCACAAATGTACTTTAAAGAGTTTTGAGTCGGTAATTCTTCGTTTCTATAGTCATAATCGGGCAATGATATATCCATAATTTGGGTTTTTACAGTCTTTCATAGCACACATAACTTTACCTCTCTTTTTTCCACTCATTTTATACGTGAAAATGACACTAACAACAACAATCAGACAAGTGGCTGTTAGCGAGCGGCCATCTTCTCGTCAGCAGAACTGGCCACGCCTACTCAAATTTTGGTATCACGAAATATGCGAAGTGTCGCTACTGGTTAAGTATGTTTATACTGTGCTTTAACCATGCATGCACAAACCAGCAGTAAATTATTTATTTCTTATTAACTGAGCGTTGCATTAAATAATTAACCAGAGTTCTCCCTGTGTATGTAACAAATCAGAAGTGGGATAGTTTTAAAAAACCAGTGTAGAAGAGTACCAAATATTGCAAACGGAAAATTAATAATTTAATAACTAAAATATAGATATATCATCACGGCATATTACCCATTGCTGGGTGTGCCAATCTGCTTTTCAGATATCGGTAATAATGATGATGACATATTAGTACCATGCGGGCGTTTCCGAGGCGTCACCTTACGTATTTATTCTATTTACCAGTGTCTTTGCTCAGTCCTTTCCAATTTTTCATCAGTTTTCCACTTTCAGGCCTCGAAGCCACCATATTATGGAAAAACAACTTTGCTTCTTTCGCCACTTCTATTTTCCACGCTCATATTCTCCACCCGAGCATTCCTCTCGATTTTTTAATGCCCGGTTACATTCGCCATATGTTCTTCAACTTCGAAAACATTCCCGAAGAAGACACACCGATCCCTGTGCGCTATACCGGACCTCTAGATTCAATTTGGAGTCCAATAATGCTTCTGGAAAACATTCAATGTTCGCCAACTTTCGGAGTTGCTAGACGCACTTTGAGGGCGACTGCTTCGAGGTTCATACCAGAGGACATGAATGAAGATATAGACGTTGTAGTAGATATGTGTTTGCAGACAGTACGAAGAGGGTTGGAAGATGGCGCAGAATTCAGCGTGGTAAGTGTTTGAAATATTTTTATAAAAACAAATTATTTTATTTGCGATTCTTTCTGGACTTGGTGTGTAATTTAAAATAATTAGAACTCAAATTCTCAAGTTAATAGTAACATTATAATCATGTTTTACAGATTGTTTTCAACAACAATACAACTAAACCAATTTGCAACATCTTAAGACAGATTAATCAAGAAACTAATACACCACGTTTACATATTCATGACATCAACAATTTTACTGATGAATTACCAACGGCTCAACTATTAGTTGCATCTTCTTTAGAAAATGCCTCACAATATCTTCAAAACAACCCCAATACTTATATTCTTCTTTGTTCTGATGATAATATACAAAATTCAAATATGACTCAAATATTATCATCCAGTGATAATAGTATTCGTCTTTTGAAACAAATAAATAATGAAATACCAGTAATAGTTCACATAAATGAACGAATAATCAACGATAATGATATAGAAAACTCAACCTTAGATTGGGTGCGAGATCTGCGCACAAAATTAGAAAATTCTAACAACCGTGTTTATGTAGTTTGCAAATATTTACCGACAGATGATGTAGACAGTTTTATAAGAACTGTTCAACATTTAAAAGGAGGACATAAAGCAAGATTTTTATTTGTTTTGGATGAAAATGCACCTAGAGTCACTCCAAATGAATCATTTTACAGTCACATTTTCCAACAAGATGTAACAGTTTCTGTTTATGTTCACGGAACTTGGGGGAGCCGATATTCCACTAATATTCGTATGACTGATAAAGATTTTAGCGAAGAGAATCAACAAAATGATAATGAAAATGTTAATATCAATATAAATAACGTAGATGTTAAATATATTGGCGTACACTCTGCAAATGTTATTCCAGTTGAAACAAATGAAGGTACAACACCCAAATTAGGTCTAGTTGATTATTGTGGCACAAAACGAGACACCAACACCCGAGTAATGGGTATATGCGATGCCAGTCTTACTCCAGATCCTATTTTTCAATGGAATTTGCCCGCAAAATGGTCATTTGTAGATGGTGCTACTGCGCCTGCACCATATGCGCTTGCGTATTACGCATTGGTTGAATTAACATCTTTGGACGGCGGTGAAACAGTTTTAATCCACAACGCTTGCTCTGCATTGGGTCAAGCTATGATTCACGTAGCATTTAGTTTAAAAGCTAAAATCTTAGCCACAGTTGCAAACGATAGACAAAAAGGTTTGCTCTTACAACATATGAAAATGCTTAATAATGATACTGTGTTCTATTACACTAATTGCACCTTTGAACAAAAAGTCATGGATATGACAAAAGGTCAAGGAGTTGACGTGTTAATAAATTGTACTAAAGGAGAACGTCTTAAGGCCAGCGCATCATGTATTAGACGTTTAGGAAGAGCTGTTTTGTTGCTGGATGAAATAGATCCAAACGCGCCCGTCAATACAGAAACTTTAGGTTTATCTACGTTCCTTAGATGTGTAGGAATGTATGGAGTGTATCCAGCTAGACTTTGCAATTGGGATGAAGATAAAAAACGCCGTATACATCAACTAGTACAACAGGGATTAGATAATTCTGTAGTTATACCAATTAGAAGAAACATTTTTAAAGATAATCAGCCAATAGAAAATGTTGTTAGATATGTATCTGGACCTCAAGTTACTGGTTGCGCCATTTTGCCAGTGCAACAAGAAAGTATTCAACATTCTCAGCCATCAGTTTATCAGTGTGATTCAAATAAACCATATGTTCTATACGGCCTTAATAGCGATATTGAGCACTTAATTTTTACTTCAATTTGGTTGGTTAACCATAACGCCAAAAAAATTATTCTTGTAGTCGCCCCGAAAAACAATTCAGAAAAGTTATTTGTAGAACGACAACTTCAAAATTTGAATACTACAGTTGATGTTACAGACACTTTACCTGTACCAAGGACACTGAAAAATGTTGCAGCTATAATATGCCTTCCAAACTGTAAAATTATTTCTCCAAATTCCATACCACCAAATACAAAAATTGTTCACTTCCTCGGCATAAATTCTACTCTATCTCCAAATCCTTCTAGAAGCACACTCCGTCGGGCGAAAACATCACGTTTTGAAGACGTCCTTCCATTCTTAAGCCACGCTCTATCTCATACTGTAGACCTGATGACTCACGGCGACGATGAAAATCAAACTGTGGAAGAAAACTTTACCTTCAAAGATTTTTTCCGGCTATTAGAAGGATCGGTACCATCCCTTCTAAGTGTGAAGACAGAACCAATGGATAGCGTTACATTAGAGAAGGTTGCTAGTGCTGGTACGGGAGAAATCAGAGAGATGCCGCCGTTGTTTGTGGTGCCTGGGTTGTTGGGAACAAGTTGTAGGTATCTTCAGCAGACAATTATGAAGATTATGTGTCCTGTTTATGTCATAAACGCGCAACAAGGAAGTCAGAGAGTTGAAGATATTGCAGGTACTGCAGTTCAGGTGAGATAAATTCATGCGTTTTAGACACACCACCGTCATCTTATTACAGACATACAAGCTTTTCTATACTTAGCACTCGAAAACTTGAAAATCACCATATTTCAAAACATGTACATGCTATCACTCCATTAGTTCATTATGCACTTAACCTAACATGTTTAGATACGTCTATGTTTCTTACATTCATTTTGTAACAATTTTCGTATTTGTATTTTATTTTGAAGTTTTAATATATTTCAGCGTATTTGTGAGGTGTGCCCGAAAGGTCCTTACAACATAGCTGGGGTGTCTACCGGGGGTATTATCGCCATAGAAGTAGCCAGACTACTAGACGAAAAAGTAGGCAGCAACAATGTGCAACTTTATTTGTTAGATGGCGTACCCGCTACTGTCCAATACTTAATAAATGAAGCACAAACTTCCAATCAAGGATTTGATTCTGTGCTTATACAATATTTATTACAAATCAACCAGCCCGAGGTACAATATTATAAATACATTAAAAATAGTTATGATAGCATTGTTTATTGTAGATTTTGAATGAAATTTTGAGTAATAACAAAACTTGGCAGGCGAGGTTAAGTGCAGCACTTAATTTGTTCAACTTAACACGTTCTGAATATCAACAAATGACTCAAACAGTAAATATTTTGCGAGAAAGACTGAAATTACTTCAAAAATATTCTGTTGGCGAAGAATTGTTGAATATACCAACAAAATTACTTCGGCCATTTATATCTACCAAAGATTTCAGCAACACTTTATTCAAGGTAGGCGCATGTTTATACCAATAAATGTTTTAAATGTAATGCATGTTTCTGTAGATTTGCAAACAATTTAGATTAGAAGTTTTCAAAGGAAATCATTTCACCATGCTCCAGTCACAGGCTGTTGCTGATTATATTAATGATAATATTATTACACTTCCAATTTATTGTTAATTTGTGTTGTATTGTTAAATGTTTAAGAAGTGCCTGCAAATATATAGATTTCATTTACTATCTCGTATTTATTAATGCCGTCTTGTAGAATGCTTTGTAGTAGGAATAATTATTATAGACTGTATAAAAAGTTTCATGATCAATGCAAAGAAATATTAGTTTGTTGTAATAAAAATGTTTAATTATTGTACGTAATAGCCTCTGGGGACGCACCGAGTCTACTAATCGGTTATTGTAAACTTTCAGATGAATTTGGGCGAACTAAACCTATTCATTGTTTTTGTTTGAATTCAAATTACGAACTATAGCAACACTACCATCGTTCTAATGATATTGTGAAAATGTTAGTTGTTATTACTAATTAATTTAACAAGGGAAAGAATATTTAATAAAAATTGATAATATATGCCTAATGGGCCCATCCACAATTAAAAAAAACGAAAATTCATAACAAAATAATTATATCGATCAATGAAAATCCGGTTTGAAAATTCAGTATAGGAAGATGTAATTTTTTAAGTTCAAGATTGCGATTCTTGCGATTTGTCTTTACTTCTTTTTATATTTGTTAAAAATTTAAATGACACAAAACTGACCCCTGTGGTGCAATCACCACGCCAGCAATGAGCAGCAATGACCTACGTTTCAAGGTCCATAGAATTCCATTTTAACATTTTCACAATGATGTCTGCGGGTGTGTATGTGTGTGTGTGTGTGTGTGTGTGTGTGTGTGTGTGTGTGTGTGTGTGTGTGTGTGTGTGTGTGTGTGTGTGTGTGTGTGTTTGTATGTGTATCTCCTGGTCACTCTAGCTCAAATACTATCAACCGCAGAATTTTGAAACCTTGTATTTCGACCTTACTCTAATATGGAAAGAAGTCATTACTTTTTTAACTTCATAAAACTGCAGTTCAAAATATTTTTTCTCTGCCTCCTAGAGCCTCTTGCAAAGACATTTTTATAGAAGAAAATATCTTAAATTTAACTTGTCTCTATGTTTACAGTGTGTTATTATATATTAGAGCAAATGAACATATTTTTTTAATTCAAAAAGATATTCACAAAAATTACGATAGGTACTCGTGGAAAATCGAATTTGAATCTCCCTAATATTCGACTTAAAAAAATCAAGAATAACCTTAACTATATAGGATTAAAGTTTTACAATAAACTTCCACATTATTTAAAAGAAATTAAATCTGAAAATTGTTTTAAAATTTCATTAAAAAAATTTCTTGTTCAAAAAAATTATTATCATTATAATGACTTTCTTTGTGATAAGTCCTAACTTTATTGCAAACTGTAATTAATAAACTAATAATTATTTATTATTTTATCTATTTTTATATGACGCTTCTTATATCAATATTGTATTGATCAAAAGAATTGAATTAATTTTATTGAATTGAATTAGATTTTGGTGTAAATCGGATAACTGGAAATCGCACTTTACTAGAAGCTCAAAATAGTTTTTCTTCCAAAAATACCTTTAAATGTCATTTTTTCGCGATTATATTATTATTAAAATTAAAGATTATTGAATATTCTACAGGCATGCAATAACGAATTTTACTTATGAATGTCTTAAAGGCAAAGGCAGTTCGAGTGAATGTACGAATTTTCGCGCGATAAGTTTGTTGAGTGTAGTAGGGAAACTTTTTGGTAAGGTTTTAATTCATAAGGTGCGAACCTTAACTATTACAAAAATTAGTGACGTACAGGGTGGTTTTTTGCCTGAGAGGGGATGTGTCGATCAATTGTTTGCTCTTCGTATGATTGTTGAGAAGTCACTTGACAAGAACAAGAAGGTGTTCTGTGGCTTTCTCGATTTAAAGAAGGCGTATGATAGCGTTCTTCGAGATACTTTGTGGGATGTACTCAGAGAGTACGGTGTGAATGGGTGGGAGCGATTCGAGCGTTGTATGAGGGTAGTGAGGCTGCTGTGAGAATAGATGGTAGGTTGAGTGATTGGTTTCGTATAAATGTTGGTGTGAAACAGGGCTGTGGTATGTCTCCGTGGTTGTTCAACTTGTATATGGATGTGTTATTGCGGAGAGCTTTGAATGAAATGGACGGTGTACATATTGGTGAAAGTGTAGTGCCTGCGTTAGCGTATGCTGATGATGTAGTTGGAAGAAGTAAGAATCTGGTGTTGAATGTTGATAAATCCAAAGTGTTAGTATTTGAAAGAAGTAAATTGGTGACTGAGTGCAATGTGTTGGTGGATGGAGTGAAACTGGAGCAGGTAAATGAGTTTGATCGAGAGATAGAAAGGAGAGTGAGTGCGGGATGTAAGGTAATGGGTGCTCTGGGTACGTTTGCACGAAATATTAACGTATCAAGGGATGCTCGGTTGAGTGTATATAATGGAGTGCTAGTGCCTGCTTTGATGTATGGAAGTGAATGCTGGGCATGGACAGGGAAGCATAAAAAGAGAGTGACTGCCGTGGAAATGAGGTATTTACGTGGTGTATGTGGGTATGTCAGACGGGATCGCGTGAGGAATAATATGGTGTATGAAGAATGTATGGTAAGCAACAATGTGATTAAGAGAGTTGGTGTGAGTCAGTTGAGATGGTTTGGGCATGTGGAGAGAATGGCGAGTGAACGGCTTGTTAAGCGTATATATCTTGGTGAAGTTGAGGGTTTTCGATTGCGTGGCCGACCAGTGTGTAAGTGGATGGATGTGATTGGTAGGGTGCTTAAAGAGAGAGAGTTTCCAAGTGTGAAGATAAGAAGAGCATGTATGAATTCGATTATGAGTGTGGCCGAGGCGAAAGAAGTCTGCTTAGATAGGAATGTGTGGCGAAGGATGATTGTTTCCTAACTATTATTGTGATCCGGATGCGGTATTTCGCTACCGAAAATCGGTCACTTTAATATGTTAAGAGTAAGGATTTGTTGTATGATTGATGTTGTTCTTATTGTTATCGGGTTTGTGCGAACCCACTAAGTGGGACACGCGTGATTTTATGTATGTATGTATGTATGTATGTCTTATACAATATTTGTTGCCATAGATACGCATCATAAATACAAAAATTGATAATAAATGTGAAATTAATTAAAATATTTTTTTATTTCCTTATTTTTGGATTAGAAAAAATAATTTATTATAATATATACAATTAATACAAAATATATCGTTAATCATTTTTGTAAGTTAACATATTTATCTGCCATTTAAATTGACGCATAATTTTTTGCCAATTTTATCTGACAGTTTACGTTAACTTTTGTTTGATAAACGCTTTTTAAGTTTTAACAGCAAATTAAATTATTATAACCTTACATTGATAAACCGGCCCTTAGTTTTACTTTTACTTACAGATGATACTATATAAGAGTAATTTATATTATAAGTCCGGTAAATGAGTTTTTACGGTACGAATAAGATGTTTGCGAATAAGGCTACGAAGGAGCCGGAGTCTGGAATTTCGAAATGAGTACCATGAAAAGCATTTAACGGACGTAGGACGTACATTTTATTTTATATCTATGTCGCATTTTTTGATGAAAGTTTGCTTTATTTCTTCCTTTTTCTCTCTTTAAAATCAATCCCGTCTGGGTCTTAATAAAAATAAAATAGTCACGATAGCATAGCAACCAATTTTGTTTTGTTGTTATTTCTAATAAACCTAACTGCTAACAACGGTTTTGCAATGTTTTCAAAAATACTTAAAGTTGTTAGATAGATTATAAATTCAAAATGGAATAAATAATATACCTGCTTGCTTACATATCTTGCAATCTTCAGATTTCTGTAATAAAAAGAAATAAATAAAGACGAATAGTTTTCAGAAGATTATTAAATAAGAAAATATTTATGAAGAAACATAATAATAATAATTAAACAATATGGGAACTATATATATTTATTGGCCTCTGTCGTTCCACTGATCTTGGATTAAACCTCTTTCTTCCATTCTAAGGTCTATTCCTTTAGTCTAACTTCCCTGCGTTCTTCTGTGTTTTCTTCTTCCAGGTGAATAGGAAATATAATCATGAAATTTTGCTGTTTTAATTTTTTTATGAAGATATCTAAAAAAGAAGTGGTTATACAATTAAAGTTAAAGTTTTATAAAAGTGTACTTGGAATTAATTTACCCTTAATGGATGTATTAACAAAAAGAAAATTCAATATAATACAGTATTATGAAAAATACACAATTCTATAAATTCAGCCCTTCTATAAATTGTGTTTGCCCATTTGACAGTAGGTTAACGTCATATCTCGTTCGACCTGTAGTTCAAAACTTGCCACCCCAGCGCTACGATCTTAAAAATACTAGGGTACCTTTATATACAATACTAGGGTACCTTTATATACAGGGTAAGGCCATGGGACAAGATCGCCGCCATAAGCGGGCCAATGTCAAACATACAGATAATTCATTTCCCTATTTATTTGAAAGAAATCTGATTTTATATTATACAGGAATGTTAAATAATCACACTATGAATCTATAAAGGTAATAAAAATTCATTTACTTAGGAGATACACAATTATTATTATGACATCCATTTAGAGGTTATATAGAGCATAGGATATAGGTTGTTATTATCACATCGAATTTAATAACTGTAGTTATTATTTATATAAGTATATATTTTAAACTTACCTTTTAAAAATTTAAATGTTTGTGCTTAATATTAGTTATTTTTATGTGTTTTCAATATTGCCAGTCATCGTAGTCAGTATCTCAAGAAAATACACAAATAAATAAAATAAAAGTATTACTTACACTTTAAATAAATATTAGAAGTATATTTAAATGTGTTTTGCATTAAAATAAAACAAATATCCACTAAAATACATAATAATTTGCGCAATAACAAACGAACATGACAGTGGCCTGCAAATGGCGGACGAAACGCGAGCACGTCATGGCCATACCCTGGATATAAAGGTACCCTAAAAAATACATGCCAATAAATTATGAAACTAAGAAATTGGTTTCTTAGCAAAGTTACAGTACCGGAGAATAAAATTGTAAACATGGAAATGCGACACAGTATGAAATAAAAACAAATGTGGAATCTCCCATAAATATCAATAAAGTTTAAATACAATTTGCATGCTTTTTATACCATAATATCGGACAAATATATAACCAATACCATAATTTGGGACTCAAGGAGAAACTACGTTTATTCATATGCTGTTTAGTAAAACTAAAAATAAAATATTAATTTGTGATGATTCAGTCGGGATAAAAAGTTTATATTGCAAATTGTATGGATATTCATTTTCACAAGACCTTTACCTGCATTTAAAGCATTCAATGCAAACATTTGTAGACACGTTTCAATGTCAAGTTATTACTCATTGCAAAAAAATATATCAAGTTTGTTCATATGTACTTTGCAAATATATTTTTTCTACTCCTGCTCTGAAAATACAATTTTCTGGTTTGTTTTTCATATTGAAAGTAATTCTTTGCAGCACGCTTCGGTATCCTAGCAACGAATTTTACTTACAAATGTTGTATAGAATATTTGTTGTTGTCATAGATATGCATCACAAATACAAAAATTGAAAATAAATGTCAAATTATTTTTAAAAAATAATTCTTTATTTCCTTATTTTTTATCTTGCAGGAGTATTGCAATCTTCGCTTCGTTCAGGCTGCAATTTTCGTTTTGGTTCGACAAAGATAGACTTTCAGCACTTGATATACAAATAACTATTTTCTTATTTCAAGATAATTTTCAAATTATATTTTTTGAACTAAGAATTACTGCATGGTTATATTCTACCTCTCTAGGAGCAAAACGCATTAAAACTGCAGTATTTAGTACGTGTTTCTAAATAGTTATTCACTTCTTTAGACGGTTTAGCTTTTAAAATTACCTACGGCAAAGTGGAACGCGGACGTTACAAATCAATGTCTGAATATTTACAAAAAATATGATTTTCTGTGGAACATAAACCATAAATACATAATACAAATAAAATTAAAACTTTTTCAGTTATTTCTGACATTACAACGATAAATATCACGTGCCTGAATAAATATCTAAGTTTATCTGGTTGTAGATATAAGTTAAAAATTTGATGTGGCCAGCACAAACCCTGTGTATTATGTACAAATTCCATAGGGCGTGAGCAGTCATGTGACTTTGCTGACCTTGACAATCAGATATGGAGGCCCGTATCAGATTGACAGGTATTAATTATTCTATAACTGACAAATTATTTTTTATTTACATTTTTTTGTTGTATAAAATTGTTTTAAAGTATATTTTTAAAAAGTTACAAAAACCAGCCATGTTGCGACGTCACGTTTCAGTACTGCAAGTTCACACTCTGAAACTAATCATATGAATACAGAATTTCTAAAAGAAAAAAAACTATAAATTGAACATTACATATTTAAATATGTTATAATATATTAATATAACATCATTTTTATAAATATAATTTTCATTTGACTTGAAGTTATCCACGCGTCAAATCAGCTGTACGTCTTTAGAAAGATAAAAAATACGTGTGTATTATTATTCATTACTCCATCGATTAAAGTTAAAAATGAAAAATCGTGCATGGCTTCATTTGTACTTATGGATAATCAAGTATTTATTTAGATTTGCTCAACTGTAACATAACAGTATTTAACTGGTCGACTAGCCCGATTCAGCTGATTTTGGCGTTGCAATAAGGTTCAAAAACTCTCAGATGATTTTGAAACATACGCGTGATTATGCCGTGTGGCCTTTTTATGCCTGGTCTAAGGAACGTATAGATATAACCTACAATATTATTTAAATAATTTATCATATTACAATATATGCTAGAATGTAGCAATATTTTAAAAAAGTTTTAAAATATATATATTTTTGTATTTACGAGGTGCTACCCAAAATATCCAAAAATTAGTTTCTAGCGGGTAATAGGGCGCTAGTTCCGACTTCTCCCGCTAGGTGTCTTTACTAGACATTCGGCACCCTTTTGGATGGATGAAAAACGGTCGGAATAAATTTTGCTGGGCTTTGACAGCGTTTCTCTGAGCTTTACCATAGCCCAGCACAGTGACAGTATACTTACTATCCGTAAAGGCAACCATATTTACTGATTATAACTTTTACAACAATTATTAATCGATGTGTTCGTCAAAATTTATTTGAAAAAGTTGACAAGTCAGAAATAATTGTTTTATTGTTATTACCACTGGATCAAATTATTATGAAAATACCTAAACGATTCGTTAATTTATGGGGGAGGGGGAGCGAGTTTTATCACTGGTTAACGTATTTTTAATAAATATTATATTTATTAAGAGAAAAGGCTGTTTGACTGGATGTATTGATTGTATGTACTGATGAAGACTGATTGCTCGAAACCGGTCGACCCGAGAATTTATTAAATAAATAAAATATAATTGCAATCCAGCAACAATTTATTCCCTCATCATATTTATTTATATTATTTCAGTAAATTTCCAATGTTTATGATAATAAAAGAGATTATATTTATAAAAATATTTTTTCTAAATATGTTCATACGTAATATAACAAGTGATATGATTATCATCCATGATATTCTAGAGTGAAACCGAGTTGCAGATTTCACGAATCCCAAGGACGAGTGAAATGTGCTGCTTTGGTTTCACGAGCAATATCTTCGATTATTAATCATATCACGAGCTTATATTTAATGAAAGAATATAATGACTTTTTGTAACATATTGTGTGTGCTGCTAACCTAACTTTTGATATACATATTCATATTGTATTAAAACATGGTACTTACGAGTTTTATTTAATATTTTGGAGTTTGAATTATTGTTATTACTTATACGTATATTTATACTAAAAATTAACTGTCAATGTCGTAAATAAAGAAAACAAATCCCTTAGTAACTACTATAAATACGGTGATAATTTCTTTGTTTTTTTTATCATCGCTGTGATAAGACATGTAACTAGGGAGATTCTGAATATTGATTGGCAGAGTGGCTAATTAATTATATTCTCAACATTATATTCATACGTTGTTAATAATTCAGAATTTATTCAGGCTACAGAAAAAAAACTGAGCACGTGTAGGCAGGGTCGGCTTTAGGTTAAAATACAAGAGGCACCGGTTAGGGTTGCAATGGCTTAGGCCCTTTGGGATAGGGTCAAAATAAAAAAAATTGATGTGGCCAGCACATTACCTTCCGTCAATCTGATGTATTATGTACAAATATTTCCAGTAAAATTATTTCATAAACAAACTATGCAAATTGCACTTGACACTAGTATCTTCGTCTTCTTTAGCTTTTTCCATTTGTCAGGGGTCGCTATTTTTTATTTTCTTCTACTCATTTCTGTTTTGCATGTCGTCCTCATTCAGTTCCTTTTCTTTCAAGTCTTCCACAATAGTCCTTCCATCTTATCTTTGATCTTTCTCTGTTTCTTCAACCTTCTATTACTAAATTTCCAGTAAAATTATTTCATAAACAAACTATGCAAATTGCACTTGACACTGACATCTTCTTCTTTAGCTTTTCCCGTTCGTTAGGGGTCGCTATTTTTTATTTTCTTCTTCCACTCATTTCTGTTTTTCGTGTCGTTTTCATTCAGTTCCTTTTCTCTCGTCTTCCCCAATACAGTCCTTCCATCTTATCTTTGGTCTTCAACCTTCTATTACTAAGCTATTCATTTTTCTCCCAATATATTCTTCATCGCTCCTCATGATATGTTCCAACCATTGTAATCGTCTCTCTTGTACCTTTTTAGAAACTTCTATCACTCCAGTCATTTCCTTTACCCTTTAATTCCTTACCCTGTTTTTCCGTGTCTTCTCCAACATCCATCTCAACATCCTCATCTTTCTGCCACATTTATTTTCTTTTCATTATAACATTAAATGTCAAACGTTTTTCAAGAAAAACTGTCAAAATATTCAAATTATGGTACTTCTGGTTAACCAATCCTAACCAAAATATGAAAATATGAAAGAATTATAATTTTTCGTGGTATTGGAGTTATGCGATCCGAAACGATCGTCACATACACACACGCACACACACTAATACAGACATCATCGTAAAAATAGTAAATTCGTATTTAACCAACTTCGTATCATTTATAATTCTCGCGATCCTCATGCAGGGAGTGTTTTTTTCGGACAACCTATATACCTTTTATCAACAAGAATATGTAAATTTAATTCTATGTAAGATTCATTCATGCTCTTGTAAAATTAATATAGGTTAATAATTTAAAATAAAATGATAGGGCACTGTAAACAAGCCTAGGGGCGCCACATTACCTGGAGCCGGCCCTGCGTATATTATAGGTATATAAATAAAAAATTCTTTCGCTCGAATCACGTAAAGAACTAATTTGAAAATGGTCGTAGTTCAAGAAGACGTAGAAGTTGTGATTTCCGGTATTGGGGGATATTTTCCGAAATCGAATAATGTCGAAGAACTGCAAAAGATGCTTCTTGAACATACGGATGGAATAGATGTCGCCAAATGGGAAGGTAAATAAATTAAAAAAACTTATTTTTTTGAAGTATTTTATTTTTAATATTGCATTCTTTCTGAAATAATTTTTCGACAGTAAATGTAGGTTTAAGGAAAATATTTTTGAGGATGTCGGTTCAAGTATTTAAATAATTTTAATTTTTTTTTATCATCAATGTTTCGGTTTTATTTTAAACCTTATTTGTGAATCAAAGAAATATACAGGCTGGTGGCGGTTAGGAATGAACATAGGGATTAGGGATTTATCATGGGATTTTAATTTTATTTCCTGCCCTCCTGTTCATTTTTCGGCAAAAACTGTAGAGTACAAAGTTTTACAAAATTAAAAGTTGCATACAAAACTGTTTTATATGTTTTATTATGTGTTTGGTTTCTTCACAATTTTAAAATGACCATGACTTATGATTATAAAAAAATCTGATGTGGCCAGCACATTACCTTCTGTCAATTCTACGTATTTTATACAAATTTCACACAGATTTTTTTGCAAACCATTTCCCCTTTCTTTGAGGGGAGAAATGAACTGAACTGAGCTATTCCTAAAAAGAACAGTATATTAAATGACAGTATGTTTTTTATAAAATAAGAAATAGAAAATAAAAACTTATATAGCATTGTATTTATTTATAACATAAAAATCTGCTGAATTGGCTTGGGGCTATAATCTGTTGTATTACCTTACGTGATTTGTTGTTGCCACCTTAAATTATTTTACATTTTTATATTTCCAATAAAACAATTTCACAAAGATGTTATGTAAATTTTATTTGGCACTGACATCTGGAATTAGTAATATTTGATTATTCTGTTTCCATGGTGCAGCTTTTAGCAGCATAGGTTGCAAGATATTTCTTTATAATTCTTTATCTTTAAATTTATTGAATATGAAGAAAAAAATATAATTAAATCGAATAGAGAATAAACTATTCTTTAATATTTATAATAACATAAAAGGTCAAAGAATGATATTTAACAGCATTTTTCGAGAAAACCTGTTAAATTCTAAATTCAAGTAGTTAATTGTCTTGTCATAATAAATAAATAACTGATCGCCTGGAAACATTAATGTTGAAGACAATTTTCCGAGTTAACTCAGTAAAGAAGGATTTTCCGGTCTAAAAGTGATCAGAAATAGCTCATTTTCTAGTCAATCGCAAAAAAATTAAATATTTTATTGTCTAAATAATATTCCATTCATTTTCAGGCACAATGATGGACGTTTGCGACCGTACTGGCAATGTCTCAGAAATTAACTATTTCGACTCTAGTTTCTTCGGTACCCATCGCAAACAGGCTGTCTACATGAATTCAATGCACCGAATGACCCTTCAGAATACTCTGGAGGCCATCTTGGACGCTGGCATGACTCCTGCAGCTTTTCGTGGACGCCGTGTACTCATCGCCGCGGCTTCCTGCATCTCTGAGCACGACTCGTTGTTGTTCGAGAATGTGGAGAACGGTTTTGGAATCGCGGGACAAGCTAGGGCTATGCTATCAAATAGAATTAGCTATTGGTTGAATACAGTAGGGCCGAGTTATGCTTGTGGTGCGTCTTGGCTAGGCGGAATGCATGTAAGAAAACATATTTATGTATTTTATAAATAAAAGTTCCAAGGAAACCATATTTGAAAACTATTAATGGTCAAACAGCATTAAATGGGGAAGTTAAGTGTATTTTATTTTATTAAGAATGTCTTCAAAAGTGATATTCTATATTGTATTTCACTCAAAGATGCCTAGATTTCTCAAAAAATGAGATTTTCTAAAATAATGGCAACAGGAAGTTATATTATATATTTCATTTATCTTTCAGAAAATTTCTATATGACATTAATCATCTTGTTACAAATAATGAATAAATAATTTATATTTGCTTCTCTTCACTTTTTATTACTGCTCAATTGATTTTTCTTAAATGTGCCTGAGTGTCTGGTCGCGAATCTAAGGGACCCGGGTTCGATCCCGACCGACGCCAAAAATTACATCGCATTTTAATGGCACAAAATTGACCCCTGTGGCGCACTCTCCACGCCAGCAATGAGTGCCCGTGAGGTGACGCCTGGTAAGCGCCCGCACGGTACAAATATTCCATCATTACCGATATCTGTGTATGAAGCAGATTGGCACACCCAGCAATGGGTAATATGCCGTGATGAAATATTTATTTATTTTATTTTTTATTTTATTTTAAATTTTTTATTATATCATTCTTTAAGACATATTTTTTTCTTTCTTAATTTCTTCAAGTATTTTTCTTGTTATTGGTATATAAATTAATTTGATTGTACTTTTCTATATTCTTTAACAAATGTATATCTCCTCTTAAATTAATTTTATCCTGTCCTAGAATTGGGCTTTGCCTGTTGGACAGTGTACATTTAAATAAATAAATATATCTTTAGTTAATTCTCACCGAATCTCAGTATACAAGATTATAAATGTTATTACCTTTTTTTATAGGTTCTGCAACAAGGCTACGATGCTATCCGTACCGGAAACTGTGAAACTGCTATCATCTGTTCCGCCAACATTGCCAGTAACGTTAAACCAACATACCTCTTCAAAAACTTAGGCGTCACCTCTCGTGATGGTGTTACCAACACTTTTGGGGAAAACGCTGAAGGGTAAGACCATTTCCACTTATAAAGAACTTCTTTTAAGTTGTGCCCTAACGTCCAAAGTTGCACTTATATCGCCCGAATACACCGAATCCTAAATATACATTATCTACATCTATATGAATCATTTAGAAAGAATATTAGTAATTAGATGAAGTTGAATAATACTAATTAAATGCATGTTTGGTGTTCCCTTCTAAATTATCAGGTGTAGTTATTGTTATTGTGCCATTTGAGCTTGTTACGGGAAGTCGTCTACACCCTGTATGCCAAAATACATTATATACATATAGCATATCTTTCTTTTCTTCAGCTATACTCGAAGTGACGCCACTTGCGTCTTTCTTCTTCAACGCGCAGATAAAGCAAAACGAAGATACTGTACTCTTGTCAATGTTGATTCTTTCTTCAATGGAAATCGACCAGGTCAATTCATCAAGATAGATATTGATCCAACAAGAAGATTTCTTCAAAATTTTTACCAAAATTGTGGCGTTGACCCAACCCAAGTTAGCTTTGTTGAAACCTATGGTTCTGCTTTGAAAGAATTGGACAAAATTGAACTTAACCTAATTGATGACGTATTTAATAATGGCAATAGGGAGAGTCCGTTATTGATAGGTGCAGTGAAAACCAATATTGGACATACAGAAGCAACAAATGCGTTTACAAGTATAGTAAAAACAATAATTGCTATGGAATGTGGTATAATTCCTGCGAACTTGCACACTGAAAATCCAAGAACTGATGTTCCTGCTCTCACAGAGGGAAGGTTAAAAATAGTTACAGAAAATACGCCTTGGAATGGTCCATACGCAGCTGTCAATACTTTCGGCATCGCCAGTGCTTTTGGTCATGTTCTATTAAAAAGAAATCCAATAGAAAAAAATCCTCGTGCAATAGAAACACCAATAAAACTCCCACTTTTACATATAATGTCCACCAGATCCGAAGAAGGCATCAAAGACATTATTGAAAGCATCAAAAACTTCGAAGACAACATTGATTACACAAATCTAATCAACGGAACGTTTGCGACTCATATTCCGGGTTATTTGTACCGCGGATATGTTGTGAAAAACCCTGATAATACTTTTAAGGATGAATCGTTATACTACAGTGGTATTACGAAGCCAGTTTGGTTCATCTATTCGGGGATGGGAAGCCAATGGTTAGGAATGGGAAAAGCGCTGTTAGAATTGCCAATTTTTGCAAGAGCTGTGGAGAAATGCGCACATGCTTTGAAACCATTCGATGTGGATTTGATGAACATTATTACAGGCAATGATGAGACATTGTTTGATAATATTTTGAACAGTTTTGTTGGGATCGCAGCAATACAAGTAAGTAAAAATACGAGCAGTTTATGTTCCAAAGTTCATTTTATCAATCACATTCTTAAATATAATTTTATTATTTCTTGTATCCTTTTCTATTTTCTAGATTGGTCTTACAGACGTTCTGTTCTCTCTGGGCATAACTCCCGATGGTATTTTAGGCCACAGCGTTGGTGAATTGGGCTGCGCTTATGCGGACGGTTGTTTAACCGCGGAACAAATGATTTTAAGCGCTTATTATCGTGGTAGGGCTTCACTAGAAGCAGAATTGATCCCAGGATTGATGGCTGCAGTAGGTGTGGGTGCTGCAGAAGCCGCTAAGTTTGTATATCCGTCTATTGACATCGCTTGTCACAATGGACCTGATAGTTGTACTCTTAGTGGACCCGAAGAAGAAATAAAGGAAATGGTTAAACAACTACAGGTAAGAAAATTATTTGTATTATTTATTAAAAAAAACATTTTTTTGCCATTTAGATTCTTTTGAGTGTTTTAATTATTCTTTCTCTTTTCAGGATAAAGGCATGTTCGTACGTAAAGTAAACGTAGCAGGCATCGCGTATCACAGCCGTTACATCGAACCAGCTGCACCCTTACTGCTAAAATATTTGCACTCTCTTATTACCGACCCTAAAAAGCGCTCTTCAAAATGGTTGAGCTCCTCCGTACCAGAAGCCAAATGGCAGACCGATCTTGCCCAAACTGTCTCAGCAGAATACCTCACCAACAATTTATTAAGCTCTGTTTATTTCGAAGAAGGATTGAGACACATTCCAAAAGGAAGCATTTTGATAGAAATCGCTCCACATGGATTGTTACAAGCCATTTTAAAACGTAGCGTTCATCAGGATAGCATTAATGTTGCCCTGACAAGACGCGGATATGAAAATGGTTTAGAATTTTTGTTTACCGCGATCGGAAAATTGTATTTATCTGGAGTTCAATTAGATTTGAGTTCTTTATATGAAGATATCCATCCCAAGAATGTTATAGCCCCAAGAGGGACCCCAGGCATTGCCCCTTTAGTAAAATGGATCCACAATGAAGATTGGCTTACTGGTTTCGAAGAGTTTGAAGACTCCCGCAGTGGTGAACAAATCTTCACCATTGATACACACAAGGATTGGTTTAGAAACATAATCAGTCATAGAATACATAACTCTCCAGTAATACCAGCAACTGCATACCTAACTCTTATTCAAGGAATTGTAAATAATGTGAAGAAAGCCACCGCGATAGAAATCACCGATTTTTCTGTCCAACGAAATAGACTTCTAGGAAGAAACGAATACACTCCTCCTATAAGGATAATGGTACAAAAAGCTACAGGGATGTTTGAAGTAATCGATCGATATGGATTGATAGCTACAGGACGAGCAACTGTACCAGAAACGACGGAATTGGAAAATTTGGCGAAAGAAATGAATGAAGACAACAGTAATGAAATATTATTAGGAGAGGAATTGTTTACATTCGAAGAGGATGAAATTTATAGAGAGTTGGCCATAAGAGGATTGGAGTTGACTGGAATATATCGGGCTGTTACAGATGTACGCGTCTACAAAAACGGTAAGTGAATGTATAATTTTCTAACAATAATTTTTATAAGAATAATACAACCTTTTTAGTTTAGATTCTGTTATATTTATTTAAATAACGACGTTTCGGCAATATAAACTATTGCCTTCTTCAGGAATGAACATGAACAACAAATCAACAAATACAAATAAATAAATAACAAAACATTAGCAACAGATAACTAAGGTGAGAATTACAACATATTTAAAATAGGAAGCCATGCACGACTAAGATCTATTTTAAATATGTTGTAATTGTCACCTTAGTTACCTGTTGCTAATGTTTTGTTATTTATTTATTTGTATTTGTTGATTTGTTGTTCATGTTCATTCCTGAAGAAGGCAATAGTTTATATTGCCGAAACATCGTTATTTAAATAAATATAACAGAATCTAAACTAAAAAGGTTGTATTATTCTTATTAAAATATGAGTTCTGAAAGATTTTTTAATAATATAATAATTTTTATATTTGTTCATAAATAAATAAATAAATGTTTATTAACCAGTATACAATTTACAAAAAATAATATACAAGTTAAGTCGGAGAAGAGCAAATATGAAGTACAAGAAACAGATAATTACAAGATTTTAAATATTCATTTACATTGTAAAAGCAATTATCAATAAGATATGACTTAATATTGGTCTTGTATATATTTAATGATGTTTTAAATTTGTTGGTAATTTATTATACATAATAGCACACATATAAACGGGGTTATTGCATGATAAAGATAAATTACATTTGTTTACATGAAAATGATTTGCTTGACGAGTGAAATATTTATGTACATCGGAATTATTGACAAATAAATTTTGATTTTTATATATACAAACATGGAAGTGGAAGAATATTCAAAGAATTAAAAAAAGGTTTACATGAAGTCCTACTACTAACATTCATAATTAATCGACTTATACGCTTTTGTAAAACAAATAATCTGTTTGCTGATGGCGAATTACCCCATAAGGTAATAGCATAAGAAATTATAGATTGGAACTTAGCAAAATATAACATAGTAAGTGTATCAACTGATACGAAGGTTCTTAGTTTACAAATAAGATAACATAAAGATTTTAATTTTTATACTGTACATTCAATATGGGTAGACCAATCCATATTTTCTTGTAAAAAAATCGTAGAAATGACCTTAATGCATCGCATTGTTTGCGCTGAGTATTCATCTCTCGATTTAGTAGAGTGTACTTGTTACGATTTGTAAAAAGACTTGTGAAATATTCATTGATTCGATAGGAACTCATAGCTCAGTTGGTTAGAGCGTCCTAACAGATATAGGAAGGCCCTGGGTTCAAATCCCAACGAGGTCCATATATTTTTCACAATTTATTTCTTCGTTTATTTAATTTCTCCCCGATTCATTAAGGCCATTTCTACGATTTATAAAAAAACATTTAGGGTGGATCACAAATAGTTATAATCTAAAATTTGTGACCAACAGTAACATCTCAAGAAATCTTATCAACGTTTAAGTGAAGTTATTAAAATAGGAGGAGTCTAAGGTTAAATTATAACTAAAACTAATACAATAACCCCTTAACCTTAAAATAATAAAATAAGCTATATACGTATTTCGAGAACTAAGTTTTCATCATCACTAGTACAAATTTAAGCAGAGTAGTTAAGATTACTCAACATTAGCTTATTTTATTATTTTAAGGTTAAGGGGTAATTGTATTAGTTTAAGTGAAGGCAAGCAGATTCACAATAATAGCGCATTGTTCGCACTGAATATTCATCTATTCCGTTAGGATAGCGTACTCGTCTACGAAATTTGTAAAAAGACTTGTGAAAGATTCACTGACTTCAATGGGAGAGGATCTTGTGGTTCAGTTGGTTAAAGCGTCTCACTAGATATGAGAAGGTTCAAATCCGTGCGAGGTCCATGAATTTTTCACAAATTCTTTCTTCGTTTAATTAAATATTTCTTCGACTCTATGGTCTATTTCTACGATTAAAAAACAATAATTTTTGGATGTTTCATAGTCTTCACCATTCTTTTTTTCTCGTTTCAGGCTTCGAAGCCACCATTTTGTGGCAAAACAACTTTGCTGCATTTGTCACTTCAATTTTCCACGCTCATATTCTCCACCCTAGCATTCCTGTCAACTTTTTAATGCCCGGTTACATTCGCCATATGTTCTTCAACTTCGAGAACATTCCCGAAGAAGGTACACCGATCCCTGTGCGCTATACCGGACCTTTGGATTCAGTTTGGAGTCCAATAATGTTTATGGAAAACATTAAATGTTCTCCAACTGTGGGTGTTGCTAGACCCACTTTGGGGGCTACTTCTTCGAGGTTTATTCCGGAGGAGATGGATGAAGATATAGGTGTTGTGGTAGATGCGTGTTTGCAGACTGTGAGAAGAGGGTTGAAAGATGGCGCAGAATTCAGCGTAGTAAGTGTTTGAAATATTGTTATAAAAACAAATTATTTTATTTGCAATTCTTTCTGGACTTGGTGTGTATTTTAAAATAATTAGAACTCAAATTTTCAAGTTACTAGTAACATTATAATGATGTTTTACAGATTGTTTGCAACAATAATACAACTAAACCAATTTGCAACATCTTAAGACAAATTAGTCAACAAAATAATACACCACGTTTACAAATTCATGACATCAACAATTTTACTGATGAATTACCAACGGCTCAACTATTAGTTGCATCTTCTTTAGACAGTGCCTCACAATATCTTCAAAACAACCCCAATACTTACATTCTTCTTTGTTCTGATGATAATATACAAAATACAAATCTGACTCAAATATTATCATCCAGTGATAATAGTATTCGTCTTTTGAAACAAATAAATAATGAAATACCAGTAATAGTTCATATAAATGAACGAATAATCAACGATGACGATACAGGAAACTTAGCCTTAGATTGGGTGCGAGATCTGCGCACAAAATTAGAAAATTCTAACAGCCGTATTTACATAATTTGCAAATATTTACCGACAGATGATTTAGATAGTTTTATAAAAACTGTTCAACAGTTAAAAGGAGGGCATAAAACAAGATTTTTATTTGTTTTGGATGAAAATGCACCTAGAGTCACTCCAAATGAATCATTTTACAGACGCATTTTCCAACAAGATGTAACAGTTTCTGTTTATGTTTACGGAACTTGGGGGAGCCGATATTCCACTAATATTCGTATTACTCATAAAGATTTGAATGAGGAGAATCAACAAAATGATAATCAAAATGTTGATATCAATATAAATAACGTAGATGTTAAATATATTGGCGTACACTCTGCGAATGTTATTCCCGTTGAAACAAATGAAGGTACAACACCCAAATTAGGTCTAGTTGATTATTGTGGCACAAAACGAGACACCAACATCCGAGTAATGGGTATATGTGACGCCAGTCTTACGCCAGATCCTATTTTCCAATGGAATTTGCCCGCAAAATGGTCATTTGTAGACGGTGCTACTGCGCCTACACCATATGCGCTTGCGTATTACGCGTTAGTTGAATTAGTATCTTTGGAGGGCGGTGAAACAATTTTAATTCACAACGCTTGCTCTGCATTGGGTCAAGCTATGATTCACGTAGCATTTAGTTTAAAAGCTAAAATCTTAGCCACAGTTGCAAACGATAGACAAAAAGGTTTGCTCTTACAACAAATGAAAATGCTTAATAATGATACTGTTTTCTATTACACTAATTGCAACTTTGAACAAAAAGTCATGGATATTACAAAAGGCCAAGGAGTTGACGTGTTAATAAATTGTACTAGAGGAGAACGTCTTAAGGCCAGCGCAAGATGTATTAGAGATTTAGGAAGAGCGGTTTTGTTGCAAGATGAAATAGACCCAAACGCGCCCGTCAATACAGAAACTTTAGGTTTATCTACACTCCTTAGATGTGTAGGAATGTATGGAGTGTTTCCAACTAGACTTTGCAATTGGGATGAAGATAAAAAACATCGTATACATCAACTAGTACAACAAGGATTGGATAATTCTGTAGTTATACCAATTAGAAGAAACATTTTTAAATATAATCAACCAATAGAAAATGTTGTTAGATATGTATCTGGACCTCAAGTTACTGGTTGCGCCATTTTGCCAGTGCAACGAGAAAGTATTCAATATTCTCAGATATCAATTTATCAGTGTGATTCAAATAAACCATATGTTCTATACGGCCTTAATAGTGATGTAGAACACATCATTTTGGCTTCAATTTGGTTGGCCAAACACAACACCAGAAAATTGATTCTTGTGGCCATTCCCAAAAACAATTCAGATAAATTATTTATAGAACGACATCTTCAAAAATTGAACATTACAGTTGATGTTACAGACAATTTACCGGCAACAAGAAAACTGAAAAACGTTGAAGCTATATTATGCCTTCCAAACTCTAAAAATATTTCCCCAAATTCCATACCACCAAATATAAGAATTGTTCACTTCCTTGGCATAAATTCTCCTTCGACTCTATCTCCAAATCCTTTGAGAAGTACTCTCCGTTATGCGAAAACATCTTGTTTTGAAGACGTCTTCCCATTCTTAAGCAACGCTCTCTCTCAAACTGTAGACCTGATAACCCATGGCGACGATGAAAATCAAGCTGTGGAAGAGAACTTTACCTTCAAAGATTTCTTCCGGCTATTAGGAGAATCGGTACCGTCTCTTCTAACTGTGAAGACAGAAACAGTGGACACAGTCACCGTGGAGAAGATTGCTAGTGCTTGTACGGGAGAAATCAAAGAGATGCCGCCATTGTTTGTGGTGCCTGGGTTGTTGGGAACAAGTTGTAGGTATCTGCAGCAGACGATTATGAAGATTATGTGTCCTGTTTATGTCGTAAACGCTCAACAAAAGAGTCAGAGAGTTGAAGATATTGCCAATACTGCTGTTGAGGTAAGATATATAACATTCACTATCCAAACACAATGGCTGGTACCACAAGCCTTGTTTTAACTAAAGCGATGTTTTAAGATATGTTAAATTTCATTATTTAATATTATTAATAAATAATATTAAATTCATCAAAATATGATTTTAAAGCAGCCTCAAACTCAGGTCCCTTCGACCTGACAAAATATCACAAGGCAGAGAGGAAACGCTCCCCCGGAGCAACGTGAAAGCCAGGGAGTCTTATTATTATTTTCCGAACAAGAATTTAGGGGAAAAGGTTTCTCTCTAGATTTATGGTTGCAGGTGTCTTCAATTCTGTTGCAAGGGTTGTAGCACAAAAATGAGACTGACTTTCTTAACGTCAAATAAAAATAATGCCGCTGAATTTGGTCTTGTAATTACAACCGGCAGCCGAAGCACTGCCTCATATATCCTCTGCCGTCTGTAGATATTGTAACAGGGAAGAACCTGTTAATTTAATTAAAAGTTTTTAACTTGCTATACACTACACAAGACAACTTGATTCTTTAACATATCTTGAATTCGAATAACTTTAATTTTTTATTTGACACCTGTTTTTACATTAATTACCCTACTTCGAATTTCCACCCACCACGGTTCGTGTTCAACCCTCTATTAGTAATTTCATATTCTCGGATTGTCTTTTCAAGATTAACCGTTCACTTTATGGGCATTATTCTGGACCTACGTTGCAACGCTTGCTTCTAACCTCAAACTCAGAGGCAGAGAGAAGACACTTCCCGCGGCGACATTATATTATTATTTTCCGAACAAGAATTTAGGAAAATGTTTCTCTGTAGATTTATAGTCGGACGGAATTTCGAAATGTTCATGCCTTACAGATGTCTTCAATTCTGTTCGACGGGTTGTAACCACAAAAATGAACTGATTTTCTAAATGTCAAATAAAAATAATGCCGCTGAATTTTGTCTTGTTGTAATTACAACCAGCAGCCAAAGCACTGCCTACCCTTGTAAACTTTGGTTTTGAAAACCTTTTCTTAGTTCACTACTTACACACAGGATTATTTTTTTTAATATATTGTAAAATCTTTCAGCGTATTTGTGAGGTGTATCCGAAAGGTCCGTACAACATAGCTGGCGTATCTACCGGCGGTATTGTCGCCTTGGAAGTAGCCAAACTATTGGACGAAAAAGTAGGCAGCAACAATGTGCAACTTTATTTGTTAGACGGTGTACCTGCTACTTTCCAATACTTAATAAATGAAGCACAAACATCCAGTGAAGGATTTGATTCTGTGCTTATACAATATTTATTGCAAATCAACCAGCCCGAGGTACAATATTATAAAAATATTAAAAATAGTTATGACAGCATTGTTTATTGTAGATTTTAAACAAAATTCTGAGTAAAAACAAAACTTGGCAGTCCAGATTAAGTGCAGCACTTAATTTGTTGAAATTAACACATTTTGAATATCAACAAATGACTCAAACCATAAATATTTTGCGCGAAAGGCTGGAATTAATTCAGAAATATTCTGTTACCGAAGAATTGTTGAATATACCAACAAAATTACTTCGGCCATTTATATCTACCAAAGATTTCAGCAACACTTTATTCAAGGTAGGCGCATGTTTATACTAATAAATAAATGTTTTAAATGTAATGCATGTTTTTTATAGATTTGCGAACAGTTTAGATTGGAAGTTTTCAAGGGAAATCATTTTACTATGCTCCAGTCTCAAACTGTAGCTGATTTTATTAATGATAATATTATTACACCTCCAGTTTATTGTTAATTTGTGTTGTTGTATTGTTAAATGTTTAATAAATGCATGCAGGTTGATTGATTCCATTTCCTATCTCGTATTTATGATCCTAGTAGTGACGTCTTGAAGAATGCTTTGTAGTAGTAGTAAGCATAATTAACTCTTAAAATTTCATGATCAGTTAAAAGTAACCAACAAGACATTATCGAATCTCGTCTCGTCTCGGCGAGACAAGAAAACTTTAAACACGCGAGACGAGACTTCCTTGTCGAGATTCTCGATAATTTTTTACCTCTCGCTAAGAGAGGTATTGGAATCATGCTAAAAATCGCATATCCAAATTTTAGTGAATAAGCATGTTTTAAGGTCTAGTAACAGTTGGACTACCGGAAGTAGTAGTATTTTAACAAAAATATTCAAAATATTATTATTTATGTTATTACAAATAAACTCCTGGACAATAAAAACAAAGAGTAGGTACTCTTCCGAGAAGTTCTGATTTTCGGCCCTAGTTGTCGTGTCGCATGTCAGTTCTCAATGCATATTTTTCAAAATTAAATGCTCTTGACGGCTTTGTGTGTATTTTGTTTTATTTTAATTTTATTGTTACTCCAACATTGTCAAAAAGTGTTAATAATTAAGTAAGACCCGTTGTGGTATGGATAAAGGAAATATGAATTCCGAAAATAGCAGTTTTTAAAGAAGAAATATTAAATCAAAGAAATTAACTGTTCATTAAGTAATTATTGATGCGTTTGGCGATATATATTATGTATAGTCAAGACGCAGTTGACACAATGTAACGCATCACGCATCATGTAACGGAATAAAACAAAAGTAGATATTCAATGGAAACATTTACAGACTACAATGACAAAGTCAAATTATTATTCATTGCAAAAAATATGTTTGTTCATACTTTGAAAATTTATTATTTCTTTCAATGCTGATTTATATTATTTTGATATAAATTAATAAATTAATAGCAGAAAATTGTTTGACTAATTTCTAGCTGCAACTATTAAATGAGTCCTGGTTTTATAGATTTTTAACAGTAACCGGATTAAAAAATAGTAACAAACAAACAAAATCTGACGTGGCCACAGAGCAGATTGTTGAAGAAGTAAACGCGATACCCCGCGAAATGTGTCAACGGGCTATTCAAAACTTCAGAAATCGGCTCCAGCAATGTATTGCAGCTAACGGCCGCCATCTTAAAGACATTATTTTTAAAAATTAATGAGTATAAAATGGTAAGTCCTACTGATTTCAGAAATAAAAACATTTTTTTCATATATACCCTGGTTTCTTTTTTATAACTCTTCAAAACTGCCGCATTCTGTACAATATATTCCTATCCAATGTCTTATATGTAATGAAAGTATAAAGAAATAACTTCGATTAGGTTAGTCTTAATTTAATAGCCTCGAACCCACTAAATAATAACAATATCCTCAAATATTTTTTTACGGAAACCACTGCTCATACATTCATCTTTACATACTCTAATCACTTTTTCCGTAAGAAAACAATAAGTGCTGTAAAAAAATCTGCTGTGACCAACACAGTACCTCCCGCCATTTACCTATGTATATAATTTTTATATTACTTTATACATTTATCCATATAGAAAAAGTATTAAAGCAAACTTGTAGAAAATGAAATAATCTTTAATTTTTATAGTAACAAATTGAGAAAAAATTACATTTAAAGGTATTTTTTGAAGAAAAACTATCTGCCATTTCCGGTTATCCGATTGCCACCAAAATCGATTCAGATATTTCCATATTAGAATAAGGTAGAAATACATGGTTTGAAAACTTTCTGAATGATAGTATTTGAGATCCACACATACATACATACATACATACATACATACATACACACAGACATCATCGTGAGAATGTTAAAAATGGATTCTAGGGACCTTAAAACGTGGTCATTTACCAAAATCTCGATATGCGATTTTTAGCACGATCCCTATACCTCCCTTACCAAGGGTAGCGGGAGGTAAAAAAGACAATAAAAGCTTACGGGACGATATTTCTTTATACGACGCAATGTAAACTGAACCCATTCAGAAGATACGCCATTTACACCAGTTTTAAACAGACAAAATTAAAAAATTGCGGTATTCAACTACTGTCATCTGACATTTTATTTATTTATTTATTATTAAATCTCCCACAGGATCTAGGATCCCAATTACAGGAAGATTATACAGAATGTATAAATTTACAAAATGGTACAAATAGACAAAAAAAAAATGAGGAGAATAGAGAAATTACATGATGAACAATACTTAACAAAATAAATAAAAAAAAAACTAAATCTCAGATTAATAGATTATTGATATTTTTTTTAATTTACTGAAAGAATCACTAAATATGTCTACATCCCTGTTACAGTCATGAATTAAGTATTTAAATATTCCACAAAGTTGTCGTAATGGAGACTTCAGTTCATAATTGGTCCTTGAATAATTACATTTGGAAGGTAGTTTTTTCCTACTGCTAACGCGCAGAACATTTATTGGTATTAAACTAAGAGAAACAGGATCGTCTATTAGACCATTTATTAGTTTATGTAGGTGCAGACAACTTTGTAGTTTTCGACGCGAGACTAAACTCAGAATATTCATCTTGAACAAAAAGTCCTAGTCGTAACTGGGATATTGTCTGCAAGATCTGAAATAACAGTATTTTAATTTTTTTGTAACAATTGGATAACCGGAAGTAGAAGATTCTTGAAAAAAAATCTTCTAAATATTATTTTTTGAAAATTTTTCTTGGTAATATTAAAGAAAATTAAATTCTCTATCTGATACATTTAAATATTTTATTATATATTCTATAGATTTAGAGATAAAAGAAATATAATATATAAAATAATCTGTTGTAATAAATTTTACAGCCGAAAGAATGCCATGAAAAATAGTTGAAAATTTAAAATATTTGTAACTGACAGATAAATGTCAGTGTCAGAAAACCGGAGACATTACTGAAGATTTTTTCTGGGATGAACATACATTATATTATTTCTTATTATATTAATAGTTCAATATTTAAAATTATAGGTATATTACACAAACCCTTCAGAAATACTGTTAATGCCAACAATGAATTGGAATCATCTTGAAAAATTAAAAGAGTAGGACTAAATTTCTTCATAGAATGAATTTATATATAAAAAATCGAAATGTAAAGAATAGATATAAGCGAGAATACAGGTCGAAGGAAGAGAATATTTAAATGTTATAAACACAAGATGAAAGTGAAGTGGTCTCCACACTCCAACGTAAAATACAGAAAAATTGTATCTCATCGAAATAATGAGTAATGAAAGAAAAATGTACTTGGAGAATCTTTTAATTCTTGATCTGTGACTATTATGGACGTGACAAGTATAGGTTGAAGGTCTTAAATTTGTTTCAAACATTATGGGACAATGTACACCAGCACTGTAGACTAAAGTAACATTGAACTGCGAAAAAGCTATCAAATTCTTCTCAAGTAAGTTGCAAATATTGACAAAATTACACATCGTTATAAGAATAATCGGAGTGCAATCTATCCCTCATTTTATTAAAAGGAATTAATGTGTTATTTAGATACAACATGTATGAAAAAATAAAATGTAAAAGAAGATATGTAGGAATAGATGCATAATCCAGATATATACATTTTAGACGGCCGAAAATTAATGTTTTAACTAGAAGAATATGAAGAGAAAGTAAACAAGAACGTTGTTCGAATTGAAAATCCCTGTTACCAGCCTAAAATTTATATATGGTAAATTCTACTTTGTAATCGTACATAATTTATGGTAAAATATCCTATAGATTTTGTAAATATATGTGAAAAGACATATATGAATATATTATTTGTATTTCTAAAAATATTCTTTGCTTTATGCATACAGCCAGGTAAAATATACGGCGAGAGGTTATGTGCAATATTTGTAGGTACATGTATTGTTAAACTTATTATAGTAATTCTGAATTTATTCAGTCTACAGGTCTATGTCTACAGAAAGAAAAATGGTATGCAGCTTGATATGGACAAGGACGAATAGACAGGGCCGGCTCTAGGCTAAAGAGGCACACCGGCTAGAGGGGCAATGGTTTTGGGATAAAAGGTATATATACAGGGTGACACTGAAACATGGGCCACTCAAAATAATTTTTTTATTTATAATTATTTTTTAATCCTCTTTACTATTTGTAAATGATATTAACTTTCATATTTCAAATGGGACACCATATATATTTTTATACATTTCGAATCTACGTAAAATTACGAGTTCAACGATATGATTGAAGTGCATTTTTATTGAAGAAATAAATTACAAAGCCATGAGGGAAATTGTTAAATAATTCACCTGCTAAGCCATGATAGCAGACAAGCTGTGAAAACAGTTGAGATAATATTAAGTAATAATTAAGTTAACTGCGTAAATACTAAGTTACTTTTGTAATATTCCATATTTTGTTGCAAACAAATGATTATCGAAATTTGTTATCGCAGTTTACCTGATATGACTAATTATTCAAATATTTTGTCTTACATTTTTGTAAGCACTTTAAGCATATCGTTGAATTCATAATTTTACGTAGATTCCAAATATATATGTATGCAAAATGAATGTGGAGGAATCTTTCGAACATTTCTTTCTTAACTGCTCTATATAGTAAACCATATGTGTTACGGACTCACACGTGAACTTTAGTCTGTAGCCAATCCAAGTTTGGAGTGAGAAAGTCACTTTACGTTGGCGACAATTTGAATATTTAGTGTTGGGTGAGTATAACCATCAAACTGACGTTTAAAAAGTTAAGTTCTTGTATAAAATGGTCGAAATAAATTTGCTAGGCTTTGGCAGCGTTTCTCTGAGCTTTGCCATAGGTCAGCATAATGTGTGTATACTCACTAACCGTAACGGCAAGCATATTTACTGATATAACTTTTATACTGATTATTAATCAATTTATTTGAAAAAGTTCACAACTCACATTTGTCCAAATTGTTTCATTGTTATTGCCACTGGATCATATTATTATGACTATATCATTCAAGTTATAAACCAATAAGAATGTGTGATTTTTACCTTAGCTACCACGTATTACAGCGGTTATTATTGAGTAACCATGGTGAACGAATATACGAACCTTGGTATATTCACTTATAAGTGCGTTTGGTTATTTTGTTCTATGTACTCAGAACTGGCAAAGTCATTTTTAATTATATTTACGGACATGATCTTTTTCATTCGATCACAGTATCGAGTATACGAGTATCAATGAATCTGTAGTTAGACTTTGAGGAGGAAAATCGTGCGTTGTGTTGTATGCTTTAAGTAGACATTTAAAATCACACTGACTGCTCCAAGTGCACCGAACCAAATAATTGAACGCATCTATTATTTGATAGCAAGGAATTATGGCAGTAAAATTTTGACAAGTAAACAAATAATTATTTGGATCACAAATCTGGAACTGCACTGTTGCTAGTTTATTTGAAATACAAGCATTTATTTTCAAATACGAGCATTTCAATGTAAAATTACATACTGCTATAACTATACATAGAGTTATAAAATATACATACATATAGAGGGAGCCTATACACTCAAAGTTGATGTCACGCGGGGTAAGCTTGTATTTGTACGGCGGCCATCTTGGTAAGGTCTGGTGTATACAAACGTTCTATAGGTATTTGATTATTTTGCATTAAGAATCCTCTTTAATTAGTTTTATTTGTGTGTGAAAAGTTTGTAGTAACATGCCAGCGTGTAGTGCCTTTGGAAAAATATACAGTAACACGGCTACATTACATTATTAAAAATAGTCGTGATACATCCGAAACTAGACGTCAAGAATTAAATAAATTAATTTTATTTCAGGGGTGGTGAATAGAATAATAGTAGGACGAAGAGTGAATCTTTAAGGTAGCAAATTGTTTACAGCCTCGTCCGTAATTACTTGTAAGTACCTTAAAGACACTTTTTGTCTGAGGTAAATACATAATTTTATACTGGTTTCTAGTTATTAAATTATTAAAAAAAAATTGCAGCAATTTATAGCAGTGAGTTTTGTATAAGTAGGCTAAATCGCAATTCGAAAATCCTAGAAAAATTTTGACAGATTGAAATTGTATTTTTCTGGTTTCTTATTTGTTATAATTGATGAAAAATACATTCGTCGAGATATTTTGGATAAAGCTGCTGAGGTGACGAACAATTTAATGCCGCATAAATAAATGATTCAGTGTGAAGGTAAAGTTTTAAAGTCCTATAACTAAAGTTCTAGTACTTTAATGTTTCAATTTTTGTTTTATAAATCGTTCAAAAAACGTTGCTTTAGAAACCAGTATGCAGTATGACAAATATAATTATTTGAAGTACATATTTTTGGTTTCACTTTTATTTATGTATTAGAATATTATAACAGTCAAACTTATTTTCGTAATAAATATGTTTGTACTTCGCTACGTATTTATTTTTAATTTTAAACATCATAAATATATATTTTATATGAAGTTTCTAGCCTTAAATTATTTGCCCATTCGGTACTTAGTTTTTGTAAGTTTTTATTTTAATCATTACAATTCTGATAAAATTGGAACAGTTTAATTTCTATAAATAATATTGATTTTTTTACAATATTCTGGTTCTTTCAAATATAAATTTAATTAATTTTAATACGTACGACTGAAGTAATGCTTGCTAATTACAAATAGCTACATTTTCTGTTACATTATTGTATTTTTGTAACAAAACCGAAGAAAGCGCATTTAAATACATTATAATGTAGACCGTACCAAGATGGCGGGCACGAAATTCCCCTTCCGTCTCATGGCGACAAAAATTCTGTCCACATCTATACTTTACACACTCTCTAAAGGTGGATTTATAAATCGCACAGCGCACAGAAATAATTTAGCATAGCATAGCACAGAATTTGAACATGTGGAAATACGTACATCCATTTATAATTCGCACAGCGCACAGCGGCGCACAAAACATAATTTAGCACAGCACAGGAATTGACCAATGTTCATTTCCCTGTGCGTTGTGTGTGCGTCGGGTATGTTCGTGGTATTTCGTGATAGTTCGACTTAGTATTTGAAATAAGCGCCACGAGAGCGTTTAACATATTAGGCATTTAATAAATAATATATTAATTATTAAATAAAATTAGAATTAGGTAATTTTACAAAGCCAAGTTGAAATTGTAACTTCCAGATAAATGAACAATATATCGATATAAATTTATCATTTGACAGTTTCTTTCGTTTCAGTGTTGTTTATTTAACTGAAAGTTAAAATTTTAACCAGAGATTGTAAGATTGGCCCTTAGATGAGTTTCTACGTCCATTAACAATTCTACAAATAAAAAAATGTTAACAAAACTTATAACCTACTTCTTTAGTCTATTTTTCTATGCGATTTATAAATCCCCTAAATAAATTCTATGCTATGCTGTGTTGTGCTAAATTATTTCTGTGCGCTGTGCGATTTATAAATCCACCTTAAGTAACTATATTTAAAAAGATAGGTTATGTAGCATATAGTTTTTTATTCATGATATAGTCTACCAGTATACAACTCGACAATAGAAAATTCTCGACATACTCAACGGGTTGCCTAATGGAAATACCACTCGACCTTCGGTCTCGTGATGTTTCCAGGCAACACGTTTCGTATAATCGAGAATTTTCAATCGTCTTGTTGTATAATATATGAAAATACCTAAACGACTCGTTAATTTATACAGTATAGTATTTCTATGTTGTAGTAGGAGATTCTTTGTTCTTGCTTAAATCTATACACCTTAGGTTAAAAAACATTAGTTTATACTATTAATTAACATTTATTCTTTGTAAATAAATTTCTTGGTATTTCTTGACTGTTGGTATGATGTAAAGGTTAAAGATAAATAATTGGAGTTGCAGTCTTGGTGAAAAATGTTTAATAGGATTTCATCTATTTAACATTCCGACGTTTCGATTCCAAATGAATAATCATCAGGGATAGTTAATGTATAGTTGAGAAACAATTCATTACAATACGAAAATTAAATAATAAAAATCTGTTGTGGCCAGCACAATACCTCTCGCCACTTCCTTTTTTTGATTACATAAGTATAGTAATTATGTACATAGATGTCAAATGGCAGAATTTTACATTAAACATTTCAAGATTTTCTAAATTTACGTAGTTAATTTATCACCAGGAGTTTAAAATTTACTTGTCGTATGCCTTAGATATTTAACATTTAATTCTGCTCCACATAGAATTGGAAAATCACTAAATTTAGAATGAGAAAATATGATATTTGACATCTATATACATAATTACTAGCTATCATTCTGACATGGACCCCCATATCTGCTTGACAAGGCCAACAAAATCACATGACTGCTCGCGCCCTATTGTATTTAACATTTCTTGTATACCTACAATCTACACCAAAAATTGTACTTACGCATATATCTATTCCTTATATTTAGATTGTTTAATTTTAAATTCATTTTATGAAGAAATTTTGTCCTCTTCTAATTTTTCGAAATGTTTCCAATTCATTGTCAGGATTGACAGTATTTTTGAAGGATATATGTAATATAACTGTAATATTTAATATTTAGCTATTAATACTTTAAGAAATAATATAATGTATGTACTTCCCAGAAAAAGTCTTCAGTAATGTCTCCGGATTTCTGACACTGATTTATCTGTCAGTTACAAACAATTTAAATTTTCAACTATTTTCCATGGCCATTTTTTCGGCTGTAAAATTTATTATATTATTATTTTACATATTATATTTCTTTTATCTCTAAATCTATAGAATATATAATAAAATATTTAAATGTATCAGATAGAGAATTTAATTTTCTTTAATATTACCAAGAAAAACTTTCAAAAAATATTATTTAGAAGATTTTTTTTCAAGAATCATCTACTTCCGGTTGTCCAATTGTTACCAAAACCTTTTCAGATCTTCCCATGAATGTCCGATTGTGAAATACGTAGTTTAACAAATTTAAAGTCTTATAGTTTTGAGTAACCGTCCTTCCAACATCCCACACACACACACACACACACACACACACACACACACACACACACACACATACACACACACACACACAGACATCATCGTAAAAATGTTAAAATCGGATTTTACGTTTTAAGGTCCTTAAAACGTGCTTATTCAATAAAATCTGGATATGCGATTTTTAGCATGAATCCATTACCTCTCTTAGCGAGAGGTAAAAAAGGATGAAAATGTCATCAAAAAGTATCAAGGTAATAAAAAGCGTACATACATCAGAATAAAATATATAAAAAAAATATTAATGCATTCAATAATCTTTAACTTTTATAATAACATAATCGCGGAAAAATGGCATATAAAGGTATTTTTAGAAGAAAAACTATTTTGAGCCTCTAGTAAAATGCGATTTCCGGTTATCCGATTTATACCAAAATCTAATGGCTTCTTTCCATATCAAAATAAGGTCGAAATACAAGGTATTAAAATTTTGCGAATGATAGTACTAGAGTTAGAGTGTCCAGAAGATTCAAACTCACACACATACACACCCACAGACATCATTGTGAAAATGTTAAAATCGGATTCTATGGACCTTGAAACGTGGTCATTTATTAAAATCTCGATATGCGATTTTTAGCATGATACTTACCTCCCTTACCAAGGGTAGCGGGAGGTAACAATGATAGGGCGCTGAAATCCAAACTAGTCTAGGTGCGCCCAACACCCTGGAGCCGGCCCTGCGTATAGGCCGTCACTTTCTACTTCAATTCTATATGTTATTTGTATTCATATTGAATAAATTATTTTTATAAATATATAAATATGTAGATTGTTGGTATATAAACATTTTTTTTATTAGTTCTAGTTTATTGTTAACACGTAAACAGTTAATTTCAGAATGGTCGTGTCTCAGAAAGATGAAGAGGTTGTGATTTCCGGTATTGGAGGATATTTTCCGCTATCGAAGAATGTCGAAGAACTGCAAAAGTTGCTACTGGAGCATACGGATGGAATAGAAGCTGCAAAATGGAAAGGTAAATTAAGTAAAAACTGCAAATTTTATTTTATAACAAGGTTTAAAGATTCAAGTGTTTCATTCAAAGGTGTACAAGAAATTTGTAAAAATTTCTCACCTTTTGCGTAAGTTTTATAATTTGTTTGTTGAAAATGTAAACCAGGCGTACTTTTATGAGCCCGGGCTACGAGTAAATAGTAAATTAAATTCTTATAAAATTCTGCGTTTAGTGTTTAGTGGTATATAAATATAAATTACCCAAGTAACACTGGCCGACGGTCGACGTCGATTTTAGGTTGAATTACGTCTTATATGAGGTTTGTTCAAAAAAAGGCGACTTTTCAAATTTCGTGGGCTACGTATATTAGATCCTCGATTTTTACCTCCCGCTACCCTTGGTAAAGGAGGTATAGGGATCGTGCTAAAAATCGCATATCGAGATTTTGATAAATGACCACGTTTTAAGGTCCCTAGAATCCATTGTTAATATTTTCACGATGATGTCTGTGTGTGTGTGTGTGGTTTGTGAGTGTGTGTGTGTGTGTGGATCCTCTACCCTCTAACTCAAATACTATCATTCAGAAAGTTTTGAAACCATGTATTTCTATCTTATTCTAATATGGAAAGAAGCCATTAGATTTTGGTGGCAATCGGATAACCGAAAATGTCAGTTTACTTGAAGCTCAAGATAGTTTTTCTTCAAAAAATACCTTTAAATGTAATTTTTTTTCAATTTGTTATTATAAAAATTAAAGATTATTCCATTTTCTACAAGTTTGCTTTAATTCTTTTTCTATATATTTTATGGATAAAATTATAAAGTAATATAAAAATTATATGTCGGAGCTTATGCTTTAAACATATCTCCGTGGTCACATAGTTCAGCTCAAATGTATGTAACTGACAGATAAATGTCATTTCAAATTAATAATAGTCACCATTTCAAAGAAAATTTTTAAATAGAACAATATTTTATGGAAAGGAACTTAAAATACATAATTTCTGGCATTAGTAAATATGCAGGTATGTATTTAAATAAAGAAACAAATGAATGTATTATCACAGCATATTATCCATTGCTGGGTGTGCTAATCTGATTTATACACACATTTCGGTAATGATGATGACATATTTGTAATTTGCGGGCGTTTACCACAAGGGTTAATTTTATGCCATTTAAAATTCGAATTATTTGGCGTTGATCGGGATCGAATCGGATTCCCCAGATTCGCGACCAGACATCAGGCACGCGGCAACGAGACCCCATAAGTAAATGCGGGAGGTATTGTGTTGGTCACATCAGATTTTTTTATTCATCATTTACTAAATAGGACTCTCTGAAAGTATAAATTCTTTTTCTTTACATTTGCACAAACTACTTGGCTATTTTAGACGGGTTTGCCTTTACATTCAAAATGAAGAATTGGATCCAGAATTAAAATTTGGATCTGAACATCGGATATTTTGAAATCCGGGTACTCGGGTCCAAGTTTTGACGGATCCTCATAGCACTACTATTAACCCTGCACGTATGCGGCTAGACCACTGACAACTAGACTAAACAGATAGTTAATAGCAGAATGATAATTATTTCTAAACAAAATGTTGACAAACATACCAAAGTTGAAATATTGTTCCTGAAACTATAATTTAAAAAATCTGATGTGGCCAGCATAATACCTTCCGTCAATCCTGTGTATTATGTATAAATTCCATACATAAATTTTCTTGCAAAAGATTCTAAATTTCTAGTAAAATTATTTCATAAACAAACTATGCAAATTGCACATGACACTGACATCTTCTTCTTTAGCTTTCCCCATTCGTTAAGGGCCGCTATTTTTTATTTTCTTCTTCCACTCATTTCTGTTTTGCGTGTCGTTCTTATTCCAACTTATCTTAGGTCTTCCTCTGTTTCTTCAACCTTCTATTTCAAAGCTATTCATTCTTTTTCCAATATATTGTCCATCTCTCCTCATGACATGTTCAAACTAACGTAATCGTCTCTCTTGTATCTTTCTAGAAACCTACAAATTCATTTTGTATAACTTTCTAGACCAATAAAAGTGATATGAGAGATACACATGTTATATTTGACAACTGTATAATTTTCTCTATGACGTTTGTAAATTTCAGTTCGTCATATAGCTAGTAAATCTTTCAGTATACTAAGCAACAAGTCTCGTTTGCTTACCTAGCATTTGCTTAAACTGCTTACTTCATTGAACACACCTATTGATACTGACATCTGTCAATTAGTATTATCTGAATATATTAGCAGTTTCCATGGTTAGCATAGTTGGCTGATTTATAAAATTTAATATCTTTATAATTCTTTATTACTATATCTATTGAATATGAAGTATAAAATGCGATCAAATCGTATAGAGAATAATATATTCTTCAAGTTATAATAAAGTTAAATGTCAATAAATGATATTTAACTGCGTTTTTTCAAGAAAAACTGTTAAAATCTTCAAATGAGGGTACTTCCGGTTGACCGTTTATAACCAAAATCTAATCACTTGTTCTTCTGGATGTAAACTTGAGAAATATGAAAAAAATATAACTTTTGGAATCGTGGTATTGAAGTTATGCGATCCGAAACTTTTGTCACAGACATACACACACATAGATAAATACAGACATCATCGTAAAAATGGTAAATTCGTATTATATGGAGCCTAAAACGTATTTATTCACTAAAAATTCATCATTGAATTTTTTGACCAAAGACAATACCTTCTTATTTATATTTCTATTTTAATTTTTTTTTCACTTTGGAAAGGGGGACAGCTGACCTGGTGACGGAAGGTAAAAAGGTATAAAATAGTTATTTGTTATAGCTCTTGTCACAATAAATAAACAACTGATCTCCATGGAAACATTAATGTTAAGAATTTTCCGAGCTAGCTCAGTAAAGAAGGATTTTCCGGTCTAAAAAGTGATCAGAAATAGCTCATTTTCTGGTCAATCGCGAAAAAAGTTAAATATTGTCTAAATAATATTCCATTCTTTTCAGGTACAATGATGGACGTTTGCGACCGTACTGGCAATGTCTCAGAAACTAACTATTTCGACTCTAGTTTCTTCGGTACCCATCGCAAACAGGCTGTGTACATGAACCCGATGAACCGAATGACCCTTCAGAACACTCTGGAGGCCATCTTGGACGCTGGCATGACTCCTGCAGCTTTTCGTGGACGCCGTGTACTCGTTGCCGCGGCTACCTGCATCTCTGAGAACGACGCGTTAATGTTCGAGAATGTGGAAAACGGTTTCGGAGTCACGGGACAATGTAGATCTATGGTAGCAAATAGAATTAGCTACTGGTTGCATACAATAGGGCCGAGTTATGCTTGTGGTGCGTCTTGGCTAGGTGGACTGCAGGTAAGAAAACATATTTTTCTACAGTCTACATAGAAAGTAGCCATGTGCGCTCTCTTTTGTCAGCGCAAAATGTCACTTTGCCGTTCTAGCGCGACAAAGTAGAAAAAACGCTCGCTGTCCAAATTTCTAACTATACAATGTTGAGAAATGTCACTTGTCTGTCATTCTTAATGGAAACGTTTAGTCAGGAACTGATGGCACTGTAGTGACACATTTACCACCTTTATAAATAAATCTGACATAACTGCTCTGTCGGTATATTACATAACCTAAACAAAAATGCCGCACTATTGTGAAAATAAAATAAGGCATTCATTTACAAAAACGAAAGTATAAAATGTTTAGATTAGATTGAAACAATAGCTCAAGAAGAATGGGAAATATTGATAAATTAAAATTAAATATAAAAGACGTTTTTTTTTTATATTAATCCTTATTAATTGAGTAGTAGTGTAAGTACAAAGTGTACATTTTATTATTATTTGTTATGGTGGAGAACCCCACTGTGGCGACTGCAGATTAAATGTCGGTTTAGATGTAAAAGTTATAATTTAAAATTATTTTTGTTTTGTTTTTTTGGTTTACAACCCTTTTAAATTATTGGAACACTTTTGGTCTGTTATTTTTAGAATATATCTTTAGTTAATTCTTACAATAGTTGAAGATAATAATTGTTATTACTTTTCTTTTATAGGCTCTGCAACAAGGCTACGATGCTATCCGTACTGGAAACTGTGAAACGGCTATCGTCTGTTCCGCCAACATTGTCAATAACATAAACCCAACATATCTCTTTAAAAACTTAGGCGTCACCTCTCGTGATGGTGTTACCAACGCTTTTGGGGAAAACGCTGAAGGGTAAGACCATTTCCACTTATAAAAAAACTTCTTTTAAGGTAGTTGTCACTCGAGTGTACCTATTCAAAAACTTGTACTATGTACAAAATAAAAATTAAGCTAATGCAGTTTATATTTGCAATAACTTATATTTTTTAACATTATATTATATACACAGATTGCATCAAAATAGTTAAAAGCTAATAACAAACACTGTAACAGATGAATTTTCTTTATTTTTCCGTAGAAACTGTACCACTCGTACTAACACATACACAAGTGTCGTATTTCAATATACTCACACTACAGTATGAATGTTGAAGAATAACTGTGGCAATGTCACACCTAGATATTTATTGGTACATTCGGGTATAAAAGTAATAAAATATTTTGAGATATAATACTAATTCTAAACTACAAATGGAAACTGCAAAACAAATTAATATATTTCTTTCTTAAAATTACAAATGTAGTATTATACTGTTTAAAGTTTTCATGCTTTTCACGTAAAATACCAATTTAAAAAATATTTCCTTCGAATGTACGTCTGAAATTCCTTTAACCAAAGATCACCTCTTATTCGCTAATACCAAGCGGGCGTTGTTAACTTAACTGATACTCCATCTGGAACGCTTGTACATAGTTGTCAAGTATAATTCTACCTATTTATCGTATCTTCATATTATAATTTTCTAGAGGCAATAAAATTAAATCTGGGTGGTAAATATTTTTCAAATTTTTACATAAAATCCGTTAATTAGTTTTCTATAACATACTAGTTTTTCGATTAATGTCGGTATGGATATAAAAGTTATAATTTAAAATGTGTTTATTTTGCCATTTTTTATTCTTCACGTGTTAAAAAGGCCAAATTTAATTGCAAATATCTCAGGTACCGCGGGGTACTTAAAATTTCAATTAATTGTGGGTAAAATGGTTTCACGATATAACTACCTTAAGCTGTGCCCCAACGTCCAAAGTTGCACTTATATCGACCCAATACACCAAATCCTAAATTTACATTCTCTACATCTACATGTCAAAAGACAACATCATATACATATAGCATATCTTTCTTTTCTTCAGCTATACTCGAAGTGACGCCACTTGCGTCTTTCTTCTTCAACGCGCAGATAAAGCAAAACGAAGATACTGTACTATTGTCAATGTTGATTCTTTCTTCAATGGAAATCGACCAGGTCAATTCATCAAGATAGATATTGATCCAACAAGAAGATTTCTTCAAAATTTTTACCAAAATTGTGGCGTTGACCCAACCCAAGTTAGTTTTGTTGAAACCTATGGTTCAGCTGTGAAAGAATTGGACAAAATTGAACTTAATCTAATTGATGATGTATTTAATAATGGCAACAGGGAAAGTCCATTATTGATAGGTGCTGTGAAAACCAATATTGGACATACAGAAGCAACAAATGCATTTATAAGTATAGTAAAAACAATAATTGCCATGGAATGTGGTACAATTCCTGCGAATTTGCACACTGAAAATCCAAGAACTGATGTACCTGCTCTCACGGAGGGAAGGTTAAAAATAGTTACAGAAAATACGCCTTGGAATGGTACATATGCAGCTGTCAATACTTTCGGCATCGCCAGTGCTTTTGGTCATGTTCTATTAAAAAGAAATCCAATAGAAAAAATTCCTCAAGCATTAGAAACACCGATCAAACTCCCACTTTTACATATAATGTCCACCAGATCCGAAGAAGGCATCAAAGACATTATTGAACGCATCAAAAACTTCGAAGACAACATTGATTACACAAATCTAATCAACGGAGCGTTTAAGACTCATATTCCGGGATATTTGTACCGCGGATATGTCGTGAAAAACCCTGATAATACTTTTAAGGATGAATCGTTATACTACAGTGGTATTACGAAGCCAGTTTGGTTTATCTATTCGGGGATGGGAAGCCAATGGTTAGGAATGGGAAAAGCGCTGTTAGAATTGCCAATTTTTGCAAGAGCTGTGAAGAAATGCGCAAATGCTTTAAAACCGTTCAATGTGGATTTGATGAACATTATTACAAGCGATGATAAAACGTTGTTTGATAATATTTTGAACAGTTTTGTCGGGATCGCCGCAATACAAGTAAGTAAAAATACGAGCGTTTTATGTTCCAAAGTTCATTTTATCAATCACATTCTTAGATATAATTTTACTATTTCTTGTATCCTTTTCTCTTTTCTAGATTGGTCTTACAGACGTTCTGTTCTCTCTCGGCATAACTCCCGATGGTATTTTAGGCCACAGCGTTGGTGAATTGGGCTGCGCTTATGCGGACGGTTGTTTAACCGCGGAACAAATGATTTTAAGCGCTTATTATCGTGGTAGGGCTTCACTAGACGCAGAATTGATCCCGGGATTAATGGCTGCAGTAGGTGTGGGTGCTACAGAAGCCGCTAAGTTTGTATATCCGTCTATTGATATCGCTTGTCACAATGGACCTGATAGTTGTACCCTCAGTGGACCCGAAGAAGAAATAAAGAAAATGGTTAAACAACTACAGGTAAGAAAATTATTTGTATTATTTATTTAAAAAAAAACATTTTTTTGCCATTTAGATTCCTTTGAGTGTTTTAATTATTCTTTCTCTTTTTTAGGATAAAGGCATGTTCGCACGTTTAGTAAACGTAGCAGGCATCGCTTATCACAGCCGTTACATCGAACCAGCTGCACCCATACTACTAAAATATTTGCGCTCTCTTATTACAGACCCTAAAGAGCGTTCTTCAAAATGGTTGAGCTCTTCTGTACCAGAAGCCAGATGGCAGACCGACCTCGCTCAAACTGTCTCAGCAGAATACCTCACCAACAATTTATTAAGCTCTGTTTATTTCGAAGAAGCATTGAGGCACATTCCAAAAGGAAGCATTTTGATAGAAATTGCTCCACATGGATTGTTACAAGCCATTTTAAAACGTAGCCTTGATAAGGATAGCATTAATGTTGCCCTGACAAGACGCGGATATGAAAATGGTTTAGAATTTTTGTTTACCGCCATCGGAAAGTTGTATTTATCTGGTTTTCAATTGGATTTGGGTACTTTATATGAAGATATCCATCCCAAAAATGTTATAGCCCCAAGAGGGACCCCAGGTATTGCCCCTTTAGTAAGATGGGTCCACAATGAAGAATGGCTTACTGGTTTTGAAGAGTTTGAAGACTCGCGCAGTGGTGAACAAATCTTCACCATTGATTCGCACAGCGATTGGTTCAGAGACATAGTCAATCATAGAATACACAACTCTCCAGTAATACCAGCAACTGCATACCTACCTCTTATTCAAGGAATTATTAGTAATATAAAGAAAGTCACTGCGATAGAAATCACCGATTTTTCTGTCCAACGAAATAGACTTCTGGGAAGTAACGAATACACTCCTCCTATAAGGATAATGGTACAAAGAGGTACAGGGATGTTTGAAATAATCGATCGATATGGATTAATAGCTACAGGATGCGCAACTGTACCAGAAACGACGGAATTAGAAGAGTTGGTGAAAGGAATAGATGAAGACAACAGAAATGAAACATTATTGGGAGAGGAATTGTTTAAACTCGAAGAGGATGAAATTTATAGAGAGTTGGCTATGAGAGGATTAGAGTTGACTGGAATATATCGGGCTGTTACAGATGTACGCGTCTACAAAAACGGTAAGTGAATATATAATTTTTAACAATAATTTTTGGATGTTGGATGTGCCAATACTATACCACTCTAGCTCCCGTATTTTCATAGACTTTACCTTTTTTTTCTTCTTTCAGGCTTCGAAGCCACCATTTTGTGGAAAAATAACTTTGCTTCATTTGTCACTTCTATTTTTCACGCCCATATTCTCCACCCTAGCATTCCTGTCGACTTTTTAATGCCCGGTTACATTCGCCATATGTTCTTCAACTTCGAGAACATTCCCGAAGAAGGTACACGGATCCCTGTGCGCTATATTGTACCGCTGGATTCAATTTGGAGTCCAATAATGCTTTTGGAAAACATTAAATGTTCTCCAACTTTGGGTGTTGCTAGACCCACTTTGAGGGCAACTGCTTCGAGGTTCATCCCGGAAGAGATGGATGCAAGTATAGAAGTTGTAGTAGATGCGTGTTTGCAGACTGTAGGAAGAGGGTTAGAAGATGGCGCAGAATTCAGTGTGGTAAGTGTTTTAAATATTTTCTTTAAAATCAAATCATTTTCTCTGTAATTCTGCAAATGATTCTTTCTGGACTTGACATATTATAAAATAAATAGTACTCAAATATTCAACTTAATAGTGACATTATAATCATGTTTTACAGATTGTTTGCAACAATATTACAACTAAACCAATTCGCAACATCTTAAGACAAATTAGTCAACAAAATAATACACCACGTTTGCAAATTCATGATATCAATAACTTTACTGATAAACTCCCAACGGCTCAACTATTAGTTGCATCATCTTTAGAAAATGCCTCACAATATCTTCAAACCAACCCCAATACTTACATTCTTCTTTGTTCTTATGATAATATACAAAATACAAATCTGACTCAAATATTATCATCCAGTGATCATGGTATTCGTCTTTTGAAACAAATAAATAATGAAATACCAGTAATAGTTCATATAAATGAACGAATAATCAACGATGACGATACAGAAAACCTAGCCTTAAATTGGGTGCGAGATCTGCGCACAAAATTAGAAAATTCTAACAGCCGTGTTTACATAATTTGCAAATATTTACCGACAAATGATGTAGACAGTTTTATAAAAACTGTTCAACAGTTAAAAGGAGGTCATAAAACGAGATTTTTATTTGTTTTGGATGAAAATGCACCTAGAGTCACTCCAAATGAATCATTTTACAGACACATTTTCCAACAAGATGTAACAGTTTCTGTTTATGTTTACGGAACTTGGGGGAGCCGATATTCCACTAATATTCGTATGACTGATAAAGATTTTAGCGAGGAGAATCAACAAAATGATAATCAAAATGTTGATATCAATATAAATAACGTAGATGTTAAATATATTGGCGTACACTCTGCGAATGTTATTCCAGTTGAAACAAATGAAGGTACAACACCCAAATTAGGTCTAGTTGATTATTGTGGCACAAAACGAGACACCAACATCCGAGTAATGGGTATATGTGACGCCAGTCTTACGCCAGATCCTATTTTCCAATGGAATTTGCCCGCAAAATGGTCATTTGTAGATGGTGCTACTGCGCCTACACCGTATGCGCTTGCGTATTACGCTTTAGTTGAACTAACATCTTTGAACGGCGGTGAAACAGTTTTAATCCACAACGCTTGCTCTGCATTGGGTCAAGCTATGATTCACGTAGCATTTAGTTTAAAAGCCAAAATCTTAGCCACAGTTGCAAACGATAAACAAAAAGGTTTGCTCTTACAACAAATGAAAATGCTCAATGATGATACTGTTTTCTATTACACCAATTGCAACTTTGAACAAAAGGTTATGGATATTACAAAAGGCCAAGGAGTTGACGTGTTAATAAATTGTACTAGAGGAGAACGTCTTAAGGCCAGCGCAAGATGTATTAGAGATTTAGGAAGAGCGGTTTTGTTGCAAGATGAAATAGACCCAAACGCGCCCGTCAATACAGAAACTTTAGGTTTATCTACATTCCTTAGATGTGTAGGAATGTATGGAGTGTTTCCAGCTAGACTTTGCAATTGGGATGAAGATAAAAAACATCGTATACATCAATTAGTACAACAAGGATTGGATAATTCTGTAGTTATACCAATTAGAAGAAACATTTTTAAATATAATCAACCAATAGAAAATGCTGTTAGATATGTATCTGGACCTCAAGTTACTGGTTGCGCCATTTTGCCAGTGCAACGAGAAAGTATTCAACATTCTCAGCCATCAGTTTATCAGTGTGATTCAAATAAACCATATGTTCTATACGGCCTTAATAGCGATGTAGAACACATCATTTTGGCTTCAATTTGGTTGGCCAAACACAACACCAGAAAATTGATCCTTGTCACCATTCCCAAAAACAATTCAGATAAATTATTTATAGAACGACAACTTCAAAATTTGAACATTACAGTTGATGTTACAGACAATTTACCAGCAACAAGAAAACTGAAAAACGTTGCAGCTATAATATGCCTTCCAAACTCTAAAAATATTTCTCCAAATTGCATACCATCAAATACAAGAATTGTTCACTTCCTTGGCATAAATTCTCCTTCGACTCTATCTCCTAATCCTTTTAGAAGTACTCTCCGTTATGCGAAAACATCTCGTTTTGAAGACGTCTTCCCATTCTTAAGCAACGCTCTCTCTCAAACTGTAGACCTGATAACCCATGGCGACGATGAAAATCAAACTGTGGAAGAGAACTTTACCTTCAAAGATTTCTTCCGGCTATTAGGAGAATCGGTACCGTCGCTTCTAACTGTGAAGACAGAAACAGTGGACACAGTCACTGTGGAGAAGATTGCTAGTGCTTGTACGGGAGAAATCAAAGAGATGCCGCCATTGTTTGTGGTGCCTGGGTTGTTGGGAACAAGTTGTAGGTATCTTCAGCAGACGATTATGAAGATTATGTGTCCTGTTTATGTCATAAACGCTCAACAAAGGAGTCAGAGAGTTGAAGATATTGCCAGTACGGCTGTTGAGGTAAGATACATAACATTCACTATCCAAACACAGTAATTTCGCCACAATACAATAAAAATAAAACCTATAAATTTCGTAAATACTAAATTTTACTGAAGGAAGTGCTTTGGCTGCCGGCGCCAGTTGTCTTGTAAAAAATAAATGATTGCTAGTGCCGGATTTTTTAATGAGTTCATCGCGGCTGCAGATATGAGAACCGGCGTTATGTGTGAAGTTAAATTATTTAGTTATATTGTTACAGAAATAGCCAAGTCTAATTTTACAATTTATTTCATATAAAAATATGTCTTTTATTTTGTTGGCGCCGTCTGCCATCTGTAGATATTGTAACAAGGGAAGAACCTGTTAAATTAATTAAATGTTTTTAACTTCTTATACACTACACACGACAACTTGATTCTTTAACTTATCTTGAACTTGAATTCCTTTAATTTTTGATTGACACCTGTTTTTAAATTAATTATCCTACTTCGAATTTCCACCCACCACCTGACAAAAGGCAGAGAGGAAACGCTTCCCGCAGCGACATGAAAGCCAGGGGGTCTTATTATTATTTTCCGAACAAAAATTTAGGAAAAGGTTTCTCTGTAGATTTATAGTCGGACGGAATTTCGAAATGTTTATGACTTACAGATGTCTTCAATTCTGTTCGAAGGGTTGTAGCAACAAATATGGACTGATTTTCTAAATGTCAAATAAAAACAATGCCGCTGAACTTTGTCTCGTTGTGATTACAACCGGCGCCGGCAGCCAAAGCACTGCCTCAGATATCCTCTTGTAAACTTTGATTTTGAAAACCTTTTCTTAGTTCACTACTTACACACAGGATTTTCTTTTAATATATTGTAATATCTTTCAGCGTATTTGTGAGGTGTATCCGAAAGGTCCGTACAACATAGCTGGTATATCTACAGGCGGTATTGTCGCCTTGGAAGTAGCCAGACTATTGGACGAAAAAGTAGGCAGCAACAATGTGCAACTTTATTTGTTAGACGGTGTCCCTGCTACTTTCCAATACTTAATAAATGAAGCACAAATATCCAGTCAAGGATTTGATTCTGTGCTTATACAATATTTATTGAAAATTAACCAGTCCGAGGTACAATATTATAAAAATATTAAAAATAATTATGACAGCATTGTTTATTGTAGATTTTGAATGAAATTCTGAGTAAAAACAAAACTTGGCAGTCCAGATTAAGTGCAGCACTTAATTTGTTGAATTTAACACATTTTGAATATCAACAAATGACTCAAACCATAAATATTTTGCGCGAAAGGCTGGAATTAATTCAGAAATACTCTGTTACCGAAGAATTGTTGAATATACCAACAAAATTACTTCGGCCATTTGTATCTGCCAAAGATTTCAGCAATACTTTATTCAAGGTAGGCGCATGCTTATACTAATAAATAAAAGTTTTAAATGTTATGCATGTTTTTGTAGATTTGCAAACAATTTAGATTAGAAGTTTTCAAGGGAAATCATTTTACTATGCTCCAGTCGCAAGCTGTTGCAGATTATATTAATGATAATATTATTACACCTCCAGTTTATTGTTAATTTGTGTTGTTGTATTGTTAAATGTTTAATAAATGCATGCAGGTTGATTGATTCCATTTCCTATCTCGTATTTATGATCCTAGTAGTGACGTCTTGAAGAATGCTTTGTAGTAGTAGTAAGCATAATTAACTCATAAGTTTCATGATCAGTTAAAAGTAAGCAACAAGACATTATCGAATCTCGTCTCGTCTCGGCGAGACAAGAAAACTTTAAACACGCGAGACGAGACTTCCATGTCGAGATTCTCGACAATTTTTTACCTCTCGCTAAGAGAGGTATTAGAATCATGCTCAAAATCGCATATCCAGATTTTAGTGAATAAGCACGTTTTAAGATCCCTAGACTCCGATAATAACATTTTTACGATGATGTCTGTGTGTGTGTGTGGATGTGTGTGTGTGTGAGAGAGAGAGAGAGATTGTTGGAGGTACGATTTCTCAAATTCCATAAGGCTAAAGACCTGTGTATACGGATTCCTCAATCTAACAGTAATGGAAAGAGTTGAATAGATTCTGGTAACAGTTGGACAACCGGAAGTAGTAGTATTTTAACAAAAAATATTCAAAATATTATTTTTTTGAAAATTTATGTTATTACAAATATTAAAAAACAAAATTCTCTATCCGACACATTTAAAAAAATTATTATACCTTTTATAGATTTAAAGATATAGATATATAATCATACGTAATATAACAAGTGATATGATTATCATCGATGATATTCTCGAGTGAAACCGAGCTGCATATTTCACGAGTCCGAAGGACGAGTTGAAATGTGCTGTTTCGGTTTCACGAGCAATATCTTCGATTATTAATCATGTCACGAGCTTATATTTAATGAGAGAATATAATGAATTTTTGCAATCTAACCTAACCTAACTTTTGATATATTGAATTATTGTTATTATTTATTTTTATACTCAAAATTAACTGTCAATGTCATAAATAAAGAAAACAAATCCCTTAGTAACGACTATAAATACGGTGTTTATTTCCTTGTTTTTTATCATCGCTGTGATAAACGCGTAGCTAGGGAGATTCTGAATGTTGATTGGCGGAAAACATGTCACGTGACTAAGGAATATTCTCTATAAAATAATCTGTTGTAGTAAATCTCACAGCCTGCTCATAGCCCAGACATCTCCATGGTAACTACTTACTCAATTAAAATGTGTGCAATTGACAGATAAATGACACTAATGTCAGTTTCAAATCCTTTTCTAATACTACTACTAATTGAATACAATTACTTTAACCAAAATATACTCAAATTACATTTAAAAATAATAATCACTGTTAGAGACATGTAATTAAATTACCAATTACTTTTATATTGTACTTGACATTTTAATTACTTTTTCAATTACTTAATCGTAGCTAGCCTCCCCGCCATTTACTTTCTTGATTATAAGTTACAGAAAAAAAATACTCATAAAAAAGTTTTTATTTAAATATACTATTTGATGGCAGATGTAGATATTTTTTATAAAGTTACGTTTACAAGATACGACTCATCTTTTACTTTTAAATAGCAACCTATAATCATTTTAGTAAAATATAAACCGCCATTTTTTTCTTTTCAATGTGGTAAAACTTTGTATATAAAAATATGAAAAAAAACGAGGTTACTTATAATAAATATGTTGAAAGTGTGGGCATCTTCCCAGATTCACCTGTATATATGTGTATATGGTTATTAAAAGTACTTTACACTGATTTATATGAAACCCTATAGGAAGACATTGTAAATTTCTTGAAAAGTATATTGTTACTATTAGGACTCAGAAAAAATAATAAATTATAACTTAAGTAAAAGTCCAAAGTACGTCGTACGTTCCAACGCGCATGACAAGTTGCATTTGTAACCTGTTGTTACACCCACAACACAGATAAACTACGCTACGCCCGTATCCCGGGGATTCCCTTACTTGTTGGTTCAAAATATTAATTAATATTTCAATAACCAAATTTTCAAAAGTAATTGAGTACAATTACTTTTTTTTACAAAGTATTTAATTACAAATTACAATTTGGGAAAAAGTAATTTAATTAGTAATTAATTACCAGAAGTAATTAATTACTGCCCAGCTTTGGTTAAGCGAAGATTTCACAGAATAGTCCTGTAAGACTGTCTAGTCTCTCTTTTAGTAGATGTCTCTGGGTAATACGTACCATAATTTGGGGCTGAAGGAATATCTAATATGCTGTTTAGTAAAAATGAATATATTAATTTAAAATTACATTATTCTGCTGACATAAAAAATTCGTATTACAAATTGTATGGAATTTCAAGGACTTTTATCGAAATCGATTCTAATGTATTCAATGTAAACAGGTTACAATGACAACGTCAAATATTACAAAAACTATGTTCTTTAACACAAATTTATTGTTTCTTTCAATGCTGAATTATATTATTTTGATATAAATTAATAAATTTTAAAAAAGGAGAAAAAAACATACTAATATTAAAGAAACGTATATATTAATGAATTTACAATTATTTGTAAGTCAATCCTTATTCTTTTTACGGAATATAAAATTATTTGACAGAACATGATCATTCTCAGTATAGGTTAGCCTAATTGCAAGATACAAGTTCCAGTTAAGCCTAATTGCAAGATACAAGTTGCAATTAAGCCTAATTGCAAAATACAAATTACAATTAAGCCTAATTCATGGTTGAATTTTAAGTAAAAATCGATAATTTAATCTAAAATTCAACAATTTTCTCTAAAACTAATAAATATTGTTTTTTGGAATGCGATTTTTATTTTATTTGAGAATATAATTCATTAGTCACGTGACATGTTTTCCTCCAATCAACATTCAGAATCTCCCTAGAAACATGTCTATCACAGCGATGATAAAAAACAAAGAAATTATCATCGTATTTATAGTTGTTACTAAGGGATTTGTTTTCTTTATTTACGACATTGACAGTTAATTTTGAGTATAAAATAAGTAATAACAATAATTCAAACTCCGATATATTAAATAAAACTCGTAAGTAACATGTTTTAATACATTATGAATATGTATATCAAAAGTTAGGTTAACATAATGTGTTACAAAATTCATTATATTCTCTCATTAAATATAAGCTCATGATATGATTAATAATCGAAGATATTGCTCGGTTTCACTCGAGAATATCATCGATGATAATCATATCACTTGTTATATTACGTATGATAATACCTTTATTAAATACATATTTATATATTCTTACTATTTCCATTCATATATTTTTTTCAAATTTAGGTTCAAATAAGTTATTTTAGTTATCATTATTTCAAAGGAAGGACGATAGGAAATATTTTGCTGCTATATTTACATGGTTATTAGTAACAATGCCTAAATCATATATTTTTGTAAACAAACACTTTCAAATTAATTTTAAATTTCAAGTTTTCCCACATTTATTAGTACATTCGTGTATAAAAGTAATAAGATATTTTGAGATATAATACTAATTCTAAATTACAAATCGGAACTGCAAAACAAATTAATATATTTCTTTCTTAAAGTAACAAAAGAAGTATCAGATTGTTTAAACTTTTCATGCTTTTCACGTAAAATACCCATTTAAAATATATTTCCTCCGAATGTACGTCTGAAATTCCTTTAACAAAAGAACACCTCTTATTCACTAATACCAAAGTGGGCATTGCTAACTGATACTCCATCTGGAACACTTGTACATGGTTGTCCAATATATGTCTATCTATTTATCGTAGCTTCAGATTATAATTTTCTAGAGGCAATAAAATTAAATCTGGGTGGTAAATAATTTTTATATAAAATCCGTTAGTTAGTCTTCTATAACATACTTGTTTTTCGATTAAATGTCGGTTTGGATATAAAAGTTATAATTTGAAATGTTATGTTTATTTTAATATTTCCTATTCTTCACGTGTTAAAAAGGCCAAATTTAATTGCAAATATTTCAGCTACCGCGTGGTCAATTGTTTTAGAAATTGGAGGGCAGGTAGATTATACTTCAATTGAGACGTACTTTAAATTTCAATTAATTCTGGGTAAAACGATCGCACGGTGTAACTACCTTAAAGCTCATTGCTATTTTAAATATGGAATTGGCGGAAGGTTATGTGCCTAAATTATTATAATAATTCTGAATTTATTCAGTCTACAGAACAAAAAATATTATTCAGCTTGGTGATATCTACAAGGTCATATCGTATAGGCCATCACTTTCTATAGCAATATTTGCTATTATATAATAGTATTAGAATACAATACTTTAAAATTATTTTTATAAATATATTGATATGTAGATTGAACGTATATAAATAAAATTTCTAAGTCTAGTTTTATTTCCTTTATTACAGGTATTCAAAATGGTCGTATCTCAGGAAGACCTAGAAGTTGTGATTTCGGGTATTGGGGGTTATTTTCCGCAATCGAAAAATGTCGAAGAACTGCAAAAGATGCTACTTGAACATACGGATGGAATACAGGCTGCAAGATGGAAAGGTAATTGTAATTATTTATTATTAAGTATAGCCCATATGGCTAAGCCAATACATTAAATAGTACAAAAATCATAACATCGACACGCCGGCGGCGTAGAAATTAGCTATTTCTACTCCGGCGGCGTAGAAATAAAACTTCTACCTTGTGAATCAAGTCACACTTTTATGACGTTTGAAGAAAAAAGTAAATTATCTGATACAGAGCTGGGCAAATTACTTGCAAAAAGTAATTGAATACAATTACTTTAACCGAAATATACTCAAATTACATTTAAAAATAATTACTGTTAGAGAAATGTAATTAAATTACCAATTACTTTTGCATTGTAATTGATATTTTAATTACTTTTTCAATTACTTTGCTAAAAAAATCTTTCACCTTAATAAAAAAAAAAACAAAAAATAATACTACACTGTTTAATATGAAATACAACATAAATAAAAATAATAAGAGTAATAAAACACATTTATAAAAAATTGCCGACTCTGTAAAATTTTGACATAGTCGCAGCTACCATTTTGGATTTTTAATAAAAACTGAGAACACTGAAAATATACGCACTTCGACAGGTATATAAACAAAATGTTTCTAGGTTCTCTTAAAACGTCACCTTATTGGTTGGATGGATACGAATTTTTTTTGTCGAAATAAAACTTGGTAACTAGATAGAATCCTCAATGTGGATTGGTTTATCAAGTTATGAGTGAAGTAGTCTATAAAATATATAGAAAAATTATGAATGGCCTGTAGAAAATTCAATAATCTTTAATTTTAATAATAACATAATCGCGAAAAAATTACGTTTGAAAGTATTTTTGGAAGAAAAACTATTTTGAGCTTTTAGCAAAGTGTGATTTCCAGACCAAAAAATCATTTATCAAAATATCGATATGCGATTTTTAGCATGATCCCTATACCTTCCTTACCAAGGGTAGCGGGAGGTAAAAATAACAAATGATGATATGTAATCGTGGAAGAAAAAATCATCACACACACTAACATCATTGTTAAAATAGTGAAAACGTGTTGTGAGGACTCTAATTCGTGCTGATTCACTGAAAACTCACTATGGTATGGTGGGAGATAAAAATAAATATCATCACGGCATATTACTCATTGCTGGGTGTGCCAATCTACTTTGTAAACAGATTTCGGTAATGATGATGACATATTTGTACCGTGCGGGCGTTTACCAGGCGTCACCTCATGGGCACTCATTGCTGGCGTGGAGAGTGCACCACATCAATTTTGTGCCATTTAAAATTCGAAATATTTGGCGTCAGTCGGGATCTAATCCGATTCCTCATATATCATCCCGAAAATAATAATAACAATAAAAACTCAGCTGACTCACTCCACTCTTCGTACTGTAACGTGCGCCCCTGACTTAAGAGTATACGAGCGCCGTCACTGGTAGAATATTCCCCCCCTCGGCGGGGGAAAACCCTTAAGCTTTCAGACTGGTTAATTACATCCGGTGATGTGATCCTTTGTGTTCGATGGTGGTCGCGTCAGAATGTTCTAGAAGGACACTGGGCTGTATAAATACCGTCCGAAGGACAGTTTGATTTATAGAAGCAACGACCAATGAACAGTTGGTGAAATAAATAGTCCACGAGTTGTGAACATAAATAAATGTAGTTATAAAAATAAATATAGTGATATAAATACTGTTTAAATAAATAATCTGTGTTTAAGCATTTAATAATAGTCGTATTCTTAAATTAGTGTTTATAATTATTTAATCATAGTGTTAGTTATTTTTATTATCTGTTTAATATTCATCTTAATTATTTATCGTTTAATAAACGTATTATTTTAATTAATAATATTTCTCTGATTTTCACACTTCACCCATATAAATAAAACGTTACAGTACTATATTTTAAAATATTTTATTTTCTAGAATAATATTTCATTCCAGGTACCATGGATGTTTGCGATCGTACTGGCAATGTCTCCGAAATTGACCACTTCGACGCAAGTTTCTTCGGCACCCATCGCAAACAATCAGCTTATTTGAACCCAATGAACCGGATGACCCTTCAGAATACTCTGGAGGCCATCTTGGACGCTGGCATGACTCCTGCAGCTTTTCGTGGACGTCGTGTACTCGTCGCTGCGGCTTCCTGCATCTCTGAGAACGACTCATTGATGTTCGAGAACGTGGAGAACGGTTTTGGAGTCACGGGACAAGCTAGGGCTATGCTAGCAAATAGAATTAGCTATTGGTTGAATACAACAGGGCCGAGTTATGCTTGTGATGCGTCTTGGCTAGGCGCACTGCAGGTAAGAAAAAAATATTTTTTTAAACTCGTGTCCCGGGGTTTACAATATCTCCCGGTTTTTCATTTTATTTTTTAAATGCCCGGTTTCATAAAAGCTTGTTTAAATTTAACTCATTGTTAAATTTTGAGATATGACAATTTTACAAATGTTATTAGAGTGTAGGAATTAAATAAATTATGTGTAAGTACATTTTAAATTAAATATTTATTTATTTATTATGTTGAATATGCCAATACATCCAATACGAGCCCAACCCCAGATGTATTCGTACCTTCTGAAAAAAATATAATAACAGCAAGAAGAAATATATTTTTAGCTTACAATAGTTAAGACTATTTTTGGGCAATTTTTATTTTATGTATTAATAAAGTGTACTGGATTTAAATATAATATTGGTCGGGATCGTCGGTTGTTGGAATAGGATAAAAATAAATAATCAATTCCTCATATGCATAGGTTTGGGCGTTTATTACACCTTCATAAGTGCTAACTCGAAGAAATAAACATATAAATACTTTGTACATAAGCATTATAAACAATTCCAAACAAAACTTGTTCACAAAAATTAAAGATAAAGATGACATACAATACAAATCCAATATAATTTATAAAATAAATTATTTGGGTTGTGATGGTGTATATATTGGCCAAACAAAACAATATTTAAAAAATAGAATGAATAATCATAAGAATGATTGTAAAAAATTAGACACTAAGTTAATATTAAATAAATACATTAACATATACAACAATTACAACAACACTTATATATTTTCAAAATGTCCACCATTGTATTTTCTATGGTCCATAAGAAAGTAGACACTCGGTATATGGTGTATTTACCATTCTTTTATAGGTTCTGCAACATGGCTACGATGCCATCCGTACCGGAAATTGCGAAGCTGCTGTTGTCTGTGCTGCCAACCTTACCATGAACATTAGCCCGACATATCTCTTCAAAAACTTGGGCGTTACCTCCCGCGATGGTGTTACCAACACTTTTGGGGAAAACGCTAAAGGGTAAGACCTTTTCCACTTATTAAAACTATCTTTTTAACTGTCAAAAGTTGTACTTTTATCGTAATCGTTTAAGAAATATATTAATAATTAGATTTTGATATCTGCAGGAGCACATTACGCTCTGTAGGTGATTGGTGCCAATAAAATGCATGTTTGATGTTCCCATATAGAATATCAAATATCAATACTGTGCCACTCGAGGTTATTACAGGAAGTAATCCTAAATCCTACATACCAAAACACACATCGTACATAGCCTAAATATTTTTCTTTTCTTCAGCTACGCTCGAAGTGATGCTATTTGTGTCTTTCTTCTTCAACGCGCAGATAAAGCAAGACGTAGATACTGTACTCTTGTCAATGTTGATTCTTTCTTCAATGGACATCGATCGGGACAATTCATCAAAATAGATATTGATCCAACGAGAAGATTTCTTCAAAATTTTTACCTAAATTGTGGCGTTGACCCAACTCAAGTTAGTTTTGTTGAAACCTATGGTTCAGCTGTGAAAGAATTGGACAAAATTGAACTTAGTCTAATTGATGACATATTTAATAATGGCAACAGGGAAAGTCCATTATTGATAGGTGCTGTGAAAACTAACATTGGACATACAGAAGCGACAGATGCGTTTATAAGTATAGTAAAAACAATAATTGCCATGGAATGTGGTACAATTCCTGCGAATTTGCACACTGAAAATCCAAGAACTGATGTACCTGCTCTCACGGAAGAAAGGTTAAAAATAGTTACAGAAAATACGCCTTGGAATGGTACGTATGCAGCTGTTAATTCTTTCGGCATCGCCAGTGCTTTTGGTCATGTTCTATTAAAAAGAAATCCTATAGAAAAAAATCCTCAAGCAATAGAAACACCGATCAAACTCCCACTTTTACATATAATGTCCACCAGATCCATAGACGATATAAAAGACATTCTTGAAAACGTCAAAACCTTTGAAGACAATATCGATTACACAAATCTGATCAACGGAGCGTTTGCTACTCCTATTCCGGGTTATTTGTACCGCGGATATGTAGTGAAAAACCCTGATAATACTTTTAAGGATGAATCGTCCTACTACAGTGGTATTACGAAGCAAGTTTGGTTTATCTATTCCGGGATGGGAAGCCAATGGTTAGGAATGGGAAAAGCGCTGTTAGAATTGTCAATTTTTGCAAGAGCTGTGGAGAAATGCGCAAATGCTTTGAAACCATTCGATGTGGATTTGATGAACATTATTACAAGCGATGATAAAACGTTGTTTGATAATATTTTGAACAGTTTTGTTGGGATCGCCGCAATACAAGTAAGTAAAGATACAAGCCTTTTAAGCTTCATAGTTTATTTTATCGGTCACAATCTTAAATTTTACTATTCTTCAAATTCTTTTCTTCTAGATTGGTCTTACAGACGTTCTGTTTTCTCTGGGCATAACTCCCGATGGTATTTTAGGTCACAGCGTTGGTGAATTGGGCTGCGCTTATGCGGATGGTTGTTTAACCGCGGAACAGATGATTTTAAGCGCTTATTATCGTGGTAGGGCTTCACTAGAAGCAGAAATGATCCCAGGATTAATGGCTGCTGTAGGTGTGGGTGCTACAGAAGCTACGAAGTTTGTATATCCGTCTATTGATATCGCTTGTCACAATGGACCTGATAGTTGTACTCTCAGTGGACCCGAAGAAGACATGCAGAAGATAGTCAAACAGTTACAAGTAAGATTTTTTTTGAGCGTACACAAACTTTTTATGGCACCTTGTAGTGCACTCGACCAATCAGTTAAAGTCCCATTTCTAAAACATTGGACTTGATTAATAGAACGTTTCCAAATTCGTATTTATTTGTTTGGCTTTTAGATCACTTTGATTTTAAATGCTTCAATTATTCTTTCTCTTTTAGGATGAAGGCATGTTCGCACGTTTAGTAAACGTAGCAGGCATCGCTTATCACAGCCGTTACATCAAACCAGCTGCACCCGTACTATTAAAATATTTACCTTCTCTTATCACCGACCCTAAAGAGCGTTCTTCAAAATGGTTGAGCTCATCTGTACCAGAAGCCAGATGGCACACCGACCTCGCCCAAACTGTCTCAGCAGAATACCTCACCAACAATTTATTAAGCTCTGTTTATTTCGAAGAAGCATTGAGGCACATTCCAAAAGGAAGCGTTTTGATAGAAATCGCTCCACATGGATTGTTACAAGCCATTTTAAAACGTAGCGTTGATAAGGATAGTGTTAATGTTGCCCTGACAAGACGCGGACATAAAAATGGTTTAGAATTTTTGTTTACCGCGATCGGAAAGTTGTTTATATCTGGAGTTAAAATGGATTTGAGCTCTTTGTATGAAGATATCCATCCCAGAAATGTTATAGCCCCAAGAGGGACCCCAAGTATTGCACCTCTAGTAAGATGGATTAACAATGAAGAATGGCGATCAGGTGTTAACGACTTTAAAGACAACAGCGGTTTTGAACAAATCTTCTCCATCAATTTCCACAGCGATTGGTTCAGAGACATTATCAATCATAGAATACACAGCTCTCCAGTAATACCAGCAACTGCGTACCTGCCTCTCGTTCGAGATATTGTAAGTAATACTAAAAAAGTCAACGCGATAGAAATCTCCAACTTTTCCGTCCAACGAAATAGACTTTTGGGAAGAAACGAATACACTCCTTCTATAAGGATAATGGTACAAAGAGTTACAGGGATGTTTGAAGTTACTGATAGATATGGATCGATAGCTGCAGGACAAGTAACTGTGCCAGAAGGACCGCAAATGCAAGAATTGGTAAATAAGATGAGTGAAGACAACAGAAATGAAAAATTATTGGGAGAGGATTTATTTAAACTAAATGGGGATGAAATTTACAGAGAATTAGCTATGAGAGGATTGGAATTGAATGGAATATATCGAGCTATTACAGATGTACGCGTCTACAGAAATGGTAAGTGATATACATTTTTTTAACAATGATTTTTGAATGTGACAATCTTAATTCGCAGCGTTCAGTAATGTAACATAATATTAATAATAACGCAATATTATACCCCTCAAGCTCCCCTATTTTTATAATCCTCATCATTTTTTCTCCTTTCAGGCCTCGAAGCCACCATTTTATGGAAAAACAACTTTGCTTCTTTTGCCACTTCTATTTTTCACGCTCAGATTCTCCACCCTAGCATTCCTATCGACTTTTTAATGCCCGGTTACATTCGCCATATGTTCTTCAACTTCGAGAACATTCCCGAAGAAGGTACACCGATCCCTGTGCGCTATACCGGACCTCTGGATTCAATTTGGAGTCCAATAATGTTTATGGAAAACATTAAATGTACTCCAAATTTGGGTATTGCTAGACCCACTTTGAGGGCGACTGCTTCGAGGTTCATTCCGGAAGAGATGGATGCAAGTATAGAAGTTGTAGTAGATGCGTGTTTGCAGACTGTAGGAAGAGGGTTAGAAGATGGCGCAGAATTCAATGTGGTAAGTGTTTTAAATATTTTCTTTAAAAGCAAATCATTTTCTCTGTAATTTTGCAAATGATTCTTTCTGGACTTGACATATTATAAAATAAATAATACTCAAATATTCAACTTAATAGTGACATTATAATCATGTTTTACAGATTGTTTGCAACAATATTACAACTAAACCAATTCGCAACATCTTAAGACAAATTAGTCAACAAAATAATACACCACGTTTACAAATTCATGATATCAATAACTTTACTGATAAACTGCCAACGGCTCAACTATTAGTTGCATCATCTTTAGAAAATGCCTCACAATATCTTCAAAACAACCCCAATACTTACATTCTTCTTTGTTCTGATGATAATATACAAAATACAAATCTGACTCAAATATTATCATCCAATAATAATAGTATTCGTCTTTTGAAACAAATAAATAATGAAATACCTGTAATAGTTCATATAAATGAACGAATAATCAACGATGACGATACAGAAAACCTAGCCTTAAATTGGGTACGAGATCTGCGCACAAAATTAGAAAATTCTAACAGCCGTGTTTACATAATTTGCAAATATTTACCGACAGATGATTTCGACAGTTTTATAAAAACTGTTCAACAGTTAAAAGGAGGTCATAAAACAAGATTTTTATTTGTTTTGGATGAAAATGCACCTAGAGTCACTCCAAATGAAACATTTTACAGACGCATTTTCCAACAAGATGTAACAGTTTCTGTTTATGTTTACGGAACTTGGGGGAGCCGATATTCCACTAATATTCGTATGACTGATAAAGATTTTAGCGAGGAGAATCAACAAAATGATAATCAAAATGTTGATATCAATATAAATAACGTAGATGTTAAATATATTGGCGTACACTCTGCAAATGTTATTCCAGTTGAAACAAATGAAGGTACAACACCCAAATTAGGTCTAGTTGATTATTGTGGCACAAAACGAGACACCAACACCCGAGTAATGGGTATATGCAACGCCAGTCTTACTCCAGATCCTATTTTCCAATGGAATTTGCCCGCAAAATGGTCATTTGTAGATGGTGCTACTGCGCCTACACCATATGCGCTTGCATATTACACGTTAGTTGAATTAGTATCTTTGAACGGCGGTGAAACAGTTTTAATTCACAACGCTTGCTCTGCATTGGGTCAAGCTATGATTCACGTAGCATTTAGTTTAAAAGCCAAAATCTTAGCCACAGTTGCAAACGATAGACAAAAAGGTTTGCTCTTACAACAAATGAAAATGCTCAATGATGATACTGTTTTCTATTACATCAATTGCAACTTTGAACAAAAAGTCATGGATATTACAAAAGGCCAAGGAGTTGACGTGTTAATAAATTGTACTAGAGGAGAACGTCTTAAGGCCAGCGCAAGATGTATTGGACGTTTAGGAAGAGCGGTTTTGTTGCAAAATGAAATAGACCCAAATGCGCCCGTTAATACAGAAACTTTAGGTTTATCTACGTTCCTTAGATGTGTAGGAATGTATGGAGTGTATCCAGCTAGACTTTGCAATTGGGATGAAGATAAAAAACATCGTATACATCTATTAGTACAACAAGGATTGGATAATTCTGTAGTTATACCAATTAGAAGAAACATTTTTAAATATAATCAACCAATAGAAAATGTTGTTAGATATGTATCTGGACCTCAAGTTACTGGTTGCGCCATTTTGCCAGTGCAACAAGAAAGTATTCAACATTCTCAGCCATCAGTTTATCAGTGTGATTCAAATAAACCATATGTTCTATACGGCCTTAATAGCGATGTAGAACACATCATTTTGGCTTCAATTTGGTTGGCCAAACACAACACCAGTAAACTTATTCTTGTTACCATTCCCAAAAACAATTCAGATAAATTATTTATAGAACGACATCTTCAAAATTTAAACATTACAGTTGATGTTACAGACAATTTACCAGCAACAAGAAAACTGAAAAACGTTGCAGCTATATTATGCCTTCCAAACTCTAAAAATATTTCTCCAAATTCCATACCACCAAATATAAGAATTGTTCACTTCCTTGGCATAAATTCTCCTTCTACTCTATGTCCAAATCCTTTTAGAAGTACTCTCCGTTATGCGAAAACATCTCGTTTTGAAGACGTCTTCCCTTTTTTAAGCTATACTCTCTCCCAAACTGTAGACCTGATAACTCATGGCGACGATGAAAATCAAACTGTGGAAGAGAACTTTACCTTCAAAGACTTCTTCCGGCTATTGGGAGAATCGGTACCGTCTCTTCTAACTGTGAAGACAAAAACAGTGAACACAGTCACTGTGGAGAAGATAGCTAGTGCTTGTACGGGAGAAATCAAAGAGATGCCGCCATTGTTTGTGGTACCTGGGTTGTTGGGAACAAGTTGTAGGTATCTGCAGCAGACGATTATGAAGATTATGTGTCCTGTTTATGTCATAAACGCTCAACAAAGGAGTCAGAGAGTTGAAGATATTGCCAGTACGGCTGTTGAGGTAAGATATATAACATTCACTATCCAAACACAGTAATTTCGCCACAGTAAAAATAAAAATAAAACCTATAAATTTCGTAAATACTAAATTTTAGTGAAGGAAGTCCTTTGCTGCCGGTGCCAGTTGCCTTGTAAAAAAATAAATGATAGAAGGTGCCGATTGCTTTAGTATAATAAGTCTAATTTTACAATTTATTTCAAATGAAAATAGGGAAACTTTTTGGTAAGGTTTTAATTCATAAGGTGCGAACCTTAACAATTTCAAAAATTAGTGACGTTCAGGGTGGTTATTTGCCTGAGAGGGGATGTGTCGACCAATTGTTTGCTCTTCGTATAATTTTTGAGAAGTCACTTGAAAAGAACAAGAAGGTGTTCTGTGGCTTTCTTGATTTAAAGAAGGCGTATGATAGCGTTCTTCGAGATACTTTGTAGGATGTACTCAGAGAGTACGGTGTGAATGGAAACTGTCTGGCAGCGATTCTAGCGTTGTACGAGGGTAGTGAGGCTGCTGTGAGAATAGATGGTAGGTTGAGTGATTGGTTTCGTATAAATGTTGGTGTGAAACAGGGCTGTGGTATGTCTGCGTGGTTATTTAACTTTGGATAGATTAACCCCTAAGGAAATTCATTCGAAGTTGACAAAAGTTTACGGGGACTCTGCTCCTTCCATGTCAACCGTTAAAAAGTGGGCAGCTGAATTTAAACGTGGTCGCACGTCCCTCGAAGATGACCCACGTGAAGGACGGCCAAAAACCGCCACCACACCGAAAACCATCGAAAAGGTGGATGATATCGTGTTGGACGATAGGCGAGTGAGATAGCTGAGGCTGTGGGGATATCGGAAGAAAGGGTACGAAATATCTTGCACAAAGAATTAGGGATGCGAAAGCTCTGCGCAAGATGGGTGCCGCATTTGCTGAATGCCGATCAAAAGCAAATGCGCAAACGACATTCGCAGCAATGTTTGGACCGATTCAATAAGGATCCGACCGATTTTGTGCGGCGATTTGTCACCATGGATGAGACATGGGTCCACCACTACACGCCAGAAACGAAACAGCAGTCCAAGCAGTGGGTGGAAGCCGGTGATTCAGCGCCAAAGAAAGCAAAGTCGATCGCATCTGCCGGAAATGTCATGGCCAGCGTGTTTTGGGATGCGAAAGGGATCCTGTTAATTGATTACTTTAAAAAAGGCAGAACAATTACAGGCGAATATTACTCCAACCTTCTTGACCAGCTGGATGCCAAAATTCGCGAGAAGAGGCCTGGCTTGAAGAAGAAAAAATGGGTGCTCTGGGTACGTTTGCACGAAACGTTAACGTATCAAGGGATGCTCGGTTAAGTGTATATAATGGAGTGCTAATGCCTGCTTTGATGTATGGAAGCGAATGTTGGGCATGGACGGGAAAGCATAAAAAGAGAGTGACTGCCGTGGAAATGAGGTATTTACGTGGTGTATGTGGGTATTTAAGATGGGATCGCCTGAGGAATAATTTGGTGTATGAAGAATGTATGGTTAGGAACAATCTTATTAAGTGAAGAACCTGTTAAATTAATTAAAGGTTTTTAACTTGTTATACACTACACACGACAACTTGATTCTTTAACTTATCTTGAACTTGAATTCCTTTAATTTTTGATTGACACCTGTTTTTAAATTAATTACCCTACTTCGAATTTCCACTCACCACCTGACAAAATATCACAAGGCAGAGAGGAAACGCTTCCCGCAGCGACATGAAAGCCAGAGGGTCTTATTATTATTTTCCGAACAAGAATTTAGGAAAAGGTTTCTCTGTAGATTTATAGTCGGACGGAATTTCGAAATGTTTATGCCTTACAGATGTCTTCAATTCAGTTCGAAGGGTTGTAGCCACAAAAATGGACTGATTTTCTAAATGTCAAATAAAAAGAATGCCACTGAATTTTATCTTGTTGTAATTACAACCGGCGCCGGCAGCCAAAGCACTGCCTCAGATATCCTCTTGTAAACTTTGATTTTGAAAACCTTTTCTTAGTTCACTACTTACACACAGGATTTTTTTTTAATATATTGTAAAATCTTTCAGCGTATTTGTGAGGTGTATCCGAAAGGTCCGTACAACATAGCTGGCGTATCTACCGGCGGTATTGTCGCCTTAGAAGTAGCCAGACTATTGGACGAAAAAGTAGGCAGGAACAGTGTGCAACTTTATTTGTTAGACGGTGTACCTGCTACTTTCCAATACTTAATAAATGAAGCACAAATATCCAGTCAAGGATTTGATTCTGTGCTTATACAATATTTATTGAAAATTAACCAGTCCGAGGTACAATATTATAAAAATATTAAAAATAATTATGACAGGATTGTTTATTGTAGATTTTGAATGAAATTCTGAGTAAAAACAAAACTTGGCAGTCCAGATTAAGTGCAGCACTTAATTTGTTGAAATTAACACATTTTGAATATCAACAAATGACTCAAACCATAAATATTTTGCGCGAAAGGCTGGAATTAATTCAGAAATATTCTGTTACTGAAGAATTGTTGAATATACCAACAAAATTACTTCGGCCATTTGTATCTGCCAAAGATTTCAGCAATACTTTATTCAAGGTAGGCGCATGTTTATACTAGTAAATAAATGTTTTAAATGTTATGCATGTTTTTGTAGATTTGCAAACAGTTTAGATTAGAAATTTTCAAGGGAAATCATTTTACTATGCTTCAGTCGCAGTCTGTTGCTGATTTTATTAATGATAATATTATTACACCTCCAGTTTATTGTTAATTTGTGTTGTTGTATTGTTAAATGTTTAATAAATGGACTATGGAATTCAGTTGCCGAAAAAGGGAATCATAAAATACCAAAAATTTAGAATCTTGAGCAAGAATATTTATGTATGGAATTTATACATAATACACAGGATTGACGGGAAGTATTGTGCTGGCCACATCAGATTTTTTTTATTTGCTGAAAATAAAAAGTAAAACACTTTCCTTGTTTATCTCACTTATACAGAAATTTGTTTATATACCTATACATACATTATTCATTTACTGGCGAATTTACATTATCATTTCCGATAAATAAAATGTTTAGAATTATTTATAACTATTATTACATGTTTATATTCAAAACCTATAAGATTGAAGTTCTGTAAAAACATATTATTTCACTGAAAATCTATGTATGTTCATTCATTTTATACCAATGACTTCAAGACTTCACATCAAATTAACCATCTAGTAAATAGTAGTAAATTTTTGAAATTGTAGTATTGGAGTTATCGAGATAATTTTTTGTCACTCACACACACACACACACATACAGACATCATCGTAAAAATAGTAAATTTGTATTTTAGGGACCCTAAAACGTGCTTATTCATTAAATTTTTTTTTGACCAAAGACAATAGGTGCGTTCAATGAAGCTAGCAAATCGAGCAAAGCGGAAGTAAAATGTACTGAACGGCTTGCTAACTTAGCATTTGCTCGTTTTGCTAAGTAAGCAAAGCAAGCGACTATTTTCTCGCTTGTTTTGCTGCATGTAAAAATATGGCGCACAAATTCAAATATCATTTGTAATATTTGAATATATTTTCAATGAAAATTAATGAATTACGTAAAAGTAACATAAAATATTTGTACTTGAGTTTATTTGCGTGGAATATCCTAATAAAATTAAATTATGCATGTAATTAATACCATTGAGAGTTTATTTTCTATTTATTATTTATCTGACACTGCATTCAATATATCAGTGTTCTATTCTATGGAAAAATTAAATATTTGAACATTTTCAATTATCGTAACCTCACTGACTGACAGTCATCTGACAGTTCGATCGTAGCAAAACAAGCAAATCGTTCAATGCACGCTCTAGCAGATAGCAAATGCTAAGTAAGCATTTGCTCGATTTGCTAGCTTCATTGAACGCACCTAATACCTTCCTTACCTATAGGTGAGGGAAGGTGAAAATACTGTATTATAGATGACCAAGAGATAGAAAATTCAAAATTTGTATTGCACATTACAGAAACAAAAATAAATCCATTTTTCTTTCGTCTGAAATAAATATATTTCAAATGAATTTGTTGTTGAACCACGTGACCCCACCTAATTTATTTCGACCAATCCTAGCTTTCTTCAAAGCATAGCTGCCAGCTGCTACGTAAATCAATAAACAATGATGCAGACACGTGCTCCAAGATACAAAAACTGATAAGAAAGGAAAAACTAATGAAACCGTGCCAGAAATATAATAATAATTGTTATTAGGTCTTTAATATTATCGTGATATAGTTTTGAAGTCCTGCTGAACCTGAATTCAACATATTTCAAGCAGAATTATTTATGAAACGTGGTTTTGGTTGAACTGTTTAGAACGGTGAGTCTAAAACCAAAATTTTCTTTTATATTTATGTCTATCAATATTAAAATGATGTAATTTGTGTTAATAGAAATAATTTCATTGAATATTATGTGCTTTGGTTTTATATTTATAATTTCACGAAGTTGTGTTTATTTTTTATGAATTTGGTCAAATTTCAGTCGATTTAATTTCGATCAAATACTGCATTTCTTTGAAATAGGGGTCATGGTTTAACCAGATTCCTGGGCCTAAAATAAGGCTTACCTTACGAGGTGGTTTGAAAAGTCCGTGCAAAATTCGAGAGAAGGCATGAACTGGTACATATCGAGGTTATGTTTAGTTGGTGACATGTCTTGGAAGAACGCTCACCAAGTTTCAACCCTGATCGGTCTATTTCTCTGTATTTGACGTTCGTTTAAATTGAGAAAGTCGAGTGATTTTCAAAAAATGGAAGAAAAATAATTTCGTGTGTTGATCAAACATTATTTTATGAAAGGCAATTCGCCTCAGAAGACTAAGGAGAAGCTTGATAAACATTATGGTGAATGTGCACCTTCGATTAGAACAGTTTATAAGTGGTTTCAAAATTTTCGGTGTGGGCATATGAGCACAAGTGACGCTGAACGTCTTGGACGCCCTATCGAGGTCACTACTCCAGAAATAATTGATAAAATCCATGATATGATAATGGAAGATAGAATAGTGACGGTACGCGAGATTGCTAGTGCTGTGGGCATCTCTTGTGAACGAGTACATATTTTGCATCAACACTTGGGCATGAAAAACCTATCCGCAAGATGGGTGCCCAAGATTGCTCACAGTTGACCAAAAACAAAATCGTGTGAGGTGTTCCAAGGACGGTTTGCAACTGTTTCAACGGAATCCCCAGGATTTTAAGCGTCGTTTCATCACTGTGGATGAAACATGGATACACCATTATACACCTGAGACCAAGGAACAGTCCAAACAATGGGTTGCCAGCGGGGAGCCTGCACCAAAGAAGGCGAAGACCATTCCTTCGGCCGGGAAAGTTATGGCGACTGTCTTTTGAGATTCGCAAGGAATAATACTCATCGAGTTTTTGGAAAAGGGTAAAACTATAACAGGTGCATACTATTCATCGTTATTGGACCGTTTGAACACCGAGCTGCAAGAAAAACGTCCACGATTGGTCTACAAAAAAGTCCTTGGAGTGTATAAGTCTAAAAGGAAAGTACGTTGAAAAATAATAAAAAAATATCCCGAAAAATTAAGTAGTTTTCATTTTTGCACGGACTCTTCAAACCAACCTCGTACTTACCTACATCCGAATGTGCTTCAAATAGTGTCTGACGTATTAGATAATACTTGTTTATTCGTTAATTTCAAGTAGACAATTATTTATTAAAATATTGTTGAAAGTATTGTGTAATATAATAATAGGTATTGTTAGTCTATTAGAATGCTCATTCATGATAGAGTCTTCAAGGCGTTTAGAACAAAAAGCCGTTAAATGTATATACGAGTAGATTGATGAACGATTTTGCGATCGTATATGGATCAACATACTGATTATAGGTTCAATTTTTATTTATTTATTGATTTTTGTGTAATCTTTTTATTTATCTATCAAAATTCAAGTGTGTGTCTATTGGTGTATTAAGTTTATAATATAGTTTTTCTTGATATAATAAGTCTATTACGGTCAGAAAATAATTTTTAATGAAATTATAAACAAATCTCTTTGCAAGTAATATTATGTTTTATACAGTATTTATGTTAAAATAAAGTTGAATTGGAGGCAAGTATTGTACAGATCTCAACAATAATTTAACGGTTATTGTAACTTTTAAATTAAACCTCTCAATTTTTAATGAATTTATAAGTACATTTCTTGATGAGATTATATGCAATACTTATGTTAAAATGAAATTAAATTGGCGGGAGGTGTTGTGCAGGCAATAACAAAATTTTAAAATATAATTTGGAGTGTAACGCGTCTGTATAAATATACCGATAGGAGCCCAACCCCAAATGTATTCGTACACTCTGAAAAAAATATATTAACAGCAAGAAGAAATAAATTTTTAGATTACAATAGTTAAGACTATATTTGGGCAATTTTTTATTTTATGTATTCATAAAGTGTACTGGATTTAAATATAATGTTATTACCTAAATTTATCATTTACCATACATGTTAGTATTATTTAAAAAACTGAAGGTAAAGGAAACTGACAATATATTCAATTAATTACTATATTGAATTTTATTTTTTTAGTAAAATTATTTGCAAAGTGATATTTATTTATTAAAGTACCACCTACAATTATATTAAAAACAAGAATAAATAAACTTCTGGATGCTATGATTATTACTCCAATGCAACAAATTTTGATATGGTATATTAATTAGAGTGTACAGAACTTGAATACATTGCTTATAATAAAATTTCTTAGGTTTAATAATCATTTATTTGCAAATAAACCATTGCCTGCATGTGACAAATATTTTCGTCTTTAATAATTCGCAAATATCTAAATAAAATAATAAAATTTAAGATGGCAATTAATTGAGTATATTGTCAGTTACCTTTACCCTCAGTTATATCGATAATACTAACATAAATATGTATTATTTACTGTTGGAACGAAAAAAATTGGGGCTTGTCTTTCGTCATATATTTGTCCTTAGATTATTGTTTAAATGAGAAAATTATTTAATAACGTATTTTAATCCAGTACATTTTATTAATACATAAAATTAAAAAAATGCTCAAATATAGTCTAAACTATTGTAACCTATAAAATTATTTTTTGTTGCAGTTAATATATTTATTTCAGAGGGTACGAATACATTTGGGGTTGAGCTCGTATATCTATGAATACATTTTAAGAAATAAAATAATAAATATTTGATTATTTCTATAGCTGTAGTAGAGAGAACACCTCATAAATTATTTTCATCCTTAATATTTCGTATGGTAAATAATTTCAAACAATATCTTTCATTCGAAAACAAATTTACGCATTAAATATTTATTTAATTCATATAAAGTAAGATTTTTTGTAACAAAATTTAGTTTGTTAGGTTGGTACTTTCAGCGCTGTTATTAACAAATGAACAGGAGACGCGTGGCTAGTGTTTCGTATTTGTTATTGCAAAAATAGTGAAATTGTTTATAATTTATGCTTAATATACCAAAAAACATATAGACAAGTGTTATTTAATAGGTAGAGATCGATTTTATTTAATAATTTTATTAATTCATTAATTTTGTTTGATACTATAAATCATGTATTGCACGAACAATGATCTTTAATTAATATCGTACAAAATCCATATTATATGTCATTGTATTATTATAAATGTAAATAACGTAACTTTTTACTAAAGCTGCCTTATCTTTCTTTAGATTCAACCCCGGGATCGACTTCATTTCCACCGGAGCCGGAAAAGTAGCAGTTGTAGAGAATTAAGGTAGAGTGATTTTTTTTCTTAAAAACATTGGTCAAGAAAGGTGTTAAGCATACCTTGCCAGCAGAAAATTTTGCACCATTTGTTGAGGTGGTTTCGAACAACAATTTACATGTAAAAAACTTTTAACAAGGGGAGAGATTGTTACAGTAAACTTTAGGAAAAATCTGATGTGGCCAGCACAAAACCTCTCGCCGTATATTTTACCTGGCTGTATGCATAAGCAAAAAATATTTTTAGAAATACAAATAATATATTCATATAAGTCTATGACGTATAAACTTTTTATTACTCAATAAGAGCATGTCTCAACACAAAACAATTTTCACTTATATTTACAAAATCTATAGGATATTTTACCATAAATTATGTACAATAAATTACAAAGTAGAGTTTACCATATATAAATTTTAGGCTGGTAACAGGGATTTTCAATTCGAACAACGTTCTTATTTACTTTCTCTTCATATTCTTCTAGTTAAAACATTTTCATTTTGAGCGGGCTGAAATGTATGTATCTGGATATGTATATCTGTTCTTACATATCTTATTTTTCATACATGTATCTAAGTAACACATTGATTTTCTTTAATAAAGTGATGGCTAGATTTCACTCCGATTATTCTTATAACGATGTGTAATTTTGTCAATATTTACAACTCTAGTCTACAGTGCTTGTGTACATTGTCCCATAATGTTTGAAACAAATTTAAGTCCTTCAACGTAGACTTGCCACCTCCATAATAGTCATAGATCAAGAATTAAGATATTCTCCAAGTACAGTTTTCTTTCATTATTCATTATTTCGATGAGATACAATTTTTCTGTATTTTACGTTGCAGAGTAGAGACCATCTTCACTTTCATATTGAGTTTATAACATTTAAATATCGTCTTTCTTCGGGCTGTATCCTCGCTTATATCTATTCTTTATATTTGGATCATTCTATGAAGAAATTTTGTCCTACTCTTCTAATTTTTCGAGGTGTTTCCTATTCAGTATTTCTGAAGGGTATGTGTAATATACCTATAATTTTAAATATTTAACTATTGGATTTTTGACACTGACATTTATCTGTCAGTTACAAACATTTTTTTATTTTTCAATTGGTTTCCATGACATTATTTGGGCTGTGAGATTTATTACAGATCATTATATACCTTATATTTCTTTATTTCTAAATCTACAAAAGATACAATAAAATATTTATATGTATCAGATAGAGAATTTTACTCTTCTTTAATAAGCAAGAATAAAAATTTTCAAAAAATAATATTTAGAAGATTTTTTTTAAGAATCTGCTACTTCCCGTTGTCCAATTATTACCAAAACTTTTTCACCTCTTCCCAGTAATATCCGATTGAGAAATACCTAGTTAAACAGATATTAAGTATTATAATTTTTGAGATATCGTTCTTCCAACCGACCTACATACACGCGCACACACACAGACATCCGCCTAAAAGTGTTAAAATCGAATTGTAGGGACCTTAAAACGTGCTTAATCATTAAAATCTGGATATACGATTTTTAGCATGAATCCAATACCTCTCTTAGCGAGAGGTAAAAAGATATATAGAGAGAAAAATGTATAATGATAACATATTATTGTATTTATTGACATTATTATCCATTATGTTTAAGTATAGGGGTCACGCTAGAATTTTTGAGAAGAAGACACATGGTTCGTGTTTTTAAAATTTTATTTTAAATATGTTCCAGAATCACTTCATCATTCTTTAAAAAAAAAATTGTTGTGGCTAGCACAATACCTCTCGCCACTCCCTTTTTTTGGTTACATAAGTATAGGGCGCGAACAGTCATGTTACATTGTTGGCCTTGAGAAGCAAATGTGGGGGCCCGTTTCAGAATGATAATTAGTAATTATGTTTATTATTATTTATAGGTTGACATTTACCGTGTTACAATTGTTTTAGTTAATTGTTGTATTTCAAGACATAGTCATGGCTCACTGTTCTCTTTTCGACTAGGTGTATAAAAAAGTGCCCGCCATTTTACTTTTTAATAATGTAACATATGGATTATTTTACATGATTGTAAAGCAAATTTGATGTACTTTTCAAATTTGTAAAAAAAATATAGTATGTTCCATTTGAAATTTCAAAGTTGATATTAATTACTAATAAACCGGAAGTGGTATCATGAATGTACATCCGTCATCAAGTAGCTTACATGTTGCTGTATAAATCATGTTATATGAAAGAAATTACTAACAATAAATAAGCGAGATATTTGCTGGGTCCATTAAAATATAGCACCCTGTATATTTTTGTTCTACCGTTTGAGAACCGCTGGTTGAATTTTCTGTTTGTTATTACTGATAAATTAGTCCCTTATTCTTGATATTTTTTGTATATAACATTTTTCTCTAAATTCATTAGTTCATCTAAAAAAACGCTGATTGTTTCAAAGGAAACATTCTGTATACATCTTAATTTAAATTGAACTATATAATCCAGAAAAAAATATTGCTAATTTATCAAAATTTATAATACCATCCAAACCCATATATCATCCTCATATATCATCATCATCACATTAAATAATGATGATGTTCCAGGATGCTTTTGTGAACTGCACTAGCACTACTAGTCATACGTTTGTTTTGCTGAGTGTGAGTGGATCTCGTTCATAAAGTTCCGAGCTACTAGAATTTGATACATTTTCTCTGGTGGATTTTAGTGCAGTGGCATTGTGCGTCGGATTTGGAAACGGGTTTAACAACGACGACAGTGAAATATAAATACATACATAATAATTGCCGATAATATCGTTTAATATAAATGTGTTGGTTTTATTTATTATAAGTTTCCATTATTATATGTGTACTGTGTGTTACCTCTACATATATGTGTATATTGTTTATTTGTCAATGTGTGTGAAATATACCTATACCTACCTATATAATTAGTATATGTATACATAGTACATAGCCTGAAATATTTACGAAGAAATATATACTTACTAATGCATATCATATATTATACAATCACATAATCCAACATTCAAACGCTTCAGAAAAAAATCTTAATCCTATTTTTTTGTTAAAATAAGATTACCCTTACCCTGGCGAAGAAATTAATATAGTTTTTCATATTTACACTACAAAAGAACTGTATTACAGTTTATTTATTATGATAAGTATTTAATAAGTAATATTCATTCTAAATAGTTAAAAAAAATCGTATATTGATCTATTTATTGATTAACACATTTTTTATTCATATGTTTTGCTGACGAATTTATCATGTATTAACTACACATGTTCATATTTTTAATGAAGTTTATAATTGCAAATACATATATCATTATTATTAACTTTTCTAAGCTGTTAAAAGACTCCATTAATAAATTCAAACATGAACATATTAAACAAATAAATCGCGAGAAAATAGCTGATAAAATGAACCAAATTTGACAATAAATCCTTGTTCTCCAAGATGAATTACTCAAATTCCGTTAGTTCTCGACTTACAAAATACGTACATATATGCTAACTATATTGGAAGATAGAACGTAATATGTGATTATACATATCTGGTATTTATTTATTTATTGCTATACTTAATATCCTGATACTTGATACAGTTTTTCTAAGATTTACAGACACACTAGCTATTTGCATTATAAAAAATAATATATATTGATCTACTTTTGTGTCTTGTAATATATATATATATATAACATCTAAAATATCTTCATATCGATAAATCTTAGAAAAAATGTCAAAGTACGTACATAATGTAACCACGTGAAAAATACATAACTTAATATACATTTGATGATACATATTTCATTTTATTTATTTATAAGTTCCTTATTCATATCGTTTATATATTAGATTTAAAAATGTATTATATGAATGACCAATAAACACAACAAAATGAATACAATCTTTCAATTCAAAATCCCAATTTTTCCATTCCCAAAATTAAAATTTTCAGGTAACCTGTAATTCACCTAAATACGAACTAGATCTAGAGCATCGTTTTGCGACCGACAGCAGCTTAACGATTTACAAGCAGCAATCTTGCGAACTAAAAAATCCAAGTTCAATTCCAGCTACCAGCTAAATCGAACCGCGGCAAACGAACCACAGCAGCTTGATTATATAATCGCCAATATATAGCGAGCGAACCATGGCAGCCGATTACGTAATCGCCGATTTACAGCGAGCGATCCACGGCAGCTCGATTACATAATCGATGATATACAGCCACTGAATACATAATACATGTATTATGTATTCAGTGATACAGCCTACAACAAGCGCCGCGAAAATTCTAACCTAGTGCACCAGCATGCGTTTCTGAAATGCAGGTAGCCTATGGCAACATTTCTAGCTAGTAAAAATCCGAGCCGAGCAAGGCTTCTGGTCGACAAAATTCAAAAATCGTGTAAAATCGACGATTTAGAGCCGCAGCGGCTGAAAAGTAGCAATTCACGGCCGTTACGAGCATTTTTGAGCTCTCAGGCGGATTTTCAGCCGATCCCAAGGCATATACCCTACAAAAATAAAATTTGCTGGCTCTAGCAAGACCAAATTTTAAAATTCGCAGAATCGAAAGGCTATAGCAAGACATGTACCCACAAAATTCAAATTTACTGTCTATAGTAAGACATCTGATCATCAAAATTTAAAATTCGCAGAATCGAAAGGCTATAGCAAGACATTCTCCCACAAAATTCAATCGCCTGGTGGTGAATTCATGAATCCTAGGCCTCCCACCACAGATTTCAGCCTTATATACAGCTGTTTGATGAATTTACAGTTATTCAGCGTGAGAGGTGGTGTTGAATCGGACACTCTGCTTCGTGATCTTACGTAATCGAGCTATATACTTGCTTTTGCTGGATTTCTAGCTAGCTGGCCAGCTGGCCGCCAGAATCCGTCCCGCTAGACCGTAGGCTAGCGGGTCGGGCTGGTGGTTTGCTAGCTAGGATGGGGTGAATATGCTTGGCTGGTTGCTGGGTGCAGGTAGCTAGTAGGCGGGAATCGAATATGGATCTTTGGTTTGCAGGATTTTGTAGGTCGCCGTTCTGGTTGCAGATTGGCGGCCTACAAAATGCTTGCTAGCAAGCGGGATATGAACCTAGATCTTTAGAATGCGATTTTTGATCGGTATATTGGAATGAAATAGTTTGTTATTTATAACAAGGATTTATTTGTCAGAGATGTGTTACATAATAATAATATTACAGTACATAATACATGAAATACATTTTTTTAACAATGAATAAATAATTTTCGATCCGTGTATTTGTGATGCACAATTACTCGTATAAGACGTTCGCAGTTTCACAAATACAGAGATGATATGTGCTCTAATTACGTCAAATTTGAGTTGAAAATGTTACAATACATAAATTCTTTATCTCATAGATATATGCATAACGAATGATAGATTTTTAACTAGAATATGTAGTCCAATTTTTATTAGGAATAAGTTTTATTGCGACTTTTAGATAACATATTAAGATACATTTTAATGATACAGATTTGCGATATTTATACATGCATGTACATAACTAGATAAATGTATTCAATATATAGGAAGTATATACAGTCAGAAAAATATAGAAATGTAAAGTATATCATATATAATTTTAATGAGTATGCAACAATACATTATCAACAATGCAATTATGAATACAAACATATATGTATATGTATTTTTGAAAATGATTTTACTATCTTATATACAACAGCGTAGGTAAAAGTATATCGTTTTTTCTTTTAAGTATGTGCATATATGAGTGTTTTCCCACAGCGCAAAGTATGTAAAATAATAAATAATAATATAAACTATATTATACATTTATTTATTATGTGTTTGTATCCAATAAAATGATTGTATATAGTAGATTAGTATGAAGATGTATGAACACTTATGCGTTTTTCAGTATGATTTTATTAAGGTATATTATTCTATATAAGCATAACAGAGTAAAAGTATGTCATTTTTTACATAATGTCTAAGAAAATACGAATTTTTCAAGTATGTATATGAATAATATCGTAAATGTATAAAGTACGAATGTACTAATGATAAATAGTGTGATAGTGTATGTACCTATGATTTTAACGATGAAATGTTTTTCTTTCAAAGTGAAACAATATAATTTTTCCTACATCCATGTTGAAAGTAGGCTTTTCAAGCTGCCAGTTTAGAGCAGAAAATTGATAATGAAGTTAACAGAACAACTTGGTTCAAAGCGGAATGTAAATTTTTAGTTGTAATAAAAGAAAAATGAAATTATTCACAGTAGGACTTGAAATCAGTGTTTTTATTATCTCTTTTTATGGACGTAGAAAAAAGTATATGTGTGTCATGGCGTAAAGTGTTATTTTCCGCTCTAGATGTACAAACGACTATTTTGCAAAGTGCGAATATATTATGAAGAATTTTTCAACCGGTGTATGAAGAAAGTAAATATTAATAAATATCATAATATAAATAAAACGGCTTTTACTTAACTATATTTTATTTAGATCGATCAATGTTTCTCAAAGTATTAGATAACAAGTGTGTGCTCATATGTATGTAATAGATGCAAATGATGGTACAGAAAAATAGAGTAATTCCACATTCCATTTACTTATATAATTCCTAGATACTGAATCTTTAAAGTTTTAAATACCATTACTACGTATATGATTCTTATATATAGTAATTTTAAAAATAAATAGTTCAAGAACTAAGAGTGATAGCGAATTATCCTAATCTTATTTAGATGTATAGGGTTATTCTCAGTACTTTGGAATCGCTCTAAATATTTTCAGTAATGCTAGTTTCAAGACAATTGAAAAAAGGAAATTATAAAATGAATATATTAAAAACTAAACGAAAAAAATTGTTTCAAAAAGTTTGAATTACTGAAAAATAATTGAGTAATGTTTATTTTACGAAGTACATAATTTCCATGTTTATTGAAAATAGTAACTTGAAAATGAATAACATGAGAACTAAGACAAATAGTTACTTAATTTTCAAATTTGGATATTGGGAGTAATTTCCTGTATGTATATTTAATTTCAAATGGTTTAAATTGCTGAAAAATACTCAAAAAGTGAGATAGCGACTTGCGGTTTACAAATTTGGATTCAGGGGGTTGTTTTCTATACATATGATAAGTTTCAGGACTTCGAATTGCTAATAAAAAATTCAGTAATGCTTGTTTCAAAATATAACTAAATGTCTATTGAATATATTAAGTTTAAAATAAAATATTCAAAAACTAAGTAAGATAGCAACTTGCGGTTTACAAATTTGGATTCACGGGGGTTGTTTTCTATATATATGATACGTTTCAAGAATTCGAATTGCTGACAAAAATTTCAGTAATGCTTGTTTCAAAATATAACTAAATATCTATTGAATATATTATGTGATAAGTTTCAGGATTTCTAATGGCTGAAAAAAAAATCTGTAATCCGTGTTTCAAAATATAACTAAATGTCTATTGAATATATTAAGTTTAAAATAAAATATTCAAAAACTAAGTAAGATAGCGACTTGCGGTTTACAAATTTGGATTCACGGGGGTTGTTTTCTATACATATAAATTTCAGGAATTCGAATTGCCGAAATAAATTTCAGAAATGCTTGTTTCAAGACAGGTAAATGTCTATTGAAAAAAGGAAATTATAAAATGAATTTATTAAAAACTAAACGAAAAACGCGATTTGTATTTTGTATTATCTGCATGTAGCGGTAGAGAGTAATTTGCTATATTTATAAATAATTTCAAAAGGTTTGAATTACTGGAAAAAAATTGAGCAATGTTTATTTTACGAAGTATATAATTTGAAAATTAATATCACAAAAACTAAGAGAAATATGTACTCGTACTTTCCAAATTTGAATATAGGGAGTAATTTTCTATATGTATACTTAATTTCGAAAGGTTTAAATCGTTGAAATTTGTTTCAGTAATGTTTATTGAAAATAGTAACTTTGAAAATAAATAACATGAGAACTAAGACAAATAGGGACTTAATTTTCAAATTAAGATATTGGGAGTAATTTCCTGTATGTATATTTAATTTCGAATGGTTTAAATTGCTGAAAATAATTCAGTTATGTTTATTTCAAGACGTATGCTTATTGAAAATAGCGGCTTCAAAAATGAATATCACGAAAATTAAAAGAAGATATAACGCGATTTGTATTTTGTATTATCTGGATGTAGCGGTAGAGAGTAATTTGCTATATTTATAAATAATTTCAAAAGGTTTGAATTACTGGAAAAAAATTGAGCAATGTTTATTTTACGAAGTATATAATTTGAAAATGAATATCACAAAAACTAAGAGAAATATGTACTCGTACTTTCCAAATTTGAATATAGGGAGTAATTTTCTATATGTATACTTAATTTCGAAAGGTTTAAATCGTTGAAATTTGTTTCATTAATGTTTATTGAAAATAGTAACTTTGAAAATGAATAACATGAGAACTAAGACAAATAGGGACTTAATTTTCAAATTAAGATATTGGGAGTAATTTCCTGTATGTATATTTAATTTCGAATGGTTTAAATTGCTGAAAATAATTCAGTTATGTTTATTTCAAGACGTATGCTTATTGAAAATAGCGGCTTCAAAAATGAATATCACGAAAATTAAAAGAAGATATAACGCGATTTGTATTTTGTATTATCTGGATGTAGCGGTAGAGAGTAATTTGCTATATTTATAAATAATTTCTAAAGGTTTGAATTACTGGAAAAAAATTGAGCAATGTTTATTTTACGAAGTATATAATTTGAAAATGAATATCACAAAAACTAAGAGAAATATGTACTCGTACTTTCCAAATTTGAATATAGGGAGTAATTTTCTATATGTATACTTAATTTCGAAAGGTTTAAATCGTTGAAATTTGTTTCAGTAATGTTTATTGAAAATAGTAACTTTGAAAATGAATAACATGAGAACTAAGACAAATAGGGACTTAATTTTCAAATTAAGATATTGGGAGTAATTTCCTGTATGTATATTTAATTTCGAATGGTTTAAATTGCTGAAAATAATTCAGTTATGTTTATTTCAAGACGTATGCTTATTGAAAATAGCGGCTTCAAAAATGAATATCACGAAAATTAAAAGAAGATATAACGACTTGCACTTTTCAAAATGATAAGTAATTTACTATACACCTAGCTCTATTGTTTCATGTACCCTTCAAATAATATGTATGTAAAGTGTGTGTTAGTGATATTGATGTATGTGAACATAACGTAATACGCTTTGAGATGTTGAAATATAATTATGAAAATGAAAATAAGTATTTTATAATGACATTTTATTCTGTTATTTAAATATGCTTATATGTATGTATGTGTCTTAGGCATATGTTCATGAAGTTTTTATTAACGGAGCAGAATTTTTTTCACGTTACAATGGTTAGACCATATACTTTATAGGTTTGAGTTGAAGTTTTATTTATTTATTTTACATAAATTTTACAAATAACGATTTGAGGCGAGAGGTGTGCAAATCCATATTGGGGTTGTTTTGGGGTGCGGTGCTCTGCAACAATGTGACAATCTCCAACGCTAAAATCAGGATTGTTGAACTGCAATTCGCTGGAGTACTTTTACAGCATCATCTGTCTAAGTGTAGATACAGGTACAGCTTATCTTTCTGCAACAATAGAAAATATATTGGAATGCAACAAATTTGAATTAGTATAAATATAGGCTGGTTAGGGATATTGTGCATTGACTTACAGGTACACTTCATAGCATGCATTACCATAGGATTATCCCCAAAATAATATTATATTTGCAGATTATTAAGAATTGTTTCAATAATTATTATTAACAAAATATATTAATATGAAAGAATATTAATGAAAAAAAAATGTATAAATAAAATGAGGTATAAGTTACGTAAGTTCACCAATAAAACAATGATGTTACCATTTGTCGTAATATCGTACATATTCATAATTACGTATATATGAAACAAAATATATGTAGTAAAATATGTATATAGGACATACAATAATATATATTAAATAATACAGAAGATGAACAAGAGAATCGTAACATAGGTGTTTAACATAAGAAAAACTTTTTTTAAATTGTATCTACGCCATAAAACTATATGCGGTGCTACATAGATATTTTAGCGAATAAAATGTTAGGAAATTCTATATGGTTGGAATATTAAATAATTATTATCAATTAGTGCTAACTATTTTCGATACACGAGCAATCATTTAAATACAGCTTACATCTATTAGAATAATCCCTCGGAATTAATGGTTAATATATCGAATAATGAATACAATATAAAGTAGTATAAAAGTAAAAAAAACTCACTTTGAATAAATAAAATCTATGGATATAACTCCAAGTCCTGCAGGTATCCTAACGTCCTCTCCAAGCACCAGAAAATCATCCTCCTGTTCACAGCACACCATACACACGTCTTTACACCGACACTGCAACAAACAAACTGAACGAATTAATCCATGTAATAGTCAGGGTGTTAGGTACAACTCAATAATTAAATATTAACGAGGCATTATAAATAATAATCACTTCTTATGTATTAGGTAATTTGTTCAGGATGTTTTGAATTTTATGAATGTAGAAATAGCGCGAAAAAAATTTGAGTACGGAAGGGTTGTAAATAAAGATATATTTACGATACAATCAAATTTTAATGTAGTACAATTTCTTTCCAAGTCTAATTTAAATAAATTAAAAACAGAGCTAATGACCGATACTTTTCAAATTTGGATTCTGTAGATTATTTTCTAATGTAGGTATACATAATTTCAAAATTTTGAAACCACTGAAAATAATTTCAACAATGTTTGTTTCAAGACAAGTGTATTGTAAATTTAATATTAAATATATCAAACATTAAGTGAAATAGTAACTTATGTTTTCCAAATTTTCAGGGGGTTAATTTATACTAAGTTTCAGAACTTAATGGACTTATGGATTACTGAAAAAAGTTCATTAACGCTTGTTTGAAGATGTGTAGTTGTACCTTACAAATTTGAATATAGGGGTTTATTTTCTGTATGAATACTTATAATTTCAGAATATATGAATCGCTGACAAAAATTTGATCATGTTTGTTTTGGTATAAAGTCTCTTAACTAGAACTAGAGCAACTTTAAATTAAATATTAAAAAAATGAGAGTGATAGCAACTTTTCTTTTAATTTGCACCTAGAGGTTTATTTTAGAATTATGCATTTAATACCTAGCATAATTGTTTTTATTATGTTTATTTTAATATACATACGAGCCCAACCCCAAATGTATTCGTATCCTCTGAAAAAAATATATTAATAGCAAGAAGAAATAAATTCGTAGATTACTGTACTATATTTGGGCATTTTTTAATTTTATGTATTAATAAAGTGTATTGGATTTAAATATAATGTTATTACTTATTGTTAACAATAAGCTACGGGCAAATATTTGACAACAGACAAGTGCTATTTTTTTTAGTTCCAACACTAAATAATACAATATTTATATTAGTATTATTTATAAAATTGAAAGTAAAGGAAACTGACAATATATTCAATTAATTACTATATTAAATTTTATTTTTTTGAAAGTACCACCTAAAATTATATTAAAAACAAGAATAAATAAACTTCTGGATGCTATGATTATTACTCCAATTCAATAATTTTTTACATGGTGTATTAATAGATCTATTCAAGTTCTATACACTCGAGTGTATAGAACTTGAATACATGGCTTATAATAATATTTCTTAAGTTTAATAATAATTTATTTGCAAATGAACCATTGTCTGCATGTGACAAATGTTTTCGTCTTTAATAATTCGAAAATAATTTTTATTAAAGTAATAAAATTTAAGATGGCAATTAATGGAGTATTTTGTCAGTTACCTTTACCCTCAGTTTTATAGATAAAACTAACATAAATATTGTATTATTTACTGTTGGAACGAAAAAATTAGGTACTTGTCTTTTATCTTATATTTGCCCGTATATTATTGTTTAAATGAGCAATTTATTTAATAACATTACATTTCAATCCAGTACACTTTATTAATATATAAAATAAAAAAATGTCCAAATATAGTCTTAACTATTGTAACTTAAAAATTTATTTTTTATTGCTGATAATATATTTATTTCAGAGGATACGAATACATTTGGGGTTGGGCTTGTATTATATATGCCTACTGAATACAACAATTTTAAAAATTACTATTTCGTAAACTAAAAGAAATAGCGATCTGTAGGAGTACTTTTCAAATTTGGCTTCAGATTGCTTTATATGTATAGGTACTACGTAATGTAAATAAATTTGAATGTCTAAAAGCTTCGGCCCTTCCGTTTCTTATACTATTTAAATGATATATGTGTTTATGTGCGCGTTCGTGGTATATGTGAACGTAAATATAATACACTGAAAAGACCTTAGAAATACACAAATATGAAAATGAACATGTATATATATGTTGTATAATGAAATAATTTTCTCGTTATAATGGTTATGGTTATATTATATACTTTATATACATGTTTTGAGGTGAATTTTATTTATTTATTTATTTACATAATCATACAAATAAAAACGCGATGTGCACCATAACATGTTTTGAGGTTGTCTTATGGCGATGCTCTGCAGTAATGCGACCATTTCCAACGCTAAAATCAGGATTCATATGAGACGCAACTTGCTCAGGACTCCTGATGCAATTCGTCCAAGTCCACAACTCTTCTCTCTGTTACAGTACTCTGTAACAATATAATAATCGAAAGTAATAAATATGAATTAGTTGCCAATGGTCATAGAATATTATATGATATTATTTGCAAATTATTAAAATATGTATCAATTATTCATAATTATTAAAATATTGTTTAAGTATTAAAGAAACCGAGAAATTCAATTATGAAAAAATCTGATGTGACCAACACAATACCTCCCGCCATTTACCTATGGGGTTTGGTGGCGCGTGCCTGATGTCTGGTCGCGAATCTGGGGAATCCGATTCGATCCCGATCAACGCCAAATAATTCGAATTTTAAATGGCATAAAATTAACCCTTGTGGTAAACGCCCGCATAATACAAATATGTCATCATCATTCCCGAAATGTATGTACAAATCAGATTAGCACAGCAATGGATAATATGCATATTTATTTATTTCTTTATTTAAATACATACCTGCATATTTACTAATGCTAGAAATTATATATATTTAGTTCCTTTCCATACAACTATTGTTCTATTTACAATTTTCCTTTTTAAACGTTACTATTATTAATTTGAAATGATCATTTTTTTGACAGTGACATTTATCTGTCAGTTACATATATTTGAGCTGAACTATATAACCATGGAGATGTGTTTAAAGCATAAGCTCCGAGATATAATTTTTATGTTACTTTATAAATTTATCCATAAAATATATAGAAAAAAGTATTAAAGCAAACCTGTAGAAAATGGAATAATCTTTAATTTTTATAATAACAAATTTCGAAAAAAATACATTTAAAGGTATTTTTTGAAGAAAAACTATCTTGAGCTTCAAGTAAACTGCCATTTCCGGTTATCCGATTGCCACCAAAATCTAATGGCTTCTTTCCATATTAGAATAAGGTAGAAATACATATATAAAAATATATAGGTTGCCCCATTTGAAATATGAAAATGAATGTCATTTCCGGTTAAACCGAAAACGCCAATCTGCTTTATACACAGATATCGGTAATGATGAAATATTTGTACCGTGCGGGCGCTTACCAGGCGTCACCTCAAGTTAGAGTAAATAAGAGTAATTACAATTATAGTACAAATATTTTTATTATACCAATTTATCAATTATGTATGTTCTTTTCAGATGCAGCCGTGTGAAAAGCCGACATCCTGGTGTTGCAGACTTCGGAACTTGGACTCCCCACATTGTAACCTGAAGCAGTCATCAATGGTGAGTTACTCTGGTAGATATTTCTTGTGATCTTGTCCATGGGCTAGCTGTTAAATCTTCGTGTTGATAAACACGATCCCTGTAAAATTAAATTGTCTATATGTACACATATATTTCAGATTTTTCAGCCGGATGAAACAGATTTTAACTACCGCGATTTTTAATTTTAGTACTTACTTGTAATGGCAATGATCGGCGTATTTTCTCAACATATCGTCCGCTAGTACATATTCACTGAACTGTATTATTACACTGATTAGAATACACTTTCAAATAATCATTACACAACACTCTCACCATTTAAATTAACAATTACAACACTTACTAAAACAAAGTTTAAAATATCCACTGATAATGAATAAATAAATATAGTTTTAGCGTAAATTTTAATAGTCTTATTTATATCGCGAACTATAAATTGAATAAGAGAATGATTGTAATAAAAACTACTAAGTTTTTCGGATCCTATCAACACTACACTATCGCAATACACGATTATTCACAAGATCACAAGCACCCCATGTTCACTTCACCAAAGACAAAAAGGAACTGAAGTCTCCCTTATAAAAATATAATATAAATATTATAACGTAACAACTAACACTAATTAAGTGTTAATTGATTACGTTTTTTATACTTTGGCGCTCAAAATAAACAATGTTTATGTTTGTTTTCAGGTTCGCGAAGGGCCGCACTACACCCAGCGATAGGACAGGGTAACTACAACACTGGACGAGGATAATGCATGATTTTTATAAGAATAAATAAACAAAAGAGTTTTTTATTTACCTTTCATATGTAACAAAAGAGACAGGGAAATATCCTAATATTTAAGGGTTTTTTCGAATTTTCCTATCCTATCCTTTAGTATTAAGTTCTCTAGGTACGAAAATAACCATCCAATAGGAGTCCGCCCTTTTATAAAGGGCTAAGGGCTTATTTGAGCCCTTAGAGAAAATCCGACCACGGATTTCAATTTTGCAGATCCAAGTATGTTTAACAACATTTGTCCGGTCTTTCTAGCCCTTTTAGTCCAGGAATTAGCGTAGGCCCTTCGCCACAAATATGAAGGGCAAATATATTGTAAACCAGAGGGTTTTCGTCAATTCTGTGCAAGCCAATGGAAAGCGCGGGTTCAAATTCTCCCGATACGGTATTTTCCGGCCTTTTAACCCTTTTAATTAACGAATTTAAGTATTAAACCCTTCGGAAAAAATTCCGAAACGGATGAGTTTTCAGCGATTTCCTTGAAATTTCGCGTTCCCTTAGCACCCTTTGAAATGTCGGGGTCGTAGAATAAGATATTTAAGTTTCAAGGGCGTAGGGCCAAGGGTTTAAAAATTAACTAATTAAAATTAAATGACGGCCGAAAAGGAAACTCCGAACGGCTGATATACCGAAGCATACCATCGTACTCGCGAGGCCTTGCAGCAAGGAAGTTCCATGGGAGGTCAAGGCACGGGACCGAACTTGGATCAATACTTATACTACCAGAGGTACCCACCCCGAAAGGTGGAGCACCAATAATACACATCAAATCACCAGGCCCGGCACGTTAACCGAAACCCACTTCGCAACCAAGCCCGACACGTCCCGATCCTCAGAGCCAATCCTTATCCCGAAGTTACGGATCCAATTTGCCGACTTCCCTTACCTACATTATTCTATCGACTAGAGGCTCTTCACCTTGGAGACCTGCTGCGGATATGGGTACGAGCCGGCGCGACACCTCCACGTGACCCTCTCCTGGATTTTCAAGGTCCGAGGAGACGATCCGGACACAGCCGCAACTGCTGTGCTCTTCGCGTTCCAAACCCTATCTCCCTGCTAGAGGATTCCAGGGAACTCGAACGCTTATACCTTTAAATAAGAAAAAATGACTAGCTCTGAAACTATTAGGGCTAGAAGGGCGAAACAAATTCTGTTATACTAATTTCGATTTGTAGATTACGAATCAGAAGTCAGATTTTACCTAACGGCTTAATTAAAGGTCGAAGGGTTTAAAACAACCCTTAGGGAAAACTGACCTTGGAATTATGTTCTACGGGTCCAAGTTAGGCTAATAAAATTTATCCCACCCTTCTAGCTCTTTTATTAACGACGTTAGCGCATGCCCTTTGCCATAAATTTTTGGGCTAAGAATGTTAAACTAAAGGGTTTGCAATAATTCTGCGCAGGCCAATCGATAGGGCATGTTTAAATACACCAGATACGCTATTTTCCACCACATTAGCCCTTGAAATAAACAAAATTATAGGTAAAACCCTTCGGAAAACTTTAAGGGCTCGTATCTCGGAAACGGCTGGGTTTTCAGCGATTTCCTTGAAATTTTGCGTTCCCATAGCATCCTTTGAAATGTCGGGGTCGTAGAATAACATATTTAAGTTTCAAGGGCGTAGGGCCAAGGGTTTAAAAATTAACTAATTAAAATTTGACAGCATGTTTTTTTAAAAACGTTGAACAAATTTTATATTTATTAATATGTAAAATAGAGTTCTCATATTTCCATGTTATCCCAATTAAACTGAATCAACTATACATACTTCCCTGTCTCTTTGTTGTGGTATTTTCCTCTGGAATAAATAAGGGGTTGTTAAATAAAAACTTGTATTAATTTAAGTTATTTCTATTGTTTATTTGTAATACATTGTTGTCTTTATTATTGTCATACTTCAAATTGTATTTTTAATTCTTATTCTTTGTATTTTATATATAAATATACTTACCCTTGTCCTGAAAAATTAGAAATAGGGATGTTTAAATAATAGTTTGTATAAATTTTAATTGTATTTATTGTTATTTGTATCTTACATTGTTGTATTTCATGTAAACTATCTTAATCTACAATATTTTATACAATAAAATATAAATTAAAATATAATTTGGCTATTTTTTTTTTATTCCTTCTACTTAGGGGATAAATTATGTAAAATTTGAAATCCCTATACGTATATAGTTATTCAAATGGCCGTTAGATGGCAGCACCTATTGAAAAGCGTTACGCCTAATAGTATAGGCAACCAGAAATAATGCTGTGTTTATACATACGTACATACAGGATTCTAAATAGTTCCGAAAATGGCCGTTAGGGAGCAGCACCTACATGCGATAAACGTTTTAACTAAGGCCTATTGTGAATATGGAATCATTGGTGGAACATTTATTTCAGGGTCTGAAAATGGGAAGCGGATACAAAGATATTATAATTCACCACATAATGACAACGAATAAAAACAATTGCAAAAATCTTATGATTTTTTTTTATATTTTATCAATTTTCAGTTATTTTGATGTATGAACAATTGCAATGTGGCTGTTTTAAAAACTACATACGTACGGGGAGTTAGAAAAAGTAAATTTTGCAGATAGCTGACGCAGATAAATGGATGCTATCTGTAAGCCCCAATTCAAAATGGACATAAAATCCCATTTTTAATTAGTCTAAACACTAAAGGCTATTGAAAATTATGTATGTACGTCGTTATGTACACAAAAAAATAATTTCTGTTCGGTTTTACTCTTGGATTATCGACAGGTGCTGCCAACTGGTGGCCGTTTTAAAAACTATATACGTGTACAGTATGAACTTAGAAAAAAAATCAATTTTTTAATATAAAAATGTATTTGTATTATCATAAGATACAAAATTTAATATAAAAATATATTTGTATTATAAGAAAACACTATTTTTTAAAAATTAAAGTATATTTGCATTGTTATTACAAAGGACTGTTTGACAATCACAAATAGTTAATAGCTTTGTTAACAAATTTAGTAACAATCATGAACAGAAATATAACAAATGAATCGTAAAAGATTTAGAGTTTAAAAATTCTGTTCATAATTATTTCCAACTAAATTTGTTAACAAACTTATTAACAATTTATAAAAGTGTCATACAGGGTTTAGTTATAAAACTAAAACATTTGTTACAATTGTCATTATTTTGGTTATTTTATTTGTTGTTAATTATTTTGCATCTTTATTCTGCAAATAAAAGTTTATCTGGAGATTTAACTTTTATTTACAGAATAAAGATGAAAAATAACTAACAACAAATAAAATAATCATAATAATTTTATTTAGTAACAAACATTTTAGTTTTACAACTGATACAAAACTCTAAGTTAATATTATATATTTTTAGACTAAAACCGCCCAAATATATAATATATTAAAGTTCCGTTTACAATACTTATGGACTAATTTAACAAACTAATACTTGGCATCCCCAAATAAGATTCCTTGTTCCCATTGTTAAAAGTACAAGATTTCTTATTTGGTTTTAAGACCGATTGCGAACCTTTATATTAAATATATATATTTTTTGGTGTTACCGCCTCAACCGCCCACTCACCAAAATATATAATACTTATTAATATAAAGCTTCGTTTACATTAAACATTTAAAAACTAACATTGCCCTGAACGCGTCAAAATACTTAATAATAATTACAATTTTTACTAAAACTACCTAACTTTAAAACTAATGTGATGGGTTTAAATAAAAATAAACAAAATTAAATATTGTTTTATTGTACAAACATTTTAAAGAAGTCTTTATGCAGAGGAAGCCATGGAGACGCATCGCAATCGGCACTGCAACTCCGGCAACAGCGGCGGTGGAGAATTCTTTTAATTTATAACTATCTTAAAACTATAACTGAAACGCTTTATTTAATAAATGGTATATATAGGGAGACACCACCCTCAATGCCACCCACGCTCCCTATATATACCATTTATTAAATAAATACTATTTCGTATACAATAATACCTTATAATCTAACAAATTATTGTAGTTCCCCCCAAATTAAGTTTATGAAGTGCACAAAAAATCCTATCTTACGTTAATATATTTTTCAAACAAAAGCAAATCTAAAAATGGTAAGTTACGTTAATTTTCTCTCTCTCAAAAAGCAAAAACAACCCTCGCCTATCTTATATCTAAGCTATCTTATGTCTACGCAAGCTATCTTATATCTAGACTATGCTAAGCTAAGATGAAGTGAGAGAGAGAGATATACGATCTAAGACAAAAAGTGAGAATACCGGGGTGATTCTCACAGTTGTTTACGTGGGGGCTAAGCCGACCCCAGTCGCGACCCCAAGGGTTTACGGCCTACAACGCGAGCCAATTAAGGACAAGGGAAGCAATTAAGTGATATTCCACGGCTTGGATGCAATAAAGAGCTACTCCCGATGGCATCGCCCGGCCATTCCCGAAACACCTAACACCGAACGCGGACAACCCGTGTGCTCAAACAATGTTAAATCAAAGAAAAACTTTATTTTCTCTTTAATTATTCGTTGCCATTAAAATTAAACGATGATTACGTTGCCTCCGGATGAGGAGAGCACATAACGCCATAACAGAGCTTCCTGTGTAAGCATTCAGGTTTGTTTAAAACTTTTCTCAGTTGAGTCTAGCGGTTTTAAAGCGTCCAAACTAGAGCAGAGGCCAATACGAACGATGGTCAGCACTGGTACAAAAGAATTAAACTGTCCCTAGAAACATTCACACAAGTGTGAAGCGATCCACCAGAATATAGGTTTCACATGGCGTTGCGAATTACTATACATATCAGTTCACTCAATTATGGAAATCGCGCACGAACCCTACCTAACACCATCCCACTAACCGTGATGTTTAATAATAGAAAAAATAAGGAAACCCGAACCCACAAACAAGTTTCGAATCTCACACCCCCTACTTCCTGATTCTCTCACCATTTGACAGCAAGCATGCCCCGATACACCAATACATACAATTTTTTTTTTCACATTCACTCTCCCTAGATGCCGTCTGGGCAATCAAAACGCACGATTTTATGATGAATTATCGGTAGGGAATGCACTTCAACTATATCAATTTATTTTTAATATTTAAAGAAAACGCGTGTTTGCTCAATGGCGCGATGAGCCAAAGTTTAATTAAGACCTGAAAATACATTTCAAAGTACTTAAAACTAAACTACTCAAAAGTGAATATGTATATCACAAAAAGTTTTATTTCAGCAAACTATTTCTTATGTTTATTTGTATCAATATTTAAACGAAAAAATAATTTTAAATCCCTATTCACTTTTGAGTAGTACAATTTATAATCTAATATTATTTTAGTCTTCTTGATGTCCGATTCCTGAAAGATATATGCTAATCAAATGTTTCCAGATATTGATTTTATATTGATAAACAGTCGATATTTCAATTTTAAATTGTTTGAATATTAAATAGACATTCATGACAGTTATATTTCTTTCAATGTATTACTCAAAATCGAATTTGAGTACAAGATAATATTTAGATATTTATAATAGTCATATTTCATTGACTAAGTTCTCATGGTTGAATATGAAAACAAGTTAATAATTAGGCATATAGTCATAATCCTTTGACTATAAATTCTCATGGTTGAGTATGAGAACAAAACATTTTATAAAAAAATAAAGATTCCTACCAGTTCATCCATTAATGGTCCGACTACGTCGTAGATTTGTCTGGTGCTCAGCTATCCCTTCCAAGATCCTTGAACTTGCAAACTAAAGCAACAGAAGATCTGGAGTGTTGAAATCCAAGCTCGAAATCTGCATCCAAATTCTCCAAGTGTCTTGATGTCTCAAACCAATGAAAGGTCCGCCTATTAAATAATAATAATTATTAGTTTGTGATCTTTGAACCACTTTTAAAAATATAGGATAAAATTTCGTATGACAAACGTGTCTTCATTACACAAGATACTTGAGGAAAGTAATGTTTTGCTGAATTAATTTATATAAATACACGCGCACCATGTGATATTTTATCCAACAGTTTTTAAACGGTTTCAAATGTATTTGAAATTTGCTTTAATTTGAAAGCACGTTAAATAAAAAATAATACAGAAGAGACTTTCCAGTTACTACGATGTTAATATATCAATGTTTATTTCTAGCAACGATTTTTTATCAAGTGTACTTTAGAAATATCAAACCAAATATTTTTACCTTCCGTCACCTTTAGGTAAGGAAGGTATTGTCTTTGGTCAAAAAATTCAATGATGAGTTTTTACTGAATAAGCACGTTTTAGGGTCCATATAATACGATTTTACCATTTTTACAATGATGTCTGTATGTATGTGTGTATGTGTGTCTGTGTGTCTGTGTGTCCGTGTGTGTGTGTGTGTGTGTGTGTGTTTGTGATTAAAGTTCCGGATTCCATAACTTCAATACCACGATTCCAAAAATTATAATTTTTTCGTATTCCTCAAGTTTACATCCAGAAGAACAACTGATTAGATTTTGGTTATAATTGGTCAACCGGAAGTAGTCTCATTTGAAGATTTAACAGTTAAATTTGATTTATTGACATTTAATGTTATTATAATAAAGAATATATTATTCTCTATACGATTTGATTACAATTTATACTTCATATTCCATAGATACAGAGTTAAAGAATTTTAAAGAAATTAAATTTTATAATTCAGCCAGCTATGCCAAACTTGGGAACTAGTAATATATTCATATAATTCAAAATTGACAGATGTCAGTATCAATAAAAAGTAAATTAATGTGGCAGATATGAGGATGTTGAAGTAGATATTGGAGAATACACGGAAAGATACGGTAAGAAAATAACTCTATTGTTACAAGTTTTTAGAAAGATACAAGAAAGACGATTACATTGGTTTGAACATGTCATGAGGAGAAATGAAGAATTATATTGGAACAAGAATGAATAGTTTAGTAATAGGTCGTTAAAGAAACAGAGGAAGACCAAAGATAAGATGGAAGGACTGTATTGCGGAAGATTTGAGAGAAAAGGAACTGAATGAGAACGACATGCAAAAATAGCGACCCCTAACGAATGGAAAAAGCTAAAGAAGAAGATGCCAGTGTCAAGTGCAATTTGAATAGTTTGTTTATGAAATAATTTTACTGGAAATTTAGAATCTTTTGTAAGAAAAATTATGGAATTTATACATTATACACGAGAATAACGGAAATAATAAAAACTCATCAAACCCTACCAGTCAACATAGCATATGTAACTTCTAATCCCAAGAATCGATTATGCCGATCATTATTTACTTATATTTGTAAATGTCAAATAGAATTATAAACAAAACCAAAATATAGAAACTATGGCGAGAGTGTCCTCTGAGGACGCAAAGCCAATCAAGCTTAAATAATAAACGGAAGGTATTGTGCTGGCCACATTCATTTAAATAAATCTATTACATAATAACCGAGTATTTTGCACCACTCTGTCCGTCGGGTGGTTATACAAATGTTATGGGCACCACTTTTCAAATGGTTAGTTACTCTAATGCAAATATTTCACGTACTATACAAAATCCCCTAAACATAAAATTATGTAATATTTATTTTTCACATGATGGCAGCAGTTGATTAATTTTTAATAGTACATTAAGATATAAGTTTCATAAGACATGATTTTAGCGCACGCGTCTTTGTTAGAAACGAGCGACTTGCCGCGAGTTTTCTAACGGGACAAGTGCGCTGAAATCATGTCTTATGAAACGTGTATTTTATACTATTTTTTCTATTTTGGTCCTTTTGTCAAAAAAATATTTACAAATATACGTAATAAGAAGAAGAAACGAAAGGAGACTGAAAAGAAGTTGGCCAGCGGACCTGAAAGAAGGATAGAGAGGACTTGTTATTGGAGAAGTCCTTTACAAGCCAGTCAAGGACCAAGTATTTCTTAAGACAGCACATTAGCTTATAGAATATGATGTAATTCTGATTGCTAATAAATATATATAAAAAAAAAAAAAAAAATATATACGTGATTTCATTTTTAGGAATATTTTAATTTTTATTTGATTGTTGGTAACAGGAACAGTGATTGATATTCGTAACTATGACGTTTCATTGTTATTGTTTACAATTCAAATAATATTTACTTTCAAATGACAAATGTCTAGAAATGAAGGTACTACGTACCAACCTAACAGAAAATATGGTGTAAAGTCCATAGCATATCTCGATTATACATGTAGTTAGGGGATATAGGGTATTTTTTTAGGAAAACATAAGTATGAAAACTATTTAATATCTCGGGAGGAGGTTAAAAATATTTTAATTTTAAATATGAATACAGTAATAGTGACCGTATATGTATATACGGAAAAGTGGTTAAATACTTTTTCAAAAAGTAAAAAACTTGGGTTCAAATCTGAAAAAACTATTTAATATCTCGGGAGGGGATTAAAAATATTTTAATTTTTATTTTAAATATGAATACAGTAATGTAAAAAGTAAACAAACGGGTTCAAATCTGAAAACACTATTTAATATCTCGGGAGGGGGTTAAAAAAATAATTTTATTTTAAATATGAATACAGCAATAGTGACCGTATATGTATATATGGAAAAGTGGTTAAATAGTTGTTCAAAAGTAAAGAAACGGGTTCAAATCTGAAAAAAACTATTTAATATCTCGGGAGGGGGTTAAAAAAATATTTATTTTAAATATGAATACAGTAATAGTGACCGTGTATTTGTATATACGGAAAAGTGGTTAAATAACTGTTCAAAAGTAAACAAACGGGTTCAAATCTGAAAAAAATATTTAATATCTCGGGAGGGGGTTAAAAAAAATATTTATTTTACATATGAATACAGTAATAGTGACCGTGTATTTGTATATACGGAAAAGTGGTTAAATAGTTGTTCAAAAAGTAAACAAACAGGTTCAAATCTAAAAACACTATTTAATATCTCGGGAGGGGGTTAGAAAAAATATTTATTTTAAATATGAATACAGCAATAGTGACCGTATATGTATATACGGAAAAGTGGTTAAATAGTTGTTCAAAAGTAAACAAACGGGTTCAAATCTGAAAAAACTATTTAATATCTCGGTAGGGGGTTAGAAAAAATATTTATTTTAAATATGAATACAGTAATAGTGACCGTGTATTTGTATATACGGAAAAGTGGTTAAATAGTTGTTCAAAAAGTAAACAAACGGGTTCAAATCTGAAAAAACTATTTAATATCTCGAGAGGGGGATAGAAAAAATATTTATTTTAAATATGAATACAGTAATAGTGACCGTGTATTTGTATATACGGAAAAGTGGTTAAATAGTTGTTCAAAAAGTAAACAAACGAGTTCAAATCTGACAACACTATTTAATATCTCGGGAGGGAGTTAAAAAAATATTTATTTCGAATATGAATACAGTAATAGTGACCGTGTATTTGTATATACGGAAAAGTGGTTAAATAGTTGTTCAAAAAGTAAACAAACGGGTTCAAATCTGAAAACACTATTTAATATCTCGGGAGGGGGTTAAAAAAATAATTTTATTTTAAATATGAATACAGCAATAGTGACCGTATATGTATATACGGAAAAGTGGTTAAATAGTTGTTCAAAAGTAAACAAACGGGTTCAAATCTGAAAACACTATTTAATATCTCGGGAGGGGGTTAAAAAAATATTTATTTCGAATATGAATACAGTAATAGTGACCGTGTATTTGTATATACGGAAAAGTGGTTAAATAGTTGTTCAAAAAGTAAACAAACGGGTTCAAATCTGAAAACACTATTTAATATCTCGGGAGGGGGTTAAAAAAATAATTTTATTTTAAATATGAATACAGCAATAGTGACCGTATATGTATATACGGAAAAGTGGTTAAATAGTTGTTCAAAAGTAAACAAACGGGTTCAAATCTGAAAAAACTATTTAATATCTCGGGAGGGGGTTAGAAAAAATATTTATTTTAAATATGAATACAGTAATAGTGACCGTGTATTTGTATATACGGAAAAGTGGTTAAATAGTTGTTCAATAAGTAAACAAACGGGTTCAAATCTGAAAAAACTATTTAATATCTCGAGAGGGGGTTAGAAAAAATATTTATTTTAAATATGAATACAGTAATAGTGACCGTGTATTTGTATATACGGAAAAGTGGTTAAATAACTGTTCAAAAGTAAACAAACGGGTTCAAATCTGAAAAAAATATTTAATATCTCGGGAGGGGGTTAAAAAAATATTTATTTTACATATGAATACAGTAATAGTGACCGTGTATTTGTATATACGGAAAAGTGGTTAAATAGTTGTTCAAAAAGTAAACAAACAGGTTCAAATCTGAAAACACTATTTAATATCTCGGGAGGGGGTTAGAAAAAATATTTATTTTAAATATGAATACAGCAATAGTGACCGTATATGTATATACGGAAAAGTGGTTAAATAGTTGTTCAAAAGTAAACAAACGGGTTCAAATCTGAAAAAACTATTTAATATCTCGGTAGGGGGTTAGAAAAAATATTTATTTTAAATATGAATACAGTAATAGTGACCGTGTATTTGTATATACGGAAAAGTGGTTAAATAGTTGTTCAAAAAGTAAACAAACGGGTTCAAATCTGAAAAAACTATTTAATATCTCGAGAGGGGGTTAGAAAAAATATTTATTTTAAATATGAATACAGTAATAGTGACCGTGTATTTGTATATACGGAAAAGTGGTTAAATAGTTGTTCAAAAAGTAAACAAACGGGTTCAAATCTGACAACACTATTTAATATCTCGGGAGGGAGTTAAAAAAATATTTATTTCGAATATGAATACAGTAATAGTGACCGTGTATTTGTATATACGGAAAAGTGGTTAAATAGTTGTTCAAAAAGTAAACAAACGGGTTCAAAACTGATAACACTATTTAATATCTCGGGAGGGGGTTAAAAAAATATTTATTTCGAATATGAATACAGTAATAGTGACCGTGTATTTGTATATACGGAAAAGTGGTTATATAGTTGTTCAAAAAGTAAACAAACGGGTTCAAATCTGAAAACACTATTTAATATCTCGGGAGGGGGTTAAAAAAATAATTTTATTTTAAATATGAATACAGCAATAGTGACCGTATATGTATATACGGAAAAGTGGTTAAATAGTTGTTCAAAAGTAAACAAACGGGTTCAAATCTGAAAACACTATTTAATATCTCGGGAAGGGGTTAAAAAAATATTTATTTCGAATATGAATACAGTAATAGTGACCGTGTATTTGTATATACGGAAAAGTGGTTAAATAGTTGTTCAAAAAGTAAATAAACTTGGGTTCAAATCTGAAAAAACTATTCAATATCTCGGGAGGGGGTTAAAAAATATTTATTTTAAATATGAATACAGTAATAGTGACCGTGTATTTGTATATATGGAAAAGTGGTTAAATAGTTGTTCAAAAAGTAAACAATCGGGTTCAAATCTGAAAACACTATTTAATATCTCGGGAGGGGGTTAAAAAAATAATTTTATTTTAAATATGAATACAATAGTGACCGTATATTTATATACGGAAAAGTGGTTAAATAGTTGTTCAAAAGTAAACAAACGGGTTCAAATCTGAAAAAACTATTTAATATCTCGGGAGGGGGTTAAAAAAAATATTTATTTTAAATATAAATACAGCAATAGTGACCGTATATGTATATATGGAAAAATGGTTAAATAGTTGTTCAAAAAGTAAATAAACTTGGGTTCAAATCTGAAAAAACTATTTAATATCTCGGGAGGGGGTTAAAAAAATAATTTTATTTTAAATATGAATACAGCAATAGTGACCGTATATGTATATACGGAAAAGTGGTTAAATAGTTGTTCAAAAGTAAACAAACGGGTTCAAATCTGAAAAAACTATTTAATATCTCGGGAGGGGGTTAAAAAAAATATTTATTTTAAATATGAATACAGTAATAGTGACCGTGTATTTGTATATATGGAAAAGTGGTTAAATAGTTGTTCAAAAAGTAAATAAACTTGGGTTCAAATCTGAAAAAACTATTTAATATCTCGGGAGGGGGTTAAAAAAATATTTATTTTAAATATGAATACAGCAATAGTGACCGGAAAAGTGGTTAAATAGTTATTCAAAAAATAAACAAACTTGGGTTGATATCTGAAAAAACTATTTAATATCTCGGGAGGGGGTAATTTTTTTATTTTATTTTAAATATGAATACAGTAATACTGACCGTATTTGTATATGCGGAAAAGTGGTTAAATAGCTGTTCAAAAAGTAAACATACTTGGGTTCAAACTAGTTTATATGCAATAACTTATCATGTAATTCATGTGACTTTAAGACGTCGTAATTTGTTATTATAAATATTAAAGATTATTCCATTTTCTACAAGTTTGCTTTAATACTTTTTCTATATATTGTATGGATAAATTTATAAAGTAATATAAATATTATATACATATGTAAATGGCTGGAGGTACTGTGTTGGTCTCATTAGATTTTTATTTTATGTATTAATAAAGTGTACTGGATTTAAATATAATGTTATTACCTAAATTTATCATTTTAACAATAATCTACAGGTAAATATATGACAACAGACACGTGCTAATTTTTTTTTTAGTTCCAGCAGTAAATAATACAATTTTTATGTTAGTATTATTTATAAAACTGAAGGTAAAGGAAACTGACAATATATTCAATTAATTACTACATTAAATTTTATTTTTTTAGTAAAATTATTTGCAAAATAATATTTATTTATTAAAGTACCACCTACAATTATATTAAAATCAAGAATAAATAAACTTCTGGATGCTATGATTATTACTCCAATTCAACAAATTTTGATATGGTGTATTAATAGAGTGTATAGAACTTGAATACATTGCTTATAATAAAATGTTTTAGGTTTAATGATAATTTATTTGCAAAGAAACCATTGTCTGCATGTGACAAATGTTTTCGTCTTTAATAATTCACAAATATTTTTTAATAAAGTAATAAAATTTAAGATGGCAATTAATTGAGTATTTTGTTAGTTATGTTTACCCTCAGTTTTATAGATAATACTATTATACCTTTTAAAAAGGAAGAATTGTTCAACCTTCCAGTTGCATATAATTTCAACCAAAACGGTAGCTACGACTACGTCAAAATTTTACAGTCGGCAATTCTTTATAAATTTGTTTTATTACTCTTATTATTACCTCTCGCTAAGAGAGGTATTGCATTCATGCTAAAAATCGCATATCCAGATTTTATTGAATAAGCATGTTTTAAGGTCCCTACAATCCGATTTTAACATTTTTACGGTGATGTCTGTGTGTGTGTGTGTGTGTGTGTGGGTGTGTGTGTGTGTGTGTGTGTGGATGTGTGTGTGTGGGATGTTGGAAGGACGGTTACTCAAAAACTATAAGACTTAAAATTTGTTTAACAACGTATTTCCCAATCGGACATTCATGGGAAGATCTGAAAAGGTTTTGGTAATAATTGGACAACCGGAAGTAGAAGATTCTTGAAAAAAAATCTTCTAAATATTATTTTTTGAAAAATTTTCGTGGTAATATTAAAGAAAATTAAATTCTCTATCTGATACATTTAAATATTTTATTATATATTCCATAGATTTAGAGATAAAAGAAGTATAATATATAAAATAATCTGTTGTAATAAATTTGACAGCCGAAAGAATGCCATGAAAAATAGTTGATAATTTAAATTATTTGTAACTGACAGATAAATGTCAGTGTCAGAAATAATGAGTAATGAAAGAAAAATGTACTTGGAGAATCCCTTAATGCTTGATCTGTGACTATTATGGAGATGACAAGTCTAGGTTGAAGGACTTAAATTTGTTTCAAACATTATGGGACAATGTACACCAGTACTATAGACTAGAGTAACTTTGAATTGCGAAAAAGCTATCAAATTCTTCTCAAGTAAGTTGTAAATATTGACAAAATTACACATCGATATAAGAATAATCGGAGTGCAATCTATCCGTCACTTTATTAAAGGGAATTAGTGTTATTTAGATATAACATGTATGAAAAAATAAAATGTAAAAGAAGATATGTAAGAATAGATGCACAATCCATATATACATTTTAGACCGCCCAAAATTAATGTTTTTACTAGAAGAATATGAAGAGAAAGTAAACAACGTTGTTCGAATTGAAAATTGCTGTTACCAGCCTAATATTTATATATGGTAAACTCTACTTTGTAATTTATTGTAACATAATTTATGGTAAAATATCTTCATGTTGAGACATGCTATTATTGAATAATAAAGAAATTTATACGTCATAGATTTATATGAATATATTATTTGTATTTATAAAAATATTCTTTGCTTTATGCATACAGCCAGGTAAAATATACGGCGAGAGGTTATGTGCTGGCCACATCAGATTTTTTTTATGTTGTATTTCATATTAAACAGTGTATTATTTTTTTGTTTTATTAATGTAAGGTGAAACTTTTAAATATTTTTAATAACATGTAATAATTATATTTTAATGTTTTCATAATTTGAATTAAAGGTATTTAGCTATTTTTGATTCTATTTGTAAATATAGGTATGATACGTAAAAAAATATTACTTTACTTATACAATACATTTAAAATGTACTAATAAGTCTTATATTTGCTATAAATTTAAAAAAAAGATTAACCGGTTTGCATTTCGTTTCACGAAAACGAATTTTATTAATAAAACGAAATATCGCGTTTTCGGTCCGAGTGGAAACGAACCAAATAATTTTGGTTTTAATCCTGATGAAAATACTTCGAAATAAATAAAATAATGGAAAATACAAACAAAAATTACACTTTGAAGTAGATTTAAATTGATTTAAATAAATACAAATAAAATTCGACTTACGATTTGGTTCGGCAGTAAAGTACGTGGTTTCTTTGTCTGGATCGCTGGAACTCCGTTCTCTCCTTTTTTGGAAATTCTGAAAATAAAGTAATTCATTGTAATAATACTACTAAACAAAATTATCAAGTTGTATACTTATGTGAAATATTTTACTGCGAGGTTTTAATAAGAAGAAATACACAATCAATTCAAAGAACTGTTAATATATTTGGAACAATATTTTAAATTGCGACTGGTAATATATTTGTTTGTAAAGGAAATAAAATTGATAGATAAAATAATTCATAAAGATGCGTTCGAAGCTTGACCTTGTAAAGTATTTTTCAACGTGATTTTTAATAAGAAACACATAATGAACGTAAATAATTATTAATATAGTTGGAACAATGTTTAAACTTACGATTGTTATGAATTTGCAACAATATTAAACACCAAATATGTGTAAATAATTTTCTGAACAAAACGTGCCATTTTGTGAATAAACACACTTGATTATACAACATAAAAATTATGCATGCAATTTGAAAACACTTCGAAATACATAAAATAGTGGATAATACAAACGAAATTAATATTTTGAAGTGTATTTAAACTGATTTAGATGGAATCAAATTAAATTAGACTTACCATGTCGAAACAATTTTCTCAAACATTGAACTAGCATTTTATGATATTTTCCAAGTTTTTATATATTTTCCACATAAAATATACATTATATTACACCGAATTCATTTACACGGCATTTCATGATGTGCTCGAGCAAGTTATAATGGCTGAAGCATTTACAAAATGTTCAACAATTCAGTCTAAATTTTTCGTACTAATATATCGATCACCGTAACAATTATCATCTCAAAAGTTGAACGAAGACCTTATCTCATTATTGTATATGGTTTTTCCTGCTTATCTGCAGTTTTTCCGACAAAATATACATATTTTTCACACAAAAAACTCGTACAAATGTTGTTACATCATGGCTGATGAGGACGATGGAAGCGGAATGCGGCGTGGGCTGCGCATACGTATACTACGCATACAGCACCGCCTTTGATAGCAAACCGTTAAAACTACGCGTTCAAAAAATTATTTAAATAAATTTTAATTTTTCTTGTACTAATGTACAATTACACAAAAAATAAATTAAAATCACCATTTATATGATACATTTTTACTTTTATATGTACAGTATTAAACATAAATAGAGCGAATCTGTAGGAAATAATAAAAAAATACTTGCCCATATTTTAAAAATTCAATATATTTTCAAATTTGTTATTATTTCAACAGATTTTTAATTGTATTAAAGATCAAGTGACTATTTGCGAGTTAAAGACATATTCAAATCAGCTCATTACTCCTTTTTCATTCACCACTCTCACACGGTTAAAAATAGGTGGTTATACAAATGTTATGTGCACCACTTTTCAAATGGTTAGTTACTCAATGCAAATATTTCACGTACTATACAAAATCCCCTAAACATAATATTATGTAATATTTATTTTTCACATGATGGCAGCAGTTGATTAATTTTTAAAAATAATATTCAATAAAATGTTTTAACTTTACAGAGCAGACGGGAGATTCAATTGACGGGAGGTACTGCTGCTCTATTTCCATATGTAATTAGCGAGAGGTATTGCTGGTAAAAAATCTAATGTTATTTTTACACTGTGATTTAGTTGGTGGGAGATACTGTTGTTTTATCCTGATTTGTAATTAGCGAGAGATTGTTGTTAAATAAAAATCTACTATCACCTTTACACTTTGATTTAGTTGGCGGGAGGTATTGTAAAAATTGCGATTGGTTGTTTTTACCTCCCGTCACCTTTAGGTATATACGGAAAAGTGGTTAAATAGTTGTTCAAAAAGTAAACAAACTTTGATTCAAATCTGAAAATTTATTTTTTTATTTTTTTTATTTATTTTATTTTAAATATGAATACAGTAATAGTGACCGTATTTGTACATAGGGAAAGAGGTTAAATAGTCAAAAAATAAACGGGTTCAAATCTGAAAAAACTATTTAATATCTCGGAAGGGGGTAAATTTTTTTTATTTATTTTAAATATCAATACAATAATAGTGACCATATTTGTATATACGGAAAAGTGGTTAAATAGTTGTTCAAAAAGTAAACATACTTGGGTTCATACTAGTTTATACGCAATAATTTATCATGTAATTCATGTGACTTTAAGACGTCGTAACGCGGGACCTGGTCATTATAAAAAATTGTGTGATACATGAAAAAAAAAGAAAAATTCATGGGAAATTCATATTTTATTCTTTCATTGTTGTATCTTTAACCGTGTCCGAGTATAAGGTGTGTGTGTGTGTTTGCAAAAGTGGTTAAATAGTTGTTCAAAAAGTAAACATACTTGGGTTCATACTAGTTTATACGCAATAATTTATCATGTAATTCATGTGACTTTAAGACGTCGTAACGCGGGACCTGGTCATTATAAAAAATTGTGTGATACATGAAAAAAAAAGAAAAATTCATGGGAAATTCATATTTTATTCTTTCATTGTTGTATCTTTAACCGTGTCCGAGTATAAGGTGTGTGTGTGTGTGTGTTTGCAAAAGTGGTTAAATAGTTGTTCAAAAAGTAAACATACTTGGGTTCATACTAGTTTATACGCAATAATTTATCATGTAATTCATGTAACTTTAAGACGACGTAACGCGGGACCTGGCCATTATAAAAAATTGTGTGATACATGAAAAAAAAAAAAACTTCATGGGAAATTCATATTTTATTCTTTCATTGTTGTATCTTTAACCGTGTCCGAGTATAAGGTGTGTGTGTGTGTTTGCAAAAGTGGTTAAATAGTTGTTCAAAAAGTAAACATACTTGGGTTCATACTAGTTTATACGCAATAATTTATCATGTAATTCATGTAACTTTAAGACGTCATAACGCGGGACCTGGCCATTATAAAAAATTGTGTGATACATGAAAAAAAAAAAAACTTCATGGGAAATTCATATTTTATTCTTTCAATGTTGTATCTTTAACCGTGTCCGAGTATAAGGTGTGTGTGTGTGTTTGCAAAAGTGGTTAAATAGTTGTTCAAAAAGTAAACATACTTGGGTTCATACTAGTTTATACGCAATAATTTATCATGTAATTTAAGACGTCGTAACGCGGGACCTGGCCATTATAAAAAATTGTGTGATACATGAAAAAAAAGAAAATTTCATGGGAAATTCATATTTTATTCTTTCATTGTTGTATCTTTAACCGTGTCTTGAACTGATATTTTAAAATGCAAGTAAACTAATTGTAATTAATAAAAACTGTAGATAAAAACTTTAAAACGCAAATAAACTAATTGTAATCATTTAAAACTGTAATCAAATACTTTAAAATACAAGTAAACTGCTAAATGAAACTTTAAAATTCAAATAAATTATACTACTTTAATTTAATTTTAACTGCAAATTTAATTAAATCTAGCTATAATTTAGTGTATCTGTTCCAATATCACAAGAGCGCCTCCTATGCTGCATTCTCCATCCCAGCGATGAGTGCCCGCACGAATATGTCATCACTCAGCATGCTGTGATGATATACATTTATTTACTACAAACACTGGGAATCAGAACAGGGAATTACTCACTCCGGCGGACCCTAGTTTGAGTAGAGCGACCTTCCCAGAGGCCCCACTGCCCTATCCCAGAGAGGAGCAGCGAAAGGAACGACTGAGTTTGCCACAATGGGTCCCAGTCGCCCTTGGAAAATTGACTCTAATCTAAAAGGGGCATACTAGAAAGAGCTGCTTGGATAGTTAAGAAGAAAAACTGAAAGAAAGCAAAATCATGCAGGGGGGGGGGGCTGTTTTTCAGCTGTTTTCGTCACCTGTTTTCTTTCTGAAATCGCGAAAAACCTAATGTTCTTAAGATCTACAGCCGGTGCTATAGATCAGTGATAAATGTAGTTTCGGTTTTAAATGAAATTTACTACAAATTAATGAATTGATTGAATTAAAATTAAATAAATTTAAATATTACAACATGTATATGTTTTTAAATAATTATACAGTGTAACTCTATTGAACACTTTTGAATCTAAACTTAAAAAAAATCTTCATTTTTAAAAAAATACAATAAATTTTAGATTTAGTTTTAAACCCGAGTATTTTACATTTCTAGCCATTTATTTCACAACTAATCATGTGTAGTATTAAATTAAATAATGGGGTGGACACTTCAAATAAGAACTATGCTACCCTGTCCTTAAATAACGCGGAAACCGACCCGAACCCGAAAAAGTATCGGCAAAACTTTAATTATATTTTACCCTAACTTTAAAATGCAAATTAATTTTAATGTAATATTAGCAAAAAAAAAAAATAATCGCGACTTAAACTAAAATAATTCTAACTATTGTTGCCTTCTTGGCTTGTAGATTGGCCTTAAAGTCCTTAAAGCCTTAAAAAAGCTTTAGACAAGCTCTGCTGTTGATCAAAGGCTTATACTCCTTGGAAACTTCGCTGGAACCCTGTATTGTAAACCGTACTTGTTTAAAAATATTTTAAACAAATACAATTTTTTTGAGAAAAGAAACCTATTTCTGAACGAACGGATATTTATTTAAACTAACTCTAAAAGAAGTTTCGCCGATTTATTTATTATATTGTAACGAGTTAAGACGCCCAGTATGTTAACAGACATTCACAATGTGTATTGGAAAAGAAATATAAAATATAATTATTTGAATTAAATTCAACATATTTTCAGGAGAAAAATGAATTTACTTTTGTGTTATGCTAAAAAAAATAGCAAAAAAGCGACAGTGAAGAGAGGTACATAATATAATGACTTACATTGATAAACACAACTCAGCGACCAGCAAGACGAATCATCTACGCCCAACACGGCTGCATGGCTCAGTTACCGCAGAACGGCTTATTGAAACAGCAAACTCCAATACGGATCGGTCCTCCAAGAAACATTTTTTCATTCACTGGAACTCTGGAACACAAAAATAATTTATTTTAAAATAAAAGTACAGTAAAATTTTTGAAAAATGTCCGTCAATGTTATCTACGAATTGTATGAATTCAGATTTTTGCTCCGCCCATTCTGACAAATTCAGTAGTGTAGTTTGCTTAGTTTTTGTGAAGGTACATAAGATACTACTGTTACTTTATTATTATAAAAATATGTTACAATAACAGCATTAAAAATTCAAAAATAAATCAACTGGTAAGTTTATTAGCGAATGTAAAACCAAATATGTGAAAATTAAGATACTGACACAATGTCAGTGTCAGTGACACTAACAGGAAATAACATTCGTACGGCTATGAATCAAGATAATGTATCTGAATAAATATATAAACTTACGTTACAGCGAAAGTATTATCAACAACGAGCATCGTTTTAAAATGGAATGTCCTAACAGTCTAAACAATATGAATTTTTGAAAGACAAGCGTATTATATCCATCCTTATCGCATCCGCTTAAAGTCTTTGTAAAAGAGGGAAATAAATGTATGCCAATTTGTTAATTCGTTCATGATACAGATGACCTTGATCAGACATCTTTCAAAATTTTTACTGTATTTCAATAATAAAACATGTTACCAGCATAGCTAACTATTAAAACAGTTAAAAAATTGTTTAAACTTACCATTGTTGCTAATTTACAACAATATACAACAATATTTTACTATTAAAATATGCATGATACTTCAATAACATAACAAAGATGGCTAGATGTGTTTGTTGACAAGAAACAAAAGACTGGCGAACCGGCAGTGGCGTGGTTATTAGATAATGACGCTATTAAATGAATTAAATAAAACTAATTAACAAAAAATTAATAAATTTATTTTTAAAATTATTAATAAACCAAAAACAATAATAAAATGTAAAAAAAAAAACAATTTTAATTCTGAATAGACCACAAAATTACATAGTATTTATATATTGTTAAATCCCTATGTTTACCCCACTGTCACCACCCGGAATATTAAATTCCGAACCTAATGTCCTGAAATATACCAAGATCTATTTCAAGATCTGGATTAATAATCAGATCAATATTTTATAATTAGATCAATATTAAATCGTTTGAAATTTAACCAAATTCATGAAAAATAAATGCATAAAACTTGAAACTATAAATATAAAACCCGTGCACATAATATTCATTGAAATTATTTCTATTAACACAAATTACATCGTTTGAATATTGATAGATATATAAATATAAAAGAAAATTTTGATTTTAGACTCACCGTTCAAAACAAAATTCTCCAAACATGCACTAAACAGTTTAAGCAAAACCACGTGTTTCATAAATAAAATTCTGCTTGAAATATGTTGAATTCGGGTTCGGCAGGACTTCAAAAACTATATCACGATAATATTACAGACCTGATAACAATTATTATCATATTTCTGGCACGGTTTCATCAGTTTTTGCATCATTGTATATTGCCATTACGTAGCGTCTATTCCCATACCGCAAACCGCAATGTTTGAGGAAGAAGGCTAGGATTGGTCGAAACAGATTAGGTGGGGTCACGTGGTTCAACAACAAATTCATTTGAAATATGTAAAAATTATTTCAGGGAAAAATGAATTTATTTTTATGTTTTTGTAATGTGCGGTACAAATTATGAATTTGTTGTATATTAATGTTATAATAATCTATTTTACAATATCTATAATTTTATGGCAGGCAGGAAATTTAATACTATACCGGTTAACAGTTTGTAATCGGTTGTTAAGTCATAAGCCTGCTAAATTAACCGGTTTAAAATACTGCCTTATATAAAATGTCATTAAATGTGAGATACTATTGTTATTTTATTATTATAAAAATCTGATGTGACCAACACAATACCTCCCGCCATTTACCTATGCATATAATTTTTATATTACTTTATAAATTTATCCATACAATATAAGAAAAAGTATTAAAGCAAACATGTAGAAAATGGAATAATCTTTAATTTTTATAATAACAAATTGAGAAAAAATTACATTTAAAGGTATTTTTTGATGAAAAACTATCTTGAGCTTCAAGTAAACTGCCATTTCCGATTATCCGATTGCCACCAAAATCTAATCAGTTCTTTCGATATTAGAATAATGTAGAAATACATGGTTTCAAAACTTTCTGAATGATAGTATTTGAGTTAGAGCGTAAAGAGGATCCACACACACACACATACATACACACAGACATCATCGTGAAAATGTTAAAATTGGATTCTAGGGACCTTAAAACGTGGTCATTTACCAAAACCTCGATATGCGATTTTTAGCACGATCCCTATACCTCCCTTACCAAGGGTAGCGGGAGGTAAAAATGTATGTTACAGTAAAAGCATTCAAAATTCAAAACTATGTCAACTGGTAAGTTTATTAGCAAATGTAAAACCAAATATGTGAAAAATAAGATAATGACACAATGTCAGTGTTAGTGACTGTGACAGAAAATAACGTTATTCGTACGGCTGTGAATTAAGGAAATATTTCTAAATCCTAACTCAGACAAAACAATATGACTGGTACCACAAGCCTTGTTTTAACTAAAACGATGTTTTAAGAAATGTCAAATTTCATTATTTAATATTAATAAAAAATAATATTAAATTCATCAAAATATGATTTTAAAGCAGAACATTGTTTATATTCAAACAAATATTTTTAAAAAAATCGCTCTTTAAACGTAAGGATTAAATTAAATATTGAAATTTGAATTTGACATGTCTTAAAACAGCGTTTTAGTTAAAACCAGGCTTGTGGTACCAGCCTATTAGTTTTTGAAAGACAAGCGTGTTATATATCTTTTCCGTCGACCGTTTATTAATAGGCTATCTTAATGTATAGAAAATCATTCATTAATGACCCCTATTAATGCATGATTTTTATTAATAAACGATTTATTGGGTGCGTTCACCACATGGAACACAGCATATATTGCTAACGCTAAGTTGTAGCAAAAAGGTAGACAGAATTAAAAATCATGCTTTTGACACTTACTAGCTAGGTATATATTCACGTAGCATACCTTTAAAATGAATTTGAAAGAATAAAATTCCTCAAATAATATAAAAAACCGCTTGTGTCATCTAGGATTAAGTTAACTGAACGCACCCACTGAAAACAATTGCTGAAAAAACTTATTGATTTTCTGACGTAAAATTTGACGTTCGGTCAACCATTACTAACCTAAAAAAAATTTTCATGGAGTAAAATTAGATTTTCCATTTAAGTAAGATACGGTCAACGAAAAAATATTGTAACTAACACGTGTGTTAATTGGCGATTAACACACTTGATAGTTAAATAACTATTATCGCACACGCTTGTAATCTTTGCAAATGACAGAGATATAAATGCATAGGCGATGGGAAATTAGGGTACCTATATACTCAGGGTATGGCCATGACGTGGCTCGCGTTTCGTCCGCCATTTGCGGGCCACTGTCATATCCGTTGTTGTTGCGCAAATTATTATGTATTTTCGTGGCTATATGATTTATTTTAATGCAAAACACGTTTAATTATACTTCTAATATTTATTTAAAGTGTAAGTAATACTTTTATTTTATTTATTTGTGTATTTTCTTGAGATACTGACTACGATGACTAGCAATATTAAAAACACAAAAATTACCAATATTAAGGTAGTTATGTTGTGAAACCATTTTACCCAGAATTAATTGAAATTTTAAGTACATTTCAACTGAAGTATGATCTACCTGCTCTCTAAGTTTTAAAACAATTGACCACGCGGTACCTGAGATATTTGCAATTAAATTTGGCCTTTTTAACACGTGAAGAATAGGAAATGACAAAATAAACACATTTTAAATTATATCTTTTCTATCCATACCAACATTTAATCGAAAAACTAGTATGTTATAGAAAACTAGTTATCGAATTTTACGTAAATATTTGAAAATTATTTACCGTCCAGATTAAATTTTATTGCCTCTAGAAAATTATAATCTGAAGATACGATAAATAGGTAGAATTATACTTGACAACCATGTACAAGCGTTCCAGATGGAGTATCAGTTAAGTTAACAATGCCCGCTTGGTATTAGCGAATAAGAGGTGAACTTTGGTTAAAGGAATTTCAGACGTACATTCGAAGGAATTTTAAACTGGTACTTTTGTAATTTTAAGAAAGAAATATGTTAATTTGTTTTGCAGTTTCCATTTGTAGTTTAGAATTAGTATTATACCTCAAAATATCTTATTACTTTTATACCCGAATGGACCAATAAATGTCTAGGTGCGACGTTGCCAGTTATTCTTCAACATTCATACTTTAGTGTGAGTATATTGAAATACGACACTTATGTATGTGTTAGTCCGAGTGGTACAGTTCAAAAAAAAACTTTTCTACGGAAAAATAAAGAAAATTCATCTGTTACAGTGTTTGATATTAGCTTTTAACTATTTTGAGGCAATCTGTGTATATAATATGTTAAAAAATATAAGTTATTGCAAATATAAACTGCATTAGCTTAATTTTTATTTTGAACATAGAACAAGTTTTTGAATAGGTACACTCGAGTGACAACTACCTTAAATATAAAAATTCAACTTACTTTTTATGATTTCTTCCTGTCCGAACCGCTGAACTTCTATTCGCGCCGTCAGATTTCTCAGCTCGACTTTGGATTTTAAATTCTCTGGACACTGTAGATTCCTTGAAAAGAAAATAATTCATTGTAATAATTATTAAAAATATTTTTTGCCCTATTATTTTTATAAAAAGAAACACATTATCAACGTAAATTACTATAAATATAGTTGGGGCATTGTTTAAACTTATGATTGGTATTAATTTGCAAGAATAGATAACAATAAATCACTATTAAAACAATAAAATATTCACAAACCAGCTAAATGTATGGCTAATGAACGCAATGAACAACTACAACGTGAGTTTTACATGAAAAATAAATATTAAGAAAAAAAAGCCAAAATACAAACTAAAATAAAGATAATTTATCAAGAAATAGTGTTTCTAATATTTTAATGTAGACTTCGAATGATTATACAAATACAAAAAAAATATCACTTACAAATTTGTTGCACGCCTCCAAAATTTTCTTCCCGTAAAAATGATTATCCCAGTTGTTGATTCAACACTATATTTCGTTTTTCTCCATAAATTTTCTTAAATTTTGCTCAAAAAATGATTGTTTCACGATAAACATTTATTCAAGTTCACGTAACATGTGCTCGGACCTGTTCCTGTATGCCTCATCAAAATTCTTGCATTAAAATCTCGATTCCCACAAAAATTATTATCTCAGTTGTCGAATTATTACTTTGTTTCGGTTTTCCTCATAAATTTTCCTAGTTTTTCTGCATAAAATGAATGATGTTGAAGGATAAATGCAGGTACAGCACGTTTCTCCGCCATGTCGTTGCAACTCAACGTGGAAGCGTGGCGTCATGTGGATGTGCGCGCGCACGTAAATTCTACACAGCGCTTCAAAAAATGTTGAACTATTCTCGTTTAAATTGTTGAAATAATTTCAATTTAAATGTTTAATGATTGATTGAATTTATTTATTGATTTTTTTGCATTTAGCGGCGGAAATATGCTGTTCATTTAGTGTTAACCAGGGGGCACGTGTGGAATTCTTCCACGGACGCGAACAGCTTTGCCCCCCAAAAATAATATGATTTCAATATATTATAATTTATTTTCTTGAATTAAAAATGGGTAAATGGGTGTCTATTTTACACTAAATGGATGTATCATAATTTATTATAGTTTTCAATACATCTAATGCCTAATAAACGTGGTTTTATTTTGCATCATTTTTACTTCACCGTCCGATGTTAAATTTATCGCAGAAAATTCATCACCGATAAACTGATCGCGGAGAGAATTGATCGCCGATAAATACAGTAAATATTGAAAAACGGGCCATTGACTGTGATGTTCCCTTGCCGCTTCCGTTGCAACTTAGTTCCGACGTGCTTCTTGAAGTATGACAAAGATATTTTGCGACGTATGTCTTGCGGGGTAAACGGAACTTGTTTGTTAGGTTAGATTTCTGTCAACTTAGCACGTATTTTTACTTATTTTATTTTAAAGACAATCTATAATTATGCATATTTTTTACTATAAGTCAATAACCGAGAATACAAGGTCCTATCTAATTATCAACCATCATTACACTGAACAAACAAATACACTGACACACAACACCCTGAAGAGGAGATTATTATCTCCTATACCGGGGCCTAACATTTTTTTAACCCTAGCTTAGTGTTCTCCCATTGAAAAATGTTTTCATATTCCACCAGTAAATTTAATAATTTACTTTTACCTCTTCCGGTATATAATCCAAGTTGAATTTCTCTTCAATGCACCTATTTCCTTGAACTCTTACGGCCTGACCGAACTCGGAACTCAATTTTTTTACATCCCATTAAAATTTACAAAACTATAGTGAATGTGGCAAAACTATAACTTGTTAAAATTTCTGATAACCTTAAACTGTAATACATTACATAGGTTATAGAAATTTTTACATTACAATGAAAGGTCATTTACACAATTTAAAAACCAAATCATTCTACTGGCTTTTTTAGACAATAAGTCATTGCATAGAAAAATTAACATAAACAAGTTGATACTCACGTCCAGGTCATCAATTTACGCTGCAAGAATTACTATACTTTTATCTTCCGTATTTGTCATTCACAAATAGTATTTAAGGTCGATTCACATTATACGACACAACATTACTGATTTAAATATTGGCAGGTAACGAACTCATTTCAAAATGGTGGAAAGTCAAGATGTAGAAATTGTGATTTCCGGCATCGGCGGATATTTTCCTCAATCGAAGAATGTCGAAGAACTACAGAAGATGCTGCTGGAACATATTGATGGAGTAGATGTCGCCAGATGGGAAGGTAAATAAAATTTTGCGTCTAGTGCTAGTGGTATATTGTGGTGACCATCCATCACCGATTTCGAAGAACAATCCCCGAAACAAGACTTTACTTGTGCCCCTGCTTATTTTTGTCAATGGAACCACAAAGTAGGCAAAGCAAGAAACTTTTGTCGGCAGGTTCGATATTTTGTCATCAATTTTCGCGCGGCGAGCGATAGAGATGAACATAAGACGAAATAGGGTTTTCCACGGTTTTTTGATTTTTTTATATGTTAATGTAAATATGAAAATATTAGACCCATTTTTTACTTTCCGTCACCTTTAGGTAAGGAAGGTATTGTCTTTGGTCAAAAAATTCAATGATGAGTTTTTAGCGAATAAGCATGTTTTACGGTCCCTATAATACGATTTTACCATTTTTACGATGATGTCTGTATGTTTGTGTGTGTGTATGTGACGAAAGTTTCGGATCGCATAACTTCAATACCACGATTCCAAAAATTATATTTTTTTCGTATTCCTCAAGTTTACATCCAGAAGATCAACTGATTAGATTTTGGTTATAATTGGTGAACCGGAAGTAGCCTCATTTGAAGATTTAACAATTAAATTTGAATAATATATTCTTTAAGTTATAATAACGTTAAATGTCAATAACATTTAACGTTATTGTAGCTTAAAGAATATATTATTCTCTATAGGATTTGATTGCATTTTATACTTCATATTCAATAGATATAGAGTTACAGAATTTTAAAGTAATTAAATTTTATAAATCAACCAGCTATGCTAAACATGAAAACTACTAATATATTCATATAATTCAAATTGACAGATGTCAGTATAAATAAAAAGTAAATTAATGTGGTATGTTGAAGTAGATGTTGGGGAAGACACGGAAAGATACGATAAGGAAATAACTGTAGTGTTACAAGTTTCTAGAAAGATACAAGAGAGATGATTACATTGGTTTGAAAATGTCATGAGGAGAAATGAAGAATATATTGAATAGCTTAGTAATAGTAGGTTGAAGTATCAGAATGGGAAAAGCTGAAGAAGAAGATGTTAGTGTCAAGTGCAATTTGCATAGTTTGTCTATGAAATAATTTTACTGGAAATTTAGAATTTTTTGCAAGAAAATTTATGTATGGAATTTATACATATTACGCAGGATTGACGGAAGGTATTGTGCTGGCCACAACAGATTTTTTTTCTAAAAAATGTAGACCATTCTAAATTTAAATATTTCGAAAATATTTTCTACAGTAACTTTCTCTTTCTTCTAGGTACAATGGACGTTTGCGACCGTGCTGGCACCGTCCCTGAATCCAACCACTACGACTCCTACTTCTTTGCCACCAGTCGCCGACTGGCTGTGTACATGGATCCAATGACCCGTATGACCCTTCAGAACACTCTGGAGGCCATCTTGGATGCTGGCATGACCCCTGCAGCTCTTCGTGGACGTCGTATAGTCGTCGCCGCGGCTTCCTGCATCAGCGATACCGCATTGCAGATGTATGGAAAAGTAGAAAACGGTTTACCATCGACTGGACAAGCTAGGGCTATGCTAGCGAATAGAATTAGTTATTGGTTACATACAACAGGGCCGAGTTATGTGTGTGATGCTTCTTGGCTTGGCGGAATGCAAGTAAGAAGAGTATTTATGGACTTTATAAATAAATTTCAATGAAACCATATTTAAAAATTCACAGCAGGCAGCAATAGACAACATATAATTCGGCAATTAACAAAATTTAGGACATTTATTTTTCTTTTGTAGGTTCTGCAACACGGATACGACGCCATCCGTACCGGAAACTGTGAAGCTGCTATTGTTTGTGCAGCCAACTTTGCCTTAAAGATTAACCCAACATACCTCTTCAAAAATTTGGGCGTTACCTCTCGCGATGGTGTTACCAACACTTTTGGGGAAAACGCTGAAGGGTAAGTTTTTTCCGCGTTTTAAAAACATCTTTCAGGTTGTCCGGAAGTTGCACTATGGGGTAGTTACCATATGTTAAAATTTAATGAAATTCTTATTTGTTTACAATATATGACTCATAATAAGATATATACTGTAATAAAATTCGCCATTTATTATGTAAATATTTCAAAAAAGTTATTTAAAATATTAATGATTCAAATCGACCTCTTCTTTGTGACGTCACGCTTACATAAAGCCGCAAATGTCGCTAGTGTCATTTTACAGCGATGGCATGTGACATGTCAAAATGACAGTTGATAATGATACTGACGCCGTGGACATAACCTTGTTTCTATTTATCAACTGTAATACAAAACGTCATTACAAACTTGCTCAAACAAAAATAAATAAGTAAAAATACGTGTTAACTTGGCAGCAATCTAACCTAACAAACAAGTTGCCCTTACCCTGCAAGACATACGTCGCAAAATATCTTTGTCATACTTCGAGTAGCACGTCGGAACTAAGTTGCAACGGAAGCGGCATAGATAACGTCACAGTGGCGGGTATCTTCAGTATTTTTTTCCTCATTTAAAAACAAAAATTGTACAAACTAAAAAACATGGAAAAATTAAATTAAAAAATACTTGCTTCTAATAAAAAAAATCGAAAAAAGCGAAACTATCCCATTCAGAAATATCTTTCTTTCCATCAGCTATACTCGAAGTGACGCCACTTGCGTCTTTCTTCTTCAACGCGGAGATCAAGCAAAACGAAGATACTGTACTCTAGTCAATGTTGATTCTTTCTTCAATGGAAATCGACCAGGACAATTCATCAAGATAGATATTGACCCAGCGAGGAGATTTCTTCAAACTTTTTATCAAAATTGTTGCGTTGACCCAACCCAAGTTAGTTTTGTTGAAACCTATGGTTCTGCTGTGAAAGAATTGGACAAAATTGAACTTAATCTAATTGATGACATATTTAATAATGGCAACAGGGAAAGTCCATTATTAATAGGTGCTGTGAAAACTAACATTGGACATACGGAAGCAACAAATGCGTTTACAAGTATAGTAAAAACAATAATTGCTATGGAATGTGGTACAATTCCTGCGAACTTGCACACTGAAAATCCAAGAACTGATGTACCTGCTCTCACAGAGGGAAGGTTAAAAATAGTTTCAGAAAATACGCCTTGGAATGGTACATACGCAGCTGTTAATACTTTCGGCATCGCCAGTGCTTTTGGTCATGTTTTATTGAAAAGAAATCCAGTAGAAAAAATTCCTCAAGTAATAGAAACACCAATAAAACTCCCACTTTTACATATAATGTCCACCAGATCTGAAGAAGGTATAAAAGACATTCTTGAATGCGTAAAAACCTTTGAAGACAATATCGATTACACAAATCTAATCAATGGAACATTTGCGACTCATATTCCAGGATATTTGTACCGCGGATATGTCGTGAAAAATTCCGATAATACCTTTAAAGATGAGTCGACGCATTATAATGGTATTACCAAGCCAGTTTGGTTTATCTATTCGGGAATGGGAAGTCAATGGTTAGGAATGGGAAAAGCGCTGTTAGAATTGCCAATTTTTGCAAGAGCTGTGGAGAAATGCGCAAATGCTTTGAAACCATTCAATGTGGACTTGATGAACATTATTACAGGCAATGATGAGACGTTGTTTGATAATATTTTGAATAGTTTTGTCGGGATCACCGCAATACAAGTAAGTAAAGATACAAGCTTTTTAAGTTTCAAAGTTTATTTTATCGGTCACTATTTTACTACTTCTCTTTTTCTTTTCTCTCTTCAAGATTGGTCTCACGGACGTTCTCTTTTCTCTAGGTATAACTCCCGATGGTATTATAGGGCACAGCACCGGTGAATTGGGCTGCGCTTATGCGGACGGTTGTTTAACAGCGGAACAAATGATTCTAAGTGCTTATTATCGTAGCAGGGCTTCACTAGAAGCAGAATTAATTCCGGGACTTATGGCTGCAGTAGGAGTTGGTGCAACTGCGGCTGCAAAATTCGTTTCTCCATCTATAGACATCGCTTGCCATAATGGGCCAAGTAGTTGTACTCTCAGTGGACCCAAAGAAGATATGGAGAAAATGGTCAAACAATTACAAGTAATAAACACCTTATTGTTTTAGTTATTGTTAATTACTATTATATTATGAGTTCCTTCTAGGATAAAGGTATATTTGCGCAATTAGTAAACGTAGCAGGCATCGCTTTTCACAGCCGTTATATCAAACCAGTTGCACCATTACTGCTAAACTATTTACATTCAGTTATTCCCGACCCTAAAAAGCGTTCTTCCAAATGGTTGAGCTCTTCCGTACCAGAAGCCAAATGGCACTCCGACCTCGCTCAAACTGTCTCAGCAGAATACCTCACCAACAATTTATTAAACCCTGTTTACTTCGAAGAAGCATTGAGGCACATTCCAAAAGGAAGCGTTTTGATAGAAATCGCTCCACATGGATTGTTACAAGCTATTTTAAAACGTAGCGTTCATAAGGATAGTATTAATGTTGCCCTGACAAGACTCGGATATGAAAATGGTTTAGAATTTTTGTTTACCGCGATCGGAAAGTTGTATTTATCTGGAGTTCAAATGGATTTGAGCTGTTTATATGAAGATATCCACACCAGAAATATTATAGCCCCAAGAGGGACCCCAAGTATTGCACCTTTGGTAAGATGGATTCACAATGAAGAATTGCAAACTGATCTTGAAGAACTTGAAGACTCCCGCAGTTGTGAACAAATCTTCTCCCTCGATTCCAATAGTGATTGGTTCAGAGACATAATCAATCACAAAATACACAGCTCTCCAGTAATACCAGCGACTGCATATCTACCTCTCGTTCGAGAAATTGTAAATGATTATAAGAAAGTCAATGCGATAGAAATCACCGATTTTTCCGTCCAACGAAACAGACTTCTTGGAAGAAAGGGATCCACTCCTCCCATAAGGATAATGGTGCAAAGATATTCAGGGATGTTTGAGGTAACTGATCAATATGGATCGATAGCTACAGGACGAGCAACTGTACCAAAGGCGATGGAATTGGAAGAATTAGTGAAAAAGATGAGTGAAGACAACCGAAATGAAAAGTTATTGGGAGAAGAATTATTTAATCTCGATGGAGATGAAATTTATAGAGAATTAGCTATAAGAGGATTGGAATTGAATGGTATATATCGAGCTATTACAGATGTACGCGTTTACAGAAATGGTAAGTGAAAAAGTATTTTTTAACATATAGGTTCCTTACAATTCCATTTATTTTATTTTTACGTATATAGAATAATTACAAACATAAATCATATCTATATAGGAGGAGCTAGGTAGAAAAATTAACCTAAAGGTTTCTAATTATGTTAATGAATTTGTTGCAATGTTTTTTACGTCGACGTTTGTTGGAGAAGTGTTTGCCATTTGCCACTTTTTGATATATTTCGTGTTTTATATTGGTTTTTCTTTAGTTGTTTCGCGAATCCCCCCTACAGTGTACTAAAACCGTACCTGCGTCCGTCCCCACCGGGTTACATTCCACTTGCCCATAGTTCAAGTTTATGCTCTATCCATATTATTCTTATCTCCATGACCTATTCCAATTCATTATAATAATTTTCAAATACATTCTGTACCACGGAGTGTAATTTTTAAATTTTGAGCGCGCCAAGTTCATCTGCGCCAACTTCATGGTCAAGATTTGAACGAAACAAGAAATGATCAAGGCAATTAAAAATAACTCTCCGGCATGCGATTTGTCGAGTTCAACACCGACTGCATTTCCCAGGGCCATCTGCCGGACTGGGCTATGTGTGAAAATACCCATTTGAATACATTGCATCCGGGCAACCTCATATCTCTCTTCTGCACAAATTTTCATCAGTTTTCCATTTTTCAGGCCTCGAAGCCACCATTTTATGGAAAAACAACTTTGCTTCATTTGCCACTTCAATTATTCACGCTCATATTCTCCATCCTAACATTCCTGTCGACTTCTTACTGCCCGGTTACATTCGCCATATGTTCTTCAACTTCGAGAACATTCCCGAAGAAGGTACACCGATCCCTGTGCGTTACACAGGACCTCTAGACTCAATTTGGAGTCCAATAATGCTTATGGGAAACATTAAATGTTGTCCAACTTTGGGAGTTGCAAGACGGACTTTGAGGGCGACTGCTTCGAAATTCATTCCGGAAGAGATGAATGAAAATATAGGAGTTGTAGTAAATGAGTGTTTGCAGACTGTGAAAAGAGGTTTGGAAGATAACGCTGAATTCAGTGCGGTAAGTGTTTATATTACTGATGAAGACAAAGAGAAGCAACAAAATGTTTCTATGAAAATATATAACGTAGATGTTAAATATATTGGGGTACACTCGTCAAATGTTATTCCTGTTGAAGCATACGAAGATGCAACACCCAAATTAGGTCTAGTTGATTACTGTGGTACAAAACGAGACATCAACACCCGAGTAATGGGTATATGCAACGCCAGTCTTACTCCAGATCGTATTTTCCAATGGAATCTACCCGCAAAATGGTCATTTGTAGATGGTGCTACTGCGCCTACACCGTATGCGCTTGCGTATTACACGTTAGTTGAATTAACATCTTTGGCCCGTGATGAAACAGTTTTAATTCACAACGCTTGCTCTGCATTGGGTCAAGCTATGATTCACGTAGCTTTTAGTTTAAAAGCCAAAATTTTAGCCACAGTTGCAAATGATAGACAAAAAGGTTTGCTCTTACAACATATGAAAATGCTGAATAATGATACTGTGTTCTATTACACCAATTGCAACTTTGAACAAAAGGTCATGGATATTACAAAAGGCCAAGGAGTTGACGTTTTAATAAATTGTACTAAAGGAGAACGTCTAAAGGCAAGCGCAAGATGTATTAGAGCTTTAGGAAGAGCTGTTTTGTTGCAAGATGAAATAGACCCAAACGCGCCCGTCAATACAGAAACTTTAGGTTTATCTACGTTCCTTAGATGTGTAGGAATGTATGGAGTGTTTCCAGCTAGACTTTGCAATTGGGATGAAGATAAAAAACGACGCATACATCAACTAGTACAACAGGGATTAGATAATTCTGTAGTTATACCAATTAGAAGAAACATTTTTAAAGATAATCAACCAATAGAAAATGTTGTTAGATACGTAACTGGCCCTGAAGTTACTGGTAGCGCCATTTTGCCGGTGCAACAAAAAAGTATTCAACATTCTCAGACTTCAATTTATCAGTGTGATTCAAATAAACCGTACGTTCTATACGGCCTTAATAGCGATATTAAGCACTTAATTTTAACGTTAATTTGGTTGGCTAACCATAACGCCAAAAAAATTATTCTTGTAGTCGCTCCGAAAAACAATTCAGAAAAGTTATTTGTAGAACGACAACTTCTAAATTTGAACATTACAGTTGATATTAGAGACAATTTACCAGCAACAAGGAAACTGAAAAATGTTGCAGCTATAATATGCCTTCTAAACTCTAAAAATATTTCTCCAAATTCCATACCACCAAATATAAGAATTGTTCACTTCCTCGACATAAATTCTCCTTCAATTCTATCTCCAAATCCTTTTAAAAGCACTCTCCGTCGGGCGAAAACATCACGCTTTGAAGACGTCCTTCCATTTTTAAGCTACGCTCTCTCTCAAACTGTGCACCTTATAATCCATAGCGACGATGAAAATCAAACAGTGGAAGAGAACTTTACCTTCAAAGATTTCTTCCGGCTATTAGGAGAATCGGTATCGTCTCTTCTAACTATGAAGTTAGAAGGAATGGATAGCGTCACTGTGGAGAAGGTTGCTAGTGCTGGTACGGGAGAAATCAGAGAGATGCCGCCATTGTTTGTGGTGCCAGGGTTGTTGGGAACAAATTGTAGGTATCTTCAGCAGATGATTATGAAGATTATGTGTCCTGTTTATGTCGTAAACGCGCAACAAAGAAGTCAGAGTGTTGAACATATTGCTGGTACTGCTGTTCAGGTAAGAACATACCATATCATTTTCCACGTTGAGGTTAAGATTATTTTTCACCAAACATATCAAAACAAATTAATTTCGCCTCTTCTACATTCATACAGGTTCTTGCATACCTTGAAAACTTTAATTTAGTTCATCACTTACACACCGGCTGTCCTCGTAAAAGCACACACCTTCAATCTTAAGACTTATTAATATTTATGTTTTTCCTCGGCAGATCAGTAAATAATTTAAATCAGATATTTTTTCGCGATAGTTTTGTATTTTGAATATTGTAAAATCTTTTAGCGTATTTGTGAGGTGTGTCCAAAAGGTCCTTACAACATAGCTGGCGTATCTACCGGGGGTATTATCGCCTTAGAAGTAGCCAGACTACTAGACGAAAAAGTAGGCAGCAACAATGTGCAGCTTTATTTGTTAGACGGCGTACCCGCTACTTTCCAATACTTAATAAATGAAGCACAAACATCCAGTCAAGGATTTGATTCTGTGCTTATACAATATTTATTGCAAATTAACCAATCCGAGGTATAATATTATAAAAATATTAAAAATAGTTATTATAGGATTATTTATTGTAGATTTTGAATGAAATTTTGAGTAATAGCAAAACTTGGCAGTCGAGACTAACTGCAGCACTTAATTTGTTCAACTTAACACATTCTGAATTTGAACAAATGACTCAAGCCGTAAATATTTTGCGCGAAAGACTGGAATTATTACAACAATATTCTGTTAGCGAAGAGTTGTTGAATGTACCAACAAAATTACTTCGACCATCTATATCTACCAAAGATTTTAGCAATCATTTATTCAAGGTAAGAGTATATTTATACAAATAAATGTGTTAAATGTAATGCATGTTTTTGTAGATTTGCAAAAAGTTTAGATTAGAAGTTTTCAAAGGAAATCATTTCACCATGCTCCAGTCGCAAGCTGTTGCTGATTATATTAATGATAATATTATTACACCTCCAATTTATTTTTAATTTGTGTTGTATTGTTATAGTTATTAATGTCATTATAAAGCAAACATATCGACCGTGTGGCGTTCAAGATTTTTCGTAATATAAATCTCTTCATAGTATTTTTTTTTTTGAAAGAATAGGTCAAATTAAATATGTAGGTGTATGTTTTACACCTTACAAGTATTTGGAATCAGAGATATGATTTTTTAAATATATATTTCATACAATTTTTGATATTTATTTTAATTAATGTTTTATTTACAGTAAAAATTTTGAAAGATGTCCGATTAAGGTCATCTACGAATTGTATGAATTCAGATTTTTGCTCCGCCCATTCTAACAAATTCAATAGTGTCGTTTGTTTATTTTTTATAAGGGTACATAAGATACTACAGTTATTTTATTATTATAAAAATATATGTTACAGGAATATGAAAGAATTATAACTTTTGAAATTGTAGTATTGAGGGAGAAATTTCCGTCACACACACATACACATACAGACATCATCGTAAAAACAGTAAATTCGTGTTGTAGGGACTCTAAAATGTGCTTATTTATCAAAAACTCACCATCGATTTTTTCCGATGTTTCTACAGATAATGAAGCAAATCTAGTTGGCAACACTGCACAGGTGTGTTTTCGTTCTCTTTTGACAAATATCATGAGCAGTAGAAGTTAACCTTAAAATTATGGCTATAAAATTAATATTATTGTGTACAATAAATGTATTATTTATTATTGCATGTATGTACATCATATAAAATAATTATTAGTAATAGATTTATAAAAAGTTGATTTATATGTAAATAAATGTTATCTCTGTATTGTGAGTCATGGAAATTTTTTATTCTAGCAAATGGGGAACGTACAAAAGACAAAATGTATGAACGTATCGAAGCTACAGCAGCTTGTTTTCGTCGCTTAAATGCGACACACCAAACCGGCTGTACTTGTAAGTAACACAAACACTTTTACACTCAAAATATAAACATCTGTTATTTTCTGCAGCGAAACGTCCAAGTTCAGTGGGCGTTATACACATGATAACAGACATAGGAAAAGATTTAAACTTTGTTTTAAAAGAAGGACAAGCTCCTCCTTACGTAGCAGTATTACCAATAGATCAATTCAGTAAAGATTTAATTGCTAAGCTTAGCAAACACACTGATCGTATTGCTGGTGTAGTTGTACATACAAATATTACCCGTCCAAAACACATGTCTCATGAAATTTCATGCCCGAATTCTTTATCCAGCTTGCAAAATTCTTGCCCTAACGATAAACCGTGGAATCCTTTAGGCACCGGTCTTCTTCATGCCGATATCCCTTTCCCGGTTTTTGTAATTAGTAACGAAACCGAACTAATCAAACTTCAAGAATGTTTCACAAAATGGAACTCTTGGAGCATTAGCGAACAGCCATCCCGATCGCTATGTTCCCTTGAATTAGCTTCTTTCATGTTTGCAACGCGCGATTCGAGAACTTGTCTTCGTCGATCGAATTCTGTAACGACATTTACACCGACAAAATTTTGTGATCCCTTGGGAAGCAGGAATGCTTGGGCCACTCTTTGGCCAAGAAATAACGGGACAGATAAATTGGATGTGGTGTTAGTGACAGCGAGAATGGATACAACGTCTATGTTTTACGATGTAACACCGGGAGCTGATTCGCATTTGACGGGGCTGGTGACATTATTGGCGACAGCGTATACGCTGAAAAAGATGGTCAATGATAGCGATGATTACAGTAAGTAAATATATTTAAATTAGGGACTTTTATTGAACCGCAACATTTAACTGAATTGAGTTATAAAATAAAAAAGCGGATCGCAAAATGCATCATAAGCTTGAAAAGTTTTACTTAAAAATATACCATTTATATAATGAGTTCGATATGTATCATTTATTTTACCAAGCTATAATAGTATTTTTACTTAAAAATATCTCATTTTGAGTACTATAATAACATCCATTACAGGCCTGAGTATTGTAATGTCATGCACGATTTTTCATTTTTAACTTTCATCGATAAGAGTAATGAAGAATATTAACTCGTATTTTTTATTTTTCCTCAAATCGATCTTTAATAATGAAAAAATTGCAATTAAAAATGACATTGTTCAAAACGTGATTTTCACCGCCTCACCCCTCGCCCAGTGACGTCAGAATTTTATATCAACGGCCATTTTGATTTTCACCTGTTCTAAACGTCAAAGTGACAAAGCTAACCTGATATTTACGAAAGTAAACATGACGGTAAACGTTGTTTTATGCCATCGTGCCAAAATTCAATACCTCGCGCGCGTTTCTATAGTTATACAAACTTCTATCCTCTAGCGTCTGTACTCTGTTCCACTTAACCAATGGACCTTTTACATCAAAAGACAGAGAGGAAAAAATGACATATATGTAATGCGCAGTAGTTTGTTTGCGCATTGAGGAGGCCAGATATATTTCAAACACAATTTGAAAGGACGGAAATAAGAACATAACTATATTAAATAAATTCACACAAAGCGTTTGTGATGATGAATATTTCAAGACAAAAGGACGGGTAGATGGGAATCAGAAACGCGGTTATGTTCTAAAGACGCGAAATAAACACCACATAAAGTGACAGATAATTGCTTAGTTGCCAGTTTGTTATTAGGGAAGTTACAAACAAGAATAAAACTTGTTTTTATTTTTAAATAAATTGTTTTGTCTTTATTAATAATTTCTTTATAATCAAAGTCAAAATAATTTAAGTTTCTGTGTTGTTTAAATACTTTTTTATCGAAAATAAATACTTGTCCTTTTAATCATTTTACTTGACAACATGGTACCTACCCATCTCTAGTTCATAAAAATTTCACTACGTGGCGCATTGTAAAATGATGTCACAGTGCAATAAAAATGTAAAAGGTCCATCAGTATCAGTAGACGGCGCTCACATCAGTGCCAGTTTTAAACGAAATTAAAAAATGTCAGTATTCAACTTTTGTCATGTGACATTTTATTAAAATATTAAAAAGGTATCATAATGCCATCGAAACTTTGTATATTCTAGTCAGTAGGTATTATCTACCTGAAACTCTTGTCATATGATAAGTCTATAAAATGAGTCTGAACTTGCAGTTCTGAAACGTGACGTCACAACATAGCTGGTTTTTGCAACTTTTTAAAAATATACTTTAAAACAATTTTATACAACAAAAAATGTAAATAAAAAATAATTAATCATACATTACGATAAATTAGACTATGCTTGTTCGATTTAAACAAAAAAATGAAAAATAAACAATTAATTTTATATTTCAAGAATTTTTCTTCAAAATAATCTATAAACGATTAAAAGAGAAAAACAATGATCGCTAATCATCCTTAAGCCTTAATCAGTTGGTCATACTGACGGCCAGTGTTTTTATAAAATATTGAAAAAGAAATTCATATTTCTAATAAAATATTTGAAAAACGGTGTTGCTTACGATTAATAAGTAAAATTTAAATATTATATTCAATTTAATCATTTCAGAAAAAAATATAATGTTTGTCCTTTTCAACGGAGAAGCATACGATTATATCGGTTCGCAAAGATTCGTATACGATATCTTGGAACACCCAGACGAAGCATTTGACAACATTATAAAACTAGCTATTGGAAATATCAAACTAATCGTTGAATTAAATCAACTAAACCCTAATCCACAAAACGAAATATTTATTCATCATATAGAACCACCTAATTCAGAAAAGGACATTGATGACTTTATTTCGTCATTCACAAAAGAGGGAGAAGTAATAAACAATAAATAACTTTGAAATAATTATGTAAAATTGTTATTTTTTACAGAACTTTTCTCTAAAAATAAACAACGTCACCGCAAATAAAAACACTCTCCCTCCAGCTTCTCTTCACAGTTTTCTTCGCGAACGAAGCAACATTCGGGGAGTAGTTCTAACAGATCATCAGTTTGAATACAAAAATCGTTATTATCATTCCAGCTACGACGATGCGGAAAATATAGATTACCATTATTACAACAGCACAGAAGGCGGGGAAATTCCTGAAGATAGTCTTCAAAAAAGAGTGATGAATATGAGTTCTGCTTTAGCCAGAACTTTGTATCAAGAAGCTATGGGAAAGCCGTTCACTGGAAAACTAGACATGGAGCTAGATGTGGAAACAATAGTGGATGAATTGTTTCATTGTTTTTTGGATACGGCCTACTGCAAATTTTTCCAGGTAAGAAAGAAAAAAAAATATTTTTATCTCTCGCTAAGAGGTATTGGATTCATGCTAAAAATTACATATCCAGATTTAATTATTAAGCACGTTTTAAGGTCCCTACAATCTGATTTTAATATTTTTATGATGATGTCTGTATGTGTGTGTGTGTGTGTGTATGTGTGTGTGTGTGGGGACGTTGGAAGGACGATTTCTCAAAAACTATAATACTAAATATTTGTTTAACTACGTATTTCTCAATCAGACATTACTGGGAAGAGCTGAAAAAGTTTTGGTAATAACTGGACAACCGGAAGTAGCAGATTCTTGAAAAAATATTCTAAATATTATTTTTTGAAAATTTTTGTTCTTGCTAGTATTAAAGAAGAGTAAATTCTCTATCTGATACATATAAATATTTTATTATATCTTGTATAGATATAGAGATAAAGAAATATAAGGTATATAATAATCTATTGTAATAAATCTCACAGCTCAAATAATATCATGGAAAACAATTGAAAAATTAAAATGTTTATAACTGACCAGATAAATGTCAGTGTCAAAAATCCAGAGACATTACTCAAGATTTTTTGTGAGAAGTACATACATTATAATATTTCTTTTTGTATTAATAGTTAAATATTTAAAATTATAGGTATATTACATATACCCTTCAAAAATACTGTCAATCCCGACAATTAATTAGAAACATTTCGAAAAATTAGAAGAGTACGACAAAATTTCTTCATAGAATGAATTTAAAATTAAACAATCTATATATAAGGAATGTAAGTGGAATTTTTGGTTTAGAGTGTAGGAATACAACTTTGTTGGCCTTGACAAGCAGATATGGAGACCCGTGTCAGAATGATAGAGTTCCCGTCAGCTAAGAAAAAGCTATTTACGTCATCAGCGCAGAAACCAATTTTTGTCATTGCCCTTGGTTGTCATAGCTACGGGTTAAATACCTTGTTCACGTGATACGTCAGTGTCATTCGTGTCTTATTCTGACGTTTAGTTGTTTTACTATTTGGTAAAGAATAAGATGGCACGTCACTGCCTACAAAATGTGTTACCCTACGTCATTGCTTCGCGCATCTATTGATGACGTAAATGGCTTTTTCTTAGCTGATGAGCACTCTAGCTAGTAATTACGTACAAGATGTCAAATATAATTTCTCATTCTAAATTTTCCAATTCCATGTGGTTTATTTTCCTCAGCAAGTAAATTCCACACTCCTGGTGATATATCATTGTATATTGAAATGAATAAAGAAATTATTTAAAATGTTATATGCGATATAACTAATTCAAAAAAGTTAAAATATCAGCGAAGGTATTGCAATAAAAAATATAGTTTTTCTCATAATACGTGTGATTTCTGTAAACCATTTTATCATATAGTGAAAATGATTAGGCAGAAGACTCACGTCATCAACCTGAAAAAACCTTATAAAATGAAATATAACTTGTAGAAATTATTGGGTGCTATTTATTTTGGGAATAAGTACAAAAATATTGGAATATTATCTTCTTTTAGGCTTTGACAGGCAAAGATCGCCTGAGCGAATCCCCATTATCATCGTACGTTAGCGTAGACACAAACAACAACAAACTAACATCTTTAGTTGGTTTCACTCTTGCCTGGTTGACATCCGACCACGTTAACAACACCCAAGAAACATGTACAGCCGACGCAGATCACCCAACACCTTACCAGTATTTCTGGGTTTTGGGAAACCTCACAGACCCAGATTCCTCGACCTGCTTGCGAACTACAATGCACTTTTCTTTGGCGTTAAGTCCAGCCTTCACAATAGACAACTATGACTGGACTTCCAATAAGTATAGCTCATGGACGGAGTCAATTTGGAGCGAGGTGTACATGAGGATGTTCTTGGTGCCGTCCCACAAACATGAAGTCATGACGATTAGTGTTGGGACAGTGACGTTTGTGTTGTCGATAGCGTTGGTGTATTTTGTGCACTCTAGAGCGGATATACTTTTCGCTAAGCCGGACGCCGTAACGTAAGTAAATTTAACCCATTTCTGGGTGTGCTAATCTTATATTTAGAGATTTCAGTAATATTCAATAATAATGTATCAAAGAAATATTAGTTTTTTGAAATTTTTAGTAATATTGTACTTCATTAGTCAAAAATTTAATATTTGGTATAAATGATGAGGTCATGCAAAAAAAAATTGTTCTCTTTTTTTAAACGAACAAGCATAGTCTAATTTATCGTACTGTATGATTAAATTATTTTTTGTTGTATAAAATTGTTTTAAAGTTTGATATTTTTAAAAACTTGCAAAAACCAGGCATGTTGTGATGTCACGTTTCATAACTGCAAGTTGAGATTCATTTCATACAGACTAATCATACGAACACAGAATTTCTAAAAGAAAAAATATATGGACTATAAATTGAGAATTACATATCTAAATATGCTATAATATATTAATATAACATCATTCATTTCATTTTTATAAATATAATTTTGATTTGTCCTGAAGTTATCCACGCGTCACATCTGCTGTGTTTCTTTGTAAAGATTTGAGATTAGACACTAAAAGTTTGTTTAGCTATAGAAACGCACGCGAGGCATTGAATACCTTTTTACATTGAAAGAGATAGAGAAAAATGGCATATATGTAGTGCGCAATAGTTTGTTTGTGCATTGAGGAGGCCAGATATATTTCAAACAAAATTTGAAATGGCGGAAATAAGAACGTAACTATATTAAATAAATTCACACAAAGCGTTTGTGATGATGAATATTTCAAGACAAAAGAACGGGTAGATGGGAATCAGAAATGTGGTTATATGTTCTAAAGACGCGATATAAACACCACATAAAGTGACAGATAATTGCGTAGTTGCCAGTTTGTTATTAAGAAAGTTACAAACAAGAATAAAACTTGTTTTTATTTTTAAATAAATTGTTTTGTCATTATTAATAATTTCTTTACAAAGTCAAAATAATTTAAGTTTTTGTGTTGTTTAAAATTTTTTTTTACCGAAATCAAAACAAACCAAATGAAGTTTTGTCTAGTTATATTTCGTCGTTGTGTCACACAACATAAATTACATAGATACACGTTAAAACGAAATGTTGCTGTATAAAGTGCTGTGTATTCTTTCTGCGAACAAGTGACCTTGAATAATCATCTTTCGTGAACTAAATTATTCACGGATTCAATCATTTATACAGTATGTTTAATAAAAACTCGGAGTAGGATATGAACAAAAAGAAACATATGTCAATTTGAAAATATTTAATTAAATGTCATTTTCACACGAGTTATTGTCAAAAATGTTGTCTAAAGGAAATCAAAGATTTGTTTTCTGGATCTTATTTTACAAATGGAAAGAAATTAAAAAACGGCTAATGGCAATGTACAGTAAATTTTTTGAAAGAGGTCCGATCAAGGTCATCTACGAATTGTATGAATTCAAATTTTTGGTCCGCTCTTTTTGACAAATTCAGTAGTGCGTTTGTTTAGTTTTGTGAGGGTACATAAGATAATACTGTTATTTTATTATTATAAAATTATGTTACAATAACAGCATTCAAAATTCAAAAAAAATCAACTGATAAGTTTATTAGCAAATTTTAACAACTTGACTTTTGAATTGAATATTGATCAGACATACGTTTCTCTGTTCATAGCCTACTCCGAGTTAGGTTTTTTTATTGAACAGACTGTAATGTTGATGAAAATTATAGAAATAAAAATGGAAAATATAATTTATTAATCTAATTTTTTTACAGGCCTGGGACAAGTTGCTAGCCGCCCATGTACAAGACTATACATTCATCATTGTGATATTCTGCAAATTTTACAGACTAAACTTTTTATATCTGTAAAATTTACAAATTATACATTAATTTATTAACTACAATATTTGTTACATTTTTATAACTTAAGATAATCGTCTGCAGTCCGGTTATGGATATCTTTAATACTTATATCAGCTCCATGTTGTTTTAATATTTCTATAGATGCAATTTGTTTATTTCTTGCCGCGCAGTGAAGAGGAGAAACATTCGTACTTGTAACAACATTAGGGTTGATGTGTAAATCTTTTATTAAGAACTGTAACATGTCATTAAGTCCTGATCCTGCAGCAATATGTAAACATCCCAGCTCCGCATTATTAAAATCATTAATATTAGCATTTTTATTTATTAGCAATTGTACCAAATGTTCAGAATTACTGCATACCGCATCGAGAAAGGGAGTATTACCACATTTATCTTTAACATTGATTTGTATTTTATGTTCAAACAATAATTTTACTATGTCTATATTACCGTGCAAACAAGCTATGTGCAAAACAGTTCTACCGTTATTTGTTTTCATTTCAAGAGTTTTTCTATCACAATCTAACAATTTTTTTACGATATTAATGTCTCCGGTTCTACAAGCTAAATGCAAAGGCGTCCATCCGTCTTTATTTTTTAAACAACAGTTTGCACCCGCTTTTAACAACAACAAAACAATTTCCAAAGATTTTTGTCCACTTTTCGTGCACGCCAACATCAGTGGTGTCCAATCTGCCCGTTTGATTGCATCGACTTTTGCACCATTGTCCAGCAAAATCTTCGCCATTTCTGGCTGACTGAATTGTGCGGCTTCGTGCAAAGGAGTCTTACAGTCGTTATTCTGAATATCAACGTTTCTTGGCGGCCAGTTTTGTATGATATATAAAACTATGTTGACTTCTCCTAACCTAGAAGCGACGTGAAGGATGGAATCTCCTGTTTCAGGGTAAATTATGTCACTCCACAAAACGTCGGGGTATTTATCACGAAATTGTAAGATTGCGTCAAGAGAGATACTTTGATTGTGGACATTTTGTAATAGCTTTTTGAAATATTTGGATTTGGTCATCTCAATATGGACCAGTTCAGAAATTCAAATAAAATGGATCGTGTCAAACTGCAACAAAATATACTTCATGTCACGTAAGTATATATAGAGAGCGCTTGTGAACCGACTGTTTTTACATGCATTAAAATCCAAACTTATTTATAATAAATATTTTTATCTGTTAAAATATAACAAGACCGGAATATTAAAAATTACAACAAAACATGGTTAAACATCACTTAAATTTGTTTGATAACTATTCCGAGTTTTTTATAGAGTAGGCGATGTGTACATTTGATCGTCGCGTCAGCGCCTCTAACGGCTAGTTTGTAACTTTTGGGTACCTTTTTTCTATTGTATATGAATATTATATATCATTGTATATTGAAATGAATAAAGAAATTATTTAAATGATGTAACTAAAAAATCTGTTGTGTCCAGCACAATACCTCTCGCCATTTCCGTTTTTGGTTATATAAGTATAGGGCGCAAACAATCATGTGACATTGTTGGCCTTGACAGGCAGATATGGGGGTCCGTGACAGAATGACAGCTAATAATTATGAGCATAGATGTCAAATGTCAGAATTTTTCATTAAAAATTTCAAGATTTTCTAAATTCACGTAGTTAATTTGTCACCAGGAGTGCGGATTTTACTTGACGAGGAAAATAAACCACATGGAAATGGAAAATCACTAAATTTAAAATGAAAAATTATGATAATTGACATCTATGTACAAAATTACTAGTCACATGATTGCTCGCGCCCTATTGTATTCAACATTCTACACCAAAAATTCTACTTATATCTGTTCTTTATATTTAGATTTTTTATTTTTAAATTTATTCTATGAAGAAATTTTGTTCTCTTTTAATTTTTCGAAATGTTTCCAATTCATAGTCGCGATTGTCAGCATTTTTGAATGGTATATGTAAAATAGCTATAATTTTAAATATTAATACAATAAGAAACAATATAATGTATGTACTTCCTAGAAAAAATCGTCATTATAATGTCTCTGGATTTTTGATACTGACATTTATCTGTCAGTTACAAATATTTTAAATTTTCAATTGGTTTCCATGACATTATTCGGCTGATAGATTTATTACAGCAGATTATTATATACCTTATATCTCTTTATCTCTAAAAAATATAACAAAATATTTATATGTATCAGAAAGAGAATTTACTCGTCTTCACATACAAGAACAAAAAATTTCAAAAAATAATAATTGGAAGATTTTTTTAAGAATCTGCTACTTCCAATTGTCCAATTATTACCAAAACCTTTTCAGCTCTTCCCAGTAATGTCCGATTGAGAAATACGTAGTTAAACAGATATTAAGTATTATAATTTTTCAGAAATCGTCCTTCCAACATCCCCACACACATCATCGTAAAAATATTAAAATCGGATTGCAAGGACCTTAAAACGTGCTTAATCCTTAAAATCTGGATATGCGATTTTTAGCATGAATCCAATACCTCTCTTAGCGAGAGGTAAAAATAGAAATTTCAGGGGTGGTAGGTATTATAGAATCCAGTCAATACAACATTTATTAAATACATACACATCAAATATGTATTAGAAATAGTAAATATATTTATATATAGATTGCACATTTATTTAAAATAAGTGCATGTCCCCAAAGTATGTTCCTATTAAATATTAGATATGAAAAGTAAAAATATACTTCGTGAACATTGTAGTTTTAAATATATAACACAGGTACGTAAAAATGCAATAAAATTTGCTTGATGCAAGCAATAACAGACTAGAGAAACCTATTTGCAGACTTTAAACATTACTTTCTTTCATCATGTTTATTAATCAAATGATTATCACTGACATCTTCTTCTTTAGCTTTTGCCATTAAGCATATATTCCTCATGTAATCTTCTAGGAAATTTGTAAAATTTGGTACTTCATTCGGCCAGGTATGAAGCGTTATAATGTTTATACATCGCCCTGTTCATTTCTTGTTTCGTTCAGTTCCATAACGTTCAAATCTTAACCATGAAGTTGGCGCGCTCACAATTTAAAAAGTACACTCCGAAGTACAAAATGTACATGAAATGTACTTGTATTTATTGGAAGATGTATGTGTTCCTCTTCAACCGGTTATTTTGTAAGAATTATAACATACCCCAATTTTTATAATATAGAAATTGCAAAATTATTTTGACTTAAAACATAACATTGTTACGTTACCAAAACGATCCAAAACTTTCATTTTTGTCCGATGTCGGCGCTGGCTACTTTTTGTGCACACCGCTTATAACTCAAATTAACAATTGATATAGAGGCTGGTGACCGGCATAGCCGAACATAGAACTTTAACATATAAAATCAGGCTTTCCTAATTTCCTGCTTCCGTAATTATTTTAGGAAAAAAAAAATTCAATAAAAGTTGTAGAGCATAAAATTCTGTATCTGAATCAATAAGGAAAATTAATTTTGTATGCCTTGTAACGGCAGTAATTAAGTATGAAACTGTCGAAAATCACCTCAAAAATAGCATTAGCCATGAAATTGAGACAAAATAAATAACAAATGTCTAACGGTTTATCTGTCATATTAGAGTAATTTATTTTTTTAGATATAATTTCTAATTTCTGTTTCAGTTAACAATTATCTGTTAATTTAAATTGATATTTCGTACAAATAATAATAAAAATAAATTAAGCTAGCTTGACAGATAAATCGTTAACATTTGTTATTTATTTTGTCTCAATTCCATGGCTACTGCTATTTTTGAGGTGATTTGCGACATTTTCATGCCTAATTTCTGCCGTTACATGGCATACAATTTTTACCTTCCGTCACCTTTAGGTAAGGAAGGTATTGTCTTTGGTCAAAAAATTCAATGGTGAGTTTTTACTGAATAAGCACGTTTTAGGGTCCATATAATACGATTTTACCATTTTTACGATGATGTCTGTATGTATGTGTGTCTGTGTGTGTGTGTAACAAAATTTCCGGATCCAATAACTTCAATACCACGATTCCAAAAATTATAATTTTTTCGTATTCCTCAAGTTTACATCCAGAAGAACAACTGATTAGATTTTGGTTATAATTGGTCAACCGGAAGTAGTCTCATTTGAAGATTTAACAGTTAAATTTGATTTATTGACATTTAACGTTATTATAACGTAAAGAATATATTAATCTCTATACGATTTGATTACAATTTATACTTCATATTCAATAGATACAGAGTTAAAGAATTTTAAAGAAATTAAATTTTATAATTCAGCCAGCTATGCCAAACTTGGGAACTAGTAATATATTCATATAATTCAAATTGACAGATGCCAGTATGAGGAGATGTTGAAGTAGATGTTGGGGAAGACATGGAAAGATACGGTAAGAAAATAACTCTAGTGTTACAAGTTTTTAGAAAGATACAAGAAAGACGATTACATTGGTTTGAACATGTCATGAGGAGAAATGAAGAATTATATTGGAACAAGAATGAATAGTTTAATAATAGGATGTTAAAGAAACAGAGGAAGACCAAAGATAAGATGGAAGGACTGTATTGCGGAAGATTTGAGAGAAAAGGTACTAAATGAGAACGACATGCAAAAATAGCGACCCCTAACGAATGGGAAAAGCTAAAGAAGAAGAAGATGCCAGTGTCAAGTGCAATTGCAATAGTTTGTTTATGAAATAATTTTACTGGAAATTTAGAATCTTTTGTAAGAAAAATTATGGAATTTATACATTATACACGAGAATGACGGAAGGTATTGTGCTGGCCACAACAGATTTTTTTTTATTCAGATGCAGAATTTTATGCCCTATAACTTTTATTTGAAGCTTTTTTTATCAAAAATAATTAGGGAAGCAGGAAATTAGGAAAGTCTGATTTTACGTGTTAAAGTCCTATGTTTCTAAAATATGTATTTTTTTAAAACGGTGTTACCTGAAAATTTTCATCACCTGGAACTAAAACAAGTACATAAATATTGGAATATTCTTTTAGGCTTTGACAGGCAAAGATCGCCTGACCGAATCCCCATTTTCATCGTATGTTAGCGTAGACACAAACAACAACAAACTAACATCTTTAGTTGGTTTCACTCATGCCTGGTTGACATCCGACCACGTCAACAACACCCAAGAAACATGTACAGCCGACGCAGATCACCCAACACCTTACCAATATTTCTGGGTTTTGGGCAACCTCACAGACCCAGATTCCTCGACCTGCTTGCGAACTACAATGCACTTTTCTCTGGCGTTAAGTCCAGCCTTCACAATAGACAACTATGACTGGACTTCCAATAAGTATAGCTCGTGGACGGAGTCAATTTGGAACGAGGTGTACATGAGGATGTTCTTGGTGCCGTCCCACAAACATGAAGTCATGACGATTAGTGTTGGGACAGTGACGTTTGTGTTGTCGATAGCGTTGGTGTATTTTGTGCACTCTAGAGCGGATATACTTTTCGCTAAGCCGGACGCCGTAACGTAAGTAAATTTAATCCATTTCTGGGTGTGCTAATCTTATATTTGGAGGTTTCAGTAATATTCAATAATAATGTATCAAAGAAATATTAATTTTTTGAAATTTTGATTATTCAAAAATTCCATATTTGGTATAAATGATGTCATGCAAAAAAATTAATTGTTCTTTTTTTGTTTAAATCGAACAAGCATAGTCTAATTTATCGTACTGTATGATTAAATTATTTTTTATTTACATTTTTAGTTGTATAAAATTGTTTTAAAGTATGATATTTTTAAAAAGTGCAAAAACCAGCCATGTTGTGACGTCATGTTTCAGAACTGCAAGTTCAGACTCATTTCATAAAGACTTATCACATGAACACAGAAGTTATAAAAAAAAAATATATATAGACTATAAAATGAAAATTACATATCTAAATATGCTATAATATAGTATTAATATAACATCATTCTTTTCTTTTTTATAAATATAATTTTCATTTGGCCTGTTATCCATGCGTCACATCAGATATGCTTCTTTGTAAAGATTTGAAATTTGACGCTAAAAGTTTATTTAGCTATAGAAACGCACGCGAGGTATTGAATTGAGAATATAATTCATTAGTCACGTGCTATGTTTTCTGCCAATCAACATTCAGAATCTCCCTAGTTACATGTCTATCACAGCGATCAAGGAGGATCCTGCGATGATAAAAACCGTATTATAGTCGTTATTAAGGGATTTGTTTTCTTTAATTACGACACTAACAGTTAATTTTGAGTATAAAAATAAGTTATAATAATAATTCAAACTCCGAAATATTAAATATAACTCGTAAGTAATACAATATGAATATGTATACCAAAAGTTAGCTTAGCAGCATACAAAATGTGTTACAAAAATTCATTATATTCTCTCATTAAATATAAGCTCGTGATATGATTAATAATCGAAGATATTGCTCGTGAAACCAAAGCAGCACATTTCACTTGAGAATATCATCATACGTAATATAACAAGTGATATGATTATCATCGATGATATTCTCGAGTGAAACCGAGTTTCACGAGCAATATCTTCGATTATTAATCATATCATGAGCTTATATTTAATGAGAGAATATAATGATTTTTTGCAATCTAACCTAACCTAACTTTTGATATACACATTCATATTGTATTAAAACATGGTACATACGAGTTTTATTTAATATATCGGAGTTTGAATTATTGTTATTAGTTATTTTTATACTAAAAATTAACTGTCAATGTCATAAATAAAGACAACAAATTCCTTAGTAACGACTATAAATACGGTGATAATTTCCTTGTTTTTTATCATCGCTATGATAGGCATGTAACTAGGGAGATTCTGAATGTTGATTGGCGGAAAACATGTTACCTGACTAAGGAATTATATTCTCGATCATATCACTTGTTATATTACGTATGAATATATTTTCGCTATTATTTTGGCATGATTGCACAAAACAACGTTTCACCGCGTAAAATTCAGGTTATCTTTAAATCCCACTTCAACGTTTAGAACCTACTGTGAACAATGTCATTTTTAATTACAATTAACTCGGAGTAGGCTATGAACAAAGAAACGTGTCAATTTAAAGATATTTAATTAAATGTCAATTTGACACGAGTTATTGTCAAAAATATTATCTAAAGAAATCAAAGATTTGTTTTTGAATCTTATTTTAGAAATGGCAACAAATTAGAAAACGGCGAATGGCAATATACCTTTTTTATTATCTTTTCTCCTTAAAATTACATTTTAAGATCAATTTTAACAACTTGACTTTTGAATTGAATATTGATCAGACATACATTTCTCTGTTCATAGCCTACTCCGAGTTAGGTTTTTTATTGAACACACTGTACTGTTGATAAAAATTATAGAAATAAAAATGGAAAATAATTTATTAATCCAATTTTTTTACAGGCCTGGAACAAGCTGCTAGCCGCCCATGTACAAGACTATACATTCATCATTGTGATATTCTGCAAATTTTACAGACTATACTTTTTATATCTGTAAAATTTACAAATTATACATTAATTTATTAACTACAATATTTGTTACATTTTTATAACTTAAGATAATCATCTGCAGTTCGGTTGTGGATATCTTTAATACTTATATCAGCTCCAAGTTGTTTTAATATTTCTATAGCTAAAATTTCTTTATTTCTTGCCGCGCAGTGAAGAGGAGAAAGATTCGTACTTGTAACAACATTAGGGTTGATGTGTAATTCTTTTATTAAGAACAGTAATATGTCATTAAGTCCTGATCCTGCAGCAATATGTAAACATCCCAGCTCCGCATTATTAATATCATTAATATTAGCATTTTTATTTATTAGCAATTGTACCAACTGTTCAGAATTACTGCATACCGCATCGAGAAAGGGAGTATTACCACATTTATCTTTAACATTGATTTGTATTTTATGTTCAAACCTCGGTTCAAACAATAATTGTACTATGTCTATATTACCGTGCAAACAAGCTATGTGCAAAACAGTTCTACCGTTATTTGTTTTCATTTCAAGAGCTTTTCTATCACAATCTAACAATTTTTTTACGATCCTAATGTCTCCGGTTCTACAAGCTAAATGCAAAGGAGTCCATCCTTTTTTATTTTTTAAACAACAGTTTGCACCCGCTTTTAACAACAACAAAATAATTTCCAAAGATTTTTGTCCACTTGTCGTGCACGCTAACATCAGCGGTGTCCAATCTGCCCGTTTGATTGCATCGACTTTTGCACCATTGTCCAGCAAAATCTTCGCCATTTCTGGCTGTTTGAATTCTACGGCTTCGTGCAAAGGAGTCTTACAGTCGTTATTCTGAATATCAACGTTTCTTGGCGGCCAGTTTTGTATGATATATAAAACTATGTTGACTTCTCCTAACCTAGAAGCGATGTGAAGGATGGAATCTCCTGTTTCAGGGTAAATTATGTCACTCCACAAAACGTCGGGGTATGTATCACGAAATTGTAAGATTGCGTCGAGACAGATACTTTGATTGTGGACATTTTGTAATAGCTTTTTGAAATATTCGGTCATCTTAATATGGACCAGTTCAGAAATTCAAATAAAATGGATCAAGTGTCAAACTGCCAGTGTTGCCAATGTGAAATATTGAAAATGTCCTCCCAACGGGCTGAAATTATCCGCAATTGTCCGCCTTTTTCTCAACTTTCTCCCTTCTTTCCCCCTACCCAAAAAGCGCCAAATTTAAAAGTTTTTAAACATGAACTTACATATTTTCCCCACACAAGGTGCCAAATTGAAAACTAATTAAATAGAATTCTTTAATTGTTCAAAACAAATAAAATATATCTATAAATTCTTTACTTCCACCTAAGTAATACATACAAAAGACGTAGGGCCGGTATTTTCACTTGAGAATAAAGTTATAAATTTAACCTTCGGATAAAATTTTTTGTTGTCTTTTCACTTGCAAATAAATTTATTCGAAAGAATTATATCTACTATTCGCGGAATAAGTTATTCGCTAGTTGGGTAGCATAATTCTTCAAGTTAAAATATTTTTGTATGAATTTGGCATCAGACAGATTTTTTGGTACCAACTTGGTGCTACCAACAGTCAATGACAAATAACCCTATTATATGACATCAAATCACAGATATACATATAAATTTATATGTAGATCTGTGCATTAAATACCAACACAATTTATGATGTTCATTATGCATAAAAAAATTTATATGCCCAAGGATCTGCGGATTTTTCTAATATTATCCGAAATTATCCGCCTAATTACAAGGTTAGAAAAATATCCGCAATGATCTCAAAAATTATCCGCAAATCGGACAATTGTCCGCTGATTGGCAACACTGCAAACTGCAACAAAATATACTATTTGTCACGTAAATAGTAGAGGGCGCTTGTGAACCGACCGTTTTTACATTCATTAAATAAATAATAATGTAAATTCGTGAATCCAAACTTTGTCTATAATAAATATTTTTAATCTGCTAAAATATAACAAGACCGGAATATTAAAAATTACAACAAAACATGGATAAACATCACTTAAATTTGTTTGATAACTATACCGAGTTTTTTATAGAGTAGGCGATGCGCACATTTTGAGCGTCGCGTCAGCGCCTCCAACGGCTAGTTTATAACTTTTGGGTACCTTCTTGCTATTGTATACATTATATATTGAAATGAATAAATTATTTAAACTTCCGTTTTTGGTTACATAAGTATAGGGCGCAAACAGTCATATGACATTGTTGGCCTTGATAGGCAGATATGGGGGTCCGTGACAGAATGACAGCTAGTAATTATGTGCATAGATATCAAATGTCAGAATTTTTCATTAAAAATTTCAAGATTTTCTAAATTCACGTAGTTAATTTGTCACCAAGAGTGTGGAATTTACTTGTCGAGGAAAATAAACCAAATGGAAAATCACTAAATTTAAAATGAAAAATTATGATAATTGACATTATGTACAAAATTACTAGCTATCATTCTGACACGGGCCCCCATATCTGCTTGTCAAGGACAACAAAGTCACATGATTGCTCGCGCCCTATTGTATTCAACATTCTACATCAAAAATTCTACTTATAACTATTCTTTATATTTAGATTTTTTATTTTTAAATTCATTCTATGAAGAAATTTTGTCCTCTTCTAATTTTTCGAAATGTTTCCAATTCATAGTTGGGATTGTCAGTATTTTTGAATGGTATATGTAATATACCTATAATTTTAAGTATTTAACTATTAATACAATAAGAAATAATATAATGTATGTACTTCGCAGAAAAAATCTTCAGCTGACATTTATTTGTCAGTTACAAATATTTTAATTTTTCAATTGGTTTCCATGACATTATTTGACTGATAGATTTATAACAACAGATTATTATATACCTTATATTTCATTATCTCTAAATCTATAAAAGATATAACAAAGTATTTATATGTATCAGATAGAGAATTTACTCGTCTTCACCCAAGAACAAAAACTTTGAAAAAATAATATTTAGAATATTTTTTTAAGAATGTGCTACTTCCGGTTGTCCAATTATTACCAAAACCTTTTCAGCTCTTCCCAGTAATGGCCGATTGAGAAATACGTAGTTAAACAGATATTAAGTATTATAATTTTTGGGAAATAGTCCTTCCAACATCCCTACACACACAAACATCATCGTAAAAATATTAAAATCGGATTATACGGACCTTAAAACGTGCTTAATCATTAAAATCTGGATATGCGATTTTTAGCATGAATCCAATACCTCTCTTAGCGAGATGTAAAAAATAGAAATTTCAGGGGTGGTAGGTATTATAGAATCCAGTCAATACAACATTTATTAAATAAATACACATCAAATATGTATTAGAAATAGTAAATATATTTATATATAGATTGCACATTTATTTAAAATAAGTGCATGTCCACAAAGTATGTTCCTAATAAATATTAAATATGAAAAGTAAAAATATACTTTGTGAACATTGTAGTTCTAAATATATAACACAGGTACGTAAAAATGCAATAAAATTTGCTTGATGCAAGCAATAACAGACTAGAGAAACCTATTTGCAGACTTTAAACATTACTTTCTTTCATCATGTTTATTAATTAAATGATTTTTTAAAGTCTTATTCGAACAAAACAGTTTATTACATATACTACACTTTATAGATTTCGGTGGTTTGGTGTGCGTAAGCGCATGACTTTTTAAATGAGAATTTCTGTTAAACCCTCTGCCACAATCTTTACAAAAGTATCTCTTTTCGGGAGTATGGGTTCGCATATGCCCGTAAAGATTACTGTAACTATTAAACGCTTTATCACAAAACTGACATGGATATAATCTTTGCGGATCTCCCCCGGGTTCAATCGCGACAGCAGCATGTTGTTTCATATGCCTACCATAATAAGATCTATCACTAAATGTTTTCGAACATAAATTACACGAATATGGCCGTTCGCCGGTGTGAACTCTAGAATGGCTTTTCAACTGATCTCGCAGAGGAAATGCTTTGCCGCATTCGGCGCAAACATGCGGACGAACAACAGAATGAACTCTTAAATGATGTCGTTGGAGATTTTGCTTCATAGTGAATCTCTGTTCGCAATCGGAACACTGGAATGGTTTATCGGAGGAATGAATTCGGAGGTGGCTTGGATGAGTGTAGATTTTGTTGCAAATATCACATAATTTTTCTTTTTTATGCTTGCGTTTGTGAGATAAAAACGAGAATTCATCTGTGAATTCATTTTCGCATAGCTTACAAATGAAGTTTTCTTGTTTTGGAACCGCTAAAAAATGTCCGGTTTTGATGGTGTCATAATCTACTGGTTCTTCTTTGATATTTAGGTCGATGCTACATATTATTTCTTCTGGTTCGCCCTGTATTTCTACTTGTTCATCCGAACATTCAATTTCTATACATTTGTTTCCATTTTTCTTGCTTTTCATGGTTAGTTTGTGTTACAAATTGTATTTATACTATTTATTCTTCATTTTATAGGTTAGTAGTTATGTTTCATACTTTATAACAATGTAGAATATTTCATATTACATTTATTGTAACAATTGTTTGTTATTGTTGCCATATTTATCATTTTTATTTGTTGATTATTGAATAACACTTCAAACATTGTCAGGCGTATTGCCTGTTATGCCTAAACATTGCGCATGTTCAAAACATTTCTTGGTGCCGTGCGTGCATATACAAACGCATTTATGTGCATTTTCTTACCGATTTTTTTATATGTAAAATAAACCAAAATACATTTATAATATGTACATTAGTTCCAGTATAATTTTATTTCATAAATTACTAAATTCCATTAGCTTTTGACTCGTGTATAACTAATTTCCAAGTACTTGTTACTCATTAATATCCTTCAATGGTGACATACTGTCTGCTAGACCGATGCAATCTAATTACTTAACAAAATAACTCTTGAAGACAGGAGATTTGATCAATGCCCTTTTAAGTACCTTCCTTAAATTGCATTTAATTTATGTAGGATGTACGAAATTATTTGCTGAGGTTTATAGTTTTTATTACACAGCGTATTTCCGTCCCACAGACCGACGTCACCGTTTACGCTTATAATTTATGTTCACGGATGTAAAACCGTAAATTATCATATCTTGTTTACCATAAATTACCAGAAAAATTACCGAGAATTTACTAAAAATACATGTACATGAATTTTTTTTTTATAGAATGAGCAGTTGCCGATCTTTTCATGTCAAGAAACAAAGCAAAATTAATTTGATTAAAATCATTTCACCACATTATTTACATACAAAATAATAGGTACATTTAAGAAAAATCTGATGTGGCCAGTACATTACCTTCCGTCCAGTAAAATTATAACAGGAACCTACATGTCAATTGCACTTGATACTGACATCTTTAAATTATAATTTTCTTAATATAGTAGCTGTTTCCCTAGCATAGCTACCTGCTTATGAAATTTAATTACTATATAATTTAAATAACTCTATATCCATTGAATATTATGTATAATATATAATCAATTCGAATAGAGAATATAATATTCTCTAATATTTATAATAACATTAAAAGTGAAAAAATGATTTTTAACAGTGTTTTTTCAAGAGAAACTGTTAAAATCTTCAAATGAGGGTACTTCCGGTTGACCAATTATATCCAAAATCTAAACAAGTCTCTCCGTATTGATACAAGGAAAAGTAATACGTAAAAGTTATCGAAGCCGAAATCATAGTCACACAAACACATATAGACATCATTGTAAAAATAGTACAATCGTATTGTAGGGACCTTAAAACATGCTTATTCATTGACAACTCACCACCAATTTTTTTGACCAAAGACAATACCTTCCTTACCTAAACGTGACGGAAGGTAAAAAACGGCAGTAAAACTAAACTACGAACTACAAGACAACTATAATACGTAGATGTGTTTCAGGAAACGTGCGTTTTAATAATTAAAAATATAGCGAGAAGTGAAACTGCAAAATTTGAATTTAGAGCTTCATTTTTACCTTCCGTCACCTTTAGGTAAGGAAGGTATTGTCTTTGGTCAAAAATTCAATGATGAGTTTTTAGTGAATAAGCATGTTTTAGGGTCCCTATAATACGATTTTACCATTTTTACGATGATGTCTGTATGTATGTATGTGTGACGAAAGTTTCGGATCGCATAACTTCAATACCACAATTCCAAAAATTATATTTTTTTCGTGTTCCTCAAGTTTACGTCCAAAGATCAAGTGATTAGATTTTGGTTATAATTGGTCAACCGGAAGTACCCTCATTTGAAGATTTTAACAATTATTATGATTTATTGACATTTAACGTTAACTTAAGGAATATATTATTCTCTATACGATTTAATTGCATTTTATACTTCATATTCAATAGATATAGAGGTAAAGAATTATAAAGATGTTAAATTTCATAAATCAGCCAGCTATGCTAGTCATGGAAACTGCTAATATATTCAGATAATTCAAATTCACAGATGTCAGTATAATTGAAAAGTAAATAAATGTGGCAGAGATGAGGATGTTGAAGTAGATGTTGGGGAAGACACGGTAAGGAAATAACTCTAGTATTACAAGTTTCTAGAAAGATACAAGAGAGACGATTACATTGATTTGAACATGTCATGAGGAGAGATGAAGAATATATTGGAAGATGTCAGTGTCAAATGCAATTTGCATAGTTCGTTTATGAAATAATTTTACTAGAAATTTAGAATCTTTTGCAAGAAAATTTATGTATGGAATTTATACATAATATATAGGAGTGACGGAGGGTATTGTGCTGGCCACATCAGATATTTTATTCGTATATTATACTTATCCTGTAAAACAACGTGGCATAAATAATGTCGGTCTACGAGACCTACGTCACCGTTAATATTATAACTGGACATGTCACCACAGAAGGATTAATAATTGATGAAATTATTTGGAATTTGGAAAAGTAAGATAAGCCATCAGATAATTAAAGAAATATTACCAAGAGAAATCAATAAATTAATTTACTGTATATCATTTGTAATGTAGAAAAAAATTATTTTATCTAAATATAGAAGCAAATATGTATGCTGGTACTAACAAAAATGTAGATATATCAAAAGGACTACGTCCTATTTATTATCTACATATTATAAATGCCGGATTAACTTTTAAAGTAAAAGGACAAATTGGTAACCATTATTTTCAATATAACAGAAAATTTATTATATTCTATGTATTGCGTTCTATATTTTCAATGATTTTAATGAAATATTGCTTATTGTTAAGTCCAGTTCTACAATTAATATCATGGGTATGACAAATATTAAAATTATTTACATTTTTAATAACAAATATAAATTTTAGGAAATTACTGAAAGTACATTAATAATGCAGTATATTTTAGCAATTATACCATCGGTTTTCCTACATATTCATAATTTATATTTTTTATTTTGTTTACCGAAAAATATGTCATCAATTTTATATAGATTACAAAATTTTGATAATTTTTTTTGTTCGAATATGAAAGAAACGTTGCTCTATAAATTGCGTAAGATATGTGTTGATTTTATTGTTCATAATATAAATTGTGTATGTTTTAGAATATGGATATCAAACGTCAAGAAAATATATAATACGTTACTTAATAATAATTCTAATAATTTTATTTTTTGTAATAATAACTTCTTGTACTGCTGTATCATTTTCTTCGCAAGTAATAGTTTTTTGGTTAATTCACAGTACAGATATGCCTGTTGAAGCTTATATTATATTTCTTTTGCATTTAATTAATAACAGAATTAAAATTTTAAACCAAATATTGTTTAAAAAATATAATGTAAAACAATATGATATAGTTAACTGGCATTGTGAATGTAGAGATCTATGCGTTGAAATTAATACTTTAATGGGAAAATACTTCTTAATTAAATCGTTATATATTATGGGATGTACTCTTTTAACAACTTTTGTTATGATACCGAATATTAAATATGAAAAAAATGCTGAAGTAAGAAAAAAATTACTTTCAAAATACAGCTGTTTCACAACTTCGGGTACATACTTTGAAGGCATATATTATAAAACTGATTAAAATGTGTAAAAAAAGCTTAATCAACATGGGTCCGATCTTCAATAGATTGCGAGATATAAGGCAGTGAAAATATTTTTTTACGGAGTTTGCCTCTCTTTTTGTTTACCTTTAAGGTTATCTTAGTTGTGCTAATTTAAAAAATCGAATGTGGCCAACACAATACCTCCCGTTTAATTTAATTTTTATTCCATGTAAATACTTGAAATTAAATATAAATACCGGGTTCGATCCTGACCGACGCCAAATATTTCGAATTTTAAAAGAGACAAAAATGACCCCTGTGGTGCACTCTCCACGTCAGCAATAAGTGCTCGTGCACGGTACAAATACGTTACCAAAGAAATCTGTGTACAAAGCAGATTGGCACAACCAGCAATGGGTAATATGCCGTGATGATATATTTAATTTATTTACTTACCTATATTCATTGATGTCGTGGAGATTACACCACAGGGGTCAATTTTGTGCCATTTCAAATTCTAAAATATTTGGCGTCGGTCGGAATCGAACCCGTTCCCAAGATTCGCGTAAAGTGACGCCTGGTAAACGCCTACATGGAATAAATATGTCATCATTATTACCGACATCTGCGTACAAAGCAGATTGACTCACCCATCAATGGGTAATATGCCGTGATGATATATGTTTTTATTATCTTACCTATATTTTTACATATTTTCTCTTATTCTGGAAACTGTATTAAGTTCTTTCCACTTAATTATTGTTCCATTTACTATTTTCTTTATAAAACGTTAATATTATTATTTGAAATGATTAGTTCGTTGACAGTGACATATATCTGTCAGTTACAAACATTTGAGATCTGAATTGTGTAACCATGTGTATAAGTTGTGTTTAAAACGTAGGCTCCAGGATTAAAATTATAGTTTTATAAATTTATCCATAAAATATATAGAAAAAGTATTACTGCAAACCTGTAGAAAATTTAATAATCTTTAATTTTTATATAACATAAATCTAGAAAAAATAACATTTAAGGGTATTTTTTGAAGGAAAACTATTTTGAGCTTCCAGTAAAGTGCCATTTTCGGTTATCTGATTTACTCCAAAATATAATGGCATCTTTCCATATAAGAGCAAGGTAGAAATACAAGGTTTCAAAAGTTTCTGAACGATAGTATTTGAGTTAGAGCGTAAAGAGGATCCACACACACATACACAGAAATCATCGTGAAAATGTTAAAATTGGATTGTAAGGACCTTAAAACGTGGTCATTTACCAAAATCTCGATATGCGATTTTTAGCACGATCCCTATACCTCCCTTACCAAGGGTAGCGGGAGGTAAAAAAGTCAAAAAATAGGGGTTTCCGAGTTTTTTCATTTTTACCTCTCGCTCAGAGAGGTGTTGGATTTATGCTAAAAATGGCATATCCAGATTTTAGAGAACAAGCACGTTGTAAGGTCCCTAGAATACAATTTTAACATTTTTTGTCTGTATGTGTGCGTGGATATTGGATAAACGATTTTTCAAATTCTATACAACTAAAAATCTGCTTAGCTACGATTTCCTTAATCTAACATTAATGGGGAAGTGGACCTTTTACATGAAAAGAGAGAGATAGAGAAAAATGACATATATGTAGTGCGCAGTAGTTTGTTTGCGCATAGAGGAGGCCAGATATATTTCAAACAAAATTTGAAATGGCGGAAATAAGAACGTCACTATATTAAATAAATTCACACAAAGCGTTTGTGATGATAAATATTTCAAGACGAGAGGACGGGTAAATGGGAATCAGAAACGTGATTATATGTTCTAAAGACGCGAAATAAACACCCACATAAAGTGACAGATAATTGCGTGGTTGCCAGTTTGTTATTAAGAAAGTTACAAACAAGAATGAAACTATTATTATTATTTTTCAATAAATTGTTTTGTCTTCATTAATAATTTCTTTACAATCAAAGTCAAAATAATTTCAGTTTTTGTGTTGTTTAAATATTATTTTATCAAAAATAAATGCTTGTCCTTTTAATCATTTTACTTGACAACATGGTGCCTACTCATCTCTAGTTCATAAAAATTTCACTAAGTGGTGTATTGAAAAATTACGTCACGGTGCAATAAAAATGTAAAAGGTCCATTGAATAACCGGAAGTAGCAGTTTCTTAAAAAAATCTTCTAAATATTATTTTTTGAAAATTTGTTATTACAAATATTAAATTACTTATTTTGCCCTTCAAATTTGTACCCGAAGTTGTGAAACATTCAATATATTAATGTATATTTTTTTAGGGAACACTATTTCTAATACTTTCATTAATTGTGTGGATATTTTTCTTAAGTCAAGGATTAATCCACATTATTTTTCTTTGTTCCACCGTGAAAAATGAAACATTTAAAACATTAGATTTGTTAAATAATTATCGAAGACACAATATTTCTGTAAATCGCGATGAAGTACGAATTTTTTTCAATTTTGAATCAATCTAATTTATTTTTTTGTAGATTAGTATACAAGCATTACGTTTATATCACGGAAAAGTAAATTTTACAGCGAATGGATTAGTTATTTTAGACATGACATTTCTTTATGCAGTAAGAAATAAATAATAATCAGTTAAATTATTTTTAAAATAATTTTGTTGTAGTTTATTTCAGGTATATCCGCATATTATGTAGTAATGTTGCAGTTTTTTGACATTAAATATTTAAAATTATAAATTGTTAAATAATGTAGAATGCAAAATATGTAATTTATTTGTAATATATACATATTATCTTACCTTATTTTAATGTGGCAGCACCATAGATATTCTATTAAAATATTATAATTTATATACAAAAAATAATTTTTATTAATTGATTAAAATATTTTTTCACAGGTAATAAATATATACATTGTATAAAACTTACCAATACTTCGTACAATTTTTATTTCGCCTTAAACTAAAAACACAATACATTATTATAAAATTTTATATAATATTTAAGTAAACTTACTATTTACAATTATTTTTCTAAATGACTTTTTATATCACTAAAGTATTCTTGTTCCGAAAATATACTAACGCTAAAATTTTCCATCAATCGATTTATTAAAGAAATTGTCATTTCTTTCTTTTCATTTTTTGCTAATAATGGTAACAAATTATTTTTAATTTGTGTATACGTCCATTTTGGAGGTAAATTTCTACATATAATTAATATAGATGTATATGCCGAATTCGAATACGATGCTAAAAAAAAATGTTAAGTTAATATATAAAGATTATCAAATGAAAATTATAACTGTACCTGAATATAAATTGACTAATTTATTCATAATTTGTTCATTGGAATTTTCTAATATTCTATATTCATAATAACTTTTCAATAACTGAGTTAAATTCCTGTAATTAAAACCGGGTTCTCTACATGATTTTAATTGTATTACGTGTACTAACGCAATAACTAACGGAAGATCTACAAAATAATATTAAAATTGAGTGATATTTTTGTTAGATTTATGATTCTTACCTTCAGCACTATCAGCTTTTGGGAGAACCTCAGCCCACGACGTCAAAATAATGTATACCAAAGGTAAAACTAAATCGCCCATATAGTATGCAGCATGGCAACATAACATTCTCACTTGTTCTATTTCATATTTTAATTTACGCTGTGTGACGTATATTCTAAAAAATAGTATATTATCTTTGAATATATAATACATATAAGAATGGCAACGCATATGGCCTATACCGTGTTTTTAAACTAAGAGGAGTACTTTAAATTTTAAGCGCCGAAACTGACGCTTCTGATTGGCTAGTGCTTCGTCAGGTTTACACTGCACAAATATTTTACATTTGATGTATTAGCTGTCATTCGTTTGGAGGTTATCTTTTTCTGTTTTGGTTTTTCGCATTTCTGTGACTTTAAAATAAATCAGTAGAACACGTCATCAAGGAAGAAGAAAAAATGTGTAAGGTGGACGGAATAATGGACGACTTAATAGAACCATTCATTATTTCGGTTGGCAATGGTGACTCCAGCTCATCGGAGAGTTCTTCTGATGAAGATTGTTAATGTCTGTGCACAAAATTTCCCCTTATTGATATTATAATACACAGTTTCAATTTATGTTCAATTTTAAACGAATTAAATGTAATATTTTTTGTATTTTGTTCCTTTGGTATTGTATTATATGGTATCAATTTTTAAATAATAAATTATATATAGGTTTTGTGTATTTTATCGCTATGTTAAATTAAAAAATATAGATATAAATCAAGTAAGAGTGTTTATTTAGATTACATATTATCTTTATTCACATAATCAAATATACGGCGTGAAAAATAAGAGCCTATAATGTCAGTTTTATTTTAAAATAAGTTCCATGCGAAGTATACAGTATTGATGTGTACGGAATTTTTGTATTTCGCGCGCAAAAAAATCTAGTAACTTTTTCTGGTAACTTTCTATAGTGTAAATCAGACTTTCGTACCTACTCCTCCTAGTTTAAAAATAGAGTATAGCAACATACTATATCTGTCTCTTTTTATTCACAAAATTATTATAGATAGCTAGTGACTCCTACCATAAAACTATGAACTACGATAAATCGTGCTGACAGCATTGCCAAATAGTATTTGTTAGAGGTATTCAATAATCAATAATTCAAAAATATTGTTTCATAATAACCAGATAATATATTTTGAATCTTCAATGTACATGTATACTTGTTTTACTGTAGCAAACTTAAAAACCTTTTTAAAATCTTATCTTGTTCTAGCTACGTGGCAAGACTGTGCAACATCCACCTATTATGTATTTTTTGAACTAACTCAGAAATAATTCGTATACGGAGGGATAGATGGCACATTCTCTCGAAATATTTAATCTAAATACATTACGTTGCCATTCTTATATGTATTATATATTCAAAGATATTATGTTATTAGGAGTAGAAAGCGGTCTTTTTGTGGAATGCACTCAAAAAAAAATTCCGGAAAGAATTAATGCTGTGGGGAGATTATAAGTGAATATTTTTTGGTGTTGCATTTGAAAAACCGCTAGGAATTTTGAAAAATCTTACCTCGTGAGAGAATGCACAACTTCAACTCGTTTTTCCGACAGCAACCTCTTTTCCAAAGCCTCTAAAAATACTGTATGAAAATCTGGCGATTTCTGTTCAATTTCGTTAACTAGAACTAAAATTTTTTGTTGAATTGGTGTGAGTAATGGTGCGGGAGGCGTGAAAGTTTTGTCAAATTGTTGAGAGAAATCTTTCACTGCTTGCTTTAGTATCACTCTACAAAAAAATAGTTTTGTATTATTACATATAATATATTAAATTACATATAATAACTGTTAAAAATTCACTCACCGCGCAACAATTTCGGGATCTTTCTCCGACAAATAATTCGCAGTTGTTATTATTAAGGGTTCATCCCAATTTAAAGTTGCAACATCTAATACTAATTTTTCAGCCAAACCTAAAATTAATATAATTATACCGGTTATAAAATATCACTATAATGAGGTCATGCGCAATTTATCATTTTTATCTTTAATCGATAGAGTAATAAAAAATAATATACTCGTATTTTTATTTTTTCTCAAATAGATCTGTAATAATGAGAAAATTGCAATTAAAAATAAAATTGTTCAAAAAGCGGCTGATTTTCCCGCCTCGCTTTTCGCCCAGTGACGTCACGTTTTAGTATCAACGGCTATTTTGATTTTCGCACTAGGTTCTAAACTTAGACCAGGAAAAGAGGGGAGACAGGCCATAGTCACGCGTACGTTTCAAAATCATCTGAGCGATTTTGAAGCTTATTGCAACTCCAGATTCAGCTGAATCAGTGTAGTCGCCCAGTTAAATACTCTTATGTTACAATTGACCAAATCTTGTTTCTGTTTTATAAATGTATCAAAATAAATGCGTATGAATACGATGACGCCAGAAGACAAAATGATGACAAAAACGGTGAGTGACACCACGCTTGTTGACATTGAAAACTTATTCGCCTGACTGCACACGTATGTAACACATCTGGCCGACTATACCGATTCAGCTGTTTCTGGCGTTGCAATAAGGTCGAAAGTCGCTAAGATGATTTGGAAAGTTATCTTACGGCGAAATACATAGCGTGCCCTGTCTCCCCTTTATTCCTGGTCTAAGGTTCTACACATCAAAGAGACATTTAAAGATAACCTGAAATTTACACATGTCGGTGAAACGTTGTTTTGTGCCAAAATATATTCAATTCAATAGGTGCGTTCAATGAAGTAAGCAAATCAAGCAAATGGTAGGTAAGCAAACGAGACTTATTGCTTAGTACACTGAACGATTTGCTTTGGTTCACGAAGATGGCAATTCAAGGTCATTTATTAACCGTATGGTGCAATATTAGTGGCAGATAACTTCACTTCACTTCGTATACATAGACGTGCAACATGAAATATTTATGGATACATTTTTAACTGAAAAAAATAAGTGTAATTTATTTGAAAATTATGTTTGTTTTTAAATAACGCCTTTCTCAAAAGATTTATGCTCTTCACCTATGTATTTGCAAAACCCAAAAACATGGACTTGACAAAAACCATGGAATAATAATTTGATTTAAATGTCAAAGTCACTGGGTAACTATTTGGACAGAGAGCAGTGCAGTAGATAATTAGATATCTGTAACTCTACGACACACGTCATTATTATTTGTAATGTGTTAGAAAGTAATGTCACCATTTACGTATATCTGTCACACAACATAAACTGTATAGACATACGTCAAATAATCTTTCTCTTTCTAACATGAAATGTTGCTAAGTTACTACTGTATAAAGTGCTATGTATTCTTATTTTCAAACAGTGACCTTGAATAGGCATCTTTCGTATATATGACGAACTGTCAACTGTCATCGAGAAATACAGTTGTCAAATATAACATGTGTATCTCTCGTATATCTTTTATTGGTCTGGAAAGTTATACAAAATGAATTTATGGATACGTACAGTTATTTGCAGATAGTGGGATTATTTTTGAAGATTTTTTTTAGGTCTAAGAAAGTATTTTAAATTTAATGTCATAAACTTCATCACAAAACTTTCAAATCCTTTTTGACATGCGGTTGACATAAATACACTATAAAATGATATAGAAACAATACAAGGCAACTATGTTTGCCTAATTTGTATTTCTCGCCATTATATTTGAAAAGTTAGCAAGATAAGTGAGAAAATCAAGCAAATGTTAGGCTAGCAAAGTCGTTCAACAAATTTTACTTCCGGTTGCTTGTTTGGTGGGCTTATTGGACGTACCTAATGCCTCGCGTGCGTTTCTATGGCTAAACAAACATCTAGCGTCTAATCTCAAATCTTTACAAAGAAGCACAGCTGATGTGACGCGGGGATAACTTCAGGCCAAATGAAAATTATATTTATAAAAATGAAAAAAATGTTATATTAATATATTATAGCATATTTAGATATGTAATTTTCAATTTATAGCCCATATATTTTTTAACCACGTTTCAAGGTTCCTAGAATCCGATTATAACATTTTTACGATAATGTCTGTGTGTGTGTGAGAGAGAGAGAGATGATTTGGAGGTACAATTTTTCTACAATTTAACTACGGATTCCTCAATCTAACAGTAATGGGAAGAGTTGAATAGGTTTTGGTAACAATTGGACAACCAGAATAAAAAATATATTTCTAAATATTATTTTTTTAAAATTTATGTTATTACAAATATAATTAAACTCTCAATCTAACACATTTAATTTTTTTATTATATCTCTTATAGGTTTGGAGATATAGTATATAATATAGAATAATCTCTTGTAATAAATTTCGTTGTCCGAAAAACAGTTGAGATATAAATGTTTGTAATTTACTGATAAATGCAAAATGTCAGTATCAAAAGTCAGCATTATTACTAACATTATTGATGGTGATACTGAACGCCGTAGACATAACTTTTCCTATTTATCAATTGTAATACAAAACGTCGTTACAAACTTGCTCAAACAAAAATAAATAAGTAAAAATACGTGTTAACTTGACAGTAATCTAAGCTAACAAACAAGTTCCCCTTACCCCGCAAGACATGCGTTGCAAAATATCTTTGTCATATTTCGAGCAGTACGTCGGAACTAAGTTGCAACGGAAGCGGCAAGGGTAACGTCACGGCGGGAATAAATATGTCCGATATTTTCAGTATTCTTTTTCTCATTTAAAAACAAAAATTGTGCAAAATAAAAAAATTTGGAAAATTTAAATATACTTGCTTCTAATAAAAAAATCAAAAAAAGGCGAAACTGCCCCATTATTTGTGTGTACAATAAATGTTAAATTCGTTACTTATAGGGCGCGAGCAGTTATGTGACTTTGTTGGCCTTGGCAAGCAGATATGAGGATCCGTGTCAGAATGACGGCTAGTAGTTTTATACATAGATGTTACAATTGTCATGTCATAATTTTTCATTCATAATTTCAAAATATTCTGATGTTTATTTGTCATCAATAGAATGGAATATATAATCCACATGGATTTGGAAAATCATGTTTTGAATGAAAACTTATGATACTTGACACCTATGTACATTATTACTAGCTGTCATTCAGACACGGACCCCCATATCTGCTTGCCAAGGCCAACAAAGTTACATGACTGCTCAAGCCCTACGTAACATAAAGTGAAAATGGCGGGAGGTATTGTGTGCGTATGATAGGTTTATGAAATGAGTCTGACTTTGCAGTTCTGAAACGTGACGTCACAACATGGCTGGTTTTTGCAACTTTTTAAAAATATATTTTAACACAATTTTATACAACAAAAAATGTAAATAAAAAATAATTTTATCATACAGTACGATAATTTAGACGATGCTTGTTCGATTTAAATAAAAAATGAATATCTTTTTTTTGCATGACCTCGTTTTGTCTTACCAATTTCTTTATTATCAGTCGAAGATCTTTCCAAAATATCAAATGGATCTTGTTCAGCAATATTTGGAAGGACATTATTTACAATTTGTTTTTTTCTAGAAATTAATTTATTTCGTTGAGGTGTTTGAACACTGTTTTCAGTTTCAATGGATGTAGGTCTTTCCAAAGGGTTATAAATGATATGTTCAACTAATTCTTCTTGACAAGAAATATTTGGGGGGTCTTTATTTAACATTTGTTTTTTAATAGGACAAATTAATTTACTTCGTTCGGGTCTTTTAAATACTTTTTCTTTTTCTACAGTTGTACTTGGCTCATTTATCTTTAAATTTGTCTCTAATATTTCATTGGGAACTGAAATAATTTCATTTCTGTTTAAATTATTTTCTTCAACAAAACTAATTCGTTCATTACTTTCATTAATTTTTATATCGTCGTCGATATTTTTTAATGTTTTAGGTATTGTAGTATTTTGTGTTTCTCCTAATGAACAATTAGACTCATCAGAATCTGAATTAGATTCTTCTCCAAATAAAAGTAGTTTCATTCTCTTAGTAGGTGTGAAACTTATTTTCTCTGGTTTTCGTTTGTTATTCTGTAACGATATGGGAGGATTTGTATCTTTCTTTATTTGTGAACTACTGATTTTATTTTTAAACGCAAATTTTCGAAGTATAGTTTGTTGTCTTTTATTCATTGATAAATAGTTCTGACTTTTCTTTTCTACAGTATTTTTTGTAATATTTTCTTTGTTTTCTTCATTTTGTTTTAGTGATTGGTGTTGATTATTAATTATTTCACAGTTTTTACTTATTTTAGTTTTATTTGGTGATTCAAATCCTTTAAATTCTTCTTCACCACTACTCGCAAAGGAATTATTTAAAATTTCATCAATTTTCAGTAAAATCTCATTATTTTCTGGTTGATTTTCATTGTTTATTTTATTATTTTTTGTTGTAACTTCTGTGTTTTTTGCATTTTTCACATTTGGTGTTTCCCGAATTTTTTCATTATTTGTAATTGTATCTTCTTTTCTTCTTGCTTCTCCTTCACTTTCTACATTTTCTTGGTTATCATTTTCTATTAACGCTTCTTTTTCATCATCTTCCGTTTCCGCCCCGTTGTCAATTTTTTCCGGTTCTTCTTCTTCTTTATCATCAGTTATTGAAGTTGGAGGTGTAATAAATTTTGCTGTCATAGTTTTCGTTGTTTTCCCATTTTTATTTTGTTCCGTTCTACTAATATTTTCAGAATCGGAAGTAAATATTTCGGATTCCGAAATAATTTCTTTACTTTTTATGTTTTTGGATTTAGTTTGTTTCGTATTTTTATAAGTTTTTGTTTTTGTTATTTCAATATTTGTGTTGTTTTTATTTTCGGATGAAGATTTTGAATTAGACAAAACTGTTTCATTATTTTTTTTATTCTTAATAGTTCTATTTGCTGATTTTTTTGGATTTGTTTTGCTTTTGTTAAAACAGTTTCTTTTTTCGCTAAGTTTACATGAATTTTTGTTTTGTGCCTTTTTATTTATATTTTTATTATTTTCTGAATCAGATGATTCAGTTTCCGAAACAATTCGTTTATATTTAGAAGTTTTAACAAATGTTTGTTTTTTATTATTAAATTTTTCATCATTACTTTCTGAATCACTCGATTCTGAAGATTCCGAAGATAATATCAATCTTTTTTTTGTATTTCTACGTTTTTTGTCTAATTTAATATTTTTATATTTATATTTATTAATAACTGTTTTTGGTCTTCTCCAATTATTTTTTGATAAATATTTATTTATTATACGATATTTGTAGTCTTTTAAAAAGTCACGAATATCATCTTCACTTTCACTACTATTTACTAAATTTCTATGATTAAATTGTCTACTATTGGAGCAGTTATGTGTATTATAAAAAGAACTGAAACATGGTAAATTTTGTCCGAAAGGATGAAACTGACTTTGGCAATTATACGGGAAATTTGCGCGGTCGAAATTTTGATTTAAAATACTGGGAGACATTATAACTATTTTATTATTAGTGTCCAAATAATTTTGCATCAAATTTTTTATGTTTAAATTGGAACTTTTCATCGCACTCAACATTTTATTTTTATTGTTTTTATATTTTTTAGTAACACGTGATTTTAATTTAATATTTCGCGGTATATTTTTTAATATATTGTTTTTCGGAAGAATTATACTTGGTTGAAATTTGAATTCCATTGATTCTTGATCTTCAGTTTGAGTAGAACTTTCCATTAAATGGATTCCGGCTTCAACCTGTATTTCTGAATATAATTCCGAAGAACTGCGAACTTTGATTAAGTTTTGTGCACAAGTATCTTCAATTTCTTGTTGGGGCTGTTCCCCTTCTTCAATTTCTTGCTGCTGTTGTTCTCTCTCTTCAATTTGTGGTTTCTGCTGTTCTTCCCTATCTTCAATATCTTTCTGCGGTTCTGTATCGTCGCATATTTCTGAAGCAAGACTACATTCATCATCTAAACTCATGGGGGTCAGCATCGGCAAAATTTGTGCGTCTATTAAAATATCGTCTAAATTGAAGATATCTTCAAAATCTGTTTGGGTACTGCTGGTGTTTCTTTCCTTTTCACTAATTTTCTTCAATTTTATAATTTGATTTTCTAAAGTATTTTTTTCACACTTGTGTTTTTCATCATTTTCAGCGAGTTTTCTTCTCAATTTTTCTATTTGATCTTCCAAAATCTTCTTTTCTTCTTTATGTTTCCTTGTAGTTTCTTCTGTGGCTTCAATAACTAATTTAGATTTAAGTTTTGCTATTTCTTGTCCATGTTTCTTCTTAAGTTCTTCTACATCGTTTTTATAGGACTGATTCAACAAATCTATTTCTATTTCCGCATTTTCTAATTTCGATTCGAGTTCTTTAACTTCTTCTTTTAATTTGTTTTTAGTTGGTGAATTGGTTCGAAGATTTAGCGATTTTTTTAAGTCATCACAGTCTAGCCGCGCTTTTGCTAATTGCTTCAATGTTTCGTTCTTCTTTTCGACATGATTCTTCGATTCGTTCTTCAATTCTGATATTATTTGATTGGTAGATGTTTCTAATTCTTCATATTTTCGTATACTTTCTTTGAGCTGCTCTTTTGTTTCGTTAAGAGTATCTTGTAGTTTCTTTGTCTGCAAAAAAAAAATTAAATTGGGAATGTTTGAATTAAAAAAAATATTTATATACTTACATTAAGATTGTTTTTGTCTTTTTGTTCAGATTTTTCTAGTTTTTTCTTAAGATTATCGCAAGTTTTAGTCAATTCAGAAAGTTCTAAATACGACAACTGGTACTTCTTTTCTGCTTCATTGACATGATTATAATGTTTTTTTATCAATTCTTCATTTTCAGTTTTCAATACTTCAACTTTCTACAAAAATATAATTAACCGGTTTCACACTTTTCAAAAAGTATTTTAAATGAAACTTTATGCAATATTTTTTGTAGTAATATAAGAAATAATAATTTGTTATTTTCGTAAATAATTAAATAAAAAGATTGGCGCCAGAAACATTCATGAAGAATAACCGAATATCCCCCACTCCTCTGGAAATTGGAGTCAAGTTTACGCAATGTAACTTCAGACTAATGTCAGTGTAGATAATATTTTATATTTCACATCTATTGACTAGAATATACAAAGTTTCGATGGCATTAAGAAACCTTTTTAATGTTTTAATAAAATATCACATGACATCAGTTGAATATCGCCTTTTTTATTTCGTCTGTTTAAATCTGGCCCTAATGTGAGGCCATCTACTGAGGCCGTATTTATTTAGGAACCTGTGTTACTTCCAAATAAATTATTCAGTTCTGAAATTTGGTGGTAAAGTCAAATTCACGTCTTTTATTCCCATCATTGTTAATATAATTAGTTCTTTTTAACCTAATATTATTTACATATTTTAAGAAATAAATAAAGAACACAACTGTTTAGAAAGAGAGACTAGAGGGGTTGGATCTACTAACCCAGTAAATCTGTTGGACGGGTCAGTTCAGGGTTACTTAAAATTTACCAACTAAACACAACTAACCTACGAAGTTACTCTAAAAGTCCCAAATAAATACGGCCTAAATTGGTTAAATAGAACAGAGTATAAGTTATGAAGAAGCCGTAACACCGCTCGGCAAGGAACAGGGTGCGGGGAAGGGAAAAAGTAGAGCATCATTCCATATTTATTTGACGACGACTATTATTAATACAGCTTACTCCAAGTTAGGCTTTTTTAACATACTGTTTCAGATCTCGTGACATTTTCAAATTATTACACAACTTTCAATAATTATTAATTGCAAAATATCTAATGAATATTTCGTGATATTTTCAAATTTGAAGTTATGTAAAGAATATTATTTTTTTAATATAATAATAATATTATTGTTGAGTTATCGTGAAGGAATTATCAGATGAGGAATGTAACTTGTCCTTTTCTTCACAAAATGTTTATTTTCTACAAAATGTAGATTTCGGCTACTCTGTAGCCATCATCAGTTGTACAACTGAACAACAAGAATAATAACTTATATGAATGTGGCCGAGGCGAAAGAAGTGTGCTTAGACAGCAATGTGTGGCGAAGGATGATTGTTTCGTAACTATTTCTCTAATGAAAATCAATCGTTTTAATATGTAAGGAATGAGGAATATTTGCTGTATGAAGATGAACGATTAGTAAGAATGTTATTAGGAAAGTGTACTACTAAGTGGGATCCGCGTGATTTTTATGTATGTATATTTAGACAAATATTACTTACTTTTTCCCAAGATGTATTAATATTTGATAGCTCATTGTTTTTTACCCAAAACTTTTCTAATAACTTCTTATACTTTTTATCTAACTTGTGTAGATCCTTCTTTTTCCCATCAAGCAGCTTTAAAACTTCACTGAAATTATATAATTTTTTTTTCTATTTTACGCTTGTAACAAAGCTATTACAGCACCCAAAAGAGTTCGTTAATAACTCATTCGAGTGCTGTAATAGATTAGTACAATTTATTTTTTTATGGTTGGTGGCTTTTTTCAAACATAGAATTCATTTTATAAACAAAGGGTTGCAGTGTTGCCAATTTGGAGATTTTGTTGCTAAATCTGGAGACATTATAAATCGAATCACGACTTTTAAAAGAATTTGCGACATGTCTCAAATTTGAAGTTTTAGATATAAGGCTAGCGACATTTATGGAGATATTTCCGAAACTGTGATTTCGAATATACATTTGCAAGTGCAAAATTTATATTATTATTTAAAGAATTAACATTCAAACTAACTTTTTGGTTTTGCTGTCGGTATTACATGATTCCATCCTAAACAATATCAATTTGAGGTTATTGCGAGCAGACACGTGACTCGAGCGACTTTGAACAATGTCATTTTGATAAGACCAATGTTTTAACTTATTTTAATTTTAAATTAAATATTATTTTACAATTTTCAGGCAGTAAAACACATGAAATTCAAAATAATAACTTTTAGCAGTTCAAATCAAAATAAGTCAAAACATTGATCTTGTCAAAGTGACAAGCGCACACAAATCAGTTGATTCCAAGCACTTCAAGGTTGCTCGAGTCACGTGTTTGCACGCACCCTATATTTCATTCATCTGTCAATATTTAAAGCAGTCTTATCACCTCTAGAAAACGAAAAGTACCAAAAACAGTGCGTTTATAGAACTTTATAAGATGTTTTATAAACTCATAAAGACACCAAATCGAAGAATATATTATTTACATAAATTTATTTCATTTCGGAGATTTCCGAAAAACCCTGGAGTTTTTATTGAAGATAACTGGAGATTTTTAAATACAAAATTGAGATATTTTGTAAATGTTTGTTGGCAACACTGAAGGGTTGTACAAATACTAAAATATTTTGAGTAATAGGGCGATAGGTTGTGATTAACATATTTGAATGGATAAAAATATATCTATCGTTATATATCTTGCAAAATATTTAAAACAAAAATGGCACTTAAATCTCTTTAAATTTTGTTTTAAAACCAAGAAGACATAGAATTTATGAAAAATAGTTGTTTGATGTAGGATTTAAACCCATTTAGGAACGTGCTTAATCACACCAATAATAATATTAGAATGTTAAATTATACACCATACAATTTCCAGAAATACTTACTCAGTTTTAATTATCTTCTCCTGAATATCTTGCAGATAATTCGTGGTATTATTAAAGAAATCCTGAAAAATAAATATATCATTAACCTCACAAATTTTAGCGCGTATACTTGTCTCAAGTTCTAAGAAAAAATATAAGATATTTACCATTTTTCCAGAGTTGTACAATACACTAAACCTTTGCGTACACATGCAATACAAAATTCACAATTCTAATTAAGCACATTTTTTAAATTTTACACAAAACGTGCTCTCGCCGGTACATACGTACTATAAACGTTGTTATATTTTCACCGTGAGATTCAGCGCAGGCGTATAGACACATGATTTTGACATTAGTTGACGTTAGTGGTCAGTGGACTTAAAAATACGTTAGTTTGAATGTACGATGGATTCTACACAAAGTTTTAATAATATTTGCACTCCGAAGACGGACGATTTCAGTGCTGAACTGCGGCAGATGATTCATGATAAGAATATATTTACTGTGAGAACCAGACATAAATGTATGTATTTTACAATGAATTGGTTATATTATTTATTTATTGTTGTATGTAGTGTTATCAGATTTGGATGATATGTCTCAAAAAGCAAAAGAAGAAAAAAGACATTCTATGCGTTGTCGAGCTCTTGAAGAAATTTTTACTTCAGAAGTAAAATATCTTCAGCAGCTGGACAAAGTTATTCATTATTTCATGACTCCAATGAAATCTTCAAATTTTTTACCAGCTAACGACTTTAACACTATTTTCGGTAATATTGAAACAATATATAATGTGAACGGAGAATTGTTAGTTGAATTAAAAAATGATTTAGAGAATGCTCCATTTGCTTTCTTAAAACTCGCTCCATTTTTAAAAATATACTCATTTTATGCGTACGACTATAAAAAAGCCATTACTATTCTTCAAAATTTAGAAAACAACAATTCAGTATTTAAAGAATTCTTGAAAAATCAAGAAAGCTCTGATGCAGTATCGATGAAATTACCAGCTTTGCTCATAACTCCAATTCAACGAATACCTAGATACCGATTACTTTTAAAACAAGTAATAGATCATACATTACCTCATCACAAAAACTATCAAAAGCTTCTAGAAGCTTTGAAAGAAGTAGAAAGCACTGCGGAACACATCAACAGCTTAGTAGAAGAGCACGAAAATATTGAAAGAATGCTAGAACTTCAACGGAGCTTACAAAATAATTATCCTTGTATTATAAAACCTGGAAGGCGATTAATAAAAGAAGGATCATTAACAAAGATCTCTAACAAAAGAGGATATTCCAGATACTTTGTGCTAATGAGCGACATAATCATGTATTGCAAAATCATCAGCAACAATCCGAAAGTATTTCAATGTTGTTGTATTTTACCGCTAAATAAATGTAAAATAGAAAAACTTAAAAATAAAAGTTTTAAATTGTCGTGTCAGAATGAATCGTTTGTACTTTATTCTGAATCATTTTTAAATATAGAAAACTGGATACAAACACTAAAAGACGCAATTATAAATTATATAGACTGCAGGAAAACTTTACGAAAAGATAGTAGCCGACGACAACCAATAAGAAAAAAACATGATTTGGATTTTGATTATCTGGGGTTGAGTCCATCGATTTTGAAACACAAACGAAAATTTCGAGTATGAAAATAGTTGGTGAAACTGTTGATGTACTACCTCACAAGTTTGGTGCGAAAATGTTTGTTTTTTATACAAAGGAAAATATAGCATAGTTATTTTACAGTAGGCTATATATGAAAAACAAATGAGATTAAATTAAAAAGAAATATAAATATTTGTTAATAACTTTATAAATAGCGTTCTATGTATTTGATTTCCATCCTAAATATGTAGCCTACTGAAAAATAAGTAAGAAAATCAAATTTAGTTAAATTTCAATTGAATTTTTTTCAATATTGTTGCTATGTAAAGCTATAAAATTATTACATTGTTGAATTTAGGAAAAAAATACGCTATCCAAAGGGCCTAAAAGATATACAGGGTGAGTCTGGGAAGACACTCCCTCCCTTTAACGTTTTATTATTTTAAATATTCTATTTGATGGCAGATGTAGATATTTTTTTATAAAGATACAACTATCAACTTTTATTTTTTAAATAGCAACGAAAATTTCTTTTTATATAAAACAAACTTGAATTTTGAGGTGCGGTAAGTACATCGACAGTTTCAGCAAATAATTCGAAAACAAGCCAAACATTTATTTAATATTTATTTGTTTTTAGGAATACGAAGATGTGTTTTACGTCCACTCCGACGAAACGAAAAAAGAAAACAAACCAAATTGGTTCAATTTTGCAAAAAAGCGATCATTATCCCCCGAAAATAATACAATTGTCGAAACACCAATTAAAAAAGTTCGACTTGAAGATAATTCTAATCAAGAAACACCTGTAACTTCGAATATTTTAAACCGTCCAAGACGCCCGGAAGAGAATTCATCTAAACTCTACAATGTGTTTAGCAGAATTAAAAATTCTTTCACAAATTTATTTAAATTTTAAATAGAATTTGTGAATTCAAACACTCAGGCAGCAATTTTTATTTTAAAATGTGATGTAACAGTATTGATAATATTATACTCATTTTTATTAAAAACGAGTTTAAACTATATTGTGAGGGTATTTTTTTAATAAAATGTACATGTATTTTAAATAAATATATTACAATCTCAAACTTTTTATCTTATTCATAAAATTCTTAATTGATTCAATATCTAAGTAATTTTTCCAAAATCCACCTTTTTTGAAATACGAACCAACAATTAGAGCATCAGCGCTTTTATAGTCTTGTAAATTTTGTTCAGTTACTCCCGAACCAACTAAAATCGGCAAGGAAATGTTTCTTTTTAAGTCTTGTAATTCTTGAACACTTGCTGAACATCCTGTAGCTGTTCCGGTTAAAATAACACCATCTGATAAGAAAAATTCGGCTGCTTTCGCTGTTTCGACGAGATTTACGTCTGAAGTTATTGCATGAGAGCTGAAATAAATATTTCTATATCAAGGGTTGATAAGTAATTCTTTGCAGACAGAGACTAGATATTAGTACAACTAGTTGAAGTCCGAAAAGAGCTACTTTTCAATCATAGGTATACACATTTTCTTTATGATCAGAAAGACTAATCTATTTTTAAATGTATAAAATTGACCTTTTCAATTTAAAGAGATAGAAAATATGCGCAATGAGATCTGCGCATAGTTAAGCAAACAAATGCTTCCTTGCTGAGATCCATGGAATTTTGTTTTTACTTTCCGTCACCTTTAGGTAAGGAAGGTATTGTCTGGTCAAAAAATTCAATGATGAGTTTTTAGTGAATAAGTACGTTTTAGGGTCCCTACAATCCGATTTTACCATTTTTACGATGATATCTGTATGTATGCATGGGTCTGTGTGTGTGACGAAAGTTTCGGATCGCATAACTTCAATACCACGATTCCAAAAGTTATAATTTTTTCATATTTCTCAAGTTTACATCCAGAAGAACAACTGATTAGATTTTGGTTATAATTGGTAAACCGGAAGTAGCCTCATTTGAAGATTTAACATTTAAATATGATTTATTGACATTTAACGTTATTATAACTAAAAGAATATATTAATCTCTATACGATTTGATTGCATTTTATACTTCATATTCAATAGATATAGTTAAAGAATTTTAAAGAAATTAAATTTTATAAATCAGCCAACCATGTTAAACATGGAAACTACTAATATATTCATATAATTCAAATTGACAGATGTCAGTATAAATAAAAAGTAGGAAAGATACGGTAAGGAAATAAATCTAGTGTTACAAGTTTCTAGAAAAATACAAGCGAGATGATTACATTGGTTTGAAAATGTCATGAGGAGAAATGGAGAATATATTGGATGAAGAATGAACATGAAATATGAATAATAGAAGGTTGAAGAAACAGAGACCAAAATTGGAAGGACTGTATTGCGGAAGACTTGAGAGAAAAGGAACTGCATGAGAACGACACGTAAAACAGAAATGAGTGGAAGAAAATAAACAATAGCGACCCCTAACGAATGGAAAAAGCTAAAGAAGAAGATGTTAGTGTCAAGCGCAATTTGCATAATTTGTTTATGAAATAATTTTACTGGAAATCCAGAATCTTTTGCAAGAAAATTTATGCATGGAATTTATACATATTACACAGGTCTGACGGAAGGTATTGTGCTGGCCACAACAGATTTTTTTGAAGTACCCTCGTATATATTATTATTATATATTTCGCTTACCTATGCTTCTTCTTAATATCTGTAAACACTAACACATTTTCAGCGTCTATATTCTTCCTATATCTTAACAATTCTGCTGCATTGGAATTTGTAAAACCTTCGTCTGCTACATGAGCAAAAACAAATCCTTCCACTCTGATAAAATCTAGTTCACAAGCTTTGGCTATCGCCATGGCTTGTGTATTTCCAGCAGCTAAAACCTGGACACCTATAGGAATACGACTATTTTCTAATTTTTTTCTTATTTCTGTACAGATTCTAGCCATAGTAGCAGTTGTTTCTGGTAAGATATTTTGTGATTGCAGGTAAGGAATGTCGTTCATGTTTTCTATTAGTAATCCTTCCTACAAAACACGAATTATTGGTTGTAATAAATAATTATATATTAAGTTTAAAAGACATACAATACCACTGCTTATATAAATATCAGTCTCTTTTAAAGCTTTGTCTACTATTTTGCTAATAGGGCCCTCATATTTTGGACTACCTACAATAGAATTTATATATTTTTTATTTAGATATTATTTTGTAATTTGTGACTTACCTGGTAAAGCATTTAAATGTATCATCCCAATTACTGAACATTGTTTTTTGCCGAATAGAACTCGAAATCTGTTCATTTTTAGTAAATAGTTTCGTTTAGGTTAATCAAAACATACTTATCATACATATTTTCTTGTGAAACCATTTATTTATGAAAGATTAAAAATAGAAAAAGATATTTTATGTATGCTATCCTCCATATGAGATATGTATTAGTGGTCACAGTTTTTTAGGGGAATAAAAATCAAATTTTAGTTCAGAAATGTATCTTGATCGGTCCTACCCATTATTGGGTATCGTAACTCTATTTTACATTTGATATAAAATACAAATATAACTTTAACATGGGTGCAAGAGGCACAAATATTGTTATCAACGAGCGGGAAGTGTGAACTCACGAGTTTCATACTCACAAAAAGACATTTCTCTCACACACGCACACACATTTACGCTCTACTTGATTTCCGTTTTAGTCGTTGTAAATACAAAATAGCAATCTAACCTAAAATTGTGACAGGTAACAGCATAGTATACAGAGCGAATTATTATTTTGTAGTTCTTTAAAAGTACTATAATGTCAGTTTTATTTTAAAATAAGTTCCATGCGAAGTATACAGTATTGATGTGTACGGAATTTTTGTATTTCGCGCGAAAAAAAATCTAGTAACTTTTTCTGGTAACTTTCTATAGTGTAAATCAGACTTTTGTACCTACTCCTCCTAGTTTAAAAATAGAGTATAGTACAGTATAAAGTATATAAATAAAACATTTATTTAAATAAATACCAAACAAAACAATTATAGTTCCAAACTAAACCGGTAGAGTGCAACTATTGTATCCGTGAAGCTGTGACGTCAGCGTTGAACTATTTTAAATTAAAGGCAACTATTAAAACATATCTCTGTAAAGACTTGTAAGGTGTAAAACATACACTTATATATTTAATTTGATCTATTCCGCCAAATAAATCTGAAAATGTGAAATGATTCCATTGAAGTTGTTATTAACACAAATCGTCAAAATTAACAATGTATTTAACATTTACATTTGCTTATAAACTTACCAGTTGACTTATTTTAGAATTTTGAATGCTTTTACTGTAATATATATTTTTATAATAATAAAATAACAGTAGTATCTTACGTACCCTCATAAAAACTAAGCAAACGACACTACTGAATTTGTATTAATGGGTGGAGCAAAAATCTGAATTCATACAATTTGTAGACGACCTTGATCGGACATATTTCAAAAAATTTACTGTACATTAGTCTTTAGAAATAAATAAATATTATTATTATTAATTTTCCTCTATTAAAATTTATATTTTATCTGAAGGTATAACTTCCCACAACTTCTGCAAGGTAAACCCGTCTTTAATGTGTTCAACCGCGAGCCCTATATCCCCATTAAAAACAGGTTCCCTGTCTTTCATGTGCCCTTCGTCTGCGAGGTACATTGTCAGTGTATTTGACATTTCACCTCGAGGGTCATCCAGACCCTCCTCAATGTCATCCACGAGGTCATTTTGTTTGTATTCTTCGGCGGAAGACCAATTGTATTCTACCCCGTATATTGGATTATTGCTGTAGATGGTATACAGTGAAGTAAGTTCTTTGTGAATGGTCTGGAGTTTTTCTTCGGGGTCGATTTTAAAACCGAGGATGTAGCCTCCGCTTATGGGGGTGCTGGTGACGACTAGGGCCATGCCGAATTTGGACTCCCGGAGTTTTATCTATTAACAATGATTTCTGTTGGAATTTATATTATTTTAATTATGCTACTGCAGTTCAAACGGTGTGAAACTTATTTTGTCGAAATAATAACGATAGCTAGAATTATTGAGAATAAAAGCCTTCCACTTATTAAAAATAAATGGTGACATTACTTTCTAACACATTACAAATAATAATGACGTATGTAGTAAAGTTACAGATTATTATTATAACTACTACATTACCCTCTGTACTAAGTTTCGACGTGCAGTATGACAAAGATATTTCGCGACGTATGTCTTGCGGAGTAAAGGGAACTTGTATTTAGCACATATTTTTACTTATTTATTTTTGTTTGAGCAAGTTTGTAACGTTTTGTATTATAGTTGATAAATAGAAACAAAATTATGTCCACGGTGTCAGTATCACCATCAACTGTCACATCCCATCGCTGTAAAACGATACTAGCGACATTTGCGGCTTTAAATATGTAAGCGTGACGTCACAGAGAAGAGGTCGATTTGAACCACTAATATTTTAAATAACTGTTTTGAAATATTTACATAATAAATGGCGAATTTTATTGCAGTATATAACTTATTATCAGTCATATATTGTGAACAAATAAGAATTTCATTAAATTCTAACATATGGTAACTACCCCATTTAAATGCTTCAATTGTTAATAGTTCAGAAAGTAGTTTTATTGGGAGAGATAAAAAAATGAGTTTCCCGACATAATCAGTAGGTATAATATTTTATCTTCTACCACCAATATTTTAAAGAGTAAAATACTTATTGAAATATTAAATACAAACAATTAAAAACACAAAACATTTATAGTTTAAGATATATTTTAATACATAATAAAGGCACTTTTATACGTAGTAATTAATTTTCACTTACCGTAGCCATTTGAAGATAGGGCAACGAAATATTAAACCCTTCATTCATATCTGCAAACCACACCATTCTAACATTCGTAATAACCAGCGTCCCTAAATTCCCTTGATCACTCGACAAATTCCAAACACCATGTAAAGTTGTATAAATTTGTTCTAATGGCAACATTCGTAATTGTTTATTAGAAATAATCGCCCCTCTCATTTTTAGTTCTCTGTAAAGCCGCGAAGATACATACGCCCTAGAAGAAACACATTTTGAAAAGGTGGAGTAGAAATTTTTGTTCATATTACTTGTGAACACCCATAACTGAAGTGAAATGTCTTTGACTTCCCGGAACAAGATTTGTGAAAATGAACTCGAATCGTACGTTGTTAGAAGTTGCCAAAATGTGGAGAGCTTGCGTTGTACCTTTTAGTTTCTAAAAATTGTATTTGGATAGTGTTCATTGTGGTAAATAAACAGTGGGATAACATCAACGCGCAAAACATATTGACAGTTAATATGAACAAAAAATGCGTACAGTAAAATTTTTGAAACATGTCCGATCAAGGTCATCTACGAATTGTATGATTCAGATTTTTGCTTCGCCCATTCTGACAAATACAGTAGTGTCGTTTGCTTAGTTTTTGTGAGGGTACATAAGACACTACTGTTATTTTATTATTATAAAATATATGTTACAATAAAAGCATTCAAAATTCAAAAATAAGCAACTGGTAAATTTATTAGCAAATAAACCAAATATATGAAAATTAAGATACTGACACATTTGTCAGTGACACTGATAGAAAATAACGTTATTCGTACGGCTATGAATCAAGGTAATGTATCTGAATTAATATATAAACTTACGTTACAGCGAAAGTATTATCAACAACGAGCATCGCTTTAAAATGAAATGTCCTAACTTAGTCGAAACAATATGAATTTTTGAAAGACAAACGTGTTATATTTATCCTTTTCGCACACGCTTATAGCCTTTGAAAATAAGAGGGGTAAATGTATGCCAATTTGTTAATTCGTTGATGATATAGATGTCCGATCAAGGTTATCTGTATCATGGAACGAATTAATAAATTGGCATACATTTATCTCTTTCTTTTGCAAAGGCTATAAGCGTGTATGATAAGGCTGGATATAACACGCTTGTCTTTCAAAAATTCATATTGTTTCGACTAAGTTAAGACATTCCACTTTAAAACGATGCTCGTTATTGATAATACTTTCGCTGTAACGTAAGTTTATTTATTAATTCAGATACATTACCTTGATTCATAGTCGTACGAATAACGTTATTTTCTGTCAGTGTCACTGACATTGTGTCAGTATCTTTTTTTCACATATTTGCTTTTACATTTGCTAATAAACTTACCAGTTGACTTATTTTTCAATTTGGAATGCTTTTATTGTAGCATATAAGTTTATAATAATAAAATAACTGTAGTATCTTATGTACCCTCATGAAAACTAAGCAAACGACACTACTGAATTTGTCAGAATGGGCGGAGCAAAAATCTGAATTCATACAATTCGTAGACAACCATGATCGGATATCTTTCAAAAATTTTACTGTACAAATTATTTTTTTATAAATTTAAAGTATTTTTCTTAGTTCATAAATGATTGACCGATAAACAACTATGCTAGTCATATCCCGCTAATCACTTGTTCATACTAACGGCCATTTTGTTCATGGTTTGATAACGTATTGTACGTACTGAATTCACAGTTTTTGTACTGCTACTTATAATACAGTTGTAACCAATTGCTGCAAAAAAACATTATTATTAATTATTTATTTCGTCATACAATAAATATTTTATTTGAAATCGTCACTAAAGTGCACAAAAATCGGCACTAAAGTAATATATTATACGATTTCATGCAAATGCAGTGTTACCAATCTTATGATAATGGGGAAGTTTAGTGTGATTGAAATTACATGTGAAATATTTTTTAATCGTAAATATATGAATAGTTATAACTTAAAATGTAATTGAATGTTAAAATTATGTTTCCATTTGTTTTTAATTATCATCGAACTTTTGTGACGTCACAAGTGACTTATGCGCATGCCTAGAAAGGATGGTGAGACCTGACTTTTTAAACGTATGCTGATCACAGATCTACATATAAAACTATTATACAATACTTAATTTTTAATATTGAATACAATAATACACTAAATAAAATAAATAGTACCAGTCGTTTGCACATTGCCAAGAAGAACAATTATAATAATCACAACACGGAACTGTCACTGCTTGTAAACGTCAAAACAAGTGGATGCCATTTTTAAAATTTCCTGTTGCCATGCGAACGCAGCGCGCACCTGCTTAAGGTAAACCATGAAGGTAGGAATAATATGGAGTATATTTGCAATCACTATTGAAGTCGCTTCGCCCTCTACAACGTGCCCCATATCATTTTGAATTTACAAGGTTATTGCTGTCAATTGTGAATTGCAAAATATTAAAATCGGATTGTAGAGACCTTAAAACGTGCTTATTCATTAAAATATGGATATGCGATTTTTAGCAAGAATCCAAAACCTCTCTTAGCGAGAGGTAAAAATAAATATTCCTTTAATTTTCATAATTTTTCGATTTCAAATAAAATTTAATATGCACCTCGGCACTGAAGTTCCTTTTTATCACTCACTCGGCTTTACGGGCTTCGTGATAAAAATAACTTCAGTGCCTTGACTATTCTTACATAAACTTATGCGAGGTGTAGTTATAGAATGCCACAAAATTCTCAAATTTGTAACAATTAACCTTCCTTTATCTCCGCCATTTCCTTTTGTGTCTTCTATCGAATCTAACCTGTCTATTATTCTTTCTGAAGGTCTCAATTTCATCTCCCTGAAATTTTAAATGTTAGTTGTTATAAAAAACAAAATTTGGAACTTACGAATACGGTATATCAAATCGCACTTCTTTGTCTTCCCAAGTTAGTGCCATTTTTTACAATTCTGAGCCAGAACAGAAAATTTAATGCGATACAAACAATGTTGATTTACAAACAGACATATATTGATTATTCTACCGTAACAACACAAGGAAAATTATTGATTACAGTCAGCGCAAGGAAGAAAATAGATGGGTTTTAAAATTTTAAAAAGAATTTTTGTTGTTCCTACACTAGTCGATACGTGACGCTAGTGCGCCATTCGGAGCATTCTACATCTCAAGTCAAAAGAGGATAACTTTGGAGCCGAACCAATAGAATGATTGTTTGGTTCAAAAATTAGTTCCACATTATCTCGTTTAAGCGAACGTAGTATAAATTGCATAATCAATAATATGTTTCATAATCTTTGTAAATACATTTTAAAACCATTAATTTTTAATAATAATGGTTTCTATGTTGAAATAAAGTTTTAATAACTTTAGTTTCTGAATATTTTGTTCTATCTTTCCCAAAATCAAATATTCATGTATTAAATGCAGTAATTCAGAAAAAAAATGTATCCTTTTGGATCCATAATACGAGGGTCACGCTAGAATTAATGAAAATAAGAAAATCAGACAATCTGTGAAAAACATAATTTGCTTTAAACAGCTATTTATCATTCTTTTAAAATTAAGTTGCGAAAGTTAAATTACTTAAGAGTTAAAGTTACAACTTAGTTAATCATTTTTTTTTAAATATCCCTGTGAGAATTAACCAGAAAACATTTTCTTCAATTTTTAGTATAAAATATGCTCAACCGATTTGCGGGGTGTGTCTATAATCTATGCTACGTAAATTACGTTATTGTCTACGCGTAGACAATTACACAGGTGACACTGAAAAACGGGCCACTCAATATAACTTTTTTTATTATTATTTTGGAATTCTCTTTAAATATTTGTGAACTAGGCTTAGGGGCTCACATATGGTATTTGGCATGATGGTTGCGCTTCCGGTCTGACCGGAAGTGACATTAACATTCATATTTTATATGGGATTTCTATATATTTTTATATATTTGGAATCTATGTAAAATTAGGAATTCAACGATGTGCTCGAAGTGCACTTTTATTGAATAGAAAAATCTGATGTGGCCAGCACAATACCTTCCGTCAATCCTGTGTATTATGTATAAATTCCATACATAAATTTTCTTGCAAAAGACTCTAAATTTCCAGTAATATTATTTCATAAACAAACTATGCAAATTGCACTTGACACTGACATTTTCTTCTTAAGCTTTTTCCATTCGTTAGGGGTCGCTATTTTTTATTTTCTTCTTCCACTCATTTCTGTTTTACATGTCGCAATACAATCCTTCCATCTTATCTTTGGTCTTTCTCTGTTTCTTCAACCTTCTATTACTAAGCTAGTCATTCTTCTTTCAATATATTCTTCATCTCTCCTCATGACATGTTCAAACCAATGTAATCGTTTCTCTTGTATCTTTCTAGAATTATTATTCTGTCACTCCTTTCCGAATCTTTCCGTGTCTTCCCTAACATCTATCTTAACATCTTCATCTCTGCCACATTCATTTACTTTTCATTGATACTGACATATGTCAATTTAAATTATCTGAATATATTAGCAGTTTCCATGGATAGCATAACTGGCTTATTTATGAAATTTAATATCTTTATAATTTTTTAATCGTATAGAGAATAATATATTCTTTAAGTTATAATAACGTTAAATGTCAATAAATCATGTCTGACTGTTAAAATCTTCAAAGAGGATACTTCCGGTTGACCAATTATAACCAAAATCTAATCACCTCTTCTTCTGGATGTAAACTTGAGGAATAGGAAAAAAATATTATTTTTGGAATCGTGGTATTTAAGTTATGCGAACCGAAACTTTCGTCACACACATACACAAATACAGACATCATAGTAAAAATCTTATTATAAGGACCCTAAAACGTGCTTATTCACTAAAAACTCATCATTGAATTTTTTGACCAAAGACCTTCTGTACCTAAAGGTGACGAAAATTACTTCAAAATAAAAATTAGTACAGCGAAATAAAATGCCTCTCGTAAATAAAGCATATAAGGAGTTGGACTGTTATTTTAAGAGATATAAAGTTATTATAAATACACACAAAAAAGCATGAATCTTTTAACAAAAAATCTTTATTACTTTGTCATAACATTGTAATTGGTATTTTGAAATCATCAAGTAACAGAAAATATAATACATATTTTTTCGAATTAAAGTACAGAAAAATAAATCTACTGAAATATATTCGTTAATCAGTTATACATAATTCTTTTTGTGACTATAAAAATTAAATTACTTTATCATGAATGTAACATAATCTTACTAATAAATATTTTTTTCATTTTTTTCGATACACACACAAACACTCTTACGTCTACTCATGCACACTTTAAGTCAACAAGTGGACAAATTGACTGAACATTCTATAAGAATAATTATTAATTATATATAAATGATAATTTGTGGTTCGTATCATATTTACAGAATTTTAATACTCGGATGTTGTGTAAAAAATATTATGTGCACGTAAGTATTTACAATTCAAATTATAATTGAGAGTAGTCATGTCAATATAACCTACCGTCAACACAGTGCACCTTCGATATCATTATCTAATATTAGTTATTGAAGTGAATGGATTTATTTATATGTCTAATGCTGCTGAACAACTCAAGATTATTTCCCTACACATTACAAATTGTATACTGCAAACATAATGCAATACAATATTTATAATAGGTTCTCAACACCGTTCATTATTTTGTAGAATATTAGAATTACGTAAAGGCAAATAATGTTTTAAAGGCAGGTTCACAATGAAACGAACATTGTTTGCTAACATGTTCGCAAACATTTGACAGCATGTATAGAATGCGACCTAATAACAATGTTCGCTAACAAAAATTGATGTATATATTATAAAATTACAGAAATACTTTTTCTGGAAATTAGTGTCCAGGCGAGGAAGTTTGGATTCAATTAAATATTAACTTTTAATAATTTGTAGGTTATAACGGCCGGCGGCCATTATAATGTTCTGGACACCTTTCCACTTTTGTTTTTCGTTCGTGTGTCCGTTATAGATCCCCTTTCACTTGCATGTTTAGTTTTTACCAACAATTGCTCGTGAGCTATGTTGCTGAACATATGTTCGCTACAAAAAAATGTTAGCTAATAATGTTTGTTTCAATGTGGACCCGGCTTTTTATACTGTATTGAATTAATGTTCGCATATACGACGAAGCAAGCATAACTAACGTTGCAGTAATTTTATGATGCAATCAGGTACCAGATTGAACGTATCGATGTAAAAATAGTACCGTGCTAATATTATTTTACTTACAAATTGCTATTATGTAAGCACTTTTTATTAGAAAATCCAAATGTAGAGCAGTTACAAAAACAAATTTATATAATCAATATTGCTATTTGTGTCATTATCTATGGCACTTTTGATATTTATGTACATAGCACGATACATTTTTAAATCAGATACGATTATTATCAAATTCAAAAAGTCCACAAAATCAGTTTCCACTTTTAAAAATCCATATTCATTGACGAATTTTTAATTATGAGAAAGAATTGTAGAATCTTTTCATGACAATTTTTATAGAATGTAAGGGAATATAATAATTAAAACTAATAATTAAATAACTAACCCAGTGAGTAATAATTTAACATGTTTACTTATTCAGTTATTGGGTGTAATGGAAATAAACTAAAGAGAAATGAAAGACGATAGTTAAATCACTAAAATACTTGATAAAATGGCCACAGCACTAAGGTTAGGTACTTGAATTTCGCCTGTTTTTGTTCTGACCCATGTGAACACAACTTGGTGCTTTGGTAATTTAGTTAGTTAGATCACAAGTACTTTGATTTATTAAGAACTGAGATGCCCTTACCATGTTACTGATTTCTGAGTTTACAACTGAATTACAGTGAACACCTACGTATGTGAAAAGACAGCAAAAATTTTAACAACTACCAACTTGCACGAAGAAAGAATATTTCCACATTTTAATATATAGTTCATTTCAGTAAGGAATGGATCATTATGGCGTTTTTGTAAATAAAAGTTGCATTGCAAATATTTTCTCATTAAGTTTAAAATGTTCGAGTACTCTCGACATAATTCAGCCATAATTATATAAACTCTTACCCGAATTTTATAATTTTAGGTAATGTGAGCTTTTCGTCTTGCTCCGATACAAAACGAAGCGTGTTCGGCTGTCGTCGTTTTATGCCTGAGGCCTATTCTACAATAGGCGTTTTTGTCAGGTCGATCAGATTGATCCGACGTAATCAGAAGCGTTTGTAAAGTCAAACGGCTTAAGGTAGTATTCGTGCTACAATATGTGCAAAAATTAAGCGACGACATCTATTGTAGAATAGGTTTAACGGGAATTGTGTGTTGTAAACAGCAGTTTAGCCGTGACGTCATAACAATAATCTTCAAATTTATATAAAAAAACTTAACCATTTGACATGGGCTTTTTAAGTTTTCACATCTTTCAAGGACTATTTACGGTGCGCAGAAATAACAGTTTTTGGAAATTCATTAAATTAAAAGTTTTGTTAAAAAATTGAAATATTCGCGCGCGCAATCTTTCCATTCTTAACCGTAATGAACTATAAATATATTACTAAAAGTGCAACGTTTCTTCCAATTAATAAATAGAACTACGCACCAACAACTAGAAAAATCATGCATATATTCTTTCAAAATCTACCAAATTATACTATTTGGATAGTTTGAAAGTTAGTTGTCAGAAGCGATAGTTATTTACTAAACTATTCTTTGTTCAAGTCAGCAGATGCAACAGCTCACATCTCTTACACTTACTGTAAACAGTAATACCAATAGAATCCTCTACACATATCAGATAACTACATAACCTCCTTCTTAATCAAGGGATGAAATATTTGAGCTACTAGTCTAATTAAATGATAATTATACAACTTAGTCTAAATATGAAACATTAAAATATATTAAAATTAAAATAGCATTTTTCTATTTATTTCCATAATCATCGCACAGCCGGCCTACAACGGGGGAGATTAAAATTACCTGAGATATTAGACCCCGCAGTTTTGACAATTTATTTTGCACATCGCTCACGAAAACAAAGCTACATGTAATCTCAAACAAATTAGGAGCTATTGTGGCTTAATCGTGAACTAACGGCGCCACTATCTACTTGTTTTCTTTCTTGCGAAAGTGTTTGCTTTACTTGTCATTTACATTTTATTTGTTTTGTTGAGCAAACATTCTAACCAAATAGCTCAAGAATAAACTCTAAAATCTATACTATATTCCATACGGATCTTGCTATCACTAAAATTTAAAAAGACGGCAGTTTTCAACATATTTACATTTCGGCAGTCAATTTAAAGTCAATAATTTAAAACTGCATCCACACTTTTTATAAAAAAATTAAAATGGAAATATTTCATCCCTTCATTTATTCTACTATCATATATATTTTTTTCAAAGTTTCAAGGATGTCACTTCAAATATTATACTAAGCAATAATACAGCAATTATAAATATCTTTCTCGTTTTATATTAATATCTTATTGAGAAAGATTCTGTATTCACAGCAAAATTATTTTTTCTTTTTTATATTGAGGAGACATCTTTAAAAGTTTCACAGTTCTAGAACTACGAACATAGAAAGTGAACAATGTATAATATAGATTCTATCAATTAAAAATATTAAACATTATATTAATAAATTATAGTATCAACATTATATTAAACAAAGAAGCTATAGCTTGACAAAGCTACATAGGGCAACAAGAAAATGTTCGCAATTTTACGAACATAATTATTAATGTATCATTTTTTTTAATTTAAGATGGATCCTAAATACAAAATGTATTTTCGTTTTATTACAAGTTGAAAATGGTTGCTTAAAGCCAAAACTTTAAAACGGAGGAAACCCCTAATTATAACCTAACCTAATAATCGAATACACTCATTGACAAATATTTGCGTATTGTATTAAATTTTTGTTTGTCAATCAACTTTACTATGTATACATCAGACAAAAAGGTTTGAAACATTATTTAGCTGTAACATACGAAGAAAAAAATACTGCTATATTTTTTTATGCTTTGAAACTAAAACAACTGAAAATACACTGATATAAATTTCTTTTCCTATTTCGCACTTACAAAGTGAATTTTGTACAACTATTTTTATCAAAAACAGTGATACAATGAAAAATTTTGTACAAAGATATATGGGGATCTTTTAAATTTGTAAGTTGGTAACGTTGTCTAAGTTTCAAATAAATATTTTTCATTTTAGTTGTCATTGCCTATAATTACTCAAGAAAAATTACTGATTTTTTATAGTAAAATATTTATATCAAACAACAAACCACTCTTTTAAATTAAAATTCAAGGAATTTATTTGTATAACATAATAAATATAAATTATAACTCTAACCTAACTTGTAAGTAACTGTCAATGTTGCCAATCTTGATATATTATTTCTTTCAATAATAATTTCAAAATAAGAGTAAATTAATGCGAAATAGGAAAAATAGTATGAAAAACACGTATTACAATGTCCATTTGTAATACTAGTATTTTGCGTAACTTGACTACATCTCGATTACGCAAACTGTACTCGAATTACAATAAGGATCATTGTAATACTTGTCTTTCAATATACTATTAATAAGAAAGAAAGAAATGTACAGTGGTGTTCACTTATTATGAACCAGCTGATAACGAACTCTTACAAACCACTTTTGATTTAATGGCATGAAAGAAACGACTGTAAGTTCAATGTTATTTTTTACCGCACATAACGAACTCGGATATAACCATAATTATTTTAGCGACTTTCGACCTTATTGCAACGCCGGAATCAGCTGAATCGGTCTAGTCGGCCAGATGTATTACATACGTGTCGTGTGCAGTCGGACGAATAAGTTTTCAAGGTCACCTCACCATTTTGACTTCTGAGGTCCTCGTATTCATACGCGTTTATTTTGATACATTTATAAAACAGAATCAAGAAAATTTATAGTTATGAATAATCAAGTATTTATTTAGATTTGGTCAAATGTAACATAAGAGTATTTAACTGGTTGCCTAGACTGATTCTGGCGTTGCAATAAGGTTCAAAATCGCTCAGATGATTGTAAAACGTACGCGTGACTATGCCTTGCCTCCCTTCTATTCCTGGTCTAAGGATATAACAAACTTTTAAAGTTTTAAAGAATTAAAACGTTAGGTTAAATTTAAAATTTATGTATTTGTATCGATCCCTAATTTTGGGAACAATTTTATTTGTTTATTTTATACGCCAGTATAACGTATTTGGGATATTAATTATTATTATTATTAATTTGCGATTCAAGAATATATTATTTCCTTCCTTTCATAGAATTTTTCTGGAGTTTGTAGGTCATTTAAATAATTTAAAATATCCTTTAACACAAGTTTCATGTTTTTAAATATCTCTAAAAAGTGTAAAATGCGGTATCAGTGACAGATTGACAGCTCGTACATCCCAGTTGTGACGTCACAACAGGGCTATATAACGGCGGGAAAAGTTAATTTGAATCGCCAATACGTTATTGGGACCCGCTGAACAGCAAGCGACACAAACGGAATTTTGGGAACTAATGTAATTCCGAATTTATAACTTGTTACTCGAGTGACAAACGTAAAAATCATATTGGGTTGGATTGTTATTTTTATCAGAAAGCACTCACGGACAAGTCCTTTATTTATTATGCGAATCCCACTAGATTATATTTTTGGATAGTGAAATTATTTCTAACCTATGATTGGTCAAAACACAAAAAGAGTTTTGAATAGAGGAAAAGTTTATCAATTTTTTTGCTGTCATTTGTTAAATAAAACCGACTTTACAGCCACGATTTAAAGTACAATATGATACGTGTTTCCTTGCTTTTCCTCTGATAACGACCCGGCCCGTCACTCATCATTTTGAAAAGAACATTTATAAAATCTCATCAAAAATGTTTATAATATATACTTTCATTTTATAATACTCTGGTATATTAAATCATGACCAAAAAGAATATAAATTTTCTAATTTGAAGTCATTTTGACATGATAAAATAAGGTCGTTGTCCCATAACACATCTAGCATCTAGCGGATATTCAAGGAAACATGTACATTCGGAACCTAAAATAGTTATTTAACTATCAAGTGTGTTAATGAAGGCGATTAATGATCGAGACATTTTAATTGTTTAGATCATTTGTTGACCGTATTTTACTAAATTGGAAAATCAAATTTATTCCATTACAATTTTTTTTAGTTTAATATCTATGGTTACCCGCTAAAATCGTATATTAATAAAATCATACATTAATAGGTGTAATTAATGGATGATTCTCTGTTTCGCCGTCATTTGGTCTAGTAAAATAGTAATATCATTTGTTATTTTTAATTCAAAGTGTAAAATATAATTTATATTAAAAATTAACATTTATTTAATTACAACAATAAACGATAAAAAGTAATGTTTTCCCCATTTGCTACGTTCACAAGTTTCTCACCAGATGTCAGCCACTTTGATTTTTCTCCATTAAGACGGTTTTTATTCAGGTAACCGAGTTACTTATGGTTAACCGCGCATTATGTCGGTAACCGATGTGAATAAAATATACCCGGTTATTACAGACGTTTCTATCAATTGTTTGGCATTTTTCAAATATTTATTTTGTTCGTAGTGTGAACATTTGATTTAAAGCGATTTAAATACGTTCATGAATTCCATTTTTATATTAACTGAGAAGTGTCTTAACTTCCAAAATGTCAAAACACTAGAAAAGGATAGCTACTAAATATATCACAGCTGACTCGTCCGCCATGTTGGAGCCTACTTCAATCATTCATTATCAGTGTTACAGTATTATTAACCATACAAATTATCCACAATGACGGGTTGTTCTGCTCCAAATAGTTATAATTTGTACAGCTAAATATTTTAATGTTTTATTACTTATGCAATATAACCTCAAAAATCTTAACGAACCGTATTGTTCTTGATTTATTATTTTAAATAAATATAATATGGCAAATATGGATGTTATATTTAATTATAAAAAATAGTTATTACATAATATATAAAAAATCCACTTTTATTTCTTAATTTACAGTGTCATTTTGGCTCCAATATGGCGGACGAATCAGCTAAGTATTATCTGGTAACTGTACGGAATTATATTTTAAATCGTTATCATTCGTAAAGTTGATTATTTATTTTGATTTTGTGTTTTTATTTTCTAATATTAACTATAATATAAACAGTTTTTTTTATAGTTATTTTTGTAACATTCAGTTACCGTACACTATTTAAGTTTCAAGTATAAATAACTAAAAGTTTTTTTTGTGAAAAATTCATAGATTTTTCTAGTATTAAATATAAGTTTGATGTTACGATTTCAAATTGTTTATTTAATATAAAACAGGTCGACTTTTAAGCGCGCCATCTACACCATTTTTATTGAGATCTCACTTAAATTAATTGTTTTATACATATAGCGTTTTTTTTTCTTGTTGTGTAGTTTGCTTTGTCAGCCTATATTATACTTTGTTCAGAGAAAGAAGGCATTTATCTGAGTTGGATGTAAATGTAAAATAAAGAATATTCTGAAGAGGAAAAAATGTGTGTTGTGTTCGAACTGATTGAAGTACCTCCTTGTAGCCGGACTTGAGATCATGTAACAGTTGCACTCAGCATTTGCGGTTATTGTTAGCGTTGGAACGAGCCGAACCCTGAGAGCGCTCGCCGCGCCTCTGGTGGTGGTTGCGGCAGTTCACTTCACGAGCCTTATTGTTGCGCTCTATGTAGCCACGCTTAAGCGACTGACAGGCCTTGTGGATCTGCAGCTGCAACAATAATTACCTCACACAATAAGCAATATTCAGTATGAAAGTTTTATGCAACAAATGTTAAGGTTGTTTTATCGACCAGAACGATAAGCAACTTTACAGATGGTGCTAAAGGTTTTGCAAGACTAAAAATAAAAGAATATCAAACGAGATATTAAACAGCGGTGACTCGTGGGTTGAAGATTTAGTAAATATTTATAGTATGTACTTACCAAAATATTTACTCGTATAATTGTCCTTGATTTAGAACAATACAATTATACCTCATTTTTTAAAATTCAGTATTTCACTGGTTTAAAACTATTTCGTAGTGGTTTGAACCAACGCATATTCTTGTTGCAATTATTTTTTATTTCAATTTGTACTGCGGAGTGTCCTTTTTCAAATGTGAGCGCGCGAAGTTCATGGTCAAGATTTGAAGGTTAGGAAACTGAACGAAACAAGAAATGAACAAGATGATGTATACTTTGGTTCAAGAAAGATTACTATTCAAGGTCACTTGTTCGAAGAAAGAATACACAGTACTTTATACAGTAGTAGCTTAGCAACATTTCATGTTAGAAAGAGAAAGATTATTTGACATATGTCTATGTAGTTTATGTTGTGTGACAGATATACGTAAATGGTGACATTAGTTTCTAACATATTACAAATAGTAATGACGTATGTCGTAGACTTACAGGTATCTAATTATCTACTACACTGCCATCTGTGTTAATATTTACCCAGTGATGTTGACATTTAAATCAAATTATTTTTCCATGGTTTATGTTAAGCTACGCTTTTGTGTTTTGCAAAAACATAGGTCAAGAGCATAAATCTTTGAGAAAGGCATTATTTAAAAAGAAACAATTTTCAAAAAAATTACACTTATTTTTACCTCTCGCTAAGAGAGGTATTGGATTCATGCTAAAAATCAATCGCATATCCAGATTTTAGTAAATAAGCACGGTTTAAGGTCCCTAGAATCCGATTATAACATTTTTAAGATGATGTGTGTGTATGTGTGTGGTTGTTGTAGGTAATTTCTCAAATTCTATAAGACTAAAGACCTGTGTAACTACGGATTTCTCAATCAACAGTAGTGGGAAGAGTTGAATAGGTGCTGGTAACAATTGGATAACCGGAAATAGCACTATTTTAACAAAAATCTTCTAAATATATTTTTTTAATTTGTTATTACAAATATTAAAAACAAAATTGTCTATCCGACACATTTAATTTTTTTATTGTATATTCTATAGATTTAAAGATATAGAAATATAATCTATAAAATAATCTGTTGTAGTAAATCTCACAGCCTGCTCAGCGCCCAAACATCTCCATGGTAACTACTTCAGAAAGGTAAATGTGTGTAATTGACAGATAAATGTCACTAATGTCAGTGTCAAATATTCAGAGATAGTACTGTAGGCTTTTTTTCTGGGAACGATATTTAATATTTTTTACTGTATTATTAATTATATATTTAAAATTATAGGTATATTACATGAACCCTTCAGAAATACCGCCAATCCCGTTAATGAATTGGAAAAATCTCGAACATTTATAAGAAATGGAGAAAACTTGCTCATAAAATGAATTTAAAATTATAGAAAATACGTAAATATAAAGATTAGGTGTAATTAGACTTTTTTGTGTGTACAAGAAATATTAAATACATTACTTACAAATACCACAATTCAATGTATCCATAAATATTTCATGTTGTACGGCTATGTATACTAAATGCAGTGAAGTTATCTGCAAGTAATATAATACCATACGTTCAATAAATGACCTTGAATAGTCATCTTTCGTGAACCAAACTATATTTATAATTTCTGCCATTATAAAGCATGCAAAATTAATTTTGCTTATTGATTCAGATGCAGAATTTTATGCTATTTTAGTGTCGGTGAGAGTGCAATGATAGAGCAGCACTATATTTACATATATAATATACTATAATTTTACTTTACTTATTTTCATATTTAATGGACATCAATCTTATCTACAATTAAAATAAAAAAATACTGATGACGAAAACATTTCATCTTTCAACGCAGGATATAAAAGGTTTTAAGTATGATGTACTACACAAAATAATTACTGTTGACATCCGGGAAATTCATCAACAATGAATAATTAAGGCTCTAATTCAGACCATACCAATTTATCATTAGCAAAATAAACAATGAAAATCGTGATTTCAATAATTAAGTCATCACAATCATCACATAATGATTGGATAAGCCATGACATGATTCATAAAACAAGCTGCTAAATATTCATTGCTATTATTTTATTCCATGTTAACAAATCATTGAATTCTACATTCAGTAATTTTATCACACCATTCTAACGTGATTGCCCACATGCGATGTGACGTGGTACTTTTCGATTATAAAGTTAAATTCAAATTGGCTAAGAATTTAATAAAAACTTACTTCTCTATTAACTCCAATTAACTGGAAGAAATATTAGTAATAAGTTTGTAAGTTTAGGTGCAAAGGTTTTCACTGCGAAACATCGCAATTCCAGTTTGATACTTAACAATAATAAAATTTATTATATAAAGTGATATTTTCGCGATTTTTCACTGATTTTCATACATAAACTTGTCTTACAATGAATCTTTGGTAGAATTTAATTTGAAGACTCTTGAACAAAGGAGATCCCATGCTGACATGCTTTTTCTATACAAACTTTTAAATAACAACATAGATAACCACGGTATTATAGGTTATGTTTATATTCATGCGCCAGCTGTACACACGAGAAACAAGAACTTATTTTACATACGAAAATGGTATACAAATAACTTTAAGAATGCGCCAATCAATAAGGTAATGTCTCATTACAATAATTGGTATAAAAATATAGATTTATTTAATTTGACTTTACCTCAATTTAAGCGGGCACTTAATCAAGTATAGGCAGTATAAAATTTGTTATTTGTTTTATTTGTATATTGTAATATGTGTTGTATGTATAATATTATTCTTATTGTAATATATTGTCGTGGAAGCCTTTAATTGGGTAACTGTAGGCTTCCCAAACACCAAATAAATAAATAAATAAAATAAATAATCGCCAATATTAGCTGTGTTCCTTCGGACTGTGATTGTGATTTTGTGAATACTGATTAGTTTTTTTTTTAAGAAACTACCACTCCCATGTTAGATTGAGGTATCCGTAGTTAAACATATCCCAAGTCTTATAGTATTTGAGAAACCGTACTCCCAACATCGACACATACGCACGGACATCACCGTAAAAATGTTATAATAATTGGATTCCAGGGACCTTAAAACGTGTTTATTCACTAAAATTTGGATGTGGGATTTTTAGCATGAATCCAATACCTCTCTTAGCGAGAATTATCACCTCATTAAAAATTATCCGGAAAATGTATATTTTTTCAGTTTTCTGCACATATAAATTAAAAAATAATCGACTGCAATTTGTAATTAATTAAAAAGTCTATCAATATCAGTTTGCGTGTATGAAATTTTACTGTTATAAAGTTAAACAATCTGTCATTTATTATGAAGTTAGCATATTGCGGTCGACGACCATTAATTTATGTTTCAAAGTTAGTACTTAGAAAATGTCTTCCACTCCATAAATTGCATCGAAGTTATGTCATAACTGTCGAATTTAGTTACTCATTATTTATTCATCCAAGCAGAAATACTGCGCTGTTAGAATATAAATTATATGTACAGTATTGATATCCGTGATGCAAATTGCAAACTTATATATTAGTTTAACTACATTAACGGAAAAAAGATAAAGATCTTCTTAAGATGCCTTTTAAATTTTATTACTGTACACTTTTTCCGATGTTAAAGAGTGATTTATTTATTGATTTAATGGATACATGTATTTAAAAGCTCTTTATATTCTATTTAAATAATTTAAAGTGTAATTTGCAGTTAATTCTATACAAAATTTAATTATTGCTTCTGTATAAATACGTGTTATTTATTGAATGATTATAATCAAAACTGGTCTATGAATATGAATAATCTTTTTGCCATCTTTGCTGAACAAAGTATAGGATTCATATGAGTGGTTGACCTTAACATCTTGTTCTTGCATAATATTTTATTACACATTAACTTCTTACTGAATAGGATGTTTTTTTTTTTGCAGTGTAAGTGATGATAATATACTGGTTTTTATTGAAATCAGACTAGGAATTTACTTATTCTTCTTCGAATTAATTTAAATAAATAATAAGTGACATTTTTTGAAAAAATTGATACATAATTTATGCAATAATATAATAATATAAATTTTTCTGTAGATTTTATTTGAAAACTGACAACTGACAATTTTTTTTTCGTTTTTGAAGGTTTGCATTCTGAAAAATCTAAGGGCAGAATTTATATCTCTGTCTAAACTAATATACAGTAAAAAATTTGAAAGATGTCCGATCAAGGTCATCTACGAATTGTATGAATTCAGATTTTTGCTCCGCCCATTCTGACAAATTCAGTAGTGTCGTTTGCTTAGTTTTTATGAGGGTACATAAGATACTATTGTTATTTTATTATTATAAAAATATATGTTACAATAAAAGTATTCAAAATTGAAAAATAAGTCAACTGGTAAGTTTATTAGCAAATGTAAAACCAAACATGCGAAAAATAAGATACTGACAGAAAATAACATTATTCTTACAGCTAAAGTATTATCAACAACGAGCATCGGTTTCAAGTGAAATGTCGTAACTTAATATAAACAATATGAATTTTTGAAAGACAAGCGTGTTATATCCATCCTTATCGCACACGCTTATAGCCTTTGCAAAGAAGAGAGATAAATGTATGCTAATTTGTTAATTCGTTCATCATACAGATGACCTTGATCGGACATCTTTAAAAAAAATACTGGAGTTTGGTTCACGAACGATGACTATTCAAAGTCATTTATAAGTCGTCTGATACAATATTATTTGCAGATAGCCTCATTGCATTTGGTATGAATACGCATAGGCGTGCAACATGAAATATTTTTGGATACATATGAATTGAAAAAATAAGTGTAATTTATTCGAAAATTAATTGATTTGTAATTGTCTGTGATTACTTGTTGTGCTGGCTGACTTCTGACGATGGCTTCATGGAAGCTGACTCAGAAGTTGTAACTTAGTGAAACTAGACGTAACTTTGTAATTTTTATTATATTTTTCGTTTCACGGAGAAATTCGCAATTTGCTTTTTGCAGTCTGCACTTGTAAATATTATTGATAATAATAATTACAAAAAAATTAATAAAATATGGAATTAAGTACACGTATCTAACAGTGTTTTTTTTTAATTAACCTGTTTGCAATTATGTTTAAATCGAGCTCATTTGTAATTTTTACATGACAAATATAGCGACATGATTTAACCTATCTTATGTCATTGTCCATTGTAAATAAGATTTAAGCGACAGGGATTGCATTAATTTTAAATTTTAAAATAGTGGATCTATAGCATAAGTTCCAAATGAAACTTGACCAGTGATGCAAATGCAATGATTGAAACATTTTTAAATTAATGAGGTCAAAACAAATGCGCCAAAAATATTTACAGTGGAAAGTGGGGCTAAAACATAGTTTCGCCCATTCTATATTTTCTCAGGAGAGGGGGGGGTCATAGTCGGCGCATATGCGTGAAATGAAGTATAGTGACCATTTTAAAAATCACAAACAAAAAAAATGATGAATTGAAGAATACAAATAATTTAAAGCAATCGGTAAGGTCCAACAAATATTACATACAACGTACATAATAGTTTTTGAATTTGAAAAATAATAAGAGCCGCAAAGTCAAATATCACCTTATTTCCAAAATGTTGCAATGGATACAAAGAATTAATACATATTTTTTGATAGTAGTGTGTACTTACTTTTTGTGCGCTTTTGATCTTGAGACACTGCCTCTCCTGTTGCCTCAACGTGTCCACTTGCCTCCTCGGTTGCTCCCTCCTCTCTATCCTCTCCTGCATGGCTTCCCTGAGTCTTTCATCCATATTATCCTCCACCTCCTGCAGTTCTGGCTCTTGTACGGGGCTTGGCGCGTTCGGCAAGGACCCTCTCCTCCTCGTGTGTTGGTACACCGACATACTGGGGTGCTCTATTAACAAATTTTCGAGGGGGGAGGTCTCCATGTGCACCGGGCCGGCGGAGGTGAAACAAGGCGGCGGGGTGATGAACCACGACTCCTCGAAGTTGCTGCACGGCAGCGAGGACGTGGAGGAGGTCCTGGTGAGCGGGTGTACCCGGCGCACGGCCATGGGGATGCTCTCCAGCGAGGAGGAGATGGAATCGGAGTCGCTGGAGCCATGGTCCACGAGGAGCCAGTCGTCGTCGGCGGGGACAGCAGTCAGCCGAACATCTGGTAGATCTGCTGGGCATGGGGAGGGCTCTTGTGTGTAGCCCAGCAAGTAACTCGCCAAGTTGAACATTATCTAGAATAAATATCATTTTATCAACAATGTTCAATCTTCTCTGATAGAATACGTAAAGGTCAGTTTCCTTTGAAATTCAAATCATAGGACAAAATTATGAAAAGAAACATCTATAAAACAATTTCAAGGTCAACTTTCATTCGCTAGTCGTACTATACTACTATAGGCGATGGGAAATAAGCAATATGACATCTGGTGGTATTTTCGGAACTATAGTTGATGGGACAAATTATACACGTGACATTCTTGATTGTATAAAACAAGTGTTATCTATTATTTTTATAATATTTACGTTTACATATGTAATATCTTTTAATATAATACACTTAAAGCATAAATACAATTAGTAAATGACAAATTATCCCGTTAACATTAGTTCCACTTTGGCGCTGCGATCTTATTTCTCATCGCCTATAACCGTGTTCCTTCGTACTGTGATTTTGTGAATCTTGATTAGTTTAATCGTGATCCTTTTCAATCATGATTTAAAATTTATATCAAGAAAACAAACTGAACGAAACAAGAAATGAACGGGACGATGTATGAATATTAGGACGACGTGTGTGTTTCCGTAAAACATACACCTACATATTAATTTTGACCTATTGTTCAAGAAGAAATTAAATCAGAAAAAGACCGCATAACTACTTCCCAAAATACTTTTGTGCTACGCAGGTTGCAGATGTTGCATTTTAGTCGTTTTGGTATTTTTAGTTATTTTCAACTTTGGTACGGATTTTTGACCGCACTAAAATCGTCAGAAACGTCTGTTACAGCTGTTAGTTAATCTTTACTTACGTACAATATTATTTAACTAAGTCAAGTGCCAATAACTACAAGTGTTCAGCCAACAAGTGGGAAATGGAGCCTGCCTCATAGTTATTTAATATGTCTCAGACAAGAAATCAGACTATTTTTAAGCTTACAAAGAACAAAGTACAAATTACTCATAAAGTTTCCCTTGAACATTCGTATAAGTTATATTTGATTACGCACAAGTTTTTTGCAGAGAAAAAAATCTGTATCTTATGTCCTAATTAATTCATAATTTTTTATTATCCGGAACAAGAAAAATCGAAGAAATTTAACTGTTAATTTTAATCAAATTAGTAGTGTCATGGAATAATAAATACAAATTATGGGACACAATATTTTATACTTATATTATGCGAGTACACTAGTATATATCGTACGTTTCCGCAAAACTTCTCAATAAATTTTAGATACAAAAGTTTCAATTTTACACCTAAATCTCTAATCAGATTTTATTTTACACGTTTTGTAATCTGTAAAATCGAATTCGATATTTTATAAATATTGCTTTGGTATTTGTAAAGAATGCATAATGTTTGAACTAGTGATTTAATACTTATGAATTCTCTTTTTATAATAATGTGACGTGCGCCCCTGAGTTAAGAGTATACGAGCGCCGCTACTGGTAGAATATTCCGAGCGATGACGTAATCCCCTCGCCGGAATTATCCAATCCCTGGCGGCGGAACGACTAGACTTCTTAATTACACCGTTGACCTAAATCGATTGTATTCGGTATCATTGTAGCGTCGGAATGTTCCAGAAGGACACTGGGCTGTATAAATACCGTCCGAACGACAGCGAAGATATTAGTCTGTGATATAGAAGCAACGAGTAATGAAGTCGGTAATATAAATAAACATTCTACAAGTTGTGAACATAAATAAATGTAGTTATATAAATATAATGATATAAATATTATTTAAATAAATAATCTTAGTTTAAGCTTTTAATAATATTCTTAGTCTTAAATTAGTGTTTATATTTGTTTAATCCATAGAGTTAGTTATTTTTTATATCTTTTTAATATTTATCCTAATTGTCGTTTAATAAATGCATTATTTTAATTAATAATATTTGTCTGTTTTTACACTTTACCCATATAAATAAAAACATTACAATACTAATTAGAAAACAGTAGTGATAAAGCTAATAAACTATTTTTTTCCAAGATCCGAAAATAAGCCAAAATTTTAAATTGCTTTTTATTAAACTTTCATACGCCGTTCATCGCGTCGACACCGTTCATTGTAAAGGGTGAGCAATTTGACGGTGATAACGGTACATGTGAATCCAGATTTATAAGATATGGCGATTAATGAAAACCCGATGTGAAAATTATTTTTTTGACGACAGAAAGCTCAACTTTCTTCTCCCGAAATAGTGAGGAAAATGTGATTTTCCTCTCTAGAGAGGAAAATATAGAAGTGTTACCAACATAAAGGTTATTTACAAAAAATATATTGTAAAAATTATAAAATAAATTCCTACTTTAATTGAAAATCCTGTGATATACATACTTTAAATTATCTTACAATTATGTCCTATATTTTTCTTTTTCTAGATTAAATCACAATTTGACAACTTTAATTTAGATTTAAGATTGGTTCATTGGTAACACTGTTACACCGCCTTGCGTCTGATAACCTAACTTTTGACCTGTCAGTTGCGTTGTCAAAGTGTAAATATAAATTATAAATAATAATATATATTGATTCAAATTAATAAATATTACCCTTATTCTACTAGTCATGTTAATATAAACTATTTTGATTCAAATAAACAAAATATTACTCTTATTCTACTAATCTTTTCTTAAAGTGTATTTAAGGTCCGAGCAAATCGTTTTTATAAACATGTCGTGAAAAAAATGTTGTGTCTAACACGAGAAGAAAGCGCTCGAGCTCGAGTGGGAAAAAGAAGCGCTTTCCTCTCTAGTTTGACAAATAAGTATGTTTTTAACATACGATTTTTTAAAGTTGTGGGATGAATTCGTGACGTCACGGTGTCTGTTTCGGTGATACTCAAACAGTGTCTTTTTTCTTTTGTTTCAAGAATCTGACGGCCATGGAAATAACACAATTATCAATGTGACAGTTTAATAAATATTTACATATCTTCTGCACCCTAAACTACATCCATTTTACAACATTTAAACTATATCATGAATTATATTTGTATAAAAACAATGATTACAACAATAAATAAGCAATAATAGTTTATTAAACAAACTGTCACTGATAAATATTTATTTATGTAACATAAAATAGAAAGGCGAGAGGTCATGTGTTGGCCACATCAGATTTTTATAGTTCGCAAACGTGTCTTTAATCATTGCCAAAATATTTTCACGGCTATAAATTTTACATTTCAATACCTAAAACAATATTTATTACTTAATAAACCAAAGTATTCAACCCAGGTGTTAATATTTAAAAGTGCAACATAACTTTATTACGTATTAATTAATAACATAATTACCACTAAAAAAACAGTACATATAAAACTTTTGCCGTACACCTGTAACATTTATTACAACTTGCTGTAATCTGAAACACTTGACAGTCGCATAAACCAGTTCTAATATTTCACTCTTAATTTCCCGGACCAGTTTTTCACGTTCAGCTAGCTTCAGATACGTTAGGTTAGGGTAGAACAAAAAACACGACACAGACAAAGTCGGGACGACCTGGACCTGAACCTGTCGATACAAGTTATTGTTTGCCTAGTAACAATACAATTGTTATGTAAAGACGCTTGGCATTTGTCAAGATGTAAGATTAAGTACTTTTATGTTAATAATTGTCAGAATAATACTATATCTCTAGTTCCTTTGCATAAATTTTACAAAACATTTTTTAAACTAGAAAACGTAATACATAAACATTGACAGTTTTATAACTGGGGCATTTAAATTCAAAAATAAGTTCCAAAAGACGATAAATACTAAAATATTTTTATTTGTACTTCGAAAGGTCCTAAAGTGTTTCTAGTACTTATTTAAATAAACTGTTGAAGAACTTTTAAACATGAAAATGGTACTTACAATATCTTTGAATTTAAATAATTCAATTATATTCAAAACTTATGTTCTTCTGTATTTCTGTTCATCTATTTTATAGTAATAACTCGATTGTTTTAAATATTATGGAAAAAAATGTCACACGAAGTTTATTTTATATTAAAATGTCTAAAAATCTGCAGTATACGTTTTTCTACCTGTGTTCCATTTATACGCAATGGTATGTAACTTTTCAAATGGTATAAAAGCAATCATATGTTATATTATTAAAAAATAGAATGGCGAATGATTTAAAACTTACATTTTTATTAAAGAAAGCTTGGCAATACTATGTTTTGAATTAAACATCTGATAATATTAAATAACAGGTGTAATAATGAAATATTTGATTGAAATAGATGATTTTTTTAATTAAATCATTTTTTACTTACGTCACCTTTAGGTAAGGAAGGTATTGTCAATCAAATCAATGATGAAATTTTAATGATTAAGCACGCTTTAGGGTCCATATAATACGATTTTATCATTTTTAAGATGATGTCTGTATGTAAGTGTGTTTGTGTGTGTGTGTGTATAAAAGTTTCGGATCGCATAACTTTAATACTACGATTCCAAAAATTATAATTTTTTCGTATTCCTCAAGTTTACATCCAGAAGAACAAGTGATTAGATTTTGGTTATAATTGGTGAATCGCAAGTAGCCTCATTTGAAGATTTAACAGTTAAATTTGATTTATTGACATTTAACGTTATTATAACTAAAAGAATATATTATTTTCTATACGATTTGATTACACTTTATACTTCATATTCAATAGATACAGAGTTACACGGAAAGATAGATAAGGAAATAACTCTAGTGTTACAAGTTTCTAGAAAGATACAAGCGAGATGATTACATAGGTTTGAACATGTCATGAGGAGACACGCGAAACAGAAATGAGTGGAAGAAGAAAACAAAAAATAGCGACCCCTAACGAATGGGAAAAGCTAAATAATATGTCAGTGTCAAGTACAATTTGCATAGTTTGTTTATGAAATAATTTTACTGGAAATTTAGAATCTTTTGCAAGAAAATTTATGTATGAAATTTATACATAATACACAGGATTGACAGAAGGTACTGCGCTGGCCACATCAGATTTTTTATTTATAATTATTTTTTAATTGTTTCCATATTTGTAAACTAGGCTTAGGGAGGCTCCCTAAATACTATGCTATGTTCGGATTTCTGATAGAATCTCTTCTTCAGATGTATCACTTTCGAAATTAGACAGTTTCAAGTTTTTTTTCCTTTTCATACATTTATAAAAAATATAAAATAATAGCTACATGATTCGCGTGTTCGAATTTACCTAACATTGATTTATATCTGAAATCTGAACAATATTACTTCTTATGGTGATACAAGAAAACAGATAGGAATAGGCTAATTCTACGTCCCCTACTGAGGCATTGCTGAAGCCACAATAACAAACACACATTCCTTCCAATTTAAGAAAAAAAAAATCTGAAAATGTTAAATAAAATCTAACAATTCGAATGCCGGAGGATTAAAGGAAAATACATTTTGTAAGACTAATATTTGTTAATTTGTAAGCATAATATCTAATTTAATTAGTAGAAGTTAAATAATAAAGATTTTAAATAATTAATATACATTAAAGAAAATTCAGTTTAAAAAAAATGCAAAAAAGTAGAAGTGGGATTACGCTATTATTATTATCGGCAGGCGATGTGTTTACATCATTTTGAAAGATTAAATATCTCATTTAAATAAAAAAAGAATATATAAATATAATTAATGATTAGAGATATAAAAGACATTAATATATGAACTAATTAATTGTTTTTATATTTTATGTAAACATTTGTTTTTGCATTTCTTCTTTTTTGGTAAAAACTTGTAACTCTGGACAGGTAATCAATTCAATGCAAATTAAATTAATTTTTCTCAACATCAGCAAATATTTGTCCTTCACAACAAATTAAAACGTAATTTACAAAAATCTTAAATTTTTGTTATAAAGAAAAACTGCAATTTTATCGATCTCATGACGTCAACGTTCGAATTAACTGGACTTGTTTCGACCTGTTGTATGATTCATACCTAAATGCACAGTACAATAAAACTTTTTGCATAAAAAATGCACTCTGCAGGTAGATTATTTCTAGGTAAAAATTACTGATGCATATAAGGTTATAATAATTATAAACGAATTATTAACAAACTTATTTTTCGATTAAACAAATATTTTATCGTTATCAAATATTTTTTATATAGTTATAGTAATTTTTTTTGTATAAGTTTATGATGTAGGTCAACTTTATTTAGAATATAAATTTAAAACAAAAATAAACGTCTCAGACACTTCCTTTTAAAAAGAAAATTTTACGATACGAAATGAGTTTATACTATAACAAATGGTTTTCGTATTACAAAACTAACCCTCATTAAAAAATTTATTGTCCCTCATAATTTCGAGACGTTATAAAGAAAACAATAAAAAAGAAAGATGAGAGGTCACTGTACAAGATATCCAGAATATTGCACTAGTACAGTAGGTAACATTACACAACACAATATCGTACACTGATGTTCAAGGTTTCGCATCAAAACATACAACAAGCAGAAGATAGCTACGAAGCTACGGTTTGTTTATATTCAAACAAATGAGCGAAACATTTGATAAATGAAAGAAACAATTTTGTTTGGCTTAAAATCAACTAAAATCCAATCCAGTAAACAGTTTAGTGATGTTTTTCAATGTTGTTATAAAGTGTTAGAAATGAAAAATCTTATTCTTACTTCTTGGTCGTGGATGAAGCACAAAGAACGAACACAACACAACTGACAGATCCACTACCACAGCTGATTATGTGAACGGTAGAGGGGGACGTCAGCTGTTGTTAACCAGCTGGTAAAAGCGCATGCGTAGAAGTTAGAGCACAGCTCTTTGTTGTATCGACGGCTGGATTGCGGTTTCCATTTGGAAATCAATTTTGAGGATAACATTATAAAAATAAGTTTCCTTTTTTAAATCCTTTATAGATTCACTCAAAACTTCTGCACAGTTTTCATTTTGTATTAACCTACAAGTATGATTGAAACAATTGAAAAAACAAACAACATTTCGTTTTCTTTTGTTTGTTGTGATTTGCTAAAACTAACTTCCGCCGCTCTTGCTAAAATTTATTTATTCTTAACTCTGTTTAAAATTACTGCTGCAGAACAATTTTTATTTTTATCATTTTCCGGATCAATATGTAAAACTTTGTTTAATTTTCCTAATTCAGCAATTTCACAATGTACTAAATTAGAAATGATGTAACTTTTATTCTCTAAAAGCGTCACTTAATGTGATGTGTGACCTTCATATAAAAGCAGTAAATTACATGAAGACAGGTACGCCCAAATTTTAAAGGAAATTGTTTTTCCAAAAGTTTTTATAATAAAACAAGTTTGAAATAAAATTTTACTTTTTTATTTAGACAGTTCTTAATGACACTTTAAATATAATAGTCATTCTAAAATCAGATTTAAATTAATGATTATAACAACGACGGCATTTCTTGATGATCAGTTTTAATAAATGTCATTACCAATTGTCAAACAATCAAATCAACAAAATGATAAATTTCTTTCTTCCTTTGTTTGTTTTTATCGGCTTTGTTCACTCAGGTTCAATGTTACATGTCATTTTTGCTGAATGTGATAATTTTCGTATAATAATCATCGTTTGATTTGTAAAATTAACAGCCAACTTTCTAAAGAAAAGTTATGGAGACTTTTTCTGTTATTTAGGATAAAGTTAAGCCAGGTAAAAAGCCGTTAAAACTGATTTTTGTGGGCGGAGAAGTGAACATATTCGGCACCCATCCCCTCCTGCGTGAAAAATGAATTTTGAGATGGTCAGTGGCACTCAAAATGTGGGACAAGTGTAGGAAATATTATGTACATTTCATGGAAATAGCATTGGTTTAGATAGGGATATAAATTCTGCTCGTTGATTGGTCAGAATGCAAACCTAGTTCACAAAAACGAAAAAAACATAACCTGTCAGTTGTCAATTATCAAATAAATTCTACAGAATTAAGTGATGTTTAACCATGTTTTATTCTAATTTTTAATATTAAGGTCTTGTTCATTTTACAAATAATAGATATTTAGGTGCGTGAAGTTGGCACCAAGGTATAGGGTACTAATTTTTAAATTGTTACGATTTAGTACCCAATTTGTACCAATTAGTACCCACAAAAAAAAAACTTTTGTTTTTACCTCCCGATACCCTTGGTAAAGGAGGTACAGTAAAATTTTTGAAAGATGTCCAATCTAGGTTGTCTACAAATTGTATGAATTCAGATTTTTGCTCCGCCCATCATGACAAATTCAGTAGTGTCGTTTGCTTAGATTTTATGAGGGTACGTAAGATACTACTGTTATTTTATTATTACAGGAAAAACATTCAAAATTCAAAATTAAGTCAACTAGTAAGTTTATAAGCAAATGTTAAACCAAATATGTTAAAAATAAGATACTGACACAATGTCAATGTCAGTGACTCTGACAGAATATAACATACGTACGGCTATGAATCCAGGTAATGTATCTGAATTAATAAATAAATTTACGTTACAGCGAAAGTATTATCAACAACGAGCATCGTTTATAAATGGAATGTCCTAACTTAGTCGAAACAATATGAATTTTTGAAAGACAAGCGTGTTATATCCATCCTTATCACACACTCTTACAGCCTTTGCAAAAGAAACAGATATGCCTATTTGTTAATTCGTTCGTGATACAGGTGCCCTTGATCGGACATCTTTCAAAAATTTTACTGTATAGGGATCGTGCTAAAAATCGCATATCGAGATTTTGGTAAATGACCACGTTTTAAGGTCCCTACAATCCAATTTTAACATTTTCACGATGATGTCTGTGTGTATGTATGTATGTATGTATGTATGTATGTATGTATGTATGTATGTATGTATGTGTGTGTGTGTGTGTGTGTGTGTGTGTGTGTGTGGATCCTCTTTACGCTCTAACTCAAATACTATCATTCAGAAAGTTTTGAAACCATGTATTTCTACCTTTTTCTAATATGGAAAGAAGCCATTAGATTTTGGTGGCAATCAGATAACCGGAAATGGCAGTTTATACTTGAAGCTCAAGATAGTTTTTCTTCAAAACATACCTTTAAATGTAATTTTTTCGCAATTTGTTATTATAAAAATTAAAGATTATTCCATTTTCCTGTCGGGCAATCATTGCTGGTGTGGAGAGTGAACTACTACAGGGTTATTAATATACTCGTACATAGTATATTATCAAATTTCATCCGTCAAACTTTGGGAATCCCTGATAAACAACTTAATAGGGATATACTCTATTTTAGGGTTGCCACACTGATATCAAATGTCAACAAAGCCAACAGAAACCTTTGTATACCTTATATCAGAAATCTGAACCATACAAACACTATATTTACATTATTGTTATGTGGTGGAATAAAATGTACCGACGTTCCGCTATTAAGAATTAAAATTTATGTGAACTTTATTTGCATGGCTTAGTCATTTTCATACTTTCTAGACAGTCAAGATCAAAGTTTAAAAAAGGCATAAAAAGAAAAGATAAGGTAGTTATGTTTTTAGTAATAGGAAAATAATACGATACGTTAATAAAAACATAACATTGTGAAATACTATGTAAGAATGTTTGTAATATGATGAAACAAAAACAAAAAAAAAAAGATTTTTGCATAATGAAAACAGCATTAGAAATAGCATATTTTAGTTGCGGTTTTTACTAATTATAAGGATGATATAATTGTTACTAATTAGCAAATACGAATATGATAACATATTTGTAACAGTTATTTATTTACGAGTAAAGGCGTATTTTATGTATACAGGGTGTTATATTTTAATGGACCCAGCAAATATCTCGCTTATTTATTAAGTTAGTAATTTCTTTCATATACCATGATTTATACAGCAACATGTAAGCTACTAGATGACGAATATACATTCATGATACCACTTCCGGTTTATTAGTAATTAATATCAACTTTGAAATTTCAAATGGAACATACTATATTTGTTTACAAATTTGAAAAGTACATCAAATTTTCTTTATAATCATGTAAAATAATCTATATGTTACATTATTAAAAAGTAAAATTGCGGGCACTTTTTATACACCTAGTCGAAAAGAGAATAGTGAGCCATGATTATGGCTTGAAATAAAACAATTCTTATTTTCTATATTATTGTAACAAAAAAATATTATTTCGTTTAATAATAATAGTTACAATTGTTTTAGTTAATTAACTCGAGCCTTTTTCCTTATCGTTTAAATCCTTACCCTATCTTTCCCCAATATCTTATCTCAATATCCTCATCTCTGCTACATTCATTTTCTTTTCGTTGATACTGACATCTGTCAATTTGAATTATCTGAATATATTATCAGTTTCCATGGTTAGCATAGCTGGCTGATTTATGAAATTTATTATTTTATAATTCTTTAACTTTATATCTATTGAATATGAAATATAAAATGCAATCACATTGTATAGAGAATATAATTCATTAGTCACTTGATATGTTTTCCGACAATCAACATTCAAAATCTCCCTAGGTACATGTCTATCACAATGATGATAAAAAACAAAGAAATTATCACCTTATTTATAGTCGTTACTAAGGGATTTTTTTTCTTTATTTACGACATTGAAGGTTAATTTTGAGTATAAAATAAGTAATAACAATAATTCAAACTCCGATATATTAAATAAAATTTGTAAGTAACATGTTTTAATACATTATGAATATGTATATCAAAAGTTAGGTTAACATAATGTGTTACAAAAATTCATTGTATTTTCTCATTAAATATAAACTCGTGATATGATTAATAATCGAAGATATTGCTCGTGAAACCGAAGCAGCACATTTCATTCGGACTCGTGAAATCTGCAGCTCGGTTTCACTCGACAATATCATCGATGATAATCATATCACTTGTTATATTACGTATCCTTTAAAAATGTCAATAAATTGTATTTAGCTTCTTTTTTTTCAAGAAAAACTGTTAAAAGTTGCAAAAGAGGGCACTTCCGGTGGACCAATTATAACCACAATCTAATCATGTCTGCATATGGATCTAAACTTGAGGAATACGAAAAAATTATAATTTTTGAAATGCGATCGTAAACGATCGTCACATACACACACACACACATTCAGACATCATCGTAAAAATAGTAAATTCATATGCTAGGGATCCCAAAACGAGTTTATTCATAAGAAACTCACTATTGAATTTTTTGACCAAAGACAATACCTTCCTTACCAAAAGGTGACGGAAGGTAAAAATCGTGCAACACTTCTAGCGCCACCCTCGTAGACGAAAGGGCGTGTAAGGGGAAGGATGGATATTATTTTCTGATAGACTAAATAAGTTGCTTTGCCGGTATGAAAAATCTGATGTGACCAACACAATACCTGCCGCCATTTACCTATGGGGTCTCGTTGCCGCGTCCCTGATATCTGGTCGCGAATCTGGGAATCCGATTCGATCCCGATCAACGCCAAATAATTCGAATTTTAAATGACATAAAATTAACCCTTGGGGTAAACGCCCGCACAATACAAATATGTCATCATCATTACCGAAATGTGTGTATAAATCAGATTTGCACACCCAGCAATGGATAATATGCCGTGATAATATATTTATTTATTTCTTTATTTAAATACTTACCTGCATATTTACTAATGCTAGAAATTATGTATTTTAAGTTCCTTTCTATAAAACTATTGTTATATTTACAATTTTCCTTTTAAAACGTTACTATTATTAATTTGAAATGATTATTTTTTGACAATTACATTTATCTGTCAGTTACATACATTTGAGCTGAACTATGTAACCACGGAGATGGTTTAAAGCACAAGCTCCGAGATATCATGTTTATATTACTTTATAAATTTATCCATAAAATATATTGAAAAAAATATTAAAGCGAATATTTTGTAAATAAAAGATATTAATATCATTTTTATCTGCAAATGAATTATTAACTTAATGTAGATTTAATTTTCTGAACATAATGATGTTAAATAAATTTATTTTTCTTATCTGGCTAAAAATGTTATATTACTGCACTCTTGTAGACATACTCATACCGCGTGTGCTTGAACAAAAATACACCTGTGACGTCACAAACCACGTGTCAGTGTAGTGCCATCTTTCACCCGTTTCCTGAATGACCTGAGTCGACTATTTTCACACAAGTTCACGAGAAACCGCGACATGTAGGTCGCAAAAATCCTTTACGTACACAAGGAATTTTCAGTCTCAAAGTATATTTAGCATGACAAATGTCCAAGTTTAAATTTGAAACAAGATTTTACGATACTGAATATTTGAAACGCTGTCAAACAAGCTAAAATTGAAATGATTTTTACGATTTTATCGGCGGTTGTGGTTTAAGGAGATGGAAAATAGAATGTTTCGTATAGATATGATAAATCGTTTCAGTGGTTCTATCATGGAAGCATTTTCGACAGATTGATATTAAATTTAAATATGTTATTTTTTACCTTCCGTCACCTTTAGGTAAGGAAGGTATTGTCTTTAATCAAAAAATTCAATGATGAATTTTTAGTGAATAAACACGTTTTAGGATCCATGTAATATGATTGTACTATTTTTACGATGATGTCTGTATGTATGTGTCTGTGTGTGTGTGACGAAAGTTTCGGGTCGCATAACTTCAATACTACGATTCCAAAAATTATAATTTTTTCGTATTCCTCAAGTTTATATCTAGAAGAAGAAGTGATTAGATTTTGGTTATAATTGGTCAACCGGAGTTTTTTTTATAATTACTACAATAAGCGATAGATTTGCTTTACAAAACTACCTAACAGCAATGAAAAAAAAATCTGTCGTGGCTAGCACAATACCTTCCGTCAATCCTGTGTGTTATTTACAAATTCCATACATATTTTTTCTTGCAAAATATTATAAATTTCCAGTAAAATTATTTCATAAACAAACTATGCAAATTGCACTTGAAACTGATATCTTCTTTTTCTTTAGCTTTTCCTATTCTTTAGAGGTCGCTATTTTTTATTTTCTTCTTCCACTTATTTCTGTTTTGCGTGTCGTTCTCATTCAGTTCCTTTTCTCTCAAGTCTTCCGCAATACAGTCCTTCCATCTTATCTTTAGTCTTCCTCTGTTTCTTCAACCTCCTATTAATAAGCTATTCATTCTTCTTCCAATATATTCTTCATTTCTCCTCATGACATGTTCAAACCAATGTAATCGTCTCTCTTATATATTTCTAGAAACTTGTAACATTAGAGTTATTTTTCTACCGTATCTTTTCGTGTCTTCCCCAACATCTACTTCAACATCCTTGTCTCTGCCACATTCATCCACTTTTTATTGATACTGGCATCTGTCAATTTGAATTACCTGAATATATTAGCAATTTCCATGGTTAGCATAGCCGGCTGATTTATGAAAATTAATATCTTTATAATTCTTTAACTCCATATCTATTGAATATGAAGTATAAAATGTAATCAAATCGTATAGAGAATAATGTGGAATACAGTCCTTCCATCTTATCTTTGGTCTTCCTCTACTTCTTCAACCTCCCATTACTAAACTACTCATTCTTGTTCAAATATAAGTCTTCATTTCTCCTCATGTCATGTTCAAACCAATGTAATCGTCTTTCTTGTATCTTTCTGAAAATTGTAACACTAGAGTTATTTTATTACCGTATCTTTCCGTGTGTTCACCAACATCTACTTCAACATCCTCATCTCTGCCACATTAATTTACTATTTACTCATACTAACATCTGTCAATTTGAATTATATGAATATAGTAGTAGTTTCCATGTGTAGCATAGCTGGCTGAATTATAAAATTTAATTTCTTTAAAATTCTTTAACTCTGTATCTGTTGAATATGAAGTATAAATTGTAATCAAATCGTATAGAGAATAATATATTCTTTAAATATATAATATTAAATGTAAATAAATGTAAATAAATCAAATTTAACTGTTAAATCTTCAAATGAGAGTACTTCCGGTTCACCAATTATAACCAAAGTCTAATCACTTGTTCTTCTGAATGTAAACTTGAGGAATACGAAAAAATTATAATTTTTGGAATCGTGGTATTGAAGTTATCCGATCCGAAACTTTTGTCACACACACACAGACACACACACAGACACACATACATACAGACATCATCGTAAAAATGGTAAAATCGTATTATATGGACCCTAAAACGTGCTTATTCAGTAAAAACTCATCATTGAGTTTTTTGACCAGACAATACCTTCCTTACCTAGAGGTGACGGAAGGTAAAAAAGTTTTCCTCATGAGTGATGAAAGAAACCACTAACTTAATTATTGTGTAAGCTATACAGTTATAACAAACACCGTTCTTTCCACATAATCACTTATACTTCATCAAGGAAAACAGCTTTTCCGAAGTATTGAAAACTAGAAATTGTATAAGATTCACATTAACCTATAAAACTTATACATTTCTACATGGACCACATTTCCATTTATTTGTTTACATATTTCTAAGAATGTGTCCTTCAATTTCGCGCATCAGCAAAATTTATCCTCAAATGCGAAGTTGAATTTTTGCCTCATAAATGTAGGTCAATAAATTTGCAAATAAATAATGCATGACAAGTTGATAAGTGATAGAAAAAACATTTGATAATGGGCAAATTTTGTGTGATAAGGTCAATTTAAGATATCTACATTAAATTGGCAAAAAAGCATCACCAAACAAAAAACAAATCAAAATAAACATAGTTACGAGACTTTTATTTCATAATATTTTGCATAAATACATGGACGGGACGTTTGCCAAATATGTAAAGACATTGACGGGGTACTTCCAGAGATATAAGTAGATGACAATGGTTGGTAATCCTGAAGTCAGCGCCCTCTAGCGTCTACTTTGGCATTTTGAGAAAGTATCAATGGGGTTGTCCATCGTGGCAACAAATTAAATCATGGGTCATTTATATTAAACAAAAATATGTATACAGAGTGACACTGAAAAACGGGCCACTCAAAATATTTTTTCCCTTCCGTCACCTTTAAGTAAGGAAGGTATTGTCTTTGGTCAAGAAATTTAATGATGAGATTTTAGTGAATAAGCATGTTTTAGGGTCCCTATAATACGATTTTACCATTTTTACGATGATGTCTGTATGTATGTATGTGTGTGTGTGTATATGTGTGTGTATGTGTGTGTGTGTATGTGTGTGTGTGTGTGTCACGAAAGTTTCGGATCGCATACCTTCAATACCACGATTTCAAAAATTATAATTTTTTCGTATTTCTCAACTTTACATCCAGAAGAACAACTGATTAGATTTTGGTTATAATTGGTGAACCGGAAGTATAGCCTCATTTGAAGATTTAACAGTTAAATTTGATTTATTGACATATAACGTTATTATAACTTAGACAATATATTATTCTCTATACGATTTGATTACATTTTATACTTCATATTCAATAGATATAGAGTTAAAGAATTTTAAAGAAATTAAATTTTATAAATCAGCCAGCAATGTTAAACATGAAAACTACTAATATATTCATATAATTCAAATTGACAGATGTCAATATAAATAAAAAGTAAATTAATGTAGTATAGATGAGGATGTTGAAGTAGATATTGGGGAAAACACAGAAAGATAGGTAAGGAAATAACTCTAGTGTTACAAGTTTCTAGAAAGATACAAGCGAGATGATTACATTGGTTTGAAAATGTTATGAGGAGAAATGAAGAATATATTGGAAGAATGCTTAGTAATAGAAGGTTGAAGAAACAGAGGAAGACCAAAGATAAGATGGAAGGACTGTACTGCGGTAGACTTGAGAGAAAAGGAACTGAATGAGAACGATACGTAAAACAGAAATGAGTGGAAGAAGAAAATAAAAAATAGCGACCCCTAACGAATGGGGAAAGCTAAAGAAGAAGGACATATTAGTGTCAAGTGCAATTTGCATAGTTTGTTTATGAAATAATTTTACTGGAAATTTAGAATCTTTTGCAAGAAAATTTGTGTATGGAATTTATAGATAATACACAGGATTGACGGAAGATATTGTGCTGGCCACAACAGATTTTTTATTTATAATTTTTTTTTAATTGTTTTGATGTATTTGTAAACAAATAAAGACATTTGGCATGATGGTGGTGCTTCCGGTTTAACGGGCTCACCAGGATATATGCTGAATCCTTGTAGCATACCTGCTGATCGCCGTTGATTTCGCCTTGTTTACAAAATTCCTTAACGCTGGTCCTGTCCTCAATGCTTCTCATCTTGTCTGAGTTAACGTGCTGCGAATGCCGTGTACTATACAAAAAGGGCATTAATTAACTGCCCTTTTGCCTTGATAAAGATGTTAAATGCAATTTTGAAGGAGATAATCCGTCTGAACGACGATAAATACCAAATGTATTTGTTTATCCAATAGATTGAAAATAATCCGTTGCCCAAAAATATGCCACACTAATCACTATTCCCTTTGCAAAAATCAATATGTGCAATAGTATCACAATTCACAAAATGGCGTATTTCGATCTATTCTCCAGAGCTGGGCAGTGGGCAGTTACTTAAGTACATTTATACTTAAGTACCAAAATAAGTACTAACCTGATACTTGGTACTTGTACTTAAGTACTATCAAAAAACTGCCTGAAGTACTTAATTTCAAGTACTGCATCTAAAATACTTGTACTTAGTACTTAAAATGGTACTTAAATACTAATAATACTAATAAAAAGTACTTAAGTCCTTTCAGGGTACTTAAATACTTTTTAAGTAATACACCCAGCAATGGGTAATATGCCGATGTAACCAATTTTTTCATTAAACAAATTTTACCAAAATAAAATATATCATCTCGGCATATTACCCATTGCTGGGTGTGCCAATCTGTTTTGTATACAGATTTCGGTAATGATGATGACATACTTGTACCGTGCGGGCATTTATGAGGCGTCAACTGACAGACACTCATTTATGGCGTGGAGAGTGCATCACACGTGTCATTTTTGTGCCATTTAAAAATCCAAACTAACAAAAATACTATATTATTAAACATCTTTGATGTAAAGTTAGGGTTTTCTTTTTTAAATCTGAGTTTTATATGTTATATTGGTAGATATAATACAACATGTGTATTGGTAATTAATTATTCTTCTATCAAAACATTAAATAATTAGATTATTGCTTTGCTATTCTCTTCAAAATCTTTACACAGTCTTTTTTGCAAATAAAGAATATTTTAATTGAATCCTATAATTACTAGCAAAAGTTAAAACTGACTAAAGTTAAGATTATTAGTGACCTCTGTGGAATCTTCACCAATCACTTGCTGCGCCCTCAATGTAGTATATTTATTTAGCGTTTTAAATAAAAATAAAACCGTAACAACTTTTATTTTAATTCTTAAAATTTCTTTGATATTTACACTTCATCCAAATAAATAAACGTTATATATGCTCGTGTGACGTGCACTTCACATTTTTGTGAGTACAAATAAATGCCATGCACTATGCGTTACGCATCATATGATGCAACATTGCAATATACTGCAATTTTGTCCTTCAGTTTAAAAATTCCAGTCCTACTAGTTAATAATAACTAGTACTGGTCTCTTTAAACTACGTTTTAGACAAAACAAAATCATAAACCATTCGGTGCGCTCTATTTCACTTCTATTACGATTAGAATAATTAAACAAAACGACACAATGCACGTAGAAACGAATATGGAGGGATCCTTGAAATATTTTCTAATCTGCAGCTGTGATATGTAATATGTGTCAAACGTGATTAATTAAATTAATTGTCATTGAATTAAAACATTGAAATTATTTAGTTTTGTGTCAGTTTAATAGATGTCTCCAAGTTTTTTTCATTTTTTTTTTCATGTTAATCTGTACATAAAAATATTAGACCCGTAGTATTTGTCGAAAAATTAAATTTCAATAAGCAATGACCGACAAAATAGATGGCACGTGTAACATCATCTACACCGAGAACATACGTTTCTAGAGCTGAACATTTGCCAGTGTCCTAGTGTCCATTACGTCACAAACATGGCTGATACTAAATATGCGCTCGATTTAAATACGAGGGTCATTCAATAAGTAAAGAGACAAATGACTATAGCTCAAAAACACATGGCTGATACTAAATATGCGCTCGATTTAAATACGAGGGTCATTCAATAAGTAAAGAGACAAATGACTATAGCTCAAAAACGGTTTATTTCAATCTTTCAAAATTAAGGCTATTTTTCAACATAATCACCCCCCACAGTTATGCACTTGTCCCATCTTTCTTGCAGCTTCCTAATTCCCTTGGCGAAGAATTCTTTCGATTTACCCCGAAGCCACTTTTGCACCGCTTCCTTAACTTCCTCATTGTTAGCAAATCTTTTTCCACGTAGGGCGTCTTTGAGTGGTCCAAACAGGTAAAAATCAGATGGGGCGAAGTCGGGACTGTAGGCAGGATGAGGTAAGACCTCCCAACCCAATTCTTGAAGCTTATCACGGGTCAGCTGGGCTGTGTGAGGGCGGGCGTTATCGTGCTGAAGAATGACTCCTTTTGACAAGAGTCCACGGCGTTTGCTCCTGATAGCTGGTCTAACTTTGTGTTCTAGCATCTCAGAGTAGTATTGGCTATTGATAGTTCGCTGATCTTCAAGGAAATCGCAATAGCCTGGACCCTGTGAATCCCAAAAGATGGTCAGCCCTGGACGTCCACATCGGGGTTCATCACCTACACTTGTTCGGCCACTTTTAAACCGATCAACCCACTTGTAAAAATTCGCACGGTTCATACAACTTTTACCGTACTGTATTAACATTCTAGAAAAAAATTCACTTGGTTTTACACCTTCTGCGTCTAAAAATCTAATGACTGAGCGCTGCTCTTCTAAGGTGCAATCTTCTAGTGGACTTGCCATGGTGAACTGAAAATTTTGAGGTTATGTTGACATAAAATGATGAAACAGCTGATCAGAGCATATCCCAAGGTTGCCAACTAACACCCCTGAAAAGATTGTACACATTCATTGAATAGTTTTAAAATTATAGAATTTGTCTCTTTACTTATTGAATGACCCTCGTATGTTAAAGTTTCATAGTGATATTAGGGTAATAAAAATCAAAAATTAACGATTACATTCATCTTAATAATAATGTGGCCATTTATATATAATGGATAAAAGAAATAAGCAATCAATATACAGGGTGTTTATTAAACATAGGGCAAAAATTGAAGGGATTATTCCCTGGACCATTCTAAGATGATTTTGTCCTTTGATGATTTTTGAAAAGCCGCTTTGTTTCGAAGATACAGGGCGAAAAAAAATTTCGACAATACAACATTTAATACCAAAAATTACATGTAAAGTTTCTTAATCTACAAGTACTGTTGAAAATGAATACCTCCAGCTACGATGCAAGAATCCGCCTAGCTTGTAATGAATTGCCATCAGCAAGTCCATAAATGAAATGCATGTCAGTCATCTCGGCGTTCGTATAGCTATTCATGATAAGAGGACTTCACTAACAAAAGTTTAAGACAGAAAATACACGTCAAACAGCCAAATGTCTCAACAAATTTGACACATAACATGCCTGCTGTTACTAGATTAATAATTTGAAAAATATCAAAATTGGTTTTGTCGAATTTTTTTTGCCCTGTAACTACGAAACAAAACGGCTTTTCAAAAATCATCAAAGGACAAAAACATCATAGAATGGTCCAGGGAATAATCCCTTCAATTTTTGCCCTATGTTTAATAAACACCCTGTATACTTAAGTAATGTTAATGATATTTACAATTATTTCTAAGTCAATCGTTATTCCTTTTACGGAATATAAAATCATGATATGTTCAAACCAATGTAATCGTCTTTCTTGTATCTTTCTAGAAACTTGTAACACTCGAGTTATTTCCCATATTTTTTCATTCCCTACCGTACCTTTCCGTGTCTTCCCCAACATCTATCTCAACATCCTCATCTCTGCTACATTCATTTACTTTTCATTGATATTGACATCTATCAATTTGTAATATCTCAATATATTAGCAGTGCAGTTTCCATGGTTAGCATAGCTGGTGATTTATGTAATTTAATATCTTTATAATTCTTTAACGTAAGGTATGGTTGTTTGTGTGTCTTTATCATCCCCATCTCCATCAACGCAATGTAAACGATACAAAATTATAAGAATAAAATTACTCACCTCCATATATCAATTTGTAATCAGTTAATTGTAACTTAATATACAATAAAGAATATTATTATTATTATAATTCTTTAACTCTATATCTATAGAATATGAAGTATAACATGCAATCAAAACATATAGAGAATAATATATTCCTTAAGCTATAATAACATTAAATATCAATAAATGATATTTACTTGTTAAAATCTTCAAATGAGACTACTTCCGGTTGTACTATTATAACCAAAATCTAATCACTTCTTCTTCTGGATGTAAACTTGAGTAATACGAAAAAATTATAAGTTTTGGAATCGTGGTATTGAAGTTATGCGATCCGAAACTTTCGTCACACACATACGGACACACACACACACATACATACATACAGACATCATCGTAAAAATGGTAACATCGTATTATATGGACCCTAAATTGTGCTTATTCAGTAAAAACTCATCATTGAATTTTTTGACCACCTTACCTAAAGGTGACGGAAGGTTAAAACTTAATAATAAATATAGCTACTATTGTACTCGTACTAACTATATTTTATATGTATCTATTATTTGTCATTATATCTGATATTATATTGTTCAACAGTATATAACATTTGTATATAAATAATTAAATAAAATTTACATTACTAAATGGAAACCTTTATTGAATATTTCATAGAAAAATGCATTTATATAATAAATTTTGAATAATGCATTATACTCGACATATATGTTTTATTTAATTTTATTAATATAATATTATATAAATAAAAGAAAACTTTTAATTATTTTAATATTATTTTAATTTATACATTGCATATTTAAATTAATAGTTATATATGCAACAAGTATGTAAAGTAGTACTTTTTTGGTCGAGTGCGCTGTTAATCGAATTCATCATTTAGAAAAACACTATTTTACACCACGTGTTGCATACATTTTTTGCACGATCGGGTTATTGTTTACCGAAAGGGTTTCCAATGCACTAGATTTTATTTAGAAATTACTTATCAGTAAGTGATGTATATCATTTACCGTTCGGGGCGGAAGCGATAAGTAAAACATCTGATGTGGCCAGCACAATACCTTCCGTCAATCCTGTTTATTATGTACAAATTCCATACATAAATTTTCTTGCAAAAGATTCTAAATTTCAATTAAAATTATTTCATAAACAACATAGTATGTATTTTATTTTAATATCTATAGAAATGTATATTTATAATTTATATACGAGTATGTGATAAAAGTGTTATATCGTTAATATGTTGATGAAAAGTAACTTTCATCACACTTTATTTTAATATAAACGATAACAAAATATTGAACTATGCTTATTTGTTGTTATTTATTCCGTATTTTACTAAAATAAATGTCTTTTAGATATAGATTTATCACAAAGGACTCTAAAATTAAACATAAATGTATGTTATCTCAACGACTTGTATAATAACAATAACAATGAAACAATGAAATTGCGAACCAGGATAACATAGTTAATTTGCAATAAAAAAAATAAACCTACCAATTCATTTACTTAGTAATTTTTATGTTTCTTCTAACTAGAATTTGGGTAAAATATACATGAAGCAGTATTTATAGGAAATCAAAAAATAGAAATTTAAAAATATACCCTGTATTAGCTATAGCACACAATACCTCTCGCCATTTTCATTTTATGTTGCATAGGGCGCGAGCAATCATATGACTTTGTTGGCCTTGGCAAATATGGAGGCCCGTGTCAGAATGACAGCTAGTAATAATGTACATAGGTGTTAAGTATCATAATTTTTTCATTCAAAACATTATGAATTTCCAAATACATGTGGTTTATTTTCCTCGACAAGTATATTCCATACTATTAATAACAAATAATCATCAGAATATTTTGAAATTATGAATGAAAAATTATGACATGACAATTGTGACATCTATGTAAATAACTACAAGGCGTCATTCTGACACGGATCCTCATATCTGGCTTGCCAAGGCCAATAAAGTCCCATAATTACTCGCGCCCTATAATAATAATAATAATAATAATAAATACCTTTATTGGCGAATATTCAGCAATAGCTGTTCTTCCATATTAACCTTACATCATAAATACATATTATTACATTGAAATAAAATTTCAATTTATAACGAATTTAACATTTCTTGTACACAAAAATAATTGAAATAGTATCTCTTCTTTCGTTCTATGAGGAATTTTGTCCTACTCTTCTAATATTATGTTCAAAATTCATCAAATCCATTAATGGTATTAGCGGAATTTCTTTTCAAGAAAATATGTTAAAATCTTCAAATAAGGGTAATTTTTGGAATTTTAGTATTGGAGATATCGAGGCCGAAATTATAGTAACACACATGCGCGCACACACACACACACACACACACACACACACACACACACACACACACACACACACGCACACTTCCACACACACACACACACATACAGACATCATCGTAAAAATAGTAAAATCGTATTGTAGGGACTCTAAAACGTGCTTATTCATTGAAAACTTTTTTGACCAAAGACATTACCTTCCTTACCTAGAGGTGACGGAAGGTAAAAACAGTCGAATTTGTTTATTTTATTGCATTTTAAACTCAGTGTCAACTACTAGTGCTATGTCAACTATACCGGTGCTTTAAGTAATTTCACATACTCTTATTTATTATAAATTGTGGAAAAGTGGAAAACATTCTAAGAAAAATATTCCACACTTTTATAATCGAGGTGAACTTAGCGATGCGTCGCCCAGCGACGGGCGAGTGTAGGCCTACCGTTCAACCAAGTACATCGCAACTAAATTTTCTCATTAATAAGGGTGATATAAAGAATCCTGGAGTAATATACAGTGATTACTCGATGCAGGGAAAATTACTAGTGCCCGTAGATATTAATTAAATTATAAACAGAAATGTGACGATTGAATTTTAAATCAAAATACAGAATTTATTTTAATAGTCATCTGCTGCACCCCTACGGGATGGCCAGGTACATGGCTATATGGGGGTGATTAGTAGAGTCCTTAGCTATAAAGTCAAATAGTATTTGAAGTGGTACAATGCCGTATTTTTTTATTTTAATTATTTTTCAGACTTTGTATAAAGCAATGTATATGCGGTTATGTTTAAGGGTTACCTACAACACCCCTACGGGATGGGCAGCCACAAGGCTATATGGGGGTGATTAGTAGAGTCCTTAGCTATAAAATAAAAAAATATTTGAAGTGGTACAACGCCGTTTTATTTGTATTTTAATTATTTTTCAGACTTTGTATAAAGCAATGTATATGCGGTTATGTTTAAGGGTTACCTACAACACCCGTACGGGATAGGTAGCCACAAGGCTATATGGGGGTGATTAGTAGGGTCCTTAGCTATAAAATAAAAAAGTATTTGAAGTGGTACAACGCCGTTTTTTTGTATTTTTTTATTTTTCAGACTATGTATAAAGCAATATTTATGCGGTTATGTTTAAGGGTTACCTACAACACCCCTACGGGATGGGCAGCCATAAGGCTATATGGGGGTGATTAGTAGGGACCTTAGCTATAAAATAAAAAAGTATTTGAAGTGGTACAACGCCGTATTTCTTGTATTTTAATTATTTTTCAGACTACGTATAAAGCAATGTATATGCGGTTATGTTTAAGGGTTACCTACAACACCCCTACGGGATGGGCAGCCACAAGGCTATATGGGGGTGATTAGTAGGGTCCTTAGCTATAAAATAAAAAAGTATTTGAAGTGGTACAACGCCGTTTTTTTGTATTTTTTTATTTTTCAGACTATGTATAAAGCAATGTTTATGCGGTTATGTTTAAGGGTTACCTACAACACCCCTACGGGATGGGCAGCCATAAGGCTATATGGGGGTGATTAGTAGGGACCTTAGTTATAAAATAAAAAAGTATTTGAAGTGGTACAACGCCGTATTTCTTGTATTTTAATTATTTTTCAGACTACGTATAAAGCAATGTATATGCGGTTATGTTTAAGGGTTACCTACAACACCCCTACGGGATGGGCAGCCACAAGGCTATATGGGGGTGATTAGTAGGGTCCTTAGCTATAAAATAAAAAAGTATTTGAAGTGGTACAACGCCGTTTTTTGTATTTTTTTATTTTTCAGACTATGTATAAAGCAATGTTTATGCGGTTATGTTTAAGGGTTACCTACAACACCCCTACGGGATGGGCAGCCATAAGGCTATATGGGGGTGATTAGTAGGGACCTTAGTTATAAAATAAAAAAGTATTTGAAGTGGTACAACGCCGTATTTCTTGTATTTTAATTATTTTTCAGACTACGTATAAAGCAATGTATATGCGGTTATGTTTAAGGGTTACCTACAACACCCCTACGGGATGGGCAGCCACAAGGCTATATGGGGGTGATTAGTAGGGTCCTTAGCTATAAAATAAAAAAGTATTTGAAGTGGTACAACGCCGTTTTTTGTATTTTTTTATTTTTCAGACTATGTATAAAGCAATGTTTATGCGGTTATGTTTAAGGGTTACCTACAACACCCCTACGGGATGGGCAGCCATAAGGCTATATGGGGGTGATTAGTAGGGACCTTAGCTATAAAATAAAAATGTATTTGAAGTGGTACAACGCCGTATTTCTTGTATTTTAATTATTTTTCAGACTACGTATAAAGCAATGTATATGCGGTTATGTTTAAGGGTTACCTACAACACCCCTACGGTATGGGCAGCCACAAGGCTATATGGGGGTGATTAGTAGGGTCCTTAGCTATAAAATAAAAAAATATTTGAAGTGGTACAACGCCGTTTTTTTGTATTTTTTTATTTTTCAGACTATGTATAAAGCAATGTTTATGCGGTTATGTTTAAGGGTTACCTACAACACCCCTACGGGATAGGCAGCCATAAGGCTATATGGGGGTGATTAGTAGGGACCTTAGCTATAAAATAAAAAAGTATTTGAAGTGGTACAACGCCGTATTTCTTGTATTTTAATTATTTTTCAGACTACGTATAAAGCAATGTATATGCGGTTATGTTTAAGGGTTACCTACAACACCCCTACGGGATGGGCAGCCACAAGGCTATATGGGGGTGATTAGTAGGGTCCTTAGCTATAAAATAAAAAAATATTTGAAGTGGTACAACGCCGTTTTTTGTATTTTTTTATTTTTCAGACTATGTATAAAGCAATGTTTATGCGGTTATGTTTAAGGGTTACCTACAACACCCCTACGGGATGGGCAGCCATAAGGCTATATGGGGGTGATTAGTAGGGACCTTAGCTATAAAATAAAAAAGTATTTGAAGTGGTACAACGCCGTATTTCTTGTATTTTAATTATTTTTCAGACTACGTATAAAGCAATGTATATGCGGTTATGTTTAAGGGTTACCTACAACACCCCTACGGGATGGGCAGCCACAAGGCTATATGGGGGTGATTAGTAGGGTCCTTAGCTATAAAATAAAAAAGTATTTGAAGTGGTACAACGCCGTTTTTTTGTATTTTTTTATTTTTCAGACTATGTATAAAGCAATGTTTATGCGGTTATGTTTAAGGGTTACCTACAACACCCCTACGGGATGGGCAGCCATAAGGCTATATGGGGGTGATTAGTAGGGACCTTAGCTATAAAATAAAAAAGTATTTGAAGTGGTACAACGCCGTATTTCTTGTATTTTAATTATTTTTCAGAGTACGTATAAAGCAATGTATATGCGGTTATGTTTAAGGGTTACCTACAACACCCCTACGGGATGGGCAGCCACAAGGCTATATGGGGGTGATTAGTAGGGTCCTTAGCTATAAAATAAAAAAATATTTGAAGTGGTACAACGCCGTATTTTTTGTATTTTAATTATTTTTCAGACTATGTATAAAGCAATGTATATGCGGTTATGTTTAAGGGTTACCTACAACACCCCTACGGGATGGCCAGCCACAAGGCTATATGGGGGTGATTAGTAGGGTCCTTAGCTATAAAATCGAATAGAAATTGAAGTGGTACAACGCCGTATTTTTTTTATTTTAATTATTTTTCAGACCTTAGTATAAAGTAATGTATATGCGGTTATGTTTAATGGTTACCTACACCACCCCTATGGGATGGCCAGCCACAAGGCTATATGGGGGTGATTAGTAGGGTCCTTGGCTATAAAATAAAAAAGTATTTGAAGTGGCACAACGCCGTTTTTTTTTTGTATTTTAATTATTTTTCAGACTATTTATAAAGCAATGTATATGCGGTTATGTTTAAGGGTTACCTACAACACCCGTACGGGATGGCCAGCTACATGGCTATATGGGGGTGATTAGTAGGGTCCTTAACTATAAAGTCAAATAAAATTTATTTAAATTTCAATTGAATTTTTCTCAATATTTTTGTTATGTAAGGATATAAAATAATCTCATAGTTGAATTCAGAAAAAAACACTCTATCGAATAGGCATAAAAAATATGTATAATCCCATTTGAAAAAATATAACTATGTTGTAACTTGACAACCACTGGTTTAAAAAATATTCTCTTTTTTAATGGAATGTCCCACTTGGTCTCCTACAAATTTGTTCTATAGTATTTTTTGTAACTATAATAAAGAAAATAATGGCGGTGGTCGGTTCTGGTGTTACACACTGTATATATATTGCTTTATAAGTCTGAAAAATATTTAAAATAAAAAAAATACGGCATTGTACCACTTCAAATTCTATTTTATTTTATAGCTAAGGACCCTACTAATCACCCCCATATAGCATTGTGGTCGGCCATCCCGTAGGGTTGTTGTAGTGAACCCTTAAACATAACCGCATATATATATATATATATATATATATATATATATATATATATATATATATATATATATACAGGGTGGAAACTAACTTAATGTCATAAATTTAAGGGTGAGTAGTATGACATGTGTAGATTACGAAACTGAAAGAATTTTTTTAAAATTCGAAAAACGAAAATTTGACTTTTCTAAATGAAACTTTTTTTTACTGCTGCTTTAATTCATATTTCATTAAAAATATGGTTATCAAAAATACATTTCAAATTAGTTGTATAAGATATTATTCTTAATAATTAAATTAAATAGCATTTTTAACGAAAATAATTGTGTAATAGATAAAATAATACAAATGCGTTGCCAGTGGTCCAGTGGTACCAAAAATGTTAGTTTCATAAAAACTACCCTTAAATATGCGAATTTTTTTTAAAAAAATTCTGTTTTGTAATCTACACATGTCATACTACTCACCCTTAAATTTATGACATTAAGTTCGTTTCCACCCTGTTATATATATATATATATATATATATATATATATATATATATATATATATATATATATATATATATATATATATATATATATATATATATATATATATATATATATAGGGTGAGTCACCGAAATCGCCGTCTTCGATATCTCCCTTGTCGTTAGAAATACAGCATAAGCTTATTAACAGAATTTATTCGTCTACTCAAGGAGCATAACGTAAAATTATTTTCACATATACTGGGTGTTGCATTACGGCTCGGCGAGAATTGTTTGCCTTTTTTTAAATGGAACAGCCTATATATTTTTAAATATTTTGAATAGTATTTTATTCACCTATACGAACATATGAATTTTGTTTTAGTTTTCCACGGCGTTGCCAAGTTATTCCGTTTTTTCTCTAAAAAAGACCGAATACACTCATTGCTTTATAAAGGCTTACTGAAGTTATTTTAATAGTAAAAATTACGAATTTTCTTTTCTGTATAACTGTAATTATACTCTATGTTCTGACATATTTTTTTTAAAATGTAATTATACAGGCTGTTCAATAAAGCGAATCAAATGTGCTCAATTTCAAATGACCATAACTCGTCATTTTCAAATGGAACACCCTATATTTTATTATTCAGTTGTGTGTATTTTTATATTATCTTCATATGTTATTAAGGGTATCCCATGCCTAAAACTAATAATTTCGGAGATTTTCACCATTTTTCTCTAAATTTATATATTCACTTAAAAATTAAATCTAGTATACCATTGATATTGTTTTTTGAATAAGAAACAATTGTAGTAATGCTAGTATTTTCATTAGCCAGGTTATTATTAATAACAGAGGGATTAAGTAAATTAGTTTATTAATATGAGTCTCTCGCAAGAAGAACTTACGAATATGGTGTATGCTGGTCAGGCCAGGCGTCACCTCACGTGCACTCAATGCTGGCGTGGAGAGTGCGCAAGAAGACCTTACGAATATGGTGTACGCACTTGAAGCAGCGGAAACAAACCCTCTTTTGGCATCAAGAATTTATGCACAACGGTTTCCGTGAAGACGACATCCAAATCCGCGTTCTTTTGAAAAACTAAGGGAAAGGTTTGAAAGAACTGGTCATGTTCAGTACGACAAAAGAGGGTTTTTTTCCGCTTCTCCAAGTGCGTACACCATATTCGTAAGTTCTTCTTGTGAGAGACTCATATTAATAAATTAATTTACTTAATCCCTCTGTTATTAATAACAACCTGGCTAATGAAAATACTATCATTACTGCAATTGTTTCTTATTCAAAAAACAATATCAATGGTATACTAGATTTAATTTTTAAGTGAATATATAAATTTAGAGAAAAATGGTGAAAATCTCCGAAATTATTGGTTTTAGGCATAGGATACCCTTAATAACATATGAAGATAATACAAAAATACACACAACTGAATAATAAAATATAGGGTGTTCCATTTGAAAATGACGAGTTATGGTCATTTGAAATTGAGCACATTTGATTCGCTTTATTGAACAGCCTGTATAATTACATTTTAAAAAAAATATGTCAGAACATAGAGTATAATTACAGTTATACAGAAAAGAAAATTCGTAATTTTTACTATTAAAATAACTTCAGTAAGCCTTTATAAAGCAATGCGTGTATTCGGTCTTTTTTAGAGAAAAAACGGAATAACTTGGCAACGCCGTGGAAAACTAAAACAAAATTTATATGTTCGTATAGGTGAACAAAATACAATTCAAAATATATAAAAATATATAGGGTGTTCCATTTAAAAAAAGAGAAACTATTCTCGCCGAGCCGTAATGCAACACCCAGTATATGCGAAAATAATTTTACAATATGCAAGTAGGCTATGCAATAAACAACTATTAATACGACTATTGCCTAGGTTACGATAGTATATTATTTTCTTATATCTAAAATAACTTGTTTTAACGTAAGTAACAAAAATATCTGTCACCTGTATCATTTGTTTGCATTTGTTTATTGCATAGCCTACTTCAATATTGTAGAATTATTTCTGATTTTTAATATCATTTTTCTCGAAATAATTGTTATACAACCCCATATCATATTTATATCGTTGAAATCAGAAAAAAATTCTCTATCTAATGGACAAAAAATTTATATAGGTTGCCATTTAAAAAAATATAATTTTATTCTACCGTTTGAGAACCACTGGTTGAATTTTTTATTTATTATTCCTCATAAATTAAGCCCTTTTTCCTGGTAATTTTTTGTATATAACATTTTTCTCTAAAGTCATTAGTTCGCCCAAAAAAGCACTGGTTGTTTTAAAGGAAACACCCTATATATATATATATATATATATATATATATATATATATATATATATATATATATATATATATATATATATATATATATATATATATATATATATTGCTTTATACAAAGTCTACAAAATAATTAAAATAAAAAAATACGGCATTGTACCACTTAAAATACTTTTTTTATTTTATAGTTAAGGACCCTACTAATCACCTCCATATAGCCTTGTCGCTGGCTATCCCGTAGGGGTGTTGTAGGTAACCCTTAAACATAACCGCATATACATTGCTTTATACTAAGTCTGAAAAATAATTAAAATAAACAAAAACGGCGTTGTACCACTTCAATTTCTATTTGATTTTATAGCTAAGGACCCTACTAATCACCCCCATATAGCCTTGTAGCTGGCCATCCCGTACGGGTGTTGTAGGTAACCCTTAAACATAACCGCATATACATTGCTTTATACAAAGTCTGAAAAATAGTTAAAATAAAAAAAAGGCATTGTACCACTTCAAGTACTTTTTTATTTTATAGCTAAGGACCCTACTAATCACCCCCATATAGCCTTGTGGCTGCCCATCCCGTAGGGGTGTTGTAGGTAACCCTTAAACATAACCGCATATACATTGCTTTATACTAAGTCTGAAAAATAATTAAAATAAAAAAAAACGGCGTTGTACCACTTCAATTTCTATTTGATTTTATAGCTAAGGACCCTACTAATCACCCCCATATAGCCTTGTAGCTGGCCATCCCGTACGGGTGTTGTAGGTAACCCTTAAACATAACCGCATATACATTGCTTTATACAAAGTCTGAAAAATAGTTAAAATAAAAAAAAGGCATTGTACCACTTCAAGTACTTTTTTATTTTATAGCTAAGGACCCTACTAATCACCCCCATATAGCCTTGTGGCTGCCCATCCCGTAGGGGTGTTGTAGGTAACCCTTAAACATAACCGCATATACATTGCTTTATACTAAGTCTGAAAAATAATTAAAATAAAAAAAAAAACGGCGTTGTACCACTTCAATTTCTATTTGATTTTATAGCTAAGGACCCTACTAATCACCCCCATATAGCCTTGTAGCTGGCCATCCCGTACGGGTGTTGTAGGTAACCCTTAAACATAACCGCATATACATTGCTTTATACAAAGTCTGAAAAATAGTTAAAATAAAAAAAGGCATTGTACCACTTCAAGTACTTTTTTATTATATAGCTAAGGACCCTACTAATCACCCCCATATAGCCTTGTAGCTAGCCATCCCGTAGGGGTGTTGTAGGTAACCCTTAAACATAACCGCATATACATTGCTTTACACATAGTCTGAAAAATAATTAAAATACAAAAAATACGGCGTTGTACCACTTCAAATACTTTTTTATTTTATAGCTAAGGACCCTACTAATCACTCCCATATAGCCTTGTAGCTGGCCATCCCGTAGGGGTGTTGTAGGTAAACCTTAAACATAACCGCATATACATTGCTTTATACAAAGTCTGAAAAATAATTAAAATAAAAAAATACGGCATTGTACCACTTCAAGTACTTTTTTATTTTATAGCTAAGGACCCTACTAATCACTCCCATATAGCCCTGTGGCTATCCATCCCGTAGGGGTGTTGTAGGTAACCCTTAAACATAACCGCATATACATTACTTTATACTAAGTCTAAAAAATAATTAAAATAAAAAAATACGGCGTTGTACCACTTCGATTTCTATTTGATTTTATACCTAAGGACCCTACTAATCACCCCCATATAGCCTTGTAGCTGGCCATCCCGTAGGGGTCTTGTAGGTAACCCTTAAACCTAACCGCATATACATTGCTTTATACGTAGTCTGAAAAATAATTAAAATACAAAAAATACGGCGTTGTACCACTTCAAATATTTTTTTATTTTATAGCTAAGGTCCCTACTAATCACCCCCATATAGCCTTATGGCTGCCCATCCCGTAGGGGTGTTGTAGGTAACCCTTAAACATATACCCGCATAAACATTGCTTTATACATAGTCTGAAAAATAAAAAAATACAAAAAAACGGCGTTGTACCACTTCAAATACTTTTTTATTTTATAGCTAAGGACCCTACTAATCACCCTCATATAGCCTTGTGGCTGCCCATCCCGTAGGGGTGTTGTAGGTAACCCTTAAACATAACCGCATATACATTACTTTATACTAAGTTTGAAAAATAATTAAAATAAAAAAAAAACGGCGTTGTACCACTTCAATTTCTATTTGATTTTATAGCTAAGGACCCTACTAATCACCCCCATATAGCCTTGTGGCTACCTATCCCGTACGGGTGTTGTAGGTAACCCTTAAACATAACCGCATATACATTGCTTTATACAAAGTCTGAAAAATAATTAAAATACAAAAAAACGGCGTTGTACCACTTCAAATATTTTTTTATTTTATATCTAAGAACCCTACTAATCACCCCCATATAGCCTTGTGGCTGCCCATCCCGTAGGGTTGTTGTAGGTAACCCTTAAACATAACCGCATATACATTACTTTATACTAAGTTTGAAAAATAATTAAAATAAAAAAAATACGGCGTTGTACCACTTCAATTTCTATTTGATTTTATAGCTAAGGACCCTACTAATCACCCCCATATAGCCTTGTGGCTACCTATCCCGTACGGGTGTTGTAGGTAACCCTTAAACATAACCGCATATACATTGCTTTATACAAAGTCTGAAAAATAATTAAAATACAAAAAAAAACGGCGTTGTGCCACTTCAAATACTTTTTTATTTTATAGCCAAGGACCCTACTAATCACCCCCATATAGCCTTGTGGCTGGCCATCCCATAGGGGTGGTGTAGGTAACCATTAAACATAACCGCATATACATTGCTTTATACGTAGTCTGAAAAATAATTAAAATACAAGAAATACGGCGTTGTACCACTTCAAATACTTTTTTATTTTATAGCTAAGGTCCCTACTAATCACCCCCATATAGCCTTATGGCTGCCCATCCCGTAGGGGTGTTGTAGGTAACCCTTAAACATAACCGCATAAACATTGCTTTATACATAGTCTGAAAAATAAAAAAATACAAAAAAACGGCGTTGTACCACTTCAAATACTTTTTTATTTCATAGCTAAGGACCCTACTAATCACCCCCATATAGCCTTGTGGCTACCTATCCCGTACGGGTGTTGTAGGTAACCCTTAAACATAACCGCATATACATTGCTTTATACAAAGTCTGAAAAATAATTAAAATACAAAAAAAACGGCGTTGTACCACTTCAAATATTTTTTTTATTTTATAGCTAAGGACTCTACTAATCACCCCCATATAGCCTTGTGGCTGCCCATCCCGTAGGGGTGTTGTAGGTAACCCTTAAACATAACCGCATATACATTGCTTTATACAAAGTCTGAAAAATAATTAAAATAAAAAAAATACGGCATTGTACCACTTCAAATACTATTTGACTTTATAGCTAAGGACTCTACTAATCACCCCCATATAGCCATGTACCTGGCCATCCCGTAGGGGTGCAGCAGATGACTATTAAAATAAATTCTGTATTTTGATTTAAAATTCAATCGTCACATTTCTGTTTATAATTTAATTAATATCTACGGGCACTAGTAATTTTCCCTGCATCGAGTAATCACTGTATATTACTCCAGGATTCTTTATATCACCCTTATTAATGAGAAAATTTAGTTGCGATGTACTTGGTTGAACGGTAGGCCTACACTCGCCCGTCGCTGGGCGACGCATCGCTAAGTTCACCTCGATACTTTTATATTATCTGTTTGTATTTGTATATATCCTATTTATACGTCTTTTATTATACATATTATATGTGAAATAAATACGATTTTTTTGCGCAGACATTATTAACAAACATATTTACACAAAAGTACAACAAACAACATTGTGACGAACAAATATTTTCATTTTGACAACAGGGCAATAATTGTTGTTCATGTTTTTATTCGCGCGGTCGTTCTTTAGAACATTATTGGCCTTCGATATATAGTTCTTTGTATTCCTCATAAAAAAACATGGAAAAAATAATTTTTAAATGTATACATGTTTGTAAACAAATATACGTATATGGATTGCAATGGTGAATGGTGTGACGTTTCCATATCCACCTCGATATCCACTTAAAAAACAAAATTGCGAATATAAAATTCCGTAACTAATACTTATTGCTGAAATATAATATTATGTCCCAGATGTTTAAAAAATGATGTAGATACTTAATTTTATGAAGAAAAGGTAGGTACAATATTTTCAATTTAAATTTAAAAACCTGTTGTGGCCAGCATACTTCCGTTTTTGTTACATAAGTATAGGGCGCAAGCAGTCATGTGACATTGTTGGCCTTGACAAGCAGATATGGGAGTCCGTGTCAGAATGACAATTAGTAATTATGCACATAGATGTCAAATGTCAGAATTTTTTATTAAAAATTTCAAGATTTTCTAAATTCACGTAGTTAATTTGTCACCAGGAGTGTGGAAAATAAACCCCATGGAATTGGAATATCACTAAATTTTTAATGAAAAACTATTATATTTGACATCTATGTACATAATTACTAGCTATCATTCTGACACGGGCCCCCATATTTGCTTGTCAAGGCCAACAAAGTCACATGACTGCTCGCGCCCTATTGTATTTAACATTTCTTGTATACCTACACTCTATACCAAAAATTCTACCAACATCTATTTTTGTATTTAGATTTTTAAATTTTAAATTCATTCTATGAAGAAATTTTGTCCTCATTTAATTTTTCGAAATGTTTCCAATTCATTGTCAGGATTGACAGTATTTTTGAAGGGTATATGTAATATACCTATAGTTTTAAATATTTACCTATTAATACAATAAGAAATAATATAATGTATGTACAAAAAATCTTCAGTAATGTCTCTGGATTTTTGACACTGACATTTATCTGTCAGTTACAAACATTTTAATATTTTAATTGGTTTCTATGACATTATTTGGGCTGTGAAATTTATTACAACAGACTATTATAAAATATTTATATGTATCATATAGAGAATTTAATCTTTTTTAATACGCAAGAACAAAAATCTCCAATAAACAATATTTAGAAGATTTTTTTTTAAGAATCTTCTATTTCCGGTTGCCCAATTATTACCAAAACCTTTTCAGCTTTTCCCAGTAATGACCGATTGAAAAATACGTCGTTAAACCGATATTAAGTATCCAACATCCCCACATACATACACACACACACACACACACACACACACACACACACACACACGTACATACATACATACATCCACACACACACAGACATCATCACAAAAATATTAAAATCGGTTTGTACGGACCTTAAAACGTGCTTAATCATTAAAATCTGGATATGCGATTTTTAGCATGAATCCAATACCTCTCTTAGCGATAGGTAAAAGCAAATCTTCCCAGACCTTGTTCCATAAATATTTATAACAAAAACAAATCAGTAAAACAATATTTATATGTATCAAAATATTATTTATTTATAATAAATGCAACAAGAACAATAAAAAACTGTTTACCAACTTATATTTTACTTGTTTAAATTTATAAACGTTACTATGCCAACAACAATAATAATTTTATTTGAGATAACAACTGACACCAAACAAAGAAAATCGTATAAATATAAACAATATCCGATGAATGTCAATATCAACTGTTTTCTTTATTGTTAGGTAAATTGGTGGTTTCATTTCCATTGATGTTACAAAATTTATCTAGAAGGTTATCACAATAAAACAATAAATTAGTTTCTTTGTTTCGACAATGATAACCCTAATATAACCGGACGTAATCATCGTAGTGAGCCGTGGATATAAACAAGAGAGTTCTAAGACCTATTATCTTTGATTTCTATGCCAATTTTATTTATATAAATACACTTTTGGTTTTATTCTACGCATAATTTTCATCGCAAATGTGATGTTATATTTATTTATTAATAAAAGTGATGTATTTTTTATTATTTTTTATTCAAATCAAATTATCTCGAGTAAATAAAAGTAATTGGAATAATTAGTTTGCATATTTTATATTTTTATAAATCTTATCAAAATGATAAATTTTATAGACAAGATATTCCAAAGTAGAACAAAAACTGTTTATTTATATTTGTCATTTGTCAAACGACAGACGAAGACGAATGATGCAATATACAAATTAATATGAAATAAAAACCGCGAACAGATAAATAATAATTTAATATTTATGTTAAACATAAAATTAAATGCATATTGCGAATATACGTTTACGATTTTCATTTGTCATAAACAAAAACCACATTGACAGATGAATGACGCAATATGTAAACAAAGAAACGTGCGGTGATATTAATTATATTTTATGTATCATGTAGGTACCATGTGGCGCCTTTTCCATAACAGGCTTCGAAACCCGTGAGGTGAAGCCTGTCAGCGCCCTCTACGGTACAGATATATCCTTTAAAAATATATCGACGCACCCAGAAACGGATAAGTAAAAAAAATCTGTTGTGGCTAGCACAATACCTTCCGTCAATCCTATTTATAATGTATAAATATTTGTTGCATAAGATTCTAAATTTCCAGTAAAATTATTTCATCTGCAGATTGGCACACCCAGCAATGGGTAATATGCCGTGATGAAATATTTATTTATTTTTATTTTTTTTATTATTTTATAAACTAACTATATGCAAAATGCACTTGACACTAACATCTTCTTCTTCTTCATTTCTCCTCATGACATTTTCAAACCAATGTAATCATCTCTCTTGTATCTTTAAAGAAACTTGTAACACTAGAGTTATTTCCGTATCTTCTCCAACATCTACTTCTACATCCTCATCTCTGCCACATTAATTTAGTTTTTATTGATACTGACATCTGTCAATCTGAATATATTAACAATTTTCATGGTTAGCATAGCTAGCTGATTTATAAAATTTAATTTCTTTATAATTCTTTAACTCTATATCTATTGAATATGAAGTTTAAAATGCAATCAAATCGTATAGAGAATAATATATTCTTTAAGTTATAATAACGTGAAATGTCAATAAATCATATTTAACTGTTAAATCTTCAAATGAGCCTAATTCCGGTTCACCAATTATAACCAAAATCTAATCTGTTGTTCTTCTGGATGTAAACTTGAGGAATACGAAAAATTAATAATTTTTGAAATCGTGGTATTGAAGTTATGCGATTCGAAACTTTTGTCACACACACACATATACATACATACAGACATCATCGTAAAAATGGTAAAATCGTATTATAGGGACCCTAAAACATGCTTATTCACTAAAAACACATCATTGAATTTTTTGACCACACACAATACCTTCCTTACTTAAAGGTGACGGAAGGTAAAAAGATATTGGGTAAAATTTAGTATGGCACACGACAGCCGAATGACCTCGAAGTCTAACGCACTTTTCTCGTGTGACCAATATATCAACCTAAATAACTATTTTTATTAAGAAAATAGAGTAACATTTCTAAATTATAAATAAACCAGAATTAAATGATTGCAAAATATTATTGTTGATGGATGAAGACATAAAAAAATAATTTTTGTTTATGAAAATATATGAAACGATAGCTAAATTATATTATAATACATGTATAATATTGTCAATGTCGTATTGGTATATTTTTTTTATGAACAGATTAAGGATTTCTATGAATCCATTATATGGAAAATGCTATAATTTTTATGTTTTTTATAGATGAAAGGACATATTATGACGTTTACTTGTCGTATTATAATGTTTTTAATTATTTCGAACAATTCTGTCTAAATTAAAAAAGAGTAAAAGTAAATTAAATTTAAATATAAATAATTATTGTTTCTTAATCTTTTGGCAAAAACAAAAACTAATGATACGTCTGGTAAACGTCAAAATATTTCCTCACATAAACTGATAATACATTAAAATATAATATTGAAATAGATATTTATACAACGAGCTAAGAGTCATTTTAAAACCTCTATCTAGCGAGTTTCGTACATTATTTTTCTCACGACCACAAATAAATTGTACAATTAAAGATATGTATCTTTAACCTCAAATTAGTTGTCACCTGCATGCTGCATGACACACACATGGTGTACATTCCATAGACGAATCGCTGTCACTGGAATCAATCCATTTTTGTGATAATCAAATTCAAGTTACCTACAAATAAGTTTTATTGTATAATTGTATTAATCGCGTAATCTCAAATCAAATGCTAAATAATTCAAAGTAAAACGGAAGTGAACAGTCGAGTGCGACAGTTATACCAACCGTTCTATTTATAATTACCTTATCATGATTGTGAAATTATCGTATCAACCAAAATTATTGTAAAGAAAAAGGTTTAAATTTGCAGATTATTACTCATTTATTTTCATATTTTAATATTTAGCGTTATACCTAGTAACACACTAGTGTGTTATGATTTTGCTGATACTCGATATTGTCAATTTTCGCATCTAGGTAATGGAAACATGTTTCTTATATGTGGTCGTGAGAAATAGTATATTACATCCGAGGGCTTATGTATATTACTGAGAGGCGAAGCCTCGAGGTGAGATACATCGCGAGACTGTAATAAAACTCCCATCGAGGTATGTATACTATTTTATTCACAATTATCCTCATTTTAAATCAATAATTTTCAGAATAAATCAATGAGTTATAACCTTTAATTTTGTTAATATTTTTTTACAGTTCTATTAAAATTTGTTAAGCCTACTTCATTATAGGGATCAATGACAATGTTGCTAGGCAACCCCTACATAAACATTTCCACCCAAGAGATTGTGATTGCAGTTAGGAATGACATATTTTCCAACCTCTAAAAGGTTAGGAATCAACATATTACTATAATGATTGTAAATAAAAATATTTTAATATAATAATATCGAATTGATATAATTTTTCTATGAACAGATAAAGGATTTCTGTGAATCCATTTTGTGGACATATAATTGTTATGTTTTATACAGTTAATAGAAAATATTTTGACGTTTACCTGTCGTATCATAATATGTTTTTGATAATTTGGAACAATTTGAGAAACATTATATTTAAATATTAAAAATAGATGTTTCTTAATCTTTTAACAGAACAAAAAACGACAAAAACTAATGATACGTCTGGTAAACGTCAAAGTATTTTCTCAAACAAAGGAGGCACAAAATTCATGGCACACTGATAATACATTAAATAGTATATTGAAACACAAGTATTACAAATGGACATTGAAATACGTGTTTTTCATACTATTTTTCCTATTTCGCATTAATTTACTTTTATTTTAAAATTATTTTTAAAAGAAATATTAAAATATCAAGGTTGGTAAAACTAACAGTTTCCATAAACATTTGAAATTTAATTTATTTTGACATTTTGACAGTTACAAGTTAAAATTTATATTTATTATGTTATGAACCTACGAATAAATACTTTGAATTAAATTTAACAGAGTGCTTTACTGTTTGATGTAAATATATTACTATAAAAAATCTAATTTCAGTAATTTTCCATGAGTAATGACAACTAAAATAATAGTAGGTATATTATTCAATGAGCATGTAATGTATGCTATTACTCATGAGAATGAAGTTTGCATATATTATAGCCATTACATGCGAATAGAATACTATACTTTATCCACAACTGTCAAATAATAACATACTGTACTATTATAAAATCAGAAATAACCAAATAAATTTTAGAAAACTGTTTGTTTACAAACATAAACATAGTTGGCGTTGATCGCTATCGCTAGGTTGTAACAAAATTATGAAGTGATTTGACATTTATAGTGAAAATAATTAAACAGAAGACTCGCGTCATCACCCTAAAAAAGAACCTTATAGAAATTTTTGGGTGTTATTTATTTTTAAAAGAAGAAGAAAAAGTACTAGTACGGAATATAAAATTATTTGAAATAATTGTAGTTTATTTTCGTACCATACGTTGGCACAACTGTGAATGACTATGTTGTGTCAAATAATTTTATATTCCGTAAAAGGAATAAGGATTGACTTAGAAATAATTGTAAATTCATTAATATATACGTGTCTTTAATACTAGTATATTTTTTCTTCTTTTTTTAAAAATAAATAACAACCAATAATTCCTACAAGTTATATTTCTTTTTATAAGCTTAAGAAGAAAATAAAACTATAAAAATTTAGAAAACTAGTGTAATTTTGAGTTTTTTATGTGGAAAAAAATACTTTGTACTCTAAAAGGTAAGATTTAAATTTGACAAAACGATTGAATAATATTATTCTACCGAACTGTCAATAGTATTCAATTAGCAACATAACGAAGGTCATTAATTGATAAAAAAAAACGGATGAATTATGGGTATATTATTTGACAGTCGTGGACAAAAGATATTTAATTTATTTGACACTTAGACTAAGTTACCAACAATTTAAAAAATCTCAAAAACATTTGTATACAATTTTTCATTGTATCACTGTTTTTGATAAAAAACAGTTGTACAAAATTCAATGCGAAATAGGAAAATATAATTTTGGCATCACTCTATACGTAATATAAAATAAAAATTGCACTATAACTACAACTTAAACAAAACACAAAGCAATGACATTATGGCACGTGCCTTATTAGCAAAACAAATTTAAAAAAATCATAAATACCTGTTTCGTTTCAGTCTTCAATTAAAATATATATATTTATTTAATAAATATTTGGTTTCACAGCCACAACACTAGTTTATGTTACAATATCTAACTTTTTCTACCTCTAATCTATTTGCGTGTGTTTTCTATTCGATTGCGTTGTACGTACTGAGCTAGTCGTGAGCAGGCGAAGACGCAGATATACAAACATGTGCATGAAGGAAAACAAAACATTCGCACATTACACGCGTTAGAGCGTCTTATCAAAATAATAGCTGGTATGCTGTTAGTTGTTGTGGTATAGACACTTTGGCGACAAATTATCAACTACGAAAAAAAGAAATACTAATTCGTGGAAATAACGTATTGTCATTAATTATTTAATGCGTTGTAAAATGCAGTTTATCAATGGAAATGTTTAAAAATGTTGTTACAATGATTTGCAATAATTATTGAGAACAAACACAAGATTCAAATTTAAAAAAAAAAAATATTTTAAATATGTTGAAAGCTCCCAAGCCATATTTCTTTAAAAATGCTTTCAAAATAATTTCTGGGAGACTTAAAGACTCTTAAACTTGCAAATTAATTTCTGGTGATTTGATTTAATAACTGCCAGAGATGTCAAATTAATTAATGGGGGACTTAAAACTGTCAAAGTTGTCAAATTATAAATCATGATTCAAAATTGCTCTCTGGTTAATTCCGCATTTTCACTCACGATACCAAAAAACCTTTGCGTCGGTCACGAATAGGATCGAACACGGTTCCCCAGATTCGCAATCAGACACTCGGCACACGGCCACCAGATCGCATTAAAAACATTTGTTGTGGCCAGCACAATACCTCTCGGTACTTCCGTTTTTAGTTACAAGTATAGGGAGGCAATCATGTGACTTTGTTGGGCCCGCGTCAGAATGACAACTAGTAATTATGTACATAGATGTCAAATTTTTCATTCAAAATTTTAAGATTTTCCAAGTTCACGTGGTTAATTTGTCACCAGGAGTATGGAATTTACTTGTCGAGGAAAATAAACTACATGGAATTGAAAACTCACGAAATTTTAAATGAAAAATTATTATATTTGACATCTATGTACATAATTACTAGTTATCATTCTGACATGGGCCTCCATATCTGCTTGTTAAGGCTAATCAAGTCACATGACTCGCGCTCTGTTGTATTTAACATCTCTACACCAAAAATTTTACTCGAGATATTTCCAATTCATTGTCCAGAACCAGATTGGCATTATTTCTGAAGGGTATATGTAATATAACTATAATTTTAAATGTTTAACTATTAATACAATAAAAAAATAATATAATTCTGTATGTACTTGCCAGAAAAAGTCTTCAGTAATGTCTCCGGATTTCTGACACTGACATATGTCTGTCAGTTACAAACATATTAATTTTTCAATTGGTTTCCATGGCATTATTTCAGCTGTGAGATTTATTACAGCAGATTATTTTATATATTATATTCTTTTATCTCTAATTCAATAAAAGATATAATAAAATGTATCAGATAGAGAATTTAATCTTTAAAATTTGCAAAAACAAAAATTTTCAAAAAGTAATATTTAGAAGATTTTTTTTAAGATTCTGCTACTTCCGGTTGTCCAATTGCTACCAAAATCTTTTCAACTCTTCCCATTAGTCCGATTGAGAAATACGTAGTTAAACAGATATTAAGTCATAGTTTTTGAAAAATCGTCCTTCCAATATCCACGCACGTAGGCACACGCACACACACGCACACACTCACACCAAACACACGCATCGTAAAAATACTAAAATCGGATTATAGGGACCTTAAAACGTGCTTATTCATTAAAATCTCTTAGCGAGAGGTAAATATAAAGAAAATATTATTATTACTATCAGAAATAATTTACAAATTCAGCATGTTTTCCAGATAACATTATGTGACAGCATGATGCAATTTTCGCAAAATATGCTGTTGTTTTATTTATTTTTTAATTTGCGCGCAGTATTTGACGACTACTTGTTAACAAGTTATATATAAACACAGCTACACATAACGTACCTACACATATCTATATATGAATATCTGGAACAATAGTATTTTCGGTTATGTCAGACACAATTAAAAATAATATACTTATATGGGAAGAAGAAATTACCGGATATCAGTCAATTATTATTTGTTTCCGCCTTTACCGGTTTCGACATCTCATGCATCTTCTTCAGGAGGTGTACATGTAGAATTTAAATAACATAACATATTAACAATAAATAAATAACATAAATTACAACACTGGTCGTCAAAATTTAAAAAAAAAAATTAAATACATTAAAATACTCATATAGTCGTCAGATGAATAAGATATATTTTTTAACTTTTAATTAACAATGGCACCCTAATAATATAGATACAACTGTAATCTGTAATAATAGTAAATACAACAGTAAATTTTTTAAAAGATGTCCGATCAAGGGTATCTGTATCACGAACGAATTAACAAATAGGCATACATTTATCTCTTTCTTTTCCAAAGGCTATAAGAGTGTGCGATAAGAATGGATATAACACGCTTGTCTTTCAAATATTCATATTGTTTCGACTAAGTTAGGGCATTCCACTTTAAAACGATGCTCGTTGTTGATAATACTTTCGCTGTAACGTAAGTTTATTTATTAATTCAGATACATTACCTTGTTTCATAGCCGTACGAATAACGTTATTTTCTGTCAGAGTCACTGACACTGACATTGTGTCATTAACTTATTTTTAACATATTTGGCTTTACATTTGCTTATAAACTTACCAGTTGACTAATTTTTGAATTTTGAATGCTTTTACTGTAATATATATTTTTATAATAATAAAATAACTGTAGTATCTTATGTACCCTCATGAAAGCTAAGAAAACGACACTACTGAATTTGTCAGAATGGGCGGAGCAAAAATCTGAATTCATACAATTCGTAGACGACCTTGATCGGACATCTTTCAAAAATTTTACTGTAGTAATTTTTCTCTCTTCATAATCATATGAGGAAGTGAACAATTCAAAATTTATATTTTGATATAATGCCAAAGTTTTGAAATAAAAATATTCTACATAGTTTTAAGAATTATATAAATAACTTAAGCGTAAAATAATATGTATATAATCTCGCACACATAAAGATTGTTTATATGCTTTTATTGTTTAATAACAATAAAACAATAGTGTATAGAAAAAAAATTAAATTATATTAATTAAAATTGATAAATGTAATTAATATTTTTATTGATAATACTTTTTTCAAAATACATACTTATATTTCACGTGTATATTTATTGTATATCATAATCATAGTGCATGTAGGTAGTTCAAAAGTAAAAGTACATACATTCATTTCTTAATCAGTGTTAAATTTCGAGTTATGACTAAAACTATTGTTTTCACCTTATAAATTAAATGATTGTTGCACTTTTGCTGTTTGAAACAAATGAGCATAGATAAATTATACATCGCTGTAAATCTAGATTCTCTTTTCAATGGTGTAACTTTCCTATATGGCGTCCATATAAAAATTAGGGAACTTATGGTAAAAACAACCATAGTCCAAATACTGTAAATATGAGTTACATATAGCGACATGTACTTCCATGGATGCCAAATAGTTTCGCAATTTTTTACTTCCTTGTACGTAAGTAAAGGAAGTATTGTAATCGCGAAAAATTTCGGTTTTCAGATTTCAGCGGAAATATCCATTTTGATCATCCCTGAATCCATTTTGACTAATTTCGTCGTGACGCGTGTACGTATCTCGCATAACTCAAAAACGGTAAGCCGTAGAAAGTTGAAATTTTGTATTTAGGACTCCTATAACATCTAGTTGTGCACCTCCCTTTCTGGTTATTACACAATTTCCAGAAGTGGCACTTTACATGAAGCCTATAATAGATTTTAATGAAAAACTGTTTTAAAATATAATCCAAAACTTTTCAAATTTGGTATACAAGACTTTTATGTCAATCGAAATAACATAATAGATTTTGGTTAAAATAGGCTAACCGGAAGTGGTACATTACTTGAAGTTGTTAACAGTTTTTCTTGAATAAAACGATTTTATTTTGATTTTAGAAATAAATGCTTCAAATAAAAGTTTAAGAGAATTAATTTCTGCGTCTAGCACATCAAGTATTATTAAATAGTTTAATAATCGTACAAGGAAGTCGTATGGTGTCCACATCAGATTTTTTATCTCTTGCTAAAAATCGCATATCCAGATTTTAGTGAATAAGCACGTTTTAAGGTCCCTAGAATCCGATAATAACATTTTTACGATGATGCCTGTGTGTGTGTGTGTGCGTGTGTGTGGATGTGTGTGTGTGTGTGTGTGTGTGTGTGTGTGTGTGTGTGTGTGTGTGTGTGTGTGTGTGTGTGTGTGTGTGTGAGGTTGTTGGAGGTACAATTTCTCATATTCTATAAGTCTAAAAACCTGTGTAACTACAGATTCCTCTATCTACTAAATTTTATTTTTTGAATATTTATGTTATTACAAATATTAAAAAACAAAATTCTCTATCCGACACATTTAAATTTTTTATTATACCTTCTATTGATTTAAAGATATAGATATATAATCTATAAAATAATCTGTTGTAGTAAATCTCACAGCCTGCTCACAGCCCAAACATCTCCATGGTAACTACTTGAGAAATTAAAATTGACAGATAAGTGTTACTAATGTCAGTGTGAAATATTAAGAGATAGTGCTGAAGGCTTTTTCTGGGAACGATATTTAATATTTCTTATTGTATTATTAATTATATATTTAAAATTATAGGTATATTACATGAACCCTTCAGAAATACCGCCAATCCTGTTAATAAATTGGAAAAACCGCGAACATTTAGAAGAAATGGAGAAAACTTGCTCATAGAATGAATTTAAAATTATAGAAAATAAGTAAATATAAAGATTAGGTGTAATTAGAATTTTTTGTGTGTACAAGAAATGTTAAATACAAAATAGACCACAATGGAAAGGGCGCGAGAGGTATTGTGATGGCCACAACAGATTTTTTTAATAATATATATTTTATTCACAATCATTATAGTAATATATTGATTCCTAACCTTTTAGAGGTTGGAAATTACGTCATTACTAACTGCAATGACAATCGGTTGGGTGGAAAATGACCGATCACGCTTCCACCCCATGGGTTGAAAATATTTATGGAGGGTTGCCTAGAAATATTGCCATAGATCCCTCTAATACAGTAGGCTAAACAAATATTAAAATCGGATTATAGGGACCTTAACGTGCTTATTTGCTAAAATCTGGATATGCGATTTTTAGCATGATTCCAATACCTCTCTTAGCGAAAGGTAAAAAATAAATTAAAAACTATATCTTTTATACTTTGATTAAAATTGTATGTCAAATTTTAATGAACCCAAAAATAGATACAAATACAATATTTAATTAATTAATTGATTTCACTACAAATTTTGGCCAACAAAACTAATTTATTCCTCGAATTTCCACACCCAAAACTAGGTCCAATTACCGACGTAACTCCTGCATTTCCTATACACTTTAAACCCATAAAGCGCATCATCCCGCACGAGACAACATAAAAATTAATCATCTTTCCAATGTCACCTCGTTGGCTAACAAAGGCTAGTCAAATACGTGTTCTAGTCTCGCACGGGCCGTCTTCGTGACGTCAGAGGTACACAGAGTACATTGCTAAGTATTGTCTGATATCACTACACATGTGTATGCGCAGTTTGAAACCCTCTGCACGTGTCTCTTTCGTGAATCGTCAAATGGATGTAGCGGAAGAGGTATACGGAGGTGACTTCCTACAAGGATGATGAGGAAAGTTAAGGGAAGATGAGGATGACATTGAATATTCTTTAAAATATAAATAAATATATTATCCTTTGCTGGGTGTGTCAATCTGATTTATAGGCAGATATCGGTAATGATATTGATGATGACATATTTGTACCGTGTGGGCGTTTATTCAGGGACGTAACTAGGATTATTTTTTGGGTGGGCCAAAGATGGGCCCGTGAAAAATCTAAGTGGACCATAACAATGGTGTACGCACTTGGAGAAGCGGAAAGAAACCCTCTTTTTTCGTACTGAACATGAACAGTTCTTTCAAACCTTTCCCTTAATTTTTCAAAAGAACTCGGATTTGGATGTCGTCTTCCCGGAAACCGTTGTCCATAAATTCTTGATGCCAAAAGAGGGGTTCTTTCCGCTTCTCCAAGTGCGTACACCATATTCGTAATTTCTTTTTGCGAGAGATTCATATTAATAAATTAATTTACGTAATCCCACTGTTATTAATAATAACCTGGCTAATGAAACTACTGTCATTACTGCAATTGTTTCTTATTCAAAAAACAATATCCATGGTATACTAGATTTAATTTTTAATTGAATATATAAATTTAGAGAAAAATGGTGAAAATCTCCGAAATTATTGGTTTTAGGCATAGGATAAACTTAATAACATATGAAGATAATACAAAAATACACACAACTGAATAATAAAATATAGGGTGTTCCATTTGAAAATGACGAGTTATAGTCATTTGAAATTGATCACATTTGATTAGCTTTATTGAACAACCTGTATAATTACATTTAAAAAAATATATATCAGAACTTAAGAGTATAAATAGTTATACAGAAAATAAAATTCTTAATTTTTATTATTAAAATAACTTCAGTAAGCCTTTATAAAGCAATGCGTGTATTCGGTCTTTTTTTTAAAAAAGAAACGGAATAACTTGGCAACGCCATGGAAAACTAAAACAAAATTCATATGTTCGTATAGGTGAATAAAATACCATTCAAAATATATAAAAATATATAGATATTCCATCTAAAAAAAGAGAAACAATTCTCGCCGAGCCATAATGCAACACTCTGTATATGTGAAAATAATTTTACGTTATGCTCCTTGAGTAGCCGAATAAATTCTGTTAATAAACGTATGCTGTATTTCTAACGACAAGGGAGATATCGAAGACGGCGATTTCAATGACTCACCCTGTATAATACACAGGAATGACGGAAAGTATTGTGCTGGCCACATCAGATTTTTTACTTCCTTGTACGTAAGTAAAGGAAGTATTGTAATCGCGAAAAATTTCGGTTTTCAGATTTCAGCGGAAATATCCATTTTGATCATCCCTGAATCCATTTTGACTAATTTCGTCGTGACCTCTGTACGTACGTACGTACGTCCGTACGTACGTATCTCGCATAACTCAAAAACGGTAAGGCGTAGAAAGTTGAAATTTGGTATTTAGGACTCCTATAACCTATAACATCTATTGTGCACCTCCCTTTCTGGTTATTATACAATTTCCAGAAGTGGCACTTTACATGAAGCCTATAATAGATTTTAATGAAAAACTGTTTTAAAATATAATCCAAAACTTTTCAAATTTGGTATATAAGACTTTTATGTCAATCGAAATAACATAATAGATTTTGGTTAAAATAGGCTAACCGGAAGTGGTACATTATTTGAAGTTGTTAACAGTTTTTCTTGAATAAAATGATTTTATTTTGATTTTAGAAATAAATACTTTAAATAAAAGTTTTAGAGAATTAATTTCTGCGTCTAGCACATCAAGTATTATTAAATTAGCCCTTTGTATAAGCGAGATATGTAAATTTAAAAATTATATACTTTTTTGTTTTTGTAATAAAGCTTGCTATGGATTAGGACAGAAACATAAAAAAATGTTCATGTCAAATTACGTTAAATACTTGCAATTTTATGATTCGTACAATAACAAATATATTTTTATTGTGAAATTAGTTATATTCATTGTTGTAATCAAATATTTCTTTGTTGTAATCAAAACTCTCTTTAAAAAGAACCGGGTTAGATTATAGTCGCTATATATCTTACTGTTTTGAAGTTAAAATTAATATTTTGTAATTTATTTATTAAAAAAATATGTATAGTTTAATAATCGTACAAGGAAGTCGTGTGGTATCCACATCAGATTTTTACTGAACTTACATGTTGCTAATATTTATAATATTTGAACTATGGTTGTTTCTGCCAAAAGCTCTTTAATTGAAAAGAATACAGTTTACTACTTGGCCTACATAATTGTCTAGCTCTAGCATCTCGCTTGATTAAAACTTAACCTAAGTATATTGTACAGTGATTTCCTGCTTCGAAATCTAATTTGCAATATTTTGTGTAAACTACGCCGCATTCAAAATTGTCTTCTAAATAGACGCGCTCGAAAGGTCAGATTAACCTCATTCTTCGCAAATTTTCTATTCTCAACAATGAGTGTAGAACTGGGTCACACTGAGCAGTAAAATAACAAGTACCCAGCTCATATCTTAATAGTAAAAACAATATTGACATAAACATAGTTTATTAGCTAGCTAAGCCAACATGTGTATACAATTTTAGTTTCACAATTGGTTACTTATATTGCTTTTCTTAGTGTTATTGTTGAATTATTAATTAATTGATCATAAAACTTCTTGTTTATTTATTTCTTTTACTACTTAAACAAACATGGAAACTGATCAACTATTACAGAAATTTTCTAATTTAATGAAAGAATACGGTCCCCCACCGTAGTATATTAAAAGTAAAAATCTGTATCAAAGTTTATAAAATCTGATGTGACCAGCACATTACCTTCCGTCAATCCTGTGTATTATGTACAAATTCCATAGGGCGTGAGCAGTCATGTGACTTTGCTGACATTGACAATCATATATGGGGGCCTATATCAGAATGACAGTTATTAATTATGTCCATAACTGACAAATGTCATAATTTTTCATTCAAAATTTCTTTTTTTGGTATTTTATGATTCCTTTTCTCGGCAAATGAATTCCACACTCCTGATAACAACTAAACCACATTAAATACGAAAAATCATGAATTTTTGAATGAATAATTATGACATTTGTCAGTTATAGACGTAATTAATAGCTGTCATTTTGATACAGACCCCCATATCTGCTTGCCAAGGTCAGTAGTCATGTGACTGCTCGCGCCCTATACATAAATTTTCATGCAAAAGATCCTATATTTCCAGCAAAATTAGTTCATAAACAAACTCTGTAAATTGTACTTGACACTGATATCTTCTCCTTTTTTAGATTTTCCCATTCATTAGGGGTCGCTATTTTTTATTTTCTTCTTCCACTCATTTCTGTTTTGCGTGTCGTTCTCATTCAGTTCCTTTTCTCTCAAGTATTCCGTAATACAGTCCTTCCATCTTATCTTTGGCCTTACTCTATTTCTTCTACATTCTACTTTTAATAAGCTATTCATTCTTCTTCCAATATATTCTTCATCTCTCCTCATGAGATGTTCAAATCAATGTAATCGTCTCATATCTTTGTAAAAATTTCTATCACTCAAGCTATTTCCCTTATCCTTTAATTCCTTACCCTATCTTTCCATCTTCCCCAACATCTTTCTCAACATCGTCATCTCTGCCACATTCATTTTCGTATCATTGATACTGACACCTGTCAATGTGAATTATCTGAATATATTAGCAGTTTCCATGGTTAGCATAGCTGGCTGATTTATGAAATTGAAGTATAAAATGCAATCAAATCGTATAGATAGAGAATAATATATTATTTAAGTTATAATAACATTAAATGTCAATAAATGATATTTAACTGTTTTTTTTTTTCAAGAAAAACTGTTAAAATCTTCAAATACTTCCGATGGACCAATTATAACCAAAATCTAATCATGTCTGTAAATGGATCTTAGCTTGAGGAATACAAAAAATATATAATTTTTGGAATTGCGGTATTGGAGTTATGCGATCCGAAACGATCGTCACATACACACACACACATATACACACACACACACACACACATACATACATACATACATACATACATACATACATACATTGATATACATGATATCATCGTAAAAATAGTAAATTCGTAAGCTAGGGACCCCAAAACGTGCTTATTCATTAGAAACTCTATCAAATTTCTTTACCTATAAGTGACGGAAGATAAAAAGTTATTCGTTTTTAAAATAATCGAATATACTGTTGAGTAACCATTTCATTTATAGTATGTTTCAAGGTATAATACACTGAAAGTGTAATATAGTGCGTTTCAGATAAGAAAATATCAATGGTTTAGATAAGGAACTAAATTATGGCTTCTCATTGTTCCACCTAAAGAATGGAGCGTTGCGCAAAATAGGGCTTATACTCGTATTTCCGAATCAGTGATTGGCTAATTTCCGACACCGATTTACAATGTAGAAGCTTTATTTGTCAAAACAATAGTTTGACAATTCACAGGTTAATTTTGTGGTTTGTATAAAAATCATTACAGAAGACAATAGAAATTTGCTGACAGTTGAATCGTTACATATGTCAGCAAAAATTTCTTGAAAGTTAAAAATTGCTTTACAAAATATCTTAAATAACTTTTTTGTGTAACTTTTCATATTCACGAATAAATGGCACATGGCACTGTTCCATTATCTTGATTCACCTGTTGTATACATCCTGTTTATAATGGGAATAAGAGTTTCTTACTCGTACAAATCGGAAAATGATGAATAAATTCTATCTATTACCTTTGAATATATAATACATATAAGAACGGCAACGCATATGGCCTAGCAAGATACTATACCTGTCTCTTTTTATTCACAAAATTATTATAGATAGCTAGTGACTCCTACCATAAAACTATGAACTACGGTAAATCGTGCTGACAGCATTGCCAGATACTATTTGTTAGGGGTATTCAATAATCAATAATTCAAAAATATTGTTTCATAATAACCAGATAATATATTTTGAATCTTTAATGTACATGTATACTTGTTTTACAGACAAACTTAAAAACCTTTATAAAATATTATCTTGCTGTTCTAACTACGTGGCAACACTGTGCAACATCCACCTATTATGTATTTTTTGAACTAACTCAGAAATAATTCGTATACGGAGGGATAGATGGCACCTTCTCTCGAAATATTTAATCTAAATACATTACGTTGCCGTTCTTATATGTATTATATATTCAAAGCTATTACTTCGTAATTATTTTGTTTTGTATAATTGTATAGATGATTAACCTTCAACCTTTGAAAAGGCATCTATTTCCCTTTTTGTAGGGAATGTGAACTATTCAGACTTTGTTATTTTTGAGCAAAAGTGGGCGAGGAATGAACTCATGACCACTAAATTGCTAATCGTTGAAACATCGTGCCAATATAATAAACAATACTAAATATATCATCACGATTTCTCACCGTATTTTAGGAGTGTTAATTCTTTTATTTGTAAATAGGTATTTATTATAAATTTTTATTTTGAAAATTGAAAGGTTACTAATACTAACATTTCAAAATAGCACCCAGTTTTATGCTATAACAGAATATATATTCAGAATTCCAGAACAAACCCGAATTAAGGGTATTTCAACTTTAATGTAATAATTTTTTATATCGTTGAATACAATTTTTACCTTCCGTCACCTTTAGGTAAGGAAGGTATTGTCTGGTCAAAAAATTCAATTATGAGTTTTTAATGAATAAGCATTTTTTAGGGTTCCTATAATACGATTTTACCATTTTTACGATGATGTCTGTATGTATGTATGTATGTGTGTCTGTGTGTGTGTGACGAAAGTTTCGGATCGCATAACTTCAATACCACGATTCCAAAAATTATATTTTTTTCGTATTCCTCAAGTTTACATCCAGAAGAACAGATTAGATTTTAGTTATAATTGCTCAACCCGAACTACCCTCATTTGAAGATTTTAACAGTTAAATATGATTTATTGACATTTAACGTTATTATAACTTAAAGAATATATTATTCTCTACATGATTTTATTGCATTTTATACTTCATATTCAATAGATATAGAATTAAAGAATTATAAAGATATTAGATTTCATAACTCAGCCAGCTATGCAAAACATGGAAACTACTAATATATTCATATAATTCAAATTGATAGATGTCAGTATCAATAAAAAGTAAATTAATGTGGCAGAGATGAGGTGTTGAAGTAGATGTTGGGGAAGATACGGAAAGGTAGGTAAGGAAATAACTCTAGTGCTACAAGTTTCTAGAAAGATACAAGAGAGTAGGAGGACCCCATTTATGATTTAAATGTAATAAAAAAAAATGCATATAGAAATTTTGGTAGGTACATAAATTTCAGATTTTTTTCCCTTTTGAATTTTGTCGCAAATTATTATTGTTTACATATATTCAACCTAAAAACCTATTTAGAAATTAGTCCAAACAATTTAGGTTATTCTACTATAAATTACAAAGATCCAAATATACCTACACAAATCGTAAAACACTATTTCAAAATTCCATCCAACTATTTTCGAAATCAATTCAAAATTCAATGTCAGTCGATGGTTTATTGTCATGTCTAGTAAAACTAAATATAGTGTCTAAAACTAATAGCTTCAGCTTTCAAAATCCAAAGTTTGAAAGTTTCCATTCGTTGGCATTGGAGTTTGTTTGAAGACAAGTGTATTTAGATACAGAAAGATAATTTTATAGTTCGCTCGCTTGCTCGATTCTCGGAAATCGAAAGACAGTGCGACGGCGAATACGTCCAGAGGAGTGGGGAGCTCTTGAATCGTGACAGTACCGTGGGAGATACATGGTGATGACAGTGAAACTTAGCCAATAGACGTTCTATATTTAATGAGTTAGAGTAATAATCAAAATTTGCAATAATAGTTTTGGACTTGTGTCAGGGATTCAGCAAATAAACCCCGCAGAAATATTGGATATTTAATAAATTTTCAAACTTCTTATATAACTTGAACCCTATGGACGTTAAATAAGTAATTCAAAAGTATCGTACTAAATTTCACAAGTACTTATGTATTTGAATACAGAAAAATATAGCGACTGTATAAAAATCTTATATTTATTTTTAAAAAATCTGATGTGGCCAGCACAATACCTTCCGTCGCTCCTGTGTATTATGCATAAATTCCATACATAAATTTTCTTGCAAAAGATTCTAAATTTCCAGTAAAATTATTTCATAAACAAACTATGCAAATTGCACTTGACACTAACATCTTCTTCTTTAGCTTTTCCTATTCGTTAGGGATCGCTTATTTTTTTCTTCCACGCATTTCTGTTTTGCGTGTCGTTCTCATTCAGTTACTTTTCTCTCAATTCTTCAGCAATACAGTCCTTCCATCTTATCTTTGTTTCTTCAACCTTCTATTACTAAGCTATTCATTCTTCTTCCAATATATTCTTCATCTCCCCTCATGAGATGTTCAAACCAATATAATCGTCTCTCTTGTATCTGTCTAGAAACTTTATCATACCCTTACCTTTCATTTCTTATCGTATCTTTCCATGTCTTCCCCAACATCTATCTAATTTTTAATAAATTCTTTAAGTTATAATAACGTTAAATGCCAATAAATGATTTTTAACTGTTAAAATCTTCAAATAAGGGTACTTCCGGTTTACCAATTATAACCAAAATGTAATAACCTCTTCTTCTGGATGTAAGCTTGAGCAATACGAAAAAAATTTAATTTTTGGAATCATGGTATTGAAGTTATGCAATCTGAAACTTTTGTCACACACACACAAACACACGCACACACATACATACAGTCCATACGATGTAACTTGGCGAGTTGGGGCAATACACATTATCACTGCGGTAATGGGAAAGTTATAAAATCCATAGGCGTACCGAAGAAGAATGAAGTTCAATAAAATTACGAATATTACAAAAAAAAAAAAAATATTTATACAAAAAAACATATTACAAATATTGGAATGAATTATTTATTATATAAATCATATTATAATTAATTATTTTTTAAATTAATAAAGTTAAGAAAATAAAATTTCTATTGCTATTGAGAAAAAAATGCACCAACGGTTATGTATGAATATAACTTCTTGGGTTGAAAAGTACGTGACACCCCGAGTTTGAGTGTATTAGGATGAAATTTGCATTGTGTAAGGCAATAAAACATTGTAAAATCACTATTTCACTCTGAAGCTGTGCGGCATCGAAGTAAAAGTAAATATGTGACAAAACGCAACTTAGGAATAGTGAACTGAATTACATTCTTTTGCCTCGCCAAGTTACATCGTATGGACTGTACATACATACATACATACATACATACATACATACATACATACATACATACATACAAACAAACATATAATACATACATACATACAGACATCATCGTAAATATGATAAAAACGTATTTAAAGTAATACTTCCAGACTTATACTTTAAGTATTTCCCAGATCTGGTTTCCACTAAGTTAAGACATTACATTTTAAAACGATGTTCGTTGTTGACAATACTTTCGCTGTAACGTAAGTTTGTTTAATTCAGACTACTGAATTAACAGAATGGGCGAAGCTAAAATCTTAATTCATACAATTTGTAGATGATCTTTAATTTTTTTTACTGTTCCAGGTTTGACTGCCAGTGGCAGCCTATGCCATTCAATATATCTTTTATTTCATTATTTCCATATAAGCGCAAGAGATTTCTGCCTGGCGTGGCATCCTAAATTCAAACAAAATTCTCCCTACGCCACTGGATTTTGGGCTTGCGTTAGTTAGACTTTGATCTCTAATAGTGTCATTGGTGCTAAAATAAGGTGGAGATCACATAGAACGAAGTTTGAACTGTTTGTTTTCGTTAGCAAATTATTATAAATCAAAACAAGAATATCTCATTATTTTAATATCAAAGACACCCATGAAATATTCGAAGAATTTTGATGATAGTTTATCGAATTGTTACATCCTGATTTTTATATCAAAACAAAATTTGGCAAACAAACAAAAGATAAGGATAAAACAAAATGTAAACTTGACTGAATAAACAGATCAATTATTTTATCATAGATGTATAGCCTGTCCCAACTTATAGAAATGGAGTCTTCTACCGTACATGGTATAGTTACAAATTAGAACATGGGTCATTTATATTCAAATAAAACGAGACAAACTATCGTTTCCTTCATTCTTTCTTCGATACTTTGTCTAATAGCTTCATATTTATTATTGATAAAGTTTGGTTTCACGAATTTAAACTGTTTATTTAATGCATGTAAAAACGGTCGGCTCTCAAGCGCCAACTACTATTTTCGTACATGAAATGAAGTATACTTATTGAATATGAAATTCGAATTCGAACAGCGGTATGAATTTCATTTCAGACAAAAAATATGTGAAATTTGATATTTAGGTTTGAAATTTTAGATGCGTCAATGTCATTGTTATGTTTATAATTTATTGGTGATATTTATCTATTCTTACAGTAATTTTTGTTCTTAGATAAGTATAATCTTAAGAAAAATGAACTAGTATTTTATTTTAAAAATGGAATAATTCATTACAAAACTAAAATTACACATATTTACGTTAATATATGATGCAATTGTATAAGCAAAATTGTTTGACAGTTTGAGATCTGTTTGTAATCATGTTTCCAGCACTACTAATCAGGGCATCGAACCCGAATCTGAACCTAACCAAACCGTAACATTTTAGTGACTTGATTAGATTTTGGTTATAATTGGTGGTCAACCAGCAGTATCGTCATTTGAATATTTTAACAGTTTTTCTTGAAAAACTCAGTTAAATTTTAGTATAACTTAAAGAATATATTATTCTTATAAACATAGGAAGACGAAATATAAGATGAAAGGAGAGAAAAGGAACTGAATGAGGACGACACATAAAACAAAAATCTGTTGTGGCCAGCACAATACCTCTCGCCATTTTCATTTTATGTAGCATATAGGGCGCGAGCAGTTATGTGACTTTGTTGGTCTTGGCAAGCAGATGTGGGGCCCCATGTCAGAATGAGAGCGAGTAATATACATTGTCAAGGTGTCAAGTATCATAAGTTTTAATTCGAAACATTATGATTTTCCAAATCCATGTGGATTATTTTCCTCGACAAGTATATTCCATACTAATGAATGACAAATAAACATCAGAACATTTTGAAATTTTGAATGAAAAATTATGAAATATGACAATTGTGACATCTATGTAAAAACTACTAGCCGTCATTCTGACACGGATCCTCATCTGCTTGCCAAGGCCAACAAAGTCACAGGGCTGTTCGCGCCCTATAAGTACACACAAATAATTGAAATTGTTTCTCTTCTTTCGTTCTATAAGAAATTTTATCCTACTATTCTATTATGTTCAAAATTCTTCAAATTCATTGACGGTATTAGCGGTATTTCTTAAAGATATATGTAATATTAACATATCTGTAATTAAAATATATAATTAATTAATAATACAATAATATATATTAAATGTACTCTTACCTCCCAGAAAAATCTGACACTGACATTTTGCATTTACATGTCAATTACAAAAATTTAAATATCGCAAATGTTTTTCGGGCAACGAGATATATTACAACAGATTATTCTATATTATTATATACTATAGCTCCAAACCTATACGAGATATAATAAAAAAATTAAGTGTGTCAGATTGAGAATTTAATTATCTTTAATATTTGTAGTAACAAATTTTCAAAAAATATATTTAATTTTTTTTTTTAAGAAACTACCACTTCCGGTTGTCCAATTGCTACCAGAACCTATTCAACTCTTCCCATTACTGTTAGATTGAGGAATCCGTAGTCAAACAGGTCTTTAGTCTTATAGAATTTGAGAAATCATGTCTCCAACAACCTCACACACACACACACACACACACACACACACATACACACACACACACACACACATACACACACACACACACACACACACACACAGACATCATTGTAAAAATGTTAAAATCGGATTCTATGGACCTTAAATCGTGCTTATTCAATAAAATCTGGATATGCGATTTTTAGCATGAATCCAATACCTCTCTTAGCGAGAGGTAAAAATTGGTGGAAGAAGAAAATAAAAAATAGCGACCCCCTAACGAATGGGAAAAACTAAAGAAGAAGATGTTAGTGTCAAGTGCAATTCGCATAGTTTGTTTATGAAATAATTTAACTGGAAATATAGGATCCTTTGCAAGAAAATTTATGTGTAGGGCGCGTGCAGAGACTGACTTTGGCAAGCAAATATGTGGACCCGTGTCAAAATGACAGCTATTAATTACGGCCATAACTGACAAATGTCATAATTTTTCATTCAAAATTTCATGATTTTCTTATTTCATGTGGTTTATTTATTATCAGGGGTGTGGAATTCAGTTGCCGAGAAAAGGAATCAAAACCCGCAAAACAGAAATGAATGGAAGAAGAAAATAAAAAATAGCGACCCCTAATGAATGGTAAAAGCTAAAGAAGAAGAAGATGTCAGTGTCAAGTGCTATTTGCATGAAATAATATTACTGGAAATTTAGAATCTTTTGCAAGAAAATTTATGTATGGAATTTGCACATAATACACAGGATTGACGGAAGGTATTGTGCTGGCCACATCAGATTTTTTAATAATTATTTTATTAAATTGCTTATTTCTAATAACTGACCACAAAAGTTATTTTAGCATATTTATATATTTTTATAAATGCTGAAAAATATCAAATTATGTGATTCCAATTATTAGCGAAATCTATGTAATGGAAAAAAAAAATCAGAATAATTTCAAAAACTGTTTATTAATACATCGGAAATATGAGTGCTTTGAGTGTTGATATAACAATTAGAATGAATAAATCTGCTTGTATCTTTATCTCCCGTTATATCTGCTTTACGCAACAGTAGCAAGATCAAGCAATCGTTGAAAACAAAAACAGTAGAGAAAATGTACGGTAATTGTTTTTCAGTGATATCCGACGTGCAGAACTACCGCAATTACATTCATGGTCGCGCCTGATCTCTGTGAAATATCAGGCGTATTATGCAGCCAAGCCAACAAAGATAGTCTCCATGTCAAGTATTTCTTTCTACACCTTATTAAAACATGAAATAACATACGTAGTAGGTTAGGAACTATGTACTTTATAATCGAATGCAGTCATTTAAATTTTTGAATTGTACATATTCGTCTACGAATAAAAACTCAAGGAGAGCCGGTTGGAAATGATTGTGTTTGCAAATGAATTAGGAGGAATTGCAACGCAATAGAAATAGTATGAAGACCTTATTCAAAAAAGGTGTGGTATATGAAAAAAGTGATTTTCTCTGTTTCGGAGTTAGAATGGCATATTCTTGCTTCTAGCACGCTTATTGATGCTAGAAGGAGGAACTTCATTCTTAAACTTTTTTGAGTAACTATTATTTTTTGAAAATTTATGTTACTACAAAAAATAAAGATCTTTAGATTCTCAATCTGATACATTTAAAAAAATTATTATATCTTCTATAGATTTAGAGATATATTGTATAATAATACAGAATAATCTATTGTAATAAATTTTGCTGCACAAGCAACTCCATGGAAACCAGTTAAATATTTAAATGTTTATAATTGACAGATAAATGCAAATGTCAGTGTCAAGAATCAACAGTTCTATTAACATTACAGAAAGCTTTTTCTGGGAAGTAAGTACATTTAAAATTTCTTATTGTAGCATTAATTAAATATTTAAAATTATAGGTACATTAATATTACATACATATATCCTTAAGAATACCGCTAATACCGTCAATGAATATAAAGAATTTTAAATAAAATAGAAGAGTAGGACAAAATTCCTCATAGAACGAAAGAATAGATACAATTTGAATTATTTGTGTGTACAAGAAATGTTAAATTCGTTAATTATGTAACATAAAATGGAAATGGCGAGAGGTCATGTGTTAGCCACAACAGATTTTTTTTATACGTGAACATGGGCGTATGTCATTACCATAGATACTTTAAAAATGATTGACAGCAATGTATTATCGCGACAAAAGAAAAAAAATTATGTAGTTATTTACGACTATATTAGCGAAGATTTTTCGTATTCAAAATATAATCCTGTGATGAAAGAATATTGTAAATCGGGAAACTTATGCTCATTCCTCGGGTTTAGACTCGGAAGATGTATTAGAGAATGACATAACCTCAAACAGCTGTTATTCAAGAACGAATTTTTATCTGTGAAGTTAAAATTGTTAGCGAGAAGCGCTACCAACGTGACAAAAAAACACCAACTCATATTTTTGATAAGTCGCATTTTTTAAATATCTAACAGAATTATAAATTTTCCTCAATAGAAAAAAAAATAGTATAAAAAAATATATTTCATAAGGCCTGTTGTCTCACTCATCCTTCGTAATACTCGCGGCCGAGCGGCTCGTTTACCAAACCTGTGCAGATTATTTTATGAAATTTTAATTCTCAAAATACTCGTAGGTAACTATTTTTTACTTTATTTATAGGCAAAAAAATGTCTTGTAATCGGGGTAGCAAAATTCGGTTGTGCAGTGGGCCCAAAAATGCCTAGGACCGGCCCTGCTTAACGAGCTTACAAAGTTGTCGTGGATAAATCTGTTTATGAAATGAAATAGACATTCGTTAGACCAGGGGTCGGGAATTTTTTTGCTGCCACGGGCAATTTGGATACTTGTATCATTCACGGGCCATTCAAAATTATCAACATCAAAATTAGCCTTTTATATTTGGTTAAACATTTAATTATTTAACCACTAATGTTATTGCAACTACTTCTTCTTATTAAGGCGTATTAAGTTAGCAGGTATTGGTAATATTGCTACTCGCAACTGTTTTTCCTATATTTATTGAATTTTGAAATTAGCCTGCCGGCCACATCAAATGGTAATGCGGGCCTTATACGGCCCGTGGACCGGACGTTACCCACCTCTGCGCTAGACAAACAATACAAATATGAATTATTATTATTTCCACTTTTAAAATAGTACAAATGTGGGAATAACAATATATTCATATTTGTTTTGTCCAGTACGAGTACACTCCATACGATGTAACTTGGCGAGCCCAAGGAATGTAATTCAGTTCACTATTCCTAAGTTGCGTTTTGTCAAATATTTACTTTTACTTCGATGCCGCACAGCTTCAGAAGTGAAATAGTGATTTTACAATGTTTTATTGCCTTACACAAAGAAAATTTCATCCTAATACCATTTAATAAGTAATATTACTTATTAAATGCTAATACACTCAAACTCGGGGTGCCAGGTACTTTTCAACCCAAGAAGTTATATTCATACATAAGCATTGGTGCATTTTTTTCTCAATAGCAATAGAAGTTTTATTTTCTTAACTTTATTAATTTAAAAAATAATTAATTATAATATGATTTATATAATAAATAATTCATTCCAATATTTGTAATATATTTTTTAGTATCAATAATTTCTTTTTTTTTGTAATATTCGTAATTTTATTGAACTTCATTCTTCTTCGGTACGCCTATGGATTTTATAACTTTCCCATTACCGCAGTGATAATGTGAATTGCCCCAACTCGCCAAGTTACATCGTATGGACTGCAGATATGTATTGAGTAATTTAAAATATGTATCAATACTCAATACGAACGCTTCGTCATGAAATTAATATAGATATTGTTTAAATTTATATGTTCTTCATATTATCTCCACAAAAGCTAATACAGGTTTTATTGCAAATGGTTGATTTTTTTTTTAGATTTCATCTATATTTTTATACATTTATAAGTAATGTATTGTTTTAATAGTAATGAAAAAGAGTTATTTATTAAAATAAATTGTACGAATCATTAAAATAACAAATAGATATCCCTACATCTGAACGTCATACAATATTTTTTGGCGTTATATACAATTTTGTTATTAAAATAAATTTGTGGCATTGGAATTATTTTTACTTAGTGCATTGATAATAGTTTGCGTCTGTTGGAACGCGTCAATTTGTATTTTTCTCCACAAAAACAAAGTTTAATAATACACATTTTGATGCAGCAATTAAAAACAGTCTGTTTTCTTCAATTCATGCAAAGGAAAACACTTTTTTTCAGTGAATTCCGATTTCTCCGTTGCGAGGTTCACAGTAGAATTATTGAGAATATGAATATTACGTAGGTCGTGGAAAACAAATTGCACTATCATTTTAAAGAGTTATTTATGTATAGATTGGTTCACGAAAGATGACAATTGAAGGCCATTTGTTCGAAGAAAGAATAAACAACATTTTATATAGCGGTAGTATAGCAACATTATGTAACAGAAAGAGATAGATTATTTGACGTATGTCTACGTAATTTATGCTATATGACAGATATACGTTCCATATTCATATTGCTCTCTAACACACTAAAAATAATAGGAACGTATGTCTCTGAGTTGCTGATATGTAATTTTCTATTGAACTGCCCTCTACGTTAAAACAAATCCAGTGGCGGAATTTGTTTTTTGAATTTGACGCACGATTTGACGTTTAATCAAAATCAACGAATAAGTTTCTAATTTTGTTCCGCGATGTAATTGAACATAATCATGGGAGAGAAAGGAAAAACTTTGCGAAGGCAAACTGAAACAGGGTATTAAAACGTGTTAATAATATCGAAAATGCAACAGCTGATCTTGATACTTTTAATACCGATGCAATTAGAAGAATAATTATATGAAATGTATCCTAACAGTAAGTAGTTTAATATGTATTTATATCATTGTTTTCAGTATTTTTGTAATTATACATAGGTGTTGTATCTTTATGTTAATTATTATATCAAAATAAAATATATCTTTGAAAATGTGTAGACGTTTAACATTTAATTTTGAATGATTAAAATGTATCCACAAATATTATACCTGATGCACGCCTATGTATATAGAATGTAGTGAAGTTATTTGCAAGTAATATCATACCAGATGGTTTGAAAATGACCTTGAATTGTCATCTTTCGTGAACCAAACTAAATCATTTGAAATTAAGTTACAAAAATTTACCTTCCGTCACCTCTAGGTAAGGAAGGTATTGTCTTTGGTCAAAAAATTCGTCACACACACACAGACACACATACATACATACAGACATCGTAAAAATGGTAAAATCGTATTATATGGACCCTACAACGTAATTATTCACTAAAAACTCATCATTGATTTTTTTGACCAAAGACAATACCTTCCTATCTAAAGTTGACGGAAGGTAAAAAGATATTGGGTAAGGGTAAAATTTTGTATGGCACACGACTGCCGAACGACTTCGAGGGCTAACGCACTTTTCTCGTGCGACAATATAACAACCTAAATAAGTATTTTTATTAGGAAAATAGAGTAACATTTCTAAATTACATACAGACATCTTCGTAAAAATAATAAAATCATATTCTAGGGAATCTAAAACGTACAAAGACAATACCTTCCTTACCTATAGGTGACGGAAGGTAAAAATTATGATTTGGTAATTAAATCCATTTGAATTTAAAAGTTTCAATTTGTAATTATTTCTGATTGATCGCTGTCCGAAGCTTCTGGTATCTTCCACACTACAACATTTCAAATCAACTTTTTTTTCTATTTTTTTGTCAAAGAATCACTTTTAAGTAGATAATAGGTGTATGAAATCATTTGTATAGATAGTACAAGGCTAACTTTTTATCTCACATGTTTTTGCTACAGTTACGTTGGGTAAGGTTAACATAAAAGGAAACTTACCTGTTTGCAGTGTCAGAAGATCGAAAGTCCAATGTGTCAGCAACTGAAACAATTTATTTAATTAGGCGGTGCAAAAACATACTTAACGTCAGATGAAGGTTATTACAGTTCAAGTGCATTTCTGGCATCTCAAATACTTTACATTTCCCAGTAACGATAACGAGATATCAAATGTTATATAATTTTTATCAAATGATAAAAATTTGTTTTGGTGACAAACTGGGTGATGATGAAATACTTTCAAATGATAGGATTAAATAGTAGAACAATGTCATAAATAAAAATTTGATGTGACCAGCACATTGCCTTCCGTCAATCCTGTGTATTATATACAAATGCCAAATTCGCAGATACGGTGTTGGTTTAGTGCGTTATTTTCACAAGGGGTGTACGAGTATTTTTTGAGGAAAAATTGTTTTGAGTTTCAAGTAAAGTGCTATTTCTGGTTATCTGATTTACACCAAAATCGAATGGCTTCTTTCCATATTAGGATAAGAATACACGGTTTCAAAATTTTCAGAATGATATTTGAGTTAAAAAAGAGGTTTCATACACACATACATCATCGTGAAAATGTTAAAATCTGATTCTAGACACCTTAAAACATGCAGATTTAATAAAATTTCGATATGCGATTTTTAGCACGATCCCTATACCTCCATTACCAAGGGTAGCGGGAGGTAAAAAATATTTTTTTCAAACTTTACCGATAGGGTTTCCAACGCAGAAAGTTTTGTTTACAAATTACTGATCAGTAAGTGATGTGGTACTGATCAGTAAGTGATATGACTGACCGGTAAGTGAAGTGACTACCTACCGATCTGGTGGCGGTGAAAATTACATAAATAAAAAATAAATGTACAATTTTTAAAGCTTTTAGCGATAACAAAACAACGATCATAGCTTACTTAAAAATGACAACTAATTTTTTTAAAATGTCAAAATAATTTTTAAATAATTCTAAACTTTAATTTGTTATTATTGGGACGATCGGGCAAAAAATATAATAAGCATTGCGGGCATTAAGTGCTTCTTACCGGTATCGGTTGTTTTGGAGATCGAGACGAAGTCGAGATCTCTAAACTAATCCTCAACCGATAAGGTACACTTACTGCCCTTAATACTTAAATAACTATAACAGAACGTTTATAATCTCATATTCAAGTTAAATAAATAATAATTGGAAAATATTAAAAACAAATCTTTTAACAGATTATTATTAATCTCATTTTAATTCGTAATACAGAAAAATCTTTTTTATGTCATAATTACTAAAGTTTTCCGTTAAAAATGAGTCATACGTACATTCGTGGTAAAAATAATTCGAAGTAAATAATTAGAATACAATATAAGTAACGAACACTTAAAATGTTTTTTGACATCATTATGCTGAAAATGTAAACAATTTGCCAATTGTTTCTTTGCCAACATTTTCTTCTTTTGACTTTGAAAATTTCAATTGCCAAAACTTTGTTGGGTACCTGTTATATAATAACGTGACGTAAAATGATGAAATATTACTTATTTGTGTTACTAGAGCAAAAAGTTTGGATAGTAATTAATAATTTTGAAAGGTTTACTATTTCATATTTGTTATAGTACGATGTTTATATTAATCTATTAATCTTTTGGAAAAGAACATTAATAAATTTAGTATATACGACTAAGTTTCAATTGGGATCTAAGTGCCAAAGTCGAAAAATATATAAAATTGTTAGAAGAAAACGTTCCTAATATTTTAAAAATAGTACCAGTCTAAAGCGAAAGATGTAATTAATTTCATGAACAAATGAAATATAAAAATAAAAATACTATAAGAAAATGTTATAGAAGATTAAGGGGGGCATCCCCTTACATACCTATTTGATATTATCGCATATAATATTCATTTTTCTTCAAACGTCATAAAAGTAGCATCTTTTGTGACTTGATTCACAAGGTAGAAATAAAATAAATAAATATCCATAGAAACTATACAGAATCAACGAATAAGAAGTAACTGGTATAAAAGAAACCTGTAATATCGCCTTAAATGTCACTATAACACACTAGGTAACCTAAGAATAAAGTTACTAAATACCATCAATAGCTGTCAAATTTAAATAAATGACCTATGAATTAAAATATAAACAGAGTTTACTTTTGAGGAAATAACATATTAAAGAAAAGCAAAACTTATAGATTACAATTACAGGGACAGCAATGAACATAAGAATACTTAGATTTAAATTGATAAGAAAAGTTTATATTTTTTTACTTCCTTGTACCTTGTACGTAAGTAAAGGAAGTATTGTAATCGCGAAAAATTTCGGTTTTCAGATTTCAGCGGAAATATCCATTTTGATCATCCCTGAATCCATTTTGACTAATTTCGTCATGACGTCTGTACGTACGTACGTATCTCGCATAACTCAAAAACGGTAAGCCGTAGAAAGTTGAAATTTTGTATTTAGGACTCCTATAACATCTAGTTGTGCACCTCCCTTTCTGGTTATTACACAATTTCCAGAAGTGGCACTTTACATGAAGCCTATAATAGATTTTAATGAAAAACTGTTTTAAAATATAATCCAAATCTTTTCAAATTTGGTATACAAGACTTTTATGTCAATGGAAATAACATAATAGATTTTGGTTAAAATAGGCTAACCGGAAGTGGTACATTTGATGAAAATAATTTTATTTTGATTTTAAAAATAAATACTTCAAATAAAAGTTTTAGAGAATTAATTTCTGCGTCTAGCACATCAAGTATTATTAAATTAGCCCTTTATATAAGCGAGATACGTAAATTTAAAAATTATATACTTTTTGTTTTTGTAATAAAGCTTGCTATGGATTAGGACAAAAAAAATAAAAAAAAGTTCATGTCAAATTACGTTAAATACGTGCAATTTTATGATTCGTACAATAACAAATATTATATTTTTATTGTGAAATTAGTCATATTCATTGTTGTAATCAAATATTTCTTTGTTGTAATCAAAACTCTTTTTAAAAAGAACCGGGTTAGATTAATGTTAATTTAAGAATGATAGTAGTAAATGAATTATTTTTGTTCTATATCAAAATATTTCTCGGGCTTGGCTTAAGCCTGTCAATATTTTGTAATTTAATTATTAAAAAAATATGTATAGTTTAATAATCGTACAAGGAAGTCATGTGGTGTCCACATCAGATTTTTTTGCATTGATTCCTGGACAAATCTTTCAACCACTCTGCTAGATTTCCATCAAATTGAACAACTTCAGGGGGCGTACATTATAATACTTCAAATTCCGACATAATTGCACACAAGGAGAATATAAAATTGTACAGTTTTTATTTAAACGTCAAAACGTGAAAATTTTCACTTCAACGTTTATAAAAAGAAGTGAACAAATAAGTGTATCCATAGCTACAGGACAATTGAAATCGCAAACGTAATTTACGTAAAATTTAACGTCAGAAGTAATTTTTCTTTAAATATCTACGTTTTAATACTTTAATAAAATTCACCATTTATTGTGTAAATACTTCAAAAAAGTTATTTAAAATATTACATGATTCAAATCGACCTCTTCTCTGTGACGTCACGCTTACATACTTAAAGCTGTAAATGTCGCTAGTGTCGTTGTTTTACAACGATGGGATGTGATATGTCAAAGTGACAGTTGATGGTGATACTGACGCCGTGGACATAACCTTGTTTCTATTTATCAACTGTAATACAAAACGTCGTTACAAACTTGCTCAAACAAAAAAAAGTAAAAATATGTGCTAACTTGACAGCAATCTAACCTAACAAACAAGTTCCCTTTACCCCGCAAGACATACGTCGCAAAATATCTTTGTCATACTTCGGGCAGCACGTCGGAACTAAGTTGCAACGGAAGCAGCAAGGGTAACGCCACAGTGGCGGGAATAGATATGTCCGGTATTTTCAGTAATTTTTTTCTCATTTAAAAACAAAAATTGTGCAAAATATAAAAATATGGAAAATTTAAATTTAAAAATACTTGCTTCTAATAAAAAATCAAAAAAGGCGAAACTATCCCATTGTTACCAAAACCTTTTCAACTCTTCCCATTAATGCTCGATTGAGAAATACGTAGTTAAACAGATATTAAGTCTTATAGATTTTGAGAAATCGTCCATCCAACATCCGCGCACACACACACACACACACACATACACACACACACACACACAAAATTATAATACATTTAAATTGGGGGCCCTATAGAGTCTGGGGTTCGCCAGTGTCTTTGACTAACTGATTTGTTTAGTCCAGCACATTTTGAAACGAAGTATACATTTATTTGCAATAAAATGAATACTATAGAAAAGGAATTTAATTTTTAAAGTGTATATTTATTATTATTATTCTTGTATGAAAAATACAGTGAAAATAATTAATAATTGTTTATAATTATACATTCTGTAACAATTTATAATGAAAAATAACATTAACATTATCTGAGTCATTAAGTAACAATTAACAATATTCTAGATATTATCGTTGTATAGCTGAAAATTAATTTTATTTCACCGTATTTTTACTAAAACAAAATTTTTTTCATATCTTAAAATAAATTCTATATTTGAATTTTTTTCTCGAATAAATATAGTATGGCAACATTAACATTCTCAACGTTTACATGTTTCTATTTTTTCTTTCTGAGTTGATTCGCCTTTCAACTGTTTATTTGTTTATATAGCATTCACTTGTTATTCCAAGGAGCCCTTGATCTTGGAGCGACCGTATTACACACCTACATAATATAAATGCCAAAATTTTTATGTTAAAAAAGAATTTTAAAACAAGACTTCCATGCCAGAATCACAAAATTTATTGCTATTGTTAGCTAATATATTTGGAATAATTCATTTTTTACACATTTGTGATTATATTTCATAGTTTTTGTATTATATTCTGTAAACAAATAAAAAATATATTAATATCATTCTTTGAAAATTGTTTAACATGTATTTGCTTTAAAAATTATCATGTTACTGTTTTATATTTTGCTGTGTTGTATAAAAACAAATTAAAATAAAATAAAACTCATGCTTGACTATACGCTAGCGACATCTGTTACATCATTTCAATACTAGTGGAAAGTATGAAAAACAAGTTTGTGCAGTGGAGCTATTATTACATAATTTTCTGTAAGTACTATATTTTATACCTATTTTCATTCGCTCATATATTAAGACACTTAATTAAACTGCATTCAATTTATGTTTGTATATTAAAATTAAAAGATGAAAGTGTGAACAAAAAGTAAGGTTATTTATATGTCAATGTGACATTTCGGCTTTAGTTGGCTGCGATTTTGCGCTAGTCAGATGTTTTAAATATGTTTTCATAATGGGTAACTGTGAAAAAAAAAGATATGAAGTATGCTACAAATGTTTTAATTTTATACAATTTTCTGTGAGCACGTGGACAAATAAATTATATTTTATAAAATTTAATTATCTATCTGGCGATCCATAAAGGAGGGTACACCGAGTAGACCACGTTCTTAAATATTTTTTTTAAATAAAAATTTGAAACAGATTACAATAGAAACATATTGAAAAATAATTGTATTTAATATCAATTCCTTATTTTTAAAATAGACATTACGATAAACAATAATGTCGCGTGTGTACGAGTACGAGAAGGATACTCGAGCACTTCTATCTTTTTCTTTTCAGTCGCAGTGTTGTATATAGTTTGGTTCACGAAAGATGACAATTCAAGGTCATTTATTAACCGTATGGTGTAATATTACTTACAGATAACTTCACTGCATTACGTATACATAGACGTGCAACATGAAATATTTATGGATACATTTTAACTGAAAAAATAAGTGTAATTTATTTGAAAATTATATTTCTTTTTAAATAATACCTTTCTCAAAGATTTATGCTCTTCACCTATGTTTTTGCAAAACACATTAACCTAGACTTGACAAAAACCATGGAATAATAATTTGATTTAAATGTCAACGTCACTGGGTAAATATTAGCATAGAGGGCAGTTTAGTAGATAATTAGATATCTGTAACTCTACGACATACGTCATTCATATTTGTAAAGTGATAGAAAGTAATGTCAACATGAACATATATCTGTCACACAACATAAACTACATAGACATACTTCAAGTAATCTTTCTCTTTCTAACATGAAATGTTGCTAAGGTACTACTGTATTAAATGTTGTGTATTCTTTCTTCGAACAAGTGACCTTGAATTGTCATCTTTCGTGAACTAAAGTATACTCATATTTTACATTATGATATGTATTAATAAAATTTTATATAAAAAATGTGATTTTTGATTCAGTTTTTTACCTTCCGCCACTTTTAGGTAAGGAAGGTATTGTCTGGTCAAAAAATTCAATGATGAATTTTTAGTGAATAAGCACGTTTTAAAGTCCATATAACACAATTTTACCATTTTTAGGATGATGTCTGTATGTATGTATGTGTGTGTCTGTGTGAGTGACGAAGGTTTCGGATCGCATAACTTCCAATACCACGATTCCAAAAATTATATTCTGTTCGTATTCCTCAAGTTTACATCAAGAAGAAGAAGTGATTAGATTTTGGTTATAATTGGTCAACCGGAAGTACCCTCATTTGAAGTTTTTCTTAAATATATATTGACTAAATGTCAATATTTATTTAGATTTTTTTATCTTCCGACACTTTTAGGTAAGGAAGGTATTGTCTTTGGTCAAAAAATTCGATAGTGAGTTTCTAATGAATAAGCACGTTTTGGGGTTCCTAGAATACGAATTTACTATTCTTACTATGATGTCTGTATGTGTGTGATTAGATTTTGGTTATAATTGGTCCACCGGAAGTACCCTCAATTGCAACTTTTAACAGTTTTTCTTGAAAAAAACGCAGTTAAATATTATTTGACATAACTTAAAGAATATATTATTCCCTACACGATTTTATTGCATTTTATAATTCGAATTCAATAGATATAGAGTTAAAGAATTATAAAGATATTAAATTTCATAAATCAACCAGTTATACTAATCATGGAAACTGCTAACATATTCAGATAATTCAAATTGACAGATGTCAGAATCAATGAAAAGAAAATGAATGTGGCAGAGATGAAGATGTTGAGATAGATTTTGAGGAAGACACGGTAAGGAATGAAAGAATAAGGAAAATAACTGTAGTGTAAAAAGTTTCTAGAAAGATACAAGAGAAACGATTACATTGGGTTGAACATCTCATAAGGCGAGATGAAGAATATATTGGAAGAAGAATGAATAGCTTAATAATAGAAGGTTGAAGAAACAAAGGAAGACCAAAGATAAGATGGAAGGACTGTATTGCTGAAGAATTGAGAGAAAAGGAACTGAATGAGGACGACACGCAAAACAAAAATGAGTGGAAGAAGAGAATAAAAATTAGCGACCCATAACGAATAAGAAAAGCTAAAGAAGAAGATGTCAGTGTCAAGTGCAATTTGCATAGTTTGTTTATGAAATAATTTTACTGTAAATTTAGAATCTTTTGCAAGAAAATTTATGTATGGAATTTATACATAGTACACAGGATTGGCGGAAGGTATTGTGCTGGCCACATCAGATTTTTTTATCTTCCGACACTTTTAGGTAAGGAAGGTATTGTCTTTGGTCAAAAAATTCGATAGTGAGTTTCTAATGAATAAGCACGTTTTGGGGTTCCTAGAATACGAGTTTACTATTCTTACTATGATGTCTGTATGTGTGTGATTAGATTTTGGTTATAATTGGTCCACCGGAAGTACCCTCAATTGCAACTTTTAACAGTTTTTCTTGAAAAAAACGCAGTTAAATATTATTTGACATTTAATGTTATTATAACTTAAAGAATATATTATTCTCTATACGATTTTATTGCATTTTATACTTCATATTCAATGGATATAGAGTTAAAGAATTATAAAGATATTAAATTACATAAATCAGCCAGCTATGCTAATCATGGAAACTGCTAATATATTCAGATAATTCAAATTGACAGATGTCAGTATCAATGATAAGTTGAGATAGATATGGTAAGGACTGAAAGGTAAGGGAAATGGCTCGAATAATAAAGTTGACCAAGGGATGATTACATTGGTTTGAACATGTCATGAAGTAGAATAAATAGCTTAATAATAGAAGGTAAAGAAACTGAGAACACCAAAGATAAAAAGACTTGAGAGAAAAGGAACTAAATAAGGACGACACACAAAATAGAAATAAGTGGAAGAAGAAAATAAAAAACAGCGACCCCCAACGAATAAGAAAAGCTAAAACAAAAGATGTCAGTGTCAAGTGCAATTTGCATAGTTTGTTTATGAAATCATTTTGCTAGAAATATAGGATCTTTTGCAAGAAAATTTATGTATGTACAGTAGCCGAAATAATTTTGTATTTTTTTTAACCATTTGTGTAGATTCCATAATTTGTTCAAGATGTAAACAGGCTGAAATATTATGGGTTTGGGCTTATACATGCATATATTTTGTACTAAGTTAGTATTGCATTGAACTACTTGATATAAAATAAATAAAAAATACATGTTCGTTATCTTATACAGTTAGTTTGAATGGCATCAATGTATTCCCATAAGAGACAGCAATTTATTTAGATTATTTACTATCGACAATAGTACATTTATTCGCTGTATAATAAATTTTGAATAAACGAGGTTTTTGTTTTTTGCTAACATTTATTGCGGTATGTATTTTATTTGCGCTGTAAAGTGTAAAATACGTGGAATTGCTAAACATTTAGGAAAGTTGCAGTTTGCAGTCGTATTATGGATAGTACGCATTGTATTGTTCGTGTAATGAGTATTTAAATGTGATAAATGCAACACACAAATGCATTCATGCATATTGCCACGACACGACGGAAAAGAATATATTTTCCGGCAGATGCACACAACTAATACCGGGTATTCGCTATAATGCGGGAAAAAAATATGTACTAAATACAGTAAAAATGATGTCTGAGCAAGGTCATCTGTATCATGAAAGAATTAACAAATTGGCATACATTTATGCCCTTCCTTTCAAAGGCTTTAAGCGTATGCGATAAGGATGGATATAACACGCTTGTCTTTGAAAAATTCATATTGTTTCGACTAAGTTAAGACATTCCACTTTAAAACGATGTTGTTGATAATACTTCCGCTGTAACGTAAGTTTAGATATTAATTCAGATACATTACCTTGATTCATAGCCGTACGAATAACGTTATTTTCTGTCTATATCACTGACACTGACATTGTGTCATTATCTAATTTTTCACATATTTGATTTTACATTTGCTAATAAACATACCAGTTGACTTATTTTTGAATTTTGAATGCTTTTATTGTAACATAAATAAATAAATATTTCATCACGGCATATTACCCATTGCTGGGTGTGCCAATCTGCTTCGTACACAGATATCGGTAATGATGGAATATTTGTACCGTGTGGGCGCTTACCAGGCGTCACCTCACGGGCACTCATTGCTGGCGTGGAGAGTGCGCCACAGGGGTCAATTTTGTGCCATTAAAATGCGACGTAATTTTTTGGCGTCGGTCGGGATCGAACCCAGGTCCCCAGATTCGCGACCAGACACTCAGGCACACGGCCACATATATTTTTATAATAATATATAAGCAAACGACACTACTGAAATTGTCAGAATGGGTGGAGCAAAAATCTGAATTCATACAATTCGTAGACGACCTTGATCGGACGTCTTTCAAAAATTTTACTGTACCTATGTATTCGTAATAAATAAGAGATATACAGGTGTAACAGAAATAAGTACGAAGTGGTTTGAAAAGTCCGTGCAAAAATGAAAACTACTTAATTTTTCGGGATATTTTTTTATTATTTTTCAACGTAGTCTCCTTTTAGACTTATACACTTCGTCCAACGATGCTCCAGTTTGTTGATCCCTTCCAAATAATAAGATTGGTCCAACTCTGCAAAATAGGCTTTCGTTTCTGCAATCACCTCCTCGTTTGAATAAAATCTTCTTCCCGCCAACCATTTCTTCATATTGGGGAACAAGTAGTAGTCCTAAGGAGCCAAATCTGGAGAATAGGGAGGATGTGGAACGAGTTGGAAATTTAATGTTGTCGTGATGGAAAAGGACTTTTTTGTGGACCAATCGTGGACGTTTTTCTTGCAGCTCGGTGTTCAAACGGTCCAATAACGATGAATAGTATGCACCTGTTATAGTTTTACCCTTTTCCAAATAGTCGATGAGGATTATTCTTGAGTAGTGACCTTGATAGGGCGTCCAGGACGTTCAGCGTTACTTTTCCTCATAAGCCCACTCCGAAAATTTTGAAACCACTTGTAAACTGTTCTAATCGAAGGTGCAGATTCACCATAATATTTATCAAGCTGCTCCTTAGTCTTCTGAGGCGAATTGCCTTTCATAAAATAATGTTTGATCAACACACGAAATTCTTTTTCTTCCATTTTTTGAAAATCACTAGACTTTCTCAATTTAAACGAACGTCAAATACAAAGAAATAGACCGATCTGGTTGAAACTTGGTGAGCGTTCTTCCAAGACATATCACTAACTAAACATAACCTCGATACGTACCAGTGTTGCCATCTCTCGAACGGACTTTTCAAACCACCCTGTACATTAAATTTAACCAGTGATATAACTCGTCCAGAGCAACAATATTTCTTAATAGTTTTTTATTTGAAATCTTATTTTTTTTAGCATTTTTAAATAAAATTAACGAGTCCTATAAATCCTATAAATGTCCTACAATTTGTGGATTGTCTAACCTGTTGTAACATCAAAATTTGATGTGTGATTTTTTTTTTTGTTACCTTAATCTTATCTTTCCCGATTTGTGTATAGTTTCACCATCTGGTGTATCCGTCAATCTATTCACTAGATAAGCAAAATAAAGAAAAAATCGGTTTTGCATCCAAAAGAACTAGTTCTTCTCCAACATTTCAGTCCTTCCTTCATCCCAGTTTTTACCGTCCATGAAAAGGGACTATCCATAAATAAATTGTTCTAACATGACAGATAAACCGTTAGACATTTGTTATTTATTTTGTTTCAATTCCATGGCTATTGCTATTTTTGAGGTGATTTTCGTCATTTTCATACCTAATTTCTGCCGTTACAAGGCGTACAAAATTAATTTTATTTATTGATTCAGATGCAGAATTTTATGCTCTATAACTTTTATTTGAATTTTTTTTACTTAAAATAATTAGGAAAGCAGGAAATTAGGAAAGTCTGATTTTACATATTAAAGACCTATGTTCGGCTGTACCGGTCACCACCTGTATATGCATAATAGGTATATTAAAATTAACAATGTAATGTTTAACATTATAATGTATAATATCTGTTACACTTAATTTGCAAACAATAGTTTAGTTTAACTTATAATATTAAGTACCTATATCGAACATATTCAATTTTAAATTTCAAATTTTACGTCAAACTTAAAAGATAAAATCAGAATTATTAATAATTTCTTATCCAAATATATAATCTATTTTTACGAAAAATAAACATTGGTTGTTTATTTATCGAGAGTATACAGGATGATCACGCGAAAATGAACTACCAATTATCTCTGTTATTAAGGGAAATAGCGATTATCTTCAAATAAGCAAATTTACTATAAACTATATGGGAAATAAGATGTGAAAAAGGGTTCTATTATCTCCGGTTCCGGAATACATTACAACTTTGAAATTTCAAATGGAATATAGGTACTATATTTTATTATATTTTTGAAAAGTACATGAAATTTAATTTACATTGTTAGTAAACACGTAGTACGTTGTATTATTAAAAAATAAAATGGCCGACATTTGAAATATCTCATAATATGAATCAAGAGAGTGTGAAATATTGTTTTATTGGGTCTGATGAACAAGTTACGCCATATAAAGGAATTTATCTCAAAAATTACCATCTATGAATAAAAAAATCTGATGTGACCAGCACATTACCTTCCGTCAATCATGTGTATTATGTACACATTCCATACATAAATTTTTTTGCAATAGATTATATATTTCCAGTAAAATTATTTCATAAACAAACTATGCAAATTGCATTTGACACTGTCATCTTCTTTAGTTTTTCCCATTCGTTAGGGGTCGCTAATTTTTTTTTCTTCCATTCATTTTTTTCTGTCAAGTCTTCCGCAATACAGTCCTTCCATCTTATCTTTGGTTTGCCTCTGTTTCTTCTACATTCTAAGCTATTCATTCTTCTTCCAATATATTCTTCATCTCTCGTCATGACATGTTCAAACCAATGTAATCGTCTCTCTTGTACCTTTCTAGAAACTTCTATCACTCGAGCCGAAACTGTATTAAGTTCCATTTCATATAATTATCGTTCCGTTTACTATTTTCTTTTTAAAACGTTACTTTTATTATTTGAAATAATTAGTTTGTTGACAGTGACATATACCTGTCAGTTGCATACATTTGAGATCTGAACTGTGTAATCATAGAGTTGTGTTTAAAGCGTAGGCTCCGGGGTTAAAATTATAGAATTTATTCACTATATACAGGGTGATTCATCGGTGTGTCCTCTCTTTATAACTCTTTTATTTTAAGTCAGATAGAAAAACTCTTCAGATAAAGTTTATATGATATATTATTGTCTATCTACGTACTATATGCACTTGTATACAGGGTGCTCCGTTGAAGCGCAACAATATGTAACTTTATATTTCTTAATGGAACATTCTATATATATTTATTTATTTTGATAGTAAATTAGATTTCCTTTAAAAAAGTATTAAGTAATAAGGGGTCTAAAATTATAAATTAAGAAGTTATTTACCTTTATTCGTTGAATGATATTTTTGTATCATGTTATTATTAACACAGTAAGCTATGGATATTTTGATCAATTGTTTCGAATTTAAACAAGCAATACTCTTAGTTTATCATCGTTGATGTTGATTTTTAAAATAAGTATTAATAAAAAAAGAATCAAAATTTTGTATTAAATAATAGTTTTTTCCACTATGAACTACTATTTTTTATGAACGTAAATAACTTCTTAATTTAAAATTTTAGACCCCTTATTACTTAATACTTTTTTAAAGGGAATCTAATTTACTATCAAAATAGATAAAAATATATAGGCTGTTCAATTAAGAAATATAAAGTTATATATTGTTGCGCTTCAACGGAGCACCCTGTATACAAATGCATATAGTACGTATATAAACAATAATATATTATATAAATTATATTTGAAGAGTTTTTCCATTTGACTTAAAATAAAAGAGTTATAAAGAGAGGACAGACCGATGAATCACCCTGTATATATATATATATATATATATATATATATATATATATATATATATATATATATATATATATAAAGTATTAACGCAAACCTGTAGAAAATTTAAAAATTTAATTTGTATAATAACAAATCTCGGAAAAATAATATTTAAAGGTATTTTTCGAATAAAAACTATTTTGAGCTTCCAATAAAGTGTCATTTACGGTTATCTGATTTACTCCAAAATCTAATGTCATCTTTCCATATATGATTAAGTAGAAATAGAAGGTTTCAAAATTTTCTGAACTATAGTATTTGAGTTAGAGCGTAAAGAGAATCCACACACACATACACACAGACATCATGATAATGTTAAAATTGCATTGTAGGGACCTTAAAACGTGGTCTTTTACCAAAATCTCGATATGCGATTTTTAGCACGATCCCTATACCTCCCTTACCAAGGATAGCGGGAGGTAAAAATTGTAAAAACATGTTGTGGGGACCCTAATTCGTGCTTATTCACTGAAAACTCACTATCGAATTTTTGAACCGAAAACATTACCTCCTTTAAAAAATCAAACACGGTTTTGTTTAACCCTTGTAAAAATCTCCCGGTGGGAAAGTCATCTAGTCACTGTACAATATCTTAAAACACACTCTTCTTCTTTGTTTGGTATATTTTGCACCGAGCCGAGTACATACTTCATCCTAGTAGTCGTTTGCGCTCAGGTGAACCGGACGAGGCGGCTGTGAGTCTAGCTCACCTCACCAATCCGTGGTCCGCAGAAACAAAGGACTAACGGAGCAGTGACACAGTGGCCCCGACAGCGAGCAAAGTGCATGACACCGTTGTCATTTGTTATTGTCTTGTCATTTCATGAGGAGGAATAAACCATTACAGTAGGAGGATGGATAGGTATATTTCTAATTGATAATGTACGACACATTAAACGTTAATAAACTGATTAGAAATGTAGATATTTCATTAGAAGATTTTTGTTGTCCTCAATTTCATAATTTGCAAAGTAAAAGTTCATTATACAAATTTATATAATGAGATAACGTTTGGAAATGTCCTGCACAACGGTAAAAGTATACAGTCATTACCAAAAACTATAAAACTGTAAAACTATTAACATATCGGCTCAAAAAACTTTAATTATATTTTTCTACATCCGTTGTTAAAATGTGACGCAACATACTGGTTTACATGGCGCTAATCAACAACACAATTTGTGGTTTCGAGCGTACTGGACACGGGGTGAACCTAGCAACCACTAACAACTGATTCATTAAGCAAGGGCTGAAATTAGCTTCACTAGTACATAATACAATGTTACAAGTAACTGACAGCTGTCATGCTGTAAAAACTAAGTAAACTAAAAGTGTTTCTACTATTGTTTTAATTTCCAATCGTAGAAAAAGTACAACATGTGATTCGTTTTATAAACTCTTCATATATTCGTTCTTTATACAGGGTGAGTCTGAGAAGCCCCCCGCCCCCTTAACTTTTTTATTATAAGTAATAGCAAAATATAGCTCATATAAAAGTTTTATTATTTTAAATATGCTATTTGATGGCAGATATAGATATTTTTTATAAAGTCAGGTTTACAAATATCAACTTCTATTTTTTAAATAGTAACCTATAATTATTTTATTAAAATATAAACCGCCATTTTTTGTCTTTTCAACGATGTATTAGTTATTATTAATGCATTTGAAAAAATTCGAGAAAAATAAGACATTGAGATATATGAGAAACAATTTTATTCAAATATTCTAAGTGGCTATATGTGAAAATAAATAATAAATAAATCGATAAATAAAGAAGTAATAATAAATAACTAACAAATGTATACTTTGTTGATATTAACATTGTTACATTTTGTTTCTTTTCACATAGCCACCTATAACATTTAAATAAAATTATTTCCCATAAATCTTATCTTATTTTTCTCGATTTTTTCAAATACATTAATAAAAACTAATTCATTATTGAAAAGAGAAAAAAAATAGGGGTTTATATTTTAGTAAAATAATTATAGGTTGCTATTTAAAAAATTAAAATTGATAGTCGTACCTTGTAAACCTGACTTTATAAAAATATCTACATCGGGCATAAAATAGTACATATAAAATAATAAAGTTTTATATGAACTATTTTTTCTATTACTTGTAATAAAAAGTTAATTGGGGGGGGGGGGTCGAAAAACGTTGACCTCGCAATTTATTTTTGATGTTCGTGAATAAAAAGAAGTCATTGGGTGCCAAATCAGGACTATACGGCGGATGACTCTTTCAGCGCTCAAAAAGTCACTTGTCCGAGCCGATGTGTGAGAGCTCGTATTGTCGTGGTGGAGAATGATCCGTCTTCGGCGGTTAGTATAGCAAATAAATGGTTGTGTACCATTCGGAATTGATCGGTCTCGTTGCACTTTGCACTAATGGTACGGTTGAGACATTTCCAGTTTTTCCGCATCAAAGGGCAGAATTTATATCCCTATCTAAACCAACGTTATTTTTTTACGTGAAATGAAGTATAGTACGGATCCGCCATTTGCCCGCCATTTTGTCGTCGTCAGACCTGTCATCTATACATTTCATTTTTACCTTCCGTCACCTTTAGGTAAGGAAGGTATTGTCTTTGGTCAAAAAATTCAATGATGAGTTTTTAGTGTATAAGCATGTTTTAGGGTCCCTATAATACGATTTTACCATTTTTACGATAATGTCTGTATGTATGTGTGTCTGTGTGTGTGTGACAAAAGTTCCGGATCCCATAACTTCAATACCACGATTCCAAAAATTATAATTTTTACGTATTCCTCAAGTTTACATTCAGAAGAACAAATGATTAGATTTTGGTTATAATTGGTAATTGGTGAACCGGAAGTACCCTCATTTGAAGATTTAACAGTTAAATTTTATTTATTGACATTTAAAGTTATTATAACTTAAAGAATATATTATTCTCTATACGATTTGATTACATTTTATACTTCATATTCAATAGATACAGAGTTAAAGAATTTTAAAGAAATTACATTTTATAATTCAGCCAACTATGCTAAACATGGAAACTATTAATATATTCATATAATTGAAATTGACAGATGTCAGTATCAATAAAAAGTAAATTAATGTGGCAGAGATGAGGATGTTGAAGTAGATGTTGGGGAAAACACGGAAAGATACGCTAAGAAAATAACTCTAGTATTACAAGTTTCTAGAAACATACAAGAAATATGATTACATTGGTTTGAACATGTCATGAGGAGAAATGAAGAATTATATTGGAACAAGAATGAATAGTTTAGTAATAGGATGTTGAAGAAACAGAGGAAGACCAAAGATAAGATGGAAGGACTGTATTGCGGAAGACTTGAGAGAAAAGGAACTGAATGATAACGACACGCAAAAATAGTTGAATAGTTTTTTTATGAAATAATTTTACTGAAAATTTAGACTTTTGCAAGAAAAATTATGTATGGAATTTATACATTATACACAGGATTGACGGAAGGTATTGTGCTGGCCACAACAAATATTTTTCTCCTATTGTTATTGTCCTAGTGTCATTGTGCTAATAATTTGACGAATATGTAGTATTAAATTTATAACTCCTATTTTATTGAGGGTTCTTGTAACACGTTGCTTTCAAAATTTCATAACAGCATATAATTCTACAATCAAAATCAATTTATAATTTAAACTAATATTATGTTTTCATGGTCTACATAAAGGATAAAGGCTCGTAATACAATATTTACGGTCTATGATTATAGATTATTGTAAAATATTTATATGAACCTAAATTGAAGTTTGTTTGCTGCTTGTGTAAATACTATTAAATATTTATATGCGATAAAGGAAATAAAATGTGTTTTATTTATGTTTTAATAAAATCAGTTTCTATGACATTTATTTATACTCTATTTTTTTCTGTCTACAGCGGAAGAAAATTATTGAGAAAAATCATTATTCCAGTTTCGAGGGAACAATAATATATTTTTAAATGTCACTTGCTAGATAGCAAAAGTGTAAAAATAATTTCGATGTTGAAAATAAAAATGAAAAATAACCATCAATTTTACAAGATTTTTTTATCTTGCCCCAACAAAATTTTGTTAATTTATCTATTTGACAGCTCAGACAGAAGATGAAATTCGGAAATTAAGTGTCCACAAATTATTATTAATGGATAAAATCTTCAATTTTTTGCACCACTGCAGAAATATTGAAAACAAAGAGAATTGGAAATAAAAATGATTTTTTATTTTGGGATCTCAAAATAAATTACAACGTTTTAGAGGTTGGAAATACGTCATTCCTAACTCCAATAACAATCTCTTGGGGGGGGGGGGGGGGGGGGGTAAATGACAGAAAACTCTTCCACCACACAGGTTGGAAATGTTTATGTAGGGTTGCCTAGGAACATTGTCATAGATCCCTATGATAAAGTAGGTTAAACAAATTTTAATAGAGATATCAAAAAATATAAAAAAAATAAAGGTTATAACTTCATTATTTATTTTGAAAAATATTGATTCAAAAAGAGGATGATTGTGAATAAAATAGTATACATACCTCGGTGGGAGTTTAATTACAGCCTCGCGCTGTATCTCACCTCGAGGCTTATCTTCTCGGTAATATACATAAGCCCTGGACTGTAATGAAACGTACCCCACGTCGGGTGTAATACACTATTCCAATTTAAAGATATAGAAGATAAGCGCACTGAGATCTGCGCATTGTAAGTCAACAAATGGCGGGAGTCATGGTTACGCGCTTGCGTACATAATGTTTAAATGTAGGGGTAATTCAATCCCATATCATACAACATAGCTCAGTTGGTAGAGCGTTACTCCGGCAAAGTAATGGTCCTTGGTGCAAATCTAAGTGGCTGACATCTTTTCACATGTTCATAATTTATTTTGGACGATAAAGGCTCTTTATCGTCGTGCATATTATTTTATTTTGTACCTGATGTTTTCGATATTAAAAACCGCAACTTTGTTCCTTAACTTACTATCACTAACTTTACGCGGGTTTGTCAAAATTAAGTATAGATAAAAAAAATAGTTTATCTACTGTTGATGTTAAATTGTTACTTTATCAACAAAAAATGAACGCACAAAACCTACTTTGAACATCAGGTACAAAATAAATTTTACCTGAAATCGAAATTTTGTGAAAATGAAATGAATATTTATTTTTATAGGTTATGTTGACAAAGTCATTTTACGTACAAATTTACTATTGTACATAGTACATCTACCCAAATTATCTTATATGTATAATGATTATCATAAGGTTAGCAACACTGCATTTGCATTAAATTATATAATGGATTACTTTAGTGCCGATTTTTGTGCAGTTTAGTGACAATTTTAAATAAATGATATTGTTTCAATGTTTACACTTTGAAAGAAAAACGACCACTATCTTCCTATAGTGAAAATGATTAAGCAGAGGACTCACGTCTTCGACCTGAAAAAAAACCTTATAAAATGAAATATAACTTGTGGAAATTATTGGGTGTTATTTATTTTTAAAAGAAGAAGAAAAAAAGGACGTATTAAGTAATGTACATGTTAATCATATTTACAATTATTTCTAAGTCAATCGTTATTCCTTTTACGGAATATAAAACTATTTGAAATAATTGTAGTTTATTTACGTACCATACGTTGGCACTACTGAGAATGATCATATTGGCCCGTACTACGATCATGGTTTTAACTAAAACGCTGTTTTAAGAAGTGTCAGATATCATTATTTAATAACAATAATAAATAATATCGAATTTATCAAAATATGTTTTAATAGCAGAACATAGTTTGTATTCAAACAAATATTTTTTAAAAAATCGATCTTCAAACATACGTGCAAAATTAAATGTTGAAATTTGAATTCGACATTTTTTAAAACAGCGTTTTAGTTAAAACCGTGATCGTAGTACGGGCCATTGTGTCAAATAATTTTATATTCCGTAAAAGGAATAAGGATTGACTTATATTGTATATTCATACGTAATATAACAAGTGATATGATTATCATCGATGATATTCTCGAGTGAAACCGAGCTGCAGATTTCACGAGTCCGAAGGACGAGTTGAAATGTGCTGTTTCGGTTTCACGAGCAATATCTTCGATTATTAATCATATCACGAGCTTATATTTCATGAGAGAATATAATGAATTTTTGCAATCTAACCTAACCTAACTTTTGATATACATATTCATATTGTATTAAAACATGGTACTTACGAGTTTTATTTAATATTTCGGAGTTTGAATTATTGTTATTATTTATTTTTATACTCAAAATTAACTGTCAATGTCATAAATAAAGAAAACAAATCCCTTAGTAACGACTATAAATACGGTGATTATTTCCTTGTTTTTTATCATCGCTGTGATAAACGCGTAGCTAGGGAGATTCTGAATGTTGATTGGCGGAAAACATGTCACGTGACTAAGGAATTATATTCTCATACGTAATATAACAAGTGATATGATTATCATCGATGATATTCTCGTGTGAAATGTGCTGCTTCGGTTTCACGAGCAATATCTTCGATTATTAATCATATCACGAGCTTATATTTAATGAGAGAATATAACGAATTTTTATAACACATTATATTAACCTAACTTTTGATATACATGTTAATAATATATTAAAACATGGTACTTACGAGTTTTATTTAATATATCGGAGTTTGAATTATTGTTATTACTTATTTTATACTCGAAATTAACTGTCAATGTCGTAAATAAAGAAAACAAATCCCTTAGTAACGACTATAAATAAGGTGATAATTTCTTTTTTTTATCATCGCTGTGATAGAGATGTAATTAGGGAGATTCTGAATGTTGATTGGCGGAATACATATCACGTGACTAGTGAATTATATTCTCATTAATATATATGTTTCTTTAATACTAGTATTTTTTTCTTCATTTTTAAAGAATAAATAACAACTAATAATTACTACAAGTTATATTTCTTTTTATAAGGTTTTTTTCAGGTTGATGACGAGTCCTCTGCCTAATCATTTTCACCATAGACAAAACGGCGGCCAAATGTGGGATTTTGTCGTCATCCGACCTGCCATCTACAGTTCATTTCTTTTTCCTATACAGTAGTTAATTACCTAGTTTTATAATTACAATCATTTTTGTAAAAATATAATGAATAATTACAGTAATATTACAATAATTACAGTAATATTAGGAATAATTACTATAAAATGAACACTATAACAGTATCCAACAGATGTCTGTTTAATTGGTTTAGTATTAAATCTAATTGAAAACAAAACCAATAAGATCCTAATGTGTTTCCGATATGATTTTTGCAGTAGGTCAGTTCTGTTGTACCACTTTTAACCACATTTGAAGTACAAAAAACAATAATAAAGAATATTGTAAAGTAGGTTAAAAGTAGAAACTTGGACAAAACATCACGAAAGATGAAATCTTAGTTAGATCACATTTAGGTAAATGGAAAAGTAAACAAGGAAATACAACTTCACCTAGTTTCTGTAATTTCACGTTGCTCTCAAAACAGATTTCTAAAATGATGAATTTTCAAAGCGTATAAAAACAACCGAACAATTTTATTTCAAGTAACTACAACAGTTTTTATTTTTACCTTCCGTCTCCTTTAGGAAGGTATTGTCTTTGGTCAAAAAATTCAATAGTGAGTTTCTAATGAATAAGCACATTTTGGAGTCCCTAGTATACGAATTTACTAATTTTACGTTTATGTCTGTATGTATGTGTGTGCGTGCGTGTGTGTGTGTGTGTGTGTGTGTGTGTGACGATCGTTTCGGATCGCATAACTTCAATACCACGATTCCAAAAATTATAATTTTTTCGTATTCGTCGAGTTTAGTAGATTTTTTTATAATTAGTCCACCGGAAGTGTACCCACATTTGAAGATTTTAACAGGTTTTCTTGAAAATCCAAAAAGATAATCGATAAAAAAATTGTATGCCACTCAAGAATATATACATTTTATTCATGACTCACTTCTACCATTAAACAACTATTTAATAAAAAATCTGTTGTGGCCAGCACAATACCTTCCGCCAATCCTGTGAATTATGTATAAATTCCATACATAAATTTTCTTGAAAAAAATTCTAAATTTCCAGTAAAATTATTTCATAAACAAACTATGCACTTGACACTAACTTCTTCTTCTTTAGCTTTTCCCATTCGTTAGGGGTCGTTATTTTTTATTTTCTTCTTCCACTCATTTCTGTTTTACGTGTCGTTCTCATTCGGTTCCTTTTCTCTCAAGTCTTCGTAATACAGTCCTTCCATCTTATCTTTGGTCTTCCTTTGTTACTTCAACCTTCTATTACTAAGCTATTCAATATATTCTTCATTTCTCCTCATGACATTTTCAAATCAATGTAATCATCTCGCTTGTATCTTTGTAGAAACTTGTAACACTAGAGTTATTTCCTTAACGTATCTTTCCGTGTCTTCCGCAACATTAATTTACTTTTTATTTATACTGACATCTGTCAATTTGAATTATATGAATATATTAGTAGCTTCTATGTTTAGCATAGCTGGCTGATTTATAAAATTTAATTTATTTAAAATTCTTTAACTCTATATCTATTGAATATGAAGTATAAGATGCAATCAAATCGTATAGAGAATAATATATTCTTTAAGTTATAATCAGGGCAAGAAACCGAAAACAATATGGGTTAATGGTTAACCAAAATCGAGAACTTAATTTTTAAAATGGTTTTCGTTCAAAAACCGGTTTACTATTTACTTAACCGGTTTTTATATTGGTTAGGTAAACCGGTTACATTAACCGGTTAAGTAAACCGGTTAAGTAAATTGGTTATGTAAACCGGTTTATTAACCGCTTACTAAACCAGTTAGATTAAGCGATTAATGAAAGCATGCAGGAAACAAATATCAAGTATATATTAATTACCTATATACGTTAAAAACGTATTTTTTAACTGATTTTTTTATTTAAAAAAGTTGTTACAGATTAACAATAGGTAAATAAAAAGAGTGATAAAACAGCATCCGGCTAAATCGTGATTTATAATTAAAATTCCCTCCTTTTCAGAAACGGTTTAAAAAAACCGGTTTTATTAATTTTGTTTGCAGTTACCGGTTTTTTTAATAATTAAAAATATCGGTTTCGGGTAAAAATCAAAATTTTAGACCCAAAATACCGGTTAACCGGTTTTTTAAACCGGTTAAAAAAACCGGTTTTGTGCCCTGGTTATAATAACGTTAAATGTCAATAAATCAAATTTAACTGTTGAATCTTCAAATGAGGCTACTTCCGGTTCACCAATTATAACCAAAATCTAATCAGTTGTTCTTCTGGAGGTAAACTGAAGGAATACGAAAAAAATATAATTTTTGGAATCGTGGTATTGAAGTTTTGCGATCCAAAATTTTCGTCAGACACACACAGACATCATCGTAAAAATGGTAAAATCGTATTATCGGGACCCTAAAACATGCTTATTCACTAAAAACTCATCATTGATTTTTTTGACCAAAGACAATACCTTCCTTACCTAAAGTTGACGGAAGGTAAAAAAATTTTATTTGAAATAGTCACTGAAGTGCACAAAAATGTCATTAAAAGTTCAGAAATCAGCATTTTACGACGATTTTATACAAATGCAATGTTGCCAACCTTATAATAATTATGTACATGTGAAATAATTTGGGCAGGTGTACGATGTACAATAGTAAATTTGTACATAAAATGACAAAAAAATATGTGCAAGAAAAACAAATTAAATAATTCCGATGAAGAAGTTTAAGATAAATTTTGAATATTCATTACGATAACTTCAGTGTTCGCAACAATGAACATAAATTCATTTGTTTGACTGACAGCCACTGGCATATTTATCAACATAACCTATAAAAATAAATATTTCTTCCATTTTCACAAACTTTTGATTTCAAATAAAATTTAATATGTACCTCGACACTGAAATTCCTTTTTATGATTCATATGGTTTATTTTCCTCGGCCGTACGGCCTCGGCAAATACATTCCATAATCGTTTTTTATTTATTTTTATAATTACTTACATGTTTTAACCTGTATTATTTAGGAATGATTGAAACCATGGTGGCCTAAAAAGACGCGCGTGAACGCGTTATTTGATTTAAGCAAAATTCAAATACATTCTTTGGGATTTTATTACACAGATTTCGTTTTTGTTTATGGAATACAATATTTAAATTGCTTTTAAAACAATTAAATAATTCAAATAACACTAACAGATCTTTAAAAATAAGAAAATCATAAAAATCAGGATTTATTTAATTTTTTTGATCAATGATTTTTGATTTTTTTAAAATAAATCATGATTTTTGCCAACCCTGTTTTAGGGCCTTGTTACATAAATATTATGTTGAAAAAAATATTACGAACTAGATAATTAATATTTATTTGTGCAAATAAAATTATTAATGTTATTACTCAAAATGTCGAGTATTATACGTAATAAAAGTGCAAATTTCATCATAAAAAGGTTTCATTAACTTTATATGTAATCTTGTTGAACGAATTAATATTATGACCCCTCTACAAACTAATTTTAATTAAGGTCATTTATCTGTTCTTCCTCTCCACTATAATAAGCACGTTATGTAATATTTGCACAGACCAAATAATTAGTGCAACAATGACAATAAAACATCATAAAACAATTAAACTTTTCACTCGGAAAGTGAGGATTACGAATAAATTCGAAAGAGGGTAGATAAGATACAAGTTGAACCGGGCTTTCAATCTATAAAACATATCCGACTTAAGCGCGCTTGCTCCAAAACGATCGATCGTCTGTGCGCTTGTTTTGAACAGTTGTCAAACAGAGAACAAAGAAACTCGTACAGAAAACTCTTCCAATAAAATCCCAACACATAAAATGTAAGTCAAAACATTTTAATACACCTCATTTCCACAAATATTTATGAGAAACACTTTCAAAACATTTGAATCCCGAGCTATTTGCAAAACAAACGTAACCTTGACAATCAGCTGACTTGTTTTCAGAGAGACAGGGTTTGTTTCACAACTTCAGACTGTGATCAGAGTAAATTTGGCTCTTACCTTGAATAAGACGTCAATCTGTAGGCGGTTTTGGTGTTAGCGAGGCAATGGGTCCGTCCGGGCGAAGATGGCATACAGCCCAGCTGACTGCTGTCAAGGCGCTGAGCTTGAATGCTAAAATTGCTAAACGCGAGTTGATGGTGCGTACAGCGACACACTGCGGTAGTTTCGATAACTAGGAGCGACGATCTTTTTGTACACGCGCCAACTAATATTGATATGCGATTAATATGGGTTCTTTTTTTTAAAATTTTGGGCTGAAAATAAGATAACTAAGAATAAATATAGTGTTGTTCAATTTACGATAAAAAAATGCAGAAAGTACTGACCAAAATGGCTAAAAAGGCTTAATAAACATAAGTCCGATCTTCAATAGTTTTTGACATATAAGGCAGTAAAAAATGAGTTTTTACGGGGTTTATTTATTTATTCCATTCAACATGATAATAATTATCCCAATTACAGAATTTATGAAATTTTAATATTAACAAGAAAACAAATAAGTAAATCAAAACAAAAATAGTTACTTAAAAATATAACTCTGTTATGTCGAAAAATATTTATTTAAACAATATTTATTTCACCTTATTCATTTATATAACTATTTATTTATGTCCACTACTCGCAGACTATTACCAACTGTTCATCTCACGATGCTTGTCCAAATCAGAATGTTCCGGCTGGCTTCCCTGGCGGTATTTATATATTCGGCGTCCCCTCTGGTACATTCGACGAGATAATAACATCAATACAAAGGATCTGGTGACCCTAAGTAATTAAATAGGTCGCGACGTGTTTACTACGTGAGTTCAAATTATATTAGAGGGGGCTGTACCACAAGTTGTTCATTTTACAAAGAACGTTTAATGGACAAACTATTCTAATTTTGCAGTAAAATTATTTCATAAACAAACTATGCAAATTGTGCTTGACACTGACATCTTCTTCTTCTTTAGCTTTTCCTATTCGTTAGGGGTCGATATTTTTTATTTTCTTCTTCCACTCATTTATGTTTTGCGTGTCGTCCTCATTCACTTCCGCAATACAGTCCTTCCATCTTATCTTTGTTCTTCCTCTGTTTCTTCAACCTTCTATTACTAAGTTATTCATTCTTCTTCCAATATATTCTTCATCTCTCCTCATGACATGTTCAAACCAATGTAATCGCCTCTCTTGTATCATTCTAGAAACTTGTAACACTAGAGTTATTTCCTTACCGTGTCTTTCCTTGTCTTCCCCAACATCTACTTCAACATCCTCATCTCTACCACATTCATTTACTTTCATTGATATTGACATCTGTCAATTTGAATTATCTGAATATATTAGCAGTTTCCATGGTTAGCATAACTAGCTGAATTATGAAACTTAATATCTTTATAATTCTTTAATTCTATATCAATTGAATATGAAGTATAAAATGCAATCAAATCATATAGAGAATAATATATTCTTTAAGTTATAATAACGTTAAATGTCAATAAATCATATTTAACTGTTAAAATCTTCAAACGAGGCTACTTCCGGTTCACCAATTATAACCAAAATCTAATCACCTGTTCTTCTGGATGTAAACTTGAAGAATATTATAATTTTTGGAATGGTGGTAATGAAGTTATGCGATCCGAAACTTTCGTCACACACACACATACATACATCATCGTAAAAATGGCAAAATCGTATTATAGGGACCCTAAAACATGCTTATTCACTAAAAACTCGAATTTTTTGACCAAAGACAGTACCTTCCTTACCCCAAAAGGTGACGGAAAGTAAAAATATGAACCATGTGTCTTATTTTCAATAAATCTAATAGTGAGTTCTGAAACAAATAGAATAACAGACTGACATTTGTAAAAACATCAAATGAAAACTGTTATTATAAATATTATCCGAATTTGCAGTAACTACATTGTTAATAATAATTGAACAACAATCGCCAATAATTAAAGCATATTATTAACTCTATCAATGATTTCGCGCCTTTCAAAAACGTTTTTCGACAAGAAATTAATGTGGGTCACGGTCATATTTTCATGAATAAATTTCATAATTATTAACATAATCTTACATCATTTATTTTTTGTATACAAGAAGAACTAATAATTGTAAAAACCGATTATATTAATTCTAAGGTGAACTAGGTAACTTATTTTTTCTCTTTTTCAGAATCTGTTCTTCCAAATATGTTAAGTACGAAACATGCGATCCAACGATACTTTCTTAGAGGATTGGGACATAGAACGACATGGAAGAAGAAGAATTACAGGAAATTGGGAGCTTTGGTTACATTAATTGGAGCTGGAGGTTATTATTCAATAAATACGGATGAACAGAGTAATTATATTGTTCATGTTGATAAGTTTACTCAAGTAGGGCCTTATATACAAAAGAAGACTGATGTTAATACCATAGATCACTTGAAATCTGTCGTCAGATTTTTACGGTAAAAAAAATATTAACTTTTTATGGCTGTATTACACGTAACGATAAATCGACTGATTTATTGATCAACTGCGACCTTCAATTTATCGGTATGTGTAATACAGGAAAATCGATCGATTTATTTACGAAAATAAATTGATGAAATAGAACGAGTTCTATTTTCCGTCGATTTTTTGGGGAATATTTAGTTACTTTCATATTGCCAACTCCATAACATTTGACATTTCAAACTATATTTGACGTATGCAGGTTATGTTTTCATTTGTTTTTTTTATACAAAAATTACAAGATCGGTGCTTAGCACGTATAAGAAGAATCGAAAATCTAAAAAGGATAACATTTGCGTAGGAGATGGTTTGATAAAACCAAAGGAAATTTACCTTTGGCCTTGTTAACAAAGATCCGGACCAGTTTAAATTATTTTTAAGAATGGATAAACCAGCTTTTGATGAACTGTTAAGATTAATATCACCTTTACTTAAAAATGAAGATACTTTTATGAGAGTCAGTTTTTGTTGAAGATAAATTAATAATTGGAATTATTAAAACCTTAAATTCTTCTTTATTGAACGTACATATATCCGCTTTTACTCATGTTTAATTATAAATACCCTGCAAACTCTAACAAAACTAATAAACGATACGACAGAAGACATAAATCTGTTGAAGCGCCATGAAGTTAAATTCCAACCTCAAAAACATTCATAAAAAATCTGTTGTGGCCAGCACAATACCTTCCGTCATTCTCGTGTATAATGTATAAATTCCATAATTTTTCTTACAAAAGATTCTAAATTTCCAGTAAAATTATTTCATAAACAAACTATTCAAATTGCACTTGACACTGGCATCTTCTTCTTCTTTAGCTTTTCCCATTCGTTAGGGGTCGCTATTTTTGTATGTCGTTTTCATTCAGTTCCTTTTCTCTCAAATCTTCCGCAATACAGTCCTTCCATCTTATCTTTGGTCTTCCTCTGTTTCTTTAACGTCCTATTACTAAACTATTCATTCTTGTTCCAATATAATTTTTCATTTCTCCTCATGACATGTTCAAACCAATGTAATCGTCTTTCTTGTATCTTTCTAAAAACTTGTAACACTACAGTTATTTTCTTACCGTATCTTTTCGTGTATTCCCCAATATCTACTTCAACATCCTCATATCTGCCACATTAATTTACTTTTTATTGATCCTGACATCTGTCAATTTGAATTATATGAATATATTACTAGTTCCCAAGTTTGGCATAGCTGGCTGAATTATAAAATTTAATTTCTTTAAAATTCTTTAACTCTTTATCTATTGAATATGAAGTATAAATTGTAATCAAATCGTATAGAGAATAATATATTCTTTAAGTTATAATAACGTTAAATGTCATAAAATCAAATTTAACTGTTAAATCTTTAAATGAGACTACTTCCGGTTGACCAATTATAACCAAAATCTAATCAGTTGTTCTTCTGGATGTAAACTTGAGGAATACGAAAAAATTATAATTTTTGGAATCGTGGTATTGAAGTTATGGGATCCGGAACTTTTGTCACACACACACAGACACACGGACACACACACATACATACATACAGACATCATCGTAAAAATGGTAAAATCGTATTATAGGGACCCTAAAACATGCTTATACACTAAAAACTCATCATTGAATTTTTTGACCAAAGACAATACCTTCCTTACCTAAAGGTGACGGAAGGTAAAAACATGAGTAGTTGGTAAGTTGGTAGCCATGATTCCAACAAAAATAAATTGATAGAAAATCGTTGTGTAAATTCTCAAGATTTCTACGATAAATTGATCGATTTATCGGTCAATAAATTGACCGATTTATTGTTACGTGTAAAACCGCTATTTAGATTTTATTTTTTCAATAAATTAATAATATTTTTTTAAGGTCCCTATACATCGGCACCTTAATTTCAGTAGACTATTACTTCTCAATGATGGGCCTAAATGAAACTGATGTAAATTACGAACCCATGATGGGCCGTATACACCAAAGAGCAGCTGAAAGAATCTTAGATGGTTGTCTTAAAAATGGAGGACTTTATATTAAATTGGGACAAGGTTTGGTTGCTATGAACCATATTATTCCAATAGAATATTTACAAGTGCTTAAAGCATTACATGATAAATGTTTAAAAAGAAATATAAATGAACTTTATACGTTGTTTATGGAAGATTTTGGAAAGAGCCCTGAAGATATTTTTCGGGAATTTGATAAGGAACCTATCGCAGCTGCCAGCTTAGCTCAGGTAAGCAGTCCCGAGTGGTTGCGAATAATTCCGAATCCTGGTCATTAGCAATGCTAGCGCCGCTCTTGGCCGCTCTCGAAATGCCAATGCTTTTCTTATGTAAACTTTGAAAACTAATTACATAAATACTGCACAAAATGAGATCATGCAAAAAAAAATTGTTCTTTTTTTTGTTTAAATCGAACAAACAGTCTAATTTATCGTATTGTATGATTAAATTATTTTTTATTTATATTTTTTGTTATATAAAATTGTTTTAAAGTATATTTTTAAAAAATTGCAAAAACCAGCCATGTTGTGACGTCACATTTCAGAACTGCAAGTTCAGACTCATTTCATAAAGACTTATCACATGAACACAGAAATTCGAAAAGAAAAGATCTGATGTGACCAACACAATACCTCCCGCCATTTACCTATGGGGTCTCGTTGCCGCGTGCCTGATGCCTGGTCGCGAATCTGGGGAATCCGATTCGATCCCGATCAACGCCAAATAATTCGAATTTTAAATAGCATAAAATTAACCCTTGTGGTAAACGCCCGCACAATACAAATATGTCATCATCATTACCGAAATGTATGTACAAATCAGATTAGCACTCCCAGCAATGGATAATATGCCGTGATAATATATTTATTTGTTTCTTTATTTAAATACATACCTGCATATTTATTAATGCTAGAAATTATGTATTATAAGTTCCTTTCCATAAAACTATTGTTCTATTTACAATTTTCCTTTTAAAACGTTACTATTATTAATTTGAAATCATTATTTTTTGACAGTGACATTTATCTGTCAGTTACATACATTTGAGCTGAACTATGTAATCATGGAGATGTGTTTAAAGCATAAGCTCCGAGATATAATTTTTATATTACTTTATAAATTTATCCATAAAATATATAGAAAAAGTATTAAAGCAAACATGTAGAAAATGGAATAATCTTTAATTTTTATAATAACAAATTGCGAAAAAAATACATTTAAAGGTATTTTTTGAAGAAAAACTATCTTGAGCTTCAAGTAAACTGCCATTTCCGGTTATCCGATTGCCACCAAAATCTAATGGCTTCTTTCCATATGAGAATAAGGTAGAAATATTTGGTTTTAAAACTTTCTGAATGATAGTATTTGAGTTAGAGCTTAAAGAGAATCCATACACACACATATACACACAGACATCATCGTGAAAATGTTAAAAATGGATTCTAGGGACCTTAAAACGTGGTCATTTACCAAAATCTCGAAATGCGATTTTTAGTACGATCCTTATACCTCCCTTATCGAGGAGCGGGAGGTAAAAAATCTGATGTGGCCAGCACAATATCTTCCGTCAATTCAGTTTATTATGTACAAATTCCATGTATAAATTTTCTTGCAAAAGATTCTAAATTTCCAGTGAAATTATTTCATAAACAAACTATGTAAATTGCACTTGACACTGACACCTTCTTTTTTTTCTTCTTCTTCCTTTGCTTTTCCCACTGGTTAAGTCGTCGCTATTCTTGAATTTATTCATCCACTCATTTCTATTTTGCTTGTTGTCATCGTTCAGTTCCTTTTCTCTTAAGTCCTTCGTAATACAGCATTTCCATCCTATCTTTGGTCTTCCTCTGTTTCTTTTACCTTCGACTACTAAGCTGTTTATTATTCATACGTAATATAACAAATGATTATATCGATGATATTCTCGAGTGAATTTTGCTGCTTCGGTTTCACGAGCAATATCTTCGATTCTTAATCATATCACGAGCTTATATTTAATGAGAGAATATAATGAAATTTTGTAACACATTGTGTGTGCTGTTAATCTAACTTTTGATATACATATTCATATTGTACTAAAACAGAGTTTTATTTAATATAATATCTGAGTTTGAATTATTGTTATAACTAATTTTTATACTCAAAATTAATTACCAATATTGTAAATAAAGAAAACAAAGCCCTCCTGGGGACCCGGGTTCGATCCCGACCGACGCCAAAAATTACATCGAATTTTAATGGCACAAAAATTGACCCCTGTGGTGCACTCTCCACGCCAGCTATGAGTGCCCGTTAGGTGACGCCTGGTAAGCGCCCACACGGTACAAATATTCCATCATTACCGATATCTGTATACAAAGCAGATTGGCACACCCAGCAATGGGCAATATGCCGTGATGAAATATTTATTTATTTATCTAAAACGTGTTTGAATTTTTTGACCAAAGACGATACCTTCCTTACCTAGAGGTGACGGAAGGTAAAAATATATACACTATAAATTGAGAATTACATATCTAAATATGCTATAATATATTAATATAACATAATTCTTTTCATTTTTATAAATATAATTTTCATTTGGCCTAAAGTTATCCACGTGTCACATCAGCTATGCTTCTTTGTACAAAATTGAGATTAGAAGCTAAAAGTTTGTTTAGCTATAGAAACCCACGCGGCATTGAATTGAATATATTTTCCCTTGTATTTTGGCACAATGGCACAAAACAACGTTTCACCGACATGTTTACTTTCGTAAATTTCAGGTTATCTTTAAATGTCACTTTGACGTTTCGAACCTAGTGTGAAAATCAAAATGGCCGTTGATATTGAAATGTGACGTCACTTGGCAAGGGGCGAGGCGGAGAAAATCAGCCGCTTTTTGAACAATGTCATTTGTAATTGCAATTTTTTCATTATTCAAGATCGATCTGAGGAAAAATAAAAAATACGGGTTTATTATTTTTCATTTCTCTATCGATTAAAGTTAAAAATGAAAAATCGTGCATGATCTCATTACTCCCATTGATATTATTTTAATTCTTAGGTATATAAAGCCAAAACCGCAGAAGGTATAGAAGTCGCAGTAAAAGTCCAATACATCGACCTTCAAAACCGTTTCAACACCGACATATCAACAATAGAATTTCTTCTAAAAATAATCAAAGCCATGCACCCATCCTTTAATTTTACCTGGGTCTTGGAAGACATGAAAGACACTTTAAAACAAGAACTAGACTTTATAACCGAGGGTAAAAACGCCGAAAGATGTGCCAAAGAATTATCTCACTTAAGTTTCGTCTACGTTCCGAAAATTTACTGGGATAAATGCAGTAAGGTAAACATGAGGAAAATTGTTCGATTTTTTTACTATTTGGGATATTTTTAGAGAGTACTTACGGCTGAATTTATCCACGCTGTTAAAATAGATGACATACAATCGCTCAAAGAGATGAAGCTCTCACTGTCGGATATTGACAAGAAAGTTTTTCGAATTTTCGGGGAGCAAATATTTCATACTGGATTTATTCACGCCGACCCACATCCGGGGAATGGTAATTTTGTATAATTTCTGCAAAAGAATAATGCAATAATGAATTGATTCAGTTTTAGTGAGGAAAGATAAAAATAATAAGGCTCAGATTGTATTATTGGATCATGGGTTGTATAATTATTTGCCTAGCAATCATAGACTGGCCTTATGTAGTTTTTGGAATGCTATTGTGTTGAATGATCATGAAGGAATGCAAAAATATGCCCTTGAATTGGGTGTAGATGGTAAGAATAATTATTTTTGTAAAGAATTAAAATCACGCCTTGTACAAAAATGTACAGGATGTTTAAAAAAAAATATTGGGAATAGAAGAAAATTATTCAAATAAAAATTGTAGTAAATTTAGGGGAAATCAGTGATTTTCAAACTATAACGTAAAATTATATTTTTTGTAAATCGATAGAGTAATGAAAAATAATAGATCCGTATTTTTATTTTTCCTCAAATCGATCTTTAATGAGAAAATTGCAATTAAAAATAACATTGTTAAAAAACAGCTGACTTTCCCCGCCTTGACTCTTGCCCAATTACGTCACATTTCAATATCAACAGCCATTTTGATTTTCACACCAGGTTCTAAACGTCAAAGTGACTTTTAAAGATAACCTGAAATTTACGAAAGTATACATGTAGGTGAAACGTTGTTTTGTGCCATCGTGCTAAAATACTAGTGAAAATATATTCAATTCAATGCCTCGCGTGCGTTTTTATAGCTAAACAAACTTCTAGTGTCTAATCTCAAATATTTACAAGGAAGCACAGCTGATGTGACGCGTAGATAACTTCAGGCCAAAATAAAATTATATTTATAAAAATGAAAAGAATGATGTTTATAGCATATTTAGATACGTAATTTTCAATTTATAGTCTATATTTTTTTTCTGAAATTCTGCGTTCATATGATAAGTCTCTATGAAATGAGTCTGAACTTGCAGTTCTGAAACGTGACGTCACAACATGGCTGGTTATTGCAACTTTTTACAATATTTTAAAACAATTTTATACAACAAAAAATGTAAATAAAAAATAATTTAATCCTATAGTACGATAAATTAAGACTATGCTTGTTTGATTTAAACAAAAAAAAAACAATTATCTTTATTGAATGACATTATTGTAGTATCAATAGTAAATTTGTAACATTTTAAACCCATAAATAAATTATTAAATTTATTCAATTTCTTATTATAGTTTGGTTCACGAAAGATGACTATTCAAGGTCATTCATAAGCGGTCTCATATAATTTTAATTGTAGATAACTTCACTTCATTTTGTATTCATAAGTGTGCAACAAGAAATATTTATGGATACATTTTAACTGAAAAAAATAAGTGTAATTTATTTAAAATATATTTCTTTATAAATAATGCCTTTCTCAAAGATTTAAGTTACGTTTTTGCAAATCAAAAAAACAGACTTGATATAATACCATGGAATAATAATTTAATTTAAATGTCAACGTAACTGGGTAAACATTAGTACAGAGGGCAGTGTAGTAGATAATTAGATATCTGTAATTCTGCGACATACGTCATTATTATTTGTAGTGTGTTAAAAAGTAGTCACCATTTACGTACATCTGTCACATAATATAAATTACATAGACACACATTAAATAATCTATCTCTTCTTACATTAAATGTTGCTAAGCTATTGCTATATAAACTGCTGTGTATTCTTTCTTCGAACAAGTGATTTTGAATAGTCATCTTTCGCGATATAATATATAACTATGTCAATTGCCATTTGAACAAAATGACAAACAAATGTTTCACATTTTATCTGTCAGATTTCCTTGGGTATAATATTATTTTAATTTCTTTTTTAATATTTTATAACATATTGGAAATGGCTTGAAATAAAATAAATTAATAAAATATTAAATAATAAAAATTACACAAGTTAAATGTTATAACAAATCCTGCCAGATAAAATGTCAAACATGTGTTTCTCAAGAAATTGAATAAATTTAATAATTAAATATTATAAATTCACATGTATTTGGTGTCAGTTGACACAGTCTAAGAAAAACGATTTTCTTGTATTCGGGTTTCAAGTATTCACCCGCTATATATGTTTTAGGCTCATTTGATAGAGTATTTTTTTCTGAATTCAACCATGTAATCATTTATATCCTTACATAATAAAAATATTGAGAAATTTAAATAAATTTGATTTTTATAGTTATTTTGCAGTAGGCTATGTTTGAAAAACAATTGAGCTTAAATTAAAATGAAACAAATATATGTTAATAACTTTAAAGTGTTAAAATCATTAAATAGTGAATTATGCACTAAATAATTCAAATTGACAGATAGCAGTTTTTGTTTTTCATACATAGTCTACTGAATAATAACTATAAAAATCAAATTTACTTACTTTTCCTACTCAGATGAATACCGAAACAAAGGACTTTTCAAAACTGCATTAAAGAAATATAGTATTCCTCACATGTATTCTATTTTAGATTACAAAATCTTCGCCGAAATTTTAACGCAACGGCCGTTAAAAACTGATATAGGAATAGTAAAAATATTAAGCGAAGAGGACTTAAAATATATGACAAAAATGGCACAAGATCGGTTCGATAATATAATTAAATGCCTAATCAAAATGCCTCGATCTTTGTTGCTAGTTATAAGGTAAAAATTATGAAAAATATATAACATAGAAACTAAAACGCATAAATTTTTAGAAATTTAAATACAGTAAGGTCAATCGTACGACTACACGGCGATACAGTAAATAGATTTACAAGTTTGGCAAGAATAGCGGCTTATGGAAAGGACACAGATACAGGAATGACCCTAATAAAAAAAATTAAGGGTTACAAACAACGCTTATACTTCGAAATCAGATTAATGTAAGTTTTTGAGTGGATATACTACCGTTTTATTTATTTTTGTTAAACTACGCCTTGGTCGAGTTATACATAATCGTATCAGGAGGCGTTTTTACCTCCGTATAGTTGCGCCATTAGATGTTTCTCATCAAAAATTGTCTTGTAGTAGGCTATGAACAGATCATTGTTCAATTCAAAAGTCAAGTTGTTAAAATTGATCTTGAAATGCAATTTTAAGGAGAAAAGACAATAAAGAAGAATACAGTATATTTCCATTCGCCGTTTTCTAATCTATTTCCAATTCTAAAATAATTTAGATTAATTTTTGAGAATATAATTCATTAGTCACGTGATATGTTTTCCGCCAATCAACATTCAGAATCTCCCTAGTTACATGTCTGTCACAGCGATGATAAAAACAAATAAATTAACACCATATTTGTAGTCGTTACTAAGGGATTTGTTTTCTTTATTTACGACATTGACAGTGTTAATTTTGAGAATAAAAAGAACTAATAACAATAATTCAAACTCCGAAATATTAAATTAAACTCGTAAGTACCATGTTTTAATACAATATGAATATGTATATCAAAAGTTAGGTTAGATTGCAAAAATTCATTATATTCTCTCATTAAATATAAGCTCGTGATATGATTAATAATTGAAGATATTGCTCGTGAAACCGAAGCAGCACATTTCAACTCGTCCTTCGGACTCGTGAAATCTGCAACTTGGTTTCACTCGAGAATATCATCGATGATAATCATGTCACTTGTTATATTACGTATAACAATATTTCTTGTCAAATTGACATTTAATTAAATACTAAATTAGACACGTTTCTGTGTTCAAAGCCTACTTCGAGTTAGTTTTTTTTAACACTATTAAATTTTAAATTTTTTTTATTTTATTTAGTCTAATTTTTACAAAATTTGGTTAAAGTCTATATTATCCGCCACTCATAAATTGTATTTTGTTGATTATATATATTTGCAAAACCATTATGAGTACTAAATTCCACAAAAAAAAGGGCGCGAAAAGCAATATACATAGTGATTCTGGCATTTTCCAGAAAAAAAGTAGGCGCCCATATAAAAATTAAAATTTAGACTTTTTGCGTGAAAATTTTCAAAAATTCATTAACGTAACTTAACCTAACGCACTCGATTTGATGAAATTCGGATGGTTACATGTGTCATCTAACCCTATTTTTCAGAAAAATGCTAAAATTACTATAAATAATGGTTTTGAAACAGGTGACAGGTTTTCTAGACTTTAACTTAATTTTGTAAAAATTAGACTAAATTATAAAATTTTGCGGTAGACAAACCGTTTTTTTTTAATCCATGCTTTTTAATTCTAGGATGAGTAACATTAAAATATGGTTTTTGATGCAAATTCTGTCTATTCTACAAGGTATCGGAAAAGTGCCTGACCTATCCGAAATAACAAGTCAAATAGCGTGATTTTATTAATACATACAAATTTTATTTAGATTGTCTACTTGTTTTGTTATTATACACCACTTATATTCGATAATAAAGTTGTATTATTTATTTGTAATTGCTATTTATTTTTCCAACATAATGAAGTGAATATATTAAAAAATCTACATTAACAATACTATTGCTTACTTACCACCTCAACTAAAATAATTATAAAATTAATACTATTGTTTGTTACATATTACATATTTATTATAGTTTATTGAACACGTTTATTACATCTGATAATAAAATAAACGAGCACTAGATACGTAATTTATTCAACATAATGGACTCACACATGAACAGAAGAGGTGGTATGTAGTATAATAACAACTCTAAAATGTTCGATAAGTTAACTAAAATAAACGTAATATTTCATACCAATTCACATAGCAAACGACACAAATGAAATTTCAAAACTAAGCTGGTTATGCTGTTTTCGCTCGGATTGCTGCACGTTTTCCCGTGACGGCCTGAAAATAAAAAACACACATATAATAATCAAGAAATCCCTAAAAAACAATCATGAACTGTTTAATAATAATAATAATGAACACAGTATTCAAAACAAAATGATTCAAAGAAGATAATAAAATTTATGGAATGATAGCTAAATATTTGATTGTAAAATCAATAACATACTGAGGTCATGCACGATGTTTCAATTTTGAAAAAATATTACACCCGTATTTTTTATTTGTTCTCAAATCGATCTTTAATAATGAGAAAATTGCCCCTCGCTGAGTGACGTCACTTTTCGATATCAACGGCCATTTTTATTTTCTTACTAGGTTCTAAACGTCAAAGTGTCATTTAAAGATAACCTGAAATTTACGAAAGTAAACATGTCGGTGAAACGTTGTTTTGTGCCATCGTGCCAAAATACTACCAAAAATATATTCAATTCAAGGCCTCGCTTGCGTTTCTATAGCTAAACAAACTTCTAGTGTCTAATCTCAAATATTTATAAGGAAGCACAGCTGATGTGACGCGTGGATGACTTCAGGCCAAATGGAAATTATATTTATAAAAATGAAAAGAATGACATAGTTCTGGAAGATCGCCAAATGAAAGTGCGTGAGATAAATGTGCGCCAGGTGGGTGCCGCATTTGCTTAGTTCGGAGCAAAAGCGCATCCGGGCACGAACTTCAGCCGAAAATTTCGAGTTGTTTAAGAAAAATCCGGTCGATTTTAAAAGACGTTTCATAACCATGGATGAAACTTGGATACACCACTAAACTCCAGAGACGAAAATTCAGCTGAAAGCGTGAATTGGACATGGTAAGTCGGCCCCGAAGAAAGCGAAGTTAGTTCAATCGGCAAGAAAGGTGATGGCGTCAGTCTTTTGGGACACCAAAGGCATTCTGCTAATTGATTATCTTGATTAAGAAAAAACTTTAACTGGACAATACTATGCCACATTTTTAGACAAGCTGAAAGCAGCAATTCAAGAAAAACGCCCCGGAATGACAAAGAAAAAGATCTTGTTTCACTACGACAATGCGCCAGCTCATTCAAGTCAAGCTCGACAAAAATTGACCGAACTGAGGTTTGAAATAGTCTCCCATCCACCGTCGGACTTCCATCTTTTCCCGAAACTCAAAACGTTCGTCGTTGGAAAGAGATTTCGATCCAATGAAGAAGCCAACGAAGCAGTAAATGCTTATTTTGAGGACCTCAAAGAAAATCATTTTCGGGAGGGAATCGAAAAGTTAGAAAAACGTTGGACCAAGTGTGTTGACCTCAGAGGGGACTATGTAGAAAAATAAAATGTAGTCCGTGTTAAATATATATATATATATTTTCAAGTCAAGCATTTTAAATGATATAAATGCTCTTTAAACTGAGTGTCAATTTATCTTTTAGTTTGACCGATGTAAATTTTACTACAATTATTACAGTTAATTTTATAAATACCCCATTTTTTTTAGTATCTATTTTATCTTTACCTAATAAAAATTTAATGGTATTACTTGATTTGCAAGTTGCGGTTAAATTTTCATTTTTAAAATTTTTGTTAAGACTTTTAGAAGCGTTATCGTACGGTAATGTTATGTATTTATGGTGTTAACGTTGTAAAATTAGAAATGGATTGGCGATTTTTAAATTTATGAACTAATTTATCGATAGTTTTTACCGCAAAACCGTTATACTTAGTTATTTCTTTAATATAGTTTAGTTCAATTTTAAATCGTTTTTTGTTTTAAGGAAATTTTGTTAATCTGTTTATTAAAAAATTGAACGAAGCTAATTTATGTTGCCAAGGATGACTAGAGTCTGCAGTTATAAATCTGTTAGTGTTAGTGGAATTTCTATAAATATCAAACACTATTTTTGTTTCAAATAACCAGTACGTCCAAAAATGGCAATGGGGTCATTTAAAAAAAATCGTTTTTTTTTATAAAATCGTGAAATCAGTTTCATTTAATAAATATAGGAATATAAAATAACATGAAATATGTGACTTTTCATTCATAAATTTGCTAATAAACTTTCGCGGCTGTAAAATTCATGACGTTTCGGTTTGCTGTTGTAAACAAACTAACCTAAAATTGTTACAGATGACAGCAGAGTTAAGAGTAAAGGTATGTAAATAAAACATTTATTAAAATAAATACCAAAAGTTGTATGAAATGTTTTTAGTTGTCACAAAAAATAAATTAGAAAATGTGAAATGATCCCATTGTTTATGTTTCTTTTTCGTATAAAAATGTTTAATATTTATCTATTTAATATCAGTGTATTATATAAACCAGTTTTAAAAATATATCAATAGAAATTGTAACAGGTTTTTGATAATTAAAACAGTTTGCAAATACATAAAAATTAAGGTCAAAACTCACCTGGAAACCAGATTTAATGCTAGCTACTGAACACCTTGACCCGCAGGTTTCACACTGCAAGAAGAATAACCTAGTGTCCTTCTGAAGGATGGTGTCAGGTGAACGGCAGGTGTGGCAGGTTACATATTCCTTTATGTATCTACAAACACAAACGAGAAAAAAAAACATTTCACAAAGATAATCTTTAAAATCATTTATTTTTTACTTACAATTACCAAACAAAAGTAATATTTCAACTGTATTACTACAGAGCTACCACACCAAAATTTAGGTAGCGGCAAGAAGATAATAACTCTGAAAAGCAAAAAATATTTCGTATACTATACTTTTTCTACGACGGCAAATTATGAAAGCAGAAATAAATTTTTACCTCCCACAATTAAAATATTTATCGTCATTTTAACTACGGTATAGAAAAAATAAACTACGTAAATTAAATAAATCTTTTCTCACCTTCTTAAGACATTTTCAATCTGTTTCTGCTGGAACCGCCCCTTGATAATCAGCTGACTGTTACCATCCACGGATCCACTTGTACCCAACTCAGCCAACAAGAAATCCAGTAAATGTTTCGGCTGTCTGTGAAGAGTTTTGCAGATTTCTGTGAAGTTTGCAAATGAGGTCTTCTTGGTTCCAATGCGCACGACTTGAGGAGGCCGCATTACGAACTTCTGCTTCTTGCCAGCAACCATGTCGGGGTTCTTGTCGCGCATTATTTCAAAAACGCGGTTTAGGAGCTCGTCGTAGGTGTAGTCGCGGTCGGAACCGAACCACGTGGTCGACGTATCTTCCACTAAGATGGAGACATTTTTGTAAATAGTGTGAAATAAATAAAATTTAGATATTTTCTAAATATTAAATAAAAACATACTTTTTTTACTTCATAGCTGAATAGACAGATTTACAATTATTAACGCGGCAAGCTACATGTTCAATAATTTTGTAACAATATTATTAAATATTGTTTGACAATATTTTGTATCCATTAAAATCTTTTTGAAATATAATACAATGTTATTGAACGTATAGATGCCACTTCAAATTTTTTGTACATTGCACAATATGGTATAGATATTTCAACAATATTTTTGAACAATGAGATATTCTACTTTAAAAAAAACTATCTCTAAACCTCTATTTTTAACAAAAAAATATATTTTTTAAAATTTGTCAATAATTAATTTATAATAGGGAAAACAAGTTTTTTTTTTCTTCTAGAAATTCTGTGTTTATGTGATAAGTCTCTATGAAACGAGTCTGAACTTGCAGTTCTGACACATGACGTCACAACGTGGCTGGTTTTTGCAACTTTTTAAAAATATACTTTAAAACAATTTTATACGATAAATTAGACGATGCTTGTTCGATTTAAACAAAAAAGAGTAATTTTTTTTCATGACCTTATTAGGTAATTCATTGCAGTCGAATACCCCATTATAAAATATGACAAATAAAAATTATAAATATATGAAAATCACAATAATATATACATATAAGTAATGAAAACACAATTAATAAATTGTGTACTGAATCAGGGCAAGAAACCAGTTTTTTAAATCGGTTAACTGAAGTCCAGAACCGTAGTTTTATCCGAAAACGATATCATTTATTAAAAATCCGGTAACTATTCGCCGAAATAAATTAAAACCGTTTTTATTTAATAGTTCCCAAAAAAAATGGAAAGTGCACTTATTCACCATTTTTACCTCCCGCCAAACTACATTCGTCATACGTAGATAAGGTAATGTTTCCGGTGAGAATTTTTTTTTTGCCTCCGTTCGGCATAAGTAGTATTACATAACTCCAAATCGTTCGGAAATACTTATTTATAATGTCAAGGCCGGCAAAAGAAGCATTACTGTTCCGGTGATATGTCAATTTAGGACTATTTCAACACAGAATTTTCAAAAAAAATACAACTTTGAATACTAAATTGCTGATTGTAACTTAAATGAATACATTTTAAGCTAAATGTAAGTAAATACATTTGAAATTGTGATGCAAAATCCATAAAAAAATGTTTGTTGATTTTTCATTTTTACCTTTAATCGATAGAGTAATGCAAAATAATAATTCCATATTTTTTAATTTTACACCATTTTTATTTTTAAATGATAAAAAAAATATTAAAACTACCAGACATATCTATTCCCGCCAGTGTGACGTTACCCTTGCTGCTTCCGTTGCAACTTAGTTCCGACGTGCTGCTCGAAGTATGACAAAGATATTTTGCGACGTATGTCTTGCGGGGTAAGGAGAACTTGTTTGTTAGATTAATTGTCATTTTAACATGTCACATCCCATCGCTGTAAAACAACGACACTAGCGACATTTGCGGCTTTAAGTATGTAAGCGTGACGTCACAGAGAAGCGGTCGATTTGAATCATGTAATATTTTAAATAACTTTTTTGAAATATTTACATAATAAATGGCGAATTTTATTATAATACATATCTTATTATGAGTCATATATTGTACACAAATAAGAATTTCATTAAATTTTAACATAACTACCCCATTACCTTTTCGTGATTTTTTTTCAAATATATGTCGAATATTTGTATATCTCAAATTTTAAAGATTTCTGCATCAAAATTTTAGCAATTTTTTTTTTTTTTTATATCTTTAATGGTAATAAAAGTAAATACTTTTTAATTAAAATGAATGAAATTATACAAATAAAAGTTTATTTTTCTGATTGTTTTTATTAACAGGTTTATTAAACCATTTATCTGAAAAAGTATAGTGGTTTGGACAAACAGTCAATTTTGGTTAACCATTAACCGTTATTTTTTGGGTTTCTTGCCTTGTCCTAAATTATGTTTCATATAAAGTAAAAGAAAAGAAATTATGAAAATATGAACGTTACTTTTCTTACCAGGCTCCGAAATTCTTTCAGTCTCAGTGCAGCATGTATTTTAAAAATAATATCAAATAATTATTTACTATTTTAAAAAAATATTTATTTGAGTTGTAATTCGTGCGATAGCCTTTGATTATTATTATAAACAAGGTTGCATCGAAAAACTCCCAAAATTGTATTTTTTAATTTTTGTAAGAAATTCTTACCATTCTCTTTATCATCTTGTTTGTCTTCTGCCTCTGCCATGAGTTCATCCAAATCCTTCTTCTTCTTCTTTTTCTTTTTCGTTTTGCTGAAGTCCATATCAAGATCAAAGTTATCGTCAACGATGGACTCATCTTGAGCGGTGCTTGTTTCTATAGCTAGTTCCTCCTTGGGATCTGGAAGGGCCCCATCCAATTCTTCCAAGTTGAAGGGTTTCTTTTTTTTCTTTTTCTTTTTCCCAAAACTTTCGAGGTCCAAGTCGATGTTTGCATCTTCCATCTCATCGTCTTTGGAGTCTAACTCGATGTTGTTTTCACTGGGTTCGGGGTTCGTGTCTGCAAGGGCGGCGTCCAAGTCGAAGGTGGTCTTCTTTTTCTTTTTTTTCTTCTTTAACGATGGGTCGAATATCTAGAGAGAAGATTGGGTTACTTATATTTTTCATTGGAGCCCCTCATATAAAATATTTAGGTCATAAGCAATGTGTAAATATTTTAGAAGTAAATTAAGAAACACAAACAACATACAATACGTGTATATGATATTTTAATAATTTATGATTCATAATATACCATATTGTTTGTAATACACATGTTTATCATGTTGTTATAAACTCTTACCTAAGTGCCGAATTATTTCTCATGTATTTACTTAATTTATAGAAACTTTAGCATTAATAATTCATTAAAAAAACTTAGTAAACGTATTTTAATTGTTTTTTAGTACAATATATGTCCAAAATAATGATAAAATATAAAGTAACCTTACTCTCCATGACATATGAACTAATTTTCTATCACTTACCGCATCTTCCTCCGTCATTTTGATAGTTTTAATATAACAACAATAAATTTAACTAACAAATACACACTTTTATAGCCGTATAAGATCAATATTACATTAAATATGACGAAAATACTTCAATTCTAGGATTGCATCAGCCACTATGCCACATGTAGGTAAATGGAAAGACACATTTGACATTCGGGTTTGTACGCAAGCGCAACAGAAAGACAGTGGAGTTTTAAAATATTTGTGGGCACCTGACGTGTATGCAAGAACAATACAAATTGGTATTAAATAAGGCTAAGTATTCAGCATGTACTCAGCTATCCGTTTAGCGGATATGTTTCTCTGGTGGTCGGCTACTCAGCGTTTTACCGTACAGCTCTACGTTCGTTGGATGATTTCCTTTTTCTAATAAATATATGGGGAAAAAAGTACTTGCAGCATTATACAGCGTATATCACGGAAACTGAAACATAGGCGTTTAACATGGGAAACCAGTTTTTTCGTGCGCATTGCTCCCCTAATTATTATAGACAAAAAGTTTCAAATAGATGTTGTAAAGCATACATTTCTACATCCGAATCAATAAAAAAAAACTGACCAACACAATACCTCCCGCCATTTACCTATGGGGTCTCGTTGCCGCGTGCCTGATGTCTGGTCGCGAATCTGGGGAATCCGATTCGATCCCGAACAACGCCAAATAATTATAATTTTAAATGCTATAAAATTAACCCTTGCAGTAAACGCCCGCACAATACAAATATGTCATTATCATTACCGAAATGTGTATACAAATCAGATTAGCACTCCCAGTAATGGATAATATGCCGTGATAATATATTTATTTGTTTCTTTATTTAAATACATACCTGCATATTTACTAATGCTAGAAATTATGTACTTTAAGTTCGCTTCCCGTAAAACAATTGTTCTATTTACAATTTTCCTTTAAAAACGTTCCTATTATTAATTTGAAATGATTATTTTTTTGACAGTGACATTTATCTGTCAGTTACATACATTTGAGCTGAACTATGTAACCAGAACCACAGAGATGTGTTTAAAAAGCATAAGCTCCGAGATATAATTTTTATATTACTTTATAAATTTATCCATAAAATATATAGAAAAATTATTAAAGCAAACCTGAAGAAAATGAAATAATCTTTCATTTTTATAATAACAAATTGCGAAAAAATTATATTTAAAGGTATTTTTTGAAGAAGATCTATCTTGAGCTTCAAGTAAACTGCCATTTCCGGTTCTTTCCATAGTAGAATAAGGTTGAAATACATGGTTTCAAAACTTTCTGAATGATAGTATTTGAGTTAGAGCGTAAAGAGGATCCACACACACACACACACACACACATACATCATCTTGAAAATGTTAAAAATGGATTCTAGGGACCTTAAAACGTGGTCATTTACCAAAATCTCGATATGCGATTATTAGCACGATCCCTATACCTCCCTTACAAAGGGTAGCGAGAGGTAAAAAATCATTTTGGCTACTTCATAACTGCAGAAATAAAATTTGAAAATTCACAGAATTACAATTTAATAGTATTAGTCATGGAATTAGAAACGAACAAAAAATTGGGTTATTGTTTAGCACAAAACGGAGGATTGTTTGAACATCTATTATAATTTAAGAATATTTTTAGTTTGTTGTTGTTTATATTGAATATATCGTGAGTTTATTTTATTAGTAAACATGGGGTATGTCATTATCATAGTTACAGTATAAAATGATTGACAGCAATGTATTAAAGCGTTTATTTTATAAGTAAACATGGGGATAATTAACATAGACTAAAATAATTATTAAATTATGAATTAAAGAAATGAGAAATTATTTATTTATGTTTATACACTTAAGAACTATATTATACTAGTGAGGAATTTTAAATTATCAAATACTCAAAAATGGCACCACTAACTTCCAAACAATATCCTAAATGACTATAAAAAGAATTAATAGCATTCGTTATTTGCTGAGGAATAATATTTTGTGAAGCTGCACTAATCCTGTTTTTTAATTGTTCAATGTTCATTCTCTCACCATTGTACACATTCTTTAAGTCTCCTCAAAGAAAAAGATCATTTGGTTCAAGCTATAATTATTATAGATTTTTCGAAATGGTGCTGGGCAGGGTCTGGTTCGATTATTAAATGTAGCAGCAGATACATCTGACACTTATCTTAGGCTTATATTTGAATTATACCTGATACAGTAAAATTTTTGAAAGATGTCCGATCAAGGGCACCTGTATCACGAACGAATTAACAAATAGGCATACATTTATCTCTTTCTTTTGCAAAGTCTATAAGAGTGTGCGATAAGGATGGATATAAGACGATTGTCTTTCAAAATTCATATTGTTTCGACTAAGTTAGGATGTTCCATTTATAAACGATGCTCGTTGTTGATAATACTTTCGCTGTAACGTAAGTTTATTTATTAATTCAGATATATTACCTGGATTCATAGCCGTACATATAACGTTATATTCTGTCAGAGTCACTGACACTGACATTGTGTCAGTATCTTATTTTTAACATATTTGGTTTTACATTTGCTTATAAACTTACTAGTTGACTTATTTTTGAATTTTGAATGCTTTTCCTGTAATATATATTTTTATAATAATAAAATAACAGTAGTATCTTATGTACCCCCATAAAAACTAAGCAAACCACACTACTGAATTTGTCATGATGGGCGGAGCAAAAATCTGAATTCATACAATTCGTAGACAAGCTTGATCGGACATCTTTCAAAAATTTTACTGTATAATCTGCAATTTTATAAAAAAACAGTTTTGAAATGTAGCAAATTTATTAATGAAAAGTTGCATATTTAATGTTATTTTACATATATTAAATGAGACGGATTTCACGATTTTCTAAAAAAAAAGATTTTTTTTAAATGAGCGCTTTACAGCCATATGAAAATTTTAACATCATAATTCCTATGGCCCATAAAAAAGTAGACACCTGTATATTTATTCACTACATTGTAAGAGTATATTAAGTAATTAAGTCGGTAACAGGATTAAGTAGTATTCAAATATATAAGATAAATCGTCTTGGCAAATATATTTTTTTAAACATTATTTATTCAATTTTATGAAATGTAGTTCAGATTAGAATTGAAATAGATAAGGCATGTAGTTATTAACGTATTTTACAAGTGTGAATAGTAAAATAATTTTAATATAGTTCTTAAAATGACTGTTACAAAAGTAGGTCAAAAAATAATACGCACATAATCGAATAATAAAAATAATATATTCTTGCAGATTTTAAAAGATACTATTAATTGCAGTTCCAATGAATTAGTTTTAAAATGGGATAATTTATCATATTCAATTACAAATAATAAGAATGAAATTGAAAAAAGCATTTTAAACAATGGTGTAATAATAAGAAAGTACGAAAATTCTTAATATACACGATTTTATTTTTAGTGAGTGGTTCTGTTTCGAGCAAAACTATTACTGCAATTTTGGGACCCAGGTAAGATAATTTTTTTAACACCAGTTCAAAGTCTATCATTTATGAGTTCTGTGCCATAATTTTTCATCGTCTTAAGAATAAATAAAAAAAATCTGCTGTGGCCAGCACAATAGCTCTCGCCGTTTTTTGTTACATAAGTAAGGCGCCAGCAGTCATATGACTTTGTTGCCCTTGACAAGCAAATATGAGGGCCCGTGTCAGAATGATAGCTAGTAATTATGTACATAGATGTCTAATGTCACAATTTTTCATTAAAAATTTCAAGATTTTCTAAATTCACGTAGTTAATTTATCACTAGGAGTGTGGAATTTACTTGCCGAGGAAAATAAACCACATGGAATTGGAAAATCACTAAATTTCGAATGAAAAATTATGATGTACATAATTACTACATTCTTACACGAGGCCCCATATCTGCTGGTCAAGGCTAACAAAGTCACATGACTGCTCGCGCTCTATTGTATTTAACATTTCTTGTATACCTACTTACACTGTACACCAAAAATTCTACTTATATCAGTTCTATATTTGACATCTATGTACATAATTACTAGCTATCATTCAGACACGGGCCCTCCCAACAAACTCTACACCAAAAATTCTATTTATATCTATTCTTTATTTTTAGATTTTTTAATTTTAAATTCAGTCTATGAAGAAATTTTGTCCTACTCTTCTAATTTTTCGAAATTTTTCCAATTCATTGTTGGGATTGACAGTATTTTTTGAAGGGTATATGTAATATACTTATAATTTTAAATATTTAACTATTAATACAATAAGAAATAAAATAATGTATATACTTCCCGAAAAAATCTTCAGTAATGTCTCTGGATTTTTGACACTGACATTTATCTGTCAAACATTTTAATTTTTAAATTGGTTTCCATGACATTCGTTCGGCTGTAAAATTTATTACAACAGATTATTTTATATATTATATTTCTTTTATCTCTAAATCTATAAAATATATAATAAAATATTTAAATATATCAGATAGAGAATTTACTCTTCTTTAATATTAGCAAGAAAAATTTTCAAAAAATAATATTTAGATTTTTTTTTAATCTGTTACTTCCGGTTGTTCAATTATTACCAAAACGTTTTCAGCTCTTCCCAGTAATGTCCGATTGAGAAATACGTAGTTAAACAGATATTAAGTATTATAGTTTTTGAGAAATCGTCCTTCCAACATCCCTACACACACACACACACACACACACACACACACACACACACACACGCACACACACAGACATCATCGTAAAAATATTAAAATCGGATTGTAGGGACATTAAAACGTTCTTAATCATTAAAATCTGGATAAGCGATTTTTTAGCATGAATCCAATACCTCTATTAGTGAGAGGTAAAAATCTGAAGTAGCCAGCACATCACCTTCTGTCAATTCTAAGTATTTTTACCTCTCGCTAAGAAAGGTATTGCATTCATGCTAAGCACGTTTTAAGGTCCCTACAATCCAATTTTAACATTTTTACGATGATGTCTGTGTGTGTGCGTGTGTGTATGTGTGTGTGTGTGTGTGTGTGTGTGTGTGTGTGTATGTGTGTGGATGTATGTGTGTGTATGTATGTAGGATGTTGGAAGGACGATTACTCAAAAACTGTAAGACGTTTTATTTGTTTAACTACGGATTTCCCAATCGGACATTCATGGGAAGATCTGAAAAGGTTTTGGTAACAATTGGACAACCGGAAGTAGAAGATTTTTGAAAAAAAATGTTCTAAATATTATTTTTTGAAATTTTTTCTTGCTAATATTAAAGAAAATTAAATTCTCTATCTGATACATTTAAATATTTTATTATATATTTTATAGATTTAGAGATAAAAGAAATATAATATATAAAATAATCTGTTGTAATAAATTTTACAGCCGAACGAATGTCATGGAAACCAATTTAAAAATTAAAATGTTTGACAGATAAATGTCAGTGTCAAAAATCCAGAGACATTACTGAAGATTTTTTCGGGTACATTATTTTATTTCTTATTGTATTAATAGTTAAATATTTAAAATTATAAGTATATTACAAATACCCTTCAAAAATACTGTCAATCCCGACAATGAATTGGAAAAATTTCGAAAAATTAGAAGAGTAGGACAAAATTTCTTCATAGACTGAATTTAAAATTAAAAAATCTAAAAATAAAGAATAGATATAAATAGAATTTTTGGTGTAGAGTTTGTTGGGAGGGCCCGTGTCTGAATGATAGCTAGTAATTATGTACATAGATGTCAAATATAGAACTGATATAAGTAGAATTTTTGGTGTACAGTGTAAGTAGGTATACAAGAAATGTTAAATACAATAGAGCGCGAGCAGTCATGTGACTTTGTTAGCCTTGACCAGCAGATATGGGGCCTCGTGTAAGAATGTAGTAATAGAATAGTTGAAAATTTAAATTGTTTGTAACTGACAGATAAATGTCAGTGTCAGAAATCCGGAGACATTACTGAAGACTTTTTCTGGGAAGTACATACATATTATTTCTTAATGTATTAATAGTTAAATATTTAATATTATAGGTATATTACACATACCCTTCTGAAATACTGTTAATCGCGACAATGAATTGGAAACATTTCAAAAAATTAGAAGAGTAGGACAAAATTTCTTCAAAGAATGAATTTAAAATTAAACAATCTAAATGTAAGGAACAGATGTAAGTAGAATTGTTGGTGTAGAGTGTTGGTATACAAGAAATGTTAAATACAATAGGGCGCTAGCAGTCATGTGACTTTGTTGGTCTTGACAAGCAGATGTGGTGGCCCGTGTCAGAATGATAGCTAGTAATTATATATATAGATGTCAAATATCATAATTTCTCATTCTAAATTTAGTGATTTTCCAATTCCATGTTGTTTATTTTCCTCGAAAATTCCGCACTTCTGGTGACAAATTAACTACGTTTTTTTTAAAGAAACATTCTAACATTTGACATCTACGTACATAATTATTAATTATCATTCTGAAACGGGCTCCCATATCTGCTTGTCAAGGCCAACAATGTCACATGACTGCTCGCACCCTATACTTATGTAACCAAAAACGTAAGTGGTGAGAGGTATTGTGCTGGTTGCAACAGATTTTTAATTACGTTTTTATTTGTTCGGTCCGCGGTACAATTTTTTTTATATAAAATCAATATATCTCTATTTTTTCTTTTTACATAAAATAAATTATTTTAGTGATTACATTAAAAAACCAGTATTTGAAATTTATGTTTTAGCGGAGCAGGCAAAACGACGCTTTTAGAAGGCATATCGTGCAGATCAGGCAGTAAATTAAATTCAAACTAGTATTTTGGTCAATTTTAAAACATAAAAGTTTTAGGAGTAAAAGGAACAGTAACATTAAATGGGTATTTAATGACCAACGCGTTCATGAAAGATATTTCTGGATTTCTTCCACAACATGATGTAGCTTTTGATGCTTTAACAACCAAGGAATATTTGCAATTTACGGTAAGTTTCATTTTGGCTATTCAATAATTGATTATTATTTTTTACCGCACCTACTTCAAAGTTACGCTTTACTTGTTGAAATCTTGTTACAAAGAATTATTTTGTTAATAAACTGTAGTCAAAAGGGGCGTTGAATTAATTTTAGTTTCGTGTTTTAGTGTACAATGAAACTACACAAAACTTTAAGCTCTTGGGAAAGAAATCTTCGAATAGCTGATGTCTTACATAGATTCAGTTTAGAAAAATGCTCAAACACAAATTTATCTAAATTATCTGGTGGCGAAAAACGACGATTATTTTTAGGTATAGAAGTAAGTAAATAAAATATAATTTATAACAATTATTAGGTACAAATTTTTTCAGTTACTTTCAGATCCTGCAATAATATTTTGTGATGAACCTACTACAGGTTTAGATAGTTATAATGCTTTAGAAATTGTTTCTATATTACGTAAATTATCATTAAGTGGAAAAATAGTAATAATTTCGATACATCAACCATCATCAGAGTTAATGAAGTATTTTGATAATTTTATTTTGTTATCTATGGGTATTATTGTTATGCATGGTAGCCAAGAGAGTATATCGAATGTTTTTAACAGGTAAATATTTTTTTAATCTACAACTATTTAGAAAATAGATATTTTCTGCATATTTTAATTAGTAAGTAACGTTTTTAATTTTTTAAGTCGCACAGTGATTCCCAAACTGTCATTTTGAGTGGAGTATGAGTCGAGGTAGAAGGCTTCTTCAAATGTTTATTAAATTGAAAACGTCACTTTAAGTTTGAGTCGAGGACTGATTATGAAATCCACCCTCATCGTTTTATAACGTTACGTTTTGGTTTTAGTGTGAAATTTGTTATTTGATAAAATAACTATTTTATAAATTTACTAAAATGTTCTGGTAAAAGTAATACTTTGTGTGGCGAGCGTGGAAGCTTGCACGACGAGCGAAGCGAGTCGGACAATTGCACGTTACATTAAACTACGTTTGTGATTTTAATTGCCCTGTAACTATGGATATTTATTTGTTCACTTATTGTTATAAACATTGAAGTGAAAATTTTCACGTTTTGACGTTTAAATAAAAACTGCACAATTTTATATCCTCCTTACGTGCAGTTATGCCGGAATTTGAAGTATTATAATGTACGCCCCCTGAAGTTGTTTAACTGAATGGAAATTTAACAGTGTGGGTGGAAGATAAGTCCAGGAATCACTGCAAAACAATATAAACTTTTCTTATCACTTTAATTCTAAGTATTCTTATGTTCATTACCGTCCCTGTAATTGTAATCTGTAAGTCTGCTATTCTTTAATTTATGTTATTTCCTCAAAAGTAAACTCTGTTTATATTTCAATTCATACGTTATTTATTTAAATTTGACAGCTATTGATGGTATTTAGTAACTTTATTCTTAGGTTACCTAGTGTATTATAGTGACATTTAGGGTGATATTACAGGTTTCTTTTATACAAGTTACTTTTTATTCGTTGATTTTGTATAGTTTCTATGGATAAAAGATGCTACTTTTATGACGTTTGAAGATTTTTTTTGTATACATCTCAATTATCTTATTTATCTTATATATCTTATTTTTCCAAACACTTTAATAAAAACTAATAGATCGTTGAAAAGAGAAAAAAATGGCGGTTTATATTTTAGTAAAATAAATATATGTTGCTATTTAAAAAATAAAAGTTGATAGTTGTATTTTGTAAACTGACTTTATAAAAAATATCTACATCTTCTAATTTGATAAAGGCGCTTCCGGTTGGTTGTAATATCATAAAATTGGGCGCTTGTGCAAAAAAAATAGTAATTTGTAAATTTTGAACCACATTTATACAACAACGATAATAGTTTGCGATGTATATTATTTTTACCAATTTATTTCAGAATGAATATTTTGTGCCCTGTACAATGCAACATAGCAGAATTTTACATAAAACAACTGTCTATTATACCTGGCGACGAAGAAAATTGTATACGAAAAATAAATGAATATCAAACAGAATTTTTCAAATTTCAAACAAATGTTCAAGAAAATGTACCATGCGTATTGAAAAATATTGAATTTCAAGAAAAGTTAAGTATTTAAATATAAATTTCTTCAAAGATTCATTCGATTTATTACTTATATTTCAGATTAAAATGTTCGTATGATGTTCAATTTTTGTGGTTGCTACGGAGAGAAATAATGGTGCGGAAAAGACAAATATTAACTGAACTAATAACATATTTTATATTAATAGTAAGATAAGTATAACATAATTGAAATAATATGTAAAAATGTAAATTTCAGGTAACAGCATTTACAATAGCAATATTTTATTCATCTGCACAACATAATGAAAATGTACAAGATTTAAATGGATTTTTATATTTAATAGTTTCTGAATTATTATTTACTGCTACGTATTCAGTTTTACATACATTTCCACAAGAAATACCAATTTTTAAAAGTGAAAAAGATTTATATTCTTCAACTATATATTATTTAGTAAAACTGTGCTCAGAATTAAGTAAAAATTTTAAACGCAGTACCATTAACAAAATCTGTTGTGGCCAGCACAATACCTCTCGCCACTTCCGTTTCATGTCATGTGACACATTGTATAGTAATTATGTACATCTAAATTCACGTAGTTAATTTGTCACCAGGAGTGTGGAATTTACTTGCCGAGGAAAATAAACCACATGGAATTGGAAAATCACTAAATTTAGATTGAAAAATTATGATGTTTGACATCTATGTACATAATTACTAGCTATCATTCAGACACGGACCCCCTAATCTGCTTGTAAAGGCCAACTAAGTCACATGACTGCTCGCGCCCTACTGTATTTAACATTTCTTGTATACCTACAATCTACACCAAAAATTTTACTTATATCTATTCTTTATATTTAGATTTTTTAATTTTAAATTCATTCTATGAAGAAATTTTGTCCTACTTTTCTAATTTTTCGACATGTTTCCAATTCATTGGCGGGATTGACAGTATTTTTGAATGGTATATGTAATATACCTATATTTTTAAATATTTAAGTATTAATACAATAAGAAATAATATAATGTATGTACTTCCCAGAAAAAATATTCAGTAATGTCTCTAGATTTTTGACACTGTCAGTTACAAATATTTTAATTTTTCAGCTGGTTTCCATGACATTATTGGAGCTGTGAGATTTATTATAACAGATTATTATATACCTTATATTTCTTTATCACTAAATATATAAAAGATATAATAAAATATTTATATGTATCAGATCGAGAATTTTTTTTAATACTAGCAAGAACAAAAATTTTCAAAAAATAATATTTAGAAGATTTTTTTAAGAATCTGCTACTTCCGGTTGTCCAATTATTACCAAAACCTGTTCAGCTCTTCCCAGTAATGTCCGATTGAGAAATACGTAGTTAAACCGATATTAAGTATTATAGTTTTTGAGAAATCGTCCAACATCCCCCCACACACACACTCATACACACACACACACATGCACCATCGTAAAAATATTAAAATCGGATTGTAGGGACCTTAAAAGTGCTTATTCATTAAAATCTGAATATGCGATTCTTAACGAGAGGTAAAAATGATTTGTAAAAAATAGATAAGTATAAACATAGTTTCCTATTTCGCATTAATTTATTTTTATTGCAAAATTACATATTATTAAAAAATATATTAATATTTCAAGGTTGGTAATATACAGTTTCAATACACGATCGAATTTAATTTATTTTTTATTTTGACATTTATTAATACTGCGAACAAAAGTTAAATGTAATAAAAAGTAATTTGAAGTTTGATGTAATTTACTTTGATTTCAAAATCATTATTAAAAACAATATTAAAATTTCAAGGTTGCTATTACTGACACACTGACAGTATCAATAAACATTTAAATTCAATTTATTTTGATATGTATATTAATGCTGAGTAGGTATAAGAGTTATATCTAATTAAAAGTAATTTGCAGTTTGATGTTTAATTATTTTATTATAAAAAAATCTAATTATATAATTATAAATGAGCAATAATTGAAATGATATATTTGAAATTCACTTTGAAAACGTGGAATAGAAAAAGTATATTAAATAATAAATCGAAATCTCAGTCATAGGTAAAACATTTATTCTTCGACATACATACATACATTGTTTATTAAAACGATCTTCATTACCCTGAAGAACGTAGTGTTAAAAAATCTGTTATGACCAACACAATACCTTCCGTCAATCCTTTGTATTATGTAGAAATTCCATACATTTTCTTGCAAAAGAAATTTCCAGTGAAATTAATTCATAAACAAACTATGCAAATTTCACTTGACACTAACATCTCCTTCTTTAGCTTTCCCCATTCGTTCGGGGTCGCTATTTTTTATTTTCTTCTTCCACTCATTTCTGTTTTCCGCAATACAGTCCTTCCATCTTATCTTTGGTCTTCCTCTGTTTCTTCAAACTTCTATTACTAAGCTATTCATTTTTCATCCAATATATTCTTCATTCTCCTCATGACATTTTCAAACCAATCTTGTATCTTTACAGAAACTTGTAACACTAGAGTTATTTGCTTACCTATGTTTCCGTGTCTTCCCCAACATCTACTTCAACATCCTTATCTCTGTCACATTAATTTACTTTTTATTGATACTGACATCTGTCAATTTGCATTATATAAATATATTAGTAGTTTCCATGTTTAGCATAGTTGGCTGATAAAATTTAATTTCTTTAAAATTCTTTAACTCTATATATATTGAATATGAAGTATAAAATGGAATCAAATCGTATAGAGAATAATATATTCTTTAAGTTATAATAACGTTAAATATCAATAAATCAAATTTAACTGTTAAATCTTCAAATGAGGCTACTTCCGGTTCACGAATTATAACCAAAATCTAATCAGTTGTTCTTCTGGATGTAACCTTGAGTAATATGAAAAAAAATATAATTTTTGGAATCGTGGTATTGAAGTTATGCGAACCGAAACTTCGTCACACACACACAGACACATACACACACACACACACACACACACACACACACACAGACACGCAGACACATACACATACACACACACACACACATGCGCGCACACAACATATATACATACATACAGGCATCATTGTAAAAATGGTAAAATCGTATTATAGGGACACTAAAACATGCTTATTCACTAAAAACTCATCATTGAATTTTTGACCAAAGACAATACCTTCCTTACCTAAAGGTGACGGAAGGTAAAAAAAAACACTACAGTCAAGAAATTTCCCATATTTACCTAAATAATAAAGTTTTTTTTTTTTCAGATTCCGCATATAATAATCTACCCTTACAGTTTTTTATTTATTCTTTATTTCATTGTACCATTTACCGTAGATATTTATCTCTACATGAAAATTGGTTTCATAATGTGTATTGCATCTTTCTCAGCCAAAGCATATGGTATACATAATTTTGTTTATTATAAAAACAAGGATATATTTTTATTTGTTTACAGGATTTATGTTATCTGCTCTTTCTGATTCAACAGATTACGTTAACTTGATAGTTGTACCAATGGACACAATTTTTTTGATAACATCTGGTATATTTCTAAAAATAGACACTCTGCCTTATGTTTTAACTTGGTTGAAGTATATTTCGACTTTTTTTTATTCTTTTGACGCAATATCTACTTTATATTGGAAGAATTTCTTCGCGATAGGTAAGAAATTTATTCATTTGAAGCAGTTACGTTCAAAGGGATCTTCATGTCAAAACTTTTTTATTATAAGTAATAGAAAAAAAATGGATCATATAAAAGTTTTATTATTTTAAATATACAATTTGACGGCAGATGTAGATATTTTTTATACAGGTTTACAAGATACAACGATCAACTTTTATTTTTTAAATAGCAACCTATAACTATTTTACTAAAATATAAACCGCCGTTTTTTGTCTTTTCAACGATGTTAAATAACTTTAATGTATTAAAATGTGTTGTTTCGCGTCGGCTAACCAACGTCCGAAACGTCAATTTCTCAGGTCGCCACCAGATAAGTGACCGGGAAATTTTGTAAAAAACACTCTCCTATTTCTAAAGCATTTCTTAAAGAACTATATTTATAATAAAAAAGTACAGTTTCTCAAACACTATTTCATTTAACAATAATAAGAGAAAATGGTGGAATATTGAATGAAATTTAATTTTAAAATAATGAATTTAGTGCATTTGGTTTACAATGTTGGCAACAATTTCTACCAGTCGGGAGTTGGTAAGACAGAGTACTCGATATGTCAGTAATACATAACCAACAAACATAATGTAAATTGTGACAAAACAATAAGAAATTTAACAAATTTATTAAGTTTAAATTTGCTATATATCACAAGCGAAATACTTAGTAAGTAATAAATAGTTATTTACATACCATGATTAACACTATATTACATAAAAGTAAATATTAAAATAATTGGAATTTTAATTTGATACATCATTCTGAAATTAGCTAAAAGCAGTGTATAAAACTTTATAAAATTTTAATAAATGAAATTATTTGTACAAAAAATTACTAATTATTACTTTTCGTACAAAAAAAGAAAATATTATACAAACCGTGTGCATGGACTTGGTTCCCGGAATCGTTCTATGGCAGCGCTCACAGGCTCGTGCCGCCAAACACTCATCCGGGAACCAAACGTTCCCGCACTTGGTATGTAAATAACTTTACATATTCTATTTTTTTTATTTGTCTGTTTAGGTTGCGTGTCCAATGTTCCATGTACGAAAAATAATACATCCTTAGGAATAGAATATTTAGAACACAATTATTATTATGATGTATATAGTTTAATTATTTTAGCTTTAATAATGCATTGTATAGGCTGCATTACTCTAATTACAAGAAAGAAACAATATTGTAAAGGAAAATAAATTATTTATTCAATGTTTTTTTTTTATCTTAGAGCCGGTATTATAAACGTTCAATTAAATTTAGTTCCTTGGGCTCAGTGTTATGGTTAAACTGTCAGTTAAAATGAAATAAATCGATATTACAGCATAAATTGTAAAAATTACAGGTGTCAAGTGTTGAGTCTAAGTTTGAATTTAAAATTACCCCTCATGTTTAAAATTAATTTTAATAAAAACTAAATATATAAATTATTAAAAAATCTTTCAGAACTAATAATTCAATTAAAATAATACAACCTTTTTAGTTTTCTAAAAAACCGACGTTTCGGGAGTATGCACTACTGCCTTCTTCAGGGTATAAACAACAAATATATAAATAAATAATAACAAAAACATTAGCAACAGGTAACCATGGTGACAAATTACAATATATTTAATATAGGAAGTTATGCCCGACTAAGATCTACACCGTCACAATGATTGAGATTATTATTCTTGGTTTTAAAATCTCAATGGCTTCTCTAATTAACCTGTTGTTTAGGTGTGTTGGTCTCGCTAGTATTTTTGTTTCTTCGAATTGTATTTATGTGTGTGTATACTACAATTCCAAAAGTTATAATTCTTTCATATTCCTGTTTCGTACGTCCATATTTTTAGATTTGGTTATGATTGGTCAACCAGAAGTACCCTAATTTGAAGATTTTAACAATATTTCTTGAAAAAACGCTGCTAAATAATGTTATTATAAATAAAAGAATATGTTATTCTCTATTCGATTTTATTATATTTTTTTTCTTCATATTCAATGAATTTAGACATAAAGAATTATAAAGAAATATCTTGCAACCTAATGCTGCTAAAAAGCTGCACCATGGAAATAGAATATTCAAATATTACTAATTGACAGATCTCAGTGTCAAATAAAATCTACATAATATGTAAAAGATTTTACTGGAAATATAAAATGTAAAATAATTTAAGGTGGCAAAAACAAATCACATAAGGTAATACAACATATTATACCTCTAAACCAATTCAGCAGATTATTATGTTATAAATATAATGGTATATATGTTTTTATTTTCTACTTATTATTTTAAGAAACATACTGTTCTTTGTAGGAGTAGTTCAGTTCAGTTCAGTACGAGGTAAGATCAGTTCTCCCCTAAAAAGAAAACGCCCATAGAATAGTTTGCAAAAAAAATCTGTGTGGAATTTGTACAAAATATGTAGAATTGACATCATATTTTTTTATTAAGAAAATATATTTCTATACTGACATTTGGATAATATATTTTTTTTCAATTCGTAAAAATATTAAAAAGTCAGTCAGTCAAAATGGTTATTTATGAAGTAGATTTTATAATAAATTGTAAAAATATATATATTTTTGGCCGAACGGATCAAAGTTGTAAAATAAATATCTATGATAATAAAATATTTTTTGTTTCTTCAAAAAAACTGTCGTCAAATTAATCAGTACGTGTAGAAATTTATAGGCTTATTGTAAATTTAAATAGCGTTTCAAGTGTTAAAAATTATGCCTGTCTCAATAAATTTATGGTTGAAATTGTGATAAATACAGGAAAACATTTATAATTGTTCAATTTTACTCATATGTAAATTAGTTATTTTGATGTATCCATATTCATTTAACACTTTGTTCTTGATATTTTTTATATTTATACTGCATTAATATTTTTTTATTTATTTATTTATTTATTTATTTATATATATATATATATATATATATATACATATATATAATGCAAAAATTAATATTGCGAAATATTTTTTATTGATTTAGAAACATTTTTCAAGTTGTGCGTAAGCCGTATTTACAAGATATAAATTTTAATGAAATGTTATTATTTATTTACTATTAAATTTTTATATTTTGTGATGAATAATAATTCAAAATAAAACTTTTCTTTCGTATTCATTCACCAAATTATTTTAGAAATGAATAATGTGTAAATTTTACTTTATAGGACATAAATTTCAAATTAGACAAAAATCCATTTACAACGCCATTTTATTTGTAATAAAATAAATTTAAACCACTATTAACCTTCAAAAAATTTTGAATTTCCATAAAAATTTGTGAATTATGTCATGTCATATTTATATTTGAAAAAGGTTACTAGAATGTTATCAAATATTAACTCATTGATTCTATTTGATTTTCGATAAAGTTCGACATAAAATTTGCTGCTAATTTAATAAAATTTAAGATATGATTGAAATGTAATTGACAAGAAAAAAAAAACAACGTAAAATGATGTAGTCGTGCGTACCTATCAAAAATATAGAAAAGGGAAGTTACATTCATATCCGTGATCAGGTAGGCCTTGAAAAACACAAAATATATTGTGTAACAAATGCATGCTGAGTTTTTTACACGAAAGTGAAGTTTGAGACACGAGTCGTAGGCGAGTGATGCAACTACAAAAGTATTAGCAGTATTTGGGAAAATAAAGCTTACCAGAACTGAAACAAAACATCTATATTTTCACGAAAAAATTGCAATAATAAATTGACGAAATTTTGATAATCTTGATCCATTACCTTTATAATCCTAAAAAAATACCAATTGCTTTATCTCAAGAGTAATAATAAAAACAAAAAATCTGATGTGGCCAGCACAATACCTTTCGACAATCATGTGTATTATGTATAAATCCCATACATAAATTTTCTTGCAAAAGATTCTAAATTTCCAGTAAAATTATTTCATAAACAAACTATGCAAATTGCACGTGACATTATCTTCTTCTTTAGCCTTTCCCATTCGTTACGGATGGCTATTTTTTATTTTCTTCCTCCATTCATTTTTTTGCGCGTCGTTCTCATTCAGTTCCTTTTCTCTCAAGTCTTCCGCAATACAGTCCTTCCATCTTATCTTTGGTCTGTCTCTGTTTCTTCACCCTTCTATTACTAATTCTTCTTCCAATATATTGTTTTAGTTAATTGTTTTATTTCAAGCCATAGTCATGGCTCACTATTCTCTTTTCGACTAGGTGTATAAAAAAGTGCCCGCCAATTTACTTTTTAATAATGTAACATATGGATTATTTTACATGATTGTCAAGCAAATTTGATGTACTTTTCAAATTTGTAAAAAAAATATAGTATGTTCCATTTAAAATTTCAAAGTTGATATTAATTACTAATAAACCGGAAGTGGTATCATGAATGTACATCCGTCATCAAGTAGCTTACATGTTGCTGTATAAATCATGTTATATGAAAGAAATTACTAACTTAATAAATAAGCGAGATATTTGCTGGGTCCATTAAAATATAATACCCTGTACGTTATGACAGAACATTTACTTTAAATTGAGGAATACGAAATACCTATTATACATAGTTTTATACTGATTTTACAAAGTGCTTATTCACTAAAATCTCGATATGTAATTTTTAGGATGATTCCTATATCTCTCTTATCTATGGTGGAGATGAAAAATTGTAGAATACTCTTTATTTTTGCTGAAAATGCATTAAAAATGACTCTAGGACCGAATAGAAAGTTTACAATAATTTTATCTAAACACAAAGTCAATGGAATAAATTTTGTAGGAAATATATTTTTGTCTAGTAATCTCTTCAAGGTTACTAGCTTCAATTATCTATTTAATAATTTTACTGCATCCCTATTTTATTAGTGCAATATTGTCATTTGCGTCATTGTGTAATCATTACATAACTTCTCCGCATTAACCAATTTTTTTGTAATCCCAATTCTTTTTTGTTTTTGATTATATTGCTGTAGGTAACTCCGTTAATTTATTAGGGTCCATTTCGCTTTATTGTTCTCATTTATTTAAATCTGACGTCGAATCTTGGGATCCGCGTGTAAAAAAGTTAACGACCTCAGCTCTTTTTAGCGAATGTGTCCTACCACGGTCAAGAACATAAATGTTTTTACAAAAAAAGAAGTTTTTTTGATCAAGTTAGTCAGTGAAGAAAGAAGGATATATAAGCGAAACAAAAATGCAAATTTTTAATTCTGTTCGCTTGCAGAAAGAAGACAAGATGCTGAGGGTGTTAATAGTGACAGCTTTGCTTGCAGTGGCAACGAGAGCTTTCGTTTTCAAAGCTCAGCTTCGTAAGTGACTAATTTCATCTTCTACTTGCAGTGAATATGACAATAATATTTTTCAAATATACTCATATACAGGGTGTTCATTTTCAAGTGGCTACCATTGCGATCTCGAAAACTAGAAGAGATACTGGTTGAATTTCTTTTTTCAGTTTATCATTGAAATACCTATGTGAAATAGAGATTCTTTGCTAATTTAACCAACTTCGTATCTCTTCTAGTTCTCGAGATCGCAATAGTAGCTACTTAAAAATGAACACCCGTATACGTAATATAACAAGTGATATGATTATCATCGATGATATTCTCGAGTGAAACCGAGTTGCAGATTTCACGCGCAATATCTTCGATTATTAATCATATGAGAGAATATAATGAATTTTTGTAAGACATTGTGTGTGCTGCTAACCTAACTTATGATATTCAGCTTGTATTACAACATGGAACTTCCGAGTTTTATTTAATATTTCGGAGTTTGGATTATTGTTATTACTTATTTGTATACTCAAAATTAACTGTCAATGTCGTAAATAAAGAAAACAAATCTCTTAGTAACGACTATAAATTCGGTGATAATTTCTTTGTTTTTTATCATCACTGTGATAGATATAGTCAAACTTTTTGACTCTGTCGGGCACAGTAATAAAACTATAAATATCGCAATTATGATAAAGCGGCATAACCTTTACTTTCTGTTGTATAATACTGTTTGGCATCGGCCCATATTTTTGAGCCGCTCTATTCATGCATTGAATCAAACGTCTACCAGGTATGTATAGGAAAATAGCCTTACAGTCCTTTAACATAAAGTCTATTTTTGTTCGAAATAATATCTTATGGGAATGAAAACTGCTAAAAGGCTATTTTCCTATACATACCTGGTAGACGTTTGATTAATAATTTATCATCGCTTTATCATAATTGCGATATTTATAGTTCATATATAGTTTTATTACTGTACCCGACAGAGTCAAAAAAATTGGCTATATGTAACTAGGGAGATTCTTAATATTGATTGGCGAAAAACATGTCACGTGACTAAGGAATTATATTCTCAGTAAAACAATTAATTTGGTTAACTGAATAAAAGTTTAAATTTTAAGTGAGAGAATTAAATTCTGAATTTTATTTTTATGTTCAAGTTTTTTTAAATTTCTTGTTTTAGTGATTTAGTAAACTTAGTTTTAAGTTTTAAGATTGTTATTTTAAGAAATATTAATAAACAATATATCACGGGCACTCATTGCTGGCTTGGAAAATGCTTGTTTTCGACACGTACATTTTTTTTTTTAAAAAATCACGTACTAAAACCATTTTACCACATCTTCAAATTAAGTTTATCCGGATACTAAGCGTAGATTTGTAGAGTGTCTGGTCGAGAATCTGGGGACCTGGGTTCGATCCCGACCGACGCCAAAAATTACTTCGAATTTTAATAGCACAAAATTAACCCCTGTGGTGCATTCTCACGCTAGGAATAAGTGCCCTTGAGGTGACGCCTGGTAAACGCCCGTACGATACAAATATGTCATCATCATTACCAATATCTGTGTACAAAACAGATTGGCACACCCAGCAATGGGTAATATGCCGTGATGATATGTATATTTTTTTATTCTCTAAAATCGTATATTCCGGTGGTAGAGAAAGTAAAACTTTATTGTTTAATAACTGTCCATAAAATAATACTTATAATTCGAATGAATGGAAAAAGAAATAGCAAAATTTATGAGTTCAAATAAAATTTTGATAAAAATATAAATAAATATATCATCACGGCATATTACCCAATGCTGATGATGAAATATTTGTACCGTGCGGGCGCTTACCAGGCATCACCTCATGGGTACACATTGCTGGTGAGGAGAGTGCACCAGAGTCAATTTTGTGCCAAAATTCGAAATATTTGGCGTCAGTCTGGATCGAACCCGGTTGATTCGCGACCAGACACCCAGGCACGCGGCCAGGAGACCCCATAAAATATTATTAAAAATATCCTAACAGGCCTTTTCTCAGAACATGTAAACCACTCTGAGAAAAAAAGCTGTTAGAATGTGTGGCATGGTTGACTTATTCAGTAATCCTAATTTCCTCTTTATATTCTTAATACGATTTCGCGTAAAATTTACTTTTGAAGATGAGAACATTGTTCACGATAGGATTTCGTTTTTATTTTCATTTAATTTTAAGGTTGGAGGTAATTTCAATTTTATTACTAATTAAACTAGCCAATATTCAATTATTCTTTTATCAAATGAAGGGTTTTATGGAAAATGGTATAAAAATTAAATAAATCTAAATAAAAATTCAGTATAATTTATTGCAAAAAACATCCTTTGAGTGAACGAAGATGAAGATTATTTCGAAACCAAAATGATAATAAATATAATAATTAAATTTTTAATTTTAAGCTGTGTATATCCAACGTTGTAGTAAGAGTGATCCAAATTTAAATCAGTGTTTCGTTGACAATGGGAACGTAGCTATTCAACAACTTTCAAGAGGTAGGTACAAATTCATTTCATACATTATCTCATGATCTAATCATTCATAGATCATAGATCACTTCATATACATTTTATCACTATTTTTAATATCATTAATGTAATTATTTTTGTTCTCAAATATATGACTGTGTTTTTGTTTTGAATATTAGGCGACCAGCGTTATGGCATTCCTAGTATGGTTCCTTACGAACTTCCAGAAGTAGTTTTAAGAGATGATAATGAATTAAGATTAGTGATGAGAAACGTACAAATCTTTGGATTAGACCGTGCAAGATTAACTGGAGTAAAGTAAGTATTAAAATATAAAGTAATCGAAATCTCGGCCATACAATATTTATTTGTACAAAAATGGTTTCGACAGATATTATTATAGCAATATATTTCTTCAGAGAAAGTAAGATGTTACAGCTTCTTCAACCATATATAAACATAAATATCAGAGACTAAAAACGAAAAATATTTCGTTCAGTTCTTATCCGAACGAAACCGAAAAATTTCGTTTCCGTTCTTAATGTTCCCACCTAAATCTTTTCGTTTTCGTTCACAGTAGTTAAATACCGGTTATAACTATTAATGAGTAACAATTGATGAAAATAAAGAATATAATAAGTTTTTTTTTATTCAACATGAAAATAAAACATACATATAAAGGAAAGATAATACATATAAAAATAAGAAGAAAAGCTTATGCTATGGCCTGAATTTTTTACAATAAAGAATAAAACATTAATTACATTTTATTTCACCTAACTAATAGTACGTTTTCAAGCAAATCTTCCTTTATGTTAGTTCTCTTATATAAGTACTTAACTAATAAGACGAATACCGACAGTGTGTGCAAATGAAAATTATCGCAGTCAGTGTTCAACAAATGAAAATACTAGTATACCGTTTAACCTAACACGTAACAGGGTTAGCTACTGGAGAGTTATTTTGAAAGTATGCCTGTTTGCAAAGCAAATATCTGAAAATTCAATAATATTTGCCTGTAAAATATTTGCTGTAAATAAAATATTAAATAAAATAACGGTAAAAACCGGTAACCGATATTAATTATTTCGGTTTCGATCATGAACGAAAAAAATATATAGCGTTTTCGTTTCCGTTTTCGTTCTTATAAAAATTTCGGTTTATTTGGTTATTTCGTTTTCGTTCTCATTTCGTTCTTAGTCCCTGATAAATATACAGACTGCTTCTATAAACTTGCTCACTATTGGTAACTATTTTATTTGAGAAGGTAAGAGGTTGATTAAATGAGCAAAATTGTGCCATTTTCAATAAGAAAATTGATATTAGAACCATTGTAACCAACACAATACCTCCCGCCATTTACCTATGGGCTCACGTTGCACCGTGCCTGATGTCTGATCGCGAATCTGGGGAATCCGATTCGATCCCGATCAACGCCAAATAATTCGAATTTTAAATGGCATAAAATTAACCTTTGTGATAAACGCCCGCACAATACTTATATGTCATCATCATTACCGAAATGTGTGTACAAATCAGATTAGCACACCCAGCAATGGATAATATGCCGTGATAATATATTTAGTTATTTCTTTATTTAAATACATAACTGCATATTTACTAATGCTAAAAATTATGTATATTAAGTTCCTTTCCATAAAACTAGTGTTCTATTTACAATTTTCTTTTTAAAACGTTATTATTATTAATTTGAAATGATTATTTTTTTGACAGTGGCATTTATCTGTCAGTTACATACATTTGAGCTGAACTATGTAACCACGGAGATGTGTTTAACGCATAAGTTCTGAGATATAATTTTTATATTACTTTATAAATTTATCCAAAAATATATAGAAAAAGTATTATAGCAAACTTGTAGAAAATGGAATAATCTTTAATTTTTATAATAACAAATTGCGAAAAAATAACATTTAAAGGTATTTTTTGAAGAAAAACTATCTTGAGCTTCAAGTAAACTGCCATTTCCGGTTATCCGATTGCCACCAAAATCTAATGGCTTCTTTCCATATTAGAATAAGGTAGAAATACATGGTTTCAAAATTTTCTGAATGATAGTACATATTTGAGTTAGAGCGTAAAGAGGATCCACACATACACACACACACACACACACACACACACACACACACACACACACACACACACACATACATACATACATACACACATACACACAGACATCATCGTGAAAATGTTAAAAATGGATTCTAAGAACCTTAAAACGTGGTCATTTACCAAAATCTCGATATGCGATTTTTAGCACGATCCCTATACCTCCCTTACCAAGGGTAGCGGAAGGTAAAAATGAAAAACTATTTTTTAAATAACAAAATCAAATTATTAGTATTTATTTTGACAATCATTATGTTGACACTGACGTAATAAAACGTTACGCTTTTGTTCGTCTCTTGTTTCTAATTCCATGGCTAATACTATTAAATTGTAATTCCGTGAATTTTCAAATTATATTCCTGTAGTTATGAACTAGCCAAAATGATTTTTTTTATTGATTCGGATGTAGAATTTTTTGCTTTACAACATCCATTTGAAACTTTTTGTCTATAATTAGGGGGGGGGGGCAATGCGCACGGAAAACTGATTTCCCTTGTTAAACGCCTATGCTTCACTTTCCGTGATACACCCTGTATATATATATATATATATATTTTATCTTTTAGTATGGATTTCGAGCAGGGAACCTTGGTACAAAACCTAACAATTCCTAAATTGAATATCGTGGGCGATTATGAACTAGATGGCCTAATTTTAGATGAGTATGTCCAAGGAAAAGGTCGTGCTACTATTTCTATCGGTAATTATATTAAATAAAATATTTTATTTATTATATTAACCACCATTTTTTTATAGTGAGTGGTCTTTTCACAACTCATTTAGAGTTCAAAATAGAAAATAACAAGGCCGTTCCAGCAAATACTTATACTTACTATAGACCACAAATTGTTTTGTACGATTTGCAAAACTTGTACGATGGAAATGAATTTAGAGGTAAGAAAAATAAAATTAGTATATTGTGTTATTAGAAGTAAAAGTGATACTTTTATTCCGAATGACATATTTTTTCTTCAAACGTAGATATTTAAAGTAAAATATCTACTACTGACGTTACATTTTACGTAAATTACGTTTGCGATTTCAATTGCCCTGTAGCTATGGATACTTATTTATTCACTTCTTGTTATAAACATTGAAGTGAACATTTTCACGTTTAAATAAAAACTATGCAATTTTATATCCTCCTTGTGTGCAATTATGTCGGAATTTGAAGTATTATAATGTACGCCCCCTGAAGTTGTTCAATTGGATGGAAATCTAACAGTGTGACTGAAAGATGTCCAGGAATCACTGCAAAACAATATAAATTTTTCTTATCACTTTAATTCTAAGTATTCTTACGTTCATTGCCGGGACTGTAATTGTAATCTGTAGGTCTGCTATTCTTTAATATGTTATTTCCTCAAAAGTAAACTCTGTTTATATTTCAATCCATAAGTTATTTATTTAAGTTTGACAGCTATTGATGGTATTTAGTAACTCTATTCTTAGGTTACCTAGTGTGTTATAGTGACATTTAGGGCGATATTACAGGTTTCTTTTATACAAATTACTTCTTATTCGTTGATTCGGTATAGTTTTTATGGAAATTTATTTATTTTATTTCTACGCCGGTGGCGTAGAAATTAGTTACTTCTCCGGCGGCGTAGAAATTAAACTTCTACCTTGTGAATCAAGTCACAAAAGATGCTATTTTAATGACGTTTGAAGAAAAAAAATATTTCTTTATGGAATGAGACATAAATATCTTCCCCTCAAGATTACTTGAATTTTAACAGGCTTTATTTTGTAAAAGAATTTACAGTTTTTATTGCCTTTCTCAAAATTCACCTCTGATAAATGTTCTTGACTTTTTTAAATCCATTTTTATGTTTTAGGATATCAAACAAATATTTATCTAAACAATAATTGGAGAACCATCAACAAATTAATTGAACAAGGCTTTTCACAATATATAAACGATTTGGTTACTCAAGTTTATACAAATCTAGCCCAGATTGTTACTGCAGATGAATTGTATCTTCCATAAATGTTGTTGTATATTTATTAATAAAAATATTTTTGTTTAGTGTACTTCAATTTATTTATTTATTGTTTCTCCTGTTAATGTTGCATATGTATGCAAGACACGTGTTCTTTTTATATGGGCCATCATTGATATCTCGAGAATTATAAGATCTACAAGAGCGAACAATTTCTGTTTCACAAGACAAATTGAAAGAAAAGATATTTTTTTCCACCAGTGGTTCTCAAAATACGGCTCCTAACTTTTTTATTTTAAATAAGAATATACAGCGTGACACTGAAAAACGGGCCACTCAAAATAACTTCTTTATTTATAATTATTTTTTAATTTTCATGATATATTTTTAAAGCAGGCTAGGGGTTCATACTTGATGGTAGCGCTTTCCGGTTTAACCGGAAGTGGCATTAACTTCCATATTTTAGTTAGCGCCGTTAGCGGTCCATTAAAACGAACAAATGCAACGCGATTTTTTCACAGCAATGATTTAAATGTCATAAGAACAAGGAAACTGATTCGAATTTGTTCATTTAGATGATTCACTAAGAAAAATATCTGTTGTGGCCAGTACAATACCTCTCGCCACTTCCGTTTTTGGTTACATAAGTATAGGGCGTGTGACTTTGTTAACCTTAACAAGATATGGAGGCCCGCGTCAGAATGACAACTAGTAATTATGTACACAGATGTCAAATGTCAGAATTTTTCAATCAAAATTTCAAGATTTTTTAAGTTCACGTGGTTAATTTATCACCAGGAGTGTGGAATTTACTTGTCTAGGAAAATAAACTACATGAAATTGGAAAATCACGAAATTTAGAATGAAAAATTATGATGTTTGATATCTATGTACATACTTACTAGCTATCATTCTGACACGGGCCCCCATATGTTTGTCAAGGCCAAGAAAGTCACATGACTGCTCGCGCCCTATTATATTTAACATTTCTTGTATACCTACACTCTATACCAAAATTTTTACTTATATCTATTCCTTATATTTAAATTTTTTAAATTTAAATTCATTCTATGATGAAATTTTGTCCTACTCTTCTAATTTTTCGAGATGTTTCCTATTCATTGTCGGGATTGACAGTATTTCTGAAGGGTTTATGTAATATACCTATAATTTTAAATATCTAACTATTAATTCAATAAGAAATAATATGTGTAATGTACTTCCCAGAAAAAGGATTTATCTGTCAGTTACAAATATTTTAATTTTTCAATTGATTCCCATGGCATTTATTATTACAGATTATTTTATATAGTATATTCTTTTATCTATCAATCAGTAAAAGATATAATTTAATCTTCTTTAATATTTGCGCACACATACATCCACACACACATCCACACACACACACACACAAACACACACACACACATACACGCACAGACATCATCGTAAAAATGTTAAATCGGATTGTATAGATTAAAACGTGCTTATTAAAATCTGGGTATGCGATTTTTACCCTGAATCCAATACCTCTCTTACCGAGAGTTAAAAAAGTTAGATCCCGAATTTTGAAAACTACTAGTCGACAAAACTATTTTTTTTTCTTTAAATTTGTCTTGTGAAATAGAAATTGTTTGCTCAGTTAACCGTCTTTGTATCTTGAGATAGTAATGGTGGCCCATCTAAAATGAACACCTGTAAATATTAAGTTTTTTTTTAGCACCGTACTTTGATACATGTACACAAAATGACCCCCAATTGACACAATGTATAATTAAAGCAGGGAATAGAGTAATTCCTACACTAGTAAAAGGTATAGAAATTTTGCATTTTTTGATAGAAAATTTAATAGAATTTTGTAGAAATCTTTGTATTTAGTTCTTTCACCAGCTAAAGCTTCTATTCTTCTATTTCCATATTATTACGAGGATCTCACTAGAATTATTGAGAATAACACACATGATTTATAGATGGTAGGTTGAGTGATTGGTTTCGTATAAATGTTGGTGTGAAACAGGGCTGTGGAATGTCTCCGTGGTTGTTTAACTTGTATATGGATGTGTTATTGCGGAGAGCTTTGAGTGAAATGGATGGTGTACATATTGGTGAAAGTGTAGTGCCTGCGTTAGCGTATGCTGATGATGTAGTTGTTTTAGGAGATAATGAAGAGCAACTCAGGAGAATGATAGAGAGAATACATCTATTTGGAAGAAGTATGAATCTGATGTTGAATGTTGATAAATCTAAAGTGTTAGTATTTGAAAGGACTAAATTGGTGACTGAGTGCAATGTGTTGGTGGATGGAGTGAAACTGGAGCAGGTAAACGAGTTTGTATATTTGGGTAGCATGATGTCGAGGGATGGTCGAATTGATCGAGAGATAGAAAGGAGAGTGAGTGCGGGATGTAAGGTAATGGGTGCTCTGGGTACGTTTGCACGAAATGTTAACGTATCGAGGGATACTCGGTTAAGTGTATATAATGGAGTGCTAGTGCCTGCTTTGATGTATGGAAGCGAATGCTGGGCATGGACGGGAAAGCATAAAAAGAGAGTGACTGCCGTGGAAATGAGGTATTTACGTGATGTATGTGGGTATGTAAGACGGGATCGCGTGAGGAATAATTTGGTACATGGTTAGGAACAATGTTAAGAGAGTTGGTGTGAGTCAGTTGAGATGGTTTGGGCATGTGGAGAGAATGGCGAGTGAACGGCTTGTTAAGCGTATATATCTTGGTGAAGTTGAGGGTTTTCTATTGCGTGGCCAACCAGTGTGTAAGTGGATGGATGTAGTTGGTAGGGTGCTTAAAGGGAGAGAGTTTCCAAGTATGAAGAGAAGAAGAGCATGTATGAATGCGATTATGAGTGTGGCCGAGGCGAAAGATGTCTGCTTAGATAGGAATGTGTGACGAAAGATGATTGTTTCCTAACTATTATTGTGATCCGGATGCGGTATTTCGCTACCGAAAATCGGTCACTTTAATATGTTTAAGAGTAAGAATTTGTTGTATGATGTTGATGTTGATGTTATTGTTATCGGGGTTTGTGCGAACCCACTAGGTGGGACACGCGTGATTTTACGTATGTATGTATTTATATTTTTTATAAAATAACTTTTCTGGTCTATTAAAAAGCTTAGTAGAATAGTGCTACTCATAACAAAAATAAAGTAGGTATTTTTTTTCTTATTTCACATCTTTATAGTGTATTTTGTGCTTCGAATGTATGTAGTTGTAGATTTCTATTAATTTTTTGAGTAGTTCAAAGTATTATAGTGAATATTAACATCTTCAATTTTATTGATAAAAGGTGAGTGTTGACATATTCTCATAAACAACATTATTTTGCATATATTATCTCATTCATATTCATATTAGAGTTAAATTTGAACATCTGCTTAACCGGTTATAAAATTCTATCATATATTAATGCCTAAACTGTTTAAATTTATGAATATGATAGAAAATTTACATAAATAGATTATTTAAAATAATATATTTAATAGTTTTCAATTTAATTTTCACACTAACATTATTTTCATATGCAAATTTAATATACATAAAAAGTATTAATGAATTTTTTAATGTTATAGGAGATGTACACTATAATATACCTAATATGCTACCACTACGAATAAGAGAAGCTGTTATTCGTAATGATAGAGAATTGAGATTTGTTTTACGAAATATTGAAGTACGTGGACTAGGAGCTGCACGTATGACAGGCACAATGTAAGTTTTTGTGTATTACCTATAACATCTTTAGATACCATTTACAATACAGCAGCATTTATCAACCGCCTATCCACGATAAAATTTCATCGGTCGGTAGAAAAAATATCTGACGTACTGACTTTAATTACACAGGCGGCGAGACGTCCGCCTAGGGCGATACTTTTTAAGGAGCGGCATTTTTTTTCGATCGAAGCCAATAGCGAAATTTTTAACTTTTCAACGATGTATAACATTCATGTTCATTTGTTTCAACCAGCAAAAATACAACAATTATTAATTTTTCTTCAAACGTCATAAAAGTAGCATCTTTTATGATTTGATTCACAAGGTAGAAGTTCAATTTCTATTCTGATATGTTGTTTATATGTCATCAATAGTATGGAATATATTTGGCGAGGAAAATAATCCACGTGGATTTGGAAAATCATAATGTTTTGAATGAAAACTTATGATATTTGACACCTATGTACATTATTACACATAACTGCTCGTGCCCTATGCAACATAAAATGAAAATGGGGAGAGGTATTGTGCTGGCCACAATAGATTTTTTTTTCGTGAAATAGAAATTATTTGCCCCTGTAACTGTCATTGTAACTTATATTTTTGGCGATAATCCTTGTATTTTGATCCAAAACTGACCATTTGTGCGCTCCAAGCTTGAGTATTGTTTTGTGGTCTGGAATCCAATATATGTACATACAGGGTGTTCATTTTTAAGTGGCTACCATTGTGATCTCGAAAACTAGAAGAGATACGAAAATTTTGTTATGTAAGTGTATGAAAATTTTATATCGTTGGATTCAGAATAAAGAGCTCTATTGAATGAGCAAATAAAAAATATATGTTTCTATTTAAAATAAATAGTTGGTATCCATATTTTGAGAACCACTGGTTGAATTTCTTTTTTCAGTTTATCATTGAAATACCTATGTGAAATAGAGATTCTTTGCTAATTTAACCAACTTCGTATCTCTTCTAGTTTTCGAGATCGCAATGGTAGCCACTTAAAAATGAACACCCTGTATAGTAATCAAAATGATGAAAATGAACGAATACAGAGAAAGTTTGTTAGACTCTGTGCACGTAAATTTTGCTATTCTTTCAATTGCCTCACTTACAGTTATACCAAATTTTTACAGGATTTCATTATGCTTACTCTTGAGAGTCGACGCAATATTCTATCCTGCGTATATTTTTATAAACTTATCCATAGCCACTTTAACGATATTGCAGGTTTGAGTAATATTTATTTTGCTGTACCACGTATTCAAATTAGATCGGGTAGTTTAAAATACACATTTAAACTACCATTAACGACTACTAATTATGAACTTAAAGCTCCTGTTAGGAGATTATGTCATATTTTTAATAATTATTTTTCTAACACAGATATTGATATATTTCATTGTAGTCTGACACAGCTTAAAAATTGTTTACACGAATGTTTCTGTTATGTATTTTGTATACAATTGGGATACATTTCTGTATCCTGTTGAGTGGCCGCTAATAAATAAATAATTAACAATGGTGGCCCATTTAAAATGAACATCTGTATATATTTTTCAACATCTACTTATAAATTGGCATTTTATTCAATGAAATCTCGCTGTTCAAATTACACTTTAATGATGAAAATGTATAAAAACTGTAACTTTTATTTTCTTTTAGTTTAGATATGAATAACCTCATATTCAGATATAATGTAACCATACCACGTCTGAATATACGAGGCGATTACGAAATGAGGGGTGAACTATTAAACATTCCAGTAAATGGTTTAGGAAAAGCTAATATCACTATGTTAAACACTCTTTTCGTAAATGGGTTTAGATTTACCCTTGATCAAGATTTATTTGTAACTAGTTTTAGTCCATTTGGCTACTACTATATTCCTCAAAGGGTGTTTTACCAGTTTACAAACTTGCAAAGCAGTAATGATTTTCAAGGTAAGAAAAAAAAACTTTAGCTACTGTGCCGAGTAAACAAGTTCTAATTTTGTTTTGTATGTTAAGGGTATCAAACAAATGTCTTCCTCAATAACAACTGGCAAGACGTGAGCAGATCTTTCCATTTAGGGGCAGCCAAATCTATTTCAGACTTCGCGACAAGTATATTTAGAGGACTTTCACAAATTGTAACATTTAATGAGGCTGTGCCACCATTTTAGATTTTTATATTGACATTTTGCTCATATTTCATATTTGTATCATGCATTTATTTCTGATAATAAATATTATTACATTGATTAAGATCTGGTATTTTCACTTGCGAATAAAGTTTCGAATAAGTGTTCGTTAAATAAGTTTATTCTTTATATTTATTCAATAAATAACTCCATTGAGTCTTTTCACACATTTGACTAAAACAAATACCTATATGTCGAATAATTTTTAACGTTCGTGAATTGGTAACCTTGCAGAGTGACTTTGTGTCAGTAGAGAATTTTCCGTAGCTACGTTAAGTATAGTTTGGTTCACGAAAGATGACAATTCAAGGCCATTTGTTCGAAGAAAGAATAAACAACATTTTATATAACGATAGTATAGCAACATTTTGTATTAGAAAGAGATAGATTATTTGACGTATGTCACGTGATTTATGCTATATGACAGATATACGTTCCATATTCACATTGCTCTCTAACACACTAAAAATAATAGGAACGTATGTCGATGAGTTGCTGGTATGCAATTGAACTGCCATCTACGTTAAAGCAAATCCAGTGGCGGAGTTTGTTTTTTGAACTTGACGCACTATTTGACGTTTAATCAAAATCAACGAATGTTTCTAATTTTGTTCCGCGATTTAATTGAACATAATCATGGGTGAGAAAGGCAAGCTATTCAATTTGTGCATAATGAACACGAATATTTTCAACGGGAAACAGAAAATAATGGACCATTATTAGATCTTCATCAGGTGCAGCAGGTAATATATGTGAATATATTTTTTTAATTTATTTGAAAATTGAAATTTCTAGACAAAAAAGGTTTCATGATTAATAAATAATATTTAGCAAGTTTTTTATTTTAGCGTACAGCAGATGCGCTACAAATATCTGAAACTACAGGGTATAAAAACGTGTTAATAATATCGAAAATGAAGAACAATTAACTTCTTCGGGAAAAAAACGACCCAGAAAATCAACTGCAACAGCTGATCTTGATACTTTTAACACTGATGCAATTAGAAGAATAATATATGAAATTTATGCTAAGTTTATTACTTATTTTCAAAATATGTATTTATGTTCATTATTATATCAAAATAAAATATCTTTGAAAATGTGTAGACGTTTAACATTTAATTTTGAATTATTAAAATGTATCCACAAATATTATACCTGGTGCACGTCTATGTGTATGGAATGTAGTGAAGTTATTTGCAAGTAATATTATACCAGATGGTTTGAAAATGACCTTGAATTGTCATCTTTCGTGAACCAAACTATAGACAAGGATAAAATGTATCAATTTTTGAGAACTGCTTGTTTCATTATTCGGAATCTGTCAAAAAATTCCTTGATGTGTGTGGTTAGGTCGCTATCTGATTTATATTATTTATTAATTCTTAGGTCAAAGTATCATCATAATCATAAAAAATCTTGAATATATCCTTTTTGTTAATAAATTTGTAATATGTAGAAATGTAATGAACATACGAATAAACCCTTTATTCCGCGAATAACAGATATTATTCTTTCGAATAAATTTATTTGAAGTGAAAAGATAACAAAAATATTTATCCGAAGGTTAAATTTATTTAAAGCTTTATTTGCAAGTGAAAATACCGAGCCTTAATTTATTTGGAACTTCATCTGCAATTATTTCTTTTGCAACCCGAAAGTGAAGTGTTAGGTAGTGCTTCAACCCCACAGAACATCAGCTGTTGAGCCAGGTCGTATTGTTTATCAATAATAATTAACCTATTCGCCTGACACATAAACTTTGCACCCCAAAGCTCTTGTTACACTAATGTGGCGCCATGGTTACACTGCCTGCTCCCATTAGAGTTTAGAAGGCATCATCGTTTCATAAAAAGCGCATGCGTTGCCGGGCGAAGCCAAGGCGAGTCGCTAATAAAATAATAAATGATTCTTACCTTCTCACTGTAGGAATAATCTTGCTATATCTGTACAATATTGTTAATTTATTAGTGCATTAGAAGCGTTATCGTGTATGTAAGCCATGGTATTATAGATGTAATATTAATTATAATTTATTATTTGGTTGTCAGTATAGTATATAATTGCTGAAACAAAAAATAATATTGTTAATTTACATTGATACTATAATAAAACAAATAAATATATTCGAATTTGATTTATTTTTAAAAAGACAACACATAAAAGTTAAAATTCTTTAACAAAATCCAGTAGAGAATCTATGTATGATGTTAGCACCTATATTTCTCCCTAAGATTTCTACCTTCAGTGTTAAAGAAGATTAACTTTCTCCTATGAAAGTTACATGGATAAACAACTTAAAATTCTTAAATAATAGCATAACAATAAAGAAGTGTTTCCATTCTTTATAAATTACAAGCTCAAAACTTCTAATAATATAGACTTGCATCATCATACGTTCGTATCACAGATGTTAACAATAACAAACATAATGTAAAAACAACTTACACACTTTTTCGCTTCACAATTTGCAATATATACAATCATATTCGGGGGATGACTTAAATATAAAATTTTCGTTTACAAAATATGTTTCTTTATTTAAAAAGTTGTTTGGAATAACACCAAATCTTGAAGAAATATTCGTCTCTTCGTAGTAAATTACCACGTGCATATGAGTGGATGTCAGCATCCATATTGGCTTCTCTAAGCCAGGATGTCGTTGGTTCCGTACTGAATGAATGATCACGGTCTGTTATTTCTCTTGGTTCTTCTTGATCTGTTTTTAAATTATTTCGTATTTATATTTATTCTATTGTTCCTTAGGGAAAAAAGCAAAAGCAGATGAAGAAAGCAATCAGAAAACGATTACCCGAACAATTCAAAAACAAAAATTATTTCTTTTAAAAAATGAAATCGTATTCCTTCCAGATTTTATAATTTATGAAGCTTTTATTGAATAATAGTTATTTGTATATCAAGGCCGCGAAATCACTCTTTAGCGTACCGAGAGAAAAATTGTCACCGAGGCCGCTAAAGGATTTCGCGGACAAGGTGTACACAATATTTTTTGTGCAACCGTAAAAAATATGTAATTACAAATTTTATTAATTTTAAACAGTTTCACAGTAAATTGAAAATTGGCTTTCAAGGTAGCTATGGAATTAACATTTGATAAACAAAACAATTAGTTTTGAAAAAAATCATAGTGATTGTTTACTCAATTTCGCAGCCGCTACCATGACAGCGGCCATGAAATGGTTTTCGCAGCCGTTGCCATAACAACAACCGCGAAATTCAATGTCGGGGCCTATATTGCGGCTGCGAAATGCCTATTTCGCGGCCGGTTGCACAAAAATTAAATTTATTAGCTTGTTACACTTAAATTTGCATTCTAAAATTAATAATCCGTATCTGAAGTATCTACGTTAAATCAAAAAGTTCCCGTGAAATGTACAACTAAAATTATTTTAATATTATAGATTCCTAAAAAAATGTTTTGTGCAACCGGACGCGAACTTAACATTTCGCAGACGCAATACAGTCCGCGAAATCCAATAAGTTTCTTGGTTTGTTTTTTAAAATAAATACAATATTGTAAAATGGTTATTTTAAAAATAACTTTTCTTCTTTTCAAAGATTTTTATTACAAAACTAATTGTTTTTTTTATCAAAGCCGCCTTTCTATTTTAATAAATTAAACTATTGAAATTGTTAATAACAAATTCAATTGTGCAACCTTTGAATATGTAATACATATAAGAATGGCAACGTAATGTATTTAGATTAAATATTGCGAGAGAAGGTGCCATCTATCCCTCCGTATACGAATAATTTCTGAGTTAGTTCAAAAAATACATAATAGGTGGATGTTGCACAGTGTTGCCACGTAGCTAGAACAGCAAGATAAGATTTTATAAAGGTTTTTAAGTTTGCTACTGTAAAACAAGTATACATGTACATTGAAGATTCAAAATATATTATCTGGTTATTATGAAACAATATTTTTGAATCATTGATTATTGAATACCTCTAACAAATAGTATCTGGCAATGCTGTCAGCACGATTTACCGTAGTTCATAGTTTTGTGGTAGGAGTCACTAGCTATCTATAATAATTTTGTAAATAAAAAGAGACAGATATAGTATCTTGCTAGGCCATTTGCGTTGCAGTTCTTATATGTATTATATTCAAAAGTGCAACTAATGTTATTAGAAATATATTTTCTTGGAATAGAACTAGAACTTTTATTAAATTTTAAAATTGTGCTTAAATAATAATTTAATTTATAATTGATTTTTCTTATTTTTTAAAATCTGCTATAGTCGATACGTTGATGAATAATTTTATTATCTTATGTATGGAAATTATAATAATCTAAAGCTTAAGTTCAAAAATTAATACGAAATTTTAATAATCTACAATTTAAAAATGTGAAATGTACCTATAATTGTTTGAAAAAATGTTCGGATAATCGAATATTAGTATTCAGTGCGCCATAAAAATATTTGTAAAACAATTATTATCAAAAAATACATACAACACTAAAATATTTTAGTTATATTTACTACATTCAAAAAAGTGACGCTATATTAAAGAGCAATAAAAATTAGTATTTTTTTTCTAGATTAGTAATAAAACAATGAAACTCCAAAGGATGTAGGTACAGACACGTGTGTTACTTGAAGTAAATTTTGTAAAGTATACTTGAATGAGTATGACATTACATTATCATCATTTATATCATCACAAACATCATCATTCTTACCTCCGGAAGGTAGGACCTTGAAGGGTTCATCCGATTCAAGCGGATCCGAAAGTCCTACTTCATTTCTAGCGAAGATCCTAATCAAGTAATCGTGATCTTCTTGAAGATCGCGCAAAGTATATTTCAGGACACCTTTGGAAGTTCTACCGACTTCCATCCACATGGTCTTCTTTGTGTCCTTGATGGCAATGTTGTAGCCTTCGATAGGGGCGCCACCATCGCTTTCAGGCACCACCCATTCGATGACGACGGCATTGGGGCCGATGCAACGGATGTCGAATGGACGACGAGGTGGGGAAGGAACCGCTAAAGAGAAAATTTTGATTTAAATACATTAGTGGTCGTTGAAAATTCAACACCAAAAAATATTAGAAATAAATGAGATTCAGCGTAAAAGTTGCATATTATTAGTAGTGTAAACGATTAAAATTTCACAGCTCTAAACAATAAAGAACAAGAGAAAATTAATAAGAACTATGTCCTTCGCGCGTTTTATACGCCTAGGCATGGATCCTCTTTCTACATTATACTAGAGCGTTTACTGCCAAGAAACTCTAATACTGAAGATAGGTATTAGCTTGTCGCTAGAGAAACTTCAAAACCACAGTGTAGGACAGTATACGAATATACCTATTAAACTAAAGGGTTTTTCAATTGCGGCGGGTCGATGTTCGCAGCCTGTGGCGGCCATGTTGTTTTGGTGGCGTCTGTCTAATCTGTTGTTTATTATTCTGCCACAGATGCCAAATCACCATGGCAAGTTACATGACTGAGCAGCACGTCCAAACGATAAAACTTTATTATCAAAATGAGTGTTCGTTAATGCTAACGCTGCGCGCGTTGCGCCCATTTTACGGCAGACGCGGTGGCCCTTCAAAGTCGACTCTCCAACGTTTGGTGGCCAAATTCGAGACGACCGGTTTCGTAAACAGTCAGCCAACACCCGTACGTCAAAGGAACGCCAGATCGGCCGAGAACATTGCCGCGGTCCGTGAAAGTGTGCAGGAGAACCCGAGACAGTCAATTCCTCGCCGTAAAAGATCCAACTGATCCAGGAGCTTAAAGTTAATGACCATAACGCCGTTTGTTCGCTGACTGGGCTTCGGAGCGTTTGGAAGAAGACCCCAATTTTTGCCGAAAAATCATCTTTAGCGACGAGGCGTATTTTTGTATGAATGGCTATGTTAACAAGCACAACTGCCGTATATGGGACGACGCCAACCCACACAAGGTACACCAGGTGGTAATGCATGCACAAAAGTTATTGTTTGGTGCGGATTTTGGGCCGGCGGCGTTATTGGGCCGTACTTTTTTGAAAATGACGTTGGCGAGGCCATCACTGTCAACGGCGAGCACTACAGAACGATGATAACCAATTTCGTTTGGCCCAAATGGAAGATATGGAGGTAGACTACATGTGGTTCCAGCAGGACGGCGCTACGTGCCACACAGCGGACGCCATGATGGATATTCTGCATAAACGATTTGAAAGTATGGTTATCTCTCGCAGAGGTGATGTGAATTGGCCACCAAGATCGTGCAATTTGCCCCCACCGAAATAATTAATAAATAAGTTTGTGTGATAATTAGGTTCGAAGATGTATATTTCTTCAAAGACTAAACACAGGGATTCCAAATTTTAGTCGTTTACACAACTAACAATTAACAAAATTTTGTTGGCCAACTAATGTTGTCTGCAAGGAAATCTCATTAAGAACTTCGAGTTAACCAAAACCTTTGGCGGTAAATTCAAAATTAACTTCGCTCTGTATCGTCGCTAGTATTATAAAATATAAATGTATCTTCACTTACTTGCATGTCGTTTTAGTGCCACAGGTTGTGTGTTCGCAGGCTCACTCACTCCTACACAATTCTCCGCAAACACTCTAAATACAAACTCATTCTTCTCTTTAAGGTTTTCTATCGTGTAGTTCTGCACATTTGGTTCCAAAGTAACAACCTTCTCCCATTTCGGGCTACCGGCTAGTCTCTTCTCGATGACGTAGCCAGTGAGGTCTGTGCCGCCATTGTTGGCTGGTGGGCCCCATTGAAGAGTCGCACTTCTGCTGGTGAAGTCTGTCACCGTCAAATTCGTTGGCGGCGAAGGAGGAGCTAAAGAAAAGAAATGTTAGAATATTCGTTGGTGGGTGTTAGAAAATAGACATACCCTTGATCATGGTTATTTTAGTAGGCGGGAAAATTCCAAGCAAAGCATACATGGTGTTTTCGTTTATTATAGGCTTTCTTCCTGTTAAAAGCAAAGCAGCAAAGCGTTAAAAAATAAGCAGAAAACGTATAGTTGAGGAGCCTCTAGCAAAAACAATTAGTCCAAATATTGTAAATTTGAGCATGGCTAACTTCATTGAATTGCGCTACGTGTAGAGTAATGAGATCATGCAAGAAAAAATAATTGATCTTTTTTTGTTTAAATCGAACAAGCATAGTCTAATTTATCATACTGTATTATTAAATTATTTTTTTGCACGATCAGGTTTTTTTAAAACTTTACCGATAGGGTTTACAAGGCAGCAAGTTTATTTATAAATTACTGATCAGGAAGTGATGTGACTGACCTGTAAGTGATGTGACTACCTACCGATCTGGAGGCGGTGAAAATTACATAAATAAAAAATAAATGTACAATTTTTAAAGCTTTAACGATAACAAAACAACGATCATAGCTTACTTAAAAATGACAACTAATTTTTTTTAAATGTCAAAATAATTTTTAAATAATTCTAAACTTTAATTTGTTATTATTGGGACGCTCGTGCAAAAAATATAATAAGCATTGCGGGCATTACCGGTATCGGATATAATACTTAAATAACTATTTTATAAGGTTTTTTCAGGTTGACGCATTGAAAAATGACGTCATGGTGCAATACAATTGTAAAAGGTCCATAGTCTCTATTGGGAAAAATACGTAAACGCTGTAAATACTGAATAAACTATTTGACATTTTTGTATGTTTTCATGGGGTTGCATTTCAGATTATTAATATCAGTTTAGTTTAATAACTGCAACGGGAGTGAGTGGAATCAATATAATTATCAAACATTATATCGACTTTATTATTTTATCATGCTCATCTAAATTCCAGGAATAAGTAATGGATGGTTGTAAATGGCCTCAATTTATAAGTGGTACAATGAAATCATGAAAAAAAAAAATAATTGTTTTTTTTTTGTTTAAATCGAACAAGCATAGTCTAATCTATCCTACTGTATGATTCAATTATTTTTTATTTATTTTTTGTTATATAAAATTGTTTTAAAGTATATTTTTAAAAAGTTGCAAAAACCAGCTATGTTGTGACGTCACGTTTCAGAACTGCAAGTTCAGATTCATTTCATAGACACTTATCACATGAACACAGAATTTCTAAAAGAAAAAATACCTATATGGTCTATAAATTGAAAATTACATATCTAAATATGTTATAATATATTAATATAGCATCATTCTTTTCATTTTGATAAATATAATTTTCATTTGGCCTTAAGTTATCCACGCGTTACATCAGCTGTGCTTTTTTGTAAAGATTTGAGATTAGACGCTAAAAGTTTGTTTAGCTATAGCACGCGAGGCATTGAATTGAATATATTTTTGCTAGTATTTTCCCACGATGGCACTAAACAGCGTTTTACCGATATGTTTGTAATTTTTAGGTTATTATTAAATGTCACTTTGACGTTTAGAACCTAGTGTGAAAATCAAAATGGCCGTTGATACTGAAATGTGACGTCACTTGGCGAAGGACGAGGCGGGGAAAATCAGCCGCTTTTTAAACAACGTCATTTTGAATTGAAATTTTCTCATTATTAAAGATCGATTTGAGGAAAAATAAAAAAATACGGGTCTACTATTTATCGATTAAAGGTAAAAATGAAAAATCGTGCATGACCTCATTTCCACATCAAGCATAAATTAAGCATGGTTTACAGTAATTGTTAATGAAACTTTTTGCACGATCGGTTCTTATTTAAATGTTTACTGATATGGTTTCCAAGGTAGTAGGTTTTATTTACTAAGCAAGATTTAATTGCTAAGATAACAAAGTTAGTAAATCGTGCAAAAAGCCCGCGGGCGATAAGTATAATAATCCTCTAACGGTAAACTGCACTTACCGCCCTTAATACTTAAATAACTATAATTAATAAAAATCGGTATTCAAATTGTTAAATAAACTTAATAAAAAATAAAATCATTTTTCTTACTTAATCTCTGTCCGGCGACAATTTTCTCATCGGGCATGAAAGGTTCGCTTAACCCAATTTCATTCCTTGCTGTGATCTTGAAAGAATACGCCATATCAGTCTTGAGATTGGATAACGGGAATTCTGGAACGTTGCCTTTGCTAGCTCCAGCCTTTTTCCAGCTCTTAGCGTCAGCATCTTTGAATTCAACAATGTATTCCAGAATCTTGGAGCCCCCATCAGAAAGAGATGGAAGCCATTTAAGCGTGAAGGAGGTTGCTGTCATACCGGATACGTCCAGAGGACCGCGAGGAGGTGAAGGAGGACCTATTTCAGATAAAAGTAACATGACGTCAGAAGGGTTAATTTTAAAAGCTTTCGGTTCAGCAAAAATCCGCTAGATGGCACATCTAAAATCATCACGAGGCACAAATGGACCTATTACATTTTAAAGACTCTGTGACGATTTACGTGAAATACAATATTTAAATGGGGTCATTTCGCATTTTCTAATTTATTTTTTTCTTGAAAGAATTGGTTAAATTAAATATGTAGGTGTATGTTTTACACTTTACAAGTCTTTAGCATCAGAGATATGATTTTTTAAATGTTTTAATTTCAAATATTTAGACGCTGACGTCACGGCTTAGCGGACGCGGCAGTAGAGCTGTATTGCTTTTGTTTGGAACTATGTTTATTTGGGTTATCACTTGTCAGTGTGATTTTGTAACAGCAACACGTGGTTCTTATAATTTTTTTGTTTAATTAGTATTTTCTGCGAATTTAATGTAGAAATTGGTTTCGGAAAGGCAAATGTTGAAGTGCAGAATATAAAAATGCCCAGATTTGTAGTTTATTTGATATTACTTTTTATAAATATCTCTAATAATGTAATACTGAATTTTAATAAATTTTTATTTACATACCTTTATTCTTAACTCTGTTGTCACCTATTATAATTTTAGGTTAGTTTGTTTACAACCGCAAACGGAAACCACGTCGACCGTAAATGTTTGTGTGTGTGTGAGAGCAATGTCTTTGTGTGAGTAACAAACCGTGACGTCATGAATTTTACAGCCGCGAAAGTTTATTAGCAAATTTATGAATGAAAAGTCGTACATTTCATGTTATTTTATATTACTATATTTATTAAATGAGACGGATTTCACGATTTTATAAAAAAACGATTTTTTTAAATGACCCCTTGTGCAAAATAAAAGATTTAAATTTAAAAATATTTTCATGTATTACAAAATTAAATTAGACGATAACTACTCGATTATTTTGAAAGCAATTTTCGTGAATCTAGGAACCCGGGTTCGATCTCGACCGACACCAAAAATTACTTTGAATTTCAATGGCACAAAATTGACTCCTGTGGTGCACTTTCCACGTCAGCAATGAATGCCCGTGAGGTGACGCCTGCTAAGCGCCCACAGGGTACAAATATTTCATCATTGCCGATAACTGTGTACAAAGCAAACCGGCACTCCAATGACGAAATATAACTAGATAAAACTTCATTTAGGTTGTTTTGATTTCGGCTGGCCAGACAGAGACAACTAGAGATAGAGATATGTTTAGTCTCGTTTGAGCATTGCTCACTAGAGGCGCAAGTGTTCTTAATTATATATTCTTTGGTAATAAAAATAAAACTACTAAATTATAATTAAAACCAACAAACGAAATATAATCCAACATATTTTAAGATTAATTGAGTACCTATTTCCCTTAGTAAATAAGATATCGGAATAAAAAAAAATCTTATTCTTGTTACATTGTTTACAATAACTTTCATTTCGTGGTGTCTTGTAATTTTAAAATAAATATCTAAAATTAAATTTAATAATTGTGTTCCGTGATTGTTCAGAGGGTCTTGATATAATCCTGCAAAGGTGTTAAAATATCTTGTAGCAAATTTCTGCCTTTCAGTATTTGGAGCCAAATGGCGAACGGCTAGTGGATCTCGTCACTTATAAAATGTATTTAAAAATGCCTTCTTGTTGCAAGAATAGGTCAGAAAAGGGTGTTCTACTATTTAGAATAAAATGTGAAAGAAAAAAAAATTTAGTGTAACTTTATAAGAAGAACTGATTTGTCGGTTGTGAGGTTAGTTTGTTTTCGTACATATTTATTGTTCGGTAAAGTCAATAGTTTTGTATTTTGTAATTATAATAAGTAATTAATAAATATTTAACGTTGAATTTTTTTATTTTTATAACGATAAACCTATTTTCATCGTATTGGCGCTTAAATTTTGACTTTAACACTGGATGGCATCTAGTGAGAAATGCTCGAACGAGGCTAAATATATCTCTATCCCTAGTTGTCTTTCTGGCCAGCCGAAATCAAATCAATCAGTGAGTAGGGATAAGGAATGTTTTGTCTAGTTATATTTCGTCGTTGGGCACACCCAGTAATGGGTAATATGCTGTGATGATATATTTATTTATTAATTTTAAAAACTGTCAACAAATTTTTGCTGTCAAACGATTTAAAGGCTACTAAATTTGTTTCCTAAAATTTCGGTCTATTTTAAAACATTTATCTCACCTGGTTTGGCAGTTTTGTCGATTTGAACTTGCAGTCTGGAAGAAGTAGTCATACTAAATGCAGTACAGGAATATTCAGTCTCATCCTCAGTCGTACATTCTTTAACAATAAGCGTTCTCTTTTGCTTATCTGATAGTATCATATACCGTAAACTTTCCGTAATCTCCGTCTTTTTACGGTACCATTTAACTTGCGCATCTTGCCTGGAGATCTTCACTGTAAACTCAGCATCCTTACCCAGAGGAACGTATGTGATTTCCGGTAACCTGGTCAGGAAATCGAACGGCGGTTCTTGTACAGTTAATCGCGCCGAGGATTTTTGTTGGCCGACTTCGCAAGAGTAAACACCAGCGTCTTCAGGTTCTGAGTTGTAGATTTTGAGTTTTTGGCGTTTGCCGTCGATGGAAAGTTGGACGTGTTCAGAGAATTGTAATTCTTTTTCATCTTTGAACCATCGGACGAGGGCGTCGCCTTTTGTGAGTTCGATTTCGAACATTGCTTTTTCTCCTTTGAGAACCGTTTGGTCTTCTAAGTCTGTGAGGATTTCAGGAGGTAATTCAATGACTGTAACATCGGCGGAACATTCGTCGATTTTGTCTGGTAATGCGCATGTGTATTCTCCTTCATCGTGGATAGAAGCGCTACGAATGAGGAGTTTTCTGACTGGTCCCTGTTTTTCGAAAGTGAAGCTGTTATCGTCTTCGTCAATCTTTTGGCCATCTTTGAACCAGTCTACGTTAGCCCTATCGGAATTAAGTTCTACTTCCAGAATAGCAACTTCTTTTTCTTTGACTTCGAAGTCTTGCAGCCTTCTCACAAACTCTAATTTAGATTCGTTAACTGTAACTGTACATTCAGTCTTTTGGTTTTTGACTGTACATTTATATTTGCCCATATCCGTAACAGATGAAGTTTTAATAACCAGTTTATGAACTTTACCATCTTCGACGATTTCTCGGTGGTCCATTCCAGTGAGTTCTTTATTTTCGTAATACCATTTGGTGGTCATGGTATGTGATGTTTCACATTGTAAAGTTAAAGTTTGTCGTTCTTCTATCGTAACATTCTTCAATTTCTTTGTGAAGGTGACCTTTTCAACATCGACTGTGATTTTAGCACCATGAGAAGCCTTACCACTTGGATTGCTAGCCAGAACTTTGTAATAACCTGAATCAATTTCAGAATCAGCGTTTTCGATAACCAATTCGATATTTTCACCATCATAAGATTGCTTGATTCTATCTGATGGTTTTAATGGTTTATTATCTCTTAACCATATTATCGTAGGTACAGGATTGCCTGTAACTCTTGCATATAACTTAATTGTTTTCTTTTCTGGTACATTTTGTTCTTGGAATCTTTCGGTAAATAGTGGAGGTTCAGGTCTATGACTAGGACATTCTAGAAATGAAAGAAGAAATGTGAATGTTTGTAGAGAAGAGAGATGAGAGAATGAAATGTGAACTAAAACATGGCATACCATCTTTAACTTCAGTAACAACTATATCCACAAAAGAATGGATTGTTCTAGCACTCGACTGAGAACTGAGAAGGGTTAGATGATCGGCTGAAGCAATTAATTATTGGCATATTAATCAAGCACCAAAAGCAATGAAAATGATATGAAATATAATCAGAATGAATATGTAAAATAATTCCAAATGATTTTGTTACTAGATTGTAGCATTTTATAGAATGAATCACAAAAATCTAATAGTTTATAAAATAAATATAAACCATAAAGAAGCGATGTTTAATTATGCTGTGGTATTTATGTTGCTATATTCTTTGTTTATAAAATAAATGTGTTAAATGAAAATTACAGATACGAGCGCCGTCCCATTATCACCGTCAAATTGCTCACCGTTTATACCGTTCTGTGCTGTGATTGGTTGAAATCACACAGTATAAACGGTTTCGACGCTACGAACGGCGACGGCCGCCGTTGAAATATTTCTATTTTTGACGGCGTTAATATAAAAATCAAAAGATTCATTTTATTAAAAGGCGATCTTTATTGATTTAGACATTTCTACTACGCGGTTTGAAACAGATTGGCACCGACCGAATTCGCGCCGATCGGCAGAAATAAGGTTACATAGTGTCTTATGGAGATAGCCGCAGTGCCGATCAGTGTGCGCACCTCCATTTCTGCCGATCGGCGCGCAGTCGGTCGGTGCCGTTCTGTTCCGAACAGTGTGCGATACTTTTTACACCTAACGCGCGTCCATCGCCAAATGCTGCTGAAATCAAGCATTTTTTTCATGGATCTTTGGATAAATCCTTTTTTAGTAAAACCTTTCTTTCAGAATTTAGGTTATGTATACAGCGTCATAATGTGTATAAACCGCCCTGTTCATTTCTTGTTTCGTTCAGTTTCATAATGTTTAAATCTTGACGATGAAGTTAGCGCATATGAATTTCGCGCGCTCACAATTTAAAAAGTACACTCTGGGCCGAATCTTAAATACAACGGGTCGAACTCGGTAGAATTGAAAATATTAAGCCCTTGCAGGCCTCTACTACCTACTCCCATTTAATAAATAATTTTCATGTATTCCAGAGTGAAATTGAACGAAACAATAAATGAACAGGGCAATTGAATTAACATTAAGACGATAAGTGTGTTCCCATTTACAAGATCGATTTTCCGGAATCCGGATAAATGATTTTTTAATTGATCGATCTTTTTATAAAAACAAATCGATCTTTTATGCAGCCCTATTCACTACAAGTTGCCTCCGAAATCTTGGGATCATTGACCAAATAGACAGAGGTGGACTCAGGAATTTTGTTCCCCCAAAGATGAAAATTTTGAAATAGTTTTATTATGAAGTGAGGAATAGTTTCATTATAAGTAAAATGAAATATAAAATATTGTAAATGAACTGTAAATTAATAACCAAAAAGTAGATAAGATTTTTTTACCAATTTTATTTTAATAAACTATTTGATTTTCATGAATCATCCGGTATTATAAATATATATGTATTTGAGTATGTAAATTATATGAATAAAAACTAATAATAATGATTTTTTATTATAAAAGTTGTAAATGAGTGTAGAACAAAATTAAATTAATAAGTGATTTTGCATGTTTTTCTAAAGCAATGATTTTTATTTTAAATAATGATGATTCTACAAGATTGAGACGATAAATAATAAGACAAAAAATGATCCTTACCTTCTACAGTGAGGGTAGCAGTGGTTTCTACCGTTCCCAGAGGATTGGTTGCTTTTACAGTGTATTCCGCGGCGTCGTCCGGTTTAGCCCGAGGCAAAGTCAACGTATATTCATCGCCCTTCGACGTTACCGGCAACTTCTTATCTGGTTTACCGTTCTTGTGCCATACAACCTTCGGCGTTGGGTTACCTACTATATACGTCGTCATCATAACAGTTTCAGTCTCCCGAACTGTTATGCTCCTCAGTGGTTCCAGAATCTGCGGAGGTTCCTTCTCACCAGTCTTCACCTTTAGGCAAATACGCAGTGAGGCTTCGCCTTCGCGATTCTTCGCCACGATTTCGTAGGTTCCCTCTTGAGACTTTTTCACTCTTTTGATACGCAATATACTGGTGTACATATGCATATCTGATTCGGTGGTTATTGTTATATTTTCAGATGTTGTTAAAGTGGTTTTCTTGAAAGTCCATGTTATTGTTGGTTCAGGTACAGCTACAAGACGGCATTCAAAGGTAACGTCTTCGTCTTCATCTACGCACTGTGCCTTAGGCTTCTTGGAGAACGTCGGAGGAATACCTTCCAAGATATCAGCCAAAGAAGATTCTCTTGATAAACTCTTACGGGATAATCCTGTTGTGTCTGATCCATGATCACTTAAAGGTCCCTCTACTGTCAGTTCTGTAGTGCTGGAAGCAAATCCAGCAGAGTTTTTCGCTACGCAAGTGAATGTACCAGCGTCTTCAGGGAATACTTCACGGATGATAAGAGTGACGACGTTGTCTTCGTCGTAGAACATTTGGAAGTCAATGGATTGTTTGATGATGGCAGTTTGGCGGAACCATGTGATTTGAGGACGAGGGAAACCTTCAACTTGGCATTCGAATTGGACTGTGAAACCATCGGGAGTGTGGATTGGTTTGAGTTTTTCGGTGAAGCGGGGGGCCTTTGATGTTTCCCTGGGGCCAGGTTCTAAAAAGACATAATTCAATGAATAAATATAAATAAGAACCCTTTTAATATCTAAAATAATTGCAAATATTTATAATTTTAATTAATAAAAGTATATTTAGTCCATAAATACATAATTAATTTGTATTTAATAAAAGAAATACTGAAATAACTTCAGTATTTTGAATTTATGTGGTCCAGCAGTGTTGCCAATTCAGCGATAACGGGATCTTTTTGCTTTTGGCGGTTTAACGGTTTTTTTAACGGTTTAATATCTTCAGTTTTGTTATTTAGGATAGTTCACGTTTACAATTTTCATATATTTTCTGTTTTGCTTTGATACTAGCGCCGCCTGTTATCTTTTGAGCATTTAAATTTTACTGCCACTTCACTACAGCTACCAACTATTCCGCTATTCTTAAATGCGACATGCGCGTTACGCATACATATTCATTTACGTTTATTTTGTTACGGTAGTTGTCACTCGAGTGTACCTATTCAAAAACTTGTGTTATGTTCAAAAAAAAAAAATTAAGCTAATGCAGTTTATATTTGCAATAACTTATATTTTTTAACATTATATTATATACACAGATTGCATCAAAATAGTTAAAAGCTAATATCAAACAATACTAATTCTAAACTACAAACGGGAACTACAAAACAAATTAATATATTTCTTTCTCAAAATTACAAAAGTAGTATTATACTGTTTAAACTTTTCATGCTTTTCACGTAAAATACCCATTTAAAAAATATTTCCTTCGAATGTACGTCTGAAATTCCTTTAACCAAAGATCACCTCTTATTCGCTAATACCAAAGCGGGCGTTGTTAACTGAGACTCCATCTGGAACGCTTATACATTGTTGTCAAGTATAATTCTACCTATTTATCGTATCTTCAAATTATAATTTTCTAGAGACAATAAAATTAAATCTGGATGGTCAATAATTTTCAAATTTTTACATAAAATCCGTTAATTAGTTTTCTATAACATACTAGTTTTTCGATTAAATTTCGGTATGGATATAAAAGTTATAATTTAAAGTGTAGTGTTTATTTTGCCATTTCCTATTCCTCACGTGTTAAGATGGCCGAATTTAATTGCAAATAGTTCAGTTATCGCGTGGTCAATTGTTTTAAAACTGGGAGAGCAGGCAGATTATACTTCAGTTGAGGTGTATTTAAAATTTCAATTAATTGTAAAATGGTTTTACGATATAACTACCTTAAGCTATAAATGTATACATTATATTGCCCTTTTCTAATAAATATATTATCTCTTTTAATTAGCGCTTCAAAATTTGCTTTCAAACAGTTATTAAAATATAAAAATATACAATCACAGCTAGGGAGCGAAACCATTAATTATGTACCCAAATAGGGCGCGAGCAGTCACGTGACTGCGAACCTTAGCAAGCAGATATGATAAATGTCATAATTTTTCATTCAATATTTCATTATTTTCTTATTTATTTGTTATAAGGAGTGTGGAATTCAGTTGCCGAGGAAAATAAATCATATATAGCAAGAAATCATGAAATTTTGAAAGAAGAAATATGACATTGTCAGTTATGGACATAATTAATAGCTGACACTGACACGGGCCCTCATATCTGCTTGCAGGTCAGCAGTCACGTGACTGCTCGCGCCCTATTTGGGTACATAATTAATGGTTTCTGGCGGTTTTTAAGGTCCGAACTAGTGGGAAACAGTAGAGAACTGTTGGCAACACTGCGTCGAACGAAGTTATGTGGCAACAGCGCGTCTTGTTCTGTGAGCGCGCTTGCGTTTATAACGTAACAAAAGTTTTGACAAAAAATTTTACGCTCCAAATTTTATTACTAAATAAGGTAATAAATACATAATAGATGTGTAATATTTCGTATATGTAAAAAAAATATGCTTACTTTCAAAGACGGGTAGCTTGTCAATCTTCTCATGCAACTTCTTCTGCACATAGAGTGTGTAACTTTCTTCATCCATGAGATATTTAGCAGGTACCCATCCCTTCTCGTTGGTAAGATGTTTAATGACTAGCCACCATTCGGTATTATCGCTTTCGATGACGTAAACTCGTTCACCCTCAACCATATCCAGCCCTTCGTCGTTTTCAGCCACATAGGAAATGATAGAGAACATAAGTTCTCCTTCCGGTACTTGCATTTCTCGAATGATAGTAACGGAGTCATCATCTTCTGCGAAGACGTCTCTAAGTTTTGTAACTTTAAGCGATACGTCTTCTGTAAAATCACACACATGTATATGAAATAATTTTAGAGGCTCCGTAAAGTTAAGTGTATTATAGAGTTATTAAAGGCTGAGAAATTAATAGCGCATATTTTTTTGCTATATTTAGTGCAGACTACCCTGAAAAATAAACCTGAAAAAAAGTGTGCGTGCATTCGGGCCAATTTCAAAGAAATCGGCCTCAAGGTGTAAGAATTATTTACAGTTATTATACTAGCTAAAGCTAAGTAGACACAATTGAAGATATGAAGCAGATATATACATTTTACAAAGCAGAAGACTGCAAAAAAGTAAGGGTAAATTTGTATAACCTTGGTCAAATGTTGGTAGTGAAGGTTTGCGTTTTGGTTTAACAGTATAAGATTCTTCTTGATCATAAGTGGTTTCCGGTTCAATTTTCTTTGGTATTCTAACACCAAGTTTAATTTCCTCTTCAATTTCTTCATCTTGAACGACGTAAGGTTTACGTTTAGGCTTGCGTTTGAGAGAAAATTCAACCGATTCATCCTGAGGTTCTTCAACATCGTAAGGTAATTCTTCAGCGTCACTACCTTCATCAATGATTTCTTCAATAGCTGGGCCATCATCTTCAATTTCTTTAGTGATCTGAATGGTACCTTCACCAGTCTCTTCAGAGTATGTCAGTGGTCGTTGTTTCTTAAGTTTGATTTTACCAGACATAGAAATTTCCTCTTCGGCGTAAGAGTCCAAAGAGATTTTGAATTCTTGTTCGATGTCTTCTTTAGTGACACTTCTTCGTGGCCTGAATGTGACAGTTTCAACAACTTCTTCAACTTCTGGTACAGATGGTTTTCTGACAGGTTTGAGTTTTTTGATTGTCAGTTCTTCCGCTTGTTCTTCAATAGATGGTTTCCTTGGAGGCTTCTTCTTGATAGTGATTTCTTCACTGACTTCATCTTGTTCTTTGGGTTTGGTGATTACTACCTCAGCCTCTTCTTCAATAACAGGTTGTTCTTCAGGCTCTTTCTTAATTGTGAAGCTAACTGCTTCTGTTTCCTCGTCTGGTACTGGTACTTTAGGTACTTTCTTTTTAATAACGATTTCTTCACTGACATCCTCTGTTGGTTCTGGTTTAGGTTCCTCTTTCTTCTTTATCACTATTTCTTCAGTGACTTCCTCTTCCTCTTGAACCACTGGTTTAGGTTTCCTTCTCTTAATAACTGTAACCTTTTCTTCAACTTCTTCAGTCACCGGCTCTTTAGGTTTATCTTTTTTAATAACGATTTCTTCTTCAACCTCAGGTACAGGTTCTTCCTTTTTGATTGTTATCTCTTCGGCAGGCTCTTCAGGTACTTTAGGTTTAGACTTTCTGCGTTTGATAATAGTAACCTTTTCTTCAACCTCTTCAGTTACAGGCTCTTTTGGTGCCTCTTTCTTAAGGACAATTTCTTCCTCAACCTCAGGCACTGGTTCTTCCTTTTTGATTGTTACCTCTGCTTCGGGTTCTTCAACAACTTTAGGTTTAGATTTTCTGCGTTTAATAATAGTAACCTTTTCTTCTACTTCTTCAGTTACAGGCTCTTTAGGTACCTCTTTCTTTAGAACGATTTCTTCTTCAACCTCAGGCACTGGTTCCTCCTTTTTGATTGTTATCTCTTCGACAGGCTCTTCAGGTACTTTAGGTTTAGATTTTCTACGTTTGATAATAGTAACCTTTTCTTCAACCTCTTCAGTTACAGGCTCTTTAGGTTCCTCTTTCTTAAGAACAATTTCTTCTTCAACCTCAGGCACTGGTTCTTCCCTTTTGATGGTAATTTCTTCAGCTGGCTCTTCAACAACTTTAGGTTTAGATTTTCTTCGTTTTATAACGACTTCCTCTTTGACTTCTTCAACTACCTCTGGTACAGGTTCAGGTTCTTTCTTGATGGTTATTTCTTCAACAACCTCGTCTACTACTTTAGGTTTAGATTTCCTGCGTTTAATAACAATTTCTTCTTTAACTTCTTCAACAACCTCTGGAGTAGGTTCAGGTTCTTTCTTAATAATAACCTCTTCAACGACCTCCTCTTCAACCACTTTAGGTACAGACTTCTTGCGTGGGATAATAACTTCTTCCTTAACCTCCTCTACAACTTCTGGAGTAGGTTCAGGTTCTGGTTCTTTCTTGATAGTGACTTCCTCAACTACTTCATCAACTACCTTAGGCTTGGATTTCTTTCGTTTGATGATAATCTTTTCAGTCTTAACCTCTTCAACGATTTCGGTTTGAGGTTCAGGTTTCTTAGGAATAATAACTTCTTCGGCTACTTCCTCAACTGGTACAGGTTCTGGCTTAGGTACCTTCTTAATGACAACCTCTTCTGGTACTACCTCTGGAATAGGTTCAGGTTCCTTCTTAATAACCTCTTCAACGACCTCCTCTTCAACCACTTTAGGTACAGACTTCTTGCGTGGGATAATAACTTCTTCTTTAACCTCTTCGACAACTTCTGGAGTAGGTTCAGGTTCCGGTTCTTTCTTGATAGTGACTTCCTCAACTACTTCGTCAACTACCTTAGGCTTGGATTTCTTTCGTTTGATAATAACCTTTTCAGTTTTAACCTCCTCAATGATTTCGGTTTGAGGTTCAGGTTTCTTAGGTATAATAACTTCCTCGGCTACTTCCTCTACTGGTGCAGGTTCTGGTTTAGGTGCCTTTTTAATGACGACCTCTTCTGGTACTTCTTCTACTGGTTTTTCTTCAGGTTTCTTTTTAGGTTTAAGAACAACCACTTCAGGTTCTTCTTCAACCTTTGGTTCAGGTTTAGGTTCTTCAACGGGTTCCGGTTTCTTTTCTTCCGGTATTTCTTCAACCGGTTTTTCTTCTACTGGAGCCTCTTCTTCCGGTTTCTTTTTGATTTTCTTGACTTTCTTTGTTTTTACAATTTCCAGTTCAGCCTCTGGAACTTCAGGGATTTTAGCGGGTTCTGGTTCTTTTTCAACCTCAACTGGTTTTTCTACTTCGGGCTCAGGTTCTGGTTTCTTGAATGGTTTTAATGTAATTTGTTCTGGTTCCTCTTCAGGAGGAGGTTTCTGTTTGTATTTTAATTTAATTTCAGGTTCCTCTTCGGGTTCTGGTTTTTTAGGTATGCCCTTCACCAGTGGTATTTCAACATTTTCTGGTTCTGGTTTAGGTTTCTTAGTTTTAATTTTCTTTTCTTTAGGCTTTTCTGGTTTTTCTTTTTCCTCTTCAGGCCATTCTGGTTTTTCATATACCAGTTTTTCGGGTGATTCCCTGTCGAAGTCTTTCGGTTCAAATGGTTCCATCTTAGGTGGTTTCCTTTCCTCTTTTTCTTCCGGTTTCGTTTCTTCAGGCTCCTCTTTCTTTGGTTTAGGCTTAGGTTCTTCAATAATTTCTTGAGGCTTCTCAGGAATCTTTCGCAATTTCACCGGTTCTTCAGGTTCTTCCTTTTGTTCTGGAACCTTACCTTTACCAATTGTAACCTTTTTAGGTTCAGGTTCTTCTTCCTTGGGTTTCTTAGGTGCTCGCTGATATTTGAAAGCTTCATCTACCGATTCCAGTTCTGGTCTTTCATAGTCATCATCTTCCAGATCGAATGATTCCAAGCCAGGTTCCTCTTTACCTTTATCTTTGAGCTTCCTACGTTTGGTCTTTGGCAGTTTCGCAGCTTCTTTGACATTTCTTGACAAGATACCACTATCTTTAATATCGGGTTCTCTGACGGTAATTACGGGTAGTCTTTCAGCTTCAGAGATAGGTGGGAAGTCATGGAACGTAATGCGACTCTTCAATAAGAATCTAGGTATTTTAACACTCTTAGATTCTCTTCTTGCTGGTACTTTAGCTTTCTTGAGTTTAATCTCTGCAAGCTGAGGGACAGGTTCTGAGATTTCAAGTTTTGTTGGTTTGAATTCTGTACGTTCGATCTTCATTAATTTAGGTTTGACTGCTTCCAGCACTGGTTTCTCTTCAGCAGGCTTTTCTTCCTTGGGTTTCTTCTTCTTTACTACCTTTTCTGGTACCTTTTCAGGAACCTTTTCTTCCTCCACAGGTTTTTCAGGAACAGGCTCTTCAGGTTTGACTTCTTCAACAGGTACTTCTTCAACCGGCTGTTCCTCTGGTGCTTCTTTTTCTGGGACCTTTTTCTTTTTCTTTATGATCTTTTTCCTCGTAATTTCAATTTCCTCTACAGGAGCCTCACCAGGTTCAATTGGTGTTGGTTTAGGAACTGTAATTTCCTCTTCCACCGGCTCTTGTTCGGGTTCAGGTTTTTTGAATGGTTTAAGTTTAATTGTTTCAGGTTCTTCTTCTGGTGGTGGTTTTTGTTTGTATTTTAATTTAATTTCAGGTTCCTCCTCAGGTTCAGGTTTCTTAGGTATGCCTTTTTCAAGTTTTACCTCAACAACTTCAGGTTCTGGTTTAGGTTTCTTAGTTTTAATTTTCTTTTCTTTGGGCTTTTCTGGTTTTTCTTTTTCCTCTTCAGGCCATTCTGGTTTTTCATATACCAGTTTTTCGGGTGATTCCCTGTCGAAGTCTTTCGGTTCAAATGGTTCCATCTTAGGTGGTTCTCTTTCCTCTTTCTCTTCTGGTTTCTTTTCTTCAGGTTTCTCCTTCTTTGGTTTAGGTTTAGGTTCTTCAATAACCTCTTGAGGCTTTTCAGGAATCTTTTTCAGTTTCACCGGTTCCTCAGGTTCTTCCTTTTGTTCTGGAACTTTACCTTTACCAATTTTAACTGTCTTAGGCTCCGGTTCTTCTTCTTTTGGTTTCTTAGGTGCCCGCTGATATTTAAAGGCTTCATCTACCGTTTCGAGTTCTGGTCTCTCGTAATCATCTCCTTCAATATCCAGTATTTCCAAGCCTGGTTCTTCTTTGCCTTTGTCCTTAAGCTTCCTACGTTTAGTTTTTGGTAGTTTTTCAGCTTCTTTGACATTTCTAGATAATATGCCGTTGTCTTTGAAGTCTGGTTCTCTGATTGTTATGAGTGGTATTTGTTCTAGTTCAGAAAGAGGTGGAAAGTCAATGTACCTAATAGTGCTCTTAAGTAAGAATCTAGGTAATTTAACACTCTTAATTTCTTTCTTTTTAGTTTCTTTTGGTTTTTTGAGTTTGATTTCTGCGAATAGTGGTTTTGGTTCTGTGATTTCAAGTTTAGTGGGTTTCATTTCCTTACGCTCAATTTTCATTAATTGAGGTTTTTCCAGTACTTGTTTACCTTCTATTATAGGCTTTTTCTTTTTAGCAATCTTCACTGTCACCTTTTCTTCAACTACTGGTTCTTCAGGTACCTCTTCTACTTCAGGAGCTTCTTCGACCGGCTTCTCGGTAGGTTTCTTTTTCTTTTTGATAATTTTCCTAACTACAGTTTCAGTTACTTCTTCAGTAACTTCTTCAGGCTTTTCTTCGGGCTTCTCTTCAGGAATCTCTTCAGGTTGAGGAATAATTTCCTCAGGTTTAGGTTCTTCAGGAATTTCTTCCTTAACCTCTGGAATGGGTTCTGGAACTGGCTCCTCTGGTTTTTCTTCGGGCACTGGCTCCTCTGCAGCTGGTTTTTCTTTTGGTATTTTCTTTTTCTTCACGATCTTCCTCTTAATAATTTCAATATCTTCACCAGGAGTTTCTTCAGTTTTGATTGGTTCAGGCCTAGGGACAGTAAGTTCTTCTACCTCAGGTTCTTTTTCTGGTTCTGGTTTTTTGAATGGTTTGAGTTTAATTGTTTCAGGCTCTTCTTCAGGAGGTGGTTTTTGTTTGTATTTTAATTTAATTTCTGGTTCCTCCTCAGGTTCTGGTTTCTTGGGAATGCCCTTTTCAAGTTTAACCTCAACCACTTCTGGTTCTGGTTTGGGCTTCTTTTCCTTTAGCTTCTTTTCTTTGGGCTTTTCTGGCTTTTCTTTTTCCTCTTCGGGCCATTCTGGTTTAACATATTCTTCAAGTTCTGGCCTTTCATGATCGATATCAATTGGCTCGAAAGGAGTCAATTTAGGCTCTTTCTTCTTTTTCTTTTCTACCGGTTTCGTTTCTTCAGGCTCCTCCTTCTTAGGTTTAGGTGTAGGTTCCACCTCTTCTTCCACAGGTTTTTGAGGAATTTTCTTTAATTTTATTACCTCATCCTCCTCTTCAGGTTTAGGTACTTTGCCTTTGCCAATAACGAGTTTTTTAGGTTCTTGTACTTCTTCTTCTTTAGGCTTCTTCTCTGGCCTTTGGTACTTGAATTGTTCATCAACCTTTTCGAGTTCTGGTTTCTTAATTTCTTCAAATTCAAGATCTATTTTTTCCAGTTCTTTGAGTTCCTTCTCAACCCCCTTTATCCTCCTACGTTTAGTCTTTGGAAGCTTGTCAGCCTCCTTCATATTTCTGGAGAGTATACCACTGTCCCTCAGGTCTCTTTCTCTGATTGTAACGATTGGTGTTTGTTCAAGCTCAGAGATAGGTGGGAAGTCATGGAAGGTAATACGACTCTTCAATAAGAATCTTGGTAATTTTACGCTCTTGGATTCCCTCCGCTGAGGTACTTTAGCTTTCTTGAGTTTAATTTCGGCGAACAATGGTTGAGGTTCACTAATTTTAAGCTTAGTGGGTTTAGACTCCATTCTTTGAGGTTCAATCTGCATCAATTGCGGTTTAATCTCCTCAAGAACTGGCTTAGGCTTCTTTTTCTTCGGTACTTTTTCTGGAACCTTTTCATCCTCTACTGGTTTTTCAGGAACTGGTTCCTCTTCAACTGGTTGTTCAGGGATAATTTCTTCTGGAGTTTCCTGAATGGTCACCTTCTTTTTCTTTTTGATAATCTTCTTACGAGCCTCTTCAGGCACTTCAGGTTTCTCTTCAGATAGAGGAACAATTTCTTCAGGTGTAGGTTCTTCAGGAATTTCTTCCTTAACTTCGGGAATAGGTTCTGGTACAGGCTCCTCTGGTTTTTCCTCGGGCACTGGTACCTCTTCAGCTGGTTTTTCTTTCGGTATTTTCCTTTTCTTTATAATCTTTCTCTTAATAATTTCAATATCTTCACCAGGAGTTTCTTCAAGTTTAGGTTCTTCAGGAATTTCTTCCTCAACCTCGGGTTCTGGAACAGGCTCTTCTGGCTTTTCCTCGGGCACTGGTACCTCTTCAGCTGGCTTTTCTTTCGGTATTTTCCTTTTCTTTATGATCTTTCTCTTAATAATTTCAACATCTTCACCAGGGGTTTCTTCTAGTTTAGGTTCTTCCGGAATTTCTTCCTCTACCTCGGGTTCTGGAACAGGTTCCTCTGGTTTTTCCTCGGGCACTGGTACCTCTTCAGCTGGTTTTTCTTTAGGTATTTTCCTTTTCTTTATGATCTTTCTCTTAATAATTTCAACATCTTCACCAGGGATTTCTTCAGGTGTATGTTCTTCTGGAATTTCTTCCTCTACCTCGGGTTCTGGAACAGGCTCCTCTGGTTTTTCCTCGGGCACTGGTACCTCTTCAGCTGGTTTTTCTTTAGGTATTTTCCTTTTCTTTATGATCTTTCTCTTAATAATTTCAACATCTTCACCAGGGGTTTCTTCAAGTTTAGGTTCTTCAGGAATTACTTCCTCAACTTCGGGTTCTGGAACAGGCTCCTCTGGTTTTTCTTCGGGCACTGGTTCCTCTTCAGCTGGTTTTTCTTTAGGTATTCTCTTTTTCTTTATGATCTTTCTCGTAATGATTTCAATATCTTCACCAGGAGTTTCTGCAGTTTTAATTGGTTCAGGCATAGGAGCAGCAAGTTCTTGTACCTCTGGTTCTTTTTCTGGCTCTGGTTTCTTGAATGGTTTGAGCTTAATGATTTCAGGCTCTTCTTCAGGAGGTGGTTTTTGTTTGTATTTTAATTTAATTTCTGGTTCCTCCTCAGGTTCTGGTTTCTTTGGAATGCCCTTTTCTAGTTTAACCTCAACCACTTCTGGTTCTGGTTTGGGCTTCTTTTCCTTTAGCTTCTTTTCTTTAGGCTTTTCTGGCTTTTCTTTTTCCTCTTCAGGCCATTCTGGTTTAACATATTCTTCAAGTTCTGGCCTTTCATGATCTATATCAATTGGCTCGAATGGAGTCAATTTAGGCTCTTTCTTCTTTTTCTTTTCCACCAGTTTCGTTTCTTCAGGCTCCTCCTTCTTAGGTTTAGGTGTAGGTTCCACTTCTTCTTCCACAGGTTTTTGAGGGATTTTCTTTAATTTTATTACCTCACCCTCTTCCTCAGGCTTGGGTACTTTGCCTTTGCCAATAATAAGTTTTTTAGGTTCTTGTACTTCTTCCTCTTTAGGCTTTTTCTCGGGCCTTTGGTATTTGAATTGTTCATCAACCTTTTCGAGTTCTGGTTTCTTAACTTCCTCAAATTCAAGATCTAATTTTTCCAGTTCTTTGAGTTCCTTCTCAACCCCCTTTATCCTCCTACGTTTAGTCTTTGGAAGCTTGTCAGCCTCCTTCATATTTCTGGAGAGTATACCATTGTCTTTGTAATCTCGCTCTCTGATAGTAATTATTGGCTTTCGTTCACCTTCAGAGGCGGGTGGGAAATCATGGAACGTAATGCGACTCTTCAACATAAATTTAGGTATTTTAACACTCTTGGATTCTCTTCGTTGTGGTACTTTAGCTTTCTTGAGTTTGATTTGCGCGAACAATGGAACATCTTCTTTAGGTTCAGAAAATTTGAGTTTTGTTGGTTTAACTTCTGTTTCTTCTATCTTCATTAATTGTGGTTTAGGTTTCTTAACTTTCACTGGTTTAGGTTCTTCCACTTTAGGCTCTTCCACTACAGGTTCCTCTACTTTAGGTTCGGCAGGAACTTCTTCCTTTTCCTCAGGTGTCTTCTTCTTTTTCTTAATAATCTTTCTTGTTTTAGGTTCTTTAACTTCTTCGGTAGTTACTTTAACTTCTTCTGGTTCATCTACTACGGATGCAACCGTTTCAGTAACTTCTGTTACTTTTACATCACCTGCAAAAATTTCAGATTTAATTTCAGGAATTTGATCGTGTGATTGTGTGTCTGGAACAGCGGGTGAGGGCTGTTCTTCATCTTTAGGTGTAATTGTGTCTGTGCCCTCTATAAAGTCAGGTGTAACTACTAAAACAATCTTTCGTTTTTTAGGTTCCAATTTTTCTGTTGGTTTTACTGAGTCTAATTTGGTGTCTGGTGAAAGTTCGTTTATATTTTTTTGTGTTAATGTTCCTTGTACTTGTATTGTTTCGAAAGGTATGATGTTCGTTCCTGCTTTTTCAATGTCTGGTTGTGTTTCATCTAAAGTTTCAACTGTTTGTTCTAAATATGGTTGTGAAACAATAGTGGGCAATTTGTGTTCAGGTAGTGTGGTGTGTAAGTGTTCATAATTTGGTGTTTCAATACTTAATTCACCTGGCGTTTCTGTAGTATAAGGAATGTCTGTAGTGAGTGGAATATGTTCAGTATCTTGAGGTGTAGCACGGGTAGTTTCTGGTGTTTCAGGTTCGAATGGAATAGTGTGTTCGTCGAGTATTTCGCCTGGTGCCGCATGTTTTTCCGTCGGGCGCTTTTTAATAATTCGCTTTTTCTTGCGAATTTCGGTCGGTTCAACAATTTCTTCGGGTTCTTCTGGAAGTTCTTTTTCTTCCACAGTTACAATCGTTTCAGGTTTCTTGTCACCCTCTTCGATTGTCACTATTTCAGTCACTTGCTCTTTTCCGCCTTCACGTTTCTTAATCACGCGTTTCTTAACTATCTTCTTTTCTTTCTTACCTTCATCGGTTACTACTTCAGTAACCTTTACTTCTTCTGGGAGTTCTATAATTTCCGTTGGTTTCTCTTCTTCGGGTTCTGAAAGGGGTTCAACAAATTCTTCGGGTAGTTCTTCTTCGTGGACTGTAACAGTAGTTTCTGGTTTTTTGTCATCTTCTTGCACAGTCACAATTTCAGTGGTTTGTTCTTTGCCACCTTCACGTTTCTTAATAACACGCTTTTTAACAATTTTCTTTTTAGGTCCTTCTTCAGTCACAATTTCAGTAATTTTAACCTCCTCAGGTAATTCTTCAACAACCGGTACAGCTTTCTTTGGTTTACGTTCTTTTGGTTTTCTAGGTTTAACCTCTTCTTCGAGAGGTTTAGTTTCTTCAATTTCTTCAGTAACAGTAACAGTAGTTTCAGGTTTTTTATCATCCTCTTCCACAGTCACAATTTCAGTAGTTTGTTCTTTGTCACCTTCGCGTTTCTTAATAACACGTTTCTTAATAATCTTTTTAGTACGCTTACCTTCATCCGTAATAACTTCAGTCACTTTTACCTCTTCTGGAAGTTCAATAATTTCAGTAGGTCTTTCTTCCTCTAGTTCTGGAAGTGGTTCAACAAATTCTTCGGGCAGTTCTTCTTCATGAACTGTAACAGTAGTTTCAGGTTTTTTATCGTCTTCTTCCACAGTAACAATTTCAGTGGTTTGTTCTTTACCACCTTCACGTTTCTTAATAACACGTTTTTTAATAATTTTCTTTTTAGGTCCTTCTTCAGTTATAACTTCAGTAATTTTAACTTCTTCAGGAAGTTCTTCAACCACAGGTTCAGCCTTTTTAGGTTTACGTTCTTTTGGTTTTCTAGGTTTAACTTCTTCTTCAATAGGTTTAGTTTCATCAATTTCTTCAATTTGTACTGTAACAGTAGTTTCAGGCTTTTTGTCATCTTCCTGAACTGTTACAATTTCAGTAGTTTCTTCCTGATCGCCAACACGTTTCTTAATAACGCGTTTCTTGACAATCTTCTTTTTAGGTTTACCTTCATGAGTAACTACTTCAGTTACCTGTACTTCTTCAGGAAGTTCGATAATTTCAGTTGGTTTTTCTTCCTCTAGTTCAGGAAGAGGTTCAACAAATTCTTCAGGAAGTTCCTCCTCATGGACAGTGACAGTGGTTTCAGGTTTCTGGTCATCTTGTTCAACAGTGGTTATTTCAGTGGTTTGTTCTACACCACCTTCACGTTTTTTGATGACTCGTTTCTTAACCACTCTCTTTTTAACTGTACCATCTTCAGTTACAACTTCTGAAATTTTGACGTCTTCAGGAATTTCTTCAATTATTTGTTTTGGTTTCTTAGGTTTACGTTTTTTGATTGGCCTTTCTTCAACATCTTCATCTTCAAGAGGTACTGATTCTGGAAGTTTTAAGCCAAGAGTCTTTTTCATGACTTCAAGCACGACCAAGTCACAAACATCTTGTTGTTCTTCAGGTTTATTTAATTCAGGTACATCGTCCTCTGTAACGTCGATGACATATTTACCGTCTTTCTTCACCTTCTTGACGACACGTTTCTTACGAATATTTTCAGTTTCTTTAACAAGAACTTGGACATCTGGTTTCATACCTTGTGTTTCAGTTGTGATTATCTCAGTGGTTTCAATTTTATCAGGAAGGAACTTCTTGAATATTTTCCTGCGAATGATACGACTTCTGCGTCTACCATCTCTGGTGATAACTTCAGAATACTCTTCGGTTTCTGGCAACTCTTCAATGGGAAATGCTTGTTCCTCAAGAGGAAGAGTTTCTTCAAAGTCTTCAGGAAGTTCTTCCACAAAGAAGTTGATAGTCTGCTGTGGCATTTTATCTCCTTCTTGTACAGAAATAATTTCTGTAATTTCCTGTTTGTTTCCATCGCGTTTCCTGATGGTTCTCTTCTTAACAATTTTCTTTTTAGGTCCTTCTTTGGTTATAACTTCAGTAACTTGAACCTCTTCGGGTAGTTCTTCAACAACAGGTTCAGCCAACTTTGGTCTACGCTCTTTTGGTTTTCTTGGTTTGACCTTTTCTTCAAGAGGTTGAATTTCTTCAATTTCTTCAGTTTGAACAGTAACAGTAGTTTCAGGTTTCTTATCATCCTCTTCCACAGTCACAATTTCAGTGGTTTGTTCTTGGCCGCCTTGACGTTTCTTAATAACACGTTTTTTAATAATCGTTTTCTTAGGTCCTTCTTCAGTTATTACTTCAGTAACCTTGACTTCTTCAGGAAGTTCAATAATTTTAGTTGGTTTTTCTTCTTCAAGTTCTGGAAGTGGTTCAACAAGTTCTTCAGGAACTTCTTCTTCTTTAGGCTTCTTAATCTTACGCTTGCGACGTGTTATGATCGTTTCTTCACCAATTTCTTCTTCGTGTACAGTAACAGTAGTTTCAGGTTTTTGATCACCTTCTTCTACAGTTACAATTTCGGTAGTTTCTTCTTTGCCACCGACGCGTTTTTTAATAACACGTTTTTTGACGATCTTTTTCTTAGGTCCTTCTTCGGTAACCACTTCAGTAACCTTGATTTCTTCAGGAAGTTCAATAATTTCAATTGGTTTTTCTTCCTCAAGTTCTGGAAGTGGTTCAACAAGCTCTTCAGGAACTTCTTCTTCTTTAGGCTTCTTAATCTTACGCTTGCGACGTGTTATGATCGTTTCTTCACCAATTTCTTCTTCGTGTACAGTAACAGTAGTTTCAGGTTTTTGATCACCTTCTTCTACAGTTACGATTTCGGTAGTTTCTTCTTTACCACCGACGCGTTTTTTAATAACACGTTTTTTGATGATCTTTTTCTTAGGTCCTTCTTCAGTAACCACTTCAGTAACCTTGACTTCTTCAGGAAGTTCAATAATTTCAATTGGTTTTTCTTCTTCGACTTCAGGAAGTGGTTCAACAAGTTCTTCAGGAACTTCTTCTTCTTTAGGCTTCCTAGTCTTACGCTTGCGACGTGTTATAATCGTTTCTTCATCAATTTCTTCTTCATGGACAGTGACAGTGGTTTCAGGCTTTTGGTCACCTTCTTCTACAGTCACTATTTCAGTAGTTTCTTGTTTGCCACCAACACGTTTCTTTATTACGCGTTTCTTAACGATCTTTTTCTTGGGGCCTTCCTCAGTAACGATTTCAGTAACTTTGACTTCTTCAGGAAGTTCAATAATTTCTGGTACCTCTTCTTCAGGTATTTCCTCTGGGACAAGTTCTTCAGGAACTTCTTCAGGTAAGATTTCTTCAAGTGCTTCATCTTTAGGCTTCTTGATTTTACGTCTGCTACGTTTTTCAGTAATTATTGTTTCCTCATCAATTTCTTGTGTACTGACAGTGACAGTAGTTTCAGGTTTTTGATCACCTTCTTCTACAGTCACAATTTCAGTAGTTTCTTCTTTACCACCAGCACGTTTTTTAATCACGCGTTTCTTAACGATCTTTTTCTTAGGGCCTTCTTCAGTAACCACTTCAGTAACTTTAACTTCTTCAGGAAGTTCAATAATTTCTGGTGCTTGTTCTTCAGGTACTTCTTCAGGTACAAGTTCTTCAGGTTCAAGTTCTTCAAGAGCCTCTTGTTTAGGCTTTTTAATCTTGCGTTTGCGCCGTCTTTCTGTCACTATTGTTTCTTCGTCAATTTCTTCTTCATGCACTGTGACTGTAGTTTCAGGTTTCTGGTCTTCTTGTTCTACAGTCACAATTTCGGTAGTTTCTTCTTTACCACCAGCGCGTTTTTTAATCACGCGTTTCTTGATGATCTTTTTCATAGGTCCTTCTTCAGTAACCACTTCGGTAACTTTCACTTCTTCAGGAAGTTCAATAATTTCAGGTACCTGTTCTTCGGGTACTTCTTCCGGTACAAGTTCTTCGCGAACTTCTTCAGGTACGATTTCTTCAAGAGCTTCATCTTTAGGCTTTTTGATCTTACGTCTGCGACGTTTTTCAGTAATTATTGTTTCTTCATCAATTTCTTGCGTACTGACAGTAACAGTAGTTTCAGGTTTTTGATCACCTTCTTCTACAGTCACAATTTCAGTAGTTTCTTCTTTACCACCAGCGCGTTTCTTAATCACACGTTTCTTGATTATCTTTTTCTTTGGTCCTTCTTCAGTAACCACTTCAGTAACTTTCACTTCTTCAGGAAGTTCAATAATTTCAGGTACCTGTTCTTCAGGAAGTTCTTCAGGTACTTCTTCAGGTCCAAGCTCTTCAGGAGCTTCTTCTTTAGGCTTCTTGATCTTACGTCTGCGACGTTTTTCAGTTATTATTGTTTCTTCATCAATTTCTTGCGTACTAACAGTTACTGTAGTTTCAGGTTTTTTGTCTTCCTCTTCCACAGTCACAATTTCAGTGGTTTGTTCTTGACCACCTTGACGTTTCTTAATAACGCGTTTTTTGATGATCTTTTTCTTAGGTCCTTCTTCAGTAACCACTTCAGTAACTTTAACTTCTTCAGGAAGTTCAATAATTTCCGGTACCTGTTCTTCAGGAATTTCTTTTGGAACTTCTTCAGGCGCAAGTTCTTCTGGAGCTTCTTTAGGTTTCTTAATTTTCCTTACCTTTTTCTTAGGCTCGTCTTTGTCTTTAGGTAATTCGTATGTGTCATCGGGTGCCTCACCAGTTTCAATTGGTTTAGGTTTGCCAACATCCAAATCCTTTTCACCTTCTTCAGGTGTAGGTTTAGGTTTCTCAAATGGTTTTAAGGTTATTTTTTCTGGTTCCTCTTCAGGTTTAGGTTTCTGTTTGTATTTTAACTTGATTTCAGGTTGTTCCTCAGGTTCTGGTTTTTTAGGAATACCTTTTTCAATAAGAATTTGTTCTGATTCTGGCTCTGGTTTAGCTTTCTTTGATTTAGGTCTCTTTTCTTTTGGTTTTTCAGGTTTTTCTTTTTCTTCCTCAGGCCATTCAGGTTTGACATATTCTTCAAGTTCAGGTCTCTCATGGTCAATGTCAAGAGGTTCAAATGGAACAAGTTTGGGTTCCTCACGTTCTTTCTTTTCTTTAGGTTTCTTTTCTTCAGGCTTTTCTTTACGAGGTTTCAATGTAACTTCCTCTTTTTCTTCAACTGGTTTTTCAGGAATCTTTTTAAGTTTTACCTGTTCTGGTTCAAGTTCTTCCAGAGGTACTTTACCTTTACCAATGACAAGTTTCTTAGGTTCAGGTTCTTCCTCTTTAGGTTTCTTAGGTTGTCTCTGATACTTGAATTGTTCATCAACTTTTTCAAGTTCTGGTTTCTTGAATTCATCGAATTCTAAGTCCAGTTTTTCAAGATCAGGAATTTCTTTACCTTTATCTTTAAGCTTTCTACGTCTTAATTTAAGCACTTTTTCAGCATCTGCAACGTTTCTAGATAGTACACCACAGTCTTTCAAGTCACGTTCACGAATAGTGATAACTGGTGTTTGTTCCTTTTCTGTTTTGGCAGGGAAATCAATAAATCTGATAGTACTCCTAAGTAAGAATTTAGGAAGTTTAGTTGATTTACTTTCCCTGCGTTTCTGAGGAGTTGGTTTGCGCAATTTAATTTGTGCAAAGAGAGGTACATCCTCTTTAGGTTGGTCTATTTTAAGTTTTGTTGGTTTGACTTCAGTTTTTTCAATCTTCATTAATTGAGGCTTCTCTTTGACCAATTTAGGTTTAGGTTTCTTTTTACCTTTAGGTGCCTCTTCTTCTTTAGGTACCTCTTCAACTTCAGGAACCACTTCTTCTTCAGGTTTGTCCTTCTTTCTGCGAATAACCTTCTTTGTTTTAGGTTTACGTTCTTCTGGCACTTCCTCAGTTGTAACAGTTACAGTAGATTCAGGTTTCTGGCCCTCTTCTTCAACTGTTACAATTTGAGTTGTTTCTTCTTGATCACCAGCACGTTTCTTGATAACTCGTTTCTTGATTACCTTTTTCTTAGGTTTGCCATCTTGAGCAATAACTTCAGTGACTTGTACTTCTTCTGGAAGTTCTTCAATTACCACTGGCTCTTCAAGCTGTTCTTCGGGAAGAGGTTCAACAAAATCTTCAGGAAGTTCTTCCTCATGAACCTGAACAATTGTTTCAGGTTTCTTATCTTCCTCTTCAACAGTGACGATTTCAGTGGTTTGTTCTTTGCCACCTTGGCGTTTCTTAATAACACGTTTCTTGATGATCTTTTTCTTAGGTCCTTCATCAGTAATTACTTCAGTGACTTTCACTTCTTCAGGTAGTTCTTCAATGACTGGTTCAGCCTTCTTAGGCCTACGTTTGCGAGGTTTGTCTGGTTGGACTTCCTCTGCAAACGGTGAAGTTTCATCAATTTCTGAAGTATCCACTGTAACAATAGTTTCAGGCTTTTTATCTTCTTCCTGAACTGTTACAATTTCAGTGGTTTCTTCCTGATCGCCAACACGTTTCTTAATAACGCGTTTCTTGACAATCTTCTTTTTAGGTTTACCTTCACGAGTAACTACTTCTGTGACCTGGACTTCTTCAGGAAGTTCCACAATCTCAGATGGTCTATCTTCCAGCAATTCTGGAAGAGGTTCAACGAACTCTTCAGGTAGTTCTTCCTCGTGAACAGTGACAGTTGTTTCAGGTTTTTTGTCGTCCTGTTCAATAGTGACAATTTCAGTTGTTTGTTCTTTGCCGCCTTCGCGTTTTTTAATCACGCGTTTCTTGACCACCTTTTTCTTGGGACCTTCTTCAGTAACTACTTCAGTAACCTTGACCTCTTCAGGTAGTTCTTCAATAATTGGAGCAGCTTTCTTAGGTCTGCGTTTACGTGGTTTCTCTGGCTTAATTTCTTCAGCAAGAGGTGAAATTTCGTCAATTTCTGAAGTTTCCACTGTAACAGTAGTTTCAGGTTTTTTGTCATCTTCCTGAACTGTTACAATTTCAGTAGTTTCTTCCTGATCGCCAACACGTTTCTTAATAACGCGCTTCTTGACAATCTTCTTTTTAGGTTTACCTTCACGGGTAACTACTTCAGTTACCTGGACTTCTTCAGGAAGTTCGATTATTTCAATTGGTTCTTCTTCCTCAAATTCAGGAAGAGGTTCAACAAATTCTTCAGGAAGTTGCTCCTCATGGACAGTGACAGTGGTTTCAGGGTTCTGGTCATCTTGTTCAATAGTGGTTATTTCAGTGGTTTGTTCTACACCACCTTCACGCTTTTTGATGACTCGTTTTGTAACCACTCTCTTTTGAACTGTACCATCTTCAGTAACAACTTCTGTGACTTTTACGTCTTCAGGCATTTCTTCGATCTTTTGTTTTGGCTTCTTGCGCTTACGTTTCCTGATTGGTCTTTCTTCAACCTCTTCTTCATCTTCTTCAAGAGGTTCTGATTCTGGAACTTTGAAGCCAAGTGACTTTTTCATGACTTCAAGCATTACTAAGTCACAGACATCTTGTTGTTCTTTTGGTTTTTGTGCTCTCATATCAGGTACATCTTCATCGGTAAGGTCGACTGCTTCCTTGCCGTCTTTCTTCACCTTCTTGATAATACGTTTCTTACGAACATCTTCAGTTACTCTGACAAGAACTTGGAAGTCTGGTTTCATACCTTGAGTTTCAGTTATTATTAACTCAGTGGTTTCAATTTTATCATCAGGAAGGAACTTCCTGAATGATTTTCTGCGAATGGTACGACTTCTGCGCCTACCATCTCTAGTGATAACTTCAGTAACCTCTTCGGTTTCTGGGAAGTCTTCAACAGGAACTGCTTGTTCCCCAAGAGGAAGAGTTTCTTCAAAGTCTTCAGGGAGTTCTTCCACAAAGAAGTTGATCGTATGTTCAGGCATTCTATCTCCTTCTTGTACAGTAATAATTTCTGTTATTTCCTGTTTCTTTCCATCGCGTTTTCTGATGGTTCTCTTTCTAACAATTTTCTTTTTGGGTGTACCATCTCTAGCAATAAATTCAGTGACTTGAACATCTTCAGGAAGTTCCTCAACAACTTCAGCAACTCTTGGTTTCCGTTGTTTGGGCTTCCTGTGTTTTGGTGCCTCATCAAGTGGCTTGAGTTCTTCAATATCTGCTTCCTCAACTGTGACAGTAGTTCCTGGTTTTTTGCCATCTTCTTCAACTGTCACAATTTCAGTGGTTTCTTCTTTGCCACCAACGCGTTTTTTAATAACACGTTTTTTAACAACCTTCTTTTTGGGTTTACCATCCCGAGTAACTACTTCAGTGACCTGGACTTCTTCAGGAAGTTCCTCAATTTCAGTTGGTCTATCTTCGAGTAATTCTGGAAGTGGTTCAACAAATTCTTCAGGTAGTTCTTCTTCATGAACTGTGACAGTGGTTTCAGGTTTCTTGTCATCTTCTTGAACGGTGACAATTTCAGTAGTTTGTTCTTTGCCACCTTCACGTTTCTTAATAACGCGTTTTTTGATGATCTTTTTCTTGGGACCTTCTTCAGTAACCACTTCAGTGACTTTGACCTCTTCAGGCAGTTCTTCAATGACTGGAGCAGCCTTCTTTGGCCTGCGTTTGCGTGGTTTTTCAGGCTGAATCTCTTCTTCAAGTGGTGTCAATTCTTCAATGTTTACAGTTACTGTTGTTTCAGGTTTCTTGCCCTCTTCTTCAACAGTTTCAATTACTGTGGTTTCTTCTTTGTCACCAACTTGTTTCTTAATAACTCGTTTCTTGACAATCTTCATCTTTCGTCTGCCCTCACGTGTTACTACTTCAGTGACTTGAACGTCTTCTGGAAGCTCTTCAATTAATGGTCTGGCTTCTTCAAGAGGAAGAGGTTCCACGAAATCAACTGGCAGTTCTTCTTCGTGAACTGTAACAGTTGTTTCAGGTTGTTTATCATCTTCCTCAACAGTGACAATTTCAGTGGTTTGTTCTTTGCCACCTTGACGTTTCTTAATTACGCGTTTCTTGATTACCTTTTTCTTAGGACCTTCTCTAGTGCGAATTTCAGTAACTTGAACTTCTTCAGGCAGTTCTTCAATGACAGGTGCAGCCTTCGTAGGTCTGCGTTTACGAGGTTTATCTGGCGTAACTTCTTCAGCAAGAGGTGAAGTTTCATCAATTTCGGAAGTCTGTACTGTAACAGTAGTTTCAGGCTTTTTGTCATCTTCCTGCACAGTTACAATTTCAGTGGTTTCTTCCTTATCGCCAACACGTTTCTTAATAACGCGTTTCTTGACTATTTTCTTTTTAGGTTTACCTTCACGGGTAACTACTTCAGTGACTTGGACTTCTTCAGGAAGTTCTACAATTTCTGTTGGTCTATCTTCAAGTAATTCAGGAAGAGGTTCAACAAATTCTTCAGGCAGTTCTTCTTCATGAACTGTGACAGTGGTTTCAGGCTTTTTGTCGTCTTCCTGAACAGTGATAATTTCAGTTGTTTGTTCTATGCCTCCTTGGCGTTTCTTAATGACGCGTTTTTTGACAATCTTTTTCCTCGGACCTTCTTCCGTAACCACTTCAGTGACCTTAACTTCTTCAGGTAGTTCTTCAATGACTGGAGCAGCCTTCTTGGGCCTGCGTTTGCGTGGTTTTTCAGGTTGAACTTCTTCTTCCAGAGGTTTGGTTTCATCAACCTCTTCAGTCTTGACTGTGACTGTAGTTTCTGGTTTTTGATCATCTTCCTGCACCGTGACAATTTCTGTGGTTTGTTCTTGACCTCCTTCACGCTTTTTAATGACACGTTTTTTAACAATCTTTGTCTTACGTTTGCCTTCACGGGTGACTACTTCAGATACTTGTACATCTTCCGGAAGTTCAACAATTTCTACTGGTTGTACTTCCTCTAATTCTGGAAGTGGTTCGACAAAATCTTCCGGAAGTTCTTCCTCACGAACTGTGACAGTTGTTTCAGGTTTCTGGTCATCTTCTTCAACAGTGGTAATTACAGTAGTTTGTTCTTTACCACCTTCACGTTTCTTGATGACTCGTTTCTTAACCACTCTCTTTTTAACTGTACCATCTTCAGTTACAACTTCTGAAATTTTGACGTCTTCAGGAATTTCTTCAATTATTTGTTTTGGTTTCTTAGGTTTACGTTTTTTGATTGGCCTTTCTTCAACATCTTCATCTTCAAGAGGTACTGATTCTGGAAGTTTTAAGCCAAGAGTCTTTTTCATGACTTCAAGCATGACTAAATCACAGACATCTTGTTGTTCTTCAGGTCTGGTGAATTTAATTACTGTATCTTCATCGGTAACATCGACGACTTCTTTGCCGTCTTTCTTCACCTTCTTGACGACGCGTTTCTTACGAACATCTTGAATTTCCCTGACAAGAACTTGGAAGTCTGGTTTCAAACCTTGAGTTTCGGTTGTAATTAACTCAGTGATTTCAGTTTTATCCGGAAGGAACTTTTTGAATATTTTTCTGCGAATGATACGACTTCTGCGTCTACCATCTCTGGTGATAACTTCAGAATACTCTTCGGTTTCTGGCAACTCTTCAACGGGAACTGCTTGTTCCTCAAGAGGAAGAGTTTCTTCAAAGTCTTCAGGAAGTTCTTCCACAAAGAAGTTGATAGTTTGTTGTGGCATTTTATCTCCTTCTTGCACAGAAATAATTTCTGTGATTTCTTGTTTGTTACCATCGCGTTTTCTGATGGTTCGCTTTCTAACAATTTTCTTTTTGGGTGTACCATCTCTAGCAATAATTTCAGTGACTTGGACATCTTCAGGAAGTTCTTCAATAACTGGACCAGCTTTTCTAGGTTTACGTGTTTTAGGTTTCCTAGGCTTAACTTCTTCATCAATTGGTTGTGTCTCGTCAACTTCTGAGGTCTGGACTGTTACAGTAGTTTCAGGTTTCTTATCATCCTCTTCTACTGTAACTATTTCAGTAGTTTCTTGTTTACCTCCCACAACCTTTCTGATAACTCGTTTCTTGACAATTTTCTTTTTACGTTTGCCTTCTTGTGTGACAACTTCAGAGACCTGCACGTCTTCAGGTAATTCTATAATTTCAGTTGGTCTATCTTCTAAGGCTGGAAGTGGTTCAACAAAGTCTTCAGGAAGTTCTTCTTCGTGAACAGTCACGGTTGTTAGAGGCTCTTTATTGTCCTCTTCAACAGTGACAATTTCAGTGGTTTGTTCTCTACCACCTTCGCGTTTCTTAATAACGCGTTTTTTGATGATCTTTTTCTTGGGACCTTCCCTTGTTTTAACTTCAGTAACTTGAACTTCTTCAGGCAATTCTTCAATGACTGGTTCAGCCTTCTTAGGTCTGCGTTTACGGGGTTTGTCTGGCTTAACTTCTTCCTCAAGAGGTCTAAGTTCTTCAACATCTTCAGTCTTTACTGTTACTGTTGTTTCAGGTTTCTTGCCCTCCTCTTCCACAGTTTCGATTACAGTGGTTTCTTCTTTGTCACCAACTTGTTTCTTAATAACACGTTTCTTGACTATCTTTTTACGTCTGCCTTCACGTGTTACTACTTCAGTGACTTGAACGTCTTCAGGAAGCTCTTCAATTAATGGTCTGGCTTCTTCAAGAGGAAGCGGTTCCACGAAATCAACAGGTAGTTCTTCTTCGTGAACAGAAACTGTGGTTTCAGGTTGTTTGTCATCTTCTTGAACAGTTACAATTTCAGTGGTTTGTTCTCTACCACCTTCACGTTTCTTAATAATGCGTTTCTTGATTATCTTTTTCTTTGGACCTTCCCTTGTTTTAACTTCAGTAACTTGAACCTCTTCAGGCAATTCTTCAATGATAGGAGCCGCCTTCTTAGGTTTGCGTTTGCGAAGTTTTTCTGGTTTAACTTCTTCTGCAAGTGGTGACGTTTCATCAATTTCTGAAGTCTGCACCGTAACAGTAGTTTCAGGCTTTTTGTCGTCTTCCTGAACAGTTACAATTTCAGTGGTTTCTTCCTGATCCCCAACACGTTTCTTAATAATGCGTTTTTTGACTATTTTCTTCTTACGTCTGCCTTCTTGTGTAATAACTTCTGAGACTTGCACATCTTCTGGAAGTTCTACAATTTCAGTTGGTCTCTCTTCCAATAATTCAGGAAGAGGTTCAACAAATTCTTCAGGCAGTTCTTCTTCATGAACTGTGACAGTGGTTTCAGGTTTCTTGTCATCTTCTTGAACGGTGACAATTTCTGTGGTTTGTTCTCTACCACCTTCACGTTTTTTAATAACGCGTTTTTTGATAATCCTTTTCTTTGGACCTTCCCTTGTTTTAACTTCAGTAACTTGTACCTCTTCAGGCAGCTCTTCAATAATTGGAGCGGCCTTCTTGGGCCTACGTTTGCGTGGTTTTTCAGGTTGAACCTCTTCTTCAAGAGGTATTAATTCTTCAACATTTACAGTTACTGTTGTTTCAGGTTTCTTGCCCTCTTCTTCAACAGTTTCAATTACAGTGGTTTCTTCCTTATCACCAACTTGTTTCTTAATAACACGTTTCTTGATAATCTTCTTTTTACGTCTACCTTCACGTGTTACTACTTCTGTGACTTGAACGTCTTCAGGAAGCTCTTCAATTAGTGGTTGAGCTTCTTCAATAGGAAGTGGTTCCACGAAATCGAATGGTAGTTCTTCTTCGTGAACTGTGACTGTGGTTTCAGGTTGTTTATCATCCTCTTGAACAGTGACAATTTCAGTAGTTTGTTCTCTACCACCTTCACGCTTTTTAATAACGCGTTTTTTGATAATCTTTTTCTTGGGACCTTCCCTTGTTTTAACTTCAGTAACTTGAACCTCTTCGGGTAGTTCTTCAATGACTGGCGCAGCCTTCTTAGGTTTGCGTTTACGCGGTTTCTCTGGCTTCACTTCTTCCTCAAGAGGTCTAAGTTCTTCAACATCTTCAGTCTTTACAGTTACTGTTGTTTCAGGTTTTTTGCCTTCCTCTTCCACAGTTTCTATTACTGTGGTTTCTTCTTTGTCACCAATTTGTTTCTTAATAACACGTTTCTTGACTATCTTTTTACGTCTGCCTTCACGTGTTACTACTTCAGTGACTTGAACGTCTTCAGGAAGCTCTTCAATTAATGGTTTGGTTTCTTCAATTGGAAGTGGTTCAACGAAGTCAACTGGTAATTCTTCCTCGTGAACGGTTACTGTGGTTTCAGGTTGTTTGTCATCCTCTTCAACAGTAACAATTTCAGTGGTTTGTTCTCTACCACCTTCACGTCTCTTAATAACACGTTTCTTGATAATCTTTTTCTTTGGACCTTCTCTAGTGCGTACTTCACTAACTTGAACCTCTTCAGGCAATTCTTCAATGACAGGAGCTGCCTTCTTAGGTTTGCGTTTGCGAAGTTTTTCTGGCTTAACTTCTTCTGCAAGTGGTGATGTTTCATCAATTTCTGAAGTCTGTACTGTAACAGTAGTTTCAGGCTTTTTGTCATCTTCCTGCACAGTTACAATTTCAGTGGTTTCTTCCTGATCTCCAACACGTTTCTTAATAATGCGTTTTTTGACTATTTTCTTCTTACGTCTGCCCTCTTGTGTAATGACTTCTGAAACTTGCACATCTTCTGGAAGTTCTACAATTTCAGTTGGTCTCTCTTCCAGTAATTCTGGAAGAGGTTCAACAAACTCTTCAGGCAGTTCTTCTTCATGAACTGTGACAGTGGTTTCAGGTTTCTTGTCATCTTCTTGAACGGTGACAATTTCTGTGGTTTGTTCTCTACCACCTTCACGTTTTTTAATAACGCGTTTTTTGATAATCCTTTTCTTTGGACCTTCCCTTGTTTTAACTTCAGTGACTTGTACCTCTTCAGGCAGCTCTTCAATAATTGGAGCAGCCTTCTTAGGCCTGCGTTTGCGTGGTTTCTCAGGTTGAATCTCTTCTTCAAGAGATGTTAATTCTTCAACATTTACAGTTACTGTTGTTTCAGGTTTCTTGCCCTCTTCTTCAACAGTTTCAATTACAGTGGTTTCTTCCTTATCACCAACTTGTTTCTTAATCACACGTTTCTTGATAATCTTCTTTTTACGTCTGCCTTCACGTGTTACCACTTCAGTGACTTGAACGTCTTCAGGAAGCTCTTCAATTAGTGGTTGAGCTTCTTCAATAGGAAGTGGTTCTATGAAATCGACTGGCAGTTCTTCTTCATGAACTGTGACTGTGGTTTCAGGTTGTTTATCATCCTCTTGAACAGTGACAATTTCAGTGGTTTGTTCTCTACCACCTTCACGCTTTTTAATAACGCGTTTCTTGATGATCTTTTTCTTGGGACCTTCACGTGTTACTACTTCAGTAACTTGAACTTCTTCAGGCAGTTCTTCAATGACTAGTTCAGCCTTCTTAGGTCTGCGTTTACGGGGTTTGTCTGGCTTAACTTCTTCCTCAAGAGGTCTAAGTTCTTCAACATCTTCAGTCTTTACAGTTACTGTTGTTTCAGGTTTCTTGCCCTCTTCTTCCACAGTTTCAATTACAGTGGTTTCTTCCTTATCACCAACTTGTTTTTTAATCACACGTTTCTTGATAATCTTCTTTTTACGTCTGCCTTCACGTGTTACTACTTCTGTGACTTGAACGTCTTCAGGAAGTTCTTCAATTAATGGTTTCGCTTCTTCAAGAGGAAGCGGTTCCACGAAGTCAACTGGCAATTCTTCTTCGTGAACTGTGACAGTGGTTTCAGGTTGTTTATCATCTTCTTCGACCGTGACAATTTCAGTAGTTTGTTCTCTGCCACCTTCACGTTTCTTAATAATGCGTTTCTTAATTATCTTTTTCTTAGGACCTTCTCTTGTACGAACCTCAGTAACTTGAACCTCCTCTGGAAGTTCTTCGACAACAGGGGCAGCTTTCTTAGGTTTAGTTTTTCTAGGCTTTTCGGGTTTAACTTCTTCTTCAAGAGGTCTGAGCTCTTCAACATCTTCAGTCTTTACAGTTACTGTTGTTTCAGGTTTCTTGCCCTCCTCTTCTACAGTTTCAATTACAGTGGTTTCTTCTTTGTCACCAACTTGTTTTTTAATAACACGTTTCTTGATAATCTTCTTTTTACGTCTGCCTTCACGTGTTACTACTTCAGTGACTTGAACGTCTTCAGGAAGCTCTTCAATTAATGGTTTGGCTTCTTCAATTGGAAGTAGTTCAACAAAGTCAACGGGTAATTCTTCCTCGTGAACGGTTACTGTGGTTTCAGGTTGTTTGTCATCTTCTTGAACTGTTACAATTTCAGTGGTTTGTTCTCTACCACCTTCACGTCTCTTGATAACACGTTTCTTGATAATCTTTTTCTTTGGACCTTCTCTAGTGCGAACTTCAGTAACTTGAACCTCTTCCGGCAATTCTTCAATGACAGGAGCTGCCTTCTTAGGTTTGCGTTTGCGAAGTTTTTCTGGCTTAACTTCTTCTGCAAGTGGTGATGTTTCATCAATTTCTGAAGTCTGTACTGTAACAGTAGTTTCAGGCTTTTTGTCATCTTCCTGCACAGTTACAATTTCAGTGGTTTCTTCCTGATCTCCAACACGTTTCTTAATAATGCGTTTTTTGACTATTTTCTTCTTACGTCTGCCCTCTTGAGTAATGACTTCTGAGACTTGCACATCTTCTGGAAGTTCTACAATTTCAGTTGGTCTCTCTTCCAGTAATTCAGGAAGAGGTTCAACAAACTCTTCAGGTAGTTCTTCTTCATGAACTGTGACAGTGGTTTCAGGTTTCTTGTCATCTTCTTGAACGGTGACAATTTCTGTGGTTTGTTCTCTACCACCTTCACGTTTCTTAATAATACGTTTTTTGATAATCCTTTTCTTTGGACCTTCCCTTGTTTTAACTTCAGTAACTTGTACCTCTTCAGGCAGCTCTTCAATAATTGGAGCAGCCTTCTTGGGCCTACGTTTGCGTGGTTTTTCAGGTTGTACCTCTTCTTCAATTGGTTGTAGTTCATCAACTTCTGAAGTCTGAACTGTTACAGTAGTTTCAGGTTTCTTATCATCCTCTTCTACTGTAACAATTTCAGTTGTTTCTTGTTTACCAGCCACAACCTTTCTGATTACTCGTTTCTTGACAATTTTCTTTTTGCGTCTACCTTCTTGTGTGACGACTTCCGTGACTTGTACATCTTCTGGAAGCTCTTCAATGATTGGTTTAGCTTCTTCAATTGGAAGTGGTTCAACGAAATCCACTGGCAGTTCTTCTTCATGAACAGTAACTGTGGTTTCAGGTTGTTTATTATCTTCTTCAACCGTTACAATTTCTGTTGTTTGTTCTCTACCGCCTTCACGTTTTTTAATAATACGCTTTTTGATGATCTTTTTCCTAGGACCTTCTCTTGTTTTAACTTCAGTAACTTGAACCTCTTCGGGCAGCTCTTCAATAACTGGAGCAGCCTTCTTAGGTCTAATTTTCTTTGGCTTTTCAGGTTTGACCTCTTCTTCAAGAGGTTTCAATTCTTCAACATTTACAGTTACTGTTGTTTCGGGCTTCTTGCCCTCTTCTTCAACTGTTTCGATTTCAGTTGTTTCTTCTTTGCCACCAACGATTTTCTTGATGACACGTTTCTTGATAATCTTCTTCTTACGTCTGCCTTCACGAGTTACTACTTCAGTGACTTGAACGTCTTCAGGAAGCTCTTCAATTAATGGTTGAGCTTCCTCAATAGATAGTGGCTCAATGAAGTCAATTGGTAATTCTTCTTCATGAACAGAAACTGTAGTTTCAGGTTGTTTATCATCTTCTTGAACAGTGACAATTTCTGTGGTTTGCTCTCTACCACCTTCACGTTTCTTAATAATGCGTTTCTTGATAATCTTTTTCTTGGGACCTTCTCTAGTGCGAACTTCAGTAACTTGAACCTCTTCAGGTAGTTCTTCAATAACTGCAGCCTTTTTGGGCTTGCGTTCTTTAGGTTTCCTAGGCTTAATTTCTTCCTCAATTGGTTTTGTTTCATCAATTTCGGAAGTCTGAACTGTTACAGTAGTTTCAGGTTTCTTATCATCCTCTTCTACTGTAACAATTTCAGTAGTTTCTTGCTTGCCAGCAACAACTTTTTTGATGACACGTTTCTTGATAATTTTCTTTTTACGTTTGCCTTCTTGTGTGACGACTTCGGTGACTTGTACGTCTTCCGGAAGCTCTTCCATTACTGGTTGAGCTTCTTCAATTGGAAGTGGTTCAACGAAATCTACTGGCAGTTCTTCTTCATGAACGGTAACCGTGGTTTCGGGTTGTTTATTATCTTCTTCAACAGTGACAATTTCTGTGGTTTGTTCTCTACCTCCTTCACGTTTTTTAATAATACGTTTTTTGATAATCTTTTTCTTTGGACCTTCCCTTGTTTTAACTTCTGTAACTTGTACTTCTTCAGGAAGCTCTTCAATAATTGGAGCAGCTTTCTTAGGTTTAGTTTTCTTTGGTTTTTCAGGCTTAACTTCTTCCTCAACAGGTCGAAGTTCCTCAACATCTGCTGTTTGTACAGTTACTGTTGTTTCAGGTTTCTTGCCCTCCTCTTCCACAGTTTCGATTACTGTGGTTTCTTCCTTATCACCAACTTGCTTCTTAATAACACGTTTCTTGACGATCTTCTTACGTCTGCCTTCACGCGTTACTACTTCAGTTACTTTAACTTCTTCGGGAAGCTCTTCAATTTCTGGTTTGGCTTCTTCAATTAGAAGAGGTTCAATGAAATCAACTGGCAGTTCTTCTTCGTGAACTGTAACAGTGGTTTCAGGTTGCTTGTCATCTTCTTCAACTGTTACAATTTCAGTGGTTTGTTCTCTACCACTTTCACGTTTCTTAATAACGCGTTTTTTGATGATCTTTTTCTTTGGGCCTTCTCTTGTACGAACTTCAGTAACGTGAACTTCTTCAGGTAACTCTTCAACAACTGGTTTACCCTTTCTACGTTTGAATTCTTCAGGTTTAAGAGGTTTAATAATTTCTTCAAGTGGTTTAGTTTCTTCCACATCTCTGGTATGTACTGTTACTGTGGTTTCTGGTTTTTTGTCGTCTTCCTGGACGGTTTCGATTTCAGTGGTTTCTTCTTTATCGCCAACGCGTTTCTTAATGATACGTTTCTTGACAATCTTTTTCTTGCGTTTGCCTTCATGTGTTACTACTTCAGTGACCTGTACGTCTTCAGGAAGCTCTTCAATTTCTGGTTTGGCTTCTTCAATTGGAAGTGGTTCAACGAAATCGATTGGTAGTTCTTCTTCATGAACTGTGACTGTGGTTTCGGGTTGTTTATCGTCTTCTTCGACGGTGACAATTTCAGTGGTTTGTTCTCTGCCACCTTCACGCTTTTTAATGACACGTTTCTTGACAATTTTCTTTTTAGGACCTTGTTTAGTGACTACTTCTGTGACTTTAATTTCTTCTGGAAGCTCTTCAACAACTGGTTTAGCTTTTCTTCGCTTAATTTCATCTGGTTTGAATGGTTTAATAATTTCTTCGATTGGTTTGATTTCTTCAACGTTTTTAGTATGAACTGTTACTGTGGTTTCTGGTTGTTTGTCGTCTTCTTCGACGGTTTCGATTTCGGTGGTTTCTTCTTTACCACCGACACGTTTTTTGATAATTTTCTTTTTGATTACCTTTTTCTTACGTTTACCTTCAACTACTACTTCCTGTACCTGAATATCTTCTGGGTATTCTTCAATTTGAAGAATTTCTGGCTGTTCGTCGATGATTTCTGAAATTTCTACACTTTGTTCTGGTTGTTGTCTATCGACAGATTCGTCGATGACCTCTTCGATGACAACATCACCTGACTCTTCGTCAGGGTGTCGTTTCTTTTTACGAATAATAGTGCGCTTAGTGACTACTTTAGTGACATCGGTTTCTCCGGGTGTTGTTTTAAATTTAGTGATAATTTCATGTGTTTCTTCATCTTTTTTGTGTTTAGTGACCGTGTCTTCTTGTATGTCGTGTATCTCGTGTTCGTGTATTGTGATTTCTGGACTCTCCGTGGTGCTCTGTGTGGCCTTGGCTCGTATGAATTTTGTGGGTTTAAGTTCATCCAGCGTTTCTGAAATGTCATAATTATTGTGTTGTAAATTTGTGTTACATATGTTAGTTAGTGTAGTATATATGTAATGTATAGTGTATATGTAAGTGTAAATGTGTGTGGGTCTTCTGCCTTCTTTCTTCGGAGGTCTTCTTTCGATGACTTCTTGCAGACCACGACGATTTATTTTATCTTTTATTTAGGGGCTAATTTAGGGGGGATTATTTATAATTTAGTTTAGAAAATTTATAATCCATTGATTGATAAATAATATAAATTAAATAATTATATAATATAATCGTTTTATTGTGTTTGTTACAGGTATAAGGTTACGATGAGAAAACTGTACAAGGAAAGGAATGTAAAGAAGATGGAGAAATTTGTTTTATACACAAAAGGAGGTAAAAAGGTACAATAAATGGATAGCATTAAAAAACTTTTATTTATAAACACTGCGTTTTAATTTACTGCTTTTTAAAATTGGAACTTTACAGACCTTGAATTTAAAATATCCTAAAATGGTAGTTGAGTGGTTTAGACTATCCACCATTTTAAGACAATGGAGTATGTGACCAAAAATATATTTTTTATACCCCGATGTGTAAAGTTGATACTTTACACACTGCAGACAATGTGTAAAGTAAATGATTTCGTATTTTGTTTTATTTACACATTACAGGGCTACCACCATCAATACACGTTTAGCATTTAAATTGTCTTACCTAAATTTATTTTTTTCTTTACATTCATGTTGGTAATACTGACAGAACTGCAGTATTCAACTTCAGATCTGTTAAATGTGAACTCGGTATTTGGTGTGTTCAAATTGTCGACTGCTCGTCTGTCAAATTTCTAATTTGTTTCAAGAATTGTATTTAAGGTCATATAAAAAATATTGTATGTAACTCAAATGTAAACAATGTTGACATTCGGTCAATAATTTTCGTGACGAGGCTTGACCTCATGTTATAAAGATTGTGTTTACACTCTTGTTGCATAAATAACTATTAATCCATCTATACTTTATTGCTCGTAAGAAAATAGCAGATAGCGTTTGAAAGCCCACCGTTTTTACATGCATTAAATAAATAAATTAAATTCGTGAACCTACACTAAATATTTTTATCTGTAAAAATACCTGAATATTAAAAATTACAAAGTTGAAATAAAAAAAAACATGGTTAAATATAATTTAATTTTGTCACTTTTATTTCATAACTGACAGCTGACAGATGATATTTTTTTCGTTTTTGTGAATTAAGTGTGCATTTTGACCACTCAGATGGCAGAATTTATATCCCTATCTAAACCAATGCTATTTTCTTACGTGAAATGAATTATAATTATACAGTAAAAGTAAATAAAATATACTTCATTTCAAGTAAGTAAATAGGGGAATACACGTATCGTCCTAATGTTCATACATCGTCCTGTTCATTTCTTGTTCCATTCAGTTTCATAACGTTCAAATCTTCACCGTGAAGTTGGCACAGATGAACTCGCGCGCTCACAATTTAAAAAGTACACTCCGGAGTACAAAATGTACCTGAAAATTATTTATTGGATCGGAATAAGTATTGTAAGTTTTCATTTAAAAATTGTACAGCAGAGTTACTTTTTAAATTGTGAGCGCGCGAAGTTCACCTGCGCTAACTTCATGGTCAAGATTTGAACGTTATGAAACTGAACGAAACAAGAAATGAACAGGGCGATGTATTAACATTATAACGCTGCATACCTAGCCTACGGGAACACACGTGTCGTTCTAATGTTCATACATCGTCCCGTTCATTTCTTGTTTCGTTCAGTTTCCTAACGTTCAAATCTTGACCATGAAGTTGGCGCAGATGAACTTCGCGCGCTCACAATTTTAAAGGTACACTCCGGAGTATAAAATGTACATGAAAATTATTTATTGAATAGGAAGTTATTGTTAGTATTTTTTATTTAAAATTTGTACTGCGGAGTGTACTTTTTAAATTGAGCGCGCGTAGTTCATTTGCGCTAACTTCATGGTCAAGATTTGAATGTTAGGAAACAGAACGAAACAAGAAATGAACAATAAACATTATGACGCTACATAACTAACCTACCCTACAGTTTGTTAAGAAATATCACGAATATTGTAATAATAATTAATAATGGTTACGAAATTCTATTACAAACAATTTCTCATTTTTAAGATACTAACACATTTATCTATTTTACCTTTTAGTTATTTGATAAACAACAGAGTATTCACTAGATGTCATTGTTGTACAAAACAAAAACAAAGATTTCATCTTATTTATAATTTTTTAGAATAGCAACGCCGAAATCAAGCATTATTATTACAAAACTATATAAAATGATACTATTTCTTCGGGCTTTGGCCATAATCGATATATAAAATTGCAATAATTTTTTTTTATTAATTTTAATGGTTTTTTTTTCTATAAAATCAATGATGGGGCTGAGTCCCATCTTGCCCCCCCTCTGCGGGCGCCCATGCTAAGTAACAGTATTGACAAACAATACAATATCATTTTTTTGATTCATTAACTATTTAAAAAAGCGTCATCAACTAAACTTAAATCTTTTTTTAAGTAATTCAAAATTCATGAGGTTTCAAGACGTTTTACTTTTAAGGTAGTAAATTAAAAGACAGTGTTTACAAATTAGATTTTTAAACTACCCCCCAAAAAATCTTTAAATTATATTGTTTAAAATAATACAATTTGTATTTAATTGCTTACATTGGCATCTTGGAATGTTATTTATTTAAAATTAATTCTGTTTGTTCAATAAAAATGTTTTTATAAAAACGTAATGTAATTATTAAATGTACAATTTATGAAAATAAATGATTTATCAAAAACCAATATTAAATTTTATTTTAAAAACCTTAACTTACCTTCATCAAAAAATACACATCTACCTATACAGTACATATATACAAGGGGAAAAAATTGTAAGTTGTTATTAAAAAAATATGAATACTGTTAAAAAAGTAAATAGTTTGATTAATATTTTTTCATATTTTAAATCATTTTTTAAATGGAAACCTACCTTCCCACAAAAATATTTTCATTTTATTTTAATTTTTATTCTTTAATTTATATTAAACATCTAATGTTTCCTCAGTCAACATTCCAGCACTAAGTTAAACATCAACGTCCTATTAGGATTAAGGAATGGAAGAAAGGTTATTATTCGTGTAAAGTGAAGCTAGATGAACTAGTTTTAATAGAGTCAATGCAATTTTGAATCCAAGAATTTAGATAGATGCAGGAGCATACTCATTTTCACGTCAAGGGAAAGAGGATACTCACCTTCTTTATCATGAGAATATACTTCTGTTACTTCCGTGGTTTCGAGTTGCTCTAAACTAATACTGGCACTTCTCTTCGAAGATATATGTTTATCAGGTAGTACAGATTCGAGTTCACCTGTTGATCTAAGTTCAGAAACTACTAAACCGTGTTTAACAGTTGGTTCTGTTTTCCTAGCGGTCTTCTCTACTACTTGTTCTACTTCAAATTCTTGAACTGAGTCGTCAAACAGTGTTTCTGATTTCAAGGCTACTTGACGTTGAACCATTTCTGGCCTGGCGAGTTCTTCTTGAGCCATACCTGGGATAACTTTTTCTGTTTCATGTTCTTGAGGTATGATTTCGGTTACTTGTATTTCTTGAGTTACTTCCAAGCTCTTGTGGGCTTGTCTGGATTCTAGTTTGAACTCGGCGGTGGATTCTTCGATGTTTTGTAAGCTTAAAACTAAAGTTTGTTGGATTTCTTCATTGGGAATAATGGATTTGTCTGCTTTTTGTGTTTTTGGTTTCATGGTACCTGTAAATTCTTCTTCTATGTCTTCGCTGACAACTTGGGTAACGGTTAGACTGTGTTGGGTTTGTTGGGATGGTTTGAGAGATACTGGAAGGGTTTTATCGGAAATGAATTCAGAAACTGTGTCATCGGGTTGTGTTTCAGATTTCAAGGCCACTTGTCTTTGAACAACGTCTGGTTTGGCGATTTCTTGAGCCATTCCAGGTACGACCTTCTCGGTTTCTTGTTCTTCGGCTGTAATTTCTGTTATTTCTACTCCTTGCGTTGTTTCTAAACCTACAGAAGCACTAACTGTATCTGGTACTTTACCTACTTTAAGAACATCTTCTTTTTCGGTGGTTGATACTTCAGTTTGTATGATACTTTCAAATGTAGTTTGTTGTTTGGTAGCTTGCCTGGTTTCTACTTTAAATTCTCCTTCGAATTCGCTAGTGGACTGTAAAGTAACAGTCTCACTTTGCTGAATTTCTTCCTGGCTAATAATATTCTCAGAAGCTTTGTGGGGTTGTGGTTTCCCTGGAATTGTAAATTCATCCTCTAAATCTTCTGTTACAATTTGTGTAATTGTTAAGCTATGTTGCTGATCGGGTTGTGAAGGTTTCAGAGTTGAAGTAACGAGTTTGTCTGCAGTGAACTGTCCAACGGTGTCATCTGTAAGTGTTTCTGTTTTCAGGGCAACTTGTCGTTGGATTACGTCGGGTTTGGCGATTTCTTGCGCTACTCCAGGCACTACTTTTTCAGCTTCTTGTTCATCTGGGGTTATTTCAGTTATTTGTACGCCTTGTGTGGTTTCAAGGCCAATTTGAGCACTGACAGATTCAGGTACTCTGGTTACACTTAATGTTACTTCTGTTTCAGTGGCTGAAATTTCAGTCTGAATAACACTTTCAAACGTAGATTGTTTGGTTAATGCTTTTCTTTGCTCAGTTTTGACTTCTGTTATGTCTTCTACAGATTGTAAGGTTAGAACTTCGCTCTGTTGAATTTCTTCTCTGCTAGTTATTGTCTTCTGAGCCTGGTGGGTTTGTGGTTTTCCTGGAGTTGTGAATTCATCTTCAAGATCTTCAGTTACAACTTGGGTAACTGTGACACTGTGTTGTTGATCGGGTTGTAATGGTTTGAGTTTTGTTGTTACAAGTTTTCCTGCCTCATATTCTCCAACAGTGTCATCGGTAAGGGTTTCAGTTTGAAGAGCTACTTGTCTTTGGACAACATCAGGTTTAGCTACTTCTTCTTTAACAGAACCAGGAATAAACTTATCGCCTTCTTTTTCATGAGGTACAACTTCAGTTATTGATACACCTTGTTCAACATCAAAACCAATCATGGCACTAACTCTACCTGGTAGTTGACCAGGTTTGAAGATATCTTCACTTTCATGAATAGATGTTTCGGTTTGGATGATACTTTCAAATGTAGTCTGTTCTGTTCTAGCCGTTTTGGTTTCAGTTTTCATTTCACTGATATCCTGAATTGTATCAAAAGTTTGTATTTCACTTTGTTGTATTTCTTCTCTACTCATAATACTCTTTTGTGCTTTGTGTGTTTGTGGTTTGAAGTCAGATGAATATTCATCTTCTAAATCTTCAGTTACTACTTGAGTAACTTGAATACTATGCTGTTGATCTGGTTCAGCAAGTCTCAAAGAAGATGTGATGATCTTGTCTGATTCAAATTGTTCGAAGGTATCGTCGGTAAGAGTTTCTGTTTTGAGAGCTACTTGTCTTTGTATAACATCCGGCCTGGCGAGTTCTTGAGCAACAGCTGTTACTACTTTTTCGCTTTCTTGTTCTTGAGCGATGACTTCTGTTACAACTACTTCTTGGTCTACTTGAAGACCTAAAGCAGCGGTGACTGTAGACGGTGTGGCTGTTACTTTAAGATCTTTTTCACTTTCATTGGATATAACTTGAATTTGTTCCAGACTTTCGAACGGAACTTGTTCTTTCCTGGCTTTCTTGGTGTCTACTTGATCTTCTTGGAAGTCTGTGATGTCTTGAAGTACAAGAACTTCACGTTGTTGTAGTTCTTCTTGGCTAATAATTGTTTTGTCAGCTCTATGTTCTCTGGGTTTGTCAGGAATGACATATTCGTCTTTATTGTCATCTGTAATAACTTGTGTGACAGTAATACTTTTGCTTTCATCAACTGTAACACTGGCTGTGGTTTGATCGGGTCTTAAACCAGGTTCAAACTTACCCTCAGCTTCTGCGACGGTTGATTCCGTCACAGATATTGTTTCTAAAGGTTGCTGTTCAATACGACCTTTTCCAGTCATAGGTATAGGTTCCGTAAATTCTCCCAAAGTATCTTCAGGGATAACGAGAGATTTTTGCGCGATTTCTTGTACGTCAACATCTGGTTTCGCTGTGAATTCACTGACTTTTGCATCGGGAGCAAGGGTGTCTTCTCGTTCACTAGAAATGGTTTCAGAAACTGTTACACTTTTGATGTCAGTAAAAGCGATTTGGGCGGTCTTTTCGTTGAGTTCTAGAACTTTTTCGAATTGTTCTTCTTTTTCGTTTAGGATGCTTTCTTGTACAACAACACTTTCAAACTCTCCCTGAGTGGGTAAAGCCGTTTTTTGATCTGGTAGAACAAAATCAATGTATTTGACATTCATTTGAGTTTCTACTTGGGTGTGTTGTACAGATTCTTGAGTAGGTAGTTGTTTTGTTGCTGTCTTACTAAGCAACTCTTCTGGCTTAAGTTCTTCTTCTTGTTCTTCTGTTACAACTTGAGTAATGTTGACGCTTTTGCCCAACTCTAAAGCCGTTTGGGCAGTCTTAGTATCCAAGATAAGTGTCTCTTTAAAGTCTGATTCTGCTTCATGAACGACTTGTTCACTTTGAATAATACTTTCGAATGGTACCTGATCTACAATTGCCTGACTAGTATCAACAGTTCTTTCGTCGAATGGACTGACATTAGAAAGCGAGGTAACTTCAAATGTCTGCGTTACTTCTTTCGTAATAAACTCAGGATGTGCTTGTTTTCCTTCTGGAAGTTCAAAGGCTTGATATTCTTCTTCTTTGTCAATTGTTAACACTTCAGTTACAGTAACGCCGCGTCCTTCTTCAAAGTTAATATCAACTTGCTGTACAGTTGGTGCGAATTTGCTGTCAAATATTTCTTCAACTTCTCCTGCAGTTGTTTGCGAAGCAATGACACTGACAAAAGTGTCTTGTTCAAGTTTTGCTACTACTTCAGTCGGTTGTTCAATTGGCAATTCACCTGGCAATAAATTTGATAGAATTTCGCTGCTCTGGGCAACTTCTTGCCCGGTGAATCTAGGTTCAGCTGTAGTTGTTTCTGGTTGTGGTGCACCAACAAATTCAGTTTCTTTATCTTGAGTGAGTACTTCAGTAACTTCAGTACTTTTGCTTTCTTCTAGAAGAAGATTGGCGCTTTTTGTGACATATTTGAGTTCTGTGGTGATGCTACTTTCAGATTCTTTGATGTCTGCTTCAGTTTGAATGATACTTTGATGTGGTACATGCTCTACGTTTGCTAAAGTTTGAACCATTTCAATTGGTTGAATATTGCCTGTACTTTGTTCTGGTTGTACTTCAGTCATTTGTGCTACTTCGTGTCCGAAAATCATTGGACTGGCAACTCTACCAGACGGCATTTCTAGTTTATCAACAATACCTTCCTTGTCTTCAGTTATAATTTCAGTAGTAGTATGGATCTTCTTGAATTCTTCCAAAGTAATATTTGGAGTTTTGGAAACAGGGTTGAATTCTCCAGTAAAATCTTGTTCCATTTCTTGTACATAACTTTCTTGTACAATTACACTGCTTAAAGTATTTTGATCAGTTTTGGCTTGATCGAAAGTAGGAGCTTTTTCATTAAGTTCTTGCAATGAGTCAGCAATAAATGGTAGCATTTGGTCTGCAATTTCATGTCCGCTACCAATTTGTGGTAGTGCTTGCTTTTGCTCTGGCATTAATTCTGATATGTATTCTTCTTCTCTGTCACCTAATGTGACTTGAGATACGACCACACTTCGGTCAATAACATAATCAAGAGTAGCTTTTGTGCTTTCAGGTTGTATAAGCTTTTTCAGAGTATCTTCGCTTTCTAGAACCGATGTTTCGGTTTGCATGAACGTTTCATGAGGTACTTGGTCCTTGACAGCTTGAGCAATTACTTTTTCGTCAATTACTAAGTTGCTGGTAGCTTGTTGTGTTTGTACTTCAGTTACAGAAGCAATTATGTGGCCTAAAATATCTGGGAAAGCTTGTTTACCTTCTGGTATTTCAAGACCAGTAAGTTCAGTTTCTTTTTCGTTACTAACAACAGATGTAACTGTTAATTCTTTGGCTATTTCGAATTCAACATCAGCTTGTTTTGATTCAGGTCTGAAATCATCTTTCAAAATAGATTCAGTGTCTCCTACGGTTGTTTCAGTAAGCACAACACTTTCAAAAGTAGTATGTTCTTTTTGTGCTGTTGCTTTATCTACAATTTGTTCTGTAAATTCTCCAATAGATTCTATTGGGATGACTTCGGAAGTATCTGCAATTTCTTGGCCAGTAATATCTGGCTTTGCAGTATGTTCTTCTGGTTGTTGAAGTGTTTCATAATCTGACTCTTTTGCTCCACTTGTTATTTCCATAACAGTTACACTTCTGTTTTCTTCAAAACCAAATTGTGCACTTTGCTTGTCAAGTATTAGATGTTTTGTAAATTCTGATTCGCTTTCTCGTATCATAGCTTCAGATTGAATTAAACTTTCAAACGTCATTTGATCTTTCTTTGCAGTAACTTCCTCTGGTTTGTCGTAACTTATTTTGCCAATACCAATCTCTGTAATGACTTCTGACATCTCGGCAACTTTTTGACTTGATGTTAACTCTGGTACAGCATGTTTTTCTTCCAGTTGTTCTGGAGTTACATATTCAGTTTCAGCAGAATTGGCAACAATTTCAATAACAGTTACTGGCATTTGGTCTATGAAAGCAACATCTGCTTGTTTTGATTCTGGTTTGAGTTTTTCATCAAATATGCCTTCTTTTTCGGCAAGAGCTGCTTCGGAACTTACAATACTTTCAAAGAGGGTATGTTCTGAAACAGCTGTAGCTCTTGTTGGTGATTCTCTGTCGAATTTAGAAACTGAACTTTCGATTTGTACTTCTGTGCTTTGGGCGACTATATGGCCAGTAACATCAGCTGTAGCTTGTCTCATTTCTGGAAGCTCTCCTATCACCATTTCTTTTTCGCGATCACCAGTGGTTACTGTGGTTACGGTTACACTTTCACCAAGCTCTAAATCCTTGACAGCAGATTGTAAATCTGGTTTTACTTCACTAGTGTATAAACCTTCTTTTTCTGGAAGGATTGATTCACTTATAACCATACTTTCGAATGGTAAGTGTTCGGATTTAGCTGTAGCTTCTTCTGGTTTATCTTCAGGAACTTTACCATACGTATCTTCAACGTTTATTTCAGAAGAAATGGCGACTGTTTGAGTGTCAAATTGTGGTTTGGCTGTGAATTCTTCAGGACGTTCAAATTCAAGTAATTCTTTTTCTTTGTCTTCAGTTTGGACTAAAGTAACTGATACTCCTTGTTCTTCTATAAGAGTAACATCAACAGTTTTTGAATCTGGACGAACGTCAGGACTGTACTCTCCTTCCATTTCAATAGCATCAAATTGAGATTGTACTATATGTATCAAAGTATCATGTGTGGGTTTAGCTTGATCTCTAGTTGGTGAAATTCTTGTATATTCACCTAATTCAGTATTTGCGACGACTTCTTGACTCATTGCAACATTCTTTTCGATGACATCGACTGAAGCATTACGTTCTTCAGGGATTTCAGCATCACTTAAACGTCTTTCCTTTTCATCAGTGACAATTTCAGTAATTGCAACTTCTTGTTCAGGAATAAAATCGATGTTTAGCTTTTTTTCATATGGGAATATGTCTTTGCTTAAAGGAAGCTCAACATCTGTAGCAGTAGCATCAATAACAATAAGTTCTTGGAGTGGTTCGGCGTATTTTTTAGCTCTTCCAGTAACTTTTTCTTCTTCTGGTAAAATGTCAGCATGTACCACACTTATCGTTTCAGATTGCACGAGAACTCTTTGAGTTTTAATGCCAGTAGTAGCAGATTGTTCCTTTGGAATTTCTTCTGGTTTTAAAAGATCTTCTACTTCATTGGTAACAATTTCGGAAACATGCGCACCATATTTCCCTTCATTAATATCAACCATAGCTTTCTGCATTTCAGGGAAGACATCTTTAACAAATTCTTCTTCTTTTTCACCATGAGTTGTTTCTAAAACATGGACGGATTCTAGGGGAATTTGGTCGGTTACAGCTTGACCAATAGCCGGTATTTCACTGTCAAATGGAGTAGTAGATAATTCGGAAGTAACCTCACTTTTAATCGCAACTTTTTGTGATGAAATAATATCTTTCGTGGCGTAGAACTGTTCAGGCAATTCTTTAGGACGATATTCGCTTTCTTTATCGTGTGAAGCAACTTCAATAACTGATACACTACCTTTTTCAAGAACTGTAAGATCGGCTTTTCTAGATTCAGGTTGTTGTTCAGCGTTGTACTGTACTGTACTTTCGCCCAAAATAGCTTCTTCAATAACTGTTTCTTCGAAAGTACTGTGTTTGACATTAGCAGTACCAATGTCAGTCTTCAATTCTTCGATTCTTCCTTCTAGATTGTGTGGTTGAGTTTCTTCAACGATGCTTGCTTGAAGCATGTGAGAAGGTACTACTTTACCTTTGTGTGATTCTGGGAGTTCTAGACTCGTGAAGACACCCTCGCTTTCTACTATTTGTTGTTCGTAAACATTGACTTGTTGTTGTTCATCATATGTCTTTTGTACATTGTATGTTGTTGGGACGGGCTGGTCTTCAATACGACCTTCACTTTCTTGAATGAAGGTTTCTGAAATTTGTTTTGATTCTTGTGTGATTATATGTTGTGAAGCTTCTTCTGTTGGATATTTCAACACGTCAGTGAATTCTGTTGGTAGTTCTCCAGTTAATACTTCAGAAACAGTGACTGATTCATCAGGTCTGATATTTCTTTCAGCTATAACAGCAGATGGTTTCTGATCGGGGACAAATTCTCCCTCTTTTTCTTGTATAACTGTAGATTGTACATCAGATATTTCGAAACAAAGAATGCTGGTACTTGCACTCCTTGTTTCTGGTAGTTGACCTGGTATATACTCTCCTTCTCGTTCTGTGGCAGTTGTTATGGTAGAGAAAATAGATTCCTTGGCAACAAACTCAACACCAGCTTGTCTGTGTTCAATTTCATCAATAGAAAAATCATTTTGTGGCATTTGAGTATCAACCATTTGTACGGAAATACTTTCCAAAAATGTAATGTTTTGTTCAGCTTGCATTGTATCTGGTTTAAATTCTTCAGTGAAGACACCTTCTTTTTCATGAATGTTTTGTTCTTGGACAACTATTGTTTCACCGGAAGTAATACCAACACCAGCTTGTTGGCTGGGAGGTAATCTTCCGGCGACGAATTCACCTTCGAGTTCAGGGGCAACCATTTCAGTTGTGACTATTTGTTTTCTGGATATTACTGATTCAGTAGCAACTTCAGTTGGTACAAATTGTTCTGGATAGTATTTATCTGGTCTATCATCAGCTGTTACTTCGCTGACAATGATAGGTTCTGAGGGAGAAACACTTACTTTTGGTTTAAGAGGCACTGGTTTGAATGAAGAACTGTATTTGTCTTCTACTTGACCTTCAGTGATTTCATAAACCTCGAAACCTTCTTTAGGTATGACGCTCTTGCTAGCTTGAACTTCTTTGGGTTTCTCATATTTTTCAAACTCTATTTCACTCTGGGAGGGTTGCGTTTCAGAAACATTAGCATGTTCTTTGAGAATGTATGAAAATTTAGCTTGAGTTTCTTTCGTGGTTTCTTCTTCAATATTTGTAATATTATCTCCAGTAAAAACTTCACTAACAACAACGCTTTCTTTGTGCGAATAACTTTGTTGCGCAGTAGAAGTATCTGGTTTGAAAGTCGTTTCAAATTTGCCAGGTTGGACTTGAATATCATGTTCTGTTACTTGGTATGGTTCGTTTACATCAAGAGATGGTTGGGCAAATGCTTCTGGTCGTTTGAAGTCTTTGCTGTCCATTTCTCGTTCTTCAGCGTTAACTACTTCCTGAGAAATAGCAGAATGGGGTAGTAAATTCATGGTCACACCACTTTGGGGTAACGGTTTATCGGTTTGAATTTCAGCGGTTTGTTGCTGATGAACAGTTTCTGAAATTTGTTTGGGTATTAGGAATGGTATTTCACGTTCTGTTTTTGTAGAGAATGGCTGTAGTTCTTTGATGAATTCTTCATCGATGATTTCTTCTTCTAAATCAGGTCTTTGAGCTGTAATTTTCTTTTTGATGATGCGTTTACCACCGCCGATATATTCGATTTCAACTTCGACTTCTTCTTCGGATTTCTGTTTGATGATTTTCTTTTTCTTTTGCTTACGTATTTCTCCGGTTCGTTTTTCAACTACAAGTATTTCTTCTTCTTCCTCCTCGTCTTCTGTTCGTTTGACTTCTTCTATTGGTTGTGTTACAACTTCGACCACTTCTTCGGGTTTCTGTTTGACGACTTTCTTTTTCTTTTGCTTACGGATTTCTCCGGTTCTTTTCTCAATTACAATTATTTCTTCGTCTTCTTCCACATCGTCTCTTTTGATTTCTTCTTTTGGTTGTGTAACAACAACAATAGATCTGTCTATTGTTTTAATAGGAGTTTCTTTTTCTTCATCTTCAGGTAACTCTGTAATCTGTACACCTTCTGTTTTTTGTGTTATTATTTTTTGACCAGTCTTGACAGAAGCTGTTCTTTCTCTATCTTCGGAGACTTCAAGGGTTTCTGTGAAAGTGTATTATGGTTTGTTTTGTGTTGTTTAGACTTATGTACTAGTTTTCCTATACGATAAACTACCTTCGCCGTTAAATGTTGCAGCAGCAATGAAGAATCTGTGTTAGGTAACTAGTAATATGAAGCTTGGTCGTGCGTTTAGTGTAGGTGCTGTGCTTGTAAACGTGCGATTTGACGATCAATAGTGTCATTTTATATACGAACATGAATACACGACAATAAAAAGCTTAACTAAATATAAATAACTAAAATACTAATCAACTAAACTAGGTTAAGTAAATAATATTTACGGCACATTGCTAAACAAAAATAAAATAATAAAGTTACTCACTATTTTCGATCTGCAAACTCATAATAATAAAATGATATACACCATTAATTCAGCCTTTAATAAGCGCTTAAGAAAGTTAAAAAATATCGCCATATTTTAAAATAAAATTTATTTAATATGTACACTATCAAATACTATTAATAATTATACTATAATTTTACTATCAATTAAGTTCTCTGATGAAAACGTAAAACTCTGAAAATAAAAAAAGGTACTCAAAAAAATATTTAAAAAATATTAAAATATGGCAATATAAAACATGATATAGGTTTGAAGCTAAATATAGCTTAAGCAAGCTATAGCGGTAGCAGTATGTGAAGAAGCTTTTATGCATCTTATTTAATCAAGGTTATAATAAAAAAATATTAATAAAAAACTGTACAAAGTAAAATTCTGCGACACGTGGTGAAACTGTTCTAAATAATAATATTTAAAAACACTAGGCACGTTTCACGAGATTTCAGTCTCTGAATCAACTTCTCGGTCATTTATCAGAGACTGGCCCAATCAACCAGAACCACAGACGCGTTTCGCTCTTATTGGAGCTCTTCAGTGTGGTGTACTGATGAGCTCCAATAAGAGCGAAACGCTTCTGTGGTTCTGGTTGAGTTGGCCAGTCTCTGATAAATGACCGAGAGGTTGATTCAGAGACTGAAATCTCGTGAAACGTGCCTAGTGTTTTAAATATTATTTAAAAAATATATATTTCAATTATAATAAATTATAAATACATAAATTCATTACTTTTCAAAGTAAAATTTAATATATTTTTAAATTTCTAAATAAGAAATAACTAATATTATATATTTTTAAGAAAATGAAGAAAAAATAAAATGCATTGTAATCTAAAAATAATAAAGTTATAAAAGAAGCAATAGCATGTTAAAAACCTACCTTCTATTTCGCCCTCTTGACGAACTTTCGTCACTTGCTGTCTTTCTTCTGCAAAAAATAAAAAAAATAGTAGTTACATTATTTAGACCAACGACGAAATATAACTAGACAAAATATTCCTTATCCCTCCCTCCCTGAATGTTTTGATTTCGGATGGCCAGAAAGAGACAACTAGAAATCAAAATTTAAGCGCCAATACGATGGAAAGTAGATTTATCATTTTAAAAATAAATAAAAAATTGAACGTAATATTTATTAATTATGTATTATAATTACAAAATACAAAATTATTGACTGTACCGAACAATAAATATGTACGAAAACAAACTAACCTCACATCCGACAAATTAGTTCTTATAAAGTTACATTAAATTTTCTTTTTCTTGCACATAGAATTCTAAATAGTCGAAAACCCTTTTCAGACCTATTCTTGCGACAAGAAGGCATTTTAAAATAAATTTTATAAGTGACAAGATCCACTAGCAGTTCGCCATTTGGCTCCAAATATTGAAAGGCAGAAATTTGCTACAAGATATTTTAACACCTTTGCAGGATTATATACTTGATCAAGTCCCCTGAACAATCACGAAACACAATTATAAAATTTAATTTTAGATACTTATTTTAAAATTAAAATAGACTACGAAACGAAAGTTATTGTAGACAATGTAACAAGAACAAGAATATTTTTTTTTTTTATTGCGGTATCTTATTTATTAAGATAGATAGGTACTGAATTAATCGAAAATATGTTGGATTATAATTCGTTTGTTGGTTTTAATCATAATTTAATAGTTTTATTTTTTAATTTCAAAGAATATATTATTAAGAACACTTGCACCTCTAGTGAGCAATGCTCAAACTAGACTAAACATATCTCTCACTGGTTGTCTCTGTCTGGCCAGCCGAAATCAAAACAAAGCAAATCAAGTTTTGTCTAGTTATATTTCGTCGTTGATTTAGACATAATAGTTATTTGTATATCAAAGCCTCGAAATCACTCTTTAACGTCCCGAGAGAAAAATTATAAGGTGTAACACTATTTTTTGTGCAACTGTAAGAATATGTAACTACAAATTTTATTGTATTTGAATAATTTAATTTATTGAATTAGAAGGGCGGCTTTGATCATTCGCTGCGAAACTTGCGCGTTGATTTGGGAAATCCTTAAAGAATTTCGAAATTTTATTGTGCCACATTTAGTAGCCTTTAAATCGTTGCAAAACTCCTGTCTCTAGAGACAAAATGATGTATTTCTCTTTTTAATTTTGAAACCATAAAAATTGATTTTTATTCTTGGTCATGGGAAAATGATTTAATTCTAATTCAAAAGCTATTAATTCAACTAATAAAATGTAAGTAAACTCACCAACTACATGAGTATGAACCTCAGTTTTCTTAGTAACTTGTACCCTTTCTGTGACTTGTCCAAGTTGTACCTACAAAACAAAACCAATTATTTATTATCCCCAAAATATTCCAACCTGCACCAAACAAAAAAATGTTTATTAACCTGTGTAGTTTCAAACGATTCCCAGGCATGTGGTCTGAAATCTTCAGGAGCGAAGTTAGTAATAACTTCTTCAACAGTGGCATGTTTCAATTCCACCATTCGCATGAAAGCTCGGAACCCAATCGTAGCTGCTACCAATTTCTCATCAGTTGTAGTTTCTTCTGTCAAAACTTGAGAGATCAGAGCACCATGTCCTCTTCTTTCGACCAGATTCACCATGGCTGACTGTGCTTCAGGGGTCTTCAGCGATGGATATTTGTCAGCTTGGTAGAGAATAGTCACTTCGTTAACTGTAACTCCGTTCCGGATGAGGAAACCAATTTCTGCCAACTCGCGGAGAGGGTTTTCTCCAGGGCCGAACTCCTTAGTTTTGGTGAATTCCAAAGTTTGTTCAATAGCTTTTTGGAGTTGGCGCCGTTTGGTGATTTTGATTTTGTTGACTCGTTGAGTGACTTCCCGGATGATGACTTCGTTGATTTCTGCTCTTTCTTCAACGGATGGTGTGATGATGACTTCTGCTGTTTCTTCCATAGATTGTACTTCTTCAGGAGTAGTGTCTACCTTTTTGCAGGTAGCGATTGCTGATGTAGAAACAGGTTCGTGAATGGGAACAACTGGTTTGGCTTTTTCTTTTTTATCTACAATTTCTTCAATCTTTTCTGTTGTTTCTATAGCTTGTACTTCACTAACTCCAATTGGTTTTTGTTCTTCTACTGTAACTGAACCACGTTTCTTCTTTCTTTCTTCGCGTCTCTTTTCGATGGTAACTTTTTCTGTCTTGATCTTCTCGATTTGTTGTGAAGCTTTTCGCAAACGGATGACTTTCTTTTCTTCTTCTGGAATTTGTTGAACGTATAATTTAGCTTTTGTGACTGCAAGACCTATATCGCTTGTGGCTTTGCAGGTGTAAGTACCCTCATCTTCTACTGTAGCGGTGTCGATTGTTAATGTTGTTTGGTTTTCTAGGAGGCGGACTTTTACGTTATCGGTGTTACGGACTAGTTTGTCGTTGCGGTACCATACGATATCTATGGGAAAAATGATTGTTTGAATATGATTTTGTAGGGAAAAGGTGGAAATTAGTACCTGGTGTAGGTGTACCCGAATACATGCATTTGAATGTTACTGTTTCTTCTTCTTTGGCTCGCACATCTTTAATTTCTTGAACAAAAGTGGGAACACACTGCGTAGCTACAAAAGCACGAAAACATAATTAATAACTTCATTGACATGGAAATTATAATAAATATAAATAGAAGATAAACGGCAGTATGCAACTGACCCGCCATTTTCAATATACTAATGAGTTGCATTTTTTAATAGTGGCGGCTCGTGGGTTGAATATTTGGTAGGTCAAAATTAGTAAATATTTATAGTACATAGATTCCGTACTCGTTAAGGTAGTTGGCGTAGAGACCTGCATCGGGTCGGGTACCCGCGGAAACCCCCGGGTTACCCGCTTTGCGGTGCGATTCCATGTTCTCTTTTGCGGGTTACGGGTCGGGCGCGGGTAAGACTCACGCGGATATCGGGTCGGGTCACGTGTTTACCTTTTATTTCCTTTTTATTATAATCATTGTTCATATTTTCTGTTGGCCTATTTGAAGATTCTAGTGACGAAAATGTTGAATTACAGACTGATGAGTGACATTTACTGCAAAATGAAAATAATGCGAATTGAAGAGAATTTTGATTTATTAAATTGGTGGAAAATAAATGAAGCCCTTTTACCACATTTAGCAGAAATAGCACGTTCAGTTTTATGCATTCCAGCCACTAGTGCACCTAGTGAAAGAAACTTTTGTACTGTTGGTTTCGTTGTTCAAGAAAGAAGAATAAAATTTAATCTAGGAACAGTGGATGATATATTATTTTTACATAGTAACGTAAATAATATTATGTTTTTTTGTATTTAAAAATTTATTACCTATATCTTTGAATATATAATACAATATAAGAACGGCAACGTAATGTATTTAGACTAAATATTTCGAGAGAAGGTGCCATCTATTCCTCCGTATACGAATTATTTCTGAGTTAGTTCAAAATATAGAACAACAAGATAAGATTTTAAAAAGGATTTTAAGTTTGCTACTGTAAAACAAGTTTACATGTACATTGAAGATTCAAAATATATTATCTGGTTATTATGAAACAATATTTTTGAATTATTGATTATTGAATACCTCTAACAAATACTATTTGGCAATGCTGTCAACACGATTTATCGTAGTTCACAGTTTTGTGGTAGGAGTCACTAGCTATCTATAATAATTTTGTGAATAAAAAGAGACAGATATAGTATCTTGCTAGGCCATATGCGTTGCCGTTCTTATATGTATTATATATTCAAAGCCTATATATCTAAAGAATAAATATTTTGTTTTATATACTTTGTATTAATAAGGAATAAAATGTTTTACATACATTTTTCTGATTTTTTTTTTTTTGAGTAAAATTTTCTATCTTCATTTCAGATTGATGGTAATTATTTAGCGGATTCGGGTATAACATTAGCGGGTACGGGTCGGGTTGCGGTTCAATTTAAAATTAACTGAGTCGGGTGCGGGTCTGAAAAAGTATACCCGCGCAGGACTAAGTTGGAGTATGAAGTGAAATCCATAAAATCTTAATAATTTTTGGCGTACAGTTAGATATACAGGATGTATCTCGGAAAGTGAAACATAGGCGTTTAACATAGGAAATAAGTTTTCCGTGCGCATTGCTCCCCTAATTATTTTAGACAATAAGTTTCAAATGGATGTTGTAAAGCAAAAATTTCTACATTCTTGACCATAAATATTAGTAATAATAAATAACAATGAAATATTCTAGTACTAAATTTGAATTAAATTAGCTTTGTTGTACTGTAAAAATAATAGGAATTCAGTCTGGTCAGGATTAATTAATTGGTGTAAGTAAAGAGTAAAAGAAATAATTTCTAAAATATTTATTGATTTCTAAATAACACAATTCTGTTGAACTATTTCTAATATAATCGTCTTTCTCTAAAAGTAACTTAGTCTTGTGTTAAATCTAATTTTTAAAAATATATCAATTATAATTTTTATAATTGTGGTTGTCTAAAATGGTTTGTGTTTTGATGTGGTTTAAAAATTCTGTTGTATTAAACACATATGTAAAATATTGTTGATATACGTCAAGAACCAACTGTACTAGAATATTTCATTGTTATTTATTATTAATAATATTTATGTTCAATAATTTACATTCAAAATAAATAGTAGGTACATTACTTAATTTCTCAGATTTAAATTTAAAGTTCGCGCTAGTCTTTAATAATCAGAACTTAGATATCGTCGTTAGCCAATAAAATTCAAATATTACGTGCATGCGCATAATCAAGACTTAGGAAATTGAGAGAGACAGATTTATGCAGCAATGATGTTCCCATCTCTCAGTCTGAGCTTCACGGAGAGCAACTAATTTTATTAAAAATTATTAAATTTTTATTCTTTTGCTTTTTCTTTTCTGCTTTGATAAATTTGGGAGGTTATTGACCAAATGACATAATGGAGGAACCGCCACTTATTATTTACATTCATCTGAATAATAATTAATTTTCAATATTTTCGGGAATAAAAATATTTTCTTACCTGTTCGTGCAATGGGCCCCACTACGGTAGATGTTGAGTCAAATTAGTGATCTACACAAACACATCAAGTAACACCATGCAAAAATCATCCAGCTTGTAGCATAAGGCTGAAGAACCCACAATAAATAATCCTAACCTTAAAAATATTATCACAATTTTTCTTTACTTATAATTTAAATTGGTGGGTAATCGACAACCTTATTTTGTTAGTTAGCACTTCTACCTGTTTCCTTTTCATCATCACTACTTTCTAAATGGTCATCTTCTTTATCAGACATTACAAAAGCGGTTGCAAGACCTCTGCTTCTTTCAGTAGTCATACATTCGCTTTCCAAAAGCAAGAATTCTTGCAATTCTTCTTGGCTATCCGCTGTATGAAGTTGATGAAAAGCAGAAGGATCTAATTCTCTTGGTTCTAATGGATACATAGTTTGTTCCCTCAAAGTTCTTTGCGGGACAGGAATTTTAGAACGAGGAAAAGTAGAATATTTCGAATCAGTTTCTTCTTGATCGTAGGACAGTTCTGAAGGAATAGGATCATAGGAAAATGATGTCGGTTTAGGTATTTTGGTGAAACTATTTTGACTATGACTTCTTCTATGTTCACTGGAGTGAAGACTTCCACTTTCTGTTGATTGTTCACTGTTTTCTTCTATTGGCGATAAAAGAAAATAACAACTAGATCTTCTTTCTGAATCGTCGATATATACACGCTCAATTGAGCTTTGGTTTTGTTCTGTTTCATGTTGCTCAATTTGAGGTACGCATTCTGTTAGGGTTAGGTCTGAACTTGAGCTGGAACTGTGGCTCAAAGATTTTTTAAATTCCATGACTGAACAAATGGAATGTCTGTATGAATTTAAATAATCAGTCATGGCGTAGTCTATGTCTGACTTGTGCGCAGAAGACATGTGGTCACAACTAAATGAAATAAAGGGTGATTTATCTTTGAATGTATTTTCAGGGAGAGGATCTTCATCTTTGGAAATGTAAAATGGCGTAGTTGCGTTAATTTCAACCGATTTTGATAATTGTATTTCGATGTCTAAAGATTCGACTCTTCTATTTGACTTACCGTTGGAAATTTCGTCTAAACTGTCTATTGATAATGACGAATCACACAAAAGCGTACTCTTGCTAACGTCAGAGTCATTGTTACCTTTCAAAGCTGCTTGAAGTTCTTCCATATGAGTTACCCATTCTGGTTTTCGGTACTCTTTAGTACCAACGATACCTACAGAAACAAACTTGCTAAAATAGTTGCTAATAACTAAAAAAATTGTACATAGTGTAAATTGGTAAAGTATTTATTTGATTTGTCGTGTTTGCAAGTATAAAGGAGAAGGTAACATGAGGAGAAAGCAGACATGCTAGAAAAAAAATTATTAGAAATTAATTAATATATTCATATTAATTAATTTTTTCAGGGTGGTAACAATGATGATCTTACCCTCAACGGATAACTCTGCAACTGTAACAGCTACACCTAATGGATTGTGTGCTTCAAATACAATCTCACCAGTATCGTCGGGATAGACTTCAGAAATGGTAAGAACTGAAGTACCATCTTCGAAGTTTTCGATAAGGAATTCCTCAGAGGGAACGATTTCAACACCTTGTTTGTACCATTTTCCAACTGGTTTTGGTTTACCTATCGCTTGCACTTCCAATCTGAGGAAGAAAATAATAAATAAGAATTTTGTCAGTTTTTATATTATTAATTGTATGATGTTAAAAAAGATCTAAGTACCATTTTTATGTTTTAAAACAAGTTTTGAATACATTTTTTTAAAATGTTTTGTAACTTATAATCATAGGCGACGTTTAGGGAGGGGGGGGGGGTAACTTAGGTAAACTACTATTTTCTCTCTTACTTTGTTCTATATGTTTTGTACATGTCATTATAGGTGGTATATGAACACAGTAGAACCCCGGTTAATCAAACTCGGGTCAACCGAAACCCGGGTTAACCGGAACAATTCCACGTATAATTATCAGTTCCACGAATGATTATGTAGCCCCACTTACTGTCAGGGTCCTTCATTCCACAGGCGGGCTGTAGCGACGGGGAGCTCGCACGGGGCTCGCAAATGAATAGTAGAGTGAAACGTAGGTTTTTTGTGTGTGTATTTACGTATTGTTGTAAGATGGCATCTAAGCGGAAGCGTGTTGTGATTTCTATTGCGGATAAATTAGCTGCTATCAAAGAAGTTGAAAACTTATGTACATACTGTACTGTATCTAAATACTGTAACTACATATGTATATTATATAATTTACATTGTTTCAAAATAATTCATTTTCCCTACACACCCATTTTAGTACATATGTAGGCTATTTTTAGATGTTAACGGGTTAACCGAAAAAATCGTTATCCGAAACGGCTGCGCCCCCTTTATTTCGGTTAACCGGGGTTCTACTGTATTTAATATAATTAGATGTTAACAATTACTCGAAAGTTCAGTCAAACAGCATTAATTCTTACTATACCAACGTTTCGGTGCACCCTTGCACCTTCTTAAGGGTCTACAACAATTATATAACAAAAATGTAATACATACAAAATAACATGGACATTATCACAATTACAGTAAGATCTTACAGATTGTTACAATTCATGTACACAAAATACATGCGTACAAAACATTCAGTTAATTTATTAAACATTGTACAAAAAATTCAAAGAGCATACACACATTCCATTTGCTTTAAAAACGAAAACCGAATAATACGGAAAATAGCCGGAAATATCCTGTGTAAGGATTTTGGTGAAAATATTGATACGGACTCCTATTGGTCGTCTGTACACCAATAATAATGTAGCAAGTTGGAGGAATTTAAATAAAATGTACGAAAAATAATGAAATTTGCCTTTTTCCTTTTTGAACTTTTACAATATACCAAAATATACGCTGTTAAGTCTTGAATATCAGTTCTTGCATTGATGTTATTGCAATTATCCCTGGTAAGTTTCATTTCAAAAAACATACGTTTGAAGTAGTAATTCTGCTCTTCCTCCAAAATCTTGTATATTTTAGTATCTTACTGTAAGTCTGATAATATCCATGTTATTTTGTATGTATTACATTTTTGTTGTATAATTGTTGTAGACCCTGAAGAAGGTGGAACGGTGGACCAAAACGTTGATATAGTAAGAATAAATGCTGTTTGACTGAAATTTCGACTAATTGTTAGTTAATATCTAATCCACATCACAATCGAGAAATTACCCACAATTATTTAATTTAATATTTTTTAGTATGCAAAATGCAAGTGCACAAAATAAAGATTTCAAGGACATAATACGAGTAATTTCGTTTTTCCCTTGGATTTTGGGTTAACGGCGCCCATGCTTATAATTGAATTTGAATCATAAAACAATATTTTCTGGCTAATAATATGACGATGTATGGTATCCATATTTCAGCACGTAAGGAAAATAAATGTGTGAATACACAAACAATCTTAAGTAATGTAAACTTGTTATAAGAAAATAAACAATGAAAGTGTGTTTTACTTAAAAACAAGTGTTGATAATAAAGTTTATTTTTGTTCCTACCTCGTCACGTCTCCATCCTTTGTTGAAATAATTTCAGGCAATTTCTTTATGATCTTAGGAGCGCTCTCAACTTCTTCAACAATTGTTACTTCTTCTGTAATCGTCTGAAACACATAAAACAAATATGTAATATCAAAGTACTTTTTCAAAATATACAGGTATACAGGGTCATTTAAAATAACTTTTTTATTTATAATTATTAAACTAGGCTTAAGGGCTCACAAATCGTGGTATTTGGCATGATGGTAGCACTTCCGGTTCGACTGGAAACGATATTTTTGTGAACATTTATAAAACTTATCTCGTTTTGAAACAAAAATATAATGAATAAATCTTCAAAGTATACAAGACGGATATATTAATTTATAATTTTCTGAACCACGCACTGTATTATTATCTTTTTTCATCTTGTCAAGCATATTTTTAATGTAAACACGAACTTTTCGTTTACGCGGGAATTCGTGACAACATAATTTATTGCCTTTCTAATGTGACAATGTGAACTCAAGTAAGCAGCAATAATTGTTACTCGTGTCACAATATATATGTCAATTTAGATACAGAAATACGTATAATATTTAACAAATTTCTAATATTACATACTTTAATAACAAGTCAACCTGTAGTTCATTATTTTGCCACCAGATATCGCTTAGCAATACATGCCAATGGGTTCAAAACATGAGATATATTATCTCATAAAAGATAGATGGCTTCAGAGGTAACTAACCAGATGCAGAGCCATCTATCGAAGCACGCCGTAAAGTTCTGACAACTAATGAAATAACGAATGTACCATAGCGAATTCTAGACTGTAGGTGAAACAATGAATTGGAAAAAAACGCCATGTTTCATAAGATTTGTTCATGCTAACAAGTAATTTAAATAGGTAATATAATGATTTTCTTACCTTGTCAATGAGGTCTTCTTCCGATCCACTAGGCCCAGTCAACACAGCAATCTCAGAATCTGGTGCGTATTCATAGGCCTCAACAATAAGAGAAGCTGTACAAACAGCTTCACCAACTTTATTCACAGCGTAGCAAGTATAATCTCCAGCATTTTCTGGAAAAACTTCCGAGATAGCTAGCATACAGACACCTTCACTGTCTTGATAAATAACCACATCTTTTGCTTCTTGAATCGGCTGATCGTTATGGAACCACTCAACCTTAGGAATAGGTTTAGCATGTACTTGACAAGTTAAAATAACTTTTTCTCCATCCATGACGTGGATTGGAGCAAGAGGTTGTTCGAATTTGGGAGCCCTAAATTCGGTGACTTCTTCCCATTCTTCTTCAAGGACATTTATACTGGATGTGCATGTTACTGATCCAGCAACATTTTCTGCTCTGACTGTGTAAGAACCAGTTTGTTCTATAACTACATCTTGGAGCAATAATATTGATTTGTTTTCTGAAGATACTATGCGAATTCCAGGGGCGGATTGTAATGGTTGTGAATCATGGAACCATGTGAAAGATGCAACTGGATTTGCTTCAACTATTGCTTCGAGTAGTACAACTTCTCCTTGAGTGACAAATTCAGGTTTGATAGCTGTGATAAACCTAGGAGGTTGTACTTTCAACATTTCTTGGTCATCAGTTACTTGCACAGAACCTGACGTTCTGGCTTCACCAGCGGGGTTGGTAGCACGAACTTCATATTTTCCTGGTTTTTGTTTTGTTTTCTTGTTGATTTTAAGAGTTGTTTTCTTATCTTCAACAACGACTTTGTAGTCGTCTGATGGTACAATTTCTTTGGCATTTCTGTACCATTTGAGTTCTGGGGTAGGAGTACCTTCAAACTCTGCATCCATGGTGATTTGTTTATCTGGTTTGGTGATAACTGCTTTAAGTGGTACAACCACTCTTGGGGCGTGCATAATAATTGGTGTAGTAACAGTGACAGCTTTTTCAAGAATGAGATTTGCGCGACATTCTGCGCGACCGAATTTGTTATCAGCTCTGACTTTGAAGATCACTTGATCTTCTTCAGTTGGTTTTAAGATCTCTAACTTAGCAATATGTGTTTCGGGATTGTAAGAAACTTTGTGAGTATCTGATGGTACAACTTCTTTCGTACCACGGTACCATTTGACAGTTGGTGTTGGAGTACCAACTACTTTGCATTCTAAGACGGCTGGTTTGTCTTCTTCGACTATCTTTGGTTGAAGTGGTTCCACAAAATGAGGGGCGACACCAGTTTCTTCTTTTTCTAAAAAAATAATTATTCATGAATTCCACATAAAAAATGTATGAAACAAAAGCTATTATATTTTTAATAAGCATCACGCATAACACTAAATAAATAAATAATAATTGTTGTCTGCGAATCATGCTGAAAAATAATAGATAAACGAACCTGTACAGCTGAAAAATTATGGCAAAGCAAAATGCAAACTGTGAGCTATAGTATTTCAGCAGCACAACACAATCTGTACCTAAGATGATAAGATTAGCAGTAGTTGTTGCTATTCCAGCAGTATTTGACGCTCTGCAAGAGTATACCGCAATATCTTGAGGTAAAACTTGGGCGAAATTCAAAATGGCAGTGCTTTCTGTGACCGTCATGAAAACTCTTTCAGTTGCTGTCATTTCTACCTCGTTCTTATACCACTTAATCTCTGGGAAGGGAGTGCCTTCAACCTTGCAGATGAGTTGGTTAGGTTTGTCTGGTTCGGACATGACTGGTTGCAGGCGCTGAATGAATCTAGGGGGTTTAGCTTTCTGATCAGTGATTTTGATTCTAGTTTCTGATCTTTGGGTGATGGACTGACGCACTTTCTTGTCTTCAACAATTCTGACATCTTCAATAACTGGTTCATCAGCTACTTTGTCGACGGTTTCTGTGACACGTTTTTGAGATATGATTTCTAGTTCTGGAATAGGGCGATCTGTGTCTTCAATGACAGTGTGTTTGTGGACGCGTTTGGAGACTTTTTTGGAAACTGTTTCGACTTTGACGTCTTTACGCCAAGTTGGAGTTTCTTCTTCAGGGACTTCTTCAACTTGTTTTACTTCTTCTACTACTTGTCTTCTCTTTTCTACGACTCTTTGTTCTTGTAATGTGATTTGAGCTGCAGATGTAATTTCTTGTTTTACGTGTTCTTCAACCCGCTCGTCTCTAAGCATAACAGGCTTGAGTTCTGGTTGTGGTTGTACCTCTTCAGGTAGTTCTTTAAGAACAACTGTATCTTCTATTTCAGTTACAGTTTCTTCGACGACAAATTCTTTAGGCTTTTCCTCTTTCTTGCCTCTTCTCCAAGGTCTTGTTTCTACAGGTTTTTCTTCTGGTTGTTCTGGTTCTCTTATAACCGGTTGGAGTTCTACTTGTTCAGGTTGTTTAGGTTCTTCAGGTTTTTGTGTTTTAGGTATAGGTTTTAGCTGTACTTCCTCAGGTTTCTCAGGTTCTTTAGGACGACGTTTACCACGAGGCCATTCTTTAACTTCTGGAACCTCTTCTGGCTTTTCTTCTTTCTTGCCACGGCGCCACGGAGCTTTTTCTTCGACTGGTTTTTCTTCAGGAATTTCAACTTCTTTTGGAACTGGTTTAAGTTCAGCTGGTGCTGGTTGTTCGGGCTCCTCAGGTTTCTGAGGTTTAGGTATTGGTTTAAGATGAACCTCTTCTGGTTGTTCAGGTTCTTTTGGACGTCGTTTACCACGCGGCCACTCCTTAACTTCAGGTACCTCTTCTGGTTTCTTTTCTTTCTTTTCACGGCGCCACTGTGGTTTAATTTCCTCAGGTTGTTCTTCAGGAATTTCAACCTCTTGGGGAACTGGTTTAAGTTCGACTGGTGCAGGTTGTTCAGGCTCCTCAGGCTTCTGAGGTTTAGGTATAGGTTTAAGATGTACCTCTTCTGGTTGTTCAGGTTCTTTAGGTCGCCTCTTACCACGTGGCCATTCTTTGACTTCAGGAACCTCTTCTGGTTTCTTTTCCTTCTTTTCACGGCGCCATTGTGGTTTAATTTCCTCAGGTTGTTCTTCAGGAATTTCAACCTCTGTTGGAACTGGTTTAAGTTCTACAGGCGCAGGTTGTTCAGGTTCCTCAGGTTTCTGAGGTTTAGGTATAGGTTTAAGATGTACCTCTTCTGGTTGTTCAGGTTCTTTAGGTCGCCTCTTACCACGTGGCCATTCTTTGACTTCAGGAACCTCTTCTGGTTTCTTTTCCTTCTTTTCACGACGCCATTGTGGTTTAATTTCTTCAGGCGTTTCTTCAGGAATTTCCACCTCTTTTGGAACTGGTTTAAGTTCTACAGGCGTAGGTTGTTCAGGTTCCTCAGGTTTCTGAGGTTTAGGTATAGGTTTAAGATGTACCTCTTCTGGTTGTTCAGGTTCTTTAGGTCGCCTCTTACCACGTGGCCATTCTTTGACTTCAGGAACCTCTTCTGGTTTCTTTTCCTTCTTTTCACGACGCCATTGTGGTTTAATTTCTTCAGGCGTTTCTTCAGGAATTTCCACATCTTTTGGAACTGGTTTAAGTTCTACAGGCGCAGGTTGTTCAGGTTCCTCAAGTTTCTGAGGTTTAGGTATAGGTTTAAGATGTACCTCTTCTGGTTGTTCAGGTTCTTGAGGTCGCCTCTTACCACGTGGCCATTCTTTGACTTCAGGAACCTCTTCAGGTATCTTTTCTTTCTTTTCACGGCGCCACTGTGGTTTAATTTCTTCAGGTTGTTCTTCAGGAATTTCAATCTCTTTAGCAACTGGTTTAAGTTCAACTGGCGCAGGTTGTTCAGGTTCCTCAGGTTTCTGAGGTTTAGGTATAGGTTTGAGATGAACTTCTTCTGGTTGTTCAGGTTCTTGAGGTCGCCTCTTACCACGAGGCCATTCTTTAATTTCAGGAACCTCCTCTGGTTTCTTTTCCTTCTTTTCACGACGCCATTGTGGTTTAATTTCTTCAGGTTGTTCTTCAGGAATTTCAACCTCTTTTGGAACTGGTATAAGTTCGACTGGTGCAGGTTGTTCAGGCTCCTCAGGCTTCTGAGGTTTAGGTATAGGTTTAAGACGTACCTCTTCCGGTTGTTCCGGCTCTTTAGGTCGCCTCTTACCACGTGGCCATTCTTTGACTTCAGGAACCTCTTCAGGTTTCTTCTCTTTCTTGTCACGGCGCCACTGTGGTTTAATTTCTTCAGGTTGTTCTTCAAGAATTTCAACCTCTGTTGGAACTGGTTTCAGTTCAACTGACGCGGGTTGTTCAGGTTCCTCAGGTTTCTGAGGTTTAGGTATAGGTTTGAGATGAACCTCTTCTGGTTGTTCAGGTTCTTGAGGTCGCCTCTTACCACGTGGCCATTCTTTAACTTCAGGAACCTCCTCTGGTTTCTTTTCTTTCTTTTCACGGCGCCATTGTGGTTTAATTTCCTCAGGTTGTTCTTCAGGAATTTCAACCTCTTTTGGAACTGGTTTAAGTTCCACTGGTGCAGGTTGTTCAGGCTCTTCAGGCTTCTGAGGTTTAGGTATAGGTTTAAGATGTACCTCTTCTGGTTGTTCAGGTTCTTGAGGTCGCCTCTTACCACGTGGCCATTCTTTAACTTCAGGAACCTCTTCTGGTTTCTTTTCTTTCTTTTCGCGGCGCCATTGTGGTTTAATTTCCTCAGGTTGTTCTTCAGGAATTTCAACCTCTTTTGGAACTGGTTTAAGTTCTACAGGCGCAGGTTGTTCAGGTTCCTCAGGTTTCTGAGGTTTAGGTATAGGTTTAAGATGTACCTCTTCTGGTTGGTCAGGTTCTTTAGGTCGTCTCTTACCACGTGGCCATTCTTTGACTTCAGGAACCTCTTCAGGTTTCTTTTCTTTCTTTTCACGGCGCCACTGTGGTTTAATTTCTTCAGGTTGTTCTTCAGGAATTTCAATCTCTTTAGGAACTGGTTTCAGTTCAACTGGCGCAGGTTGTTCAGGTTCCTCAGGTTTCTGAGGTTTAGGTATAGGTTTGAGATGAACTTCTTCTGGTTGTTCAGGTTCTTGAGGTCGCCTCTTACCACGAGGCCATTCTTTAATTTCAGGAACCTCCTCTGGTTTCTTTTCCTTCTTTTCACGACGCCATTGTGGCTTAATTTCTTCAGGCGTTTCTTCAGGAATTTGAGCTTCTTGAGGAACTAGTTTAAGTTCTACAGGCGCAGGTTGTTCAGGCTCCTCAGGTTTCTGAGGTTTAGGTATAGGTTTGAGATGAATCTCTTCTGGTTGTTCAGGTTCTTTTGGACGGCGTTTACCACGAGGCCATTCTTTAACTTCAGGTATTTCTTCAGGCTTTTCTTCTTTTTTACCTCGTTGCCAATGTGGTTTTTCCTCTACTGTTTGTTCCTCATCTGGTTTTTCTCTGCGGACTGGTTTAAGTTCAACTTCTTCTGGTTTTTCAGGTTCCTCAGGTTTCTTTTGTTTAGGTATAGGTTTAAGTTGAATCTTCTCTGGCTCTTCTGGTTCTTGTGGTCTACGTTTTCCCTTAGGCATTTCTACATCTTGTGGAGTTTCTAATGGTTTTTCTTTCTTTTCTCGTCGCCATGTAGGTTTTTCTTCTACTGGTTGTTCTGGTTCTATTGTTGGTTTAGAAATAGGTTTAAGTTCTGGTTGTTCAGGTTGTACCTCTTCTTTTTCTTTTTGTTTAGGTACAGGTTTCAGATGAACTTCTTCTGACTGTTCCTCTTCGCGAGGTCTACGTTTACCAGTAGGCCATGATTTTTCTTCAGGAACCTCCACTGGTTTCTCTTCCTTTTTGCCACGTTTCCATGGAGTAGGTGCTTCAGTTGGTTTTTCTTCCTCTGGTTTATCTTTTGGTATTGGTTTCAATTGTACCTCCTCAGGTTGTTCTTCATCCCTAGGTCTTTGTTTACCAGTAGGCCATTGTTTCTCTTCAGGAACCTCTTGAACTTTCTTTTCTTTTTTGCCACGTTTCCATGGAATTGGTACTTCAGCTGGTTTTTCCTCTAGCACTTCTTCTTGAGTGATTGGTTTAAGATCAGCTTCTTCCAGTTGTGGTTTCTCAATTTCTTTAGACTCTTTGCGAATTGGTTTAAGTGTTACTTCTTCCAATGTTTCTTTAGGAATTTCTGGCTTTTGTTTGGTGGCTCTCTTCAGTTTAATAGCCTCTTGAGTCCATGGAACTTGAGTTGGTTGTTCTTGAGAAGGTCGCCTGATAGACTGCTTTCTTGGTTTTGGTTGTTCTGGCTGTTCTTCTTGAACTTCTTCCTCTACTTGAAGGATCTCTTTGTCTTCTGCAACTTCTTTTCGAGGTTTACGCCACGTGGCTGGTTGCAAATTGTCTTGTGTAGTTTCATCTACAGTTTGATCTAGTTGTAAGAGTTCTACATATTCAGTTGTTACTTTTCCTACTTGGGAAACAATCTCTTCCGGTTTTTCTTTTTGTGGTTTACGGGGTTTACGCCAGCCTTTAGTTTCATCTGTTTTATCAATTTCAATTTCTTCTCTTTCAGTTACGTCTAATAATTCTGTATCTTCAACTTGAGTTCTATCTTGCTTCTTAGATTTACGTTTTCTCTTGATTTCTGTCTCTTCTATTTCTATTCTTTCAGCTTCTTCTATTTGTTTTTGTTCAACAATTTCTGTGGGTTTCTTTTGAAGAGGTTTCAAGTCGACTTCTTCAAGAGTTTCTTTAGTGATTTCTCTAGATTCGTGGCGTGTTGGTTTTAAAGTAACTTCTTCCAAAGTTTCCTTAACAATTTCTTTCTTCTGTTTAGTTGCTCTCTTCAACTGAACTGCTTCTTGAGTCCAAGGAACCTGTTTAGCTTCTTCAGGCTTTGGTCTTTCTTGTGGTTTTTTCTCAACCATTTCTTCTGGCTGAGGAATTTCTTGTTGTTCAACTGGTTGAACCTGAGGACGAGGTTTACGCCATGCAGATGTTTGTAGATTGTCTTCGACTGTTTCAGCTGTTCTCTCATCAACCTTTAAGATCTCCACATCTTCTGTTGTTACTTTATCAACCTGTGAAACAACCTCTTCTGGTTTTTGTTCTTTTGGTTTACGAGGTTTACGCCAACCTTTAGTTTCATCAGTTCTTTCAACCAGAGTTTCTTCCTTTTTTGTAACATCTAATAATTCAGTATCTTCAACATGTGTTCTGTCAACTGTTTCTGGTTTTTCTTCTTGTGGTTTACGAGGTTTACGCCATCCTTTTGTTTCGTCTGTTCTATCAACCTGAATTTCTTCTTTTTCTGTTACATCTAACAGTTCTGTGTCTTCGACATGAGTTTTGTCTACTTTCTTAGGTTTGCGTTGTTTCTTGATTTCTTGTTCTTGAATTTCAATTATTTCTGTGTCTTCTACTTGTTTCTTTTCAACTGTTTCTACTTGCTTCTTAGGTATAGGTTTCAAGTCAACCTCCTCCAAAGTATCTTTTATAATGTCTCTAGATTCGCGGCGAGTTGGTTTCAAACTAATTTCTTCTAATGTTTCTTTAGGAATTTCTTTTATCTGTTTTGGAGCTCTCTTCAATTGAATTGGTTCTTGAGTCCAAGGAACCTGTTTGGCTTCTTGGGGCTTTGGTCTTTCTTGAGGCTTCTTTTGAACAATTTCTTCTGGCTGTAGTACTTCTTGTTCTGTAGGTTGAACTGGCTGAATTTGAGTTCTAGGTTTACGCCAAGCAGATGTTTGTAAATTGTCCTGAGTTGTTTCTGCTGTTCTTTCTTCTACCTTCAAGATCTCTAGGTCTTCTGTTGTTACTTTGCCTACTGTAGAAACAACTTCTTCTGGTTTTTGTTCTTGAGGTTTTCGAGGTTTACGCCATCCTTTCGCTTCATCTGTTCTATCAACCTCAGTTTCTTCTCTTTCTGTTACATCCAACAGTTCTATGTCTTCGACATGAGTTCTGTCTACTTTTTTAGGTTTGCGTTGTTTCTTAATTTCTTGTTCTTGAATTTCAATTATTTCTGTATCTTCTACTTGTTTCTTTTCAACTGTTTCTCCTTGCTTCTTTGGTATAGGTTTCAAGTCAACCTCCTCCATTGTATCTTTTATAATTTCTCTAGATTCGCGGCGAGTTGGTTTCAAACTAATTTCTTCTAATGTTTCTTTGGGAATTTCTTTTATCTGTTTAGGAGCTCGCTTCAACTGAATCGGTTCTTGAGTCCAAGGAACCTGTTTGGCTTCTTGAGGCTTTGGTCTTTCTTGAGGCTTCTTTTGAACAATTTCTTCTGGCTGAGGTACTTCTTGTTCGGTAGGTTGAACTGGCTGAACTTGAGTTCTAGGTTTACGCCAAGCAGATGTTTGTAAATTGTCCTGAGTTGTTTCTGCTGTTCTTTCTTCTAGCTTCAAGATCTCTAGGTCTTCTGTTGATACTTTGCCTACTGTAGAAACAACTTCTTCTGGTTTTTGTTCTTGAGGTTTTCGAGGTTTACGCCATCCTTTCGCTTCATCTGTTCTATCAACCTGAGTGTCTTCTCTTTCTTTTATATCTAATAACTCTGTATCTTCAACATGTGTTCTATCAACTTTCTTCGGTTTACGTTGTTTTGTAATTTCTTCTTCTTGAATTTCTATTATTTCTGTTTCATCAACTTGCTTCTTTTCAATAGTTTCTACTTGTTTTTTGGGCACAGGTTTCAAATCAACTTCTTCAAGAGTCTCTCTTGGAATGTCTCTTGATTCCCTTCGCGTTGGTTTCAAAGTAACTTCTTCAAATGTTTCTTTAGGAATTTCTTTTATTTGTTTTGGAGCTCGTTTTAATTGAATTGGTTCCTGTGTCCAAGGAACTTGTTTAGCCTCTTGTGGTTTAGGTTTAGGCCTTTCTTCAATTGTTTGTGTTTCTTGTAAATCAATTGTTTCTCTATCTTCAGTTTCTTGAAGAGGGGCGCGAGGCTTGCGCCAAGGTTTGGTCTTCAAATCTTGTTTGGTTGTTTCTTGAGTTGATTCTTCAACGCTCAACAATTCGGTGTCTTCTCTTTGAGTTATATCCTGTTTAGATATAACTGTTTCTTGAGTGACTTTTTCTTGGCGTGGTTTACGCCTAGTATCTTTGGTTTCAGTTTGCTCTATTTCTAATGTTTCAGTATCTTCGGTTCTAGATTCATCGGCTGTCTTAGGTACTGGTTTGAGGTCTACATGTTCTAGAGTTTCTCTAGGAATGTCTCTAGATTCACGACGAGCAGGTTTGAGTTTAACTTCTTCAAGAGTCTCTTTAGGAATCTCTTTTATTTCACGTGGTGCCTTCTTAAGAACTATTTGCTGTTGAGTCCACGGTACTTGCTTGGTTTCTTTCTCTAAAACAATATCAAGAGATGTCCTTCGAGTTTGTTTTTTAGTTATTTGTTGTTCTGCAGTTTCATCTACGGTAATTTGAGTAGTATCTTCAGTAGTTTGTGTTCTGTCTTTAGAAACTGGTCTAGGTCTTCGCCATCCTTTAGTCTCTGCAGTATCTCTTTGACTAACATCTTCAGTTTCATCAACACTAATCAATGAAGTGTCTTCTTCAGTAGTGCGTTTAGTCAAAGTATCTTCAGGCTTATCTTTCGGCCCTCTTCTCCATCCTTTAATTTGTGCAGTTTGCTTTTTGGTAATATCTTCAGTTTCTTCAACGCTAATAAGAGAAGTATCTTCTTCAGTTTGAAGTCTAGTTTTGGAATCTTCAGGCTTTCTAGGTTTGCGCCAATCTTGAGTTTTAGAAGTTTTTCTTCTAGAAACGTCTTCTGTTTCTTCAACGCTAAGTAGTTCTGTGTCTTCTTGACTACGTAATCTCAAAGTGTCATCTGTTTCTTGAACAATTGTTTCAGTAGTAGTTTGTTGTTTCTTAAGATGTTTAAGATCAACTTGTTCTAGTTCTAATCTAGAAATATCAGGCTTCTGTATTTTAGCAGGTTTAAGTTCTACTGGTTCTAAAGTTTCTCTAGGGATTACTTTTCTTTCCCTAGGTGCCTTTTTGAGTTTTATTTCTTCTGAAGTCCAGGGTTGTACTTTTTCTTCAATTAATTTTTGTTGTTCCACTGTTTTATCAATTGAAGTGCGTTTCCAAGTTATTGTTGATTTCTTAACTTGTCTCCATGGTAATGTCTCATCACCCAAAGGTAATGCTTCAGCATCTGAAGGATATTCTCCATTAGTAGTTCCTATTCCATCTATTAAATCATTTTGTCCTGGTCCAGTCTGTCCTGAACCATATTGTGGTTTTTGTGGTTTTACAGCACCCCCCTTTTTGTCGGTAACTGGTGTGCGATAAGTTGGACCCGAGCGCTCTGAAATGGCATGTGTATTCTAGATGTGACATCATCAAAGAAAAAATAGCAAAAATAACACATAAATTCAATTTATTGCCTCATATCTCGGCCAATTATTTAGTCAATCAAATTTATAATCCTAAAAACCTTGAAATATTTCGCGCGTGGAAATAGAAAGTGAAGAATATATTATGCGATCACGTGGAACGTGTGGAAATATTAAAATAGAAACGTATTATTTAAATTTAAATCATTGTCGACAAAATTGTAAGTTCGTGTGCACTTTTAACACAAATTCAAATTCTATATTCAATTTCAAATACATATATTTCTTGAAAGTAATTCTTGTCATGCATTTACTACTATAAATATGTATGCTAAACACCTTCAGGGATGAAAAACATATTTCATCAGTTACCAGACTTGTCCCAAGTAAACTACCATTCGTAGTTGGTAGTTACCCAGAAATGAACAAAAGAATTTTTAGGTTACAATAGTTAAGACTATGTTTGGGCATTTTTTTTATTTTATGTATTAATAAAGTGTACAAGATTTAAATACAATGTTATTAACTATATTTCTCATTTCAACAATAATCTACGGGCAAATATATGACAAAAGACAAGTCCCAAAGTTTTTGTTTCCAACAGTAAATAATCCAATATTTATGTTAGTATTATCTATAAAACTGAGGGTAAAGGTAACTGACAATATACTCAATTAATTGCCATCTTATATTGTATTACTTTAATAAAAATTATTTGCGAATTATTAAAGACGAAAACATTTGTCACATACAGACAATGGTTTATTTGCAAATAAATTATTATTAAACCTAAGGAATTTTATTATAAGCAATGTATTTGAGTTCAAAAGTTTATTTACTCTTGTTTTTAATATAATTGTAGGTGGTACTTTAATAAAAAAATATCACTTTGCAAATAATTATACTAAAAAAATAAAATTTAATATAGTAATTAATTGAATATATTGTCAGTTTTCTAGACCTTCAGTTTTATAAATAATACTATTGTATTATTTACTGTTGGAACTAAAAAAAAAAATAGCATGTGTCTGATGTCAAATATTTGCCCGTAGATTATTGTTAAAATGATAAATTTAGGTAATAACATTATATTTAAATCCATTACACTTTATTAATACATAAAATAAAAAAATGCCCAAATATAGTCTTAACTATTGTAATCTAAAAATTTATTTCTTCTTGCTATTAATATATACATATTTAGAGGGTACGAATACATTTGAGGTTGGGCTCTTAATGACTAAAATCGTACCTATTTTTCAAATTTGAATATACAGGCTGACTCTGGGAAGATCCCCCCCTTTAACTTTTTTGTTATAATAGAAAAAATAGCTCATATAAAAGTTTTATTTGAAATATACTACTTGATGGCAGATATATATTTTTTTATAAAGTCAGGTTTACAAGATACAACTATCAACTTTTATTTTTTAAATAGCAACCTATAATTATTTTAGTAAAATATAAACCGTCATTTTTTCTCTTTTCAACGACGAGAAAAATTGAGATATATGGAAAATAATTTTTATTCAAATATTATAGGTGGCTATTTGAACATAAATAAAACAACGAACAATGTCAATATCAACAAAGTATACATTTGTTTGTTAGAATAAAAGTTGATACTTGTATCTTGTAAACCTGACTTTATAAAAAAAATCTATATATGCCATTAAGTAGTATATTTAAAATAATACTACTTTTATATGAACCATTTTTTTCTATTACTTATAACAAAAAAGTTAAGGGGAGATCTTCCCAGACTCACTCATAGGGTGTTCAATTTGAAAATATAAAGTTACATAGCATTGCGTAGAATAACCTATACCGTAGATTTATAAACATTTAATATAAAATTTGCTTGAATTTTTTTTCCATAATATTAAAATAATTAAGTTATTAAAAAACAATAGAACGATGAACCACCTGTATAAAGTATTTGAAGTTTATATTAGTTTATGAACCACTCAGACGTAGATTCAATATTTAATTAAAGTTTGAAGTTGGTTTTCAATAGATAACTACTAAAATACTTGATCACGGATTATTGCCTATTGCTAGGTGTCTCAATATACTGCGGACTTACTCCAGTAGTGACGACATATTTTCACCATAGAAGGTGTTTAGCAGATACTTATGCAGTCATAGCTGAAGAAGTATATGGCGTACCTCAAGGTTAACTTATGTGCAAAAAAATATTTGTATATAATTTATTCCAAAATTCATTCCAAAAAATAACGAATGGTATTTGAACTCATAGTTAAATAAAATAATTTCATAAACTATTTAATCATCAACACAAATAAAAGTTAATAGAAATAGTATGACGTTATTACTAAAATTATTTGACAATGACTAAATCCTCTTAATTCATTTAAACAAAATTAAGCACACTTCTTCATCTGTTTTGATTCATTGTTGTAAACAAAATTCTTATTATATTCATATGCGAATCTCGCGTAGGCATTGTAAACATTATTCAGACTTATTTATAAAGTCATAATCCAAGTTTACGATATAATGATTGTTCTAGACAGAGTGACGAATCCGTGTTGAACGCGGGAAGGGGGGCCTCACTCCGACGAAATAAGAAATAACTCTCCCACCAAGACTACCCATGGGTCGCACGTTTCTGTCAAACAGATCTTGAAGACTGCACGCGATGGCAGCAACACCGGCGAGTTACATACGTGAGTGAGTTTATGTGAAACAGTGAAACTTAAAATAAATCTAGTGAAAGTGAAAGTGACTTACGGTATGGCTGGGTGAATTTGGCAGTTTATCGACCACGTTGTCGGGGGCGATAAAGTTTGCCATATTTACCTGGCCTGTAAATGGACCGGGTAAACTGTTCCTTGTTTGCGGAAAAAGTGTTAAAGTTTCGGTTTGATGTGGTTCCAAGTAATACTTGTGCCTTAAAGTGCCTTATTATAAGAGTTATAATTGTTTTTGTTATATTTTATTTTAAATAAATTGAATAAAACTCTGTCATATTTTGTTTTCTTTTTTATTGAACAAAATTCCAATAATGTACAAGTTATAAAAGGTAACACTTATGTTTCAGGTATATTGTTTTATTGTAATATTGTAGAACAAAATGTATGTAATAATTAAATTTAACTTGTTTTCTTAAAGTAAATTAATCACAAAGTTTAAAAAATATATAGTATATGAGATATGTATCTTGCATTTGATGAAGTACCTGGCTGTGAGCCACTATTTGTTGCCAGGAGTAGCTTACGCTACGCTAAAAACTCATCACGAAAATAATTTTGTAAAGTTGACTCACTTCAACAATAGCATATTTTTGGATATGTGATGTATGTTAAAAAAATATAAATATGACGTAAAGGTCACCAAAAACGTATAAATTAGTGACTCACTACTAAATTTAGTAATTTCAGATCAATTTGAAGATAATATAAACATCATCAATGCTTCCCCGAGCCAAATAGTAAACTAGATAAATATTTGTTTGAATTTTGTTAATTTTAGCTCAAATCTCACTCAGGTGTACTACTTTCCACGGAGTCTGCTTTGGGAATCCACTGGCATAGGTAAATATAATGAATAAACCACATCTCCTAATTTAGATCGGTAATGTAATACACAAGGAACGTAGTTTAAAATAGGCCCGGGCGTGTGTCATGGTGCGCACGGCCCCAACTCGCGCGAAGCGCTAGCGCTCCGCTGTGTCAAGGAACTCACATGCACACAAGTGCACGGACGGTCGATGCTTGCACCTCACAGAAATAGAACACCCATGTACTTATTCTCTTTATTCCTCTAGGTCTACATCACTTGGAATGGTATAATGTCATTAAAACTCGCGGAATTGGCATAAAACAATTAATATATTTGATTGTTCGTCTGGCATGAAAATTGACGTTGAAATTTGTTTATAGTTTTCAAAAATCCGTAGATAATTCTTTGAATTTTATTGCACATCATAAAATTACAAAGAAACCTCTTGGCACGATTACCATCAATTGACAAACTTGTAAGTAAATAAACAAGTATATCATCACGACACCCATGCTGGGTGTCCCAATCTGCTATTATTACTGTTGAATAAAGGTGCGCAAACTATGGAGCACCACTCCATTTTTATGTGTCTCTGATAATATTATTTGTATTTCTTTATTTTTGTACTCATATTATTTTGTTATTAGAATTTAATATTATGTATTTATTTATTTTGATTTTTTTTTACCACCGGAAATACAAATCAATATCTTTGATGTAAAAATCATGACACAAATAAAACGTTTTTGGACAGCACCCATTCAATGTACAATTTTTTTAAGCCATTTAAATGGCGATTTTTGTAAAATATATTTTTAATTTTTTTTAAATTCAACAATTTAACTTCAATGTAAATTTAATTGCTGATGATGGGTAGGTGCTCACTAGAAACGTCTGTATCAAATTGTCTTCAATAAATTAATGTGACCCTAAAGGCCTACATCAATCTATATAATAGAGAGTTTTCATATACCGTCCAAATAAATAGCGTGATCGTTTTTGGCTAGAATGCGCATGCGTATGTAGAATTTTCACGGTATGTATATAGCGTTTAACCTTATTTGTTCAGAAATTTCTTTATATTTAACGTTAATAACCTAACTTTTAGAGAAGGATAGCTGCAACGTTTTAGTTACGGTTTATTTTGCGCAACTATATGATAAAATAACGTGTACGGTATGTGAAAGCTTCTTTTGATGTACAGAATAAGCAAGGTAAGAAGCATCATAATGTTTATACATCGTTCATTTCTTGTTTCGTTCAGTTTCATAACGTTCAAATTTTGACCATGAAGTTAACGCAGATGAACTTCGCGCGCTCACAATTTAAAAAGTACACTCCGCAATACATTTTTTTTAAATACCGACAACTCTACCTACTCCAATTCAATAAATAATTTTCATGTACATTTTGTACTTCGGAGTGTACTTTTTATATTATGAGCGCGCCAACTTCATGGTCAAGATTTCAGCGTTAGGAAACTGAACGAAACAAGAAATGAACAGGGCAATGTATGAACATTAGGACGATGTGTGTGTTTCCACAGAATAACGTATTCGTTATGCGGTATTTTAAAGTTCACGCTATCTATTTTGACGGTATGTGAAAACTATTTTTTGGGGTGCTCCCGTTAAATTTTCGGTTTATTTTTGGTATTTCATTTTAGAAAAAACAACGCAGAACTTAAAATTCTTAAAATGAAATTTGAAAAAGAAAACAGTTTTGTATATAATAAAAGTCTGCGGTATCTATTAATTTCTTAAATTCATTGAATTGTCAAAGCTTTTAAAATTTGAATTTTTATTATCTTCCTTCTCCCGGTGGTGAAAAAAAAACTAGTATATGCATCTCAGGAGAGAATCTTTTATTCTTCGTGGCTTTTACTTTTCTACTTTAATAAAATATACCATTTTTTTTAGAATTTTTTAAATAATCAATATAAATCCCCTTCCAAATACCAAATCTTGATACAAAACTTGCCATCCATGGAGGGAGGGCTCAAGAAAAAAAGGGGTACGGCGTGAAAATTTGCAGATCTCTGCCGTAAGGCCGTAGGGGGTGCTTACCAGGCATCACCTCAAGGATTCTTAAAGTTGTCGAGCACCCTGTTATTATTAAATTGTTTTATATTTGTAAGATTTGTATAAAATCTCAAAGTTAGATTCTATGAAAATTTATTTTTTGTGCAACCGGACGCGAACTAAACATTTCGCAGAATGCAATACAGGCCGCGAAATTGAATGCAACCTAAAAATCACTTTGACACTTGAGAATTGACATGGCGGATAATATGACAATGACAGTGACCTTTCTAAAATTTGACAACAATTAGTTTCTTCACTTAAAATTTAATTGTCAAGTAAATTTAATGAAATGAGTAAATTCAGTTTCTCTGTTCTTATGACATTTAAATCATTGCTGAAAAAAAGCGTTGCATTTGTTATCATTAAATTTACTTTGGAAGTAAATTTTAAGTGAAGATTAAATTTCTTCCTAATATTGTAAAATAGTTATTTTTGAAATAACTTTTTCTTGTTTTCATCGATTTTTTACCAAACTGATTGTTTTGTTTATCAAATGTCAATCCTATCAAAGCAAATACAATAAAATTTGTAATTACATATTTTTTTGCACGATCAGGCTTTTTTTAACTTTACCGATAGGGTTTCCAAGGCAGTAAGTTTTGTTTACAAATTACTGATCAGTAAGTGATGTGGTACTGATCAGTAAGTGATGTGACTATCTACCGATCTGGAGGCGGTGAAAATTACATAAATAAAAAATAAATGTACAATTTTTAAAGCTTTAACGATAACAAAACAACGATCATAGCTTACTTAAAAATGGCAACTAATTTTTTTAAAATGTCAAAATAATTTTTAAATAAACTTTAATTTGTTATTATTGGGACGATCGTGCAAAAAATATAATAATCCTCAACCGGTAAGGTGCACTTACTGCCCTTGATACTTAAATAACTATTACGGTTGCACAAAAAATAGTGTGTACACTTTGTCCGCGAAATACTTTAGCGCCCTAGAGTTTGTCCCGCCTCGGCCGCAAATGGCATCGACGACAATTATTCTATCGGAACGCTAAAGAATGATTTCGCGGCCTTAATATACAAATTATTATTATTTATGTTAAAATCAAATAAATTGTATATAGAAAAAAATAAAATTCATCTCATGAAATTAGTGTTTTGTGGCGTTTATTATTTTTATCGTTTTATGCCAATCCGTCGAGTTTTGGGGAAATGAGCCATATATGGCAGGGATTTCAAAAACTCATCAAAATGTAAAAAAATCTACAAAAAATCTGTTTATGGGTGGAATAAACAGTTGCAACAGTTTGTTTCAAGTTCTGTTGAAAGAAATGGAGGATATGTCTATAGAATTACAAGTCAGAAGTAATGATTGAGAATAGCATTTTATTTTTTAAATAAATATTGCATCTTGCATTACATAAATTAAATAAATTATTTTTCTAATAGTATTCTGATTTTATAAGCGAGTTTTAATATTGTATTAGGCAAACCTCTTAGAGATCTCTTATTATATTAATAAATATTCACTCCAATAAAGCACAGTATTACTTGGAATTTCGCCAACACCAAGAAACCTAACTACATCTTACTTAAAACATATTTTTGGCATCTTAACATTGGAACAGCTATAATCTACATGACTTTATTTAACCAAAATAGATTTATCTGTATTAAATAATAAAAAATAAATAACTAGATCTTATGAACATGGCCGGTGCACAGTTTCAATTATAACTACTAGTTTTAATTCTTCGGCTCAAGTAGAATGTTGGACAGTTATAATTAAACGAATATTCTGTCGAATACAGTGCACCCGATAACAATAACATGGTGGCAAACAATACGAAAAGAACTGAATTATTTATTTCTTACTTTTAACGATCAGCTTTGCAGACTGTTCCACTTGGCCCGCCGAGTTGGTGGCGCGGCAGGTAAACGTGCCCGAATCCTCCTCGTATGTTGTTGCGATCAAGAGAACTGCGTTGTTCCCTTCGTGAATCATCTACGGACGAAAATCTCAATCACATACTTGCATTTACTCAATATCCAATTTTTATTTTATATTTTATTTGTTTTGTTTACAATAAAAATAAATCATTTATAAATAAACAAGTTTTGTTTTTCCTTTCGTTATCCTTGATTTTGAAATAACAAATGTTTTGTATCTTTTTTATGTTCCAAGGCTCAATAAACATATTGACTGGTAGGATGGACAAGTGATTAGTGAGGAGATGACTAGCAGTGTTTTATCTCTGGCAATCGTTTATGGATTATATATAAATAATTAATTGTACGCATCTTTTATTTGAAGTATTTTTTTTCCAAATTCCATAAATGTTTAATAGAGCTAAAACAGTGTTAATCATTTTCTCACTAATCATCCTTAATCAGGTTGTTATGCTACTAGTTATTGCTCGATTTCAGCCGGGCTAGCACTAGATAGAGTCCGTACACGTTATGGTAGTTATATCGTGAAACCATTTTTCCCAGAATTAATTGCAATTTTAAGTATATCTCAACTGATGTATAATCTACCTGGTCTCCAAGTTTTAAAATAATTGACCGCGCGGTACTTTAGATATTTGCAATTAAATTTGGCCTTTTTAACACGTGAAGAATAGGAAATGGCAAAATAAACACAATATTTGAAATTATAACTTTTATATTCATACCGACATTTATTCGAAAAACTAGTATGTTATAGAAAACTAATTAACGGATTTTATGTAAAAATTTGAAAATTATTTACCATCCAGATTTAATTTCATTGGCTCTAGAAAATTATAATCTGAAGATACGATAAATAGGTAGAATTATACTTGACAACCATGTACAAGCGTTCCAGATGGAGTATCAGTTAACAACGCCCGATTGGTATTAGCGAATAAGAGGTGATCTTTGGTTAAAGGAAACTTTTCTACGGAAAAATAAAGAAAATTCATCTGTTACAGTGTTTGATATTAGATTTTAACTATTTTGATGCAATCTGTGTATATAATATAATGTTAAAAATTATAAGTTATTGCAAATATAAACTGCATTAGCTTAATTTTTATTTTGAACATAGAACAAGTTTTTGAATAGGTACACTCGAGTGACAACTACCTTTAAGACGGCTACGTCACGCCTCCAACAAATTGTTCAGTGGCGTACACAATATTTTAGTCCGAGTACCAAGCGCTTCTATCTTACAAAAGATTGGAAAATATCTAATTCGATTCATAATTTGTGCGCTATTTATTCATGAAAATTTTTTAAAAATCTGAAATTTTTGGAAAATGAAAAAATATAATTTTTTAATGTTTATCTTGCAAGGTGACGCCTGGTAAGCGCCCCTACGGTATAAATATTTCATCATTACCGAAATCTGCGTACAAAGCAGATTGGCACACCCAGTAATGGGTAATATGCCGTGATGATATATTTATTTTATTTATTTAACAGTATAAAATCCGAAAGTTCCTAAAATAAAAAGTGAATATAAAATTGTATAATATATGTTACCAAGATTCGTAAAAGTAAAATCGTTTTCTATGATAGAATTCTAAAGTGCGTGCTATCACTACTAGGGTACCTTTATATCCAGGGTATGGCTATAACGTGGCTCGCGTTTCGTCCGCCATTTGCGGGCCACTGCCATATGTGTTGTTGTTGGTCAAAGCTATTTGTTTTATTTTAATGCAAAACACATTTAGATATACTTCTAATATTTATTTAAAGTGTAAGTAATACTTTTATTTTATTTATTTGTGTATTTTCTTGAGATACTGACTACAATTACTGAGAAAATAGAAAACACATAAAAAATACCAATATTAAGCACAAACATTTAAATTTTTAAAAGGTAAGTTTAGAATATATACTTATTATGTAAATAATAAGTACAGTTATTAAATTAGAAGTTATAATAACAACCTATACCCTACGCTCTACATAACCTCTAAATCTATGTCATAACAATAATTGTGTATCTCTTAAATAAATGAATTTTTATTACCTTTATAGATTCATAGTGTGATTATTTAATATTCCTTTATAATATCACATTTCTTACAAATAAATAGGGAAATGAATACTCAGTAAGTTTGACATTGGCCCGCAAATGGCGGCGATCTTGGCCCATGGCCATACCTGTATAGGTACCCTAGTCATTAAGGCTTGAAAACGCACTCTACGTTTTTTCGAGGTTAAGTACTCATTGTGTAGTAATAAATTGTGAAAATACAGGTTGCCCAATATTGGTACTCATCTGAGTTGCGCAAAACATGCGATAGAACGATGAAAAGAGAGACATAATCATAAAATTCTAGATAAATGATTATTTGTACAGTCCGTACAATAAGTTGAAAGAAGTTTTTTATTGGGCATATAATAGTCATCTGATATGTTTTACTTTAATCTGCGCTCGCTCGCTAGATTCAACAAAATAAAAACCGTTCCATGTTCAGTACGCATCTAATACTAACAGTACTAATTTTTGCTAGGCTAGCGTTATACCGGCTGACTGCAAGCAATGCGTCTATAAAATCGTTATGGACCATAAATAATTTTATTTGATTTACAAAGTAATAAACTTCACGAAAATGTCAAACAAGTAATCTTTACATAATTGCCAGTACAATAATTTTCCGGCAAGCAATAATCGCAGTAGTAAACAAATTTAAATATAATTTACTTTGGGCACCAGTCCAACAGGAACATGTAACAAATTGGCCATTTAAAAATACATATGTTTTTCATCTAGCAATTAACTGGTTTTTTAAAGCATAATTATTTATTTTTCTTTTTTAACTAGTTTAAAAATAGATAATTACCTGGAAGTCTGGAGATTCAGGAATGAGGAAACCATCCCTGAGCCATTGAATGGTCGGTTTTGGTTTTCCAGAAACATTTGTCCTGAATTGAGCTGGGCTTCCTTCCAAAACATTCAAATCCTTCATTTTGGTCAATGAAGGCAGGACATCCTGAGCTTCAGGGGCCAGGACTTTCAGGTTAGCTTGAGTAGCCACATTGCCAGCGGGATTGGTCGCCACGCATTTGTACACACCCTCATCTTCAGGGAAAGCTTCAGATATTTTCAAGGTGCAGAAATCACCGTCCTTTTGCATTTGGAAGTATTTGGACGGTTTGATGATTTTTTCGCCCTTCTTCCATTGTACTTGAGGAGCAGGCTTGCCTACGATTTTGCATCTGAAGGCTACAGCCTGACCTTCACGGATGGTTTGGTCCTTTAAGGGTTCTGCAACAATTGGGGCTTTCTCTGCACCAGGAGTTGTTGGTTTTGCTGGTTTAGACGGAGCAGAAGGGGCAGTAACAACGCATTCACCATCACAACGAGCTTCGCCCGCGCCGTTCATAGCTACGCATTCATATTTGCCAGAATCTTCAGGGATAACTTCAATGATGAGCAAAGTATAAACTTCATCTTCTTCCAGGGTTTTGTATCTGATGTCTGGAATGATCTTCTTTCCATTCTTCAACCAATAAACATCTAAAGGTTTGGTTCCGGTGATTCTAGCATCAAAGCGAACAAGTTGTCCAGCTGGTACGTTAGCGCTTTGAATTGTAGTGGTGAAACTAGGTGGAATAAGTCCTCCTCTTCCTTGTCTTCTGCGTTCTTGAACAACTAAGTTAGCACTGCATTTGGCAGATCCTCCTCTGTTCTCAGCAACAGCGGTAAACACTGCAGAATCTTCAACGAAGACTTGTCTCACCACCAGGATGGATTTAGTGCTGAAGGTATGGATTTGGAAGTCAGGAGAGCTGGTAATAGGGAAGTCTTCACGGTACCAAGTGACCTTCGGGATTGGGTCACCGTCGAATTCAACTTCAAATCTTGCTCTTTCATTTTCGAATGCTCTGCATGGTTTGATCTTCTTGGTGAAGACAGGAGGATTAGATGGAAGGACTTGTCCCTGAACAACACGTTCTTGGGTTTTGCTCTTGTGCTCAACATCGGTGGTTTCAGTGGCAGTGATCTTACGGGTGATTTCTAAGTCCCCAACGGTTTCTTTTTGGGTTTGTTTCTGCTTGGTGATGTGTACTTCGCGACCGTGGACACCGGATTCAGATGGCTCAGGAGGCCATTTCTTGCCTTGAATTTGCTTGTTGATTGTATCCTCTTCTATGAACTCTTGCTGGTCTTTGGTTCTCTTGATATGTTTTAAGATGTGTTGGGATTCGATGGTTTGTTGTTCTCCCCCAGGAATCGTTGGTATTGGTGCCATTGTTCTTTCATCTGGCCTGTCTTCCCTGAAAGAAGAAGACAATTATCAGTGTTGTATAATTAGGTTTAGTAAATATGTGTGCGAAATTGAAAGTGTGGGATTGCGTGGACATCCAATGAAGAAGAGAAAGTTTCACTAATTTAAGGTAGTTATATCGTGAAACTATTTTACCCAGAATTAATTGAATTTTTAAGTACATCTCAACTGAAGTATAATCTACCTGCTCTCCAAGTTTTAAAACAATTGACCACGCGGTACCTGAGGTATTTGTAATTAAATTTGGCTTTTTTAACACATGAAGAATAGGAAATGGCAAAATAAACACAATATTTTTAATTATAACTTTTATATCCATACCGACATTTAATCGAAAAACTAGTATGTTATAGAAAACTAATTAACGGATTTTATGTAAAAATTTGAAAATTATTTACCATCCAGATTTAATTTTATTGCCTCTAGAAAATTATAATCTGAAGATACGATAAATAGGTAGAATTATACTTGACAACCATGTACAAGCGTTCCAGATGGAGTATCAGTTAAGTTAATAACGCCCGCTTTGATATTAGCGAATAAGAGGTGATCTTTGGTTAAAGGAATTTCAGACGTACATTCGAAGGAAATATTTTTTAAATTGGTATTTTACGTGAAAAGCATGAAAACTTTAAACAGTATAATACTACTTTTGTAATTTTAAGAAAAAAATATATTAATTTGTTTTGCAGTTTCCATTTGTAGTTTAGAATTAGTATTATATCTCAAAATATCTTATTACTTTTATACCCGAATGTACCAATAAATGTCTAGGTGCGACGTTGCCACAGTTGTTCTTCAACATTCATACTGTAGTGTGAGTATATTGAAATACGACACGTGTATGTGTTAGTACGAGTGGTACAGTTCTACGGAAAAATAAAGAAAATTCATCTGTTACAGTGTTTGATATTAGCTTTTAACTATTTTGATGCAATCTGTGTATATAATATAATGTTAAAAAATATAAGTTATTGCAAATATAAACTGCATTAGCTTAATTTTTATTTTGAACATAGAACAAGTTTTTGAATAGGTACACTCGAGTGACAACTACCTTAAAAGGGCAGTCATTTTGGGTGTAAACATTTTTGTATCGTATTTTAACAGTTTTGGAGAGCATGGTGACAAATTTATTATGGAAAGTTGTACAAGATAAAAGCGCATACACACCATAAATATGTTTTATATAAAGAAATCGTCGTGATATTACCAATTGTCATAACCTATAATAAGTTTTGTATCGCCATGGACAACTTTTCGGAACTTTTAATTAAGTAGTATAATACCCCTGTTTATATAATCCACCCAAAAAGAAACATACAGAAATAAAATAGATTTTATGTCAAATTGTTACCTATTCGGATTCAATAAATAATTTTCAAGTACATTTTGTACTCCGGAGTGTACTTTTTAAATTGTGAGCGCGCCAAATTCATCTGCGCCAACTTCATGGTCAAGATTTGAACGTTACGAAACTGAGCGAAACAATAAATGAACATCGCCCTGATGTATGAACATTGTGTTCCCATCAAAGGTCATATTAATAAAATATGTTGCAGCTATCGTTAATATTTTGAGCAAAAATAATAATTTGCCACGTATGCTTCCTACAACTATCAATGCGCAAGTGCAAACATAGATGAATTCCTAAAATGGCGGATCTTTCAAAACCCTGAACATATGTTTGGGAAGGAATGCATGTTTTGTAAAAACAGAAAAGTCTACTTACAAGCTTTCTTCGTAGCGCTGAGCCATTCCTCTCGCAACAGAACTCTTGACAACCTTATCTCCGGGAATGGCGAACTGGTGACTAGTTTCCCTCAGCCTAATTTCCTTAGAAACTTGTTCATTCTCCAAGTCTTGGATCTTGTTGTAATATTCCATGCCTTTCTTTTCCTTAACGGCTCTCTGCCATTCGGTTTCTGGCTCTCTGTAGTTCTTGCCCTGACCATCGATGTTGTACTCAGGTCCGCCCTGTTGAGCCAAAGTAGCTTGACGTTCGTCAAACACTTTCTCTAGCTCATAGCGTTCTTTCTGATATTGAGCCAGTTCTGCATCGTACCATGCTAAAAACGTACAACAATTAAAATTATGTATAAAGTGAAATATTTGATTTTATAAAGGTCACCTTCTCACCTTTACTACCTTATATTTTTAGAAACATGATTACAAAAAGAAAAGAAAAATCGTAAAAATAAAATGACAGTTCCACATGTAATGCTACAAAACTTAATTGAGTAGTTAAGGTAGTTACTTAATTTATATTGAAGCTTACATTGTACAGAACACATATCTGACATATAAATAATAAAATATTTACAGGATGATTCAAAATCATCTATATACTTTCGTCTATTTGTAAAACCCACTATTTTCAAATAATATTTCCAATGTTCTTTCCATATTTTTGAAGTTTCTATACTTTATTTCAGTTAAGAATGGACTTAGATGTAAGATTCGAGCTTTTTGATTGGTCTAAACGCAATTTACAATAGCGAAAAATATGTAACAAACAACAAACGTTTCAGTCAGCTGTAGACCGTCGTAAGAGCCTTACCTTAGACCAGGAATAGAGGGGAAACAAGGCATTGTCACGCATATGTTTCAAAATCATCTCAGCGATTTTGAACCTTATGCAATGCCTGAATCAGCTGAATCGGTCTAGTCGACCAGTTAAATACTGTTATGTTACAGATTTAGCTGATTCTAGCGTTGCAATAAGGTCCAAAGTCGTAATAATTAACACAAAGTGAATAAAATAGCAAATACAAAATACACGCGCGTAGCATGGCCAACTTCATTGAATTGCGCTATACTTATTATGGCCGTTTCAAATCGTTGTTTTCCCATATAAAATTTTGTCATGAGCTTTTAACAGATTTGGTATGGATAGTAGTGACTTCTAGTTATTTTTATTTCAATTAGAAGGATAGTGGCAAGTGCCTTCTGTGTTTCTAATGGCATATATTCAATATAAAATGAGCAAAAACACGCACAAGTATATCGAAATTACGCCAGGATTCTAGATATGTAAAGAATATCAATTTTCTAACATCAAATTATGAATGAAAACTTTTTCCTATACATGTTTTATTCTATTTTCCTACTATATAAAGATGTAAACTATAGACAGAGTTATTATTTTGCATAAATTCGATAACACCGGAATACCTCATTATATTATTATACAACATTTCGTTTATTTTGAAAGATACAAATAAATGTTGATAAGCAAAATTTAACTGACAAAGGAGCTCATAAGATGATCATAATAAGAATTTTCTATCACTTCCGGTTAATCGGAAATGGGTACAAATTTTAATCTAGCATGGAAAATTGGTATTTTATATATATATTTTTTCAGAATGTACCTAAAATTACTATCGTAACGATATAGCTGGCGCGCGGCAAGTTCAGACTGACCTTGAATGCGCAGAACCTAAAATTCGTACTTGGACAAGTCGAAATGTAATAGTAATTATAATGCTATTGTTATAACGAGGAAACAACTCCGTCAACATCTAAAATTGGTGTAAGGGTAAAGGGGTGTGCCAAGTATACCAAATATAGTTTTACTTCAACCATTTCAAAATGGCGACCATTTATTTTTATTAACAAAATTCCATGCAAAATAAAACAGCAAGCTATGACAACAATTTTATTTCCTTAAAAAAAAAGAAAAGTAGTTACCTACATTAGTTTTGTTATATAATGAGACAGTAACAATATTTTTTTTTTGTTATTCGAGTAATAATTATGGCCCAAGTGCGTTACACAAATGAAGAAATGTTTGATATGGTTTTAATATTCGGAGAAAGTCAAAGATATTATATTAGAGTACTTCAACTTTATGGAGAAAGATATCCTAACTTTTCTTTTGTTTCTAGGTAATAAAATTGTTTTCATAGCTTGCTATATTTTTTGTATGGAATTTTTTAACACATATTTTGAAAATAAATAGTCACCATTTTGAAATGGTTAAAGTAATAGTAAGTAGTGAAGGTAATTTTATGTACATTCTGAAAAGAAATATATATATATATAAAAATATAAATTCCCCATGCAAGATTTAAAATTGCATCCATTTCCGCTAAAACCGGAAGTGATACAAAATTCTTACTGGGATCATTGTATGAGCCCCTTTATATATTAATTTCAAAATAATATAATTTTCACAGATCATCCTTTCATATTTTGCAACAGCCCCAATGAAGATACGAAAGTATTTCAATCATTTTGAGTCATCCAATATAGAAAGAAATGCATGCAAGGTTAGTATGTCATAAGTAGAACATTTACAAGGGAAGTACACCGTAAATCCCATACCTGATAACAACTCCTCTTACTAGATAATGCATGAAACAGAAACACCATCAGACGCTCCGTCGAAGCTTCGATGAAGGATGTGGAAAGGAAAAGGATTCTTGTGTGGTCAACTAACTAATTTAACTGAAACTTTGGTTTTGATTGACTATCTCTGTCCCAGGAAATAAATCAACAAAATCCTATTTCAGTTAGTTAGTTAACTGTGTAAGTCGTGTTATAAGCGTGTGGTAATCAAACTGTATAAATGTGTTCCACTCAAATTACTTGTTTATATTTTCTTTGTTTATGTTTGCATTTTTATATTGATAGATTTATAAGTGAAATGAATATATTGTTTAAGTATTTTTGTTTATTTGTTTTTGTCAATTTGTAGTGGAACAATTTAAATGTAAGTAAGGTTGAAAATGTACGAGTTCAGTTGTTCTCTCGTAGGATGCAGTAATCAATGGATTATATGTTTATTTTGTATTATTATCACAGTATTGTATTAAATATGTTCATGTTGAAAATATTTTGGAATATGTATTGTACAATGCTGCGCAAAAGTCATCATACCAATGACAAAATATTTCAGTTAATTTACTTTTCAATTAGTTCTTTTGATTTCCTAAATATCTGAGTCTAATATCATTGGTGTTTTTTAAAATATTAAAATCTTCTCTGGTACCCAAAAATAACGAGAATTGTTTTCTGGCTGGTTACTAAACACCCTTTTGGATACCGTTGTACAAGCGTCATCTTTAGGGAAACATCTGAGCCGTTAGTGATTTTTTTCGTTATATTTGTCTATTTACGTGGCTGGGTTCAGACAGTATTTCAAAATGAACTGAGTATTCGCTAGTCCTATATTAAATTATTATAATAAATTTATTTTAAATATTTTTATAGGTTATAAAATTATTGATAGTATTATTTAAAAAGAAACATAATTTTCAAAAAAAAATCGCTATTTTTTTTAAGTTAAAATGTATCCATAAATATTTTGTTACATGTCTATGTATACGAAATGCAGTGAAGTTATCTGCAAGTAATATTACACCATACGGCTAATAAATGACCTTGAATACGTATCCTTCTTGAACCAAACTAAAATAAAAAATTATCCCTAACATTAAAAAATCTGAAAAATACGTGTTTCGAAAACGAAATGTTCTCATCTGTAGTAGTAAATTTTTCGTAAACGGGAACACACACATCGTTTTAATGTTCATACATCGAACAAGACGTTCATTTCTTGTTCCGTTTCTTAACATTCAAATATTGACCATGAAGTTGTCGCACATGAATTTGGCGCGCTCACAATTTAAAAAATACACTCCGCAGTACAAAATGTACTTGAAAAATATTTATTGAATTGGAGTAGGTAGAGTTATTGTTAGTATTTTTTTAAAATTTGTACTGAGGAGTGTACTTTTTAAATTGAGAGCGCGCGAAGTTCATCTACGCTAACTTCATGGTCAAGATTTGAACGTTATGAAACTGAACGGAACAACCTAGCCGAGTAAAGAGAATTTGGGATTACTTAACATGTTTACCGGGTCGACACAAACAGTCCTTTTTTAGAGAGTGATTAAGATTTCTCAATATGTAAACCATGTCAGAGGTTTTTACCATTCAAATAATCGTACAGAAATGTTTAATGGTATTATCAATAAGTAGCATATAATGACTTTTGCGCAATTTACATATTTTGGAATGTATAGTATAACCCATTGACTTAATAAAAAATCTATAAAAATGATTACTATGATATGTGTTATTTACTCCGTGAGCATAAGCTATATCTTGTAACCTATACTTCGACTTACGTCTTGGTGAGTTCTTCAACACTCCTCTGTAGTCGTCATGTCTTGGAATTACTTCCAGTTTGGTTTCCGCGATAGCCTCCCCGCAGGAGTTACGAGCAAGTACTTCTACCTTGCCCGTGTCGTATTGGCGGATCTTGGGGATGTCCAGGTGGTACATGCCGTCGTAGGTGAGCCTGTAGCGCGAACCGTTGGCGATGGTATGGCCGTTGATGAGCCACATCACCCTCGGGCGAGGATGGCCGGTTACGCGGCAGCAGAAACGGGCCCATTCGCCTTCTTCAACGGAGCAGGGTTCGGGTTTGCTCACGAAGACGGGGGCTTGCTTGGGTTTGGATTCTTCGTCCGGCTCGTCCGGAACACTAGAAAAAGAAATAGATATATACGTAGAGACTATCTGAAGCTTTGACCGAGAGATATAAATAGCATTCCTGCATAAGTCTATCTCATTGAATTTCCCAAATTTTGATTATGCGCATGCACGTAATGTTTGAATTCTATTGGCTTAAGCTGACAGCGGCCGCCAGCTGATGCGGCGAGCACATGATTTAGTTTCATTTCCTGTTTGCACTTTGAATCGTTAGCATAAGTAATGCAAAATGTCAATTGCTTAGTGGACGACATTAACATATTACAGGTCTCTTCAAAAAGGGAAATTTTTAAAATCCTGTTTGTGGAGAAGATTCTGTGTTAATAGATTTGACCATGAGTACATTAATATGATGTGGAGTCTGAACACCTATGTTGAAAATGTAGTAGAATATATATCGGGATATGTTCTAAGTAAATTTAAAAAAATATGAACATTTGCTCATTTTGTTCGGACTACTTGTGCTCTGATACAAGAGAAAACATACTAATTAATATAAAAATCAGGAGAGTGTCCTACACCCCTCAAAAGATATATTTATTTGTAAAAAAGGTTGAACGGGTATTCAGGCAAAATCAATAACAAATGTTTAAAAATAAAAAGCTAAAACAACAGATGGTTCTTAATGTATTTCAAAAATGTTTTGCATATGTGTTTAATACAACATAATTTTTAAACCACGTCAAAGAACAAACCATTTTAGATAATCATAAAACGCAAAGTATAAAAATTATAATTGATACTTTTTTAGAAATCAGATTTAACACGAGACTAAGTAACTTTTAGAGAAAGACGATTATATTAGAAATAAGTTTAACAAAATTGTGTTATTTAGAAATCAATAAATATTTTATAAATTATTTCATTTATTCTTTACCTTCACCAAAATAAATTAATCCTGACCAGATTGAATTCCTATTATTTATACAGTATAAGAAAATAAATTATTTAATTCAAATTTAGCACTAGAATATTTCATTGTTATTTATTGGTACTAATATTTATGTTCAAGAATTACCCACAAAATAAATAGTAGGTACATTATTTAATTTCTCAGATGTGGAAAACTTTCTCGACTGTGATGTGGAATAGGTGTTAAAAATTACTCGAATATTCAGTCAAACAGCATTTATTCTTACTACCAAAGTTTCGGTGCACCCTTGCACCTTCTTCAGGGTAGTAAGATCTTACAAATTGTTACAATTCATGTACACAAAATACATTTATACAAAACATTCATTTAACAACAGGTTGCCGTTTTATTAGAGCAAATGGATGTGTGTATGCTCTGTGAATTTTTTGGTACGATTTTTAATAAATTAAATGAATGTTTTGTACGAATGTATTTTTTGTACATGAATTGTAACAATTTGTAAGATCTTACTATCCTGAAGAAGGTTCAAGGATGTACCGAATCGTTGGTAGTAAGAATAAATGCTGTTTGACTGAACTTACGAGTAATTTTTAACACCTAATATCGTCGTTAGCCAATAGGATTCAAATATTACGTGTATGCCCAAAATCAAGACTTGGGAAATTGAGTGAGATAGATTTATGCAGCAATGATATTCTCATCTCTCAGTCAAGGCTTCACGGAGATCAAGGAATCCGCATTATAGTAGTTATACGTATCTTGTTAACAATTCGATACTTTGTTTATTCAGTAATAGATTGCACCAGTTTATAAACCCTTAGAAAAGGTAACGTAAGAAAATTATTAGAAATTAAAATGCAAGGTGCAAGCCGAGATAACGTATGCCGTTGATAGTCCTTCACCCGCCAGTAAATAAGTCATCGCAATACAAGATGAAGCATGCACCGAAGTTGTAGGTTCATCGTGTCATACATTCATTGAATTATGTAGTTTTGTATTTTTAATTTTATGAGATTTCTCGGCCTTTAAAGTTTTGAGCAAACATTTCTTCCGTAAGATTTGCACGGGGATCAAAATTATGTTCTTAGCGTTATGAACTGAGTTTGATCATTACACTTTTCTGGTCTATTGTAGTATGAAAAACAATACTTAATTTGGGTAGGATGAATTATGATTATTATTTTTTTTACTTACACTTGCCAAGCAGCCTCCATTTCTCGAATCTTCTCAATACTCTTCATGCCTTTCGGCAACTGAGACTCATAGATGATACCAGGTTTACCAGCGGTCTTAATAATAGCCCTTGTTTCATCCATACCATACAGATTAGTAGCTCTGCACAAATATTCTCCACTGTCTTCAGGATACACCCATCCGAAGTTCATAGCCACATAACCAAAGTCATAGATTGGTGTGAAGCGATTCTTATGTGACAGAGGCTTGCCGTTGAAGAACCATTCCAACTTCATGTTGGGGTCTCCAACAGGGGCCAATTGGCATTCGAATTTGGTGGAGTTCATCTCGACCAATGTGGTTTGGTCTAAGATTTGAGTTACGAAACGAGGTGGTTGTTTCTTGTCCACATCGTAAAGATCATCTTCAGTAAGGTGGATTTCGGAAGTGTATTTCTTCAAAGCGGCTTCCATCTGCATCAAGGTTTCGGATCTCTTCATGCCCTTTGGTACTTGATTTTGTAGGATGATGTTGGGAAGTTCTAAAATAAATTGTTTATTATTTATTTATTTAGTTACAACCACCCAACAGGCCAGGCCCAAATAAAGGGTAGTAAAGAACAACAAATTTAACAATATTTGGTGATATAGTTTGAGAATTTTCTAAACTCTAACTGGAAGATATCAACCTTAGAGAACTTAATAGTGTAAATAAGACACATTCTATAAATAGGTGACATCATAAGGCAATTAGTTCTAGCAGCGGGTAAATAAAAGGTGAAGGTATTTCTGGTTCTAGTAGAAGGAGCGTGGAAATTAAGACAGGAAAGAGAACGGGGATCATCAATACAGCCATTGATAAGTTTAGACAAGTGTAAAACATGACCATTTTCTCTACGTACAAAAAGGCTTTTTAGATTGAAAATAGACAGAAGGTCATTGTAAGAAACGGAGTAGTCGGGGTAGACGTGAAACGTTTTAAAGTACACGAACTTTAGAAAAAAAAATTGAACTGATTCTATGAGATCCTGATGTACCTCATAAATCGGGTTTCAAATGATATTGCAATATTCTAATTTGGTCCGTACCAATGAGTAGTAAAGGGAACGTATAGCTACTATATCGTGAAAAGTGCGAGTATTTCTAATAACAAATCCTATCATCATCATAGCCCCATTGTAAGTGTCCTGTATATGATCGGAAAAAGTGAATTTTGAAACAAAAATAACACCTAGATCTTTTACTTTATGTGATCGTGATAAGGAAACATCGCGAATGGAGTAATTATTTGTTAAAGGCGACAATTTACGACAGAATGAAATAACCGTACATTTACTTAAATTTAGATTATTAGTTTTGCACCAGTCTGAAAGTACGTTTAAATCATTTTGAAGTAAACTGAAGTCCTGTGTACAGGAAATGGGATGAAAATTTTTAAGATCATCGGCAAATAATAGTTTTTCACACTGCAAGATGTAAGAGACGTCATTGATAAAAATTAAAAAAATAATGGGCCTAAATTAGAACCCTGAGGAACTCCAGATGAAGGGATGAAAGAAAACGAATTGTGCCCTTTGAAGTGAACGTACATATGCCGTTGATGAAGATAGGAACTAAGAAGTGAGCATAAGGGAATGGAGACTCAATTCTATCTATAAAGAAAAAAATAACTGTTTCTTACTTCTGCAGGAGATGGTAGCCTTGGTGAAATCTTCACCGTATTCATTCACAGCCCGGCAGACATATTCGGCGGAATCTTCAGCATAGACGTATAAAATATCAAGAGAAACGAAGCCCATATCATAAACAGTTCTGTATCTATGGCCAGAAGGTAACAATTTTCCATTTCTGTACCATTCAATTCTGAGTTTGGGATCTTCTTTTGGTTCAACTCTACATTCAAACCTAACGGAATCATTCTCCTCAACACTGACAGACTCAATCTGCGTGATGAATCTGGGAGGAGACATCGGCTTGTCTTCAGTGGGCGCTTCAGAAACTGGTCCACGTTCGAGTTCTTTAAGTTTTTCAGCACTCATTCCAGATGGAAGTTGAGAATCAAAATCAATGTTGCGTTTGGATTTGCAGGTAACAACAGCTTTGGTTGTACATGATCCCCATTTGTTAGTAGCACGGCAAACATATTCACCAGAATCTCTAGCGTATGTATAATCAATATCCATAGCAATGAAACCAAAATCGTTTAATGTGTGTACTCTGGAACCAGTGGCGAATGGTCTGCCGTTATGGAACCAATCAATACGCATTGAAGAATCATTCTTGGGCTCAACACGACAATCGAAATGAATTGGACCTCCTTCTTGAACATCCAAATTGTCCTTCAGTTCAACAGTAAACCTAGGTGGATTAGGTGTTTCTTCTTCTGTCATGATTTCTTCTTTCTTGTATAAAGCTTCTTCCAATTTCTGGATACTTTCAGTTCCAGTTCTGAAGTTGGATGGAAGTTGAGGTTCAAGAATGATTCCTTGTCTTCCACGTACTTGCAACTTGCAAGACACTGTGGCTTCGCCATGTCGGTTCGTTGCCTTGCAAGTATACAAACCGGATTCGCGTTGGTAACATCCAGCGATTTCCAAGATAACAAAACCAAAATCATTGATAGTCTTGATTCTGGAACCAGCAGATAAAGCTTTTCCATTGTGGAACCATTCCACGCGCATGCTTGGATCGTTAAGTGGAGTCAATCTGCATTCGAAGTGAGCCAGAGAGTTTTCAGCAAGGGTCAAATCAGATGGTGTGGTGATAAATTCTGGAGGTTTGCCACTATCATCTTCTGGTGGCATTTGGCTAGGTACTGCGCCAAGTCCTTCAAGTTCAGCGATTTTATCAATGGTTCCTTCCATTCCTTTAGGAAGTTGAGATTCCAAAATGATACTTCTCTTTCCTTGGACTTTCATGCTAGCTGTGGTAACAGCTTCACCGTAATCGTTGAACGCTCTGCAAGAATATTCGCCAGAGTCTTCAGGATAAACAGGCGAGATTTCAAGGATGACGAAACCAAAGTCGCAGAAGGTACGGAAACGAGAACCGGTTCTAAGTGGTTTACCGTTCCAGTACCATTCGACCTTGAGTCTAGGGTCGTCGGTTGGGATAAGACGAGCTTCGAAGTGGGCGTTTTCGCCTTCGCGTAAGCTGTCAACGTTGGACAAAGGAGTGGTAAATACTGGAGCTCTTCCCTTTTCTTCGGTGACTCTTTCATCTCTTGTGCGGACAAGTGAGTCTTCGAGGGTTTGGATTTTCTCCAAACCTCCTTCCATGCCCTGGAATGAAAAAGAAGCATATAATATTTGCATTATTTGATCCACGAAAGAAAACAGGTAAGAAAAGATAGGAGCTAATTTAACCTTGTCTCTGATTGGTTGAAATGGTGGGCAAATTTACACACTGTCATTTTCTATCGGTCGATAATTAAAAAATAAAAATAAGAAAATTATTAAATAAAGGGTCTATACGTACATGTAATTATACATGTATATTTTTCAGATGTACCCCATTATAAGTGAACGAGAAATGGACAAAATAATACAATTTTTTTAAGAAGTGATGACATGAAACCTGTTATACCGTGTTTCTATACTTCTGCACGAAACTTTAATGACATATATAATTTGATATAGTGATTAAAGAACAAAGAGATTTTTTTTCGAAATTCGCAAAAATAAGGGTAGTTTGTTCCTAGCGAGCATTTTTAGTGCCACTGGTTTCATAGTACGTTTAATTATTTACAATTATGTTATTAATGAAGTAAAAGTATAAACAGTGCCTACAAATAATCATTTATTAATTAGTTATTATGTAGGTAATTAAATGTACTATGGAACCACTGGCACTAAAAATGTTCGCTAGGAATGAACTAACCCTTATTTTTGCAAATTTCAAAAAAAATCTTTTTGTTCTATAACCAGTATATCAAATTATATGTCATTAAAGTTTCGTGCATAATAACATGAAATTTAAATAATCTGTGTTGATTATAATAGTTAAATGTTGTTTTATGGGCTAATTATAATTAGATGTATTTTATATTTATTTGCTCCATTTAAATGGTAATTAATTAATATTAAAACCTCATAAACATTATATGTCAAATTGTAGACTGGGATTAGAATCATCGAAAATTGGATTTTCAATAATCTTTATAAATACTAAAAAAAAATTACTGTAGTTATGTAAAATGATTTAAAAATCAAATAAAATAAATACATATTGAATTTTATGTTTTTCCTTATGTAGAAATGTTTCCAGATTATATTATAAGGACATACTATAACCGTGTTCCTTCGGGCTGTGATTTTATGAATCCTGATTAGTTTAATCGTGATCCTTTTGAATCATGATTAAAAAATTATATCAAGAAAACAGCTTGAATAATGTCATATGCAGACTAAAGCAAACTAACTTATTTTATTTTATAAATTATCTATTGTCAAGCGTTATAGTCAGTATTAAAAATGTATCATACTGAAATAAAAAAAATGTTCTTGTAAGGAATGTGAAGTATGTTTAATACTTAAAAAAAATATTTTGTGTGACATATTTTCTTTGTTTTCAATAGTATGGTTTTGTAGGAAAATCATATTTCCTTCCTTTGATGCAACAAACCCCACATAGATAAATTTCTGTGAACAGTATTAATATTTATAAATATTTTAATTTTATTTCAACAATTATCATTAAATAAATATTAAATATTTTATTATTATGTAAATCAAGCTTCTGGTTACTGTTTTCTCTCATGGGTATATAAGTTTAAACTCAAACGTCGAAGGATGTTGCAAATTTAACATATATTTAAACTAAATGAATAGGAATATTAATAATTTACTCACCCGCGGTAGTTGCGAGTCCAGGATCAAATTAGCCTTTGAGACACACTTCATTGTAGCCTTAGTAGAATCCTCTCCATACTTATTGTGAGCTCGGCATTCATAAACTCCAGAATTCTCCTCATAACAGTACAAAATATCCAGAATAACAATTCCAAAATCATGGAAAGTTCTGTAACGATGTCCATGAGGCAATTTCTTTCCATTGTAATACCATTCGACAATCAGATCAGGATCAGTGACAGGAGTCAACCTAGCTTCGAAATGCGCGCTTTGTCCTTCAACCAGTTTGGTAACATCTTGAATTTGAGTGATGAATTTGGGTGGTTCTGCTACTACAGCAGCAGTAGCCTGAGGACGCTGACCTTGTTGACTTTCCAGCTCACGAATACGCGCGAGTGAGTCTGGTTGTAAGCTGTCGAGGTATACTCCTCCTTTGCCATAAGCGCTGATGGTAGCGCGGGTGAAATCTTCGCCATATTTGTTGTAAGCACGGCAGACGTATTCTCCAGAATCTTGGGTTTGGATGTATGAGATGTCCATAAGAACAAAACCGAAATCAGACACGGATTTGATGCGAGATGATTGTAATAATGCTTGACCATTGTGGAACCATTCGACTTTCAGGTTAGGGTCTCCAACTGGTGTAAGTGTACATTCAAAGTGGGCAGATTGTCCATCTTTAAGTCCTTCAATACTTTGAATTTGAGTTGTGAACTTGGGTTTCTGTCCCTTACTCTTATCAACGCATTCAAGAGTAACACTACACTCAGCCTTGCCCCATTTGTTGGTAGCGCGGCAAGTGTAAGTACCAGAATCTTCGATCTTAGTTCCCAAGATTTCAAGAACAACCATTCCAAAGGCATGAACAGTTCTGGTTCTGTGACTGGCTTTAAGAAGCTGTCCATTGTAGAACCATTCAACGACCATGGTTTGATCTCCAGTTGGGATGAGACCAGCTTCAAAGTGAGCAATTTCTCCTTCGCTAACATTGGTAAGATTGGTGAATTCGCTGGTGAATCTGGGTGCATGTCCTTCATCAGAGTCGGGTGCTGGTGCTTCTTGTCTGTTGAGGGCGTCTTCAAGATCTTGAATGGCTTCAAGACCTTCTTTTCCCTTAGGATGTTGAGTACGTTCAATAAGGTTAGCTTTGGTACTGCAGTAGATAGTTGTTGAGGTGAATGCTTCACCAGCTCTGTTGTAAGCCTTGCAGGTATAAATACCCTGATCTCTTTCGTAAACGTCTGTTAAATCCAAAGTGACAAAACCAAAATCGTTGGTCATCTTGAAACGAGAACCATGGTCTAAAGCTTTGCCGTTCAAATACCATTCGATCTTCAAGTTGGGATCTTCTTTTGGTTCAACAGTGCCTTCAAGATGAAGAGGCTCAGCTTCTCCCAATTTGAACTCAGGGTTCAACGGGATGGTCCAAATTGGTTTAGGAAATTCGCTTTCAGGTTGAGAAGATTGGCGTTTGTATTTATTGCGGACAGCTTCTTCAGTTTCTTCGATGGCGTCCAAACCTGCTTTACCCTGAGGATGTTGAGTATCCAAATAAATACTAGCTTTGCTTGTACAACGCAAAGAACCAGATGTACTGGCAGATCCTCTGGAGTTAGATGCCTTACAGGTATAAATACCAGAATCTTCTTCGTAGCAATGGGTGATGTCCAAAGCAACATATCCAAAATCATAAGTGGACTTGTATCTTGCGGCACTTTGCAATGGTTTTCCATTGACAAACCATTCGATCTTCATGGTAGGATCTTTGGATGGTTCAACATTACACTCAAAGTGTACGCTCTCTCCTTCAATGCAGACATTGTTGTTGAGATGAGTGATGAAAACAGGTACATCATATGTTGGTTCAGGTAGTTCTGGTCTTCCTTCTGGCACTTGTTCGAGTTGTTCAATCTTTGGAAGAGCATCTGGATGAAGCGTGTGTCCTAACAACCAGTGTTTATCTTCAATCTTCAATGTGCAGGTTGAAATAGCTTCTCCCAACAAGTTTACAGCCTTGCAGGTGTAGATGGCAGAATCATCGCCACGGAGGCCATTAATGGATAGAGTTACCAAACCAAAATCGAAGGTACTACGGATTCTAGTACCAGTTGTTAGGGAGATACCATTTTTGTACCATTCTACTCTCAAGTTGGGATCAGTTCTTGGTTCAACTTGAGCTTCCAAATAAACGTGTTGATTTTCAACTAATTTGTCGTAGCTCTTCAAATGAGTGGTGAATACTGGAGGTTGTTGTGGACCAGTATCAACAAACATTTCTGGTACTCTGTTCATCTCAGCTTCCTTAAGTTGGATCTTCTGCCAAGCATCAGGATGCAATGGTTCTCCGACAATATTGGCACGGGAACGTACTTTCATGCTGCATGAAGAAACAGCTTCACCAGCCTTGTTGATAGCCTTGCACATATAAACACCAGAATCTTCGGTGACTGTAGAGTTGATATCCAAAGTGACAAAACCAAAATCTTGGGTTACACGGAATCTAGAACCAAGTTTTAGCTCAACTCCGTTGCAGTACCATTCAAAACGCATGGTTGGGTCTCCAACTGGTACAACGCGGGCTTCAAAGTGGGCATGTTGTCCTTCCCATAACTCGGAAGGTCCAGTTAAAAGTTGAGTAAAGATTGGTTTATCAAATACGCGTTCTGGTTCTTCTGGACGGGGTTCAGCATGAGCTTCAAGTTGTTGAATACGTTTCATGCCTTCTGGATGTTGAGTCTCCATTTGGATACTAGCTTTGGTTCTAATGTGCATGGAAGCGGTAGTAACAGCTTCTCCAAGAGGATTAGAAGCACGACACATGTAAACACCTTCATCTTCATCTCTGACATGGCGAATATCCAACGAAACAAATCCAAAATCGTGGACTTTGGTGATACGAGAACTGGTTTCCAATGGTTTTTCATTCCTGAACCATTCGACCTTTAATGTTGGATCACCCACGGGAATAAGACGACACTCAAAGTGTGCATTTTGTCCTTCCAAAATAGAATCGATGTTCTGCAAAGGTTGGGTGAATACTGGACGCTGACGAGTTACTGCATCAGGAATTTCAGGACGCTTGTATGGAGTTTGTCCTTCCAGTTGACGAATCTTCTCCAGACCTTCTGGACGCTGGGATTCCAAGATGATACTGTCTTTAGCAATAACTCTCATGCTGATAGAAGAAGTGCATTGTCCAAGATTGTTGATAGCTCGGACGGAATATTCTCCAGCATCTTCTGGTACGCAGTGAGTAATGTCCAAAGCGACATAACCAAAATCAAAGGTGATATGGAATCTGGAAGCAGATGGAAGTGGTTTTCCATTGTGGTAGAACTCAATACGTAAGTTGGAATCGTGGATTGGTTCAATTTGAGCTTCAAAGTGAGCAGTTTGTCCTTCATAGACTTCAGTAGTACCACGTAATTCAGTAACAAATCTTGGAGGAGTTGGAATAGGTTCTTCAATTTCCAGGCGGGCTGGATGACCTTGTGCTTCCAATTCTCGGATCTTTTCCAAACCATCTGGGTGGTGGGTATCCAGAAGAATGCTTCGTCGGCTACCAACTCTGATGGTACAAGTATTGACAGCTTCGCCAACCAAATTGGTTGCCTTGCACATGTAGGTTCCAGAATCTTCTGGATAAGCGTAAAGGACATCCAAAGCAACATAACCAAAGTCATGAGTGGTTCTGAATCTGTGTCCAGCTCTGATAGCGACGCCATTAACGAACCATTCGATTTTTAGGTTCGGGTCGTTGACTGGCTCAACACGGCATTCCAGATGGGCGTGTTCTCCTTCTTTGAGGTTCTCCAAGCTGACCAAAGGAGTCAGGAAGACTGGACGTTGATGTTCTGGCTCAACTTCTTCACGGGTAGGACGTTCGTAGGATTCAAGATCGCGGATCTTCTTCAGACGCTGTTCGTCCATTGTATCGAGGTAAAGACCAGATTTCGCTAAAAAAGAAAACAATAATTAATATACAATTCAATTTTTTTCAATTCTAATATATCTCACCAATGACGTTAACTGCAGCGGTCGTAACAGCTTCTCCAACTGCATTTCTGGCTTTACACATATAAGTTCCTGAATCTTCAGCATACGCATACAAAATATCCAAAGCCACGAATCCAAAATCGTAGGTAGTCTTGAATCTGTGTCCAGTTTGGATGGGTCTTCCATTGCAGTACCATTCAACTTTCATGGTCGGATCATTGACGGGAGTCAACGTAGCTTCCAAATGAGCGCTAGCACCTTCTGCTAATTGGTCGATGGATTTTAGGTTACGGCCGAATTGGGGCTTTTCCATAATAACGGCATCTTCATGGGCAGTTCTCTTGTATCTGGAGTCGTCTTCCAAATATTGAATCTTCTCTAAGGCTCCTTCATGCTGAGTATCGCGAATGATAGATTGCTTAGCTGGAAGATTATATTTTTTTGTAATAATTGTAACTTTTTATTGTTATAGTTATTGAAACACATAAGCAATACAAAGTGGTTGTGTGTATTTTAATGTTATAATTGTTGTGATTATTAGATATGAGTGAAAATTGCATGTAAATTTTACTTGATAACTCGAACTTGTATTACTCGAATATCTCGATAACGCGAACAGAAAATTGCGCGCGCATATTCGATAAGTCGAATATAAGACTCTTCAAAAAGGAAATTAAAAAAAAAATAAGTGGTTGACTATCACTGCGGTGGAAGATGGTACTACATCTGGAAGTAACAAGTGTATGAAACAAATATTGGTTTTAATTAACCAGGAACAAAAACATGCCTATATTAGGCGAGGTACTTATAAAAAGGCTTTAGAATTTGCTAGGCAACTGAAACAACCAGATTTTAAGGCAAGCCCTCATTGGTTACTTAAATAAATGTATAACATAAATAATTTGATTAGGTACTCGAAGTTTTGATAACTCGAACTTCTTTCGTGGCAAGTCATACTTCATGCTATCGAAGTTCGACTGTATTAGATATTTGTGTGATTATAAAGAATAAGGCATTTATTTTTTAGAAAGTTTCCGAGTCGAAAGAGAAGAAAAACATGTATGAATGTGTCCGAGGCGAAAGAAGTGAGTTTAGACAGGAATGTGAGGCAAAGGATGATTGTTTCGTGGTCATTGGCTAGATATGTAGCGTCATAATGTTTATACATCGCCCTATTCATTTCTTGTTTCGTTCAGTTTCATAACGTTCAAATATTGACCATGAAGTTAGCACACATGAACTTCGCACGCTAACAATTTAAAAAGTACACTCCGCAGTACAAATTTTAAATAAATACTAACAATAACTCTACCTATTCAGATTCAATAAATAATTTTCATGTACATTTTGTCTCCGCAGTGTAATTTTTAAATTGTGAGCGCGCCAAGTTCATCTGCGCCAACTTCATTGTCAAGATTTGAACGTTAGGAAACTGAACGAAACAAAATATGAACATTAAGACGATACGTGTGTTCCCCTATTATTGTGGTCCGATGCGGTATTTCGCTATCGAATATCAGTCCCTTTAATACGTAAGGAGTGAGGAATATTTGCTATATGAAGATGTACGGTTAGTAAGAATAGTGTTGGGAGAATCGAGTGAGTCAGTTGAGCTCTTTTGTATGTTTAGTATGGAATGTGTGGCGAAGGATGATTGTTTCGTAACTATTATTGTTGTGCGGATGTTACCGAAAATCGATCACCTTAATATGTAAGGAAGGAGTGAGGAATATTTGGTGAAAAATGCTGTTGAAAGAATTGAGTGAGTCAGCTGAGCTCTTATTGTTATTATTATTATTTAAGTAGGATATGTGTGATTTTTATGTATATATGAATTTATGATTGCACTGTTTAGTTTATTAATGTATCACAAAATTTGTAGTGTAATTGTGTCTACTTACAAGTAACAGTAAGATTTGTGGAACTCTTAGCTTGTCCCAACTTATTGGTAGCTCTACAAGTGTATTCACCACTGTCCTCAGCATACACAGTCAAAATATCAAGACTGGCAAAACCAAAATCATACGCAGTTCTGAATCTATGTCCAGTCTGCAATGGTTTACCATTATGGAACCATTCTACTTTGAGAGAAGAATCAGGGTATGGTTCAATGCGGCATTCATAATGCGCGCTCTGTCCTTCACAGAGTTTACTAGGACCATTCAACTGAGTGGTGAATACAGGGGCTTGAGTGACAGTGATATCTTCTTCTTCCCTGCGTTGATATTTAGAGGAGTCTTCCAATTGGCGGAGCTTTTGTAAGGCGCCTTCGTGTTGGCTCTCCAGTTGTAAGGAGGCTTTAGCTAATTTACAACAAACATGCAGCATAAAATAAATAAGAAATAAAATTGATAATCAAAAAGCAAAATAAATAAATACATCCTAATTCAGTAGGATGTTAAAAATCAAAAATACTTGGCGAATAAGATTCGTTTACTCGCCATACACCAAAATATTTATATACAACATCAATAAAATGTGCTTTAGTAGAATTAACCTAAAATGATCATGTTCTTTCCGGCGTTCACATCAGTTTTAAACAGCCGAAATTAAAAAAATGAATACCGCCTTCAACTGCTGTCATTTGACATTTTATTAAAATCTTATAAAGATATAATACCAACGAAACTATACAGAATGCAACAGAAATAAGTACATTAAATTTAACCAGTGTCAGAACTCGTCGAGTACAACAATATTTCTTAATAACTTTTTCTTATAATCCTTCTAGATATTGAGTTAAAATTCTTCAGTTTTGTTACATATTTCATTACCCGCCTATGGTTGAATTCAAAATGGACGTATTTACTGCCGTTGTGACTGCGACAGAATATAACGAAAGGTTGATGAATTTGTCAACACAAAAGAAAGGTTAGAAACTGGTGAATACATTGACCGATACACCAGATGGTGAAACTATTCACAAATCGGGAAAGATAAGAGATAGAATAAAATCTCAACTAAGGTAACAAAAAAAATCATACGTTAAATTTTTATGTTACAACAATTGGATAATCCAAAAACTCTATAATTGAGGGAACAAGAAAACGCATAAAGATTATTAAATGATGCAGGCCTAAATTAAATCACAATAAATGTTCAAAATGGTCAGCGTAATTGTCAATACACTTTGAAGGCGTCAACGAAATGATGTAACTATTGTTCTTTCAATATCCTACAAATTGTCAGATGCGACATTTTTTTGTTGTAGTGCTAATCTTCGAGTACTAATATCTGGCTGAGAATCAAAACTTATTTTATTTACATCCATGTAAAAAGGTGAGAACGTTTGGAAGATGACGATTCGAAAAACGGTCGAAATAAATTTGCTGGGCTTTGGCAGCGTTTCTCTGAGCTTTACCATAGGCCAGCACAATGCCTGTATACTCACTATCCGTAAAGGCAAGCATATTTACTGATTATAACTTTTATAATAATTATTAATCGATTTATTTGCCAAAATTTATTTAAAAAGTTGACAACTCACATTTGTCAAAAACAATTGTTTTATTGTTATTTCCGCTGTTAATTTATTGGGGTGGGGTGGGGGGAAAAAATGATAAAAAAATGAGATTTCGAAAACAAGTAATTAAGAAATATTGTTGTTCTGGACGAGTTATATCACTGGTTAAATTTAATGTACTTATTTCTGTTACACCTATATATTATACTCAGTAGGTATGAAATATAAAGTATTATATACATGCACACAATTTCGCTATATACGAATATTTATTTCTAATTCGGATAATATATTTTGTATTTTCTAATGTCAATAAATTTTTGAAAAGTAGTGCAAAATGAAATCTTCTTAGGTGAATTGAACTATATACATCCTAGCTCAATAGGATGTTAAAAATATCAAAAATACTCTCCATACATTAAAATATGTAACATCAATAAATTTTTAATATTGAAATATATCACTTACATTGGACGGTTAAAGTTCCAGATGTTGTAGCTTCTCCAAGTTCATTGATAGCACGGCAGGTATAAGTACCAGAATCTTCAGGATTCACGTATTTCATGTTCAAAGCAACGTAACCAAAATCGTGCATGGTTGTAAGACGATTAGCTGCGAAAAAGAGAGAAATATTTCGAATGTTATTATAAATAATATTAAGAAAAACTTACAGGCTTGAATGGCAACTCCATTTCTGAGCCACTCAACTTTAAGCTTAGAATCACCAACTGGGATCAACCTAGCTTCAAAATGCGCAGCCTGGTTTTCAGCGCATCTCAAATCTCTCAAGGGCATGGTGAAAACTGGAGCTGAGGTGACGGATTCTTCTTGGACTGTTTGTCTCTGGTGACGAGAAGAATCTTCCAGACGTTGAAGACGGTTCAAAGATTCTTCATGTTGAGTCTCAGTGTATATAGACTTCTTTGATTGTACTACACATACTGAAGATGTTACAGCTTCACCCAATGCGTTGATCGCTCTGCAGGTGTAAGTACCCGAATCTTCTGGGTAGCAGTACAAAATGTCAAGAGCGACAAATCCGAAATTGTTTGTTTCTGTGAATCTAGAACCACTTTTAACGGGTCTGTTGTTATGGTACCATTCTACCCTCATTGTTGGATCAGAAACAGGAATCAACCTGCATTCGAAATGAGCGCGTTGACCTTCTTTAATCTCGATGTTTTTTAAGGACGTGGTGAAGATTGGTGCTTGAGTGGTTGTTTCTTCACTGAATTCGGAACGCTGGTAACGAGATCGGTCTTCTAAATGCTGGATCTGCTCCAAACCGGTTTCGTTCTGAGTACCAGTGAGAATCTGGGCAGTTCTACGACAGCTTAAATTGCACGTAGTTTCATCTGATCCAAGCATGTTAGTTGCGCGGCAGGTATATACACCTGAATCTTCAGCAATAAGATCGATTACATCCAAAGCAACATAACCAAAGTCATGGATTGGTCTAAACCTATGACCGACAGTGATTGGACGGCCATTTTTGTACCATTCTACTTTTAGGTTAGAGTCAGTAACTGGTTCTAGCTTGCATTCAAAGTGAGCGTGTTGTCCTTCTCGCATGTTTTCCATACTTTTTGGTTTGGTAACGAAACGCGGTTTGGTGGTTACAATTTCATCCATGTGTTCGCTACGCTTGTATCTGGAAGAATCTTCCAAGTATTGGATCTTCTCCAAACTGGAAGCATGTTGGGATTCCATTAGTAAATCTTTCTTAGCAATAACGCGTACTGAACAAGATGTTACGGTTTCTCCCAGCTGGTTGCTGGCCTGGCAAGTGTACACTCCAGAATCTACTGGATAGACACTCAGTAAATCCAAAGCGACATAGTCAAATTCATAAGCAGGACGGAAACGGTGACCAGTTTTAACTGGTTGCCCATTTACAAACCAATCAACTCTCATTGTTGGGTCTCCTACTGGTTGAAGGCGGCATTCAAGATGGATGTTCGTGCCTTCAACTGTTTCAATATTATGTAATGGGCGAGTGAATTGTGGTGCTTGAACAACGGAAATATCTTCGGTTTGAGTCCTGCTCTGACGAGAAGAATCTTCCAACATGTGGATCTGTTCCAAAGCACTTTCGTTCTGGCTGTCGGTGATGATGTCAGATCTTCCGATGACTCTAACGCAGGCAGAAGTATGAGCAGAACCAAGGTGGTTGGTTGCCCTGACGGTGTATTCACCAGAGTCTAAAGCAGTGGCGTGGATTATGTCAAGAGCAACAAAACCAAAGTCATAATATGTTCTGAAGCGGGAACCAACAGTGACTGGTTTGCCATTGCAGAACCATTCCACACGCATGGTTGGATCACCCATAGGCTCCAAACGGCACTCCAAATGGATGTTCTTACCTTCACCAATTGGTTTAGGGTCAGATAATGGTTGGACGAAAATAGGTTTGGATTTGGAAATTTCTTCAATGTGGTACTGAGGTTCAACAAATTGGCTTTCTTCAAATTTTTTGGTCTTGTCATAAGCGCCTTTGTGCATGCTAGTGGTGTCGATACTAGCACGGGTTTCAACTACCATGGTAGCGGCTAGCTGAGCTTCGCCTAATGCGTTTCTGGCAACAACTGTATAGGTGCCAGCATCTTCAGCTCTTACGCTCATAATATCAAGAGCGACGTATCCAAAATCATGGTAAGTCTGGATTCTATTGGCGCTTTGAATGGGCTGTCCATTATGATACCATTCAATCTTCATGGAAAGATCACTTTGAGGCTCAACTCGAGCTTCAAAATGAGCTCTCTGTTGTTCCACAATCTTGTTAGTTCCCTTCAGTGGTCCCAAGAATCTTGGTTTCTGAGTCACAGTCACTTCTTCTTGTTGTTGCCTGGCGAATCTGGTTGAGTCTTCCAGAACTTGGATCTTCTGCAGACCACCTGGATGTTGAGAGTCGAAAATTATATCTTTCTTGCTCACAACGCTGAGTTGAGCAGTTGTGGTTGCTTCACCCATGGCGTTGTAAGCGCGGCAAGTGTAGTTGCCGACATCGTGAATTGTAACTTGTTTGATAGTAAGAGCAACGTAGCCAAAGTTGAAGAAAGTTGTAATTCTGGAGCTGGCTTCAACAGCACGGCCATCCTTCAACCACTCAACACGGAGAGTTGAGTCTCCAGTGGGTTCAAGACGGGCTTCAAAGTGAGCAAAGCCTCCTTCGCGCACTCCATGTTGATCCTTGATAGGACTTTTGAATTCAGGAGCAGGCATAGTCTCGGGAGCTTCTACAGCGTACTTCCTGTGCATAGCTTCTTGGTAAGCTTCCAATTCTTCAACTTTTTCAATGTAGCGCTGTTGTTCCGGAATACCTAAATCGCCAGTGACGGAAGTTCTGGCGTAGACTCTAAGGGTAGAGGTGCTAATAGCCTCGCCCAAACGGTTCACAGCCCTCACGGTATAAGTACCTGCATCTTCGGCCCGTAGGTGCATAATGTTAAGGGAGACGTAGCCGAAGTTGAAGATGGTGGTGATGCGTGAGCTGGCTGTGATTGCTCGGCCATCTTTGTACCACTCCACTTTCATGGTGGGGTCACTGACAGGGGTCAGCTGGGCCTCAAAGTGGGCATTGCGACCCTCCTGCAGTTCCCCGAGCTCCTGGAGTGGACGGATGAATTGTGGGCGTTGGGCGGAGGCCTCCTCTACGCTCTCAGAGCGCTGATAATGGGAGTAATCCTCTAGTTGTTGAATATATTGTAAACTTTCCGGGTGTTGACTAGATTGTTCGATAGAAGCGCGGGCATTGACGCTCAACAAAGCGCGGGATTCCACGCAACCTGTTGAGCTAGTTACACGGCAAACGTACTCTCCGCTATCGCGAATACCAATACTGATTAAATCTAAAGCGATGAATCCAAAACGGAATATCGTAGTAGTTCTGCTACCTGCAAAAAGAAACATTTGTTTAATATAATTGTGATACAATAAGAGTAAGGGTGGTTTAGTTTGTAACGATACTGACTTGCTTCTAAGGCTTGTCCATTAATGAACCATTCCACTCGCATCGTTGGATCGCCGACGGGTTCGATTCTGGCCTCGAAGTGTACGCGGCCACCCTCCATCTGGGTCATATCCTGGAGAGGAATAATGAACTGGGGTGGAGGATAGATGCGATCTTCTTCACCAGGTGGCAAATGCGGCTTCGCACGTTCCACATGACGTAGATAAATCACTTCAGGGCCAGGGGCAAGTCTAAAACAAAAAAGACAATAAATATCTATCTAAAAATTTATGTAGAGTTCAGAATAGACCAGAAAAAAGAGACACTATCAAAATTGGATTGTTTTAGATTTCAGCTATTTCTTTTATTGAAGGTAGCATGATGTCGAGGGATGGTCGAATTGATCGAGAGATAGAACGGAGCAAATGGATGCTCTGGGTACGTTTGCACGAAATGTTAACGTATCAAGGGATGCTCAGTTAAGTGTATATAATGGAGTGCTAATGCCTGCTTTGGTGTATGGAAGCGAATGCTGGGCATGGACGGGAAAGCATAAAAAGAGAGTGACTGCAGTGGAAATGAGGTTTTTATGTGGTGTATGTGGGTATGTAAGACGGGATCGCGTGAGGAATAATTTAGTGTATGAAGAATGTAGGTTAGGAACAATGTGATTAAGAGAGTTGGTGTGAGTCAGTTGAGATGGTTTGGGTATGCGGAGAGCATGGCGAATGAACGGCTGTTAAGCGTATGTATCTTGGTGAAGTTGAGGGTTTTCGATACCGTAGCTGACCAGTGTGTAAGTGGATGGATGTGGTTGGTAGGGTGCTTAAAAAGAGAAAGTTTCCAAGTGGGAAGAGAAGAAGAGCATGTATGAATGCGGTGATGAATGTGGACGAGGCAAAAGAAGTCTGCTTAGATAGGAATGTGTGACGAAGGATGATTGTTTCCTATTATTGTGATCTGGTTGCGGTATTTCGCTACCGAAAATCGGTCAATTTAATATGTTTAGGAGTAAGGATTTGTTGTATGATGTTGATGTTGTTCTTATTGTTTTCGGGTTTGTGCGAACCCACTAAGTGGGACACGCGTGATTTTATGTATGTATATATTGGTTCCACTTTCTCATCGCCGTTGACAAGAAAATATTACAATTGAAAGGGTTAAAACAAAGTTATGATACTAGTGTCTGGGTTTTTCTGGCTATATTTTAGGTTGTTTGGGGTGCGGCTTACTCTGGTTCGATGACTTTCGTTGGTCGAGGCAGATTAAGGCGTCTGGGTTGATCTTGGGTTGGTCCCTTTGGCGTTTCGACAAAGAGACGAGCCCTAGTGGCAGTAGAGCCGGCGACATTCTGAGCGGTGCACTGGTACCAGGCCGCATCCGACGCCTTGGCATTTGAGATATCTAAAGTCGAGGCTCCACTGTCCGTCGATATGCGCACGTCGGGGCCGGGCGCTATCGGCACGCCGTCCTTCTGCCAAGTGATTCGTGGGCACGGAGTTCCAACAGCCCTGGCTTGCAGGACCACTGGCTCTCCTTCTTTCACGTTCACTGTTGTGAAGCGTTCTACAAACTTGGGTGCGACTACCTGTTCCCTCTCGATCACGTTTAGCTGGCACGCGAACGAAGTCTCCCCAGCTTTGTTTCTAGCGACGCAAGTCACCGAGCCGGAGTCGAAACGGTTCACGTTGGTGATCATGAGAGCGTGGTTGCCAGATTCGTTCACCAGGATCTTGTGGGTGGCATCGTCTGACACCTGACGGCCATTGATGTACCAGGTTACTTCTGGGTATGGCCTGCCAGTCACGCGGCAGTCAAAGCGGGTCATCTTGCCCTCAGTTACATCGCGGTCGTTGCAAACTCTCACGAAATTGGGCGCAAGTGACTTGCCAGCATCGGTTTGTTCTACGGAATCGGTTTGAGTCCTCATGCTGGACTCGTGTAAAAGACCTTCCTGTGTGGTCACGGGTTCGATAGCTAGATAAGCAGAGGAGACTACACAGCCTTGAGGGTTCTCAGCGAGAAGAGTATAATGACCAGAGTCTTCATTTCTGGCGTTGTGAACGCGCAGAGATGCCTGGTTGTTCGAAAAAGTAGATTCGAATTTGTCGCTTTGAACGACCCTTTGGCCGTTTCTAAACCAAGTGAGGCGGGGTTTGGGGTTAGCAGAGAGCTTAGCGGTGAACACAGCATCCGATCCCTCAAGCAATTTTGAGTTGCGAGGTTTCTGTTGGATCTGTGGAGGTCCAGGAGGACCTAAATTACGTTCTACTGTTGTAGATAGGTGAATATCAGTTTCGCTTGTGGATCTCCTGGTTATAGACTCTCTGAACGATACTTCTCTCAACAGGCGGTACTCAAATGTATCAACTTTGAAATCTTCTTCAATGATATTACCATTTGAGTACATTGTTTTCTGCGAAGTCTGTTGAAAGCGTTGAGTTGTAGAACCCTGTGCGGTAGTCTGCTGAGTGGTCTGAGAGAACTCTTTTCTAAAGCCTCCTTGTTGTAGTTGAGGCATGCTTTCAGGCTGGATGTATACGGAGCAGATAGCTTCACCATATTGGTTGTTGGCAGTGCATGTGTACTCGCCTTCATCCCCAGGTCCAATCTGATTGATCAACAGAGTAACGTTTCCATTGATGTCATTGTAGGTCATCTTGAATTTGGAAGATTCCACGAGGGGAGCTCCTTTGCGGGTCCAAGAAACTGTGGGTTTGGGGTTACCGCGAACGCGGCCTTCGAACGCGGCGTTGCCGCCTTGAGCGAAGCGCGCATTGCGGAAGATTTGTTCGAATACTGGGGGCGAAGCATTTGGAGGAAGGCTTGCGGCTTGGATTACCACGGTACCGCCTCCTCCTTGCACTAAAAGAAGAAGAAGAAATCAGATAAGTATTTCAAATATTCGATTTATTACAATACCAAAGGGATTTTAAATTGTACAGCATATAAGAAAAGAAATATCGTTTATGATTTTTAATATATATGATTTATAGATATATTTTTTTTCACTAAGTGTGTATTTGAAATAAAAATTGAAAACATTCAGAACAGAGAACGATTCAGGAAATAAATAATGATGAAAGATTATTGTAAAAAAATTACAGGTTTCATCAGGATTTGAATCAAGGACCTTTCTATGTTTAGTATTTCGAAGTTCAAATGGTAGAGCATCATACTAGATATAAGAAGGTCCTGGGTTCTAATCACGGTGAATTCCATGCATTTTTCACAAAACCACCATTGGGATCTCGGAAACTACAAGAGATACGACTTCCGTTCAATGGAACATGTGGTGCACCTTTGGACGGCCATCTTAGATGTGCTTTTGTTTTGCCAAAAATTCTCATAGGTTACTAGATAATGTCGGAAAACTGAATTTGGTCAATTTTTTCATTTTGAAATTACTTATAAACTGTCATTAATCGAGAAAAATGTTTCAAATTCTTTTTAATTATTTTCATTGTCTATCGAGTCGCGTACGATTTTTTTTATTAGTTAATTTTTGAGATATACCACAAACACATTTTTGAAATTTTTGGCAAAACAAAAGCACATCTAAGATGGCCCCCTAAAGACGCACCACATATGCCATTGAACCAAAGTTATATCTCTTATATTTTCTGAAATCTCAATGGTGGTCTTCGAAATTCGTACACTCTCTATAAATGTTCGTTGCTAATTGAGTTGTCTGGCTGAATGCGATATGTTTCAGACAGACTTGGGTTCAAAACCAACTAATGTCATATTTGAAAATAATTTCCAATTTTCATAAAACATTTCTATATTAGCTCGGAGTATTTGAGTTGAAACACCGTGAGGTGCTGCATGGTAACAGTACCAGATATATCATTAACGAAATCAGTGAGTAAAAGCAAATTGGCACACCCAGAAATGGGTAATAAGCCGGGATGATATATTTATTGATAATATAGGGCATTAATCTATTTAAAATCACAATGCCGTTTGAATCATTACTCATATTTATTTTTAGACGCCTGAAAGATATTTTTAGAAGAGAAATCAACAAGAAATCTACGTAAATTCTTCAATGAATCACAAAAAAATATGTATCACATTTAATAATTATGTAGTTGTTTTTGTAAGTACTACAAAGTTTGAATAAAATGCAAGCCCGTTGAGAAGGGGGACAGGAGGGCAAAATCCCCGGGTCGTAATATCAAAGGGCCCCTGAACCTGGCGTTTTTTTCTCAATTGGCTAAATTATTTGTAATATCTATGTATTTCAGATGACTACAAAAATGTTTTTTTTTTTAATTTCCATCTATACATAGAAGGGGCCCCATAAAATGTTATGCCGTGGACCCCGGTTTTCCTCTCGGCGCCCGCCTTTATACATGAGCGAGTACAATTTGTTCAATTTGAATTAAAAATTAATTAAAATCTACTTTTATTTTTTGTGGTGCATTCTTCGTATGTGGTGCATCTTCACAACTCACAAGAGTTTTAAGAGCCAATGAGGTGACGCCTGATACACGCTCTTGATGGTACTGGCCTATTATTATTACCAAATTTGGGAATGAGAACAAATTGTAATACCTAGAAATGGGTATAAGTTGAGATGATATATTTAGCATAAATTTTCCGAAAATGGGTTTACTGATATGGTTTTTGTTTATTTATGTATATGTGCAAGGATCAAATTTTAAAATATTGTAAATAAAATTCTAAATATGTTGTTTTTGTTTAAAATGATAAAAGTTATTGCCAAACTAAAAAATATCTTTATTATGGTTTGTATAACAGTACAATAACTTAAAATAAAAATACAAAATGAACTAATTTTTTACTAAAACAAAACAATTTTATCTTTCTTCTTTTTTGTATGTTCACTTGCTACATTTTTTATCCCAATACAACGAAATAAAATGTCCAAATAACCTGTACAAAAAAATCCATTCATTTGTGAAAAGTAATTTTATTTTCAAAGTGTAAGTTTGCATACATATTTTACTTAGAATTATTTGAGCTGAGTGCGAGCCGTCTTGGTATGCCAGAGTTATTTTTGTTCTATCGAGATCGTGTTTCAAGAACCCATTTTAGGAGCAGCTATCTTTAACCCGTCACGCAACGACCAATACGAATTTGTGAAGGCGATTTCAGCGCCGCGACGGTCATCCAGTTACGTAAATTTAAACATACTGCAATCAGATAGTCGCCGATACTTAGCAGCAATTTTTCACAATGTAGAAAATTTTGAAATGTTTTAATATATTTTTGAAACATTTTTCATTTATTATTTCATTTTTTATTTTATTACAAATTGGAATATTTTTTTATATAGTTGTACAAAGGTATTTCGGGTTTTTTTTCACAGAAAATGACATTTATTAAAAACAGTAATAAACAAAAAAATTGGTCAAACATTTGCAATATTAAAAATTAAATAGTTAAAAAAAATGAATTTTTTTATTACGTAATTAACTACGTAAGATAAATCTGGCAATTATTCGTTGCAAAATAAAATTTTCCTATTTCTATAAATTACATTAATATGGTTTCTTCTTTCCAATCCAATAAATATAAACTTCCGTATCATTTTACAATTATTATTTCTTTGAATAACAACATTTGTCTTTGACTCATTGTCCTATAAATAACAAAACAATTTCACATATTGTTTTATCCAAACGTCATATTCAAATTTAGGCAAATTTTTGGCAAAACATACTGCCTACATACAGGATGTATCATGGAAATTGAAACATAGGCGATTAACCTGGGAAATCAGTTTTTCCGTGCGCATTGCTCCCCTAATTATTTTAGACAAAAAGTTTGGATGTTGTAGAATCAATAAAAAAAATCATTTTGGCTACTTCATAACTGCAGAAATAAAATTTGAAAATTCACGGAATTACAATTTAATAGTATTAGCCATGGAATTAGAAACAAGAGACGAACAAAAGCGTAACGTTTTATAGTCAAATTATTAGTATTTATTTTGACAATTATTATTCTGACACTGACGTAATAAAACGTTACGCTTTTGTTCGTCTCTTGTTTTTAATTCCATGGCTAATACTATTAAATTGTAATTTCGTGAATTTAAATAATATTTCTACAGTTATGAAGTAGTCAAAATGATTTTTTTTATTGATTCGGATGTAGAAATTTTTGCTTTACAACATCCAAACTTTTTGTCTAAAATAATTACACCCTGTATGTCATACCTGCTAAAGTTGCCAAGAAAAATTTGATTTATTTCTGCATGAAATAGATGCAAAATTGTGGTTTTTTTGTACATATTTGGCAGACTAATATGAGATTGTTACCAAAGCATTGTTAACAATTATACGCAAGCCATATATAATATGATTGTTAAAATGATTGTTAATGCCCTGAACCCGGAACCAGCTATTTTTTCGATTTATACAAAGCCAAGCCATTGTTGGAGACTTAAAAAATATAAGCAAGCTTCATCGATTGCGATATTTATTGACAAGTTGATGATACATTTGTTGCTTCTTGTAGTACCTGTTTGCTGCGTTGTGATTTGTCTGGTTGTATGTTGCTCCTGCCTCGTCGTCCTCTGCTGAGAGGAAATCTGTTGCTGAGTGGAGCTCTGAGTAGAGCTCTGTTGAACAGAACTCTGTTGAGATTGCTGTTGCTGCTGTTGACGATTCATTGTCACACACTTCACAGGAAAGAACACAAACACAACACCACACGTAGGAAGTAAAGTAAAAGTTCAGAAAAATAAGAAACTATGACTAGTCTTTCTCGACGTTCGATAATACGATAATTGCCAACACGGCTTCAGTTAGCAGAAGTTAAGTCATCATCCCCGAAAAACCAAGACGTCGGTCGTTTGCGAATTGTGAGCGAAGAATGTCGGACTCAGCGGGAGTCGAGCGCAGAGCAACAGACCACGTGGTGAAGAGAGTAGGGATGGTTTAAAATAAACTAGAGTGACACATGGATCAGCAGACGAAGAGATGTGTAATTTGTAATGTTTGGGATTGGATGGATTTGTTTTTGATAAGATAACGACAGATAACAGAAACGGGTTGATACGAAAGATACTATTAAAACCCTTAAAGGCTTATGGATCCTAATTATTACTACAGTCTTTATAAATATTTATTTCGGTAATGTAATATTAAACACAAATAAGTGAAATATTTTTAGTATTCAATTCAAGTTTGGATGGGAATAGTTACTAATTGGATGGGTGACCTTACGAAAATATCTAGTGATACGGTCGTTGAATATTATAAAAGAGTTTATTCTTAATTCAACCTTACGAATATGTATTAATATAAAAATAATCATGTTTTGATGAGTACACGCAATACACTATTTCTTACCTTCTGTCACCAACAGGTAAGGAAGGTATTGTCTTTAGTAAAATTTCGGTGGTGAGTTTTCAATGACTAAGCACGTTTTAGGGTCCCTACAATACGATTTTACTATTTTTACGATGATGTCTGTATGTGTGTGTGCGTGTATGTATGACTAATTTTGGTCGCCATAACTCCAATACTACTTACAATTTTTACGTATTTCTGTTCCTTACATCCATATGCAGACTTATAACTGCTGAACCGGAAGTACCCTCATTTGAAGATATTAACAGTTAACGCTGTTAAATATTTTTTACCTTCCGTTTAGGTAAGGAAGGCATTGTCTCTGGTCAAAAAATTCGATGGTGAGTTTTGAATGAATAAGCACGTTTTAGGGTCCCTACAATACGATTTTACAATTTTTACGATGATGTCTGTATGTGTATGTGTGTGCGTGTATGTATGACTATACTTTCGGCCGCGATAACTCCAATACTAGAATTCCAAAAAATATAATTTTTACGTATTTCTTTTCTTTACAATCCATATGCAAACGTGATTATATTTTGGTTATAATTGGTCAACCGAAAGTAAAGAAGAACTAAAGAAGATGTCAGTGCCAAGTGCAATTTACATAGTTTGTTTATGAAATAATTTTACAGAAAATATAGAATATTTGCAAGTCAATTTATGTATGGAATTTGTACATAATACACAGAATTGGCGAAAGATAATGTACTCTGCGTGTGTCGTGTATGTGTGTCTGAGACGAAAGTTTCGGATCGCATAACTTCATTACCATAGTTCTAAAAGTTATAATTTTTTCGTATTCCACAAGTTCACATCCAGAAGAAGAGGGGATTAGATTTTGGTTACAATTAGTCAATCGGAAGTACTCTTATTTAACGTTATTATAACTTAAAGAATATATTATTCTCTATACGTTTGATTGCATTTTATACTTCATATTCGTTAGATATAGAATTAAAGAATTATAAAGATATTAAATTGGAAACTGCTAATATATTCAGATAATTCAAAATTGACAGATGTCTCAATGAAACCTAAATGAATGTGGCAGAGATGATGTTGTTGGGGAAGACACGGAAAGATACGGTAAGGAATGAAAGAATAAGGGAATTAACTCTAGTGTTAGAAGTTTCTGGAAAGATACAAGAGAGACGATTATATTAGTTTGAATGTCATGAGGAGAGATGAAGAATATATTGGAAGAAGAATGAATAAAAAGATAAGCTGGAAGGACTGTATTGCAGAAGACTTGAGAGAAAATGAACTGAATGACAACGACACGCAAAACAGAAATGAGTGGAAGAAAAAAATAAAAAATAGCGACCCTTAACGAATGGGAAAAGCTAAAGAAGAAGAAGTCAGTGTCAAGTGCAATTTGCATAGTTTGTTTATGAAATAATTTTATTGGAAATTTAGAATCTTTTACAAGAAGATTTATGTATGGAATTTTCTATTTTAAATATAATAAATTATATTTTATGTGTACCTATGACAGACAAAAATTTGGTTTGTATTGTTTGAAAACACATCACAATAATATTAAGACTACCATATGTTTTTACAAGTGTGTTTTTATCTGTGAAACCTTATACTAACTATTAAGAACAGATTTGCTATAACATATGGCTATGTATAAAAAAAAACAGTTAATTCATTTTTTTGTTGTAAAAAAATACTAATTAGAGTATAATACGTTCTATATCACTTTATTAAAAATATATTAAACAGAACAAACAATCAGAAAGAATAGCTGAAAAAAATACAGGTAACGTTATGTAAAAAAACAAAAGCTATGTATGTATATTCTGAAATATATAAGGAAAGAAAGAATATATTTGGGTCTCTCTTAAATGACTTGGCTTTGCGTATCTTGCAGTAATATTTATTAAAATATATACAATATAAAAACAATATTAAATAAACACCTTTTGACATTGTCAGTAAGCAAAAATTAATCATCCATTATATACAAACACCGACTATTATTATCAACCATTGTTACTTCTTTTAATCTCGTTAATACTTTAAAATATAAGTTCATTATCACAATTAATAAATTAGTCGACTTTATTAATAATTATTTGAATAATATATCGATATATTGGCAAGAATATTCTATATCACTGACTTACCAATATTGCTAGGTTCGATAAAAGATACTGGGGTGGACGTATATTCTGTGTAGTATGTGGAGGTACTAGATGGAAGACCTGTGTGTTGTCTGTAGGTTCCATACATGTGCGAAGGTACCCCTATAAAGAAAAAGAAACATTGTAGTTTGAAATTAAGGGTTTAATTTATAATTTAGGATGTGTGTGAATGAGTCAATAAAAAAAGACAATCAGTTTGCTGTAATTAAATGTATGTGGTAAAGCTCACAGTCATTCTAATTACTGTACAGGTATAACGTTCAGGTGTAGATCACCAGATGCTTGATTGATACGTTATACACGATGGTGACCGAAACAGGCGAACATAGAACTTTAACATGTAAAATCAGATTTTCCTATTTCCTAACTTCCTGCTTCAGTAATCATTTTAGATAAAAAAAGCTTCAAATAAGTTGTAGAAAATTAATTTCTTATGCCTTGTAACGGCAGAAATTAGGTATGAAAATGAAAATAAATAACAAATGTTTAACGTTTTAGCTGTAATTTATTTTTATTAGGTATTATTTCTAATTGCGGGTAAATTTCCCGACTGAGATGTGGATTAGGGATTAGGTGTTAAAATTTACTCGAAAGTTCAATCAAACAGCATTTATTCTTACTACCAACGTTTCGGTGCAACCTTGCACCTTCTTCAGGGTAGTAAGATCTTACAAATTGTATTTTGTGTACATGGTTTGTAATAATTTGTAAGATCTTACTACCCTGAAGGTTGCACAGAAACGTTGGTAGTAAGAATAAATGTTGTTTGGCTGAACTTTCGAGTTTCGAGTAATTTTTAACACCTAATTATTTTTTAATTTCTGTTTCAGTTAACAATTATCTGTTAATTTAAATTGACATTTGTTCACTTGAACAGAAATTACAAGTAATAATAAAAATAAATTAACCTAACTTGACAGATTCCATGGCTACAGCTATTTTTGGGGTGATTTTCGATATTTTCATACCTAATTTCTGCCGGGTCAAGGCACACAAAATTAATTTTGTTTATTGATTCAGATGCAGAATTTTATGCCCTACAAGTTTTATTTGAAGCTTTGCCGGTCACATCCTGTGTACTGCTTGTGTCTTTGTGTTTTGATATGCATGGTAACATGTGTCATGTAAACCCCGGTCACATTTGTACGATTGTGTTGTGTCGTGTCCCGTGTCTGAGGAAGAAGAAATACTCGAGTCGTATCTAAAATAGCGGCACCGCTGTTTTCATCAGTTTCATTTTTATTTGTATTTGACGAACGGTGTTTTTGTTTGGTTGTGGTTTTTGATACAGTAATTTTGATAATTTCTGTAGTCTTCTATGTCTTCTACCCATAATTCATTATGAAGAAGAGCTAACGCAAAAATACCTGACCTTTGGTTTTTTTTTTCTTTCCAACCATTCTTTACTCTAAAGTGATCAATAAGCCTCGCCTAAGTAGGTACGTTACGGGGATGGTTTTTGCAGGGTACTAATGGTATGTTTTTGCCTCCAAGCACTGCTTTGTTGTGCGAACATAGTGTCATGTAGCTGGTCAGACCAAAACTTAATTTTTTCGTTTACAGGAAATTTTGTGTACAAACATCTTACAAGTCTAACGTACTGTCAGGAGACGTCTACTTCCTAAATTGCATCATACACCAATATTTTATCTAAAAATTTAGCCTTCACTTTGAATTTTATATTGAAATCTTTTGGGCATTACGCTTTACATACAAGAAATATGGGGAACACACACATCGTCCTAATGTTCATACATCGCGCCGTTCATTTCTTGTTTCGTTCAGTTTCCTGACTTTCAAATCTTGACCATGAAAGCCGTATTCTTTCGCTGCGTTGGATCAGATCCATGTTACATGGATCAGTAAATTGCATGTTTTTTCGTATTCAGTATCCCCGCCCCCAAGATCAAATAATCCAGATCAGTGCCATCTACTTTAACAAAAACTTGGATTAGAAAGATCATATCACTTAAGATTCAAAAATGGTGGAAGAATCTGTCATATTTTATAAGTCAATCAGGACAAGAGGTTTAAGGTTTCAAAAAGAAATTTATACAAGAATAAACAATGATAAATATAGAAAATTTATTCATTTTTCCGACTGATTTTGACAGATCCTTGTGTTCTTTCGAATAAATTCAGCTGCGTCCACGTGACCTGATCTGATCTAATCCATACGATCAGTTGGATATGATCCAACCCAGCGAAAGAATACGGCTGAAGTTGGCGCAGATGAACTTGGCGCGCTCATAATTTAAAAAGTACACTCCGGAGTACAAAATATACATGAAAATTATTTATTGAATTGGAGTAGGTAGAATTATTCAGTATTTAAAAAAAATGTACTGCGGAGTGTACTTTTTAAATTGTGAGCGCGAAGTTCATCTGCGCTAACTTCGTGGTCAAGATTTGAACGTTATGAAATTGAACGAAACAAGAAATGAACAGGGCGATGTATAAACGTTATGACGCTTCATACCTAGTCAGAAATATGTACAACAATGTGTAGGAGCCCTATATAAAAACATTTGAGGAAAAGAAGCCGTGTGCGCTGAAGGTGTGATAAACACCAAGTGAGAGGCTAAGGTCTGGGACCTAAGTGTGATCGTAAGCTAAGTTCTCACAAGTTTTCAACAAAATTACAAAAAACCTACTTTTTGAATAATCAGATATAAAATATTTCTAAAATATATTTGTTATCTTTCAGCATATTTCCTTTCAAAATACAATTCATACATTCCTGAAAACCACATGATTCCTCCTTAAATGAATCAAATGAAATACTTCTAGAAGCAAAACATACATTTCATCTGACAGTATCTTGCTAATTTTATTCTCTCGCATCGAGTGTGCCATGAGCTGGCGTCCGCAGCATCCCACAGCGTCCCGGCGCCCACGTTGCCATGGATAACGTGGGCATTTGTGACAGAACTTGTTTATTCTACTCACTTAGCAATATTTTATCAGGAGTATAAAGTGCATATGCAGATGTACAGAAGTTTGTTTTTGTTTATGATTAATTTTGGTTATTATTTGTCCAGTTGTATATTATTAGAAGTGTAAATACTACTTGAAATAAGAAGAAAATAGAGATGAATTTAAGTTCTTTAACAGATATTATATTATAAACTAACGTTTTTACTTTCCGTCACCTTTAGGTAATGAAGGTATTGTCTTTGGTCAAAAAATTTGATGGTAAATTTTTAATAAATGAGCACGTTTTATGATCTCTAAAATACGATTTTACTATTTTTACGATTATGTCTGTATGTATGTGTGGTTATTCAGTAAAATCTGGATATGCGATTTTTAGCATGATTTCAATACCTCTCTTGGCGAGAGGTAAAAATATATTTTAAACCTGGACCCTATTCTAAATTCCATCTGAATCTTTTGTAAGAAACTTTCTGTATGGAATTTGTACAAATACATATAACCTTTGAATATATAATACATATAAGAACGGCAACGTAATGTATTTAGATTAAATATTTCGAGAGAAGGTGCCATCTATCCCTCCGTATACGAATTATTTCTGAGTTAGTACAAAAAATACATAATAGGTGGATGTTGCACAGTGTTGCCACGTAGCTAGAACAGCAAGATGAGATTTTATAAAGGTTTTTAAGTTTGCTACTGTAAAACAAGTATACATGTACATTGAAGATTCAAAATATATTATCTGGTTATTATGAAACAATATTTTTGAATTATTGATTATTGAATACCTCTAACATATAGTATCTGGCAATGCTGTCAGCACGATTTACCGTAGTTCATAGTTTTGTGGTAGGAGTCACTAGCTATCTATAATAATTTTGTGAATAAAAAGAGACAGATATAGTATCTTGCTAGGCCATATGCGTTGCCGTTCTTATATGTATTATATATTCAAAGATATAATTGACGGAAGGTAATGTGCTGGCCACATCGGATTTTTTTAAATTTCGTCTTGCTACGCCCCACAAATATCATGCTTCTCTAGTATTACAAGTGCTAAAGTTATCCCCACCATTAGCGACGTAGAAGTCATACAGCCTAAACCCAAATCTGTGTACAGAATTTCAACACTCAAATACATGTGTTATAAGTGTGATGATAAATTTATTTATGATGTGATCAGAGTTGGCTAATTTTAACTCTCTGAATCTAACACCCTTGAAAACCATGAGCAAATGTGACTCTTGTCCAAGAGTATTCATATTATAGAATTTCCATTTAGGACGAAAGTTAGTTCAAAGAACAGAAGGTCTTGTCTTAGTCAAACGGGCGGGTAGGTTTTGGCAGCTGGCCTAATTTTTACATGGTCATTAAAATTCTAAATAAAAATTCACTAACAAGATTTTAATCAAAGTGACGCACCTGTTAATTATCAATAAAATTTGAACGAAGAATTTTTTTTGTAGAACGTATAAATATTCTCAATAACAAATTATTAATTTTCTTAGGACTATTTATGAAATTTATTTAGAATATTTATTTTCAATATGTAGAAGTACCTTTTAAAAGTATAATGAAGACAGACAAATTTCAGTGACGTTGGAATCACACTAAATAAAAATAGATTTATATTTTCCAAATATATATTTCTATTTTGAAAATTTTCACAAATCTCTTTTTACCTCCCGCTACCCTTGGTAAAGGAGGTATAGGGATCGTGCTAAAAATCGTATATCGAGATTTTGATAAATAACCACGTTTTAAGGTCCCTACAATCCGATTTTAACATTTTCACGATGATGTCTGTGGGTGTGTATATGTGTGTGTCTGTGTATACCGGGTGATCATTTGAAAACTTCCCACCTTGAATAACTCTTTAATTAATAAAATTATCAAAAATCACTAAAACAGGTCAATGTTATTTTGGAGGGGGACATTTAATAACCTATTCCAATCAGTTGGGAAACTATCACCCTTCCCTCCAGCCACCCCCACCCCAAAATTTTAAATGGCACTACCCCATGTGTGATACATCATTTTAAATGTAAAATTCTCAATATTTTAAAGCAAAGAAAATTAAAATCGGCCGAGCCGTTCATGAATTAGAGACAAAAATGTATTAAACCGGAAAATTTACAAAATACCTAAAACTAGGGGGATACATGTTTATTTAGATGTCTTGCATTAAATTCATTGGCTGTACGTCGAGCACACTGATTTTAAGCTCCATAAATGAAAATTATTTCAATTCTCTCTTCTAAAGTGTATGTCATTTCAGTGACACAATTGGCACAAACGCTACCCCAAATCAAAGTAATCTAAAGTTATCTGAAGCGGCGATATTTAATTCCTGAATTCTACAACACTTGACACTTTGAACTTGTACGACGCACGTTCTTTTGTTTCAAAGCAAAACGTAGGTAGATGGCTTGATCAACCACTCAAAATGGGCATACATTTTTGTCTCTAATTCATGAACGGCTCGGCCGATTTTAATTTTCTTTGCTTTAATATTGAGAATTTTACAACCAAAATGATGTATCACACATGGGGTAGTGCCATTTAAAATTTTGGGGTGGGGGTGGCTGGAGGGGAGGGTGAAAGTTTCCCAACTGATTGGAATAGGTTATTAAATGTCCCCCTCCAAAATAACATTGACCTGTTTTAGTGATTTTTGATAATTTTATTAATTAAAGAGTTATTCAAGGTGGGAAGTTTTCAAATGATCACCCGGTATATATATATATATATATATATATATATATATATATATATATATATATATATATATATATATATATGTGTGTGTGTGTATATGTGTGTGAGTGTGGATCTTCTAGGCTCTCTAACTCAAATACTATCATTCAGAAAATTTTGAAACCATGTATTTCTATTTTATTCTAATATGAAAAGAAACCATTAGATTTTAGCGTCAATCGGATAACCAGAAATGGCACTTTACTAGAAGCTCAAAATAGTTTTCAAAGAATACCTTTAAATTTATTTTTTCGCAATTTGTTATTATAAAAATTAAAGATTATTCCATTTTCAACAAGTTTGCTTTAATACTTTTTCTATATATTTTATGGATAAATTTATAAATATAAAAATTATATCTCGGAGCACAACTCCATGGTTACACCGTTCAGCTCAAATATATGTAACTGTCAAAAAAATAATCATTTGAAATTAATAATACTAACGTTTTAAAAAGAAAATTGTAACTAGAACAATAGTTATATGGAAAAGAACTTAATATGCATAATTTCTACCATTAGTAAATATGCAGGTATGTATTTAAATAAAAAAATATATATATATTATCACGGCATATTACCCATTGCTTGGTGTGCTAATCTGCTTTGTAAACAGATTTAGGTAATGATGATGACATATTTGTATCGTGCGGGCGTTTACCAAGCGTCACTTCACGGGCACTCATGATGACTGGCGTGGAGAGTGCACCACAGGGGTAAATTTTGGGCAATTTAAAATTCGAAATATTTGAAGTTGATCGGGATCGAATTGGGTTCCCCAGAATCGCGACCACACATAAGGTACGCAGCAACGAGACCCCATAAGTATATGTATTTAAATGTATAATGTATAAAAATTAAATGGCGGGAGGTATTGTGTTGGTCACATCAGATTTTTATATAAAGTCATGTGTCAAATGTTTTCCAGAGTTGCCTAATTTTAGTAATGATGCAAAATATAAATACATTTGGCAACGTCACTTAGTTGTTGCTACTTGCTACCTGTTTCAATGATTTTTATTTCAACATCATACTGCTTCAATAAATTGTCTCTTTCAGTAATTTCAGCAATTGAAATACTTCAGCTGAAACATTTATTGAAGAAGTGGTTTAATCTTTAATCTTACTGCATGATTGCAACATGATCATTCATTTCGTTACAAATTTAGGCTGAAAAATAAGAATTATAATCCTGAAAAGAGTTATTTCAGTTTGAAAAACTCTGCAAGAATAAATATTTACTCAAATCTAATTTTACTAATTTTATTTAAAATTCTTTTCAGAAAAATAAATATTTAAACTGTAAGTATATTTAAGATGTTACAAAAATTTATAGTGTGATATTTTTCTGAATTTAAAACTGGATAATATGTGGGTTCGAACTAAATATAAAAATAAGAACAAACAAACAATATAATTAGAAAAAAAACATGAGTGTGTGTATGTTAGTCATCATTAATTAACTTTTACCAAAATATTTATTCAGGCGACATTATTTTTGCTACGAAGTTAAATAAATAAATATACGAGAGTATTATCAATTACTCTGCCAATCACAAAGAAAAAAAAACTGTGCAGTTCAGGCCTTAAAGATTTCCTCACCCAAACACTTACAGCCCACAGACACGCCGGGATCCTTCAAGATTTTCCTTCAACCTTCAGTCCTTGACTAAACAGGCGCAGCAATGGTATTATCGAATGACGATATTTTTCCTAACTTAATTACGCTAAAGCAATATTTTGAAACATCGATTTTTTTGAAAGAAACATACTTATCTTAGAATTATTCCTTACACATGAAAATTTAAAAAATAAAATAGAAAAAATATAATATAAATTACAATATGAAAATAATAATTATATATACTTTGGTTCACGAAAAATGACTATTCAAGCTCACTTGTTCGAGGAAAGAATATTCAGCACTTTGTACAGTATTAGCTTAGCAGTATTTCATGTTAGAAAGAGAAAGACTATTTGCCGTATGTCTATGTACTATGTCTATGTTGTGTGATATATATACGTAAATGGTGGCATTACTTTCTAACACATTACAAATAATAATGACGTATGTCGTAGAGTTATACATATCTAATTATCTACTACACTGCCAAATTATTATTCCATGGTTTATGTCAAGTCTATGTTTGTGTGTTTTAGAAAAACATAGGCGAAGAGAAAGGTATTATTTAAAAAGAAACATAATTTTCAAATAAATTACACTTATTTTTTTCAGTTCAAATGAATCCATAAATATTTCATGTTGCACGTCTATGTATACGAAATGCAGTGAAGTTATGTGCAAGTAATATACCATACGGTCAATATATGACCTTGAATAGTCATCTTTCGTGAATCAGACTATACTTAAAAATAAGCTTCCATATTTTATGAATAGTAAAACAATAAAAATATAGGTACATAACATACTATACAAAAATTAAAATAACTCCGAATCGCAACTATGTAAAAATAATAATAATTTTGACAATCGGTTTCCTTTTAATTTATTACGTTGCTGTGTTAAAATTACTCCCTTTAGAAAATAGCATTTCCGAGGGCACCGATGTAGCGACTACACTCAAATATTATGTGGCTATTTTTATTATACGCGGATGATTTGAAATTTTTTAAAGCCATTACAAACATAAATGACTTTATTGTATTACAAACAGATCTAACTAAATTATATATTTATTGTCAACATAATAATTTACATCTTAATTCATCTAAATGTTATGTTATAAATTTCATTAGAAATCGCAATTTAATCAGCTTTAATTATAATATTTACTTATGATTATTTCAACTGTGTAAGTCTCTAACAAAATCCCCGCATATTTTTGGGAAGAAACCTTCCAAAAAACGAGTATGGCAGTATCAAGTGTAGAAAACCGTGTTGCTGGCATGCATGCAATCTAATTTTGGAATGTCCGGGAGCTGTTGGAAAGATTTGGCGAGTGTTCGCGCAGGAGAATTCAGACCTTTCGTTAACAGCTTTCCATTGGAATCATTGTTATGTTTATGGCGTTAAATTGTTTGCAATTAGCAATCGAACGCGACTCTGATTCAAAATTTATAACATCACTGCCAGCCTAATTAACCGACACTTGCCATGAGAATATAGATCAACACAGATTGGAATTTAATTCATGGTGCTTTATATTTTATTTATAATAGTGACAAATTAGAAGATGGCTTATTTGTATTAAAACTAAACTTTAAAATTGTATTGACTACCAAAAGTTTTAAAAAAACTTATTTGTTTTTAAAATATTCGAGTTTTTAATGCCCTTAACATTTACGTCACACCTATACATACTCTATTCCAAATTCTTACTACTTTTTAGTCTTCTGCTATCGCTTCATATCTGGAATCCATCTCCATATTTCCAAGTAAATGAATGCAGAAAATAATGAAACAACGAAAGGGCTAAACCAAATAATATTTATTTGAATTTATGATGCCACGTCTGATAGAACCTACTTGTGTTTGTATGCTAATGACAATAAAAAAAAAATTGTACTCATGCATTGAAATGTGTTGGTCAATTTCCCAGGTCTCCATTGGATAAGTGACTGGGAAATATTAGAAAAAAACACTCTCCTATTTCTAAAGCAGTTCTTAAAGAACTAAATTTATAATAACAAATCTGATGTGGCCAGCATAATACCTTCCGTCAATCCTGTGTACTATGTACAAATTCCATACATATATTTTCTTGCAAAAGATTCTAAATATCCAGTAAATTATTTCATAAAGAAACTATGAAAATTGTACTTGACACTGATATCTTTTTCTTCTTTAGCTTTTCCCATTCGTTAGGGGTCGCTATTTTTTATTTTCTTCTTCCACTCATTTCTGTTTTGCGTGTGGTTTACATTCATTTCCTTTTCTCTCAAGTCTTCCGCAATACAGTCTTTCCATCTTATCTTTGGTTTTCCTCTGTTTCTTCAACCTTCTATTACTAAGCTATTCATTCTTCTTTCAATATATTCTTCATCTCTCCTCATGATATGTTCAACCCAATGTAATCATCTCTCTTGTACCTTTCTAGAAACTTGTAACACTGGAGTTATTTCCTTACCGTATCTTTCCGTGTCTCCCCCAACATCTACTTCAACATCCTCATTTCTGCCACATTAATTTACTTTTTATTTATACTGACATCTGTAAATTTGAATTATCTGAATATATTAGCAGTTCCCATGGTTAGATTTATTGAATTTAATATCTTTTTAATTCTTTAATTCTATATGTATTGAATATGAAGTATAAAATGCAATCAAATCGTATAAAGAATTATATATTATTTAAGTTATAATAACGTTAAATGTCAGTAAATGATATTTAACTGCGTTAAATCAAAATCTAATCACCTCTTTTTCTGGATGTAAACTTAAAGAATACGAAAAAAAAATATAATTTTTTAAATCGCGGTGTTCAAGTTATGCGATCCGAAACTTTCGTCACACACACAGACATCATCGTAAAAATGGTAAAATCTTATTATATGGACCCTAAAACGTGTTTATTTACTAAAAACTCATCATTGAATTTTTTGACCAGAGACAATACCTTCCTTACCTAAAGGTGACGGAAGGTAAAAATATTGTAGTTAAAATAGACATCGGCGTTGAAAAAATCTGTGACACTGTGACTCAATGGTTGTACATATGTTCCCATAAATAATCCACTAATCGTACAAAAAATGTCGAACTAAATAGATGTATAAAATTACAACAGTTACCATGCCAATGGAAGTGAAAAAAAAATCAATAACAATCCACAACTATAAACTAAAAAGTTTGAAAAATAGATTTTATGTATTCCTTGTTATGACAACTAACGATTTATTTTGTCGACTGGCGTCTTAATTTTTTTCTAATATTGTTCTATTTATATTTTCAAAATAAATAATGCACAACTGAACTGCAGCCAGAAATTGTTGCAAAAGCTCAATACAAAACAAATAAACACAAATTGTATTTTTTCCAAAATATGGCCATCATAATAACTCTCGCACCCTTTCCATTGTGGTATATAAAAGTATTGTATTTAACATTTCTTGTACGTATTTTGTATAATTTTAAATTCATTCTATGAGTAAGTTTTTTTTCATTTCTTTTAAATGTTCGAGGTTTTTCCAATTCATTAACGATATTGGCGGTATTTCTGAAGGGTTCATGTAATATACCTATAATTTTAAATATATAATTAATAATAAAATAAGAAATATTTAATATTGTTCCCAGAAAAAGCCTTCAGTACTATCTCTGAATTTTTAACACTGATATTAGTGACATTTATCTGTCAATTACAAAAATTTTAATTTCTCAAGTAGTTACCATGGAGATGTTTGGGCTGTGAGCAGGCTGTGAGATTTACTACAACAGATTATTTTATAGATTATATATCTATATCTTTGAATCTATAGAAGGTATAATAAAAAATTTAAACGTGTCGGATAGAGAATTTTGTTTTTTAATATTTGTAATAACATAAATATTCAAAAAATAATATTTAGAAGATTTTTGTTAAAATACTATTATTTCCGGTTGTCCAATTGTTACCAGAATCTATTCAACTCTTCCCATTACTGTTAGATTGAGGAATCCGTAGTTACACAGGTCTTTAGTCTTATAGAATTTGATAAATCGTACATACAACCTCACACACACATCATCGAAAAAATGTTATTATCGGATGCTATGGACCTTAAAACGTGCTTATTTACTAAAATCTGGATATGCGATTTTTAGCATGATTCCAATACCTCTTTTAGCGAGACGTAAAAATCCTTTTGTAGGTAAAGGGCGTGCATACAGATTTCTTGGTCACTGGGTCATACAAGAGGTTCTCAAACTTTAACCTACAAATATATTTGGGCCAATACCAAGAACCTATTACGAACTATATTTACGATATAGATGTTTATTTAAACTTAGCTTTTGCTATTCTTGTTTTCTGTATTTTATTAACTGTTTGTTGAGCTTTTATTTAAACCAATGCTGACGTTATAAATTTATTTCAATCTTGAAATCATCTGGTGAAAATAATTTTTGACTTGACGAAAAAAGTAAAAAAAATTGGCACTTAATCAAGTGTATATATTTTGGTTTCAGTCAGTGATATTAATCATTTTCGATTTTGAAAGAGTTAATGACTTGTAAATAATCAATACAAGTTAATAATATAAAGTAGAATATTTATTTGTTGATAAATATATTAATAAAGAAAATAATGCTTCCGTAAATTAATATGTCTGATCTAAATAAAAAGAAAAATATGACTACTCATTAATTTGAAAATGGGACACTAAAAATAAATATGTACACAAGATGAAAATAAATTCTCATGGTTGCAGTGATGCTAATCTAAAAATTTCTACAGTTTAGAACAAAGATATGATGTAAATGTTCTTTGGCAATTTTATTTGCATTTTGACAGAGATTTACAAGAAATAAAAAAAAATATGTTTTGGCCAGCTCAATACCTCTTGCCATTTTCATTTTATGTTGCATAGGGCGCGAGCAGTTATGTGACTTTGGTAGCCTAGGCAAGCAGATATGAGGGCCCGTGTCAAAATGACAACTAGTAATAATATACATAGGTGTCAAGTATGAAAGTTTCCATTCAATTCATTATTTTCCTCGCCAAGTATATTCCATACTATTGATGACATATAAACATATCAGAATATTTTGAAATTTTTAATGAAAAATTATGACATGTGACATTTGTGATATCTATGTAAATAACTACTAGCTGTCATTCTGACACGGACCCACAAAACCGCTTGCCAAGGCCAACAAAGTCACATGTCTGCAACAAATTTAACATTTCTTGTACACACAAATAATTGAAATTGTATATCTTCTTTCATTCTATGAATAATTTTGTCCTACTCTTCTAATATGTTCAAAATTCTTCAAATTCATTGACAGTATTAGCGTCATTTCTTAAGGATATATGTAATATTATCATACCTATAATTTAAATACATATTTAATTAATAATAGAATAATATATATTAAATGTACTCGTACTTCCCAGAAAAATCTAATATTTGATACTGACATTTTGCATTTATCTGTCAATTACAAACATATAATTATCTCAACTGTTTTTTTGGCAACGAGATTTATTACAACAGATTATTCTATATTGTTATATACTATATCTACAAACCTATACGAGATGTAATAAAAAAATTAAATGTGTCAGATAGAGAATTTAATTTTCTTTAATATTACCAAGAAAAAAATTCAAAAAATAATATTTAGAAGAATTTTTTTCAAGAATCTGCTACTTCGAGTTGTCCAATTGTTACCAAAACCTTTTCAGATATTCCTATGAATGTCCGATTGAGAAATACGTAGTTAAACAAATATAAAGTCTTATAGTTTTTGAGTAATCGTCCTTCCAACGTCCCACACACTTACACACATATACATCCACACACACACACACATACACAGACATCATCGTAAAAATGTTAAAATCGAATTGTAAGGACCTTAAAACGTGCTTATTCATTAAAAACTGGATATGCGATTTTTAGCATGAATCCAATACCTCTCTTGGCGAGAGGTAAAAATATATTTTAAACCTGGACCCTATTCTACATTCCATCTGACTCTTTTGTAAGAAACTTTCTGTATGGAATTTGTACACAATACATAGAACTGACGGAAGGTAATGTGCTGGCCACATCGGATTTTTTTAAATTTCGTCTTGCTACGCCCCACAAATGTCACACTTCCCTAGTATTACAAGTGCTAAAGTTATCCCCACCATTAGCGACGTAGAATTCATACAGCCTAAACCCAAATCTGTGTACAGAATTTCAACCCTCAAATACATGTGTAATAAGTGTGATGATGTGATCAAAGTTAACTAATTTTAACTCTCTAAATCTAACACCTTGAAAACCATGACCAAATGTGACTCTTGTCCAAGAGTATTCATATTATACAATTTCCATTTAGAAGGACGAAAGTTAGTTCAGAGAACAGAAGGTCTTGTCTTAGTCAAACGTGCGGGTAGGTCTTGGCAGCTGGTCTAATTTTTACATGGTCATTAAAATTCTAAATAAAAATCAGTAAAAAATCAGTTTAATGGATAAGCTGCAAGTATAGGCGGTTTACTGATGAATATAAATAAAATCAACATATCATCACGGCATATTAATATTATCTATTACTGGTTTGATTTTCTCTAGCGCAGTTAGTCCTCTTATCTTCTTGACAATTAATCATTTAGAAATTTAGTTCATTTCTGAAATTTGTCGCAAAAATCATCCTATCTTTCCTCGAGATAATTCAGGTTCGTCCAGAGTCCAGGGTAAACAAACAAGACAGAGATGAAGCGTGCCAATTACTTCAGTGCGGTCTCTATTCTGGTACCGAGTGAAGAGGTGACTCACATTTTTGCTGCAGCTTCTAAAGCCAACCAAAAGTGAGATCATCCACCGTCATTTACAAATATCTGGATTATATGACCCATAGACGCATTCGCATTGCAGGAACAATAAAGATGCTATTGTCATAACAAACGGGAAAATAAGTTTACGACTCTATCGTAAATTACAAATTACACCGAATGAATCATTGTTTTAAATTTTAAATATTAATTGCTAGGATGGAACTTATAAAAAGTCGTGACAATTTGAATCTAAATATAGATCATTGTATTGTGGTAAAAACTCGAAGTTATGCATTCATATTACAGCCGTCTTGAGGTTCGGATTATTTATTTTTCTCCAAAATAATCCATAAACGATTGATAGAGAAAAAAAACTGATGTGACCAACACAATACCTCCCGCCATTTAATTTTTATTAATTTAAATACATATACCTATGAGGTCGCGTGGCCGCGTGCCTGAGTGTCTGGTCGCGAATCTGGAGAACCGGATTCAATTCCTACTATCAAATATTTCAAATTTTAAATGGCACAAAACTGACACCTGTGATGCACTCTCCACGCCAAAAATGAGTATCCGTGAGGTGACGCATGGTAAACGCTCGCACGATACAAATATGTCATCGAAATCTGTGTACAAAGCAGATTAGCACACCCAGCAATGGGTAATATGACGTGATAATATATGTATTTATTTTCTTATACCTGCATATTTACTAATTCTACAAATTATGTATATTAAGTTCCTTTTCATATAACTATTGTTCTATATACAATTTTCGTTTTAAAACGTTACTATTATTAATTTGAAATTATGTATATTAAGTTCCTTTCCATGTAACTATTGTTCTATTTACCATTTTCTTTTAAAAACGTTACTGTTATTAATTTGAAATGATTATATTTTGACAATGACATTTATCTGTCAGATACACATATTTGAGCTGAACTGTGTAACCATGGAGTTGTGTTTAAAACATAAGGTCCAAGATATAATTTTTATATTATTTTATAAATTTATCCATAAAATATATAGAAAAAGTATTAATGCAAACCTGTAGAAAATGAAATAATCTTTAAGTTTTATAATAACATATTGCGAAAAAATAATATTTAAAGGTATTTTTTGAAGAAAAACTATCTTGAGCTTCAAGTAAACTGCCATTTCCGGTTATCCGATTGCCACCAAAATCTTATGGCTTCTTTCCATATTAGAATAAGGTAGAAATACATGGTTTCAAAACTTTCTGAATGATAGTATTTAAGTTAAAGCGTAAGACATCATCGTAAAAATGTTAAAAATGGAATCTAAGGACCTTAAAACGTGGTCGTTTACCAAAATCTCGATATGTGATTTTTAGCACGATCCCTATACCTCCCTTACCAAGTATAGCGGGAGGTGAAAACAATACTAGTCAACTGCTCGCTAATCACTCTTAATCAAATGTTGTTCATACTAACGGTTAAAATATATTTTATTACGAAATAAGTTTTATTTTGGTCAAAAGTTGACAATGGCTGTTCTTGCATTAAGCCAAAATCCTAGGCCCTATTCGCTAAATTGTACTTTGAAAATTTATATTAATCGTTACTAACAAAGAAAAGTGGAAAACATAATATGTATATACTCAGGAGTTGAATGTATAAATGTATTGCTAATGTCTGACACTTGTGCCAGGAAATATCTTAAGAGATACGTGATATAAAGTGTTTTGAAAGGAGAAAACTTCCGGGTCAAAAACCTGCCATTTTATTTACTTCCTATTCATTGTATTCGAAATTGGAACTCAAAATTATAAACAGAAACACGTTCTTTCAATATTTTTAAGTTTTCGGATATATTCGAGTCAACATAATGCATATTGTCCCCTTAATACTATAACTAGGTATGTCGAATTTTAGGGCTTTTGAGTTATATATATATATATATATATATATATATATATATATATATATATATATATATATATATATACAGGGTGTTTATCAAATATAGGACAAAAATTGAAGGGATTATTCCCTGGACCATTCTAAGATTATTTTGTCCTTTGATGATTTTTAAAAAGCTGCTTTGTTTCGAAGATACAGGGCGAAAAAAATTTTCGACAATAACAACATTTAATACCAAAAATTACATGTAAAGTTTCTTAATGTACAAGTACTGTTGAAAATGACTACCTCCAGCTACGATGCAAGAATCCGCCTAGCTTGTAATGAATTGCCATCAGCAAGTCCATAAATGAAATGCATGTCAGTCATCTCGGCGTTCGTATAGCTATTCATGATAAGAGGACTTCACTAACAAAAGTTTAAGTATTATAGACAGAAAATACACGTCAAACAGCCAAACGTCTCAACAAATTTGACACATAACTTGCCTGCTGTTACTAGATTAATAATTTGAAAAATATCAAAATTGGTTTTGTCGAATTTTTTTTCGCCCTGTATCTTCGAAACAAAGCGGCTTTTCAAAAATCATCAAAGAACAAAATCATCTTAGAATGGTCCAGGGAATAATCCCTTCAATTTTTGCCCTATGTTTAATAAATACCCTGTATATATATATATATATATATATATATATATATATATATATATATATATATATATATATATAGATTTTTTTAAGAAACTACCACTTCCGGATGTCCAATTGTTACCAAAACCTATTCAACTCTTCTCATTAATGTTAGATTGAGGAATTCGTAATTAAACAGGTCTTTAGTTATAGAATTTGAGAAATAGTACCTACAACATCCTCTCTCTCTCTCTCTCTCTCACACACACACACACACACACACACACACACACATACACACAGACACAGATATCATCGTAAAAATGTTAAAATCGTATTCTAGCGACCTTAAAACGTGCTTAATCAATAAAATGTGGATATGCGATTTTTAGCATGAATCGAATACCGAGAGGTAAAAAAATAATAAATAAAAATCTATAAGTACCTATGCATATTTTATTTTTTATTGCGAGGAATTAAAAAATAAATAAACAACTGATTGCCACGGAAACATTCATGTAGATAATTTTCCTAAAAAGTGATCAGAAATAACTCATTTTCTGGACGTCGCGAAAAAAAAGTTATTTATATACATCGTATATTTGTTCATTTTATAAGCAGGTATCTAAATCATATTAGAAGTTAGGATATCATGTAATTGCTTATACATATAATAATTATTATTCAACTTAGTTTTTACACAAGGCCCGAAGCCCGGAATTTTTATCTCTGGTTAAATCGTCTGTTAACTGTCAGTTAAAAGTAAAATATAGCATCGATATTTAGTGATTTCGTCCATGTAATCCAAATTTGTAGAGAATTGTGCACTCCCCTCCATATTTTATTTCGGACCAAAATCAAGCTTCCATATACCTACTGAAATATGTCTTTGAAAACAGCTTCGTGAAATATTTATAAACGATGTGATATATTACCGTAAAAAATTTCAGTTTTAATCTAAAAAGTGTAAATTCCTGAAAAATTCAGGTCAGAGCAATGCTCCTTTCCAATCTCTCCATCTTCTGGAGACACCAGCGAGTCTGGAGGGGATGCATGTCATTCGAGTCTATTTCTGGACGTTCCTTGGGCAAGCGTCCATCGCTTGGACATTCAGGCGCAAGGATAGAATGCCATGCGGCATGCGAAAGAATCGGTTGATTGTTTCTCTTACAATCAGAACGTTTATGATGCTTGGAATGCAGCCAAGATCAAACGAAGATTGAAAATACGTCAAGTGTAAATAGAAATTTTAACTAGAAAAATCTACATATGCATTTTCTAAAAACCAGACAGAATGTGTATATTTTTATAATATGTACATCCTTTTGGAAATGGTTCACATATTTCTACACAAATAAATGCAAGCTGTTACTCTGAAATCATATAAATATGCAACACAGGAACATTAAATTTACTATTGAAATAGAAGAAAATAATCGTCTCCCGTTTCTTGATGTTCTATTGGAAAAACAAGATGATGGAAAACTTATTTATTTAGTATATAGAAAACCAACGCACACAAATCAATATCTTCATGGGACCTCTAACCACCACCCAGCCCAAAAAGCCTGTACTATTAAAACATTATATCAGAGAGTTTCTATTTTATGTCATCCCAGTAAACTTCAAGAAGAAATTAATTTTTTGAATGATGTCTTAAAAAATGGTTACAGCAAAGCGCAAATAGAAGAATAGAAAATTATTTGCTACTTTACATTGCCAATGTAACAGATAAAATTGCTAGGATTCTAAATAAATTTGACATACAGACGTCATATAAATCTAGTTTAAAAATCCGTGATCTTCTTGGCAATGTTAAAGATATAGTTCCTCTACATTATTCTGGCATTTATAAGATTCCTTGCCAGTGTGGTAAAGTATAGGATTGGTCAAACGGGTAGAAATGTAGCAACTAGATTAAAAGAACGCGAACGACATACAAAATTAAATGAACCAGATAAAACTGCTGTTGCTGAACATGCTATTCAAGGATTACATGGAAGATTTTAGCAAGAGAAAATAACTGGATGAGAAGACTAATTAGAGAAGACATCGAAATCAAGAAATCCTCTAATAACATTAATTTAAATACAGGTTTCGAGCTTAATAAGTTGTGGTTACCTGTGGTTCGTTCATATATTTTTCTGTTTTAGCTTTGTATGTTTTTTATGTAACTTTTGATCTATGTTACCCTTTTTTTGTAAACTTGTTGTCTTGACTACATGTACTTTGTTATTTACCTGATGAAGACAGCACTTCGCTGTCGAAACGTCGTTAAATAATAAAATAACTATAATCGTTATAAGATGGCCCTAATAAAATATTTTTAATAAAAATATGTAAATAAAAGAAACATAATTCATAAGTTATTTTAAGTAACTGTGAAAAATAGAGGTCACTTTCGTAGTTAGATAAAATTTCTGCCATATTTCTTAGGAATAATATAATACACCAACTATTCCAACTTGAAGTTGCCAACAATCATGAAACTTAAAACGCATTGGTAGAATATAGAATTATTTACGATTTTCACTGAAATTCATACACCCATGCTATACTATATATAGTTAGTTCATGCAATAAAAATAGTTTAACAGTTAATAAAATGATACAAAGTATAAAAGAATCCGTTGCACAAGATATTTAGAAAAATACGTGATTCAGAAGTAAAAATACTGGATGAATTGTTCTAGTTTTGAAGTTGAATCATTTGGGCAGCGATTTTAGAAACACACACCTACGTGTTACTCAGGTGAAGTTAAAATAGACACAGGTGTCATTTCTGCTTAGAATTCTTTGCCAAAACTGCTGAATTTACGACTGTAAGCTTTTCGTAATTGCTCTTAAATTGATGGAGTAGGTACATGGACTAACAATCGTTGCAAAATGTTATTAATCTTATTGTGAAAGAAAGATTATAAATTATTTACCCAGTATATTATTTTAAACATAAGGTGAAGACGAGAATTCATGATACAGGCGTTTAATATAGGAAAAAAAGTTTCTTTTAAATATTATCTGTCTCGTAAAACTTTATGGGATGATTTATATATACAGTTTTGAGAAAAAAAAATCTGAATTTTTTAATGCCAAAATTTTTAAAAATAGAGTTTTAGTGACCGAATAAACTTAATTTAAAAACGTAGTCAAACAGATTTATAATACATTATTTTAAGAAATAAAGGTTGATTAACTGTCAAATATCTATTTTTGACATGTTACTTGGTTTGACACTCTGGCACCAAAAGAGCAAATTAAAAAAATTTGGCACCTAAAAATTGAGAATTTTATTTTCTAAAGTTCTGCCGTACAAACAATATTTGGATTAAATGCATATATCACAGATTTTCGTCTTCATCCCAACGACGAAATGGCTAGGTATTAACAAGTATACTCTGCAGTACAAATTTTAAATAAAAAAATATAGACTGGTTCACGAAAGATGACAATTCAAGGTCATTTATTAACCGTATGGTGTAATATTACTTACAGATAACTTCAATGCATTTCGTACACATAGACGTACAACATGAAATATTTATGGATACATTTTAACTGAAAAAAATAAGTGTAATTTATTAGAAAATTATGTTTCTTTTTACATAATACCTTTCTCAAAGATTTATGCTCTTCACCTATGTTTTTGCAAAACACAATAATAATTTGATTTAAATGTCAACGTCACTGGGTAAATATTAGCATAGAGGGCAGTGTAGTAGATAATTAGATATCTGTTACTCTACGACATACGTCATTAGTATTTGTAACGTGTTAGAAAGTAATGTCAACATGAACGTATATCTGTCACACAACATAAACTACATAGACATACGTCAAGTAATCTTTCTCTTTCTAACATGAAATGTTGCTAAGGTACTACTGTATTAAATGTTGTGTATATTTTCTTCGAATAAGTGACCTTGAATAGTCATCTTTCGTGAACCAAAGTATACTAACAATAACTCTATCTATTCATATTCAATAAATAATTTTCAGGTACATTTTGTGCTCCGGAGTGTACTTTTTATATTGTGAGCGCGCGAAATTCATCTGCGTCAACTTCATGGTCAAGATTTGAACGTTATGAAATTGAATGGAACAAGAAATGAGCAGGGCGATGTATGGACATTAGGACGATACGTGTCTTCCCCGACAAAATATAACTGGACAAAACTTCAGATAGATATATGTTTAGTCTAGTTTGAGCATTGCGCACTAGACCCGCAAGTGTTCTTAATAATATATTCTTTGGAAACAAAACTACTAAATTATGATTAAAACCAACAAATGAATTATAATTCAACATATTTCGATTAATTCAGTACCTATCTACCTTAACAAATAAGATACCGGAACAAAAAACTTCTTATTCTTGTTACAATATTTACAATAACTTTCGTTTCGTGGTGTATTCTAATTTAAAAATAAATATATAAAATTAAATTTAATAATTGTGTTCCGTGATTGTCCAGGGGGTCTTGATCAAGTATATCTTCCTGCAAAGATGTTAAAATATTTGGAGCCAAATGGCGAACTGCTAATGGATCTCGTCACTTATAAAATGTATTTAAAAATGCCTTCTTGTTGTAAGAATAAGTCTGAAAAGGGTTTTCGACTATTTAGAATACTATGTGAACGAAAAAGAAAAGAAATTTTTGCTCAACTCTACGTTCGGTTATTAGCTCACGGACCGCGCAGATCCCGAGCTGTTCGCTCGTTTTCTAACCATGGAGGATGTTGAGCAATTGTCTGGCGCATGCGTATTTAAGCGCAAATTTAAAATATTTGTCGCCGGCAATGCAAACAGTGTCTATTCTATGTATGAATGCCGTTTTCGTATATCAATCAGAAATGTTTGAAATGTATAAATTAGTTTAAGAAACATTTCTCTACATAATTTTCAACTTTAAGCTGTCCATAATCATTTCCACATTACAGTACACATGTTAACAGTTCTTTATTATTTTCCGTTTTTATTCAAGCGCAAATTAATGTGTCAAAATGGCAGGTAAACGCTCTAATCCTTCGGTTATTCAAGCTGCAGATCGGAAATCGCACATGAATTTGCCCCGTGATCAGATTGCTCAGAGTGCTCGACTGATTTAAATACGGAACGCACCCTAAATAAGGTGACAATTTCTTTGCTTTTTATTATCGCTGTAATAGACATGTAACTAGAGGTTCTAAATGTTGATTGGCGGAAAACATGTCACGTGACTAAAGAATTATACTCTCACCTTAATATTACTTATACATGGTAAACATTGATATCCAATAAGTATTTTTTTTAAAGCTGTAGTCTTGGAAACATCTATTACGACAGTAACCTTAGTTGTTTGCAACATAGAAGAGCAATGAATACTAAGTTTTTTGTAGTTTGAAAGTGTGAAGCCGCGTAAAATTCAATTTGATGTTACTTACTGAAGCCCCGCCCCCTGTGTATACTTAGTAATTTTTTTACATGAATTTGAAATAAAATTATGCTTTGTTAATAGTAGGTAAGTACAGAACAGAAGTACACATCAAGTTAAAAGTAAGAAAAAAGCAGATTTTTGTTAATTTGTTATTTTAAAAGCGATACTATAAATACCAACTTACCCTAATAATTAAATACCTAAAAGAATAGATCCCAATACCAACAGAATAGACAGGAGTAGGATTAAGGTAAATTTGAAGCCAATCTCTAATATTTATTAATGAATGATATTAAACTTGAAAATAAAAATTAAAATTAGAATATCGATACGTTTTATTTATAAAATTGTAGTTTTCAAACAAAATTGCAATTTTTGATTAATGTATCAAGAGTGCAACTTAGTGTTTTAAGGCCGAGGACCATAAAAAGTATTACACTCGAAATGCATATAAAATTTTATATACAATTGTTATTTTGTAAAAAAATAAATAACAAAATTTGTTTTTATTTTTCTTTCACACAAAGGTATATATAATAAAGACTCTTTAATCTGAACCCACGTTAATCCGAAAACTAGTAATCCGAACATCGGGTAAAAATAAGTAATCCAAACAGAAAAATTAATCAAATTTTGCTTTAGTTTCCACCCCAAAATTGCGCATGTCCGAGATTGCACCTAGTGAATGTATGTAGGTACATACATTAATTAATAAATAAGAATATACGATACTTCGGCGACTGGCGATCAAAGCCGAAATGAACGCCCGAAAACAAACTAAAATTTACTATTTTTTCAGAATTCTTTATTTATTATTCAACAGGACACTTCATCCCAATGACAGAATAATATTACATAGAAATATGAAGAGGTAATGTATTTACATTACACAAGAAAAAATAAAATCTATGATATTAATTATGTTTTTTGTTTCAATTTCTTAATTTCAAAAATCATTACTCCAAATATCCCGTTACATTTAGTGGTTCGGATTAACGGGTCTCTACTGGATTTTGATTTTGAATATGAAGAAATAATTTGAAATATTAAGAGAGCTGTAAAGTAAGCCATCGCGGGACGCCTAACAGATGTGAAACATCGAAATTTATTTTATTTGAAATCGCCACTAAAGTGCACAAAAATCGTCATTAAAAGTTCAGAATTCGGCACAAGTAATCCATTATATGAGAATTTCATAGTAAATTTGAACGTAAAATATGTGCAAGAAGAACGAACTAAATAATTCCGAGAAAGAAATTTGAGATAAATAGTTATTTAAGTATTAAGGGCAGTAAGTGCACCTTACCGGTTGAGGATTACATCCGATACCGGTAAGAAGCACTTAATGCCCGCAATGCTTATTATATTTTTTGCACGATCGTCCCAATAATAACAAATTAAAGTTTAGAATTATTTAAAAATTATTTTGACATTTTAAAAAAATTAGTTGTCATTTTTAAGTAAGCTATGATCGTTGTTTTGCTATCGTTAAAGCTTTAAAAATTGTACATTTATTTTTTATTTATGTAATTTTCACCGCCTCCAGATCGGTAGGTAGTCACATCACTTACCGGTCAGTCACATCACTTACTGATCAGTACCACTTCACTTACTGATCAGTAATTTGTAAACAAAACTTACTGCCTTGGAAACCCTATCGGTAAAGTTTAAAAAAAGCCTGATCGTGCAAAAAAGTATATACATTGATCAGATAAGTTAGGTTGTACTAAAAAATATACGTATAGATAATAAATATTGTTAACTTCTTAGAGATTGGCCTGAAGAAAGAAAGAAATCCAAAGAAAGAATCTTCGCAAGAAAAGCATTTAATATGAACGTAACAATCACAATAAATAGTGAAATAAATATCCAATAAAACTAAGAAATATGTTATAACAAGCAACAGTTCTGCTACGATGAAACAATATAAATGAAGTACATACAATAACTAAATACACATCTATGACTTAGAGTTTCGTTCAAATCAGTGAAAATTCGACATTGTTCGTTTGTTCGTCGTTAGTATTTTCATGTACATGATAATTTTCTTGAGAAGCTAGTTACATAAAGCACAGAATGACCATGGTTCTTAAATATGAAGATTACACCATCACCATTAAATGTAAGATGAACGGCGCTCACCTGGTACTTGAAGAGTGGCAGTTGTATTCACAGTTCCGATTAGGTTGGTTGCTGTACAGGTATATGTTCCTGCATCCTCTGAAAAGAAGGAGATTTTGTTAATGAGAACAATTTTTTCAATATGTAGATAGTAGTATTTTGATGAAAAGTATACCAAATTTTTGTTAAACGTATAATACTTGAAACATATAATAACAAATAGATTATAATATATCCATTGTTTTTACCTTCCGTCACCTTTAAAGAAGGTATTGTCTTGGGTCAAAAAATTCAATGATGAGTTTTTAATGAAAAAGCACGTTTTAGGGTCCATACCATTTTTACGATGATGTCTGTATGTATGTGTGTGTGTCTGTATGCGTGTGACGAAAGTTTCGGCTCGAATAACTTCAATACCCAGATTCCAAAAGAAGAGGTGATTAGATTTTGGTTATAATTGGTCAACCGGAAGTTTCCTCATTTGAAGATTTTAAGTTTTTCTTGAAAAAACTCAGTTAAATATTATTATAACTTAAAGAATATATTATTCTCTATACGATTTTATTGCATTTTATGCTTCATACTCAACAGATATAGAGTTAAAGAATTATAAAGATATTAAATTTCATAAACCAGCCAGCTATGCTAACCATGGAAACTGCTAATATATTCAGATAATTCAAATTGACAGATGTAAGTATCAATGAAAAGTAAATGAATGTGGCAAAGATGAGGATGTTGAGATAGATGTTGGGGAAGACACGGAAAGATACGGTAAAAAATGAAAGAATAAGGAAAATAACTCTAGTGTTAGAAGTTTCTAGAAAGATAAAAGAGAGACGATTAGATTGGGTTGAACATGTCTTGAGGAGAGATGAAGAATATATTGGAAGAAGAATGAATAGCTTAGTAATAGAAGGTTGAAGAAACACAGGAAGACCAAATATAAGATGGAAGGACTGTATTGCGGAAGACTTGAGAGAAATGGAACTGAATGAGGACGACACGCAAAACAGAAATGAGTGGAAGAAGAAAATAAAAAATAGCGACCCCTAACGAATGGGAAAAGCTAAAAAAGATGTCAGTGTCAAGTGCAATTTGCATAGTTTATTTATGAAATAATTTTACTGGAAATATAGGATCTTTTGCAAGAAAATTTATGTATAGGGCGCGAGCAGTTACATGACTTTGCTGACCTTGCCATGCAGACATGGGGGCTCATGTCAAAATGACAACTATTAATTAAGTTCCTAACTGACAATTGCTCATAATTTTTCATTCAGTATTTCATGATTTTCTTTATTTCATGTGGTTTATTTGTTATCAGGAGTGTGGAATTCAGTTGCCGAAAAAAGGAATCATATAATACTCAAAAATAAAATTTTGAATGAAAAATTATTACATTTGTCAGTTATGGACATAATTAATAGCTGTCATTTTGAGACGGGCCCCCATATCTGATTGCCAAGGTTAGCAAAGTCACATAACTGCTCGCGCCCTATGGAATTTGTACATAATACACAGGATTGACGAAATGTACTGGCCACATCAAATTTTAATGGCACAAAATTGACCCCTGTAGCGTACTCTCCACGCCAGCATTGAGTGTCCGTGAGGTGACGCCTGGTAAGCGCCCGCACGGTACAAATATTCCATCATTACCGATATCTGTGTATGAAGCAGATTGGCACACCCAGCAATGGGTAATATGCCGTGATGAAATATTTATTTTATTTATTTATTGTGGAAATATACCTTACGGCATTTGAGGTTAAATAAAATATTATTTGCACTATTTCGAATATAATGTACGCAAATACACAATAAACAATTCAACATATTCACTAACGTTTCCTTGTTTCTTATAACATTTCATAACTAAGTGTCGAGTCAAGATTTAGCGTCTAAGAAAACCTGCTTGCGCAAGATAACAAGTTCGTGCATATATTTTGTTTTTAATATAGATATATTAACTAATCTAAAAACATATTTCCATTGTTTATATTGTATTAAATTCTTAACATTTTTAATTATTTTTGTTTGTCTGTGAAACTTGAGTTGAAAAACAAGTCTCGAAAAATAACAAGGAAGCATTACAACAAATAAAAATAATTTTATTGACTTCAACAAATGTTATTTACATTGCCAAAGAAAAAACAAGAAACTAATTGATCTTTTATTTTTATTAGCGTGTTATTGGCACATTAATATATGTTTAAATTTGTTTCTGTCGTTAAATAAATTTGTATTAGCATGGTTGAAAAGCGGAACAATGAAGTGAGCTGCTAAATTTATTGGCAAAGATGATTTCTTACTACATATAAATATAATAGTTAGATCAGTGTTTCCCAAACTTTTTATCCTCGCGACCTCCTTCTGGCTTTAAAAATATCTTTGCACCCCTCTAACTCCCTCCCCATCAGTAGTTTTCTTTCGCCCCCACCCCCCTTGGTAAATTTCGCCCCACAGTTTGGGAAACACTGAGTTAGATTCTTATTATTTCATATTATTTTTATAGTTAGATTAATGGTACATGCCTAGGCGTGAGTATGTATATTCGTATAAATGAAACATTTAAATTTAAAGAGATCTCTGTGCCATTTTTAAAAATGAGGCATTTTATCGATTGTCAAGAAGAGTATGTCTTTTCTTATGTATTATAGAACACTAAGAAAAAAAAATTCCATTGTTTTACCCCCCACAACCCTTCAATAACCAATCAAAGAATATTACAAAGGATCTGAAAAAATTATAAAATAATGTTATTGTATATAGGTATTGTATACAGGATAGTGACAGGCACAACGCACAGCCGATCATAGGATTTTAACATGTAAAATCAAACAAAACTATTAACACAACCTAACAACTACTACCTAAAGTATTTAAAGTAAAAAATAATAATTAATCTACCGCTACAATTAATAAAACAGGATACAAGCCAATATATTCTACCTAAAATAATAAGAAACACTGGGAGAAAAGAATCAAAGAAAAACTATTGACAGCAATGATACGCTTATGGAAGTTACACAAATGTGCTCCCTTGTTGAAGGTTTGCAATGATACACATCGCCATCACTACGTAATATCCCAATTACATTCAAAGTGAAATTGTCGAGAATTTCGAGAAAAGGGTCAGGGTAAACTTTACATCATTTTTGACGATCTATCCCACTCTGCAATAAAAAAATGGGGGTTCCCATTTAAGATTACAAAGTTACCCCCTCCCACGCTCCCTGGGAGTTCTGGGGAGGTATTTTGACAAAATCTAATGTCCCTCTCTGAACCATCGAATTTTGATTCAGGACATTTTTTGATCAGATGCATATTTCTCGAGTTATTCCTGGTGGTACATCCGGTATAGAATTATATACCGGATATAACTGGTTTCAAAATATACACCTCTAGGGATATTTTCAAGAAGTGGTACCCTTTTAGGAAACGTGATCAGGCATATGTTGATATGACATTTTTCACTCATAATGACCTCCCAACAAACTGTTAAAGTTTGATACACTAGTCTTAAAACACCTGTATAATATTTTTGAGGTATTACTTAGATTCTCTTGCATTTAAATGTTTCAAATGATTCTTGCATTAGACGAAAAAAAAATTGTTTGACAAAGAATGGTTTCAATAAATGTATTAATAATTAATATTAATTTTCTTGAAACAAAAGTTGCACTAACCTGGATAAGCTTGTGGTATAGTAAGCCTACAAACTCCATTTCTATATTGCAGCTGGTAATCCTGAGAATTTTCTATAATCCTTCCATTTTTGGACCACAGGATACTTGGGGGTGGTTCACTTTGTACAATGCATTCAAATCTGGCAGTTTGGCCGCTGACTACAGCGATTTCTCTCAATGGCTGAAACAAAAAAACATAAATACATAAATATTTTATTTATTATGAAGATTTTCATCTGTTTAAGGTAGTTGGTCCATGAGAGCAATGCCATCTTTTGATTCCGTGCCGAACAATATAGATAAACTCAAGAGTTGCCTGCCTGTTTCACATGGAAAATATCAGATAACTTTCTTACCGTTATGAAGACAGGGGCCTTCTTCGGCAGGTTCTGATTCTGGTTCTGCTGGACTAGAGTACTTCCTGGAGTACTGGGGGTACTTGGGGGAGTGTCAGCACCGCGTGGACGAACTACTTTGCCTGGTGATGTCCAAGAAGAGCCTAAGAAGACGATGTTGATAATTAAACAAATATTTAACAATAATTATATCGAAAACAATAACAAAATCGTGTAAAACAAGTGCTGTTAGACTTTAAAGTGTAGACTGCAAACAACATTGTAAAAATCTAAAAATAAAACAACGAAAATATGTTGGTATATGTAGTTTGTGTTCTTTATGTCTATTTGATCGTAGAAAACATGATGATGATTAAATTGTTGTAGTGTTTATAAGAGAACAGAATTAAAACAAAGGTCAAAGGTAGAATCATCATATTTTCAAATAAATTTGAACAATAAAAAGTGAGTTAAATATTTTTTTAACATCAACGTAGAAAAGATATATGTACAGGGCTTAAGCAAAGTATTTTATGGTTTATAAAGATTTAAAAAAAAAGAAAATTTTAAATCTAAGTTTTTTTATATTTTTCTTACATTTTACTTAAATTTTTGCGATAATACTATATAAACAATGGTTTACAGACGACCAAAAATGTCCATATTCGCTATATATCAAAAAAAAAAAAACTCGCGAGACTGTTGCATGGCTAATAATTTTCTTCCTATATATTTGTAGTTTAGTTAAATTTCGTATGTTCTTTTAAATACTCAATATAGATATTAATGTGACGTGCGCCCCTGACTTAAGAGTATACGAGCGCCGCTACTGGTAGAATATTCCCGAGCGATGACGTAATCCCCCCCGGCGGGGGAAAACCCGTACGCGTTCAGCCTGATTAATTACAACCGGTGGTGTGATCCTTTGTGTTCGATGATGGTCGCGTCAGAAAGTTCCAGAAGGACACTGGGCTGTATAAATACCGTCCGAAGGACAGCGGAGAGATAGTATGTGATATAGAAGCAACGAGCAATGAAGTTGGTGATATAAATAAACATTCTACGAGTTGTTAACAAAAATAAATGTAGTTATATAAATAAATATAGTAATATAAATATTGTTTAAATAAATAATCTTAGTGTTTATAATTATTTAATCATAGTTTTAGTTACTTTTATTATCTTTTTAATATTTATCTTAATTATGTATCATCTAATAAAGGTATTATTTTAATTAATAATAATTCTCTGAAATTGAATTAAAATTTTTATATACCTGTCAAAAATTACAAAATAAACTAACTACAAGATAATAATTATTGTGAGTTATTAGGCAGTATTGGTCCTGTAAAGTAAGCATAAAAATAATACCATGCTGTAAATAAAACACTCATCTATGTTATTTAACTATCTTTCAATTCTATTCTACTACAACTATCGCCTAATCTAAAATGCGGGCACACTGCAACATTTGGTAGGTACCTCCTGCAGTTAAAGTATTATTAAAGGCCGGCGAACAGCTCGGCAAACTTGGCGACAGGCTCAGAGGGCTAGTAGAAGCTTGTTCCCATCTAGGCACGCTAATCTTACTCATTTCAGGCTGCGGGAAGCTATTTCTCTGCTTTTTATAGCAATCACCTTCGATCTCTGACATCTCGCTTTCTGAAGTAGGCTCCCACTTGGTCTTCTGGGCAGAGGGCTGGGCGAACTTCTTTGGGCGGAACTGAGGAACCTTCGAAGAGGAATTCTGCGAGGGTTGGGAATTCTGGGAAGGTTTGGTGGTCTCGTGGTAGACTGGGAGTTCTATGTCAAATGCACGTTTAGGAGGTTGGATGACTGTTTTTTTAGGAGTGGGGATTTCGCCATTTTTGCTAGCTCCAGGAAGAATTACGCCGAATTCGTAACCAAAGTCGTATTTGAAGTATATTAGGCCGGTGTCTGGATCGATGTGTTTGGTGCCTAATGAAAAATATTAAAGGCCTAACTAATTTCATAAACTTTTAAGAAATTAGTTTTCTTCAAAATACAATAACAAAAAAATGGTACAAAAAATATTCGGTGCCCAATAAAAAACAACATACGAAAATCTTATACTGAATCAAAATATATTCACGTGTGCATATTGATGTAAGGAAGAGGAATACGAAAAAAATGTAATTTTTACCTCTCCCTAAGAGAGATATTGTATTCATTCTAAAAATCGCATATCCAGATTTTAATGATTAAGCACATTTTAAGATCCCTACAATCAGACTTTAATATTTTTACGATGATGGCTGTGTGTGTGTGGATGTATGTGTGTGTATGTGTGCGAGACGTATGAAGAACGATTTCTCAAAAACTACAATACTTAATATCTGTTTAACTACGTATTTCTCAATCGGATATTACTGGGAATAATTGAACAACTGGAAGTAGCAAATTCTTAAAAAAATCTTCTAAATATTATTTTTTGAAATTTTTTATTCTTGCTTTGTAATAAATCTCACAGTCCAAATAATGTCATAGAAACCAATTCAAAATTATTAAAATGTTTGTAACTGACAGATAAATGTCAGTATCAAAAATCCAGAGACATTACTGAAGATTTTTCTGGGAACTACATACATGATATATTTCTTATTGTATTAACAGTTAAATATTTAAAATTATAAGTATATTACATATACCCTTCAAAAATACTGTCAATCCCGACAATGAATTGGAAACATTTCGAAAAATTAGAAGAGTGGGTCAAAATTTCTTCATAGAATGAGTTTAAAATTAAAAAATCTAAATATGAAGAAGAAATATAAGTAGAATTTTTGGTGTGGTTTTTCATGTGACTTTGTTGGCTTTAACAAGCAGATATGGTGGCCCTTGTCAGAATGATAGCTAGTAATTATATACATAAAAGTCAAATATCATAATTTCTCATTATAAATTTAGTGATTTTCCAATTCCATGTGGTTTATTTTCCTCGACAAGTAAATTCCACACTCCTGGTGACAAATTAACTACGTGAATTTAGAAAATGTTGAAATTTTTAATGAAATATTCTGACATTTGACATCTATGTACATAATTACTAATTATCAATCTGAAATGGTCCCCCATATCTTGTCACATGACTGCTCGCGCCCTATACTTAAGTTACCAAAAACAGAAGTGGCGAAAGGTATTGTGCTGGCCACAACATTTTTTTTTTTAAATTGTAATATTGGAGTTATCGGATTCGAAATTGACATAATCGTAAAAATAATAAACTCGTATTCTAGGGAACCTAAAACATGCTTATTCATTAAAACCCGCCAACGAATTTTTTGACCAAAGATAATACCTTCCTTACCTAAAAGTGACGGAAGGTAAAAAACAAAAATCTCCAAATCAATTTTCAAAATAGAAAATCTTCACTCACCATATTGTGCGACCCTAGATTCTTCCCTATAGGCCTGCGCATCACCATCATCAGCACTCGTCTTCAAAATCGGTTTTTGCGGTGCCTTTACATCCGTCATAATATCATTCATAAACTTCTGCGTCTTGGACTTAAAAGTATGAGTCATATCCTCCATATGCTGTGACGCAATTTCTGTTGCTTTTGTCACCGGGATCGTAACTGGACTGTACGCATATTCTGGTGGAGTTCCCGGATGGAGTTCCACATCATTTGACTTATATGTTCTTGCTTGTTTGACTACTTGACTAGTTTTGCTTTCTCCGTAACGTTTGCTGGTGAATTTTTTGAGAGAACGGTCGCTGTCTGTGACGTCACGGGTGATTGTGTGGGTGATTGGTATTGGCATTAAGGGGGGTTGTGTGTCGAACTCCATAGGGGTTACTACTCGATGTTGGGGAGGTACACTTGATGGTCTGGCTGGTGGTGGTGCTCTGACTTTGCGGTAATGGGGCTCATCTGAATCGGAATATCCAGGAGTCCATCTGGCCCGGATTCGTGCGGCTTCTACTTCACTTTCGTAGTCGCTTTCTTTGAATTCTCCTGGGACGAATTTTTTTGGTTTTGGTGGGGGAGGACCGCTGGATCTTTTAGGCAGTTCTGGTTCTGGTTTATACGGAAATGGTTCCAATTGTGGTTGAGATTGTTGAGATTGTTGTTCTCTATATTCACGCGTATCCCGTTGAGATTGCGATTTGGTTTCTCCAAATTTGATAACACGAGTTGTTTGTTGTATGTTGACAACTCTGTGACTTTTTTCTGTAGATTCCTTGAAGTTCATTACGTTTGATGTTTCGGTTTGGACAGCATTGTGATATGGCATACCAGTTACTGAGCGATAGTATTGTGTTTGTTGAACTTGAGGGGCATAAGCCATTTCTGGAGGACTTCCAGGTTTAAGTTCTGGAGCTGCTGGAGTAGCTACTATTAATTCCATCATTGGTGCAGATCTAGCTGGCATTGGTTTTGGTTTCACAACAACTTGTTTTGACGTTGTTCTTAAAATTTCGTCTAATTTCACAGCAGTTTGTTTTGGTTTTTCTATCGGTTCAAATTTAGGTCTTGGAGGATATTCAATCGTAGGAGGTCTATCAAATTCTGTTGGAGGTGTTGGTGTTCTTTGAGAAACGCGTGATTGGTGACCACTTGGAGTCAAAACAGGGCGAACTGGTTTAAAAGACTTATCTTCTTCGGCACGGTCTGCACGCCATACTGGTGGGATTCTACCTTCGTAGTCACTTTCGTAATCGCTTTCTTTGAATTCTCCTTTGATGAACTTGGAAGGACTTGGAGGTGGTGGTCCACGTTTTTGTTTTGGACGTGGAGGGTCTGGTTTGTAAGGAAATGTTTCCAAACTTGAATCGCGATCATCGCGTTGGATTACGCGTTGGCTTGTTACAGAAACTACAGGCGCCACTAAATCCTAAGAAAAGAACAAGTAAATTAAGATATTATAGAGATAAATTAAATGAATATTAGTCAACCACTCAAACGTTTCTAAGAAAAATGCATGAAAAAGACTATACAGGGTGAATCACAGAAAGATGTTTCACAAAACTAATGAACATAGGACAGAAAACTTTTTTTTTGTTTGTTTAGTAAAAGTCAAAAGATATACGAGCCCAAACACATATTATACACACTAGTAAAATTTGGGGAACGAAAAAAAAAGGTATGTATTTCAAAAAGACAAGAGGTCTTTCATATTTGTGTTGGTAATTCTACATCTACAACAAATAATAAATGACGATAAATATCATCTAAATATAGCCACCTACTAAAGATTGGCTATCATTTATTGAGGTGTTAAATATTGTTTGGTCGTCAGTTATATCCTCTTTTGTTGTCTTTTCAATTCTAAGTATTAAGAGTAGAAAAATAGCTATTTGTATATTAAGAGCGCAAAATAGGACATTGTCGATTGAGAGGTTGCGTCGCGCGGCATTCTATCGAAATCGACAATGTCCATTTGCGCTCGAAACACACACAAGATTTTTTCTACAGTCGCTACCATAACAAAAAATAATAAAATGTACATTTTGTAGTTACACTAGTACTCAATTAATAATGATTAATATAAAGAAAAAACGTCTTTTATATTTAATTTTAATTTATCGTTATTTCCCATTCTTCTTGGCCTATTGCATCAATCTAATCTAAACATTTTATACTTTCGTTTTTGTAAATGAATGCCCTATTTTATTTTCACAATAGTGCGGCATTTTTTTTTTGGTTATGTAATATACCGACTTCCTGACTAAACGTTTCCATTAAGAATGTAGACAAGTGACATTTCTCAACATTATATAGTTAGAAATTTGGACAGCGAGCGTTTTGTCTACTTTGTCGCGCTAGAGGACAAAAGAAACTATTAGGATCCATTATTTGGTCCAGAGTTTTTAAAGTTTTAAGTCTATATTTAAAAGTAGCCGAAAAATTTTGTAGAAATTTCTAACCTTTTATAGATTTTATTATTTGTTGAGAATGTAAACAGCCGAACTATTATGAGTTTGGACTCGTATCGTCACAGTTTATTATTCGATCATTTCAATAATGATATATCTGTAACGTTGAAGGCGCTTACCAGGCATCACTTCACGGGCTTCCAATGCTGTCGTGAAGAATCACAGTAAAAATAAAAAATTATACACAGCAGCAACACAGCCGCAACGGGACCATTTGCTGAATAATAACGAACGTGTTAACGGACTTTTTATTTTATTTGGTTGTTACGTAGAAGGTGCGGCCGTGGTGCTATCGTACTATAGATATTTCAAAGCGTATACTTTTGTGCATTTTGAAAATTGGAAATAATTTTTAAGTGTTAACAATTACTCGAAAGTTTAGTCAAACAGCAATTATTTTTACTATACCGACGTTTCGGTGCACCGTTGCACCTTCTTCAGGGTAGTTACAAATTGTTACAATTCATGTACACAAAATACATTCGTACAAAACATTCAGTTAATTTATTAAACATCGTACAAAAAATTCAAAGAGCATACACACATCCATTTGCTTTAAAAAACGACAACCGAATTTTAAAGCAAATGGAAGTGTGTATGTTCTTTGAATTTTTTGTACGATATTTAATAATTAATGTATTTTGTGTTCACACATTGTCGGTCTACGGGATACGAACACACGGAACATGGTTTGGGTAACGTCACGGCGAGATGTTCGCTAACCCGCTCGATCACCGTGCTAACTTAACAAAAATTATGTCCCAAGTTCGCTACTCCTGTAATTTCATATCAAAATTATTTTTTTTCTGTGACTGACCCCAGGAAAGGTAAGTATCAAAATGGTGGTGAAATCTACGTGTAAGCCGTTGCTGTTAGTAATCTATTTGCGTTATAATCGTAGCTACAACACTGCACTACAATCATTCGAACCTTCTTTGCCGTAGTGGACGATGAAACATGTTTCTTATGCTCGTATTTATGAGTGACCTTCGGTGGAGCTTGGGGAATGGTAGAGGATCGCGATTCAACCATAACCTTCTGAGAACTTTGCGCACTACTCTCAAACGATTGCCTAATCTCCGTTTTGGAGAACTCTTCGCTTCTGTGGTGTTCTACTTTGGTGGATTTTCGTGTAAGTGTTAGTGGTTCGTCTGTGTCTGCCATGTAACCGCTTTCTTTGTATAGTTTTGGTTTTGATTTGGGGGAATCTGGTTTGACTTTTGGCGGTGAGGCTGGTTTTCTGGGTGGTTCAGCTTGTACAAAAATAGGTGGAGAACCTGGTTTTAGGTCAGGAGGTGACGAAATTTTTTGTACTTTAGGTACTTTTACTTCTCGTCTTTCTCTAGTTTGTTGTTTAGATATTTGTTTAATAGATACTTCTTTTTTCAACTCACGTTTTGATTGTTCTAAATCTACGGCAGGTCTTGGAGGTCCTTGGAATTGAGGGGGGTGGTCAAATTTTGAAGGAGGTAATGGTTCAGGTTCTGTAGATCTGGATCTGGTTTGTTGTGATAGTTTAGGTGCTTTAACTTTTCTGTAACTAGGTTCTTCTGTATCGCTAGCACATGGTTTCCATTTAGGAGGAATTTTCACTGCTTCGAAGTCGCTCTCATAATCGCTATCGCCGAATTTTCCTTTGATGAATTTGGATGGAGTTGGGGGTGGTGGTGGCCGGGGGGATTTTGGCTTTTCTTGCCCAGGTCTGAACGGGAAAGGTTCTAAATCTGGGAATCTTTCAAATGGTTTTGATTCTACTTCAATTACAGGTTTCTTGACTTCTATTTTGACTGGTCTGGCAGGTAGAGGGGGTCCTTGAGGGATTTGTTCCTTCTTAGGAGGTAATGGCGGCGGTGGGAGGGATTTTTCTCTAGGTGGGGGCATGGTACGAACACTTCCAGGCAAAACCCTAGAAGGTTCTTTTTCTAAATTCTTTTCTAAATCTTGTTCTATGATTTCTACATATGATTGTCTACGTTCTCTAGGCGGCGGTTCTGCAAACCCTATTTCTGGCGGCGGTCCTGGTTCCAGAACGACCTCATCTGTGATATCTAGAACGGAAATAGGTCTAACTGGTAGTGAGTCAATCTTAGGGATGTCTTTTACCATTTGGGGCGCTTTTAAGGCTTCCTCTTTAGGAAGAGGAGCGGGTGGCCATGATTTAATGATTTCAGAAGCTTTATGCTGATCTTCAATGATATTTTCATTTTGTGATCTGATTACTTCAACATTTTCTGTTTTAGTTTGGTAAGAACTTGTGGTAGATGTGGAGAACTGCTGGTGAGCAATGTTAGCAACGTGAGATACAGAAGCAATGTAATGTTGCACAGGCTGCGATACTGGGATAACAGGTACACTTACTGGTCTGGGGGCTTGCACTGATCGGAATTCCTGGCTGCTTTTGATATGAGTTGCCGAGGATTCTCGACTTTCTTTGACTATTGGCTCAGTTTTGGTTATGATTGTTGGTGGTGCTTGAAATGATCTGAACTCCTGAGTCTTTGAAAAGGCGGAAGACTCCTTAACAATTGGTGCGGGTTTTGGAGCGAGCATTGGTGGTTGAACTGGCTTGAACTCGTGTGGTTTTGGTGGTAGTACTGGTGGTTGAACAGACCTGAACTCTTGAACTTTTGTTACTGTTTCCCTAACAACTGGTTCTGGTTTTGGCGATGGTGCTGATGGCTGGACAGATCTGAATTCGTGTATTTTTGTTACACTCTCTTTAACAACTGGTTCAGGTTTAGCCGGAATTAAAACAGGCTGTGGAGTTGAAGATGATTGTACAGATCTAAATTCTTGATGGCTCTTTGAAGAAAACGATGAAGAACTTTCTTTAACAACAGTTTCGCTTCTGGATTCAACTACAGGCTCTTGTTTTGCAACAACAACATGTATAGGTTTATAAACTGGCTCTTCTGGTTGTACCGGAGGCCATACTGTTTTCAAATGCGAATCAGAATGCTTGTGAGCCCATTGTTTTTCCATGGAAATCCCCTGTGCGCTTGGTTCAGATCTCGGCGACGTCAAAGGTTCAGCAGAACTTGTCGAATAAGAAGTATCAACAGTTTTTTGCGTCCATAGTTTCTCCATAGCTACACCTTGGGCCGATGGTCTGGGACTTGGAGCCCTGATAAGATCTGGAACTTCTGGACTCAAACTTAGAGTTTGGATAGTTGGTGTCCAGAGTTTTTCCATCTCGACAGCTTCTGCGGATGGCCTGGGAGATACAGGTCGGGGTGATACTGGTCTTGGAGATAACACTGGAGGTCTGAAAACTGGAGCTGGTTCTTCCCTTCGTGGCGGTTCGGGTTTGAAGCTAACTGGTGCCCATCGAGAACTTGGTTCAGTTTTTTGGACACTAATTTCTTGGAACATTTCTGTTTTTTCTACTACATCCTCTTTTGATTTTGTGGGAGGTGTGGGGAATATTTTAACAGCTCCAGATGGTACTTCTAATGGAGATAAATCGCGATGGGAGTCTTCCAATTTTTTTATTTTAACTGTTACGTCTTCTTTTGTCTGTGTAGTTTCGGTTTTTGGAATATAGCCAATTTCGGGCGGTGGTTCAGGTTTGAGATTAAATTCCTCAAATAGCTGAGCCTGAGATGATGAAAATTGTTGATATTGTTGCGTGGAACTTGATGTATAAGTGTTGGTGTCTTTATCAAAACTGGATTGAGTTTCGCGTTTTTCTTGCGAAAATACTTGATCAGGTTTTGTTGTAGCAGCAATATCTTCAAATCGAGATATTTTAGAATCAACTTTGCTTGTTATTTCGCTTTTAATATCAACAGCTGGTTCTGTTTTTGCAGAAGTAGTTTCTTTAAATCTAGTATAAATCTCTGGAGAGATTTTCTGCGTTTCTACTAATTTCGGTTCAGGAAGTTTGTCGCTTTCTTTCATTTTAGAAACGAAGAAATCCAACGAAGATTGTTTAGAAATGGAAGTAGTTTCTATTCCAGTAACTTCAGGTGCAATTTCTGTCCTTACTTCCTCTGTTTGGATGGTAATTGGTATGGTTCTTTCTTCTTTTGGTCTAGGAGAAAATGGTCTTGGAGATAATGGTCTAATTTCTGGCAGTGTTGGAGTAGTGCGTTCGAGGGTAAATTTAGTGACACTTTGTGAAACGCTCTGTTCGGTTACAGTTGAAGAACGAGCAGATTGTTCGGTTACGGTTGAACGAGCAGATTCGAAGAGACGGGAAGAAGGGGAAACGATAGGGGTTACTTTACGCTCGGGGAGGATTGTCACTGGAATATCGATGGTCACTGGTTTACTAATGGGCGGTGTTGAAGTTTTGCTCTTGTCAGCAGAACTCTATTAATAATGAAAATGAAAATTAACATGATACAGAGATATAGAAAGAGGACTAATGTACAACAGGGCTACTACCGAATACATCCAAAAATTATCTTACTAAGTTTGAGTTATTATTGGATCATTTTTTATAAGTAGCGCAAAAGTCATTGTACCATTTTTTAAAACCAGGTAATTTTTTCGTCTCTACGGGGTAACGTGATAGTATAAACTAGAACACAAGGTAATTTACAAGGCCTAAAAATATATCTGTCCAATTAACGACAACACATTAAAGAATACGGAAATAAATTAGGTATATAAATACATTTCAGGTGTTTAAAAAATGAACTGATATCTTAAAGTCGCTTACTATTCTATATTTTTAACCCCTTATGGTATAATAAAAAAATATGCGATACGAGAGGGTACATAAAAAAAAAACTTTCTGGCGGTGGGTTCTAGTTCCATTATTCCAATTTTTCAAAACATGGCGCGTATAAATTTGAACATACCTTCCAAAAACGTGACAATGTGTAATTTAGGGATTGTTTCAAATTTTAGTCGTTTTCACAGCTAATACAGTTTATATTTGTAATAACATATTTTTTAACATTATATTATATACACAGATTGCATCAAAATAGTTTAAAGCTAATATCAAACACTGTAACAGATGAATTTTCTTTATTTTTCCGTACAAACGTTTTTTTTTTAACTGTACCACTCACACTAACACATACACAAGTGTCGTATTTCAATATACTCGTACTACAGTATGAATGTTGATGAATAACTGTGGCAACGTCGCACCTAGACATTTATTGGTACATTCGGGTATAAAAGTAATAAGCTATTTTGAGATACAATACTAATTCTAAACTACAAATGGAAACTGCAAAACAAATTAATATATTTCTTATTTAAAATTACAAAAGTAGTATTATACTGTTTAAAGTTTTCATGCTTTTCACGTAAATAATTAAATTAAAAAATATTTCCTCGAATGTACTTTAATCAAAGATCACCTCTTATTCGCTAATACCAAAACGGGCGTTGTTAACTGATACATGATTGTCAAGTACAATTGTACCTACTTATCGTATCTTGAGATTATAATTTTCTAGAGGCAATAAAATTAAATCTGGATGATAAATAATTTTCAAACATAAAATCCGTTAATTAGTTTTCTATAACATACTAGTTTTTCGATTAAATGTCGGTATGGATATAAAAGTTATAATTTAAAATGTTGTGTTTATTTTGCCATTTCCTATTCTTCACTTGTTAAAAAGGCCAAATTTAATTGCAAATATCTCAGGTACCGCGTGGTCAATTGTTTTAGAACTTGGAGAGCAGGTAGATTATACTTGAGATGTACTTAAAATTTCAATTGATTCTGGGTAAAATGGTTTCACGATATAACTATCTTAAAGAGAGAAAAGCACTCGTAAAGCCACGCTTGACTCAAAGCTTCCTCTTCGTAAGCCCTACCACCCGCCAAAATATAATTCTGGTTATTTTTGGGTACCCCTTCGTGTTGAATATATAGTTATTTTTCAGTGATATAAATGTGAATTAAATGACTTTTGTGCTACTTATATAAAACAACCAAATACATATTTTTTTTAATTTTAATTGTAATACTTTTAAATTAAAAGTTTGTCAGTAAAGAAAATTATGAATTGCTGTCTATTTTTTTAAAAGTATATTCCTATCAAATTTGGCTGATGTTCCTGATGTTGACAGATTGCGAAGATAATTTTCGGACACCAGTGTAATAAAATTCATGACTCACCATAATTTCCTGCTTCTGTACATCTTCAAAAACGACTGTTTTGACCACCTCCACCATGGTTTCGGGTGTGGGTTCGAAAACAGCGATGTCAGCGATGCTTTGGGCCTCGCCTCCAGAATTCACGGCTCTCACCATATATTTCCCCGTGTGATTCAGTGTAGCTGAAATAAAATGTCCACAGTTATGACTCACGAAAATAAAACGGTTTGTTTATGAGACATACCTTTCTCTATAATTAATGTGTGGCTATTTCCCTGTGTTTTGGAGCGGTAACCGTCTTTGATGACATTTTCGATTGGTTGGTCATCTTTGTGCCAGGTTACGGTTGGTTCTGGGGTTCCGGTGACTTCGACTTCCATGATGAGGCGGTCGTTTTTCTTCACCACTTGGGCTTGGAGTCTTCGGCCAAATACCGGCGGGAAGATCGTTTCTAGACAGGAAGAATTTGTTGATTTTCTTATCACATTCACTACGGGGATTTTTTTCCGAATTTTTCTGTAGTAGTCTAATTTTGCGGTAAGGGTTATATTATTCTTAAATTTTATAATAATTCGGCCGGTTTTCGACTAGTTTAAAATATAGATTTTAAATTTTCAAAAACAAAATGATATTGAAGTATTCCGCCAAGCCCTGGACATTCTTCTGTTAGATTGTTAGTGTCCCATATGTCTTGTACAGTTTTTGTAAGTTTTAAATCTATCTTTCTCACCATTTGTGTAAGTTTTATAATTTGTAGAAAATATAAGCTGGCCGAACTATACTATTAAAAAATGAATAGGGATATTATAAATATTTTCTTCGTGTCAATATTGATATAAATAAACATAAGTAATGGTTTTTTGATATCTCCATTCAAAAGAGGCATTAAAAATATTTTCTTCGTGTAAATAATAATACAAATAAACATAAAATATGATTCGTTATCACAAAAAAAAACACTTTTTTGATATCTCTATTCACCTTTGAGTGGTTTATTATGAGCTAGAACTTGTATATTGACTGGAAGAATGTTGGGGACTATACTACGAGGCGGATACCCAAAAATAAAGAGAATAATTTTCTGACGGGTGGTAAGGTTCTAGTCCCGACTTCTCCCGCTAGATATCTTTACTATACACCCTTTTCCCTTTTGGATCTGTCTTTTGTCATCCTTAGAGAACCATCCGTGCGGTCGGCAGATTTTTAAATCGCAGACATTAAAAAGCATCGTGCAATTCTTGGAAGAGCTTACAAAAAATCTGGATCAATTTCTGACTGTTATTTCAATTTCTAACAGGCATCCAAATGCTTGGCTCTCTGGTCATCAGACAGCACACATGAAACGAATTTTGTGCCACGTTTCATCTTCAAATTTTCAGTCAAAATTCGTTGGCATAAACTCAAGGATTTTACCAGATTTTTCAGTGCTTTCAGACATTCTGAGCCAAGAGATGTCTCGGTTGAAAGTAATTTTAGTTGATATTCGACCATTTTTTAGTCCAACCGAAATTTTGCGGATGTTGAAGGCCCAGTACAGGGACAACACATTTTTAAGGACCCGTGTCTTTGCTTGACATAAGGAGTTCTCTAAAGGGTGCGAAAGGGTCGATAATAAGATCCGAAGTCAACATTGAGGCGGTTCGGAGTCTCATGAAAACTTATAAACGCATAATGATTAATAGATGCCACAAAATTGTCCTATCGAAGGAAAAGAAAAACGCAAACTGTCAAAAATGTCATTTTGCTTCATGACAACGCAGGACAGCAAACACTACGAGGCAAAAATTGAACAGAATTGGTTGGGAAACGTTGGAATATCCACACTACAATCCCGACTTGTCACCATGTGACGTTCACCGTCTTGGGCCCCTCAAAGAAGCGATGGGAGGCCATCGATTGGACCACGACCGTGCGATGGAGGAGTTTGTACTAAAATGGATGTGAAGGTCCCGCTAGTTTCTACGGTGAAGGGATTAAAAAGCTCCCAAAATGGAAAAAATGCGTTTCTAGGGCGGGGGATTATGTAGAAAATAATATGTTTTTGTATACTTTTTAAAATAAACCCAGAATTAAAAAAAAAATAGTTCCCCATGATGACATATTTGTATCGTACGGACGGTTTCCAGGCGTCACCTCACGGGTACTCATTGATAGCGTGGAAAGTGCAGGGGTAACTTTTATTTCATTTAAAATTCGAAATAATAAACAAATTGCAAATAGACATTAAATATGGCTGCACTGTAGGACCGTATAAAGAGATCAGTTAGCATCTTCATTTTTTTAAAGAAAGTTTGGATCTTCAATATTAATCTAGTCAACTTTGAAGAAACGAAACAGTTGCATTTATAACTGTGCTCAGATTTAAATTTGATCTTTTTGATTGATTCATTTTTGTTACTTACTTTTGACTACCAGATCCGTGGTGCTGACTGCAGATCCAGCTTCGTTGACAGCAGTACAAGTATATTTACCAGCATCTTTAACCGTTACGTTCTTTATCGTAATTTTAGCATGATTCAGTTCAAAAGAAATGTTTATGGTATTCGTAGATGTTAAATCATTTCCATTTTTAGTCCATGTAACATTAGGAGCTGGATATCCATCCACAATTCCTTCTAAAGTTACATCAACTCCTTGATCAACAATCTTCCCAACAACTGGACTAATAAATCTGGGTGGTTGTGATTTTCTAACTGATCGTTGAATAAATGGTCGTTCAGCAGTTGATGTTATACTTTCTTGAATTTTGCTTTCTTGGCCAGAGGTAAAACTACTGACAATTTTTTCGGAAATAGTTGGGGGTTCTTTGTTGATTTGTCTGAATTCTTCCACTTTATGACTTTCTGATATTTGTGGGGCATCTTGATTGATCTGTTTGAAAGATTTTTGATCTTGGCTGACTAAACTATGAACTTGAACTTGAGGTTCGCCTTCTGAGGAACTTGAAATGACTTTGCTAGATGAAGATGATTGAACGAAGACCTCTCGTTTGATGATGTGGGATGATTCGGACTGTTGGTTGATCTGGACGGAAGTCATTGTTGGTTCTGGCAGTGTTACCAAAGCGACGGATTCGACGGAAAGAACGGCCTCGCAAGAAGCTTTGCCTGCTTCGTTTTCTGCTACGCAAGTGATTTTACCTTGGTTGTTTAAAGAGATGTTAGGAATGGACAAAACTTGACGTTCACCAGATGTAGACACTAAATAGTCTTTACCGGAAACTGGTTCACCGTTGAATAACCACCGCACTTTTGGAGTTGGTTTTCCTGTTACAATACACTCGAATTTAGTCGTTTGGTTTTCGAAGCACGAACGGTCGTTGAATAATTCTTTGAAGACGGGAGCTATTTTCGGTTCTTCTATTTTCTTCAAAGGTTCCGCGGGTCGTAACGATTTAACAATTAATTGCGAGAAACATTTAGCATCACCACTTGCGTTTGAAGCTTTGACTGTATAAACCCCTTTATCATCCGGTTCTACCTGATCTATTTCCAACCTAACGTTACCTTCTTGATCGTGTGTGAGTTTGTAATGTTCGCTTGGGTTTATTTCATGGTTATTCAGCAACCACTTTATCTCGGGAGTGGGCTCGCCAGTTACCGTACAGTCTAAAATAACTCGGTCCGCTTCGGAGACGAGCACGTCAGAGAGAAGTTTAGTGAACTTTGGCGGGTTTCCAACAGGAGCAGGCTTTTCTTCGGGTCTCGTCGCGGGCTCGGCACTGTCGACAGGTGTGACTGTCAGCTTACACTGACTAGACGCTTCACCAGCGGAATTGATAGCGATCACTTTGTAACTGCCGGCATCTTCAGAAAAAGCTTCTTGAATAATCAAAGAACACCTATCACCTTGGAAGAGGAGTTGGAAATCTGTCGATTCTTTAACAGGTCTTTCGTCGTGATACCATATAACTTCTGGTTCGGGTTGGCCGACTATAATACAGTCTAGACGAACTCGTTTGCCTTCGAAGATACTGATATCTTTCAAAGGCATTTGAATTGATGGTTTAATCGGTTCCATATCGCTGGCAAGTTCAGAATCTGATGTTTCTGTAGGCAGACGTCCTTTTACGGATACATTACAAGCACTAGCAGCTTCGCCAGCGATGTTTGTAGCCGTGACAACGTAAGTACCGGCGTCTTTAGGGAAAGCTTCAGTGATCACAACGGTCGCTCTGTTGTTGTCGTACTGCAGCTGAAATGAATAGTATTTTTAGCAGGAGAACATAGCAATGTATGATGCTCTATTTGTGTCAAAGCTAAAATCGGACTCGCGGTGTTTACTTTTGCGTGGACACTTACTCAGTTACACGCGGGCCAAATTATACTGCAAATGACTACTGTAGCGACTTGTCATTAAAACTGCGTTTGGAAGTGGCGTGGTGATATATTGGGCTACTTGTCGAAAGGAAAAGAACGAGAAAAAGAAACGAGAAATTATATTTGAGATATAAATACCCGGGGTAATAACTTGTCTGAATTTCAAACAATTTTCAGAGAGCTTAAAGACAACTTTTTGAAACGATGTATCTCAGATCCAAACTGAATATATACGAGCCAAGGATCCTAAAAGTTCGGCCGGTTTATATTTTCAACAAAGAAAGTATAAAAACTATGCAAATGGTGAGAAATTTCTATAAATTTCTTTGATTATAATTAATTGTATCCACACTAAATGTTTATATCGTAGAAATGGGCTCATTGGATCGAGGAAAATTTGAATAAACGAAGAAATAAATTGTGAAAAATTTATGGACCTCGCTGGGATTTGAACCCAGGGCCTTTTTATATCTAGTGTGGATCACAATTAATTATAATCTACGTATGTGTGATGGCTTAAAGTTCACAATAATTTCTATATATGCGCATTGTTCGCGCGGAGTATTCATCTTTTGTTAGAAGAATGTACTTACGATTTATAAAAAGACTTGTGAAATATTCATTGACTTCGATGGGAACTCGTGGCTTAGTTATAGATATAGGAAGGCCCTGGGTTCAAATCCCAGCGAGGTCCATGATTTTTTCACAATTTCTTTCTTCGTTTATTTAAATTCTCCTCGATCCAATTAGCCAATTTCCACGATTTATATAAATTTCTTTCGACTAATTTAAACTTACAAAATCTGAATATGTTATTCAAGTACTATATCGCTTTTATTAATAATAACGGCTTTAATTCTTAGGTATTGTATCCACAAGCCAAGCATATTCTTTTACTAGAATATTGCTCTATATAGGGTGTTGACCGCGACCCCGGAACATAGGACTTTAACATGTAATATCATTCGTAATTTCCTGCTTCCCTCATTATTTTAGGGAAAAAAGCTTCAAATATATGTTGTAGACCATAAAATAAGGTGTTGCACGATTTTTTTTTCTTATCATTTGTATAGGTTTCATAATTTGTTGAAAATATATGCCTGGGCTCGTAGACCGGTAGTACTTACAAACGCGGTTTTAGCCTATTTTTGTAATACGTCGTGGCCAGTGGGATCTTTTTGACCCCATCGAAATTTAAATGACTAAAAGATGCTTGCAATTGGATATGTGACCATATTCGAATTTCAATACGTCATAATATAGCTTCTTATTATAATAAGAAAAACTATACATTATTTTGTAATAATATTGTTATTGGCAATTTCATGTTTTGGAGAAGGGATACATGACGTGCGCATGGTAGGATCGTGGAAGAATACAGATAGACTGGGAGGGAAAGAGATAGTTATATATCAGCGTCGCGATGTTGTGGTAGGTTATAATATCATGGCGACAGCTGACTATAATCATCTCTTTCTCTCCCAGTCTATCCGCCTTCTTCCACGATCCTACCATGCTCAAATTCCTCAAATTTTTAATAATTATTTTCTCGTAAAATACAAATAATTAATCGAATTTAAAAAGTATAGCTATTTTTTCTCTAGTATCATATTAGGTAAAAATAAAAATAAAATCTATAACATTCGAAATATTTTTCTTTAAAATAACTCACAATCACCCTAAATCAGTTGTTCTTACTGACGGCTATTCAATTTATTTTTAAAAAATATTTAAATAATGATGGAAGCTGGGGTCAAAATGACCCCATTATGTACTCGAAAGGTTAAGGATGTTTGGTTTTATATAACATAGCAACACTGTGAACTAAACAGATTTTGTAGAACAAATTTAGAACCGAACTATAGGCCAAGGTTTAAAATTGCGTCATATAACAGCTATTCGCATTTTATTGTATCTTCAAAATATAAATTGAATGATTATAAATTGTTTGAAATATGAATGGAGTATACCCTAATTTTATAATAAATATAAACTCTTTTTATTTTTCTAAAAACAAACACCAGAACATGCAATATAGTTTTTAGGGAAAGAATTAACGCAGAAAATATTTACTGTTAAGGTTTTTTAAGGCTGTAATGTTCCATATTATTTTTTGAGCATCAGAAAATCATTGGTAAAATTCAAAAATAAAACTTATAAATTTCAACAAATCATTTATTCAAACAAAACTACATAATGACTAGAATTCCAATTCTTTTTGTACAATCAATTAAACATTAACTGATATTGAGAAAGAAATAATAAAACAACCAAAGAAAGTATTGTTATAATCAAACTTTCATCATTTCTTAACATTCCATAAATATAGAGCAAAACTAAAAAAAATAAAACGTAACTGATTCGTCTTACCTTGATATCCCTTCCTTCTTTTAGCGGTCTGGAATTGTGACTCCAAGTTAAGGTAGGTTGAGGAAGACCACTAACTTGACATTCTAATTTTATTTTTTGCCCGGCCCTGGCCATGATATTCGACAGGGGGATAATAAATTCGGGGGCCATTGTTGGCTCCAACGCTAAAAACAAAATAAAAATATAATATGCATTTTAAATTTTTAAAACAAAACAATACTGAAAATATTCGTGTCCAATAAAATTTTCATGTATTTTATAAATAAGTTTGGAACGATAATGATAAAAATAAAACGCCCACATTCAAAATATTTGGTTTTGAAACCAATCGGAATAAACGATTTATAAAAACATGTGTAGGTGTGGAATATATGTCAAATATAAAAATACATTGTTTAACCATGATTTTCGTGCATGATACATTATTTTAATTTTGAAAAAAACATTAATAACTTCATAAACTTATTTTTGTGTTTGATACACATCTGAAGTAATTTGAAGGATTTTGAAATTCACCCACTAGTTTCCAGAAAAGTGCTGGAATACTTCCAAATTCATATTTTTACATGATTTGTAATTATTTTTATGCATTACAACAATTTGTAATCTACAATTTTCAAGGATATTGAAACATTGTATGTGTATACAATATATCATAATGTCAGTATTAGTCTTTACATTAAAATTAATCGTATTATTAAAATTGAGCCAAAATTCTAATTAAAATAGCCAAGGTAATAAACCAGAGACAATTCAACAATAATATAATCGAGAATTGTAAAAAAATTCAAGTGTACTCTCCTTGGCAGATACAACAAAAAAGGAATGCACAAATCTGACTAGGTACGAAGTGTTATAATGTTTATACATTGCCCTGTTCATTTCTTGTTTCGTTCAGTTTCATAACGTTCAAATCTTGACCATGAAGTTAGCGCAGATGAAATTCGCGCGCTCACAATTTAAAAAGTACAGTCTGTAGTACATTTTTTTTTTAAATACTAACAACTCTACCTACTTCAATTCAATAAATAATTTTCATGTACATTTTGTACTCCGTTCTTTTATACTTTAAAGTATCACATTGCCTATTTGACAGGCAAATTTGGGATAGACAATCGACGATCTTCCATAATAAGTGCTTGCAGAGCATAGAACATGGTTACCCTTTTTCGTAATCAAAAACTGTCCAGTTTTAAGGTAGTTATATCGTGAAACAATTTTACCCAGAATTAATTGAAATATTAAGTACATCTCAACTGAAGTATAATCTACCTGTTCTCCAAGTTTTAAAACAATTGACCACGCGGTACCTGAGATATTTGCAATTAAATTTGGCCTTTTTAACACGTGAAGAATAGATGGCAAAATAAACACATTTTAAATTATAACTTTTATATCCATACCGACATTCAATCGAAAAACTAGTATGTTATAAAAAACTAATTAACGGATTTTGTGTAAAAATTTGATAATTATTTACCATCCAGATTTAATTTTATTGCCTCTAGAAAATTATAATCTGAAGATACGATAAATAGGTAGAATTATACTTGACAACCATGTACAAGAGTTCCAGATGGAGTATCAGTTAAGTTAACAACGCCCGCTTGGTATTAGCGAATAAGAGGTGATCTTTGATTAAAGGAATTTCAGACGTGCATTCGAAGGAATTTTAAATTGGTATTTTACGTGAACAGCATGAAAACTTTAAACAGTATAATACTACTTTTGTAATTTTGAGAAAGAAATATTTTAATTTGTTTTGCAGTTTCCATTTTTAGTTTAGAATTAGTATTATATCTCAAAATATTTTATTATTTTTATACCCGAATGTACCAATAAATGTCTTCGTGCGACGTTGCCACAGTTATTTTACAACATTGAAATACGACACTTATGTATGTGTTAGTGCGAGTGGTACAGTTAAAAAAAAAACTTTTGTACGGAAAAATAAAGAAAATTCATCTGTTACAGTGTTTGATATTAGCTTTTAACTATTTTGATGCAATCTGTGTATATAATATAATGTTAAAAAATGTCAGTTATTGCAAATATAAACTGCATTAGCTTATTTTTTATTTTTTTTGAACATAGAACAAGTTTTTGAATAGGTACACTCGAGTGACAACTATCTTAATATATCGTAAAACTCGCGCAATGGTTGCAAAAATGAGAAAATACGTTTGTCACAGAGTGTACGGTAAGTCAGTATTGTATTTCATTACACGCGCAACGATGACCTTAGGAGTTTCTTGAGATATTAACAAACCTACAGACAGTATTAAAAAAATATAAACTTACGTTCGACTGACAAGCTGGCAGTACTTTGCGCCATTCCAAGTTCATTCGTCGCTTTGCACGTATACTCTGCTTTATCTTCCAGAAAAACTTCTTCAAACTTCAGGATAGCTTCTCCATTATTATAAGTAATTACAAAATCAGGAGAATTATCAATACAATCAAAGTTCTTATACCACTGCACTGTAGGTAAAGGATGTCCTTCCACCTTACACTCAAACCTAAACGTGGTACCTTCCTTCGCCGTCGCTGGTTCAAGCAATTTAACAAACGTTGGTGGTGCAAGTTGTTCTTCAGGTTCTGTTTCTTTAACGGATAATGTTGCACCAGTTTCTGCAGAACCAGCAGCATTGATAGCCTTGCAGGTATATCTAGCAGAGTCTTCAGCGAAGGTTTCTTCGATGGTGAGGGTACAATGACCATCTTGGAAAGTGGTTTGGAGGTCTGGATTGTTCTGGATGGAAATGCCATCTTTGTGCCATGTTACGACGGGAATTGGCGAGCCGATTACTTGGCATTCAAAGGTGAACCTCGAACCTTGAAACAAAGAAAATAGATTAACGTATGTAATAAAAGTTTTCGGAAAAATTTCGTTGTATATAAATGAATTCAAAAAAATTTAGCATCTAGTTGTCATTGAAAACAAATGTTCAATATTATTTAAATTTTAATATTTGTCGAATATTAACATAGTTATGTCGTACAAACTAGATATACGAAAAAGTATAGACAATTTGGTTGGACGGGTATCAAAATCTGAAATAGTAAATATATTTAGAAGAAAAAGTATTGCTGTTTCGACCATTTATAAAACTATAAGTGAATGTCAGGAAGGCATACATATGTAAACCTTCCAAAAAGTGGACGGCCTAAAACTTTAACTAATGCCCAGTCAAATAGGTTGGTGGAAAGTGCAAAAGACCAGTTGGGAACTTCGACTCGAAAATTGGCTCGCCGACTTCGGGTTTCACACATGACAATCAGCCGAGAACTCAGCAGAAATGGACTTAAACATTGGAAGAGGAAGAAGTGTCCAAAATATACAGAAGATCAGTTACGTAGAATTCCGATATGTTGCCGTGCATTAAGAAGATATCCCTTTACAGCTAAAAGAGTTTTGATCATGGATGATGAAAAATATTTCAAGTTTTCTAATTCGGAAATTAAAGGTAATGATGGATTTTATACGAATGATATAGAAAATTGTCCAAATAATGTGAAATATAAAACAAAAAATTTGAAGACAAGATTTTGGCTTGGTGCGCCATACCAGCGGCAGGTATTTCACGTCCTTATGTTGGACATGTGAGGGGTGAGGCGGTTGATGCTAACATTTATACCGAGAGATGCCTCCCGAAACTGGTTGATTTTATTAATACACATCATCCTAATGATATTATATTTTCGCCGGATCTAGCATCTTGCCATTACGCTATAATAACCAGAGATTGGTTAGATGCTCACAACATCCCATTTGTGCCTAAAAATGACAATCCCTTAATGTTCTCCAGGCAAGGCCCATGGAAGAATTTTGGTCAATATTAAGTAGAAAGGTTTACGATAATGGTTGGGAAGCCCAAAATGAAGAACAGCTACGACGTCGAATATTTCGCGACATGTTAATCAAAAATTGCGTGCTATTGAAAACAATGGACCTTTAAATATTTAAATTATACATTTTGTTAATCATTTACTCTAAAAAAGTTGCTAAATAAATTATTTGAATACATGATTTCTATATTTTTAAATTTCACCAAAAAAAATTCAGAAAACTTTTGTTACATACGTTATTTGATTGAACAATCTTCGTAGTTTTTTTCTTACCTTCCTGAATGACTGCATCTGATAATGGGACAACAAATTCCGGTGCTATTGGTTTCGGCAATTCTTCCACAATAATTTCTTCCATTTTTTGCGGTACTGGTTCTGCTCTAACAGTCTGGACTTCCACTTTTTCTATCTTGGAGATGGATTCCAAAAGGGAAGTTTCTCTCAGAGCTTTCGCTGCAGCTTCAGCAGCTCTGCGAGCTTCTTCAGCTGCAGCTGCAGCTGCTTCAGCCGCGGCTGCTTCAGCTCTCAATGCAGCTAGTTTGGCATCAGCTTCTTCTTTTTCGCGTTTCAGGCGGTCTCGTTGTTCTTCAGCAGCGCGGAGGTTCTGGATAAGAGTTGTTAATTCATTGCGTATAACACTGAAGGAGTCGAGCATTTCTCTGTTTTCTACCACCACCTAGAAAGAAAATACATATATCATCATACCTTTTTATTATTGTTTTTTTTTCTTACTTGTGTGACTTGTTTGGGCCTTTCTACGCCGTAAAGCTGTACAGCAAGGTCAGATATTTGTCTAATTCTTTCGTTCTGTTTTTCTTCTCCGGGTTTTAAGAACATTGCTACTTCTTCAAGAAGTTCTGTTGCTTCTTCAGGGCGTTTGACTGAAGTTGATTTTCTGGCAATTGTCACTAGAAGTTTGCTGCCTTCTCTGAACCATTCGTCAGCCTAAAAAAAATATACTATAATTAGGAAATAGTTCTTTTAGTTACACTCGTGGCAAAAAGCGGACATTTAAAAAAAGGTTTTATCGTCTTGAAACAAACAAAATACGGGTTTATTATTTTTTTTTGTTAAATTATGAATAACTATCTTAGAAAAAGTACATTTAGCAAACTATTTATTCATAAAAGTTACTGAAATAGAAAAATGACCAAAAGTAGCAAAATTATTTTTCTTCATTAATTAGGTTTTATACCTAAGGTACGATTTATTTTGAGTAAGTAAATAATGTGTATTGCCTCCCGGAACATGGTTTGGTAAACTTTCAATACAGTTGATAACTCTTCGTAGTAATTATTTTTCCATTCTTCAAAAAGAGATACTGTTGATATTGAATAGTTTTTGGTACGGATTATCGATGCTGAACACTTTGCCTTAACGTAATCCCATATTTTTCGCAGCAATTTAAGTTAAGACTTTCTTTTTCATTTATGGTCTACATTTGATAGATAAATTGACTTTTAGTATATTTAATAGATATATTACCTCATCTACAAGAGTGAAGTACTGGATACTCAAGTCAATAAGTCTTCTTGTCTCTCTGACTTGTCTTTGGAAATCATCCCACCGATTTCTCAACGTATTTAATTCCCTCTCAATATGAGGAGAATGCACATGTCTTTCAGCCAATAACTGTTCCCCAGTTCTCAAAAATTCCTGAATTCTTTGTTGCAGTAACTGAAATTAAAACAACCATTTAATCATTATTACCAATTCCGTATTTCTTTTTTCTCACCTCGATAGTCTTCTCGAAATAGACGAACGCCACTGAGGTGGCCTTCGCCGAAGTAATGGATTCCCCATATTGCCCCTTAACTCCAGCAAGTTGTCGACTAAGATCATCCAGAGTTTCGTTGATCTGATGAAGATCTGTGTTGAATTGGCACAGTTGACGATGTTGATCCAAGGAATCTCGGCGTTGATTCCAGGACGTTTCCCAGGATTTCTTGCGGGTTTCCAAAACGTAGAGGAGTTTTTGGATGTCGTGGTCTGCTGCGTTTGGCGGTTCCTAAAAGAAGAAATATATTGACAAAGAAGAAATAAAAGAAAATTGAAGAAAATTTCAGGGTTTGTTCTTCTGTATTAACTGTACGAGTTTGAAAAGTCCGTGCAAAGTTCGAGAGATGGCAACACTGGTACGTATCGAGGTTATATTTAGTTAGTGACATGTCTTGGAAGAACGCTCACAGTTTTAACCAGGTCGGTCTATTTCTCTGTATTTGATGTTCGTTTAAATTGAGAAAGTCGAGTTATTTTCAAAAAATGGAAGAAAAAGTTCGTCTATTGATCAAACATTATTTTATGAAAGACAATTCGCCTCAGAAGACTAAAGAGAAGCTTGATAAACATTATGGTGAATCTGCACCTTCGATTAGAACAGTTTATAAGTGGTTTCAAAATTTTCGGAGTGGGCATATGAGCACAAGTGACGCTGAACGTCCTGGACGCCCTATCGAGGTCACTACTCCAGAAATAATTGATAAAATCCATGATATGATAATGGAGGATAGAAGAGTGAAGGTGCGCGAGATTGCTAGTGCTGTGGGTATCTCTAGTGAACGAGAACATAATATTTTGCATCAACACTTGGGCATGAAAAAGCTATCCGTAAGATGGGTGCCAAGATTGCTAACAGTTGACCAAAAACGAAATCGTGAGGTGTTCCAAGGACGGTTTGCAACTGTTTCGACGGAATCCCCAGGATTTTAAGCGTCGATTCATCACTGTGGATGAAACTTGGATACACTACTATACACCTGAGACCAAGGAACAGTCCAAACAATGGGGAGCCTGCACCAAAGAAGGCGAAGACCGTTCCTTCGGCCGGGAAAGTTATGGCGACTGTCTTTTGGGATTCGCAAGGAATAATCCTCATCGACTATTTGGCAAAGGGTGAAACTATAACAGGTGCATACTATTCATCGTTACTGGACAGGAAAACGTCCACGATTGGTCCACAAAAAAGTACTTTTCCATCACGACAACGCACCAGCTCACTCATCTGTGATTGTAGCCACAAAATTGATGGAATTAAATTTCCACATCCTCCCTGTTCTCCAGATTTGGCTCCTTCGTACTACTTGTTCCCCAATATGAAGAAATGGTTGGCGGGAAGAAGATTTTATTCAAAAGAGGAGGTGATTGCAGAACCGAAAGCCTATTTTGCAGAGTTGGACCAATCTTATTATTTGGAAGGGATCAACAAACTGGAGCAGCGTTGGACGAAGTGTATAAGTCTAAAAGGAGACTACGTTGAAAAATAATAAAAAAAATATCCCGAAATATTAAGTAGTTTTCATTTTTGCACGGACTTTTCAAACCAATACGAGGGTATTACCTGTTTTCGAATTCGGCTTATAATCTGCTCGCTTTCATTTTGAGTAAATTTGAACATTTCTTGTATCGCATGCTTGGATGCTTCATGTTCTCTAATCATAGCATCAACCTCATAAATATCTGTTGGCAGACTTGTTCTTAAATATTGACTATTGGCATTATCTACAGTTCTTTCTAAATCCGTCAAATTCTTGAAATAAGAAATCAACATTTCTAGCAAAACTTGATAATCTGTGATGATCTGGATCAACTTTTGATTCAACTCATTTAGTTTATTCTTGATGAAGCTTGCGCCTTCGTCAACTCTTGGTGATTTATTTGTTAGTTCGTTAGCAGTTTTAATTCTTTGTTCAACCTCATGTTGAGCCTTTTTAATTTCATTTAGCACTGTGTTGAGCTTTCTTTCTAAATCATTGGCGATATCTTTAGGGCTTGGTGAAATGGTAGTGATGATTGGATAGAGTTGAGCGTCCAATTTCGATACCCAGTCGATGGTCTGAAAATAAATAGGTCATTAACCGGTATCATAGATAGTTCTTGTCATTGTTTTAAATAGATTAAACAATACAAATGTGCTGACGAGAGACTGAGTGTATATGGAGAGGAAGTGTAATTGAGTCGAATTTATTTCTGTCGAAATAAAACAGGAACACAAATAAATGAGTGGAATATTCGATGTTTCAAATATACTGGAAGCCTACGCTAAATTTCATAGCGGTTGCCAAGAGGATTTTTGACTATTAAAATATTAAATATGGCGAAGATTGCAAATGTCAAATAAATTATGATTTGGTATATTTAACATGATTATTAATATCTTCAAACATTATACATTCCGTTAGAAATATGCGACAATATGAATTTTGCACAAAGAATAAAAAATTATGAGATATTTAAAAAATCTGATGTGGCCATATATCATCACGGCATATTACCCATTGCTGGGTGTGCTAATCTGCTTTGTACGCATTCACTGCTGTCGTGGAAAGTGCACCACAGGGGTCAATTTTGTGCCATTAAAAGTCGAAGTAATTTTTAGCGTCGCTTGGGATCGAACCCGGGTCATAAATACCGAATTTAACATTTCTTGTACATACAAATAATTCAAATTGTATCTATTCTTTCGTTGTATGAGGATTTTTTTCCTACTCTTCTAATATATTCAAAATTCTTTATATTCAATGACGGTACTAGCGGTATTTCTTTAGGATATATGTAATATTAATATACCTTTTTGCATGATCAGGTTTTTTTTAAACTTTACCGATAGGATTTCCAAGGCAGTAAGTTTTGTTTACAAATTACTGATCAGTAAGTGATGTGACTGACCGGTAAGTGATGTGACTACCTACCGATCTGGAGGCGGTGAAAATTAAATAAATAAAAAATAAATGTACAATTTTTAAAGCTTTAACGATAACAAAACAACGATCATAGCTTACTTAAAAATAACAATTAATTTTTTTAAAATGTCAAAATAATTTTTAAATATTTCTAAACTTTAATTTTTACTTCTCGCTAAGAAATTTTACAGCCGAAAGAATGCCATGGAAAATAGTTGAGAATTTAAATTGTTTGTATCTGACAGATAAATGTCAGTGTCAGAAATCCGGAGACATTACTGAAGACTTTCTGGGAAGTACATACATTATATTATTTCTTAATGTATTAATACTTAAATATTTAACATTATAGGTATATTACACATACCCTTCAGAAATACTGTTACTTCCGACAATGAATTGGAAACATCTCGAAATATTGGAAGAGTAGGACAAAATTCCTTCATAGAATGAATTTAAATTTAAAATAATCTAAATATATGGAATAGATATAAGTAGAATTTTTGGTGTAGAGTGTAGGTATACAAGAAATGTTAAATACATTAGCGCGCGAGCAGTCATGTGACTTGACAAGCAGATATGGGGCCCATGTCAGATTTTCAAATTCCATGTGGTATATTTTCCTCGACAATTAAATTCCACACTTCTGGTGTCAAATTAACTACTTACGTGAATTTAGAAAATCTTGAAATTTTTAATGAAAAATTCTGACATTTGACATCTATGTACATAATTACTAATTATCATTCTGAAATGGGCCCCCACATCTGCTTGTTAAGGCCAACAATGTAACATGACTGTTCGTGCCCTATACTTATGTAACCAATAAAAAGGAAGTGGCGAGAGGTATTGTGCTGGCCACAACAGTTTTTTTTATTATTGGGACGATCGTGCAAAAAATATAATAAGCATTGCAGGATTCGATATTCGAATCCGGTTTCCAGATCCGATACTCAAATTCGGATCCAAAATCCAATACTCAGATTCCCAAAATCCGATACTCAGATCCGGATCCAAAACCTTGTATTGAGATTTGGTCCGAGATCCGGATTCTTTAACATTCAATTATGCGAATATTTTTTGATCCGAAACCGAAACTATCCGAATCCGGATCCCACCACTAGTTATGAGTATCATAATTACAGCAGATGTCGGTTTTACATCCAAACTCTTAGATCGAGGATTTTTATGTTTTAATTTTGTAATTTATTTAATAATTCATTTTATAAAATAAACGAATTGTAAAAGTATAAGGCAGGCGGGATTTGAATTCATGAATAATTGTTACCGTATCTCTATTTCACCAACTCAGCTATTGAATGTGTTTCCATGATTACTGTTTTTAATAAATTAGTAGTAATAATTGTCAAATAACATTATATTTTGCAAATATTGCAATAATAAGCTATTAAATTAGAAGTTTTTAGATACTCTTCGATGCCAAATTAATTAATCTTCTAAACATATAAAAAAAACTCCCGATATAGTCTTACGGGACAGATATTTGAAGTAAACTATTTTCCCATGTTACATGCATATATCACGATTTTCATTGTTCATCCTGTATATGGGTATTTGCAAATCTGGTGACCCCGGTTCGGTCCCAATCGATGCCAAAATTATTATGGTAAACACCTACACGATACGCATATGTCATCATCATTACCGATATCTGTATACTAAGCAGATTGGCACACCCAGCAATGGGTAATATGTCATGATATTATTATTTTACTCAAACAAAAAAATTCTAAAACAGTCACATATAATTTCAAATTAATGTCCAAATTTTTTTGTTAAAATTATTTCCATAAAAAATATTAAAATTCTCTCTTACCTGTCTGCTCTCCGTCATTGTTCTCTCCCACTGCACCACAAGCTCTCTCCTCTCCTGGACATCGGTCTGGAAGGTCTGCCAGGTCCTGGTGACCGTAAGTTGTCGACCAGCGAGTCTTTCCAGGACTGACTCCACGCACAAACAAGCTCGCTTGACGTCTAAGTGCGGTTCTGTAACCTACGAACAGAAATAACACACTGAGACTGCTAAGAACAGAGAAATGAAAACTGCAACTGACATGCTCAGTACATAGGATGTACATCTAATGAATGTGATGTTTTCGTTTTGGTGATATAATTAAAGCAAGTTCATGTTGCAAAGTTAGAGCTACATGTTTGATTTGATTGGAAATAGATTAAGAGGTGGAAATAGAATAGAAATGTTTAATAGAGCAACAAATAATGACTATTTTGGTGTTTCCTACTAAAATAATTGCTTCGCTATACTTCCGGGTAGTGCAGATCTTGAAATCTATGATCGTTAGTATGAACAACTGATTCATTGTGATTAGCAAAAAGGTGACTAGAATTGTTTTTACCTTCCGTCACCTCTAGGTAAGGAAGGTATTGTCTTTGGTAAAAAATTCGATACTGAGTTTTTAAAATACGAATTTACTATTTTTACGATGATGACTGTATGTGTGTGCGTGCGTATGTGTGTGTATATGACGATCGTTTCGGATCGCATAACTTCAATGCCACGATTCCAAAAATTATAATTTTTTCGTATTCCTCAAGTTTACATCCAGAAGAAAAACTGATTAGATTTTGGTTATAATTGGTGAACCGGAAGTAGCCTCATTTGAAGATTTAACAGTTAAATTTGATTTATTGACATTTAACGTTATTATAACTTAAAGAATACATTATTCTCTCTATATGATTTGATTGCATTTTATACTTCATATTCAATAGATATAGTTAAAGAATTTTAAAGAAATTAAATTTTATAAATCAGCCAGCTATGCTAAACATGGAAACTACTAATATATTCATATAATTCAAATTGACAGATGTCAGTATAAATAAAAAGTAAATTAATGTGGCAGAGATGAGGATGTTGAAGTAAGTAGATATTGGGAAAGACATGGAAAGATAGGTAAGGAAATAACTCTAGTGTTACAAGTTTCTAGAAAGATACAAGAGAGATGATTACATTGGTTTGAAAATGTCATGAGGAGACATGAAGAATATATTGGATGAAGAATGAATACCTTAGTAGAAGAACGTTGAAGAAACAGAGGAAGACTTAAAATGGAAGAACTGTATTGCGGAAGACTTGAGAGAAAAGGAACTGAATGAGAACGTCACGTAAAACAGAAATGAGTGGAAGAAGAAAATAAAAATAGCGACCCCTAACGAATGGGAAAAGCTAAAGAAGAAGATTTTAGTGTCAAGTGCAATTTGCATAGTTTATGAAATAATTTTACTCGAAATTCAGAGTCTTTGCAAGAAAATTTATGTATGGAATTTATACATAATACACCGGATTGACGGAAGATATTGTGCTGGTCACAACAGATTTTTTTTTATTGCAACAATGAAAAGTAGATTTACAATAATATATTTTCATAATTTTTGGACGACCAATAAATTGAGACCAGAAGAGATGATTGTTGAAATTAAAAACAATTTTTCGACTCCTTACCTTTGTTGATTGAGAGATGAAATTCAACCCAGTATTCTTCGCTTGCTGGTACAACGGCACCAATTGCGACCACCTTTCTTCCAGTTGTTCCAGAACATTATCCCTTGCATCTGGAGGACAGTTCTTTACGGAGTTCTCCAGGTCATCCATGGCTTTGTTGACAGTCTCTGCTTCAGTATGGAAGCGAACATATACGGCTGCTAGATCTAATCGGAGTTCTAGAATGTTCTTGAGTTTGAGCCAGTGCTCATGGAGGGACTCCACTTTGGAGTCGACGTCTTGACGTTGAGCGTCGTCTAAGTATTCGAGAATTGGGGGGAGGGTTAGGAGTAATGAATTTATTTCGTTTCCTTTCGTCTGGAAAATATAAATTGTGTTCGAGTTATGCGAGGTTGATTTAAGGTAGTTCACCAGTAAATCGAGTTTTTATAGATGTTCATAAAAAATTAACTATTTGTTAAGAATACATAGGGTTTCATCAAGTCAAGTAGCTTGATGTTTGACTTGACTTGAAAATCAAGCTTTTCAAAAATTCATTACTTGACTTGACTTGATTTTCTATTGTTACTACTTGACTTGATCAAGCAATTTCAAGCAAATTCAAGCTACTTGATAACGAACCGATTATGTACGAATTCACTACTGCAAGTTAAAAGTATATACGTTCAGCGCGCTCATATTTTTGGCCCGGACGGTTAGCTGGTGAACTGCCTTAAATATTTCTATTCTTACTTGTAAGTCGTTGAGCAGTTGATGGTGCAAGTTCAAGAAATCCTTCGCCATCGGAAGATCACTTCCCATATCCTGATGTCCTTGCAAGAAGGCTTCCGCAATACTAATCAACCAGCTATATAATTCACTATGCTTTTCTAAGAATGTTGTCAGGGCTTGTGCAATTCTCAAGTTCTCTTCTCTGTGCGCTGTGCACAGACCGTCGAGGAAGATCTTCCTGTTCTCCAGTTCTTCTACCATTCTTCGGACACCGTCCGTTCCTGTGCGACCTCTGCCAGCTTCGTCAAGAAGCTGATGACCCTCAAGAAGAGGACCAGAGGTGATATCTTCGATTGCGCTAGAACATTGGGAGTGCAGTTGAGCCAATTGAGGGGAGGTCATTGGAAGTTCGCAGGTCTTGAGCTGGACCTCGAGTTGATTGAGCTTGGTTAAGGCCTAGAGAGAAAGAAAAAACAATTACTCAAATTTTGCCGAACATCTTAGCTTATAGCTTTGATATTTATAAAGATTTGATATTTATAAAGAATTTGAAATTCCACACATCAAACATAATGGTAAAGTATTAGATTTCCTTAGTGTCTGGTCGCGAATCAGGGGATGATATCAGTATCATACGAATGTGGAAATGATTATGGACACCTTAAAGCTGAAAATTATGTAGAAAAATATTTCCTAAAATGACTAATTTATACATTTCAAACATTTTTGATTGATATACGATAACGACAACATTCATTCATAGAATAGACAGTTTGCATTGCCGGCGACAAACATTTTAAATTTGCACTTAAATACGCATGCGCCAGACAACTGCTCAATATACTCCATGGTTAGAGAACGAGCGAACAGATCGGGCTCTGTGCGCTCCGTGAGCTAATAACCGAACGCAGAGCTGAGCAAAATGATCGCTCAGATGTAATTACTATCAGAGCGTAAAACCGAACGCAGCCTTTGTAGTCTCGTCGGTTGCCGATCGCATTATAGTTTAAATAAATAAATTACAGAACAGTGTGAATAAGACAAGGAAATTTTATCTTTCTCCTTTTTCATTTGAAGATCTCAAATGTGTCATCTTTTCTAGAACTCACCGCTTGCGCATTTCTGAAGAACTCAATCGCCTTATTGAGCAACATTTCCCTCTTCTGCAATTCCGTATTATAATCACTTGTTTCTTCCAACACTTTATACGCTTGCGCAGTGGCCTGCTCTCCCGCGAAACACCCGCTAGCCACCAACTGCTCCGTCGCTTTCGTAATTTTAAGGGCTCGTTCTTGTAATTGTCTCGCTTCGGTTCCCAGTTTTCTGTGCTCGTGGAGCAAAAGTTCTGCACTCGAGGCAGAGTCCCCGAGATGATCTGTGCTTGAGAGAAGCTCCCGACATGAAGAGACGTTGTCTTCGAGCTCCCGGAGGTCTTTCGCGAGAAGGGCTAAGGCGAGACATTGTTCCAGTTGTGTTTTGCGAGTTTGCCAGCAGAGCTCGAGGAGTTGGCGTTTGATGTGGAGATCATCCAGCCATTTCTCCACTTGAGAGATGGCTAGAAAGAAGAAAACAGAATTAGAAAAATACTAATTAATAATAACACAATAAAGATAATGAAATCCGCTTTGAATATTCGAAATGCATACGAGCCCAAAATAATATTAGTTCGATCAGCAAAATGTTTGTACCTTATTGACCTTTCATTTTATTACAAAAAACTCAATAAATATGTTATTCTTACAATTAAGTATTAAACTAAATTAAATTAACTACAACATATGAATCAGAATAGTTTGGCCACTTATAAATTTCGCACAAAGCAGGCGGTGCATGATTGTTGACAAAACAGTTGATACGTTGTTGAAATCAACAAAGTGTTTAACATTTATTGCAAATGATAAATTCAACCTTTGGAAACTTATATGGCGTGCGCTAGGCATTTACCAGTAGTACACAATTCCGGTCAATAGATGTCGCTAACGTCGGGTTAAGAACCTACATATTTAATTTCGACACAACTATTGGCTACGTGTTTTTCTGAGGTGGAAAATAAGGATTGAAAAAATTGTTTAAAAATAAATAAAATAAATAATTATACACAATTCTTTTTATACTTACCTTATACTAAAAGTAGTTTGTTTCATGTATTTTATAATTGATTTTCGTTAATAATAATTCAAATGTTTCAAATATAGTATAAGAGCAAGCTGTGACATCTAGGGATAACTCCAGAATGCTATGAAGTTTTATCTAATGTATTTGTGATCGTTTATTGAATCAGAATAGAGTTATTGGTAGTATTTATTTAAAATTTGTAATGCGGAGTGTACTTTTTAAATTGTTAGCGCGCGAAGTTTATCTGCGCTAACTTCATGGTCAAGATTTGAACGTTATGAAAAAGAACGAAACAAGAAATGAATAAGCCGATGTATAAACATTATGATGCTTTATACCTAGCCCTTTTTCTGTTGACTGAGTCAGAGCCTGCGTACTTATTACAAATTGACCGTCAGTTTTTATATTTTCCATCTATATTTTGCTTCACAAAAGATGACAATTCAAGGCCATTTGTTCGGAGAAAGAATAAACAACATTTTATATAGCGGTAGTATAGCAACATTATGTATTAGAAAGAGATAGATTATTTGACGCATGTCTACGTGATTTATGCTATACATATAACAGATATACGTTCCATATTCATATTGCTCTATAACACACTAAAAGTAGTAGGAACGTATGTCTATGAGTTGCTGGTATGCAATTATCTATTGAACTGCCCTCTATGTTAAAGCAAATCCAGTGGCGGAGTTTGTTTTTTGAATTTGACGCGCGATTTGACGTTTAATCAAAATCAACGAATAAGTTTCTAATTTTGTTCCGCGATGTAATTGACCATAATTATGGGAGAGAAAGGAAAAACTTTGCGAAGGCAAGCTATTCAATTTGTGCATAATGAACACGAATATTTTCAACGGGATTTTGAATGATTAAAATGTATCAATAAATATTATACCTGGTGCACGCCTATGTGTATGGAATGTAGTGAAGTTATTTGCAAGTAATATACCAGATGGTTTCAAAATGACCTTGAATTGTCATCTTTCGTTAACTAAACTATATCAAGGGAAGATGAAATTTATACTTACTAGAATTAGATTATTAGAGAATCATAAAACATATTTCATGTTATATGTAATAAAACATTTTTCTTATAACAATTTTACTTTATTTTTAGAAAAATACCTCGATTAACCGACGCCCTTATCCTTTCTGGTCTAGAATCCAACGTCCCTTCCGTCCCCAATTCCTTCAACTTCCCCAACAATTGATTCCCCGTCTGTAAAGCCTGCATAAGGGCCTCCAAAACCGCTCTTCTCAAATCATGAACGTTTGTCAAAAACTGTTTGACTGCCTCAATTTCTATTGGGATCATGGTATCTTTGCAGGCTGACTCAAGAGCATCGACTCTATCGTGGAAGTCCTGGGCTCTTCTGTGGTATTGGACGTTGAGATCCAGGATATGTTTTCGGGTTTCGAGATGTGCATTAACGTCTTTCCAGGCCTTGCCAAGGGACTCGGCCATAGCGGCGTAGACTTCTGCGCGGGGACGCTGCGTGGCGATGAGCTGGTCTGCTTGACGGAGGAGTTCCTCAACTGGGCTCTGCTTATTCTAAAAAAAAAAAAATTGTAAAGAAATGAAATATTAGTAGATCATTAACACAATTGATAGTTAAATAACTTTTTATCAAATTTTTAGTTTGACCTATTGTATAAAATAAAACATATTTTATATATAAATTTTTATAAATGTTTATAACCTTTAATAATTTGCAACAAAAATTATCATTTGTAATACCATCTATCGTTAAAAGAAATTTACTACAGATAGCTTATAATAAAATATTTAATTATGTAATTTGATTTCGTATAAAATAAGGGCATAATAAAAAAATTAATAAAAACAACTATATTCATTTTTCCTTCTCCTGACAAAATTTTTCACTAAATTTAGTATATTTAGTGTCATCAAACACCACTATAGTGGTAGTACGAGACTTCCCGGAATACGGAATGACCAACCGTTAAACAGGTCGCTAGCTTTCAATGACGCCTTTCATTATATCCGTGGAAGTGGGACTTACCCAAAGGGTTTGTTGATTCTGAATCGACTACCACATACCAAATAATTTTTTCTTATCTACCACATTATCTGAAATATGGCAATGGCGGGAAATTTAAATTTGTCTAAAGTCAGACAGAATTACCAACTTGAATATTGAAGCACAAGAACGTCATGTTAATGTCACAGTAAATATGAGAATGATTGTTGTGTATTTTAGTGTAGATTTATATTTCAGTTTATACTTTGGTTCACGAAAGATGACAATTCAAGGTCACTTGTTCGAAGAAAGAATACACAACATTTAAAACAGTAGTACCTTAGCAACATTTCATGTTAGAAAGAGAAAGATTACTTGGCTTGTCTATGTAGTTTATGTTGTGTGACAGATACACGTTCATGTTGACATTACTTTCTATCACTTTACAAATATTAATGACGTATGTCGTAGAGTAACAGATATCTAATTATCTACTACACTGCCCTCTATGCTAATATTTACCCAGTGACGTTGACATTTAAATCAAATTATTATTCCATGGTTTTTGTCAAGTCTAGGTTATTGTGTTTTGCAAATACATAGGTGAAGAGCATAAATCTTTGAGAAAGATATTATTTAAAAAGAAACATAATTTTCTAATAAATTACACTTATTTTTACTTCCTTGTACGTAAGTAAAGGAAGTAAATCGCGAAAAATTTCGGTTTTCAGATTTCAGCGGAAATATCCATTTTGATCATCCCTGAATCCATTTTGACTAATTTCGTCGTGACGTCTACGTACGTACGTACGTATTTCGCATGACTCAAAAACGGTAAGCCGTAGAAAGTTGAAAATTTGTATTTAGGACTCCTATAACATTTAGTTGTGCACCTCCCTTTCTGGTTATTACACAATTTCCAGAAGTGGCACTTTACATGAAGCCTATAATAGATTTTAATGAAAAACTGTTTTAAAATATAATCCAAAACTTTTCAAATTTGGTATACAAGACTTTTATGTCAATCGAAATAACATAATAGATTTTGGTTAAAATAGGCTAACCAAAAGTGGTACATTACTTGAAGTTGTTAACAGTTTTTCTTGAATAAAATGATTTTATTTTGATTTTATAAATAAATGCTTCAAATAAAAGTTTTAGAGAATTAATTTCTGCGTCTGGCACATCAAGTATTATTAAATTAGCCCTTTGTATAAGCGAGATATGTAAATTTAAAAATTGTATACTTTTTTGTTTTTGTAATAAAGCTTGCTATGGATTAGGACAAAAAAAAAATGTTCATGTCAAATTACGTTAAATATGTGCAATTTTGTGATTCGTACAATAACAAATATTATATTTTTATTGTGAAATTAGTCATATTCATTGTTGTAATCAAATATTTCATTGTTGTAATCCAAAATCTCTTTAAAAAGAACCGGGTTAGATTATGGTCGCTATATATCTTACCGTTTTGAAGTTAAAATTAATATTTTGTAATTTAGTTATTAAAAAAATATGTATAGTTTAATAATCGCACAAGGAAGTCGTGTGGTGTCCACATCAGATTTTTTTCAGTTAAAATGTATCCATAAATATTTCATGTTGCACGGCTATGTACACGAAATGCAGTGAAGTTATCTGTAAGTAATATTACACTATAGGGTTAATAAATGACCTTGAATTGTCATCTTTCGTGAACCAAACTATACTCATCAATGTTATTGTTTTGATAAACCATACCCTGTGTAAGTTATAACAGAATGTAAGACAATAAAAATTTCTTAGGAGGTTTGAGCAAATGTAAAAATTAATTTCCAACTTTATGGTTTCAAATTTTGTAATTGTATAATTATCACGAAGGATGTCTTATCCAACTATTCTAAAAAAATAAAAATCTGCTGTAGCCAGCACAATACCTCTCGCCATTTTCATTTTATGTTGCATAGGGCGCGAGCAGTTATGTGATTTTGTTGGCCTTGGCGAGCAGATATGGGGGCCCGTGTCAAAACGACAGTAATAATTTACATAGTTAGTTGTCAATTATCATAAGTTTTCATTCAAAACATTATGTTTTTCCAAATCCACGTGGATTATTTTCCTCGCCAAGTATATTGCATACTATTGATGACATATAAACAACATGATATCAGAATATTTTGAAATTTTTAATAAAAAATTATGACTAATGACATTTGTGACACGGACCCACAAATCTGCTTGCCAAGGCCAACAAAGTAACATGTCTGCTCGTGCCCTATAGGTAACGAATTTAACATTTCTTGTACACACAAATAATTGAAATTGTATATCTTCTTTCTTTCTATGTGTAATTTTGTCCTACTCTTCTAATATGTTCAAAATTCTTCAAATTCATTGATGGTATTGGCGGTATTTCTTACGGATACCTATATGTAATATTAACATATCTATAATTTAAATATATTTAATTAATAATACACATATAAATATATTAAATGTATTCTGACTTTTGACACTGACATTTTGCATTTATGTGTCAATTACAAACATTTAAATATCACAAATCACAACTGTTTTTTAAAATATATCTATGCGAATTGATTGCATTTTATATTTCATATTCAATGGATAAAGAGTTAAAGAATTATAAAGAAATTAAATTTTATAAATCAGCCAGCTATGATATAATCATGGAAATAGCTACTATATTAATATATAGAATATGGCAGAGATGAGGATGTCGGGGAAGACACGGAAAGATAGGATAAGGAATGAAAGAATAAGGGAAATGGCTCGTGTGATAGAAAGTCTTGGAAACGTACAAGAGAGGCGATTACATTGTTTTGAACATGTCATGAGGAGATAAAGAATATATTGGAAGAAGAATGAATAGCTTAGTAATAGAAGGTAGAAAAACAGAGGAAGACCAAAAATAAGATGGAAGGACTGTATTGCGGAAGACTTGAGAGAAAAGGAACTGAATGAGGACAACACGCTAAACAGAAATGAGTGGAAGAAAATAAAAATAGCGACCCCTAGCGAATGGCTAAAGAAGAAGATGTCATTTTCAAGTGCAATTTGCATAGTCTGTTTATAAAATATTTTACTGGAAATTTAGAATCTTTTGCAAGAAAATTTATGTATGAAATTTGTACATAATACACAGGATTGACGGAAGGTATTGTGCTGGCCACATCAGATTTTTTTTTAAATATGATAAAGCTAATTATTTTTGTGCTTTTTAGAATTTTTGATTACTGAAATTAATGGATAAATTTAATATAATAATTTTACAAGATGCGCTGTTGCGACATAACTTTCTTCGACCACATATGTTCAAAATGAATTATGTATTTATAGGCTTAATAGACTGTTTTATCGGCATCTCAACTTAATATTTTTTTTTTATTTTTGAGTTTTCCAAACAGTTTCCCAAACTACACATTTTATTTTTGAGACTCACGAATTGCAGAGAAAGTTAAATCGATTTTAAAAACATCATCCGTGATCCATCGTCATATTTAGGTTAAGTTGTGTAAAAATCAACTGTAACTTCCGGCTATTTGGGGTTTGAAGTGCTTCGGGCGAAATATGATCTCGAAATTGAGCTAAAAATACTTCGCGTATAGACTACGTCATTCTTACTCACTGTATAATTTCGATGTTTCATTAAATTAAATTTAGCTTTATGATTTTAAACATTTACTAGGATGTAGATTATGGTATTTGGATTGGTGCTATTGGTAGACAAATCAAATTTGATGCCGGATATAGTAATCATTTTTTTATTAGCTCAAATTCAAAAAATGGACTAAGTTTGTTTTTACAACAGGTCCTCAGTTGTGCAGCCATGTATAGTATAATAGACGATTTATTTGTGATTAGCGTCCGATCTTGTCTTTATCTTGTCTTGAAATCAAGATAAGACCTAGACAAGAAATATATTTTATGTCCCAAGACAAGACAATAGAGTATCATCAAGAATCAAGATTTTTTGACAAAAAATATATAAATAAGAATGCGGACCTGGTGGCGAAATTTGGAATTAAAGCGGGGTGCTTTAATTCCAAATTTCACGGTCCGTCCGTGCGCGACGCGACGAAATCATACTAACATTTAAAAAGGGCCAATGGCTGACGCCAACGCTACACTTGAGCGTTCGGATTGGATAAAGCGATATAGAAAGGGGATTCCCCTAAAACGTCAAGAAATACCAAGAATTCTTGAAACAAGACAAGAAATACGTCGCCAATAAATGACCAAGACAAGAAATTTGTATTTTCTTGTCCTGAAAATCAAGATAAGACAAGAAATGACCAAGACAAGATTTCTAGTCTTGATGAAACACTACATCATCGTATAAATATTATAATCGGATTGTAGGGACTTTAAAATATGCTTAATCATTAAAATCTGGATATGCGATTTTTAGCATGAATCCAATACCCCTCTTAAGGTACGGTTTCCTAGACGCGACACCTCTGCTTATAGGCAAATTATAAGAAGTGGTTTCCTCGGCGCGATCGCGACTTCGCGGCAGATCGTCTGCCGCGGCGACAAACGAATGACTGGTATAGTATAAGGAGTACTCCGCGACAGTCGCCGGCGGCCGGATGGCGAAATCAGCATTTTCAGCCGCAGATGATGAGAAACTAAATGAAGATGTTCGAGAAAATAATGTTTTATATGATAGTAGCAATGATAAGTATAAAAATGTAATATATAAAGACGAAATATGGAAGGAGATTGCAGAGAAAATAGGAAAATCAGGAGAATATAAATGAAATAATATAAAAAAAATTAATGCTGCTATAAATTGAAATTTACATTTGTAAAATATAATTATTTTGTAAAATAATTCGCTTTATTTCGAACTGCAGATGTCGCGTCTAGGAAAACAGTAGTGCTCTGCGACTAGCGATCGGAGTAAAGTCGCGGCGACCGACCGCCGCGGCTTGTCGCGTCTAAGAAACCGTACCTTTAGCGAGAGGTACAAAGTTACTTACTTGTAATTGTAAAAGAACTTCATCGTGTGCTTTTTGTAATTCCAGAGCTTCATGTAATGTGGCCCCAAGTTTCGCAAGTTCCGGTTCAACTTCTAAAATCTTTAATTGTATCCATTCTCCACTCTGTAACAAATAAACAATACATTAATACATAATCCCACATAAAGTGCATTGTCATAAACTGCGCAATTTTTTATTCAGTTTTAATTACATAATAAAAACATTATTTTTCAAAAATAAGTATGAGTCGATTGCATTAATAAATAAATAATAAAAAATACGACAGTGTGTGTGTGTGTGTGTGTGTGTGTGTGTGTGTGTGTGTATGCGTGTGTAGGTGTGACTCCTACACTCTTTTATGACACATTATTTGTTTGTATTATATAAGAATAAATTACTAAATAAGTTCACTGACAGTTCACCTTCAGAGTTTTAACGAGATCATCCTATTGAAAATGATGTTGACAAATAAGATATCATAATTTATTTCATTGTCATTTACGAATAGTATACAGAGTGTTAAAAAAAATCTGTTGTGGCCATTACAATACCTCTCGCTCTTTCCATTGTGCGATATAATAAGTATTGTATATAATATTTCTTATACATCCGAAAAATTCTAATTACATCTATTTTTTATATTTATATATTTTTCATAAATTAATTCTATGAGCAAGATTATTTCTACTCTTCTAAATGTTCGAGGTTCTACCAATTCATTGACGGGATTGGCGTTATTTCTGAAGGGTGTATATAATATATCTATAATTGTAAATATTTTATTTATAATATAATAAGAGATATTAAATGTCTTTCTCAGAAAAAGCCTTCAGTACCTACTATCTCTGAATTTTTGAAATTGACATTAGTGACATTTATATGTCAATTAGAAACATATTTATTGCTCAACTGGTTACCATGGAATTGTTTGGGATGTGAGATTTACTAGATATAATAATATTAAATATTGAATTTTATGTTTTTTAATATTTGTAATAACATAAATTTTCAAAAAATAATATTTAGAAGATTTTGGTTAGAATACTATTACTTCCGGTTGTCCAATTGTTACCATAAATTATTTAACTCTTCCCATTACTGTTAGATTGAAGAATCCGTAGTTACACAGGTCTTTAGTATTATAGAATTTGAGAAATCGTACCTCCGGCATTCACACACACACACAGACACCATCGTAAAAATATTATAATCGGATTATAGGGACTTTAAAACGTGCTTATTCACTAAAATCTGTATATGCGATTTTTAGCATGAATCCAATATCTCTCTTAGAGGTAAAAAGGGTAAACAATTTTAAGGACTTATGACCAAAATGCTTAATCATCATGGGCTCGATTTTCAATAGCTTCCAAGATACAAGGCTGTGAAAAATAAGTTTTTACGGGGTTTACCTCTTCTATCTCGAAAACTATAAGAATTACGACTTCCATTAAATCCTGCTAAAAATCGCATATCCAGATTTTAATGATTAAGCACGTTTTAAGGTCCCTACAATTCGATTTTAATATTTTTATGATGATGTCTGTCTGTCTGTGTGTTTGTGTGTGTGTGTGTGTGTGTGTGTGTGTGTGTGTGTGTGTGTGTGTGTGTGTGTGTGTGTGTGGGTGTAGATGTGTGTATGTATAATACTTAATATCTGTTTAACTATATATTTCTCAATCGGACATTACTGGAAAGAGCTGAAAAGGTTTTGGTAATAATTAGAGAACCGGAAGTAGCAGATTCTTAAAAAAATTCTAAATATTAATTTTTGAAAATTTTTATTCTTGCTAATATTAAAGAAGAGTAAATTCTTTATCTGATACATATAAATATTCTATCTTTTATACATTTAGAGATAAAGAAATATAAGGTATATAATAATCTGTTGTAATAAATCTTACAGCCTAAGTAATGTCATGGAAACCAATTGAAATTTTATTTTTTTTGTAACTGACAGATAAATGTCAGTGTCAGAAATTCAGAAACATTACTGTAATTAGAAGAGTAGGACAAAATTTCTTCATAGAATGAATTTAAAATTAAAAATCTAAATATAAAGAATAGAGATGTATGTAAGTAGAATTTTTGGTGTAGAGTGTAGGATACAAGAAATGTTAAATACAATAGGGCGCGAGCAGTTATCTCACTTTGTTGGCCTTGACACGCAGATAGGGGGCCCGTGTCAGAGTGATAGCCAGTAATTATGTACATAGATGTCAAATATAAGTTTTCATTCTAAATTTAGCGATTTTCCAATTCCATGCGGTTTATTTTCGTCAACAAGTAAATTTCACACTCCTGGTGACAAATTAACTACGTGAATTTAGAAAATCTTGAAATTTTTAATGAAAAATTGTGACATTTGACAGCTGTGTACATAATTACTAGAGGTATTGTGCTGGCCACAACAGATTTTTTGTTTACCTTTCATAGGTCATCTTAGATGTGCTTTTGTTTACTAAAAATCAAATAACCATACTTATATAAATGTTGTGGCGACCTTGGCCAGTATTTAATTTTCAAATAACTGCGTAACTATTAGAAATGTGTCATTTGTCGAACTCAAAAGCTTCAATATAAATAAGTACATCCATTCATTGCTTATAATGAAATGATAGCATTTTCAATATACTCCAATTAAACCAACAATGTGGTCTGCTTTGCAAAGCATAGCAATGCGTTATTGTTAGAAAATAATGAAGAAATACAAGCTATAAATATCGTTATCGCTGTATTCGATATCTCGAAAGATTGGAAAGGCGATACTATGGAAAGGAACAGCAACAAAGATAAAGAAAGGTACAGCAACGCAAGGTGTAAATAAACTCTTTGTTTATTGCTTTCTGGGAATTTTTAATTAATTTCCTTCATGCTCCGTGAATTGTAAAGGATTAATGAACAATTAAAATCTTTCAATTCAGCTACGAAGATATAATACGTTTTAATAATACACAATAGTAAATATGTAATTTAATGGACGAGTAATGTAATTTTATCGGTTACTATGAAATTTATACAGGTTACATTCCGTAAATTCATAATGCAGGAATTAATTTAAAATATCAACAATGATATCGCTTCCTGCAAAACTGAAAGTATAATTCTGGATCTTTTCACACCAAAAAGTGATATTTAATATCGCCCACAAATTTGTAATTTAAACTATAAACAGTATACAGGTAAGTCTGGGAAAATGCCTCCCTTTTAACTTTTTATTATAAGTAATACATAAAAAATTGCTCATATAAAAGTTTTATTATTTTTAATATACTATTTGATGGCAGATGTAGATTTTTTTATAGTCAGATTTACAAGATACAACTATGAACTTTTATTTTTTAAATACCAACCTATAATTATTTGCTAAAATATAAACCGCTTTTTTTTGTCTTTTCAATGATGTATTGGTTTTTTTAATGCATTTGAAAAAATTCAACAAACAAATGTATACTTTGTTGATTTAATTTAAATATGTTTAACATTGTTACATATTGTTTATTTCCACATAGCCATCTATAATTGGTTGAAACAGTTACTAAAAACGAAATGAGAACGAAAACCGAAATTTTTATAAGAACGAAAACGGAAACGAAAACGCAATATATTTTTTTCATGATTGAAAACGAAATAATTAATATCGGTTACCGGTTTTAACCGTTATTTTATTTAATATTTAATTTTATTTACAGCAAATATTTTACATGTAAATATTAATGAATTTTCAGATATTTGAGTAGCAAACAAGCAGATTTTCAATGTAACTCTCCCGTAGCTAACCCTGTTACGTGTTAGGTAAAACGGTATACCCGTAGTTTCATCTATTGAACACTGACTACGATAATTTTCATTTTCACACACTGGCGGTATTCGTCTTATTAATTATGTTAAGTATTTATATAAGAGAACTAACATAAAAGAAGATTTGCTTGAAAAGGTACTATTAGTTAGGTGAAATAAAATGTAATTAATGATTTATTCTTTATTGTAAAATAAAATAAAAACTTATTATATGTCTATATTTTCATCAATTGTTACTCATTAATAGTTATAACCGGTATTAACCGGTATTTAAGTACTGTGAACGAAAACGAAAATATTTAGGTGGGAACATTAAGAACGGAAACGAAATTCTTCGGTTTCGTTCGGATAAGAACTGAACGAAATATTTTTCGTTTTTAGTCACTGGTTTGAAAGGTTGAAAAATATATGTAAAAGCATACTGTGGTTTAAAAAGTTTTTATTTATAAAATCTTTCCGATTATCGATTTCGGCTATGGATGGCCATCTTCGGATCGAGAGTAAAAAAATTGAATGTTACAATATAGATATAAATATTAGCTAAATGTATAATTAAGTTTTAATAAAACAAGAAAGTTAACAAAAAGTTATTGTATATGATTTTTTTTCTTTTGGAAACACGTGGTTTTTGTAAACAGATTTTTTGAGGTTAAGATATGAGAGTTTACATGCTCTGCTTTTGAAATCCATCTTTACCGTCTCAAGCAACTTCTTGTGCTTAGCAGAAAATTGACAGCATTCCGATCCATACGTTAAAATTGGCTCTACAATCGCTTTATAGACTGCCATTTTTGTTTTCAAATTTATCTGATTTGGCCATAGTACCGAGTTTAGAACTTTTTCAACCTTGTACTCTGTTTTGTTACATCTTTTTTTTAATATTCCTTCTTTTGATGTATTTGTAATCCTCACAAGTTATTTAGCATTAGATTAAGATCGAAACCTGGTACCCTACATGGTGATGGAGAGAAATATGTATAATATACACAAAAAATTCTCACGAAAATTAAACTCCAAACCCATTTTAAAACTCCCAAATTCCTCATACAATTTCGCATGTAAATTTCTCTTCTTGCAACATGTATTCTGCTACTTAAACCTTTATTGCCTTATAAATACAATCTCTTGTAAAAAAAGTTCTTGAAAAAACCGACCAAAACATCCTGTTGATGATTACCTCCTCGCAAATTACTCCCTGGATCATGGGAGGCTGAAGCTGGCAGGCGTTGTCAGTTGTTTTTATTTGTATCGGATTCCTCTCTTGTTTTTTGTGCATCTGAATCTGTGCGGTGGGAAGTTTTTTACATTGTTTTGTAAACGGTTAGTGTCTTGCAGTTGTTTTAATGTGGAAAAGAGAAAAGAGGATGACAGTTGACGCCCGAGGGAAGATAAGGTTTTTTTTTGTACGAAGATACAAGTGTAGGTAAACTGTATACTTAATAACACTAGATCAAAATAAATGTTTTACACTGTATTATGAGAGAAAAACAAAATTACATGGAAAATCCACGACACGGAAAACAGAAATGAGTGGAAGAAGAAAATAAAAAATAACGACCCCTAACGAATGGGAAAAGCTAAAGAAGAAGTCAGTATCAAGTGAAATTTACATAGTTTGTTTATACAATAATTGTGTTAGAAATATAGGATCTTTTGCAAAAAAAATTATGTATAGAATTTGTACATAATACACAGGTTTGACGAAAGGTCACATCAGATTTTTTATTAATGTATTTTTTAAAAAAATCGAGAAAAATAATATAGATAATTGAGAAATTGAGTATTTTTTATACAAATATTATATATATATATATATTTCAAGCCATAGTCATGGCTCACTATTCTCTTTTCGACAAGGTGTATAAAAAAGTGCCCGCCATTTTACTTTTTAATAATGTAACATGTTATATGAAAGAAATTACTAACTTAATAAATAAGCGAGATATTTGCTGGGTCCATTAAAATATATCTTCCTGTATATATAGGGTACAACCATTTTCTATAGTTGAAATATTATATCATATAACAATTTTTATAAACGTGTACCTATGTAAACAGTTTATAAAACGAGTCACACTATATTTTTTCTACGATTGAATATTAAGAAATCCAGTACACACTTTTTAGGTTACTTATGAATTAGAGTATCAGTAGACACAGAATTTTATTTCCCTAGGTAAAACTATTTAACTTTTTTGCTCAAAAATAATTAGGAGCAACAAGATTTGAACATTGGCAAAATTAACATTAAAATACTATGGCGTCTGCCGACGTACTACTCTCTGTATATCCCATACACATACGCTATACGGTATAATAATCTTTGAAAATATCTTTATTTTATATATTTGTGTCTTATTAAAATAATCTTTTTTTTACTGCAATAAAATTTTATTACAGTATACTTCTTGGGAAAAGTTTTCTTCGTTCTATTTTTCTATCTTGTTGATATGCAAAGTTAATATTTCACGTCAGATCTCAACTTTAGATGTAGACCTTTTCTTCTAGACAATACCTCATAAATTATACATTAGTAGTGTTTGTGTTGAATTTATCGTGATTTCCAAGAACATCTTAAAAGACTAAACTATTTTATATTGTGGTAGGAAGGTGAGCATGCAATTTATGTACCATATAATTTTATAAAATTGCTGAGATGAACATAAAATGAAAAAAGTATTACGTATTTTAGAGATAAAGAAATGTAACGATCATGTAAATTATCTTTTTAGATCATCAAAGAAACAAACACATGTTAATTATTATTCATTATTCAGTAATACACTTAATTGCAATCAGCAAGATAATCAACTTTAAGACTTAATTAGATAAATACTTTTTCTATAAATCATTAATCATTTTTTGCTAACTACTTTTCGATCAATACATTTATAGATTGTATCTATATTTAATTATATACCGCAATGTCTAATGTTTATAATCAGGAAATTACAGTTAGATTAAAGGCACTTTAAATCTGGATAACAAAAAATGTAATGGAACAGGTTACGGATAATTATCCGAAAAAGTTCTGAGAAACATTTTTGGATAGACAACCTTGAATTCTTTAAATTTCAAGTAAATATATTGTAACATTTTTATTTTTTACCTTCCGTCACCTTTAGGTAAGGAAGGTATTGTTTTTGGTCAAAAAATTCGATAGTGATTTTTTTTGTGGATTAGCACGTTTTGGGGACCTAGAAAACGAATTCACTATTTTTACGATGTCTGTATGTGTGTCTCCGTCTCTCTCTCTCTCTCTCTCTCTCTCTCTCTCTTTGTGTGTGTGTGTGTGTGTGTGTGTGTGTGTGTGTGTGTGTGTGTGTGTGTGTGTGTGTGTGTGTGTGTGTGTGTGTGTGTGTGTGTGACGATCGTTTCGGGTCGCATACCTCCAGTACCACAATTCCAAAAAGTATAATTTTTCCGTATTACTCGAGTTTAGATCCATATGCAGACATAATTAGAATGTGGTTATAATTGGCCTACCGGAAGTACCCTCATTTGCAACTTTTAACAGTTTAGGAAGGTATTGTATTTGGTCAAAAAATTCAACGATGAGTTTTTAGTGAATAAGCATGTTTTAGGGTCCCTATAATACGATTTTACCATTTTTACGATGATGTCTGTATGTAAGTATGTGTGTCTGTGTATGTGTGACGAAAGTTTGGGATCGCATAACTCCAATACCAGGATTCCAAAAACTACATCTAGAAGAAGAGGTGATTAGATATTGGTTATAATTGGTATTGGTCAACTGGAAGTACCTTCATTTGAAGATGAACAGTTTTTCTTGAAAAAACGCAGTTAAATATCATTTACTGACATTTAACGTTATTATAACTTAAAGAATATATTATTCTCTATACGATTGGATTGCATTTTATACTTCATATTTAATAGATACAGAGTTAAAGAATTATAAAGATATTATATTTCATAAATCAGCCAGCTATGCTAACCATGGAAACTGCTAATATATTCAGATAATTCAAAGTGACAGATGTCAGTATAAATGAAAAGAAAATGTATGTGGCAGAGATGAGGATGATGAGGTAGATATTAGGGAAAACACGGAAAGATAAGGTAAGAAATTAAAGATAAGGGAAATGGCTCGAGAGAGACGATTACATCAAACTCAAGTTTTATGGATAAATATTAGACAACACAACAAATACAATAAATCACATTTTCCGAACACCACCACTCGCAAAACTTTCGTATACGTCTTTTGACTTCTATAGAACTACCTTGCCTTGTGCAGCCTTAAATTCATTCGATATTTTCATTTGACACAAAAATAAAATTGTTTATAACAAAGAACATAGCAACACCAACAAAATACGTAGAAACCACAGGCTACTTAAAATTCACAACGCCAGCACAACGATAATGAATATAAAAAACTCTGTTGTGGCCTGCACAATATTTCTCGCTACTTCCATTTTTGGTTACATAAGTATAGTATTTAACATTTCTTTTATTTCTACACCCTACATCAAAAATTCTACTTATACCTATTCTTTATAATTAATTTTTTAAATTTTAAATTGAAGAAATTTTGTCCTACTCTAATATATGTACTTCCCAGAAAAAGTCTTCAGTAATGTCTTTGGATTTTTTATACTGACATTATTTATCTGTCAGTTACAAACATTTTAATTTTTAAATTAGTTTCCATGGCATAATTTCGGCTGTGAGATTTATTACAATATTTGCAAGAATATTTTCAAAAAATTATATTTAGAAGATTTTTTAAGAATTTACTTCCGGTTATCCAATTGTTACCATAACCTTTTCAACTTTTCCTATTAATGTCCGATTGGGAAATGCGTAGTTAAACAGATATTAAGTAAATATAGTTTTTACGAAATCGTTCTTGCAACTTCCACACACATACACACACACACACACACAAGCACACACACAAACAAATACACAGACATCATCGTAAAAATGTAAAAATCGGATTGTAGGGATCTTAAAACGTGCTTATTCATTAAAGTTTGGATATACGATTTTTTAGCATGAATCTAATACCTCTCTTAGCGAGAGATAAAAATATACTTATTGAATCCTTAAATTTCGAAAACCAAAATAAAATAAAATGTTGTATGTACCAAGGGCATAATCAAGATTATAGCACTCGGGAAAATTAAAGCTCTCTTCTACGCGTCGAGCTTTAAAAGTTTCCCGGTGCTACAATCTTTTAATTATTGCTTAATACATAAATAGCTATTTTGAGACATTCTGTTTAACAAATTAAATACTTATTTGTCCCTGATTACGTTATAAAATCCGCATTTCTAATAAATTCTTCTTCTCGTCATCGCGGTATGACCATTTTTGGAAACCTGACGATACTTGTTTTGATTTTATTTGCAAGTGTTGCAAATTGATGGATATGGATACGTATTAATTTGTCCTTTAATTAAGAGCTTTAGCGAAATATGTTGACATGGATATATTATACCATAATTATATAAATTACTCAACTTCAAGAATATTTTATTTGTATTTCAACTTTCAATTCGTCTTAGTCTTGGTTGTTTTCTTAATCAGTGACTTTAAGTATACTTGAAAGTCATTGAGATGAATTAAAATTCTAACCGCAAAATGTAAATAATGTTTTGTTTTATTGTTTTAGTTTGTAATTGATATGACCGAAAATTTCGCCGAAATAATGTGTATTCATACAGGATTAAGTTTGTAAATTATGCAATATTAAATTTTATCAATAAAACAATTGATATAAAAAATTTGCAATAACATTTTTACCTTCCGTCACCTTTAGGTTAGGAAGGTATTGTCTTGGTCAAAAAATTCAATGATGAGTTTTTAGTAAATAAGCATGTTTTAGGGTCCCTATAATACGATTTTACCATTTTTACGATGATGTTTGTATGTAAGTATGTGTGTCTGTGTATGTATGACGAAAGTTTGGGATCGCATAACTCCAATACCAGGATTCCAAAAATTACATCTAGAAGAAGAGGTTATTAGATTTTGGTTATAATTGGTCAACTGAAAGTACCCTCATTTGAAGATGAACAGTTTTTCTTGAAAAAACGCAGTTAAATATCATTTACTGACATTTAACGTTATTATAACTTAAAGAATATATTATTCTCTATACGATTGGATTGCATTTTATACTTCATATTCAATAGATATAGAGTTAAGGAATTAGAAAAATATTATATTTCATAAATCAGCCAGCTATGCTAACCATGGAAACTACTAATATATTCAGATAATTCAAATTGACAGATGTCAGTATCAATGAAAAGTAAATGAATGTGGCAGAGATGAGGATGTTGAAGTAGATGTTGGGGATGCCACGGAAAGATCCGGTAAGGAAATAACTCTAGTCTTACAAGTTTCTAGAAAGATACAAGAGAGACGATTACATTGGTTTGAACGTCATGAGAAGAGATGAAGAACATATTGGAAGAATAATGAATTGCTTAGTAATAGAAGGTTGAAGAAACAGAGCAGGACCAAAGATAAGATGGAAAGACTGTATTACGGAAGACTTGAGACAAAAGGTACTGAATGAGAACGACCCACAAAACAGAATTTTTTTAACTATGTATTAATCACAATTGTCATTGTGTTTAAAGACAAGTATATTTATGGATATATTATTTAAACATAATATATAAAACTTTATTTTAGTTTTTGTTCATAAAAAGTTAATAACTATAACAAAAAGTCACCTTGATGAATAATGCATAAATTTGTAAACTGTAATCCGTTGTAGCATTCGAAGAATTTGGACGAAGACAATGCCACATTTTTTTAAAGCTTAGTGTCCGAACATATTAAAGTGGTATACTATGTCGTTTCAACTTGAGAATTTCTGGTTCAAACCTATACCTGTCACTTAAAGTGACGTTTATAAAAAAACATAATGAATTTTTAATCACATTTGAGCGTAACAAAATTATCATTTCATCTTAAAAGTAAACGAGATTTGATCAAAAAATAATGAGAAATTTTGAATTTATTCGTTTACGATTGAGCTCATTTTATTTATTACGTTAGTACTATGGTCTGTGAAGTGTATGCCAAGTTTCATTCATATTGGACCAGTAATAATAACAATAAAAGCCCCGTTGACTTACTCCACTCCATGGTGAAAATGATTAGGCAGAAGAATCATGTCACCAATCTAAAAAGACCTTATAAAAAGAAATATAACTTGTAGTAATTATTAGTTGTTATTTATTTTTTTAGTAAAAGAAGAAAAAAATACTAGTATTAAAGAAAGGTATATATTAATTAATTTACAATTATTTCTGTCTTATTCCTTTTACGTATGGTACGAAAATAAACTACAATTATTTTATATAATTTTATATTCCGTAAAAGGAATTATGATTGATTTAGAAATAATTGTAAATATCATTAATATATACATTACTTAATACTAGTACTTTTTTTCTTCTTCTTTTAAAAATAAATAACATCCAATAATTTCTACAAGTTATATTTCATTTTATGAGATATTTTTCAGGTTGATGACGTGAGTCTTCTGCCTGATCATTTTCACTATAACCATACATCTTCATACAGCAAACATTTCTCACTCCTTACATGTTACTTCCGGTTCACCAATTATAACCAAAATCTAAACAGTTGTTCTTCTGGATGTAAACTTGAGAAAAAAATATAATTTTGGGAATCGTGGTATTGAAGTTATGCGATCCGAAACTTTCGTCTCACACACACACACACACACACAGACACACATACATATATACATACAGACATCATCGTAAAAATGGTAAAATCGTATTATAGGGACCCTAAAACATGCTTATTGACTAAAAACTCATCATTGAATTTTTTGACCAAAGACAATACCTTCCTTACCTAAAGGTAAAAATATCACAGAAATTGATACGTCCCAAATGATTCATCATACAAATTGTTGTTTTGTCAGTTGTCATCTGTCAATTTTGTGTAGTATTTAAAACCTTGGCGACAAATATTTTGGCGCCACATTTGTGTTTATGAAACATAACACATTTATTCTATTTCCATCCTTTTGAAACCATTCTCACCGTCCTTGCTTCTGTCACGGTGTAGATTCTACGTTTACGTTTACATAACCCGTCGGTTTTCGCGGATTCTGTAAAGAATGTCTCGCGATGCGGTGGGTAATTCTATTGTTCTGTCTTGGTGTTTTGCTGTGCACTGAGCAGTCAGTAATGAACGTGCTTTATATTCATGAGAATCATACAGTTACTTCCAAGATTAGAACTTACCGGCGTATTTCCTCAACATAGTTTTAATTATTTAATTTGCTGAGGTGTAGTAGTTTCCGTATTGTTGATGCAACGAATGAAGAGTTAATTAAAACGGACATCGAAGAAAAAATGTCTATAGCACTTGAATTGAGAAATAATGCTTGATTTAATGAATTTATTTTACCGTTTGGTGATCTGTTGTATTACTATTACATGTAGGGACAATAATTATAATAATTGTGTACTTTAATAAGACGTTTTATAAATGTTACTTTGGTCACGATTACCTAGCTACTATTTAAAGGGTTTATAAAATGAGTCATAAACTATAATTTTTCTACGATTGCAAATTAAGATAGCCGGAATAAAAAAAATCTGATGTGGTACCTTCAGTCTCTGTATTATGTATAAATTCCATATATAAATTTTCTTGGAAAAGATTCTAAATTTACAGTTAAATTATTTCATAAACAGACTATGCAAATTGTACTTGACACTGACATCTTCTTCTTCTTCTCTAGCTTTTCCCATTCGTTAGGGGTTGCTATTTTTTGTTTTCTTCTTCCACTCTTTTCTGTTTTGCGTGTCGTTCTCATTCAGTTTCTTTTCTCTCAAGTCTTCCGCAATACAGTCCTTCCATCTTATTCTTGGTCTTCCTCTGTTTCTTCAACTTTCTATTACTAAGCTATTCATTCTTCCAATATATTCTTCATCTCTCCTCATGACATGTTCAAACCAATGTAATCGTCTCTCTTGTAACTTTCTAGAAACTTGGAAGATTAGAGTTATTTCCTTACCGGATCTTTCTGTGGCTTCCCCAACATCTACTTCAACATCCTCATCTCTGCCACATTCATTTACTTTTCATTAATACTGACATCTGTGAATTTGAATTATCTAAATATATTAGCAGTTTCCATGGTTAGCATAGCTGGCTGATTTATGAAATTTAATATTTTTATAATTCTTTAACTCTATATCTATTGAATATGAAGTATAAAATGCAATCAAATTATATAGGGAATAATCTTTAAGTTATAATAACGTTAAATGTCAATAAATCATGTTTAACTATTAAAATATTTAAATGAGGGTACTTGCAGTTGACCAATTATAACCAAAATCTAATCACTTATTCTTCTGGATGTATACTTTATACTTGAGGAATACGAAAAAAATATAATTTTTGGAATCGTGGTAATGAAGTTATGCGATTCGAAACATTCGCCACACACACGCACACACACACACATATACACACACACACACATACAGACACATGCACACACACTATAAATGACAATAAATTTATTAAATATATTCTTTATAAACTTAAATGTTTAATTAGTTGCAACATTTATTATAATTTTATTAAAATATGCATCTTTTTCTTACTTAACCTGTAATGTAATCCTTTTAAACTGCACCACTTTAAACCGGTGACTAATTTAATAATCATATCGATTCGCTTACACGTTTCAAGGTAAATCTGTAATTATTTTAAATAACTACATAAAAGTATCTGTACGGGTACCTTGAAAAGACATATTATGCCATTTACATTTAAATTCATGTGTCGTTTACTTACAAAATATTTTATAATAACTGCAGCATAAGGTGAATGGAGGAGATTTCAAAATGTAAATATTATTTATTGTTACATAACCAGTTCAAAGAAATGTAATGAGCAAATGATACATATTTGTATAGATGTAAAGGTTACTAGAAATAGAAAATAGTTTTTAGTTTGTGAACGATAATCTCCTGTGTGTATAAATTACATTTAATGCAGTTCTTTACTTAGATGTCAAATGTCAGAATTTATCATTACGAATTTCAAGATTTTCTAAATTCACGTAACTAATTTGTCACCAGGAGTGTGGAATTTACTTGTCGAGGAAAATAAATCACATGGCATTGGAAAATCACTAAATTTAGAATGAGAAATTATGATATTTGACATCTGTATACATAATTACTAGCTATCATTCTGACATGCCCCCCCCCATATCTGCTTGTCAAGGCCAAGAAAGTTACATGACTACTCGCGCCCTAATGTATTTAACATTTCTTGTATACCTACACTCTACACCAAAAATTCTACTTATATCTATTCCATATTTAGATTTTTAAAATGTAAATTCATTCTATAAAGAAATTTTGTCGTACTCTTCTTGTTTTTCGAGATGTTTCCAATTCATTGTCGGAAGTAACAGTATTTCTGAAGGGTATGTAATATACCTATAATATTAAATATTTAACTATTAATACAATAAGACATAATACAATGTATGTACTTCCCAGAAATCTTCAGTAAAGTCTCTGGAGTTTTGACTTTTATCTGTCAGTTACAAAAAATTTAAATTATCAACTATTGTCCATGGCATTCTTACGGCTGTAAAATTTATTACATCAGATTATTTTATTTATTATATCTCTAAATCTATAAAATATATAATAAAATATTTAAATGTATCAGATAGAGAATTTAATTTTCTTTAATAGTACCAAGAAAATTTTTCAAAAAATAATATTTAGAAGATTTTTTTTCAAGAATCTTCTACTTCCGGTTGACCAATTGTTACCCAAACCTTTTCAGATCTTCCCATGACTGTCCGATTGGGAAATACGTAGTTACACACATATAAAGTCTTATAGTTTTTGAGTAATCGTCCTTCCAACATCCCACATACACACATACACATACACATACACATACACCCATACACACACACCCACACACACATACACACACACAAATACTTGCTTCTAATAAAAAAATAGAAAAAGATGAAACTACCCCATTACGTATGTCGTTAAGAATCAAACACGTTTCATTGCGCAATGCCATTTTTATGTGGAGATATATCTATATTGATCCTGGAGGATTCAATTAAGTGTATTTCTAAAGATATTCAAATATTATTTCAGGAAAGAGAAGTAAATATTATTGGAACCACGACCTATTTAAATTCAAATATATTCATTATTAATATATCAAATATAAATAAAATTAGCCTCAATATGTTGACATCAAATGTAAATAATCTTCTCAACAAGTATTTCCACTGAGAAAACATACACGATCAACCTCCAGGCTCCAGTCTCATGTCCTGCAAGGAATGCGAGATGAAACAGCATCTCAGCAGGCGCTGGAAACCGCCCGCCAATAAACAAACGAACATTAGGCAGCCAGATTCACCAACATAAATATTTATGCACGCGAAAATAGATCCACCAGCCGAAGAAGGGAATCGGAACGACCAAATTGGTAGAAGATATCGAAAAACATCTAAATGTTCAACGTTCAAGAAAGAATCTCAAATATCATTTGTTAATAGGATACAAAGCACAATGTTACAATTCAACTTTTTGTTTTTCCAAAACAGCTTTACAACCTGCGAGAAAACACCTGAGAAACTCTCTCAAGATCTCGACCAAGACTAAAATTATTTTCGAATTTTAAATGGCCTAAGAGGACCCGTGTGGTGCACTCTCCATGATCGTGACATAAAGCCTGGTAAACGCCCGCACGGTAAAAATATTGCCCCCTTTTTAAAAAATACCTTCCGTCAATCCTGTGTATTATGTACAAATTCCATACATAAATTTTCTTGCAAAAGATCCTATACTTCCAGTATTTTTTTTCCATAAACAAATTATGCAAATTGCACTTGACACTGACAGCTTCTTCTTCTTCTTCTTTAGCTTTTCCCATTTGTTAGGGCTTGCTATGTTTTATTTTCTTCTTCCATTCATTTCTGTTTTGCGTGTCGTCATCATTCAGTTCCTTTTCTGTCAAGTCTTCCGTAATGCAGTCGTCCCATCTTATCTTTGGTCTTCCTCTGTTTCGTCCACCTTTTATTAGTAAGCTATTCATTCTTCCAATATATTCTTTATCTATCCTCATGACATGTTCAAACCAATGTAATCGTCTCTCTTGTATCTATGTAGAAACCTCTATTAACACGCTTGTCTTTCAAAAATTCATATTGTTTCAACTAAGTTAGGACATTCCACGTTAAAACGATGCTCATTGTTGATAATACTTTCGCTGTAACGTAAGTTTATTTATTAATTTAGATACATTACCTTGATTCATAGCCGTACGAATAACGTTATTCTCTGTCAGAGTCACTGACACTGTGTCATTATCTTATTTTTAACATATTTGGTTTTACATTTGCTAATAAACTTACCAGTTGACTTATTTTTGAATTTTGAATGCTTCTATTGTAACATACATTTTTATAATAATAAAATAACAGTAGTATCTTATGTACCCTCATAAAAACTAAGTAAACGACACTACTGAATTTGTCGGAATGGGCGGAGCTAAAATCTGAATTCATAAATTCGGTGATGATTTTGATCGGACATCTTTCAAAAATTTTACTGTACATTATATAAGAAGTTTGAAAATATATTGAATAATATAGGGGAGTATTTTACTAGTTCGTACGCAGTCGTTCTATTTCCGGTATGTCCGAGACTGTTTTTATTTATTTAAGAAAACGATTAATAAATAATTACAATAATGTATGTTTATATGAATGTATGTAACAATAATTTAGTGATAAACTACTCATATCAATATGTATTTAATTACCAGTATCACAATCACGCAGACATAAAAGGAAAACAATATAAATTGATAACGAAACCAAAAAAATGCCATTGAATGAAATCATTATATACTGTATCTATTTTCCTCCTGATATTGTTTACTCTCTAAACACATGACGAACAATAAAACAACAAAAAAATCACCGTTACTAATTTCTAAAATGTATTCATTGCTCGTGAACATAAACAATTCTCTCTTCCATACTGCATATGTGAATAGGAAAAGCAATGAATATATTTTTAGAATGGATTTTTTGAATAGTTTCAAGTTCCGTAATCTTAGACTTCATGTCGAGTATTCGTCTGAAACGAATAGCGTCGTAAAACTATCGAGAAATAGACGCTTAAATGATTTAGAAATGGAGAAGATTTCTAGGAAAAACCATTGTTAAAGATATTTTTATTAATGTACTGACTTTAAAAAATTTATAACGGTGATAGAAGTTTAATTGTTACAAAAGATATTTTTATTATATTTATTTATTAATAAATCGATCCAACAGGATACAAGATCCCAATTACAGGACGATCATATGACATACAAATACAGAAACGGATGAGATGAACAGTAAGTACATATAAGAAATTTAAGAAGTGACTTAATACAAAAATTATTTTGTTAATATATTCTTAAATTTTGATAAGGAGTCGCCAAATATGTTAATGTCAATAGTACATGATACACTGTTATATGCTTACACAGAGTTGTCTTATTGGAGATTTCAATTCATAATGACTCCTAGCTGTTTTACAATGAAATGGTACTTCTTGAAGTGACGCGTGGAACGTGAAATGGTATTAGCTCAAGACTACATGGGTCATCAATACAATTATTAATTAATTCTTATAAGTAGAGAGATAATTGTAAATTTCTTCTGCTACTTAATGGCACCAAGTTGACTTCAGGCAATAAAACAGAATAATCATAGGTAAAGATAGGATAATGTCCATGTATTTTAAAATAATATTTGATGAATTTATGCTGGACAGACTCAATCTTAGATATATGTTTATGATATATTGGATTCTAGACTTGTAGAAAATATTCTAGCTTAGAGCGGACAAATGCATAATACAAGCTTTTTAGTGTAGTTGTTCTACAGAAAGACCGACAATTTCTAATTACAAATCAAAGATTTTTGCAGGATGATCTTACAGTAGTCTGAATATGTACATAAAATGTTAGTTTTGTGTCAAATATAATCCCAAGATCCTTAAACTGAGTTACTTTCTCGAAATCAAAATTTAACCGTAACTTACAAGTCAAGTAATACCATTAAATCTTTATTAGGTAATCCTAAAGATAAAATAGATACTAACAAAAAATCCGGTATTTATAAAATTAGCTGTAATGATTGTAATAAAGTTTACATCGGACAAATTGACACTCGGTTTAAAGAACATTTTTATTATCTAAAAAGCGGTAATCCCGAAAAATCTAGTGTAGCTCAACATAAGAATCACAATATTAACAATTCTAATATTCAACTTTTAAAACACATTAATAATGATAAATATTTAGATGCATACGAGAGCTTAATAATAAATAAATTTAAAAGTTTGATGAACGCAGATCTCGGTCCCATACCAAATTCTAAACTATTCGATTTAATATAAACTTAAATTTTATAGGACGTTTTAAATCTTAAATATCATTGGACGCTAGATCTTAGTTTATAATTGGTATTCATTCACATGTGACTCCCATCCCTATATAATCCCAGTTCTCTTCCTTGTTTTTTCAGAGTTGTTATGACCCCTGGCATGGTTTACATATTGAGTAATCTTAGCTACTCCGCTTATATACTGATGATGAGAACTTAGTTCTCGAAATACGTATATAAGGTTAAGGGGTAATTGTATTAGTTTTAGTTATAATTTAATATTATTGTATAAATTGTAAAAATGATTTGTATGTTCACTTAAATATATTTCTTTAAAATTGTAAATAAGTACATAAATAATTTTTCTCTTGCATTGTTATTTATATATAAATATAAATTACGGTTAATATATTACTTTATTTTTGAAATAGGTCACAATTTAACATTTACTATTTTGTAAACAAATTTTCAGACCATGAATACAATATAAAATTTTGTGTCACACTCTTTCATTGTAAGCGAACTCATGATCAACAAAACAATTGCTATTTTCTGTACTGACGTAACTATTTACTATTTCTGTTAGGAAAACCTTGCAAACATTTAATTTGTCAACTTTGATAGCTTTCAGTTTCTAAATTTTATCTGGAACAAATCTCAAAAATAAATGGAACACTGTACCAAAAACATGAAATCGTATAATAAATAATTGGCAAATGAAATAATTTATGATCAATTTATTGAGATTGTTTGTAATTATTGCAAATATTAATTTGAAATTGCAACATATTATTTTTTAATGAGACATTAAGATAGTGATAGATTTTTTATCAGAACATTAATTAATGTCACATTAATAATTTATAAATAGGTTAAGTGAATTGTTTAATATGGAAATAGTTTTTAAGTTGATTAATTGTATAATTTTACATTTAAAATGATCTAAATATGGTAATTTTTTCTTAAAAAATTCAGACGAAATTTATTAATAATTTATAAAAAAAAAATCTGTTGTGGCCAGCGCAATACCTCTCGCCACTTTCGTTTTTGGTTACATGAGTATAGGTGATGGGAAATAAGCAATATGACATCTGGTGGTATTTTGCGGAACTATAGTTGACGGGATAAATTATACACGTGACATTTTCTTGATTGTATAAACACAAGTGTTATGTATTATGTTTATATAATATTTACGTTTACATATGTAATATATCTTAATATTATACACTTAATGCATAAATACAATTAGTAAATGTCAAATTATCCCGTTTAACATTAGTTCCACTTTGACGCTGCGATCTTATTTCCCATCGCCTATTGGGCGCGAGCAGTCATGTGACATTGTTGGCCTTGACAAGTAGATATGGGGGCCCGTTTCAGATTGACAACTAGTAGTTATGTACATAGATGTGAAATGTCAGAATTCAAGATTTTCTAAATTCACGTAAATTTTGTACATTACGTTCGGTAATCTAAAATAATATTGAGGTCATTTCTATTTTTACACGAATGTGATCTCTGCTCCGGTTTAACGCTGGTATATGAAAATACAAAAATAACCAACATTGCACTTTCGAAACAAATTTATAAAACGTCCAAGGCAAGGATGAGACCGTAGCCTTTACTATTATAATTTTAGTTGATAAACATTGAAAAAGCATTTGAAATAGTTTGTTTGATAGATGTGTCAAATTTGAAGTAAATTTTAATTTGATGTTTGTTTTATTATAACTACGAAGGTAAGCAAGAAAATTATGAAATTGTTTGTTTCGAAAATATATTTCGTTTAAATTTAAAAATTATAAGTTTTAATGGGTTAATACAAGAGCAACCAATGTTAATTACGGTTTGTGTAATCGATTAAATAAGTTACTAAGGCTCGATATTTTCATTTCTGGAAGCGAAAGAAGCGTGCTTAGATAGGAATGTATGGCGAAGAACTGATCGCCGATTATTTTAAAGGGAAAATTAAATTTAGTAAAAAAAAAAATAACTATTTATCAAGAAGTAGTAATTCTATGTAGAACATATTTTAATTTGTTTTAATTATGTTTATTGTAATCATCTTCACTGTCTGCTTAGTAAGCAAATTGCAAACCACAACAAATAAAACTACATGTTCTATTCTTAGAACAAGAAGTTATCACTAACATATTATTTCATATGTTAAATTGTAAATGATGTAATTGAAATACTATTTGTCTTTTCTGTTACTAGTAACGTCATTTTTATTGAAACAATTTTGTATTTTTCCTTTTTTAAAAAATAAAATCATATTTGACCTTCATGCGGAGAGTAGTTCACCTTGTGGACCGTGGGAGCAAAATTTGATATTTGTTAAGAATTTTTTAATGTATTACCCTCAATATTATTATTGAGTATAGGGAGCTATAGTTAGCGCAATACCACCCGTCACTTAAATTTTTATTTTATGAAATTTATTTTATGTTATGCTGGTTTCAAAAGCAACACTTTTTGAACAATTTATAAAACAAAAAGTGTAACATTAAAGTCCTAGAACTTTAAAATATAATTTTAAAGTACCTTCATACTAAATCCTTTATTTATGTGGCAGTAAATTGTTTTTTCTACAGTCTACATAGAAAGTAATCATTTGCGCTCTCTTTTGTCAACGCAAAATGTCACTTTACCGCTCTAGAGCGACAAAGTAGAAAAAAACGCTCGCTGTCCAAATTTCTATCTATACAATGTTGAGAAATGTCACTTGTCTACATTCTTAATGGAAACGTTTAGTCAGGAACTAATGGCACTGTAGTGACACATTTACCACCTTTACAAATCAATCTGACATATAACTGCTCTGTCGGTATATTACAAAACCAAAAATAATGCAGCACTGTTGTGAAAATAAAATAGCGCATTCATTTACAAAAACGAAAGTATAAAATGTTTAGATTAGATTGAAGCAATAGGTCAAGAAGAATGGGAAATAACGATAAATTAAAATTAAATATAAAAGACGTTTTTTTCTTTATATTAATCCTTATTAATTGAGTAGTAGTGTAAGTACAAAGTGACATTTTATTATTTTTTGTTATAGTGGAGGACCCCACTGTGGCGACTAGAAAAAATCTTGTGTGTGTTTCGAGCGCAAATGGACATTGTCGATTTCGAAAAAACCTCTCAATCGACAATGTCCTATTTTGCGCTCTTAATACACAAATAGCTATTTCACCACATTATCTTCAGCTAAAATATCTAGAGGAATGTATTTTTCATTAATTATAGCGAATAAGAATGATAATGAAACCAAAAAATCAATTTTAATCTGTGAATCTGTCAAAATTTTGCTAATATTTTCGAACAATTGCGACTTAGCCTACTTATACATGATCATGCTACTACAAATTTCTGCATATGTCTTTTAATAATTTAATAACTAGAAACCCGTATGACATAAAATTATGTATGTACCTCAGACGAAAAGTGTCTTTAAGGTACTCACAAGTAATTACAACTTGCTCATACCTTAAAGATTCACTTTTCGTCATAGATACATAATAGTTATTTATGCAACAAGTGTGTAGAGTAGTACTTTTTTTATCGAGTGCGATGTTTTACGCATGAGGCGTAGCACGAGGTAAAATACTACTTTACACACGTGTTGCATACAATATTTTTCCTACAACCGAAATATTAAAATAAAAATTAAAAAATGCATTAACAACTGCCGTGAATTGTGGGTAGGATACTATTACGATAGCAGTGGATAAAAATACAAACATTCAAAAATTTAAATTAAAAAAAAATACTAGTGAAAAGTCCTTTTCATGCACTAGTGCTTGAAAAGTGACTCTTTACACACTGTAAAGAGTGCGTAAAGTATGTACTTTACACACAGTTGTAGGAAAAATACTATTATATAATTGGCAAAACAAAAAAGAAGGATTTTCACTTTCTAATACGCAGTAATAATATCAAATTAAAGAGCAATAAATATAAAATATCTATAAAAGTAAAAATTATTTGAAGGATGAAGTTATTGCGCATTTCAAACAAAATAAACGAAGAGTAAATAGAAAACAACAATTATACACGGTTAACATATAAATAACATTTTAATGTGAGATATAAAAGGTTTGCAACAGTTATTGCAGCGATTAACTTTTTCCACGTAATGATACTGTACTAGAAAACGACAATTATTAAGTAGTTAACTATAAATTGCAATAAAAATTATAATACCACGTATACATCATTATTTGCTGCATTAGCATATTCAAATTGGAAGAAATAGTAAATGGCTGAGAGTAGATTTCTGTAATAACATCAAGTACTCATAAAATGAGTAAAAAAGCCTATAAAATATAGGAATATACGGGTTGTGTAGTAACATCTTAAATATATAAATACAAGTCTATGTGCAGTGAAATTCTTAACCATTTCTAATTTAATGACATGTTCGTCATATTATTTATGAAAGAGCTACCGACTTAAATTGATAATGGTTTTGCAGACCATAAACTGACGTTATTAATCCACACAACGCAAAAATATTTTATTTATTTATTAGCTATTTACGTAATTAAACCGGTAGCGAAGCATTTACGGATGAGCTAGAATAGTAACCTAATCGGGAACGTGGATTACCTTTCTGAAAAACTTTATTCAAAAATAATAATTTTAATGAGTCGTTTGGTATTGTTTTTATTGGTGGTGAGTTTTCAAAGAATAAGTACGTTTTAGGGTGTCTACAATACGATTTTACTATTTTTACGATGTCTGTATGTGTGTGTGTGTGTGTGTGTGTGTGTGTGTGTGTGTGTGTGTACGCGTGTGCGTGTGTGCGTGCGTATGTGTGTGTGTGTGTTCGAATTCCAAAAATTACAAATTTGGTTATAATTAGTCAACCGTAAGTACCCTCATTTGAAGATTTTAACAGTTTTTCTTGAAAAAAAAAACGCAGTTAAATATCATTTATTGACATTAAATGTTATTATAAATGTTAAAGTATTCTTATCTATACGAATTGATTGAATCTTATATTTTATATTCAATGGATATAGAGTTAAAGAATTATAAAGAAATTAAATTTTATTAATCAGCCAGTTATGCTATAACCGTGGAAACAGCTACTATATTAAGAAAATTCTAACTGACAGATGTCAGTGTCACTGATACATTGGAAGAAGACTGACTAGTTTAGTAATAGAAGAGTGAAGAAACAGAGGAAGACCAAACATAAGATGGACGGACTGTATTGCGGAAGACTTGAGAGAAAAGGAACTGAATGAGGACGACACGCAAAACAAAAATGAGTGGAAGAAGAAAATAAAAAATAGCGACCCCTAACGAATGGGAAAAGCTAAAGAAGAAGATGTCAGTGTCAAGTGCAATTTGCATAGTTTATGAAATAATTTTACTGAAAATTTAGAATCTTTTGCAAGAAAATTTATGTATGGAATTTATACATAATACACAGATTTGACACATCAGATTTTTTTTACGATTTGCAGTTCTAGAAAGTCTTATTTCACTTTCGTTAAGTCGTAATATATTTTTTTAAATATTATATGATATAGATGTTAATCTTAATCTGTTCTTAATCAGTGCTCTGTTTTATGTAGCGTAAATTTGCGCTGATAAAATAAATTAATACTGACATTTATTTACAGTATTTTTACCTTAATTCGCTTGGCATTTTCATCTAATATGGTTTGATTCCTATATTAATGATGTCTGATAATAACCTGAAGTAATCTCCACAGAAAATTAATATTAGGTTCATTACTTTACCATAAATAATGTACAACACTTAATATTGTAATTTAGATAGTAATTTACATGAAACTCGAATACTTTATTAACTTAATCACTGATCCAATTTAGACAAATGATTAGGATTAATAACTGGTTCGGTGTTCATTAAAACATTTCATTAGAAACGGTAATTTATACAAATATAAGATGTATAAACTAAAATGATAAAAAGAGAAACATCATAATTTTAATAATATTATTAGTACAATCTGCTTTGCAAATTTAATAACCTCGGCTTAAACGACCGTGTAGAATAGTCCCCAAACTGTAAAATTGATCTAAGATAATTAATAATATATAAAAACATTCATTTCATGGGCAATTAATTTAAAATCTTCTTACGTTTCTAAAAGTTTTTTCAATAATCTTTTTAATGCCCGTGAAATAAAAATTAGATATTGATGTATGATTTTATAACCGGGTATTCATTGGAAAGCATAAATTATAATTTAAATTTAAATAAAATTAAGGATATAAAATTAAAAAATACCAATATTTTGATGACAGTCCAGTTGGAACATTTCGCAAAATCTTCAAATTCATTGACGGTATTCGTATATTTCTTATGTATGTAATATTAATATACCAATAATTTTAAATATTTAATTAATAATACTATAAGATATATAAAATGTACTTCCCAGAAAAAGCTTTTAGTAATGTCAGTAAAACTGTTAATTTTTGACACTGACATTTTACATTTATCTGCCAATTACAAAAATTTAAATATCTCAACTGATTTCGATGGAGTTGTTTGGGTAGCGAGATTTATTACAACAAATTATTCTATATTATATATATATATATATATATATATATATATATATATATATATCTTTAAATCTATAGAAGATATAATAAAAAAATCTGATGTGGCCAGCACAATACCTTCCGTCAATCCTGTGTATTATGTACAAATTCCATTCATAAAATGTCTTGCAAAAATTTCCAGTTATATTATTTCATGCAAATGGCACTTGACACTAACATTTTCTTCTTCTTTAGTTAGGGGGTCGCTATTTTTTATTTTCTTCTTCCACTAATTTTTGTTTTTTTTTATCGTCCTCATTCAGTTCCTTTTCTCTCCTTTCATATTATATTTGGTCTTCCTATGTTTCTTCCAACTTATGTTATAAGCTATTCATTCTTCCAATATACTCATCTCTCCTCATGACATGTTCAAACCAATGTAATCGTCTCTCTTTTATCTTTCTAGAAACGCCCAACACTAGAGTTATTTCCCTTATTCTTTCAACATTTACTTTTTATTGATATTGACATCGGTCAATTTGAATTACCTGAATATATTAGCAGTTTCCATGGTTAAGTTAGCACAGCTGGCTGATATATGAAATTTTATAATTATTACAATCTTTATAATTCTTTAACTCTATATTTGTTGAATATGAAATATAAAATGCAATCAAATCGTATAGAGAATAATATATTCTTTAAGTTATAATAAAATTTAACTGAGTTTTTCAAGAAAAACTGTTAAAATCTTCAAATGAGGATACTTCCGGTTGACCAATTATAACCAAAATTTAATCAAGTCTGCATATGGTTTTACGGAAGCGGAATATGCAAGAATTGTAATTTTTGGAATTCTAGTATTGGAGATATCGTTGACGACCCGGCGGTCACATACACACACACACACACACACACACACACACACACATACACACATAAACACACACGCACATACGAACACACACACACACACATACAGACATCATCGTAAAAATAGTAAAATCGTATTGCAAAGACCCTAAAACGTGCTTATTCAATGAAAACTCACCACCGAATTTTTTGACCAAAGACAATACCTTCCTTACCTAGAGGTGACGGAAGGTAAAAATTAAATGTATCAGAATGAGAATTTAATAATCTTTATTGTTTGTAATAACATAAATTTTCAAAAAATAATATTTACAAGATTTTTTTAAGAAACGGTTGTCCAATTGTTACCAAAACCTTACCGCTCTTCCTAGTAATGTTGGATTGAGAAATCCGTAATTAAACAAGTCTTATAGTGTTTGAGATACCGTATGTGCAACATCTTTACACACACACACACACACACACACACACACACACACACACACACACACACTCAGACGGACATCAACCTTATAATCGGATTGTAGGGACCTTAAAACGTGCTTATTCACTAAAATCTAGATATGCGATTTTTAACATGAATTCCCTAATTATTAGGAAGGTTGTGGGGTTATATATATTACTTTTGGTCTTTTTTAGGGGTCGCGATACTTAAAGCGGTTATCCATCCGAACAGTAACTATTTCATCTGTGCTTGATTCTATAAACCGTATATTACGTCAGAAAAAATTAATAACTCGTGAATCTTATTTGTGTTTCCTGTACAAAAATTATAAATGAAATAAAAATTCTTGCCCATTATTCATTCGATTTAGAAAATAAAAGTCATAAATCAAGTATCCGTTTTTTGTACAAGAAATAAGCTGTACGTTCTTTGCTAAAACTGTAAACCAAAAATTTATAGTACTAAATAAATATTGATAAGAATTATTTGTGACTACCCGTAACATATTTAAACATAGAAAAAGGCCGTAGGGTCGAGGAAATATTTAATTAAATGAAGAAAGAATTTGTGAAAAATTCATGGACCTCGCAGAGATTTGAACCCTGGATCTTCTCTTATCTAAAGAGACCCTCTAACCAACTGAGCCATAAATGGGAGGGGATCTTGTGGCTCAGTTGGTTAGAGAGTCTCACTAGATATGAGAAGGTCCAGGGTTTAATTCCCTGCGAGGTCCATGAATTTTTCACAAATTACTTCTTCGTTTAATTAAATATTTCCTCGACCCTACAGCTATTTATATGTTTAAACACTAAATAAATAGAAAAATTAGAAATGGATCATAATAAATTCCTGTCTTATATTCTACGAAGAAATTGAAGAAACTATAATAAAACATTAACTATTATCTATCTTTTTCTTTCATCATTTATTACTTCTCGTCTTTCACTAACCGTTACATTTTATTAAAACATCTAACTTGTCTTTAGATTCTTCCTCCTTTCAAGCCGGTACCAACAGTTCCATAGTCGACCTGAAAATGATTTTCTCCTTCTGAGAACAGCCAGTTGTCTTCATAAAAACAAATACAGCAACACGGGTATCGCATGGCGATGGAACTTGATCTGTCTTTGACTGTTGACTGACCGTTATAAGGAAGTGGATTTGTGATTGCCATATGTCCACCAGATTAAAAGTCTCCTGCATTATTTACTTAAACAAGAGTGTACATGTAATTTGTATACTGATAGCAAATATTTATCTAGATGAGTACTTCATTCATTAAGATAGACAAATGGAAATTGATGTTAAAAATGCCAGATGTGACACCAGAAACCCGGATTTCATCTATGATCTATTTGTCACAAAATTAATGACAAAGTTACATCTAGATACATTTTGAATTCACTTGAAGGCAGCCTTGACCAATGGCGTTAGATTTGTTTACCATCTTACGGACTTTAACTTTTTTTTGTGGATTCTTAAATAACTATGGTTATCAAAAACTGGAAGAAATCAACCATAGAAACAATGGAGAAACATTTCGGATCATAGTCGACGAAAAAGTTAATTTCACCCCCTTCAACAAACGCAAATAGCTATTAGATTTCAACAAAAAGAACTACGGCAGATATCCTTACTGGTCAATGTTATTACCGAAATCTATCAGCTATTGAGATATACCATCTATATGAGATTGGAAAAGTATGTTCCATTAGTTTTGGAACAAATTTCAACAATTTTTGTCTTTGGTCAAAACATTCAATGATGAGTTTTTAGCGAATAAGAACGTTTTAGGGTCCATATAATACGATTTTACCATTTTTACGATGATGTCTGTATGTATGTATGTGCGTCTGTGTGTTTGTGAGTCTGACGAATTGCATAACTTCAATACCACGATTCCAAAAATTATATTTTTTTCGTATTCCTCAAGTTTACATCCATGAGAAGAGGTGATTAGATTTTGGTTATAATTGGTCAACCGAAATTACCCACATTGAAAATTTTAACAGTTTTTCTTGAAAAATCGCAATTAAATATCGTTTATTGACATATAAAGTTATTATAACTTAACTAATATATTATTCTTTATACAATTTTATTGCATTTTATACATGAATTTCATAAATCACCCAGATATTTTAATCGTGGAAACTGCTAATATATTCAGATAAATTAAATTGTCAGATGTCAATATCAATGAAAAGTAAAGAATGTGGTAGGGATGAGGATGTTGAGATAGATATTGGAGAAGACATGGAAAGATACGGTAAGGAATGAAAGAATAAGGGAAATAACTCTAGTGGTAGAAGTTTGTAGAAAGATACAAAGAGACGATACATGTCATGAGGAAAGATGAAGAATATATTGGAATAAGAATGAATAGCTTAGTAATAGAAGGAAGAAGTAACTGAGGAAGATCATAGATAAGATGAAAGGACTGTATTTCGGAAGACTTGAGAGAACAGGAACTGAATGAGGACGATACGCAAAACAGAAATGAGTGGAAGGAAAAATAAAAAAACAACGGCCCCAAACGAATGAGAAAAGCTAAAGAAGAAGAAGATGTCAGTGTCAAGTGCAATTTGCATAGTTTGTTTATGAAATAATTTTACTGGAAATATAGGATCTTTTCCAAGAACATTTATACACAGGATAAACGGAAGGTATTGCGCTGGTCACATCCGATTTATTTAAATTAAATATACATACATACATACATACATACATACATACATACATACATACATACATAAAATCACGCGTGTCCCACTTAGTGGGTTAGCATAAACCCGAAAATAATAACAACATCAACATCATACAACAAATCCTCTTAAACATATTAAAGTGATCGATTTTCGGTAGCCAAATACCACATCCTGATCACAATAATAGTTACGAAACGATCATCCTTCGCCACACATTCCTATCTAAGCACACTATTTTCGCCTCAAATAGCCTCAAAGATTAAGGACAAGATGCCTCATGGCGAATGATATGTTGGAGCAGTAAATTGGCTTCACATAAATTCTGGAACTGTTTTTCAAAAACTAAATCAAAAAAATGTTACAATAGATCTCGTAGATTGACTACTGAGGCTATTGCTTAAATCCCTCAAACTCACAATAATAAAAATGTAAATCTTTGTTTTCGATAAAGATAAAATAATACAAACCATGTCCAAATCAAAATGAATTAGAAATCTTTTAGATTCCGCTGCAAACGTTGGATGAAATTGGAGTAAACCATCATTTATTACTATTTTACTATCAACTATAAATATTCTTTGACATCTTTACGTCTAGCTGCACAAATTTCGTGTTTCGAGCGTTTTCTGTCACTTCTATTTCTGTCCCTGGCACATATTTTAACATGCAGATTCGCAGTTCAGTCCCGAGATTTGTTACAGAACGATTACGTATGCGGCATACATAATAACCACACGATCTAATGTCATAACTATATATGAACTTCCCAAGGCTATATCCAACCATTTGACTCATAAGCGCAGAGCTCGCGAGACGTTAATTTGGTGTTAGGTTTTCTACCTTAACTAGCGGGTGTTTTTTCTTGTTTTGGATTGCTTCATCTGTTGATTGATGTTCGGATTTTGTTTTTTGTTGGCAATTGTTGAGAACAATAGGATAAATACATGAACTTTGCTCTAAGTATTGAATGACAAGCGTATTCATCATATGAAATGCTGTATTAGAAACGGGACTTAAATATGAAGCAAAAATGGATGTAGGCGTTATATAGAATCATTGGGCAATACTTTCTTCGATGAAATATGTTCAAAGAAAAATGTATTGTGCAATAAGTTACAAAAGATTTTTAATGTTACTTGTTCACAACTGAATTTAATGAGCTCTTCGTATACAGAATGTGTCAAAAATTACGGCCGTGCTTTTGGAATTTGATATAGAAGACAGAAACATCAAAAATAAAGACTAGAACATTTTCACATTGTCCTTCATTAATTAAGGATCGTTTTTTTTTAAATGTAGTTTTTCAGAAAACTGATTCTAACCTTCCGGCACCTATAGGTAAGGAAGGTATTGTCTTTGGTCACAAATTTGATGGTGAGTTTTTAATGAATAAGTACGTTTTAGAGTCCATCAAATACGAATTTATTGTTTTTACAATGATGTCTGTATGTACAGTAAAATTTTTGAAAGATGTCCGATCAAGGTTGTCTACGAATTGCATGAATTCAGATTTTTGCTCCGCCCATCATGACAAATTCAGTAGTGTCGTTTGCTTAGTTTTTATGAGGGTACGTAAGATACTACTGTTATTTTATTATTATAAAAATATATATTACAGGAAAAACATTCAAAATTCAAAAATACGTAAGTAAGTAATAGTAAGTTTATAAGCAAATGTAAAACCAAATATGTTAAAAATAAGATACTGACACAATGTCAGTGTCAGTGACTCTGACAGAATATAACGTTATACGTACGGCTATGAATCCAGGTAATGTATCTGAATTAATAAATAAACTTACGTTACAGCGAAAGTATTACCAACAACGAGCATCGTTTATAAATGGAATGTCCTAACTTAGTCGAAACAATATGAATTTTTTAAAGACAAGCGTGTTATATCCATCCTTATCACACACTCTTACAGCCTTTGCAAAAGAAAGAGATAAATGTATGCCTATTTGTTAATTCGTTCGTGATACAGGTGCCCTTGATCGGACATCTTTCAAAAATTATACTGTAGGTATGTGTGTGGGTGTGTGTCAGTGTGTGTGTCAGTGTGTGTATGTGTGTATGTATGTGTGTGTCAGTGTGTGTGTGTGTGTGTGTGTGTGTGTGTGGTGTGTGTGTGTGTGTGTGTGTGTGTGACAAAAATTCCCCAATACTACAATTCCAAAAATTATTATTCTTTCATATTGCTCTTTCGTACGTCCATATGAAGAGTTGATCAAATTTTGTTTATGATTGGTTAACCGGAAGTAGCCTAATTTGAAGATTTTAACGGTTTTTCTTGAAAAAACGCTGTTAAATATTATTTTTTGACCTTTTATGTTATTATAATGGGGTCTCGTGGCCGTGTGCCTGAGTGTCTGGTCGCGAATCTGGGGACCCGGGTTCGATCCTGACCGACGCCAAAAATTACATCAAATTTTAATGGCACAAAATTGTCCTCTGTGGTGCACTCTCCACGCCAACTATGAGTGCCAGTGAGGTGATGGCTGGTAAGCGCCCGCACGGTACAAATCCTCCATCATTACCGATATTTGTGTGTACAAAGCAGATTGGCACACCCAGCAATGGGTAATATGCCGTGATGAAATATTTATTTATTTATTTATAAATAAAAGAATATGTTATTCGCTATTCGATTTAATTATATTTTTTCTTCCTATTCAATGAATTTAGAGATAAAGAATTATAAAGAAATATTTTGCAACCTAATGCTGCTAAAACTTGCACCATGGAAAAAGAATATTCAAATATTACTAATCGACAGATGTCAGTGTCAAATAAAATTACATATCTTTGTAAAATGATTTTACTGGAAATATAAAAATGTAAAATAATTTAAAGCGGCAAAAACAAATCACATAATTGAACATTCCAATACACTAAAACACACTATTGATCTGGATAATTTTAAGATTTTGGAGGAAGAGCAGAATTACTCCAAACGTATGTTTCTTGAAATGTTACAGGGATCAGGGATGATTGCAATAACATCAACGGAAGAACTGATATTCAAGAACTTAACAGCGTATATTTTGTTGTATTGGAAAACTTCAGAAAGGAAAAGGCAAATTTCAGGCCAAACTGAGTTTCATTAATTTCCTCACATTTTATTTAAATTCCTACAAATTGCTACATTATTATTGGTGTACAGACGAGCAATAGGAGTCCGTATCAATGATGTCACCAGAAGCCTAACACAGGATATTTCCGGCTATTTTCCGTATTATTCGGTTGTCGTTTTTTAGAGAAAATGGATGTGTGTATGCTCTTTGAATTTTTTGTACGATGTTTAATAAATTAACTGAATGTTTTGTACGAATGTATTTTGTGTACATGAATTGTAACAATTTGTAAGATCTTACTGTTAGTGTGATAATGTCCATGTTATTTTGTATGTATTATATTTTTGTTGTATAATTGTTGTATAATAAGAATAAATGCTGTTTGACTGAACTTTCGAGTAATTGTTAACACCAAAGTTTTTATTTGTTTTGTATCAATAACTTCACAACGAAGGACAATCAGGAAATTTATTATACCTACATATTATTCTGGCCAAGATCCATATAATAAACTTTTCTTTTACTTTTCATGTGACTTAAATTAATATTCATGTAGAAAACAAACATTAATAACCACAAAAACCAATTCACACCATTAAAACAAAATTATGTAATATTTACTATAAAATTAATATAATGAATATGAAAAAAACAAAGTAATCTGTTTTATTTTGTAATAAATTATGGATTTTACTTGTAAGTTAAAAGCTAACACGAACAATAAATATAAATATTTCAATATTCAAAACATAAAATCACTTTTGATTTTGTTCCAATGTGCCAAGTGTTCGCGCTACATCTAATAATAAAAACGAATCTTCAAATCCGTTATTGAAAACATATGCCAATAGTTCTATTTCTAAATATTATCGCCGTTAAAATCATGACTGATTCTAATTTAAACTAGTTTAAAATTTAATTTATTTTGTGTGTTATTTTTGAAAGAATTTTTGAGTTTACTTTTAGAATATTTGAGATTCTGTGCGAATTTCGTACGCAACACCCACAGTAGACTAAAAATAATGGAAAAGAGGATATAATAAATATTTGTACATGTAATCTATTCATCAAGGTCTGTTTTAAGATGAATATAAATTACCGGAAAATCGTTTCCGATGTCTGACCCCAATGTTTGTTGGGCTTGTGTAAAATATGGTTATTAATTAACCCATAAACTAAGGAAAATAAATAATAAATATATATACATTAATTGTTTATGTTAAGATATACGCACAGGGTAAACTATATAAGTATACCTACATATAATTTTTACTTTTCGTCACCTTTAGATAAGCAAGGTATTGTCTTTGGTCAAAAAATTCAATGATGAGTTTTTAGTGAATAAGCATGTTTTAGGGTCCCTATAATACGATTTTACCATTTTTACGATGATGTCTGTATGTATGTGTGTGTACGAGTGTGTCTGTGTTTATGTGACGAAAGTGTCGGATCGCATACCTTTAATACCACGGAACAACATTAGATTTTGGTTATAACTGGTGAACCGAAACTAGCCTCATTTGAAGATTTAACAGTTAAATTTAATTTATTGACATTTAACGTTATTATAACTTAAAGAATATAATATTCTCTATATGATTTGATTGCATTTTATACTTCATATTCAATAGATATAGAGTTAAAGAATTTTAAAGAAATGGAAACTACTAATATATTTATATAATTCAAATTGACAGATGTCAGTATAAATAAAAAGTAAATTAATGTTGCAGAAGTGAGGATGTTGAAGTAGATGATGGGGAGACACGGAAAGATAGGTAAGGAAATAACTCTAGTGTTACAAGTTTTTAGAAAGATACAAGAGAGATGATTACATTGATTTGAAAATGTCATGAGGAGAAATGAAGAATATATTGGATGAAAAATAAATAACTTAGTAATAGAAGGTTGAAGAAACAAAGGAAGACGAAAAATAAGATGGAACGACACGTAAAACAGAAAAGAGCGGAAGTAGAAAATAAAAAATAGCGACCCCTAACGGCGGGAAAAACTAAAAAAGAAGATGTTACTGTCAAGTGAAATTTGCATAGTTTGTTTATGAAATAATTTTACTGGAAATTTAGAATATTTTGTAAGAAAATTGGCGGAAGGTATTTTGGTGGCCACAACAGATTTTTTCCAAAGCTCCTGATTCATGGAGGGAGGGCCTTAATTAATATATTCTAGGGACCCTAAAACCTGCTTATTAAATCTTCCTATCGAAATTTATGGCTAAAAATATCTTAATAAATTGACCTCAATATGAGAAAATAAATTTAGCATAAATCTGAAAATCTGTCGACACTCGACACTCTCAAATTTATCTAGTCCAGTGTATAATATTGTATTTATTTCGTTGTTTACTTGACTATTTGCCAGAAAACTGAATTATTTTTTCTTCATTTACCAGCTGTGATCCCAATTTTCCATGTTCTATAAACTTCTTTCACATACTGTTCCAGTTTTGTGAGATAAATTCTCCATTTAACACCTGTCTTGCAATAATTATGATTCGATTAAGACTCTGCCTTACTCGGCAACGAGTTTATAGCGATGACATCACATTGTGCAAGTCGCCGTCTTGTCGCAATGCAAAATCTCTTTGCTAGTGTGGTTTGTTGTTGGTTTATAAGCTATAACTTAAAGGCTAGTGTGGTTTCGTTCTATGAATAACGACGTAAATGTGTGTAGGTTGCGTACATATGCGATAATTTTAAAATATTTCTTATCTCAGAGAGCGGAGTCGAGGTTGTAATTGTTTGGTCATGGACGAAATACGAAAATGATAGAATAATTGCATATTGGTAATGAAGTGAGCAGCTGCAGGAATTGGAATAGATTGAGACCTTAACATTTAAAGGAATTTTCAGAAATAATAATGTGTAAATTAGTACTCAATTAAAAGATTATTTTATGAATCGTATTTACGATCGTCGTAAATTTTTATGCACTAGCGATGTAAAATGCAATATCACTTAATATTCATTTGTGATAATAAAATTACGTAATTTTTTAATAATTCACCTAATGTTTGTAAAGGTTCATGAAAATATCAAATATACTAGTATACAGGGTGTTAATTAAAAGCGGGCCATAGTCGTTTAACATGGGAAATAAGTTTTTCCTTGCGCAAACGTTCCCAATTAATTTTAAATAAAAATATTTCAAATATATGTTGTAATAATTAAATTCTACGCCTAAATCACTAAACAGATTATAATTTTTACCTTCCGTTACCTTTATATAAGGAAGGTATTGTCTTTGGTCAAAAATTCTAATGAATAAGCACGTTTTAGGGTTCATATAATACGAGTTTACTATTTTTACGATGATGTCTGCATGTATGTATGCGTGTGCGTCTCTGTGTGTGTGTATGTGACGATCGTTTCGGATCACATAACTTAATGCCACGATTCAAAAAATTATGATTTTTTCGTATTCCTCAAGTTTATCCATATGCAGACGTGATTAGATTTTAGTTATAATTGGTCCATCGGAAGTACCCTCAATTGCAACTTTTAACAGTTTTTCTTGAACAAATCAGTTAAATATCATTTCTGCTTGATTATATATCTTGCAATCATTAGATTTCTGTGATAAAAAGAAATAGGTAAAGAAGAATAATTTTGCAGAAGACTAACAAATAATAAAATAATGTTATATACATTTTAAACAGTATATTATTCTCTATTCGATTTGGATTGCATTTTATACTTGATATTCAATAGATATAGAATCAAAGAATTATAAAGATATTAAATTTCATAAATCAGCCAACTATGCTAAGCATGGAAACTGCTAATATATTCAGATTATTCAAATTGACAATGTCAATATCAATGAAAAGTAAATGAAAGTGGAAGAGATGTGGATGTTGAGATAGCTGATGGGGAAGACATGTAAAGATACGGTTGGGAATAAAAGAATAAGGGAAATAACTGCAGTGTTTCTAGAAAGATACAAGAGAGACGATTACATTGGTTTGAACATGTCTTGAGGAGAGATGAAGAATATATTGAAAGAACAATGAATAGTAATAGAAGGTGGAAGAAACAGAGGAAGAACAAATATAAGATAGAAGTACTGTATTACGAAAGACCTGAGAGAAAAGGAATTGAATGAGGACGACACGCAAAACAGAAATGAGTGGAAGAAGAAAATATAAAAAACAGCGACCACTAACGAATGAAAAAAGCTAAAGAAGAAGATGTCAGTGTCAAGTGCAATTTGCATAGTTTGTTTATGAAATAATTTTACTGGAAATATAGGATCTTTTGCAAAAGCTAGCTAATATATGAAATTTAATATCTTTATAATTCCTTAACTCTGTATCTATTGAATATGAAGTATAAAATGCAATCAAATCTAATAGAGAATAATATATTCTCTAAAATATATAATCATTAAATGTCAATAAATATTTAACTGTTTTTTTAAGAAAAACTCTTAAAAGTTGCAATTGAGGGTACTTCCGGTGGACCTATTGTAACCAAAATCTAATCAAGTCTGTATATGGGTGTAAGGAAGAGAAATACGTATAAATTGTAATTTTTGGAATTATAGTATTAGACATATCGCGGCCGAAATTATAGTCACATACACAAGCACACACACATACTGACATCATCGTAAAATTATTAAAATCGTATCGTAGGGACCCTAAAACGTGCGTATTAAAAATTCATGATCGAATTTTTTGACCAGACAATACCGTCCTTACCTAGAGGTGACGGAAGGTAAAAAGTGTCGACCCTGCCAGAAATTCAGTACAAAGGTCAAGGAAGATTGACAAATTGTCTTTTTATTTTTATTTTTGTTTGTATTATTTTACAAGCGCAATGTCAGTAAACACAGTAAAAAAAACTCTTAATCGTTTTTATTATAAATATCCATCCTTGAATTAATTTAGACAAACACCTGTAATCTTCAAACAATTAAATATATCTAAGTAAATATGAACAAAAAGTGATTTGAATTGTGTTCAAACACTGACTAATACACGTAATTCTTTTCCACTTGGCTACAACAGCGTGCTAGTATTTAAATATATCTAACTGTTTTTATTAAAACAACAGCTCAGATTATACGTTGCACTGGTAAATTTAGTTGTTTGTAAGTTGTAATTAGTATTTACAGTTGGCGATTTAGATTGAAGGCAAAGAAGTGGATAAAATTGTAGTATGACTCACAGATTTCAGATTTTGAAAAAAATTCAAATGTAGATGTATAAACAACTTTATATATGGTAGTTCAAGATTACAAAAAGCATATGATGTAATTTATTTAATCATTTATATTTTGTCTAATTTTAATTACGATTGGTTCCAAATTAAGATATTTTATCTGTTACTTATCTCGTATGGTTTTTATATTAATTTAATTCGTTTTTATATAATTTAATTATTTTACTATAGTTAACATTCTATATAATTTATTTTCAATACTCCTACTCTCTATTTTAATAATAACTACATGACGAATCAAATTCTAATAATATTATTTGATTAAAAGAACAAGATTTCATTTGCTATTACATTTTAACCTTCCGTCACCTTTAGGTAAGGAAAGTATTGTCTTTGGTCAAAAAATAACTACGTTATAGAATCCATAGAATACGATTTTACTCTTTTCATATTTTGTACATCCGTATGAAGAGTTGATTAAATTTTGGCTATAATATACCATATTTAAAATTTTTCGTACCATCACCTTTAGGTAAGGAAGGTATTGTTTTTGATCAAAAAATTCAATGATGAGTTTTTAGTGAATAACCACGTTTTAGCATAGACTAATCTTACTGTAGTGTGTATAGTATTAATTAGTCTATGGTTTTAGGGTCCATATAATACTATTTTACCATTTTTGCGATATCTGTATGTATGTGTGTGCATGTATGTGTGTGCGTGTGTGTGTGTGTGTGTGTGTGTGTGTGTGTGTGTGTGTGTGTGTGTGTGTGTGGTGTATGAATGTATCTGTGACGAAAGTTTCGGATCGCATAACTTCAATACCATACGGTTCCAAAAATTATATTTTTTTCGTATTCCACAAGTATAAATCTAGAAGAAGAGGTGACTACATTCTGGTTATAATTGGTCAACCAGAAGTATCCTCATTTGAAGATTTTAACAGTTTTTCTTAAAAAACGCAGTTAAATATCATTTATTGACAAATCATGTTTATAAATTTTAAGGAATGGTTATTCTATATACGATATGGTTGCATTTTATACATCATATTCAATAGTTATAGAGTTAATAAATAATAAAGATATTAAACTTCGTTCATCAGCCAACTATGCTAACCATGTAAGTTGCTGATATATTTAGATAATTCAAATTGGCAGATGTCAATATCAATGAAAAGTAAAATGTACGTAGTACAGTTAAGAATGTTGAGATAGATGTAGTCAAAAAAAATGTTAAAACTGTCTAAACTCGAGGAATACGAAAAAAAATATAATTTTTAGAATCGTGGTATTGGAGATATGCGATACGAAACGTTCGTCACATACACACACACCCACTCACACACACACACACATACACACACACACATACACACACACACACATATACACACACACAAAATAGTAAATTCATATTCTAAGGTCCCCAAAACGTCCTTATTCATTAGAAACTCACTAATCGAATTTTTTGAGCAAACACAATACATACCTTCCTTACCTAAAGTCGACGGAAGGTGAAAATGATTAAATAAGTTCTAACTTCACTAATTTCAAATGACAAATAAAAAATTGTTTAAAATGATGGTCTGTAAATTTTGTTTTCTCCGGCATACCTGATTTTCTTATTTTTAATAATTTTAGCGTGACCCTCCTATAACACTTATTACCCATTTATGGGAGTACCAATCTGTTTCTGTTCACAGATTTCAGTATATGTACTGGTGAAGGCGATTTAAAGAAGTCACTTCACGAGAACTCAAAGCTGTCGTGGAGAGGGCACCACACGGATAACTTTTACGCTATTGAAAAATTGGAAATATTGGACCTCATTAACAAAAATTTATATAACTATTTATAGGTATATCTTCAGAATAAAAAAATTAGAATCATATAACACCTCTTTCACCGTTCTTTATGCAATCTGTTTCTTTTATTTTCTCATTCTTCTTTTCCACGCCTACATGATTGCAACTTCGCGACCTGCAGAACAATAAGCGACAATTGCACGCCCTCAAGATCATACAGACCACAGGCCATGATCCATGAATGTTACCACATCACATACATGCACGTGAATACGTGAATGCCGATCAGACACACACATAGACAGATAAGTAAAGAATGTTGAATGTCTAGAATGTCGAAGATTTGTTACATTTGTTTTATTTAACTGTGACAAATGGAAATGCAGATGAGACAGAAATAGGAATAATTTAGTGAGAAATACATTGAAAATGGTAGTGACTTGATATAAGTTGAGAGTTATTAATTTATAAACATATCACTAGAATTGTAAAGAAATTTACTGGCTTTAAGAAAAAAGGAATTTAGAATTTTGATTAGTTTCCATACTGGTCATAAGGTTGGTATATAGCTGAGAGCAGTGTTTATCGACTCTGCAAAAAGGACGAAGAGACATCTTGGTTTTTCGAAAACAATCTTATGTCGTTGTTTTGTTTAACTTTTCATATGAACTAAACAGAAATTTGGAATGAAAAATTAGGATATTTGACATCTATGCTCATAATTACAAGCTATCATTCTAACACGGGCCACCATATCTGCTTGTCAAGGTCAACAAAGTCACTTGACTGCTCTCACCCTATTGTATTTAACATTTCTTGTCTACCTACACTCCACACCAAAAATTCTACTTATATCTACTATTTATATTTAGATTTTTTTATGTTTAAATTCATTCTATGAAGACATTTTGTCCTAGTCTTCCAAATCATTGACGGGATTGACAGTATTTTTGAAAGGTATTATACTATACCTATATTTTTAAATATTTAACTATTAATACAATAAGAAATAATATAATGTATGTACTTCCCACAAAAAAATTTCAGTAATGTCTCTGAATTTTTGACATTGACATTTATTTTCATTTTTCAATTGGTTTCCATGACATTATTTGTGCAGTAAGATTTATTACAATGGATTATTATATACCTTATATTTCTTTATCTCTAAATCTATAAAAGATATAATAAAATGTTTATATGTATCAGATAGGAAATTTATTATTCTTTTTTATCTTCCGTCACCTTTAGGTAAGGCAGATATTGTCTTTGGTCAAAAAATTCAATGATGAGTTTTTACTGAATAAGCACGTTTTAGGGTCCATATAATACGATTTTACCATTTTTACGATGATGTCTGTATGTATGTGTGCCTGTGTATGTGTCTGTGTGTGTGTGTGTGTGTGTGTGACAAAAGTTCCGGATTCCAAAACTTCAATACCACGATTCCAAAAATTATATTTTTTTCGTATTCCTCAAGTTTACATCCAGAAGAACAACTGATTAGATTTTGGTTATAATTGGTCAACCGGAAGTAGTCTCATTTAAAGATTTAACAGTTAAATTTGATTTATTGACATTTAACGTTATTATAACTTAAAGAATATATTATTCTCTATACGTTTTGATTACAATTTATACTTCATATTCAATAGATACAGAGTTAAAGAATTTTAAAGAAATTAAATTTTATAATTCAGCCAGCTATGCCAAACTTGGGAACTAGTAATATATTCATATAATACAAATTGACAGATGTCAGTATCAATAAAAAGTAAATTAATGTGGCAGATATGAAGGTATTGTGCTGGCCACAACAGATTTTTATACAAGCAAGAACAAAATTTTTCAAAAAATATTATTTAGAAGATTTTTTTTAAGAATCTGCTACTTCCGGTTGTCCAATTATTACCAAAACCTTGTCAGCTTTTCCAGTAATGCCCGATTGAGAAATACATAGTTAAACAGATATTAAGTATTATAGTTTTTGAGAAATCGGCCTTCCAACGTCCCCACACACATACACACACACAGACATCATCGTAAAAATATTAAAATCGGATTGTAGGGATCTTAAAACGTGCTTAATCATAAAAATCTGGAGATGCAATTTTTAGCATGAATCCAATACCTCTCTTAGCCAGAGGTAAGAATGATAATTTTTTTCTATTATATAATAAGTTTATAAATACATGGCATAAAAACTAATATATCTGCGTCAATTTCTTGCAGTTCAGAGCCAAATTTCATCTGTTCATCCATAAATATAATCAGTATCGATTCTATTGGCATTCGATCAATTCTGCCTTCATCATTCAATGAACTGGTATTTCGCAGAGTTTCTAACATTTAAGTTACGCAACTCCAACGTAACAGACATGACGTATTCAAAGTCAGGTATACCTGACACACTTCCACAGCGCAACAGCAACAGCGATTTCGACACACTATACTCGTTGGGACTATTTCCAACCCAACCATACCAATTCATTTTTAAACCATTAAGATAACAAATCAATGGTTTCTAATGGATTAACTGGTTTTTTAGATAAATCAAACGATGGAATTACTACATAAATTGAGTTGGACATGAATTGGAATGTAATAAAATTTGTTAGTTTTAAATATATGTAAGTCGTAAAGATAAAAGTTCTGGTTCATATAATGAAAATAATTATGTTTGCTAATGATTTTGATGATCTTTGACACGACCTTGAAACTGTAAACTAAAAATAATGTTTAAATAAGCGACCATTTACATAATTTTTCAACTTTGAGTTCTTTATATGTAAATAAACATTTACCATTTGTCAGTAGGTAATATTATTAATGGAGCCGAGACGGGCAAGGATGTATGTAAGTGTACGCCGAGGTCTACGCGTAATCTATGATAGTTTACTTAAATACGTAAACAATTTAAAGAATTATGTCAAATGTAGAAAATAGGTAAAAAATGTTAACAAAGAATATTAACAAAATTATATTATAAGCACGTAAACAACAAATAGCAATATTTTTATCCCATTTGAAACAAAAAAATTAAAATAAATATAGTCTACATGAAAAACATGTTGTCAAAAGTTATCATTATTCATTACGTGAAAAAGATCTGTATGACGTTCCAACCTTTAAAATGTTCCTTTTCATGTGGAAATAAAATTTACTGGATGGCAGTGAAACAAATTTTTTCAGGAGGTGAAATTTTTTATACCTCCTAAAGAAGGCACTTGCGGTGCTGAAACTTGTAGAGGCCGAAAAATAAAAATTTGTTTGACTGCCATCCAGTAAATTTTATTTCCACATCATCCCCATCCAGTCAAGAAGTTTTCCAGCCAAGTTCCTTTTCATATTTTGCTCGAACCCTTTATAATAATGTTCCTTCTCATTTGAAAACTCTGTCTGTTAATTCATTTAAAAATCATGTCAACGATTCATCGTAATTAATTAATAACTATTGGTTATATTATGTAAATGTATTCTGTATTTTTGTTACCGACGCTAAATATTTCGAATTTTAAATGGCACAAAAATGACCCCTGTGTTGCACTCTCCACGCCTAGTAAACGCTCGCACGGTATAAATGTCATCATCGGTACAGAAACCTGTGTATAATGCAGATTTGCACACCCAGAAATGGGTAGTATGCCGTGACGATATACTTATGTTCTTTATTTATATACTTACCTATATTCGTACAGATTTACTTACGCTGGTAATTGTATTAAATTCCTTTCCATATAATTATTGTTCTATTTACTATTTTCTTTTTAAAACGTTACTATTATTATTTTAAATGCTTAATTTGTTGACAGTGACATATATCTGTCAGTTACATGCATTTGAGATATAAACTGTGTAACCATGGAGTTGTTGTTAAAGCGTAGGCTCCGGAATGAAAATTATAGGTACAGTAAAATTTTTGAAAGATGTCCGATCAAGGTTATCTGTATCATGAACGAATTAACAAATTGGCATACATATGTCTCTTTCCTTTGCAAAGGCTATAAGCGTATACGATAAGGATGGATATAACACGCTTGTCTTTCAAAAATTCATATTGTTTCGACTAAGTTAGGACATTCCAATTTAAAACGATGCTTGTTGTTGATAATACTTTCGCTGTAACGTAATTTTATTTATTAATTCAGATACATTACCTTGATTCATAGCCGTACGAATAACGTTATTTTCTGTCTATATCACTGACACTGACATTGTGTCATTATCTTATTTTTAACATATTTGGTTTTACATTTGCTTATAAACTTACCAGTTGACTTATTTTTGAATTTTGAATGGTTTACTGTAATATATATTTTTATAATAATAAAATAACATTAGTATCTTATGTACCCTCATAAAAACTAAGCAAACGACAGTACTGAATTTGTCATGATGGGCGGAGCAAAAATCTGAATTCATACAATTCGTAGATAACCTTGATCGGACATCTTTCAAAATTTTTACTCTAGTTTTATAAATTTATCCATAAAATATATAGAAAAATTATTAATGCAAACTTGTAGAATATTTAATAATCTTTAATTTTTAAATAACATAAATCCCGAAAAAATAACATTTAAAGGTATTTTTTGAAGAAAAACTATTTTGAGTTTTCAGTAAAGTAGCATTTCTGGTTCTGATTTACATCAAAATCGAATGGTTTCTATCCATATTAAAATAAGGTTTCAAAATTTTCTGAACGACAGTATTTGAGTTAGAGCGTAAAGACACACACACACGCACGCACGCACACACACACACACACACACACACACACACACACACACACACACACACACACACATACATACATACATACATACATACATACGTACATACATACATACATACATACATACATACATACATACATACCTACTTACACTGTGTGTAACACACAGACATCATCGCGAAAATGTGAAAATTGGATTCTAGAGACCTTAAAACGTGGTCATTTTACCAAAATCTCGATATGCGATTTGTAGCACGATCCCTAAACATCCCTTACCAAGGGTAGCGGGAGGTAAAAATGGTGGAATCTTATATTATCAACTAAGTAAATTTTATAATGCCAAATTTAGATGATTTTAGACTTTAAAATAAATAGTTATGTAGGTACATGTTCAGACATATATTATGGACGTTTGTATTTACAAAAAGTAATTAAAAATATGGTGGAATATATGTACATGAATAAAATATTTGTTATTGAATTATTCATCAATTTCTTATGTAATTCTTCACTACTGGTTTTTGTACTGTTACAAAATTTACAAAAGTTTATGGATTTGAGCCAATTTTTATTACGTTATCGATATCGTATATTGTAAAGTGTAATATTTACTTAAGTATTTCTCTGTAATATATTTTATATTTTTATCAATTTTGTATTACAAACAAGATAATTAGCAATAGTCGAGGAAAAAGTTGTTTTATATATTTTTTCTTTATCTTTTTATAAACTACATATTTTTCATTGACATCATTTTGTAAAAATATATTAATACTTTTTTATTTTTAATAAATTTAATACGAGTATTTCTTGTTTTCATTTACTAAAAAGAAATGAAAACTCTTGTATGTACTTACATATTTTATGTAAAAATGTAGGAAAGAAACGTAATGATTCCTTTGTTTATAGAAAATTCTCGGATATGACATTATAATAATCTTATAAATAGTTTTCTATTATTATTTATGCTAGATAAGTAATTTCTATATTTACTTTCATAAAAAAAATTGATAATATACTACACACTATGTAATATAATTTTATCAACTTCAGATTTATATATTGTTTTCTGATAATATATATTATTGTTGCAACATAAATAAAATTGTAGTGGTCAATATTGTGGGAAATCTAAGAATATAGGTCGCAAAAACAATAGTAATATTACTTGAAATTTATTGTTCTATTTTTAAATATTATTCATGCATTGCGTTTCTGAAAATTTTCACAAATTATACCGCAAATTCTTGGTAAAACTATAATAATATCATGTCATATTTATTTTTGTAAATAATAAAATAAATAGAAGATGTATGTATATAAATTCAAAAGAGAAACTCAGAAAAGAAGTATTACATTACCGCAGGAATTACAGGTATTATTGAACCAATTCAGGTATTATTTAGGAATAAACAGGTATTCTTAAGGTAATGTCGGATATGAGGAATATATGGGTTCTATGACTACGTAAGAAAAAATTGAGGTTATGATAAAAATATTATTTGAAAAAATAAATATTTCAAAGGTTTTTACTTTCCCTCAGCTTTAGGTAAGGAAGGTATTGTCTTTGGTGAGTTTTTAATGAATAAGCATGTTTTGGAGTCCCTAGAGTACAAATTTACTATTTTTAGGATGAGATCTGTATGTGTGTGTGTGTATGTATGTATGTATGTATGTATGTATGTATGTGTGTGTGTGTGTGTATGTGTGTGTGTGTGTGTGTGTGTGTGTGTGTGTATGTGTGTGTGTGACGATCGTTTCGGCCTTAATAGCTCCAATACTAAAAACATCTGTTGTGGCCAGCACAATACCTCTCGCCACTTCCGATTTTGGTTAAAGTATAGGGCGAGAGCAGTCATGTGTCTTTGTTGGCCTTGACAAGAAGATATGGGGGCCCATGTCAGAAGGACAACTAGTAATTATGTATATAGATGCCAAATGTCTGAAGTTCACGTGGTTAATTTGTCACCAGGAGTGTGGAATTTACTTGTCGAGGAAAATAAACCACATGAATTGGAAAATCACGAAATTTAGAATTAAAAATTATGTTTGACATCTATGTACATAATTACCAGCTATCATTCTGAAATAGGCTCCCATATCTGCTTGCCAAGGCCAACAAAGTCACATGACTGGTTGCGCCCTGTTATATTTAACATTTCTTTTATACCTACACTCCACACAAAAATTCTTCTTATATCTATTCTTTATATTTAGATTTTTTAATTTTAAATTCGTTCTATTCGAAATGTTTCCAATTCATTGTCGGGATTGACAGTATTTTTAAAGGGTATACAGGGTGTCCCTTAACTTCGAGCAAAAACGTTAAGGGCATATAGTACTGACCAAAATGAATAAAAAAGCTTCATCAACATAGGAATGATCTTCAACTGTTTCCGAGAAAAGCGAAAAATCTAAGAAAAACTGACAAAGATAACGATCGAATAAAATTTTGTCTGTCAGTAAAAAGACTATAAAAAACAATAAAATTTTATATGAAACATTTTTCTCAATTTCTTATAGTTACGTAGTTATATGAAAATTAAATATTGACCAAAGTCGCCACAACATTTCACTTTTGATTTTTATAAAATAACAAAAGGCCATCTAAGATTACCTCTCAAAGGTAAACAAAAAGTCTCAATTAAGCAAAATCGTAATTCTTATAGTTTTTGAGATAGCAAAGGTAAATCTCGTAAAAACTCATTTTTCACTGCGTTATATCTGGGAAACTATTAAAGATCGGACACATTTTGACTGAGCTTTTTTTACTCATTTTGATCAGTATTATATGCCCTTAAAGTTTGTGCACCAAGTTAAGGGACACCCTGTATATACTAATATACTATACCTATAATTTTAAATATTTAACTATTAATACAATAAGAAATAATATAATATATGTACTTCCCAGAAAAAATCTTCAGTAATATCTCTGGATTTTTGACACTGACATTTATCTGTCAGTTAAAAACATTTTAATTTTTCAATTGGTTTCCATTTTATACATTATATTCTTTTACCTCTAAATCAATAAAAGATATAATAAAGTATTTAAATGTATCAAATAAAGAATTTAATCTTCTTTAATATTGGCACGAACAAAAATATTCAAAAAATAATATTTAGAAGATTTTTTTTTTTAAGAATCTGCTACTTCCGGTTGTCCAATTGCTTCAACCTTTTCAACTCTTCCCATTAATGTCCAATTGAGAAATACGTAGTTAAACAGATAAAGTCATACTTTTTGAGAAATTGTCCTTCCAACATACACACACACACACACACACACACACACACACACACACACATACATCCACATACATCATCGTAAAAATATTAAAATCGGATTGTAGGAACCTTAAAACGTGCTTATTCATTAAAATCTGGATATGCGATTTTTAGCATGAATCCAATACCTTACTTAGCGAGAGGTTAAAATATGACTTTGTATTGTAATTTGAGAAACACTGATTTAAAAAAAAATTCTCCTCTATTCGGATGTTCCTCTTGGTCTTATAAGACTGTCTTATATTTCTTTGTATCTTTAATAATATACCATTTATTTGAGGTAGCTCCTTTAGCTGTTACACCCTGCATATTACTACTATATTCATAAAAACGTCAAATACTACAGTATATTTTAAAAAATATCTAATTACTAAATGCACGCAAAATATGATAACAATAAAGGATCACCGCAAAATTATAAATTTATATACAACTAATGTAAGTATTTCTTATAAGAAATTCCTTATAAAGCCGATCTTGAATACCCACTTGTAGCAGCGCTATCACCAATCTCGTCTTCCCGCTCTGCACGGCAATGGTACTGATAGTGGTAGTCCGGGGGTTGGGGGTTCCGGGCCTGGAGGCCTGGATGTTGCCGGTGGCGGCCTCCAGCCCGTTCACTTGCAGATCACTCATGTCACAGTCACAGTCACTCACACTGCACTAGCATAGCATAACATAGCAGGCACTCACGGTCAGGCACATGAAAACACTTCGGAGCTACAGCTGAGACTGGCCTCGCCTCGCCGCGGATCGAGTTGGCTCAGTCGGAACAGCTGAGGGGGAGTGAGTGGAGTGCTTAGAAGATGAGCGTAGTGTAGTGAGGGATGAGGAGGATGGATATTGGTGAGGGTGTGGAGTATTCGGCGATAGGATGCGTCAAAGATAGTGGAGAATGGACCAAAGACCAAAGGGTTCTATGTTTGGGAAGAGGTCTTCAACAATGAGGGACCATAAAGAAGAGATGGAAATATTTTGTAAATTTAAGGAGAAGGAAAGAGGGCTCGAAATTTGAGGGTGTAGATTACGATAAAATTTATCAGAGTGTTTATCTGTGGTTCTTCTGGACACATTGGGTGCTAGCATGAACAAGTGATTAAGGGTGTTTAGCGAAGAGTTAATTAACAGGGTTTTGACTCTGTCAATCGATTATGGGTTATATAAGAGAAAAAAAAATCTGTTGTGGCCAGCATAATACCTCTCGCCACTTCATTTTTTTGGTTACATAAGTATAGGGCGCGAACAGTCATGTTACATTGTTGGCCTTGACAAGCAGATATAGGGACCCGTTTCAGAATGATAATTAGTAATTATGTATATAAATGTCAGAATTTTTCATTAAAAATTTCAAGATTTTCTAAATTCAAATAATTAATTTGTCACTAGGAATGTGGAATTTACTTGTCGAGGAAAATAAACCATATGGAATTGCAAAATCACTAAATTTAGAATGAGAAATTATGATATATGACATCTATATATAAACATAATATTTAGAAGATTTTTTTTCAAGAATCTTCTACCTCCGGTTGTCCAATTGTTAGCAAAACCTTTTCAGATCTTTCCATGAATGTCCGATTGTTAAATACGTAGTTAAACAAATTTAAAGTCTTATAGTTTTTAAGTTATCATCCTTCTAACATCCCACACACACACACACACACACACACACACACACACACACACACACACACACACACACACACACACACACACACACACACACACACACACACACACACACACACACACACACACACACACACACACACACACACACACACACACACACACACACACACACACACACACACAGACATCATCGTAAAAATGTTAAAATCGGATTGTAGGGACCTTAAAACGTGCTTATTCAATAAAATCTGGATATGCGATTTTTAGTATGAATCCAATACCTCTCTTGGCGAGAGGTAAAAATTCAAATACGTTATGTAATTAATTGTACCTTAGGGGTCGCTATTTTTTATTTTCTTATGACATGTACAAACCAATGTAATCGTCTCTCTTATATCTTCCTAGAAACACTCGAGCCATTTCCCTCACCTTTAATTCCTTATCCTATCTTTCTGTGTCTTCCCCAACAAATATCTCAATATCCTAGTCTCTGCCACATTGCTGGCCTGGAGAGTGCACCACAGTCGTAATTTTTGTGCCATTTAAAATTCAAAATATTTGGCGTCGGTCGGGATCGAACTCGGTATTTATATTTAATTTTAAGTATTTACATGAATAAAAATTAAATTAAACGGGAGGTTTTGTGTTGGCCACATCAGATTTTTTGAAAAAAAAAACTGTTAAAAGTCCTGTGGACCAAGTACAACCAAAATCTAATCACGTCTACATATGGATCTAAACCCGAGGAATACGAAAAAAATATAATTTTTGGGGCTGAGGTATTGGAATTGCGATCCGAAACGATCGTCACACACACACACACACACACAGGCATCATCGTAAAAATTGTAAATTCGTATTCTAGGGACCCAATATAGACAATACCTTCCATACCTAAAGGTGACGGAAGGTAAAAATTAAAGGGTGACGGGCGTCTTCCAAGACTACTATTTATTACTATTTGCGGTTTAAAATTATTAGACAGTGAAGGAACACTATAGTGTCCAAACAATCGAGCTTCAGAAAGTGCCCTAAAAAAGTGTAAATCAAAATCCAGTATTATTTCAGACTTGGAAGTTATTTTCAAAATTTTAATTTTCGTCTATACGATATTCAGTGACCCATGATTTAATTCTCAAAAGAATACACCGCTAGAATGGTCTCCTAATGGGACTTTTGTTTATTTTAACCCACTTCGTATCTTTCATAATTTTTGAGATATTCATGTTGGATATGTTATCCTTATGATTACGTCTTACACTTATTTTTAGATCTGACAGTGTACACAAATTCACTTTTGCTAGACGTTTATCAAATTTTATACATTAAATTATTTTCGAAATAGAGCATAAACATAATTTTATAAATAGAATCGTAAATTGGATTGATTCCCATGTTTTCTTGCTTCATTTTAGAACTTTTCCGAAAAGTGTCATATATCAAATTTTTGTTCAGAAAAAATTATTGTTTTCGTGTATTTCTTATTTTTCTCAAAATGAACAAGCAGAAATGTAACAAATATAATCGCTCAATGGGGTAGTTACTATATGTTAAAATTGAATGAAATTCTTATTTGTTTACAATATGACTCATAATAAGATATATACTGTAATAAAATTCACCCTTATTATGTAAATATTTCAAAAAAGTTATTTAAAATATTATATGATTCAAATCGACCTCTTCTCTGTGACATCACGCTTACATACTTATATATAAAGCCGCAAATGTCGCTAGTGTCGTTGTTTTACAGCGATAGGATGTGACATGTCAAAGTGAGAGTTGATGGTGATACTGACGCCGTGGACATAACCTTGTTTCTATTTATCAACTGTAATACAAAACGTCGTTACCAGTGCCGTTTTTAAGATTTTCGGGGCCCTGGGCCATTAGTACGTGGGGGCCCCTCCCCCCTATAATTTTTTTTTTTCAACAAAAACAGATATTTTGTAGGTTTATTATCTTTGTCATACAGATTATTAGACAGGTTTTTGTAACGCAAAATCTTCGATCACATCTTTAAAATCAATGTTTTGCAAAACATCATTTTCAATGCTCATCAGAGATAAACATTTTAATCGCTCCTGACTCATACTGTTCCGCAGTCCATTTTTGATTAGCTTGAGCTTTGAAAATGATCTTTCGCCACTGGCGTTGGTAATCATCAAAGACAAGATAATCCTAAACGCGATTTCTACGTTGGGAAACCTCTCAACAAGATTGTTAATTTTGAGAAGCTTATACATATCGTAGATAGGTATGTGATCAGCAACCATTTTTTCCTTGCAGAAGTATTCACAACTTTTGTTTGTTTAATGTTTGATCAAAAGAAAAAAACAAAAAAATGTCAATGATTTTTTTGTTGTGACAATACGTTCCCCTTACCCCGCAAGACATACGTTGCAAAATATCTTTGTCATACTTCGAGCAGCACGTCGAAACTAAGTTGCAACGGAAGCGGCAAGTGTAACGTCACAATGGCGGGAATAGATATGTCCGGTATTTTCAGTATTTTTTTCTCATTTAAAACAAAAATTGTGCAAAATAAAAAATATGGAAAATTTATTTTGCTTCTAATACAAAAATCAAAAAAGGCGAAACTACCTCATTCTGTGTATAGAACTCGTAACTATTATATTTAAGTTCTTAAAATATCGTGGATTATAATAATTTATTTGTGTTATTGTTGTTGCTATGACATTCGTTCTAATATTAGTTTGACAGTTATTTCGGTGTGTAATGCGTGAAATAAGATATACAAAATTATGAACATTTTTACGACGTAATAAATATTTGTTACATTAATGTAGTTTAAAATAAAATTATAAATGAGGTCATCAACTTCTTCAGGTATTTACGTCTGTATATGTTTACTCAGATGTAAATAATAATTACGTGACTTACAACTATGACTTACCAGAAAGAAGAAGAAACAAAATGAACAAAATAAACAAAAATATAAAAATGAATATATTTATTTAAAAAAACGACACAAAAAATAAAACCCATGCATGCAAAGTAGCAATAGATAAAATAAAAAATTCAAATTTAAATTTCTTATTTGTTCCATTGCTAGCAGAAGCAAAACAACATAAATAAAAAAACTTATACTACTAAAACATAAACACACAGACAACATTATATTAGTAATGTAACAATAGTACAAATTTATTCTGTTAATAAATTATAAGGCAAATTAAACAGCTTGTACTTAACTATGACTTGAAAACAATAATTAAAAATATATTTTCCAATGATTTAAGCACCGTTTATTATGCTACCTATTTAGCTTATGTGAGTTGCCTGTAGCATACAATAATATAACGTTCAGAAACTAATACAAGTTCAATAAAAATATAATAGAAAAATTGGGATGGCAATGTATTATTTATTGTATTACAGTGCCTTTAAAAATAACTCAAAAAATATCTTTTAAGATACTACATCTACATGGCACTATATAATATTAAAATTTATTTATAAAATATGCAAAATAAAATGCCAATATTTAAAGGAATGTCAAGAATTTTGTCAAAATAACATAATATAAATAAATTAAAAGTTAATTTTAGAAGGATAGCATATGTCGTCAAACTGTGCAAATGTGAACTGTAGCAAATATATGTACAGTAAAATTTTTGAAAGATGTCCGATCAAGGTAATCTATGAATTGTATGAATTCAGATTTTTGCTCCGCCCATTCTGACAAATTCAGTAGTGCCGTTTGCATAGTTTTTATGACGGTACAGAAGATACTACTGTTATTTTATTATTATAAAAAAATGTTACAATAAAAGCATTCAAAATTCAAAAATAAATCAACTGGTAAGTTTATTAGTAAATATAAAACCAAATATGAGGAAAATAAGATACTGAGACAATGTCAGTGTCAGTGATACTGACAGAAAATTACGTTATTCGTACGGCTATGAATCAAGGTAATGTATCTGAATTACTTATAAGCTTACGTTACAGCGAAAGTATTCTCAACAACGAGCATCGTTTTAAAATGGAATATCCTAACTTAGTCGAAAAAATATGAATTTTTGAAAGACAAACATGTTATATCCATCCTTATCGCACACTTATAGACTGCAAAGGAGAGAGATAAATGTATGCCAATTCGTTAATTCGTTCATGATACAAATAACCTTGATCGGACATCTGTATCATGAACGAATTAACAATTTGGCATACATTCATCTCTCTCATTTGCCAAAATACAAAGCGTGTGCGATAAGGATGAATATAACACGCTTGTCTTTCAAAAATTCATGTTGTTTCTTCTAATAGGGCTATTTTGTAAGCATCGTTATAACATAACGAATCGTTAAAACGTCATATCGTTAAAATAATAACAAAAATCCTTTAATGGGGTTATTCTGTAAACGTTCGTTATGACATTATACATTGTTATATCGTTATTATAACGATAATCGTTAAAGTGGTATTCTGTAAACAATAATTTAATTCTACATAACGAAAAAAGGATAACATTATCGTTATTTATTAACGACTGGAAAAATCATTCGGTACATAAACGTTTTGTGAGTAAATCAGTATTTTTATTCATGTCAAAATAAAACTGCTATTATGTTGAATAGTGATCTCAAAAACCCGTCATATTACAGCTTATTGCAAGGTAATATTAAAATAATTTAACAAGTTTTTATTCGTAGCGCCTAGCGCAAGCTTCCCAATTTGTCTACAGATGGTAGTAGTAACTCTAGCATAGCCTACAACAAGAAGAAGAAAGAGTCCGACAGCTGACAGGTTGACAGCTGACTCCCACCAGAACTAATCTAACCTAGAAGTTTTTTGAGTGATATTGAATTATTTTAGATATTTCATTCAAAATTATAATTTGATTTTAGGAAATAAAGTTCTTAACTTGATCCCAAGGTTATTATTTTTTAAAATGAGTTACAGAATACGGATACAATGATAACGATTATCGTTAAGTAGATATAACGTTTTTCATAATAACGATTTCGGTATGATAACGATTTGTTAAGCGAATATTTTACAGAATAGACCTGTAGTTACCTATTAATGGTTTAACTAAATACTATTTTCTTTTTTTTCTTAATTTTTGTACGACATATTACTAACAAAATAGAAAACAAACTGACAAAATAGAAACGATGTAAAATACACAACGAAACACAAACAAATAAATAAAAAATTCTAATCTAAAAGTTCCTGTTTTGTTCAAAACAAAAACCTTTTGATCTTCTCTTACGGATATTAACCAATAAGAAGATATAAGAAGAGACCAAAACAAATAAAAATACAAAACCCAATATCCAATTGCTATAAATTGTTCCCAAACATATATCCCAATTGTTTCTAATTTGTTCCTATATCACATAAAGTTTCTGTTTTGTAGAATTGTATTTTGAGAAGCAGGCATTATATTTTGCAACACTTTAAGGCAAGAGTCAAACAGAATAAATATTTTGGACCAATGTTTTCCTCTTAATTAAATATGTATATTACAAACAAAACAATAAAAACAATTACAACTTATAAATATACATAGTCAAAGAGTTGTTATGCATTTAATGCACTGGATGCATTGTGTTTACAAATTATTTAGAATTGTGCAAATAGCATCATCAATATTTTTCTCTCCAATATTTTTTGTTGAATTTTGTGTTTATGGATGTGGTACATATTGAGACACAACTAGTGGCAGCGGCGAAAATCAGAACTTCTTGGACGAGTACTCTGCGTGTTTTTTCTACACAAATGTTTGAAATTTGCAATGAACTTTTTAAAATAAAAATCTGTTGTGGCCAGCACAATACCTCTCACCACTTTCGTTTTTAGTTACATAATTATAGGGCGCGAGCAGTAATGTGACATTTTTGACCTTGACAAGTAGCTTTGGGGACCCGTTTCAGAATTATAATTAGTAATTCCGTAAATAGATATCAAATGTCAGAATTTTTCATTAATTTTTTTAAGATTTTATAAATTCACATAGTTAATTTGCCGCCATGAGTGTGTAATTTCCGTGTCGAGGAAAATAAACCACAAGAATATAGAAAATCACAGAATTTATAATGAAAAATTATGATATTTGACATCTATATACATAATTAATAGCTATTATCCTGTCACAATCCCCCATATCTGCTGGGCAAGGCCAACAACGTCACAACAACAAAAAATCTACTTACATCTGTTCTATATATTTAGATTCTTTAATTTTAAATTCATTCTATGAAGAAATTTTGCCCTACTCTTCTAATTTTTCGAAATGTTTCCAATTCATTGTCGGGATTGACAATATTTTTGAAGGGTATATGTACTATACCTGTAATTTTAAATATTTAACTATTAATACAATAAGAAATAATATAATGTATTTACGTCCCACAAAAAATCTGTCAGTTACAAACTTTTTCATTTTTCAATTGGTTTATTATTTGTGCTGTGAGATTTATTACAACAGATTATTATATACTTTATTTTTCTATATTTCTAAATCTATAAAAGATATAATAAAATATTTAAATGTACCAGATAGAGAATTTACTCTTCTTTAATACTAGCAAGAACAAAAAAAATTAAAAAATAATATTTAGAAGATTTTTTTTAAGAATCTGCTACTTCCGATTGTCCAATTATTACCAAAACCTTTTCAGCTTTTCCCAGTAATGTCCGATTGAGAAATACGTAGTTAAACAAATATTAAGTATTATAGTTTTTGAGAAATCGTCTTTCCAATCGACTCAACAAACACACAGACATCATCGTGAAAATATTAAATACCTTAAAACGTGCTTAATCATTAAAATCTGGATATGCGATTTTTAGAATTAATCAAATACCTGTCTTGCCGAGAGGTAAAAAAATGTTTGTTTCGAATGTCAGTTATTATTTTAGCGATTAGCTGTGGGGAGAGTGGGGGGTTGTTGGGCGCGCAGGTAAAATTTTGCCTAGGAGCGCGTTTAAAATTAATCTGGCACTGCTTATGTACAATATCTTTGACTATGTATACCATTTCGAATCTACTCAAACACAACCTTTAATCTGTTTAGTAACATAATTATGATAGTATTTACTCCAGGCAGTTTTATCTTCAAAAGGAGGACCTACCTCTTTCATCCCCTTCATAAATTCATCTTCCTCCACATCTTTCTCCACCGTTATCGGTATCACGTACTCCCTATCATCTTCAGCTAAGACCACTTCAGTAACATCTTTCCTTACTGCATCCAATTTTCCATCCCTGACTGTCTCTGACGTCAGCACAAACGACGAAACTCCAAGAGTATGACAATGTTGGACCTTCAAATGAGTTGTCTCCGTGACTTCGTGGACAATCTTCCCTGGGGGGGCTTCGGGGGATGGTTTCAGAACACTTTTTGGTGGGGGGAGATCTGGACATCCAACAGCAAGGACCATTTTCTCTTTTGAAATGTCTTCATTTGGGTCCTTTTCCATTTCCCACCAAGGGGAGTGGTGACCTGCTTCAGACATGTTGCAACTGGATGAACGACTTTGGGGGTAAGTGCATTCTGAGGCCGTGACGAATTCGTCGTCATTGTCGTCGTCTTTTTTTGGCGGGTCCTGAAAAAAATAAACGGGGTTAATGAAAGAACAGATGTACAAGATGGTATTTTTAGATATATAATGTAAGTAGTAAATGGCAGGTTTATGATGTGAGGATTGCTAAACTTAATGGATTTCGAAATGTTTAGAAATAATCAAAGAATAGTTTTCTGTGTTAAAAGATCAATGATAAAAGAATGAAATATATTGATTTTTGAAATATAACAGTTCTTTACCTTCTTCTAAATATTATTTTTTGAAAATTTTTTCTTGGTGATATTAAAGAAAATTAAATTCTCTATCTGATACTTTCAAATATTTTATTATATTTTCTATAGATTTAGAGATAAAAGAAATATAATATATAAAATAATTTGTTGTAATAAATTTTACAGCTGAAAGAATACCATGGAAAATATTTGAAAATTTAAATTGTTTGTAACTGACAGATAAATGTCAGTGTCAGAAATCCGGAGACATTACTGAAGACTTTTTCTGGGAAGTACATACATTATATTATTTCTTAATGTATTAATAGTTAAATATTTAATATTATAGGTATATTACACATACTCCCGACAATAAATTGGAAACATCTCGAAAAATTAGAAGAGTAGGACAAATTTCTTCATAGAATGAATTTAAATTTAAAAAATCTAAATATAAGGAATAGATATAAGTAGAATTTTTGATGTAGAGTGTAGGTATACAAGAAATGTTAAATACAATAGGGCGCGAGCAGTCATGTGACTTTGTTGGCCTTGACAATCAGATATGGTGGCCCGTGTCAGAATGATAGCTAGTAATTATGTACATAGATGTCAAATATCAAAATTTCTCATTCTAAATTTAGTGATTTTCCAATTCCATGTGGTTTATTTTCCTCGACAAGTAAATTACACACTCCTGGTGACAAATTAACTACGTGAATTTAGAAAATCTTGAAATTTTTAATGAAAAATTCTGACATTTTACATCTATGTATATAATTACTAATTATCGTTCTGAAACGAGCCCCCACATCCGCTTGTCAAGGCCAATAATGTAATATGACTGTTCGCGCCCTATACAAAAAAATCTGTTGTGGCCAGCACAATACCTCTCGCCACTTCCTTTTTTTGGTTACATAAGTATAGGGCGCGAACGGTAATGTTACATTTTTGAGCTTGACAAGCAAATGTGTGGGCCCGTTTCAGAATGATAATTAGTAATTATGTACATAGATGTCAAATGTTAGAATTTTTCATTAAAAATTTCAAGATTTTCTAAATTTACGTAGTTAATTTATCACCAGGAGTTTAAAGTTTACTTGTATGCCTTAGATATTTAACATTTAATTCTGCTCCACATGGAATTGGAAAATCACTAAATTTAGAATGAGAAATTATGATATTTGACATCTATATACATAATTACTAGCTATCATTCTGACATGGGCCCCCATATTTGCTTGTCAAGGCCAACAAAATCATATGACTGCTCGCTCCCTATTGTATTTAACATTTCTTGTATACCTACACTCTACACCAAAAATTCTACTTACGCATATATCTATTCCATATATATTTAGATTGTTTAATTTTAAATTCATTTTTGATGAAGAAATTTTGCCCTCTTCTAATTTTTCGAAATGTTTCCAATTCTATTAATACATTAAGAAATAATATAATGTATGTACTTCCCAGAAAAAGTCTTCAGTAATGTCTTCGGATTTCTGACACTGACATTTATCTGTCAGTTACAAAAAAATGAAATTTTCAACCATTTTCCATGGCCATTCTTTCGGCTGTAAAATTTATTATAACAGATTATTTTACATATTATATTTCTTTTATCTCTAAATCTATAGAATATATTGTAAAATATTTAAATGTATCAGAAAGAGAATTTATTTTTCTTTAATATTATCAAGAAAAAATTTCAAAAAATATTATTTAAAAGATTTTTTTCAAGAATCTTCTACTTCCGGTTGTCCAATTGTTACCAAAACCTTTTCAGATCTTCCCATGAATGTCCGATTGGGAAATACGTAGTTAAAAAAATTTAAAGTCTTATAGTTTTTGAGTAACCGTCCTTCCAACATCCCACACACACACACACACATACACACACACATCCACACACACACACACACACAGACATCATCGTAAAAATGATAAAATCGGATTGTAGGGACCTTAAAACGTGCTTATTCAATAAAATCTGGACATGCGATTTTTAGCATGAATGCAATACCTCTCTTAGCGAGAGGTAAAAAGAAAGTGGTGAGAGGTATTGTGCTGGCCACAACAGATTTTTTATATTCCGTCACCTTCAGGTAAGGAAGGTATTGTCTTCGAATAAGCACGTTTTAGGGTCTCTAGAATACAATTTTATTATTTTTACGATATCTGTATATATGCATGCATGTATGTGTGTGTGTGTGTTTGTGTGTGGGTGTTGGAAGGACGATTTCTCAAAAACTATAATACTTAATATCTGTTTAACTACATATTTCTCAATCGGACATTACTGGGAAGAGTCGAAAAGGTTTTGGTAATAATTGGACAACCGGAAGTAGCAGATTCTTAAAAAAAATCTTCTAAATATTATTTTTTCAAATTTTTTTGTTCTTGCTAGTATTACAGAAGAGTAAATTCTCTATCTGATACATATAAATATTTTATTATATCTTTTATAGAGTTAGAAATAAAGAAATATAAGGTATATAATAATCTGTTGTAATAAATCTCACAACCCAAATAATGTCCTGGAAACCAATTGAACAATTAAAATGTTTGTAACTGTCAGATAAATGTCAGTGTCAAAAATCCAAAGATATTACTGAAATTTTTTTCTGGGAAGAACATACGTTACATTATTTCCTATCGTTTTAATAGTTAAATATTTAAATTATATAGGTATATTACATATATCCTTAAAAAATACTGTCAATCCCGACAATGAATTGGAAACATTTCGAAAAATTAGAAGAGTTGGACAAAAAAAATTATAGAATGAATTTAAAAATAAAAAAATCTAAATATAAAGAATACATATAAGTAGAATTTTTGGTGTAGTGTAGTACAAGAAATGTTAAATACAATAGGGTGCGAGCAGTCATGTGACTTTGTTGGCTTTGACAAGCAGATATGGGGGCCCGTATCTAAATGATAGTTAGTAATTATGTACATAGATGTTAAATATTATAATTTTTCATTCCAAATTTAGTGATTTTCCAGTTCCATGTGGTTTACTTTCCACGTGAATTTAGAATGAATTCTGACATTTGACATCTATGTACATAATTATTTATTATCTTTCTGACACGGGCCTTCATATCTGCTTGCCAAGGCCAACAATGTCACATGACTGCTAGCGACCAATACTTATGTAACCAAAAACGGAAGTGGCGAGAGTTATTGTGCTGGCCACAACAGATTTTTTTTTATTGGGGACAAGAATTATACATGTTCCAAATACCGATTAGTAGAATATGTTGCAACATTCAGGAATTAACATAAACTATAATAATAAAAATTAAACTAATATGCCTAATAATTATTTCCGTATATTTATATTTGAAAAACTGAAATGACCAACAATTACGATTAGAAAATGTAAAACTAAGACAGTAATGTAGTTTATGTTGATTATATAGTAATGCCCCACTCTTTATAATGTAATGTAAATATGTTAATTATTATTTTAATACGTAATTAGGTATATTCGAGTACTAGAATTAAAATATATACGATTTTCATGACTGTAGAGACATTTTAATTTTTTTTAAATATATGCAAATTATGTATAGGTACTCGTACGAGAAATTTCCGGCAATTAAATAAGTTCGTGCGGTTTTTTATGTTTAAATATAATTATTTATTATGGAACAATAATACACTATTATTCATCGAAGTAATTACCATCACACTCAATGACCTTTTGCCAACATAACACCAATTTTTGTATGCCGCTCTTGTAGAACTCTATGGATTTTGAATCAAAAAAATCTGTTGTGGCCATTACAATACCTCTCGCATTGTGGTATATAAAAGTATTGTATTTAACATTTCTTTCTACATTTTCTATAATTTTATATTCATTCTATGAGCAAGTTTTCTTCATTTCTTCTAAATGTTCGAGGTTTTTCCAATTCATTAAAGGGATTGGCGGTATTTCTGAAGGGTTCATGTAATATACATTTAATTTTAAATATATAATTAATAATACAATAAGAAATATTAAATATCGTTCTCAGAAAAAGATTTCAGTACTATCTCTGAATTTCTGACACTGACATTAGTGACATTTATCTGTCAATTACAGACATTTTAATTTCTAAAGTATGTAGTTACCATGGAGATGTTTGGGCTGTGTGATTTACTACAACAGATTATTTTATAGATTATATATCTATATCTTTAAATCTATAGCAGGTATATAATAAAAAAATTAATGTGTCGGATAGAGAATTTTGTTTTTTAATATTTGTAATAACATAAATTTAAAAAAAAAATATTTAGAAGATTTTTGTTAAAATACTACTACTTCCGGTTATCCAATTGATACCAGAACCTATTCAACTCTTCCCATTACTGTTAGATTGAGAAATCCGTAGTTACACAGGTCTTTAGTCTTATAGAATTTGAGAATTCGTACCTCCAACAACCTCACACACATCCGCACACACACACACACACACACACACACACACACACACACACAGACATCATCGTAAAAATGTTATTATCGGATTCTTGGGACCTTAAAACGTGGTTATTCACTAAAATCTGGAAATGCGATTTTTAGCATGATTCCAATACCTCTCTTAGCGAGAGGTAAAAATAACGGACTGCATTTATCACATCAACTGGAGTTTTGAACTATGTCTCATACAGTTGTCAAGAGACAAAGAAGGTGGTAATCACTTGGCGAAATGTCAGGAGAATATGGAGGGTGTGGTAACGTTTCCCAGCCAAGTTCAGAACTTTTTTCTCGGGTCAAGCTTGCGGTATATGGTCTGGCGTTATCCTGTAAGAATACCACTTTTTTACGATTGCCTAAAGAAGGCTGTTTTTGGATGAGTGCTGCTTGTATTCGCTGAAGCTGTTCACAATACAAGTTCGCAGTGATGGGTTGACCCCTTTCCAAAAACTCATAATGGACTATTCCGGTTGCTGTCCACCAAACACAATAAAATCTTGTTTGGGTGCAAGGAAGCCTTGGGAGTGTGTGGTACCGAATCAGTATATACGAACGCTTAGAATTTCAGTATAATATCTACTTTTCGTCGCAGGTTAACAACCGATCCAGAAATGGTTTATTATCGTTGCGTGAAATGTTTGCCGAACTAATGGTAAGACGACTTAATTTGTTGTCATTTGACAATTCATGTTGGACCCATTTGCTTAACTTCCACGCCTTTCCTAGCTGATGAAGGTGCAAACGAATGGTTTCATCACTCACATTGAACCTTTCTGCGAGCTCTAGGCACGTTGTATTGGAATTTGCCTTCGCAACCTGTTGAAGATCTTCGTTGTTAATCATCTTTCAGAGCGTGCTTCATCGGTCAAGCTGAGATCTCCCGAAGAAAATTTCTTGAACCACTTCTGTGTTGTTCGATCACTTACGGCATCATGCGGTTCATACTTTAAATATATAATACATATAAGAACGGCAACGCATATGGCCTAGCAAGATACTATATCTGTCTCTTTTTATTCACAAAATTATTATAGATAGCTAGTGACTCGTACCACAAAACTGTGAACTACGATAAATCGTGCTGACAGCATTGCCAAATAGTATTTGTTAGAGGTATTCAATAATCAATAATTCAAAAATATTGTTTCATAATAAACAGATAATATATTTTGAATCTTCAATGTACATGTATACTTGTTTTACAGTAGCCAGCTTAAAAACCTTTATAAAATGTTAACTTGCTGTTCTAGCTACGTGGCAACACTGTGCAACATCCACCTATTATGCATTTTTTTAACTAACTCAGATATAATTCATATACGGAGGGATAGATGGCACCTTCTCTCGAAATATTTAATCTAAATACATTACGTTGCCGTTCTTATATGTATTATATATTCAAAGGTTCATATTTTTCGCGCCGCCACTCAGCTTTGGTACCAAGTTTGTACTCATAGAGTAAACAAGCTTGAATTAAAATTATATTCGTTCTCATTTTCAACTATTCAAATTAGGAATTAAACAATTGTCACCAAATGTGTATGTAACCGACAAAAAAAGGATTCATTTTAAAGTAGATGACAGATAACAAACAAGTGCTATCGATCAACAACTTTAAAAATATTCATGGTAATCTGCTGTATATAAAAACCGCACGAATTTATTTGGTTGCTTGATATATTAAATTGTTTTATGCGATCTATGTAACACAAATAGCCAGTCAACCAAATCATCCAAATCATAAACACATCTTGGAAAACACCACATCCATACAACTTAAAAAATACCTCCCACTCCTAACACAAATACAACCACTCTTCAACAATATAAATCAGACCCTAAATCGAATAACCCCGAAATATATCCCTTCAATCCCATTATGGACAATTCAGCAACCACCTCACAATATAGAACTCTTAAAATAGCCCAAAAAACAAACATCAAATGACACATATAAAAATAAGCTAGAAGAAATATTGAAGAATTTCCAGTTCCATACGAGTACACCGACGCGGCCAAGAACTCAACAAGATTAGGAATAGCAATAATTATGGGAGAAGATATCCTAAAATATCGACTTCCATATTCCATTAGCACTAAATCTGCAGAAAATTATGCTATATTAAAAACACTCAAAATACTGTCCGACCCGAGCAACGAAGAAGAAAAATATACTCTGTTCACAGACTCAGCCAAATCGATCCAGGATATATTAGACCCGCACCCCAAATGTCCCATAATAATACAAACAAAAGAACTTCTCCATAACCTTAAAATAAAAAACAAACATGTCACACTCATATGGATACCATCCCACATAGGCATAGAGGGAAACGAAAAGGCAGACCAACAGGCCAGGGACGCAATGAACACAAACACGATCTACAATCTAGATACTCCCAAAAACGACATAAAACAAATTATAAAATCACAAGTCAATGAAAATAGATTACAAAAATGGACAGAAACAACAAATAACAAACTTAGAGACATCAAACCACACATTCAACCTTGGACAGTAAACGAAACAAGACGTAATCAAATAATCTATACTAGATTACGAATAGGACATACAAAAGTCACACACAAATATATATTGGAGAGAAAAACCCCTCCAATGTGCAACACCTACAACAGTTACGGTGAAACATATAATCACAGAATGCAGCAAATACACACAAGAACGCAGAAACCACAACATCCCGAACGACATAAAAGAAGCACTCAAAGAAGACTAACACCAAGCAGAAAAAGTCATACAATATATAAAATCAATAAACATATATAATGAAATATAAATACATATATGTGTAAAAATATATTGTACCAACGCTATGACCACAGCTGTTAAAGCGTTTTCTTTAAAATTAAAATAAAAATTGTTTTATAGAGTAAATGAAAATCATCCATTAGAAAATTAAACAACTAGTCACAATTTTTCTTTAGGTTGTTGGTGTATGTGAAAATGAGTAATTATGTAAAAAATCGTTCACTTTCTTATGCGTACCACTTTATTAATATATGCCGAACAGTATGTGACAAATTATAATTTCCTTGTTCCGCTATTGTTGTGCACATTGAGGCATTAGTTGCATGATTTTATATTTTATAGTATGTTATCAATGTCAACTAGTGTAATTTTCGTGTAACGCCATGTTACGAATTGCGTATGTTATAAAAACATACAATCATCTGTTCTGTACGATTGTTTAATAGAAATTTAATAATGATTAAGTAACTGATTGTAATTTTAACAATCTGAGTTCGAGTATTTGATTATTTGGAGGAATAGAAATGAATAAAACGAGAATGAACAGATATCGATTGTTTTGTAAAACCGTATTCCATCTGATGACTGTATTGTCATTCTAGTGTCGATGCCTTGTGACAAATACATATGTCACACCTTGAACATCAGGTGGAGCAACGTGATTATTTTTATCTTCCGTCACCTTTAGGGAAGGAAGGTATTGTCTTGTGGATGTGTATGTGTGTGACGAAATTTTCTCCGTCGATAAATCCAACACTACAATTTTATAATTATCATTCTTTCGTATTATTCTTCGTTACATCCATATGAACAGTTGATTGGATTTTGGTTATAATTGGTCAACCGAAAATGCACTCATTTGCAGTTCTTAACAATTTTTCTTGAATAAAAATCTATTAAATATATTTTTTTGATATTTTATGTTATTGTAAATATTTAAAAAATCTGATGTGGCCAGCACATTACCTTCCGTCAATTCTGTGTATTATGTATAAATTCCATACATAAATTTTCTTGCAAAAGATCCTATATTTCCAGTAAAAAAATTTCATAAATAAACTATGCAAATTGCACTTGACACTGACATCTTCTTCATTAGTTTTTCCTATTCGTTAGGGGTCGCCATTTTTTATTTTCTTCTTCCAATCATTTCTGTTTTGCGTGTCGTACTCATTCAGTTCCTTTTTTTAGAAGTCTTCCAAAATATAGTCCCTCCTTCTTATCTTTGGTCTTCCTCTGTTTCTTCAACCTTCTATTAATAAGCTATTCATTCTTTTTCCAATATATTCTTCATCTCTCCTCATGACATGTTCACACCAATGTAATCGTCTGTCTTCTATCTTTTTAGAAACTTCTAACACTAGAGTATTTTTTCTTATTCTTTCATTCCTTACCGTATCTTTCCGTGTCTTCCCCAACATCTATCTCAACATTCTCATCTCTGCCACATTCAATATACTTTTCATTGATACTGACATCTGTCAATTTGTATTATCAAAATATATTAGTAGTTTTCATGGTTAGCATAGCTGGGTGATTTATAAAATTTCTTTACAGTTCTTTATCTCTATATCTACTGAATAATAAGAATAAAATGCAATCACTTCGCATAGAATATAATATTCTTTAAAATTTAGGAACATTATATGTCAATAAATGATATTTAACTGTGTTTTTTAAAGAAAAACTGTTAAAAGTTGCAAATGAGGGATGGGATGGAACTTCCGGTGGACCAATTGTAACCAAAATCTAATCACGTCTGCGTATGGATTTAAACTGGAGGAATACGAAAAAAATACAATTTTTGGAATCGTGGTATTACAGTTATGCGATTCGAAAAGATCGTCACATACAAACACACACAGATACGCACACACACACACACACACACACGCACACACATACATTCAGACATCATCGTAAAATTGGTAAAAGAAACCCACTATCGAATTTTTTGAAATATCTATGTGGTATGTTTATAAGACGTGGAAAGATAGGATAAGGAATGAGGGGATATGGTAAATGGTTTGTGTAATAGAAGTTTCTATAAAGACACAAGAGAAACAGAGGAAGACCAAAGAGAAGATGGAAGGACTGTATTACGAAAGACTTGAATGAGGATGATACACAAAATAAAAATGAGTGGAAGAAGAAAATCAAGAATAGTGACCCCTAACGAATGGGAAAAGCTAAAGAAGAATTTCGTGTTTTTAATGGAAAAATAGAATCTTTTCAAAGGAACTATTTGTATATAGAATTGACGGAAGGTAATGTATTGGCCACATCAGATTTTTTAAATCTAACAAATATGAATAAGTTGTCTATTAGAAATTTTTTTTTTTATTAATAAATGTCAAGAAATTTGTCAATTTTACCGTTTATATTAAGTGACATAATTATTAATTTGAAAACTGTAGCAAAATAATTGCTAATGCAAATTAAACAAAAATTGATCGATATTTTATTGAATTAAATTTGAATTTAATCAAATTGCAAACTCCCTTTCTTAAATTAATATTCCTTTTAAATTACTATATCCATATTCATTCGCTCCTTAAAGTATTGAAAGTTATTAGATAATTATTAAAATGATCTTATTAATATCCCATAAAAGTAGTAAAAGTCATATGGTATTGGTATTTATATGTAAAAATCATATTTCACCGCGTGTGACTGCAAAAATGGTCTATTTCCTTCTAACTGACCCATGTAACAATATTTTGTAATAAGGCAGGAAACGGTCAGTTGCTTCAAGATCAAGGGAAAGTGCGAATGGAGGTGGCAGTTTGTGTTTATTTGTTTGACATGCGTTACGCCTTTCACGGTATCTATGTATTTAAACCAGAAAACAGAAACAAGTTGTCAGTCAAAGAACAAACCCTAAAGTGAAAACATCTAGTAGTATTATAGTAACAAAAATGAACAAATATATCGTAAGTATAAAATGAAATACCAAAAAAAAAATTAAATGCAGTGTGGGTGTCGGTTTTGTATATTTGTTGGCCCAAAAAGCTATTCATTTTGGGCCTCCATCAATATAAACCATTTTTTTGCAAGAATAGGATTAACTAACTATGGGGTCCTCCACCATAACAGAAAATTGTAGCCAGAACAATACCTCTCGCCACTTCCGTTTTTAGTTACATATGACTAGACGCGAGCAGTCTTGTGACATTGTTAGTATTGACAAGCAGATATGGGGGCCCGTGCCAGAATAACAATTAGTAATTATGTATATAGATGTCAAATGTCAGAATATTTCATTAAAAATTTCAAGATTTTCTAAATTTACGTAGTTAATTTATCACCACGAGTGTGGAATTTACTTGTTGAGGAAAATAAACCACATGGAATTGGAAACTCACTAAATTATTATGATATTAGACATCTGTGTACATAATTACTAGCTATTATTCTGACACGGGCCCCCATATCTGCTTGTCAAAGCCAACAAAGTCACATGACTGCTCGCGCCCTATTGTATTTAACATTTCTTGTATACCTACACTCTACACCAAAAATTCAACTTACATTTATTCTTTATATTTAGATTTTTTAATTTAAATTCATTCTATGAAGAAATTTTTCTTATTCTATTAATACAAGAAATAATATTATATATGTACTTCCCAGAAAAAAACTTCAGTAATGTCTCTTGATTTTTAACACTGACATTTATGTCAGTTACAAATATTTTAATTTTTTCAATTGGTTTCCATGACATTATTTGGGCTGTGCGATTTATTACAACAGATTATTATATAACTTATATTTTTTTATCTCTAAATCTATAAGATATAATAAAATATTTATATATATCAGATAGAGAATTTACTCTTCTTTAATACAAGCAAGAACAAAAATTTAAAAAAAATAATATTTAGAAGAATTTTTTTAATAATCTGCTACTTGCGGTCGTCCAATTATTATCAAAACCTTTTCAGCTCTTCCCAGTAATGTCCGATTGAGAAATACGTAGTTTTTGAGGAATCGTCCTACCAACCTCCCCACACACATACACACACACACACATACACACACACACACACACACACATACACACACACACAGACATCATCGTAAAAATATTAAAATCGGATTGTAGGGACATTAAAACGTACTTAATCATTAAAATCTGGATATGCGATTTTTAGCATATATCCAATGCCTCTCTTAGCGAGAGGTAAAAAGGGAGAGGAACCCGAAAAAAATTTGGCATAGGGCATGAAAATATGATAAAAAGACCCTGTATAGTACCCTAATGAGGGATTTCCCACATGGATTATTAATCCTTCATACAAAACAACCTAAGATTTTTATAGAAAAGTATACACTTTCGTGATCTCATTGTAATATCTAGGCAATCAAATTGATGTCATAATATTTGTGAATATCCTACAAAATTTAATATAAAATTTTGAACTTGCGCCAAGCAATTACATCTAATTTTAAAGTGACATCCTATACGATGTTGGTGGCACACAAATTATTATGAAACGAAATTAAAGTAAATAAACAAAATGTTAATCTATTTCAAAGTTACGTGCATAATACCTACACACATTTAAAACTATAAATAAATATATCATCACGGCATATTACCCATTGGCATACTAGTACCGTGAGGGCGTTACCCAGGCGTCACCTCACGGGCAGTTATTTCTTACGTAGAGTGCACTACACGCGGCAACGAGACCCCAAAATACACTCATGGGCAAAAAAACCGGACACCAAAAAAAGTTTGTTTATCGACTTATAACAAATGAAATATGAGTTTATTTGATATTTTTATGTTAAATTATGAACAACTGATTTATAAAGTAAGATTAGAAAATAAAACAAATGTAGCAAACACTTTATTTATTAAGAAAAAGAAACAAAGCTAAATCTGTACAAAATTATCTGTTTTCCAATATTCAATCATAACTATAATATCTTCAATTATCGTTGGTTGATGACTCTTGGCGTGTAGTATATTGCACCCTTAGTACTTATAATACTGAATGTGAATAAATTTGTTACAATTCAATCGGAAAATACAACCTGAACAAAAACTTCAGGTGAAGATGATCACATTATTCAAAACATCACTCTCACCTTGATTATTCCCAGAAATACTGCCCGAAATATAACTGGGCGTTATTATCAAGTAGGAGAATCCATCAGATGACGAATATCACGAACACTATGCATTACAAACCCGTTTAAACAATGATTTCTAGCAATATTTGTACTACGAGAATGGGTCGTAATACCAACTAATGTTTTTTGCCAAGTGGCAGATATTCATGAAATTGAAATTTCTGTAGGATCCATTCGCTGAAGATTCTGCAAATATTGTTTAAGTCCTAGGATGCCCGTTGCTTGCCCAGCTTTGCTCGTAGCACGTCGAGTATAGCGGCTACGTTTTGCGCGAGAACATAGAGACTAGGCAATGGAGCACTGGAACTCTTTATTGTTCATATATGAATCCCATTTCTGTCCGTGTTCATTAAATGAACAAGAATGCGCGTGGTGAATGTCAGGAGAACTGTTTTCAGGATATTGCATACCCTGAAAAACACCATCTGACAGTGGTAGTAAAATGGCATAGGATGGTATATCGATGTATATGGTTCTTTGGCGTAAGTTCTGTAAGTGTCTGGTTCGATCCCGACGCCAAAAATTACTTCGAATTTGAATGGCACTAAATTGACACCTGTGGTGCACTTTCCATGTCAGCATTGAGTGCCCGTGAGGTGACGCCTGGTAAGCGCCCGCACGGTACAAATATTTCATCATTACCGATATCTGTGTATAAAGCAGATTTGCACACCCAGTAATGGGTAATATGCTGTGATGATATATTTATTTATTTTTCCAATTATTACAAAAGTCAGAGCGCAGCCCTAACTTAAATTCCTACGAAAAATATGGGTAAAGTCAAAGTGTTCAGCATTGATAATGCGTACCAAAAACTATTCAATTTCTAACAGTACCTCTTTCTGAAGAATGTAAAATAATTACCACGAAGAGTTACCAACAGTATTGAAAGTTTACCATGTGGTAGAAATCTTTACAGTTCGGGGAGGAAATACACACTATTACTTACTCAAAATAAATCGTACCTTAGCTATAAAACTTAATAAAGAAAGATAATTTTGCTACTTTTACTCATTTTTCTATTTCAGTAACTGTTCTTAATAAATGAAGTGTTTGCTAATTGTTTTTTATTTTCTAATTTTACCATACAAATCAGTTATTCATATTTTAACAAAAAAATAACAAATAAATCCATATTTCGTTTGTTTAAAGTCGATAAACCTTTTTTTTAAGTGTCCGGTTTTTTTTTGGCCACGAGTGTAGTTAATATTCAAACTAGTTTAAATTACGCTTTAATAGTTTATGACGATATTGTCAAAATATACTTTTGAGTTATTGTAGCCTAGTATGTTTCAAAGTTTTTCTTATATCTTTTAAAAACAAAAATCTGTGAATATTTCTTTGGCATATTATGTTTTATCGTACCATTATATACAAAGCCTGTATATCGTTGTGTACTCCGGGTACGAGTAAAATCTTAAAGTATCTTATGTGTAAATTACAGCTTGTCATCGCCGCGTTATTAGCAGTGGCGGCAACACAGGATGGTCACGGATTGGAACATCAGCAACATCATGAACATTACGTTGATTATCATGTAAGTAAATTAGAATATAAAATCATTACTAAAAAAAAATCTGATGTAGCCAGCATATTACCTTCCGTCAATTCTGTGTATTATATACAAATTCCATACATAAATTATCTTGCGAAAGATTCTATATTTCCAGTAAATTATTTCATAATAAAGTATGTAAATTGCACTTGACATTGACTTCTTCTTCTTTAGCTTATCCCATTCGTTAGGGGGTCGTTATTTTTTATTTTCTTCTTCCACTCATTTTTGTTTTGCGTGTCGTCCTCATTCAGTTCCTTTTCTCACAAGTCTCCTGCAATAAGATAGAAGATCTTATCTATTTCTTCTACCTTCTGCTAGTAAACTATTCATTCTTCTTCCAATGTATTCTTCATCTGTCCTCATGACATGTTCAAACCAATGTAATCGTCTCTATTGTATCTAGAAACTTTTATCACTCGAGCCATTTCCCGTGTCTTTTATTTCCTTACCCTATATTTTCGTGTCTTCCCAACATCTATCTCAACATCCACTACTCTGCCACATTTATTTTCTTTTTATTGACACTGACATCTGTCAAATTGAATTATCTGAATATATTAGCAGTTTCCATGGTTAGCATAGCTGGCTGATTTATGAAATGACTATGAAGTATAAAATGCAATCCAATCGTATAGAGAATAATATATTCTTTAAAATTTATAATAACATTAAATGCCAATATGATATTTAACTTCTTTTTTTTTAAGAAAAACTGTTTATGTTGTAAATGAGGACACTTCCGGTGGACCAACTATAACTAAAATCTAATCATGTCTGTATATGGGATCCAAACTTGAGGAATACGAAAAAAATATAATTTTTGGAATCGTGATATTGGAGACACAAACACACACACAGACATCATCGTAAAAATAGTAAATTCATATTCTAGGGACCCCAAAACGTGTTTATTCATTAGAAACTCACTATCGATTTTTTTGATCATTGAAAATACTTTCCTTATCTAAAGGTGACGGAAGGTAAAAATATATATTCAATAATTTTATAAAAGTTTTTTATGTACCTTGTTGAATAAATCGTTCAAAATTAATCATCAAAACAAAAGAAATCAACTTGATTATGTAATTTAAACATTTTCTTCGCCTTAATTTAAATTTTTGATTTTAATTCACGTAACTTTTCCGCTTATGTAACAGTCAAGTGAAAATTCATGTACAACGTATCTAACAAATTGTAAAGTCCTTTTACTTGTAGTATGTACGTCACTGGTGAACAATTATGCCCCTGTAATACCATGTAATATTACCACTTTTTGAATTATGGGTCGGTAAGTGGACAAAATAACAGCCGGTAATGCGAAAATAATGTGTGGAATATATGCATAATAAATAGGTATGATGTGTGAAATATTTTGAAATTACACGTCGCGAAGAAACAAAAGAGTCTATATTTTTTATTACAGTTTAACTTGTGAGAATTGTAATATGCATGTAACAAGTTGCAATCGTAGCAGAGAAAAATAAAGATATTGTATAAATAAATGGTGGAATGTTGAATTTATAAATAATTGACGAGATGAAAAAAGGATTGGTTCATAAATATGCACAATTTTTAATAATTTAAAACTCCTGCACATGGTGATTGGCCAGTACTTTTTTGTAACAATTTCTTTAGATTTCTAATATAATTTCTTGTTGGGAAATTAGGGCGTAGAAACTTGATACTCATTTGTCAATTAATAGGTACCTATATTATTTTTACCTTCCGTCACCTCTAGGTAAGGAAGGTATTGGTCTTTGGTCTAAAAATTCGGTGGTGAGTTTTCAATGAATACGCACAATTTAGAGTCTCTACAATACGATTTTACTATTTTTATGACAATGTTTGTATGTTTGTGTGTGTGTGTGTGTGTGTGCGTGTGTGTGTGTGCGTGTGTGTGTGGCCGCGGTTTCGGCCGTGATATATCCAATACTAGAATTCCAAAAATTACAATTTTTTCGTATTCCTCTTTCTTAGATTCATATGCAGACTTGACTACAATTTGGTTATAATTGGTCAACCGGAAGTACCCTCAGTTGAAGATTTTAACAATTTTTCTTGAAAAAATACTGTTAATTTTATTTACACATTTAATGTTATAAATATTAAAGAATATTCTATTATCTATTGGCATGTATTTTTAAGATCGCAGCGCTGAAGTGGCAAGTTTTGAACTACAGGTTGAATGAGATATTAGGTTAACCAACTGTCAAATGGGCAAACACATAACTTATAGAATTGTGTATTTCTCAGAGTACTGTATTATATTTAATTTTCTTTTTATATTATTTTATAGTAGGTTTTATATTATCCATTCAGGGTAAATTAATGTAAATTCCTAGTACATTTTTATAAAATTTTAACTTAAATTGTATAACCACTTCTGTTTTAGATGATATCTTCAAAGAAATAACTAAAATAGCAAAATTTCATGATTATATTTCGTATTCACTTGTGAACATTAGTATAGGATGTATTCGTGGAAATGAAGATAACTTAAATGATATTTTTGTGAACATTTATAAAACTAACCTCGTTTTGAAACAAAGTTTTCTTTGAAATATAATGAATAAATCTTCAAAGTGTACAAGACGGATATATTAATTTATAATTTTATGATCCACGCACTGTATTATTATCTTTTTTCATCTTGTCAAGCACATTTTTAATGTAAATACGAACTTTTCGTTTACGCGGGAATTCGTGACAACATAATTTATTGTCTTTCTAACGTGACAATGTGCACTCAAGTAAGCAGCAATAATTGTTACTCATATTACAATATATATGTCACTTTAGATACACAAATACGTATAATATTTAATAAATTTCTAATATTACTACTTTAATACAAAGTCAACCTGTAGTTCATTATTTTGCCACCAGATGTCATATCGCTTAGCAATACTTGTCAATACCAAGTGATTGCATTTTATATTTCATATTCATTGGGTATAGAATTAAAGAATTATAAAGAAATTAAATTTTATAAATCAGCCAGCTATGCTATAACCATGGAAACTGCTACTATATTATGAAAATGAAAAAAAAAATAATGTGGCAAAGATGATGATGTTGGGGAAGACACGGAATGATATGGTAAGGAATGAAAGAATAAGGGAAATAACTCGAGTGTTAAAAATTTCTAGAAAGATACAAGAGAGGCTTGGTTTAAACATGTCATGAGGACAGATAAATAATATTTTGGAATAAGTATGAATAGTTTAGTAATAGGAGGTGGCAGAAACAGAGGAAGACCAAAAAAAGTAGGAACGACGGTATTGCGGAAGGCTTCAGAGAAAAACAATCGAATGAGGACGACCCGCAAAACAGAAATGAATGGAAGAAAAAAAATAAAAATAGCGACCCCTAACGCATGGGAAAAGCTAAAGAAGAACAACAAGATGTCAGTGTCAAATGCCACTTGCATATTTTGTTCAGGAAATAATTTTACTGGAAATTTATAATCTTTTGCAAGAAATTTATGTATGGAATTTGTACATAATGCACAGGATTGACGGAAGGTATTGTGCTGGCCACATCAGATTTTTTTTCTTTTCTATCCAGTTTGATCCAACTTAAGATCAAGAATGTATAACAGTATAGTTCCATTTAGAGTATTTAAAATGTCCGATCAAGGTCATCTACGAATTGTATGAATTAAAATTTTAGCTCCGCCCATTCTGTCGAATTCTGTAGAATCGCATTTTAACGTCGAATCTGCCGTTTGTTAATTAATTAATAAACAATTTTGAAATTATATTAAAATGAAACTTTTCTTTTTAGGCTCACCCGCACTATCAATTCCACTACGAAGTCCACGACCCTAAACACCATGATTTCCATAGACAATGGGAACATCGCGATGGTGACAAAGTCAGGGGAGAATATGCCCTTATCCAGCCTGACGGCAGACACCGTATTGTGAAATACGAGGCTGATAAACATGGCGGATTCCAGGCTCAAGTCCATTACGAAGGACATGGTCATTCGCATCATCAAATCCAACACATATAATAAGGAATGCATAAGTTTGGGTATTGAATGGAGAAGATTGACAGAAAAAATATTTTTTTTTAAGTTTAAGTAAGCTCTGGAATTAATTTTGTTTTTATTTGAACAAGTATTTAATTAAATATGTGTTTCTATATAAATATTTATCGGATACAAATTTAATGACTTTTCCAACTACTCGAACACAAAATATATTGTTAATTTGAAATATTTGGATGTAAGTTTTAAACTTAATAATTAGTAAATTTATTGTTTTTTAATTTTCTGACATTCTTACTCCATTCTCAATTGTTTAAATGATTTGTATTTCAAGATGGCAACGGCGATGATTCTTTCCTATATTGTTCAATGGTTAATTGTTATAAGGAACTACTTCCTTAACACCATGTTATTTTTTTCTTGTTATTTATGTACATAATGCTACAGGTTCAGATTTAATTATGTAATTTGTAATCTGTTTCCTGTATATTTTTCTATTTTTGTAATAAAATATCTTTAATTGATCTGGTTTTATTTATTTAGGTCTATTTGCTATGGAGAAAGGAAGGAATTATTTATAATATTTTCCTGATTAATAAAGTCAGAATGGAAATACATACTAAATAGATTAAATAATTATTTTAGTATTTCTTTTTTATATTACATAATAAAATATTGATTGATATGTAATTCATATTAATAGGGTGGTCTCACATTTTTACGTTCCCTTTCCGTCACCTTTAGGTAAGGAAGGTATTGTCTTTGGTCAAAAAGAGTTTTTAGTAAATAAGCACGATTTTACCATTTTACGATGATTCCTGCGTGTGTGTGCGCGCGTGTGTGTGTGTGTGTGTGTGTGTGTGTGTGTGTGTGCGTGTTAATGTGTAACGATTATTTCATAGACGATAACTCCAACACTACAATTCTAAAAATTATAATTCTTTTGAATTCCTTTTCTTTACATCTATATGAAGAGTTGATTATATTTTGGTTATAATTGGTCAACAGAAAGTACCCTCATTTGAAGATTTTAACAGTTTTTCTTGAAAAAACGCGGTTAAATATCATTTTCTGATATTATAAATATTCTATCATATATACGAATTGATTGCATTTTATACTTCATATTCAATGGATATAGAGTTAAAGAATTATAAAGAAATTAAATTTCATATATAAGCCAGCTATGCTATAACCATGGAAACAGCTACTAATTGACAGATGTCAGTGTCAATGAAAAAAAATGTGGTAGAGAGATGAGGATGTCATTGATATTGACATCTGTCAATTTGAATTATCTAAATATATTAGCAGTTTCCATGGTTAGCATAGCTGCCTGATGAATTTAATATCTTTATAATTTTTTAACTCTATATCTATTGAATATGAAGTATAAAATGCAATCAAATCGTATAGAAAATAACGTATTCTTCAAAATTTATAAACATTATATGTCAATAAATGATATTTAACTGCGTTTATTCAAGAAAACTGTTAAAAGTTGCAAAATAGGGTACTTGTGGTGGTCCAATTATAACCAAAATTTAATCACGTCTGCATATATATAAACTCGAGGAATACGAAAACATTATGATTTTTGGACTTGTGGTATTGAAGCTATGCGATCGTCACATACATACAGATATCGTAAAAATAGTAAATTCGTATTCGAGGGACCCCAAAACGTGCTTATTCATTAAAAAGTAAATATCGAATTTTTTAACCAAAGACAATGCCTTCCTTACCTAAGGGAACGGAAGGTAAACATGTATGTATTCATTAACTTTCATAAAAAAGTTTTTATATGCAGTATTTTTTTTTGTAAATATATAAGATCAAGGTCATCTGTATCATGAACGAATTAACAAATTGGCATACATTTATCTCTTTCCTTTGCAAAGGCTATAATCATTTGCGATAAGGATGGATATAACACGCTTGTCTTTCAAAATTTCATATTGTTTCTACTAAGTTAGGACATTCCACTTTAAAACGATGCTCGTTGTTGATAATACTTTCGCTGTAACGTTAGTTTATTTATTAATTCAGATACATTACCTTGATTCATAGCCGTACGAATAACGTTATTTTCTGTCAGTACATTTTGTCTGTATCTTATTTTTCACATTTTTGGTTTTACATTTGCTAATAAATTTACCAGTTGATTTATTTTTGAATTTTAAATGCTTTTATTGTAACATATATTTTTATAATAATAAAATGACAGTACTATCTTATGTACCCTCTTTCTTTCTTTTTAACATCGTTGGATTCAAAATAAAGAGCTCTATTTAATGAACAAATAAAAGCGTATTGAGAACCACTGGTTGATTTTTTTTCAGTTTATCATTGAAATACCAATGTAAAATATAGATTCTTTGCTAATTTAACCAACTTCCTATCTCTTATAGTTCTCGAGATCGCAATGGTAGCCACTTAAAAACATCTTGTATTGCCAATAAAAAAAATTAAAGAAAAATTCATCTCTTCCTACCTCAGATTTTCGGGCGTCTTCCTCGCCGAGGGCGCAGTCCTCTTGCGCGCCTCTGAGCGCCATGTCCAACCTCTCGGCTAAGGCGGTGACTTCGGCCAGCCGCTCGGAGATGGCTTCCACCGCAGTGGCGTTACCAGCGTTGATATTATCTTCGTCTATGTCCTCCAGGTGACCTCCAGGTAGAGATAGCGTTGGCGATGGCGAACAAGAAGGAGTTATGGAGGGTGAGGCATTTGGAGAACTACAAAAGAAGAAGAAAATAATGGTCACTAAAAGAAATAATAGTAGAAGAATAATAATTTATGTGTAACTATATTTGTAGATATAATATGGATGTGTAATAGTTCTATTTATAGAGAGATATCACTAAATGATATATTCGTATTTTAGTATTGAAGCGATTGCCAACTGTCATATCTACAGTATTGACATACGGGATTTCAGGGCGCAGCTAATAGAAAGCGATTATTTTTCATTTTTCAAAACATGAAATCTCAATAAATAGTTGGCAACTTCTTTAAGAGTCTATTCTTCACGTCAAGGATAAAATATTCTTATAAACATATAATAAAATATTAATATAAATAGGTCGCGTTCGAGCCCGACCGATGTCAAAATTGAAAATTGATGTTGTAAAGCAAAAATGTCTACATCCGAATCAATAAAAAAAATCTGATGTGGCCAGCACATAACCTCTCGCCGTATATTTTACCTGGCTGTATGCATAAAGCAAAGAATATTTTTATAAATACAAATAATATATTCATATAAATCTATGACGTATAAACTTCTTTATTATTCAATAATAGCATGTCTCAACATGAAGATATTTTACCATAAATTATGTTACAATAAATTACAAAGTAGAGTTTACCATATATAAATATTAGGCTGGTAACAGCAATTTTCAATTCGAACAACTTTGTTTACTTTCTCTTCATATTCTTCTAGTAAAAACATTAATTTTGGGCGGTCTAAAATGTATATATCTGGATTGTGCATCTATTCTTATATATCTTCTTTTACATTTTATTTTTTCATACTTGTTATATCTAAATAACCTTAATTCCCTTTAATAAAGTGACGGATAGATTGCACTCCGATTTTGTCAATATTTACAACTTACTTAAGAAGAATTTGATAGCTTTTTCGCAATTCAAAGTTACTCTAGTCTACAGTTTTACAAATTTACAAATTTAAGTCCTTCAACCTAGACTTGTCATCTCCATAATAGTCACAGATCAAGAACTAAGGGATTCTCCAAGTACATTTTTAATTCATTACTCATTATTTCTGACACTGACATTTATCTGTCAGTTACAAATAATTTAAATTATCAACTATTTTTCATGGCATTCTTTCGGCTGTCAAATTTATTACAACAGATTATTTTATATATTATACTTCTTTTATCTCTAAATCTATGGAATATATAATAAAATATTTAAATGTATCAGATAGAGAATTTAATTTTCTTTAATATTACCACGAAAAATTTTCAAAAAATAATATTTAGAAGATTTTTTTTCAAGAATCTTCTACTTCCGGTTGTCCAATTGTTACCAAAACCTTTTCAGATCTTCCCATGAATGTCCGATTGGGAAATACGTTGTTAAACAAATTTTAAGTCTTATAGTTTTTGAGTAACCGTCCTTCCAACATCCCACACACATACACACATACACACACACACACACACACACATCCACACACACACACACACACACAGACATCATCGTAAAAATGTTAAAATCGGATTGTAGAGACCTTAAAACGTGCTTATTCAATAAAATCTGGATATGCGATTTTTAGCATGAATGCAATACCTCTCTTAGCGAGAGGTAAAAATCATTTTGGCTACTTCATAACTGCAGAAATAAAATTTGAAAATTCACGGAATTACAATTTAATAGTATTAGCCATGGAATTAGAAACAAGAGACGAACAAAAGCGTAACGTTTTATACGTCAAATTATTAGTATTTATTTTGACAATCATTATTCTGACACTGACGGGTTCGATCCCGACCGACGCTAAAAATTACTTCGAATTTTAATGGCACAAAATTGAACCCTGTGATGCATTTTCCACGACAGCCCGTGAAGTGATGTCTGATAAGTGCTCCCATGGTACAAATATTTCATCATTTACCGATATCGGCGTACAAAGCAGATTTGTTTATTATTTATTTCTGTAACATAAAATGGAAATGGCGAGAGGTCATGTGTTGGCCACATCAGATTTTTTACTTCCTTGTACGTAAGTAAAGGAAGTATTGTAATCGCGAAAAATTTCGGTTTTCAGATTTCAGCGGAAATATCCATTTTGATCATCCCGGAATCCATTTTGACTAATTTCGTCGTGACGTCTGTACGTACGTACGTTCGTACGTATCTCACATAACTCAAAAACGGTAAGCCGTAGAAAATTGAAATTTTGTATTTAGGACTGCTATAACATCTAGTTGTACACCTTCCTTTCTGGTTATTACACAATTTCCAGAAGTGGCACTTTACATGAAGCCTATAATAGATTTTAATGAAAAACTGTTTAAAAATATAATCCAAAACTTTTCAAATTTGGTATACAAGACTTTTATGTCAATCGAAATAACATAATAGATATTGGTTAAAATAGGCTAACCGGAAGTGGTACATTACTTGAAGTTGTTAACAGTTTTTCTTGAATAAAACGATTTTATTTTGATTTTAGAAATAAATGCTTCAAATAAAAGTTTCTGCGTCTAGCACATCAAGTATTAATAAATTAGCCCTTTGTATAAGCGCGAGATATGTAAATTTACAAATTATATACTTTTTTGTTTTTGTAATAAAGCTTGCTATGGATTAGGACAAAAACATAAAAAAGTTCATGTCAAATTACGTTAAATACGTGCAATTTTATGATTCGTAACAATAACAAATATATTTTTATTGTGAAATTACTCATATTCATTGTTGTAATCAAATATTTCTTTAAAAAGAACCGGGTTAGATTAATGTTAATTTAAGAATGATAGTAGTAAATGAATTATCTTTTGTTCTATATCAAAATATTTAGTTATTAAAAAAATATGTATAGTTTAATAATCGTACAAGGAAGTCGTGTGGTGTCCACATCAGATTTTTTATATTTGGTGGTTTATGCTTTACAACTTTTATTTGAAGCTTTTTTACCTGACATAATTAGGGAAGAAGGAAATTAGGAAAGTCTGATTTTACATGTTAAAGTTCTATGTTCGGCTGTACCGGTCATCACCCTGTATAATAGGGCATATTTTAAAGAGGATATTAATATTGATGTATAAATTATTATTTTTGAAACAAAAAATTCTCCTGACTTTATTTTAGCTAACCTCATGTGATCCAGTAAGATACCATAGTGTAAATGAATGTTGTTTTTCAATGTTATAAAAATAAATTTATTTTGTATTGAGTCTAATGGAATTTGTGTCATTATTTTAGTACGTATTGACCTAAAATTTTATTGTAGGAAGTAACTACATTTGTACATACAGACGACAGCTGAATTTAATCATAGTCTTAAAATGTCTTTGTTCTTGGCCAAGAATTAATTTGAATCATAATAGTTTAATTATATGTGCTACATCCACAAAACAATCTTATTGTTGTTTAAAAAGAATTACGATCAAATCACCCAACAAACAAAGCAGAACTTTTTTTTAGAGTTTAATTTTAAATAAGTATGGTCAAAGTAGTTTTCCTGGAACAATAAGCCACTTCACCATTCTTTCCTTCCATTTCTTAAAAGGTCACAACCAATATACTGTAACGTTTATTTTTTTGGGTGAAATGTAAAAATCAGAAAAATATTATTAATTAAAATAATTGTTTATTAACACGATAAAAAATTAGATTAAAGATAATAAAATAATGATTAAATTATTATAAACACTAATTTAAGACTAAGAATATTATTAAATACTTAAACACTAAGATTATTTATTTAAATATTTATATCACTATATTTATTTATATAACTACATTTATTTATGTTCACTACTCGTAGACTATTTATATCACCCACTGTTCAATGCACGTTGCTTCTATATAACAGATTGTGTTCGCTGGTTTTGGTGACGGATTTATATAGCGCAATGTCTTTCTCGAACTTTCCGACGCCACAATGACATTGAATACAAAGGATTAGACCACCGGTTGTAATTAAACTAGTATAGACGTCTAAGGGTTTTTCCCCCGCCGGGGACTACGTCATCGCTAGTGAATATTCTACCAGTGGCGGCGCTCGCATACTCTTAAGTCAGGGGCGCACGTTACAGTATTTTTAAATTAATATCTGGAGATTTAAAAATTGTCCAATTGTTTTCAAGCTGACTTAAGAAGTGACAACTTTTGCGACTTTTTGTCACTTCCGAATAAAGTTTTGAATAATTATTCCTCTAATAAATTTGTTTTATATACTTATTCAACGAATAACTCCATTGAGTCTTTTCACACTTTTGAAATGGTTAGTTTTGACAGTGACATATGTGTATACCTGGCAGTTACAAACATTTGAGATCTGAACTGTGTAACTATGGAGTTGTGTTTGAAGCATAGGCTCCGGGATTAAAATTATAGATAATTTTATAAATTTATACATAAAATATATACAAAACGTATTAAACATGTCGAAAATTTTAAAAACTTTAATTTTTATAATAACAAATCTCGAGAAAAACAGGTATTTTTCGAAGAATAAGTAAAGTGCCATTTAGAGCGTAAAAAGGTTCCACACACGCACACACATACACACAGACATAATCGTGAAAATGTTAAAATTGGATTCTAGGGATCTTAAAACATGGTCATTTACCAAAATCTCGATATGCGAATTTTAGCACGATCCCTATACCTCTACTACCAAGGGTAGCGGGAGGTAAAAATGCGAATCGAAATATTTGACAGCAATGCCTAATAATTAATTAATTGACATTTCATTTCGAGACAATATTGTCTATTTAAGAAACGCTTCAAATTTAAGTTACATTGGTAACCGGCCCCTACCTAAGTACTTCTCTTCTAATAAAATGCTAATAATACGTCATTATGTTTCCAAAATAAAAACGACACAAACACCAACCAGGAAGTCTGTCTCAACTCGCATTTCGCATTTAAAAAATCTTTTAGCGCTCAACTAGCATCCTATGATATTCCAGTAACAGTAACAAATGCAGTAGGCGGTGAGTAAAAATATCTGAAATGATCGCCGAGTCTCAAGTGGGCTGCGTGCCAACTTCTCGCCGGCGAAAAAGAAAAACGAAGCGATGCGGACCTAGGGGCGTTACGTTACGTCAAGATTGCACTTTTCACTATTGTTTGGCGGGCAAAAATCAACAGGTGGGAATGACTGATGCCAATAAAAGAAGGTGCAATTAATTGGAAAGAGGTCGTTAATGTTTACGTTTACACTTTCGGAAAATTCAAGGACTTTTCTCACAATTTTAATTTTACACACCAATTGAATCCAATGTACGACACATTACACTAAAATTATTGAGAATAAGATATGGTTCATATTATTTAGAGTTTTATTTTAAATATGTTCAAAATAGGTAGTTCCTTTCAAGAATAATACACACAACTATTCGACCACTTCTTAAAAGCTCACAATGCTTCCTAAATAATTTTGAATTGCAATAATTTCCCGCTACCCTTGGTAAGGGAGGTATAGGGATCGTGCTAAAAATCGCATATCGAGATTTTGGTAAATGACCACGTTTAAGGTCCCTAGAATCCATTTTTAACATTTTCACGATGATGTCTGTGGTTTGTGTGTATGTATGTATGTATGTGTGTGTGCGTGTGTGGATCCTCTTTACGCTCTAACTCAAATACTATCATTCAGTTTTGAAATCATGTAATTCTACCTTATTCTAATATGGAAGATGATAGTTTTTCTTCAAAAAATACCTTTAAATGTTTTTTTTTGCTATTTGTTATTATAGAAATTAAAGATTATTCTATTTTCTACAAGTTTGCTTTCATACTTTTTCTATATATTTTATGGTTTAAACTCATCCCTATGGTTACATAGTTCAGCTCAAATGTATGTGACTGACAGATAAATGTCACTGTCAAAAAAATAATCATTTCATATTAATAATAGTAACGTTTTAAAAGAAAAATTGTAAAAAGAATAATAGTTTTATGGAAAGGAACTTACATACATAATTTCTAGCATTAGTAAATATGCAGGTATGTATTTATATAAAGAAATAAATAAATATATTATCATGGCATATTATCCATTGCTGGGTGTGCTAATCTGATTTGTACACACATTTCGGTAATGATGATAACATATTTGTATTGTGCGGGCGTTTACCACTATAGGGTTAATTTGATGCCATTTAAAATTCGAATTATTTGGCGTTGATCGGGATCGAATCGGATTCCCCAGATTCGCAACTACACATCAGGCACGCGGCAACGACACCCCAAAGGTAAATAGCGGGAGGTATTGTGTTCGTCACATCAGATTTTAAATTATTATTATTTAATTTAATGTACCTACTATTCGTACAACAATAAAATGTAAGATTGTTTTCTTTTCTTTCAAGTTAAATTAGCGTATCACGTCTAAATTTAAACAGTACAATGGTTTACAGTATCGACAGTTTAAAATAATCTACAAAAAACACAATATAACTCAAGCCTCGAAGTAGAACTGAAGCCAAAACACACAGCTGTTTATCAAAGACGTTCTTTTTGCTTCAAATAAATCGTACTTCATGAAAGAGATTATTACTGTATATTTCATACACTAAAGATTGCAAGAAGAAATAATTGCAACTGCAATATGCAATAATTTTTTTTGGCAAGTTGCGAGGATGTAGTCAATATAAATTTCAAGAGTTATGAAGCATAAATTGCAATTTATTTTAGAATAAATTGTATTTGATGATCCGAAATATGTTCACAATAATGTATTTTGTTTATCGGCCAAATAATTTTATTATAAATGAGATATATTTGAGAAACAGTTCATATTAAACCAATTAGACCCAGGTATTTGCCTATCAGGTTAGGCTATCTTAATTGTCAGATTTTTACATTCCGTCACCTTTAGGTAAGGCGGGTGTCTTTAGTCAAAAAATTCAATGATGAGTTTTTAGTGAATAACTACGTTTTATGGTTTTACCATTTTTACGATGATGTATGTATGTGTATCTGTGTGTGTGTGTGTGTGTGTGTGTATGACGAAAGTTTCGGATCGCATAACTTCAATACCACGATTCCAAAATTTATAATTTCTTCGTGTTCCTCAAGTTTACATCCCGAAGAAGATGTGATTAGATTTTGGTTATAATTGGTCAACCGGAAGTACAGTCATTTAAATATTTTAATAGTTTTTTTTTTTTAAATGCAGTTAAATATATTTATTGACATTTAACGTTATTATAACTTAAAGAATATATTATTCTCTATACGATTTGATTGCATTTTATACTTCATATTCAATAGATATAGAGTTAAAGAATTGTAAAGATATTAAATTTCATAAATCAGCCAGCTACGCTAAGCATGGAAATTGCTAATATATTAGATAATTCAAATTGATAGATGTCAGTATCAATGAAAAATAAATGAACGTGGCAGAGATGAGATGTTGATATAGATGTTGGGGAAGACACGAAAAGATGCGGTAAGGAATGAAATAACTATATTGTTAGAAGTTTCTAGAAAGATACAAGAGAGACGATTACATTGATTTTAACATGTCATGAGGAGAGATGAAGAATATATTGGACGATAATGAATAGCTTATTAAAAGAAGGTTGTAGAAACAGAGGAAAACCAAAGATAAGATGGAAGGACTGTATTGCGAAAGACTTGAGAGAAAAGGAACTGAATGAGAACGACACGCAAAACAGAAATGAGTGGAAGAAGAAAATAAAAAATAGCGACCCTAATGAATGGGAAAAGCTAAAAAAAGAAGATGTCAGTGTCAAGTGCAATTTGCATATAGTTTTTTATGAAATAATTTTACTGGAAATTTAGAATCTTTTGCACTGGCCACATCAGATTTTTACCTTCCGTCACCTCTAGGTAAGGAAGGTATTGTCTTTGGTCAAAAAATTCGGTGGTGAGTTTTCATTGAATAAGCACGTTTCAGGGTCTTTACAATACGATTTTACTATTTTTACGATGATGTCTGTATGTGTGTGTGTGTGTTCGTATGTGCGTGTGTGTGTGTGTATGTGTGTGTGTGTGTGTATGTGACCGCTTTTTCGTGGACGATATCTCCAATACTAGAATTCCAAAAATTACAATTCTTGCGTATTCCTCTTCCTTACAACCATATGCAGACTTGATTAGATTTTGGTTATAATTGGTCAACCGGAAGTACCCTCATTTGAAGATTTTAACAGTTTTTCTTGAAAAACTCAGTTAAATGTTATTATAACTTAAATAATATATTATTCTCTATACGATTTGATTGCATTTTATATTTCATATTCAACAGATATAGAGTTAAAGAATAATAAAGATAAAAAATTCGTATAAATTTCATAATTCAGCCAGCTATGCTAATATAACCATGGAAATTGCTAATATATTCAGGTAATTCAAATTGACAGATGTCAGTATCAATAAAAAGCAACTAATTGAATGAAAAAATAAGGGAAGTAATTCTAGTGTTAGAAGTTTTTAGATATAATACAGACGATTACATTGGTTTGAACATGTCATGAGGAGAGATGAATAAATTAATAGAAGGTGGAAGAAACATAGGAAGACCAAATATAAGATGAAAAGACTGTATTGCAGAAGACTTGAGAGAAAAGGAACTGAATGAGGGCGACACGCAAAACAAAAATTAGTGGAAGAAGAAAATAATAAATAGCGACCCCCTAACGAATGGGAAAACTAAAGAAGAAGAAGATGTCAGTGTCTAGTGCAATTTGCATAGTTTGTTTATGAAATAACTTTACTGGAAATATAGGATCTTTTGCAAAAAAATTATGTATAGTACGCGTGCAGTGACATGACTTTGCTGCCTTTGGCAAGCAGATATGGGGACCCGTATCAAAATGACAGCAATTAATTATGTCCATAACTGACAAGTGTCATAATTTTTCATTCAAAATTTCAAGATTTTCTTATTTCATGTTATTTGTTTGTTATCAGGAGTATGGAATTCCGTTGCCGAGAAAGGGAATCATAAAATACCAAAAATTTAGAATCTTTTGCAAGAAAATTTATGTATGGAATTTGTACATAATACACAGGATTGACGGAAGGTATTGTGCTGGCCACATCAGATTTTTTAATTTTAAATTCATTCTATAATGCGAGCAGTAATGTGACTTTGTTCGCCTTAACAAGCAGATATGGGGGCCCGTGTCAGAACGACAGCTATAGTAATTATGTATATAGATATCAAATCTCATAATTTTTCATACAAAATACAAGATTTTCTGAGTTCAAGTGGTTAACTAAAATAAATGCGTCATGATGGATGAATTGTAATATTTCTCGAATATCAAATTATATTGAAATAAACAAATATTTTGAATTAATAAAACACTCGTATAAATAACAACACTATATGCCAAAAGAAACCTAAAAAAATGGCCGATGTGAAGTAGGTTAAAAAAATATAAGTAAAATACCGCAAATACCATAACCTAAATATCCAATTCAAATTCTCAGTAAAGTAAATGAAAACTCTATAAATTTTACAGACAAACAAACACACACACACACACATTCCTCCTTCATCAAAACTATATTTAATCTGGCATCGCATACCGGCTTTCAAAATAACCTTAAACTTAGAAAATCCTTACATAACCTCTACTCACTTATCTCTCCCTGTGGGTGAATGGCGTTAGAGGATCAATCGGATTTGTGAGGTTAGATTGTTCGGATGGATGAGATGAAACGAAAACGAACCCCGCCAGGCCACTGCTTAGAGTGTACTAGTGAAGAAGCGACGGCTACGCGGGAATTATTTTTGGATTTTCATGCCACTTACGCTTCGCATTGCGTTTGGAGGTTTGGAAGAGTGTGTACGACATATTTAAACCGGTAAATGAAGCCGGACGAACGGCAGAATACAACTGGCAATTCTACATCTTCAAATGAAATCGCTAAATTTATATTTGTGGTTGGGGATGAAAATAAAAAAAAGTTTCAATAATTGGATTCAAGTTTTTACAATTTTACCTTCCGCTAACCTAAATAAGGGAGGTGAATGTGGGTGCGAATGTGTGCGTGTATGTGTGTGCGTGTGTGTGTGTGTGAGTGTGGATGTTGGAAGGACGATTTCTCAAAAACTATAATACTTTATAATAATAATAACAATATATCATCACGGCATATTACCCATTGCTAGGTGTGCCAATTTGCTTTGTACACATATTTCGGTAATGATGATGACATATTTGTACCGTGCAGGCGTTTATAATACTTAATATCTGTTTAAATATTTTATTACATCTTCTATAGATTTAGCGATAAAATAAATATAATATATAAAATAATCTGTTGCAATAAATCTTACAGCCGAAATATCATGGAAACCAAATGAAAAATTGAAATGTTTGTAACTGGCAGATAAATGTCAGTGTCTGAAATCCGGAGACATTACTAAAGATTTTTCTGGGAAGTACATACATTATATTAGTTCTTATTGTATTAATAGTTAAATATTTAAAATTATAGTTATATTACACATACCCTCAGAAATACTGTTAATTCCGACAAAATTTATTCATAGAATGAATTTAAATTAAAAAAAAAAACTACATATAAAGAATAGATATAATTAGAATTTTTGATGTAGAGTGTAGGTATACAAGATATGATAAATACTATAGGGCGCGAGCAGTCATGTGACTTTATTAGCCTTGACAAGCAGATATGGGGGCCCGTGTCAAAATGATAGCAAGCAATTATGTACATAGATGTCAAATGTCATAATTTTTTAGTCTAAATATCGTGATTTTCCATTTCCATGTAGTTTATTTTCCTAGACAAGTAAATTCCACACTCCTGGTGACAAATTAATCACGTAAACTTAGAAAATCTTGAAATTTTTAAAGAAAAATTCTGACATTTGACATCTATGTACATTATTATTAGTTGTCATACTGAAGCGGGCCCCCATATCTGCTTGTTATGGCCAACAAAGTCACATGACTGCTCGCGCTGTATCTTATGTAACCAAGAACGGAAGTGGCGAGAGGTATTATGCTGGCTACAACAGATTTTTATTAATAAATACATATTAGCATGGCTTGTTACTTATTTGTCAGTGTATCAATTTGTTTTTATTTGGAAATTTATGAACATTGACAAAATGATCTAATGCAAGTATATGTTTTGTTATTTTAAAACAATATTAATCTATTTACTTCTAAAATATACTGTCTTTAACCTTTCCAAAATTCAATTAATTCACCATTCAAGTCCCCATTGATGCTTAGCGCAGGTAGCCAAAATAAACAATCTTTAAATATCTATGACAGAATGTAAGAATCTGCATTTGTACCAACACCATGGACACTAGCGTTGTAAATAGAGAATACCAGTGCAGTGCAACATAACATAAACAAATAGAATAGAGAAAATGAGTATTTTTATTGTCTAGTGTCTACACCAGTCAAGTAGCTTAGCTGCTATATTTATAAGAAGATAAATGTATCCAGAACTGGATCGTATTATAGCGATAGGAAACTATTTTTAGAAGGGGTATTTAGATACGTATTTAAATCAGGAAATTTAGTGTCGTACCTAGGGTAAATGGCGCGCAGGGCAAAATTTCAAAATTGCGCCCTTCAAATTTTTATCTGAATATATTGAAGTAAAACATTAAAAACTGTTACATACAACAATTATTTATTAAGTGGGTTACTTTAAATAAAAAAAATATTTTAATAAAAATATTACTTTTCTACACTTTTCAATTGCCATTTTGTGTATTAGTTGATCAAAATTAATTTCCTTAACGATTTGTATTCTACAAACAATATCCCCAGATTAGTTAATCGCTCCTGTAATTTCAATCACGCTAAACTTCCCCATTTGTAAGCGTACATATTTTTTTTACCTTTCGTCACCTTTAGATAAGGAATGTATTTGGTTAAAAATTTCGTGAGTGAGTTTCTAATTAATAAGCGTTTTGGGGACCCTAGAATACGAATTTACTGATGACGTCGGTGTGTGTGTGCGCGTCTTTGTGTGTGTGTGTGTGTGTGTGTGTGTGTGTGTATGTGACGATCGTTTCGGAACGCATAATTTCAATACCACATTTCCAAAATTTATAATTTTTTCGTATTCCTCGAGTTTAGATCCAAATGCAGACATGATTAGAATCTGGTTATATTTGGTCCACCGGAAGTACCCCATTTGCAACTTGTAACAGTTTTTCTTGAAAAATAGCAGTTAAATATCATTTACTGACATTTAATGATTATAAATTTTAAAGAATATATTATTCTCTATACGATTTGATTGCACTTTATATTTCATATTTAATAAATATAGAGTTAAAGAATTATAAAGATATTACATTTCATATATCAGCCAGCTACGATCAAAGCTGCTAATATATTCAGATGTCAGTATCAATGAAAAGAAAATAAATGTGGCAGTGTTGAGGATGTTGAAATAGATGTTGGGAAGACATGGAAAGATAGGGTAAGGATTTAAAGGATAAGGGAAATGGCTCATTCTGACACGGGCCCCCATATCTGCTTGTCAAGGCTAACAAAGTCACATGACTGCTCGAGCCCTATTGTATACCTACACACTACACCAAATATCTACTTATATCTATTCTTTATATGTAGTTTTTTTAAAAATTAAATTCATTCTATGAAGAAATTTTGTTCTATTCTTCTAATTTTTCGAGATGTTTCCAATTAATTGTCGGGCTTAACAGTATTTCTGAAGGGTATGTGTAATACCTATAATTTTAAATATTTAACTATTAATACAATAAGAAATAATATATGTAATTTCAATTGGTTTATATTTTATATATTATATTTCTTTTATCCCTAAATGTATAGAAGATATAATAAAATATTTAAATGTATCAGATAGAGAATTTATTTTTCTTTAATATTAGCAAGAACAAAATTTTTCAAAAAATAATAGAATTGTAAGGACCCTGAAACGTGCTTATTAATTAAAATCTAGATATGCGATTTTTAGCATGAATCCAAACCTATTTTAGCGAGAGGTAAAAATATAACTTTGTGTTGTAAATTGAGAACCACTGGTTTAAAAAAATGTTTTATTCTCTAATCGAATGTCCCCCTTGGACTTCTGTAAGATTGTCTAAAAATTGAATAATATAAAAATTATTTGAGGGAGCTCACAACCCTGTATATATTCGTAATATATTCTAAATTTTAATTTTGTTATATTAACTATTATAAAAATTATTGACTCTTTGTATCTAACGGTAGAATAACTACTTAATTAATACCGAAAGGTATATAAATGTTTCAACATACATGTATAACAAGTTTCCTAGTTTCAAATATACTTAGGCTTGCCAGCTTGGCACCTAAGGAAAACAAGTAGTCAATTTTTATTCAAATATTATTAGTATGTTCGAAACGATAACTGAAAGGTTACGGTTAATAACTGAAATCATTTTATAATACATCGCAGGATATTTTTGTTTTGTTGTTGTTTTTAATATCTGCTACCCATTTTTAAACACAACTAACCTTTTTTTAGAAACTACTACTTCCGGTTGTCCAATTGTTACCAGAACCTATTCAGTTCTTCCCATTACTGTTCGATTGAGGAATCCGTAGTTACACAGGTTGTTAGTCTTATAGAATTAGAGAAATCGTACCTTCAATATCCATACACACACACACACATTCACACACACACCCACACACACACGCACACATACAGACAGAATCGTAAACATGTTATAATCGGATTCTAGGGAGCTTAAAACATGCTTATCCACGAAAATCTGGATATGCGATTTTTAGCATGAATCCAACATCTCTCTTAGCGAGAGGTAAAACAATGTGAATCGAAATATTTTACAGCAATGTCTAATAATTCATTTGACATTTCATTTCGAGACAATATTGTCTATTCATGAAACGCTTCAAATTTAAGTTACCTAACCGCCCCCTACCTAAGTACTTCTCTTCTAATAAAATGCTAATAATACATTATACTTCCAAAATAAAAACGAAACAAACAGCAACCAGGAAGTCTGTCTCAACTCGCATTTCGCATTTAAAATATATGTTAAAAATGAACAAAAAAATTCAGAGTAATATCCTACTCACCCATCAACATACAACGGCTCTTTGAGCCTGCTCCTCAACATCCTTCCCAGTCTCATCATCCTTCCAACTTCCACAAGAACCTTCTCTCTATGTTGCATCATCCTTTTCACCCTCTCTCTCTTTCTATGTGGGTGTTCTCTCCCTGGTGTATCTACCGCCTCTCTCAAGACCTGGAGTTGAGAGCAATGCTCATCCACTGACCTGTGAAACACGGCGCATACCCGCAATCGGGTCATTTGCTCCTGAGAGACAGATAAGAGTCGAGACCAGGATAAGCGTAGTCTCTCGGAGAGGAGAGAGTGGTCACCGGTGGGGAGTTTGACGGAATGGCGCAGGGACAGAGACGCGGAAAGGAGTTGGCAGCCGTAGTTGTAGGTACCCTAGAAAAAAAATTAATCTAGAAGTTTTTCATTTTTAACAAAGTATGGCTCAGTGGCCGTACGTGAATTTAGAGTGAACATTTTTGAACTAGCGTTCATAACCAAAACAAAATAAATATTATACATGAACGGAAACACGAAGTGAAAAGAAACGGAACGTTTGTGTTGTTTTGATGATATAAGCTGTTTGTAAATATTAATAATTGTTATAATAAATCAGTACAACGGTGATGATGAAGTATTGGATTTCATTTTTGATAATATTAATTTTCGAAAACAGTATACAGTACAAGGAAGATGTAATAATTTTGAAAAATGGGAATATTTAGAATTTTTTGAGGTTTCGAATGTCAAAGAATACAGATCTTTATTTTTTAGGTAAAATTAAAGATCAAATATTGTTCTTATCTATTAGGTAAGTTTAAAGGAAAGCATAATTTGAGAAATAAACACTTATTTATCTACATTTGTTTTTCTGAATCACGAATCATGCTGTACCTTCGATATGCCAGTTGTTGATAGCTACACGATTTTATGCAACAGGGTGCATATCGTGGATACTGGCTACAACTAAAACTAAAATTCTAATTGATTCCAGATGATGTCTTTTTTCTTTGTAAGGGACGGAATCTGTCTTCCTGGGCTCAATTATATTTTTATGTTTATCGACTAATTTAATTAAATTAGTTATTTCCGTGGTACTATAATAAACTGCTCTTTCTCTTTATTTATAATTTTCACCATTCATTTTTGCAAGTCGTATTTATCATTTTTTCTAAACGTTCAAACTATGGTTTAAACTACAACTGCACCAAAACACAGATAAGCGAAAAATAACCAAATTTCTATTAAAATTGTAACAGTCAAGTTGCCAAATTTTCAAAAATAACAACCCTAACACAATTTTAATATTTCTGATAGCAATCTGCCAGTTAGCTAGCCGTAGAATAAAAACTCTGATGTGACCAACACAGTACCTCCCGCCATTTACCTATGTATATAATTTTTATATTACTTTATAAATTTATCCATACAATATATAGAATAGTTATTTAACTATCAAGTGTGTTAATGAGGGCGATTAATGATCGAGACATTTTAACGCGTTCGCTACGCTCACGTGTTAATTGTTGAGATCATTAATCGCCAATTAACACACGTGTTAGTTACAATATTTTTTCGTTGACCGTATCTTACTTAAATGGAAAATCTAATTTTATTCCATGACAAATTTTTTTAGGTTAGTAATGGTTGACCGAACGTCAAATTTTACGTCAGAAAATCAATAAGTTTTGTCATCAATTGTTTTCAGTGGGTGCGTTCAATTTACTTAATGCTAGACAACGCAAGCGGTTTTTTATGTTATTTGAGGAATTTTATTCTTTCAAATTCATTTTAAAGGTATGCTACGTGAATATACCTAGCTAATAAGTGTCAAAAGCATGACTTTTAATTCTGTCTACCTTTTTGCTACAACTTAGCGTTAGCAATACATGCTGTGTTCCATGTGGTGAACGCACCCAATAAATCGTTTATTAATAAAAAATCATGCATTAATAGGGATCATTAATAAATGATTTTCTATACATTAAGATAGCTTATTAATAAACGGCCGACGGAAAAAAGTATTAAAGCAAACTTGTAGAAAATGAAATAATCTTTAATTTTTATAGTAACAAATTGAGAAAAAAATACATTTAAAGGTATTTTTTGAAGAAAAACTATCTTGAGCTTCAAGTAAACTGCCATTTCCGGTTATCCGATTGCCACCAAAATCTAATCAGATATTTCCATATTAGAATAAGGTAGAAATACATGGTTTCAAAACTTTCTGAATGATAGTATTTGAGTTAGAGCGTATACACTATACAGGATCCACACATACATACATACATACACACAGACATCATCGTGAAAATGTTAAAAATGGATTCTAGTCTAGGGACCTTAAAACGTGGTCATTTACCAAAATCTCGATATGCGATTTTTAGCACGATCCCTATACCTCCCTTACCAAGGGTAACGGGAGGTAAAAATCATGGAGCAACCCAAAAATCTTATTCTCTAGTTAAGACGGTGGAATATATTTATCTAATAGATAGTAAACTGGTATTTTATCTGAACTTGGAACAACCGGGTCTAATACATTTTAATGAAAAATAAAATTATAAAATTTTACAAATGTTTTGAATTTATGAAGTGAGGTTCTGGCCTAACCTGCCTCATTTAACGCAACGCCACTGGAATGGATAAATAAAGGTTTTTCTTACCTTGGCGGTTTCCTGAAACGCCTGATGTTCCTCCTTCTGCGCTTGAATCTCTTGCACATTACACCCAACATGTCCATGTTCCTTGACCATCACATTAAACAGCTCTTCTATCCATTGTACTGCTTGCTCCACGTCTTTTTCATAAGCGTCAATATGTGTAACTTGTTCTAAAGTTAGTTTCTGTAGCTCTACACTATCACTGAAGATGTTCTTTCTAGAACTAGTAGCATCTAGGATGTCTCGAATGTTGATGATGTCTTCTTCGTAGTTGACGGCTACGTCGCGACCTAGGGCGTCTTTTACGGGCATGGAAAGCATGTCGGAGAACTTTTCGCCTTCTTTCACCAGCTCGCGTTCTACTGCATCTAGAATAGATGATGAATTCGTTAATAAGAATTTTCAAAAACATCGGCACTTATAGGCTTAATGGCGAATATTTTGTAAATATACTATAAAAATTGAAGCTATTAAGTTCTGTCGCGAATAAAAAAAATTATGGTCAGCACAATACCTCTCGCCAATTTCATTTTATGTTGCATAGGGCGCGATCAGTTATGTGATTTTCGTAGCCTTGGCAAGCAGATATGGGGGCCCGTGTTAAAATGACAGTAATAATATACATAGGTGTCAAGTATCATAAGTTTTCGTATAAACAACATGATATCAGAATATTTAGAAATTTTAATAAAAAATTATGACAATTGTGACATCTATGTAAATAACTACTAGCCGTCATTCTGACACGGATCCTCATGTCTGCCTGCCCTGTTCAACAAAGTTACATGATTTCTCGCGCGCTATAAGTAACGATTTTAAATTTCTTGTACACACAAATAATTGAAATTGTATTTCTTTCGTTCTATGAGAAATTTTGTGCTATTCTAATATTTTCAAATTCATTGACAGTATTAGCGGTATTTCTTAAGGATATATGTAATATTAACATACCTATAATTTAAATATATATTTAATTAATAATACATTAAGATATATATATTAATTGTACTCATACCTCTGACATTTTGCATTTATTTGTCAATTACAAAAATTTAAATATCGCAACTGTTTTTTGGGCAACTAGATTTATTGCAACAGATTATTCTATATTAATATTACTATATCTCCAAACCTATACGAGATATAATAAAAAAAAAAAAATGTGTCAGATTGAGAATTTAATTATCTTTATTATTTATAGTAACAAATTTTCAAAAAATAATATTTAGTATTTTTTTTTTAGAAACTACCACTTCCAGTTGTCCAATTGTTACCAGAACCTATTCAACTCTTCCCATTACTGTTAGATTGAGGAATCCGTAGTTACACAGGTCTTTAGTCTTATAGAATTTGAGAAATCGTACCTCCAACAACCTAACACACAACCACACACACACACACACACACACACACACACACACACACACACACACACACACACACACACACAGACACACACACACATAAATCATCGTAAAAATATTAAAATCGGATTCTAGGGACCATAAAACGTGCTTATTTATTATCTGGATATGAGATTTTTAGCATGAATCCAATACTTCTATTAGCAAAAAGTAAAAAGGTAAAATCGTTTTATAGAGACCCTAAAACGTGCTTATTCAATAAAAACTCATTATTGAATTTTTTGACCAAAGACAATACCTTCCTTACCTAAAGGTGACGGAAGGTAAAATCTCGTACCTCTCAAAATAAAAAGAGAATTAAAGTAACGGGAACTATGTATGTATACCTACACCCTCCTGTAAGATTTTTGAAAATAATTTCGTTTTTCAATTGTTGGTAATATATGAATATTTAATTTTTGGACGTCCCGCGTAGTTTGGATAGAAAATTAAAATATTGTATGTAAGTGTTAAAAATGATTAGATTAGCTATAATAATATATCAATAATGACCTATTTCATAAAATAAATGTGCAATATAACCTTGTTAATTTAATATATGGTTCATACATATAAACATTAATAAAAATAAAAATATTGTATGTCCTTCCTTTCAATATTAAAATTGCTCAATTGTAAAATAATTTGGTGGAATGCTTCCAAATAAAGTTTTTTGTAGTATTCACAATGAATATATAAATTAAGTAATATTTTACTGACGCCGTGTTCATAAATCTCTTGATATAATTATTATTTTTGTGTAAAAAGAAAGTCAAAGTGAAAGTACATTAAAATATTCAAGGTTTATTTAAGAATATACATACATGTATTCATAATTATAATTTATAGTAACTGCAATTTTATTACTTATAAATCTAATATATAGTGTATGAATATTCATTTTAGTTTAATGCTAATATAAATTAATTTGAATAATATGCAAAAATTCATCTAGTTGTGCACCTCCCTTTCTTGTTATTACACAATTTCCAGAAGTGGCACTTTACATGAAGCCTATAATAGATTTTAATGAAAAACTGTTTTAAAATATAATCCAAAACTTTTAAAATTTAGTATACAAGACTTTTATGTCAATCGAAATAACATAATAGATTTTGGTTAAAATAGGCTAACCGGAAGTGGTACATTACTTGAAGTTGTTAACAGTTTTTCTTGAATAAAATGATTTTATTTTAATTTTAGAAATAAATGCTTCAAATAAATGTTTTAGAGAATTAATTTCTGCATCTAGCACATCAAGTATTATTAAATTAGCCCTTTGTATAAGCGAGATATGTAAATTTAAAAATTATATACTTTTTTGTTTTTGTAATAAAGCTTGCTATGGATTAGGACAAAAACATAAAAAAAATGTTCATGTCAAATTACGTTAAATACGTGCAATTTTATGATTCGTACAATAACAAATATTATATTTTTATTGTGAAATTAGTCATATTCATTGTTGTAATCAAATATTTCTTTGTTGTAATCAAAACTCTCTTTAAAAAGAACCGGGTTAGATTATAGTCGCTATATATCTTACTGTTTTGAAGTTAAAATTAATATTTTGTAATTTATTTATTAAAAAAATATGTATAGTTTAATAATCGTACAAGGAAGTCGTGTGGTGTCCACATCAGATTTTTTTTATAAACTTACCCAAAGTTACTTGGTTGTCCTGCAATTCTCTTAATTTCTTTCCAGCAGTCGAAAAGTCTTCTACTTTATTTCCCATAACCAGTGACTCAAAAACTTCACTGGTCCTGTCAAAATATTCGGATACCAATCTAAAAAACCTTAACGAAGTTATCAATATGTTTCTTCTTCTTTCTAATCTTGTAGCAAAACTTCTACAAACGAAGTCCATAAAATCTCTTTGGGATAGTAAGTCTTTTTGTTGAGGGCTCATTTCGTTAGTAGGCAACGAATCAATCTTATGGAGCAATTCCGCATATTGTCCATAAGCGTTCCAACATTGCAGCTCCAATGATTCATGTTCCCGCCTTAGCTCTTCGGAGGAAATGACGTCATAGCCTACACGTTGTTGCGAGTTGAGCAGCATTTCCGCTGGACCGAGGATCCAGTTGATAACTTTGGCAACACCGTCTTCTAGAATGCTTAAATCTTTGGCGTCTACGAAACTTTTTTCCATTTTGGACCAGGCGTCATCAATTAAATTTTTCTTTTTTTGAATGTTGGAAAGAAGGTCTTCTATGAATTCTATGGTGTCTAAAGTGTCTTGGGAGGTGGACATGGCTTCGTATTCGGAATCGAATTTGCGGGTTCGGTTTTCGTATTCTATGTTGTGGAGGAGTTCTTTACCTAGAAAGAAAAAATGATTGTTGAATATTATTATCAATTTTTACCTCTCGCTTAGAGAGGTATTGGATTCATATCGGTTTAACTACGTATTTCTCAATCGGACATTACTGGGAAGAGTTGAAAAAGTTTTGGTAATAATTGAACAACCGGAAGTGGCAGATTCTTAAAAAAAATCTTCATAATATTATTTTTTGAAAATTTTTGTTCTTGCTAGTATTAAAGAAGAGTAAATTCTCTATCTGATACATATAAATATTTTCTTATATCTTTTATAGATTTAGAGATAAAGAAATATAACGTATATAATAATCTGTTGTAATAAATCCCACAGCCCAAATAACGTCATGGAAACCAATTGAAAAATTAAAATAAATGTCAGTGTCAAAAATCCAGACACATTACTGAAGATTTTTTCTGGGAAGTACATACATTAAATTATTTCTTATTGTATTAATAGTTAAATATTTAAAATTATAAGTATGTTACATATACCTTTCAAAAATACTGTCAATCCCGATAATGAATTGGAAATATTTCGGAATTTTTTTTTAAACCAATGGTTCTCAAGTTACAACACAAAGTCATATTTTTACCTCTCGCCGAGAGGTATTGGATTCATGCTAAAAATCGAATATCTGGGTTTTAATGAATAAGCACGTTTTAAGGTTCTTACAATCCAATTTTTACTTTTTTACGATTATGTCTGTGTGTGTGGATGTGTCTGTGTGTGTGTGTGTGTGTGCGTGTGTATGTGTGTGTGTGTGTGTGTGTGTGTGTGTGTGTGTGTGTGTGTGTGTGTGGATGTTGGAAGGACGATTTCACAAAAACTATAAGACTTAATATCTGTTTAACTACGTATTTCCCAATCGGACATTAATGGGAAGAGTTGAAAAGGTTTTGGTAACAATTGGACAACCGGAAGTAACAGATACTTGAAAAAAATCTTGCAAATATTATTTTTTTGATTTTTTTTGTTCTTGCTAGTATTAAAGAAAAATAAATTCTCTATCTGATACATTTAAATATTTTATTATATCTTCTATAGATTTAGTGATAAAAGAAATATACTATATAAAATAATCTGTTGTAATAAATCTAGCCGTAATAATACCATGGAAACCAATTGAAAAAATAAATGTCAGTATCAGAAATCCGGAGATATTACTAAATACTTTATCTGAGATGTACATACATATATTATTTCTTATTATATTAATAGTTAAATATTTAAAATTATAGGTATATTACATATACCCTTCAGAAATACTCTCAATACGACAATGAATTGGAAATATCTCGAAAAATTAGTAGAGTAGGACAAAAATTCTTCACAGAATGAATTTAAAATTATAATATCTAAATATTAAAAATAAATATAAGTAAAGTTTTTGGTGAAGAGTGTAGGTATACAAGAAATGTTACATACAAAAGGGCGCGAGCAGTAATGCGACTTTGTTGGCCTTAACAAGCAGATATGGGGGCCCATGTCAGAATGATAGCTAGTAATTATGTACATAGATGTCAAATATCATAATTTTTCGTTCTAAATTTATTGATTTTCCTATTCCATGTGGTTTATTTTCCTCAAGTAAATTCCACACTCCTGGTGACAAATTCTGACATTTGACATCTATGTACATAATTACTAATTATCATCATATCTGTTTGCAAGGCCAACAGTGTCACATGACTGCTCGCGCCCTATACTTATGTAACCAAAAACAGAAGTGGCGAGACGTATTTTCCTAACCACAACAGATTTTCAGAATTTTACTTAGTTTATCTAAAAAATCATTTCTAGAAGTTGATTTAGTTTATTGAAAATGCTGCATGTCATAACATTTTTGTATCTTTACATATTTTAAATACTGGATAGTTAACAATTTCGAATCCTGATTCATGGAGAGAATAAAGCACTTCTATAAAATATATTGAAAGGTTATTTTGCCTGAAAGTAGAAATACATGAATTGCCGTTATTAATCTGGTTGCTCGTCGCTAAAAACGCGATAACTTTTTGGTATTTTTATTGCAAATAACGGTAAGATGGAGACAGGTGGTTTTTAACAAACTTTCCTATCTTCCGGTTAATCAGAAGTGTGTAGTTATTTATATTCCCATCAGACAGATGTACATACATACATGTAATATTATTTATATATTTACACCTGTCATTCATTATTTATATTTTATGAACATATATTACTATAAAATATGTAAAATTATTGCCACTGAAAATAGTCCCGATATAAAAAAAAACTAGATAAAATTCTTATCATGTCGTTGGTATTATTTATTCCATAAAAGTTTTCCATTTTGATACATTTGGAGATTATTTGTTTACTAAGTAGGTGTAGGTATATTATGTTTAAACAAGTACGCATCAATATTAATAATTGAAACAAAAATGTAAAAAAGATTCTAAGATTGTTTGGAGTTAAAAAAATATTATATAAGACTTTACATAAAAACTTTCTATGAGCCAAGATCAAGGCTATAGTGATGGTAAAAGTGAGTTTAAATTCCAATCTAAATATAAAGTAAAAGGCCCGTATTCATAGACCACCATTTGTTGAATATAGGTTCAATTGAGAAAGTTAATTGGACTTAATTTTATACAAAATGCCCAGTTTCACGGGGCCTCGGGAAAACGATATTTGTGGGATCCCAAAATATTTATAAAAAAGTTTTCTTATCGATAGAAGAGAATCATACAATTTTATTAAACATAAATTACAAACATTTACTAGGCCTATCGCAAATGAATTAGACCAAAGATTTTTTACAGAAAATAAATATTTAAGAATTAATTTTATTAAATACAAATACAAGTATATAAAATACCCTATAGTTTCAGCAATTAATTAACTATATTTAATATGTATTCTAATTACTATAATTATAAAAAAGGAAAATAAAGACAACATTATGTTTGCCCCACATCAATTGTCCATAACTCGAATGCAAAGTTACATGTTTATACCTTGATTAAAGCAGGGATGCATAACTTTTTTACCTCTAGCTAAGAGAGGTATTAGATTCATGCTAAAAATCGCATATCCAGATTTTACTGAATAAGCATGCTTTAAGGTCCCTAAAATCCAATTAAAACATTTTTACGATGATGGCTATGTGTGTGTGTGTATGTGTGTGTGTGTGTGTGTGTGTGTGTGTGTGTTTGTGTGTGTGTGTGTGTTTGTGTGTGTGTGTGTGTGGATGTTGAAAGGACGATTTCTCAAAAACTGTAATATTTGTTTAACTACGTATTTCTCAATCGGACATTAATAGAAAGAGTTGAAAAGGTTTTGGTAGCAATTGGACAACCGGAAGTACAGGTTCTTAAAAATTCTTCTAAATATTTTTTTTTATAAATTTTTGTTCTTGCAAATATTAAAGAAGATTAAATTCTCATCGAATACATTTAAATATTTTATTATTGTTTTAGAGATAAAAGAATATAATATATAAAATAATCTGTTGTAATAAATCTCACAGTCCAAAGCAATTACAAAATTTAAATGTTTGTAACTGACAGATAAATGTCAGTGTCAGAAATCCGGAGACATTAGTGATGACTTTTTCTGGGAAGTACATGTATATATTATTTCTTATTATAATAATAGTTAAATATTTAAAATTATAGGTCAATCCCGACAATGAATTGGAAACATGTCGAAAAAATAGAAGAGTAGGACAAAATTTCTTCATAGAATGAATTTCAAATTAAAAATCTAAATATAAATAATAGATTTAAGTAGAATTTTTGTGTAGAATGCAGGTATATAATAAATGTTAAATACAATAGGGCGCAAGCAGTCATGTGGCTTTGTTGGCATTGACAAGCAGATATGCAGGCCCGTGTCAGAATGATAGGTAGTAATTATGTACATAGATGTCAAATATCATAATTTTTCATTCTAAATTTGGTGACTTCCCAATTCCATGTGGCATATTTTCCTAGACAAGTAAATCCCACACTCCTGGTGACAAATTAACTATTTGAATTTTGAAAATCTTGAATTTTTGAATGAAAAATTCTGACATTTGACATCTATACTTAATACATAATTATTAGATGTCATTCTGACACGGGCCCTCATACCTGATTGTCTAAGGCCAACAAAGTCACATGACTGCTCGCGGTCTGTACTTATGTAACCAAAAACGGAAGTGGCCGTGTGCCTGAGTGTCTGGTCGTGAATCTGGTGACCCGGGTTCGATCCCGACCGACGCCAAAAATTACATCGAATTTTCATGGCACAAAATAGACCCCTGTGGTGCACTCTCCACGCCAGATATGAGTGCCCGTGAGGTGACGCCTGGTAAGCGCCCGCACGGTACAAATATTCCATCATTACCGAAGTACAAAGCAGATTGGCACACCCAGCAATGGGTAATATGCCGTGATGAATTTTTTTTTTTTATATATATAGATGATAAAATAAAAGTCCGTAATTTTCGCCTTCTAATAAAGTTACGTATAGCTTACAAACACTTTTATTTGGTATAAAACTGTTAGCTAGTTGCTAACAAATTTTATTCACCTATTACATAAAATTAAAACTAATACAATTGCCCCCTAACCTTAAAATAGTAAAATAATCTATATACATATTTCGAGAATTAAGTTCTCATCATCAGTAGTACAAATTTTAGTTGTTGGACTTCTGGCATGGTTTACACGTTAAGTAATCTTAACTACTCTGCTTAAAGTTGTACTACTGATGATGAGAACTTAGTTCTCGAAATACGTATATAGCTTATTTTATTATTTTAAGGTTTAGGGGTAATTGTATTAGCTTTAGTTATAATTTAACCTGAGACTCCTCCTGTTATTAATAACGAATTATTAATAATTAATACATAAAACTACTATATTTTCATAGTTAATATTTTAACCTTTTGTAGTCACCTCATACACATATTACAGTTACTTGTGTTCTGTTCTGTTTTCCCGTGCATACGAAGGAGAAATTGTATCAGAATGCGTCGAGTTTTGTATTTCTCGTTAAGTAGAGAGTGCACGTACCAAGTTACTGTGGTTAGCGGTTACTAAGACCTGCGGCTATGAACTGCAGGTGTGACATTCAACTTCTGGAACTGTTTCCGACGTTCAGACGAGCAGACAAGACGAAGAACGAGTTTTATAATAATAGGAAGCTCGAAATATGACGGAAAATAATACATATCAAACAGATTCATAATTATAATCAAAGAATGTAATTTGTTTTCTTTTTAATACTTTCTCTACAATAGCTTTGAAAGCTCGTGAGGTGATGGCTGGTAAAGGCTCCCAAAAGAGTAAATACATCGACATTAACGAAATCTATGTATAAAAATCTGTTGTGGCCAGCACAATACCTCTCGCCACTTTCTTTTTTTTTTGTTACATAAGTATAGGGCGCGAACAGTCATGTTACATTGTTGGCCTTGACAAGCAGACGTGGGGGCCCGTTTCAGAATGATAATTAGTAATTATGTACATAAATGTCAGAATTTTTCATTAAAAATTTCAAGATTTTCTAAATTCACGTAGTTACTTTGTCATCAGGAGCGTGGCATTTACTTGTCGAGGAAAATAAACCACATGGAATTTGAAAATCATTAAATTTAGAATGAGAAATTATGATATATGACATCTATATACAATTACTAGCTATCATTCTGACATGAGCTCCCATATCTGCTTGTCAAGGCCAAAAAAGTCACGACTGCTCGCGCCCTAATGTATTTAACATTTCTTGTATACTTACATTCTACACCTAAAATTCTACTTATATCTATTCCATAAATTTAGATTTTTTAAATTTAAATTCTTTCTATGAAGAAATTTTGTCCTACTCTTCTAATTTCTCGAGATGATTCCAATTCATTGTCAGAAATAACAGTATATATGAAGGGTATGTGTAATATACCTATAATATTAAATATTTCACTATTAATGCATTAAGAAATAATATAATGTATGTACTTCCCAGAAAAAGTCTTCAGTAATGTCTCCGGATTTCTGACACTGACATTTATCTGTCAGTTACAAACAATTTAAATTTTCAACTATTTTTCATGGCATTCTTTCGGCTGTAAAATTTATTACAACAGATTATTTTATATATTATATTTCTTATATCTCTAAATCTATAGAATATATAATAAAATATTTAAATGTATCAGATAGAGAATTTAATTTTCTTTAATATTACCACGAAAAATTTTCAAAAAATAATATTTAGAAGATTTTTTTTCAAGAATCTTCTACTTCCGGTTGTCCAATTATTACCAAAACCTTTTCAGATCTTCCCATGAATGTCCGATTGGGAAATACGTAGTTAAACAAATATAAAGTCTTATAGTTTTTGAGTAACCGTCCTTCCAACATCCCACATACACACACACACACACACATACACACACACACACAGACATCATCGTAAAAATGTTAAAATCGTATTGTAGGGACCTTAAAACGTGCTTATTCAATAAAATCTGGATATGCGATTTTTAGCATGAATCCAATACCTCTCTTAGCGAGAGGTAAAAATAGACTGACACACTCAGAAATTGGTAATAAACAGTGATTTCCTTGTACTAAAATTTTACAGTAAAATATGTCGGCACACTTTCCCCATAAATGCTAATCATCTTTTCTGCCACACGTTGCGCGCCATTTTAACCTCTCGTTAATAGATGTATAGGAATCATGCTAAAAATCGCATATCCAGATTTTAGTGAATAAGCACGTTTTAAGGTCCCTAGAATCCGATAATAACATTTGTACGATGATGTCTGTGTGTGTGTTTGTGTGTATGTGTAGATGTGTGTGTGTGTGTGCGAGAGAGAGAGATTGTTATATGTACGATTTCTCAAATTCTATAAGACTAAAGACCTGTATAACTGCGGATTCCTCAATCTAACATTTTATAAGAACACTTAATATTTTCACAAAGAAACAATTTCAACTTGTGTGGTTACAGTTTACAATAATAGTTTTTCTTTCAAATTTGGCTCACCTGTTTCTACTACACTATGAACTAACATCCTAGTAGAATCGTTCATGTCAGTAGAAGTAGACAAAGCTCTTTCGATTTCGGAAGCTCGTAAAGATCGGTTGTCGAGGAGATGACGTCGAAGTTGTTCCAAGTCTCCCAATGCTTCGTTTACATCTTTGACAAATTCTTCGACTTTCTAGAAGAAGAAAAACACCTTTAAGGAAATACTACTAGTACCTAGTATTGTTATTCAATATTTCTATATTTCTTCAAAGTCAACATGCATGTCACAAGATAATAACAATTTTGCAATAATAATATTTATGTAAAATACGTACTGTATTATCTATTAAGTGTAGTCTAGGCGACGCCTCTTTGTTAAAAATATATTATTTATCATCCATATTTGTAATACAGATTGGTATGTACTCCCCACAGTGAGTAATAAGTAGTGATGATATATCTAATTTATATGTAGATGAACGCCCTTTTTTGTAAAAATATATCATTATAATTATTACGAAATATGTTAAAACACTTCGGTACACCTATCATTGATAATGAATCCTGATGATTTGTTTTAATTAATTTTTACCTTCCGTCATCTTTAGGTAAGGTAGGTATTGTATTTGGTCAAAAAATTCAATGATTAGTTTTTTTGTGAATAAGTACATTTTAGGGTCCATATAATACGATTTTACCATTTTTACGATGATGTCTGTATGTATGTATGTATGTATGTATGTATATGTGTGTGTGTCTGTGTGTGTGTGACGAAAGTTTCGGATCGCATAACTTCAATACCACGATTACAAAAATTATATTTTTTTCGCATTTCTCAAGTTTACATCCAGAAGAATAAGTAATTAGTATAAATGGTCAACCGGTACCTTCATTTGAAGATTTTTAAGTTTTTCTTGAAAAAACGCAGTTAAATATCATTTATTGACATTTAACGTTATTATAACTTGAAGAATATATTATTCTCTATACGACTTGATCGCATTTTATACTTCATATTCAATAGATGTAGAGTTAAAGAATTATTAGGATATTAAATTTCATGGAAACTGCTAATATATTCAGATAATACAAATTTACAAACGTCAGTATCAATAGGTGCGTTCAATGAAGTAAGCAGTTCAAGCAAATGCTAGGTAAACAAACGAGACTTGTTGCTTAGTACACTGAAAGATTTGCTAGCTATATGACGAACTGATATTAACAAATGTCATCGAGAAAGTTATACAGTTGTCAAATATAACATGTGAATCTCGCATATCCCTTTTATTGGTCTGGAAAGTTATACAAAGTCATCTGTATCATGAACGAATTAACAAATTGCCATACATTTATCTTTTTCATTTGCCAAAACACTTTTCAAAAATTCTTTTTGTGTCAACTGAGTTAGGACATTCGATTTGAAAAAGATCACGTTATTGACATACTTTCGCTGTAACGTAAGTTTATTTACTAATTCAGATACATTACCTTGAGTCATAGCCGTACGAATAATATTTTCTGTCAGTGTCAATGGCACTGTATTAGTATCTTATTTTTCACATATTTGGTTTTACATTTGCTAATAAACTTATCAGTTGACTTAGTATTTAATTTTTATAATAATAAAAGAACAGTAGTATCTTATGTGCCCTTATAAAAACTAGGTAAACGACACTACTACATTTGTTGGAATTGGCGGACTAAAATCTTAATTCACACAATGGCGTCATTTCTAAAAAAAAATCGTTGTTTTTATTATAAAATCGTGAAATCCGTGTCATTTAATAAATATAGTAATATAAAATAACATGAAATATGCGAGTTTTCATTCATAAATTTGCAAATAAACTTTCGCGGCTGTAAAATTCGTGACGTCACGTCTTGTTACACAAAGACATTCCTCTCACACACACACACAACGGTCCACGTAGTTTCCGTTTGCTGTTGTAAACAAACTAACCTAAAATTGTGACAGGTTACAGCAGAATTAATAGTAAGGTATGTAAATAAAACATTTATTAAAATAAATACCAAAAGTTGTATGAAATATGTTTATCGTTAACAATATGTTGCTGTCACAAAATCAAACTGACAAGTGATAACCCAAATAATCATAGTTCCAAACACAACCGGTAGAGAGCTACTGCCGCATCTGCCAAGCAGTGACGTCAGTGTCCAAATATTTTAAATTAAAGACAACTTTTAAAAAATCATATCTCTGATTCTAAAGACTTGTAAGGTGTAAAACATACACCTACATATTTAATTTGACCTATTCTTTCAAGAAAAAAATAAATTAGAAAATGTGAAATGACCCCATTCATGAATTACCTTGATCGGACATTTAAAAAAATATATTGAATATCAATTTTATTATTCATATGTTGAACAAAAAAAATTCACGTGGCGCCTTATATAAAAAAATTCAATATTATAAACATAAATAATATCGACATATGTTATATTCTGTATGAAGAAAGGTGCAAAAAAGGCTTATCTTCGTTGAAATATTGTTTTAAGGAACATATTTCAAAACGAACGAATACGTAAAGATAAAATATATTTATTTGTATTATAATTTCTAACATGTTATGTGATATGTGTAGTATTTATCATTTCATTATAACCGGATGTACCTACTAAGTATGTAGTTGTTAGTATTAACTTGAACAACAATAATGTACATAATTTTATTTTTAATAGTTCTGTCAAATTTATTTATTATAAACGGTAAGTGCGAAATTATTATAAATACGAGTAAATTTACTTATAATTACGTTTTTAGATGCTGTGTCTAACACAGATGTGATAAAATTTCACAATGTGTCAGATGATTTTATTAATAATATCTGCCTGTATTATTTTTATGGGTAAATGATAAGGTATTTTTATCTCTGCTTAAACTGTCTGCTAAAATGTTGTATCCGTAAATTGACACATGTTGTGTAATTTTCAAAACATTCTATAATATCGATGGTATATTTTTTGGAGAAGTTAATCAGATATGAAAATACCGGTCCTAAATTTATAGAACACGCAGTAATTTTTAAATGAGTAAATTTATGAAGTTTTCTTACAGACCAACTTTAAACGATAAAGTTAAGTTTCATTTAAAAGATGGTTTAAGTTTAGCACATCACCCCAAATTTAATACAAATCGAATGACAGTTTTTCACTGTCACGGATGGGGTGTAAGCTTTTATAGTGACAGTATCAAACTATTAGCTACAAGTAAGTATAAATAGTATATTTTCAATAATAATATAACTGCAAACATACATTTGTGCTTTATTTATTAATTGTATAATCTTCTAGCTTTTCTGAAGAAAGGAACTATAAACTTCGTACTGATCCAATACACCAAACTGATCAAATTTAACTTATTGTTCAAAGTAATATACTATTTGGATTCTGTGATGAATGTTACAACAATAGGACAAACTATAGGACAATTCTTAAAAGCGTATATTCCAAAAATACAACCTGTAGAGTTAGTACGACTGACGTCACATAGTATCGGCGGGCATATTATGGGTAATGCTGCAAGGACGTTTGGACCAGGAAAACTAAGGCTCACAGGTCAGTTGAATCATCTAGTTTCAAAACTCGACAAATTCGTTTTTGGTCAAAAATGAGTTTGATACTGCAACGGATTCGTCTTCTCATTCTCTATGATTTGGTGTGATGTTTACGTATCAAAACTCAACATATCCTTATGATATTTATGTTTAAAATATCAGGGCTCGTATTCTTGACCGTTCGTCATTTCGTTCGTATTCGTATTCGCGTTCGTTTTCATGTTAGTAGTCACAGTAGTGTGTGTTTCAAAAACAATATTGGATATGTCATTGTGTCAACTGTATTACAGCATTTATTCACATCATTTACAAGTTAAAAAAATATTTATTAATCGTTAATGAATATATGGTAAAAGTGAACTCTTAACTTGTAAGTGATCTGAAATTTCATTAAAAATTTCAAGATTTTCTAAATTCACGTAGTTAATTTGTCATTTGCTTGTCGAGAAAAATAAACCACATGGAATTGAAAAATCACTAAATTTAGAATGAGAAATTATGATATTTGACATCTATATACATAATTACTAGCTATCATTGTGACATGGGCCCCCATATCTGCTTGTCAAGGCCAACAAAGTCACATGACTGCTTGCGCCCTATTGTATTTTACATTTCTTGTATACTTACTCAACACCAAAAATTCTACTTATATCTATTCCTTATATTTAGATTGTTTAATTTTAAATTCATTTTATGAAGAAATTTCGCCCTCTTCTAATTTTTCGAAATGTTTCCAATTCATTGTCAGGATTGACAGTATTTTTGAAGGATATATGTAATATACAGTAAAATTTTTGAAAGATGTCCGATCAAGGTCTTCTGTATCATGAACGAATTAACAAATTAGCATACATTTATCTCTTTCTTTGCAAAGGCTATAAGCATGTGCGATAAGGATAAATATAACACGCTTGTCTTTCAAAAATTCATATTGTTTCAACTAAGCTAGGACATTCCACATTAAAACGATGCTCGTTGTTGATAATACTTTCGCTGTAACGTATGTTTATTTATTAATTCAGATACATTACCTTAATTCATAGCTGTAGGAATAACGTTATTTTTTGTCAGAGTCACTGACACTGACATTGTGTCAGTATCTTAATTTTCACATATTTGGTTTTACATTTGCTAATAAACTTACCAGTTGACTTATTTTGAATTTTGAATGCTTTTATTGTAACATTTATTTTTATAATAATAAAATAACAGTAGTATCTTATGTACTCTCATAAAAACTAAGCAAACGACACTACTGAATTTGTCATAATGGGCGGAGCAAAAATCTGAATTCATACAATTCGTAGACGACCTTGATCGGACATCTTTCAAAAATTTTACTGTATATATAATTTTGAATATTTAAACTATTAATACAATAAGAAATAAAATGTATGTACTATTTAATTGTCTTTAATATTACCAAGAAAAAAATTCAAAATATTATTTAGAAGATTTTTTTTCAAGATTCTTCTACTTCCGGTTGTCCAATTGTTACCAAAAACGTAGTTAAACAAATATAAAGTCTTATAGTTTTTGAGTAATCGTCCTTCCAACATCCCACATACATAAACACACACACACACACACGCACACATATATATATATATATATATATATATATATATATATATATATATCCACATACACACACACAGACATCATCGTAAAAATCTGGATATGCGATTTTTAGCATGAATGCAAGAAGTAATAAATGTCAATGTCAACTGGTTTTGGTTATAATTATAATTTGATTTACAAGTGAGGAATAAATAAAATATTATACAATACACGCCACATAAACATTTTACTCATTCAAGTTCACCTTCTTGGCTCATCAGTCATTTCCTCCTTTCAGCGGTAAAAACTGTTTTATCTGGCTTTTAATTTAAAATACTATTACAGGCTTAGATCCGGCGGGTCCTTTATTTAACCTTCCTGTATCATCATCGTTATCTGCGAAAGATGCATCATTTCTGGATGTTATCCACACAAATTCTTTCTTATATTCTGACGCCAGACATATCGGCCATGTTGATTTTTATCCAAATGGTGGCATACATCAACCTGGATGTTTATTTGATATTTTTCGTAAGATAATAACATAATTTTGTTGTTATACGTATATAATTTTTAAAATATTTTAGCACCATGTAGTCATATAAGAGCATGGCAGGTCTTTTGTGAATCTGTTTTACAAGAGGATGTGTTTCCGGCTAAACGCTGTGATAAAGCTGCGATTACTATACCGCTGACTCCAATACAATTTGGAGAGTATTCGTGTAATGATTCTGATGTAGTTTATATGGGATGGAACGTAAGCACAAGGTAATTCAATATTTATTTAGTTGGTATCTATATTAGCCTTAGTGCGAGATGTGTGTATACTTTGGTTCACGAAAGATGACTATTCAAGGTCACTTGTTCGAAGAAAGAATACACAGCACTTTATATAGTAGTAACTAGCAACATTTCATGTTAGAAAGATTATTTGCCGTATGTCTACGTAGTTTATGTTGTGTGACAGATATACGTAAACGGTGACATTAATTTCTAACACATTATAAATAATAATGACGTATGTCGTAGAGTTATATACACTAGCTCTGCAGGCCTAGTAGGCATTGGCTTATACCTCGGCTTCATTATATAAAGAGTGATAAAAAATAGACCTTTTAGTGCCTTGATACATAAATATTATTGCTCTCATAAAAAAAAATATGAATTGGCACATAGAACGATTGAAAATTCCATTCTTGATTTATAATACTACTATTATTTTCGTTTTTATTTTTAGCGCAAGAGGCAAATACTATTTATCAACAGGATGTTATCCGCCTTATTCATTAGGAATAATAGGTTTAGATTTGTCCTTATATTTATAGAGGACATGAAAATATTGTTGGTATATAAATAAAATGGTTACGAAAAAATGAAATTAGAATTTCTTAATTTAGACCCAGAATTTTTGTACAAAATATTCTATGCAGGATGAATATGGGGATCCGTTACAAGGACGTTTATATTATTTGTCCAGTTCAATTATAATGACCTATACTCGATTTTTTTAATTCGGAGAAGTGATTCAAATATACCGCGCCTAAAATAAAGCTTGTGATTGGCTACTGGCAAGTTTTTTTACTCTCGCAAATTTAGATGAACCGACCGCCATGATTTCTACAACAGATAATTCAGCGTACAAGCGTCCATTGTTTTCTGATTTGTTTTCATTATCAATTTTGGAGTAATATAATCATTTATTTTTAGAAGTTTTGTGTTTAATCTTTACTTTATTCGCGTTTTTAATGTTCCTATGTGAACTTGTCTTTTGCTTTTACTCCTACGAAATAAAAAAAGCATACTATACATATTAATTTATATTTGTGTAACATTCACTTTTCGGTGGCACGCCACTGGGTTAGAATCGCAGAGAAAAACACTTGACATTCCTAAATGCAATAACACCCCCGACCCTTGGAGGGGTAGTTTAGTTGGTGCATGCTAACAGTCCCATGCATATGTGTGTGATAAAAAAAGACAAGCAGTTCGCTGTAATTAAATGTGAATGGTAAAACTCACAGTCATTCTTATTATTGTACAGGTATAGCGTTCTGGTGTGGATCACCTGAATCTAGAAGCTTGATTGATATATTGTGTATTTGATACCGATGGTATATGTGAGATATACATTTGTTTTATTTGTTTATGGCTGCAAACATATGTACTGTTCTGTGACAACCTTCAGTTCATAGAACTTTGTGCTCTAAAGGTGGTAAGCGTATCTAGTGGAGAAACACCAAGTGCGAGGCTGAGGCCCATGAGAGGTCTCGGACTTACTTATGGCCGTAAGTTCACACATGGGTCTGGAGCCCAACAAGTCTGGGGCAGGTATTGGTGGCTATGGTACGGCTAGGGGTGAAACACCAGGTGTGAGAAACAACAAATGAGAGGCTGAGTTGTGAAACTCCCTACCCTCTTCCTGTCTTTCTTAATAAATGATAATGGTGGTAATTGTTGTTATTGAAATGACAATACTTATCACTTAGGGGAACGCGTTTTAAAAGGACCAATCCGACGCTGATGAGTTTGTTTGTGTGTGTGTGTGTGTGTGTGTGTGTGTGTGTGTGTGTGTGTGTGTGTGTGTGTGTGTGTGTGTGTGTGTGTGTGTGTGTGTGTGGAAGATGGACGCCGATAACAGGTCAAAAGGAATGTGAAAAGTGATGTTAAATTAATGTATGTGTTGCCGTTCATATATTCTTGACAATAAACGGTTCTATAGTAACTAGCCCAACTTCACATGCAACAAATAGAGTTTCACGGCTTGACTTGATATTCAAGTTACTTGACTTGACTTGAAATCAAGTCAAGCTCAAGTCAAGTAATAGTAGCCGAAAGTCAAGTCAAGTCAAGTAGTTAAAATGTCAAGTAATTATTTTTCAATTACTTGAAAAAATCAAGTAGTTATTTTAATTACCAGAAAAATCAAGAAGTTCTTCAAGACTACATTTCATTTTCATATACTTTCTTATGTTTTATAACAATATCAATAATACGAGTATACCTTGAAATATAGACTTTTATTCATAAAAATAAATCATACATTCAAATTTAAAAATAAAAGATTTAAAAGTATGATATATGGACTAACAAACTATTTATAGTATATGTATTATGGTGGACCTTAAAAGTCAAATTTTAACCGGGCCGCCCCCTAAAGTGATTCCAAATAAATAAAAAAAAATATACAATGATTCCGCTTAATTTTAATATTTGACCGTGCCTAAATGCACTTGATTTTTCCCCATTTAAATAACATTCGGTTTTGGCACATTTTGGAACTTTATTTTTCTCCGAGATATTAAGAGGTTTCAAAAATCCATTCATTATTGCAATATATACTAGAATGACCCGAGAATATGTGGACAAAATCTGAAGTCCCAATTATTATTCTTAATTCGAATGGAGTATAGCTTTTGTGCGATAGTTTAACCATCTACAGTTGTCTTAATAATAATGATTAGGACTTCAAATTTTGTCGACATATTCTCGGCTCATTCTAGTATATATTTCAATATTGAGTGAATTTTTTAAACCTCTGCAGAAATTTTAACTTGCAGTAGTGAATCAGCACAGCATATGGCGCGCCACGCTGTACCACACACAGCTAGATTACGATTCTACTGATTCGTGCGTTTTCGTACATAATCGGTTCGTTATCAAGTAGCTTGAATTTGTTTAACCATTCAAGTAGTAACGATAGAAAATCAAGTCAAGTCAAGTAATGAATTTTTGAAAAGCTTGATTTTCAAGTCGTCAAGTAATTTACAAAAATATTAAGCTACTTGACTTAATGAAACCCTAGCAACAAACATTAAATAGTCCTGATTATACAGGCAAGAGATTATAGTATATTACAGTATGTTTTTATCATATCTATTTTATATTCAAATTAAATAATAATTGAAAAAAAATAATAAAAACTATATCTTTTATTTGTAGAATTTTAAATAACTTTAGCTAAAATTATTCTGAACAGAATAAAAAACTCCTCACCAGTCTATTCTCAATCCATTTGTTGTGGTTGTAAATATACCTCTCCCCTAGCTCTTCGGGCAGCTGAGAATTATCCACATACTTATTCAGTCTGGATCTAGGAATGTAGATGGCCTGAAAATAAACAAAAACGAAAGTCTTTACTCATTTGTTTAACAACGAGAGTTCATTTCTTTCTCTGTGACAAAGTTCACACTGCTGCACAATAGCCTGTTGGCATTTCAGAGCAATATAGAGTTATGATCTTGAATAACATTACTCAAGTATGCATAAATGCAATCGCATGCTTTAGATAGCTGCATTGGTTGTTACAACATTCAGATGAAGGTATTTGTTCGTAAGGTTATAAATTATATTACTTTCAAAGATTTTATGACATATTTATGATAAAAAAACTATCTTAATTAGATGGAAAACAATAGCATTCTGAACGGTATTAACAGATTTTTTTTATTAATAGCTATAATAATAATAATTATTTTATGTGTGTAAAAACATTAATGTGGCTAACACTATATCTCTCACTAAGGTAAAAGCAATGATAGTTGATATAACACTAGTAGTTGACACTATAAACCAAAAACGATTGACAGAATTAAAACACTGCTAATCATCTCCTCCCCCTCCCTAGATATTTCCTAATCACCAATCATTCTACCACCCTTAGAGTTTAAATTACAATAAAATAAACAAATTTGTCTATTTTGAATATTGCTTTTGCTGTTAATATACTAGTATTACCATCTGTGTTGAAAATGTGTAACATTGGTTAATGCCAAAACTATCATATTGTAACGTTTTTATTTATATGGGTGAAGTGTAAATAATCTGAGAAATATTATTAGACGGTAAATAAATATTAAAAATATAATTAAAAGATAATAAATTAAACTAACACTATGATAAACAAATATTAACACTAATTTAAAGACTAAGAATATTATAAGACACTTAAACACTAAGATTATTTATTTAAACAAATGCCACTCACAGCTTCATCAAGGCAAATTCGTGAAAAACATAAATTAACGCGTGTTTTACTACATTAAAAATGTGTTTATACTTACAGCCTAAGGCGTTAAAAATAAATAAATATAAATATATTTGTTCAAACAATGTTATCGTCGAAAATTAAAAATTGTATGAAAATATTAACAATCGTCATTCAGAAGACATTAACTTAAAAAATGCTTTTTTAGCAATAGCGATAATAACATTTTTTTTCCTTTAAATAGAAACTTGATTATACTGGTTTGAAAAGTAGGAGACATTTAAAAAACAACAAAAAACAAAAAAAAAACAGAAGCTAATATAATGGCTACTGAAACAATTTGCAGATTCTACTGTATGATGTGCTGAGGTTTTCAGTATCCGTTCTGAAATTTATATTATTTGGATCGTTTTTCATATGGATCATTTCCAATATTAACCGCTTGTTCAGGTTCGGTTCTCTATCTATAATCCGGATCCCATCGGTTTATATTGGAAATGCTTCGGAACATTTAGGCTACAAAAATTTAACTGCTTAAATTTCATTTTCCCTTTAATCGGACACTTCGTTTAACCGGACAAATAATCGGCGACCAGTACTGTCCGCTTAAGAGAGATTCCACTGTATATTACATAATATATTATAACAATTGTATTTATCGCAAAAACTATAAATTTGGAAGGTAATAAATGTTTTATATTATCTATAAAAATAATTCATACATATTATGTGTGTCTCTACTCGATTACTTAAATTATACGAGCAGATATATTCGCAATAATTGAAAATATTCATAAATAATTTTCATTAATATTAACGTCAAAAAAATACATACATTCATTAGTTAACAATAATAAATTCTAACATAATTAGTTTTCTCATTATTCTTTCATTTTTTTCTCTTATTTATATCGAATTTTATTAATTTTTTTATTACCTGTCCATCGTTGCCAGATTTAGTGCAATGTTCAACCCTCTGTTTATCCCAAAAAGCGTCAGGGCGAAGGACGATGAGTCTTCCAAGTTCTTCCGATGTTAATGTCTGCACTACCAGACGTATACACGACCTAGCGGTACGCCAAGAACCTCGAGATGCGTCGATGAGGATGGTGAGCCCGCCTGAACGAGTTCGAACACTGGAAACGATAGGAAACGCAGAATAAATGATACTGTAAAATTATTTTGCTTATAATTTAGGATTTTGTTTGATGATAAGGTTATTTTTTTTAAATAAGTAAATTATTAATTTTAAAATCTCTTGATGAATCAGAGATATACATGAAAGTATATTATCATTGAAAAGAACTTCTTTGAACATATTTAAAATAAAATTCTAAAAAATATGAACCATGTACGAGCCCAAAATCATATTTGTTCGGCCGGCATAAAATTCGACCGTAAAATATACAATTTCAGCTTAAATTAACAACAAAAAGAAAATAGTTTCGAGAATAATTAGGTTTTAAACTAAATTAAATTAACTATAACATCCGAATCGGAATAGTTTGGCCATTTTTTACCTCTCGCTAAGAGAGGGATTGGATTCATGCTAAAAATCGAATATCCAGATTTTAATGATTAAGCACGTTTTAAGATCCCGACAATCCGATTTTACGAATAATAATTTTACGATAGTGTATGTGTGTGTGTGTGTGTGTGTGTGTGTGTGTGTGTGTGTGTGTGTGTGTGTGTGTGTGTGTGTGTGTGTGTGCGTATGTATGTGTGTGTTTGTGTGTGTGTGTGTGTGTGTGTGTGTGTGTGTGTGTAGGACGATTTCTCAAAAACTAAAATACTTAATATCTGTTTAACTACGTTTTTCTCAATAGGACATTACTGGGAAGAGCTCAAAAGGTTTTGGTAATAATTGGACAACCGGAAGTAGCAGATTCTTAAAAAAATATTCTAATCTGATATTTTATTATATATTTATAGATTTAGAGATAAAGAAATATAAGGTAAATAATAATATGTTGTAATAAATCTCACAGCCCAAATAATGTTATAAATTGAAAAATTAAAATGTTTGTAACTGACAGTTAAATGTCAATGTCAAAAGTCCTAAGACATTTCTGTTTTTTTTCAGGGAAGTACATAGATTATTTTATTTCTTATTATATTAATAGTTAAATATTTAAAATTATAGGTATATTACATATACCCTTCAAAAATATTATCAATCCCGACAATGAATTGGAAAAATTTCGAAAAATTAGAAGAATAGGACAACATTTCTTTATAGAATGAATTTAAAATAAAAAATCTAATTATAAAGAATATATATAAGTAAAATTTTTGGTGTAGAGTGTAGGTATATAAGAAATGTTAAATACAATAGGGCGCAAGCAGTCATGTCACTTTATTGGCCTTGACAAGCAGATATGGGCGTCCGTGTTTCTGACATAATTTTTCATTTTAAATTTAGTGATTTTCCAATTCCATGTAGTTTATTTTCCTCGACAAGTAAATTCCACACTCCCGGTGACAAATTACAAACTACGTGAATTTAAAAAATTTTAATGAAAAATTCTGACATTTGATATCTATGTACTATAAGCGGGCCACCATTGCTAACTTTCTTATTTGAAGAGATAGAAAGACGATTAAATAGACAAAGTTGGGCGATATTATACGACAAATTTAACGGTGGAAAATACAAAACAATTGAACATCAAATACGCGACTTATTCAACAAAATACCTTTTTTTTAAATGGAATGCCATATTGAAAATGGTACCATTTAAAAGATTTTTATTATCTGAATATAAAAGTTCGTTATCACTATGCCTCTAAAATTAAAAACAAAAGAGTTATTTCAAGTTGAAATTTAAATATTTTATTTCATATTTTAATACACATATATCATTGTTGCTATGGAAACAACAGAAACTAACATTAAACAAAGAACAATTGACATTTTATTGATAGATGCTGTCAACAAAATGGAAAGAAATGGTCAACATTTTGAACAATTTTTTTAAGTTTACTAGTTAATAATTAATTTCGTACTTTGTTTTTGTTTTTTTCCATGCCAACAATATTGTATTTGTATCAAAATATGAAATAAAATATTTAAATTTCAACTTGAAATAACTCTTTTGTTTTTAATTTTAGAGGCATAGTGACAATGAACTTTTATATTCAGATAATAAAAATCTTTTAAATGGTACCATTTTCAATATAGTATTCCATTTAAAAAAATGTTAATTTGTTGAATAAGTCGTGAATTTGATGTATAATTGTTTTGTATTTTTCACCGTTAAATTTGTCGTATAATATCGCCCAACTTTGTCCATTTAATCGTCTTTCTATCTCTTCAAATAAGAAACTTAGCAATGGTGGCCCGCTTACAGTGGACACACTGTACATAATTACTAATTGTCATTTTGATATATGCCTCCATATCTGCCTGTCAACAATGTCACATGATTGCTCGCGCTCTATACTTATGTAACTAAAAACGGAAATGGCGAGAGATATTGTGCTGGCTGCAACAGATTTTTTGTAGTAAAATGAAATGTCATTTTTGGGCTCGTATACTACCGTGATCATCGTATTTATTGAAGTTACTTTGTAAAACACCTTTTCTACCTTAAAATGGAAAGAAGGTACTGCAACCCAGCCTTCAACTCCTCCTTAAAGTTAACTTGCTGTCCACTCGTCACCGACGTATTCGGCGAGGTGGTGGATGCTGGCGCAGGTGAAGCTGTCCTGGAGGTTCCATGAGGCACCGGCACCAAGAGTAAAGGTCTTTGCTCTCGGCACCGACCTCCAGGTAACAAGGCTCGGCGGGAAGTTAAGGCTGACAGAGTTGTCAGGTCCATCTGCAACAAAACAAGAAGAAAAAATAAAATAAATAATTGAAAGATGTATAAGCAGTATTATGTGGTTGAGCGGACAGAGAATTAATAATAATTTTATTGTTGATTGGGTCGAATAGGTTTAATAATTAATCTATGACAAGCGGACAAGCCAATGGAATTGTCCACTTTTGATTGGCTGCATATAGGATGAAATGGTTATTTTGTTACAGTTACAAGTACGAAAAATGATTCTGAAATAATTAATACATGGTGTTTCAGAATCACGTTTTTCGCATATCTTGAAAACTAGATTTTTTTTTAGATAGACATCATCGTAAAAACAGCAAACAGTAAATTCGTATTGTAGGGACTCTAAAACGTGCTAATTTATTAGGTAGGTAAAAAAAAACTAACTTGGAGTAGGCTATGATCAAAGAAACGTCTTAATTTAAAAGTATATAAATAAGTGGCATTGACACAACATCTTGTCATTAGTATATTGAAAGACAAGCATTACAATGATCCTTATTGTAATACAAGTATAGTTTGCGTAATCGAGTCGTAGGCGAGTTAGGCAAAGTATAAGTATTACACATGGACATTGTAATACGTATTTTTCATACTATATTTCCTATTTCGCATTATTTACTTTTTTCAAAATTATTATTGAAAGAAATATTAAAATATTAACATTGGTAACACTGACAGTTTCAATAAACATTTGATATTTAATTTATTTTGACATTTAACATTTTGACAACAGTTACAAGTTAGGTACAAACAATTGCACGAAAATCAGTTTGTGACGTAAAAAAACAATAAATGTTATCAAAAGAAATCAAAGCATTTCTTTTTGAATCTTATTTTAGAAATGAAAATAAATTAGAAAACGGCGAATGGTAATATTCTTTATTATTATCTTTTCTCCTTAAAATTACATTTCAAAATGAATCAGACATATACGTTTCTCTGATCATAGCCTACTCAGAGTTAGTTTTTTTTACATAGTGTACAATAATTCGCTATGATTGAATTAATATTTTCTATAGGAAAAAAAAATCTATAGCTTTGAAATTGATTATCTTTTATTATTATTGTAAAACTTAACACTTTCTATATTTAGAAACACTCTTATTTATGACAAAAGAAATTTGGGACAGCATATAAAAATATACATAAGTGTTTATTCAAGATTAACCCATTTTCTTCGCTAACAAATTAAGAAGATTAAAACTGATGTTTAGCTGCTTTTTTTCAAGGAACTGTTAAAAGTTGCAAATGAGGGCACTTCTGGTGGACCAATAATTATAGCCAAAATCTAATCATGTCTGCATATGGATCTAATCTCGAGGAATACGAAAAAAATATAGTTATGAGTTCCGAAACGATCGTCACAGACACACACACACACATCATGGTAAAGGTAGTAAATCCGTATTCTAGTGACCCCAAAACGTGCTTATTCATTAGAAACTTACTACTGAAATTTTTAACTAAAGACAATACCTTCCTTACCTAAAAGTGATAATAAATACCAAGCTTAAAAACCTAAAGACGAGTTTAGAATTGTAAATATTTATTAATAACAATTAAAGCAGCTGATTGACTATTATTTCCTTAAAGATATAGATAACATCTTAAAAACTAGGTAATTCTAATCTTCATTAGAGCTACTTAAATTTTATCTGATCTCTTGATAAGAGGCCAAGCAAACAGTCACTTGAACCTGCTGATAATAACTTTACTCATTCATGGTCAAGGTGAGACAGGTTGGCGATACTATAAAATGCTTGTAATAAAACCGTTAAAACCAACTTGGATAACCGACTCGTCCAGCTGGCCGAGAAGACTTCTCATCGAAGTCGAAGAAGAGAGAAGATTGTGTTTCGACCGGAGCAAATAATAAAAATCTACTGGAAAAGTAGTAAGGTTATAATATTTGTGTTGAATATAAAGTTTCTCTTATGGACAATAAAATTTTTACCTCTCGCTAAGAGAGGTATTAGATTCATGCTAAAAATCGCATATCCAGATTTAAATGAATAAGCATGTTTTAAGATCCCTTCAATCCGATTTTAACATTTTTTACGATGATGTCTGTATGTGTGTGTATGTGTGTATGTGTGTGTGGATATGTGTGTGTGTGTATGTGTGTATGTGGCATGTTGGAAGGACGATTATTCAAAAACTACAAGACTTTATATTTGTTTAACTACGTATTTCCCAATTGAACATTAATGGGAAGAGCTGAAAAGGTTTTGGTAACTATTGGACAACCGGAAGTAGCAGATTTTTGAAAAAAAAATATTTTTTGAAAAAATTTCTTGGTAACATTTAAAAAAAATATTATATCTCGTATAAGTTTGGAGATATAGTATATAAAAATATAAAATAATCTGTTGTAATATATCTCGTTGCCCAGAAAGCAGTTTAGTTGTCGGATAAATGCAAAATGTCAGTGTCAAAAATCAGATTTTTCTGGGAGGTACGAGTACATATATATGTATATTATTTTATTATTAATTAAATATGTATTTAAATTATAGGTTAATATTACATATTAAATCCTCAAGAAATACTGCTAATACTGTCAATGAATTTGAAGAATTTTGAACATATTAGAACTGTAGGACAAAATTTGTCATAGAATGAAAGAAGAAATACAATATAAATTATTTGTGCGTACAAGAAATGTTAAATTCGTTACTTATGGGGCGCGAGCAGTCATGTGACTTTGTTGGCATTGGCAAGCAGATGAGGATCCGTGTCAGAATGACGGCTAGTAGTTGTTTACATAGATGTCACAATTGTCATATGTGACAATTTTTCATTCTGATGTTTATTTGTCATCAATAGTATGGAATATACTTGTCGAGGGAAGTAATCCACATGGATTTGTAAAATCATAATGTTTTGAATGAAAACTTATGATACATGACACCTTACGTACATTATTACTACCTGTTATTTTGACACGGGCCCCCATATCTACTTGCGGCTAACAAACTCACATAACTGCTCGCACCCTATGCAACATAAAATGAAAATAGCGATAGGTATTGTGCTGGCCACAACAGATTTTTTCTTTTTATTTATATGAATCAGATAGAGAATTTACTATTCTTTAATACTAGCAAGAACAAAAAATTTCAAAAAATAATACTTAGACGAATTTTTTTAGGAATCTGCTACTTCCGGTTGTCCAATTATTACCAAATCCTTTTCAGCTCTTCTCAATAATGTCCGATTGAAAAATACGTAGTTAAACAGATACTAAGTATTATAGTTTTTGAGAAATCGTCCTTCCAACATCCTGGCATACATATACACACACTAACACATACACATACATACACACACACAGACACACACACACACACACACACACACACACACACAGACATCATTGTAAAAATATTAAAATCGGATTGTAGGGACCTTAAAACGTGTTTATTCATTTAAATCTGGATATGCGATTTTTAGCATGAATCCAATACCTCTCTTAGCGAGAGGTAATAAAAAAGTTATTGTTAGTGGCCCGTTTTTCAGTGTCACCCTGTATAAATTTTTGTTTTATCTAAATGAAGATGCAAGAGTGTACCGAAATGCCGGTTGTGTAAGAAGATAAGTGCTGTATGAGAGAATTCGAGTAAATGTTAATACCTATAAAAACCATGAAATCACATCAGAACTAAAATAGAACGTTACAGTACAAATTCGTAAAATTGAACGAGCCTGTTACTAAGTTTAGTTATAAAAACATTTATAGTTTTGTATTCAACAAACTTTCTGCATCGCTTCTTTCCTTTGACTGCCTTGTCAATAAATCCATGGTAACAAACAATAAGGTGACAGTAACAATGTCTTCACATATGGAGGACAGTTATAGCATCTGTAATTCTCTGATTGTGTATTTTTGACATTGAGGTACAGTAGAAAGTAGGTTAGAGAGAAGCTGATGATCAGTCTTTTAATTGAGTTGCATCCCGTTATTGCATTCCTCACATCTTGACATGGTACTTCTCAAGAGATTTATTTATCTACATGCGTTTCATTTTAAAATTAATTATGAGTAAAATATGGTAGGTAGTTCATTTTGTAAACAGATTAGGAGGTAATGGATGTCGGCCTTGAAAGGTTACGAAACGATCTTTTGAAAAATAAAATGGGTTAAAGAGAGAAATGTTAAACTTGATAATTTGAAGAGTACCTGAACCTGAACAATAGAAAATTGACAATTTGAGTTTAAATTACAATAAATAAACAAATTTGACTGTCTTTAAAATTGTTTTTACCTTCCGTCACCTTTAGGTAAGGAAAGTATTGTCTTTGGTCAAAAAATACAATGATGAGTTTTTAGTAAATAAGCATGTTTTAGGATCCTTAAAATACGATTTTACCATTTTTACGGTGATGTCTGTATGTATGTCTGTATGTGTGTGTGTGTGTGTGTGTTTGTGTGTGTGTGTGTGTGTGTGTGTGTGTGTGTGTGTGTGTGTGTGTGTGTGTGTGTGACGAAAGTTTCGGATCGCATAACTTCAATACCACATTCCATAAATTATATTTTTTTCGTATTCCTCAAGTTTACATCCAGAAGAACAACTGATTAGATTTTGGTTATATTTAGTGAACCAGAAGTAGCCTCATTTGCGTTATTATAATTTAAAGAATATATTATTCTCTATACGATTTGATTGCATTTTATACTTCATATTCAATAGATATAGAGTTAAAGAATTTTAAAGAAATTAAATTTTATAAATCAGCCAGCTATGCTAACCATGGAAACTGCTAATATATTCATATAATTCAAATTGACAGATGTCAATATAAATAAAAAGTAAATTGATGTGGCAGAGATGACGATGTTGAAGTAGATGTTGGGGAAGACACGGAAAGATGGGTAAGGAAATAACTCTAGTGTTACAAGTTTCTAGAAAGATACAAGCGAGATGATTACATTGGTTTGAAAATGTCATGAGGAGAAATGAGAATATATTGGATGAAGAATGAATAGTTTAGTAACAGAAGATGAAGAAACAAAGGAAGACCAAAGATAAGATGGAAGGGCTGTATTGCGGAAGACTTGAGAGAAAAGGAGCTGAATGAGAACGACACGTATAAAGGTAAAACAGAAATGAGTGGAAGAAGAAAATAAAAAATAGCGATCCCTAAAGAATGGGAATAGCTAAAGAAGAATATGTTAGTGTCAAATGCAATTTGCATAGTTTGTTTATGAAATAATTTTACTGGAAATTTAGAATATTTTGCAAGAAAATTTATGTATGGAATTTATACATAATACACAGGATTGCCGGAAGGTATTGTGCTGGCCTCTTCTCGATGATAAACAATGAGAGGAAAATGTTTTACGACCATGGAGAAGTTAAAGACAAAATCGCAAAAGAAGCTGAAGGCTATACCACAAAGCGCATTTCAAAAGTGCAGATTAGGAGACAATACTAATATTACTATTTGAAGTTATTCTTTTATAAAACCTCTTATTCTTATTACATTTACCATGATTCGTATGAATTTTGTTCAAAATATATCACGCCCGCCTACTTGAGAGATGAAATCAAGGAATGTCAATATAGATTTCTGTATTAATATATTATTTTGAAATTGTTCATTCGACAGTAAAGACTATTATTTTTCAACATTGATTTCTCTAGAATGTTACAATACAATAAAAATTCCGGATACAAAAGAACCTTTCAAATAATGTCAAGTACTTTGACAAGGCTATTTCAACAATTAAATAATCTGATTTCAAATTAACATATCTAAAATTACATCATTTCTACCAAATTAATTATCTCCAAAACGGATATGTGGTCACTCACTTTTGACAATTCAATCCCAAATCATTTCCGGGCTCGAGGCTAATTCCATGGCAACCAATTTATTTTTCTGTTGTTTTGTGACCTTTGTGGTTTTTGCTGGAATCCGTGTGATATCTAATTTGAAAACAAACGTTTTTTTTTGCATTTCACACAGAATGACGATATGAAAGGAAATCGTGTAGTGACATACATATATTAATTATTATACGTTGAGTAATTAAATATTCTCTAAGCACGAGGTACAGCACGTGCCGGAAAAATCATTATTAAAGATTTTGTAAAGTAATGACAACATTGTTTTTAATTTTCTTTAATTAATATGAGAAAGTCACAATTGAGTACAAATTCCACACAGAAAATATTTTGCAAACTAATTTATGGGCGTTTTTTTTTAGGGGAGAAATGAACTGATCTTACCTCGTACTGAACTGAACTGAACTACTCCAAAAAAGAACAGTATGTTTCTTAAAATATGAAGTAGAAAATAAAAACATATATAGCATAATAATCTGATGAATTGGCTTATGGCTAAAATCTGTTGTATTATCATATCTGATTTGTTTTTGCCAACTTAAATTATTTGAAATTTGAATATTTCCAGTAAAATCATTTCACAAAGATGTAAATTTTATTTGACACTGACATCTGTCAATTAGTAATATTTGAATATTCTGTTTCCATGGTGCAGCTTTTAGCAGCATTAGGTTGCAAGATATTTCTTTATAATTCTTTATCTAAATTTATTGAATATGAAGAAATAAATTTAATTAAATCGAATCGAGAGTAACATTTTTTTATTTATAATAACATAAAAAGTCAAAAAATAATGTTTAACAGCGTTTTTTCAAGAAATACTGTTAAAATCTTCAAATTAGGGTACTTCCGGTTAACCAAGCATAACCAAAATCTAATCGACTCTTTATACAGACATCATCGTAAAAACAGTAAATTCGTGCTTATGCTTATTCATTAAAAACTCACCATCGATTTTTTTTGACCAAAGACAATACCTTCCTTAATGGGGTCATTTCACATTTTCTAATTTATTTTTTTCTTGAAAGAATAGGTCAAATTAAACAAGTCTTTAGAATCAGAGATATGATTTTTTAAACGTTGTCTTTAATTTCAAATATTTGAACGCTATACGTCACGGCTTGTCGGATGCGGCAGCAGCTCTCTACCGGTTGTGTTTGGTACTATGGTTGTTTGAGTTATCACTAGTCAGTTTGATTTTGTGACAACAACATATTGTTAACGAAAAACATATTTCACACAACTTTTGGTATTTACTTTAATAAATGTTTTATTTACATACCTTTACTCTTAACTCTGCTGTCACCTGTCACAATTTTAGGTTAGCATGTTTATAGCAGCAAACGGATATCACGTGGACCGTTGTGTGTGTGTGAGAGGAATTTCTTTGTGTGAGTAACAAGCCGTGACGTCACGAATTTTACAGCCGCGAAAGTTTATTAGCAAATTTATGAATGAAAAGTCGCATATTTCTTGTTGTTTTATATTACTATATTTATTAAATGAGACGGATTTCAAGATTTTATAAAAAAAAACAACGAATTTTTTTTTTTGAAATGACCCCATTATACATCACGGAAGGTAAAAAGAATTTTCATAACTATTATCATTATTACCGACATATGCGTACAAAGCAGACTGGCACATTCAATGATGGGTAATACAAGAACCATCCAAAAATGTAAGATATGTACAAAGGCACTGGTGGGGTCTGCGGAAATTTGGTTCGGAAAGTTGGTACTACTGTTGTACTCATCCTCTTTCAAACGAGTGGTCCGGTTCGATGATACGTTTTCTGCATGAGTCTACTGTAATTGCGGTTCGCTCCTGTAAAATCCTAAAGAAACGTCGTATGGCGATTTAGAACCAAAGGCAGGTAATGAGGCTTGCGGCGTGTGTTTGCTTCACGATAACGCATGTCCTCACAGTCTCACACAGCGCGAACCAATACGATTGGATGGGATGTTGTGGACCGTCCACCACACAGCCCCGACCACACACACACACACATACACACAGACATCATCGTGAAAATGTTAAAATTGGATTGTAGGGACATTAAAACGTGGTCATTTACTAAAATCTCGATATGTGATTTTTAGCACGATCCCTATTGACAACTGACAAGCTGCGACATGACATCTGGTGGGAAAAATATGAACTTTCTGATTTGGTACTACATTGTGACTGTATGCTTGAGTACATGTGGTTTGATCATTTGATGTGAATAAAAATGGTAAAAAGTCGTACAAATTGTTGTATATTCTGACGTCACTCTCAAGATCTGGTCGAGACACAGGCATTGGGTTTTATAAGTTTTCGAAACATGGCCAAAATAAAGTTAAAATTACGACAAGAGCAAGTGTTGAAATGGATATGGATCGACGAAAAGTATGGGAATATGCAATTCGCAGTGCAAAACAAATAACAAAACATATGGAAGTTTGTTCTCGTCACTTTAAATCGGATAATTACATATTTCGTGGTCTTTATCTAGCTTTACACGTGCATTCTGCACTAATAATTTTTAAATTTTCTCTAAATGTATTTTGATTTCCTGTGGTTTTGCAGAAATTGCACTGGTTCGCAGACAAAGTGCAAATATTACCCACATTATACCGTCATTTTTTAATACTCCACATAATATTATGTGGTTAGCGTTTACAATTCGCTCACCTGCGATCACCAATTTCGATTGATTAAATATATATAAAAATATAAATACATTTTAACATATCTTCTATAATACATTTAGAAGTAGCTGTTGCTTCCAGAAATCTAAAATTTTCTGTGGTACCAAACCCCATTTTAAGTGGAAAAATTGCTTTTGTTGTTTGTTTTCATATGTCACAACACTGCGAGTACCAATTCAGAAGCAGCTGATCGGCCCGATGGTGCTGCCGCCATCGGACATGTCAGTTCTCAATACCTCCCTGACCAAGGGTAGCGGGAAGTAAAAATAAAATTTCGAAAAAAGTTATTAAGAAATAGTGTTGCACTCGAGTTCTATTACTGGTTAAATTTAATGTACTTATTTCTGTTACACCATGTATCTGAGAATGTCAATTCGCTTCAAGTAAATACAATAATTTTACCGTGTAACATGTTTATTTAAAATTTCCGTATTAACTTTTCTAATACATGGAAGATATGCGTCTTAAAATAATATGTTTAAAACATACATAAATTTTATTACAATAGATGAATGACTAAGAACAATTATTCATTACAATCATTTACATTTCCATTTATATGTAAGCAAGATTTTTTTACTTTTTCCAGACAAGCAATCATTCGGTCTTTAACCCCACTTTTTCCAAATCTATACGGAAATATTTTTGGAATTCTAGTAAATAAACCAGGTATTACTCATCCTATTGGAATTCCTGTTCGGAACTCAAGAAAACATTTATTTATCTATCCCTAAGTCTCAATTTGTGTCGCAATGAATTCAGAGTTAATGCTTTAATGACAAAATTTATTAACATTTTGGGCTTTTCATCAATTATTATAGATGTAGGCATCTCACCTAAGGCGGTAACTGTATAGGAAAGTTAACAGAGGAGGATGATTACCAGTTTTTTAAAGTGGCCTAAAAAATTATACCTGCTCTGAAGCAAAAAAATTAAGTAATTCAAGGAGGGTCGTGAGTCAGTTAATTCTTCATCCCTAACGTTAGTTAAGGTTGTTTATGCCCATAGAACAAATTTTATATAAAAAATCTGTTGTGGCCAGCACAATACCTTCCGTCAATCCTGTGTATAATGTATAAATTCCATACATAATTTTTCTTGCAAAAGATTTTTAATTTCAAGTAAAATTATTTCATAAACAAACTATACAAATTGCACTTGACACTGACATCTTCTTTCTCTTTAGCTTTTCCCATTCGTTAGGGGTCCCTATTTTTGCGTGTCGTTCTCATTCAGTTCTTTTTCTCTCAAGTCTTCCGCAATACAGTCGTTCCATCTTATCTTTGGTGTTCCTCTGTTTCTTCAACCTCCTATTACTAAACTACTCATTCTTGTTCAAATATAATTCTTCATTTCTCCTCATAACATGTTCAAACCAATGTAATCATCTTTCTTGTATTTTTCTAGAAATTTGTAACACTAGAGTTATTTTATTACCGTATCTTTCCGTGTCTTCCCCAACATCTACTTCAACATCCTCATCTCTGCCATAATCATTTACTTTTCATTGTACTGACATCTGTCTATTTGAATTATCTGAATATATTAGTAACTTTCATGGTTAGCATAGCTGGCTGATTTATGAAATTTAATATAAAATGTAATCAAATCGTACAAAGAATAATATATTCTTTAAGAGTAATAACGTTAAGTGTCAATAAATCATATTTAACTGTTAAAATCTTCAAATGAGGCTACTTACGGTTGACCAATTATAACCAAAATCTAATTACTTATTCTTCTGGATGTAATCTTGAGGAATACGAAAAAAATATAATTTTTGGAATCGTGGTATTGAAGTTATGCGATCCGAAACTTTTGCCACATACACACACACACACACACACACACACACACACACACACACACACAAACACACACATACATACATACATCATCGTAAAAATAGTAAAATCGTATTATAGGGACCCTAAAACATGCTTATTCACTAAAACTCATCATTGAATTTTTTGTTCAAAGACAATACCTTCCTTACCTAAAGGTAACGGAAGGTAAAAAGGACTGTGTGGTGCTCTCTATACTGAAACTTAAAGAGCTTGTGAGGTGACGTCTGGAAAGCGCTGTCATCGGTATAGATATATATTGTTATTACCAAATTCTGCGTATAAAATCAGATTGTCACACCCAGAAATGGGTAATACACCTTGCTGATATATTCATCTTCTATCATTCCTCACCTTCAGCTTCTGCTAATCCATTTCCCTTCCATTCTTTCACCACACATCACCATCTTCCACTACACCCACATTTCAAATTCATAATCATGAAAGTGACAACTTCACACTGTTTGTTGTCCATGTGCCCGAGCAGCGTGAATTTAGCTGCTGTTGAGTGCACGCGCACTGTTCAACTGAGGCAAAGAAGCTGAGGCAGCGACCCGCGAAGAAGTGGAGTGGACGTGGAGATATGGTAGGAGGCGAAGGGCCACTGTGTCAAGAACGAAGATGATGATGGGAGGAGATAAGAAGAAGTTGGCTAAAGAGGATGTTGGAGAGGAGTATTGTAGGTCTTCTGTATTTGTAGTGGTTCTGGTGACACGGATTTTGATGCTTGTATTTACATTTGAGGAAATTGGTATTTTATTCATCATTAGTTAAAAATTAAACAGAAGATTAGAAGCGATGCGAACAACTTTTCATAACTGTTAGTTATCACTGTCACTTTAACTAAAAATCTGATGTGACCAACACAGTACCTCCCGCCATTTACCTATGTATATAATTACTTCCTTGTACGTAAGTAAAGCAAGTATTATAATCGCAAAAAAAAATCGGTTTTCAGATTTCAGCGGATATATCCATTTTGATCATCCCTGAATCCATTTTGACTAATTTCATCGGCGTCTGTACGTACATACGTATCTCGCATAACTCAAAAATGGTAAGGCGTAGAAAGTTCAAATTTTGTATTTACGACTCTTATAACATCTAGTTGTGCACCTCCCTTTCTGGTTATTACACAATTTCCAGAAGTGGCACTTTACATGAAGCCTGTAATAGATTTTAATGAAGAACTGTTTTAAAATATAATCTAAAACTTTTCAAATTTGGTATACAAGACTTTTATATCAATCGAAATAACATAATAGATTTTGGTTAAAATAGGCTAACCGAAAGTGGTACATTACTTGAAGTTGTTAATAGTTTTTCTTGAATAAAATGATTTTATTTTGATTTTAGGAATAAATGCTTCAAATAAAAGTTTTAGAGAATTAATTTCTGCGTCTAGCACATCAAGTATTATTAAATTAGCCCTTTGTATAAGCGAGATATGTAAATATAAAAATTATATACTTTTTTGTTTTTGTAATAAAGCTTGCTATGGATTAGGACAAAAACATAAAAAAATGTTCATGTCAAATTACGTTAAATACGTGCAATTATGATTCGTACAATAACAAATATTATATTTTTATTGTGAAATTAGTCATATTCATTGTTGTAATCAAATATTTCTTTGTTGTAATCAAAACTCTCTTTAAAAAGAACCGGGTTAGAAAATTTGGCGCTATATATCTTACTGTTTTGAAGTTAAAATTAATATTTTGTAATTTATTTATTAAAAAAAATGTATAGTTTAATAATCGTACAAGGAAGTCGTGTGGTGTCCACATCAGATTTTTTTTTATATTACTTTATAAATTTATCCATAAAATATATAGAAAAAGTATTAAAGCAAACTTGTAAAAAATGGAATAATCTTTAATTTTTATAATAACAAATTGAGAAAAAATTACATTTAAAGGTATTTTTTGATGAAAAACTATCTTGAGCTTCAAGTAAACTTACATTTCCGGTTATCCGATTGCCACCAAAATCTAATCAGATATTTCCATATTAGAATAAGGTAGAAATACATGGTTTCAAAACTTTCTGAATGATAGTATTTGAGTTAGAGCGTATACAGGATCCACACACACATACATACACACATACAAACACACTGACAACATCGTGAAAATGTTAAAAATGGATTCTAGGGACCTTAATACGTGGTCATTTACCAAAATCTCTATATTCGATTTTTAGCACGATCCCTATACCTCCCTTACCAAGGGTAGCGGGAGGTAAAAATAGTAGGAGCGGGCCTTAGTGAATATTTTATTAGGTCTTCTACTAGTACTTGTCCTAAAAATTTAATTTCAGAGGGATTGTTTTGTTACCTAGTATGTATTTAAGTAGAATTTTAAACAAAAATAAATTTCAGCTTCATTTTACATTCTGAAGAGAAAGATACTAATTATAAAGATTATTAATATGTAAATAAGAAAAGAACATATTTGGAATATATGAATATTATAGGCAGATAATATAATTGTTAATTTATTTAAATGTAAAGAAAAGTTGTATTTGTTTACATAAAATAACAAAAAATGTTTTAAATGTTAGTAATGTAGTTTTAATACAATATAAAAATAAAAGTCTGCTGTGGGCAGCACAATACCTTCCGCCATTTAATTTTTATTTATTGATATTATGTTCCTTTGCATTCGTATATAATAGAACTATAACTATTGTTTTATTTACTCTTTCCTTATTAAAACGTTATCATTGTAACATTTCTTGTATACACAAATAATTGAAATTGTATCTCTTCTTTCGTTCTATGAGGAATTTTGTCGTACTCTTCTAATATGTTCAAAATTCTTCAAAATCATTGAAAGTATTAGCGGTATTTCTTAAGGACATATGTTATATTACCTATAATTTAAATACATATTTTATTAATAATACAATAATATATATATATATATATATATATATATATATATATATATATATATATATATATATATATATATATATATATATATATATATATGTACTCGTACCTCCCAGAAAAATCTGATATTTGACACTGACATTTTGCATTTATCTGTCAATTAGAAACATTTAAATATCTCAACTGTTTTTTAGGCAACGAGATTATTTTTTTACAACAGATTATTCTATTTATTATTATTATATTATTATATACTATATCTCCAAACCTATACGAGAAGATTTTTTTTAAGAATATGCTACTTCCGATTTCAGATCTTCCCATGAATGTCCGATTGGGAAATACGTAGTTAAATATTAAGTCTTACAGTTTTTGAATAATGGTCCTTCCAACGTCCCACACACATACACACACATACATCCACACACACACACACACACACACACACACACATCATCGTAAAATGTTAAAATCGGATTACAGGGACTTTAAAACGTACTTATTCATTGAAATCTGGATATGTGATTTTTTGCATGAATCCAATACCTCTCTTAGCGAGAGGTAAAAATATATAATTGCTTCCTTATCTACTTCTAAGAAACTAATAAAATTCTTTATTATTATTGTACTACACATATACTTATATTTTTATTATTATTTCTTCAAATACATAACTGTACCAATAAATAAATACTATAATGAATACCACAATATTTATATAGTTGTTATTGTCTGGTTGAATGTCCTACTTTATACCAAAACAATTATATCATTACATGAATTTTTACTGTGTATAGGTCGCAGAAAATATCACCATTTTTCCCATTTCCTAACTTTCTACAGGATGCTTGCCCCATAAACATTTCATTATAACAAAATAACTTATTCATACATCCTCTGAGTAACTATATAGTAACTATAACACTTGTCCGTCTACTTTTCACTCTCCTATGAATTTGCCGTTGATTAGACGGTCACAACACTTCATTGAGCCGAGAGTAGAGATGAAGTCTGGGTGTTGAGTGGCTTAGCTTCTCAGCATCAGCATCTCAGCTGAGTCTCAAGCTACTAAGAGTTGCAGAGGCCTCGGCCACATTCCAACGGGATTGTGGCACCGATCACAAGACAAGCTTGCACGACGCATAGACACTCACGAGGATATAAGGTAATGACAGGTATAGTATTCTGCACGTAATAATGACATTGTGTAATAAAAAATCTGTTGTGGCCAGCATAAAACCTATCACCACTTCCGTTTTTAGTTACATAAGTATAGGGCGCAAGCAGTCATGTGACATTGTTGGCCTTGACAAGCATGTATGGAGGCCCGTGTCAGAATGACAATTAATAATTATGTACATAGATTTTCTAAATTCACGTAGTTAGTTTGTCATACTTGGTTTAGACAAGCAGATATGGAGGCCCTTGTCAAAATGACAGTTAGTAATTAATTACATAAATGTCAAATGTCATAATTTTTCACGTGGTTAATTTGTCAACAGGAATGTGGAATTCACTTGTCGAGGAAAATAAACCACATGGAATCGGAATATCATGAAATGTGGGATGAAAAATTCACATTTGACATCTATGTACATAATTACTAGCTGTCATTCTAACTCGGGCCCCATATTTTCTTGTCAAGTCCAACGAAGTCACATAACTGCTCGCGCCCTATAAATTTCTCATGTTTTTTCTTTATGTTTAGATTATTTTTATAATTTTAAATTTATTTTTTGTGGAAGTTTTATCCTATACTTCAAAATGTTCGAATTTCTTCTAATTTCTTGACGGGATTTCTGATGGCTATATGTATTTATATAGCTATAATTTTACATATTTAATTGTTATTATTCTTATACAACAAGAAATAATAAACTTACCCATATCAGTTAAACTTCTTCATTTAACGTAAAAGCATAATTTTACGTTTTACTACTATATTGCCAAAAAAAAAAAATTCTGAGATTTAGTTTCAGCTAAAATCTACATAAAACCATATTCGTACTATGACAAATTTTGAATCGGTTCTTATCCACTGTCAGTGTTTAGTTAAAATAGATTTTTAAGGTCAAGTTTTAGAATTGAGCTGCCAATACCGCCCAAATATGTTTATGAACTACTACTGGTTTTTGACAATGACATTTTTCTGTCATTTACAAACATCTGATGGTTAGAATAGAGTTGTTTAGGCTCTGAGATTTATTACAACAGATTATTTTAAATATTACTTTTTACCTCTCGCTAAGAGAGGTATTGCATTCATGCTAAAAATCGCATATCCAGATTTTATTGAATAAGCACGTTTTAAGGTCCCTACAATCCGATTTTAACATTTTTACGATGATGTCTGTGTGTGTGTGTGGATGTGTGTGTGTGTGTGTGTGTGTGTGTGTATGTGTGTGTGTGTGTGTGGGATTTCCCAATCGGACATTCATGGGAAGATCTGAAAAGGTTTTGGTAACAATTGGACAACTGGAAGTAGAAGATTCTTGAAAAAAAATCTTCTAAATATTATTTTTTGAAAATTTTTCTTGATAATATTAAAGAAAAATAAATTCTCTTTCTGATACATTTAAATATTTTTATATATATTCTATAGATTTAGAGATAAAAGGAATATAATATATAAAATAATGGTTGTAATTAATTTTACAACCGAAAGGATGCCATGAAAAATAGTTGAAAATTTAAATTATTTGTGACAGATAAATGTCAGTGTCAGAAATAATGAGTAATGAAAGAAAAATGTACTTGGAGAATCCCTTAATTCTTGATCTGTGACTATTATGGAGATGACAAGTCTAGGTTGAAGGACTTAAATTTGTTTCAAACATTATGGGACAATGTACACCAGTACTGTAGACTAGAGTAACTTTGAATTGCGAAAAAGCTATCAAATTCTTCTCAAGTAAGTTGTAAATATTGACAAAATTACACATCGATATAAGAATAATCGGAGTGCAATATATCCGTCACTTTATTAAAGGGAATTAGTGTTATTTAGATATAACAAGTATGAAAAAATAAAATGTAAAAGAAGATATGTAAGAATAGATGCACAATCCAGATATATACATTTTAGACCGCCCAAAATTAATGTTTTTACTACAAGAATATGAAGAGAAAGTAAACAAAGTTGTTCGAATTGAAAATTGCTGTTACCAGCCTAATATTTATATATGGTAAACTCTACTTTGTAATTTATTGTAACATAATTTATGGTAAATATCTTTATGTTGAGACATGCTATTATTGAATAATAAAGAAGTTTATACGTCATAGATTTATATGAATATATTATTTGTATTTATAAAAATATTCTTTGCTTTATGCATACAGCCAGGTAAAATATACGGCGAGAGGTTATGTGCTGGCCACATCAGATTTTTTATCTCAATATATAGAAGATATAATAAAATTTTAAAATATATCGAATAGAGAATTTTACATTCATTAATGCTAATAATAAAAATTTCTAAAAAATAATATTTTTTTTTTAAGATACTTCTACTTTCGGTTTTCTAGTTGTCACCAAAATCTCCCCATTGATGTTAGATTAAGGAATCCGTAGTCAAACAGGTCTTTAGTCTTATAGAATTTGAGAAATCCAACAACCTCATACACAATGCATAGAACATATTGCTGTTGAGAAAATAATTGAAGAAGACAAGAGAGCCATTTATGTAGTAATACAGCATCAACTAAAGATTGGATCCTGAACTAGTAATCGAATCATAAACGATCACCAGCATCTAAAAAAACTGTCAATTGTTTTTCGCCTCATCACTTTTCTGATTTCTAAAAATGAAACTTGGAAATATAAGAGTATAGGAAACAGTGTCAGGTCCTTATATGTTTGAAGATATTCCTCGAAGTTGCGGTGCGGCACCCAGTACTGGACAAGGTCGCTATGTCTACGTCCTGGTTGTCGCCGAGCCCAAATGATTTACACTGGGTCACTGAAGGAATGCTCAAACAGTAGGTGGTGCTGATGATAACACCATTTATCTGCCATTTAAACACAAACTCAAATGGTGGAAAAAAGATATTTTGTCAAGCAATTTTAGCAATAAACGTTTTGAAATGACTAGTTTGTTTACAGTCTATTTGTATAATACGAAATTGGTTTTGAATGTAGGATATTATTAAAATAATAAATTATTGTAATGTAATTTTAATAATGATATATAATTGTTCTTTTCCTTTTGGATGATATGCATTTTGCTTTGTAAACATATAATTTTAACTTTATTATAGGTATCTGTAATAATATACAATTAATATAAAATGTTTTCATTAATATTTAAATGACTAGTTCCTAAATTTTATTAATAATATGGCTGTGTGTCATACTTGAATAGTATATTCTACAACAAGTAATGGAATGGCCCATATTCCACACGAGCAAAAAGTTTGTGGCCCGAGCCGAAGGCAAGGACTACGGTTTGTGTGGATTATGCCATTCCAAACGTGTTGTAGACTATACTTTCTCTAACAAGATTTTAGAAATTATACATAAAATGTAAATTGATAATAACAATATATTATCATATATCATTAAATATTTTTTTTGACACCAGTCCATAAATTGCTTATAATAAATCTATTCATATTTTTCTTTTGATTTATTTGGTAATAACTGACTCCCTGTATCATTATCATTAGCAAGTTCCCTTATTTCTGGTGACGTACATTCCATATCTATATTTTTATTTTCAGTTCATATGTTTTTCTATAAAATGCCTTCAGTTAATTTTCTAAGTAATATATTATTATATAGATATACTTATTACTCTGGACAACTCCAAAAACCTGTAAAACTTAACAAAAAACTCTAAAAATGTTCAAAACTTTAAAACGTCGAACGCGAATACAGAAATAAATAAATATAAAGATATTATATATACCGCGCTAATATGCATCTAAATAGATTGTGATTCGTCGAAAGCCGTGCGGAATTATTCCAAACGCCGTACGGAATTATTCCACACGGTTTGTTGGAATAATATTAATTCCAACATATTTTTTAGTTATGGAATGTGTAGTTTCCAAAATAGTGTTGGTAAAAAATAGTTCCAATTTTTGAGCAGAAAAATGACCCCTGTGGTGGCGTCTCTGCGACAGCTTTAGGAACCTCTGAGGTGTCGTATAGTAAATGGCCCGGTACAAATCTGTTGTTATTACCGAAATTTGCGAATAAATAGAAGCATATTGGTGCACGTAGAAATAGGTAATAAGCTGAGATAATACAGTGTGTTAAAAAAATAACTCTGAGTAGGCTATTCTCTTATGTGAAATAAAGAAAGAAATATATTTTTTTCTGAAATTCTTTGTAACAAGCAGTAATCAGCACAAGTATTTCCGTTTTCTAACTTATTTCCGTTTCTAAAATAAGAATCAAGAAAATACCAACTTTGACAATATCTCGTGGCAAATTGACATTTAATTAAATACTTTGAAATTAATACATACTTTTCTTTGTTCATAGCCTACTCCAAGTTAGTTTTTTTAACATACTACTCGTATAAATTTTATAACTTATTTATTAATTGGAAAATCATACATAGTTTCTAATTACAAAAACAGTAATTAAAGCGTTAATAATTATCTTAAAACTCGTTATCTGCAATAATTAGCATTCAAACAGGTAAGTTTATTAAATATTTATATTTATCTTATTTGGAAAAACATAAAAACTTATCAGAAACGTTTAATTGAATATCATGGAGTTTCAGACTAATATAATTGAAATAAAATTAAAAACTACCCTTTACCTTAAAATAATTTGTAAATAAAAATTATATACTCGTATGTACGCATTTCCAAAACAATGCTCTCAATTTAAATAGTAAAATTATACGCCATATTAAGGGGGAGGGGGTAAAGAAAAATTAGGATTACTCAACATGACAACCATATAAAAGGTCTTAATAGTTCTTTTCTTAAAGAGTAGTTAAGGTTACTCAACATATAAACCACTCTATCAAAAAAAATTCTGATGTGGCCAGCTTAATACCTTCCTTCAATTCTACATATTTTGTATAAATTCCACACATATTTTTTTTGCAAATTATTCCATGGGCGTTTTCTTTTTTGGGGAGAAGTGAAGTGATCTTACCTCGTACTGAACTACTCCTAAAATAAGAATTAAAAAATAAAAACATTTATATAGCATTATATTTATAATCAAATAATTTCCTGAATTGGCTTATGATTACAATCTGTTGTATTACCTATGTAATTTGTTTTTACCACCTTAAATTATTTTACATTTTTATATTTCCAGTAAAATCATTTCATAAAGATATTATATAAATTTTATTTGACTCTGACATCTGTCAATAAGTAATATTTGAATATTCTGTTTCCATGGTGCAGCTTTTAGCAGCATTAGGTTGCAAGATATTTCTTTATAATTCTTTATCTCTAAATTCATTGAATATGAAGAAAAAAATATAATTAAATAGAATAGAGAATAACTCATTCTATTATTTATAATAACATAAAAGGTCAAAATGTGATATTTAACAGCGTATTTTCAAGAAAAACTGTTAAAATCTCCAAGTTAGGGTACTTCCGGTTAACCAATCATAACCAAAATCTAATAAACTCTTCATATGGACGTACGAAAGAAGAATACGAAATAATTATAATTTTTGGAATTGTAGTATTGGAGTTATCGAAGGAGATAATTTTGTCAACACACACACACACACACTGACACACACATACACACACCCACATACATACACACATTCAGACTTCATTGTAAAAACAGTAAATTCATATTGTAGGGACTCTAAAACGTTCTTATTCATTAAAAACTCAGCATCGAATTTTTTGACCAAAGACAATACCTTCCTTACCTAGAGGTGACGGAAGGTAAAAAGGGCTGTAAAGACCTCTGGCATAGTAATAAGCAAATTTCTGTTTACCCTTAATGTAGTTTCACATAAACTTTACAAGTTTCTAAAAATAATCTATTACAGAACATAATATTAAAAAAAACTAACAAATTTGTTACAAAAGCTAAAGATTACAAGCACTTTCATTTCAACCATCATCAATATTAATAGTAATTTATCCAAGACCTGTCATACTGAAACTAATATTCTGCATCTACTGCTTCTCGTTTTTGTATATCTAATTTGCAAAAAGTGATTCGCTCCTCGCTCCTCCAATTTGGACATTAACAGGTTGCTCTTCTCTTCAGAGTTGACTTAGGTCGACGGCCTACGTTGACCACCTCGTCGATTCTCAACAGAACTACCTACTACCGCTGGTTTCTGTCACTATAGTGATTGTCATATACAACCGTAGTAACTTCAACATAGGAAGGAACCTTCATTCACTAACAAGAAATGTAAATAAAAATAGACAAGAATGTCTAATATAATTTGTTTCACGATAAATGACTATTCCAGGTCATTTATAAGCCGTCTGATATAATATTACTTGCAAATAACTTCACTGCATTTCGTATGCATAGGCGTGCAACATGAAATATTTATAGATACATTTTAACTGAAAAAAATCTGATGTGGCCAGCACAATACCTTCCGTCAATCCTGTGTATTATGTATAAATTCAATACATAAATTTTCTTGTAAAAGATTCTAAATTTCAAGTAAAATTATTTCATAATAAGCCATGCAAATTGTACTTGACACTGACATCTTCTTCTTTAGCTTTTCTCATTCGTTAGGGGTCGCTATTTTTTAATTTCTTCTTCCACTCATTTCTGTTTTGCGTGTCGTTCTCATTCAGTTCCTTTTCCCTCAAGTCTTCCATAACTTAAAGAATATATTATTCTCTAACCAATTTGATCGCATTTTATACTTCATATTCAATGGCTATAGAGTTAAAGAATTATAAAAAATAAAATATTTCATCACGGCATATTACCCATTGCTGGGTGTGCCAATCTGCTTCGTACACAGATATCGGTAATGATGGAATATTTGTACCGTGTGGGATCTTAAAGAATTATGAAGTTATTAAATATCACAAATCAGCCAGCTGTACTAACCATGGAAACTGCTAATATATTCAGATAATTTAAATTGACAGATGTCAGTATCATATAACAGTAAATGAATGTGGCAGATATGAGGATGTTGAAGTAGATGTTAACTATACTATACAAAAGAAACAATTACATTGGTTTGAACATGTCATGAGGAGAGATGAAGAATATATTGGAAAAAGAATGAATAACTTAGTAATAGAAGGTTGAAGAAACAGAGGAAGACCAAAGATAAGATAGAAGGACTGTGTTTTGGAAGACTTGAGAGAAAAGGAACTGTATGAGAACGACACGCAAAACAGAAATAAGTGGAAGAAGAAAATAAAAAATAGCGACTCATAACGAATCGGAAAAGCTAAAGAAGAAGAAGAAGATGTTAGTGGCAAGTGCAATTTGTATAGTTTATTAATGAAATAATTTATCTGGAAATTTAGAATGTTTTGCAAGAAAATTTACGTATGGAATACGCAGGATTGACGGAAGGTATTGTGCTGGCCACATCAGATTTTTTCTTTATTCATCTCTAACTCTAACCGTCCTACTTGGACTTGATTTTCAATCGCTTCGAAAGTATCTATGATAGTCTTTTCATCGGTCGCTATCATCCACACATAATTTAGTATTTATTTCTAATATAGGTGATAGGAAATAAGATCGCAGCGCCAAAGTGGAACTAATGTTAACGGGATAATTTGACATTTAATAATTGTATTTATGCATTAATTGTAAAATATTAAAAGATGTTACATATGTAAACGTAAATATTATAAACATAATAGATAACACCTGTGTTTATACGAGGGTCATTCAATAAGTAAAGAGACAAATGGCTATAGCTCAAAAACGGTTTATTTCAATCTTTCAAAATTAAGGCTATTTTTCAACATAATCACCCCCCACAGTTACGCACTTGTCACATGTTTCTTGCAGCTTCCTAATTCCCTTGGCGAAGAATTCTTTCGATTTACCCCGAAGCCACTTTTGCACCGCTTCCTTAACTTCCTCATTGTTAGCAAATCTTTTTCCACGTAGGGCGTCTTTGAGTGGTCCAGACAGGTAAAAATCAGATGGGGCGAGGTCGGGACTGTAGGCAGGATGAGGTAAGACCTCCCAACCCAATTCTTGAAGCTTATCACGGGTCAGCTGGGCTGTATGAGGGCGGGCGTTATCGTGCTGAAGAATGACTCCTTTTGACAAGAGTCCACGGCGTTTGCTCCTGATAGCTGGTCTAACTTTGTGTTCTAGCATCTCAGAGTAGTATTGGCTATTGATAGTTCGCTGATCTTCAAGGAAATCATAATAGACTGGACCCTGTGAGTCCCAAAAGATGGTCAGCATCACTTTACCGGCGGAAGGTGTTCATCACCTACATTTGTTCGGCTACTTTTAAACCGATCAACCCACTTGTGAAAATTCGCACGGTTTATACAACTTTTACCGTACTGTATTAACATTCTAGAAAAAATTTCACTTGGTTTTACACCTTCTGCGATTAAAAATCTAATGACTGAGCGCTGCTCTTCTAAGGTGCAATCTTCTAGTGGACTTGCCATGGTGAACTTTTGAGGTTTTGTTGACAAAATGATGAAACAGCTGATCAGAGCATATCCCAAGGTTGCCAACTAACACCCCTGAAAAGATTGTACACATTCATTGAATAGTTTTAAAATTATAGAATTTGTCTCTTTACTTATTGAATGACCCTCGTACAATCAAGAAAATGTCACGTGTATAATTTATCCCGTCAACTATAGTTCCGCAAAAACCACCAAATGTCATATTGCTTATTTCCCATCGCCTATAGAAAGATAGATAGGCTTCACAGTTCTCTAAACACATTCATTAGAAACTCACCACTGAATTTTTTGACCAAAGACAATATCTTGGTGACGGAAGCAACCTTCTTCTTATACGACCAGAAATTCAAGCATGTCGAACAAGTTGACGATCAATTTTCCGGCTGCAGAATACAGCATCACATCTGTAACAAATCTAAAAATAGAAACTCAAACAAATAAAAATAAACCAAACATTTCATTTTACACATCACACCCTTAGACTTTTTACACATTCTCTTAAATTTTTTTCATATCTTCCATCTAAACATTGCTATCAATTCTATTATCCCAGTCTCCTCTTCTCGCGTTGTGTTGGTACACTCGTGAGCTATATCCGTCAGCTCGCTGGCTGTATCGTCGTTGGCGTCCGTGAACGTCGACGACCAGCGTCGTCAGCGTCGGCAGCGTCAGCGTCTCCCAGAGCTCCATGGCTGACCGAAGCTGACATGGGTAACTCCCAGGCCAAAGGGCAAGTCAAGGCCCGGCAGAAGAAACAGGTGCACTGGAAATCGGCAGGTATGTTGATGGTGTTACTGTGGAGTGTGTTGGAGAAAAGTGATGTAAGATGCCTAATGGTTTATAAATAGAATGAATGGATTGAAGATTGTAGGTGACATATATTCACGTGTTGAGGGAGGTGACCCATTTTAATGATAATAAAAGTGATTAGTATTTGTATTTGTAACTAATATTTAAAAGTGTTTTGTTGAATAACTAAGTGTCGTCATGTCTATATCTAAACACACCGGGTGTCTCGGTGTCTACTTGAAGTCTGTTGGTATAGGGAATACATTGTTTTTTTTTTGCTGAAGTTACTTATTTACACACACCGGCAAAATTAGGGAAACGCCTAAAAAAGCTATGTATTTCAAAAAGTATGAACCCTCTGTCTTTCATATTTGTGTTGGTAATTCTACTTCTACAACAAATATAGTCAATATTGCTCGGTCTTTAGTTTTATTAAATACGGTTGTTTTATTCTTGTTCACTATAGATCAAGAGTAACAATCATTTTTACCTCTCGCTAAGAGAGGTATTGGATTAATTCTAAAATCGCATATCAGATTTTAATAATTAAGCAATGTTTTAAGGTACCTACAATCCGATTAATATTTCTACGATGATGTCTGTGTTTGTGTGTGTGTGTGTGGGGGGGGGGGACGTTGAAAGGCCGATTTCTCAAAAACTATAATACTTAATATCTGTTTAACTATGTATTTCTCAATCGGACATTACTGTTAGTATTAAAGAAGAGTAAATTCTCTATCTGATACATACAAATATTCTATTATATCTTTTATAGATTTAGAGGTAAAGAAATATAAGGTATATAATAATATATTGTAATAAATAATGTCATGGAAACCAATAAAAATTAAAATGTTTGTAACTAACAGATAAATGTAAATATCAAAAATCCAGAGACATTACTGAAGATTTTTTCTGGGAAGTACATACATTTATTATTTCTTATTGTATTAATAGTTAAATATTTAAAATTATAGGTATATTATATATACCCTTCAAAAATACTGTCAATTCCGACAATAAATTGGAAACATTTCGAAATATTAGAAAAGTAGGACAAAATACGTATATATTCTTGTTTCCTTCGAGAATTTCCCGCACTTACTTAATTGGGTCTAAGTCTGAATGTTGGTGGATGATTTAGATTTTTTTTTTATTTTATACAGTAGCCATTCTCTTACAAGACGCGAATTATTTGTAGAATATTTTTCATGCATAGCTTCAAATTTACTTTTAAAATATCAAGGTAACCTTTACTGTTCATAATTGTTGCAAAATAAGTTAATTTTCCTACTCTTGTTGACCAAATATATCCCAAAAGATAATGGTACAATGAACCTCTCCCCACAACAAAGCTAGCCCAGGGCCCCCAAAGTTCACGGTCCGCCCATGTCAAAAAGTATAAACCGTCTGTCTTTCATATTTGTTTTGGTAATTCTACATCTACTACAAATAATAAATGACGATATAACACCTAAATATAGTCACCTACTAAATAAATATTGCTCGGTCTTTAGTTTTATTAAATATGGATGTTTTGTTCGTGTTCATAAGGGTAACAATTTGTTTTCGTTTAAATTGTAAGTACTTACGTAGAATAGAAAAATATTTTAAAGAAATGGAAAATTGTTATTAAGTAATAATTTATAATAATTACTAATTAATAATTTATAAACAGTGGAAAACTTAGATTAATTAAAAAAATAAATTTTCCACTCTTTGTAAATTCTGAATTATTAATTATTATTTAAAAATAAAAAAATCCATTTTTTAAAAATAATCTTTCTACCCTAAATACTTAGAACCCTTAATCAATAGTGAACATGAAATAAGCACCCATATTTAATAAAACTCAAGACCGAGCAATATTTAACACCTCGAAAAAAAAAAATTTTTGGTGTAAGTTATAACTATTGTAGATTTTGTGAAATGGTGAAGGGCAGGGTCTGGTTCGATTATTAAATGTAGCAGCAGATACATCTGAAACTTATTTTAGGGTTATATTTGAATTATACTTGATATAATCTGCAATTTTGTAAAAAAAAAAAAAATTGAAATGTGACAGTTTGACGAGTCTGACAACTATTCCCTATGTTTACTCATAAAATAAACGCTTCAATACATTGCTGGCATTTTGTAACTATAACTTGAAATATGAAAGGTTATGTCACTTCCGGTTAAACTGGAAGTGCCACCATCATGCCAAATACCAATATTTGTGAGCCCCTAACCTAGTTTAGAAATACGTCAAAAAAATAAAAAAATAATTACAAATAAAAAAGTTATTTTGAGTGGCATGTTTCTCCGTGTCACCTGTATAGTACATTTAAGTTCACATTTAGAAATAAGTAAATAGCTGTTTGCTAATTGCTATAAATACTTATTTACTTTAATAAGTATAATTTTCACTTTCGTCTTATAAACATTAAATAATATTTATGAACTTCTGTTTTAATATTATCTCACATAAATTAATCTCATAATATTTAAATAAGCTATTTGATTCATCTTAACATTCTATTCTATGCTTTGTGGCTACCTTGTAATTTTTTTGTACGTTTGTATGAATGTTCGATGACATCATATGTGTAAATTTATTTTTGAATCTTGCTTATTCCTAAGCAATGAAATTAAAAGATCAAGTATGATTATTACAGAAATGTATCATTGCTATAACTTAATTTTGCATGAAGATAACTCAGGTACACTTTGATCAAATGTTTCTTGCCTTGCCTAATGAAACTGGTGCCAATTATTTTTTCTTGGAAGTCAATACGTCTTACTTCAAATCAATATAGAAATAAACTTTCCGTCTCAACAAGAAAGAAAAATGGTCTTTGATTTATACGATATACACACTATAATTTGTGTAGTCTAAATATTATTTTATACATATGGTAATATTTACTCATATGTCATATTTATTTTGAAATATCAAAACCGAAAAGTGTAATTTGTTTTTGAAACGTCGTAGATAAAGAATAGTATTCTACTCGCGTCTAATAGCTAGAACTTATTCGGACGAATTATAACACCCGTTGACTTGAATATATTATTTTAGTTTGAGTTCTTATGTTTCTTACAAATAATAAGCAGACATGCGGAAGTAATATAAATTGTTATTTTAAAGTTTTGTGAAAGCAATAAATCTGTTCTTGACATTTATTATTAAGACATAATAAAAATAAATATAGTAAAATAATAATATTATTAATTATTATAATAAGGGGAACATCTATCATAATTATATTCATGTATAAAAAATATGTATTTCAAATTATTTCGACGAGTGCTAATGAATAAAATTAATAAAAAATGTAGTATAGAAAATATAGATTATAAAATAAAGATATCTTAAAATTATTAATAAATAATCTGATGTCGCCAGCACATTACCTTCCGCCAATCCCGTGTATTATGTACAAATTCCATACGGCATTTTTTTTTAAAGATGTCCGATCAAGGTCATCTGTATCATGACCGAATTAACAAATTGCCATACATTTATCTCTTTCATTTGCCATAACTCGAAGCGTGTGTGATAAGGATGGATACAACACGTCTTTCAAAAATTCATATTGTTTCGACTAAGTTAGCGAATTCCATTTTAAAACGATGCTCGTTGTTGACAATACTTTCGCTGTAACGTAAGTTTATTTATTCAGATATATTACTTTGATTCATAGCCGTACGAATAACGCTATTTTCACTCAATGTCGCTGACACTAACATTGTGTCAGTATTTTATTTTTCACTTATTTGGTTTTACATATATCAGTTGAGTTTCGTTTTGAATTTTAAATGATTTTGCTTTAACATATATTGTTATAATAATAAAATAACAGTAGTATATTATGGATCCTCATAAAAACTAATCAAACGACACTACTGTATCTGTCGGAATAGGCGGAGCTAAAATCTTAATTCATACAATTCAAAGATGATCCTGGTCAAACATTTAAAGAAAATACTTTATATAAATTTTCTTGCAAGAGATCCTATATTTCCAGTAAAATTATTTCATAAACAAACTATGCAAAATGCACTTGATTCTGACATCTTCTTATTCTTTAGCTTATCGCATTAGTTAGGGGTCGCAATTTTTTATTTTCTTCTTTCACTCATTTCTGTTTTGTGTGTCGTCCTCATTTAGTTCCTTTTCTCTCAAGTCTTCCGCAATACAGTCCTTCCATCTTATCTTTGATTTTCCTCTGTTTCGTCTACCTTCTGTTACTAAGCTATTCATTCTTCTTCCAATATATTTTTCTTCTCTCCTCATGACATGTTCAAACTAATGCAGTTGTCTCTCTTGTATCTATCTAGAAACTTCTATCTTTCGTCATCTCTGCCACATTTATTTTGTTTTCATTGACACTGATATCTGTCAGAATTTTCTTAATATTGTAGCTATTTCCATGGTTATAGCATAGCTGGCTGATTTATAAGATTTAATTTCTTTATAATTCTTTAACTCTATATCCATTGAATATGAAATATAAAAATCAAAGAATTCATATAGATAAGAATATTTTTTAATATTTATAATAACATCAAACGCCAATAATATTTAACAGCGTTTTTTCAAGAAAAAATCTTCAAATGAGGGTACTTCCGGTAAACCAAAATCTAATCGTGTCTGTATATAGGTGTAAGGAAGAGGAATACGTAAAAAATGTAATTTTTGCAATTCAAGTATTGGAGGTATCACGGCTGAAATTATAGTCACACACACGAACACACGCATACACACACACACACACACACACACACACACACACACACACACACACACATACAGACATCATCGTAAAAATAGTAAAATCGTATTGTAGGGACCTTAAAACGTGCTTATTCATTGAAAACTTACCACCTTCCTTACCTCTTAGAGGTGACGGAAGGTAAAAAGTAATTATTGAAATCTTGTTGTAATTTATATATGATATTGTAAGGAAAACAAGAAATGCTACTGAATTTTTGGTTTTCCCTATAAAATCAAAGTCAAATGCAGGTTCATATTACTCGTCTAATGTTGAATTTTTTGAAAACTTAATAGTTGTAGTACAGGAACAATTTATTTGAATTTTCATTTTATAGGGGTAGCCATTCTTTTGTCAACTACTGGTCCTTTTACCTTAATTTCATATAATTAATGTACTTTTGCCTATTGCCTTTCTAATTTTGATGTATTTGGATGATCATATTTCTAATTTTATATACGATTCGATGATTCATCATCTATAAAATGATAGAAATACATAGTTCGTAAATTTGTTACTGCAAACATATGTTAGTAAAGAATCAAAACACATGTTTATAATTCAAGTACCAATAGCTATTTTTGAACTACATTAAAAAAATAATTCATTCATGATTTATTACTTTTTGTGTTTATATCTGAAGGTCAAAAATTGTTTGGCAATTAATAAGTGAAAAAAAAGAGACCTATGCCGCACTGAAATAAAAATTATTATTTCAATGCGGTATTGGTTTTTGGAGACCAATAACAAATTATTTGAAATTTGTAAAATATACAGGGTGGTGACCGCGACCCCGGAACATATAAAATCATACTTTCTTAATTTCCGGCTTCCCTAATTATTTTAGGTAAAAATGCTCCAAATAAAAGTTGTAGAGCATAAAATTCTACATCAGAATCAATAAACAGAATTAATTTTACATGCTTTATAACGGCAGAAATTAAATATGGAATCTGTTGGACAGATATGAAGAATTTAAAAGTAACGTTAGAAACACCGTAATGTTTAATTTATTAATTAATACACTGTGAGAATAATAAATTACAATATTATCTTGTTCTTCCAGAACGCCCTGGCCCTCCGGGTAAACCCGAACTCGTATCCCCCATAGAAGCAACCCCCGATGTAGTGACCATTAAGTGGGACAAGCCTCGTCGCGATGGAGGCACTCCAATCGTCGGGTACCTGGTGGAACATCGCCGAACAGGCTCTCCACATTGGGTGCGAGCGACTCCTCTTATGCTACCCCAAACAGAACTTACCCTTAGTGGCTTGGAACCTGGATGGAGGTACCAGTTTAGGGTCACTGCTCAGAATGCGGTGGGGATGTCTGATCCCGGAGAGGTGAGGATTATATTTAGTAACTTATATAAGATTATAGTTTTAATTCAAATGGTACGTCTTTTCACATTTTCTAATATTTTAATGCTGACGTCACAGCTTTACGGGTAACAACAGTCGAGCTCTACCGGTTTAGTTTGGAACTATGGTTACTATGCTAGTACTTTTAAAGCAATATATAATAATAAAATAGATAAACAGTAATGAGAGGATTATTCTAATATCTTTAATTAGCATTGTAACGAAATTAATAAAAAAAAAATTCAATATTTTACCAACTTAAATTAGGTGAATACGTTTGTACCTGTATATTTTAAAACAGTATTTTAGCCTGAACATTCTGCATGACAATAAAGATCGTGTTAAAAAAGTCAGATAAATTGTATAGCAGCAAAATAACATGTTGCTATTTTGCCAAAACTTAAACATAATAAATTAGATTTCAACGAAACATTGTCTGACCAAATTTTTATCATGAACTGATCTTTAAAAAATGTGGCCAATACAAAACCTCCGCCATTTATTTTTTATTAATTTAAATACATACTTATAACATTATTACGTCAGTGTCAGCATAATGATTGTCAAAATAAATACTAATAATTTGGCGTATAAAACGTTACGCTTTTGTTCGTCTCTTGTTCCTAATTTTATGGCTAATACTATTAAATTGTAATTCCGTGAAATTTTATTTCTGCAGTTATGAAACAGCCAAAATTGATTTGGATGTAGAAATGTTTACTTTACAACAACATCCATTTGAAACTTTTTGTCTAAAATAATTAGGGGAACAAAGCGCAGGGAAAAACTGATTTCCCATGTTAAACGCATATGTTTCACTTTCCGTGATACACCCTGTATATTTAATAATGCTGCAAATTATATTAAGTTCCTTTGCATATAATATAACTATTGTTCTATTTACTGTTTTCTGTTTAAAAGTCACCATTATTAATTTGAAATGATTAGTTTTTGACAGTGACATTTATCTGTCAGTTACATATGTTTGATATCTGAACTGTATTACTAAGGAATTGTGTTTATCTTTAATAGGCTCCGGGATTTATAAAAAATATATTTTTTAAATTTATCTGTAAAACATATAGAAAAAGTATTAATGTATACCTGTAGAAAATTCAGTAATCTTTAATTTTTATAATAACACAAATTGCAAAAAAAATACATTTAAAGGTATTTTTTGAGGAAAAACTATTTTTAGTTTCAAGTAAAGTGCCATTCCGGCAAAGCAAGATTTCAATTTTTTTCGAATGGTACTGGTGGTGTATTTGAGTTAGAGCGTCCAAAGCCACACACACACACACACATACACACACACACGTACGCACGCACGCACACACACACACACATACATACAGTAAAAAAATTAAAGATGTACGATCAAGGTCATCTACGAGCTGTATGAATTAAGATTTTAGCTCCGCCCATTCTGTCAAAATCAGTAGCAATAAAAGCATTCAAAATTCACAACCAAGTCAACTGGTAGGTGTATTAGCAAATGTAAAGCCAAATATGTGTAAAATAAGATGAAAAATAACAAACTGATACAGTGTCAGTGACACTGACAGATAATAAAGTTATTCGTATGGATATGAATCAAGGCAATATATCTGAATTAATAAATAAACTTACGTTACAGCGAAAGTTTTGTCAGCAACAAGCAGCGTTTTAAAATGGAATGTGTTAACTTAGTCGAAACAATATAATTTTTTGAAAGACAAGCGTGTTATTTTCATCCTTATTGCACACATTTGTAGTCATTGCAAATGATGGAGATAAATGTATGCCAATTTGTTAATTCGTTCATAAAACAAATGACCTTGATCGGACATCTTTAAAAAAAATTAATGTATACACACGCCCACAGACATCGTTGTGAAAATGTTAATATCGGATACTAGGAATCTTAAAACGAGATTGTTTACCATAATCTCGATATGCGATTTTTAGCACGATCCCTATACCTCCCTTACCAAGGGCAGCAGGAGGTAAAAAACATGTTAATAGCTACTTGTGTATTAAGAGCGCAAAATAGGACATTGTCGATTGAGAGGTTGTTGCATTCTCTCGAAATCGACAATGTCCATTTGCGCTCGACACACACACACGATTTTTTCTACAGTCGCCACCATAACAAAAAATAATAAAATGTGCACTTTGTACTTACACTACTACTCAATTAATAAGGATTAATATAAAGAAAAAACGTCTTTTATATTTAATTTTTATTTATCGTTATTTCCCATTCTTCTTGACCTATTGCTTCAATCTAATCTAAACATTTTATACTTTCGTTTTTGTAAATGAATGCCCTATTTTATTTTCTCAATAGTGCTGCATTTTTTTTTTTTTTTGGTTATGTAATATACCGACAGAGCAGTTATATGTCAGATTGATTTGTAAAGGTGGTAAATGTGTCACTACAGTGCCATTAGTTCCTGACTAAACATTTCCATTAAGAATGTATACAAGTGACATTTCTCAACATTGTATAATTAGAAATTTGGACAGCGAGCGTTTTTTCTACTTTGTTGCGCTAGGGCGGCAAAGTGACATTTTGCGTTGACAAAAGAGAGCGCAAATAGCTACTTTCTATGTAGACTGTAGAAAAATATATTTTCTTTCTTTTAGGTTTCCGAACCTCTGACCGTAACCCTGCAGAGGTCGGTCATCACCGCTCCAAAATTCACCGAAGAACTTATAGACACCACAGCTTTGGAAAACGAAATGGCTGAGTTTGTTGTGCATGTCATAGGTCAACCACCTCCCAAAATCAGCTGGTTCAAAGACGGCTTCGAAATATTCAGCAGTCGACGCACAAGAATAATCACAGAAAACGACAAAAGTGTTCTCACCATCCACCAAGTATCTCTGACAGATGAGGGAGAAATAAAATGCACAGCAACTAACAAAGCAGGCCATGTTTCAACGAAATCCACTGTAAAAGTTGAAGCACCACCAGTTATTAGGTTGCCACGGAATTATGAAGATGGTTTGTTGTTTGAATTAGATGAAGTAATTCGTTTGAAAGTTTCTTTAGCTGGGAGACCACAACCTTTGATATTTTGGTCGCATAATGGCGAAACTATACAAAGTAATGACAGATACGAAATAACAGACACTGACAAATCTTCTATTTTGAAGATAGCAGAAGCCAAACGTTCAGATAGAGGCGAATACCAAATAAAAGCAGTCAACAAATTAGGAGAAGACTTTACATCGTTTTTAGTAACTGTTACTGACAAACCCCGACCTCCAAAAGACCTAAAAGTAATCATGAGTTTAGGAAAAACTGTCACACTTTCTTGGGGCATACCAGAAGATGACGGTGGTTGCAAAATAGGCAATTACATCGTTGAATACTACCGTTTAGGTTGGAATGTTTGGCTCAAAGCATCAACATGTCGCCAATTAACAACAACTTTAAGCGAACTAATCGAAGGCAGTGAATACAAATTCAGAGTTAAAGCTGAAAGTCCTTACGGAGTCAGCGACCCTTCAGACGAAACAGATGTGATATTTATACCTGATCCAAAACGTGGTCTACTTCATCCTCCTCCAAGAAGTAGAAGCCAACCTCGAGATGTTGAAAACGAAAGAACAATATCACCAGTACCTCCCAAAAGAAGATCTACTTCATCTACTCGACCGCAACAAAGAGAACAAACACAAAATACTTTGATACCAGCTGGACTGGTGCCTACTGCACCCAAAAGAGGCAAAATTAAAAGTCCTCAACGCAGTCCGGAAAGTTCACCACTTGCTACAAGAAAATACATGTTTGATAGGTCTTCTTTAGCTAGAGAACTTTCCTATGGAAGTCCTCCAGATGACAAATACAAAAAACCACATCACGTAGAACAAAAATCTTTAACATTACCTGCAGAAAATAGAACTCCAAGTCCTATTATTACAAGGGCAAAATCTCCATCTTTGATTCAGGCGAAAGAACCAATCAAAGATATGTCAACAAGTCTTCTCCCACCAAAAGAATTAATGAGAGATCGAAGTCCAAGTTTGGTCAATAAATTGTTACTAAACAAACAAGAACCATTTGCTAGGGGCAGATCTCCAAGTAAAATCAATCAATTACTCCCTGAAAATGGTCCTATACCCAGAGAACGCTCACCAAGTATTATTAACACTTTTTTCTCAAACATACTTCCTCAGAAGAGGTCTGCAAGTCCATCACCAAGTCCCAGCCCTCCTCAAAAACATAGTCCAATCGCAGAACACAAAGAATCAGAAAAACCAACAGGACCAAAAGATTCAAAAGAATTAAAAGAACCAAAAGAATTAAATGAACCAAAAGAGCCATCAGTAATTGACTCCCTAAAAGGCGACCATCTTGACCGATTAAGTCCAAGTATAGTCCACCGAAGACTATCAAGTCCAATGATAGATACAACTAGAGACAAATCACCTAGTCCCAGAAACAGGTCGCCAAGTCTAGTGGAAAATCTGACAGAGAATACAAATTTAAATACAAGTGAAATAGATGCTCCTAGGAGTAAATCACCGAGTCCAAATCCAAGGAGGTCGCCCAGTCCTTCGAGGTATTCAATTGGGGATGATATGCCGAGAAGAGAATCATTGCATTATACTAATGATTTGACTCATGGAAGTTCGGAATTCATGCTGGTCTTAGTCGATGGTAAGTTGAACTTTATTAATTATTATTTAGATGGTGACAGATGAATAAACATTCAATAATCAGCCCAATGGGGATATGTGACCAAATTGTTGTTTTACATAATATGATACTAGATCAAAAATAAAATACTGTACATTTTTTTAAAGATATCCGATCAAGGTGATCGGTAGCATTAACGAATTAACAAATTGATATACATTTATCTCTCTCAGTTGCAAAGACTACAAGTGTGTGATAAGGATGGATATAACACACTTGTCTTTCAAAAATTCATATTGTTTTGACATTCCATTTTAAAACGATGCTTGTTGTTGACAATACTTTCGCTGTAATTAATTCAGATATATTACCTTGTTTCATAGCAGGACGAATAACGTTATTTTCTGTCAGTGTCACTGACACTGTGTATGTATCTTGTTTTTCACATATTTGGTTTTATATTTGCTAATAAAGTTACCAGTTGACTTAGTTTTGAATTTGGATTACTTTTACTATATACATATATTTTTATAATAATAAAATAACTGTAGTATTTTATGTGCCCTCATAAAAACTAATTAAACAACACTACTGAATTTGACAGAATGGGCGGAGCTAAAATCTTACAGACAATTCGCAGATGACCTTGATCGGATTTTTTTTTACTGTACCCGTATTTTTTTAAATCGATTAATTATTCGTATTTTACGAGAAAATAATTATTAAAAATTTGGAGAAGCGGTATGTGACGTGAGCATGGTAGAATCATAGAAGAAGATGGATAGACTGAGAGGGAAAGAGATAGTTATAGCCAGCTGTCATTATGCCACACCTACCACAACATAATTGCGACGCTAATGTAACTCTTTCCCTTCAGCAGTCTATCTGTCTCCTTCCACGATCCTACCATGCTCACGTCATATATAAATAAATAAAATAAATTTGACATTACGACATATTACCTATTCCTGGGTGTGCCAATCTGCTTTGTATACAAAAGTCGGTAATGATGATGACATATTTGTACCGTGCGGGCGTTTACCCATCGTCACCTCACAGGCATTCATTGCTGGCGTGAAGAGATCACCACACGAGATAACTCAAAACCGTTTTGACACTGTATACATGGTGTTTTTAAAAGTAAAAACGTTTTGAAATCGGTTTCAAAACTGTATGTATAAACGCAGTAATATTGAAATTCGAATATGGTCACATCCCATTTTGTAACAAAGTTACTAATTCTTAGCAAAATTGTTATAACAAATAACAAATTATTGTAAACACTGAATAAAACATTTGTTTCTATTAGCAACAATATTTAGCAAAGTCAAAAATTACTTCGACTTTTAATAGCACAAAATTGACCCTGTGATGCAATGAGTGCCCGTGAGGTGACGCCTGGTAAGCGCTCACACGGTACAAATATTTCATCATTACCGATATCTGTGTACAAAGCAGATTGGCACACCCAGTAATGTGTAATATGCCGTGATGTTATATTTATTTATTTTATATTATTTTGACAATTCAGTTGTTTAATATAAGTTTAGAACAAATGCAGAAAATGAAGCAAAAAAATTGCTGGGGTTCTTTCGAAGGTTCTTTGCTGTATTCTTGATATTCGAAATGAAATTTTTCTAACACAAGTCTGTGTTGTCAAGATGTGAATCTCAAAGATTACTAATTTCTTAAATTCATTTGTTCACACTATGCGAAACAAAATTTATGCGTGTACTCGTATGTATGATTGTATCAGCTTCAAATCCTTGGAGAAATCGCTGAACCATAACTACCCATGCATTTATTTTTGAAACTTTCTATAAATTGTTAGTAATTAAAGTACAGGTTGTTTTATAATTAGCCATGCTCAATAAAATAAACTTACTCAAAATGCAGGTAAACAGTTGCCAAAAATATTTGGACAGAGTTCAAGTCTATTGTGAAATGGATATTGACGCCATGTACCATTCAAATATTTTCCCAAAACAATACCAACAAAGTATCTAAAATATTTTCTATTTCAGATCAGGACGAGGGAACCCGCGAATTTTATATGTTCGAAGATACGTTAATTCCACCTCCATTAAGCTTATCTGCTCCTGAGCTTGGAGCAGAATCCGAATTATTTATGCCCTTGAAAACATCTGTAAGCTCCACAGAAATCCTCCACGAACGAACTTTCGCCAGGTTCGCAAAAGAAGCAGAAGAATCAAGAATAGCCAATGTTTCTAGAAAGTCAAGTTTTGAAAAAGACAGACCAAAAATTTCAGTACTTGAAGACAGACGGCAAAGCATCCCGAAGATCTTAATCAATTCTAAAGATAATGAAGAAATAGTTGGCCTTGAACGTAAATCTTCCTTCAAGAGAAGATTGTCTGCTGGAGCTAGCAGTTTAGCTCAACAAATTTCATGGGCGAAACGACGACACAGCTTACGAAATAATACCGAAACTTCAGACTTATACGAAATTAGAAATAAGTTTTCGGAAAGAGTGAAAGAAAGAAGCAGAGAACGATCTATATCTGAAGAAAAAGAAGAAGAAACACGACCAAACAACCACGAAACAAACAATTCAACCAAATATGAAACCAACAGACAATCCAGTCTAGAAGAAAGCATCTATTCAGAATCTGAATCCGAAGATGAGCGCCTCAAATTTGATTTAACTCCTCCCCAGCTACAACCACAAGAAGAAGAAACATATCATCCACGAAGAATGGTATCAACTAACACATCTAAATATGAAGAACCTTTCGAAATTTTATCCAAACCCTTACCAATGCCAGATCCAAACGTAATCCCTAAACCAATTCTCAAACGCAAAGAGAAAAAATCTCCAGAAAAACCACAACGCAAATTTTTGAACCGAGAAGAACGCCCCTCATCCCCAATACCATCAAGTAGCGTTTCTAGTTTGGATCGTTCTAGATCTCCATCACCAAGTCCGTCTAGAACATTTGTCAAAGAACCATCACCCGTACCAGTACAGATGAGAAATATACAAGAATCTCAAATGATGAAAGCTGCAGAGGCTGCCAAAGAAAAGAGACTTAGAAGGCAAAGTTCTGAAGAAGAATATAAAGTTGTTGCTGAATATTATATGGACATTGTAAGAGAATACGGCGGACCTAAAAAACCTGCACATAATTTGTACCTCAACAGAGATTCTTTGAAAGCTGCTGCAGAAAGTGAAGATAGTTTAGAACGATCCCAAGAAGAAATAAAACAACCAGAACCTCAAAAAGAACCATCACCAGTTAGAACATCTTCCCTACTTTCTAGATATGAGTCCAGTCGAGCTGCTAGACGAAACCCTTCACCTTGTCCTCCTAGACGCCCAATGCCAGAACCAGACATCAAACTTGACCCAAAACTAGAACAAAAGCTCGACCTAAAAATAGAACAAAAACTAGAAAAGCACAAAACAACCCGCTCCCGTTCTTCTTCCAGAACAAGAACACGTGATACTAGCGCAACTAGAACTAGAAACACCAGCAAAACCAGACGAGAAACCAGCGCGACTAGAAAAGATTCTAGTACACTTAGAGCAGGAAGAGAAACTAGTGTACCTAGAACAATTACTAGAGATTTGAGTGCAACTAGAACAGGTAGATCTAGCAAGAGAGATACTAGTGCAACTAGAACAAAAAGGAGAGAAATTAGCAAAAATAGAACAATAAGTCCAACAATATTACAGGAGAAATTAAATTCTATATCTAGAACACCAAGTCCGCGACCTTGGACGCCAGAACAATTGCAGATAGAAGCAGACGTCAAAGTCAGATCTTCTTTGGATTATCTTACTGATCTGGCAATGTTTTTTGTTGCTTGTTGGTTGTATCTGTTTAAAGATGCACGTTTAGCAATTCCTATTCTTATTATTATGGTTTATCGACAGTTGAAAGATGAAATTAAAAACATGATGCCAAAGTGGATGACGAGGAACAAAAATCAGTGACATATAAAACAAATTTTGTTTGTGGTTTTGTGCGTATGTGTGAATGTATTTTTTGTAATAGGTTGTTCTTGCAGTCTTATGAAATATTGTAATCATTTAATCATCTTCGTCCATTTTCCCAAAATAAAATAAGGTGTAAATATGTATGTTTTATTTATTGTAATTATTTCAATGCAGTTTGTTTCTGTATGTAACAAAATTTAATTTTAATTGTAACTGTAAAGTTAAATGTAAATTAAATTAATTCATGATGTATAATTTTAAACAATAAATTATTTGTATATAATTTAAATTTGTTCTTAAAATTTTATCCCAAAAACTAAAGGGACATTATTGTTTAAACTAAACTTACCTATATAAGAAAGTGCACCGTTTAGCTAGTATTCTGCTTCAAAGTTATTCAAAATTGACATTGTTGGCCTTGACAAGCAGATATCGGGGCCCGTGTCAGAATAACATCTAGTAACTATGTACATAGATGTCAACGTAGTTAATTTATCATCATGAGTGTGGAATTTACTTGTCGAGGAAAATAAACTACATGGAAATGGAAAATCACTAAATTAGGAATGAAAAATTATGATATTTGACATTGTACATAAGTACTAGCTATCATTCTGACACGGACCTCCATATCCGCTTGTAAACTAAACAACAAATGCCATAATTGTTGTCATTTTATTTTGTGAGAAGTTTACACTATTTTTTTCTATTTAGCGCCTTTTATGCACTTTTTAAAGAAAAAAATCTGGTCAGCACAATACTTCTCACCACTTTCGGCTTTAGTTACATATGTATAGATCGCTAGCAGACATGTGACATTGCAGATATGAGGGCTCGTGTCAGAATGACAATTAGTAATTATGTACATAGATGTCAAATGTCAGAATTTTTCATTCAAAATTTCAAGATTTTCTAAATTCAAGTAGTTAATTTGTTACCACTAGTGTGGAACTTACCTGTCGAGGAAAATAAACCACATGGAATTGGAAAATCACTAAATTTAGAATGAAAAATTATGATATTTGACATCTATGTGCATAATTATTAGCTATCATTCTGTCACTGTCCCCCATATCTGCTTATCAAGGCCAACAAAGTCACCGTCGCGCCCTATTGTATTTAACATTTCTTGTATACCTACACTCTACACCAAAAAATCTACTTATATCTATTCGTTATATTTAGATTTTTTAATTAGAATTTCATTCTATGAAGAAATTTTGTCCTACCCTTTTAATTTTTCGAAATGTTTCCAATTCAATGTCGGGATTGCCAGTATTTTTGAAGGGTATATGTAATATACCTATAATTTTAAATATTTACAGTTACAAACATTTTAATTTTGAATTGGTATCCATGACATTATTTAGGCTGTGAGATTTATTACAATAGATTATTATATACGTTATATTTCTTATCTCTAAATCTATAAAAGATTTATTAAAATATTTATATGTATCAGATACATAATTTACTCTTATTTAATAATAACAAGAACAAAAAAATTCAAAAAATAAAATTTAGAAGATGTCAGTGTCAAGTGCAATTTTCATATTTTGTTTATAAAACAATTTTACTGGAAATATAGAACTTTTTGCAAGAAGATTTATGTATGGAATTTGTACATAATACACAGGATTGACGGAAGGTAATGTGCTGCCCACATCAGATTTTTTATTTCTTCTATGATTTTAATTTCCCGAACTCTGGAAATTATATTTTATATTTTTATTTTTATATTTATTTATTTATTTTCAAAATAATTAGTAAAGGTTTTGTTTTAATTAATAATAAATAAAATATTTTCAATTTTTTGATGTTAATATTAATATTTAATATTCCATATATTTTGATTTGAGTAGTCAAATATTGAAATCCATACATTATTTTATTTCTCTCGTTTAACAAATTGTTCTAACTGGTATACTTTGGTTTCTTGTCGTCACTATGTAGGTGTGTGTGTAAATTATTATTCTCGCGTTGTCTTTACCGGTATCTTGTCCTTCATTGTCAAACATTCAATCAATTCTTCGAACTGGAGTGCATTGTTGAGTGTAAATGTCATGTGTACTACACATATTACAGGTGTAGTGCAACATGTTTTGTGTTCTGTGTTCGGAAACTTTGGATTTGAGGTTGAAGAGGATTTTGCAAAGGGTTCGCTTTGCATCAAGACAAATTTATGAGGTAGGAGGATTAAATGTTTATTTATTTTGATATTTTAAATGTTTTTGTGTAGAAAATGTTAGAAATAAGATGACAGATTGTTTCAATAAGAAGTGTAACATATGGGCATATAACAATTTAATTAACAATGTCAAACACTCTAGTGTTTATTTGTTTAAAAACATAACTAAATCAGCATATTATTATGTACATATTGTAAATTGTAATACACATACAAATAATTCCATATTTATTTATTAACAACAAACACTTGCCAGCAATGAGTGCTCGTGAGGTGACGTCTGATAAACGCTCGCACACTACAAATATGTCAACATTATTACCGATATATGTGTGCAAAGCAGATTGGCACACCCAGCAATGGGTAATATGCTGTGATGATATATTTATTTATTTAAACATACTGTGTATGTTCAACATATGGCATTTTATAATTATTATACACAACAAAATAATAATTTATTTTCTAGAAGTTTTACCCTGGTTTGAAGCTATTGACTGGCTAGTATGTAAGCCGTAAAATTCTCATCTGTCAATCAATTCTTTGAACTTGGGGTCATTGACCTCATAAACTGTTCCTCTTACATATACGTACATATGTATATATTGTTGCCAGTATAAGAGTATGTTTGTTGTCGTTTTGGTCACAATAATAAACAAATGTTCCACGTATTTTTAAAGCAAATATTCTAATATAATTTTATTGTATTGTGTAAGTGTTTAAATACAGGCGTTAAAAAATCTGATGTGGCCAGCACATTACCTTCCATCAATCCTGTGTATTATGTATAAATTCCATACATAATTTTTTTTGCAAAATATTTTAAATTTCCAGTAAAATTATTTCATAAACACACTGTGCCAATTGCACTTGACACTGACATTTTCTTCTTCTTCTTCTTCTTCTTCTTCCATTCGTTAGGGATCGCTATTTTTTATTTTCTTCTTCCACTCATTTGTGTTTTGTGTGTCGTTCTCATTCAGTACTTTTTCTCTCAAGTCTTCCACAATACAGTCCTTCCATTTTATCTTTGGTTTTCCTTTGTTTCTTCAACCTATTACTAAGCTATTCATTCTTTTTCGAATATATTCTTCATCTCTCCTCATGACATACTCAAACCAATATAATCATCTCTCTTGTATCTTTCTAGAAATTTGTAACACTAGAGTTATTTCCTTATTGTATCTTTCCGTGTCTTCCTCAACATCTACTTCAAAATCCTCATCTCTGCCACATTCATTTACTTTTTATTGATACTGACATCTGTCAATTTGAATTATCTGAATATATTAGTAATTTTCATGGTTAGCATAACTGGCTGATTTATGAAATATAATATCTTTATAATTCTTTAACTCTATATCTATTGAATATGAAGTATAAAATGCAATCAAATCGTATAGAGAATAATAACGTTAAATGTCAATAAATGATATTTAACTGCGTTTTTTCAAGAAAAACTGTTAAAATCTTCAATGACGGTACTTCCGGATGACCAATTATAACCAAAATCTAATCACCTTTTCTTCTGGATGTAAACTTGAGGAGTACGAAAAAATTATAATTTTTGGAATCGTGGTATTGAAGTATGCGATCCGAAACATTCGTCACACACAAACACACACAGACACACACACAAACACACTATCAGACACACATATACATACAGACATCATCGTAAAAAAGGTAAAATCTTATTATATGGACCCTAAAACGTACTTATTCAATAAAAACTCATCATTGAATTTTTTTGACCAAAGACAATACCTTCCTTACCTAAAGGTGTCGGAAGGTAAAAATCTAAATATAAAGAACAAGTATACGTAAAATTTTTGGTGTAGAGTGCCGTTATACAAGAAATGTTAAATACAATACTTATGTAACCAAAAACGGAAGTGGCGAGAGGTTTGTGATGGCCAAAACATATTTTTTAATATGTGGTTTAATTGTTTTATTAAATACTATATACTCGTATAGCAGTAAATGATTTATAAATATGAAATATGTATAATGGATAGGTTACTAAAAATTCATGTTAATACAAATGGAAAACAACATACAGAAAATATCTCCGCAACTTACGTCACTACATTGTAATTATATAACATATGCATCAGGCGTTTTCATAGCCTACTTTATGAAAATTTTAAAGTTACATAATTAACTTTTTCCTTGAAAATATTGCAACAAATTCCCTGTTTCATGTATATAATACTTATATTTTACTGGTACAGGTTGTGAGCCTTTTCAATAGACTTACAGTTTATAATGGGATCATGAGAACGATATTTAGTTATTTTTGAGACAATTTGTTACGTCAGAGGTCGTTATCATTACTAAAAATTTGAACGGAAAATTTTATAGGTTACTAAAGGGTAAACAAGTATGACGTCATTGATATAGTCACCAAAATGCCACCTAGAATCGGTCCCCTGAACTACTTTTATACAATAACGTTTTCATTACATAATTCTTGGCTTATCTCTTTTTTAAATTATAAAAAAACTGCACATTTTTTTCAACTCGTAACTTCATCCACTTACTTTAATTAGCTCGACCTGTTAACTGGGGACAATGAAAATATGGGCTTGGCCTCTCCCCGGATTCAACCGGAGTTCCCGGAGTCAGGTCGTTACACTCTATTACCGCTAATTGAAGCCGACAACCCGGAATTAGCATAGGTGTAACCGACAATTACATGTAAGCATAAAAATAGAAAATTGTAATTTTAAATTTATACTTGGAATTTATTAAGTAGGCAGTGATAAATTAAGAGAAAATTATAATAAGCGAAAGTGTAGATGGTAATTTATACTAAATTTATTTATAAAATGTGTGGAAACAATGAAAAATAGTATAGTAAAGACGAATGTCATAATTGTTGTCATTTTATTTTGTGAGAAGTTTACACTATTTTTTCTATTTTGCGCCTTTTATGCACTTTTTAAAGAAAAAAAATCTGTTGTAGCCAGCACAATACCTCTCGCTACTTCCGTTTTTGGTTACATAAGTATAGGTTACATAAGTCATGTGACATTGTTGGTCTTAACAAGCAGATATGGTGGCCTGTGTCAGAATGACAAATAGTAATTATGTACAAAGATGTCAAATAATTTATCATTCTAAGACCCCCCCCTGTCAGAATGACAATTAGTAATTCTATACATACAAGTTCACGTGGTTAATATGTCACCAGGAGTGTGGAATTTACTTGTCTAGGAAAATAAACCACATGAAATTGGAAAATCACGAAATTTAAAATGAAACATTATTTGACAACTTTGTATATAATTACTACATATCATTCAGATACGGGTCCCCATATCTGCTTGTCAAGGCCAACAAAGTCACATGACTGCTCGCGCCCTAATGTATTTAACATTTCTTGTATACCTACACTCTACACCAAAAATTCTATTTATATTTAATACCGTGAGTATTTTTTAACATGAAACATGGGATTTGTCATATCCATGGTTACGATTTGATTGACAGCAATGTATTTGCCTGTCTTATTTAAAATGAAACATTGGGGATGAATTTGACAGAAGTATTATATTTAAATATTGTAAGAAATTATAAAATAACGAACAAATAAACCAACTAACAAATTAATATATTACAGGATCTATTGTTATGTGCAGGCTGGACGCAACCATTTCCTCTAAAGGTATTCACTATTCTTAAAATTGTTGCTGCACTTGGTGTAGGCCTGTCAGGAAATGAAGTGCGGAACAAGTCCGACACTTGCCTTAAACTTGGATTAAAATTCGAATAATACCACGTAATAATCTGCACCTTCTCTTCCAATATATAAACCATTGTATTTCAAATTGGATTTTTTGACACTGACAGAGTAGTAGACAAATGTCAAAATTGTCCCTATGTTTCATTTTAAATGAGACAGGTAAATACATTGCTGTCAATTAAATCGTAACCATGGATATGACAAATCCCATGTTTCATGTTAAAAAATCTGATGTGGCCAGCACATAACCTCTCGCCGTATATTTTACCTGGCTGTATGCATAAAGCAAAGAATATTTTTATAAATACAAATAATATATTCATATAAATCTATGACGTATAAACTTCTTTATTATTCAATAATAGCATGTCTCAACATGAAGATATTTTACCATAAATTATGTTACAATAAATTACAAAGTAGAGTTTACCATATATAAATATTAGGCTGGTAACAGCAATTTTCAATTCGAACAACTTTGTTTACTTTCTCTTCATATTCTTCTAGTAAAAACATTAATTTTGGGCGGTCTAAAATGTATATATGGATTGTGCATCTATTCTTACATATCTTCTTTTACATTTTATTTTTTCATACATGTTATATCTAAATAACACTAATTCCCTTTAATAAAGTGACGGATAGATTGCACTCCGATTATTCTTATATCGATGTGTAATTTTGTCAATATTTACAACTTACTTGAGAAGAATTTGATAGCTTTTTCGCAATTCAAAGTTACTCCAGTCTACAGTACTGGTGTACATTGTCCCATAATGTTTGAAACAAATTTAAGTCCTTCAACCTAGACTTGTCATCTCCATAATAGTCACAGATCAAGAATTAAGGGATTCTCCAAATACATTTTTCTTTCATTACTCATTATTTCTGACACTGACATTTATCTGTCAGTTACAAATAATTTAAATTTGCAACTATTTTTCATGGCATCCATTCGGTTGTAAAATTAATTACAACATTATTTTATATATTATATTCCTTTTATCTCTAAATCTATAAAATATGTATAAAAATATTTAAATGTATCAGAAAGAGAATTTATTTTTCTTTAATATTATCAAGAAAAATTTTCAAAAAATAATATTTAGAAGATTTTTTTTCAAGAATCTTCTACTTCCGGTTGTCCAATTGTTACCAAAACCTTTTCAGATCTTCCCATGAATGTCCGATTGGGAAATACGTTGTTAAACAAATTTTAAGTCTTATAGTTTTTGAGTAACCGTCCTTCCAACATCCCACACACACACATCCACACACACACACACACACACACACACACACACACACACACACACACACACACACAGACATCATCGTAAAAATGTTAAAATCGGATTGTAGGGACCTTAAAACGTGCTTATTCAATAAAATCTGGATATGCGATTTTTAGCATGAATCCAATACCTCTCTTAGCGAGAGGTAAAAATACTCACGGTATATATTATTTAATATACCATAAACCATAATTCAAGTTTAGAAAGAAAATTTCAACAAAGTTAGTTTTCCTGCTATACAAACAATAATATAGTAAACCAGAATATCAAATTACATTTCAAATAGTACGTAAATTGTAAAATAAACAATTTAATGCAATTCATTTATAAAAGAACGTTAATTTTCAATAAAAATATTCATTTTACAAACCGCTTCGCAATCCGCCATTGTGAAACAATTGCCGACATTGACACAGTCGTAGCCGCCTACGACCACGCATCTCGCTTTGTCTTAGAAAGTTTACGATGCTGTAAAAACGAGAGTAACTTCTTACAAGACGCAACATGCATGCGAGATACGATGTAAGATTGACTATAGGCCAGCCTCTATAAGGAATGCAATATATTTTTTGTAAGATATAAAACTGTAATGGAGAAATAAAGGCATAGGTTTTGTAAAATAAGTAAATGGAATTGTTTTTATATGTATAGTTTTTATGATTATTACGTCTGAACAAATGCGAAAGAACAATATGTATAAGTTTTAATTGAATTCAAAATTTATTTATTATTTAATAAAAAAAATACATGAACTAATGAAGAATATATTCTCCTCCATTGTTTACGATTGCTTCCCAATATGCTTCATGAATGTCGAATGGTCTTCCTGAACGTACAAAATCGTCAAAATGTCAAAATGGCCCTCCCTGAAACGAGAAAACCATTTTAAGTTGTACTTTCCCCAATGGCGTTCTCGCCGTAAACGGCACAAATGATTCTAGCGGCATCCTATGTTAAACAACTCCAATAAAACGATTTGTCGGAAATGTTCGTTTTTTAACTCTCGCTAAGAGAGGTATTGGCACATTCATTTACTTTTTATTGATACTGACATTTGTCAATTTGAATTATCTGAATATATTAGCAATTTTCATGGTTAGCATAACTGGCTTATTTATGAAATTTAATATTTTTATAATTCTTTAACTCTATATCTATTGAATATGAAGTATAAAATGCAATCAAATCGTATAGAGAATAATATATTCTTTAAGTTATAATAACGTTAAATATCAATAAATCATGTTTAACTTTTAAAATCTTCAAATGAGGGTACTTCCGGTTGACCAGTTATGACCAAAATCACTTGTTCTTTTGAATGTAAATTGGAGGAATCCGAAAAAATTATAATTTTTGGAATCGTGTTATGGAAGATATCGATCCGAAACTTTCGTCACACACACATACACACGCAGACAGACACACACACACGCACACACACACATACATACATACACACACACACACACACACACACACACACACACACACACACGCACACACATACATGCAGACATCATCGTAAAAATGGTAAAATCGTATAATAGGAACCCTAAAACATGCTTATTCACTAAAAAGTCATCATTAATCTTTTTGACCAAAGACAATACCTTCCTTACCTTAAAGGTGAATTTGGATAACTTGTTAAATTGGTGTGATATTAATTTACTTTACCTAAATGAAACCGAAACGAAATGCATGCGCTTCCATACTCATCAAAATTAAAATAATGTGGATATTGATGTCTAGTGGCCGCGTGCCTGAGTGTCCGGTCGCGAATCTGGGGAACCGGGTTCGATCCAGATCAACGCCAAATATTTCGAATTTTAAATGGCACAAAATTGACCCTTGTGGTGCATTCTCCACGCCAGCAATAAGTGCCCGTGGTTTCACTTTTCATGAACAACTAAAATTGGAAAAATTACTTTGAACTAAGTATTACAAATTTAAACAAAGTCCGAAGAGAGAGCTTCGATGTATTACGAATTTAAAAAGACAGGAATCGTGCAGGTACAAAATATTAAGTTGGACCGGTCTTTTTATTTACCAAACTTCGTTACACATATTCCAAAATGATTTTATTTTTTTTTTAAATAAAGATTTTCATAATTTTAATACAAGGAGGAAAAATAGATTAATAGATTAAAAATAAGTAGTGTATCTCCAAATTCTGTAGCCGTAAAAATTTACAATCAATGGCCTTAACCACAATCCGTAACAATTTTTAAGCAAAAACTGAAAAAAAATCTCAAAGAACAGAATATTTTAACACTACTACAACGTAGTATTGTTAGTTATATGTAATTGTAAATGTGTGTGATATTAGTATAAAATGTAATTACATTTATTATTATTATTATTATTATCTGTATTCAAAGCAGATTGGCACACCCAACAATGGGTAACATGCCGTGATGACATATTTATTTTTTATTTTACCAATTTAATGACATCAATAACTGTCCTTTACCTTCCCATTAATGGGATTGGTCCAGATTTACATCTCTCATTTTTTATTAATCTATCATAGGTCCTTCAAAAATGCAATCTTTCATCATTGTTGCCTTACATATGTGAATCATATTTTGTATTAATTACTTGTAAACACTATGATATAACTTCTTGCATCAAGGTGGGCTTTGTCCAATACGCCAACGTAGTGACGTCACTCGTTCTGGGAACTTCACGTGAAGTTCTATTCGCGCGCGATTTTGTCGATTGTATTTATGCTGTTATTTATTGTGTGATATATAAGTCCAAGTGGGCGGGAAATAAATATGAACTTAGTGAGTTCCGGGATTTTTACTAACGGTGATTATCAATAAATATGTGAGAGGGTCATTAATATTTGTTCAAAGATATTAATGGGCAAAAAATTTAATATATTTTTTTTTATTGGGAGTGGGTGAGGTACAGGGTGATTTATAGAGAGTGTAATAAACTTTAATAGTTTGTTTGGAGGTAATTTAAATGAAAAACATAGATTTTATTTACCTAAATACAAGACAAAAAAATTCTAAATATTATTTTTTGAAAATTTGTTACTACAAATATTAAAGATAATCAATCTGACCCATTTAATTTTTTTAATATATCTCGTATAGGTTTGGAGATATGGTATACCGTGAGTATTTTTAACATGAAACATGGGATTTGTCATATCCATGGTTACGACTTGAAATTTGATTGACAGCAATGTATTTGCCTGTCTCATTTAAAATGAAACATAGGGGATGAATTTGACAGAAGTATTATATTTAAATATTGAGCAGTAATATTCCCGTTAATAAAAAATGGCCCAATAATGTGGGTTCCTATTATGCCAGCCCAAACGTTAACTTTCTCGGGTCGTTGAGTCCTCGTACTATGATACAAATGTAGATTTTCCCTGGACCAATACCGACAATTTTGTGAATTTACCTCGCCATGAAAATAAAAAGTTGCTTCGTCCGTAAAAAGTATATTTTGCAGCAAATCTGAATTGTTATTAACGTTTTCAAACATTCTTTCACAAAAATTTATTCTTCGTTCGTATCGTCCATAACTACCTCCTGGTTATTTTGGAAATGGTATGATTTGTAATGGTCATTTTTAAATAGTCTGTGTACAGTAGCTTTGTTTACAGCAGTAGCTTGCCCAATCTCTCTTAATGTTAATCTGTTCTTATCTTGTATTAAAGTCAGAATTTCATGTTTTTTTCTACGCAGTTAATATATTAGAGGATCTATTCCTACTGTTATGTGCAGGCTCGATGCAACCATTTCCTCTAAAGGTATTCACTATTCTTAAAAAATTTGCTGCACTTGGTGTAGACCTGTCAGGAAATGAAGCGCGGAACAAATCTGGGAGGTATGAGTACTTTAATATATATTACTGCATATACATATAGCCTTAAAAAATACCGCTAATACCGTCAATAAATTTGAAGAATTTTGAACATATTAGAAGAGTAGGATAACATTTCTCATAGAACGAAAGAAGAGAAACAATTTCAATTATTTGTGTGTACAAGAAATGTTAAATTCGTTACTTATAGGGCGCGAGCAGTCATGTGATAATGTGCTGGCCACATCAGATGTCATAGACTACTATACGGCCATTTTTACTTCACAGTTGCTTTTTACTTTACGGCCGCTATCAATGAAAAGTAGAAATAATAGCGGGCCCAGGTTTGAACCCTGAGGCACACCAGACGTAGCAATGAATTCATGAGAATAAAAGCCATTATATTGTACACAACAAATTCTGTTATTAAGATGACTTTGATCGGAGTTACTGTGTGTATTTTATTTTCAATAATTGTAGCGTGACCATCATAATAATGGTGTGGTTTCGCCTTTTTTGAATTTTTTATTAGAAGCGAGTATTTTTATTCCATATTCTTTTTATTTTGTACAATTTTTGTTTTTAAATTAGAAAAAAATACTGAAAATACCGGACATATCCGCCACTTTGACGTTACCCTTGCTGCTTCCGTTATAACTTAGTTCCGACATGCCGCTTGAAGTATGACAAAGATATTTTACGACGTATGTCTTGCGGGGTAAGGGGAACTTGTTTGTTAGGTTAGATTGCTGTCAAGTTAGCATATATTTTTACTTATTTATTTTTGTTTGAGCAATTTTGTAACGACGTTTTGTATTACAGTTGATAAATAGAAACAAGGTTATGTCCACGGTGTCAGTATCACAATCAACTGTCACTTTGACATGTCACATCCCATCGCTGTAAACGACACTAGCGACATTTGCGGCTTTAAATATGTAAGCGTGACGTCACAGAGAAGAGGTCGATTTGAATCATTAATATTTTAAATAACTGTTTTGAAATATTTACATAATAAATGGCAAATTTTATTGCAGTATACAGGGTGTTAATAAAAAAACTTTACACACTTTAGCAGGTGATAGTAGAGATGAAAACAAGAAAAAAATTCTAATACACTTAGGTCCAATACTCATTGGTTTTTAGAAAATTTATGTATGGAATTTGTACATAATACACAGGATTGACGGAAGGTATTGTGCTGGCCACATCAGATTTAACAACTAAGGACTCTAGGTGTTTACGATCAATTGTAAACAAAGTTGCAGCCGTCGTCGAAGAGACTCACGCACTTGATCGTAAACACCTAGAGTCCTTAGTTGTTAAATCTGATGTGGCCAGCACAATACCTTCCGTCAATCCTGTGTATTATGTACAAATTCCATACATAAATTTTCTAAAAACCAATGAGTATTGGACCTAAGTGTATTAGAATTTTTTTCTTGTTTTCATCTCTACTATCACCTGCTAAAGTGTGTAAAGTTTTTTTATTAACACCCTGTATATCTTATTATGAGTCATATATTGTAAACAAATAAGAATTTCATTAAATTTTAACATAATGGTAACTACCCCATTATAGGTCTGTAAGTGTGTGGTAGGAGCGACACCAATGTTAGTGTCGTTCACTGAACAGAATAATACTGAACTACATATCCGTAATTTTTATAAAAATCTGGTCATAATTTTCTTACTAATTTTGTCAGATGCAGGATAGCAAGTCCTCATAAAATATCTCGATTCTGACAACTTACTTATCAATGCATTGTGTATTACCTATCCCAGTTTTCCTTACCGGGAAACCGGACAAATTATGCATATATAATACCGGAGTTGTAGGTCCGTTAACGCTAACAATATGATACCGCGCCGAAGTCTGTGCACAGAATGCAGTAGTAATATAAATAGCTACTTAACTCTGCTTTGATATGCCGCGTGATCTAGAGCTGTTAGAGAAGATGTATGGCATGATTTCTGCGCCTTTGTATGAGCTTTATAATCTCGGAGTAGGAGTAGGTTGATGCCAATATGTAGGAATATGTTGTAGTCATAGACTACTTCCTTGTAGTAGTAGCTACCCCATATTTTCACCATAAAAATGTAGCTCCTCTACCTGCTTTGAAATGTTCCAATATTTCGGCTTTTTCTGTGAATTTCAAATGTTTTAATTAAAATTATACAACCTTTTTACCTCCCGCTACCATTGGTAAGTGGTATAGGGATCGTGCTAAAAATCGCATATCGATATTTTGGTAAATGACCACGTTTTAAGGTCCCTACAATCCGATTTTAACATTTTCACGATGATGTTTGCATGTGTGTATGTGTATGTGTATGTGTATGTGTATGTGTATGTGTATGTGTGTGTGTGTGTGTGTGTGTGTGTGTGTGTGTGTGTGTGTGTGTGTGTGTGTGTATCCTCTTTACGCTCTAACTCAAATACTATCGTTTAGAAAATTTTGAAACCTTGTATTTCTACCTTACTCTTAAATGGAAAGATGCCATTAGATTTTGGAGTAAATCAGATAACCGGAAATGGCACTTTGCTGGAAGCTCAAAATAGTTTTTCTTCAAAAAATACCTTTAGCCAGCTATGCTACAACCATGGAAACAGCTACAATATTAAGAAAATTCTAAATTCATTAAATGTCAAAGAAAAGAAAATGAATATGGCATAGATGAGGATGTTGAGATAGATATTGGGGAAGACACGGAAAGACAGGTAAGTAATTAAAGGATAAGGGAAATGGCTCGAGTGATAAGTTTCTAGATAGATACAAGAGACGATTGCATTGGTTTGAACATGTCATGAGGAGAGATGAAAAATATATTTGAAAAATAAATAGCTTAGCAGTAGACGGTAAAAGAACAGGAAGATCAAAGACAAATTGGAAGGACTTTATTGCGGATGACTTGAGAGAAAAGTAACTGAAGGAGGTCGACATGCAAAACAGAAATGAGTGGAAGAAGAAAACAAAAAAAAACGACCCCTAACGAATGGGAAAACCTAAAGAAGAAGAAGATGTCAGTGTCAAGTGCAATTTGCATAGTTTGTTTATGAAATAATTTTACTGGAAATATAGGATCTTTTGCAAGAAAATTTATGTATAGGGCGCGAGCAGTCACCTGGCTTAGCTGACCTTGGCAACCAGATATGAAGGATTGTGTCAATATGACAGCTATTAATTATGTCCATAACTGACAAATGGTCATAATTTTTCATTAAAAATTTCATGATTTTCTTATTTCATATGCTTCATTTGTTATCAGGAGTGTAGAATTCAGAGAAATAAATAATATAATACCAAGAAATGAAATTTTGAATGCAAAATTATTACATTTATCAGTTATGAACATAATTAATAGCTGTCATTCTGATACGGACCCCCATATCTGATTGTCAAGGTAAGCAAAGTCATATGACTGTTCGCGCTCAATGGAATTTGTACATAATACCCAGAATTGGCAGAAGGTAATGTGTTGGCACATCAGATTTTTACCTTCCGTCACCTTTAGGTAAGGAAGGTATTGTCTTTGGTCAAAAAATTCAATGATGAGTTTTTACTGAATAAGCACGTTTTAGGGTCCCTATAATACGATTTTACCATTTTTACGATGATGTCTGTATGTATGTATGTATGTGTATGTGTATGTGTATGTGTATGTGTATGTGTATGTGTCTGTGTATGTGTCTGTGTGTCTGTGTGTGCGTGACAAAAATTCCGGATCCCATAACTTCAATACTACGATTCCAAAAATTATATTTTTTTCGAAATTCCTCAAGTTTACATCCAGAAGAACAAGTGATTAGATTTTGGTTATAATTGGTGAACCGGAAGTAGCCTCATTTGAAGATTTAGCAGTTAAATTTGACTTATTGACATTTAATATTATTATAACTTAAAGAATATATTATTCTCTATACGATTTGATTACTTTTTATACTTCATATTCAATGGATACAGAGTTAAAGAATTTTAAAGAAATTAAATTTTACAATTTAGCCAGCTATGCTAAACATGGAAACTACTACTATATTCATATAATTCAAATTGATAGATGTCAGTATAAATAAAAAGTAAATTAATGTGGCAGAGATGAGGATGTTGAAGTAGATGTTGGTGAACACACGGAAAGATACGGTAATAAAATAACTCTAGTGTTACAATTTTCTAGAAAGATGCAAGAAAGACGATTACATTGGTTTGAACATGACATGAGGAGAAATGAAGAATTATATTTGAACAAGAATAAGTAGTTTATTAATGGGAGACTGAAGAAACAGAGGAAGACGAAAGATTAGATGGAAGGACTGTATTGCGGAAGACTTGAGAGAAAAAGAACCGAATGAGAACGACACGCAAAAATAGCGACCCCTAACGCATGGGAAAAGCTAAAGAGGAAGAAGATGTCAGTGTCAACTGCAATTTTAATAGTTTGTTTATGAAATAATTTTACTGGAAATTTAGAATCTTTTGCAAGAAAAATTATGTATGGAATTTATACATTATACATAGGAATGACGGAAGGTATTGTTGCTGGCCACAACAGATTTTTTATAAATATAACCTGAAGCAATTGCTTCACTTTTTGTAAATACAATTTATTGTCTTTGGTAAAAAAAAAACGATAGTGAGTTTTGGGGTCCCTAGACTACGAATTTATTATTTTTACGATGATGTTTGTATGTGTGTGAGTGTGTGAGTATGTGTGTCTGTGTGTGTGTGTATATGACGATCGTTTCAGATCGCATAACACCAATACCACGATTCCAAAAATTATAATTTTTCGTATTCCTCGAGTTTAGATCCATATGCAGACGTGATTAGATTTTGATTATAAAATTACATAAATTTCATTAGTGAAACATTGATTTTTACAAATCAGCAGGTGTATCCATATTTTTGTGCTGTACTGTATGAGTACAATACATTGCGCTATTCAAATTAAGTTGCTGTTTATTTAGCAATGTTTGCATATATTAGAAATTTATTTAATTGAAATTTCAGCAGGTTCTCATGTAACGGCAACAATGGACAACATTCACATCAACACTATAACTCCATCCATAAAACTGAAAGTTTGAACTCGGACGAGTGTCATTCGTACATGGATTTCTTTTCATACATTGAACTGTACACGGGCCGAATAATAGAAGTAAGAGTATGTTCTCACACGAGTTTAAATTAAAATAAAGAAAAACACACATGACCTTAATACAGCAATTTCATCGGTCGTCAGTAAAATAGTAAATAGTAGAATTTCAATGTCAGTAAAGTTTCTCGACTTTTACGGGTTTCCTTGGAAAATGAATCGTACAAAGCAACAAAAAGATACAAAAATCGGATGTGGCCAGCACAATACCTTCCGTCAATCCTGTGTATTATGTATAAATTCCATACATAAATTTCTTGCAAAAGGTTTTAAATTTCCTGTAAAATTATTTCATAAACAAACTATACAAATTGCACTTGAAACTAACATCTTCTTCTTCTTTAGCTTTTCCCATTCGTTAGGATCCGCTTTTTTATTTTATTTTTTTCTTCTTCCACTCATTTCTGTTTTGCGTGTCTTGCTCATACAGTTCCTTTTTTCTCAAGACCTTCCATATTCTATTACTGAACTATATTTATTACTTCTTCCAACATATTCGACATCTCTACTCATTACATGTTCAAACCAATGTAATCATCTCTCTTGTATCTTTCTAGAAACTAGTAACACTAGAGTTATTTCCTTACCGTATCTTTCCGTGTCAACATCTACTTCAACATCCTCATCTCTGCCACATTCATTTACTTTTTATTGATACTGACATCTGTTAATTTTAATTATCTGAATATATTAGCAATTTTCATGGTTTATGAAATTTAATATCTTGATAATTCTTTACCTCTATATCTATTGAATTTGAAGTATAAAATGCAATCCAGTCGTTTAGAGAATAATATATTCTTTAAAATGTATTCATATTAAATGTCAATAAATAATAATAATAATAATAAATAACTTTATTGACAAACGTCAAAGGCGAGGTTCAGCCAAGGCTGTTCTACCACCTAACCAAAGGATTACACAGAAAAATATTACAAAATAAATGTTTAAAAATTCATACAATAATTTTAGTGTAGTATTACAAAGAATAAACTAAAACAATATATACTGAACTAATAAACTAATTATTAATTTAACCAAAAATTTACATAAATATACAAAAGCTGTAGAAGATCAAACCAGAAATGATATTTAACTGATTATTTTCAAGAAAAACTGTTGCAAATGACTTAAAAATTATAATTTTTGAAATCGTGGTATTGGAGTAACGATCGTCACATGCACACACACACATATACACACACACATAGACGCACACACACATACAGACATCCTCGTAAAAATGATAAATTCGTATTCAAGGAATCCCAAAACCTAAAGGTGACGGAAGGTAAAAATACACTTTTTATGAATTCTAGTAGTAATTATTTGTTTGTAACAAGTATTACGTACTGGGTTTGTTTTTAAATTCGTACAAATATACCTATAAATTCGCGTGGGAATTGAAATGTACTAGTATTGAAACTAGAGTTTTATTCCTTTGTAAGATATAGGTTCATTCGCGGCATATCGTCTGTGCCATCGCCTAGATACGACATCTATTCCGTTTTGCCGTTTGTTTGTATGTATGTATGTCCTACTATCTGGTTTTTATTCTAACAGTTTATTCCTATTTTATGTTAGACTGAAAAACATGTTATCCACTCAATCTTATTTCCTATCTTTTACGACTTGTCTTGCCCTAGAATTTTTGTCGTAAAACTTGAATTTAAATATGGATTTTCATGGGTATTATGCAAGAGAAACACTTTAGTTTCATTTACTTACACAATTTTTACAAATTTACAGCTATAAAGAGTTTTTTGTATATCCTTTCGACTAATTTTTTTGTGACAACACTATTCAATGTGGTGTTTCCTCTACGATATATTTGAAAGCCAATGAGGTGACTGTATAACTTATACAATTACAAAATGCAAATTTTGAATGTGAAAAGAAGAGTACAACTTCATTTTGCATGATCAAGAGAGCATTGAAAACAAAAATTATGTTTACGGAAATAATTTTAAACTATGTTTAAAAATATCAGAGATATTAAATAAGTTTGAGATTTCATCATTATTAACACTATTAATCCATAAAATAATAGTTAAAATGTATCATTACTATTTATAAATACATATAAAATTATTATAAACATTATTTTATATTTATTTTATAATTATTGACCATTGTAAACTATTTAAAAGAAGTTATGAATATATTGGCTCAATGGTCTAGGGGTATGATTCTCGCTTTGGGTGCGAGAGGTCCCGGGTTCAAATCCCGGTTGAGCCCAATTTTGTTTAAAATATATATTAAAACATAAATTCAAGGTCATATAATCTCAACATTACGTAACGAAATCATACTTCTGTACACTGCGATGGTGGTGTAATGGTCAGCATAGTTGCCTTCCAAGCAGTTGATCCGGGTTCGATTCCCGGCCATCGCATTTGTTTTTTTATTTTTCATTTTATAAACGATCTATTTCAATTGTAATTGTTATATCATTTTATTTGTTTTCAAGTACTATTTTTTTAAAAAGAATTAAATAGTTTCATTTTAATAGTAACTTCAAAACAATCATAATATACAGGGTGTTGTTTACAAGCATATAACGTTCAACCGATGGGGGGACTAACCCCATAGATAGTAAATATGGCAATAATTTTTGTCTTACATGCATACTATAATATCTGGAGCCTCTTAAAACTGACCAGTTACATCATTGTTCAAAATTTTGTAAAAAAATTAAAATCAATGTGTTCGTTAGAACCAACGTTAAATGTTTTTATGTACCTCTCGCTAAGAGAGGTATTGGATTCAAAACCGCATATCCAGATTTCAATGAATATTAAATACACGAAAACGTCCGGATGGCTTTGATCTTCCACGCAAAATTTGGGTTTCATTAAACAGGGTTAGAACTGGGCATGGTAGGTGTGGATCTTCATTTTACAAATGGGGTTTGCGGTCAGATCCAAAATGTGATTGCGGCGCTGAACAACAAACAATCATAAAAATAATCATAAAACATACAATTACTCTTAATCGTCCTTCACTTATGCAAAACTATTTCTTAGAACTTTTAACAATAGTAAGGCGAAGCCTCTGCCTCTGTTGCAAGGAAGGGTTAAGATTATAATTATTTTATCTTCGATCTGCCCGTTGGAAAGTTGCTTTGATGACATCGTTAAGGAGTCAACTTTCCGAGTGAAATGATAACGTATGATCTGTATAGCTTATGTCCAAACGTGGACGGGTATCATAGGTTAGTTAGTGTAGGTATAGTGCATATATGCATGTTGTAAAATGCAGTGGGTGTGTTAAGAACATGCCGCTATTGATAATACAGGACAGGACTTACCTTGCGAGAGTGAACAGGTTTCCCCAAACTTATTTTATCTATTTCGCGTACACAAATTGAATTTTGTACAATTGTTTTTGTCGAAAACAGTATTACAATGAATTTTTTTTCACAAATAATGTTTTTGGAGATTTTATACCTTCCGTCACCTTTAGGTAAGCGTGTGTGTGTGTTTGTTTGTGTGTGTGTGTGTGTGTGTGTGTGTGTGTGTGTGTGTGTGTGTGTGCGTGCGTGTATATGTCTGAGTGTGTGTGTATGTGACGCTCGTTTCAGATCGCATAATTTGAATACCACGATTCAAAAATCTGTTGTGGCCAGCACAATACCTCTCGCCACTTTCTTTTTTGGTTACATAAGTATATGGCGTGAACAGTCATGTTACATTGTTGGCCTTGACAAGCAGATTTGGGGGCCCGTGACAGAATGATAATTAGTAATTATGTAAATAGATGTCAAATGTCAAATTTTTCATTAAACATTATCTGTTTGTCAAGGCCAACAAAGTCACACAACTGCTTGCGCCCTATAGTATGTAACATTTCTTGTATACCTACACTCTGAACCAAAAATTCTACTTATATCTATTCCTTATATTTAGATTGTTTAATTTTAAAATTCTATGAAGAAATTTTTCGATTTTTTTCCAATTCATTGTCAGGATTGAAAGGATATATGTAATATACCTATAATTTTAAATATTTAACTATTAATACAATAAGAAATAAAATGTATGTACTTCCCAGAAAAAATCTTCAGGATTTCTGACACTGACATTTATCTGTTAGTTACAACCATTTTAAATTTTCAATTATTTTCCATGGCATTCTTTCGGCTGAAAAAGTTATTATAACATATTATTATTATTATTATTATTATATATATATATATATATATATATATATATATATATATATAATTTTTAAATCTATAGAATATATAATAAAATATTTAAATGTATCAGATAGAGAATTTAATTTTCTTTAATATTACCCCTGATAACATAACAAATAGTTATGTGATCAGGGATATTACCAAGAAATATCTTCAAAAAATCTTATTTAGAAGATTTTTTTCAAGAATCTTCTATTTCCGGTTATCCAATTGTTACCAAAACCTTTTCAGATCTTTCCATGAATGTCTGATTGGGAAATACGTAGTTAAACAAATATAAAGTCTTATACTTTTTGAGTAATCGTCCTTCCAACATCCCACATACATACACACATAAACACATACATCCACACACACACACACACACACACACACACACACACACACACACACACACACACATACACACAAACACACACACACACACAGACATCATCGTAAAAATGTTAAAATCGGATTGTAGGGACCTTAAAACGTGCTTATTCAATAAAATCTGGATATGCGATTTTTAGCATGAATCCAATACCTCTCTTAGCGAGAGGTAAAAATAGATACCTACGTATTGAAATAAAAATAGGAGTAACATATTATTTATACATAATGATCTTCAAAAAATTCTAATCAATTCAAAATTATGTAAATATAGGTATATCTACCACTACCAAGGCCTCAGCTACTACAATATACCACACCCATATTAATATTTATTTACTATCCTCCGTTATGGCAACCATCTTCATCAACTGTTTATCAAAATAAATCATCCGTTTCCTCTTAAACACTTCTTCTCCTCCGTGTTTATGTTTCTGGTTTCTGTGCATCCCGTTCTGCATTTTTCCATTAGTCTTCGTGTGCCATATGGCATATGGCACAGGCTCCTGGTTGATTATGCCAGCAAACAGTTCGAGCTAATGAATATTTATGACACTAGCGGCACCTCAGATTTGCCAGCGAAGGAAACAAACAAAAGTTGTGGGATGGTTACCACGGAAACTACCAAAATAGGATTTTTGTTGTGTAAGAGCATGAATCATGGAGCAAAAATAAATATAGTGGTTTTTATGATAGTAATTATAAAAAGAATAGAGCAAAAAGTGTTTGATGTTTGCAATATCTTGAATTGTGTATTTTTTGCTGACTAATGTAAATAAATATAAGTTCAAGGACTTAGGAAATTTTTTGTTGTTCAAATTTGATATCAGGGCATTCACTTAATTCATACACTATAATTTTATCTATATATGTTTACAAAAGTGTATTATTATTTCTTATATGTGTATACAATCTTTATTTTTGCTTTTCGGTTTTTAATCTGTACAGAGTTATTAAAAAATCTTCCGTCAATCCTGTGTGGTATGTATAAATTCCATACATAATCTTTTTAGTAAAAAATCTGATGTGATCAACACAGTACCTCCCACCATTTACCTGTGTATATAATTTTTATATTAATTTATAAATTTATCCATACAATATATACAAAAATTATTAACGCAAACTTGTAGAAAATGGGATAATTTTTAATTTTTATAGTAACAAATTAAGATAAAATTATATTTAAAGGTATTTTTTGAAGAAAAACTATCTTCAGCTTCAAGTAAACTGCCATTTCCGGTTATCCGATTGCCACCAAAATCTAATCAGTTCTTTCCATATTAGAATAAGGTAGAAATACATGGTTCAAAACTTTCTGAATGATAGGATTTGAGTTAGAGCGTAAAGAGGATCAACACACACACACACACACACACACACACACACACACACACACACACACACACACACATACATACATACGCACAGACATCATCGTGAAAATGTTAAAAATGGATTCTACGGACCTTAAAACGTGGTCATTTACCAAAATCTCGATTTGCGATTTTTAACATGATCCATATACCTCCCTTACCAAGGGTAGCGGGAGGTAAAAAATCTAAATTTCCAGAAAATTATTTCATAAACAAACTATGCAAACTGCACTTTTTCTTGTTTAGTTTTTCCCATTCGTTAGGGGTCGCTATTTTTATTTTCTTCTTCCACTCATTTCTGTTTTGCGTGTCGTTCCCATTCAGTTCCTTTTCTCTCAAGTCTTCTGCAGTATAGTCCTTCCATCTAATCTTTGGTCTTCCTCTGTTTCTTCAACCTTTCATTACTAAAGTATTCATTCTTCTTCCAATTATACTTCATCTCTTCTCATGACATGTTCAAACCAATGTAATCGTTTCTCTTGTATCTTTCTATAAACTAACACTAGAGTTATTTCCCTTATTCTTTCATTCCTTACCGTATCTTTTCATGTGTTCTCCAACATTTATCTCAGCATCCTCATCTTTGCCATATTCATTTAATTTTCATTGTGACTGACATCTGTCAATTTGAATTATCTGAACATATTACCAGTTTCCATGGTTAGCATAACTGGCTGGTTTATGAAATTGAATATCTTTATAATTCTTTAACTCTTTATCTATTGAATATGAAGGATAAAATGCAATCATATATTTATTATTATTATATATTATTGAAGTTATAATAACGTTAAATGTCAATAAATGATATTTTTAACTGTGTTTTTTCAAGAAATGCTGTTAAAATTTTCAATTGAGGGTACTTTCGGTTGACCAATTAAATCTAATCATCTCTTCTTCTGGGTGTAAACTTGAGGAATACGAAAAAAATATAATTTTTGGTATTAAAGTTATGCGATCCAAAACTTTCGTCGCACACACACAAACACACACATACAGACATACGCACACACAGAAACATGCACACACACAGACCTGAAGTGACGGAAGGTAAAATACTTGTGATAAAAAAAAACCATTATTAAATATTACAATTTTCTTGATCGAAAAAAGAAATAAGTTGATCTAACGATGAAGTATACTATTATTACCTACTAAATTAAATATTGATATTCCTAAAATATTGTATTTAAATGAATATTAATAATATAGATACTATGACAGTCTTCGTCCGTTAGAGAAACCATGATTTAATAAATAATATACTAGTTTTACGGTGTCGTGTTCACTTTCATTACTTTACTTTGTGTTTGCTAATATATTAGTGGCGGTAAATACATTACGTCGAAATTGCTGGCCAGCCAATATGCAATATTGTCAAAGGTGTGGCGAGAGTAAACTTACTTTATTAATCTCTGACAAATTGATTTCGCATAAACTATCTAAAATAGTAACTCCCATTTTGAGCAATTTGAACTGTTTAAGTTTCAATAAACAATAAAATTAAAATAAATTTAAATAGAAATATTTAAAGTTTAAAGTCATTTTTACGATGATGTCCGTGTATGTGCATGTATGTTTGTGTGCGCCTGTGTGTGTGTGACGGTATGTGCGTGTGTGTACTCATATGTGTGTGTGTGGATGTTGGAAGGATGGTTTCTTAAATACTATAAGACTTAAGACATTCTTAACAACGGATTCCTCAATCTGACATTAATGGTAAGAACTGATAAGATTTTGACAACAATTGGACAACGGAAAGTAGTAGTTTCTAAAAAAAAATTGAAAATTATTTTTTGAAAATTTGTTATTACAAATATGAAAGAACATAATTCTCTATCCGATACAGTTAAAAACATTATCATATCTTCTATAGATTTAGAGATAAAAAAACATCGGCCCGTAGTATGATCACGGTTTTAACTAAAACGTTGTTTGTAGAAGTGTTAAATATAATTATTTAATAACAATAATAAATAATATCGAATTTATTAAAATATGATTTAAAAGCAGAACATAGTTTGTATTCAAACAAATATTTTTTAAAAAATCGATCTTCAAACATACGTGCAAAATTAAATGTTGAAATTTGAAATTGACATTTTTTAAAACAGCGTTTTAGTTAAAACCGTGATCGTACTACGGGCCATAATGTATAAAATAATCTCACAGCCAAAAAACTACATAGTAACCAGTTGAAATATTTAATTGTTTATAATTGACATATAAATATCAGCCTCAAAAATCGAAAGACATTACTGTAGGGAATTACTGTAGGCTTTTTCTGGAAAGTACATTTAATATTTTTTATTGTATTATTAACTAAATATTTAAAATTATATGTATATAACATATACTCTGCAGAAATACAGCCAATCCTGTAAATGAATGTGGTAGAGATGAGGAATGAAAGAATAAGGGAAATAAGAATAGAAGTTTGTAGATAAATAAAAGAGAGACGATTACATTAGTTTGAACATGTCATGAGGAGAGATGAAGAATATATTGGAAACAGAATGAATAGCTTTGTAATAGAAGGTTGAATAATAAGAAGATCAAAGATAAGATGAAAGGACTGTATTGCAGAAGACTTGAGAGAAAAGGAACTGTATGAGAACGACACGCAAAACAGAAATGAGTGGAAGAAGAAAATAAAAAATAGCGATACCTATCGAATGGGAAAAGCTAAAGAAGAAGATGTCAGTGTCAAGTGCAATTTGCATATTTTATGAATTAATTTTACTGGAAATTTATAATCTTTTGCAAGAAAATCTATGTATGGAATTTGTACATAGTACACAGTATTAACGGAAGATATTGTGCTGGCCACATCAGATTTTTTGGATATATAAAAATATAAAATGCTCTGTCTGGCTGAATATCACTGAAAAGGAAATGAAATGTTCAGAACAAAATAATTCCTTGCTGAAAATTACTTCCTGAATGTGTCAGAAAGGTTTCTAAAGAAGTTGATCTAATATAAGTTAATAAGAACAAATCAAGATGACATTAAAACTGAAATAATGTTATCGTATTCTCTTTATATGCTACAGAGTGTGAAAGCTGTAATGGAATATATAGCTGTCTATAGGTCCCATTAGTGTTAGTGTTAAATGACGTAAATAGAGCATTCGCACGTTGCACGTTACTCTGTGTGGTCACGGTTCAAACGGCGTGAACGCCCTACCAGCAGGTCGTGATCTATGACACACAAGACACAGGATTGTATCCAGAAAAAAACTACATACATAGGTATTCTATAACTACGTGCCATTTTTAAAATAAAAATCTGATATGGCCAGCACATTACTTTTCGTCAACCCTGTGTATTATGTATAAAATCTATAAATAAATTTTCTTGCAAAAGATCCTATATTTCCAGTAAAATTATATCATAAACAAACTATGCAAAATGCACTTGACACTGATATCGTTAGAGGCCGCAATTTTTATTTTCTTCTTCCACTCATTTCTGTTTTGCCTGTCGTCCTCATTCAGTTCCTTTTCTCGCAAGTCTTCTGCAATACAGTCCTTCCATCTTGTCTTTGGTCATCTTCTGTTTCTTCTTTCTTCTACTACTAACCTCTTCATTCTTCTTCCAATATATTTTTCATCTCTCCTCATGACATGTTCAAACCAATGTAATTGTCTCTCTTGCTTCTATCTATCCTTTATTTCCTTATCTTATATCATTCCGTATCTTCCTCAACATCTATTTCAACATCCTCATCTCTGCCACATTCATTTTCTTTTCATTGATACTAACATGTGTCAATTTGAATTTTCTGAAGTATAAAATGCAATCACATCATATAAAGAATAACATATTCTTTAAAAACTGTTAAATGTTGCAAATGAGGGTACTTCCGGTGGACCAATTATAACCAAAATCTAATCATGTCTGTATATGGATTTAAAATCGAAAATACGAAAAAAATTTAATTGTTGGAATCGTGGTGTTGGAATTATGCGATCCGAAACGATCATCACATACACACACACAGTCAAAATAGTAAATTCGTGTTCTAGGGACCCCAAAACGTGCTTATTCATTAGAAACTCACTATCGAATTTTTTGACCAAGACAATACCTTCCCTAGTTAAAGGTGACGGAAGGTAATACAAATGTAGTAGTCATTGTAAAATAATATAAAAATGTAATAATCATTGTAAATTAAATATAAATTGCAACAATATATTCAATAAAACAACGAACAAAAGCAAGAAATGAAAAAAAAAACAATTCATCGGACAATAATCTAGTACAGTCGAATTGCATTCCGGTCAAAAATATTCGTTCGTTGTTGCATTTTGAATTCATTTAAAACGTTTGCTACTATACTTCAGCTAAGATTATACCAAATTTTGTCCAAAGTGTATAATTGAATGAGTCGAATCGTTTGGTTATGGGTGTATCAAACCTAGTTATATAACCCTCTGCATCTTTGAATATTGCTACAAGAATTTCAGTTTAGCAGAATTACGAGTTCTTAGTTCTTTGTTAGTGCAAAGCTACGAATTTCTTGTGTTAGTGCTGCCGCCTGATTGTCAGCCCGATATCCTGTCTGCGTTCTTGAGCTTTTGTCAGGACTCGCTCTTGTCTTTACCCTGCGTTCCCGATTTCCTGCATCCAGGCTAGTAGCTGTGCATATTTTGTTTATTTTCATAAAATAAAATCTAATCAAATCTAATCCAATAGTAATACAGTCCACTTTTTAAAATGTTTCACAACCACCTTCCTTACCTATAGGTGACGGTAGGTAAAAATGATCGCGAATCTAAGGGACCCGGGTTCGATCCCGACCGACGCCAAAAATTTCATCGCATTTTAATGGCACAAAATTGACCCCTGTGGCGCACTCTCCACGCCAGCAATGAGTGCCCGTGAGGTGACGCCTGGTAAGCGCCCGCACGGTACAAATATTCCATCATTACCGATATCTGTGTATGAAGCAGATTGGCACACCCGCAATGGGTAATATGCCGTGATGAAATATTTATTTATTTATGAGTCTATTGAAGCGATCATCATATTTTCTTAACGAATTACCACACGAGAGTTTAATAACATAAAGTAATTTAAAAATTATTTATCATTGAAAACACGTGCAGAACATTTCGTACATCTAAAACTTGTTCTATCTTGTTGCAAATTTCCAAGGCTAGTTGCGATGAAGTCGTGTGTCGGCCATGCCATGCCATAAGGAAACGCTGAATCAGTGACAATATTCGATGTTATCTGCAGCAACTAACGCATAATACAGTGTTCATTGTCAACTGCACGCGTGGGCCTTCCACGACCTACGGAGATATGTTCACTATTTCAAATTCCCTTAGCAGATGACAACTTATACCAAGCAATAATTTTGCAGCTATTGAACGGTGGATAAATATCCTCATGATTAATTTCAGGATTGAAAGTGCTGGCGTTTATAACAGGAAATCATAGAAGATATATTTAGTAATGTTGGAGAATCATAGTGCAGAAATGGTTGATAATCATATTTGATTTAAAATGTTACCTAGCTAGCTATGAAGAAAATAATAATTTAGGGGTTTCTCACAGAAGTCAAACCTGTCAATTTATTGAAGTTTCTAATTTGTGGCGCCAGATCGTTCAAAAGGTCATTTCACAAATTTTAAATTTTTACTTCCTTGTACGTGAGTAAAGGAAGTATTGTAATCGCGAAAAATTTCGGTTTTCAGATTTCAGCGGAAATATCCATTTTGATCATCCCTGAATCCATTTTGACTAATTTCGTCGTGACGTATACGTACGTTCGTACGTTCGTACATATCTCGCATAACTCAAAAACGGTAAGCCGTAGAAAGTTGAAATTTTGTATTTAGGACTGCTATAACATCTAGTTGTGCACCTCCCTTTCTGGTTTTTACACAATTTCCAGAAGTGGTACTTTACATGAAGCCTATAATAGATTTTAATGAAAAACTGTTTTAAAATATAATCCAAAACTTTTCATATTTGGTATACAAGACTTTTATGTCAATCGAAATAACATAATAGATTTTGGTTAAAATAGGCTAACCGGAAGTGGTACATTACTTGAAGTTGTTAACAGTTTTTCTTGAATAAAATGATTTTATTTTGTTTTTAGAAATAAATGCTTCAAATAAAAGTTTTAGAGAATTAATTTCTGCGTCTAGCACATCAAGTATTATTAAATTAGCCCTTTGTATAAGCGAGCTATGTAAATTTAAAAATTGTATCCTTTTTTACCTCTCGCTAAGAGAGGTATTGGATTCATGCTAAAAATCACATATCCATGTTTTATTGAATAAGCACGTTTTAAGGTCCCTACAATCCGATTTTAACATTTTTACGATGATGTCTGTGTGTGTGTGTGTGTGTGTGTGTGTGTGTGTGTGTGTGTGTGTGTGTGTGGATGTATGTGTGTATGTATGTAGGATGTTGGAAGGACGATTACTCAAAAACTATAAGACTTAAAAATTGTTTAATTACGTATTTTCCAATCGGACATTCATGGGAAGATCTGAAAAGGTTTTGGTAACAATTGGACAACCGGAAGTAGAAGATTCTTGAAAAAAAATCTTCTAAATAATATTTTTTGAAAATTTTTCTTGGTAATATTAAAGAAAATTAAATTCTCTATCTGATACATTTAAATATTTTATTATATATTCTATGGATTTAGAGATAAAAGAAATATAATAAATAAAATAACGTTATAATAAATTTTACAGCCGAAAGGATGCCATGGAAAATAGTTGACCAGTTGAACTGTTTGTAACTGACAGATAAATGTCAGTGTCAGAAATTCATAGATATTACTAAAGAGTTTTTCTGGGAAGTACATATACATTATATTATTTCTTAATGTATTAGTAGTTAAATATTTAAGATTATACATAGGTCTATTACATATATCCTTCAAAAATACAGTCAATCCTGACAATGACTTGGAAACATTTCGAAAAATTAGAAGAGGACAAAATTTCTTCATATAATGAATTTAAAATTAAACAACCTAATTATAAGGAATAGATATATGTAAGTACAATTTTTGGTATAGAATGTAGGTATACAAGAAATGTTAAATACAATAGGGCGCCTTGACAAGCAGATATGGGGACTCATGTCAGAATGATAGCTAGTAATTATGTATATAGATGTATCATAATTTCTCATTCTAAATTTAGTGATTTTCCAATACCATATGGTTTATTTTCCTCGACAAGTAAATTCCACACTCCTGGTGACAAATTAACTACGTGTATTTAGAAAATCTTGAAATTCTGAATGAAACATACTGACTAATTATCATTCTGAAACGGGCCCCCACATCTGCTTGTCAAGGCCAACAATGTAACATGACTGTTCGCGCCCTATACTTATGTAACCAAAAAAGGAAGTGGCGAGAGGTATTGTGCTGGCCACAACAGATTTTTTGTTTTTGTAATAAAGCTTGCTATGAATTAGGACAAAAAAAAAATGTTCATGTCAAATTACGTTAAATACGTGCAATTTTATGATTCGTACAATAACAAATATTATATTTTTATTGTGAAATTAGTCATATTCATTGTTGTAATCAAATATTTCTTTGTTGTAATCAAAACTCTCTTTAAAAAGAATCGGGTTAGATTAATGTTAATTTAAAAATGATAGTAGTAAATGAATTATTTTTTGTTCTATATCAAAATATTTCTCGGGCTTGGATTAAGCCTGTCAATATTTTGTAATTTAATTATTAAAAAAATATGTATAGTTTAATAATCGTACAAGGAAGTCGTGTGGTGTACACATCAGATTTTTGTTTAAATAAAATAAAATGTAAAAAAATCTGATGTGGCCAACACAATACCTCCCGTTTAATTTAATTTTTATTCATGTAAATATTTAAAATTAAATTAAATTTAAATGCCAGGTACGATCCTGACCTACGACAAATATTTCGAATTTTAAATGGCACAAAAATGACCCCTGTGTTGGTGTGTTGCACTCTCCACGCCAGCAATAAGTGCTCGTGAAGTGACGCCTAGTAAACGCTCAAGAATAGGATAATTTAAAGAAGAAGATGTCAGTGCCAAGTGCAATTTACATAGTTTGTTTATGAAATAATTTTACTAGAAATATATAATCTTTTGCAAGAAAATTTATGTACGGAATTTGTGCATCATACACGAAATTGGAAGGTAATGTGCTGGGCACATCAGATTTTTATTTAGTGATCGTATAGTTAAATTTAAAAAAATATTTTATTTAGTTTTTAGAGGAAATTAAAATTTATGAAATGACCCTATTCTGGTCACACATAGAAAACCTCTATTATTTTTAATGTAATGAAAGAAAATCTTTTAAATCATTTTCTTTGAAAAGTAAATTACCAGACGATCTATACTACACTTCTTCAAATGAAACGGAAAAAAAGAAAATATTAAAGCTATGAGTCGGTGTAATATTTTTAATAGTAGGCTTCGTTAAGGCAACAATTGTTTTTCTCTCACACAACAATCGAACAATTTGCATAAGTAGGCAAGTTATGGGTACTTACAACTCGGTTAAATAAAATTAAATGGCGGTTAAAGAGCGTACAGTTAATTAGAACGTATTTAATTGAAGAGATGCTAATGATTAAATGGCTAATGACAACGTATGAAAACTGGCATTAAAATTTTATAGTCTTTATGTGTAGCAAAAATGTGTAAACATAAAAATGTGGTGAATATTTAAACTAAAGAAGAAGATTAGCATTTTGCTTGAACGTCATTCTTAATTGGATTCTTAGACGTCCTAACAGTCTTAAAACTGTTAGAATGAAGATTTATAATACTAATAAAACCATATTTGTACTATTATGTTTCATTTATGTAGGTAGGAATATTATAATGCAGGGAAAAATATATTAAAATTTTAGGGAAGGTATTGTCTTTAGGCAAAAAAAATCGGTGGTGAGTTTTCAATGAGTAAGCACGTTTTAGGGTCTCTACAATACGATTTTACTATTTTTACGTGTGTGTGTGTGCGTGTATGTGTGTGTGTGTGTGTGTGTGTGTGTGTGTGTGTGTGAGTGTGTGTCAATCCTGTGTATTATGTATAAATTCCATATATAAATTTTCTTGCAAAAGATTCTAAATTTCCAGTAACATTATTTCATAAACAAACTATGCAAATGTCTCTTGACAATATCTTCTTCTTCTTTAGGTTTTCTCATTCGTTAGGGGTCGCTATTTTTTATTTTCTTCTTCCACTTATTTCTGTTTTGCGTGTTTTTCTCATTCAGTTCATTTTCTCTCAAGTCTTCCACAATATAATCCTTCCATCTTATCTTTGGTCTTTCTCTGTTTCTATTACTAAGCTATTCATTCTTCTTCCAATATATTCTTCATCTCTCCTCATGACATGTTCAAATCAATATAATCGTCTGTCTTGTATCTTTCTAGAAACTTCTTACACTATACTTATTTCCCTTATTCTTTCATTCCTTATCGTATTTTTCCGTGTCTCCCCCAACATCTATCTCAACATCCTCATCTCTGCCACAGTCATTTACTTTTCATTGATACTGACATCTGTTAATTTGAATTATGTGAATATATTATCAGTTTCCATGGTTAGCATAGCTGGAATATAAAATATAAAGTGCAATCAAATCGTATAAACAATAATAAGTTATAATAACGTTAAATAAATGATATTTAACTGTTAAAATCTTCAAATGAGGGTACTTAACCAATTATACTAACTAAAATTTAATGGGGTCTCGTGGCCGTGTGCCTGAGTGTCTGGTCGCGGATCTGGGGACCCGGGTTCGATCCCGACCGACGCCAAAAATTACATCGAATTTTAATGGCACAAAATTGACCCCTGTGGCGCACTCTCCACGCCAGCAATGAGTGCCCGTGAGGTGACGCCTGGTAAGCGCCCGCACGGTACAAATATTCCATCATTACCAAAATATGTGTATGAGGCAGATTGGCACACCCAGAAATGGGTAATATGCCGTGATGAAATATTTATTTATTTATCTAATCACTTCTTCTGGATGTAAACTTGTGCCGTTCTGGAACTTTCTGACTCCGCAATGATATTTAATACAATAGATTTAGTCACCGGTGTAATTAAACGTCTAGTCGTATGGGTCGTTCCGCCGCCGGGGATTACGTCATCGCTCGAGCATATTCTACCAGTAGCGGCGTTCGTATACTCTTAAGTCAGGAGCGCACGTTACTATATTATGCTTGTTCCTATCTTCATATCACTGGCTTAACCTGAATAGCTGATTTTCCCAATTCCAATGACGAAACCACTATACTATCCTGTAGTGGTCTAGTGTATTTTATAACCCTGTAACCCTCGTACATGGTTGAATAGACACGATGTCGTGAGGAGTATGCATTCCTTCGACATGGAATAGAATAGTCCCTGCCCTGCCGATACATCATACGGCATTCACTTCACTCGTGCTGCAATACTTACATTAACATTGCATTAAACAGATTACCTATGCGCCACAACATAAATTCTCTTCATTTGTACGGGTCAGTAATTGTATCTAAGTCAACAGTCAAGGATAAAGACTGGAGTGTTTGAGAATGGTTGGATGTTTTCTTTGTTGGTATATGAATGCTCTAATTCGTAAGTTGAAGTTGATTGTGTTTTATCAGCGTGAATTACCAGACGTGTTCATTATTTTACAATTTACAAAATATAAATATGCTTATAATATATCATTGTTGAAATATGTCGATTCCTAACCTTTTAGAGGTTGGGAAATACGTCATTCCTAATTGCAATGACAATCTCTTGGTTTGGGACAGGGGGGTGAAACTGCATACAGAAACGTGATAACAAGTTTTCAATCTAGTAGCGTTTGGAAATACTTCCTGACCCTTTCATAGATGGCTTTAGTAGTACAGATTTTACAGGGATTCTCAAACTTTAATATCAAAATACTATAAAAAGGTAACATATGTTTGAGAACTGCTGTAAATTTCCCACAATTCTCTATTGCATCGTTCGAAATTCTTTGACATTTAAAACTGTTATTTGTGAATTTGTATCTTTATTGCAATATATTACTTTATCATTCAATATATTTTCGGTAAGTATATTAGTTTTCATACTAGCATTATTATACGGGGGTGATATAAAATATAACAACAAATTAATAATATTTCAGAAAAAAAAACATGAAATATTTGTAACTCCTGCATAGTGAAGACACATTCTTGCAGGCTTACAGTGCCCAATAGAAGACATATGGTTTATGAAAGTGGACCAGAAGAATTTACATCATGGTGGTGCTCTTAGATATTTACACCGTAGAAGAGCAGCAAAATATTACATTATTAGGCGAAAGGACGTGAAGCTTCATAAGATTCATCAAAGAATGTTGAAATAGTATGGGTCAGTTTTGAGAAAAAATGAGTATAGAAGAGGGTAGATTTGTTAAAAAGTGGACGAACATCGGTAACGAGGTCAATGAAGCATTGCATTTCTGGCAGACATTTAAAGTAACATCCCTTTTTTGAAATAATATTACCTCTTGTAATAATAATAATTCAAATTTTTGATTCCTTGAGTAGTATGTTCTTATATTTCAATAGTTGTCGCCGTGTAGTTTGAGATTTGTAGTTATTTATTTGTTATTTGATTTAAATAATGTAATGTATATATTTTAAAATAAAGACATTAACATATTAAGTACTGTATTTTTTATAGTTCAGCATATATTTCACATTTCTTGATAATGTCTTTAATAAATTATCTATTTTCGATAGATTTTTTATTAATTACATTATCAAGAAATAAAATTTAAAGTTTCGAATAATTCAAAATGAATTCATATTTCCCGCGACTTTCTCGGCTGTCAAATTTAGTTCTCTGACCTTTTCATAGATGGCAATAAACTTGTTATCACGGTTTATAAGGGAGATATCCAATCTTCTACTATATATTTTCCTTAATCTATGGTTTGGGAATAACAGATTTGACTTCCACCCCACGGGTTGGAAATGTTTATATAGGAGTTGCCTAGCAACATTGTAATAGATCTTTATAATAAAGTAGGATAAACAAATTTTAATAAAGCTGCCAAAAAACATTAACAAAATTAAAGGTTATAACTCAATGATTTATTCTGAAAGTTATTGATTTAAAAAGAGGATGATTGTGAATAAAATAGTATACATTCTTCGGTGGGAGTTTCATTACAGCCGAGTGTATATTACCGAGAGACGAAGCTTCGAGGCGAGATAAGCACTCGGTTGTAATGAAACATCTCCCACTTCGGATGTAATAATACTATTTACCTTTCGCTAAGAGAGGTATTGGATTCATGCTAAAAATCCAAATTTTAATGATTAAGCAGGTTTTAAGGTTCCTACAATCCGATTTTAACATTTTTACGATGATGTCTGTGTGTGTGTGTGTGAGACTGAAGAGGTCGACGAAATAATGTAACTGTTGTTCTTTCAATATCCTCTAGATTGTCATATGTGACATTCTGTATTGTAGTGCTATTCTTTGAGTACTATACCCTGGCGCTCAGCAACCTCTTCAATATTCTCTATGTGATCAGCGCGTGTTCTACGATCTTGAGTAGCAGGCTTAAAGGACTCATGATCTCGGAGATTTATTTATTTTATTTACATACACGTACAAAGGTGCGAACGTTTAAAATATGACGATTCGGAAAACGTGCCAAAAAAATTTGGTGGACTTCGGCAGCGGTTCCCTGAGCTTCAGAATTAGTCAGCACAAGTCTGTATACTCGCTATCCGTAGCAGGCATTTTTTACTGATTATAACTTTTATAATAATTATTGATCGATTTATTTGTCAAAATTTATTTTAAAAAGTTGACAACTCACATCTGCCAAAAACAATTGTTTTATTGTTATTGCTACTAGATCAAATTATTCTGGAAATACCTAAACGATTCGTTAATTTATGGGCGGGGGGAAGTTTAAAAATGTTAAAAATTGAGATTTCGAAAAAAAGTTATTAAGAAATATTGTTGCTCTCAATGAGTTCTATCACTGGTTAAATTTAATGTACTTATTTCTGTTACACCCTGTATAATTTAATGTATTTTTCAATGCTTTGAAACGTGCCGTAATATTATGTAAATAACAGTATCAAACATTTGTTTCATCATTAAAAATTCAAAGAAAATGCATGCTAACATCTTCCAAGTATCACGTATTTACATATGTATGTATTAAACATTTGTGAGGTTCGAAACATGCAGAGTTCATCTCCATTCCGATGTTTATATTCAGAAGCCGTTCGTCTACAGGTGGCCGGATAGAAACAATAAAAATCAAAGGATGCCTTGAATTGAGCGATTGTTTGCTGTTCCGATTAGTGAACAGTGTAAATACCTCAAATTGTTATGAACGCAAGATCCATTCTCATACGGATATTTAATTATGACTATTTTGGTATGGCTAATATTGTTAGGTTAATTCGTTTGTCATTGAAGCCATATATTCATGCACGTTTGAGATAATTACATAAATGTTACACTAGTGTTCAAGGCTTGATATTAAAATAGTAACATTATAGAGTAATAAGTATTAAAAATAGTTTTTTTTACTACTAGATTACGAGGAAGGATTGAAAAGTTTCCGGAAGAACAAATATATATATTTAACATGGACTACATTTTATTTTTATACATACTGCCGAATTCACCATTCCTTTATCATGAGTTGATTCACACATCAACGCTGATCCTAAATCAATCCAATTCACCATTAAAAATCAAGCAAATCTACTAATCAAAATCAATGATCAACTGATTCGTCATATTCCATGAATCAAGGACTGATCACATCTTCGAATCCTAATTTTGACATTTATAGGATTCTGGCTGTTGTACCCATTTGTAACTTTGGTTCATTCTTCTTCTTTATCTTTATTTAGAACCGCATTGGTTTTATTATTTTTAACTATACTTTTACATATTTCATTTTCACTTAATTTAAAAACATTCCTTTATTGGAATCAGTGTAATTTCTAATTATAACAAAATAAAAATGTAATATTATTATAGGAAAATTATAAAATATATTTTATAAATAAAAGAAAAACTTACATATCAATACCTTTTTAACGGAAAGTACAATTACCACGAATAAAATTCCATGACAGTTACATTAACTGTCAAAAACCAAAACAAAACTGTGAATCAGTTCATCATGATTCCTTGATTCAGAAATCAAGTTGATGAATTAGAACATACGCTGATCTACAGATTAGCTTGATTCCTTAATCAACTGATTATTAATCAACGGATTAATGGTGAATTCGGCCGATAAACCCCTTAATTTATTGTAATTTATTTATTTATTTAATGAGGTTGGGGAACCAAATGCCAAATAAAGGGTCTCGCTAATTATATTAGATATAAACAAGAAACATTATAGCAAACAGAGAGTACTTAAAACAACTATACTCGTAAAGATGATCAGGTAGATTTTAAGCACTTTTTAAAGGAGTTGAAATACTTGAACACATCTAAATGTATAAAATTAATGTTCTATGTGAACATTATACGGTTAATACAGGAGTACTTCTTATAAGTGTTCTATATGATACATATAAATATTCTATTATATCTTTTGTAGATTTAGAGATAAAGAAATATAAGGATACTAATAATCTATTGTAATAAATCTCACAGCCCAAATAATGTCATGGAAACCAATTCAAAATTAAAATGTTTGTAACTGACAGATAAATGTCAGTGTTAAAAATCCAGAGACATTACTGAAGATTTTTTTCTGGGAAGTACATACATTGTATTCTTTCTTGTATTAATAGTTAAATATTTAAAATTATAGGTATATTACATATACCCTTTAAAAAGACTGTCAATCCCGACAATGAATAGGTAACATTTCGAAAAATTAGAAGAGTAGGACAATCTAATATAAGGAATAGATATGAGTAGAATTTTTAGTGTAGAGTGTAGGTATACAAGAAATGTTAAATACAATACTGCGCGAGCAGTCATGTGACTTTGTTGATCTTGACAAGCAGATATGGTGGCCCGTGCCACAATGGTAGCTAGTAATTATGTACATAGATGTCAAATATCATTTCTCATTATAAATTTAATGATTTTCCAATTCCATGTGGTTTATTTTTCTCGACAAATAAATTCCACACTCCTGGTGACAAATTAACTACGTGAATTTAGAAAATCTGGAAATTTTATTGAAACACTCTGACATTTGACATGTATGTTCATAATTACTAATTATCATGCTGAAACGAGCCCCAATATTTGCTTGTCAAGGCCAACAATGTCACATGACTGCTCGCGCCCTATACTTATGTAACCAAATCTGAAGTAGCGGGAGGTATTGTGCTGGCCACAACATATTTTTTTTAGCTTAATTTATAACCTTAACTGAGAAAAAATAAGGTAATCATTATTGTTTCCGTACACCTTCCACTTCTTGAAAAATTTATATTTTGTCAATGTCAATGTCATTTAACATTGTGTTTCCTTTTCATAGAAACTCAAGTGTTGTCTTTCTGGCATCAAAAATTCAAACAAGTATGATTTGGTTTACCTTTGTTGTTTCGTTATGTCCTGCATTCATTTACTTGAAAATGGTTTCAGTAAAGCTTAAGCAGAAGACTTGGAAGTAGTAAAAACTAATTATAGTGTATATGTGTGCCGAAGATGTAAGGAGCATTAAAAACTAATAATTGTTTAAAAACTTTGATTACTGACCATTGTAAGATTCAATTTTCGGTGGTACGCCATTGGGTGAAAAGTGCAGGCAAAAACACTTGACATTCCTAAAGGCAACGACACCCCCGACCCTTGGATGGGTAATTTAGTTGTTTAGTTGTGATTACTGTCCAATACGGATGTGTGTAATGATGTGCATAAGAAAAGACAAGCAGTTTGCTGTAATAAAGGTTAGTGGTAAAACTCATGGTCATCCCAATTGTTGTATAGGTATGGCGTTCAGGTGTGGATCACCAGATTCTTGATTGTTATGTTGATATGCATGGTGTATGTGAGATATTCATTGGTATTATTTGTTTGTGGCCGCAAATTAGTAGTTTCATAATTATCCGAAGAGTTGTTTGGGACAACTCTAGGTCCATAGAGCCATCTTCTAGAAACTTGTAACACTAGAGTTACTTCCTTACCGTATCTTTCCGTGTCTTTCCCAATATCTACATCAACATCCTCATCTCTGCCACATTAATTTACTTTTTATTGATACTGACATCTGTCAATTTGAATTATCTGAATATGTTAGCTATTTTCATGGTTAGCATAGCTGGCTGATTTATAAAATTTAATATCTTCATAATTCTTTAACTCTATATCTATTGAATACGAAGTATAAAATGCAATCAAATCTTATAGAGAATAATATATTCTTTACCTAAGTTACAATAACGTTAAATGTCAATAAATCATGTTTAACTGTTAAATCTTCAAATGAAGTTACTTCCGGTTCACCAATTATAACCAAATTCTAATCACTTATTCTTTTGGATGTAAACTTGAGGAATATAAAAAATATATAATTTTTAGAATCGTACATACATACATACAGACATCATCGTAAATATGGTAAAATCGTATTATAGGCACCTTAAAATATACTTATTCAATAAAAACTCATCATTGAATTTTTTGACCAAAGACAATACCTTCCTTACCTGGAAGTATCTAAAGGTAAAAACTTTCACTATCATATAATTTTAAGGTCTAGTTTTAATATAAAATACATATGTTATAATTGATACTATTCACAACACCAGTGATCAAATTTCGATACCTTTCAATTCCTGCTAAACTTCCATTCCTGCTTCTCCATTCATTCTCTCGGCTGAATGACTCACCTCAGAATCCCACAGTCAGTCAAAACACTCTCCCTCTCTCTCTCTTACTCAACTCTCTCATATTCATTGTCTCTCTCCCGTTGTTTCGATTCGATACCGCGAACTTGACGCTACACTATTCTCTCTGCTTGAAGCACGTGTATTTGCCATTGCCATGTATTGGTCTACAGCAGGCGGCAGTAGACTCTGTGATACCGGCAAGCGCACACGGTACGCGGTCGGGGAAATTTGACGCATGGTTTGACGTTTAGCGAGGTGGTGACGTTTTCTGGATAGCAGGAAGAGTGATAAGTTGGTGTTGGATGGTGCAGTGATGTGATTTGGTGGAAAAGTGAGTGATGAGTGATTGAAAATGGCTTATGTTTTATGGAGGGTGTTTATGAAGAAGTATACTACCGTTAGGCTAGGAATATACAAATCTGGGGTAAGGATGGCATGTTTGATACAAATTAATAATTACTGAATCTCGGATTCCGGCTTAAAATTTGCTGGATTTCCCGAATTCCAGTCCTCGGATCACCAGTTATTCGTTTCAAAATACGATAAATAAACAAACCAAAAAATCTGTTGTAGCCAGCACAATTCCTCTCGCCATTTCCATTTTATGTTACATAAGAAAGGAATTTAGTATTTCTTGTACACACAAATAATTCAAATTGTATCTATTCTATGGTTCTATAAGAAATTTTGTCCTACTCTTCTAATATGTTCAAGATTCTTCAAATTCATTGACGTTATTCGCGGTATTTCTTAAGCATATTTGTAATATTAATATACCTACAATTTAAAATAATATTTAATTAATAATAAAATAAGATGTATTAAATGTACACATACCTCCCAGAAAAATCTTTCAGTAATGTCAGTAACTGTTGAAATTTTGAAATTTTACATATATTAACTGGTTTCCATGGAGTTGTTTGAGCAGCGAAATTTATTACAACAGATCTCTAAATCTATAGGAGATATTATCTTTATTATTTGTAATAATATAAATTTTCAAAAAATATTCAGAATTTTTTTTTAGTATTTGATAAACCGTCCTTCCAACATACACACACACACACACACACACACACACACACACAAAAACGCGCGCGCAATTTTTAGCATGAATCCAAAAATTAGATGAAAAGGGTTTGGGAACAACTGGACAACTGGATATAGTAGATAGTTTCTGAAAAAATGCTCTAATCATTCGCTTTCCTAGATTTAGAGATAAAAAATATAATATATAAAATAATCTATTGTAATTTTGGTTGTAACAAATGCCTAAGCAACTCCATGGAAACCAGTTGTAATATTTAAATGTTTGTAATTGACAGATAAATGCAAAATGTATCAAGAATCCAATGTAGTGTATATTTAGATATAATAGAACATTTAAATTTATTAGATTAAGAATTTAATGTTCTTTATTAATTGTAATAACAACTTTTCAAACAATAATGATTAGAAGATTTTGTTTCAGAAACTACCTACTATTTCTAGTTGTCCAATTATTACCAAAACTTTTCAGCTCATTCTATTAATGTCAGATTGAGGAATAGTCAAACGGCCTATTTAACTACATATTCCTCAATCTGATATTAATAAAACTTAAGTCTTATAGTTTTTAAGAAATCGTCCTTCCAATATATATTACAGGTGACACTGAAAAACGGCCACTTAAAATATTTTTTTATTTATAATTATTTTTTATTTTTCTTTATATATTTAGAAACTAGGCTTAGGGACTCACAAATCATGGTATTTGCCATGATGGTAGCGCTTCCGGTTTAACCGGAAGTGACATTAACTTTCATAAATATATGTAATAAAAAAAATCGTTTTTTTTGGAAGAATAATTAATATCAAACTATTGGATAGATCGCTGTAATATTTTCAGTATTGACAACTAAAAGACAAAAGTATCAAAGGACAATAAAATGTTTTATCTATCAAAGCTAATTACATAAAGGCTAACTACTTATCATCCTTCCATCGTATAACCAATCATTTTTCAAAAAAATATTTTTCCAAAATTTTCTTACAAGTCTGGTGGTATATTTTATTACTGATAACAGTTTATACAAAGACAGCACTGTGTGTATATTATCTTGGAATATTATTCTGTAACTATATACATAATTATTAATCCTTTTTTACATGCATTCATTTTATACAATAAGGAATTAATAATGTTAGATTGAAATTACAATAACAAATCCTGTATTTTTCCAATAACATGTTTTGAACATAATATTTTGATCTGTCATTAGGAAGATATTTGTATATTTTTAATTATTTGTTATCAAATTGGAGTAATTAATTAATTAATAGGAATGCCATTAATCAAAATAGAACATATGTGATAAGAATTTTTACCTTAAAATTTGATATAAATCAAAAAATAAAAATTAGTTTTGTACGATGTTAATATTAATGTATCAGCAAAACAAAAAGGTCAACTGTTGATCAAAATATTTGACATTTAGAGAAGTTCATGTCTTATTTTAATGACAATGTTATTGTCATAATACTACAATGCTTGTGAAATTTTTATATTAATTAATAATAAAAAATCTGATGTGACCAACACAATACCTCCCGCCATTTACCAACGCGAGCCTGATGTCTGGTCGCGAATCTGGGGAATCCAATTCGATCCCGACCAACCTCAAATAATTCAAATTTTAAATGGCATAAAATTAACCCTTGTGGTATACGCCCGCACAATACAAATTTACAAATATGTCATCATTATTACCGAAATGTGTGTATAAATCAGATTAGCACACCCAGCAATGAATAATATACCGTGATAATATATTTATTTGTTTCTTTATTTATATACATATTTACTATCGCTAGAAACTATGTATTTTAAGTTCCTTTCATAAAACTATTGTTCTATTTACAATCTTCCTTTTAAAACGTTACTATAACTAATTTGAAGTGATTATTTTTTAACAGTTACATTTATCTGTCAGTTACATACATTTGAGCTGAACTGTGTAATCATGAAGTTGTGTTTAAAGCATAAGCTCCGGGATATAATTTTTATATTATTTTATAAATTTATCCATAAAATATATAGAAAAACTATTAATGCAAACCTGTAGAAAATTGAATAGTCTTTAATTTTTATAAAAAAATATTTAAAGGTATTTTTTTGAAAATGTCATTTCCGGTTATCCTATTGACACTAAAATCTAATGGCTTCTTTTCATATTAGAATAAGGTAGAAATATATGGTTTCAAAATGGTCCGAATGATCGTATTTAAGTTAGTGTCCAGAAGATCCACACATTATTAATACAATAAGAAATAATATAATGTATGTCCTTCCCAGAAAAAATCATCAGTATTGTCTCTTGGTTTTTGACACTGACATTTATCTGTCAGTTACAAACATTTTTATTTTTCAATTGATTTCCATGACATTGGGCTATGAGATTTATTACAGTAGATTATTATATACCTTTATCTCTAAATCTATAAAAGATATAATAAAATATTTATATGTATCAGATAGAGAATTTACTTTTCTTTTACTAGCAAGTACAAAATTTATCAAAAAATAATATTTAGATTTTTTTAAGAATCTGCTATTTTCGGTTGTCCAGTTATTGCCAAAACCTTTTCAGCTCTTCCCAGTTATGTCCGATTGAGAAATACGTAGTTAAACAGATATTAAGTATTATAGTTTTTGAGAAATCGTTCTTCCAAAATTCTCCCACACACACACACACATATACATACACACACACACACACACATACACACACACACACACAGACATCATCATAAAAATATTAAAATCGGATTGTATAGGGACCTTAAAACGTGCTTAATCATTAAAATCTGGATATGCGATTTGTAGCATGTATCCAATATCTCTCTTAGCAAGAGGTAAAATTATATTTTTGCTCATTGTAATGGTCTAGTAAAATAAAAATTGTTTACTTATTTAACCGACCTCGTAGTTTTTATAGTTCTCGAGATAGTAATAGCTGACAAAATAAAATGAACACCCTGTATATCATGCTTTCGCATAATCTTTCGTGTATTTTGCACCTAATTTTGACATATTCCTGACCATTGACATCATCACTTTTTTCTCAGAATTGGCGTCAAGGTTCTTCGAAAAAACTCGAATTTCTTGTTTCAATTCGTGACGCTAATAAAAGAAGTTTGTAGAACAGAATTTAATTTTCTATAATTAATGAATTGGCGAAATTGCGCAACGCTATTTTCACAAGAATGGAAAGAAAAACTTGCTAAGTTTCTGGCAATTAAACACGAGAGCAATTAAATAATTGGACGTTTATACTGATATAATTGATGGATAAGATTGATTATTGTAATTTTAAATCATTTTTTTGTAGAATATATTATTTTTAATTGGGTTCTCTATTATTTTTACCTTCTGCCACGTTTAGGTAAGGAAGATATTGGGCCAATTTCAGCCCGACCCCGAAACATAACACTTTAACATGTAAAATCAGATTTTCGTAATTTCCTGCTCCCCTAATTATTTTAGGTAAAAACGCTTCAAATAAAAGTTGTAGGGCATAAAATTCTTCATTTGAATCATTGAGCAAAATTAATTTTGTACGCCTATGTATGAATATGTCGAAAACCACCGCAAAAATAGCTATAGCTATGGAATTTAAACAAAAAATTAACAAATGTTAACGATTTATCTGTCGAGCTAGGTTAATTCAATTTCAGTATTTGTAAAATCTGTTCAAGTGAACAAATATCAATTTAAATTAACAGATAATTGTTAATTGAAACAGAAATTAGTAATAATATCTAATAAAAATAAATTACCCTAACGTGACAGATAAACCGTTAGACATTTGTTATTTATTTTGTTTCAATTCCATGGCTGTTGCTATTTTGGATGTGATTTTGGACATTTTCATACCTAATTTCTGCCGTTACAAGGCATACAAATTAAATGTTGCTTATTGATTTAGATGCAGAATTTTATGCTTTATTGAAGCATTTTTACCTAAAATAATTAGAGAAGCAGAAAATTAAGAAAGTATGATTTTACATGTCAAAAGCCTATGTTCCGGGGTCGCGGTCACCAGCCTGTATATATAGATGCATCAATAAGAAAAAGATACATACTGATCCGTACTTACTAGAGACGATCATTACGCTAGTGAAGACTGATGAATTCAGCTCATTGTCTTTGGTCAAAAAATTCGATGGTCAGTTTTTACTAACTAAGCACGTTGTAGGATCCCTAGAATACAATTATATCATTTTTAAGATGATTTCTGTATGTATGCGTGTATGTGTGACGATTTTTTTTATAGATTATAACTCCCACACTACAATTCTAAAAATTATAATTCTTTTGTACCTATTCGTTTTCTTTACACCCATATGAAGAGCTGATTAGATTTTGGTTATAAATGGTCAACCGGAAGTACCTTTATTTGAAGATTTTAACAGTTTTTCTTGAAAAACGTTGTTATATATCATGTTCTGACATTTAACGTTAGTATAAATATTAAAGAATATTCTATTATCTACACAATTTGATTGCATTTAAAAGAAATTAAATTCCACAAATCAGCCAGCTATGCTATAACCATGGAAACAGCTACTATATTAAGAAAATTCTAATTAACTGATGTCAGTGCCAACGAAAAGAAAATGAATGTGGCATAGAGATGAGGATGTTAGCGAAGACACGGAAAGATAGGATAAGGGAAATGGATAGAAGTTTATAGAAAGATACAAGGGAGCCGATTACAATGGTTTGAACATGTCATGAGTAGAGATGAATAATATATTGAAAGTAGAATGAACAGCTTAGTAGTAGAAGATAGAAGAAGCAGAGGAAGACCAAAGAGAAGATGAAATTACTGTATTGTGGAAGACTTGAGAGAAAAGGAACTGAATGAGGACGACAAAATAAAAATAAGTGAAAGAAGAAAATCAAGAATAGCGACCCCTAACGAATGGGATAAGCCAAAGAAGAAGAAGATGATGTCAGTGTCAAGTGCAATTTACATAGTTCATGAAGTAATTTTACTGGAAATATAAGTAAAATCTTTTGCAAGAAAATTTATGTATTGTATTTGTACATAATACACAGAATTGACGGAAGGTAATGTGCTGGCCACATCAGATTTTTTAAATTTTGTTTCTACGACACTATTTTTTCCGATATAGTGATTTATGCATTCTTCTTGATAAATATGTTAACTTATTCATAATAAAAAAAATAATTATCTAATGAAATCTTAATATACTAACTGTATTTTTGACACCTGTTTAACTCATCTTATAAGTATAAATCATAATTATTAGTAATAGAAGCGTAATATGAAATTAATAGAGAAATCAACTGTTTTCTTTTTCTAATTAATAACTCCTGAGTTGTGTGCAATAGTGCTAGTTTATAACCTTATTATCAGATAAGTATATTTACATATACTAACAGCTGAAGGCTGTAAAATAATTCGTATGTTTTCCAGTCACTATGATTCAGTTTAATGTCGTAATAACCTTAATTCCTCTTTCATTACTTTACCATAAACCAGCGGATATTTGCATAAAAGCGAGAAAAATATAGAATTATTGTAGCCGTACACCATATAAAATGTAAAGTAGGTAAAGGAAAGGAACTAACTAACAAAACTAACAAAGAGGAAAATTAATAACAAACATTTACTTCGCTTGGTTTTAATAGAGAAATGGAATAAATTTGATTATATGTTTCGTTATTGAAACTAATGTTTTAATAATTTTAAGTATTACCATTTTGAAACTAGGATATCATGGAGTATGAATACGAGGATCTGAATTGTTACAGGCATTTAACATAGGAAATAGTACATTATTTAATAAGTAAAGAAAAACCGTTTTTACTGTCCGTCACCTTTAGGTAAGGAAGGTATTGTCTTAGCTCAAAACATTTAATTATGAGTTTTTAGTGAATAAACATGTTTTAGGGTCTCTACAATACGATTTTACCATTTCTACGATTATATTTTTTTCGTATTCCTCAAGTTTACATACAGAAGAGCAACTGATTAGATTTTGGTTATAATTAGTGAACCGGAAGTAACCTCATTTGAAGATTTAACAGTTAAATTTGATTTATTGACATTTAACGTTATTATAACTTAAACAATATATTATTCTCTATACGATTTGATTACATTTTATACTCCAAATTCAATAGATATAGAGTTAAAGAATTTTAAAGAAATTGAATTTTATAAATCAGCCAGCTATGCTAAACAGGGAAACTATTAATATATTCATATAATTCAAATTGCAGATGTCAGTATAAATAAAAAGTAAATTAATGTGGCAGAGATGAGGATGTTGAAATAGATGTTGGGGAAGACACGGAAAGATAGGTAAGGAAATAACTCTAGTATTACAAGTTTCTAGAAAGATACAAGGGAGATGATTACATTGGTTTGAAAATGTCAGGAGGAGTAATGAAGAATATATATTGGATGAAGAATGAATAGCTTAAGCTAGAAGGTTGAAGAAACAGAGGAAGACCAAAGATAAGATGGAAGGACGCTATTGCGAAAGACTTGAGAGAAAAGGAACCGAATGAGAACGACACGTAAAACTTGAGTGGAAGAAGAAAATAAAGAATAGCGACACCTAACGAATGGGGAAAGCTAAAGAAGAAGGAGATATTAATGTCAAGTGCAATTTGCATAGTTTATTTATGAAATAATTTTACTGGAAATTTAGAATCTTTTGCAAGAAAATTTATGTATGGAATTTATACATAATGGCTGGTACCACAAGCCTGGTTTTAACTAAAACGATGTTTTAAGAAATGTCAAATTTCATTATTTAATATTAATAATAAATAATATTAAATTCATCAAAATATGATTTTAAAGCAGAACATAGTTTATATTCAATCAAATATTTTTAAAAAAATTGCTCTATAAACGTAAGGGTGAAATTAAATAATGAAATTTGAATTTGACATTTCTTCAAACAGCATTTTAGTTAAAACCAGGCTTGTGGTACCAGCCAATAGGTTTGACGGAAGAAATTGTGCTGGCCACAACAGATTTTTTAACGAATGTATAAGTTTAGTAAGAATAAATTTGATTAAATGTTTCGATATTGAAAGTAATGTTTTAATAATGTAATTTTAAGTAATATCATTTTCCAACTAGGATATCATATTATAGAGGATGAATACGAGAATCTGTGATTGTGACAGGTGATTAACATAGGAAATAGTATATTATTTAATAAGTAAAGAAAAGTCGTTTTCTAACGCATGTAAAAGTTTAATGAACTCACTATTCTCGTGCATTAATTTTATATGAACTTGAAAACCCACTTTTCTATACACATTGAACGATGTATGTGTTCTTGTACTTATGGAAAAAAAATAGACAATAAATTTAAAATTTAGCATTGGCAATCTTTTTAATTAAAAAAACTTAAGATTTATGTTGTTATTAACATGGTAACGAAACAATTACGAGTAAATAAACAATTTTTTATCTACCAGTAATAAATAATGTATATTTTTTACAAATCAATTAAAAGCAGGGTTCTTAATGTTTGTTTTTAGGGTTCATTTTATGAACCAGTGTTAAAGAGAGACAGATCTTTGTTACCTTTAACACTAGTGTTAAAAGTAAATTAGTTACCTTGGAACAATGGAACAACAACATCCGACATTTTTTGCATATATCAACAAATGATTAGAAATACATATTTAAATGAAAAAATCTGATGCGGCCAACACAATACCTCCCGCTTAATTTAATTTTTATTCATGTAAATACTTAAAATTAAATTTAAATACCGGATTCGATCCCGACCGACGCCAAATACTTCGAATTTTAAATGGCACAAAAATGACCCTTGTGGTGCACTCTCCACGCCAGCAATAAGTGCTCGTGAGGGGACACCTGATAAACGCCCGCACGGTACAAATATATCGTCATCGTTACCGAAATCTGTGTACGAAGCAGACTGGCAGACTCAGCAATGGGTGTATAGAACTTGAATAAATTGCTTATAATAAAATATCTTAGGTTTAATAATAATTTATTTGCAAATAAACTATTGTCTGTGATAAATGTTTTCGTCATTAATAATCCGCAAATAAATTTTATTACAGTAATAAAATTTAAGATGACAATTAATTGAGTATATTGTTAGTTACTTTTACTCTCAGTTTTATAGATAATAGTAACATAAATATTGTATTATTTATTGTTAGAACGAAAAATTTTGGGACTTGTCTTTTGTCATATATTTGCCCGTAGATTATGTTTCAATGAGAAATTTAGCTAATAACATTAATACATTAAATAAATAAATGCCCAAATATAGTCTTAATTATTGTAACCTAAAATTTTATTTTTTATTGTTGTTAATATATTTATTTCAGAGGATACCAATACATTTGGGGTTGGGGTCGTATCTATATATATGAATTTGTAAAAACATTAAAAGTATACATACATTCATCAAAGAATATATTTCTTATTGCGCTCCGCAAAAACATAGTTATAAGTTTACGTCTATATTAAACATATCTTCATGTCGTCTAAGTTTATATCATTCAACAACATAAATCTATTTGTAATACTAACATTTATATCTTGTTTCCCGATTAAATCATTACTTTTCTCATACATGCAATTTATGTTCTACGTGTGTGATATTCATTGACTTGTGAACTGAATTTAAAATATGAGAACATTACATATAAATATATTGCCTGGACATCTACGTCCACTAGGATTTCTCCTATATTTCTTTCATCATGTTATTTAATAAATGCAAATGAAACTTTCCATCCATACACGCGCAACAGGGAGGAATCTCATTAATAAATGAATTTTGATAATCGCATTCCGGAATAGATGGATTTTGCAAGTGTGATGTAATTCGCAATAGAAATGCAAGAGAGTGATTTTGTAAATATGATTGCTATGCATTTTATATGCATTCCAATAATAATTTTTGATTATGTTGCAGGAAGTTGTATAAAAATTGAAAGTGTTTCGCCTAGAAAGCTTATTTTGTTAATTGCACGTTGCACGGTATATAATAATATACATCTGCCAGCTCCCCAATTTTTATTTTCCGGAACTTTTAGGTAAGGAAGGTATTGTCTTTGGTCAAAAAAATGAGTTTTTAGTAAATAAGCATGTTGTAGGGTCCCTATAATACGATTGTATGTATGTATGTATGTATGTATGTGTGTGTGTCTGGTGTGTCCGTGTGTCTGTGTGTGTGTGACAAAAGTTCCGGATCGCACAACTTCAATAGCACGATTTCAAAAATTATATATATAGAAGAACAACTGATTAGATTTTGGTTATAATTGGTGAACCGGAAGTAGCCTCATTTGAAGATTTAACAGTTAAATTTGATTTGTTTACATTTACCGTTATTATAACTTAAAGAATATATTATTCTCTATACGATTTGATTGCATTTTATACTTCATATTCAATAGATATAGAGTTAAAGAATTTTAAAGAAATTAAATTTTATAAATCAGCCAGCTATGCTAAACATGGAAACTACTAATATATTCATATAATTCAAATTGACAGATGTCAGTATAAATAAAAAGTAAATAAATGTGGCAGAGATGAGGATGTTGAAATAGATGTTGGGGAAGACAGGGAAAGATACAGTAAGGAAATAACTCTTGTGTTACAAGTTTCTAGAAAGATACAGGAGAGATGATTACATTGGTTTGAAAATATCATGAGGAAAAATGAAGAATATATTGGAAGAAGAATAATTAGCTTAGTAATACATGGTTGAATAAATAGAGGAAGACCAAAGATAAGATGGAAGAACTGTTTTGCGGAAGACATAAGAGAAAAGGAACTGAATAAGGACGACACGCAAAATAGAATTGAGTGGAAGAAGAAAATAAAAATAGCAATCCCTAACGAATGGGAAAAGCTAAAGAAGAAAAAGTCAGTATCAAGTGCAATTTGCATAGTCTATTTATGAAATCATTTTACTGACAATTTATAATCTTTTGCAAGAAAATGTATGTATGGAATTTGTACATAATACACAGGGTTGACGGAATGTATTGTGCTGGCCATATCAGATTTTTTGTATATAATTTGTTTTTACCACAATTACACAAAGTATACTAAACATTGTTTAAATTTGGTGACTGTCATTTGATTCTGAAATATCGACAAAAAACTACGGTTAATTTTTGAAAGGAATTTTTTTTGGAAACCCTTTTTATTTTACATTTTACTAATAAAAGTAAAGCGTACGAATAATTTTTTGGGCCACTGTATATCGACAACTCGTATTTGTAGAATAAAACACATTTTTAAGTTACATATAAATAAACATTAATAGATCTTTAATTCAGGGAATCTTCCTCTAACCTTGGCATTGCATAAAATGCAAAAAAATGCAAAAATACATTAGCTATTCATACGATCAATATCTCATGCTGATTCACTCTTTGAAACCACATATTGTTATTTAATTATTAACGTCACTATGCTACTGTACCTTGTAATTTTAAAATTATTCTATGAATTTCTCATAGGACGAACATTTTTTTTTAGAAAACAGAAAATTATATCGTCTGGTTTCAGATAACAAAGGAGAAACAAAATTAGTATAATAACACTAAAAATTAAATTTTGTTGTTGTAATTTTGTCATAAAATACATAGCAGTAATTTGATGTCAAAAATGTTTTAAAGTTTAAGGTCATTGCTTTCGCAAAATGTGGGCGATGATAAACGATTTTTTTATTGGACTATAAATATTTATACCATTTCTTATACAAAGCATTAATATTTATTTTGTATTGATTTAAATATTGACAACAAAAAAACATGAAAATATTTTTAGTTTTGAATGTATTTTGTACAGTCGTAAATGTACTAATAAAATCTAAATGTGCTGTATATTTGCAATAAAATTTATATCTATTTTGTTTTCCTATATTGCATAATTGAGTTACTCGCGACATAAATTTGGTGTACCTATATTGTGGTAGGGATGTCAGGTATTACCGAAAAAAATATAATAATATAATTTCCTTAGGTAATACCTGGTAATATCTCGAAGAAAATATATATTGAAGAAAAAACTGAGGTTTTACATTACTGTAGGAATTTTTGGTATTAAGAAGTAATACACGTATCAACTAGGATGGGGTATGTGACTATAATAGAATTTGAATAAGACTTTTAAATATAAAAATCTGATGTGGCCAGCACAATACCTTCCGTCAATCTTGTGTATTATGTATAAATTCCACACATAAATTTTCTTGCAAAGATTCTAAATTTCCATTAAAATTATTTCATAAACAAACTATACAAATTGCACTTGACACTAACATCTTCTTCTTTAGCTTTTCCCATTCGTTAGAGGTCGCTATTTTTTATTTTTTTCTTCCACTCATTTCTGTTTTGCGTGTCGTTCTCATTCAGTTCCTTTTCTCTCAAGTTTTCCTTAATACAGTCCTTCCATATCATCGTTGTTTTCATCTGTTTCCTGCACCTTATATTACTAAGCTATTCATTCTTCTTCCAATATATTCTTCATCTCTCCTCATGATATGTTCATATCAATGTAATCGTGTCTTTTGTATCTTTCTAGAAACTTCTAACACTCGAGTTATTTCCCTTGTTGTTTCATTCCTTACCGTATCTTTCCGTGTCTTCCCAACATCTATCTCAACATCCTCATCTCTGCCACATTCATTTACTTTTCATTGATATTGACATGTCAATTTGAATTATCTGAATATATTAGCAGTTTACATGGTTAGCATAGCTGGCTGCTTTATGAAATTTAATATCTTAACTCTATATCTATTGAATATGAAGTATAACATGCAATCAAATCGTGCAGAAATAATATATTCTTTTAGTTTTAATAACGTTAAAGGTCAATAAATGATATTTAACTGTTAAATCTTCAAATGAGGTTACTTCCGGTTCACCAATTATAACCAAAATCTAATTACTTGTTCTTCTGGATGTAAACTTGAGGAATACGAAAAAAATATATTTTTTGGAATCGTGGTATTGAAGTTATGCGATCCGAAACTTTCGTCACACACACACCCACACACGGACACACCAGACACACACATTTTCAAGAAAAACTGTTAAAATTTTCTAATGAGGGTATTTTTGGTTGACCAATTATGACCAAAATCTAATCACCTCTTCTTCTGGATGTAAACTTGAGGAATACAAAAAATATATAATTTTTGGAATCGTGGTAATGAAGTCATGCAATCCGAAACTTTCGTCACACACACACACGCACACACACACACACACACGCACACACATACACACAGGTACACATACTTACATAGATACATACATACAGACATCATCGTAAAATCGTATTGTATGGACTAAAAACTCATTGAATTTTTTGTCCAAAAACAATACCTTCCTTACCTAAAGGTGCCGGAAGTTAAAAAAAATGCAATTAAGTAGCCTTTGCAAAAGTGTATATTGCAAGTCACAGCATTGAAATAATTGCGTTTGCGTGGCAATTTGATGTGACATCCATTCGTATAATTTGATTATCACGTTCCTGTTGACTTTTCAGTTCTTGTATCCGTTGTCCTAAACACATAATCGCAGAAGGCCTCGCTCTATACGCTACGCTGCATCCTATTACCTTTGCAATGATTACCGATCAAGGAAATACTGGATCGATGATCGATGATCGAACACAGAGAAATATTTCATGCCAGGAGCAACTATTACGATTGTGGTAAATGAAAATTAAAATCAAAGTTAGCAGAGTATTGAAACAATAAATAAATCCTTATAGATATTTATATAGTTTGGTTCACGAAAGATGACAATTCAAGGTCATTTATTAACCGTATGGTATAATATTACTAGCAGATAACTTCACTGCATTTCGTATACATAAACTTCCAACATGAAATATTTATGGATACATTTGAACTGAAAAAAATAAGTATAATTTATTTTTATGTTTCTTTTTAAATAATGCCTTTCACAAAGATTTATGCCCTTCACCTATGTATTTGCAAAACCCAAAAACATAGACTTGACAAAAACCATGGAATAATAATTTGATTTAAATGTCAACGTCACTGGGTAACTATTAGGACAGAGGGCAGTGCAGTATATAATTAGATATCTGTAACTCTACGACATACGTCATTATTATTTGTAATTTGTTGGAAAGTAATGTCACCATTTACGTATATCTGTCAAACAACATAAACTGTATAGACATACGTCAAATAATCTTTCTTTTTCTAACATGAAATGTCGCTAAGTTACTACTATGTACAGTGCTGTCTATTCTTTCTTTGAACAAGTGACCATGAATAGCCATCTTTCGTGAAGCAAAATATATCCACTAAATTCTGATTAAAAAACAGTACGTCACGTTTCTTATTTTTCCTTAATTAAATCATTTACTTTCTCGCTATAAAAATTACACAACCGATTGCAAATTTGGCAAAAAGTTCCATATTAAATTGCTGAAAAACAACACTGTAATTTTTGTTTTTACAAGCGTTAACTAACATTGATTTATAACTGTGAAAATGTAACAACATTTTTTGTTGTCATGTAGACAATATAATTAACTGTTCAAATGTAAATTTATTATTTGATACACAGGAAATGTGGAGAATATAGTTTTTTTCTGAAACGATCGGGAAAGGAATATAATATGATACGGTTAGTAACCTTTTAAATCAGTTAGAAAGACGTTTATTTTAATTTGTTCCTACATAGAGAGACTAAACACTATAGTTAGCTTTGATTTATTGTTGCATTTTTTTTAACAAATGCCAAGATTGCAATTATTTTAGTACTATACACAAGAAGTATGGATAATACATTTTTTTACATTTATCTGCAATATTTAGATTTATTATCGTGACTTATTACCCATTTGTGGGTGTGTTAATATGCTTGCAAACTTCGGTAAAGATGATATATTTATATCGTTGAATGCGACAGAGCTAAAATAATTGTTTCACATGATTTAGATGAAGAATTTAAATCTCCATAGCTTATATTTGAACAATTTTTGCATCAAATAATTACATAACGTTTGCTCAAAGAAAAACTGGTTTCCCTTGTTAAACGCGTATACCCCACTTTTTGATTTACAATAGAGATTCTTATATTGAAAAATTCAATATAAATTTAGGTGAATGATTACCTCGTAGCTGTGGATTTTAATTTTTACCTCTCGCTAAGAGAAGTATTGCGCATGGTAGAAATCGCATATCCAGATTTTAATGATTAAGCATGATTTTAATATTTTTACGATGATGTCTGTGTGTGTGTGTGGATGTATGTGTGTATGTGTGTGTGTATGTTTGTGTGCGTATATGTGTGATTGTATGTCTCTCTCTCTCTCTCTCTCTGTGTGTGTGTGTGTGTGTGTGTGTGTGTGTGTGTGTGTGTGTGTGTGTGTGTGTGTGTAAAATTTAAAAAAACTTCTAAATATTATTTTTTGATTTTTTTTTTCTTACTTTATTAAATATGTATTAAAGAAGAATAAATTCTCTATCTGATACATTTTATTATATCTTTTATAGGCTTAGAGATAAAGAAATATAAGGTATATAATATATAATAATCTGTTGTAATAAATATCACAGCCCAAATTATGTCATGGAAACCATTTTAAAAATTAAAATGTTTGTAACTAAATGTCAGTGTCAAAAATCCAGAGACATTACTGAAGATTTTTTCTGAGAAGTACATACATTTCATTATTTCTTGTATTAATAGTTAAATATTTAAAATTATAGGTATACTACATATACCCTTCAAAAATACTGTCAATCCCGACAATGAATTGGAAACATTTCGAATAATTAGAAGAGGACAAAATTTCTTCATAGAATGTATTTAAAATTAAAAAATCTTAATATAAAGAATAGAAATAAATAGAGTTTTTGATGTAGAGTGTAGGTATACAAGAAATATTAAATACAATAGGGCGCGAGCAATCATGTGCCTTTGTTGGGCTTGACAAGCATATATGTGGGCCCGTGTCAAAATGATAGCTAGTAGTTATGTACATAGATCTCAAATATCATAATTTTTCATTCTAAATTTAGTGATTTTCTAATTTGATGTGGTTTATTTTCCTCGCCTAGTAAATTCCACACTCTTGGTGACATATTAACTACGTGAATTTAGAAAATCTTGAAACTTTGAATGAAAAATTCTGACATTTGACATCTATGTTCATAATTATCACTTGTCATTCTGACACGTGCCCCCATATCTGCTTGTCAAGGCCAACAATGTCACATGACTACTCGCACCCTATACTTATGTAACCAAAAACGGAAGTGGCGAGAGGTATTTTGCTGGCCACAACAGATTTTTTTTATAATAGAATTATGAATTAAATAAAAATTTACACTATCCTTTTATTTCGCGAATTGTTAACCTATTTTCGTTTATTTAAGTAAATATTGATATTATAATATATTATTCTTTGACAATTGTTGTTGTAATGATCAGAACCATTCTGTTTTAAAAGGAGCATAGGAAGTGAATAAAATAATTGTTTTTTTTTGTATCAAGGCCACCTCGGCTTTTAATGTTAGAGAAAAACCGCAACAATAATAATAATAATTTGTCTTAATAACACAACACATACAAAAAACGTCAAAGTTATTAGAATTTTTTGTCGGTCCGAATTAGATACACACACACGCACACATATACAGATAGAATAGCATGTATTATATTTGTACTCGTATTACGAAGTACGTGTAGTTATTAAAATTTAACAACAATTAGAATATATTCTTGTGTGATTTATAATACGATAAAATCAAGAACAAAATAGCAAAATGCATAATAATGAGAAAAACAATGTATGCAATAATTAACTATGCAATTTATTTTATCATTCATTCAGCACTATCGGGGTAGATCAAGGCCATCTTTATTAATTAGAGTAATTAATAATAATAAGTCATTAATATTCAAACAGGAACAGTAGAAGTATTTTACAATTTTAATATAGCGGTTTTTATAATAATACCTCTCATACTTGGGGAATATGTACTTTTATTATTAAAGATTTTGGATTTTTTGGAATGACATTTACTATCCTATTGACAGTTCGAAGTAATGACAGCGCTGTCTGCTGCCCAAATGTGAAACATCGCTTGTGACAGTTGTTTGGTGGGTGGTGAGACAAAGAGTTTTTTTTACACACAGTGAATGTCTGATTTATTTTCTATTTTATTAATGCTGTTCTGCTCATCTTTTGCCTACATGCAGCTTCCGTTTTACGGTACACTTGTGCTCAATTTTTTTAAGAAACGATTTCAGGATAATCTTTGTTTTGGCCATTTTGTACATTTATTGTGATTTAATTTAAGTCTGCATCGCTTTTCATCATCTATATGCGTTTTCTTGTTGTAGAGTTGTTCCTGGTCGACAGCATCCGATACATGTCCTACCATTTTTGGATTGTCTAACGTGTTGTTAACAAAAATTTGATGTATGTTTTATTGTTACCTTGGTCGAGGTATTCTATTTTATCTCTTATCTTTCCCGATTTGTATATAGTGTCATTTTCTGGTGTATCTATCAATCTATTCACCAATTTGTAATCATTCTTTCACTGTAATCACTCACAAACACAACGGAAACAAACCAGAAACAGCTGTTCATAGACGCACACTTTGAAGAATTTTAACTCAATATCTAGAAGATTTACAAATTTTTATATTACAAGTGGTTGGACAATCCAAACATGAGGGTATTTATTGGGTGCAGTCGACAAAGAACAACTCTAAAATTGACGGACCAAGAAAACGCATAAAGATGATTAAAAGTGATACAGGCATAAATGAAATAACAATAAATGTTAAATTTAATGTCATTTTTACTCTGTATATTATTTTGTGCCTACAGGCAATTTTTTTACTTCCTTCATAATTTAGACATCAAAGATAGCGATTTCTAATCGCGATGGTAAAAAAAATTTTGCAAAAGATTCTAAATTTCCAGTAAAATTATTTCATAAACAAACTATGCAAATTACACTTGACACTAACATCTGCTTTAACTTTCTCCATTCGTTAGGGGTCGCTATTTTTTATTTTGTTCTTCCACTCATTTCTGTTTTACGTGTCGTTCACATTCAGTTCCTTTTCTCTCAAGTCTTCCTCAATACAGTCCTTCTAGCTTATCTTTGTTCTTCCTCTGTTTCTTCAACCTTCTAATATTAAGCTATTCATTCTTCCAATATAGTCTTCATCTCTCCTCATGACATGTTCAAACCAATGTAATCGTCTCTCTTGTATCTTTCTAGAAACTTGTAACACTAGAGTTACTTCCTTACCGTATATTTCCGTGTCTTCGCCAACATCTACTTCAACATCCTCATCTCTGCTACATTTATTTACTTTTCATTGATACTGACATCTGTCAGTTTGAATTATCTGAATATATTAGAAATTTTCATGGTTTGCATAGCATGTATGAAAATTAATTTCTTTATAATTCTTTAACTCTGTATCTATTGAATATGAAGTATAAAATGCAATCAAATCATATTTGAGTTATAATAACGTTAAATGTCAATAAATCATATTCAACTGTCAAAATCTTCAAATGAGGGTACTTCCCGTTGATCAATTTTAACCAAAATCTAATCACTTGTTCTTCTAGATGTAAACTAGAGGAATACGAAAAAATTATATTTTTTGGAATCGTGGTATTGAAGTTATGCGATTCGAAACTTTCGTCACACACACACACACACACAGATACACACACACACACACACACACGCACATACATGCATACATACATACAGACATCATCGTAAAAATGGTAAAATCGTATTATAGGGACCCTAAAACTTGCTTATTCACTAAAATCTCATCATTGATTTTTTTGACCAAAGACAATACCTTCCTTACCTAAAAGTGCCGGAAGGTAAAAATTGAGATTTCGAAAAAAAATATTAAGACATATTGTTATTCTGGACGAGTTTTTTTCACTGGTTAAATTTAATGTACTTATTTCTGTTGTACCCTATATATTATTTTGTGCCTAGAGGCAAAATGTTTTACTTCTGTCATAATTTAGACATCAAAGATATCGATTTCTAATCGCGATGGTAAAAAAACCTATTAAATAAAATAATTAAGTATATTTTTTTCCTAGCTGATTTTTTCTGTAGTGGAATACGTCAGTTATAAAGGCGGCATTATTGCTATCAATATCAATAACCTAATTGGAAAAACAAAAACTCCCTCATACATTAATGAATGTATAATCGGAAGTTTATACTGTGTATTACTTGAACTTTGTGTTAAATTACAAAATTCACAACCTCACAACCTCTTTCTCACGTAAACTATAACATTTCATCTAGTATAACCACTAATTCTCGCCGAATGCAATTACATGGATTACTCTTCTCGGTTATAAATCTAGTATCGCGTGTTAGCATTTAAATATCTGTGGAATAAAAGCTGTCATTAATGAAATAGCAGCAGCCTCGCCCATCCAATCAGGAACAAAGCAGAAGCAAATGTTAATTGGAAGATGAAAGTATGCTATACTATGGTTTATCTATCATGTTCAGAATGGACACAATGGGAGGAGAAATTGTACACTAGATATAGTTGTTATAATGAGGAGCGAGTTGGCTATGGAAAAAGAATTATATTTACATTATGGCTAAGTCATTATTATATTAAAAATAAATAGCTGTGTCATCACGCCTTCTTATATTGTCTTTTCTTGAGTACAGATTATGTTAGATGATATAAAAATGAAAGCAATGACCAGCCAACATTATAATGCAGTAATGTATTACTAACCGAGGTGGAAAGTGTTTCATTACTGTCGAGAGCGAAGATAGCTAGTAATGCGGATAGCTGTAACCCAAGACGTATTGAAATATTTTACGAAGGATTGTATACTATTTATTCACAGTCAAAAATATACGTCACAACCGCAAAATAAAAAGTCCGATGTGGCCAGCACATTACCTTCCGTCAGTTCTATGTACACATTCCTAGAGTTTCACGGCTTGACTTGATATTCAATTGATAGTCAAGTCAAGTCAAGTAGTTACAATATCAAGAACTTAAAAAATCAAGTAGTTATTTTTCAATTACTTGAAAAAATCAAGTAGTTATTTTTTGTATTACCAGAAAAATCAAAAAGTTCTTCAAGACTACATTTGATTTTCATATAGTTCCTTATGTTTTATAACAATATCAATAATATACCTTGAAATATAGACTTTTATTCATAAAAATAAATCATACATTCATATTTAAAAATTAAAAAAAAGATTTACAAGTGTAAATATATGAATTAACAAAACTATTTGTACTATATGTATTATGGTGGACCTTAGAAAGGAGCAAGTGGGCCGCCCCCTAAAGTGGTTCCAAATAAATAAATAAAAAAATTATACTGGCAATGATTCCGCTTAATTTTAATATTTCATCGTGCCTAAATGCATTTGATTTTTCTCCATGTGAATAACATTCGGTTTTGGCACATTTTGGAACTTTATTTTTCTCCGAGATATTAAGAGGTTTAAAAAATCCTTCATTATTGGAATATATACTATAATGACCACAGAATATGAGGACAACATCTGGAGTCCCATTAATTATTCTTAATTCGAATAGAGTAATTCAAATTGACAGATGTCAGTATCAATAAAATGTAAATCAATGAAAGAATAAGGGAAGTAACTCTAGTGTTAGAAGTTTCTAGATATAACAGAGACGAGGAGAGATGAATATATTAATAGAAGGTGAAAGAAACATAGGAAGACCAAATATAAGATGAAAAGACTGTATTGCAGAAGACTTGAGAGAAAAGGAACTGAATGAGGACGACACGCAAAACAAAAATGAGTGGAAGAAGAAAATAAAAAATAGCGGCCCCCGTAACGAATGGGAAAAACTAAAGAAGAAGAAGATGTCAGTGTCAAGTGCAATTTGCATAGTGTGTTTATGAAATAATTTTACTGGAAATATAGGATCTTTTGCAAAAAAATTTACGTATGGGGCGCGTGCAGTAACATGACTTTGCTGACTTTGGCAAGCAGATATAGGGACCCGTGTTAAAATGACAGCAATTAATTATGTCCATAACTGACAAGTGTCATAATTTTTCATTCAAAATTTCATAATTTTCTTATTTCATGTGGTTTGTTTGTTATCAGGAGTATGGAATTCAGTTGCCGAGTTGCAGGGAATCACATAATACCAAAAATTTAGAATCTTTTGCAAGAAAATTTATGTATGTAATTTGTACATAATACACAGAATTGATGGAAGGTATTGTGCTGGCCACATCGGATTTTTTATTATAAATTTAGTTCTTTAACAAATGCTTTAGAAATAGGAGCGTTTTTTCCAAAATTTCCCGGTCACTTATCTGGTGGAGACCTGCGAAATTGATGCTTTGGACGTTGTTTATTCGACGCGAAACAACACATCAATGCATGAGTACGAAAAAAAAAAAATATTTAGCTCGTATTTATTTATTTATTTATTTATTTATTTATTTATCGATCCAACAGGATTCAAGATCCCAATTACAGGACGATCATATGACATACAAATACAGAAACGAATGAGTTGAACAGTAAATACATATAAGAAATTTAACAAGTGACTTATTACAACAAAGAAACGAATGAGTTGAACAGTAAATACATACAAGAAATTTACCAAATGACTTATTACAAGAAATATTTTAATAAGATATTCTTAAATTTAGAAAAGGAGTCGCCAAATATGTCAATGTCAATAATACATGATACACTGTTATATGCTACACAGAGTTGTCTTATTGGAGATTTCAATTCATAATTAGTCCTAGCTGTTTTACAAAGAAATGCTACTTTATTTCTTGAAGTGACGCGTGGAACGTGAAATGGTATTAGCTCAAGACTACATGGGTCATCAATACAATTATTAATTAATTTGTATAAGTAGAGAGATAATTGTAAATTTCTTCTGCTACTTAATGGCACCAAGTTCACTTCAGGCAATAAATCAGAATAATCATGGGTAAAGATAGGATATTGTCCATGTATTTTAAAATAACAATATTTAATGAATTTATGCTGGACAGACTCAATCTTAGATATATATTTATGATATATTGGATTCCAGACTTGTAGACAATATTCTAGCTTGGAGCGGACAAATGCATAATACAAGCTTTTGAGTGTAGTTGTTTTACAGAAAGACCGACAATTTCTAATTACAAATCCAAGATTTTTGTAGGATGATCTTACAGTAGTCTCAATGTGTACATTAAATGTTAGTTTTGGGTCAAATATAATCCCAAGATCCTTAAACTGAGTTACTTTCTCAAGCGAATTAGTTTCCATGTGATAAGCATAAGTGTAAACGTATTTTTTAACAAAGTAACTCATTATTTTACATTTGCTGTAATTAAAGAACAATTTTGAGTTATGGGACCATTTTAAAATGTTGTTGATGTCGTTTTGTAAGAGAATACAGTCATTAATCGAGTTGATGTTTTTATAAATTTTTATGTCATCGGCATACAAAAGTATTTGCGAATGTTGAACACAGTCCACCACGTCATTAATGAAGAGGTTGAATAATAGTGGGCCCAAGTTTGATCCTTGTGGGACCCCAGAAGTAGCAGTGAACGGGTTTGATTTAAAGTTATTTAGTTGCACGGTCATTTCGCGATCTCTGAGGTAGGAGTTGAGAAAATGAAGGAGGTCCTCAGTAAAGTGAAAATATTTACTGAGTTTTTCCAGAAGCACATTAATTCGTTCGCAAACTACAAGTGACTTTTCATGTGCTAAGCAAATTGATTGATTGAGAATTGTATTAAAATGTTAATATACAATTACAAAATAATAAAGCGCATACAGTAAACATTTCATTCTTTATTAAGTTTAGACAATTTGTGATCTAACTCTTCCTATCTTTCCAATCTAATCTCCCAAGGATGCAGCTTCACGCTTAATCTGTTTCCTTTTGGAGTCAGCGGTCCGTGAAAACTATTACAAGATTACGTAACAAAACAGCCGTTTGCTGCACTGCAGTAACACTGCGATCAGTTCACTCGATTTCTCATCATGCTCACTTCACGCTAATCCTGACCTTGACCAAACGGTGCTACAAACTGTCAAATGAAGATAGCCACAGATAGTAGATTGTAGAGTAGAACCAGGATATCCTTATCGTTTTAATAAAGTTTCACAATTTTGGAAAGGTGTGCTCGAAAAATGTACACGTGTAAGAAATAAATTTTATATGTTGTTAATGGAAGTTGTATGAAATTATTAATAAATGAATATGAAGGACAACTATTTATATAGAATGTAATTAAGTAATTAAAATTGATGTAGATATCTGTTTTATGTGGGGTTTTCACGTATTACTTAACATGCATTTAAATTTGTTTTTTATTTAGCATACCATATTTTCTAATAACAATTATTCTTAAAAATCTGATGTGGCCAGCACATTTCTTTCCGCCAATCATGTGTATTATGTACAAATTCCATACATAAATTTTCTTGCAAAAGATTCTAATTTTTACCTTCCGCACCTTTAGGTAAGGAAGGTATTGTCTTTGGTCAAAAAATTCAATGATGAGTTTTTAGTGTATAAGCATGTTTTAGGGTCCCTATAATACGATGTTACCATTTTTACGATGATGTCTGTATGTATGTGTCTGTGTGTCTGTGTGTGTGTGACAAAAGTTCCGGATCCCATAACTTCAATACCACGATTCCAAAAATTATAATTTTTTCGTATTCCTCAAGTTTACATCCAGAAGAACAAGTGATTAGATTTTGGTTATAATTGGTGAACCGGAAGTACCCTCATTTGAAGATTTAACAGTTAAATTTGATTTATTGACATTTACCGTTATTATAACTTAAAGAATATATTATTCTCTATACGATTTGATTACATTTTATACTTCGTATTCAATAGATACAGAGTTAAAGAATTTTAAAGAAATTAAATTTTATAATTCAGCCAGCTATGCTAAACATGGAAACTAAATCATATAATTCAAATTGACAGATGTCAGTATCAATAGAAAGTAAATTAATGTGGCAGAGATGAGGATGTTGAAGTAGATGTTGGGGAAAACTCGGAAAGATACGGTAAGAAAATAACTCTAGTATTACAAGTTTCTAGAAAGCTACAAGAAATATGATTACATTGGTTTGAAGATGTCATGAGGAGAAATGAAGAATTATATTCGAATAAGAATGAATAGTTTAGTAATAGGATGTGGAAGAAACGAAACAGAGGAAGACCAAAGATAAGATAGAAGGACTGTATTGCGGAAGACTTGAGAGAAAAGGAACTGAATGATAACGACACGCAAAAATAGCGACGCCTAACGAATGGGAAAAGTTAAAGAAGAAGATGTCAGTGTCAAGTGTAATTTAAATAGTTTTTTTTTTATGAAATAATTTTACTGGAAATTCAGAATCTTTTGCAAGAAAAATTATGTATGGAATTTATACATTATACACAGGATTGACGGAAGGTATTGTGCTGGCCACAACAGATTTTTTGGTATTATGTGATTCCCTTTCTCGGCAACTAAATTCCATACTCCTGATAACAAACAAACCACGTGAAATAAGAAAATTATGAAATTTTGAATGAAAAATTGTAACACTTGTCAGTTATGGACATAATGAATTGCTGTCATTTTGACACGAGTCCCCATAACTGCTTGCCAAAGTCAGCAAAGTTACGTCACTGCACGCGCCCTACACATTTTTTTTTGCAAAAGATCCAAAATTTCCAGTTAAATTACTTCATAAACAAACTATGCGAATTGTACTTGACACTAACATTTTCTTCTTTAATTTTTCCCATTTGTTAGGGGGTCGCTATTTTTTATTTTCTTCTTCCACTAATTTTTGTTTTTTGTGTCGTCCTCATTCAGTTCCTTTTCTCTCCATTCATCTTATATTATTTTGTCTTCCTATGTTTCTTCCACCTTCTGTTATAAGCTATTCATTCTTCCAATATACACCGAAAGAAATATGTGTTTTATTTACAACAAACATTACTTTTGTTTCTAAAAACATCCAAAATGAAAAGAATTACTTTCAACTTAAATAAAATGCAGGTAAAAATAAAAAATGCTACTCTTAAAACATACTTTTAATTTTAAAACTATTATAATTTTACTTCAAAATGAATAAACTTTTAGATGGTTATTATGTATTTGTAACTTAAATATTGATACTTTTGTTATGAATAACATTTACTTAAAAAATAAAGTTATACTTTTGATATAAAATTAATACTGTTTAGATAAAAACTTAATTCATTTGTGGCCAAAAGTTCAGATTTTGAATTGAAAGTTAAAATATTTTTTAAATCCAAATAAACGTTTTGTTAAAATCAAAGTAAAATGTTTTCTCTTCAAAATAGTAGTACGTTTAAATGTAAGAATAATTTTATAAACAAAAATTATTACTTTCATAGTAAAATATTTACTTTTACGTTAATATATTTAATTTTAAATTGATTTACATACAATTTTAAATTAAAAGTATTGAATTTTGATATCTAGTTGCCGAATTTTTACTGCATAAATCGTTGTCGTCGGTGTTTTGCGTGTGAGTAGTAAGTACGCTAAAAATACAATAGCAATAATTATGGACATAGCAAACACAGAAAATATTATTAAAGAAATAGAATTATATAGGAATAACAAAATTGAGAATGTTGTTCCATATTTTAAAGGTAAGAATATACACTCAAAATGATGCGTATAATTTTATTTATTCTTAAGAAAACAACTAATTGCAGGCTCTCTACATTCTGCGTCACTTAAACAACTTGGATCTGAAGGAATCGATTCCTGACTCGAATTTCGGATTAAAGATATTAGTACCAAGACAGCTGAATCTTTTGAAAGTATGTATTATTATTAATATAGTTACTTATAAGATACTATTATGTTTATTTACTATATTTTTATTACTAGTTCGGTGAAGGATGTAATGCTGCCTACAAAGGTACAAGAATGGTTAAATCAATTATCGCCATCAATCACAACCACATCATACGATCAAGTAAAAAAGAAAATGTAGTATGTATTTACAATTACACATAGCTACTTATAAAATTACAAGTACAAACAAATATGTATGTTAAAAAAATAAGTTCATTTTGACTTAAGGTAGACTTAACATATGTTTTGTTATTAATTATTGTGTTTATTATTCTATGTACAATTATCTTGTTAGAAATAAGTTTCCATTTTCATTATAAGATCAGAAATCAGAAATTTTTTCAGACACCTCATGTTTTGTTAATTATTGTATAATTATTAAAATAAAATAAAAGTATTGAGTACGAACATATTAAGTAATTTTAAGCTTCGTTCATCAGGTTAAGTAAAGATTGTATATTTCATATAAATGAATTAATTTAAAAATAGAATAAATTTAAATGATACCTATACATATTTTTTCAAAATGAATACTAATAGATTTTAATTTTACTGCTTTGATTATTTTGGGTTAATGTTTTAAAAACATTGTTCTGAAATCATATGTTTTTAATTCAAAATTAAATACATTTCACTTAAGTACAAAATAATTTAAAAAGTAATACAATACTTTTAACAAATTTGCTTTTGATATGGCGGTATTTACTTTTGTCTCAAAATCCTAAATAAAGGTTGAAAGCAAGGGTACTTTTAAATCAAATATAAACTTTGTTGGATCCTTTTTAAAAGTAAAAATATTTGATTTAACCTGCAATTCCATAAGTATTAAAGTAAAATATCTTTGGGTGTACTCATCTCTCCTCATGACATGTTCAAACCAAAGTAATCGTCTCTCTTATATCTTTCTAGAAACGCCCAACACTAGAGTTATTTCCCTTATTCTTTTATTAATTTACGTTTTATTGATACTGACATCTGTCAATTTGAATTACCTGAATATATTAGCAGTTTCCATGATTAAGTTAGTATAGCTGGCTGAATTTCATGTGTATTATGTACAAATTCCATTCATAAATTTTCTTGCAAAAGATCCTATATTTCCAGTAAAATTATTTCTTCTTCTTTAGCATATCCCATTCGTTAGGGGTCGCTATGTTTTATTTTCTTCTTCCACTCATTTCTGGCTTGCGTGTCGTTCTCATTTAGTTCCTTTTCTTTCAAGTCTTCCGCAATACAGCCCTTCTATCTTATCTTTGGTCTTCCTCTGTTTCCTCTACCTTCTATTTATTACTAACCTATTCATTCTTCCAATATATTTTTCATCTCTCCTCATGACATGTTCAAACGAATGTAATTGTCTCTCGAGTTATTTCCCTTATTCTTTAATTCCTTACCTTATCTTTCCGTGTCTTTCGCAACATCTATCTCAATATCCTCATCTCTGCCACATTCATTTTCTTTTCATTAACACTGACCTGTCAGAATTTTCTTAATATAGTAGCTGTTTCCATGGTTACAGTATAGTTGTCTGATTTATAAAATCTAATTTCTTTATAATTCTTTAACTCTATATCCATTGAATATGAATATAAAATGCAATCAATTAGTATACGAGTATATAAGAATATTCTTTAATGTTTATAATAACATTAAATGTCAAAAAATAATATTTAACAGCGTTTTATCAAAAAATTCTTCTAAATATTATTTTCATTACATTTTCCATAGAATAATAAATCTTATAGCCGAAACCATGGAAATCAATTGAATAATTAAAATGTTTGTAACTGACAGATAATATGTTAAACAATAAAATCTGATTCATTTAAATCTGATTAAGATAAATGCATTCGATAATCAGTTATAAACCTAAAAGTACCCACGTATATTTGAATAACCGGTTGAGAACATAAACCACAGGTAATTTTATTAACAAACAGTAACACAAGTATAAAAAAAACTATGAGATCATTGTTATTTTTGTCACCAATGTTGAGTTAGACGAGTTTCACTATTTTCTAACCCATTATCATAATATTTATTTATAATATATAATGATTTAATTTTGTTATAATTGGTCAACCGGAAGTAGCCTCATTTTCAAGATTTTAACAGTTTTTCTTGAAAAAACGCTGTTAAATATTATTTTTTGACATTTAATATTATGTATTATGATTATTAATGAATTTTCTTATCTTTACAAATTGATTGCATTTTATATTACATATTTAATGGATATAGAGTTAAAGAAATATAAAGAAATCGAATTTCATTAATCAACGAGCTCTGCTATAACCATGGAAACAACTATTATATTAAGAAAATTCTAACTGACTGATGTCAGTGTCAATGAGAAGAAAATGAATGTGGCAGAGATAAAGATGTTGGGGAAGACACGGAAAGACAGGTAAAAGGATGAGGGAAATGGCTCGAGTGATAGAAGTTTCTAAAAAGAGATGAATACATTGATTTTAACATATCATAAGGAGACGAATATATTGGGAGAATGAATAGCTTAATAATAGAAGGTAGATGAAACAGAGGAAGACCAAAGACAAGATGGAAGGACTATATTGCAGAAGACTTGAGAGAAATTGAACCAAATGAGGACGCACGCAAAACAGAAATGAGTGGAAGAAAAAATAAAAAATAGCGACCCCTACTGAATGGAAAAAGCTAAAGACGCAGATGTCAGAGTCAAGTGTAATTGGCATAGTTTGTTTATGAAATAATTTTACTGGAAATATAGAATTTTTGCATGAAAATTTATGTATGGAATTTGTACATAATACACGGGATTGGCGGAAGGTAATGTGCTGACCACATCAGATTTTTTATTTAATAATGAAATTCTAATTTTGTACTACAATATTTTTTGTGCATATAGTTAATAATTTCAAATATTAATAACAGTTTTTTCTACAGTCTACATAGAAAGTAGCCATTTGCGCTCTCTTTTGTCAACGCAAAATGTCACTTTGCCGCTCTAGCGCGACAAAGTTGAAAAAACGCTCGCTGTCCAAATTTCTAACTATACAATGTTGAGAAATGTCACTTGTCTACATTCTTAAAGGAAACGTTTAGTCAGGAACTAATGGCACTGTAGTGACACATTTACCACCTGTACAAATCAATCTGACATAATTGCTCTGTCGGTATATTACATAACCAAAAAAAAAAAAAAAAAATGCCGCACTACTGTGAAAATAAAATAGGGCATTCATTTACAAAAACGAAAGTATAAAATGTTTAGATTGGATTGAAGCAATAGGTCAAGAAGAATGGGAAATAACGATAAATTAAAATTAAATATAAAAAACGTTTTTTCTTTATATTAATCCTTATTAATTGAGTAGTAGTATAAGTACAAAGTGTACATTTTATTATTATTTGTTATGGTGGCGACTGTAGAAAAAATCTTGTGAGTGTGTTTCGAGCGCAAATGGATATTGTCGATTTCGGGAGAATGCCACGCTCCTGCGCTCGGCAACAACTTCTCAATCGACAATGTTCTATTTTGCGTTCTTAATACACAAATAGCTATTACTTAACGTACATTATTCGTATTATGCTGGATCACGTTTTTATACAATAAAAGTAGATTTAACAGCAAACTTTTTGTTTTATATATTTTGATGCAATAATTACGTCATAAAACAATTACATTTTCAATACTTTGCAACAATTACTGCAAATTCCAATTTCTCCAAAGTGTTCCAAATTTCTATCCACCATATAAGGTCACTTGAATATGTATCTAATCCGAATATAATGCCCAAGTTCACTGCATCTATTCGCTCATTCAACCTTGGTTGATCGAGCCACAAAAGTTTTTGTTCATGCATTTTGCAACTCAATCTGCTTTACCGTTTAAGGTCATCAGTTACTATTTTCGTTGCTACCCTCTGGAAGGTAATAACTGTGTCAATCCATCAAGAACACGCAATGCTTTGCTGAAATATGACGGTTTTCCATTAGTTTGGTATTATTTTTCAGGAGGAACATAAAAGCTAAAAATAATTTCCTGATGCGCAGCGTACAAGCTTATCTGTTATCACCTGCAGAGTCTGAAGGGTGATTCCCTTTCATATTTCATAAATTGATGGATAGAAGGGTGTTTTTCTTTTAACGCCTAATTTTTAAAGTTATGGTTTAACTTCAGGAAGTACTTATACGCGTATTTCAACAAATGTTGTAAATTGTTTTTGTGATTATGAACAGGGGCCCGATTCTCGAAATCATGCGAAATTTTTCACACGCGACAAAATTCGTGTAGAATAATATTTTTCCTCTCGCTAAGAGAGGTATTGGATTCATGCTAAAAATCGCATATCCAGATTTTAATGAATAAGCAGGTTTTAAAGTCCCTACAATCCGATTTTAACATTTTTACGATGATGTGTGTGTGTGTGTGTGTGGATGTATGTGTGTGTATGTGTGTGTGGGACGTTGGAAGGACGATTACTCAAAATATTGTAAAAATTATAAATAAATTCCTAATATTATTGAAAATCCTTATTTTAGTGATATAGATACTTTAAATTATCTTACAATTATGTCATATTTTTCTTTTTCTAGATTAAATCACAATTTAACAACTTTAATTTAGATTTAATATTGGTTCATTGGCAACACTGTTACACCGCCTTGCGTCTGATAACCTAACTTTTGACGTGTCAGTTGTGTGTTGTGTTGTCAAAGTGTAAATATGAACTATAAATAATATATATTGATTCAAATAAATAAAATATTACCCTTATTCTACTAGTCGTCAGTATAAACTATTTTGATTCAAATAAACAATATATTACCCTTAATCTACTAATCTTTTCTTAAAGTGTGTTTAAAGTCCGAGTAAATCGTTTTTATAAACATGTCGTGAAAAAAATGTTGTGTCTAACACGAGACGAAAACCCTTTTTCCACTCTCGCTCGAATTACCTCCTTTGCTACGCTCATGAGGCAAACTTCGAGCTCGAGTGGGAAAAAGAATCGCTTTCCTCTCTAGTTTGACAAATAACTATTTAACGCGGCTTGAATTCGTCGTGAATTTTTCTTTTCCGTCGTGAATTTGCACGATTGTTACTAAGAAGTAGTTAGATTGTTGTTGATATTATTGTTTTCGGGTTTGTGCTAACCCACTAAGTGTTATGTAACAATTTGAATAATACTTCTTATCGTATTCTAGAACAGTGCACATTTCCTTTTGAGCTACTTTTTTCAATCCGTCAATCTTCTTTTACATAGTCGCCGAAAAATTGCCCAATTTTTGCAACTTTTCCTTTCAACAATGGTTCAACCCGAACGAAAGTTAATTACTCCTAGTCGGAGCAATTTACCTGGCCATTACCAGTAAGTGATTTCGTATAGCTCAATACTGGCTGATTTCACATGATTCTGGCTGATTACCCGAGCTAATATGGCAACACAATGGGCAATAAGTCGACAGCTCGAGTGCTGGGCTTAATTGAATAATTAACACGTGGTGAAAACAATGAGTAACACAGCGGATCTCATGTTGAGAATGGCTTCATTACACCAGCAATGATACATGATTCTAAAATTGTAGTACAAGTTGGAAGATTTATAGAGAAACTGGGTTGATTAACGAATATTTTCTGTACCTTTATTACAATTTTATTTTAATATTATGTGCTTTTTACTTCCTTGTACGTAAGTAAAGGAAGTATTGTAATCGCGAAAAATTTCGGTTTTCAGATTTCAGCGAAAATATACATTTTGATCATTCCTGAACCCATTTTGACTAATTTCGTCGTGACGTCTGTACGTACGTACGTCTGTACGTACGTATCTCGCATAACTCAAAAACGGCAAGCCGTAGAGAGTTGAAATTTTGTATTTAGGACTCCCTTTCTGGTTATTACACAATTTCCAGAAGTGGCACTTTACATGAAGCCTATAATATATTTAATGAAAAACTGTTTTAAAATATAATTCAAAACTTTTCAAATTTGGTATACAAGACTTTTATGTCAATCGAAAAAACATAATAGATTTTGGCTAAAATAGGTTAACCGGAAGTGGTACATTACTTGAAGTTGTTAACAGTTTTTCTAGAATAAAATGATTTTATTTTGATTTTAGAAGTAAATGCTTCAAATAAAAGTTTTAGAGAATTTCTGCGTCTAGCACATCAAGTATTATTAAATTAGCCCTTTGTATAAGGGAGATATGTAAATTTAAAATTATATACTTTTTTGTTTTTGTAATCAAGCTTGCTATAGATTAGGACAAAAACATAAAAAAATGTTCATGTCAAATTACGTTAAATACGTGCAATTTTATGATTCGTTCAATAACAAATATTATATTTTTATTGTGAAATTAGTCATATTCATTGTTGTAATCAAATATTTCTTTGTTGTAATCAAAACTCTCTTTAAAAACTCCCTTCATGGTCGCTATATATCTTACTGTTTTGAAGTTAAAATTAATATTTTGTAATTTATTTATTAAAAGAATATGTATAGTTTAATAATCGTACAAGGAAGTCGTGTGGTGTCCACATCAGATTTTTTTTATGTGTTATATTTAACATTGCTTTTTCAATGTTCTGAACAGATTCCTGTACGAATCGATCATTGTTATAAAAGATGTCAATACTGAAATTGTAAGGACTTGTATATAAACAATAGGTTTCTAGGTACTCTTAAAAGTAAAAAAAAAATCGCTTATCAAAACTCAAATGTAAAACTACTGCATCTTATTGGCTCGAGGGATCCGAAAATATTTTGTGACGGTGTTTTGTCGAAATAAAATTTGGTACCTAGGGAAAATCTTTAATTAGGATTGGTTTATAAATTTATGAATGAAATAGTCAGTATTAAATCTATAAATATTATATTTTATCATGTACAATGTTTTGTTTAAACATGTTAACTTTTTCGATAGTTTGTCAACATATATGATAATTATCCCAAATTATTAGAACTAAAATTGGTTCTTGACACATGGCCGGTTGCCGCATTTATTGCCGCGCTCCCGGCCTAATGTACATAACAATGTTTGGATTAAACGTTTATAACAACGCAAATACTAATAATGTTATGTTGACAAAAAGATTACGAAATGTGAGTTGATCTACAAACTCAATTAATTATAATTATTGTTTGAATTTTATGTTTTTAATAGCTCTATGTTTGAAAGGGTGAAGGTTGCAGCAAATTGGTATGAAATATTATTAATTTATTCTATGACTGCCAAATAGCTTAGTGGAAAGGTAAATTGCATTTCGTAACCCTATTCTTAAGATTAGCATATAAATACGTTGCAAAATATAATATGGTGTTAGTTGAAACCTTAGGATACAATGAAATAATGTGAAACTAGAACTTATTATAGAAAATATATGCATATTGCAGTCATCTACAAAGTAATTAATATATTGGTTTTTGTTGTAATAAAATATTATTTTATCATCTTGTGCATGTCATACGTTATTTTTGCACCATTACATTAAAGGAAAAATCCCACACAAAAAACAGCGACGCAAACCATTAATTTTCTTTTGTCTCAAGACAGGTAGACGGCAAAGCGACCCACTATTAATATTGTTGGATAAAGTGTCCATTATATGTTGATATAGCAGACAAAAAATGGAAATAAATCAAGAAATCGACAACAAATATTCAAAAATGGTTGGAGATAAAAATTGAAAAAATAAACACCTTACGGGTATTTATTGCTGGTGTGGTCACTTTTGTGCCACTGAAAATATTTTTTGCGCCGGTCGGGATCAAACCCGGATCACAATATTTGCGACTATACACTAAGGCATACGGCCACGTGATCTCAGCATATTACCTTCCGCCAATCCTGTGAATTATGTACAAACTCCATATATAAATTTTCTTGCAAAAGATCCTATATTTCCAGTAAAATTATTTCATAAACAAACTATGCAAATTACACTTGACACTGACATCTTGTTCTTTAGCTTTTCTCATTCGTTGGGGTCGCTATTTTTTATTTTCTTCCACTTATTTCTGTTTTGTGTGTCGTCCTAATTCAGTTCCTTTTCTCCCAAGTGTTTCGCAATACAAACCTTCCATCTTATCTTTGGTTTTCCTCAGTTTCTTCTACCTTAGGTTTATTTACTTGCATTTGTAAATAATTAGAAATATGTATAAAATTTTAAATTTAGACCAAGATTCTATTTCTTTTCAATTTTCTAACTAACAATTTTGCTAATTTATAGCAATGAAAAATACTCATAGGTTATATATTTGGCGGCCGAATTCATCATTCCTTATTCATGAGTTGATTCACTGATCAACGCTGATTCTGAGTTAATACAATTCACCATTAAAAATCAAGCTAATCTACTAATCTGATCACATCTTTGAATCCTAATTTTGGCATTTGTAGCTATGTCAGGATTCTGGTTGTTGTACCAAAACAAAAGTGTGAATTTTGTATTCATGATTCCTTGATTTGGAAATCAAGTTGGTGAATTAGAAAATACCTTTGAATATATAATACATATAAGAACGGCAACGCATATGGCCTAGCAAGATACTATATCTGTCTCTTTTTATTCACAAAATTATTATAGATAGCTAGTGACTCCTACCACAAAACTATGAACTACGGTAAATCGTGCTGACAGCATTGCCGGATACTATTTGTTAGATGTATTCAGTAATCAATAATTCAAAAATATTGTTTCATAATAACCAAATAATATATTTTGAATCTTCAATGTACATGTATACTTGTTTTACAGTAGCAAACTTAAAAACCTTTACAAATCTTAACTTGCTGTTCTAGCTACGTGGCAACACTGTGCAACATCCACCTATTATGTATTTTTTAAACTAACTCAGAAATAATTCGTATACGGAGGGATAGATGGCACCTTATCTCGAAATATATAATCTAAATACATTACGTTGCCGTTCTTATATGTATTATATATTCAAAGAAAATACGTTGATCTACGGATCAGGTTGATTCTTTACTCAACGGATTAATGGTTAGTTTGCGGACCCATATTGATTAAGTTTTTTCACTAAATTAGGTCAGTATTATACGCCCTAAAAATTTCCGACATTTTTTCACACCTTACCGTATCCTTTTCTTTCCTTTTCAAGGGCAAATTTAATAACCCCTTCTTGAATATATGTCATCTTGTCTCTTCTCTGAATTACCTTTTGTGCATTATGTCATCTTGCACGTATTGTGGCGGGTTTCCATTCTTATGAGATGCAAATTCGCGGTGGTAATTACAACCTATGTTAGTGAGAGTTTTCTAATTAATGCACGGTGATGTCATGAACCCACATATTGCCTTTGGTTGGTAAGGTACCTCGTTGTGTGTGATTTGTGGTCTGTGCAATTTACAAATAGGTGTTTTTATTATCTTGTAGGTTTTTAGTAGTTGTTCTTAAGTAACTCACTTTACATATAAATTTATTCGAAGAGTGATTCAAAAAGTAAAATAAAATTGACGGAATTTTAGAATCGTACAATGTTGGTTTTCTTGTCTATTATTGAAGCACATTTGTTTATTAAAAATCTGTTGTGGCCAGCACAATACCTCTTGCCATATTCGTTTTTGGTTACATAAATTTAGGGCGTGAGCGGTCATGTGAGATTTTTAGCCTTGACAAGCAGATATGGGAGACCGTGTCAGAATGAAAATTAGTAATTATGTACATAGATACCAAATTTCAAGATTTTCTAAATTCACGTAGTTAATTTGTCACCAGGAGTGTGGAATTTACATATTGAGGAAAATAAATTACATGGAAATGGACAATCACTGAATATAGACTGAAAAATTATGATATTTGACATCTATGTACATAATTACTAGCTATAATTCTGACAAGGGCCCTCATATCTGCTTGTCAAGGCCAAAAAAGTCACATGACTACTCGCGCTCTATTATATTTAACATTTCTTGTATACCTATACTCTACACCAGAAATTCTACTTATATATATTCCTTATATTTATATTGTTTAATTTTAAATTAATTCTATGAAGAAATTTTGTCCTAATCTAATGTTCCCAATTCATTGTCGGGATTGACAGTATTTTTGAAGGGTATATGTAATATACTTATAATTTTAAATATTTAACTATTAATACAATAAGAAATAATATAATGTATGTAATTCCCAGAAAAAAATCTTCAGTATTGTCTTTTGATTTTTGACAGTGACGTTTATCTGTCAGTTACAAATATTTTAATTTTTTAATTGGTTTTCATGACATTATTTGGGCTGTGAGATATATTACAACAGATTATTATATACCTTATTTTTCTTTATCTCTAAATCTATAAAAGATATAATAAAATTTTATATGTATCAGATAGAGAATTAATTCTTTTTTAATACAAGCAAGAAGAAAATTTTTGAAAAATTAATATTTAGAAGAATATTTTTAAGAATCTGCTACTTCTGGTTGTCGTAGTTAAACAGATATTAAGTATTATAGTGTTTGAGAAATCGTCGTTCCAACCTCCCCACATACATACACATACACACACACACACACACACACACACACACACACACACACACACAGACAGACAGACATCATCGTAAAAATATTAAAATCTGATTTTAGGGGCCTTAAAATGCGCTTAATCATTAAAATCTCAATATGCGATTTTTAGCATGAATCCAATACCTCTCGTAGCGATAGGTAAAAATGACAAACTGAGACTTCTCTTCTGCTTATTTTGTGAGAACTCCATACAATGGTAAAAGTGATATCAATAAAAGTTGTTTTAAACTTAACATCTATACGAAGTCGTCTTACGATTCCGAAAGAAAGTGTAAGAACTGTGCACTAATTAAAACCCATATAGTTGAATTATGTCCACAGTGACTCTGACGTCTCTATAGCAACCTGCTATAGTGAAATTTTAATTCCGAGTTATAACAGTAAAACGGAAACGGTGAAAATAGAATTGGTAGGTCTTTGTTTCACATTGTAATGTTTCGAGGAGAAATGACATTCTGTTCTTGTTGGACAGTTGTTGGTGTAATAAAGTAAGTGATTATGGTAATAAAGTAAAGACATTAGAGTATTTTCCACTTATTTAGATTTCATTATTTTATTTTCTAATGCAACTTTAAGAATTTGTTTATAGAGCAAGGTTTCAGTTTCTTCTTTTCCAATTTTCATAACATGCGTTGAATCTGGTGTACCGGTGTTCGAAAAATAGGGTACAGTATTTGGGGAATATGACTGTAATACCAAGAAAAGAAAAAATCCTAGAGCGTAAACCACTGAACTATATATATATATATATATATATATATATATATATATATATATATATATATATATATATATATATATATATAGTTAGGAAACAATCATCCTTCGCCACACATTCCTATCTAAGCAGACTTCTTTCGCCTCGGCCACACTCATAATCGCATTCATACATACTCTTCTTCTTTTCTTACTTGGCAACTCTCTCTCTTTAAGCACCCTACCAATCACATCCATCCACTTACACACTGGTCGGCCACGCAATCGAAAACCCTCAAGTTCACCAAGATATATACGCTTTACACGCCGTTCACTCGCCATTCTCTCCACATGCCCAAACCATCTCAACTGACTCACACCAACTCTCTTAATCACATTATTTATAATTATTTTTTAATTCTCATTAAATATTTGTAAACTTGGCTTAGGGTCTCATAAAACATGATATTTAGTATAATGGTAATATTTCCGGAAGTGACATTAACTTTCATATTTCAAATGGGACACGCTATATATTTTTATATATTTGGAATCTACGTAAAATTACTAATTCCACGATATGTTTGAAGTGTTTTTTAGTGAAGAAATAAATTACAAAAACGTAAGATAAAATGAAGAATAATTAACCTGGTAGCATGATATCAGGTAAGCTGTGAAAACAGCACAATATCTCTCGCCGCTTCCGTTTTTGGTTACATAAGTATTGGGCGTGAGCAGTCATGTTACATTGTTGGCCTTGACAAGCAGATATGGAGGCCAATGATAATTATGTACAGAGATGTCAAATGTCGAGGAAAATAAACCACATGGAATTGGAAAATCACTAAATTTAGAATTTGACATTTATGTACAAAATTACTAACTATCATTTTGATATCGGCCCCATATCTGTTTGTCAAGGTTAACAAAGTCACATGATTACTCGCGCCCTGTTGTATTTAACATTTCTTGTATACCTAAACTCTACACCAAAAATTCTACTTATATCTATTCTTTATAATTTTTTAATTTATAATCTTCTAATTTTTGAAGCGTATATGTAAAATACATATTTAACTATTAATACAATAAGATATAATACACTGTATGTACTTCCCACAAAAAAACTTCAGTAATGTGTTTGTATTTTTGACACTGGCATTTATCTATCAGTTACAAACATTTTAATTTTTCAATTGGTTTCCATGACATTATTTGGGCTGTGAAATTTATTACACCAGATTATTATATAACTTATATCTCTAATTCTATAAAAGATGTAATAAAATATATATGTATCAATAAAGAATTTACTGTTCTTTAATACTATCAAGAATAAAAAAATAATATTTAGAAGATTTTTTTTAAGAATCTGCTACTTTCGGTTGTCCGATTATTACCAAAACCTTTACAGCTCTTCCCAGTACTGTCCGATTGAGAAATACGTAGTTAAACACATATTAAGTATTCTAGTTTTTGAGAAATCGTCCTTCCAATATTCCCACATACACACAGATATCGTAAAAATATTAAAATCGGATTGTAGGGATCTTCAAACATGCTTATTCATTAAAAACTGGATATGCTATTTTTAGCATGAATCCAATACCTCTCTTAGAAATAAAAATCTGTTGTGGCCAGCACAATACCTTCCGTCATTCTCGTGTATAATGTATAAATTCCATAATTTTTCTTACAAAAGATTCTAAATTTCCAGTAAAATTATTTCATAAACAAACTATTCAAATTGCACTTGACACTGGCATCTTCTTCTTCTTTAGCTTTTCCCATTCGTTAGGGGTCGCTATTTTTGCATGTCGTTTTCATTCAGCTCCTTTTCTCTCAAATCTTCCGAAATACAGTCCTTCCATCTTATCTTTGGTCTTCCTCTGTTTCTTTAACGTCCTATTACTAAACTATTCATTATTGTTCCAATGTAATTCTTCATTTCTCCTCATGACATGTTCAAACCAATGTAATCGTCTTTCTTGTGTCTTTCTTAAAACTTGTAACACTAGAGTTATTTTCTTACCATATCTTTTCGTGTATTCCCCAATATCTACTTCAACATCCTCATATCTGCCACATTAATTTACTTTTTATTGATACTGACATCTGTCAATTTGAATTATATGATTATATTACTAGTTCCCAAATTTGGCATAGCTGGCTTAATTATAAAATTTAATTTCTTTAAAATTCTTTAACTCTGTATCTATTGAATATGAAGTATAAATTGTAATCAAATCGTATAGAGAATAATATATTCTTTAAGTTATAATAACGTTAAATGTCAATAAATCAAATTTAACTGTTAAATCTTCAAATGAGACTACTTCCGGTTGACCAATTATAACCAAAATCTAATCAGTTGTTCTTCTGGGTGTAAACTTGAGGAATACGAAAAAATTATAATTTTTGGAATCGTGGTATTGAAGTTATGGAATCCGGAAGTTTTGTTACACACACACAGACACACAGACACACGGACACACAGACACACAGACACACAGACACACATACATACAGACATCATCGTAAAAATGGTAAAATCGTATTATATGGACCCTAAAACGTGCTTATTCAGTAAAAACTCATCATTGAATTTTTTGACCAAAGACAATACCTTCCTTACCTAAAGGTGACGGAAGGTAAAAATGATCACTACCTATGTCTGAAAAACAACAGACTTTGTGTTTTAGGATTCCGTACAATTCCATGCACTTGAATTTGTTGTCGTTTGTCGTTTTGGACCATCTGCAGATCTAGGTGCGCCATGCTTCACGCCGAAACAATAGCAAAACGCATGACGCCTGATTCTATGATTGCACAAAGATAAAACGTATGAGCAATTTGTCATACTTAGACCACACTAGCAGTTACGGTACGTCACTTTCAATTGCAAAACCTTTATTATACGTTTACGTTTACACTCGGCTTTATGACAGACTACAAATAATTCATGTCATTTTTACCAGAGGATGTTATGCAAAGGGGTTTTTATTTTCAGGATATGATCTTTAGTTCCTGGAAGACACTCCTCCGAGAAATATAAAACAAGAAAGAAAATCGTCATTATTTTTATATTTTGTTCTTGTCTAGTTCATCATCATTTACCATGAGTAACACGAGTACAGAATTTTGTTTAATGATGCCTGATCAAGGTCATCTACGAATTATATGAATTAAGATCTTACTTCCACTCATTCCGTCAAATGCAGTAGTGTCGTTTACTTTGTTATGAGGGTACATAAGATATTACTGTTATTTTATTATTATAAAAATATGTGTTACAGTAAAAGCATTGAAAATTCAAAACTAAGTCAACTGGTGAGTTTATTAGAAAATGTAAAACCAAATATACCAAAAATAAGATACTGACAGAAAATAACGTTAATCGTACGGTTATGAATAATAAAATATACCTGAATTAATAAATAAATTTACGTTAGAGCGAAAGTTTTGTTAAGAACGAGCATCGTTTGTTAATGGAATGTCCTAACTAAATCGATACAATATAAATTTTTGAAAGACAAGCGTGTTATATCCATCCTTATCGCACACGCTTGTAGTCCTTGCAAATAAGAGAGATAAATGTATGCCAATTTGTTCATTCATTCATGATACAGATGACCTCGATCAGACATCTTTAAAAAAATCTGATGTGACCAACACAATACCTCCCGTCATTTACCTATGGGGTCTCGTTGCCGCGTGCCTGATGTCTGATTCGATCCTTATCAATGCCAAATAATTCGAATTTTAAATGGCATAAAATTAACCCTTGTGGTAAACGCCCGCACAATACAAATATGTCATCATCATTATCGAAAAATGTGTATAAATCAGATTAGCACACCCAGCAATAGATAATATGTCGTGATAATATATTTATTTGTTTCTTTATTTAAATACATATCTGCATATTTACTAATGCTAGAAATTATGTATTTTAAGTTTCATTCCATAAAACTATTGTTCTATTTACAATTCTTTTAAAATGTTACTATTATTAATTTGAAATGATTATTTTTTTGACAGTGACATTTATCTGTCAGTTACATACATTTGAGCTGAACTATGTAACCACGGAGATGTTTTTAAAGCATAAGCTCCGAAATATAATTTTTATATTACTTTATAAATTTATTCATAAAATATATAGAAAAATTATTAAAGCAAACTTGTAGAAAATTGAATAATCTTTAATTTTTATAATAACAAATTGCGAAAAAATGACATTTAAAGGTATTTTTTGAAGAAAAACTGTACTTGGTGTTTCCTTTCGTCAGTTATATTGGTAATGCTTTCCGCTAAACAACTGAAATTTCACATTTTGGGAATTTATATATTGTGTGTTGAGAGTTTTTCTGATTATTCATATATTGTGCCAAACAGTGTGCTTATAGATCTTCTAAACGACGTGTTTGTAGTACTTTTATAGACCTATAAGAACACCGAAATAGAAAAAATAAAATTTTCATTTATATTATATTATTACTGAAATACAAAAATTATAACACAATAGATGTTAAAAACAAAATAAGAGTTACAAAAAACAAAAGTTTTATGATTTAATGTCTAATTAAATCAGGAGAAAGTTAAAACAAAAGTGAAATATTGTACACAATATTTCCCATTGTTTACAAATTTGTAATAAGTCTGAAATTTATTATAATTTTTTAGTAAAAGCGTATGGAAATATTTTAATTACACGTTATTAATATGATATAATAATACAGCAATTAATATTACTCATACGGCTCATTAAAAATTTAGAAAATTCGCAATTTTTCATACTTCGACTTGATACTCGTAATTAAAAATATAAGTTCTCTTTGAGCTTTCGCGTAAATTAAAATGTACGTATAGATAATATACCTATTCATATACATTCTTGAAATAAGTATATGAGTATGGAGAAAATTTAAAATATATAAAAAATATAAGCTCTAATGGAGATGACAAGTAGAACGGTCGATCAATTCATACATTTTCTATTTGCCAATAAATAGCAGAATCATGTTTCTCAATTAACCCATTGGAATTTTTGTCTATTTGCTATTTGTTTATCTACTCCGGAATTCATCACGTAGTATGACAGTAACTACTGGCGGAAGTCGAGTAATTTAGTATTAATTTTTGTTGTCCGTAAAATAATTGTTACTTTCATTTCAATTGGTAACAGGAACCAGTCTCTTTTCAAAAGAAATTAAAATTTAATTCTACTAAGACACACTTCTCTGTTTTTTATGTTTTGTGTTATTATTGTTCCTAGTATGTTTTGCAGATTCAAATAGTTGTTTATTAACTATAAATTTTCCTTTATTAAGTGCAATTATTACTCACGATAATATTTATACGATAACGCGATGTTTATTCATTTTTGTTAATAATAAATAATAAATAAATATATGGTATATTTTAAGTAATCTTTAACAAAGGAATTTAGCTGGGGAAAACATTTTTTTTTCAAATAGTACCTGTTATGTAAAATTTGTTTGGACTGTGAAATTTATTACAACAGATTATTTTTTTGCATAATCGTTTTGACCTTCCGTCAGTTCTAGGTAAGGAAGGTATTGTCTTTGGTCAAAAAATTCGATGATGAGTTTTAAATGAATAAGCACGTTTTAGAGTCCCTATAATACGATTTTACTATTTTTACGATGATGTCTGTATGTGTGTGCGTATGTGTGTGATCGCGGCTTCGGCCGTGATACCTCCAATACTAGAATTCCAAATATTGCAATTCTTACGTATTCCTCTTCCTTAAGTCCATATGCAAACTTAATTTTGGTTATAATTGGTCAACCTGAAGTACCCTCATTTGAAGAATTTATAAATATTAAGGAATATTCTATTATCTATACGAATTGATTGCATGTTATATTTCATATTCAATGGATATAGAGTTAAAGAAGTATAAAGAAATTAATTTTTATAAATCAGCCAGCTATGCTATAACCATGGAAACTGCTAGTATATTAAGAAATTTTTAACTGACATATGTCAGTGTCAATGAAAAGAACTGGAGAAGACACGGTAAGGAATGAAAGAACAAGGGAAATAACTCAAGTATTACAAGTTTTTAGAAAGATACAAGAGAGATGATTCCATTGATTTAAACATGTCATGAGGAGAGATAAAGAATATATTGGAACAAGAAGTTAGTAGTAGAAGGTTGAAGAAACGGAGGAAGACCAAATATAAGATGGAAGGACTGTATTGCAGAAGACTTGAGAGAAAAGGAAATGAATCGTCATCACAGCGACCCTTAACCAATGGGAAAAGCTAAATAAAAAGATAACAGTGTCAAGTGCACTTTGTATAGTTTGTTTAATGATTTTACTGGAAATATAGGATCTTTTGTAAGAAATTTTATGTATAGGGCACGAGCAGTCGCGTAACTTTGCTGACCTTGGCAAGCAGATATGGGGGCCCGTGTCAAAATAACAGCTATTAATTATGTCCATAACTGACAAATGTCATAATTTTTTATTCAAAATTTCATGATTTTGTTATTTCGTGTTGTTTATTTGTCATCAGGGGTGTGGAAGTCAGTTGTCGAGAAAAAAAATACAATAACCCCTATATCTTATTGTCAAGGTCAGCAAAGACACGTGACTGTTCGCGCCCTATAGAATTTGTACATAATTCACAGGATTGACGGAATCTAATGTGCTGGCCACATCAGATTTTTTAATTTTGTGCGTCGATCGTGCAAAAAAATGTAATAAGCATTGTTCTTCTATCACTATCGGATGTATTGGATATTTCGGCTTCGTCTCGATGTCCAAAATTATCCTCAACCGGTACGAAGTAATAACTGCCATTAATACTAAAATAACTATTAGATGACTGTTTTAAGATATTTTCGATTGTTCAATTGTTACCAAAACCTTATCAGCTCTTTCCATTAATGTTAAATTGAAGAATACACTGTTATATAGTCTCATAGAAATTGAGAAATCGCCCTTCTAATATCCACAATTTACAGAAAAATTAGACTTAAATGAACTCAGGACAAAGATAGAATAAATGAGTTGAACAGTTTCTGACCATCTTTGTTGAGAAAATTATGTTGATCATAAAATATACAATGTGTATGATACATATCTTAATGATGAAGGAAGATATATTTATTAGATGAAAGTATGATTTAATAAAACAGAAAATCATCATTATCTAGGGAAAGACTAATGTTTTCTTTTCGCTCCTTATAACTTATAACAACTTAATAAACTTTTCTTTATGTGCCATAGGGCTTTCGTCTGAAACATCTTCATCTTATAAAGTCAAGTGAAAATTTATTTCTTAATTGGATTATCTTTAGCTTTCTCATACCTACTGTTATGTATTGTGATTTAGTTAAATTAGAATAACTAACGTTACAACAATATATATATACTTTATTAAGCACGAGGCCACCGACCAATACATAAAAACAAAAACAGGGTTGTTCCCTTCCGCCGACCACCTGTTACCAACACTTACAACTAGTAACTAACAACTCTTAGTCTGCCAAATGCCCTCTAGATGGCAGACGTATACATAACATCTCCCTTGTTAACTAAACATTTATATGTTTTATTGCAAATAACGAGTAGGACGTTTTATGACCCTTCCTGACCGAGTTCTCATACCATTGCTACTATTATCATTAATTATTGTAATCGGATGGTTAGTGTTAGAGTCATTAGTTTTGTTTATAATTGAACCCTCTGCTTCTTTTAAATTTGAATTATCAGAATTATTATGAAGCAATGTGGTATCATCAAATTCGTTTTTTATTACTGGAGCATTTTCTGAATTTCTTATATGAATACTATTGCGGCAGTAAGTTTTATTATTTTCTAAAAGTACTTTGTGCGAACGCGGAGTTTCATTGTTTCTTATTACAGTACCTGGTTGCCAGAGTTTTGTTAAAGGATTTTGTACTACTACATTATCTCCCTCCTTGAAATTTTGTCTTGGTTTTGTATGTCTATCATAGTACTGTTTAGTTTCCTGTTGTTTTTTAATGAATTGTTGATATGCTGATTTATAAACAAGTTTTGGCTCCAATATTTTTGACGTTGTAGGTAATTTGGTTTTTAAAACTCTTCCCATTAAAATTTCTGCTGGACTATAGTCTATACCTGTGATTGGTGTTGATCTATAATCCAGTAAAGCACTGTAAATATCATTTAAATTTTGAGATTTTTTGATAAAACTTTTGGCTATACCCACAGCTTTTTCGCACAATCCATTGCTTTGATGGTGATATGGACTAATAAATGTGATTTTGAAATTACAATCATTGGCAAAGTTTTGAAATTTATAACTATTAAATGGATTATTATCACATACTAAAACTTGTGGTATGCCGTGATTGGAAAAAACGAATTTTAATTTATTTATAATGCTGTCAATTGACTTATTTTCAATATATATTATATCAAGCCACTTAGAAAGAAAATCTATTATAATTAAATAGTTTTTGTTACCGTATTCTGCAATGTCTATTGAAATTTTTTCAAATGGTAATTTTGGTAATTCATGTGAAATCATTGGTTGCTTTGAGTTTGACTTTTGATGAATCTCACACGATTTACATTTTTTGACAAATTTTTCGATCATTTCATTCATATTCGGCCAGTAAAGTAAGCGTCTTGCTCGCTTTTTACTTTTTACTATACCTAAATGAGCATTACCATGAATTTGAGTTAACATATCGAAATACATAGACGATGGAATGACTACTTTTTCTTTGAAAAACAAAACTTTATTATAATACAAATCATTTCTCAACTTAAAGAAATGTTTTTGATTTGAATCAAGCAAATTTGGATTTGGCCATCCATCGTGTATATACTTCACAACTTTCCTCAATACTGTATCATTTAATGTTTGTTGTTCAAGGAATTTTAACTTTTGAGGAGAGATTGGTAATAACTCTTCCAGTGATACTGTATGAACAACATCTGTCATATCAGGATCATCGGTTACAATATCTTTTACATAATTTCTAGATAAATAATCAGAAATGTACATATGCTTTCCAGGAACATATCTAACATTTAAATTATATTTTATTAGTTTTAATAAGAGTCTTTGAATTCTATTAGTTGACTTGTGAATGTCTCTTTTCATAATACTTACAATAGGTTTGTGGTCAGTTTCTACAGCTATCTCATGTCCATATATGAAACAATGATACTTCTGCACTGCAAAACAGATACCTAAAAGTTCTTTTTCCATCATGCTGTACCGCTGCTCGGTATCTGTGAGACTTCTCGACACGAATGACACTGGTTGTCCATTTTGAAGTAGGCACGCACCCAAACCATCTTTGCTTGCGTCGGATTGTATGGTTATTTCTTCAGTTGGATCGAAATATTTCAACGTTGGAGCGTTGCTTACCAACAGTTTAAGTCTTTCGAACGCATTTTGATGTTCACTAGTCCAATTCCAGGGCACTTCTTTCTTCAAGAGATTGCGCAACGGTGCAGTTATTTCACTCATATTAGGTATAAATTTATTTAGATAAGTTATTACCCCTAAAAACTTTTGTAGAGTCTTTTTATTTGTTGGTTCATTTAACATTTGAATTGCTTTCACATGTTTAATATCTGGTTTTATTCCTTCTTTAGAGAATACGAAACCTAGGTATTTTACTTGATCTATCTTAAATTGAATTTTATTTTTATTAAATTTCACTTGACACTCACGAGCTCTTTTAATCACTTTATTTAAAATTATATTATGTTCTTCTTCCGTGGTTGCTGCTATAATTATGTCATCGAAGTATATTTGCACACCTTCAATGTCTCCAAATATTTTCATATTTTCTCTTTGGAATATTTCTGGGCTAGATGATAATCCGAATGGAAGACGATTGAATTTATATCTCCCGAATGGAGTATTGAATGTACATAATAGACTTGAAGCTGAATCTAGGCAAATCTGGTAAAACCCATCTTTCATATCTAATACAGTAAATATTTTCTTACCACCCAAATTTGACGTTAGCTCTTCTAATGTTGGTATTTGGAATATCTCCCTCTTAACATATTTATTTAATTCGATAGGACTTAGGCACAACCTTAAACTTGAATCCTTCTTTTCCACAATTACTAAATCATTCACCCAGTCCGTAGGTTTTGTTACCTTGGAAATTATTTTTAAATTTTCCATTTTATTTAATGTTTCTTTTAATTTCGGTTTAATTTTCTCAGGTACTCTTCTGGCAGGCTTCACAACTGGAACAGCATCTTCCCTAAGTCTAATTTTATATTTAAACGGTAATTTTCCTAGTCCTGTGAAGACATCTTTGTTATTTCTTAAGAACGTATCCTTTTCATTTCCATTATTTATTGGACCTTTATCGGCTATCTCTGTTTCATAAATTCGGTTAATTAAATTTAACTGCACACATGTGTTCAAACTCAATATTGGCTTTGACTCAGTATCAATTACGACAAATTTCAATTTAACTTCCTCTCTGTTTTCTGGAATGCACATTAATTCAATGAACCCTTTCGTTTTTACATTATATCCTCCATATGCAATTATTTTTGATTGCACTGGTTGCAGCTGTACATCTTTACACAATTTTATGTAATAATTATATGGTAAAACATTGACGTCGGCTCCTGTATCTAATTTAAATGTGACTTCACTATTATTAATTAGTATTTTATGACTCCAGCTAATTTTCTTTTTATTTATCTTATTAATTTCACTGATTTTTTCAATTGATAATAAATCTTCTTCACTTTCATCTGTTTCATTCAATTCTTTAATTTTCTTTGATTTTTCTGTAAATTTACATGCAATTTTAAAATGATTTTTCTTACCGCAGTTATTACAAATTTTGCCATATGCAGGACAGTTGTTCACACCATGTTCAGTATTACATCTAGTGCACTTGAATACTTTTTTAGATACTTTATTTGATTTGCCGTAACTTTTCTTCTCCCGCTTGACGTAACTGACTTCTACTGCTTCTACTCTTTGTTGTAATGACCTAGCTTCTTGCTTGCTGGCTTCAAATGCTCTGCAAACATCTATTGTTTTGGTTAGAGTTAAATTTTCTTCTCTCAGTAGTCTTTCTTGTAGACTTGGGTCTGTTATGCCAATTATTATTCTGTCCCTCACTAAAGAATCGCTTTGATCCCCAAATTCACATATTTGTGCCAATTTTTTCAATTCCGTTTGGTAATGATCAAAATGTTCTCCCTCTTGTTGTGATCGATTGAAAAATTTGAACCTGTTGAATACAGTTGATTTTCTGGGGGTACAATATGTTTCAAATGCTGAAATAACTTCAGTATACTTGCTTTTTTGTGCTGCAGTCAATTTAAACGTGTTGTACAGATGAAGGGCGTCATCACCAATGCAGTTTAAAAACATTGCAATCTTCACTGCATCACTTTTTTCTTTGTATTCGTTGGCTTCTAGGAAAATTTCAAATTTCTGAAAGAATACCTTCCAATTCTGAGCGACATCACCCTCTAAATTTAATTGTTTAGGTGGTTTAAATTCCATTCTAACCTCTTTAATTTATCTTTAAAATTTTAATTTCACTTTGCCTCAACACTATTTAATTTATCATTTATTTAATTCGTGGGTTTTACACCTGACACCATGTTATGTATTGTGATTTAGTTAAATTAGAATAACTAACGTTACAACAATATATATATACTTTATTAAGCACGAGGCCACCGACCAATACATAAAAACAAAAACAGGGTTGTTCCCTTCCGCCGACCACCTGTTACCAACACTTACAACTAGTAACTAACAACTCTTAGTCTGCCAAATGCCCTCTAGATGGCAGACGTATACATAACACCTACAATTCTAAAAACACAAATAACAACTATGGATCATGCAATAATGACTTCTATCTCACAATAAATCCTTTTAAACCGGAGCAATTTGTTTTTCATTTTGTCTTAATTAAAGAATTTCTCTCTAATCCAAGGAAATAACAAATGGAAATTAGTTATTTATGTAGAATGAAGATCATGTTTCCAAGACTACTAGTCGTTTGTTATAACACTGATAAAATCAAGTGAAACTAGAATTATAAGAAATTTCAGGAAATGTAACACATCTCACATGCATTAGAGCGAAAGAATACGCGAAAGAGGAAATTAATTCTGAAGTATAGTGTATGCAAATATAATTTCCCTTCTGGTATTTTATGCAAGTGCAAAAACGGATATAACGATATGTAAATACGGTGAAATGAGTAATAGTATGAAAGACAGGACATACCAAATATTTTTTGCTATAAAGAAATTGTTGGGATTAGATCATGGGTCAACCATGTGTACCATTTCCTGAAAAGTATTTTGAGTTTGAGATATAAATGAACCAGATTAAAAATATTTCTTCTCCAGATGAAGTAAAATATATTTTTTTAGTCACTCGCAAGCGATTTCAGTTGCCTTATTTGGTAATGGTAATGGTAGCCGAATGCATTGAAGCGCTGACACTACATACACTCGGAAATAAGTGCAATGTTTCAAATGGTCCAGTTCTATCTGATCCATCACAACTTATCCTACAGTTTTAGTGACGACTTATTATGGAAATAGTTATTTTGCAACAAGTGCTGGAAATAAGTGATTCCAAAACGAATAAAAATTTTGGAATTTGCATGGAGTTGCAAACGATATTTTTTCGCAATCTATTTTTTTTTTCGAATGTGGAATTTAAATAACCCATAATATGAGTGATGTTTACATATCTGTCAATCTGACGTCTGACACTCGATGTTGCTAATCTCGGACATTGAATTTATCGTAAAGAACATTCAAAATAGGGGTTTCCAAATCCACGGCTTTAAAAAGTAATACTATTGGATATCAATGTTCATTATGTATGCATAATATTAAGGTGAATATAATCATTAATTTTCTGATTTTTAAAACCATAAAATGAAACTTTAATACATTTGAATCGAGCGCATAAAATTTATGTACCGATTAATATATTAAAAAATCTATTGTGGCCCTCATAATACCTCTCGCCATTTCCATTTTATGTTAGATAATTAACGAAATTAACATTTCTTTTACACACAAATAAATCAAATTGTCTATAATATTTCGTTCTATGAGGTATTTTGTCCTACTCTTCTAATTTGTTAAAAATTCTTCCTATTCAATGACGGTATTAGCGGTATTTTTTTTAAGGATATATGTAATATTAATACACCTATAATTTTAAATATTTAATTAATAATTAATGAAGATATGTTAAATGTACTTCTCAGAAAAGCTTTCAGTAATGTCAGTAAAACTATTGATTTTTGACACTGATATTTTGCATTTATCTGTCTATTACAAACGTTTATATATATTTCAACTGGTTTCCATGAAGGTGTTTGGGTAGCGAAATTTATTACGACAGATTATTCTAATATTATTATATAGTATATCTTTAAATCTGTAGAAGATATAACAAAAAATTTAAATGTATCAGATTGAGAATTTAATTGTCTTTATTATTTGTAATAATATAAATTTTTAAAAAATAATATGTAGAAGAATATTTTAAAGAAGCTACTACATTCGGTTATTCAATTGTTACTAAAATCTTTTTAGCTTTTCGCATTAATGTTAGATTGATGAATCCGTAGTTAAAAATGTCTTAAGTTTTATAATATTTGAGAAACTGTCCTTCTAATATCCATACACACACGGATATCATGGTAAAAATGTTGTAATCTGATTCTAGGAACCTTAAAACGTGCGTATTCACTAAAAGTGAATATGTAATTATGTGATTTTTAGCATGTCTCCAATACCTGTAATAAAAATGAAATCTTGGAAATCTCTATTATCTTACATGTACAATACTTATTGTAATGTTGGCAACAGTGTATATTCATGAAATCGTCGTATAATGGATTACTTTAGTGCCGATTTCTGAATTTTTAATGACGATTTTTGTGCACTTTAGTAATAATTTCAAATATGTATTATTGTAGCGCGCGACGACCCGACACGCCCGAATGCTTGCGCCGCATATTCTCGAGCGGTGACGTAATCCGCGGCGAGGGAAAACCCATACGCGTTTAGACTGGTTTAATTACATCCGGTGGGCTGATCCTTAGTATTCGATGGAAAGATGGAGAACATTCCAAAGAAATGACGCCGTGTATTTATATACACGTCAGATAAGCCTGCAAAAACAGTCTATGATATAGAAGCAACGAGCAACAGTGGGTGATATAAATAAATAGTCTACGAGTGGTGAACATAAATAAATGTAGTTATATAAATAAATATAGTGATATAAATATTGTTTAAATAAATAATCTTAGTGTTTAATTATTTAAGAATATTATTAGTCTTAAATTAGTGTTTATAATTATTTAATCATAATGTTAGTTATTTTTATTATCTGTTTAATATTCATCTTAATTATTTATCGTTTAATAAACTTTACATTATTTACTTTATTTGGAACAGAAACTTCTGTTTGGTAAGAAATTATATGAAAAATTTTGAGATGGGAGTGAAACAAAAATAAATTTTGCTTTTTGTACAAACCAATGCATTTGAAAAATAAAAGACATTTCAATATATACTCTTTTTTTCGTAATATGGCAGTAACTTTAGATTTTTTCTCTTATAATTAATTGTAATTCAATCCCTTTTAGAAATTGATTTCACATCTACTGAAGCAAATCCAATATCTCTATTACATAGCATTACGCAAAGGATTTCACTTTTGATTATTTCAGCTAATGGTCAGTGTATGTGAAACAGTTTTCTTTTTCCAATAACAGATATTAATTTTTCTGACTACGTCGATATTTGCAAACCAGTAATTTCCCTTTTGCGGCTTCCTGACTAAATTTCCCTAATGTCTTAAAGGTGGGCTTGGTTCGCATGACATGGTGAGGGCTATTATTCATGCCAGAGAACATCAACAAGAAAAAATATTGATGGAAAATTTGAGAAACACAACTTTATTTTTTCTACTTTTAATTTTAAAATGTGACTTAATTGTTTAATTAATGAAGATAGGAAAGATACATAGACAAATCTCATATCATAATAATGAGCTTATTATTTACTAAACTAATAGTCCACTTTCTTCTGGAAGTAACATTTCATTTGTCTCGTCACAGCCAACTATCACGCAACATCCACGCCTTCTAGTGTTGGTTAAACTCTTCTTCCGCTGGTGTTTTATTTTGTTTTGTTTATTGAGCGAGAGACACCCGCCGTTACCATGGGAAAAGACATATGAATATGAGAGATATGAGTGTTGTTACATTGTAGAGAAACAGTTTATGAGGTGTTCTCGTTTTTATTACATTTTTACCACCCGTTACCCTTGTTAAGGGAGGTATAGGGATCGTGCTAAAAATCGCATATCGACATTTTTGTAAATGACCACGTTTTAAGGTCATTACAATCCAATTTTAACATTTTCACGATGATGTCTGTGTGTTTGTGTGTATGTGTGTATGCATGTATGTATGTATGTATGTATGTATGTGTGTGTGTGTGTTTGTGTGTGTGTGTGTGTGTGTGTGTATGTTTGTGGATCCTCTTTACGCTCTAACTCAAATACTATCATTCAGAAAGTTTTGAAATTCGATTTTGGTGGCAATCGGATAACCGGAAATGGCAGTATACTTGAAGCTCAAGATAGTTTTTCTTCAAAAAATACCTTTAAATGTAATTTTTTCGCAATTTGTTATTACAAAAATTAAAGGTTATTCTATTTTGTACAGGTTTTTGCTTTAATACTTTTTCTATATATTTTATGGATAAATTTTTAAACACATGCCCATGGTTACATAGTTCAGCTCAAATGTATGTAACTGACAGATAAATGTCACTGCCAAAAAAACATTTCAAATTAATAATAGTAACGTTTTAAAAGTAAAATTATAAATAGAACAATAGTTTTATGGAAAGGAACTTAATATACATAATTTCTAGCATTATTAAATATGCAGGTATGTATTTAAATAAAGAAATAAATAAATATATTATCACGGCATATTATCTATTGCTAGGTGTGCTAATCTGATTTGTACACACATTTCGGTAATGATGATGACATATTTGTATTGTGCGGGCGTTTACCACAAGGGTTAATTTTATAGCATTTAAAATTCGAATTATTTGGCGTTGATCGGGATCGAATCGGATTCCCTAGATTCGCGACCAGACATCAGGCACGCGGCAACGTACCCCATAAGTAAATGACGGGAGGTATTGTGTTGGTCACATCAGATTTTTTTATAAGAGACGAACAGAAAGATATAGAGACATAGTTTATTATAAAATTCTCACTACGAAAAACATTTGAGATATTAAATGTTTATTTTTGACTGATAAGCGTTATTGTTACTCACTTTTGAGACACTCTGTATAAACTATAAACCACATTCATTATATATATACAATCAATGCATTCAAATTAAGAAGTTTTTGCCTGAATGACTAGTCATGGTAGACATTTTTGCAAGCTTTTAACATTGCAGATGAACTATACATATTACAGTTATCATATTTTATTATCTATCCATAATTTTTTGTATATAGATTTATTTATTTTTATTTTTTGTTACTATAATCCATCAAGGTGTAATTTATCAATATATTGTATAATTGTCAATTTTTTCTCTGTATTTATAAATGTTGTGTCAAATTTGGTGATAGTATTTAAACTGTAGGTATGTAGTTAAAATGTTCAATTACGAATAAGGTTCGTTGGGTTTAATATTATATATAATATATCTGACATGGTATTACATTATACATTTATTATCCGTTGTCAACACTCTATTGTACAGAATGTTTTTTTTTCTAATGCAATAAATATATTATTATTATTACTAATATATGAATAAATAATTAATGTATAAAATTGGCTTAATGTATAATAATTACACTAAGAAATTCTATTACATTTAGATTTAAATTGCAAAAAAAATACAATAATTATACTTTATCGAGTTTTTGCTTTTAAATGGCACTTAATTTTCTAATAACACTGCCCTACTTTAAGAACTTAACTTTGAACTTAATTAAAAAATTAAACGAAGATATTTTGTAGTATATTAGTTTTCTTTGTCCTAAATAAATAATATTTGGGTCACAACAATTAATGTTTTTATTTTTTATTAGATCACTATTAGTATTTATAATGCAGTGGAATTTCTTTTAAACGGACAGTATTGGCCGTCGTTTATTTGTGAAATAAAAAATCTGATGTGGCCAATACATTACCTTCCGTTTAATTTAATTTTTATTCATGTAAATCTTTAAAATTAAATTAAATTTAAATACCAGGTTCGAACCCGGCCGACGCCAAATATTTCGAATTTTAAATGGTACACGCCAGCAATGAATGAGGTGACAATTTACTATTATTAATTACACACACACACACACACACACACACACACACAGACACATACACACCCAGAGACATTATCGTGAAAATGTTAAAATCGGATTGTAGGGACCTTAAAACGTGGTCATTTACCAAAATCTCGATATGCGATTTTTAGCACGATCCCTATACCTCCATTACAAAGGGTAGCGGTAAAAAAGCCAGTTCCCGTGAAATTGTCGAGTTATAATCAAAGACCTAAACCTGAACCCGAACCTGTACTGAAAACCCGAATTAACCCGATTACTTTGTGAACCTCAACCCGAACAAAACCATTAATTGTGAAGGTCAATAAACCTGAACCGAATTTAAACCATTTTAAATTTAGATTCGGTTCAGAACTGCTAAATATAATTAAAAATTATAAATTTAAATTATATTATTAATATGATTTTAAAAATATTTTTTGTGATAGTGTGCTGAACTGAAATTTGAACCCGAACCCAAAACCGATAAATTGTTATAATTTTCTTTTTCTTGAACCGAAACTGAATCTGAATCGACATATATTTCTTGAACCTGAACCGAACCTAAACCATTAATACATTTCGGTTCAGATCCCTGATTATAATAATAATATTTATTTGAGTGCTAATATACAAAATAAGTATTTACACAAGTCAATATGGCGACACACAATACAATTATAAGTGGTGTCCGCTTATTAGAGCTGTCCGTTAAGAGAGATTTTACTGTATATGTATTCATATGTATGTAAACATCGTTATATAAATTACTTGCAATAAAAATGTAAAACTATAAAATCTGCGTATATTCCCACAGGTCTGCTAAGTGTGTACTTTTGCATCATGTTTTATTTTCGCTTACCTTGAATTTTAACACGACTATAAATATTTGTCATTCAATGCAGAACATTCGATTTTCTTCTTTAAGTTTTTTGTTTGGTTAATATTAACTACTTAATTTTAAACAAAGAATGAACATAGAACCAATTACACACATATTAAGAAGTATATATAAGTTTAGGTTTTCTATTTTGTTTTTATGAAGAATTTGCTTCGTTGACTGTTTAAATTGTCTAAGAAACATTGACACATGTGTAATTTTTACCTTCCGTCACCTCTAGGAAAGGAAGATATTGTCTTTGGTCAAAAAAATCGATGATGAATTTTCATTGAATAAGCACGTTTTAAGGTCTTTACAATACGATTTTACTATTTTTACGATGATGTCTGTATGTGTGTGTAGACGTGTCTGCGTGTGTGTGTGTTCGTGTGTATGTGACCGCGGTTTCGGCCGCGATATCTCCAATACTAGAATTCCAAAAATTACAATTCTTTTGTATTCCTCTTCCTTACAACCATATGCAAATTTGATTAGAATTTAGTTATAATTGGTCAACCAGAAGTATCTTCATTTGAAAATTTTAACAGTTTTTCTTGAAAAACTCAGTTAAATATTATTATAACTTATAGAATATATTATTCTCTATACGATTTGATAGCATTATATATTTTATATTCAACAGATATGTAGTTAAAGAATTATAAAGATAATACATTTAATAAATCAGCCAGCTATGCTAACTTAACCATGGAAACTGCTAATATATTCAGGTAATTCAAATTGATAGATGTCAGTATCAACAAAATGTAAATGAATGAAAGATTAAGGGAAATAACTGTTTCTACAAATATATAAGAAAGACGATTACATTGGTTTGAACATGTCATGAGGATGAATATATTGGAAGAAAAATGAATAGTTTAGTAATAGAAGGTGGAAGAAACATAGGAAGACCAAATATAAGATGGGCGGACTGTATTTCGGAAGACTTGAGAGAAAAGGAACTGAATGAGGACGAGACGCAAAACAGAAATGAGTGGAAGAAGAAAATAAAAATTGCGACCCCAAACAAATGTTAAAAACTAAAGAAGAAGAAGATGTCAGTATCAAGTGCAATATGCATAGTTTGATTATGAAATAATTTTACTGGAAATATAAGATCTTTTGCAAGAAAATTTATGTACAGGGCACGTGCAGTGACGTAAACTTGATGACTTTGGCAAGCAGATATGGGGACCCGTGTCAAAATGACAGCAATTAATTATGTCCATAACTGACAAGTGTCATAATTTTTCATTCAAAATTTCATGATTTTCTTATTTCATGTGTTTTGTTTATAATCAGGAGTATGGAATTCAGTTGCCGAGAAAGGGAATCATAAAATACCAAAAATTTAGAATCTTTTGCAAGAAAATTTATGTATGGAATTTGTACATAATACACAGGATTGACGGAAGGTATTGTGCTGGCCACATCAGATTTTTTCAATTTAAGCTTAGTTTGGATGGTATATTTTTCGTTTTAACTGGCAGTTAATTTAACAGAGATTTTAACCAAAGTTACCGGGCCTTAATTGCATTTCAATGATACCGTTTTTCAAACTTTAAATCCTGCAATGAACTCGTATCGATTATAATAGTTTTTTTTAAAACCAATTTCAATGCAGTATTAATAATTGTGAAGAGTAGGAATAGCTCTCACAACTTTTTAGTTAATAAGAGAATAGTACTCTATACTGTTATTTACACTGTTATTTAATTTTAAATACATTATTTTGCCACGTATATAAAACTAGAAAACTGTAATCTGTAATGTGAAAGTTCCTGCAATCGATAAATAGACGGAGCTCTTTTCCTGCTAGCGAAACTTTTACGATATTCTCATAGATGGCTCTGCTAGTATCAATATTTAATACTTTTATTTAATTTTATAATTTTAAAAAGTTAATATATATTTTTTTGTTTTCAGGTAAGTTCTGGTCTATAATTGGGATTGTCGTTGAGATTCGACGAAAATTTGTAAGTTATTTTATGATTTTTCTTTTCCTGATGTCTTAATACCTATTTTCGTACCCATTGCACTGATTTCTAAAGATGCCATTATATTTTAATGTAACAAATAAAGTATACTAAAATATATTTGTACTGTTTTCAAATATAATGATATATAGAACCGTCCAAAAATAATGGTGAAAATTAATGTACGAGTAAGTAAAGTACTGCCTCCCTCGTATATTTTTAATAATAATGGCTGTAAAACTTCTTCACTGGAAAGCTGATTGGGAAGAAGAAATTACTGGATATCAGTCAATTATTATTTATTTCTGCTTCTACCGGTTTCGACACCTCATACGTCTTCTTCAGGAGCTACAACAGTTATTACAGTTTTTTAAAAAATTTGAAGAACATATACATATGTTTAAAACTCAGGTGAACATGTAGAATTTAATTAATATTGATAAATATCAATAAATATATAACATAAATTACATTCACTGGTCGTCAAAATTTAAAAAAATAAATAAATACATTAAATAACTCATATAGTCGTCAGATGAATTAGATATATACTTTTAATTAATAATGGCACCCTTTTTCTAAATTCAAGTTATAAATTAAATTATGATATTTTACATCTATGTACATAATTACTAGCTATCATTCTGACATGGGCCCCCATATCTGCTTGTCAAGGCCAACAAAGTGGCATGACTGCTCGTGCCCTATTGTATTTAACAATTCATGTATATCTACACTCTACACCAAAAATTCTACTTATATCTATTCTTTATATTTAGATTTTTTAAATTTAAATTCATTCTATGAAGAAATTTTGTCCTACTCTTCGAATTTTTCGAGATGTTTCCAATTCATTGTCGGGAGTAATAGTATATCCGAAGGGTATGTGTAATATACTTATAATATTAAATATTTAACTATTACTACATTAAAAAATAATATAATGTATGTACTTCCCAGAAAAAGTCTTCAGTAATGTTTCCGGATTTCTGACACTGACATGGCATTCTTTCGGCTATAAAATTTATTACAACAGATTATTTTATATATTATATTTCTTTTATCTCTAAATCTATAGAATATATAATAAAATATTTAAATGTGTCACATAGAGAATTTAATTTTCTTTAATATTACCAAGAATTTTTTTAAAAAAATAGTATTTTGAAGATTTTTTCAAGAATCTTCAACTTCCGGTTGTTCAATTGTTACCAAAACCTTTTCAGATCTTCCCATAAATGTCCTATTGGGAAATACGTAGTACATACACTCTCACACACACACACACACACACACACACACACAAACACAGACATCATCGTAAAAATGTTAAAATCGGATTGTAGGGACCTTAAAACGTGCTTATTCAATAAAATCTGGATATGCGAATTTTAGCATGAATCCAATACCTCTCTTAGTGAGAAGTAAAAATATTAAAATCGGATTGTAGGAACCTTAAAACGTGCTTAATCATTAAAATTACAAGCTTTTATAAAAAATGGGGTTACATATCATTTACTTTTAGTTCTGTCGATTTGGCAAAGATGCCTAGTTTTTTTTTTTAAATTTTAGTGAATTTATGTACCTATCTCTGTTAAATTTTTATACTAATGAAATACATTTATTAATCGAATGCATTATTTGTTTGTTTTTTTATAATATATCTTGTACTTACAAAGGTTTCCCATATTTTAGACATTCGTATCTGAAAAAATAACACCTGAAGTAGTAATGATAAGTACATTGGGTGGGTAGTCGCTTGGAAACAGATATAACATATTCATAAAAAACATTTTATTAATAATTGGATAAAAAAATAATCGTGTTCCCCATACGAAAATATTCAGATAAGCAATATTTACATATTCCTATCGTAGTCACGTTCTAAATTAAATTAAAAATCCAGTCCTACTTTTCTTCTAAATATACCTGAGACAAATAACAATTATTCAACAATAGTAGAAACTAAACAGATGCCTATCGGTCACGGATCACTTGTTCAGGTTCAGTAGCAGTGCACTACTTGATGGATCGCTTCAGATCTGCGAGGAAGAGAATGTGAAATGATCTGGTTCAGTCGCCTGCGCGTCGCGTGTCTAAGGGAAGTTAGAAGGACGAAAACAGGGCGTGGATTTCTATAGGATTGAGATGTGAATTATTAAAGAGAGGAATTGTAGGCGTACATACTTTAGATAAAAATCTACGTTCTTGTATTGTATACAGCGATAGTATACTTGTATGCTGAAATACGGAATATTTTGCCAAATAGTAAATTGCAGTGGTGGCTCGTCAGAGGAGGCAAGGGAGGCACACCTTTCTTTCAAGAAACAAATATTTTATTTTCTGCAAATAATAAATGGAATATTATGAATTATGTACTATTTAATATGTAATATTAGAAAAATATTAGTAGTCACTTTTACCTTCCGTCACCTTTAGGTAAGGTAGATATTATCTTTCGTCAAAAAATTCAATGATGAGTTTTTAGTGAATAAGCTTGTTTTAGGGTTCATATAAAACGATTTTACCATTTTTACGATGATGTCTGTATGTAAGTGTGTGTGTGTGTGTGTGTTTGTGTGTCTGTGTGTGTGACGAAAGTTTCAGATCGCATGCCTCAAGTTTACATCCAGAAGAAGGGGAGTTTAGATTTTGGTTATAATGAAGATGTTAACAGTTTTTCTTGAAAAAACGCTGTTAAATATCATTTATTGACATTTAACGTTATTATAACTTAAAGAATATATTATTCTTTATACGATTTCATTGCATTTTATACTTCATATTCTACAGGGTGTTAATAAATAAACTTTACACACTTTAGCAGGTGATATTAGAGATGAAAACAAGAAAAAAATTCTAATACACTTAGGTCCAATACTCATTGGTTTTTAGAAAATTTATGTATGGAATTTGTACATAATACACAGGATTGACGGAAGGTATTGTGCTGGCCACATCAGATTTAACAACTAAGGACTCTAGGTGTTTACGATCAAGTGCGTGAGTCTCTTCGACGACAACTTTGTTTACAATTGATCGTAAACACCTAGAGTCCTTAGTTGTTAAATCTGATGTGGCCAGCACAATACCTTCCGTCAATCCTGTGTATTATGTACAAATTCCATACATAAATTTTCTAAAAACCAATGAGTATTGGACCTAAGTGTATTAGAATTTTTTTCTTGTTTTCATCTCTACTATCACCTGCTAAAGTGTGTAAAGACAAAAAGGAAGACCAAAGATTTGCGGAAGACTAGAGATGAACTAAATGAGGACAACAAGCAAAACAGAAATGAGTGGAAGAAGAAAATAAAAAATAGCGATCCCTAACAAATGGGAAAGCGAAAGTAGAAGAAAATGTCAAGTGCAATTTGCATAGTTTGTTTATGAAATAATTTTACATGAAGTATAGGATCTTTTGCAAGAAAATTTATATATGGAATTTGTACATAATACACAGGATTGACGGAAGGTAATGTGCTGGCCACATCAGATTCATTTTTTTTTATTATGAATGTGTCATGTAATTGGTCTTTAGCTGTTGGGCAGAAGTATACATAATAAATAAATAAATAAATAAAATGGTGTAATAGTCTTTCAATTTTGTAACCATACAAATTGATTTTTACTCCCTGCCACGGAAAAAAAGTATTAAATATCATTAAAAATGAAGTATTTCAAATTTTAGAAATATAATTTTTATGATTGAAGTTTAAATTTTAATGGTGCTGAATTCGTGTTATTTTTCAATGTTTTTCATTACTTATTTTTCCAATTCTTATTACAATATTAGCCTGTAATGTCGATATCAATTATTCACAAATACCCATTATATTTGAAACAAAGCTACAAAGCCCTAGTTTCATTGACACAATTCCTGCAGAATCGATAGGCCTGGTTTGAATTGTCGACGTCGACGTCTTGACGCTTGTCGACGTGACCTGACCACATATCGTGCATTGTCCCTCACTATGTATTCGTTTCCTGTACGTATGTAATATTGAGTAGGTACCCAGCACCAACCATCGCGACCTGAATAGATAAATGTCAGTTTTACTATAGTAGAATTCAGTGTAGCTTCTAGCTCATAAGGATGGAATAGTTATTTTGGTTTTTAATGATATTCATATATTAGTAGGGTTATGCGAACAAGTACAAATTGGTATACTCAATAATAGTTAATAATCAGTCAAATAATCATGAAAAATAAACCTACATATATTTGAGTTTTAGTTACTTACAAGTTTAAACTTTAAACATAATAAGAGCTACCCTAAGTAATAACACCGTCTTCGAATTAAGTAAATTATTGAAGAATTTGTGGTTTATAGATTTCCATGCATCCGTTCATTCATTTATTAAGTTGAGGTCTTTAAGCGCTAACCGTTTTGTCACTATGACCTGTAAGATTTGTTGTGACATGGCCCTATCTTAGTTTTCTGGAAGTAGTTCCAGAGTTCTTATGAAGCCAATTACTGCTCCAGGAGTCAGTTTCCCGATCTCATTTGCCGTGAGGTACCTTTCACCAAGATGGTTAAGTCTACTTACGGCCACAGCTAGACATTGACATACAATTTGTTACGCAGTTTCTTCATCCTCTTCGCAGGCTCGACAGATATTGTTTTCAGTACACCAATCACCAATCTTACATAGATGGTATTTCAGAGGACAATGACAAGTAAATGTACCTGTCATAGTTCTAAGGTCCTTCTTGCTGAGAGCTAATAGCTCTTTGGCGTTTGTCAACAAGGAAGAAATGAATTTCTTCGACTGGTATGTCTCTCCATTATGAGGCTATGGCTGCTTCCTCCCAGTTTTTGATTTCCTTCTTTGTATGGCTTGTCAAGAGTCCACAAGAAAGTTCAGGCCCGTAAAACGGTAGTTTAGCTCCCTTTTTAGCGAACTCATCTGCTTTGTCATTGCCTAGAACTCTCTTATGCCCCGGTACCCACCACAAAGTGACGTGGTTATCTTTGGCCAATTGTTGTAGGGTGTTCATGCAATTCCAGACTAGCTTTGACTCAGAAGTGAAGGCACTAAGTGCCTTTAAAGCAGTCTCTTTTGCTCTAACTCAAATACTATCATTCAGAAAGTTTTGAAACCATGAATTTCTACCTTATTCTAATATGGAAAGAAGCCATTAGATTTTGGTGGCAATCGGATAACCGGAAATGGCAGTTTACTTGAAGCTCAACATAGTTTTTCTTCAAAAAATATCTTTAAATGTATTTTTTCTATTTCGGTGTTCTTATGTTTCTATAAACGCACTGTTTTGTACTGCAAACGCGACGTTTAGAAGATCTATAAGCGTACTATTTTTGGCGCCTTTCATGTTCTCGAGTTGGTAGTCATGCTTTCATAACTGACAGATGACAGGTAACCTCAAAATGGTAAGTTGTTGATAATATTTCAACATATTACTTTTAATTATGGATTTTTATACTTTCTTTAGGTGATAGGACTAAAAAGAAATATAATATTAATTTCACAACCAGAATCAGACCTTGAATCATAAATACAATACACCTTGCAATACACTAATTAATCAATAGTTGACAAAATATGAAATTTCAATTGTTAGCGAGAAGCGTTACCAACATAAACATAACTAACAAAAAAATACCTAGTCATAATTTGACGTCGCAATTTAAATAAATTTAATCGTAAAAATACCTCAATAGAAAAAATAGTATAAAAAACACGTATCATAAGGCCTGTTGACGCACTCGTCCTTTGTAAAACTCGCCTAGCGGCTCGTTTTCCAAACTTGGACTCGTACGTTAACAGATTGCCTTATGATACTTGTGTTTTAATGTACTATTGTTCTCAATTTGTTATTATAAAAATTAAAGATTATTCCATTTTCTACAAGTTTGTTTTAATATTTTTTCTTTATATTATATGGATAAATTTATAAAGTAATATAAAAATTATATCTCGGAGCTTATGCTTTAAACACATCTCCGTGGTTACATAGTTCAGCTCAAATGTATGTAAATGTCACTGTCAAAAAAATAATCATTTCAAATTAATACTAGTAACGTTTTAAAAGGAAAACTGTAAATAGAACATTGGTTTTATGGAAATGAACTTAAAACACATAATTTCTAGCATTGGTAAATATGCAGGTATGTATTTAAATAAAGAAATAAATAAATATATTATCCATTGCTGGGTGTGCTAATCTGATTTGCACACACATTTCGGTAATGATGATGACATATTTGTATTGTGCGGGCGTTAACCACAAGGGTTAATTTTATGCTATTTAAAATTCGAATTATTTGGCGTTGATCGGGATCGAATCGGATTCCTCAGATTCGCGACCAGACATCAGGTACGCGGCAACGAGACCCCATAGGTAAATGGCAGGAGGTATTGTGGTGGTCACATCAGATTCTTCATTTAAACCCTTATGGCTTCCACGGAACATTTAAATTCCGCGGTTCACACTTTGAGAACCGCTGGCATAGGCTACTAATTGTGAAGTATCTAAACTTGATATATGCATACAGGAACAATAAATTTTTCTTTCACCATTATAAAAAACAAATTCTTCCAAAGAAGGTATAAATATAAATCCGATTTAAGGTCAACTCGCCGCTAACAAAATAATTTACGATTCCCGCCATCTCCATTCCATCTACAGCTACAGGGTGCATAACGTAACGTTAACTTAACGTTATTTCTTCTAACCCAATGACCCATTTGATCTTCGACCCGAGGTTAGACGCTCTGAGCTGTTTCTCCTTATAATTTCTGTATTTTTATCTGAAGATCCCTATTGGTCTTGTATTGTATTTAATAATGTGAATTAAGCAATGTAATGCTGTCTAACTGTGGAGATGATTGCAAGATGTATAAGCTTATTAACTTGTAATGATGTAATATTTATGGCTATCGATTATTAATTTGATTGATGGGAATACGAAGATCTCAATGGACAACAATGAGAGAATAAAATCATATATGGAATATGATTTAATAAAAAATCTGATGTGGCCAGCACAATATCTTCCGTCAACCTGTGTATTATGTATTCATTTCATACATAAATTTTCTTGCAAAAGATTCTAAATTTCAAGTAAAATTATTTCATAAGCAAACTATGCAAACTTAACATTGACATCTTCTTTAGCTTTTCCCATTCGTTAGGGGTCGCTATTTTTTATTTTCTTCTTCCACTCATTTCTGTTTTGCATGTCGTTCTCATTCAGTTCCTTTTCTCTCAAGTCTTCCGCAATACAGTCCTTCCATATTATCTTTGGTCTTCCTTTGTTTTTTCAACATTCTATTACTAAGCTATTCATTCTTCTTCCAATTCATTGATGAGATTTTAGTGAAAAAGCACGTTTTAGGGTCAATATAATACGATTTTACCATTTTTACGATGATGTCTGTATATATGTATGTATGTATGTATGTATGTGTGTGTTTGTGTGTATCTGTGCGTCTGTATATGTGTGGCGAAAGTTTCGGATCGCATAACTTCAATTCCAAAAATTATATTTTGTTCGTATTCCTCAAGTTTACATCCAGAAGAATAAGTAATTAGATTCTGGTTATAATTGTTCAACCGGAAGTACCCTCATTTGAAGATTTTAACAGTTTTTTCCCGAAAAATCGCAGTTAAATATCATTTATTAACATTTAACGTTATTATAACTTAAAAAATATATTTTTCTCTATATGATTTGATTGCATGTTATACTTCATATTCAAAGCAAATTGGCACGCCCAGCAATGGGTAATATGCCGTGATGATATATTTATTTATTTAAGTTTCATAAATTATCCAGCTATGCTAACCATGGAAACTGCTAATATATTCAGATAATTCAAATTGACACATGTCAGTATCAATGAAAAGAAAGTGAATGTGGCAGAGATGAGGATGTTGAGATAGATATTTAGCAAAACACTGAAAGATAGGGTAAGGAATTAAAGAATAAGGAAAATGGCTCTAGAGATAAAGTTTCTAAAAACATACTAGAGAGACGATTACATTGGTTTGAACATGTCATGGGGAGAGATGAAAAATATATTGGAAGAAGAATGAATAGCTTAGTAGTAGAAGGTAAAAGAAACAGAGGAAGGCCAAAGATAAGTATTGCGGAAGACTTGAGAGAAAAAGAACTGAATGAGGATGACACACAAAACAGAAATGAGTGGAAATAGAAAATAAAAAATAGCGATCCCTAACTAATGTGAAAAGCTAAAGAATAAGATGTCAGTGTCAAGTGCAATTTGCATAGTTTGTTTATGAAATTATTTTACTGGAAATGTAGGATTTTTTACAAGAAAATTTATGTATGGAATTTGTACATAATACACAAGATTGACGGAAGGTATTGTGCTGGCCACATCAGATATTTTAAAATTAACTCTACCCTCATACAATTTTAATCTTTTTGTTAGCTATGTCAGAAGTTAGCTATCAAGAGAATAAAACACCATGTACCAACCCAAAATCATATTGTCTTGTTAAGACGGTAGAATAAATTTATCTAATTAATAGATAGTAAATTATTCAGATAAAACTTGGAACAACCAGGATATGCCTTAGATATGGTATAGAGGTACTGCCTAATAATAATGCCGTTAATATAGTTTCAGTATACTCGTAGTTGATGTGCGAAAGGAAATCGTTAGATAATTTATTATTCAAATTGTAAATGTTAATTTTGGCGTGCAAGCATAATTTAATTCAATTTCCGTCCATAAATTCATGTTAGGACCTCACCTACACATTTATCAAAAGGGGAAATTTTTCAAATTATTTCTAGCGTCAAATATATGACAAATGCTTCCGTTAATTGTTGTGCCAAATACTTCATTTTCTATCTGTTAACACTTATTTATTATAGTTATTCATAAGCTACATACTCATAGAAAGAAGTCTTTGAAGATTTCCTATGATGTAATATAAAGATATCGCTCCATCTTAAGTAATTAATTATTAGTGAAGCGTTTAGAGCAGAGAGAAGAATGCTGGTTATTTTAATTGTGACATTGTCGTCTTATCGTTATCTAATATTTTGACTTGGTCATTCAGGCTTTAAATTCAGGTGTATTTCGTAAGCCACATGACATTCATTGATGTCAATCTTAATGTGTAAGAAGTAACAAGACATTTTTCACACATATGTCTACTGTAATAGTACGATGCATTATTTATTATAATTTATGTACGCTATAAAAGATTTAGATTACGCCAAAATGCGTGGACATAAAAAAATAACGATGTGACCAATACTTAAATTATTATTCATATAATTGATCTATAGGCGAAGCTAGAAAAGCTAAGTAGAGGGTGCCATATACAAAAAAAAAACTGTTGTGGAATCACAATACCTCTCGCCCTTCCCATTGCGGTGTATATAAGTATTGTATTTAACATTTCTTGTACACCAAAAATTCTAATTACACCTAATCTTTATATTTACGTATTTTCTATAATTTTAAATTCATTCTATGATCAAGTTTTCTCCATTTCTTCTAAATGTTTGAGGTTTTCCATTTCATTAACGGGTTTGACGGTATTTCTGAAGGGTTCATGTAATATACCTTTAATAATACAATAAGAAATATTAAATAACGTTCCCAGAAAAAAACCTTCAGTACTATCTCTGAATTTTTTACACTGACATTAGTGGCATTTATCTGTCAATTACAGACATTTTAATTTCTCAAGTAGTAACCATGAAGATGTTTGGGCTGTGAGCAGGCTGTGAGATTTACTACAATAGATTATTTTATAGATTATATATTTATATCTTTAAATCTATAGAAGATATAATAAAAAAATTAAATGTGTCAGATAGAGAATTTTGTTTTTAATTTTTGTAATAATATAAATTTTCAGAAAATAATATTTAGACAATTTTTGATAAAATACTACTACTTCCGGTTGTTCAATTGTTACCAGAACCTATTCAACTCGTCTAATTACTGTTAAATTGAAAAATCCGTAGTTACTCAGGTCTTTAGTCTTACAGAATTTGAAAAATCGTACCTACAACAACCTCACACACAAACACACACACACACACACACACATACACACACACACATACATATACACACACTTACATATACACACACATATACATACACCCACAATTGCAATTAAATATTGTAGATAATGGTAAATTCTTTAATATGTGTTGTGTCAAAAAATGACAGTAACAGCGTTTTTTCAAGAAAAACTGTTGAAACCTTCAAATTAGGGTACTTTCGGTTGACCAATTTTAACAAAAATCTAATCACCTCTTCTTTTGGATATAAACTTGAGGAATATGAAAAAAATATAATTTTTGGAACCCTGGTATTAGAGTTATGCGTTCCGAAACGATCATCACACACACACAAACACACACACACACACACACACGCACGCACATACCCACATACATACACACATCATCGTAAAAATGGTAAAATCGTATTATAGGGACCTTAAAACATGCTTGTTAATGTTTATATATCTATTTCTTAACATCCTGTATATATATTTGTTTTAACTCAGTTGGCCTTCGAAACTTATTGGTCGATTGGCCATCATCATTATTATTGTATTTATTATTAAGAGATATTTTAATTTTAGCAACTTTTCCACGTTTTAATATTTTCTAAGGACAAAAGAATAGTTATATTGGTTGGTAGTTGTATTTTAAATTCCTGGAATTTGTCAAGTAATATTTTCTGATCATGTGAGTGTAGACTATAATTTAGAAAAACTTGATTTAATATAGCTTCGGCTGTGTTGTCGCAAGTACAAAATGGGGAATCACTAAGTTTTAATTTAAATGCGTGCTTAGCTATTAGGCAATGATTTAATCTCAAGCGTACTATTGTTGTAATCTCTTTTGTCAAATTTGCCAAACCAACACTTCTTTGGTATACTATGTGTATTTTGAACTTTTGCGTAATCGATGCATTTCATTTCGGAGATTGTCTTGAGTTCCTTATTCCAATTATTTTTGAATATTTTAGAAAAGAGATTATTATAATCAGATTTTTGTAGGTACACTGGCTTGCAAAATATCGCGTACACCTTAAAAATCAAGTCACCGAGTTTTTACTTTTTTTTAGCTATGTAAATACGATTTTTTTTAAATAGGTTAATACCAACTGTCAATGAAGCTGTCACCGTTGTCACTGTCATGCCATTATTTTAGGTATCGTGGAGCAAGTTCTTCATTGTGCTAAGTTACTACTAAATTACAAATATATTCTAGAAAAATTAAAGAATAACCAAGTATTTATTTTAAATGGATTATAAATAAGTAAAAATTATGACTGAAACAAATTATGGACGAAGTAACATTAGTAATATATCATCGCTCCATCAGCGTCCAGTATTTTATTTAATCTTAATGTTCTGCTATTGATCTGATTGACCACCCCACTTCTAACTTAGAAAATATTACAACTTTCTCGTTTTCTGATAATTTTGGCATCTTAATTGACTTGTGACACTGACAAGTTAACAATCGAGACCGACTCAATACAGCAAAAAACAGGTGTACGCGATTTTTTTGCAAGCCAGTGTAGATCCATTAAATAATTTTATAATATTTAAACATGTTAAATTAAATAATGTAAGTAAAGAAGCTAGAGAGTGTTTTCTTTATCTCAAATTGAAAACAATGGACTAAGGTTGTTTTTGCTAAGAACTCTTGGAGTAACCACTGAGCCAGGCACTGCTGGTATTACGTATTGTATAGCATCTAATAAATATCGCTTTAAAAGGTATGAGCTAATCTGGCATTATTTCGTATAACCAGCGTAAAATAGTCTGTTGTTGTCATAAAAAATCAATTTATGTTTCTCACATTTACTTTCTTGTACTGTCATCATCCATCCAGCATCCCATTAAGCATCCACGTCTCTTCATTTTACTTTCAAGGTTCCTTTCGGTCTCTCGAGTTCAAGTCCAAGCAACTTTCTCTTTCACCGAGCGGTGGCCAGGCTCAGGCTCAGGCCAGACCGACGATGATGCAGCACCCAGCACCCCTTTGCTCTCGCCGACATATGATCGCTTTTTTATTTTCACCGTGTCGCGCTGTTGTTTGCCTGATTAACGTCAGAGATGCCTTGTTCTGGTGATTGGATCGGATTGGATTGGATGCTTGTTTGACTATGCTTTGACTTGTCCTTGAAATCAGATGATTGATACTGGATATTGAACCTTTCATTACAATGCGTTCCGCGATTACTTTCAGTACAACAACATTAACTAGCTGCGCAACATTTTTTTTTAGAAATTAGGAATTCTGTTATTTTTTTGTAGTGTCGACTAAATACTTATAGTGTTTTCATTTACATAATTTAGTTTTGCACTTATTGCAACTAATGACGTCATGCTCGGCACTAGTTGTTGTCACACCACAAGCGTAAATGATTTTGTGGTTTATAGATTTCCATGCATCCGTTATAATTTTAAATAATTGCTTGGAATTATTATTATTTCTTGCAATATTTTTGTGAGATTTTCAATGGGGTCATTTCACATTTTCTAATTTATTTTTTTCTTGAAAGAATAGGTCAAATTAAAAATGTAGGTGTATGTTTTACACCTTACAAGTCTTTACAATCAGAGATATGATTTTTTTAAAGTTGTCTTAAATATCAAATATTTGGACGCTGACGTCACGGCTATACGTCACGGCTTGTCGGATGCGGCAGCAGCCCTCTACCGGTTGTGTTCGGAAAAATGATTGTTTGGCTTATCAATTCTCAGTTTGATTTTGCGACAGCAACATATTGTTAACGAAAAACATATTTCACACAACTTTTGGTATTTATTTTAATAAATGTTTTATTTACATACCTTTATTCTTAAGTCTGCTGTCACCTGTCACAATTTTAGGTTAGCTTGTATACAGCAGCAAACGGATACCACGTGGACCGTTGTGTGTGTGTGTGTGTGAGAGGAATGTCTTTGTGTGAGTAACAAGCCGTGACGTTACGAATTTTACAGCCGCGAAAGTTTATTAGCAAATTTATGAATGAAAAGTCGCATATTTCATGTTATTTTATATTATTATATTTATTAAATGAGACGGATTTCATGATTTTATAAAAAAAACAACGATTTTTTTTTTAAATGACCCCATTATATTAAATATCAGGTGACTATTTGCGAGTTGAAAACATATTCAAATCGGCTCATTACTCTTCTTTCGTTCACCACTCTCACACGGTTAAAATTCGACTACTCGGTTTCAAAATATATTCGATAATTTACCTAATTCGATGCCACCACGAATGTAATATTTTATAAATAATTATTAAATTACTAAATATGTAACATTGTTCATTTTTACATTCCGTTATTTTTAGGTAAGGAAGGTATGGTCTTTGATCAAAAAATACAATATTGAGTTTCTAATGAATAATGTGTGTGTGTGTGTGTGTGTGTTTGTGTGTGTGTGTGTGTATGTATGTATGTATGTAACGATCGTTTCAGATCGCATAACTCCAATACCACGATTCTAAAAATTATATTTTTTTTTCGTATTTCTCAAGTTTAGAGTCATATGCAGACTTAATTACATTTTGGTTATAATTGGTCTATACCGGAAGTACCCTCATTTGCAAGGTTTTTTTTGAAAAAAAAAGTAGGTTATATTATTTTTTAACATTTAATGTTATTATAATATACAACATATATAGAGCTAAAGAATTATAAACATAAATCAGCCAGCTATGCTAACTTAACCATGGAAACTGCTAATATATTCATATAATTCAAATTGGCAGAATTCAGTGTCCATGAAATGAAAATGAATATGGCAGAGATGAGATGGCTCGAGTGATATAAGTTTCTAGAAAGATACGAGAGGCGATTACATTGGTTTGAATATGTCATGAGGGGAGATGAAGAATATATTAGAAGAATGAATAGCTTTGTAGTAGAAGGTAGAAGAAACCGTGAATGACCAAAAATTAGATGGAAGGCCTATATTGCGGAAGACTTGAGAGAAAAGGAACAGAATGAGGACGATACGCAAAACAGAAATGAGTAATAAAATAAAATAAAAAATAGCGACCCCTGACGAATAGGAAAAGCTAAAAAAAAAATGTTATTGTGGTTAATTTTTACCTTCCGTCACCTCTAGGTAAGGAAGGTATTGTCTTTGGTCAAAAAATCCAATGATGAGTTTTTACTGAATAAGCATGTTTTAGGGTCCCTATAATACGATTTTACCATTATTTTTCCGATGATGTCTGTATGTATGTATGTGTGTGTGTCTGTGTGTTTGTGTGTGTGTGTGTGTGACAAAAGTTCCGGATCCCATAACTTCAATACCACGATTGCAAAAATTATTTTTTCGTATTCCTCAAGCTTACATCCAGAAGAACAACTCATTTGAAGATTTAACAGTTAAATTTGATTTATTGACATTTAATATTATTATAACTTAAAGAGTATATTATTCTCTATACGATTTGATTACATTTTATACTTCATATTCAATAGATACAGAGTTAAAGAATTTTAAAGAAATTTTAATTTTATAATTCAGCTAGCTATGCAAAACATGGAAACTACTACTATATTCATATAATTCAAATTGACAGATGTCAGTATCAATAAAAAGTAAATTAATGTGGCAGAGATGAGGATGTTGAAGTAGATGTTGGTGAACAAACGGAAAGATACGGTAATAAAATAACTCTAGTGTTACAATTTTCTAGAAAGATACAAGAATGAGTAGTTTAGTAATGGGAGGTTGAAGAAGCAGAGAAAGACCGAAGATAAGATGGAATGACTGTATTGCGGAAGACTTGAGGAAAGAGGAAAAAGATGTCAGTGTCAAGTGCAATTTGAATAGTTTGTTTATGAAATAATTTTACTGGAAATTTAGAATCTTTTCCAAGAAAAATTATGTATGGAATTTATACATTATGCATAGGATTGACCGAAGGTATTGTGCTGGCCACAACAGATTTTTTAAAAGTAAATATAAGACTTTTATACACTGGCCCTATTTTTGTCGCAGCTCGCATCTGTATTTAAATACATAAGAACTTATGAAATTTAGTATAATACTTTTGAAGTACTAATTTAACGTCTATGAAAATATATTGAATATTTCAAATCTGGGGAAATATTTTTTTATTAGTTCCTACGGAGTTGCTCCCTTTTATGTCCGATAATATATAATACAAATCAACAAAACACATTTTTTACCTCTCGCTAAGAGAGGTAATGGATTCATGCTAAAAATCGCATATCCAGATTTTATTGAATAAGCACGTTTTAAGGTCCCTACAATCCGATTTTAACATTTTTACGATGATGTCTGTGTGTGTGTGTGTGTGTGTGTGTGTGTGTGTGTGTGTGGATGTGTGTGTGTGGGATGTTGGAAGGACGGTTACTCAAAAACTATAAGACTTAAAATTTGTTTAACAACGTATTTCCCAATCGGACATTCATGGGAAGATCTGAAAAGGTTTTGGTAACAATTGGACAACCGGAAGTAGAAGATTCTTGAAAAAAAATCTTCTAAATATTATTTTTTGAAAATTTTTCTTGATAATATTAAAGAAAAATAAATTCTCTTTCTGATACATTTAAATATTTTTATACATATTTTATAGATTTAGAGATAAAAGGAATATAATATATAAAATAATGTTGTAATTAATTTTACAACCGAAAGGATGTCATGAAAAATAGTTGCAAATTTAAATTATTTGTAACTGACAGATAAATGTCAGTGTCAGAAATAATGAGTAATGAAAGAAAAATGTATTTGGAGAATCCCTTAATTCTTGATCTGTGACTATTATGGAGATGACAAGTCTAGGTTGAAGGACTTAAATTTGTTTCAAACATTATGGGACAATGTACACCAGTACTGTAGACTAGAGTAACTTTGAATTGCGAAAAAGCTATCAAATTCTTCTCAAGTAAGTTGTAAATATTGACAAAATTACACATCGATATAAGAATAATCGGAGTGCAATCTATCCGTCACTTTATTAAAAGGAATTATTATTATTATGTATATGTATTATTATTTAGATATAACAAGTATGAAAAAATAAAATGTAAAAGAAGATATATAAGAATAGATGTACAATCCAGATATATACATTTTAGACCGCCCAAAATAAATGTTTTTACTAGAAGAATATGAAGAGAAAGTAAACAAAGTTGTTCGAATTGAAAATTGCTGTTACCAGCCTAATATTTATATATGGTAAACTCTACTTTGTAATTTATTGTAACATAATTTATGGTAAATATCTTTATGTTGAGACATGCTATTATTGAATAATAAAGAAGTTTATACGTCATAGATTTATATGAATATATTATTTGTATTTATAAAAATAATCTTTGCTTTATGCATACAGCCAGGTAAAATATACGGCGAGAGGTTATGTGCTGGCCACATCAGATTTTTATTCTTATTTTTAAATGTTGACCATTCACAAACAATTACTTATAATAAGTTATAATACGATGAAAAGTTTTTATGTTACAATACAAAGTAAAAAACTCCCCTTGCATTTAAATTTGAAGAAAGATTAGAAAATCTCTCATGTTCTACTTGTAAGAAGAAGAATAATTATTTATATAATTGCAAAACATTTTCTTGTTTCTTAATAAAAAATAAAACATACCAACCTACATATTGACATAGAGATATTCTACAATATAGTATTCAATTAATTTATTGTCCTTTGTTTTACCATCACAAAATTTGTTTTAAATTACAATTTCCGCCATTATCCCAAATGTAAAACATGAGGTAAAACACGTCTTAAATTAGTAATAAGACAAATTAATCCTGAGACGAATTTACACATCTGTCATTTCGCGCCCGTAAAAAGCCTCCTTCGATGTTGTATTCCTCTATCCATAAAGCAAGTATTGTACCACTTTCAACAATTTACACCATTTGGTTTCCTCACGAATGCCATCAACAATGATAAAGTGTGTCGCCATTAAATCATATACGTAGGACGTAGGAGTGAGTGTCTGTTCTTGTGATCTGCACCATTTCACTTGTTGGATGTGATGTGGGGAACTTTTACTATTTACCCACCTGTGATTTATGCGAGACAAATAACACCGCGGTTCGATTGAAAACTGATGGATTTATGGAATGTTTTTCCGCGTTTTAATTTGTTTAGGAAGTAAATTTGTGTATGGGAAAACCGGATACAGCTATAAATTTACACGGATTGCTTTAAATAATGAAATGAACGAAGTTCTTTGTTTCACAACAGAATTTATATTTGTATTTATGACACATTATGACAAAGCATGGCATTTTAGATTCTAGTTGTAAAAATCTGTTGTGGCCAGCACAATACCTTCCGTCAATTCTGTATATAATGTATAAATTCCATACATAATTTTTCATGCAAAAGATTCTAAATTTCCAGTAAAATTATTTCATATACAAACTATTCAAATTGCACTTGACACTGACATCTTCTTCTTCTTTAGCTTTTCCCATTCGTTAGGGGTCGCTATTTTTACGCGTCGTTCTCATTCAGTTCCTGTTCTCTCAAGTCTTTCGTCTTCCTCTGTTTCTTCAACCTCCTATTACTAAACTATTCATTCTTGTTCCAATATAATTCTTCATTTCTCCTCATGACCTGTTCAAACCAATGTAATCGTCTTTCTTGTATCTTTCTAGAAACTTGTAACACTAGAGTTATTTTCTTACCGTATCTTTCCGTGTGTTTCCCAACATCTACTTCAACATCCTCATCTCTGCCACATTAATTTACTTTTTATTGATACTGACATCTGTCAATTTGAATTATATGAATATATTAGTAGTTTCCATGTTTAGCATAGCTGGCTGAATTATAAAATATATTCTTTATAGTTATAATAACGTTAAATGTCAATAAATCAAATTTAACTGTTAAATCTTCAAATGAGGTTACTTTCGGTTCACCAATTATAACCAAAATATAACCACTTGTTCTTCTGGATGTAACCTTGAGGAATACGAAAAAATTACAATTTTTGGAATCGTGGTATTGAAGTTATGCGATCCGGAACTTTTGTCACACACACACACACACAGACACACACACACACACACACACACACACACACACACACACACACACACACATCATCGTAAAAATGGTAAAATCGTATTATAGGGACCTTAAAACATGCTTATTCACTAAAATCTGATCATTGAATTTTTTGACTAAAGACAATACCTTCCTTATCTGAAGGTGACGGAAGGTAAAAAAATATATTGAATATATATGATACTGTATGTGCTACTTTTATAACATTTTTCTGTCTTTACTTTCCCTGAATATGCATGTCATCCCTTAGCAGTCGTCCCTTATGAAAATACCCCAATATCCTGCACAATTTCCATCAAAATCAATTTACGTACAAGTTGTGAGTTTAATTCGAGGCCGCTTTCTGCTTCACCAGCGTTGAGATAGCAGGAATGGAGCTTCAAAGCGGAGGGTACTACGCACCTATATTTGCTCATGACACTCATTTAAATTGTAAAGTACTTAATAAGTTCCCAGGGGCACTGAAGCTCTGATTCAGGATATGTTCGTAGAGCAATGTTTGCGTTGCAGAAATAGGGTAAATTTATTTTCATTGTAGGAAGAGCAGATTTGAAATAGTTGGTTTACTAGGTAGAAATGGAGAATTTCTTTACATTAGAATTATGATTTGTATTTTTAAGAATTTTATTTTAAATTATGTTCATAGCACACTTCAAAATTCTTTCCTTTCACGTATTAAAAACTCCCAACCAATATCTTTTTGGACTGATTTTAAAATATTTTTTAAAGGACTTTTTACATAACAATAGCGGGAACGCTTGGTTCCTGGGTTTATATATATATATATATATATATATATATATATATATATATATATATATATATATATATATTGGTCTCTGTCGTTCGACTGATGATGCATCAAACCTCTTTCTTCCATCCTCGGGTCTATTCCTTTATATATCATTATTATTATTATTATTATTACTATTATTATTATTATTATATATATTATTTATTTATTCCATTTTACTGGAACTGTATATTTATTAAAGAATTAAAAATTATCAAATTTTGATGATTCGAGCTGTCAAGTCTGTCATGCACGAAACAAAACTAATTCGTAAGTTTTGTGTGTAAAACAGGCTGGCAGATCCACCAAGTATATTCTTCTGAAATACAGTATAGATGTCAAGAGTCATAATTTTTCATTCAAAATATGATTCTCTAAGACAAATAAATGTGTAAAAGTTACGTTGTATGATTTTTTTTTTTGTTACATCCATTTATATCATATACATCCACCATAAGTTTTTATATTTGACGATTTTCACTCTGTGATCTACGGTTTTAACTATTTATTTATTTATAATTTTAAATGTCCGCTTTTTACCTCTCGCTAAGAGAGGTTATTGGATTCATGCTAAAAATCGCATATCCAGATTTTATTGAATAAGCACGTTTTAAGGTCCCTACAATCCGATTTTAACATTTTTACGATGATGTCTGTGTGTGTGTGTGTGTGTGTGTGTGTGTGTGTGTGGATGTGTGTGTGTGGGATGTTGGAAGGACGGTTACTCAAAAACTATAAGACTTAAAATTTGTTTAACAACGTATTTCCCAATCGGACATTCATGGGAAGATCTGAAAAGGTTTTGGTAACAATTGGACAACCGGAAGTAGAAGATTCGTGAAAAAAATCTTCTAAATATTATTTTTTGAAAATTTTTCTTGATAATATTAAAGAAAAATAAATTCTCTTTCTGATACATTTAAATATTTTTATACATATTTTATAGATTTAGAGATAAAAGGAATATAATATATAAAATAATGTTGTAATTAATTTTACAACCGAAAGGATACCATGAAAAATAGTTGCAAATTTAAATTATTTGTAACTGACAGATAAATGCCGGTGTCACAAATAATGAGTAATGAAAGAAAAATGTATTTGGAGAATCCCTTAATTCTTGATCTGTGACTATTATGGAGATGACAAGTCTAGGTTGAAGGACTTAAATTTGTTTCAAACATTATGGGACAATGTACACCAGTACTGTAGACTAGAGTAACTTTGAATTGCGAAAAAGCTATCAAATTCTTCTCAAGTAAGTTGTAAATATTGACAAAATTACACATCGATATAAGAATAATCGGAGTGCAATCTATCCGTCACTTTATTAAAGGGAATTAAGGTTTATTTAGATATAACAAGTATGAAAAAATAAAATGTAAAAGAAGATATATAAGAATAGATGCACAATCCAGATATATACATTTTAGACCGCTTGTACATAATTTATGGTAAAATATCCTATAGATTTTGTAAATACATGTACATGTGAAAATTGTTTTATGTTGAGAAATGCTCTTATTGAATAATAAAGAAGTTTATACGTCATAGACTTATATGAATATATTATTTGTATTTCTAAAAATATCCTTTGCTTTATGAATAGAGCCAGGTAAAATATACGGCGAGAGGTTATGTGCTGGCCACATCAGATTTTTAATGTATGTTTTTCTTTATCCACATGTGTAATTTTTTTTTCAACCGACATTTCTAGCCCTGATGAAGACTATGGTATAGTCGAAACGTTGGCATGAATAAATTTTATAATTGACTGCAAGTCTGAAACATCGTTACTACCTGTTTCCATCTCCATCCCAAATACAGTCGAATATCGTTTTTGAATGATTCTCTAAATCCATGTGCATTATTTTCCTCGACATATATATTCCATGCTACTGATGATAGATAAACTACATATAATACATTAAAATTTTGAATGAAAAATAATGACATGATAATTGTGACATCTATGTAATTAACTATTAGCTATCATTCTGACACGGCCCCCATATCTGTTTGCCGAAGTCAACAAAGTCACATGACTGCTCGCGTCGTATCAATACTTCTTTAACAGAAAGTATAATTACCACGAATAAAATTGCATGATAATTAATACATTAACTATGAAAAACCAAAACATATCTGTGAATTTGTTGATCATGATCGTTAATTTAAATCCAGTTGGTGAATTAGAAGAAACGTTGATCTACGGATCAGCTTGATTCTTTAATTATCTAATCATTACTCAACGGATTAATAATTGTAAAATCGGCAGTAAGTAATTTTCTTGGTTAAATGTTTATAACAATGTTGTGTTTTATTTCGAAATTATAAAATTCTATCATTCGTTTTAAGGTTATTATGTCTAATATTATTTATGTTGAAATATGTTTTACTACGTTATAAATATTATACTTTTATTCAATAAATAAACTGCTCTAACAATAAGTAATCTCCTTTCGTCGTTTTGAACATTATTGGAACAAATCGCAGTCGATAGAGAAAAGAGTGAAAGACACAATTCGATGGTATGTCGTGCAGAAAGACAATTCCAACAAATGCATTCAATCAGGAAACCTTCAGTCGACAGCAAATCTAAACGCATGGCTGCAAATAAACAAGGCGGAATGTCGGGCTCGCGATAACGAAATCAAACATTTTACTCTAATTTTTCTTCCTGGAAGAAAAAACTCCTCATATATTTCCCGCAGGAAGAAGAATATAAGAAGAGTGAATTAATTTGGGAGTAAAAAATGTTATCCTTGTTTGTTGGAGAGGTCTGCGAACCCTGCAATAAACGTTTATTGGAGACAAAAACTCTAGCCCTTTATTAACTTAATGTGCTCTGTTACTGAAGTTCTGTTTATTTTCGCTCTGAGAATAGTAAAGATTTTCTTATCTAAATAAAAACTTTTAACAAGTTTGTTAAGGGAATTCGCAGTAGAACAATATAAACATTAGAGAAACATTCATCTTTGACAAACAAATATAATTGGCTTCCTTGATCGTGATACCGGTATTACCAAATTTGTAGGTTATGTTTGGTATTTTATCAATTTTTGTTCATAGTTGTTTTTACTTCTCGCTAAGAGAGGTATATGCTAAAAATCGTATATCCAGATTTTATTGAATAAGCACGATTTAAGGTCCCTACAATCCGATTTTAATATTTGTACGATGAAGTCTGTGTGTGTGTATGTATGTGTGTGGATGTATGTGTGTGTGTATGTATGTGTATGTGTGTATGTATGTGGGATGTTAGAAGGGCGATTACTCAAAAACTATGAGATTTTATATTTATTTAACTACGTATTTCTCAATCGGTTTCTGAAAAGGTTTTGGTAACAATTGGACAACCGGAAGTAGCAGATTCTTAAAAAAATCTTCTAAATATTGTTTTGACAATTTTTGTTCTTTCTGGTATTAAAGAAGAATAAATTATCTATCTGATACGTATAAATATTTTATTTTATCTTTTATAGTTTTAGAGATAAAGATATATATGGTACATAATAATATGTTGTAATTAATCTCAGAGCCCAAAAAACCATTGATATCTACTCATCCTTGTTTCGTTTTACATAATCACCTAACATCATTAATATTCCTGCTGCAATTTCAAAAACACTATTTCTCCCCGTGTAAAGCCCTTGACAATTCATTTTATATTCCACGCAACCCTTTTCATCTTCAACAGGCTTCTCGGCGTCATTCTGGACACCGGACATAAATTCTCGTCCCATCGGAATTTAAATTTATTCGCGAGCATTTTTCTAAACATCGGTTGTTCGCTGTTTGCTTGCTGGCTTAAATAAACGCAGGGTGGATTGAAAATCAACCCCGAAGAGGTTAATATTCGAGGGGAGACAAGTCTGTGATAACGAACTCCGGATGTAGGTTGGTGTTGATGAAGAAAAGTTGGAAAAAATTGTTGAGAGAGTATAAACACATTGTTTGGGTATACAGCTAATATTATTTATTGGTTAATTTTAAAATAATTTATTTGTGTTTGTAAAATATTTTGCTAAAATTGATAACATGTTTATTGTTGTCATATTTTGTGTATACTAGTAAAATAGTTATGTCCCAAAGTTGACTGATTAATTATAAATTTGTCCCAGTTGAGTGTTAAAAACAATGGCGACATTTGACACAAATTGAAAAAAAAGTGTTCTCAAAATTTATTTTTGCACGATTGGGTTTTTAAAATTGTTTATCGATAGGGTTTCCAAGGCAGTAAGGTTTTACTTACAATTTACTGATTGGTGAGTGGTTGTGATTACTTATCGATGAGGGAGCGAGGCGGTAAGGAAAAATCTTTTTACCTTCCGTCACCTTTAGGTAAGGAAGGTATTGTCTCTGGTCAAAAATTTCGATTGTGAGTTTCTAATGAATAAACAATAAGCATGTGTTTGCGTGTGTGTATGTGTGCGTGTGTGTATGTGTGTGTCTGTTAGTTTGTGACGAGCGTTTCTGATCGCAAAATTCCAATATCACGATTCCAAAAATTATATTTTTTTCTTATTCCTCGAGTTAAATTCCATAAGCAGGTATGATTAGATTTTGGTTATATTTGGTCCGCCGGAACCAACTTTTAACAGTTTTTCTTGAAAAAAAGCAATTAAATATCATTTATTGACATTTGATGTTATAATATTTTAAAGAATATGTTATTCTCTATACGATGTGATTGCATTTTATACTTCATATTCAATAGATATAAGAGTTAAAGAATTATAAAGATATTTCATAAATCGGCCACCTATGCTAACCATAGAAAGTGCTAATATATTCAGATAATTCAAATTGACAGATGTCAGTATCAATGAAAAGAAAATGAATGTGGCAGAGATGAGGATGCTGAGATAAATGTTGCGGAAGATACGGAGAGATAGGGTAAGGATTTATATATAGATACAAGAGCGACGATTACATTGGTTTGCACATGTCATGAGGAGAGATGAAATAAATATTGGAAAAAAATGAATAAAGTAGAAGGTAGAAGAAACAGAGGAAGATCAAAGGTAGGTTGGAAGAACTGTATTGCGGAAGACTTGAGAGAAAAGGAACTGAATGACACGCAAAACAGAAATGAGTGGAAGAAGAAAATAAAAAATAGCAACCCCTAACAAATGGGAAAAACTAAAGAAGATGTCAGTGTCAAGTACAATTTGCATAGTTTGTTTATGAAATAATTTTACTGGAATCTATTGCAAGAGAATTTATGTATGGAATTTGTACATAATACACAGGATTGACGGAAGGTAATGTGCTGGCCACATCAGATTTTTTTATCCGTTGGGAGAAATGTGTGTATTACCAAGGAGATTACTTTGAAGGGCAATAGGGTCCCAGAACTCGAAATTAATAATTGTATTTTTGCCGATCAAAGGTTCCACACTTTTTGGACAGACCTCGTATTGGTGAACTCGTTTCCAAAATCATCCTCAACCAGTAAGAAGCACTTACTGCCCTTAAAACGTAAATAACTATTTCAACCGATAAATTCAGTGAATGATAACTATTTTTACCTTCCGTCACCTTTAGGTAAGGAAGATATTGTCTTTGGTCAAAAAAATCAATGATGAGTTTTTAGTGAATAAGCATGTTTTAGGGTCCCTATAATATGATTTTACCATTTCTACGATGATGTCTGTATGTATGCACGTGTATATGTGTGTGTGTGACGAAAGTTTCGGATCGCATAACTTCAATACCACGATTCCAAAAATTATATTTTTTTCGTATTCCTCAAGTTTATATCCGCAAAAGAACAACTGATTAGATTTTCCTTATAATTGGTGAACCGGCAGTATCCTCATTTGATGATTTAACAGTTAAATTTGATTTATTGACATTTAAAGTTATTATAACTTAAAGAATATATTATTTTCTATACGATTTGATTGCATTTTATACTTCATATTTATGCAATAGATATACAGTTAAAGAATTTTAAAGAAATTAAATTTTATAAATCAGCCAGCTATGCTAAACATGGAAACTACTAATATATTCATATAATTCAAATTAGCAGATGTCAGTATCATTAAAAAGTAAAATAATGTGGCATAGATGAGAATGTTGAAGTAGATGTTGGGGAGGACACGGAAAGATAGGTAAGGAAATAACTCTCGTGTTACAAGTTTCTAGAAAGATACAAGAGGGATAATTACATTGGTTTGAAAATGTCATGAGGAAAAATGAAGAAAAAGATAATAAAAAATAGCGACCCCTAACGAATGGGGAAAGCTAAAGAAGAAGAAGAAGATGTTAGTGTCAAGTGCAATTTGCATAGCTTGTTTATGTAATAATTTTACTGGAAATTTAGAATCTTTTGCAAGAAAATTTATGTATGAAATTTATACATAATACACAGGATTGACGGAAGGTATTGTGCTGGTCACATCAATTTTTTTTAAATGTCTTTAGTTTCTAGTAATCCTGCTGAAAAAATACATCACCTTTCTAATTGCTGTCCTTTTCATCTAACTTTTGCTGAAACCAAAACAAACCACACCTTCCCTCCATTTTTCTACTCCTGCATTCCTGCTAACATTTTGACAACCATTTCCCTGCGCGCGCATGTTCTCCGTCGCTGGGGCGTCAGTGTCTCCCCAGCCGGCGTCCGGGCACCGGCGTCACCGTCGTTTCCCGCCTAACTCTAATGCATTTCGACGCGTGCATCGCAACGGCTGTGCTCAAGTGACAAGTTGTGACTAGTTGCTCCTGGTGCAGCAGGATGACCTTGGGAATGAGTTGGTATTGAAGGGAAAGGATGGCAGGGAGGTGATTGGAATTCAGAGAGTAACAATAACAGGAAAAGCTGGAGTTAGTGGGTTTCAGGGACGGTATTTAGGTCAGGGTGAAATAGTGATGTTTTGATAGTTGATGTTTATAAATAAGAGGATGATTCGAAGGAATAGAAAGGTAAATATAAAAGATAAATGTCGTGTTGTTATATGTATAGTTTAATATAATCCTGCAATCTAAATTTGTATAAGGAATTTTAACAGTTTCTAAAGGATAATTTATTTATTTATTTACTACATCTTTAGCTTACTGTTAATGACTAAAATAAAAATATATTGATCGGCAAAAAAAAATCTGTTGTGGCCAGCATTAATACCTTCTGTCAATCCTGTGTTTTATGTTTAATTCCATACATAAATTTTCTTGCAAAAGATTCTAAATTTCCAGTAAAATTATTTCATAAACAAACTATGTAAATTACACTTGACATTAACATCTTCTTTAGCTTTTCCCTTTCGGTAGGGGTCACTTTTTTTTCTTCCACTCATTTCTGTTTTATGTGTCGTTCTCATTCGGTTCCTTTTCTCTCAAGTCTTCAGCAATACAGTCCTTCCATCTTATCTTTGGTCTTCATTTGTTTCTTCAACATTCTATTACTAAGCTATTCAGTCTTCTTCCAATATATTCTTCATTTCTCCTCATGACATGTTCAAACCAATGTAATCATCTCGCTTGTATCTTTCTAGAAACTTGTAACACTAGATTTATTTCCTTACGTAATCTTTGCGTGTCTTCCTCAACATCTACTTCAACATCCTCATCTCTGCCACATTAATTTACTTTTTATTGATACTGACATCTGTCAATTTGAATTATATGAATATATTAGTAGTTTCCATGTTTAGCATAGCTGGCTGATTTATAAAATTTTATTTCTTTAAAATTCTTTAACTCTATATCTATTGCATATGAAGTATAAAATGCAATCAAATCGTATAGAGAATAATATTTAAGTTATAATGACGTTAAAGGTCAATAAAACAAATTTAACAAATAAATCTTCAAATGAAGCTACTTTCGATTCACCAATTATAACCAAAATCTAATCAGTTGTTCTTCTGGATGTAATCTTGAGGAATACGAAAAAAATATAATTTTTGGAATCGTTGCCCTACAGAAATACTGTCAATCCCGACAATGAATTGGAAACATGTCGAAAAATTAGAAGTGTAGGACAAAATTTCTTCATCGGGCGCGGGCAGTCATGTGACTTTGTTGGCTTTGACCAGTAGATATGAGGGCCCGTGTCAGAGATACAGCTACATAGATGTAAAATGTCATAATTTTTAATGTCTGGAAAACGTTTCAGATATACAGTAAAAATCTTGAAAGATGTCCGGTCAAGGTTCTCTACGAATTGTATGAATTCAGATTTTTGCTCCGCCAATTCTGAAAAATTCAGTATTGTTTGCTTAGTTTTTATGAGGGTACATAAGATACCGCTATTATTTTATTATTATAAAAATATATGTTACAATAAAAGCATTCAAAATTCAAAAATAAGTCAACTGGTAAGTTTATTAGCAAATGTAGAACCAAATATGTGAAAAATAAGATAATGACACAATGTCAGTGTCAGTGATACTGACAGAAAATAACGTTGTTCGTACGGCTATGAATCCAGATATTGTATCTGAATTAATAAATAAACTTACGTTACAGCGAAAGTATTATCAACAACGAGCATCGTTTATAAATGGAATGTCCTAACTTAGTCGAAACAATATGAATTTTTGATAGACAAGCGTGTTATATCCATCCTTATCGCACACGCTTAAAGCCTTTGTAAAAGAGGGGGATAAATGTATGCCAATTTGTTAATTCGTTCATGATACAGATGACCTTGATCGGATATCTTTCAAAATTTTTACTGTAGACACTCTTTTCTGGGATATATTATTAAATTGTTTAATCATGTATTCTCAGAAACTGACATTTTATCTATTATCCATCATCGTACATATGTTAAAATTGGATTCTAGTGATCTTGAAACGTGCTTTTTCACTAAAATTTCAATATACTATTTTCAGCATGATTTGTATGTTCATACTACATGTCTTTTCCTCTTGGTCCATTATGATGCATCTTGTTTTTGTTACGATTTTTACCTTCCGTATGGATGTCTGTATGTATGTATGCATGTATGTATGTGTGTGTGTGTGTGTGTGTGTGTGTGTGTGTGTGTGTGTGTGTGTGTGTGTGTCTGTGTGTGTGTGTGTGTGTGACGAAAGTTTCGGAACGCACAACTTCAATACCATGATTCCAAAATTTATATTTTTTTCGTATTCCGCAAGTTTACATCCAGAAGAACAACTGATTAGATTTTCGTTATAATTGGTGAACCGGCAGTATCCTCATTTGAAGATTTAACAGTTAAATTTGATTTATTGACATTTAAAGTTATTATAACTTAAAGAATATATTATTATCTATACGATTTGATTGCATTTTATACTTAGATATAGAGTTAAAGAACTATAAAGAAATTAAATTTTATAAATCAGCCAGCTGTGCTAAACATGGAAACTACAAATATATTCATATAATTCAAATTGACAGATGTCAGTATAAATAAAAAGTAAATCAATGTGGCAGAGATGAGGATGTTGAAGAAGATTGGGGAAGACACGGAAAGATAGGTAAGGAAATAACTCTAGTGTTACAAGTTTCTAGAAAGATGCAAGCGAGATGATTACATTGGTTTGAAAATGTCATGAGGAGAAATGAAGAATATATTGGATGAATGCTTTGTAATAGACGGTTGAAGAAACAGAGGAAGGACTGTCTTGCGGAAGACTTGAGAGAAAAGGAATTGAATGAGAACGATACGTAAGACAGAAATGAGTGGAAGAAGAAAATAAAAAATAGCGACCCAAGAAGATGTTAGTGTCAAGTGCAATTTGCATAGTTTGTTTATATAATAATTCTACTGTAAATTTACAATCTTTTGCAAGAAAATTTATGTATGGAATTTATACATAATACACAGGATTGACGGAAGGTATTGTGCTGGCCCCAACAGATTTTTTAAATTTATATCAAAAAAAATTTCGTCCAACTAGTTATGCTCAACATTACGAGAACATTTTTAAAAATGATTGTACAATATTTTCTTTCAAATTATTGTGGTTTCTAATTCCTATTTCGTTACTTAGTAATTGAGAACATATTATTCCCATCATTATTCGCGAGACACGATAAGCATCATTCTCATTCCTTTTCTTGTTGAAGGCCAGTATTTCTTAAAATTTATCACCCAATCATTGACTCATTGACACTCAATTTTAAATCAAGTCAAGCGTAAATTACTCCATTTACAGTTTCACAATAATCGGAACATTTAACAAAAGACACAATTACAAAACTCGGTGAGTAATAAGTAATTTTATCTGAGAGTATCTACAAGAGAACAAATACTGGTACGAGTTCTAGATGACGAAATCGAGCGGCAGGCAACCCATCTGACGGGAGAGTAGATGGTGAGTGATAGTAGGATTACAGAAGAGGGTAAACATATGTGCCTCGGTGAAATATAGCACTTTAGTAATTTGTATCTATTATAATATATGAAGGATATCATTGTAATAATATATTTGAGTTAGATTTACTATCGTGTGAAATATGAGACAAGTATTAGTGAACTATTTAACCTGTTTAATAGGCGTTTGGTCGAACTCTGTATTAGTAATGTAGAGACTGTCTCTAGTTGGTATTGTAGTTCATCCCAATTGATCCAACAGCCGATTAATACATTATAAAAAAAAATCTGATGTTGCCGCACATAACCTCTCGCCGTATATTTTACCTGGCTGTATGCATAAAGAAAAGAATATTTTTAGAAATATAAATAATATATTCATATAAGTCTATGACGTATAATATACATACAAACATTTTAAATTTTCAACTATTTTCCATGGCATTCTTTCGGCTGTAAAATTTATTACAACAGATTATTTTATATATTATATTTCTTTTATCTCTAAATCTATAGAATATATAATAAAATATTTAAATGTATCAGTAGGGAATTTAATTTTCTTTAATATTACCAAGAAAAAATTTCAATAAGTAATATTTAAAAGATTTTTTTTCAAGAATCTTCTACTTCCGGTTGTCCAATTGTTACCAAAACCTTTTCAGATCTTCCCATGAATGTCCGATTGGGAAATACGTAGTTAAACAAATATAAAGTCTTATAGTTTTTGAGTAATCGTCCTTCCAATATTCCACGTACACACATACATACACACACATACATACATCCACACACACAGACATCATCGTAAAAATGTTAAAATCGGATTATAGGGACCTTAAAAGTGCTTATTCAATAAAATCTGGATATGCGATTTTTACTATGAATCCAATACCTCTCTTAGCGAGAGTTAAAAAATCTAATATAGCCAGCACATTACCTTTCGTCAATTCTGTGTATTATGTACAAATTCAATACATAAATTTTCTTGCAAAAGGTTGTAAATTTCCAGTAAAATATTTCATAAAAAAGACGCTATTCTTAATTTTCTTCTTCAACTCATTTCTATTTCGCGTGTCATCCTCATTCAATTCCTTTTCTCTCAAGTTTTTCGCAATACAGTCCTTCCATCTTTTCTTCGGTCTTCGTCTGTTTCATCTACTTTTCATATATAGTACTAAGCTGTTAATTTTTCTTCCAATATATTTTTCATCTCTCCTCATGACATGTTCAAACTAATGTAATCGTCTCTTGTATCTTTCTAAAAACTTCTATCAATTGAGCCATTTCCCTTATTCTTTAATTTCTTACCTTATCTTTCCGTGTTTTCCCCAACATCTATCTTAACATCCATCTCTGCATCATTCATTTCTTTTCATTGATACTGACATCTGTCAATTTGAATTATTTGAATATATTAGTAGTTTCCATGGTTAGCATAGCTAGCTGATTTAAGAAATTTAATTTATTTATAATTTTGGAAGATGAAAGAAAAAATTCAACCTAACCGTATAGAGAATAAAATATACTTTAATATATATAATAACGTAAATTGTCAAAATATAATATTTAACTAAAATATAATTAACTCTCCATATGGACAAGCAGAAGAGGAATTCGAAAAAATAGAATTGGAGTTATCGAAGGAGAATTTTTTGTCACACACAGACACACATACATACACACCTACATACAGAAAAATCTGTTATGGCCATTACCAAACCTCTCGTGTTTTCCATTGTAGTTGTATGTAACATGTCGTGTACAAACAAAAAATTCTAATTACACCTAATCTTTATATTTATGTATTTTATATAATTTTAAATTCATTCTATGGGCAAGTTTTATCCATTTCTTCTAAATGTTCGAGGTTTTTCCAATTCATTGACGAGATTAGCGGTATTTCTGAAGGGTTCATATAACATAACTATAATCTTAAATATATAATTAATAATACAATAAGAAATATTAAATATCGTTCCCAGAAAAAGCCTTCAGTAGTATCTATGACATTAGTGACATTATCTGTCAATTACAGATATTTTAATTTCTCAAGTAGTTACCTTGGAGATGTTTGGGCTGAGAGCTGGCTGTGAGATTTACTACAACAGATTATTTTATAGATTATATATCTATATCTTTAAATCCCATAAATATTTGGGTAATTAATGTATGTAATATTCTAGGGACTCAAAAACGTATTTATTTATAGCAAATTGATATGACCTTCCACAAATTTGCATAAAATATGTTATACCATTTCAAAACTATTTTAAAATGAAAAATGTACTGCAATTTGTAGCTGCATTTTAAAGTATCTCCGCTTCGATTTTTCCCCACATAACAGTTTTTCCAAGGGCGTTACTTATTAACATTGCAAAACCGTACTGTTTTTATTCTCGCGATAAAATCTTACCGATTTGCTTTGCAAAAACGAGGTATAATCTCGCATGTTTCCCTCTAGATTCACGCATAAACACGCGCGTGTATAAAGTAATAAAACCTTTACCACCGTATGACTAACGTAACTAGCTGTCTTCTACATATCGACTATTCAATCGAAAAATCAATGGTACCCCCTATTATGTGACCTTGTCCGCATTAGCAGAGAACATTACTAGTAGTATACATAGGTAATTCACTTTACCAAGAAACACGTGGTATCAGAAATATGATTATATTTTATATGTAAAATAATTTGACATAATTTTGGTGGTCGTGATATTAATAAGTAGGCATGCGGTGAATATTTTGTCATCTATTTTCAAACGTTGTTTTATGGAATTTTGTAATAATATATTGAAAGAGAAGTAAGTGTTACAATCCTTTGAGTTACAATTTATAATTCACTATTATAATTAAATTCCATACTTACTGGAAATGATTCAGGGGCTAACGCCTCTGCACCTTCAAGTGAAGAAAGAAGCGATGCTCCAGACATTCAGTAGGACAAAACACTTCAAACCTGAGGATCTCGTAGGTCACTTCTAAGAGAGATACGCTGTGGTGAAATGGCCATGTCTGTATGTGACACAATGACAACAAGATACAATTTTTACCAGACGTATAAGGTAATCATTGGTGATCGCCTTCAGTGGATAGTAGGAGGGCCACACTTCCCAAGGGATTCTTTGTCCTGGTTTACGGATGGTTCAAAACTAGAGTCAAGAGAAACTGGAGTGGGTATATTTGGTCCAGGTTACCAATTAAAGGAATCCACAAGCACCAATCTCGCCATATTTGAAGCAGAGATCTGCGCAATAAATCTCTGTGCTTAAATAAACCTAAACAAAGGTCTTAAAGGAGCAACAATCAACATATTGTCTAGTGTTTCTGACGAGACGGTCGAGACGAGAAACTACGTTGTCTCGTCTCGTCTCGTCTCGAAGGCAAGAAATTAAGTCTCGTCTCGATTTTTTCTCGACGAGATTTCTCGATTTTTTTAAAATAAATCCAATATGCGATTTAAGTTGATATATAACCGAAACACAAATAAGATACAGAGTGATTAAAAAGTTTGAGTCAAACAACTATATTATTCACTATCAATTTTATACCTAAAGTTCAAACAGATACAGTTGAGCTGGGAAGTTTCATTGGCGCGAAAATTCAAAATACGGAAAATTAAAGAAGAGCATATAAAAAAAAAATAAGCTTGGTTTGCAAATCAAAAGTGTTCAATAAACAAACTGTATAAATTGCATATAGCAAAATTATATTTAGTCCATTTTTTATGTTTTATCTCTTTCTAATATTGATATTCATGCATCTTTGTTTCATATGATATCAATTTTGTAAGTGTATCTTTTGCTTATTTAAACATTATTTATTAAAAAGAATCCCTATAAATAATAAATTATTAAAATAAAATAAATATATCATCCGATTTTTACCCATTACTGGGTGTAACACTGAGTCGGTAAGTGAACAAGAATACTGTGACGTCAGGAAAGTAGGAGGTAGTTGTATTTTAAGAAATTTTAACGATTCTGTTTAGATTTATAATTACAAAAATATAAAAAATTACAAAATGTCTCAACCAATTTTTTTTAAAAATGTATTTTTAAAAATAAAAAAGTCGAGAAATCTCGGAATAATTGTCGAGAATCTCGACATATAACTCTCGTCTCGTCTCTCTCTCAAAAAGCTCTCTCGTCTCGCCGAGACAAGAAATTTCGAGACGAGACGAGACGAGATTCGAGAATATCTCGTCTCGTCCGAAACACTAATATTGTCAGCCAGTCAGGCTGCTTTAAAGGCATTAAGTGCCTTCATTTGTGAGTCAAAGTTAGTCTGGAATTGCATGAACACACTACAACAACTGGCCAAAGATATCCACGTCAATTTGTGGTGGATACCGCAGTATGAGGAAGTTCTAGGCAATAAAAAGCAGATGAGCTCGCTAAAAAGGAAGCTAAACTACAGTTTTACGGGCCAGAACCTTCTTGTGGACTCTTGAGCCATATAAAGAAGGAAATCAAAAACTGGGAGGAAACAGCCATAGACTCATATTGGAGAGACATCCCGGGTCTTAGTCAGACGCAGAAATTCATTTCACCCTCGTTGACAAACGCTAAAGAGCTATTAGCTCTCAGCAAGTAGGACCTCTGAACTATGACAGGTGTCTTTACTGGTCATTGTTATGTTTGAATGTCATCACAAAACGTGATAATGTTATTTTGTAATGCATACATTTTCTATGAATATTTTAGTTTTGAATTACGCTTCACTTAAAAGAACAATTCTTCCAAGTGGTTGTTTCCCTCATTTCATGTTGATAAACAATTCTATGGAGAAATTTAATACAAACATTCCGGAATAGCGCTCTTCCTATTTGTCATGGCACTCCAAGTTGTTCCTTCAATTTGAACAAACTTCGCGAATGAATATTTAAGAGACACTTTAATAGACTTTACCCTCGACTTTATCTATCATCTTGCATATTTCAACTGCAGTAATTGTTAAAATGAGGATAGTTTAAACTAGTTTGTCTATGAAAACTTTAATGAAAATAGAATTTGAAATAAACTGTTGCGTGTGGAAAAATCAGGTTACTGCAGCAGAAATCTAATTTCCATATAGTAAAAATAAAGAATCAATATTTCCTTACAGTAGCAACACAATATGGAATGTGCTAGTAGAAAATTCATTGGAAAAACATTAACCCTGACCCGACGCATTCCATACTCCTTCACGTGTTTAAAAAGTAATTACTATACATACCAAGAAATGTATATGTAGGTTATGTCATTCGTTTATATGTTAATATTTAATAGTTTGAACTATTTACATTAATTGTTTTATCAAATACTACTTCATATAATTTTAGAAAAACGGTAATATTATTTTCTCACTTTCGATATCGTAAATAGGGTATTAGAAATTAGGACATTTTAAGGAAATGTGCTTGGGTTCATTTTACCGTCGATTTTATATTGTGTCATCCAAATATTTTTATAAACAAAATGTGCCACGCCAGATTCCCCAATTCTATTGTTAATAATGGCTGTAAATAAACAGCACAAACTTTCATAATTTGAATCTGCGCAGCACAAACCTAGCACTAACAAGCCTATTCTGTAAAATATTCGTTAACGAATCGTTATCTTTGTATTCGTATTCTGTAATTCATTTTAAAAAATAATAACCTTGGGATCACGTTAAGACCTTTATTTTCTAAAATAAAATTTAATTTTAAATTAAATATCTAAAATAATTCAATATCACTCACAAAACTTCTAGGTTAGATTAGTTCTGGTGGGAGTCAGCTGTTAACCTGTAAGATGTCAGACTCTTTCTTCTTCTTGTTGTGGGCTATGCTAGAGCTACTACTACCATCTGTAGACAAATTGGGAAGCTTGCGTTACGCGCTAGGAATAAAAACTTATTAAATTATTTTAATATTACCTTGTAAAAAACTATATTGTGACTCGTTTTTTAGACCTCTATTCAACATAATAACAATTTTATTTTGACACGAATAAAAATACTGAATTATTGACAAAACGTTTATGTAACGAATTATTTTGCCAGTCGTTAAAAATAACGTTATCGTTGTCTTTTTTTCGTTATGTAGAATTAAATTATTGTTTACAGAATACCACTTTAACGATTATTGTTATAATAACGATTTAACAATGCATAATGTCATAACGATCGTTTACAGAATAAGCCTATTAAACGATTCTCGTTATTACCATAACGATATATCGTTTTAACAATTCGTTATGTCATAACGATGCTTACAGAACTACAAGAAGCATGCATTATAATACTTCAAATTTCGACATAATTGCATACAAGGAGGATATAAAATTGCACAGTTTTTTAAGCACAAAACGTGAAAATTTTCACTTCAATGTTTATAACAAAAAGTGAACAAATGAGCATCGAATTTACTTTGTTTTTACCGTTTTATTTAATATTGATTTAATATTTATTCAATATTACCATTAATGATTTTAAAAAATAAAAGATGTTTCGGAAAAAATAAATTTAAATGATACATGACACAAATTTAATTAAACAATTAAATAATTTCATTTTATAGAAATAGAATAAATAAATAATATTTTGTTATTATTGTTTTACAAATATTACTTGTTTATACAAATTGTTTTAATTTATGTTTAATTGCTATTTTATTCAATACTGGCCAAAATTTCATATTTGTTCATTGCCAACAATTTGCTATATATTCTCACCACAATTACATAATGAAATTCTACTTGTTCAGCACTTAACTCCCTTATCCCTAATTCCTGAGGGAAGAATCAATCTCACTGACCACGCCTAAGACCACTGACTTGGTTGTTTATCACTTACCTCGGGGAGGTTATGAACTAACTGTACTCACAGAATGGGGGATGGAAAATAAATCACTACCCTAGGCAAAGAAGGACTTTTTGTTCTCGAGTTTATTATTTTTTTGCTTTTGCGAAAATAGAGAAAAGTATGATTTATTTTTGGACGGAAATTTTATGGAAATTTATTTGGATATATTAAACATTTAAAAAAAATCTGAAGTGGGCAGCACATTACCTACCGTCAATCCTGTGTATTATGTACGAATTTCATTAATAAATTTTCTTGCTATTTCATATACAAATTATACATTTTGCACTTGACACTAACATCTTCTTTAGCTTTTCCCATTTGTTAGGAGTCGCTGTTTTTTATATTCTTCCACTCATTTCTGTTTTGCGTGTCGTCCTCATTTAATTCCTTCTCTGTCAAGTCTTCCGCAATACAGTCCTTCCATCTTACCTTTGGTCTTCCTCTGTTTCATCTACCTTCTATTATTAAGCCATTCATTCTTCCACTATATTTTTCATCTCTCCTCATGACATGTTCAACCCAATGTAATCGTCTCTTGTATCTTTTTAAAAGCCTCTATCACCCGAGCCATTTCCCTAATTCTTTCATTCTTTATCCAATCTTTCCGTGTCTTCCCCATCAATTTTAACATCTTCATTTCTGCCACATTTATTTTCTTTTTATTGACACTGACATCTGTCAGATAGAAAGTTCTTAATATAGTAGCTGTTTCCATGGTTATAGCATAGCTGGCTGATTTATAAAATTTAATATCTTTATAATTCGTTAACTCTATATCCATTGAATATGAAATATAAAATGCAATCAATTCGTATAGATAAGAATATTCTTTAAGATTTATAATAATATTGAATGTCAAAAAATAATATTTAACATTGTTTTTTCAAGAAAAACTGTTAAAATCTTCAAATGAGGGTACTTCCGGTTGACCAATTATAACCAAAGTCTAATCAAGTCTGCATATGGATGTAAAGAAGAGGAATACGTGAAAATTGTAATTTTTGGATTTCTAGTATTGGAGTTATCGCTGCCGATATTATAGTAAATTCGTATTGTAGAGATCCTAAAACGTGTTTATTCATTGAAAACTCCCCATCAATTTTTTTGACCAAAGACAATAAATACCTAATTGATTTAAATTCTTTAAATTTTTTTTTTCATAATGCAGGCACTGAATTTTGTATTTTAAATATATTTCAGAGAATAAACATTTTATTTAAAACTTTGTACATGGCCTGAAAATACTTTTAATATAATTTGTTTAAAAATATCCATTCATTTTTGAGATAAAATATGCACACCTGCAATGTTTTTGTTTCATTGAAAGTTTGTTTTTCTGTTACACTTTTGTTCGTTATGTTTCATTGTTTTCTTTATCAGTAAACTCATTCATATTTTGTAGTTTAAATATGGCACAATTTTTTTTATCTATATTTTGAAAATAAAAAAATTAATAGTTTTCCATCGACTGGAAACTGGAAGACACACATTTTCCGATTTTTTTTTATTTCTGGGTGCGATAATTTGCTTTTATATACCTGTACGTATGAGGGCGCTTACCAGGCGTCACCTTGCAGGCATTCAAAACTGTCAAAGGGAGTTATATTTTATCTGGGTTCTGACATGTATGAAATAATAATTATTTGACGTTTTTTAAACGAATTTTGATGAATTAACAATACAACAAAAAGAAAAGAATTTTTAATGTCTGGCAGTCAGTTAAATAGCTGTCAATAGGCAATGTTTAATGATTGTCGGTAACTTTAATCTAATCAAAGTAATTATAATGCATTGTTTTTCCTAAGCCTTCTCACGAAATTGATAATTATAGGCTTATTCAGGTCCATCTGCATTCACCGTTCAAGGCTCCAAGGTTAAGAAGAGAATATATTTATAATACAGCATTGGCTGAGAATTTTAGATCGTTGTACAAATATTATATTCCATTTTGATGTTTAGTCTTTTTGTTATAACTTCTTGTAACATATTTTTGTAATATATATATATTCGATCGCTATCCTATTATTGAGATATATTTTTATCTTCCGTCACATCTAGGTAAGGAAGGTATTGTCTTAGATTAAAAAAATCGGTGGTGAGTTTTCAATGAATAAGTACATTTTAGGGTCCTTATAATACGATTTTGCTGTTTATACGATGATGTCTGTATGTGTGTGTGTGTGTGTATGTGTATATGCGCGTGACTATAATTTCGGCCGCGATATCTCCAATACTAGAATTCCAAAACATACAAATTTTACGTATTCCTCTTCCTTACATCCCTATGTAGACTTGATTAGATTTTGGTTATAATTAGTCCACCGGAAGTTAAATATCATTTATTGGCATTTAATGATTATATATTTTAAAGAATATATTATTCTCTATACGATTTGATGCCATTTTATATTTCATATTCAATAAATATAGAGTTAAAAATTATAAAGATATTAAATTTCAAAATCAGCCAGCTATGCTAACCATGGAAACTGCTAATATATTCAAATAATTCAAATTGACAGTTGTTAGTATCAATGAAAAGAAAATGAATGTGGCAGAGACTAGTATATTGAGATAGATGTTGGGGAAGACACGGCTCGAGTGATAAAGTTTCTAGAAAGATACACGAGAGACGATTACATTGATTTGAACATGTTATGAGGAAAGATAAAGAATATATTGGAATAAGAATGAATAGCTTAGTAATAGAAGGTAGAAGAAACTGAGGAAGACCAAAGATAAGATGGAAGGACTGTATTGCGGAAGACTTGAGAGAAAAGAAACTAAATGAGGACGACATGCAAAACAGAAATGAGTGGAAGAAAAAGTAAAAAAATCGACCCCAACTAATGAGAAAAGTAAAGAAGATGTCAGAATAGACGGAACGTAATGTGCTGGTCACATCAGATTTTTTACTTATGTTATTCCATACTGGCGTTTAATTTTATAAAATCTCCTTTTTGTTAAAAATCTATTTCTCTTTTGTGTTTTTCTCCTTGTATCATAATCTCCGCATCTCGCAAATTCAAACAATATGTTCAATGTTCCTCTTTACTTAAACCCCAACATTTTATCTTTCATCCCTTGCTCAGTTTAAGTTGGCGTCGACTACGATCGATGTTCACTTCATAACGCACGAAACACAACTGTCAATTCTCACACAACCACACAACGAAAGCAGAGTACAATATATGGAGGAGAATCAGAAAACTTTGAGAATATTCTCTATACTATGCCCATAAAAAGATAGTATAGCAATTGATGTTACCTATATGAAAGCTACTAGCTATTCAATGATTCAAAAACTTTAGTTTAGTTAATATGAAATAACTTAGACATAAGATAGCTAAGATAAAAGATAGGCAAGGGTTGTTTTTGCTCTCTGAGACAGAGATAAATTAACGTAACTTAAACAAACTTTTTTAGATTTGCTTTTCTCTGAATGAGAAATTAATGTAAGAGACTTTTTGCGTACTTAAACCAACCGAACTTGGGGGAACGATAGTAGATTAAGTTAGATTAGAAGTACAGGAAACCCTGTATTTATTTAATAAATGTTATACAGGGTGGTAAAGGGCACACCCGGCAATTTTTTTTTTCGGAAATCTTATACATTTGCGTGTTTTTTGTTAATTTTTGTTACACATCTATATTCAATTTTTGAAAATAATTATATGAATAGGTATTATAATTTTAATTTCAACAAGTTTTCCCATTTTTCCACTATTGTTGTTTACCTACAATTTCCAATTCAATTAGACCACCCCAAGATATTTTCCTTCTGACTCCTGCAAGCTGTACCTATTTTCCTGCCCTATGTAAACACATTTCAGAACACTGTGTCTACCCAACCGTGCCTACCTTTCAGCATGTCTTTCCTGCTTATGTCTCAGCAGGAATTGTTCTGAGAAGCAGGACTCTGAAGGGAACAGCGATCGATGGCAGGATGATGACCTGCTAATCGCAGGAGTGAGCAGAGTTAGTATGATCGATGAAAATATAACAGAACAAGAGTATTCAATTAAAAAATTAAACTAATGACATTGTTCCGTTACAAGGCACACAAAATTAACTTTGTTTTTGATTCAGATGCAGAATTTTATGCCTTACAACTTTTATTTGAAGCTTTTTACCTAAAATAATCCGGGAAGCAGGAAGTTAGGAAAGGCTGATTTTACATATTAAAGTTCGGATGTGCTGGTTACTACCCTATATATAAAACATGCTTATTTATTGAAAACTCACAACTATTTTTTTTGACCAAAGACAGTACCTTCCTTACCTGAATCTAAGGAATGAAAGATTAAAGGAAATAACTCTAGCATAAAAAGTTTTTAGAACGATACAAGAGAGACGATTATATTATTTGAACATGCCATGAGGAAAGATGAAGAAAATATTGGAAGAAGAATGAATAGCTTAGTAGTAGAAAGTAGAAGAAGCAAAGGAAGACCAAAGATAAGATGGAAGGATTGTATTGCAGAAGAATTGAGAGAAAAGGAACTGAATGAGAACGATACGCGAAACAGAAATGATAATAATAATAACTTTATTACCCATCAGTACTCCATTTACAGGGTAAAAATATGATAAGTAATAACAATATCGATAATAATAATATGAACATAATACAAAATATAATTAGGTTCAAAAGGTACAAAAGAAAGTAAATTTAAACAAATACATCTTCGTAAATTAAATCGGCATTGAGACACATCAAATGGATTGGTGAGCTCTGCAAAACATCAGTACGAGCAGTAGGGAGATGGAAGGTTCGACCATGTCTTGAAGCAATCCTGGGTACATGAAATGGTACACGAGAGAGTAAATATGGTGCATCAATGTTGTTGTGGAGAAGTAACCATAGGAGACGTGCGCTGGAGATCTCTCGCCTGGAACTTAAGGATGGTAAAGAATGGCGCTCAAGAAGGGAATTTAGGTCAACATTCCGATCAGGATAAATATTATCTAGCTTGAATGACATATATTTCAGGAACCTTCGATGAATACGATCAAGATCAGCACTTTGAATGGCATAAAATGGGTACCAAATTAAACTAGCATATTCTAAGCTAAATGAGAAGAAGATGTCAGTGTCAAGTACAATTAACATAGTTTGTTTATGAAATAATTTTACTGGAATATTTTATTTTCAATTTGTTATTTTAAGAAACATGCTGTTGTTTTTACTAGTTCATAACAAGGTAAGATCAGTTCATTTCTCCCCTTAAAACAAACGCCCATACAAAACGTACTTATTCATTAAAAACTCACCACTGAATTTTTTGACCAAAGACAATACCTTCCTTACCTATAGGTGACGGAAAGTAAAAACAGTGACCCCTACGAATGAGAAAAGTTAAAGAAGAAGATGTCAGTGTCAAGTGCAATTTGCATAATTTGTTTGTGAAATAATTTTACTGGAAATATTGGATCTTTAGCAAGAAAATGTATGTATGGAATTTGTACATAATACACTGGATAGACGGAAAGTAATGTGCTGGTCATTTTTCTTTTATTGGCCGCGAATAACAATGTTACAGATTTTGATAATTTCTGATTGTTGGTATAACACAAGATCTTTTTTTATTTTCTTTACAATATTATTGAGTTTAGTTTAATCTTCAAGATAATATGTAGAATGTAACAATGTAGGTTAAAGGCATTGTCAAAATATCTTTTCTTCTTTAGAATGCCGTATTTATTCATGAAAAATGAGGGTAATGATGATGAATGTAATATTACAGAACGAGGGATATTGACCATTTTATAAATGATCTGTTGAGGCCGTACATTTTTCACAGGTGAATTTTAAAAATTCGCTTTGTGTTTGGGGATTACAGGCTACAAAAGATCAAACTGCAAAAACATTCTGGAATAATTTATTAATTTATGTATGGGAAAAGCAAACATTTTTCCTAAATCTATGTTTAAGATGTCTTCTTATTTTATTGGATAATTTGATCTCTTCGGTTATTTTGATAATGTTTTCTAAAATTTTATTTTCGTTTCAGGTAAGTTCAACATCTCGCCCAGTTCGAATTTTGTAAGTACAAGATGACATCTTTCAGGTAAAATGTTCTAAGTTCTTTAAATGAATCTAATACAGATTTAGAAATATATCTCGCAGCCTGTGCAGAAATAAGCTTTAGTAAATGAATCGATAGCTGATTGATTTGAAAAATATGTACATATTTTGCGATTTGATGATGTGCACATGAGTTTTACAAACTACTGAATCCTTATCATCTCTTCCCATTAATGTCAGATTGTATAGTACTTGAGAAACACACGCACTTCATCATCAAGAAAATAGAAAGTAGCCATTTGCGCTCTCTTTTGTCAACGCAAAATGTCACTTTGCCGCTCTAGCGCGACAAAGTAGAAAAAACGCTCGATGTCCAAATTTCTAACTATACAATGTTGAGAAATGTCACTTGGTCTTCATTCTTAATGGAAACGTTTAGTTAGGAATTAATGGCACTGTAGTGACACATTTACCACCTGTACAAATTAATCTGACATATAACTGCTCTGTTGGTATATTACATAATCAAAAAAAAAATGCCGCACTATTGTGAAAATAAAATACATTTTTACCTTCCGTCACCTCTAGGTAAGGAAGGTATTGTCTTTAGTAAAAAAATTCAATGATGAGTCTTTACTGAATAAGTACGTTTTAGGGTCCCTATAATACGATTTTACCATTTTTACGATGATGTCTGTAGGTATGTATGTGTTTGTGTGTGTCTGTGTGTGTGTCTGTGTGTGTATTTGTGTGTCTGTGTGTGTGTGAAAGTTCCGGATCCCATAACTTCAATACCACGATTCCAAAAATTATATTATTTTCGTATTCCTCAAGTTTACATCCAGAAGAATAAGTGATTAGATTTTGGTTATAATTGGTGAACCGGAAGTAGCCTCATTTGAAGATTTAACAGTTAAATTTGATTTATTGACATTTAACGTTATTATAACTTAAAGAATATATTATTCTCTATACGATTTGATTGCATTTTATACTTCATATTCAATAGTTATAGAGTTAAAGAATTTTAAAGTAATTAAATTTTATAAATCAGCCAGCTATGCTAAACATGGAAACTGCTAATATATTCATATAATTCAAATTGACAGATGTCAGTATCAATAAAATGTAAATTAATGTGGCAGAGATGAGGATATTGAAGTAGATGTTGGGGAAAACACGGAAAGATACGGTAAGAAAATAACATAGTATTACAAGTTTTTAGAAAGATACAAGAAATATGGTTACATTGGTTTGAACATGTCATGATGAGAAATGAAGAATTATATTGCAACAAGAAGGAATAGTTTAGTAATAGGATGTTGAAGAAACAGGGGAAAACCAAAGATAAGATGGAAGGACTGTATTGCGGAAGACTTGAGAGAAAAGGAACTGAATGATAACGACACGAAAAAATAGCAATCCCTAACGAATGGGAAAAGTTAAAGAAGAAGAATATGTCAGTGTCAAGTGCAATTTGAATAGTTTTTTTATGAAATAATTTTATTGGAAATTTAGAATCTTTTACAAGAAAAATTATGTATGGAATTTATACATTATACACAGAATTGACGGAAGGTATTATGCTGGCCACAACAGATTTTTCTTTATATTAATCCTTATTAATTGAGTAGTATTGTAAGTACAAAGTGTACATTTTATTATTTTTTGTTATGGTGGAGGACCCCATGTGGCGACTGTAGAAAAAATCTTGTGTGTGTTTGGATTTGGAGCGCAAATGGACATTGTCGATTTCTCAATCAACAATGTCCTATTTTGCACTCTTAATAAAAAAATAGCTATTTTAATGGAATTATAAACGAATATCTTTGCAAGAAGTAAGCGAAAGATAAAAACAACAATAACTTCTCTACATTTTCATTAATTTAAGTAAATTTAAGTGTACCATCTGTAAATTTGAAAGTAGTTAATAACAAAACTTTGTCCAAATTGCAACACTGACACAATTAAAATTTAATTTAATCCCATTCCATATTTCCCAATTTCTTCCTCATTTCCTCTTCTCCTCTCTTTTGTCTCTGTTAATTAACAATGCTTTATCGTCTAGTGCCGATCACAAGCCACTGTTCTACGTGGTTCTACTCTTACCTTCTGTAAACCACTTCCATTAAAGCTCTTTGTTTCTAGCTAATCAGATAATTGCTGTTCGCAGAAGTATGGATACGTTTATTGTTATTTGTAATTGAATGTTATTTTCTAGGGAACTAAATACAATATATATAACAAAGAATTGTTTCCATGTTTGTTTAGTAGATAGAAAAATAAATGGAGTAGAAGCAGATGAATCATGTAATGAAATTTCGTGGAAGCAAAATTTTCTTATTTATAACCTAGAATTTTTAAAAAATATTTGTTTATTTTTCTTTGTTCTCCAAAATTATTTGTCATCATTTTTATATTCTTATTCGGGATGAGTCAACGATGATTGTCATTTTCCAGGAATAATGGAATATTGATTTTCAGTTGACAATGTTTTCCAGATAAGGTAATATTAAAATTACTGTGCAGACGACAAGTTAATTACTTCTAAAGCTTTCTGGAAATTAAAACTCAAGTACCCGAGACGACATAAAATTACATTTTGAAGAATTTTTCGTTTTATTGCTGTTCCTCTGGTTTTTAATTTGGCTTTGTGATAGAATTCAATTATTTGATTAATAAATACCTTCCTTAATTATTGTTTCACAAAGAAACTCAATTGCCAAATTAGCTATGAGGAAAATTTTACTGAAAATTGTTCAATGTATATATCGCCAATGTAACAAAAATATGTAGCAAAAATTGACTTATCCCCATCAAATCACATTGTAATAAGTTATAAGACTTGAAATACAATAAAGAATATATATATATATTTATAAATATACCGGATGTCCCAAGGAATCCTTGTGTGTCCGGCAGAAATTTAAGCCATAATATTGAACATGATAATAGTACATTACCTTCTTTGAATTATTTATTATTAATTACTTAATTTTCTGCCGGACACTTTTTATTTACAAAAAATATTCTCTTTTCGAGCAGGTGTATAAAATGGTGCCCGCCATTTTACTTTTTAATAATGTAACATATGGATTATTTCACATGATTGTGAAGCAAATTTCATGTACTTTTCAAATTTGTAAAAAAATATAGTATGTTCCATTTGAAATTTCAAAGTTGATATTAATTACTAACAAACCGGAAGTGGTATCATGAATGTACATCCGTCATCAAGTAGCTTACATGTTGCTGTATAAATCATGTTATATGAAAGAAATTACTAACTTAATAAATAAGCGAGATATTTGCTGGGTCCACTAAAATATAACAACGTGTATATTTATTCAAATTTAAAAAATCTGATGTGGCCAGCACATAACCTCTCGCCGTATATTTTACCTGGCTGTATGCATAAAGCAAAGAATATTTTTATAAATACAAATAATATATTCATATAAATCTATGACGTATAAACTTCTTTATTATTCAATAATAGCATGTCTCAACATAAAGATATTTACCATAAATTATGTTATAATAAATTACAAAGTAGAGTTTACCATATATAAATATTAGGCTGGTAACAGCAATTTTCAATTCGAACAACTTTGTTTACTTTCTCTTCATATTCTTCTAGTAAAAACATTAATTGTGGGCGGTCTAAAATGTATATATCTGGATTGTGCATCTATTCTTACATATCTTCTTTTACATTTTATTTTTTCATACTTGTTATATCTAAATAACACTAATTCCTTTTAATAAAGTGACGGATAGATTGCACTCCGATTATTCTTATATCGATGTGTAATTTTGTCAATATTTACAACTTACTTGAGAAGAATTTGATAGCTTTTTCGCAATTCAAAGTTACTCTAGTCTACAGTACTGGTGTACATTGTCCCATAATGTTTGAAACAAATTTAAGTCCTTCAACCTAGACTTGTCATCTCCATAATAGTCACAGATCAAGAACTAAGGGATTCTCCAAGTACATTTTTAATTCATTACTCATTATTTCTGACACTGACATTTATCTGTCAGTTACAAATAATTTAAATTATCAACTATTTTTCATGGCATCCTTTCGGTTGTAAAATTAATTACAACATTATTTTATATATTATATTCCTTTTATCTCTAAATCTATAAAATATGTATAAAAATATTTAAATGTATCAGAAAGAGAATTTATTTTTCTTTAATATTATCAAGAAAAATTTTCAAAAAATAATATTTAGAAGATTTTTTTTCAAGAATCTTCTACTTCCGGTTGTCCAATTGTTACCAAAACCTTATGTATCAGAAAGAGAATTTATTTTTCTTTAATATTATCAAGAAAAATTTTCAAAAAATAATATTTAGAAGATTTTTTTTCAAGAATCTTCTACTTCCGGTTGTCCAATTGTTACCAAAACCTTTTCAGATCTTCCCGGGAATGTCCGATTGGGAAATACGTTGTTAAACAAATTTTAAGTCTTATAGTTTTTGAGTAACCGTCCTTCCAACATCCCACACACACACACACACACACACACACATCCACACACACACACACACACACACACACACAGACATCATCGTAAAAATGTTAAAATCGGATTGTAAGGACCTTAAAACGTGCTTATTCAATAAAATCTGGATATGCGATTTTTAGCATGAATGCAATACCTCTCTTAGCGAGAGGTAAAAATCTGATGTGGCCAGCACAATACCTTCCGTCAATCCTGTGTATTATGTACAAATTCCATACATAAATTTTCTTGTAAAAGATCCTATATTTCCAGTAAAGTTATTTCATAAACAAACTATGCAAATTGCACTTGACACTGACATCTTCTTCTTCTTCTTTAGTTTTTCCCATTCGTTAGGGGGTCGCTATTTTTTATTTTCTTCTTCCACTCATTTTTGTTTTGCGTGTCGTCCTCATTCAGTTCCTTTTCTCTCAAGTCTTCTACAATACAGTCTTTTCATCTTATATTTGGTCTTCCTATGTTTCTTCCACCTTCTATTAATATATTCATATCTCATCATGACATGTTCAAACCAATGTAATTGTCTCTCTTATATCTAGAAACTTCTAACACTAGAGTTACTTCCCTTATTCTTTCATTGATTTACATTTTATTGATACTGACATCTGTCAATTTGAATTACCTGAATATATTAGCAGTTTCCATGGTTAAGTTAGCATAGCTGGCTGAATTATGAAATTTATATAAAATTTATTAACGTTATTCTTCCTTAACTCTATATCTGTTGAATATCAAATATAAAATGCAATCAAATCGTATAGACAATAATATATTCTTTAAGTTATAATAACATTTAACTGATTTTTTCAAGAAAAACTGTTAAAATCTTCAAATGAGGGTACTTCCGGTTGACCAATTTTAACCAAAATCGAATCAAGTCTTCATATGGTTGTAAGAAAGAGGAATACGCAAGAATTGTAATTTTTGGAATTCTAGTATTGGAGATATCGTGCACGAAACGGCGTCCACACACACACACACACACACACACACACACACACACACACACACACACACACACACACACACACATACACACACACACGCACACACGAACACACACACACACACACACACACACACATACAGACATCATCGTAAAAATAGTAAAATCGTATTGGAAAGACCCTAAAACGTGCTTATTCAATGAAAACTCACCACCGAATTTTTTGACCAAAGACAATACCTTCCTTACCTATAGGTGACGGAAGGTAAAAAGTACTTGAAATTCGCTATCCAACAGTATAAAAACAATTGTCATATTAATAATAACTGCAATGGTGTATGCTGAAAAACTGACATTTTTATTAAATGTAGTACGCATTGAAATTCACTTTTTTAAACAAAAGTATCTAAACAAATAACATTATGGACATTAATTAACATCTATAATAATAATTTATTTAAATATTAAATAAATAAAATTTCTAAACAATAAATAATGTTACATGCATTGAATTTTGGACGTATCTATTGCATTGTAATATTGAAGATATATAATAGAATTAAGATCTCCATATCATCCTGAAGGTTAAATCGTCCGTAAAATGAAACTGTCATAATCATAAAACTATCTCACATTTATATTTAATGCACCAGTAATATTCGTATTAAACATTCACATTCAATGGTGTGCTGTCATTAAGTCTAGATAAATTTAAATTAGGGAATAGAATCCAGTTGGTTACCTCGTAATTTTATACTTCTGGTGTGAGAGACCGCGGGATCGTGTTACTTCATGGTTTAATTCAATTAAACTTTAACATTTAATAATATGGATAAGCCTATGATAATGATGTTAAGTTAATAGTTAGTGCTTAATATAAGTTTAAACTGTATTTTATGCGCCATTATAGGAGGTAAAAGTGTGACGAAATGGACATAAAATTAATAAAATTAGAATATTTATTCGGTTCACACGTGGAAGATAGAAGGTAAAAGGTCATTGGAGTGTTTCGTAAAATTATTACATGAATTTCATTTTTTGCTAATTTTTCATTGCTTTGTAAATAAAATATAAAAAGCATCATGGACGATACGTGCATTTATAGGTACTGCCTTCGAATAATATTCGATATCTCGACTAGTATTTCATGATAGTCTACGTTTTTCGTGTCTTTTCTTGCTCATGTAGATAATGCAAGACAAGAACAAGTAAAGAGAAATGCAAGAACTAACATTTTATTATAGCTTTTACCTCTCGCTAAGAGAGGTATTGGATTCATGCTAAAAATCGCATATCCAGATTTTAATAATTAACTACGTTTTAAGGTCCCTACAATCTGATTTTAATATTTTTACGATGACGTCTGTGTGTGTGTGTGTGTGTGTGTGTGTGTGTGTGTGTGTGTGTGTGTGTATGTGTGTTTAACTAAGTATTTCTCAATCGAACATTACTGGGAAGAGCTGAAAAGATTGTGGTAATAATTGGACAATCAGAAGTAGCAGATTCTTAAAAAAATCTTCTTAACATTATTTTTTGAAAAATTTTGTTCTTGTTCGTATTAAAGAAGAGTAAATTCTCTATCTGATACATATAAGTATTTTATTATATCATTTATAGATTTCGAGATAAAAAATCTGATGTGGCCAGCACATAACCTCTCGCCGTATATTTTACCTGGCTGTATGCATAAAGCAAAGAATATTTTTATAAATACAAATAATATATTCATATAAATCTCTGACGTTTAAACTTCTTTATTATTCAATAATAGCATGTCTCAACATAAAGATATTTTACCATAAATTATGTTACAATAAATTACAAAGTAGAGTTTACCATATATAAATATTAGGCTGGTAACAGCAATTTTCAATTCGAACAACCTTATTTACTTTCTCTTCGTATTCTACTAAAAACATTAATTTTGGGCGGTCTAATATGTATATATCTGGATTGTGCATCTATTCTTACATATCTTCTTTTACATTTTATTTTTTCATACTTGTTATATCTAAATAACACTAATTCCCTTTAATAAAGTGACGGATAGATTGCACTCCGATTATTCTTATATTGATGTGTAATTTTGTCAATATTTACAACTTACTTGAGAAGAATTTGATAGCTTTTTCGCAATTCAAAGTTACTCTAGTCTACAGTACTGGTGTACATTGTCCCATAATGTTTGAAACAAATTTAAGTCCTTCAACCTAGACTTGTCATCTCCATAATAGTCACAGATCAAGAATTAAGGGATTCTCCAAATACATTTTTCTTTCATTACTCATTATTTCTGACACTGACATTTATCTGTCAGTTACAAATAATTTAAATTTGTAACTATTTTTCATGGCATCCTTTCGGTTGTAAAATTAATTACAACATTATTTTATATATTATATTCCTTTTATCTCTAAATCTATAAAATATGTATAAAAATATTTAAATGTCTCAGAAAGAGAATTTATTTTTCTTTAATATTATCAAGAAAAAATTTCAAAAAATAATATTTAGAAGATTTTTTTTCAAGAATCTTCTACTTCCGGTTGTCCAATTGTTACCAAAACCTTTTCAGATCTTCCCATGAATGTCCGATTGGGAAATACGTTGTTAAACAAATTTTAAGTCTTATAGTTTTTGAGTAACCGTCCTTCCAACATCCCACACACACACACACACACACACACACACACACATCCACACACACACACACACACACACACACACACACAGACATCATCGTAAAAATGTTAAAATCGGATTGTAGGGACCTTAAAACGTGCTTATTCAATAAAATCTGGATATGCGATTTTTAACATGAATGCAATACCTCTCTTAGCGAGAGGTAAAAATATAAGGTATATAATAATCTGTTGAAATAAATCTCACAGCCCAAATAATGTCATGGAAACCAATTGAAAAATGATTTATGTTTGTAACTGACAGATAAATGTCAGTGTTAAAAAGCCAGAGACATTACATACATTATATTATTTCTAATTGTATTAATAGTTAAATATTTAAAATTATATTATAATAAAAGTATATTACATATACTGTCAATCCCGACAATGAATTGGAAACCTTTCGAAAAATTAGAAGAGGACAAAAATTCTTCATAGAAAGAATTTAAAATTAAAAAATATAAATATCAAGAATGGATGTAAGTAGAATTTTTGGTGTAGAGTGTAGTTATACAAGAAATGTTAATTACAAAAGGCGCGAGCAGTCACGTGACTTTGTTGGTTTTAACAAGCAGATATGGGGGCCCCGTGTCAGAATGATAGTTATTTTTCATTCTAAATTTATTGATTTTGCAATTCCATGTGGTTTATTTTCCACACTTCTGGTGATGAACTACGTGAATTTAGAAAATCTTGAATTTTTTAATAAAAAATTCTGACATTTGACATCTATGTACATAATTGCTAATTGTCATTCTGACACGGGCCCTCATATCTGCTTGTCAAGGCCAACAATGCCACATGACTGCTCGCTCCCTATACTTGTATAACCAAAAACGAAGTGGCGAGAGGTATTTTGCTGGCCTCAACATATATTTTTTTTAGTCATATATCCAGCTTCTACTACTGGTCTAGTTATTATAACTAGTTCTTGATTTATCCTCATACTTATACATATTTTCATGTCTTTCTCTGTCACATTTTGTTTTTCCTGGCATCTTCTTGAGGTATTTCATTTTCGTTACGTTTATTTTGTTTCCTTTTTATCTCTTTATAGTACTTGTAGCAAATATTATTTCCCGTATTTAGTCTGTTGTTACGAGATATTCGTAGAATACCGTTTCGTTATTTAGTATTACGTTATTCTAATTATATTATTGTAATAGTTAAGAAAATTTGTATGTCTTGATTTTAATTATTTTCATATGTGATTTCACAACGTGAACCTGACCTTAAACCCAACATATTAGACAGTTAGAAAACATCTAAAACAAATAATAAAAGTCATTACATTACCTCTGATACCATCTTATTTCTACTAGCTATTCCTGCTCGTATGTATGATATCAACTTTATTATTCCAAATTAAAATCTGTCCATCAACAATTGCAGAGGCGTCTCATAGATGAAAGATATTTTTCTACTTCTTCGAACAATTAAAAGAGAACTAATTAAAAATGATAAAAGGCCCGATCGACCTCGAGTGTCACCCCTCGGCTTTCGTTCCAAGGTCGGAAATGAATTGAATATAAATTACCTTAGAAAGTTTGATTGCTCGGTTGCTAGGTTAGCTCTTCGGATGCGTACAGCGATTGATCAGTAATTATAGATTAATAAGCATGGTGTTTGGTTACATAATGCAGGAGTTCAGTCATTATACCGATTAGCTAGGCAGCTAGGCAGCTAGGCTCTAGGTTTCCTATAATTGAAAGAAGATAACTTGTGGGATTTCTGCACGTGTTCAAGATTTTAAATAATTCGCATGCCTAGCAGTTAATCAATAATTAATTTCTCATATTTCCTTCCTGATGTATTGAATATTATAATATTAATTGATTTCTAATTTTCCGGAAACTTAAACTAAAAATCTGTTGTGGCGATAGCACAATACATTTGGTCATTTTTGTTGTATTTTCAGTAAAATTATTTCACAGACATATTATGTAAATTGTATTTGACACTGACATCTGTCAATTACTAATATTGAATTATAGAAGCTATTTCCATTGTGACGCAGCAAAGATTGCAAGATTTATGAATATTAATTTCTTTATAAATTTTTATCTCTAAATACATTGCATATGAAGACAAAAATTCAAGTAAATCGTATAGTATAATTTTTTTTCTACAGTCTACATAGAAAGTAGCCATTTGCTCTTTCTTTTATCAACGCAAAATGTCACTTTGCCGCTCTAGAGCGACAAAGTAGAAAAAACTCTCACTGTCCAAATTTCTAAATATACAATGTTGAGAAATGTCACTTGTCTACATTCTTAATGGAAACGTTTAATCAGGAACTAATGGCACTGTAGTGACACATTTACCACCTTTAAAAATTAATCTGACATATAAATGCTCTGTCGGTATATTAAATAATCAAAAAAAAAAATGCCGCACTATTGTGAAAATAAAATAGGGCATTCATTTACAAAAACGAAAGTATAAAATGTTTAGATTAGATTGAAGCAATAGGTCAAGAAGAATGGGAAATAACGATAAATTAAATATAACGTTTTTTACCTCTCGCCAAGAGAGGTATTGCATTCATGCTATAAATCGCATATCCAGATTTTATTGAATAAGCACGTTTTAAGGTCTCTACAATCCGATTTTAACATTTTTACGATGATGTCTGTGTGTGTGTGTGTGTGGATGTGTGTGTGTGTGTGTGTGTGTGTGTGTGTGTTTGTGTGTGGGATGTTGGAAGGACGGTTACTCAAAAACTATAAGACTTAAAATTTGTTTAACAACGTATTTCCCAATCGGACATTCATGGGAAGATCTGAAAAGGTTTTGGTAATAATTGGACAACCGGAAGTAGAAGATTCTTGAAAAAAAATCTTCTAAATATTATTTTCTGAAATTTTTTCTTGGTAATATTAAAGAAAATTAAATTCTCTATCTGATACATTTAAATATTTTTATACATATTTTATAGATTTAGAGATAAAAGGAATATAATATATAAAATAATGTTGTAATTAATTTTACAACCGAAAGGATGCCATGAAAAATAGTTGCAAATTTAAATTATTTGTAACTGACAGATAAATGTCAGTGTCAGAAATAATGAGTAATGAAAGAAAAATGTATTTGGAGAATCCCTTAATTCTTGATCTGTGACTATTATGGAGATGACAAGTCTAGGTTGAAGGACTTAAATTTGTTTCAAACATTATGGGACAATGTACACCAGTACTGTAGACTAGAGTAACTTTGAATTGCGAAAAAGCTATCAAATTCTTCTCAAGTAAGTTGTAAATATTGACAAAATTACACATCGATATAAGAATAATCGGAGTGCAATCTATCCGTCACTTTATTAAAAGGAATTAGTGTTATTTAGATATAACAAGTATGAAAAAATAAAATGTAAAAGAAGATATATAAGAATAGATGCACAATCCAGATATATACATTTTAGACCGCCCAAAATTAATGTTTTTACTAGAAGAATATGAAGAGAAAGTAAACAAAGTTGTTCGAATTGAAAATTGCTGTTACCAGCCTAATATTTATATATGGTAAACTCTACTTTGTAATTTATTGTAACATAATTTATGGTAAATATCTTTATGTTGAGACATGCTATTATTGAATAATAAAGAAGTTTATACGTCATAGATTTATATGAATATATTATTTGTATTTATAAAAATAATCTATGCTTTAAGCATATAGCCAGGTAAAATATACGGCGAGAGGTTATGTGCTGGCCACATCAGATTTTTCATGTATGTAAAATATCTAACTAGTAAACTTTCGGCAGTAGTACATGTATAGGAAGATCATTCAACTATATATAGATATTGATAGGTGTTTAATATTATAATACAACACTGTGAATTCAGCTAAGTCATTCGGATTTCAGAAAGTAATTACTACACAAGAATTAGATCTAATAATCATTAATAATTGCATTTTGTTTTTCGGCTTCATTGCATGTTTTATTTATCGACTACCAGGGTTTGGAAACTACGATAAGTCGGATTTGAATTAAGAAATAAATAAGTCTAAATACCAATTCTTCTGTCAAACAATAAAAAGTCTGATGTGGTCAGTACATTAATTCTGTGTACTTTTTACAAATTCCATACATAAATTTTCTAGCAAAAGATCCTATATTTTCAGTAAAATTATTTCATAAAGAATCTATGTAAATTGCACTTGACACTGACATCGTCTTTTTCTTCTTTAGTTTTTCCCATTCGTTAGAGGCCGCTATTTTTTATTTTCTTTTTCCACTCATTTTTGTTTTGCGTGTCATCCTCATTCAGTTCCATTTCTCTCAAGTCTTTTGCCATACAGTCTTTTCATCTTATCTTCGGTCGTCCTCTGTTTCGTCTATCTTTTATTATTAAGCTATTCATTCTTCCAATATCATCTCTTCTCATGACATGTTCAAACCAATGTAATTGTCTCTCTTGTGTCTTTCTATAAACATCTATCACTCGAGCCATTACCCTTATTCTTTCATTCTTTATCCTATCTTTCCGTGTCTTCCCCAATATCTATCTCAACATCCTCAACTCTGCCACATTCATTTTCTTTTCATTGACACTGTCATCTGTCAGATAGAATTTGCTGTTTTCATGGTTCTAGCATAGCTGCCTGATTTATAAATTAAATTTCTTTATAATTCTTTAACTCTATATCCATTGAATACGAAATATAAAATTCAATCAATACATATAGATAAGAATATTCTTTAATATTTATAATAACATCAAATGTCATAAAATAATATTTAACACCGTTTTTTCAAGAAACGCTGTTAAAATCTTCTAATGAGGATAATTCCGGTTGGCCAATTATAACGAAAATCTAATCAAGTCTGCATATGGATGTAAGGAAGAGAAATATGTAAAAATTGTAATTTTTGGAATTCTAGTATTGGAGATTTCGCGGCTGAAATTATAGTTTTTGAAAACTCACCAACGATTTTTTTGACTAGAGAATTAATACCTTCCTTACCTAGTTGACGGAAGGTAAAAAGGGAAACCAAAGAGTTAAATAAACCGACTAAAATCCTTTTCTGTATTGGCTGCAATTAACTGTTTCTGTTTAGTGTCAGGATTTCCTGGTGCAGTTGAAGGACCTAGTTAGTGGTTGTCTCTCCAGGGATGAAATTATATCTCAGTTTGTTTGCCGGCTTATAGAACAGAAGTTTAGGCTCTACATATAACCAACTTTGTTTAATTAGGGTTTCAGGCGGTTCGTTATGAATACAAGTACGAAGTATGTTCTCATATAATGATGTAATCATAAAGTTCATCATAAAATTAAATTAGCTACATAAAGAAATGGATGACTTTTTCGCATTTATTATTAAAAGTACACAAAATTATTCAATTGAGTTAAGGTTGGTAGTGCCCTAAACTCTTGTTATGGGATGAAAACACATACACTTGTAAATATATGGTTGTGTATAATAAACGAAAAGTTTACATTTTGTCAAGAAGCGGTATTTGTCTGGGAGTCGTGCTTTTTCAATAGCAAACGCATTTGCGGAGAGGAATATTAGGAGCTGAACCAAAAGACGATAGAATCGTCCCAAATTTTAAAATTTAATTCTTTCTTTTGCCAACTCTCCTCCCTATTTTCTGCTTCATCTACGCCAAGTCCAAAGTTGTAAATGTGTGGTTATTACCTCAAACAATTTGTTATTCACTGTTCGTGTAGATTACGGTGTACACAACACACGGAGCGAGCTACCAACGGGGCCTCACAACAGCAACAGCACGTGTATAATTGACGGCGCCATTACAAAACAAATTTTTCTAAAGTTATTTATGGGTTCCTACACTATGTTCTGTGGTCAATAATGGGCGGGACGCTGCTACGTATTTACTTTCGGAGGAATAATTATTGTTTGGAAAGATGTTATAATGGAGAGCTATTTGGTTAGCTAGTTAGTAAGCCCCAGAAATATTGAGAAAAATTTATTATTTCTTGAATGATGATCAAAATAGTGTATTATAAATGGCTACTCTAATCAAAAGATAAAAAAATCTGATGTGGCCAGCACATAACCTCTCGCCGTATATTTTACCTGGCTGTATGCATAAAGCAAAGATTATTTTTATAAATACAAATAATATGTTCATATAAATCTATGACGTATAAACTTCTTTATTATTCAATAATAGCATGTCTCAACATGAAGATATTTTACCATAAATTATGTTACAATAAATTACAAAGTAGAGTTTACCATATATAAATATTAGGCTGGTAACAGCAATTTTCAATTCGAACAATTTTGTTTACTTTCTCTTCATATTCTTCTAGTAAAAACATTAATTTTGGGCGGTCTAAAATGTATATATCTGGATTGTGCATCTATTCTTATATATCTTCTTTTACATTTTATTTTTTCATACTTGTTATATCTAAATAACCTTAAATTCCCTTTAATAAAGTGACGGATAGATTGCACTCCGATTTTGTCAATATTTACAACTTACTTGAGAAGAATTTGATAGCTTTTTCGCAATTCAAAGTTACTCTAGTCTACAGTACTGGTGTACATTGTCCCATAATGTTTGAAACAAATTTAAGTCCTTCAACCTAGACTTGTCATCTCCATAATAGTCACAGATCAAGAACTAAGGGATTCTCCAAGTACATTTTTAATTCATTACTCATTATTTCTGACACTGACATTTATCTGTCAGTTACAAATAATTTAAATTATCAACTATTTTTCATGGCATTCTTTCGGCTGTCAAATTTATTACAACAGATTATTTTATATATTATACTTCTTTTATCTCTAAATCTATAGAATATATAATAAAATATTTAAATGTATCAGATAGAGAATTTAATTTTCTTTAATATTACCACGAAAAATTTTCAAAAAACAATATTTAGAAGATTTTTTTTCAAGAATCTTCTACTTCCGGTTGTCCAATTATTACCAAAACCTTTTCAGATCTTCCCATGAATGTCCGATTGGGAAATACGTTGTTAAACAAATTTTAAGTCTTATAGTTTTTGAGTAACCGTCCTTCCAACATCCCACACACACACATACACACACACACACATATCCACACACACACACACACACACACACACAGACATCATCGTAAAAATGTTAAAATCGGATTGTAGGGACCTTAAAACGTGCTTATTCAATAAAATCTGGATATGCGATTTTTAGCATGAATGCAATCTGTTGTGACCAACACAATACATATTGCCATTTTCTTTTATATTACCTGCAAAGTATCATATTTAACATTTCTTTTATTCTTTGTAAGTATTTTCGTATTTTGTTATAACTTTAAAATCATTTTATGAAGATTTCACGTACTCTTCTATATATTCGAGATTCGTCCAATTCATTGACAGGATTGGTATTGTTTATTTATTTATTTTTCGTATCGAAACCATAAAGACATGTAGTTATTAAAAATAAGTTATACGGAACTGGTAATATTTCTGAAGGATATATAATACACTGCTGTACCACCCTTAGCAAGGGTAGCGCGAGGTAAAAGTGGACAACAGATAATTATTATAAAGAGCCAAAGGAAGTTGTAGAAAAACTAGGAAATGAATGAAAACAAGATGTGGCCAGCACAATACCTTCCGTCAATCATGTGTATAATATATAAATTCCATATATAATTTTTCTTGCAAAAGATTCTACATTTCCAGTAAAATTATTTCATAAAAAAACTATGGAAATTGCACTTAACACTGACTTCTTCTTTTTCTTCTTTAGCTTTTCCCATGCGTTAGGGGTCGCTATTTTTTATTTTCTTCTTCCACTCTTTTTTGCGTATCGTTCTCATTCAGTTCCTTTTCTTTCAAGTCTTCCGCAATACAATCCTTCCATCTTATCTTTGGTCATCCTCTGTTTCTTTGTCCTTGTATTACTACGCTATTCATTCTTCTTCCAATATATTATTCATCTGTCCTCATGACATGTTCAAACCAATGTAATCGTCTCTCTTGTATCTTTCTAGAAACTTGTAATACTAGAGTTATTTCCTTACCGTATCTTTCCGTGTCTTCCTCAACATTTACTTTAACATCCTCATCTATGCCACATTCATTTAATTTTCAATCAGACTGACATCTGTCATTTTGAATTATCTGAATATATTAGTAATTTTTATGGTTTGCATTGCTGGCTGATTTATGAAATTTAATTCTTTATAATTCTTTAACTCTATATCTATTGAATATGAAGTATGAAATGCAATCGAATCGTATAGAGAATAATATATTCTTTAAGATATAATAACGTTGATTGTCAATAAATCATAAATAAAATCTTCAAATGAGGGTACTTCCGGTTGACCAATTATAACCAAAATCACTTGTTCTTCTGGATGTAAACTTGAGGTATTGAATTTATGCGATCCGAAACTTTTGTCTCACGCAGACAAACACACACACACACATACACATCATCGTAAAAATGGTAAAATCGTATTATAGGGACCCTAAAACATGCTTATTCATTAAAAACTCATCATTGAATTTTTTGACCAAAAACAATACCTTCCTTACCAAAAGGTGACGGAAGATAAAAACACAAAATCTTTACCAAAGTATAGTATATTGCAATTGTTAATAAATCAGGAAAACTTGCTGCGTGAACTGCATCTGAAGCCTAATTTAATCGGCATACGAAATTAAAAATACACTTAGCCTCTTCCAAAAGGAGAATGTTTTAACAATATAAGCTGGACTTTCAAAAATAAATTAGTTTCGCGGTGGATTTTTGTGCAGATTATTTTATTTAATTGTAATTTATATGAGGGTTAAGTTAAGTTTAGTTCATTGCCTTTTCTAAGATTAATAAATTTATATAGTTTGTGCATTTTTTTTGTTAACACACCCTTATATTGTATAAATTTCAATAACACATCACAAGGGTATACGCGAAGATTTCATCTTCCCTAAATATAACATTTCCCTGTTCAATTATTCTCTGTGCCATTTTGCATCGATCCCCTCCATATTGTCGTCCTTTCGGCGCCCTAGAGTTTTCCATTTTTCCGCTACGATATTATTAATTTTGAATGAGAAGGATGACGTAATGTTGATTGATGTGTACTGGTATAATAGCAGATTCCGATCGTTTCTTACATGCCTCAGCAAGGGAGAATGCGAAGTTTGTCGAAGTTAAGGGCTGGAGAAATTAAGGATCAAGTTACGATAAGCTTGAATTACATAATTAAGTTGGAATCGTGAAGTTTCAGGAGAAATAATGAATTTATACAGAAAAGTTAGAAGGCGGGCAAGATTTTTGCATTTAAATAAGCAAGTTTAACATCAATTTTAACGATATAATATAAATTATTAACCGAGGTAGATAGACACGATCAACTGGGCTAAGAGAGGTATTGGATTCATGTTAGAATCCGATTATAACATTTTTACGATGATGTCTGTGTGTGTGCGTGTGGATGTTGGAGGTACGATTTCTCAAATTCTATAAGACTAAAGACCTGAGTAACTACGGATTCCTCAATCTAACAGTAATGGGAAGGGCTGAATATTGTTCTGGTAACAATTGGACAAACGGAAGTGGTAGTTTCTAAAAAAAAAAATTTCTACTTCAAATAATAAAGATAATGACACATTTAAAATTTCATTATATCTCCTATAGGTTTAGAGATATAGTATATAATTAAAAACGATATTCGACTGTATTTGGGATGGAGTTGGAAACAGGTAGTAACGATGTTTCGGACTTGCAGTTAATAATAAAATTTATTCATGCCAACGTTTCGACTATACTATAGTCTTCATCAGGGCTCTGGCGTCTGATGTTATTCAAAAACGATATTCGACTGTATTTGGGATGGAACGTTGGCATGAATAAATTTTATTATTGACTGCAAGTCCGAAACATCGTTACTACCTCTTTCCACCTCCATAGTATATGATAATAGAATAATCTGTTGTAATAAATCTCGTTATCCAAAAAACTCCATGGAAACCAATTGAGATATTTAAATGTCAAAATTCAGCACTTTTACTAACATTACTGGAAGATTTTTCTGGGAGGTACGAGTACATTTAATATATCTTATTGTATTATTAATTAAATATGTATTTAAAATTATAGGTATGTTAATATGACATATATTCTTAAGAAATACCGCTAATACCGTCAATGAATTTGAAGAATTTTGAACATATTATAAGAGTAAGACAAAATTCCTCATAGAACGAAAGAAGAGATACAATTTCAATTATTTGTGTGTACAAGAAATGTTAAATTCGTTACTTGTAGGGCGCGAGCAGTCATATGACTTTGTTGGCCTTGGCAAGCAGATATGGGGAATGACGGCTAGTAGTTATTTACATAGATGTCACAATTGTCATAATTTTCCATTCAAAATTTCAAAATATTCTGCCATGGAGCATTTGAGCAGTTGTCTGGCGCATGCGTATTTAAGCGCAAATTTAAAATGTTTGTCGCCGGCAATGCAGTGTATATTCTATGAATGTACATATGTTGTCGTTTTCGTATATCAATCAATAATGTTTGAAATGTATAGTCATTTTAGGAAAAGTTTTTCTACATAATTTTCAACTTTAAGTTGTCCATAATCATTTCCACGTTCTTACTCAGTATCATCAAAAAAAAAAATGTTCATAACTCGCGCACAGTACACATATTAACAGTTATTTATTATTTTTCATTTTTATTCAATGTGTCAAAAGTCAAAATGGCAGCTAAACGTTCTATTCGTTCTATTATTCAAGCTACAGATCGGAAATTGCAGATGAATCCGTCATGAGATCAGATTGCTCAGAGTGCTCGACAGATTTAAATACCGAACGCACTCAGTGTCAAAAATCAGCTTTACTAACATTTTTCTCTACAACCATTAGGTCGCCCAAAAAAGCGCTGATTGTTTTAAAGGAAACTTTATAGTTATTATCGAAATCTACGAATGAAAGCAGATTGGCATATCCAGAAATGGATAATAAGCTGTGATGTGTTTAAATTAATTTTTTTTTTAATAATTATAATATATGGCTTTACGAACAACTTTACGTATTTAATAATCGAAAGGTCGTAGTTTTCATTAATCTACCAGATCGTAATTCATCATTTTCAATATGTAGTGTCTATATCTTCGGGGTAACAGGTATAGATAAATTTCCTAGTATTATGTAGTGATTATACAACATAAGTATGCAGACTAAAAATTAGAAATCGATAAAAGAGTATCAAATGTTAAAAACAAAAGGTGATTGATTTTCTATCGCACAATAATGAAATATAAATCATTTATATGAACGTTAAATATTTATAAACATGGGCGTGCGTGAAAGAAATCAAAGGGGCGTTAAGGAAAAGTTACAGAGTTTAGGAGAGTCACTGAGACATTTACTTCCTTGAATTATGACAATGAGGAGAAAAATACGAGCATTGCAAAATAATTCTCAACCTCACCGAGATATCACTCAATCTGTATCGTACAACACAATATATTCAATAAGATTTAGAATAATTTTCAGAATAATTTAAATTGTGTGGATAATACAAGTACGCGTATATACATGTTCCTGCTGAAATTTTAAACAACATGAAAATTACTCGCCTATATTTAGTGATTTGTGTATTTTTATAAATAACGACACATCACTAAAATGGTATTTTAATGGAGTAACTTCCGTCAATCCTGTGTATTATGTATAAGTTCCATACACAATTTTTCTTGCAAAACATTCTAAATTTCGAGTAAAATTATTTCATAAACAATCTATGCAAATTGCACTTGACACTGACATCTCCTTCTACTTCTTCTGTTTCTTAAGCTTCTCCCATTCGTTAGGGATCGCTATTCTTTATTTTCTTCTTCCACTCATTTCTGTTTTGCGTGTCGTTCTCATTCAGTTCCTTTTCTCTCATGTCTTCCGCAATACAGCCCTTCCATCTTATTTTTGGTTTTCCTCTGTTTCTCCAACCTTCTATTTCTAAGCTATTCATTCTTCTTTGAATATATTCTTCATCTCTCCTCATGACATGTTCAAACCAATGTAACTTGTAACACTAGAATTATTTCCTTACGGTATCTTTCAGTATCTTTCCTCTACCCTACATCTACTTCAACATCCTCATCTCTGCCACATTCATTTAATTTTCATTCATGCTGACATCTGTCAATTTGAATTATCTGAATATAGTAGCAATTTCCATGGTTGGCATAGCTGGCTGATTTATGAAATTTAATATCTTTATAATTCTTCAACTCTATATGTATTGAATATGAAGTATAAAATGCAATCAAATCGTATAGAGAATAGTATATTCTTTAAGTTATCTTCAAATGAGGCTACTTCAGGTTCACCAATTATAACCAATATCTAATCACTTATTCTTCTTTTTGGAATCGTGGTATTAAAGTTATGTTCCGAAACTTTCGTCACACACACACACACACAAACACACACACACACAAACATGCTTATTTAGTAAAAACTCATCATTGAATTTTTTGACCAAAGACAATACCTTCCTTACCTAAAGGTGACGGAAGGTAAAAACTGATTTGAAGTTATTGAGCTATGCAAATCGCAGACTTACTATATTACATAATGTATTTATAGCTCTCCGAAAATTTATTTCTACCTCCTTTCAAAATTTCTTCTTCCAGTCACGTATTTTAGATCGTTTCCCATACTTCAGCTTACCACGTTCGTCGTAACACAACTTTTCACATTCGTATGTGCGTAACGTTGCCTTACGTATGTTTTTTTCTCAGTCTCATCAATAGCTGAACCCATGTGTATTACGTTATGTTTTTTTCCTATGTTGAAAAAGAAAACACCGCGTGTGTAGAAAATTGCTTTATCATATAGGTGCTTGTTTTTATATTACATGGCGAAAGAGTTTAGGAAATTGAATTTCAAGAAGATGAATTTAGGAATTTGGTGAAGTAATAATAATGAAACATGAGCCCGTATTAAATAAGCTAAGAATCTTCATGTTCTTATCAAATCTGTGGTAGTCAGTTTGAATCTACCGATTGCTTTGTATATAGTAGAAAAAATTACAAGCCTTTCTTTTTATGCCAGTTTTTACCTTCCGTCACCTTTCGGTAAGAAAGTTATTGTATTTGGTCAAAAAATTGGATGATGAGTTTTTAGTGAATAAGCATGTTTTAGGGTCCCTATAATACGATTTTACCATTTTTACAATGTCTCTGTATATGTATATACAGGCTGATCACGCGAGAATGAACCAGCAATTATCTCTCTTATTAAGCGAGATATTGATTACCTTCAAATAAACAAATTTACTATAGACAATATGGGCAATAAGATTTCGTATCAAGAAGCGTTCTGTTATTTCCGGTTCCGGAGTACGTGATACCATCTATATTTTTGAAAAGTAAATGAAATTTTCTTTACAATAGTGGTACGTTGTATTATTAAAAAAAAAAAATGGTATACGTTTGAAATATGAATACATATATTGAATAAAAAAAATCAAGTGTGTGAGATTTTATTGTTTTTTGTTCATAGATGATGATATTTTTTGAGATAAATTCATTTACATGACGTAACCTAGGCAACAAAACTAATAAAACAAAATTCCACACTTTTGTTGACTTATTTTGTGAGATATTTCAAACTACTGTACTTTTATTATTTAATTTTTAGATAAGCACAATCATCTCTTTACATATCAAATTTCTGAAATTAATGTTTAGATAAATTAAGTCAAATTTCTGATATTAATTTGTGGATAAATGAAGTTAAATTATTAAATGAATTAAATCAAAATTTTGGTAAATTAGATGAACTAAGTAAAAGTCAATATTGTAGATGATTTTTAAATAAATTTACGCTAGTAGTATTTGATTCATTGACTTCTTTTATTAGTAGGTTCGTTCTAAAACAAATATCTAAATTTTAATTTATAACTTCCAATAAATACAGTCAATACAATCTCTTTGCTTTAACCGTCCGCCTGAGGTCGCTATTTGCGTAAATCGTTAAAAAGGAAAGTCGTAGTGGATGTTTCGATTCGTGACGCTGGGACGATCGGTATTTGTCTGTCTCTGAATTCGCAATCTGCAATCAGAGATAGTGTTTTGGTAATGCCCCCATTGTTTTGTTTTTTGCCAACTCGAAATGATTGAAACGCTGTCACTAATAGCTTATGGTTCGAGGAAAAGTAAAACTATTTTATTTTAATAGATGATAATAGTAGTGAAAATAGTGAATGCATGGGAATTAACAATCCAAATATTGCAGGGTTCAAGGTCGCTAAGGTCAGAACTTTTTCGATTATTATAAACTGCATTTTTGAACGTCAAAGTCCTTAAACAGATTAAAATCTTCATAAAAACCAATACCTACTCTTAAGTAAATACCAGATCAACATAAAAAAATCTACTGTGGCCAGCACAATACCTCTCGCCCTTTCCATTGTGGTATATATACGTATTGTATTTCACATTTCTTGTACACACAAAAAATTCTAATTACACCAAATCTTCATATATACGTATTTCCTATAATTTAAAATTCATTCTATAAGCAAGTTTTCTCTATTTCTTCTAAATGTTCGACGTTTTTCCAATTCATTAACGGGATTGGCGGTATTTCTGAATGATTCATGTAATATACCTATAAATTTAAATATATAATTAATAATACAATAAGAAATATTAAATATCGTTCCCAGAAAAAGCCTGCAGTACTATTTCTGAATTTTTGACACTGACATTAGTGACATTATTTATCTGTCAATTACAGACATTTTAATTTCTCAAGTAGTTACCATGGAAGTTTTTTGGGCTGTGAGCAGGCTGTGAGATTTACTACAACATATTATTTTGTAGATTATACCGGGTGTATCAGGACTAGTGTAAAAAAAATAATAGCATAATCCTGACATCATTTTGAGTAAAAAATGTTATATTAAGATAGGTCCTATTCCTTTTGGTTACCAAAATATAAGAAATCAATGTTTTACAAAGAGCAGCAATTTTATTAATTTTTTAAATCAAGATACATTTAAAACATAGTAACAAACAATGGAAACATTAAATATATTCATTTTGTCTTATAGTAAGTGTGCCCCTCGAGCTCGAATGCAAGCTTGATATCGACGAATCATGGAATCATAAACTAAATTAATTGTATTTTGGTTGTTACGAATGGTCAACTGCAGCGTTTCTTATTCTTTCTAACACAAATATTATATCTGCGTATTCTGCAACACTAAACCCATCCATTTCACAATAACAATAACTCAGATAAAAAAAATCAATTTTAGATTAATTTTGTATTGTTTTCCATTGTTTATTATTCTGGATTGAAGGTATCTTGATTAGAAAAATTTAAAAATTGCTGCTATTTATAAAATTTTGAACTCTTGTATTTTGGTAACCAAAAGGAATAAGACCTATGTTCATATAACATTTTTTACTCAAAATGATGTCAGGAATAAGCTATTAATTTTTTTTACACTAGTCCTGATACATCCTGCATATCTATATCTTTAAATCTATAGAAGGTGTAATAAACAATTTAAATGTGTCGGATAGAGAATTTTGTTTTTTAATATTTATAATAACATAAATTTTCAAAAAATAATATTTAAAAGATTTTTGTTAAAATACTATTACTTCAAGTTATCCAATTGTTACCAGAATCTATTCAACTCTTCCCAATACTGTTAGATTGAGGAATCCGTAGTTACACAGGTCTTTAGTCTTATAGAATTTGAGAAATCGTACCTACAACAACCTCACACACACACACACATCCGCACACACACACACACAAACACACACACACACACACACACACACACACAGAGAGACATCATCGTAAAAATGTTATTATCGGATTGTAGGGAATTTAAAACGTGCTTACTCACTAAAATTAGGATATGCGAGAAATAAAAATATTATCACCCTAAAGTGTTTATGCAAATTTCCAAATTCTGCACTGAGCCTCTAGGATGAAAGGAGCGTTTATGTAACATTTCCTTTATTATGCCACGGCTTGCTCTCCTCTGAGTGGGATACAAGTTTCTCAAAGGAATTCTGTTGATGTTCAACAACCAGGCAATGGAACTTGATTAATTAATGAATTATTCATCGAAGTTCACAGGGTTGCAATCTTACATGAGGCATAAACATTGCATTATTGATACAAGGGAAATATATAGAGGCAGAGAAGCAAAATAAATTAAGATAATGAAGATATCATCTAGAAATATTTTGACAAAAATTGCTATAGTCTGAACAAACCCACATAGGAGTGACGTCCTATAAACGTTATTGTATAATCTATAAATTCCTCGCGTTTGAGATATAAACTAACGTATTTCCCATATTCATTAAGTTGAGGGGTTTAAGCGCTATCCGCTTTTGTCATGGACATGGTCCTATCTTAGTCTTCTGGAAGTAATTCCAGAGTTCTTAAGAAGCCAATTACTGCTCTAGGAGTCAGTTTCCCGATCTCATTTGCCGCGAGGTACCTTTTACCAAGATGGTTAAGTCTATTTACGGCCACAGCTGGACATTCACATACAATGTGTTCCGAAGTTTCGTCGTCCTCTTCACAGAGTAGACAGATACTATTTTGAGCTATACCAATCTTACATAGATGGTATTTCAGAGGACAATGACCAGTAAAGATATTTGTCATTGTCCCAAGGTCCTTCTTGCTGAGAACTAATAGCTCTTTAACGTTTGTCAACGAGGGTGAAATGAATTTCTTCGGGATGTCTTTCCAATATGAGGTTATGGCTGCTTCCTCCCAGTTTTTGATTTCCTTCTTTGTATGACTTTTCAAGAGTCTAACCTAGAACAAATACACCAACTCCAGTTTCTCCTGACTCTAGTTTTGAACCATCCGTCAACCAGGACAAAGAGTTCCTTGGGAAGTATGACCCTACTGTCCACTGGAGGCGATTACCAATGATTACCTTATACGTCTGGTCAAAATTGTATCTTGTCGTCATTGTATCACATACAAACATGGCCATTTCATCAAAGCGTATCTCTCTTAGAATTCCTAAGTGGCCTACGAGATCCCCAGGTTTGAAGTGTTTTGTCCTACTGAGTGTGAGTGCCTGGAGCATCGCCTCTTTCTTCACTTAAAGGTGCAGAGCCGTTAACCCCAGAATCACTTCCACTGTTGCAGTTAGACATTTTTCTTTGTAATAAAAATACATTTGCAGTAAAAATTCTGAAAGATGTGCTTTCAAAGCCTGTTTCACATGTGGTTGACAAATAGAAACAAAAACGATTCAAGTTAACTTAATGTATGCATAATTTGTATTTCCCGCCATAATATTTGACAGTTAAAGAAATTTGTTGCTTTGGTTGCTTGGGAGCGAATCAAGTAAATGTTAGGTTAGCAAAGTCGTTCGAAATATTTTACTTCCGGTTGCTTGTTTTGCTAGGTTTATTGAATTATATAAAAGTATTAGAACCCCCGTCACACTCACTTGATTTAATAATGTGTGATTTTTGGTTATTGTCTGAACTTAAAAAAAATTTAGAGGATAGAATGTTTTCGCCTGAAGAAAAGATTTATGCTGCAATTCATGATTATTTTAAAACATTCAAAAAATGAGTGGTTGGAAAAATGTTTCGAATTGACGTCTCATATTTTTTATTTCCCTATTAAATATTGTTTTTAACTACTCATAAATTATTTACAACTGTATCCTTGAACTGTTTTAATATGCATAACATATTTATTGATACGACACAATCAATAAGATCATTTAACAAAACGCATACTTCAAAGCGATTATTTGTCATGTTAAATATATAAAATATAATAAATCATAACTTCTGTTGTAATTAATTACAAATAAACATAATATATTATTTCATATTGAACTAATTTAAATGAATGTTCGTACATAAAATATTAATTATTAGTTGGTGTAATTATTTGGAAATATACACTCCCACAAATCATAAGTAAATTATTACTCATTAATACGAATACATAATATAGAGTGTCTATTAAAATTATTATAATAATTATTATTAATGATGTAGAGGGTGTAACAGAAATAAGTACATTAAATTTAACCAGTGACGAAATTAGCACAATATTTCTTAATAACTTTTTTCAAAATCTTAATCTTTTAACATTTTTACCCCCCCCCCCATAAATTAACGAGTCGTTTAGATATTTTCATAATAATATGATCCAGTAGCAATAACAATAAATTGATTAATAATTATTATAAAAGTTATAATCAGTAAAAACGCCTGCCTTTACGGATAGCGAGTATACAGACATTGTGCTGGCATATGGTGAATCTTAGGGAAACGCTGCCCAAGGTCGGCAAATTTATTTGTAACGTGTTCCGAATCGTCATCTTCTAAACGTTCGCATTTTTGTACATGTATGTAAATAAAATAAATAAATCTCCGAGATCATGAGTCCTTTAAGCCTAACGATCGTTTCGTATCGTATAACTCCAATACCACGATTCCAAAAATTATATTTTTTTCGTATTCTTCAAGTTTAGATCCATATGCAGACATAATTAGATTTTGGTTATAATTGGTCCACCGGACGTACCTTCATTTGCAAATTTTAACAGTTTTTCATATCATATTGACATTTAATCTTAATATAAATTTTAAAGAATGTAATGTTCTCTATACGTTTTGACTGCATTTTATACTTCGTATTCAATAGATATAGGGTTAAAGAATTATAAAGATATTAAGACACGGAAAAATAGGGTAAGGAATTATAGGATAAGGAAAATGGCTCGAATGATAGAAACTGTTAATATATTCAGATAATTAATATTGACAGATGTCAGTATCATTGAAAAGAAATGAATGTTATTGAGATAGGTGTGGGGGAAGACATGGAAAAATAGAATACGGAATGAAAGGTAGAGTAAATGGCTAGAGTGATAAAGTTTCTAGAAAGATACGAGAGAGACGCTTACATTGGTTTGAATATGTCATGAATACAGATGAAAAATATATTTGAAGAAGAATTAGTAGTAGAAGGTAGACGAAACAGAGGAAGACCAAAGATAAGATGGAAGGACTTTATTGCGGAAGACTTGTGAGAAAAGAAATTGAATGAGGTCGACACGCAAATGGGATACACTAAAGTAGAAGATTCCAGTGTCAAGTGCAATTTGTATAGTTTGTTTATCAAATGATTTTACTGGAAATGTAGGATTTTTTGGAAGAAAATTTATGTATGGAATTTATACATAATACACAGGATTGACGGAAGGTATTGTGCTGGTCACATCAGATTTTTTTTCTTTATATTCAATGCATTTATAGAGATAGATTAACAGGCGTCAAAGTCAAGTATCATTTGTAGAATTCGTGAAATAATTTTACTGGAAATATATGTAAAATCTTTTGCAAGATGCTACCTTATGTGTGAGTAATTTATATAAAATACATAGGATAGACGGAAGATCATGTCAGATTTTATAACGTATTATTTAAAAATAATTTGAATTAATAAATATCAGATTTTAACTCTTTTGCTTCAATTACTAGAAAATTAAAATTATAAATTATAATAACGCAAAAAGTAATATGTCAATCAATTTATATTCTTTGTTTGACATCTCAATCACCTGATCTCGAATAGAATGAAATAGCTGGCTCCATCATGAAGACGTAGACATTTCCCTCGTCTTTGACAACTACAACAACACTATGTCCTTGTACGGCGTTGTTGCACAATGCTGCAGTATGGCTATCTGATGGTCGCGCAGAGAAATTCTGACTGCTATGATATGATTTTTAATTGAGAATGGACGTTTACCGATTGTTTTATGGGGCTATGAATTGTTTCCTTGTTAGAAGTGAAACTTTTTGATAAATCTGTAACGGAAATGGAATATGACGGTAAGTAAATGATAGTGAAATTAACAATAGAACGAGGACAAAATATGTTTATAAGTTTCCATTTTCTATTTATTGCTTCCATAGATTCCGTGGTGGTATAGTTTCGTTTTCATCTTTAAGAGAGCTAAAATTATATCTCCAACTTTATTTGTGTTAACAGTATTAATGTTTTCATAAAAAAAATTACAAAAAATGTATCGGATCTCTGAACATTGTTCTGGTTCTGTTATTGCTTGACAATTAAAACGTGCTAACCTTCTTCATTGAACTTAAATTTTTTCTTTCAAAAATTCTTATTTTTCGACTAAGTTAAGACATTCCATGCTCCGATGCTCGTTGTTGACAATACTTCCGCTGTAACGTAAGTTTATTTATTAATTCAGATATATTACCTTGATTTATAGCCGTACGGGCAACGTTATTTTCTGTCAGTATTTTATTTTTCACATATTTGATTTTACATTTGCTATTATACTTACTAATTGACTTAGTTTTAAATTTTGAATGCTTTTACTGTAACATATATTTATATAATAATAAAAACTAAATAAACGACATTAATGAATGAATGGGCGGAGCTAAAATCGTGGATGACTTTGATTGGACATCTTTAAAAAGTTTTACTGTACCTTATTTTGCAAACATCTATAGTAATAAAAAAACAAACTTCATTGTAGTGACTAGCCAGATCAGCAATCTGGTATTTAATCTTCTCGTATCCATCCTCTTCTTTTTCTTCTTGAAAACTAGGTCACCTTCACCCTCCCTAATCCCAAGTCCTTGTACGTGTGAGCTATGTTGCGTAGGTGTCAGAATCCTCCACGTCTTGTTTGGCCTGAAGGTTTAGATATGATTTCACCTAATGCATCATCGTTCTAGTAACAGCTATAGATTTAGTAGTACGCCCGTACGTTTTAATTAGAACGGTGGCGTGTGTACTATTCTACAAGAGAGTCTTGAATGATTTGTGTTAGAGATGCCGACAATGATCACTTAGGAAGACGTTGAAATATAGACCACTAGATTCTTCAGGTAAATTAAGAAATAATATAGATATGAATTTATCTTCTTGTTTTCGATGCATACAGGGTGTTAAAAAAGAGTTGAAAGCTCCGGTAGTTGACATAGCACAACTAGTTGACACGTTGAGTTTGAAATACAATAAAATAAATATGACTTTTTTAAAATTGCTTTTGCTGTAAATATGCTAGTATGACCATCTGTGTTGAAAATACTAGTTATAATTATTATTATATTATAATACCAAAACCATCACATTGTACAGTTGGGGTTTTTTTGTATCTGACTTACTGAATTATTGTGTAAATCCTTAAGAAGATAATTGTATAAATATGTTGTAATAAATCATTAATAGTACTTTTTTTCAAATTTTACAGTTGATAATGATTTTAATGGTAAGTGGCTTTTTAAGGTGATATAAAATATTGTAACGTTTTTATTTATATGGGTGAAGTGTAAAACATAGACAAATATTATTAACTAAAAGAATACGTTTATTAAACGATGAATAATTAAGACTAAATGTTAAAAGATAATAAAAACAACTAACACTATGATTAAATAATTATAAACACTAAGAATGTTATTAAATGCTTAAACACTACGATTATTTATCTAACTAACATTTATATCACTACACTTATTTATATAACTACATTTATTTATGTTAACAACTTGTAAACTGTTTATTTATATCACTGAGTTCATTTCTGGTTGCTTGTATATATGAGACTATCCCTCCGCTTTCTTTCGGCCGGTATTTATACCGCTTATAACATTCTAGAAGACTCGGAAGCGACAATGACCTGTATACAAAGGAATGAGGTCACGGCGTAATTAGCCTCTAGCAGCTGCGGCGCCGGGGATTGCGTCATCGCTCTTGAACGTTCTGTCAGTGGCGGCGTTGTATACTCTTCTCCCAGGGGCGCACGTCACAATATTAGTGATTTTAGGTCATGTTGTTGCCTTATATGAGGTGTCAAATACTACTACATATTTTTGACATTTTTATCTCTCGCTAAGAGAGGGATTTTAATGAATAAGCACGTTAAGATCCCTAAAATCCGATTTTAATATTTTTGGTAAGGAAGGTATTGTTTTTGGTGAAAAACTTTGATGGTGAGTTTTAATGAATAATCATGTTTAGAGTCCTTGCAATACGAATTTACTATTTTTACGATGATGTATGTATGTGTGTGTGTGTGTGAGTGTGTATGTGACGATCGTTCCGGATCGCATAACTCCAAAAATACAATTCCAAAAATTATAATCCTTTCATATTCCTCTTTCGTATGTCCATATGAAGAGTTGATTAGATTTTGTTTACTATTGGTTAAACGCAAGTAACTTAATTTGAAGATTTTAACAGTTTTTCTTGAAAAAACACTGTTAAATATAATTTTCTGACATTTAATATTATTATAAATATTAAAAAATATTCTATTATCTATACGATTTGATTGCATTTTATACTTCATATTCAATGGATATAGAGTTAAAATATTTAAAAGAAATAAATCAGCAAGCTATGCTGTAAGCACGGAAACATGTGATTGAGAGATGGGTATGTTTGGGAAGACACGGAAATATAGGATAAGGAATGAGAAGATAAAGGAAATGGCTGGAGTGATAGAAGTTCCTAGAAATATACGAGAGACGATTATATTGATTTGGTTGTCATGAGAAGAGTTTAGTAGTAGATGGTAGAAGAAGCAGAGGAATACGAAAGAGAAGATGGTAGGACTGTATTGCGGACGACAAACAAAATAGAAATGAGTAGAAGAAGGAAATCAAGAATAGTTACCCCTAAAGAATGGGAAAATCTAAAAAAGAAGATGTCAGTGTTAAGTACAATTTTCATAGTTTGTTTATAAAATAATTTTACTGAAAATATATAATCTTTTGCAAGAAAATGTATGTATAGAATTTGTACATAATACATATAATTGGCGGAAGGTAATGTGCTGGCCACATCCATTTTTTTTCATAAAATAATTAATTTTAGTTGTTCTTTTTATAGGCATATTAATTTCTAACTCGTCACAAAATGCGAATAATTGCTTGTATTTCGCTAAACATTAAACCATATTTTCAAAAAATTATATTACACATTTTCAATTTCTTAAACGGTCAAGTACCAGTGCTTTTATATTAAAAAACAAATTATAGACAATCCTATTCTTATGTTACAGATTTATATAAATTTAAGAGAAAAAAATGTATAATTATTTTGATCCTCCTAGGTACAAAACAAAACTACTGTCCTAAGAATATGGAATTAATCATTTCGTAAATGAATATTCTTGTACTATAAGGTTGTCATTTTTCTTTTGCGGTTCTCTATTTTAGACGAAATTTATGTAATATGTAATTTAAAACATCAAAGAAAATTTTGTTTACCAAATTGCAAAAGAGATTTCAAGTGCTGAAAATTGGATCCTCTATTGTAGCTTGTCATTAAATTTTCTCTTGTTACAATTTGTTCTTTTCGTAGACAAATTATTAATATTCTCGTACATTTTTCATTGTAGGTAAATCCTTTCTTATATTTACAAACAAATGAACAGTAGTCCAAACAAACTTGACACTGGAAATGCATAAAGAATAATGTATAACTTTTTTATTTTTATTATCTATCTTATCCTCATATTAACTCTATTGATGATTTGGTTATTTTTTTATGTATTCTTATTATATATCGAATTTATTTCAAGAAATATAATTTTTGCGCATGTTGCCAAATATTACCAGAGTTGCAAATGTGTACTTCCACTAATTCATCAAACAAAAACAAACGCATGGTATACTATGTGCTCTATTCTGCAATTCCAAGTATTTCCGTGACTGAGTTAGAGTTGAGGCATTAGATATGGTTCTAAGGTAGTCCTACAAACAAGAGAGTACAGGTTTTTAAAGTAGGAAACAAAAAATAGCTGCCATTTGTCAATAAAGTTTACAACTGTTCTTCTTTTATACTTTTTCTTTGATTTGATTCCATTTTATACTTTTTATTCAATGAACATAGAGTTAAAGATTTATAAAGATATTAAATTTTACAAATCAGCCAGCTATGCTAACCATGGAAACTGCTAATACATTCGGATAATTCAAATAGACAGATGTCAGTATCAATGAAAAGTAAATGAATGTGGCAGAGATGAGGATGTTGAGATAGATGTTGGGGAAGATTCGATAAGAAATAAAAGAATAAGGGCAATAACTCTGGTGTTAGAAGTTTCTAGAAAGATACAAGAGAGACGATTCCTTTGGTTTGAATATGTCTTGAGGAGAGATGAAGAATATATTGGAAGAAAAATGAATAGCTCATTTGAAGAAATAGAGGAAAACTAAAGATAAGATGGAAGGACTGTATTCCGGAGAAAAGGAACTGAATGAGAACTACACGCAAAATAGAAATTAGTGGAAGAATAAGAAAATAAAAAATAGCGACCCCTGACGAATAGGAAAAGCTTAAGAAGAAGAAGATGTCAGTGTCAAGTGCAATTTGCATAGTTTGTTTATGAAATTTTACTAGAAATTTACAATCTTTTGCAAGAAAATTTATGTGTAGAATTTAAACATAATACACAGGATTGACGGAAGGTATTGTGCTGGCCACATCAGATTTCTTCTGAGTGACTCCGACCCTCCGTATATCTGATCACGACTCCCCGATTGAGAAACGATGTCTTAGAGATCTTTAGTTATATTTTCGTTGGAACAGAACATCTTGTTTGAAAACTCCAGAAAATCTCATAATAATAAAATAAATGATTTTGGTCATTATTTTATACTTTCAGGATGTTCAAATATTTATTCATAGAGATAAAATCAATTTTCGAAAAATTATGAGAATTGATAAAATGTAATTAAAACTTGATATAATAGAACGTGAACTTGAATTAATGAAAAATAAAAACTTTATATGGTCTATACAAGTGTTAAATAATCACATGAATGTAATATATTAAAATTTAAAAGTAAGAGAGTTCTATTCTATTAATATCAGCCTTCACGGAAACAATGAAGTCAACTAGATCTTAAAAACGTGTAACGTGTAACAGTACCTACCTATACGGTAAACCCATTATCTATAAATTAATTTAATTCCACAATACTTATTATCCCGGCGTAAAAAATCAAATAGTTTATGATTTAAATTCATTCCATGATTGGCTTTTAATAGATCTAATAAATCGCAGCACCTTATATTATTTATTACATATAATGTGTTCACATTCTATCGAGACACGTGTACGAATATTTTTAACTTTCAAAAATACGAAAATAATTAAAATCGCTGGAAGAAGTAGCAAATACTAGAGAGGAATAAATAATAATTAAGTAGGGTAATTAAAAAAGTAATTTATTCGTCTTCGCCCACGAAGATAATGAGACGATCTGGAGAAGCCGATGGTTCCGTGATATATTGACATGCAAAGAAGTTTTCATCGACTCCTCCTGGTTAATTATACGACTTCTGGAAGACACGAGTATTTTAATTTACTGAAGGCTATACATTCTTTCTAGTTTTAAAATTAATATTATCAATTATCAATAATATTATACGATAAATTAAAATCTGATAGAGATATTAATGTAGTAACGTTATTCAAATAGAGAAATTACAAATTGTTGACAATTATTAACTCGGAGGAAGTTGTAAATTTTATTTTCCTAGATGTTTGACTCTAGAGTTAAGGTGAATTAAAAAAATCTGATGTGTCCAGCACTAAACCTTCCGACAATTCTACGTATTTTGTACAAATTCCACACATAATTTTTTTTGGCAAACTATTGTATGGGCGTTTGTTTTAAGGGGAGAAATAAACTGATCTTACGTCATAATGAACTGAACTACTAAAAAGCATGTTTCTTAAAATAACAAATTGAAAATAAAATATTCCAGTAAAATTATTTCATAAAAAAACTATGCTAATTGTCCTTGACACTGACATCTTCTTCTTCTTTAGCTTTTCCCATTCGTTAGGGGTCGCTATTTTTTATTTTCTTTTTCCACTCATTTCTGTTTCGCGTATCGTTCTCATTCAGTTCCTTTTCTCTCAAGTCCTCAATACAGTCCTTCCATCTTATTGGTCTTTCTCTGTTTCTTCAACTTTCTATTATTAAGCTCTTCATTCTTCTTCCAATATATTCTTCATTTCTCCTCATGACATGTACAAACCAATGTAATCGTCTCTCTTGTATCTTTCTAGAAACTTGTAACATTAGAGTTATTTCCTTACCGTAACTTTCCGTGTTTTCCCCAACATATACTTCAACATCCTCATATCTGCCATATTCATTTATTTTTTATTGGTATTTACATCTGTCAATTTGAATTATCTGAATATATTAGCAGTTCCATGGTCAGCATAGTTGGCTAATTTATAAAATTTAATATCTTTATAATTCTTTAACTCCGTATCTATTGAATATGAAGTATAAAATGCAATCAAATCGTATAAAGAATAACATATTCTTTAAGTTATAATAACTTTAAATGTCAATAAATCATATTTAGCTGTTAAATCTTCAAATGAGGCTACTTCTGGTTCACCAATTATAACCAAAATCTAAACTTGAGGAATACGAAAAAATAATAATTTTTGGAATTGTGGTATTGAAGTTATGGAATCCGTAACTTTTGTCACACACACACAGACACACACACACACACACACACACACACACACACACACACACACACACACACACACACACACATACACACACATATACATACATACAGACATCATCGTAAAAATGGTAAAATCGTATTATAGGGACCCTAAAACATGCTTATTCACTAAAATCTCATCATTGATTTTTTTGACCAAAGTCAATACCTTCCTTACCTAAAGGTGACGGAAGGTAAAAAGCTCCCTTAAGAAATGAAAACCGAAATCCATTATTATTTTACATTTCGAAGTTACTCGCATTTCTAGCATTTCTCAATTATTTCAGTTTGATTTGTTTCCCTAATTGAGAGAAGTGCAATCTGCATAACGCGGTTGAAAAGGAAAAAAGTCGTGAACTGCAGACTAGACTAGATAAGATAAATAAAGGTTAATGATATGCCCGGGGCTAGCAAGAGCGCTATGGGATTTACATGGACTCAGCCGCCTTGCGATCTGCGACTGTCTACGCCCACCAGCCGGGGAAATTGCCGAGAAAATCTACCACAGTTCTCACGCTAAAATACATTAAGATGGTAGATTTTAGTGATGGGAAAATTCAAATAAAATGAATGAAAATTATTTTGATCGATCAGTGCCTAGTGCCTTGAAAACCCTATCGGTAAACATCGTGCAAAAATAGCTATTTATGTAATAAGTTGCGAAAGAAATGTGTTTTAAGCACGCGACGTGAAAATTATCCTACGAGACGTAGCCGAGTAGGATAACAGGTCTACTTAAAACACGATTTCGCAACGTATTGCAAACAAGATTGTCTTTGGTAAAAAAAATTAATGATGCGTTTTGATATCATGATACCATTTTTACAATTATGTCAGTATGTGTGTTTGACGAAAGTTTCGGATCGCATAACTTCAATACCACGATTCCATAAATTATAATTTTTTTGTATTCCTCAAGTTTACATCCAGAAGAACAAGTGATTAGATTTTGGTTATAATTGGTCAACCGGAAGTAGCCTCATTTGTAGATTTTAACAGTTAAATATGATTTATTGACATTTAACGTTATTATAACTTAAAGAATATATTATGCTCTATACGATTTGATTGCATTTTATACTTCATATTCAATAAACATAGAGTTAAAGAATTATAAATTTAAATTTCATAAATCAGCCAGCTATGCTAACCATGGAACTGCTAATATATTCAGATAATTCAAATTGACAGTTATCAGTATCAATGAAAAGTATATGAATGTGGCAGAGATGAGGATGTTAGAGTTCAATCATGTTTGTAATTTTGAAAATGCATCAATTTTACAAGTCCAAAATAATTTAGCAAGACTACTTCTCCTGGAATCCTATGAAATTATGAAAGCCATTTCCAATAACATCCCTTTAATGTACGAACAGTTAGACTTCGTACATTCTCCATTTCTTAAAACCTTAATCCCCAAATCTCCACCGCTACACTAGATATAAAAGGACCCGCTGAAATGTCTTCTTGTAGTTTTTCTGATTATGGCCTAACAGCCGAAATTGTACAATAAAGAATTTCTTTAATTTTGTGAAACAACTGAGTGTTTTTCTTATTCATTTTATAATGTTTTCAAACCTTCGTTTTTCAATACACTGTAAATATGTCCATAATATTTGTTCGTATGTCTGTTGTACAACAGTAAAAGTGCATACCAATATAAAACTTAAAACTTACAAACAATATATTTGTCTTCTTGGAGTTATTGTCATTAATGTATAGTTCTTCTGCATGTACTCGTAATACGTTATTGTATGTTTTCTCCGTAGTCGTATTAACGTCCTTGTGGAACGAAGAAGTAATAAATATATTTGCATTCCCTCTTACCTACATTACATTACATTACAGTGCTTTGTTTCTCTATTATTTGTGAGAAAAAATTAAAATATATAACTACGGATACACGACTATTAAATATATTTTATGGCGTATTATTCTATTTCTCACGCACTTTATTGTTGAAATATATTATATTACAACTTATTTATTATATCGAGAATAATATTTACGTAAACTACTTTTGCTACTCATTTTTGTTAACAGTATCATTAAATCAATAATAAATTCTGCGAAATAAATCATTTTAAGGTCATGAAAGGTCGTTAGTTTAATATTTATGAAATATTATAATACAAAGCTAGTACATAGTTAGAACGTCATCGCGCAAATTAACTTGACGATTTATAATTTTAAAGGTGATTGTTAGCAGGACTTTGATCAAAAATGATTTAAATTTCGGTGTCTGTGTGTCTGTGTGTGTGTGACAAAAGTTCCGGATCCCATATAACTTCAATACCACGATTCCAAAAATTATAATTTTTACGTATTCCTCAAGTTTACATCCAAAAGAACAAGTGATTAGATTTTGGTTATAATTGATGAACCGGAAGTAGCCTCATTTGAAGATTTAACAGTTAAATTTGATTTATTGACATTTAACGTTATTATAACTTAAAGAATATATTATTCTCTATACGATTTGATTACATTTTATACTTCATATTCAATAGATACAGAGAGTTAAAGAATTTTAAAGAAATTAAATTTTATAATTCAGCCAGCTATGCTAAACATGGTAACTATTAATATATTCATATAATTCAAATTGACAGATGTCAGTATCAATAAAAAGTAAATTAATGTGGCAGAGATGAGGATGTTGGGGAAAACACGGAAAGATACGGTAAGAAAATAACTCTAGTATTACAAGTTTCTAGAAAGATACAAGAAATATGATTACATTGGTTTGCAAATGTCATGAGGAGAAATGAAGAATTATATTGGAACAAGAATGAATAGTTTAGTAATAGGACGTTAAAGAAACAGAGGAAGACCAAAGATAAGATGGAAGGACTGTATTGCGGAAGACTTGTGTGTCTGTGTGTGTGTGACAAAAGTTCCGGATCCCATATAACTTCAATACCACGATTCCAAAAATTATAATTTTTACGTATTCCTCAAGTTTACATCCAGAAGAACAAGTGATTAGATTTTGGTTATAATTGGTGAACCGGAAGTAGCCGCATTTGAAGATTTAACAGTTAAATTTGATTTATTGACATTTAACGTTATTATAACTTAAAGAATATATTATTCTCTATACGATTTGATTACATTTTATACTTCATATTCAATAGATACAGAGTTAAAGAATTTTAAAGAAATTAAATTTTATAATTCAGCCAGCTATGCTAAACATGGTAACTATTAATATATTCATATAATTAAAATTGACAGATGTCAGTATCAATAAAAAGTAAATTAATGTGGCAGAGATGAGGATGTTGGGGAAAACACGGAAAGATACGGTAAGAAAATAACTCTAGTATTACAAGTTTCTAGAAAGATACAAGAAATAGGATTACATTGGTTTGAAAATGTCATGAGAAGAAATGAAGAATTATATTGGAACAAGAATGAATAGTTTAGTATTAGGATGTTGAAGAAACAGAGGAAGACCAAAGATAAGATGGAAGGACTGTATTGCGGAAGACTTGAGAGAAAAGGAACTGTATGATAACGACACGCAAAAATAGCGACCCCTAACGAATGGGAAAAGTTAAAGGAGAAGAAGATGGTAGTGCCAAGTGCAATTTGAATAGTTTTTTTATGAAATAATTTTACTGGAAATTTGGAATCTTTTGCAAGAAAAATTATGTATGGAATTTATATATTATACACAGGATTGACGGATGGTATTGTGCTGGCCACAACAGATTTTTTATTATATCTTCTATAGATTTAGAGATATACTCATATTATATATTAATATAATTATAATCTTGCACTTCTTTTACCAACGATGACGAACACACATACACTTACATTTACACGCTAGCACTTATCTTTGATGACTGATGAACACTTATATTATGGACACAGACATTATTAATATTACTAACTAATTCCTTTATTTACACATATTTACACTAACACTAATCAATTATCAACTATTAAACTTATTATTATTGATTACTAAACTAAACATACCTAAATGAAATAAACTAAATGGTTACATTGTAACTCAGCAGGCGGACGTTTAGCCCGCGCCAGAAACTAAAACACAGACTACATGTCTCGTCGACACGAGTATCTAAGACCGACTATATCAAACAAAACGTTACTTTCGTGGGAGGATTATCTCTGAGGGGTTGAAGAGGGTATCATATGGCATCCATATCAAAACATCAGCCCTGCATGTAGGCTTGCAATAACTTCTAGACATAATTGTCAACAAATAACTGTCCAATGTCTCTGACAGCTAGACTAAACAGTCAGTTAATAAGAGATGATAACTATTTCTTAACAGAATTTTGATTAACAAAGATAACAAGTTGAAATATTATTTCTGAAACTATAATTCAGAAAAGATTATAAAAAGTTATTTATTTGTTATTGCTCGCCTTGTCACAGCACCACAGGGGTCAATTTTGTGCCATTAAAAATCGAAGTAATTTTTGGCGTTGGTCGGGATCGAATCCGGATCATTATTAAGGAATTTAACATTTCTTGTACATACAAATAATTCAAATTGTATCTTTTCTTTCGTTCTATGAGGAATTTACTCTTACTCTTCTAATATTTTTAAAATTCTTTATATTCACTGACGGTATTAGCGGTATTTCTTAAGAATATAATACAGTGTGTTCAATAAAAAATCTGATGCGGCCAGCCCAATACCTTCCGTCAATCCTGTGTATTATGTACAAATTCCATACATAAATTTTCTTGCAAAAAATTATAAATTTTTGGTATTATGTGATACCCTTTCTCGGCAACTGAATTCCATACTCCTGATAACAAAGAAACCACTTGAAATAAGAAAATTATGAAATTTTGATTGAAAAATTATAACACTTGTCAGTTATGGACATAATTAATTGCTGTCATTTTGACATGGGTCAAAGTCATGTTACTGCACGCGCCCCATACATAAATTTTCTTGCAAAAGATCTATATTTCCAGTAAAGTTATTTCATTAACAAACTATGCAAATTGTACTTGACACTGACATCTTCTTCTTCTTTAGTTTTTCCCATTCGTTAGGGGGTCGCTATTATTTTCTTCTTCCACTCATTTTTGTTTTGCGTGTCGTCCTCATTCAGTTTCTTTTCTCTCAAGTCTTCTACAACACAGTCTTTTCATCTTATATTTGGTCTTCCTATGTTTCTTCCACCTTCTATTAATATATTCATCTCTCCTCATGACATGTTCAAACTAATGTAATCGTCTCTCTTATATCTAGAAACTTCTAACACTAGAGTTACTTCCCTTATTCTTTCCTTGATTTACATTTTATTGATACTGACATCTGTCAATTTGAATTACCTGAATATATTAGCAGTGTCCATGGTTAAGTTAGCATAGCTGGCTGAATTATGAAATTTATATAAAATTTATTATCGTTATTCTTCTTTAACTCTATATCTGTTGAATATGAAATATAAAATGCAATCAAATCGTATAGACAATAATATATTCTTTAAGTTATAATAACATTTAACTGATTTTTTCAAGAAAAACTGTTAAAATCTTCAAATGAGGGTACTTCCAGTTGACCAATTATAACCAAAATCTAATCAAGTCTGCATATGGTTGTAAGGAAGAGGAATACGCAAGAATTGTAATTTTTGGAATTCTAGTATTGGAGATATCGTGCACGAAACGGCACATACACACACACACACACGCACACACGAACACACACACATACAGACATCATCGTAAAAATAGTAAAATCGTATTGCAAAGACCCTAAAACGTGCTTATTCAATGAAAACTCACCATCGAATTTTTTGACCAAAGACAATACCTTCCTTACCTATAGGTGACGGAAGGTAAAAACATAACTCGGGGTAGGCTATGAACTGAGAAAGGTATGTCTTAATTTAAAATTATTAACTAAATGTCAATTTGACAGGAGATATAGTGTCAAAAATGTTATGTATACAAATCGAAACTTTTACTCCTGAATTTTATTTTAGTAATGGAAATAAATTAGAAAACGGCGAAAGGCAATATTCTTTTTCTGCTTCAGATACATTTCATAATTAATTTTGGCAACTTGACTTTTGAATTGAATAATGATTAGAAATACGTTTCTCTGTTCATAGCCTACTCCGAGTTAGGTTTTTATTTGAACACACTGTATTAATATACCTATAATTTTAAATATTTAATTAATAATACTATAAGAAATTTTAAATGTACTTACTTTCCAGAAAAAACATTTCTGTAATATTAATAATACTATTGATTATTGGCACTGACTGATATATTTAACATCATAGCATTTGTTTATTCATTTTTGAGTAATGAAAATTCATTGTCATTTATTAGAAATTTTCTATCTTGTATTATGAAAATTTATTTAAATCCCTTTGCAGTTTAAGTGCTGTCCCACTTTTCTTATATTATTTTGTTTCTAAGAGTTTTCCATGTTTATGCAAAACACAATATTATATTCCCCGTGACAATAAACACTTTGAATTGTGTAAAGGACTCACATTTGTGTATGTAAATACAGAAGAACAGTTACCTTAGCAAAAACTAGGACAACAATTAACACTAAATACGATTTACGATAACCTGTGTGATTTTTCCATCTATTAATATGTTTACAAGTTCGCGCAAATAAACACTATGTGTATATTTATTTTTGCTACTGTTTATAATAAGTTATTGTTCTATTCTCGTGTGGCCTCATTTGCGTATGTTTGTAAACAGACTGTTTCACATTGATATTTAAATTTTTCTTTCTCACACAATCTGTATTTGCAGAAGTGGACGAATGTGAGAACAATAACTTATTAATGTAACTGTAGTTTGCACCTGCAACAGTTTTGTTCATTTGACATTGTAAAACTATTTATATTAGTAGGAATGTACGAAGTAGGGTCAATAAGTACCCGGAATCGTTGCCTAGCAAATGATCGCTGGGAGGAAAGTTCTTTTTACCTCTCGCTAAGAGAGGTATTGCATTCATGCTAAAAATCGCATATCCAGATTTTATTGAATAAGCACGTTTTAAGGTCCCTACAATCCGATTTTAACATTTTTTCGATGATGTCTGTGTGTGTGTGTGTGTGTGTGTGTGTGTGTGTGTGAGTGTGTGTGTGTGTGTGTGTGTGTGTGTGTGGATGTATGTGTGTGTGTGTGTGTATGTATGTAGGATGTTGGAAGGACGATAACTCAAAAACTATAAGACTTTAAATTTGTTTAACTGCGTATTTCCCAATCGGACATTCATGGGAAGATCTGAAAAGGTTTTGGTAACAATTGGACAACCGGAAGTAGAAGATTCTTGAAAAAAAAATTTCTAAATAATATTTTTTGAAAACTTTTCTCGGTAATATTAAAGAAAATTAAATTCTCTATCTGATACATTTAAATATTTTCTTATATATTTTATAGATTTAGAGATAAAAGAAATATAATATATAAAATAATCTGTTATAATAAATTTTACAGCCGAAAGGATGCCATGGAAAATAGTTGAAAATTTTGTTTGTAACTGACAGATTAACGTCAGTGTCAGAAATCCGGAGCCGGAGATATTACTAAAGACTTTTTCTGGGAAGTACATATATTATATTATTTCTTAATGTATTAATAGTTAAATATTTAAAATTATAGATATATTACATATATCCTTCAAAAATACTGTCAATCCTGACAATGAATTGGAAACATTTCGAAAAATTAGAAGAGGACAAAATTTCTTCATAAAATGAATTTAAAATTAAACAATCTAAATATAAGGAATAGATACATATATGTAAGTAGAAGTTTTGGTGTAGAGTGTACGTATACAAGAAATGTTAAATACAATAGGGTGTTTTCACAAGGAGATATAGGGGCTTAAGTCAGAATGATAGCTAGTAATTATGTATATAGATGTCAAGTATCAATTTCTCATTCTAAATTTAGTGATTTTCCAATTCCATGTGGTTTATTTTCCTCGACAAGTAAATTCCATACTCCTGGTGACAAATTAACTACGTGAATATAGAAAATCTTGGAATATTTAATGAAAAATTCTGACATTTATGTACATAATTATCATTCTAAAACGGGAATCCCACATCTGCTTGTCAAGGCCAACAATGTAACATGACTGGTCGGGCCCTATACTTATGTAACCAAAAAAGGAAGTGGCGAGAGGTATTGTGATGGCCACAACAGATTTTTAATTTTTTGTTATGGTAGCGACTGTAGAAAAAATCTTGTGTGTGTTTCGAGCGCAAATCGACAATGTCGATTTCGAGAGAATGCCGCGCTCCAGTGTCGCGCGGCAACAACCTCTCAATCAACAATATCCTATTTTGCGCTCTTAATACACAAATAGCTATTTTAGCTCTCGCTAAGAGAAGTATGGATTCATGCTAAAAATCGCATATCCAGATTTTATTGAATAAGCACGTTTTAAGGTCCCTACAATCCAATTTTAACATTTTTACAATGATGTCTGTGTGTGTGTGCGTGTGTGGATGTGTGTGTGTGTATGTATGTGTGTGTATATATGTGTGTGTGGGATGTTGGAAGGACGGTTACTCAAAAACTATAAGACTTTATATTTGTTTAACTACGTATTTCCCAATCGGACATTCATGGGAAGATCTGAAAAAATTTTGGTAACAATTGGACAACCGGAAGTAAAAAATTCTTCAAAAAAAAATCTTCTGAATATTATTTTTTGAAAAAGTTTCTTGGTAATATTAAAGAAAATTAAATTCTCTATCTGATACATTTAAATATTTTATTATATATTCTATAGATTTAGAGATAAAAGAAATATAATATATAAAATAATTTGTGGTAATAAATTTTACAGCCGAAAAAATGCCATGGAAAATAGTTGAAAATTTAAAATGTTTGTAACCGACAGATGAATGCTCAGTGTCAAAAATCCGGAGCTGGGTACATACATTATATTATTTCTTAATGTATTAATAGTTAAATATTTAATATTATAGATATATTATACATATCATTCAGAAATACTATTACTGCCGACAATGAATTGTAAAAATCTCGATAAATTAGAGTAGACGAAATTGAAATTTAAAAAATCTAAATATAAGGAATAGATGTAAGTAGAATTTTTAGTGTAGAGTGTAGGTATACAAGAAATGTTAAATACATTAGGGCGCGAGCAGTCATGTGACTTTTTTGGCCTTGACAATCAGATATGGGGGCCCATGTCAGAATGATAGCTAGTAATTATGTATATAGATGTCAAGTATCATAATTTCTCATTCTAAATTCAGTTATTTTCCAATTCCATATGATTTATTTTTCTCGACAAGTAAATTCCACACTCTTGGTGACAAATTAACTACGTGTATTTAGAAAATCTATAATTCTGAATGAAAAATTGACAATTGACATCCATGTACATAATTACTAATTATCATTCTGAAACGAGCCCTCACATCTGCTTGTTAAGGCCAACAATGTAACATGACTGTTCGCGCCCTATACTTATGTAACCAAAAAAGGAAGTGGCGAGAGGTATTGTGTTGGCCAACAGATTGTTGAGATAGTAATGGTGGCGAATTTAAAATAACACACATTAAAAACTGAGGGCCAAATGTAATAAGGTATCATATATATTTTAAGTTTTAGTATTTCTACAATAACATACTATAAAAATGTCTAATTATTATGTAATTGCACATCAGTGTTTTTTTTTCTATATCTTAACATCCAGTAAATAATATCTTAACATCCAGTAAATAATTTTCTAATGTTTAAACACGATCCTAAAGTAAATTTAAGTTTACAGAAATCTATAAAAGTAAGGAAGCTAGATTTTTTTTCTTTGATTATCACAAACTAAAAAAAATCTAAAAATTCTTCAATTGCAATAAATATCCTGTGTTCTAATCTGTTACTATCATTTCAGTATTTAATATCATCATTTCTTCTTTCAGGTAACGCCAACAGGCCGCCCCGTGCGTACCTTCGAAGACTCCTGGAAAGCCATTGAAGACAATCACGAAACTCAGGACAAAGACAAAGATAAAGATACAGAAAAAGATAAAGAAAAAGATGACCTCAAACCAGAAGAACTCATCCGCCAATCCGAAGAACGCCAAAGCAAGACCAAACGCGTTAAAAACTATCTCAAAAAATGCAAGAGTGTTCTTGCAGGTGCCTCTCAAAAACCACCCCCAGATAAATGCAACTCTGTGGATTCGCCCCAATGCGCTTACTGGTACGTGGACAACGAAGACGGTGAGACTCTAGCGGAGGGTGAGACAGTGTTCAGTGATTGTGAGTTTGAAAGAGTTGGGCCACACTATGTACATAACAGGGATGTGAATGTTTCGGAAGAGACATTAGTAGATGAAAGTGCCATAGAGGAAGAAGGGTTGAATGATTCTTTACCCACCTTGGTGTCAGAACAAGATGTGGTGGAAGAGTCCAAAGAAGAGGAAGACAAGAAGAGCGAAAATGAGGTAGGATTTTTTTTTGCTTCTGTTATAGTTGGAAAGTGACGTTAGTATAATTTATAAAAATCTGATGTGGACACCACACGACTTCCTTGTACGATTATTAAACTATACATATTTTTTACCTCTCGCTAAGAGAGGTATTGGATTCATGCTAAAAATCGCATATCCAGATTTTATTGAATAAGCACGTTTTAAGGTCCCTACAATCCGATTTTAACATTTTTACGATGATGTCTGTGTGTGTGTGTGTGTGTGTGTGTGTGTGTGTGTGTGTGTGTGTGTGTGTGTGTGTGTGGATGTGTGTGTGTGGGATGTTGGAAGGACGGTTACTCAAAAACTATAAGACTTACAATTTGTTTAACAACGTATTTCCCAATCGGACATTCATGGGAAGATCTGAAAAGGTTTTGGTAACAATTGGACAACCGGAAGTAGAAGATTCTTGAAAAAAAATTTTCTAAATAATATTTTTTGAAAATTTTTCTTGGTAATATTAAAGAAAATTAAATTCTCTATCTGATACATTTAAATATTTTATAATATATTCTATAGATTTAGAGATAAAAGAAATATAATATATAAAATAATGTTATAATAAATTTTACAGCCGAAAGATTGGCCATGGAAAATAGTTGAAAATTTAAATTATTTGTGACAGATAAATGTCAGTGTCAGAAATAATGAGTAATGGAAGAAAAATGTACTTGGAGAATCCCTTAATTCTTGATCTGTGACTATTATGGAGATGACAAGTCTAGGTTGAAGGACTTAAATTTGTTTCAAACATTATGCGACAATGTGCACCAGCACTGTAGACTAGAGTAACTTTGAATTGCGAAAAAGCTATCAAATTCTTCTCAAGTAAGTTGTAAATATTGACAAAATTACACATCGATATAAGAATAATCGGAGTGCAATCTATCCGTCACTTTATTAAAGGGAATTAGTGTTATTTAGATATAACAAGTATGAAAAAATAAAATGTAAAAGAAGATATGTAAGAATAGATGCACAATCCAGATATATACATATTAGACCGCCCAAAATTAATGTTTTTAGTAGAAGAATACGAAGAGAAAGTAAACAAGGTTGTTCGAATTGAAAATTGCTGTTACCAGCCTAATATTTATATATGGTAAACTCTACTTTGTAATTTATTGTAACATAATTCATGGTAAAATATCTTCATGTTGAGACATGCTATTATTGAATAATAAAGAAGTTTATACGTCATAGATTTATATGAATATATTATTTGTATTTATAAAAATAATCTTTGCTATATGCATACAGCCAGGTAAAATATACGGCGAGAGGTTATGTGCTGGCTACATCAGATTTTTTAATAAATAAATTACAAAATATTAATCTTAACTTCAAAACAGTAAGATATATAGCGACCATAATCTAACCCGGTTCTTTTTAAAGAGAGTTTTGATTACAACAAAGAAATATTTGATTAGAACAATGAATATGACTAATTTCACAATAAAAATATAATATTTGTTATTGTATAAATCATAAAATTGCACGTATTTAACGTAATTTGACATGAACATTTTTTTTATTTTTTTGTCCTAATCCATAGCAAGCTTTATTACAAAAACAAAAAAGTATATAATTTTTAAATTTACATATCTCGCTTATACAAAGGGCTATTTAATAATACTTGATGTGCTAGATGCAGAAATTAATTCTCTAAAACTTTTATTTGAAGCATTTATTTCTAAAATCAAAATAAAATCATTTTATTCAAGAAAAACTGTTAACAACTTCAAGTAATATACCACTTCCGGTTAGCCTATTTTAACCAAAATCTATTATGTTATTTCGATTGACATAAAAGTCTTGTATACCAAATTTGAAAAGTTTTGGATTATTTTTTAAAACAGTTTTTCATTAAAATCTATTATAGGCTTCATGTAAAGTGCCACTTCTGGAAATTGTATAATAACCAGAAAGGGAGGTGCACAACTAGATGTTATAGCAGTCCTAAATACAAAATTTGAACTTTCTACGGCTTACCGTTTTTGAGTTATGCGAGATACGTACGTACGTACGTACAGACGTCACGACGAAATTAGTCAAAATGGATGCAGGGATGATCAAAATGGATATTTCCGCTGAAATCTGAAAACCGAAATTTTCCGCGATTACAATACTTCCTTTACTTACGTACAAGGAAGTAAAAATTATTTACAAACTAAGAACTCAGACAAGGCAAATTCAGGTGTTATAGTCATTGAACATTTGAATTTTAAATGGTTTTACTGTAAAATATATTATTATAATAATAAAATAACAATAGTATCTAATGTACACTCATAAAAACTAAGTAAACGACACTACTGAATTTAGAAGAATGGGTGGAGCTAAAATCTCAATTCATACATTCGTAGATAACATTAATCGGGCATCTTTAAATTTAATTATTAAGCGTAAATTTTATTGTCAAAGTTTAAAAATAATTCATATTTTCCGAAAACATTTCAATCGTTTGGGGATTTTTAGTTTTTCAGATTTTTCGCAAGTTGACGTAAATCGGTTGAGATCCTGGAATGACCATCTGTCTTTGCCTTCAGTGATTTAATGATCAGTACAAATATTAACATTAAAGAATCAAAATGTACTTGTCTAAAAATTTATAATATACGAGGGTGGGTTGAAAAGTCTCCGAAATGACATGAAAGTATGTATATATTTAACACTGACTACATTTTTCTACATAGTCCCCTCTGAGGTTAACACACTTGGTCCAACGTTTTTATAATTTTCAATTCCCTCTCGTCCGAGGGAGCCACATCGACCGAGTACGGTGGATGGGGGGCGATTTCAAACCTCAGTTCGATCAATTTTTGTTGAGGAATACGACGATTCGTTAAGCGAATATTTTACAGAATAGGCCTAGTATTTTAATGAATAAGATAGATAATATAATTTAGCCGGAACCGAAGTTCCGGTTTTATGGTTTTTTTAAATTACTAATTCAAATGTATTGTTACTTACATTCATACTTTATCACAGGCGGCAAATACTTTACATTTATATAGCAATAAGTCTTATTTTTACTATCAGTTGCACCCACATATGGGCACAAATAATTAATAAAAAATTAAAAATCATATACAATTACTTAGAAAGTTTCTCCCATAATATAAATAAAATACAACAACTAATTCCATTAAATCCATGTAACATAATTGTAACATTCATTACAATCCGCTGCGCTCATACCACCTACCTAGCGTTTTATGTTTTATAATTGAATCCAAGTACATTACTTAGCATTTAGTCCACATGGCCTACATGCGGTACGGAATCACTAATCCAACCTTCGGAATTGCAATCAGCGGAATCATGCGGAATGACTGAATAATACGATTTACGAGAGTTCCTACCGTTTCACTTCCATATTGGACAAGAAATAAAGCGGCGCCATCTATGTTGCGTAAATGTTTCTTTTTGTGGTTCAGCCTGATTTCGATCAGGGTTTTAAATACTGTATATTTCCAGCTGGTCACATTTGTTAACAATAACGAGAGAATGTTTCAAGGAAACTTGACATTCTGCACTATGTTGATTACAAATGTCACTAATTTTGTGATTTAAACTGTCTATAGCGCTAAAGCCCTTCAAAATTTTACTGATATGTTATAAAGTTAATAACGTATGTAATAAAAGTTTTGAGAAACAAATAAACCTCTTCATGAAATAGGAAGAAGTTTTACCTCTGGCTAAGAGAGGTATTGGATTCATGCTAAAAATCGCATATCCAGATTTTAATGTTTAAGCACATTTTAAAATCCCTACAATCCGATTTTAATATTTTTACGATGATGTTTGTGTGTGGATGCATGTGTTTGTTTGTGTGTGTGTGTGTGTGTGTGTGTGTGTGTGTGTGTGTATGTGTATGTGTAAGAGTTGAAAATATTTTGATAATAATTCGACAACCGGAAGTAGCAGGTTCTTAAAAAAATATTATAAATATTATTTTTGAAATTTTTTGTTCATGTTTGTATTGAAGAAGAGTAAATTCTCTATCTGATAAATTGAAATATTTTATTATATCTTGTTTAGATTTAGAGATAAAAAATATAAGTTATATAATAATCTGTTCAGGGGGGTGAATCTACATTCAGAAACGTGATAACAAGTTTTCAATCTAGTAGCGTTTGGAAGTATTTCCTGACCCTTTCATAGATGGCTTTAGTAGTACAGATTTTACAGGAATTCAATGTCAAAATACTATAAGAAGGTAACATATGTTTGAGAACTGCTGTAAATTTCCCACAATTCTGTATTGCATCGTTCGAAATTCTTTGACATTTAAAACTGTTATTTGTGAATTTGTATTTTTATCTTTATCATTCAATATATTTTGGGTAAGTAGATTAATTTTCATACTAGCCTGCAGAAGTAACTAACCACATGTATGTGGTTAGTTACTTCTGCAGGCTTAATACCTTTGTGGGATGTTTATCATCCGCCCGCTCAACCGGTCTCAGTGCCTCGCAAGAGGCGTCAGTACACCACACTGATGAGCTGCAATAACAGCGAAACGCGTCTGTGGTTCTGGTTGAGTGAGACTGAAATCATGTGAAGTGTGTGATTATGGTCTCTATGTTTTTGTAAAATATGCCGTTAGTGTTATTTTATTTAGTAATAAAATTGAAACCGTATTTGGTTATATGCTTACATTAATTCTTACCTCTAATATCAAAATAAATTTCGGCTAAATTTGGAAGCTTATGAAAAAATCTGATGTGGCCAGCACATAACCTCTCGCCGTATATTTTACCTGGCTGTATGCATAAAGCAAAGAATATTTTTATAAATACAAATAATATATTCATATAAATCTATGACGTATAAACTTCTTTATTATTCAATAATAGCATGTCTCAACATAAAGATATTTACCATAAATTATGTTACAATAAATTACAAAGTAGAGTTTACCATATATAAATATTAGGCTGGTAACAGCAATTTTCAATTCGAACAACTTTGTTTACTTTCTCTTCATATTCTTCTAGTAAAAACATTAATTTTGGGCGGTCTAAAATGTATATATCTGGATTGTGCATCTATTCTTACATATCTTCTTTTACATTTTATTATTTCATACTTGTTATATCTAAATAACACTAATTCCTTTTAATAAAGTGACGGATAGATTGCACTCCGATTATTCTTATATCGATGTGTAATTTTGTCAATATTTACAACTTACTTGAGAAGAATTTGATAGCTTTTTCGCAATTCAAAGTTACTCTAGTCTACAGTACTGGTGTACATTGTCCCATAATGTTTGAAACAAATTTAAGTCCTTCAACCTAGACTTGTCATCTCCATAATAGTCACAGATCAAGAACTAAGGGATTCTCCAAGTACATTTTTAATTCATTACTCATTATTTCTGACACTGACATTTATCTGTCAGTTACAAATAATTTAAATTATCAACTATTTTTCATGGCATCCTTTCGGTTGTAAAATTAATTACAACATTATTTTATATATTATATTCCTTTTATCTCTAAATCTATAAAATATGTATAAAAATATTTAAATGTATCAGAAAGAGAATTTATTTTTCTTTAATATTATCAAGAAAAATTTTCAAAAAATAATATTTAGAAGATTTTTTTTCAAGAATCTTCTACTTCCGGTTGTCCAATTGTTACCAAAACCTTATGTATCAGAAAGAGAATTTATTTTTCTTTAATATTATCAAGAAAAATTTTCAAAAAATAATATTTAGAAGATTTTTTTTCAAGAATCTTCTACTTCCGGTTGTCCAATTGTTACCAAAACCTTTTCAGATCTTCCCGGGAATGTCCGATTGGGAAATACGTTGTTAAACAAATTTTAAGTCTTATAGTTTTTGAGTAACCGTCCTTCCAACATCCCACACACACACACACACACACACACACACACATCCACACACACACACACACACACACACACAGACATCATCGTAAAAATGTTAAAATCGGATTGTAAGGACCTTAAAACGTGCTTATTCAATAAAATCTGGATATGCGATTTTTAGCATGAATGCAATACCTCTCTTAGCGAGAGGTAAAAAGCGATATTCCTAAATATCTGGCTCTTGAAAAGAAATAAAATCTTTACGTCCTGTAATAATTGAACTCTTGAAGTTCTTATTCTCTTCTTAAGTGAACTCTACGGCAAGAAGTTGACGTTGTTTGTAATTAAAATTTAAATATTAAATTCCAGATAGCATCGTTTTACAGTCGACTTCTTCATTTCAACGTTTTATATTTTATTTCAAAGAACGTTTCTTTTATATGTAAAAATTATGTACCACCCAGATTTAATTTTATTGCCTCTAGAAAATTATAATCTGAAGATACGATAAATAGGTAGAATTATACTTGACAACCATATACAATTGTTCCAGATGGAGTATCAGTTAACAATGCCCGCTTTGGTATTAAGTGAATAAGATCTTTGGTTAAAGGAATTTCAGATGTACATTCGAATATTTTTTAAATGGGTATTTTACGTGGAAAGCATAAAAAGTTTAAACAGTATAATACTACTTTTGTATTTTTAAGATTGAAATATATTAATTTGTTTTGCAGTTACCATTTGTAGTTTAGAATTAATATTATATCTCAAAATATGTTATTACTTTTATCCCTTAATGTACCAAGCAATGTCTAGGTGCGACGTTGCCACAGTTATTCTTCAACATTCATATTTTAGTGTGAGTACGACACTTGTGTATGTGTTAGTGCGAGTGGTACAGTTAAAACAGTTAAAAACTATTTTGATGCAATCTATGTATATAATATAATGTTAGAAAATATAAGTTATTGCAAATATAAACTGCATTAGCTTATTTTTTTTTTTGAACATAGAACAAGTTTTTGAATAGGTACACTCGAGTGACAACTACCTTAAGAGAAGAGAGCCGTCACATGAGTCCAGTGGCGGCTTGTCAGGGTAGGCAGGTGAGGCAGTGCCTCACCAGAAAAGAAATAAAGTTGCATGTAAAGTAGTATGTAAATTAAATTTTCAATTCACCTAATTTACACCCTATAAAGTTCTTCTCGAAATGAATAGTATAACTGCCTAATGTTTTTGATAAAGCATTCATTCCGGTAAGAAATACGTGCGCTAGACAAAGAGCTGTTTGAGGCACTGCTTCAAATGCTAAATATAATGAGTGCGTAAAGTATAAAAGATAGTCGTTTTATCTTCCACGCGGCCCTATAGAGGCCGTTACCATACATGAATACAATCAACGCCACGTAGTGATAAATTTTGTAAGTAGGTACTGCATATTTTTGTAAGCAAGATTAAATAATATTAGCTGCAAATTGCATACGTATTACAGTAAATATTTAATTCTTTTATTTTTTCGTTCTTATAGTTTACCCACGTAGTTTTTGTAATTTGAATTTTAGTTGAAAACAAAAAACAAATACTGACTTCGACTTCAACTTTAAAAGAAATGAGTGACAATATAAGGAATTCTGAAGATATTTTTAATTTTTTAATTAACAAAAATCCATGTAATCAACTGTCTTATGAAGATAAACTATATGTCAAAGAATTTCCTAAAATGTTCTGTGATCTGGCAATTTATTTTTGTGCATGCGAGGGGGAAAATATGCATTTGCACATCCCTTGATTTTTTTCTGGATACCTTGCCTCATCAAAGTTTTAGTGCACGAGCCGCCACTGCATGAGTCACTTTTGAATTATTCCAAAATTGAAAACAATTTTCGGATTTGAACATTTGAACTACGATCATTGGAACCATACCGATTATATTAGTCGACCACGATATTCATACAAATATTTTCTATTATGTTTAATACAAGGTTTCCTCATGAGAATCTCCATTATCTTTATAGCTACAAGTGTATTTATAATAGAATATAATAGTATGAAATAAATAGGCATCTCATGGTTATTTCTGTCACTGGTGCAAAGGTGAAAGTGCATTAGTGCCGTTAGGCTTGCACATCACTCGTGACAGCGGGTGTGGAGTGATCCTAGTGACCCCTGGACCTGCACAACTAGTGCCGCAGTGGCCGGCCAACCAACTAGAGCTGTGGGTTAGTGTCACGAGAATACGATATGCACATAAACAAAACAGATCAGTTAGGATTCCCAGAAAGATGAATATTAGTACTTCTGGAGTGCCCCATGGTTCTAATTTAGGATCTCTTTTGTTTGTATTATTTATAGACGAGTTAATTCAATGTTTTGACTGCCAGGTTCTTGCCTATGCAGATATTTTATACTATATCTACTTCACAAGATGATACTTTGCATGACGAGCGAAACGAGTCGGACAATTGCATGCGAGGCACACAAAGACATTTTACTCCGAGTGACACATTATATTTTTTCTTCAAACGTAGATATTTAAAAAAATATCTACTATTGACGTTACATTTTACGTAAATTACGTTTGCGATTTCAATTGCCCTGTAGCTATGGATACTTATTTGTTCACTTTTTGTTAGAAACATTGAAGTGAAAATTTTCACGTTTTGACGTTTAAATAAAAACTGTGCAATTTTATATCCTCCTTGTGCGCAATTATATCGAAATTTGAAGTATTATAGTGTCTGCCCCCTGAAGAGATATGTCCAGAAATCACTGCAAAACAGTATAAACTCTTCTTATCACTTTAATTCTAAGTATTGTTCATTACCGTTCCTGTAATTGTAATCTGTAAGTTTGATATTCTTTAATATGTTATTTCCTCAAAAGTAAACTCTGTTTATATTTCAATTCATAGGTTATTTATTTAAATTTGACAGCTATTGATGGTATTTAGTAACTTTATTCTTAGGTTGCCTAGTGTGTTATAGTGATATTTAGGGCGATATTACAGGTTTCTTTTATACAAGTTACTCTTTATTCGTTTCATCTGTATAGTTTCTATGGATATTCATTTATTTTATTTCTACCTTGTGAATCAAATCACAAAAGATGCTACTTTAAATAATATTATTTATACGAATTGATTGCATTTTATATTTCATATTCAATGGATATAGAGTTAAAAAATTAAATCAGCCAACTATGCTATAACCATGGATACAACTATTACATTAAGAAAATTATTACTGAAAGATGTCAATGTCAATGAAAAGAGGATGTTGAGATAGATGTTGGGGATGACACGGAAACTCGAGTATTAAAATTTTCTAGAAAGATACAAGAGAGACGATTACAGTGGTTTAAACATGTCATGAGGAGAGATAAAGAATATATTCGAAGAAGAATGAGTAGCTTAGTAATAGAAGGTAGAAAACAGAGGAAGACCAGCGGTAATATGGAAGGACTGTGTTACGGAAGATTTTAGAGAAAAGTAACTGAATGAGGACGACCCGCAAAACAGAAATGAATGGAAGAAGAAAATAAAAAATAGCGATCCCTAACGAATAGGAAAAGATAAAGAAGAAGATGTCAATGTCAAGTGTCATTTGCATAATTTGTTTATGAAATAATTTTACTGGAAATTTAGAATCTTTTGCAAGAAAATTTATGTATGGAATTTGTACATAATATACAAAATTGACGGAAGGTATTGTGCTGGCCACATCAGTTTTTTATTATTATTAGTGTACTAATTACCTTATTATGGTTGAATTTTTTTCTTAAAACAAGGCAGGACGAAGGAGATGTTTTTCACTGCACACTAATAAGTGAAATTTTTCTACGGCAACATTACGATTGTAGAAATCCCATAACTTATTGAAATTCATTCGCGGTCTTTGAGTCACTCGATCCTCCCTAGCTTACTCAGTTTCAAACCAAATACATTCCCAATATGTCCAATAAATATAACAGTACTGCGGCCCAATTACTGCAAATAACAGATGCCCATATACATTACAAGTTCGCATACGTTTCTTCTATTTATAATTAATTCCATTTCTGGTAGCGAAAAAAACATTTCCAGCAAGCTGCAGATGATGCAGAAAGTATTAAACAAATAATATTGGATTTTCTTTTCCAATATCAAATATCACGTCATCAATCAGTAATTTCTCCATTCATCTTTCTCTAATTTATAATAAAAATCTCGCTATTGTCCTCGATCTGCGAAAAATCAGCTGCAGTGTGATAATTTCACTTTCCAAACTTGCATTATTATGGTGCATAACAATACGTTACTCAAACCTTATAAATACGCGTGAAATGTGATACTTTGTCCATTAACATCGAAAATTTACATTTGTAATATGGGTTTAGTAATTAACATTTGTGTAATGTACTTCCTATATGTTGAAACATAGATATTTGAATGATACATAGTTTAGCATGGTTACGATAGTGAATATTATATCATTTTTGTATGCATTCAGTTCTCCAGTAAATCTACTGTTTATGGGAGAATTTTATACCTACATGGCACTGGACAAATCGAAATCTGATATTCTACTCGAAGTTAGAATCTAAGAATAAAGATGTAACTGTCATTGGAGCTATAAATTTCTTAGACTAAACGCGAAATGACTAATTATTATAGCTGTATTATAATCGTTCACGAAAACAATTGTACAATTTTTATTTTAACATTCAAAATCGTGGACAATTTAAGTATTAAAAATCTATTGTGGCCAGCACAATACCTCTCGCCATTTTCATTTTATGTTGCATAGGGCGCGAGCAGTTGTGTGACTTGCCTTGGCAAGCAGATATGGGGACCCGTGTCAAATTGACAGCTAGTAATAATGTACATAGGTTTCAAGTATCATAAGTTTTCATTCAAAATATTATGATTTTCCAAATCCAAGTGGATTAATTTCCTCTACAAGTATATTCCGTACTATAAATCAGAATTTTTTGAAATTTTGTCCTACTCTTCTATTATATTCAAAATTCTTTAAATACATATTTAATTAATAATACAATAATATATATTAAATGTACTCGTACCTCCCAGAAAAATCTTCCAGTAATGTTAATAAAACTGCTGATTTTTAACACTGACATTTTGAATTTATCTGTCAATTACAAATATTTGAATACCTCAACTGTTTTTTGAGCAACGAGATTTGTTACAACAGATTATTTTATATCCTATATCTCCAAACCTATACGAGATATAATATAAAAATAAAATGTGTCAGTCAATTCAATTATCTTTAATATTTGTAGTAACAAATTTTCAAAAAATAATATTTAGAATTTTTTTTTAGAAACTACCACCTCCGGTTGTCCAATTGTTACCAGAACTTATTCAACTCTTCCCATTACTGTTAGATTGAGGAATCTTTTGTTACACAGGTCTTTAGTCTTATAGAATTTGAGAAATCGTACCTCCAACAACCTAACACACACATGCACACACATCCACACACACACACAGACACACACACACACACACACACACGCACACACACACACACACACACACACACACACACACACACACACACACAGACATCATTGTAAAAATGTTAAAATCGGATTCTATAGACCTTAAATGGTGCTTATTCAATAAAATCTAGATATGCGAATTTTAGCATCAATCCAATACCTCTCTTAGCGAGAGGAAAAAATATGAGTAACTTTAGGTTGCCGATATTGGCAAGATATGTAACGTTGCCGTAAATTCTAGGGAATTACGTTATTTAATATTTCAACTAGATATAGTGACGTTTTAAACTTATATAAAAAAAATCTGATGTGGCCAACATATTACCTTCCGTCAATCCTACGTATTATGTACAAATTCCTTACATATACTTTCTTGCAAAAGATTCTATATTTCTAGTAAAATTATTTTATAAACTATGAAAGTTGTAGTTGACACTGGTATCTTCTTCTTCTTTAGTTTTTCCCATTCATTAGGGGTCGCTGTTTTTACTTCCCGCTACCCTTGGTAAGGGAGCTATAGTGATCATGCTAAAAATTGCATATCGAGATTTTGATAAATGACCACGTTTCAAAGTCCCTAGAATCCGATTTTAACATTTTCACAATGATGTCTGTGGGTGTGTATTTATGCGTGTGTGTATATGTGTGTAAGTAGATTTTCTGGATACTCTAACTGTATTTATATATAAAAAAAAATGAATATGTCGTCACAGCATATTATCCATTGCTGCGTGTGCTAATCTGCTTCGTACACAGATTTCGGTAATGATGATATTTGTATCACGCAGGCGTTTACCAAGCGTCGCCTCGCGGCCATTCATTTCTGGCGTGAAGAGTGCACCACATGGGTCAATTTTGTATCATTTAAAATTCGAAAGATTTGGTGTAGGCAGAGATTGAATTCGGTTCCCCAGATTCACGACCAGACACTCAGGTAAGCAGGTGCGAGACCCCATAGGTATATGTATTTAAATTAATAAAAATTAAATGGCGGGAGGTATTGTGTTGGTCACATAAGATTTTTTGTTTTATTTTTAATATTTTGTAACTGATTAGAAATTGCTTGAAAAAAATAAATTAATAAAATATTAAATAATAAAATTTGCACAAGTTATAGGTTATAACTAACCTAACTAAGAATAATTTACGTTTAAATTAAAAATTGCTAATATGTACGGATCAAGCACAGAATTATAAGAAATGAACTTACTTCATGCAGAATAATGATCTGCACTTTCATTTCTTTAAACAGAAGTTTTTTGGAGTGGTAGCCAAAGTAACAACGAATTTAATTCGAATTCATCATCATCTTATTAATTACCATTGGAATTGAAGTCGTGAAATCAATGAACAGAAAAAAAACCCCTGTGTTTAATTCGAGATTAATACTTTTCATCTGTTCAATTGACAATAAGAACGGTGTCGGAAGTCATGTCATCGTACAAAAGTGTAATATAATTAATTTCTTATAATTAATAAATATCATTATACACAGTGGGGATCATAAAGTAGGCCAATTTCAACCATTTATTTATCTAGTTGTTAAATTTGAACATTAAAAACATTGTTTAGAAGGAAGAAAAAATAAGAACAAAAGTATAACCTGTTTAAGATCAGTATCTGAATCCTCAATCGAATTCGAAGCACCCAAACCTACAATTAAATATCTCAACGCATTTAAAACTTTCCATGCGTAATCGGAGATTCAATCAATATTGTTTCTCTACCACTGTGTCACTAATTTCCATTCTTTACTCCAGCGTTGTGAGAAAGTCGGAGGTGGCTTGCTTCTTGCTGCTTGGTTTGTCCATGTCAACTAGGCAATGTCGTGCTTCAAAATATTTAAATATTTAACGCTGTATAATTGAAATAGTTCTCACAGAGATGTAAACTACAGATTGGGAAGTGACCAAGATGCACAAATATTAGGATTTATGAGATGGCTCTTAAATTGTTTTTAAATGGAGGAGGAATTTAAAAGAAGAAAAGTGGTTTCCATATTGTAATATTTGTGTTACAAAATATTAATGATGGAACGTTTGGGTTGATACTGAATCTGACCAATCTGGATGTAAAACTGAAATTTTGGTTAAAGCCGAATATTTTGAAAGATTCGGCCGGATTCTGCATTACTGCTGTGGACAATTTTTGCGTAGTTAGTGCGATGGGCTATACAGCACCCCATTAATTTATTACCTCCCGCAACCCTTGATGAGGGAGGTATAGGGACCGTGCTATAAATCGCATATCGAGATTTTGATAAATAACCACGTTTTGTAGTCCCTAGAATCCAATTTTAACATTTTCACGATGATGTTTGTGTGTATGTGTGTTTGTGTGTATGTGTGTGTGTGCGTGTGTGTATATGTATGTGTGTGTGGATCCCCTTTACGCTCTTTATCAAATACTATCGTTCGAAAAATTTTGAAACCTTGTATTTCTATCTTATTGTAATATGGAAAATGGAGCCATTAGATTTTGGTGTAAATCAGGATATGACACTGTACTTCTCAATATAGTTTTTCTTCGAAAAATATTTTTAAATATTATTTTTTCGACATTAATGTTATAAGAAATAAATATTATTAAATTTTCTACAGGTTTGCTTTAAAACTTTTTGTATATAATTTATGGATAAATTTATAAAATTATCTATAATTTTAATCTCGGTGCCTACGATTTAAACACAACTCCATGGTTACGCAGTTCAGATCTCAAATTATGTAACTGACAGATATACAGGCTGTTCAAAAAATAGAGGTCACGGATTTAAAGGTGGATAATACATCTCAAAGCAATAAAAAGAGTTCATATAAACATATATCCGGAAATGGCTGGTTTCAGAGCTATAGCGATTTTAATATTTTATTTCCGACATACACAACTCATACTTTTAACATTACAATAAAATCATAGTGTCCGTTTACAAAAACAATTGAAGATAGTCTTTTTTTCCTTATTTGTCATAATTACTGTTAATGTTTGTTACAAACACAATTTTATCATGAGTAATTTCACTATAATTTTATTGTAAAGTTAAAAGTATGAGTTGTATATGACAGAAATAAAATATTAAAATCGCTATAGCTCAGAAACTAGGCATTTCCGGATATATGTTTATATGAACTTTTTTTATTGTTTTGAGATGTATTATATACCTTTAAATCCAAGACCTCTTTTTTTAAACATCCTATATGTCGCTGTTAACAAACTAGTCATTTCAAATAATAATAGTAACGTTTTAAAAAGAAAATAGTAAATAGAACATTAATTATATTGAAAGGAACTTAATACAGGCTCCAGCATAAGTAAATATTTATTAATATAGGTACGTAAGTATATAAATTAGTAAATAAATAAATAAATAAATAAATAAATAAATAAATAAATAAATAAATAAATAAATAAATAAATAAATAAATAAATAAATAAATAAATAAATAAATAAATAAATAAATAAATAAATAAATAAATAAATAAATAAATAAATAAATAAATAAATAAATAAATAAATAAATAAATAAATAAATAAATAAATAAATAAATAAATAAATAAATAAATCATCGAGGCATATTACCCATTGCTGGGCGTACCATATTTGTATCGTGCGGCTGTTTACCAGGCGTCATTTCACGGGCACTCATTGCTGGCGTGGAGAGTGCACCACAGGGGTAATTTTTATGCCATTCAAAATTCGACATATTTGGCGTCGGTCGGGATCGAACCCGGTATTTAAATTTAATTTAATTTTAAGTATTTAAATATTTGACAATTTCAATTAAGGGAAATATTTGGTAGAATTATTAGGTTGGTGACAGTAATTTGTGCTTTTATTCGATTCGTTGCATAGCTAGTTGTGTATTTATTGGTCATATCAATCTTAAATAACAAAATATTACCAAAAATCGGAAGAAACCTCCTTCTAACATGAATATGCGTGCTAGAATGTGACATTCTAATTCCGAAACAGAGAAATAAATTTTAAAGCTTATTATTAATACGTAAATGATTCAAACTTTTTAAACAATCAAAATGCAAATGATTTGTTCACTAGCATTTACATCTTCTAATTTTTAATCTATTATTTTGGCAACATCTAAAACAATTCTTTCTATACGTATCAAACATCATCAGGTCAGGACCATGTGATCGGTTTCTCCTTAGAAAAAGTTCTCTAATGTCAGCACGCATCGAGATAGATGTGTCTATTGCTTCGTATTAATTGCTTACACATTTCCCTGCCATGATACGACACATTTCAGTGGGTGTGTCATTCTCAGATTAATACACGCGCACTTTATCTAATAGCATCAGTAAGAAAGAAAACGAAGATGATACAGCTTTTTAATTTGTCTTGCTACTTTTGAAAAAGTAACTATTTTCACATGTACAGATGAATTCGGAATTGGTACCTTCGGTGAAGGAGTAAAAGACAAGATTATGTATGAGACAATTACAAAAAATTAACAAATAATAAGGCAATAATTATATATTTAATTGCAAGTGTTACAACTCTTATAATATAAAAAATATGTTGTGGGTAGCACAATACCTCTCGCCACTTCCGTTTTTGGTTACATAAGTATAAGGCGCGAGAATTCATGTGACTTTGTTGGCCTTGACAAACAGATATGGGGGCCCGTGTCAGAATGACAACTAGTAATTATGCACATAGATGTCAAATGTCAGAATTTTTCATTAAAAAATTCAAGATTTTTAAAATTCACGTCATTAGGAGTTTAGAATTTATTTGTCGAGAAAAATTGGAAAATCACTAAATTTAGAATGAAAAATTATATTTGACTATTATGTACATCATTACTAGCTATCATACACGGGCCTTCATATCTGCTTGTCCAGGCCAACAATGTCACATGACTGCTCGTACCCTATTGTATTTAACATATCTATTACACCTACACTGTACACCAAAAATTGTACTTATACCTATTCTTTATGTTTAGATTTTTTAAATTTAAATTTATTCTATGAACAAACTGCCGTACTCTTCTAATTTTTCGAGTTGTTTCCAATTCATTGTCAGGATTGACAGTATTTATGAAGGGTACATGTAATATACCTATAATTTTAAATATTTAACTACCTATTAATACAGAAAGAAGTAATATGTATACACTTCCTAGAAAGTCTCCAGTAATGTCTTTCGAATTCTGAAATTGACATTTAACTGCCCATTAAAAGCATTTTAATTTTTCAATTGGTTTCCATGATATTATTTGGGCTGTGAGATATATTACAACAGATTATTTTATAAATTATACACTTATATCTCTAAAAAAATAAAAGATATAATAAAATATTTAAATGTATTGAGAATGGATAGAGAATTTAATTTCCTTTAATATTTGCAGGAGCAAAAATTTTCAAAAAATAATATTTAGAAAAATATTTTTAAGAATCTGGTACTTGCTGTTTTCCAATTGCTACCAAAACCTTTTCTACTCTTTCCATTAATGTCAGATTGAGAAATACGTAGTTAAACAGATATTAAGTCTTATAGTTTTAAGAAATCGTCCTTCCAACATCCACACACACACACACACACACACACACACACACACACATAGGTAATACGAAAACAAAATCCTATCTGCTATTATTAAATCCAGATCATTTGAAGAGCGAATTTATTTCATTTGTAATTCATGACACGGAAACCTTTTTCATTGATCTTAAATCAATTAATCAATTAATAAATCGATGGCATCCGCTGGAAGCGTTTTTCAATGGTTGCACTAACCGGACAGACTATTCTTTATACTGCTTTCTCCATTGATGAAATAGGTATCTTTTCTTGACCATCTTCAACATCTCTAAATCCAAATGTTTCTCTTACTTTAATAACTCGATTTACTAATTTAATGAGAGTTGTTTGTCCGATGGTTACCTACCGTGTCTTCAGCCTTCACTCAGTGAGAATAGTATTTAAAATTAAAAAATATACAATTTTTTTACTTTAAATCGTTTTTTGAATCAAGAATTTAGTTTTAGAATTGAAAGTGGTTAAAATACACAAAGATGCAAATAATTTAATAAAAAAATAGAATTATGCATTAAAATAATTTGATTTTTGTCGAATAAAATAATAAAAAAATCTGATGTGGCCAGCACAATACCTTCCGTCAATCCTGTGTATTATGTACAAATTCCATACATAAATTTTCTTTCAAAAGATTATAAATTTTGGTATTATGTGATTCCCTTTCTCGGCAACTGAATTCCATACTCCTGATAACAAACAAACCACATGAAATAAGAAAATTATGTAATTTTGATTGAAAAATTATAACACTTGTCAGTTATGGACATAATTAATTGCTGTCATTTTGACACGGGTCAAAGTCATGTTACTGCACGCGCCCGATTCATAAATTTTCTTGCAAAAGATCCTATATTTCCAGTAAAGTTATTTCATTAACATACTTTGCAAATTGCACTTGACACTGACATCTTCTTCTTTAGTTTTCCCCATTCGTTAGGGGGTCGCTATTTTTTATTTTCTTCTTCCACTAATTTTTGTTTTGCGTGTCGTCCTCATTCAGTTCCTTTTCTCTCAAGTCTTCTACAATACAGTCTTTTCATCTTATATTTGGTCTTCCTATGTTTCTTCCACCTTCAATTAATATATTCATCTCTCCTCATGACATGTTCAAACCAATATGTAATCGTCTCTCTTATATCTAGAAACTTCTAACACTAGAGTTACTTCCCTTATTCTTTCAATGATTTCATTTTATTGATACTGACATCTGTCAATTTTAATTACCTGAATATATTAGCAGTTTCCATGGTTAAGTTAGCATAGCTGGCTGAATTATGAAATTTATATAAAATTTATTATCGTTATTCTTTTTTAACTCTATATCTGTTGAATATCAAATATAAAATGCAATCAAATCGTATAGACAATAATATATTCTTTAAGTTATAATAACATTTAACTGATTTTTTCAAGAAAAACTGTTAAAATCTTCAAATGAGGGTACTTTCGGTTGACCAATTATAACCAAAATCTAAACAGGTCTGCATATGGTTGTAAGGAAGATGAATACGCAAGAATTGTAATTTTTGGAATTCTAGTATTGGAGATATCGTGCCCGAAAACGCGGTCACACACACACATACACACACACATACACACACACGCACACACGAACACACACACACACACACACACACACACACACACACACACATACAGACATTATCGTAAAAATAGTAAAATCGTATTGTAAAGACCATAAAAAGTGCTTATTCAATGAAAACTCACCACCGAATTTTTTGACCAAAGACAATACCTTCCTTACCTAGAGGTGACGGAAGGTAAAAAATAGCAGCTGCAGCTGTTTCGCGCAAAGCACTATGTGTTGAATAACCGTAAAAAATTAAATGCTTCATTTATTTATTTGTTCACTATTTCTTTTCTTCATTAAAATTTCTTGTTCTTTTCTGGGTCACATTTTCCTAACCCATTTAGTTAAAACAAACAGTGATTATGAAAAATGCTCTCTTATATTTCATTGTAAGATGTTATTGTGTATAGTCTTATGAAAGATGGACTCAATTTTTAACCGAAAATATAATAACAAGCCAGTAACCTAGAAACAATATGTGCCGGTATTTTAATGTATTGTCAATATATGCAAACTGCTTTTGTGTGCCCAGAGGAATATCTTTATTACGATATTATAAAGAGAAATTTGTTCAGATGGCAGTTGCATTACGTCGATCTGATGATTCATAATTAAATCATCTCAGATTCAACAGCAGTAAAATTTGGAAGGAATTCCGTGTTGCTTAACCCACATGTAAAAAATCTAATGTGACCAACACAATACCTGTCGCCATTTACCTATGGGGTCTCGTTGACCCGTGCCTGATGTCTAATCGCGAATCTGGGGAATCAGATTCAATCCCGATCAACGCCAAATAATTCGTATTTTACATGGCTAAAAAAAAATCTGATGTGGCCAGCACAATACCTTCCGTCAATCCTGTGTATTATGTACAAATTCCATACATAAATTTTCTTGCAAAAGATTCTAAATTTTTGGTATTTTATGATTCCCTTTCTCGGCAACGGAATTACATACTCCTGATAACATACAAATCATATGAAATAAGAAAATCATGAAATTTTGAATGAAAAATTATGACACTTGTCAGTTATGGACATAATTAATTGCTGTCATTTTGATACGGGTCCCCATATCTGCTTGCCAAAGGCAGCAAAGTCATGTCACTGCACGCGCCCTATATAATTTTTTTTTTGCAAAAGATCCCATATTTCCAGTAAAGTTATTTCATAAACAAACTATGCAAATTGCACTTGACACTGACATCTTCTTCTTCTTTAGTTTTCCCATTCGCTAGGGGGTCGCTATTTTTTATTTTCTTCTTCCACTCATTTTTGTTTTGCGTGTCGTCCTCATTCAGTTCCTTTTCTCTCAAGTCTTCTGCAATACAGTCTTTTCATCTTATATTTGGTCTTCCTATGTTTCTTCCACCTTCTATTAATTTATTCATATCTCCTCATGACATGTTCAAACCAATGTAATTGTCTCTATTATATCTAAAAACTTCTAACACTAGAATTATTTCCCTTATTTTTTCATTCAATTACTTGCTTTTTATTGATACTGACATCTGTCAACTTGAATTACCTGAATATATTAGCAGTTTCCATGGTTATGTTAGCATAGCTGGCTGAATTATGAAATTTATACGAATTTTTTATCTTTATTATTCTTTAACTCTATATCTTTTGAATATGAAATATAAAATGCAATCAAATCGTATAGAGAATAATATATTCTTTAAGTTGTAATAACATTTAACTGAGTTTTTCAAGAAAAACTGTTAAAATCTTCAAATGAGGATACTTCCGGTTGACCAATTATAACCAAAATCTAAACATGTCTGCATATGGTTGTAAGGAAGAGGAATACACAAGAATTGTAATTTTTGGAATTCTAGTATTGGAGATATCGTGCACGAAAAAGCGGTCACATACACACACACGCACATACGAACACACACACACACACATACAGACATCATCGTAAAAATAGTAAAATCGTATTGTAAAGACCCTAAAACGTGCTTATTCAATGAAAAGTCACCACCGAATTTTTTGACCAAAGACGGAAGGTAAAAACAGCAACCCCCAATGAATGAGAAACTTTAAAGAAGAAGAAGATGTCAGTATCAAGTGTAATCTACATAATTTGTTGATGAAATAATATTACTGGAAATATAGAATCTTTTGTAAGAAAATTTATGTATGAAATTTGTGTATAATACACAGCATAGGCGGAAGGTGTTTTAAGAATTCTATACAGGCTTGCTAAAATCGGATATATGTCTAATCTCTGTAATTTTTATATATTCATTATTCTGAATTTAATAACTGAAAAAGTATTTCAATTTGCTTGGCAAATATTTTCAAATCCATCACGATCTCAAATGATTTCTAGTGCATTCCAATATTCCTGCAATTTCCTAAATTTAATCAACTCGTGACCCAATATTTAAATCAATTTCCTGCAATTAAAAATACCGTCGCGTGTTTGTCCTGCGTGCGGGTTAGGCATAACAGAAGCAGGAGTGAGATAAGCAGGATTATGCACTGTAAATCGCACTGACCTGCTTCGCAATCGTAAATTACAAACGGACCCGAAGTCAGAGAAATTCTCAGAGACAGAGACAGTTGCCGTGCTCTATGCGCCGCGCACGATCCTAACAAAGATTATTTGCAAACCGTGCAAAATATGGAAATGTGAATGAAATACTACCTCGACGGTCAATACATAGAGAGAAATGGGGATTTTTACCAGGAAGTATGTTATGAGAAAATTATGAGGAATTGTACGAGATGGTAAGAAGTTTGAATTCATGGGAAATCGAAACGACAACCGATAATGAAGAATGTGTCACTGAACTCTAAACATTTGTAAATGCGAATAATTCAATAAATTTATCCATGAAACTAACTGTGAACTAAGAAATTATATCGAAAATAAATAGCTAATAACTTAAGGTTCATTCAACACTTTGAAAGGAAAATTTACCACCATAAAATTGCTTGCAAAATAATATCACATACACACACACCATGAATTTTTTAGGACTTATACGAGGGCTGTTTGATAAGTCAGCGACGTTGATAAAAGCTGGCACTCAGATCGCAAATATGATTTTATTTTTAACATTTGCCATCCTTTTTAGGCATAGAAACAAAATTTTAAATAAATCTGTCAAATAGTCCATTTTTAAATCTCGCTAAGAGAGATAAATTAACTCTATATCTATTGCATATGAAGTATAAAATGCAATCAAATTGTAACGAAAGGATTATCTTCGTTTGATAATCCAATCGTTACAACTTGTAAAACAAACACTTTGAAATTAAATTGTAAAGATATTGTAAATATAAATTTTATTAACAAATTTTGACAGTCGTGGACGAGGAATACAAAAGTAATGATGTTTTGGTTGTCAGCTGTTCCAAGGTAACCTCGGAACAGCTGATCTACAATGCGCGAGGCTAACGTGGCGGATAACTTATTGATAAATATTGAAGTATACTTGATCCGCCACAAAATCGTATAGAGAATAATCGATATTTAACTGCGTTTAAAAAAAACTGTTTCCGGTGGACCAATTATAACCAAAATCTAATCACGTCTACATATGGATCTAAACTCGAGGAATACAAAAAGAAAAATATAATTATTGTGGTGTTGGAGTTATGCGATCCGAAACGGTCGTCACATACACACACACGCACACACATACATACAGACATCATCGTAAAATTAGTAAATTCTTATTCTAGGGGCTCCAAAAAGTGATCATTCATTAAAAATTTACCATTGATTTTTTTGACCAAAGACAATATTTTCCTTACCTAAAGGTGACGGAAAAATATTCTCATACTTTTAATCTAGATCCAAAAATGCAACACGTCCAATCGCATGATCACCGCTCACTACCAGCAGCTATAAAAATTCCATGTAAATCGATCTGGCTTAAGCCACTCGATAAATAATCCTGAGACTTACAAGCATGTTGAGTTGTCGATATGCAATATATCATACATGATGGAAATAAAAAAACGTACAGTAGATTTGTATTAGCTGTGACAGAATAGAAATGACACTTGTGGAACAAACATTTGATCAGTGCACTAGGAATAGTGTACGTTGGTGTCGTGTATGCGAATTATTTATGTCAGTGAGTTTTGAAAACAGAATATATGGCGCTGATTTTTACCTTCCGTCACTCTTAGGTAAGGAAGGTATTGTCTTTGGTCAAAAAATTCAATGATGAGTTTTTACTGAATAAGCACGTTTTAGGGTCCATATAATACGATTTTACCATTTTTACGATGATGTCTGTATGTATGTGTGTCTGTGTGTGTGTGACAAAAGTTCCGTATTCCATAACTTCAAAACCACGATTCCAAAAATGATAATTTTTTCGTATTCCTCAAGTTTACATCCAGAAGAACAACTGATTAGATTTTGGTTATAATTGGTGAACGGGAAGTAGCCTCATTTGAAGATTTAACAGTTAAATTTGATTTATTGACATTTAACGTTATTATAAGTTAAAGAATATATTATTCTCTATACGATTTGATTACAATTTATACTTCATATTCAATAGATACAGAGTTAAAGAATTTTAAAGAAATTAAATTTTATAATTCAGCCAGCTATGCCAAACTTGGGAACTAGTAATATATTCATATAATTCAAATTGACAGATGTCAGTATCAATAAAAAGTAAATTAATGTGGCAGATATGAGGATGTTGAAGTAGATATTGGGGAATACACGGAAAGATACGGTAAGAAAATAACTCTAGTGTTACAAGTTTTTAGAAAGATACAAGAAAGACGATTACATTGGTTTGAACATGTCATGAGGAGAAATGAAGAATTATATTGGAACAAAAATGAATATTTTAGTAATAGGACGTTAAAAAAAACAGAGGAAGACTAAAGATAAGATGGAAGGACTGTATTGCGGAAGATTTGAGAGAAAAGGAACTGAATGAGAACGACATGCAAAAATAGCGACCCCTAACGAATGGGAAAGCTAAAGAAGAAGAAGATACCAGTGGCAAGTGCAATTTGAATAGTTTGTTTATGAAATAATTTTACTGGAAATTTAGAATCTTTTGTAAGAAAAATTATGGAATTTATACATTACACACGAGAATGACGGAAGGTATTGTGCTGGCCACAAGAGATTTTTTTTTACCTCTCGCCAAGAGAGATATTGGATTCATGCTAAAAATAGCATATCTACATTTTATTGAATAAGCACGTTTTAAAATATGATTTTAATATTTTTACAATTAAGTCTGTGTGGATGTGTATGTTAGGGTGTTGTAGGTACAATATCTTAAATTATATACAACTAAAGACCTGTTTAACTACGGATTCTTCAAACAAACATTAATGGGAAGAGTTGAATAGGATTTGGTAATAATTGGTCAACCGGAAGTGGTAGTTTCTTAAAAAAATCTTCTAAACATTATTTTTGAAAATTTATGCTAATACTATAATAAAGATCTTTAAATTCTCAATCTTTTATTATATCTTCTATAGATTTAAAGATATATTGGATTCATTCTAAAAATCGCATGTCCAAATTTTATTGAATAAGCACGATTTAAGGACCATAGAATCCGATTTTAAATTTTTTACAATGATGTCTGTGCGTGTGTGAGTGTGTGTATGTGTGTGTGTGTGTGTGTGGATGTGTGTGTGTATGTATGCTAGGTTGTTGGATATACGATTTCTCAAATTCTATAAGACTAGAGACCTGTTTGACTACGGATTCCTCAATCTAACAGTAATGGGAAGAGTTGAATAGGTTCTGGTAACAATTGGACAACCGGAAGTGGTAGTTTCTAAAAAAAGATTTCTAAATATTATTTTTTGAAAATTTGTTACTACAAATATTAAAGATAATTAAATTCTCAATCTGACACATTTAATTTTTTTAGTATATCTCGTATAGGTTTGGAGATATAGGATATAATAATATAAAATAATCTGTTGTACTAAATCTCGTTGCCGAAATAACAGTTGCGATATTTAAATTACTGGAAGATTTTTCTGGGAGGTACGAGTACATTTAATATATATTATTGTATTAGTAATTAAATATGTATTTAAATTGTAGGTATGTTAATATTACATATATATCCTTAAGAAATACCGCTAATACCGTCAATTAATTTGAAGAATTTTGAACATATTAGAATAGTAGGACAAAATTTCTCATAGAACGAAAGAAGAGATACAATTTCAATTATATGTGTGTACATAAAATGTTAAATTCGTTATTTATAGGGCGCGAGCAGTCATGTGACTTTGTTGGCCTTGGCAAGCAGATGACGGCTAGTAGTTATTTACATAGATGTCACAATTGTCATATGTCATAACTTTTCATTCAAAATTTCAAAATAATCTGACGTTTATTTGTTATCCATGGTATAGAATATATTTGTCGACGACAATAATCCACATGGATTTGGAAAATCATAATGTTTTGAATGGAAACTTATGATACTTGACACCTATGTACATTATTACTAGCTGTCATTCTAACACGGGCCCCCATATCTGCTTGCCAATGCCAACAAAGTCACATAACTGCTCGCGTCCTATGCATCATAAAATGAAAATGGCAAGAGGTATTGTGCTGGCCACAACAGATTCTTTTACTGAGGGTATAAACTTTTTTGGATTTACTTACAAGAAAGATGTACAACAATGTGTAGGATTAAAATTTTATAAAAAAAACAATAGTGTTCATATCTTTCTAATACACCGAACAGGTACATTAAAATTTGTTTCCTCCGTGGGACTTTTTCTCCAATTGATGTAAATAAATCATCGTGTATCAAAGATATGCATCTCGATCTCCAAACCTTTAATCTAATGGCTTTCTTCTGTGAGATTTCGACGCGGAAATATATGGCAGTCGAACAGTCGAACTTGAAAGTAAAAACAATGGGACGTCGTACAATATGAGCGTTATTAAATCGCCAGGGAATGTACTCCACTCATACCGTGGGCTAAAGACAAGATTAGTGTTTCAATAACTTGCCCGCCAGCACTCACGATGGCTTCATGTTGCTGGCATTTTGCAATTTATTGTTGCTCTCAATGCATAATATTAGCAATGCAACGCAAATTTGCTCTTGATTAAGATTTAATCGCAATGAAGTCGGAGTTGGTTCACAATAGTTAAACAGGAATTTAAACGTTTTGGCAATTTTCGTTTCTAGATCCAGATACTTTCAGTTGGTGTTACAAATCGGCTGGAATTATTGCGAAGAGCGATTCAATGCATTTCATTTTCTGCTGAATTGGTCCGTAAAAATTACAATGTTTCATTATCCATTTCTTTCATAGTATTGTTTAAGTATTTATTATTTCAGGTAGGTAAAGGAAAAAAATCTGATGTGACTAACACAATACCCCCCGCCATTTAATTTTTATTAATTTAAATACATATACATATGGGGACTCGTTGCCGCGATTCGATCCCAATCAACGCCAAATATTTGGAATTTTAAATGGTACAAAATTAACCCCTGTGGTGCACTCTCCACGCCAGCAACTTGCTCCTGGCGGGCACTCACGCCCATGAGGTGACGCTTGGTAAACGCCTGCGCGATACAAATATGTGATCATCATTACTGAAATCTGTGTACAAAGCAAATTAACACACCCAGCAATGGGTAATATGCCGTGATAATATATTTATTTTTTTATTTAAATACATACCTGCATATTTATTAATGCTAGAAATTATGTATATTAACTTCCATTCAATATAATTATTGTTCTATTTACAATTTTCTTTTTAAAACTTACGATTATTAATTTAAAATGATTATTTTTTTGACAGTGAGTTTTATCTGTCACTTATATATACATTTGAGCTGAACTGTGTAATCATGGAGTTAAAGCGTAAGTTCTGAGATAAAATGTTTATATTATTTTATAAATTTATCCATAAAATATATAGAAAAACTATTAATGCAAACCTGTAGAAAATGGAATAATCTTTAATTTTTATAATAACATTTAAAGGTATTTTTTGCTGCTTCAATAATATTTATTGTTTATGAAGTTATTTTCGATACAACAAACTGTTGAAATTAGTTCATGATCATAAAATTATTATCGATGTAAAACCACATGGTAATTTTAAGATGAATATTGTTTTCAGAAATATTTACAAACAAAATTAAAAGTACAAGATTATAAATAATTCACTGAAAATACACATATAACTGGAATGCACCTTCATATTGATATTGTGAGACGAGAAAGAATGATAGGGGGGTCTTCCGTCTTTTTTTATACAGTCTAAGTGAAAAAAATATTTCCATTGACAATTGTTTTCAGCTTGTACAGATCATATTACATTGTAACTGGTATTCAATGTCACGGGACTTTTCAAACCTTGATTTCAGTGGTTTTACTGACTTTAAAACATTAATGTCATATAAGGACAACAAACAAAATTTATTTTTTCAATTACAATAAAAAAATACACGTCATTAAAAAGAGATATCTTTCTTTGCATTTTCCTTGTATTTTTCTGTATCAAAAAAGCTATTATGAAGGCCGAAGGAAATACAGTATTGTATACAAAAAAAACAACATATTTTTCATCGATACATGATGTTTATTTTTCTTTTGAATACGAGGAAAAAACGTTTGTTGTTCATATATTGATCTTATGTAATAATGAGAGGAAGAAAATATTTAGATTGCTGAAAACATGGCATAAAATCTGATGTGACCAGCACAATACCTTCCATCAATCCTGTGTATTATGTACAAATTCCATACATAAATTTCTTGCAAAAGATTCTAAATATCCAGTAAAATTATTTCATAAACAAACTATGCAAATTTTACTTGACACTGACATCTTCTTTAGCTTTTCCCATTCGTTAGGGTCGCTATGTTTTATTTTCTTCTTTCACTCATTTCTGTTTTGCATGTCGTCCTCATTCCGTTCCTTTTCTCTCAATACGGCAATACAGTCCTTCCATCTTATCTTTGGTCTTCCTCTGTTTCGTCTAGCATCTATAACTAAGCTATTCATTCTTCCAATATATTCTTCATTTCTCCTCATGACATGTTCAAACCAATGTAATCGTCTCTCTTGTATTTTTTTAGAAACTTCTATCACTCGAGCCATTTCCTTTATTCTTTCATTCCTTATCCTATCTTTTCATGTCTTCCCCAACATCTGTCTCAACATCGTCATCTCTACCACAATCATTTTCTTTTCATTAACACTGACATCTGTCAATTAGAATTTTCTTAATATAGTAGCTGTTTCCATAGCTGGCTGATTTATAAAATTTGATTTCTTTATAATTCTGTAACTCTATATCCATTGAATATGAAATATAAAATTTAATCAATTCGTATAGATAATAATATTCTTTATAATAAAATTAAATAAATAAAATAAATATTTCATCACGGCATATTACCCATTGCTAGGTGTGCCAATCTGCTTCGTACACAGATATGGGTAATGATGGAATATTTGTACCGTGTGGGCGCTTACCAGGCGTCACCTCACGGACACTCATTGCTGGCGTGGAGACTGCGCCATTAAAATGAGATGTAATTTTTGGCGTCGGTCGGGATCGAACCCGGGTCCCCAGATTCGCGACCAGACACTCAGGCACACGGCCACGAGACCCCATTAAATATCCTAAAATAATATTTAACATTGTTTTTTGAAGAAAAACTGTTAAAATCTTCAAATGAGGATACTTCCGGTTTATTTATAACCAGAATCTAATCAAGTCTGCTTATGAATGTAAGAAAGAGGAATACGTAAAAATTGTAATTTTTGGAATTCTAGTATTGGACATATCGCGGCCGAAATTGTAGTCACACACACACTCACACACCTACACACGCACACACATACACACACACACACACACACACAATAGAGACAGCATCGTAACGTGCTTACTCATTGAAAACTTACCACCGATTTTTTTGACCAAAGACAACACCTTCCTAGAGGTGACGGAAGGTACAAACAACTTTAGGCATATATGTAGTATAATAAAAACCAATTTTCCCATTCCCATAATTTCTAAAGCCACCCTAATTCTTAATTGTATTTCCTTGTTAATGCAAGTGCAAGTGCACCCCAAGGAATCTAGTGAGCGTGCACGGCATGCTGTAGAAACAGATACACATCGGCAAGATGGCTGACTGATAGGGCCATTGTGTTGTAATTCACTTACATGGCTGTAATCACTGCCATTACACAGCTTTGTAATCATTTGTTCTAGTTAGAAACTGGTTGCGCAGAGTTTTAATTATGTTCTTTGTTATCAAGATGGTGAAAATTATATCAAATTATACGAAATGGAGGATTTAATTGATTGTAATTTGAGTTGGCTACCCTGTACTTAAATTTTTATACAAATTTTGTTCTTTAATTTGGAATTAACATGGAGTGACGTTTCGGTGTTAATATGATCCTGGTTGAGAAATTATAAATTTACTCTTTAGTATAAAAACGGAGTATAAAATAGTAACTACCATAAAAACGTAACAGAACATATTGGCTGCGCAACTGTTTTTACTGTTATACATGTTTATCGTAAATAGTTACTCGTTTGACGTGATACAAGAATTTTGTCTATTTGTCACAATCCTTACATGTATTGGTAGTACATATACCTGCTTATTACTGTAAATTCTTTCAGGTTTTTATATAATATATGTTCATTGATGAATATCAACCATGAATTTTGAAGATTCATATGAACATAGGAATTACTGTAACTAAAAAAAATTCATCTTATGAACAATACCAGTTATTTTTTAAAATTACATGCTTGAATGCTTAAAACATAGCAGACATAGCTCCCCGTTAACAATGGTTGTGATATAAAAAGAAAGATAAAAAATTGTTTATCAAATGATACCAACTAAATATAAACTATATAATATTCTGTTGTGGTTATCACAATACCTCTCGCCGTTTCCATCGCGGGATATGTATTGTATTTAACATTTCTTGTATACATAAAAAAATTACATCTAATTTTTATATTTAGATATTTTATATAATTTTAAACTCGTTCTATGAGCAAGTTGTCTCCTACTCTTCTAAATGTTGGAGGTTCTTCCAATATAAAATATCGTTCCCAGAAAAAGCCTTCAGTACTATCTCTGAATTTTTGATACTGACATTAGCGACATTTATTTGTTAATTACAGACATTTCAATTTATTCAAGTGATTACCATGGAGATGTTTGGGGCTGTGAGATTTACTACAAGATTATTTTTAAAAAATCTGTTGTGGCCAGCACAATACCTTTCGTCAATCCTGTTTATTATGTATAAATTCCATACATAAATTCTCTTGCAAAAGATTCAAAATTTCCAGTACAATTATTTTATAAACAAACTATGCAAATTGCACATGACACTAACATCTTCTTCTTCTTTAGCTTGCCCCATTCGTTAGGGGCCGCTATTTTTTATTTTCTTCTTCCACTCATTTCTGTTTCACGTGTCGTTTTATTCAGTTGCTTTCCTGTCAAGTCTTCCGCAATACAGTCCTTCCATATTATATTTGGTCTTCCTCTGTTTCTTCAACCTTCTATTACTAAGCTATTCATTCTTCATCCAATATCTTCTTCATTTCTCCTCATGACATTTTCAAATCAATGTAATCATCTCTCTTGTATCTTTCTAGAAACTTGTAACACTAGAGTTATTTCCTTACCTATCTTTCCGTGTCTTCCCCAACATCTAATACAACATCCTATATATAATACTGACATCTGTCAATTTGAATTATCTGAATGTATTAGTAGTTTCCATGTTTAGCATAGCTGGCTGATTCATAAAAAAAAATGTAATCAAATCGTATAGAGAATAATATATTATTTAGTTATAATAACGTTAAACATCAATAAATCAAATTTAACATGCTTATTCAATAAAAACACATCATTGAATTTTTTGACCAAAGACAATACCTTCCTTACCTAAAGATGACGGAATAAGATAATAAATAAATAAATATATCATCACGGCATATTACCCATTGCTAGGTGTGCCAATCTGCTTCGTACACAGATATCGGTAATGATGAATTATTTTTACCAGGCGTCACCTCAAGAGCACTCATATCTGGCGTGGAGAGTGCATCACATGGGTCAATTTTATGCCATTACAATTCGAAGTATTTTTGGCGTCGGTTGGGATCGAACCAGGGTTCCCAGATTATTTTATAAATTATATTTATGTATCTTTAAATCTATAGAAGATTTATTAAAAAAATTAAATGTGTCAGATAGAGAATTTTATTTTTTAATATTTGTAATTACATAAATTTTCAAAAAATAATATTTAGGAGATTTTTGTTAAAATACTATTAGTTCCGGTTTTCCAATTGTTACCAGAACCCGCGCCAGAACCTATGGAACTCTTCCTATTACTGTTAGATTGAGGAATCCGTAGTTACACAGGTCTTTAGTCTTATAGAATTTGAGAAATCGTACCTCCAACATCCACACACACATGCATACACACACACACACACACACACACACACACACACACGCAAACACACATTCACACAATGGTAATGCCAAAGTTAGATAAATCTAGGTGTATAAAGTATTTACAGAGTTCGGTAAAATATATACGCGCTCAGAATTGCATTTTTGCAATAAGGACTGTACTCTCTATAGAAAATAGATTTCATAGAAATGCCTAGAATCTATAAAACAAGAATATCATATGAATCTGATCAAATATAGTTTCTAACAGTAGGTGAACAGAGTTAGTGGTCATTGTTATTGTTCCTATAGTGAAGTCGAGAGTGGTTTCCTTTCTGATTTCGGTTATTGTACAGCAAGTTGGCGTGCAGTGGTCACTGCTGTCTGCCCGCCTGACCTCGACCGTGGGTCAAGGTGCACTCATGGACGGCGGAACCAAAACCAAATTGCCAACACGAATTTTACGAAACATGCTAAATATTGATATTAGCCGTGATATGCCAAATTTATAGATTTCTGATTTGATGTCAAATAAGTTACAATTTTAGTGATTTTGATTTATTTTGATAAATACATATTACGAGAACTGTTCTCTTTATGTTACGCGGAACACTAGTAGACCGTTGAATTTTTGACATAAATTTTATCATGATATTTTAACTTCAACTTTTGTTAGTTCAACAAGATAAATAAACCTATAATAGTTATTTGTTTCGTCATAAAAGTAGCATCTTTTGTGACTTGATTCACAAGGTAAAAGTTTATTTTCCACGCCGGCGGAGTAGAAGTAGCTAATTTCTAAGCCACCGGCGTAGAAATAAAATAAAAAATCTGATGTGGCCAGCACATAACCTCTCGCCGTATATTTTACCTGGCTGTATGCATAAAGCAAAGATTATTTTTATAAATACAAATAATATATTCATATAAATCTATGACGTATAAACTTCTTTATTATTCAATAATAGCATGTCTCAACATGAAGATATTTTACCATAAATTATGTTACAATAAATTACAAAGTAGAGTTTACCATATATAAATATTAGGCTGGTAACAGCAATTTTCAATTCGAACAACTTTGTTTACTTTCTCTTCATATTCTTCTAGTAAAAACATTAATTTTGGGCAGTCTAAAATGTATATATCTGGATTGTGCATCTATTCTTATATATCTTCTTTTACATTTTATTTTTTCATACTTGTTATATCTAAATAACCTTAATTCCCTTTAATAAAGTGACGGATAGATTGCACTCCGATTTTGTCAATATTTACAACTTACTTGAGAAGAATTTGATAGCTTTTTCACAATTCAAAGTTACTCTAGTCTACAGTACTGGTGTACATTGTCCCATAATGTTTGAAACAAATTTAAGTCCTTCAACCTAGACTTGTCATCTCCATAATAGTCACAGATCAAGAACTAAGGGATTCTCCAAGTACATTTTTAATTCATTACTCATTATTTCTGACACTGACATTTATCTGTCAGTTACAAATAATTTAAATTAGCAACTATTTTTCATGGCATTCTTTCGGCTGTCAAATTTATTACAACAGATTATTTTATATATTATACTTCTTTTATCTCTAAATTTATGGAATATATAATAAAATATTTAAATGTATCAGATAGAGAATTTAATTTTCTTTAATATTACCACGAAAAATTTTCAAAAAATAATATTTAGTAGATTTTTTTTCAAGAATCTTCTACTTCCGGTTGTCCAATTATTACCAAAACCTTTTCAAATCTTCCCATGAATGTCCGATTGGGAAATACGTTGTTAAACAAATTTTAAGTCTTATAGTTTTTGAGTAACCGTCCTTCCAACATCCCACACACATACACACATACACACACACACACACACACACATCCACACACACACACAGACATCATCGTAAAAATGTTAAAATCGGATTGTAGAGACCTTAAAACGTGCTTATTCAATAAAATCTGGATATGCGATTTTTAGCATGAATGCAATACCTCTCTTAGCGAGAGGTAAAAAATATCCATAGGAACTATACAGAATCAACAAATAAGAAGTAACTTGTATAAAAGAAACCTGTAATATCGCCTAAGAATAAAGTTACTAAGTACCATCAATAGCTGTCAAATTTAAATAAATAACCTATGAATTGAAATATAAACAGAGTTTACTTTTGAATAAATAACATATTAAAGAATAGCAGACTTACAGATTACAATTACAGGGACGGTGATGAACTTAAGAATACTTAGAATTAAAGTGATAAGAAAAGTTTATATTGTTTTGCAGTGATTCCTAGACATATTTTTCAGCCACACTGTTAGATTTCCATCCAATTGAACAACTTCAGGGGGCGTACATTATAATACTTCAAATTCCGACATAATTGCACACAAGGAGGATATAAAATTGCACAGTTTTTATTTAAACGTCAAAACGTGAAAATTTTCACTTCAATGTTTATAACAGTGAACAAATAAGTATCCATAGCTACAGGGCAATTGAAATCGCAAATGTAATTTACGTAAAATGTAACGTCAGTAGTAGATATTTTTCTTTAAATATCTACGTTTGAAGAAAAAATATAATGTCACTCGGAGTAAAAGTGTCTTTGTGTGCCTCGCGTGCAATTGTACGACTCGCTTCGCTCGTCGTGCGTTACTCGTGATTTCTTATATTATATTGTACATATTTTCAGTTTCAGTTTGGTTTATGGTTGTTTTGGTGGAAGAAAGTTTTAATTAGATCCAATTTCCTTTTCAATATGTATCCTCCTTCAATTATCCTTCTCGTGACGTACGCCCATGCACCAATAACATGTCAGACATAAACCGTATGACGTAAAGTTCGTTTATGTCCCATTATACCAGCAGACGAACGTCTATGGCTGTACTAAATTTCAAATCGCGTCGCCTATGGTCATTGTTAAACGAAATGCACTACACATCAATATAAATTACTCGGTGCTGCTCCGTGCTAACCTGGCCGGTGTGATGTCCAACGACTTGTTCCTCAGTTTAAGTAGACAAGTGCAGATTATCTCAAACAGTTTTGCATTATGAGATGTGGATGAACAAGTTTATTGGATATTCAGCAGTTAAGAAAGCAGTAAGAATCAATTGATTTTAGATATAATGATTGGAATAGATATATAACTGAAATATGAACAATAAAATATTTGTTATTTACATTTTAATGTATTCATTTTATTTATATAATTTGTGTACGACGTTTATAGCTTATTATAAATAAATTTATTAACCCGTTAACTATGAAGAATTTTTTCTCTTTTTACCTTCCGTCACCTTTAGGTAAGGAAGGTATTGTTTTTGGTCAAAAAATTCGGTAGTGAGTTTTCATTGAATAAGCACATTTTAGGGTCTTTACAATACGATTTTACTACTTTTACGATGATGTCTGTATGTGTGTGTGTGTGTGTGTGTGTGTGTGTGTGTGTGTGTGTGTGTGTGAGTGTGTGTGTGTGTGTGTGTGTGTGTGTGTGTGTGTGTGTGTGTGTGTGTGTGTGTGTGTGTGTGTGTGTGTGTGTGTGTGTGTGTGTGTGTGTGTGTGACGAAAGCTTCGGATCGCATAACTTCAATACCATGATTCCAAAAATTATAATTTTTTCGTATTCCTCAAGTTTACATCCAGAAGAACAACTGATTAGATTTTGGTTATAATTGGTGAACCGAAAGTAGCCTCATTTTAAGATTTAACAGTTAAATTTGATTTATTGATATTTAACGGTATTATAACTTAAAGAATATATTATTCTCCATACGATTTGATAGCATTTTATACTTCATATTCAATAGATATAGAGTTAAAGAATTATAAAGATATTAAATTTTATAAATCAGCCAACTATACTAACCATGGAAACTGCTAATATATTCAGATTGACAGATCTTTAGAAGATATAATATTATTTTTAAATGTATTAGATTGAAAATTTAATGATCTTTATTATTGTATTAACATAAATTTAAAAAAATCTCATGTGACCAACACAGTATCTCCCGCCATTTACCTATGTATATAATTTTTATATTACTTTATAAATTTATCCATACAATATATAGAAAAAGTATTAAAGCAAACTTGTAGAAAATGAAATAATATTTAATTTTTATAGTAACAAATTGAGAAAAAATTACATTTAAAGGTATTTTTTGAATAAAAACTATCTTGAGCTTCAAGTAAACTGCCATTTCCGGTTATCCGATTGCCACCAAAATCTAATCAGATATTTCCATATTAGAATAAGGTAGAAATACATGGTTTCAAAACTTTCTGAATGATAGTATTTGAGTTAGAGCGTATCACTATACAGGATCCACACATACATACATACATACACACAGACATCATCGTGAAAATGTTAAAATTGGATTGTAGGGATCTTAAAACGTGGTCATTTACCAAAATCTCGATATGCGATTTTTAGCACGATCCCTATACCTCCCTTACCAAGGGTAGCGGGAGGTAAAAATAATATTTAGAAGAATCTTTTTAAGAAACTACCACTTCCAGTTGTCCAATTGTTACCAAAACCTATTCAACTCTTCCCATTAATGTTAGATTGAGGTATCCGTAGTTAAAGAGGTCTTTAGTTGTATAGAATTTGAGAAATCGTACCTATAACATCCTACATACATCCACAAACACAGACTTCATCGTAAAAATGTTAAAATCGTACACTAGGGACCTTAAAACGTGCTTATTCAATAAAATTCGGATATGCGATTTTTAGGATGAATCCAATACCTATTTTAGCGAGAGATACAAAGCCAAAACAGCGAAAATAATTAAAAACACTCGTCACAGAAGGAAATTTAGCAAACATCGAAGATTAATTAAACCTTATTCTTCATGTTTACAATCATTCCCAGTTTATACCTACTGTAGTGAGCACCAAACTATAAATTAATTTATTGTAATCTCTGTAGAAAGAAAAAGTTGTATTAGAATGTTAAAATAATTAAATTGTTGTATGGGATCTTAACTATTAATTATCAATAGTTTTCTCTTCATTTATTTTAGAAAATTTCCAATATCAAATTTCTTTTCCTACACAAAAATAATTTATTTTCACCCACAAGTAATAAAGTGGAAAGAATTTACTGTCTTTAACATACCTTTCAATATATTTTTCATTTTATAACCAGAGATAGAAAGGATAGAGTCAATGGTGAATGCAAGTAATGTAAATACATATTAATTCCTTCCAAATTACTACGTTGCTAATTTTATGGGCAATGAAAATAGAGATATACGAACAAATAATAAATGCGGAAAAAGGAATAAAGGATTAAGATATATTTCAATAATTATACACTTTAAATACCCAGATAAATATTAACTTCCTTTTATTCAAAGGATTTGGTCATGGTCATTTATTTTTATTAGCGGTCTCCTTTCGCTGTCAGTAATGTAAACATTACTGTACATACTTTATAACAAAATAACAATCCAATAAAAATAGAACAAAAGAAAATATTTACTTTCTTAAATAACGAAGCTAGTTAATAAAATGATTTAACAACAAATTCACTTCTTAAATGTGAAGCTAGTTTTTAGTGACGATTGGGTCAAATTAAAACACGAGCGCAACGAAGGTTTTAAGAACCATAAAAGAGCACTTACTGACCGCAATGTTTATTACATTTTTTTTTGCACGACCGACGCACAACATTAAAAAATCTGATGTGGCCAGCACATAACCTCTCGCCGTATATTTTACCTGGCTGTATGCATAAAGCAAAGAATATTTTTATAAATACAAATAATATATTCATATAAATCTATGACGTATAAACTTCTTTATTATTCAATAATAGCATGTCTCAACATGAAGATATTTTACCATAAATTATGTTACAATAAATTACAAAGTAGAGTTTACCATATATAAATATTAGGCTGGTAACTGCAATTTTCAATTCGAACAACGTTGTTTACTTTCTCGTCATATTCTTCTAGTAAAAACATTAATTTTGGGCGGTCTAAAATGTATATATGGATTGTGCATCTATTCTTACATATCTTCTTTTACATTTTATTTTTTCATACATGTTATATCTAAATAACACTAATTCCCTTTAATAAAGTGACGGATAGATTGCACTCCGATTATTCTTATATCGATGTGTAATTTTGTCAATATTTACAACTTACTTGAGAAGAATTTGATAGCTTTTTCGCAATTCAAAGTTACTCTAGTCTATAGTACATTGTCCCATAATGTTTGAAACAAATTTAAGTCCTTCAACTTAGACTTGTCATCTCCATAATAGTCACAGATCAAGAACTAAGGGATTCTCCAAGTACATTTTTCATTCATTACTCATTATTTCTGACACTGACATTTATCTGTCAGTTACAAATAATTTAAATTATCAACTATTTTTCATGGCATTCTTTCGGCTGTCAAATTTATTACAACAGATTATTTTATATATTATACTTCTTTTATCTCTAAATCTATGGAATATATAATAAAATATTTAAATGTATCAGATAGAGAATTTAATTTTCTTTAATATTACCACGAAAAATTTTCAAAAAATAATATTTAGAAGATTTTTTTTCAAGAATCTTCTACTTCCGGTTGTCCAATTATTACCAAAACCTTTTCAGATCTTCCCATGAATGTCCGATTGGGAAATACGTTGTTAAACAAATTTTAAGTCTTATAGTTTTTGAGTAACCGTCCTTCCAACATCCCACACACACACATACACACACACACACACACACACACACACACATCCACACACACACACACACAGACATCATCGTAAAAATGTTAAAATCGGATTGTAGGGACCTTAAAACGTGCTTATTCAATAAAATCTGGATATGCGATTTTTAGCATGAATGCAATACCTCTCTTAGCGAGAGGTAAAAAAAAATTATAATATTTATTATATTATACATTAACGACCAAATCTAATTTTCATTTTAATCAGTTTCATTGTTTCCTCTTCGTATAAAACAAACCGCCCTTAAAATTAACATAATTTTATTAGCTTCTCGTTGAACCCCAAGTAAGCTAAGCATTAGTGACACTATAATGAAACAGTTTCCAGCGATTTGCCAGCGTTTAACTAAATGACACGGTTGGTCGACCAGAGAGCTCTACTCTAGCGTGCGTATTGTATTCTATGCGTGTACAAATAAATGACACACACACGCACACACACGAATGCGAATAGTACGAGTATAATAGTTTGGACTAGGGGAAAATGCATCAGTGAATGCTATTTTGTACTCGTGTGCTATTATAATAACAAGGGGACATTAGAGATGTATGGAAGGTTTTTACCTCTCGCTAAGAGAGGTATTGCATTCATGCTAAAAATCGCATATCCAGATTTTATTGAATAAGCACGTTTTAAGGTCCCTACAATCCGATTTTAACATTTTTACGATGATGTCTGTGTGTGTGTGTGTGTGTGTGTGTGTGTGTGTGTGTGTGTGTGTGTATGTGTGTGTGTGGGATGTTGGAAGGACGGTTACTCAAAAACTATAAGACTTAAAATTTGTTTAACAACGTATTTCCCAATCGGACATTCATGGGAAGATCTGAAAAGGTTTTGGTAATAATTGGACAACCGGAAGTAGAAGATTCTTGAAAAAAAATCTTCTAAATATTATTTTTTGAAAATTTTTCGTGGTAATATTAAAGAAAATTAAATTCTCTATCTGATACATTTAAATATTTTATTATATATTCCATAGATTTAGAGATAAAAGAAGTATAATATATAAAATAATCTGTTGTAATAAATTTGACAGCCGAAAGAATGCCATGAAAAATAGTTGATAATTTAAATTATTTGTAACTGACAGATAAATGTCAGTGTCAGAAATAATGAGTAATGAATGAAAAATGTACTTGGAGAATCCCTTAGTTCTTGATCTGTGACTATTATGGAGATGACAAGTCTAAGTTGAAGGACTTAAATTTGTTTCAAACATTATGGGACAATGTACTATAGACTAGAGTAACTTTGAATTGCGAAAAAGCTATCAAATTCTTCTCAAGTAAGTTGTAAATATTGACAAAATTACACATCGATATAAGAATAATCGGAGTGCAATCTATCCGTCACTTTATTAAAGGGAATTAGTGTTATTTAGATATAACATGTATGAAAAAATAAAATGTAAAAGAAGATATGTAAGAATAGATGCACAATCCATATATACATTTTAGACCGCCCAAAATTAATGTTTTTACTAGAAGAATATGACGAGAAAGTAAACAACGTTGTTCGAATTGAAAATTGCAGTTACCAGCCTAATATTTATATATGGTAAACTCTACTTTGTAATTTATTGTAACATAATTTATGGTAAAATATCTTCATGTTGAGACATGCTATTATTGAATAATAAAGAAGTTTATACGTCATAGATTTATATGAATATATTATTTGTATTTATAAAAATATTCTTTGCTTTATGCATATAGCCAGGTAAAATATACGGCGAGAGGTTATGTGCTGGCCACATCAGATTTTTTTTATTGTGTTTATATAACATAAGGCGTGGTAGAATAAACTTGTAATTTTTTTAATAAGATTTGGAGCATTACAAAATATGGCAGGCTTCAGTATAGTTTGATTTTAAACTAAGGATCACTTTTACCACCTCAGACTACGACCAGAATAGTTATTTACATACCAAGTGCGGGAAAGCTTGGTTACCGGATGAGTGTGCCTTAGAACGATTCGGGGAACAAAGTTCACGCACGCGGTTTGTACAATATATTTTGTAGGAAAAGTAAAAAACTAATAATTTCTTTATCAATTTTTATTTCTAAATACACTGAATATGAAGAAAATAATGCTATAAAATCGTATAGACAATAACATATTCTTTAATATTTATAACATAAAATATCAGAAAATGATATGTTACTGTGTTTTTTTAAAGAAAAACAATTAAGAGCTTCAAATGAAGGTACTTCCGGTTGATCAATTGTAACTAAAAGGTAATCAAGTCTTCATTTGGATGTAAGAATGAGGAATACGAAACAAAAATGTAATTTTTGGAATTGTAGTATTGGAGTTATCGCGGCCAAAACAATCGTCACACGCACCACACACACATACACACACACACATAAATCATCGTAAAAATTATATATTCATATTCTATGAACCTCAAAACTTGCTTATTCACTATTAGTTAGATATTTGAAATCATTCTTGAATTAAAAAAAAATATTTTTGTTCTATCATGCTATTGTTGAAGCTAATTTGCGTTATGCAATCCTTTTTTGGGGTAACTCAACCCATGCTTCTAAAGCATTTCTAAGTCAAAAGAAAATTGTGAGATGTATTGCTGGCGTTTCAAATTCACGGTCATGCAAAATGATCTTCAAAAAACTTAAAATCATGACACTTACCAGTCTCTATTTATACGAACTTTGTGTATATATATGTGTTCAAAAACAAGGACAAACTTAAAACTCACTCTAATTTCCATAATAGAAACATGAGAAACAAGGATAAATTTTGCAAACCCTTAGCAAAATATGATTGCACTAGAAGGTCTCCAGATCTCATGGGTGTGGATGTTTACAGCAAACTTCCCAGCGATATAAAAATAAGTACAGTCCATACGTTTTAACTTGGCGACCCAAAAGAATATAATTCAGTTCACTATTCCTAAGTTGCGTTTTGTCAAATATTTACTTTTACTTCGATGCCGCACAGCTTCAGAAGTGAAATAGTGATTTTACAATATTTTATTGCCTTACATAAAGCAAATTTCATCCTAATACAGCAAAATATGATTGCACTAGAAGGTCTCCAGATCTCATGGGTGTGGATGTTTACAACAAACTTCCCAACGATATAAAAATAAGTACAGTCCATACGTTTTAACTTGGCGACCCAAAAGAATATAATTCAGTTCACTATTCCTAAGTTGCGTTTTGTCAAATATTTACTTTTACTTCGATGCCGCACAGCTTCAGAAGTGAAATAGTGATTTTACAATATTTTATTGCCTTACATAAAGCAAATTTCATCCTAATACACTCAAAGTCGGGGTGTCAGGTACTTTTCAACCCAAGAAGTTATATTCATACATAAGCGTTGGTGCATTTTTTTCTCAATAGCAATAGAAATTTTATTTTCTTAACTTTAATAATTTAAAAAATAATTAATTATAATATGATTTATATAATAAATAATTCATTCCAATATTTGCAATATATTTTTTTGTATAAATAATTTCTTTTTTTTGTAATATTCGTAATTTTATTGAACTTCATTTTTCTTCGGTACGACTATGGATTTTATAACTTGCCCATTACCGCAGTGATAATGTGAATTGCCCCAACTCGCCAAGTTACATCGTATGGACTGTACTACTATGTTAAAGACACATCTGCTTAAGAATGCATTTTACAATGTAAATGAATACTTATATTATTGTACAATTTTATTTTATGTGACGTTTTATACATGTATCTTATACATCTGGTAAATAATAAATATATTATTATTATTAATTCACCATCGATTTTTTTGACCAGACAATACCTTCCTTACGCAAAGGTGACTGAAGGTAAAAAGACAGCTGTTTAGATCTTCCAAAATGATTTTGCTTCAACAAAAGTTCTTAAAAAACTTATAGAAGAGCAAAATATTCTGATTATTTTTATCGTGATGACCTCACCCTCTTGATTATCATACACCCAATGGCGGATTTCCTACTGTGCATTATGTTTTCTACGGTTGAATTTACGATGCATCGTAACAACTGAAGTACGTATGCATCCGGTCATCCAGACAAAACACACTCAACTAGACCATAGCCACCCCCTGATGAGATCAACTCGAACTATTGCTTTACAAAATTAGATGCAATTGTGCTTAGCGATTAGACGTGGCCTTGAATTATTGGCTCTTATTTTTAATGATGATGATTTGTGGAGATACTGGATGAATAAAAGTAGGTTTCTTAGGGGATTATAAATTAGCTTTAATTGATCATATTGGGAATAGAACATTTAATAAAATGGAGCGATATTCAAGCACAGTCTTGATCAAAAGAATTAGACAGTCTTATTTGAAAAAAATGGCCTAATAAGGCAATTTTCGTTACAGATCTGTTCAGAATTGTCAAATCTGTAAATTTGATTTACGAATTTAGAGCTTTACAGATGAATGTTCAGAATTGGCCTACACATATAATAACTTTGAAAACTGCAGAATATTTTACATATAACGAACTGAATTCTGAAACAGAGATAGGCTATTTTTTACTTTCCGTCACCTATAGGTAAGGAAGGTATTGTCTTTGGTCAAAAAATTCAATGATGAGTTTTTAGTGAGTAAGTACGTTTTAGGGTCCCTATAATACGATTTTGCCATTTTTGCGATGTCTATATGTATGTATGTATATATGGATGTATGTATGTGTGTTGTGTGTGTGTGTGTGTGTGTGTGTGTGTGTGTGTGTGTGTGTATGTGTCTGTGACGATAGTTTCGGATCGCATAACTTCAATACCACGATTCCAAAAATTATAATTTTTTCGTTTACCTCAAGTTTATATACAAAAGAAGAGGTGATTAGATTTTGGTTATAATTGGTCAACTGGAAGTACCCTCATTTGAATATTTTAACAGTTTTTCTTGAAAAACGCTGTTAAATCATTTTTTGACACTTAATGTTACTAGAAATATTAAAGAATATACTAGTATCTACACGATTTAATTGCATTTTATACTACGTATTCAATGGATAAAGAGTTAAAGAATTATAAAGATATTAAATTTCATAAATCAGGCAGTTATGCTATAACCATGGAAACAGCTACTATATTAAGAAAATTCTAATTGACAGATGTCAGTGTCAATGAAACGAACATTAATGTGGCCGAAAGATGAGAATGTTGAGATCGATGTTGGGGAAGATACGAAAAAATAGGATACGGAATGAGAAGATAAGGGAAATGGCTCGAGTATTAGAGTTTCTAGAATGATACAAGAGAGACGATTATATTGGTTTCAGCATGTCATGAAGAGCGATGAAGAATATATTGGAAGAAGAATGAACAGCTTAGTAATAGAAGGTAGGAAAAATAGAAGAAGACCATAGATAAGATGTAAACGCTGTATTGCGAAGGACTTAAGAGAAAATGAACTGAATGAGGACAACAAACAAAATAGAAATGAGTGGATGTAGAAATTCAAGAATAGCGACCACTTAACCAGTGGGAAAAGCTAAAGAAAAAGGTGTCAGTGTCATGTGCAATTTACATAGTTTGTTTATGAAATAATTTCACTGGATATATATTCTGCAAGAAAATTTATATATGGAATTTTACATAATACATTGAATTGACGGAAGGTAATGAATGTGTTGGCCACATCAGATTTTTTATGCAGTTTTAGAACCACTGAAAGTATTATCTTTGAATATATAATACATATAAGAACGGCAACGCATATGGCCTAGCAAGATACTATATCTGTCTCTTTTTATTCACAAAATTATTATAGATAGCTAGTGACTCCTACCACAAAACTGTGAACTACGATAAATCGTGCTGACAGCATTGCCAAATAGTATTTGTTAGAGATATTCAATAATCAATAATTCAAAAATATTGTTTCATAATAACCAGATAATATATTTTGAATCTTCAATGTACATGTATACTTGTTTTACAGTAGCAAACTTAAAAACCTTTTTAAAATCTTATCTTGTTCTAGCTACGTGGCAACACTGTGCAACATCCACCTATTATGTATTTTTTGAACTAACTCAGAAATAATTCGTATACGGAGGAATAGATGGCACTTTCTCTCGAAATATTTAATCTAAATACATTACGTTGCCGTTCTTAAATTGTATTATATATTCAAAGGTATTATTTAATTGTTCGACGAGAAACCTCCTATTACCAATAAATGAAATATACATCAATCAGTATAAAATTAAACAAAGTATAAAATTTCAATCCATTTAAACCACTTGAAACTCGTAAATCAGCACCCTTTCATAAGATAAAAGACCCACCCTGTTCAAATTTCCCGCTAAACTTTCTTCCCTAATACAAATAACTCACATGGGGTGTCTTCATCCCTGTGCTGTATTACGTTACGGGTGTGCAATATTGGTTAAACGGAAGTCCGGATGATCCAGTGGCGTAGTATTAAAGGGGGCAGCGAAGGGCTGCTTTATAGCCTGCCGCGAGCAATCAGCTCCAAATTGAGGAGAGAAAATTTCCTTGTTCTCTTGTTCTGTTGGGGATTTATAGTAAAATATGCGAATTTGAAGGGTGGCTAAAAAATTGCAAACTGGCCTAAAGATGATTTATTTTATGGGGAAGTTCACTTATCTTAATTTAGAAGTGTTATCTATATAGATATCTGAAAAATATATGGCGTCAATGGAAATGTAACCACCAATACTACTTTAGTTTTTCGTATAATATAAAGGTTACAATGAATTAATTTCGCGTTAATCAATAGGATTGTTCTTTCCGTTATCCTGTATCTACCGCAAACCGTGGTGAAATATGCTGTTCTATTGAGCTCGCTGTTAACTCTAAAGTCAATATATTCTGTTCGTTGCGTTTTTTACCTCCCGCTATCCTTGGGGAAGTATAGGGATCGTGCTAAAAATCGCATATCGAGATTTTGGTAAATGACCACGTTTTAAGATCCCTAGAATCCAATTTTAACATTTTCACGATGATGTCTGAGTGTATGTGTGGATTCTCTTTACGCTCTAACTCAAATACTATCGTTCAGAAACCTTGTATTTCTACCTTACTCTTATATGGAAAGATGCCGTTAGATTTTGGAGTAAATCAGATAACCGAAAATGGCACTTTACTCCAAGCTCAAAATAGTTTTTTTGATATGGCACAAAATTGACCCCTGTGGTGCAGTCTCCTCGTCAGCAATGAATATAGGTAAATATATAAATAAATAAAATAAATATATCATCACGGCATATTACCCATTGCTAGGTCTGCCAATCTGCTTTGTACACAGGTTTCGATAAAGATGATGACATATTTGTACTGTGCGGGCGTTTACCAGATGTTACCTCACGAGCACTTATTGCTGGCGTGGAGAATGCACCACAGGGGTCATTTTTGTGCCATTTAAAATTCGAAATATTTGGCGTCGGTCGGGATCGAATCCAGTATTTAAATTTAATTTCATTTTAAGTATTTACATGAATAAAAATTAAATTAAACGGAGGTATTGTGTTGGCCACATATTTTTAAATTTAAAATCTATATTTTAAACTGGCCCAAAAAAATTTGTTGAAATTTTACGTTGGTTTTATAATTTGTTTGCTGAAAATATAAACCGGCCAAATTATCATGAAGCTAAGCTTGTATTTGAACCGAACGGTAAAAGTTTAGTTTGATTACTTTTTAACTTTATTTAAAATATCACATATCTAGAGTACTTTAAGTTCACTTAATTTAAGGACCCTTGTGATGCGCTTTAAAATTTCAAAACGTTTCAGAGTTCCTTGAAGAGTCCTACTTACTGTTTAATAAAATCTAAATAAGTAAAGAGACAAATTCTATAATTTTAAAACTATTCAATGAATGTGTACAATCTTTTCAGGGGTGTTAGCTGGCAACCTTAGGATATGCTCTGATCAGCTGTTTCATCATTTTATGTCAACATAACCTCAAAATTTTCAGTTCACCATGGCAAGTCCACTAGAAGATTGCACCTTAGAAGAGCAGCGCTTAGTCATTAGATTTTTAGTCGCAGAAGGTGTAAAACCAAGTGAAATTTTTTCTGAATGTTAATACAGTACGGTAAAAGTTGTACGAACCGTGCGAATTTTTACAAGTGGGTTGATCGGTTTAAAAGTGGCCGAACAAGTTCAACCTTCCGCCGGTAAAGTGATGCTGACCATCTTTTGGGACTCACAGGGTCCAGTCTATTACGATTTCCTTGAAGATCAGCGAACTATCAATAGCCAATACTACTCTGAGATGCTAGAAGACAAAGTTAGACCAGCTATCAGGAGTAAACGCCGTGGACTCTTGTCAAAAGGAGTCATTCTTCAGCACGATAACGCCCGCCCTCATACAGCCCAGCTGACCCGTGATAAGCTTCAAGAATTGGGTTGGGAGGTCTTACCTCATCCTACCTACAGTCCCGACCTCGCCCCATCTGATTTTTACCTGTTTGGACCACTCAAAGACGCCCTACGTGGAAAAAGATTTGCTAACAATGAGGAAGTTAAGGAAGCGGTGCAAAAGTGGCTTCGGGGTAAATCGAAAGAATTCTTCGCCAAGGGAATTAGGAAGCTGCAAGAAAGATGGGACAAGTGCATAACTGTGGGGGGTGATTATGTTGAAAAATAGCCTTAATTTGGAAAGATTGAAATGAACCGTTTTTGATCTATAGCCATTTGTCTCTTTACTTATTGAAAGACCCTCGTATTAAAAATCTTTCAGATTTATTATATATAGATATCTACAATAGTAGCATTATATTCTTTCTCTTAGTTGTAGTGCTTTACAAATCCAACAATGTGAAAAAATGTTTTAATTATCTCTTAAATCGTTTCAATGGTATCTAACGATTGCATCAGCATTGAAGCAAAACAATACCGCTCACAAATCAGCTACCCTTTCTCGAATGTAGTTCTGTGGGTCACGCTCCTTCATAAGGGCATATCCAATGATTAGAATGATTTAATTTCTGTGAAACAATGGTCCGGTATTATCATATTGTTCCCATAAAACGCTAGCGGATCGAGGAACACATATGCGCTAACGGGACTGTGTGTATATGGTATCATGTTCTGTTTCTACAAGATTTAGATCCAGATACACGATGCTTGTAAGACGCACGCACACAATCATTCATTATTTATACATTTTTACTGCTAATACAGACGATTTACTATACGAAAGAGATTTAATTGTATCCTCTTTGCTAATGATACAAAGACTTCGTTAAGCAATAGGCAATACAACAACTAATAATGTATCAAAGAACGAAGAAAATATGGCATTCCTTCGTACATCACTTGTTAACAAGATGACTGCTTTTAAATATTGGAATTAAACTGGAAATAATTATATAGCTATTTCATGGACATTTAAAGTTTGATTCTTTCAAATCCAACGATTTGAATTTAATTTAAAGACATATATTAAATTTCTAAGACTAGTAATCACCATTTTTGCCTCTCGCTAAAAGAGGTATTGGATTCATGCCAAAAATCGCGTACCCAGATTTTAACATTTTCGCTGCTGCGTCCTGTATGTTGTTGAACCATTGCGCACGCCGCAACAGTTGCGTCCAGTACTCTATCTTGTTTCAACTGGCAACGTTTCGTCAGCTTTTTAAACAGAACACTGTGCGTTGGTCAGCATTGGCAGACGACTACAGAAAAGTGATTTGTGGGGTTAGTTTACAGTTTTTTTTTTTTTGCGCCATGGAGACAACGACCAGGTCTATTTACAACTCAAAAGGGCTAAAATAATGCCTATTACATAAATAAAAGATAAAACATCAAGCAAATAAACATGAATTGTCTAACAATATGTTGATTTCAGAATTCAAGAGGCTGGACGTATAGGTGCGTCGTTAGCACTGCCGGACAAAAGATGTCCACAATGCTGCCGACGCACCATAGGCGTTAAAAAAAATACTGAAAAATAAGAGTAAAGACTTCTACATTCACAGAATATTAACAAATTGAGAAAAAAAAACTAGAATTGCACCAAAACTCATTACCGCATTACAGCTGCGACGCGTGAATTTATACGCAGCGAACGTGTTAATCAGTTAGCATATTTTAAGGTCCCTACAATCCGATTTTAATATTTTTACAATGATGTATGTGTGTGAGAGTTAGTGTGTGTGTATGTGAATGTATATGAATGTATATATATATGTGTGTGTGTGTGTGTGTGTGTGTGTGTGTGTGTGTGTGTGTGTGGATGTTGGAAGGACGATTTCTCAAAACCTGTTTAACTACGTATTTCTTAATCGGACATTAATGGGACACCCATACACACACATACACACACACACACACACACACACACACACACACACACATACACACACAGACAGGCATCATCGTAAAAATATTAAAATCAGATTGTAGGGACCTTAAAACGTGCTTAATCATTAAAATCTGGATATGTGATTTTTAACATGAATCCAATACCTCTCTTAGCGAGAGGTATAATTTAAATTCAAATCTAGTGACCATCGTCACAATGATCTTATAATATTAATAAAAGAGATATCTGTGGGAAACAACCTCCCATCAATAACAATTCAATTTAAACTTCAATTTCATATTCACCTAACCCTGAAATAAATATAAATCATTCTCCTCCATAAATAACCAAAACTCTCAACTCATCTTCCTCTTTTGTCCACCCAATATAAACCACACACGTTCGAAATTAAATATTTAACCATTTAATCCTGCGTCAGGATTTATGACATAAAAATAAACAGTAACCGCGTAATAAATAACCATTAAACATTTATGTATTTAATAAGTGTTATTGTCATCGTGTAGTATGGTCATGCTGCTTGATTTATCTATTTACATACTTGTGAATAGATAGGGGTAGGAAAAAATATATAGTTAGGGGAAGGGTGGGATCTAGGTTTACTAACCCCTACATCCAAAAAACATCAATTTTTGGCCATAAAACACAAGATGAATTGTATTTTTATTTGTAGACTAGTGTGAACGGTTTGTTTCGGTTGGGTTTTCTCTTATTGGTGGTTGTAACGAATCCAGGTTGCATGAACGATTCAAAATTCTTGTGGGTTTAGTAGAAACACCGAACCCTGCATAAAAGCGTTCATTCTTTTTATTTTTTTGACTATGAACAACCAAGGCATACATCTTCCGGACAATTTTTGTTTAACAAATGTTCATGTAATAATTATTTGTATACCAATTTTATTGCCACTAACGGTCAGGACATATATTCAAAACTTTAGAAGAAATCTAATATTTATCTCGTAGAATATGGTATAATGTAAATTATTGTTGATTCGCAAAATCAAATATCCAAAATGATAATTTGTTGAAAATGAAATGATCAACAATCATTTTTGAATTTATCAACTTATAATATTGATAAAAGAGATATATGTGGGAACCAACGTCCCATCAATAACAATTCAATTTAAAATTCAATTTATTGCTAATATATTTAGATAATTCAAATTGACAGATGTCAGTATTAATAAAAAGTGAATGAATGTGGCAGAGATGAGGATGTTGAGATAGATGTTGGGGAAGAAAGGAATGAAAAAATAAGGGAAATAACAATAGTGTTAGAAGTTTCTAGAAAGGTAAAAGAGAGACGATTACATTGGTTTGGACATGTCATGAGGAGGAACAGGGGAAGACCAATGATAAGATAAAAGGACTTGAGAGAAAAGGAACTGAATAAGAACGACACGCAAACAGAAATAAGTGGAAGAAGAAAATAAAAAATTGCAACCCCTAACGAATGGTAAAAGCTAAACAAGAAGAAGAAGAAGAAGATTTCAATGTCAAGTGCAATTTGCATAGTTTGTTTATGAAATAATTTTATTGGAAATTTGAGTATAGAATTTATACATACCTAATACACAGGATTGACGGAAGGTATTGTGCTGGCCCTTCAGATTTTTTTATAATTTTACCTAGTTTTTCACTAAGTTTTTCTTTATCGAATGAAACTCACACCGAGATATGTATACTATTTTATTCACAATCATCCTCTTTTTAAATCAATAATTTCCAAAATAAATCATTGAGTTAAATTTTATTAATATTTTTGGACAGCCCTATTAAAATTTACTTAGCCTACTTTATTATAGAGATATATGGCAATGTTGCTAGACACCCCTAAATTTCATTTCCAACCCATGGGGTGGAAGCGTCATTTCCCATCCGAGATTGTCATTTCAGTTAGAAATGGCATATATTTCCCAACCTCTAAAAGGATAGGAATCGACATATTACTATAATGATAGTGAATAAAAAATATACTTCCTAAGAAAAGATTTTCGGATGAAATAATTTGGACGATAAAGAATCTGGCGTATACGGTTGTTGCGTTGGTGTTCATTGAGCATGCATGAGTTTGGGATCAACGGCCTATATAAATATGTAAATCAGATTATGTCCGAGAGTCGCAGTGATATAGAGCAGTGGACCGAGTCTACGTGCCTTGTTGCGCTTATGTATAGCTTTGAGCACTAAATAAATCCTACCTGATACACACATACACACCGTGTGAAATTTACTTTTATTTTACCGCCAACAAAATGTTCCACAATCTACATATATATATATATATATATATATATATATATATATATATATATATATATATATATATATATATATATATATATATATATTTAATATAAAGTTCGCTATATTACAACTACATTTTATAGGTTTCCATCAGGAGCGGACTGGGATCAAAAATTGGGTCAAGAAAAATATATAGCGCTTCAATGATAAAAATTCCGAATACACATACATATCTAATATAAAGCTAGCACAATACCTTTCGCCACTTCCGTTTTTGGTTACATAAGTATATGGCGCGAGCAGTCATGTGACATTATTGGCCTTCACAAGCAGTTATGGGGTGCCAGAGTGACAATTAGTAATTATGTACATAGATGTCAAATGTCAGAATTTTTCATTAAATATTTCAAGATTTTCTAAAGTCACGTAGTTAATTTGTCACCAGGACTGTGGAATTTACTTGTCGAGGAAAACAAACCACATGGAATTGGAAAATGATGCAATTTAGGATGAAGAATTATGATATTTAATATCTATGTACATAATTACTAGCTATCAATTAAAATAGTTCGAGTTTCGTAGCAATCGAAATGTATGTACATCTTGTGCTAAATAAATAAATATTGTGAAGAAAAGCTAAACTTATTTCAATAACATATTAGCTATCATTTTGACACGGGCCCCCATATCTTGTTGTCAAGGCCAAAAAAGAGATATAACTAGTCGCGCCCTATTCTACTTAACATTTAATGTGTACCTACACTTTACACCAAAAATTCTACTTACACCTATTCTTTATATTTAATTTTATTTATTTTTAAATTTATTATATGAAGAAATTTTGTCCTACTATTCTAATTTTTCGAAATGTTTCCAATTCATTGTCCGGATTGACAGTAGCTTTGAAAGGAATATGTAATATACGTATAATTTTAAATATTTGACTATTAATACAATATGAAATAATATAATGTACGTACTTCCCAGAAAAAAATCTTCAGTAATGTCTCTGGATTTTTAAAACTGACATTTATCTGCCAGTTACAAACATTTTCATTTTTAAATTGGTTTCCATGACATTATTTGGGCTGTAAGATTTCTTACAACAGATTATTCTATACCTTATATTTCTTTATCTCTAAATCTATAAAAGATATAATAAAATACCAAGAACAAATATTTTCAAAAAATAATATTTAGAAGATTTTTTTTAAGCATCTGTTACTTCCGGTTAGTCAATTATTACCAAAACATTTTCAGCCCCGCCCAGTAATGTCCAATTGAGAAATATGTGTACGTAGTTAAACAGATATCAAGTATTATTGTTTGTGAGAAATCGTCCTTCCAACATTCACACACACATACACACACACACATATATCCACACACACATACAGATACAAAGACAGACACACACACACATACACACACACCTACACACACACACAGACATCATCGTAAAAATATTAAAATTGGATTGTAGGGACCTTAATACGTGCTTAATCATTAAAATCTGGATATGCGATGTTTAGCATGAATCCAATACCTCTCTTAGCGAGAGGTAAAAAACAGCACCGTTGAGTTATCTAAATTTTATTTGGAACAGATGAAATTATAATGTTATATAAGTATACTGGGTGTTTATTTTATTTTTTCGAACATAGGAAATTCAATGTTAAAATTTTAATTTGGCGACATCTCTTTACTTATTAATTTTAGAACAATTCCATGGCTATCACTATTTTTGGGTTGCTTTTCGACAATTTCATACCTAATTTCTGCCGGTAAAGATCATGTTAAATTAATTTTGCATATTAATTTAGATGTAGAATTTTAAGCTCTACAACTTTTATTTGAAGCTTTATACCTAAAATAATTAGGAAACCAGGAAATTACGAAAATATGATTTTACATGTGAAGTCCTATATTCCAGTGTTGTGGTCAACACCATATACCTCTAAAACAAAAGAAATAAATAAATATATCATCAAGGCATATTACCCATGCTGTGTGTGCCAATCTGCTTTGGTAATTATGATTACATATTCCTATTATGCTGGCGTACACCAGACGTCACCTCACACAGAAATATATTGAAAACATTTACCTATAAAACATAACATATTAATAAATATACTTTTTCTAAAAGAAAACTTCTAATTCCACCGCAACATAATTTCTGATTTCTTTTTTCTGGCAAGGGTTAATGTCACCCAATACTCCATAGGGGAGCATTGTTAGGCCAGTTGGACGATCTCTAGTGCCGTATAGGGTGGCTAGATGCGTTTTGCCTGTTCCCATGAATATTGAATGAACAGGGTGCGTCAAACTGAGAGGATGATATGTGTAATTGTTTTATTTTCGGAGAGAAATTCTGACTTGTAGTTTTTCGAGGGAGCCAGCCAACAACATACGTTAGATTTGAAACCAAATAATATATGTTACAAAACGTAATCTTCAATTTGACTATCCCTGTAAACAAATTCATTGTATCTTCTATTAGATGGAGAGTGTATCTATGATATGATTGAAACTTAATATGACTTACGAATTGAGACATAATATAAAAAGTATATTATGATTTCTCGATAAGCATATATGTTAAACTAGTGTCAAATTTGGACATGGATCTAGATTATTAGATACTGTTTATTAGCTATTGTCAAATACAATATTTGTTATAGTATTATAGTTAACTACTAATAATATCAATGATATATGTTATGAATATTACATAATGTGTATTAATGTCATATTGTCAAATATTATAATCTTAATTTATTCACTCTCACTTGATCTTATTTTCAAATAAACCTTAAGGAGATCATAATCACATAAAAACTAGAACAATTCTTTTATTGATTCTACACAGGGACTATGAAAGTTTAAAAACGTGTTAACAATTACTCGAACTCTTAGCTAAACAGCATTTATCTTCTTACACGACCGATGTTTCGATATATTCTTGTACCTTCATATTGTTTTTCAACATTGCACAAAAATTCATAAAAATCATATACACATCAATTTGCTTTCAAAATCGACAACAGATCACGAAATTTAGAATGAAAAATTATATTTGACATCTATGTACATAATTACTAGCTATCATTCTGACACGAATAAGGTTTCATCAAGTCAAGTAGCTTCATATTTTTGTAAATTACTTGACTTGACTTGAAAATCAAGCTTTTCAAAAATTCATTACTTAACTTGACTTGATTTTCTATCGATACAGCTTGACTTGATCAAGCAATTTCAAGCAAATTCAAGCTACTTGATAACGAACCGATTATGTACGAAACCGCGCGAATCAGTAGAATCATAACCTAGCTGTGTGTGGTACGGCGTGGTGTGCCATATGCTGTGCTGTGCTGATTCACTACTGCAAGTTAAAATCTGTGCAGAGGTTTAAAAAATTCACTCAATATTGGAATATATACTAGAATGACCCGAGAATATGTCAACAAAATTTGAAGTCCTAATCATTATTATTAAGTTATCTGTAGATGGTTAAACTGTCGCACAAAAGCCCAAAAAGCTATACTCCATTCGAAATAAGAATAATAATTGGGACTTCAGATTTTGTCCACATATTATCGACTCATCTAGTATATATTCCAATAATGAATGGCTTTTTTTAAATCTCTTAATATCTCGGAGAAAAATAAAGTTCGAAAATGTGCCATGTTATTTAAATCAAGTGCATTTAGGCACGGTCAAATATTAAAATTAAGCGGAATCATTGTCAGTATAATTTGTTTTTATTCATTTGGAACCATTTTAGGGGGTCGTCCAGTTAAAATTCGACTTGTCCCCTTTGAAGGTCCACCATAATACATATACTATAAATAGTTTGTTAATTCATATATACTTTCAAATCTTTTTTTTTTAATTTTTAAATTTGAATGTATGATTTATTTTTATGAATAAAAGTTTATATTTCAAGGTATATTATTGATATTGTTATAAAACATAAGGAACTATATGAAAATGGAATGTTGTCTTGAAGAACTTTTTCTGGTAACTAAAAATATAATTACTTGATTTTGCAAGTACTTGAAATAGTAACTACTTGACTTGACTTGATTTTCGGCTACTGTTACTTGACTTGAGATTGACTTGATTTCAAGTCAAGTCAAGTAACTTGAATATCAAGTCAAGCCGTGAAACTCTAGACACGAACCTCAATATCTTCTTGTCAAGGTCAAAAAAATCACATGACTACTTGCGCCCTATTGTATTTAACAATTCTTGTATACCTACACTCTACACCAAAAATTTTATTTATCTATTCTTTATATTTAGATTTTTTAATTTTAAATTTATTCTATATGAAAATGGAAAGTTTTGAAAAAACTATAAGTCTTTCCAAATCCACACACACACACACATATATATACATACATCCACACACACATACATCCCACACACAGACATCATCGTAAAAATGTTAAAATTGGATTGTAAGGACGTAAAACGTGCTTATTCATTAAAATCTAGATATGCGATTTTTAACATGAATCCAATATCTCTCTTAGCGAGAGGTAAAAAATCTGATGTGGCCAGCACATAACCTCTCGCCGTATATTTTACCTATGGCTGTATGCATAAAGCAAAGAATATTTTTATAAATACAAATAATAGATTCATATAAATCTATGACGTATAAACTTCTTTATTATTCAATAATAGCATGTCTCAACATAAAGATATTTTACCATAAATTATGTTACAATAAATTACAAAGTAGAGTTTACCATATATAAATATTAGGCTGGTATCAGCAATTTTCAATTCGAACAACCTTGTTTACTTTCTCTTCATATTCTTCTAGTAAAAACATTAATTTTGGGCGGTCTAAAATGTATATATCTGGATTGTGCATCTATCCTTATATATCTTCTTTTACATTTTATTTTTTCATACTTGTTATATCTAAATAACCTTAATTCCCTTTAATAAAGTGACGGATAGATTGCACTCCGATTATTCTTATATCGATGTGTAATTTTGTCTATATTTACAACTTACTTGAGAAGAATTTGATAGCTTTTTCGCAATTCAAAGTTACTCTAGTCTACAGTACTGGTGTACATTGTCCCATAATGTTTGAAACAAATTTAAGTCCTTCAACCTAGACTTGTCATCTCCATAATAGTCACAGATCAAGAATTAAGGGATTCTCCAAATACATTTTTCTTTCATTACTCATTATTTCTGACACTGACATTTATCTGTCAGTTACAAATAATTTAAATTTGCAACTATTTTTCATGGCATCCTTTCGGTTGTAAAATTAATTACAACATTATTTTATATATTATATTCCTTTTATCTCTATATCTATAAAATATGTATAAAAATATTTAAATGTATCAGAAAGAGAATTTATTTTTCTTTAATATTATCAAGAAAAATTTTCAAAAAATAATATTTAGAATATTTTTTTTCAAGAATCTTTTACTTCCGGTTGTCCAATTGTTACCAAAACCTTTTCAGATCTTCCCATGAATGTCCGATTGGGAAATACGTTGTTAAACAAATTTTAAGTCTTATAGTTTTTGAGTAACCGTCCTTCCAACATCCCACACACACACATCCACACACACACACACACACACACACACACACACACACACACACACACACAGACATCATCGTAAAAATGTTAAAATCGGATTGTAGGGACCTTAAAACGTGCTTATTCAATAAAATCTCGATATGCGATTTTTAGCATGAATCCAATACCTCTCTTAGCGAGAGGTAAAAAATGATCTCGTTTCACAAATTATAATGTTCAAAGCGTAATTGAAGCACATATAAATAACATATAAAATTCTAAAAAAATGAATATAATTTACAATTGTTTATCGGAAGTTTTTTTAAACAAAATAGCACTTCTGATTTACCTTTATATTACCGTTATCTACGAGTATGTAACCACATCAGTGCAACTAATATAAATATGATTTTTAGTACATGGGCCTCAATGCACGTTGGGCCTTATTTGTCTCAAGTATCTTTTGTCATACATCTACTCAATTCCAAATTTATATTACTTCCAAGTCTTCTGCTGTCGCCTTGGTATAATCCAGAATACATTGTCAAGTAAATGAAAGCAGAAATTAACGAAAGAACGAAACTAAACCAAATAATACTTGTTTGAATTTATGATGCCAGGATAGATACGAATACTCGCATTTGTATTAGTAACAAAGATGTATTAGTGAGTGACATACGATATCTCTTAATGGTAATCAAAACTTTAACTATAATATAGGTAATTTTTATTAATTATTTTATTAAATTGTATATTATCTATGCATGTTTTTAATCATTGACCACGAAAGTTATTTGAAACATAATTATAAATTTTTATGTGTTGAAATAGATGAATTTGTGATTTCAATTATTAGCGAACAAAATAAGATTAACATTTATGTAATATAATATACAGGATGGTGACTGGTACAGCCGAACATAGGACTTTAACATGTAAAATCAGACTCCTAATTTCCTGCTTCCCTAATTATTTTTGGGAAAAAAGGTTCAAATAAAAGTTGTAGGGCATGCACAAATTAAGTGTGAATATGTCGAAAATGATACATTAAAGTCTCTCAGTTGCCTTACATACATCATAAAAGGTGAAACATAATATTTTTTGAAATATTTATATGCAGCGTAAAAATTTCTAGAACAACATTTCGCTTTTTCGAGGTGGAGGACCTCATTATGGCAATTTTACATAGATATATTTCATCTAATTTGTGTTATTCTTTCTTTCAGTGTAAAGGCGACGTAGCCAGCCTAGTGGACCGGTTGTTCGGGCATCTGTATCCAAACTACTCGGTGATTAGGCCAGTGTTAGTGCGTCAAGCTCGGGACTTATTAGTGTGTGAATTTCTCGGAAATTTGACTAAGTTTGAGCAGGAGTTTTGTGTTCCAGCCGCTGAGTTGATCCGGGAAGTTAAGGAGCACGGAGAAAAGGTAGGATCAATCAAATCTTCTTTTGCAAATTGTTTAGGGTGTTAAAACAAATGTAAGATATTTGATGAGATCAAAAGAAGTCTTAATATATATGGGTTTGAAATTAAACTGTTTTATATTTGTGATTTTTGACTAGTGTGCCAGTATTTACCCTTAACCACGTTTCGGGTCCGGCCTCAGTTGGTTTAAAACCAACAAATTCACATGACTGCTAGCGCCAGAAATGTTTCCAATTCATTGTCGGGATTGATAGTATTTCTGAAGGGTAATATACCTATAATTTTAAATATTTAAATATTAATACAATAAGAAATAATGTAATGTATGAACTTCCCAGAAAAAAAATTCAGTAATGTATCTGAATTTTTGACACTGACATTATATGTCAGTTACAAACATTTTCATTTTTTAATTGGTTTCTACCACATTATTTACGTTGTGAGATTTATTACAACAGATTAATTTATATATTATATTTCTTTATCCCTAAATCTATAAAAGATACAATAGAATATTTGTATATATCGGATAGAAAATATGTTTTTTAATACTTGCAAGAACAAAAATTTTCAAAAAATAATATTTAGAAGATTTTTTTTAAGAATCTGTTATTTCCGGTTGTTCAATTATTAGCAAAACCTTCTTAAGTCTTCCCAGTAATGTCCGATTGAGAAATACGTAGTTAAACATACATTAAGTATTATAGTTTTTGAAATTCGTCCTTCCAACATACACATACACACACGCACATATACACATACATCCACGCACACACAGACATCATCGTACAAATGTTAAAATCGGATTGTAGGGACTTTAAAATGTGCTTATTCATTAAAATCTGGATATGCTATTTTTAGCATGAATCCAATACCTCTCTTAACGAGAGGTAAAAATATCTATTATATTTGGTTATCGCCATATTTCTAAAACTATTTTAAAAACTAAATAAAAGTTATAAAATTATGATTTCCGAAAACAAAAATGTTGCAAATAACTGTAATACACCGGTGGCTAGTACTACATAAAAAATGTATCATGGTATTCCAAATACTGATCCTTGGTGTTCACTTTAAATACCATGGGGAACTATTTTCTGTCTTCCCCGAAAAAAAAGACGATCTAACCAGCTGTTGGTAATGACCCAAAACTGTCTAAAAAATTGATATTTTAGAATCTAGGTATTCTGTATGGGACCTGCATAAAATGAAGTGTGTGTTAACTAAAAATCTGGCCATAGGAGTTTAACATGGGAAATCAGTTTTTCCTTGCGCAAATGTTCCAAAATTATTTTAGACAAAAATACTTCAAATAAATGTTATACCAATTTTAAAGTTTTGTGAAGATTGCTGATTTATAGTGATAGCCATGCAACTCAAAGAAAATTTGTCCACCATTTTGTTATCTAAAGCTTTTCTTCATGAGAAAACTTTTCCATACTTTCAAAGAAATATGTTATTGAACGAAAATCACACAACACAAACTTTTTTTGACAGTTAAGATGGCATACAATTGTTCGTAATTTTGTTTAGGTTCCATGGCTACCGCTATAAATAAGCTACCTCCAGAAAATATGAAATTGATTTTCTCGGTTATGAAATGTTAAAAATAAAATCTTATTAAACTAATTCGGGTGCAGAATTTAATTCTCTAAAACATTTATTTGAAGTATTTTTGTCTAAAATAATTTGGGAACTTTTGCGCAAGGAAAAACTAATTTCACATCTTAAACGCCTATGGCCAGGTTTTTAATTTTTTTTAACACACTGTATACAGGGTGATCACGCGAGAATGAACCAGCAATTATCTTCGTTATTAAGCGAGATAGCGATTATCTTCAAATAAACAAATTTACTATAGACAATATGGGCAATAAGATGTCGTATCAAGAAGCGCTCTATTACTTCCGGTTCCGGAGTATGTGATACCAACTTTGAAATTTCAAATGGAACATACTATATTTTTATATATTTTTGAAAAGTACATAAAATTTGCTTTACAATGATAGTAAATAAGTAGGACGTTGTATTATTAAAAAGTAAAATGGCAGACGTTTGAAATATCTTACAAAATAAGCCAAAAAAGTGTGGAAATTTGTTTTATTGGATTTGTTGCCTAGGTTACGTAATATAAATTATCTCAAAAAATATCATCATCTATGACAAAAAACAATAAAATCTCACCCACTTGATTTTTTTTTCATTCAATATGTTCATATTTCAACCGTCCGCCATTTTATTTTTTAATAATACAATGTACTACTAATTTACCACCATTGTAAAGAAAATTTTGTGTACTTTTCAAAAATATAAAAAAATATAGTATGTTCCATTTGAAATCTCAAAGTTGGTACTATATACTACGGAACCGGAAGTAATAGAACGCTTCTTGATACGTCATCTTATTGCCCATATTGTCTTTAGTAAATTTGTTTATTTGAAGATAATCGCTATCTCGCTTAATAACGGAGATAATTGCTGGTTCATTCTCGTGTGATCATCCTGTATATATATATATATATATATATATATATATATATATATATATATATATATATATATATATATATATAAAAGTAGATAATAATAAATACCAGACATTTTCAATGGTTGCAGAGGGCAAATTTTGATAGGTAAAATTGACAGCAATTATAGGCTTTAGCGCCCTGTGTACCCATTGCAAATGTTGTTTATTGACAAAATTTTATGCTCTACAACTTTTATTTAAAGCATTTTATCTAAAATAATTAGGGAAGCAGGAAATTAAGAAAGTATGATTTTACATGTTAAAGTCCTATGTCCCGGGGTGGTGGTCACCAGCCTGTATGCAGTGTACATAAAAGTATCATGAGGAAAATTATATGAATGCAGTTGCAAAGTCACGAAAAGACTTCTAAATTAGATTACTACACCAACTAATAATGTCACAAACTAAACTAACATTTCGCGTGTTTATAAATTATCCTACAAACATCAAATTACCAATAGCAATAACCAATTTGAAGACACGCTTTTCTCTATCCACATTATCCAGTGACGAATCCATAGTATCAGGCTGCACCTGTCTCCTTTGAAACATCCTTCTAATTTCAAATCCTTCCGTCTTTTGGAGTTGTATGGCAGACGTCACACGAAGGATATTCTAATGAGCAGCATATTTGGCTGTATGGTAATTGCTAGCGTCGACTATGTAAATGTCACTTGCCATTGCCATTTGCCTTGCCCGCTGATGGGTAAAAGTGGTACAGATCGCAAAGAAACCAAGAGAGCAGTTCTCACAATTGTCTATATCATTATGCTTATTAATGATATAGTTTATATGTAAGAGAATATGTAATTAGATGGTACATTTGTGGGATTAGATGGGAAATCATATACATTTGCGAAGAAAGTTATCGGAGATGATGTTTTATTCCAAAAAAATCTGTTGTGGCCAGCACAATACCTCTCGCCACTTTTTTGGTTACATAAGTATAGGGCGTAAACAGTCATGTTACATTGTTGGCTTTGACAAACAGATGTGGGGGCCCGTTTCAGAATGATAATTAGTAATTTTGTACATAGATGTCAAATGTCAAAATTTTTCATTAAAAATTGCAAGATTTTCTAAATTCATGTAGTTAATTTGTCACCAGGAGTGTGGAATTTACTTGTCGAGGAAAATAAACCACATGGAATTGGAAAATCACTAAATTTCGAATGAGAAATTATGATGTTTGACATCTATATACAAAATTACTAGCTATCATTCTGACATGGGCCCCCATATCTGCTTGTCAAGGCCAACAAAGTCACATGACTGCTTGCGCCCTAATGCATTTAACTTTCAAAAGATCAGAAATTATACTTATATCTATTCTTTATATTTAGATTTTTAAAATTTAAAATTATTCCATGAAGAAATTATGTCCTACTATTCTAATTTTTCGAGATGTTTCCAATTCATTGTCGGGAGTAACAGTATTTCTGAACGGTATGTGTAATATACCTATATTATTAAATATTTAACTATTAATACATTAAGAAATAATATAATGTATGTACTTCCCAAAAAAGTCTTCAGTAACGTCTCCGGATTTCGGACACTGACATTTATCTGTCAGTTACAGACCTTTTAAATTTTCAACTATTTTTCATGGCATTCTTTCGGCTGTACAATTTATTACCACAGATTATTTTATATATTTTATTTCTTTTATCTCTAAATCTATAGAATATATAATAAAATATTTAAATGTAGGTATCACATAGAGAATTTAATTTTCTTTTATTACTAAAAAAAAATTTCAAAACATAATATTTAGAAGAATTTTTTTCAAGAATCTTCTACTTCCGGTTGTCCAATCGTTACCAAAACCTTTTCAGATCTTCCCATGATTGCCCGATTGGGAAATACGTAGTTAAACAAATATAAAGTCGTATAGTTTTTGAGTAATCGTCCTTCCAACATCGCACACACATACACACATACACCGACATCATCATAAAAATGTTAGAGGGACTTTAAAACGTGCTTATTCATTAAAATCTGGATATACTTTGGTTCACGAAAGATAACTATTCAAGGTCACTTGTTCGAGGAAAGAATACACAGTACTTTATACAGTACTAGCTTAGTAATATTTCATGTTAAAAAGTGAAAGATTATTTGACGTATGTCTATATAGTTTATGTTATGACAGATATACGTAAATGGTGACATTACTTTCCAACACATTACAAATAATAATTACGTATGTCGTAGAGTTACAGATATCTAATTATCTACTGCACTGCCCTCTGTCCTAATAGTTACCAAGTGACGTTGACATTTAAATCGAATTATTATTCCATGGTTTTTGTCAAGTCTATGTTTTTGCGTTTTGCAAATACATAGGTGAAGAGAATACATCTTTGAGAAAGGCATTATTTAAAAAGAAACATAATTTTCAATTAAATTACACTTATTTTTACCTTCCGTTACCTATAGGTAAGGAAGGTATTGTCTTTGGTCAAAAAATTCGGTGGTGAGTTTTCACTGAATAAGCACGTTTTAGAGTCTTTACAATACGATTTTACTATTTTTACGATGATGTCTGTATGTGTGTGTGTGTGTTCGTATGTGCGTGTGTGTGTGTGTATGTGACCACTTTTTCGTGCACGATATCTCCAATACTATAATTCCAAAAATTACAATTCTTGCGTATTCCTCTTCCTTACAACCATATGCAGACATGTTTAGATTTTGGTTATAATTGGTCAACCTGAAGTACCCTCATTTGAAGATTTTAACAGTTTTTCTTGAAAAACTCAGTTAAATGTTATTATAACTTAAAGAATATATTATTCTCTATACGATTTGATTGCATTTTATATTTCATATTCTACAGATATAGAGTTAAAGAATAATAAAGATAAAAAATTCAGCCAGCTATGCTAACATAACCATGGAAACTGCTAATATATTCAGGTAATTCAAATTGACAGATGTCAGTATCAATACAAAGCAAGTAATTGAATGAAAAAAATAAGTAATTCTAGTGTTAGTAGTTTTTAGATATAATAGAGACGATTACATTGGTTTGAACATGTCATGAGGAGAGATGAAGAAATTAATAGAAGGTGGAAGAAACATAGGAAGACCAAATATAAGATGAAAAGACTGTATTGCAGAAGACTTGAGAGAAAAGGAACTGAATGAGGACGACACGCAAAACAAAAATTAGTGGAAGAAGAAAATAAAAAATAGCGACCCCCTAACGAATGGGAAAACTAAAGAAGAAGATGTCAGTGTCAAGTGTAATTTGCATTTGTTTATGAAATAACTTTACTGGAAATATAGGATCTTTTGCAAAAAAATTATGTATAGGGCGCGTGCAGTGACATGACTTTGCTGCTTTTGGCAAGCAGATATGGGGACCCGTATCAAAATGACAGCAATTAATTATGTCCATAACTGACAAGTGTCATAATTTTTCATTCAAAATTTCATGATTTTCTTATTTCATGTGATTTGTTTGTTATCAGGAGTATGGAATTCCGTTGCCGAGAAAGGGAATCATAAAATACCAAAAATTTAGAATCTTTTGCAAGAAAATTTATGTATGGAATTTGTACATAATACACAGGATTGACGGAAGTTATTGTGCTGGGCACATCAGATTTTTTTCAGTTAAAATGTATCCATAAATATTTCATGGTGCACGTCTATGTATACGAAATGCAGTGAAGTTATCTGCTAGTAATATTATACCGTGCGGTTAATAAATTACCTTGAATTGTCATTTTTTGTGAACCAAACTATATGAGATTTTTAGAATGAATCCAATTACAATTTATTTTTAATATATGATTCCTTCCATTGTTGTTTGTTATTGCACGTTACGCTGTATCCCAACCCATCTACAATTTGCTAGTCCTGAGTTATGATCTCTTTGCATGCCACACGGTTTCGTTTAGTATTGATTGCTCACACATATTTGGTTAACCTCTCCTACTCTGTAATTATACCTAGTCGTGACCGTTGTTGTATTTATTACACTGCGCTCCAAGCTAACTAGTGTTTATATCTATGAATTATCACACACTCTTGGATCTCTTCTACGACTTTCTTTTCGCAAACGGATAACGCCGATTTGGATCGATAAATCACTAGAAGATCTTGATCTAATTTGAATATTAGGATGGATGAAGTTATTAAGAAGGTGATAATTTCAAAGTTTGTTTATTTTCCAGGGAAGGAATAGATCAATGATAAAGATCTGGACAAATGGTGTGAAGATAAAAGTAGATTGTTGAGGAAGATTTATTTGAGCAAATAAATACAAGTTAATTATTTTGAATTATGAAAATCAAAAGGAAGAGGAAATATAAAAATATTTACCAGCATAAACAAAACCAGGTCAATAGCTAAAATTTTATGTTTTAGACTAAATACTTAGAAACAATTATGAAATTATGTGTTTAGCAAACTCCTTTCGCTTATTAAATTTAATATAATATTTTGATCTGTTAGTCAAGTAAACAGTTATCGAAATTAGACAGCATTGTTACTTACTTTTAGGTAAGGAAGATATTGTCTATGGTCAAAAATATTAATAGTGAATTTCTAATGAATAAGCACGTTTTGGAGTCCCTAGAATATGAATTTACTATTTTTACGATGATGTCTGTATGTGTGTGTATGTGTGTGTAGGTGACACTCGTTTCAGATCGCATAACTCCAATACCACGATTCCAAAAATTATAATTTTTTCGTATTCCTGGAGTATAGATCCATGTGCAGACATGATTAGATTTTGGTTATAATTGGTCCACCGGAAGTACCCTCAATTGCAACTTTTAACAGTTTTTCTTGAAACCCCCAGTTAAATATCATTTATTGCATTTAATGTTATTATATTTTAAAGAATATGTTATTCTCTATACGATGTGATTGCATTTTATATTTCATTATCAATAGATATAGAGTTAAGGGATTATAAAGATTTAAAATTTCATAAATCAGCCAGCTATGCTAACCATGGAAACTGCTGAAATATTTAGATAATTCAAATTGACAGATGTATGTGGCAGAGATGAGGATGTTGAAATAGGTGACTTGCAAGACACGGAAAGATAGGGTAAGGATTTAAAACATAAGTGAAATGGCTCGAGTGATAGAAGTTTCTGGATGTAAGATACAAGAGAGATGAAAATTATATTGGAAGAAGAATGAATAGCATAGTAGTAGAAAGTAGAAAAAACAGAGGAAGACCAAAGATAAGATGGAAGGACTGTATTGCGAAAGACTTGTGAGAAAAGGAACTGAATTAGAACGACACGCAAAATAGAAATGATTGGAAGAAGAAAATAAAAAATAGCGACCCCTAACGAATGAGAAAAGCTAAAGAAAAAGATGTCAGTGTCAAGTGCAACTTGCATACTTTGTTTATGAAATAATTTTACTGGAAATATGTAATCTTTGCAAGAAAATTTATGTATGGAATTTGTACATAATACACAGAATTGACAGAAGGTAATGTGCTAGCCACATCGGATTTTTTTTCTCTGTCAACCATATATATATTATTTTAGAGAAAAATACTTCAAATAGTTTTCATAGTAAAATTATTTGCACGTTTCTTTTATTTGAAGTATTCTCTCCAAAATATTCCATAAACAATTGACAAAGAAAAAACAATGATAGTCAACTGTTTGCTAATCACGTTTAATCATTTGTTCATATTAACGATAGGTAATTGTTTTTACCAACTCTGTAGGCGGCCATATTTTGAAACTGTACTGGATATCCAAATCACAACCTAACCTAATGCACACAACAACGCAAGCCACATAATATTTCCTCTTCCCTATCGTAATGAATTTCAATAGATGTTTGTCCCTTTGTCAAGTAACATTTAAATTGAATACATCAGGGTTGTCCACTGCACGTGTCGCTACCCTTCATGTTGTTTTGTGTCTTCCATACTGCATGTCAAAAGTTAATTAGCAGTTGAGCACATTGGAATTAAATTAAATTTGGTGATCTCTGAGTTTGCAGGAGTTGAGTTGATATATGCTAGTTTTTCATTATGTATCTGATATGTGAAATAGAAATCTGCATTATATAGATACGATTTTTCCATCTTTTATTCTGAATAATAGTATATTCTACAACAAATAATGGAATGGCCCATATTCCACACGAGCAAAAAGTTTGTGGCCTGAGCCGAAGACGAGGACTACGGTTTGCGAGTGTGGATTATGCCATTCTAAACGTGTTGTAGATTATACTTTCTCCAAAAATATTTTGGAAATTATACATATGTTGATTGATAATAACAATATATTATCATAAACCATTAAATATATTTTTGACGCCAGTCCATAAATTGCTTATAATAACTCCATTCATATTTTTCTTTTGATTTATTTGGAAATACCTGACTCCCTATATCATTAGCAATTTCCCTTATTTCTGGTGACATAATTCCATGTCTATATCTTCATTTCCACTTTATATGTTTTTCTACAAAATGTCTTCAGTTAATTTTCTAAGTAATATATTATTATTTAGATAAACTTGTTACTCTGGACAACTCTAAAAACCTTGGTCCATAATTTTAATTTACTAAAAAAAAATCTTTATACAAATCTCGACAAGATAGGTAGTTCTAATTAATAGTAGAGTTATTATGTTAAAATTTTGCGGCTTAGTTTAAGAATAAACAATGTTAATTTTTGGCCAAAAACAGATTCATATTTTTTTTTCGTTGACCGTTTATTAATAGCTTATGATAATGTATAGAAAAGCATTCATTAATAGCCCCTGTTACTGTATGATTTTTTATTACTAAACGACTTTAGTAAATCATTCATTAATGGCCACTATTACCCCATGATTTATATTTGTAAACGATTTTTATATTATTTTATAAATTTAAAACGATATTTACGATAATAACTTAAAATAAATTGTATGATGTAATTCACACGAAATGATTAAAAATTTCAAATAAAACTGGTCAGATTTGTATAACATATTAAATAAATTATGCACATATTTGGTGATCATGTAATTTTAATGCCTGTAATAGATTTTTAATAACATAACATGTCAGAGTGAAATTTATGCATTTTCTTCTCTAGGTGGTCCTCTTTAAAAATTGCCATCAAAAACTTTCAAACGTCAAACTTAATTGAATTAATTAAGAAATTTGTGACATTAATTGAAATATTTAATTTTTGGTCTATTAACCTTCATAAATATGCATAATGACATTATAAATATAAAAATAAAATCAATAATTTATATAGGTAACTTTTTTACTAAATGTATGAATATCATTGTTACTAAATTTGTTAATTAAAAAACAAACTGACACACCACAGGTGTTTCATCGGTCTGTTATTTTTTAATAACTCGATTATTTTAAATATTATGCAAAAAAATCCTATTTTGCGTACACGAAGTGAATTTTGTACAACAGTGTTTCAATGAACAATTTTGTACAAATGTTAGGTTGTTGGAGACACGATTTCTCAAATTATATAAGACTAAAGACCATTTTGATTACAGATTCCTCAATCTAATATTAATAGGAAGAGTTGAATAGGTTTTGGTACCAATTGGAAAACCGGAAGTAGTAGTACCTTAAAAAAAATTCTAAATATTATTATAAAATATTTCAGAACTCATATTTTATTAAGAATAATACAACCTTTTTTAGTTTAGATTCTGTTTTATTTATTAAATTAACAACGTTTCGGCAATATACACTATTGCCTTCTTCAGGAATGAACATGAATAACAAATCAACAAATACAAATAAATAAATAACAAAACATTAGCAACAGGTAACTAAGGTGACAATTACAACATATTTAAAATAGGAAGCTATGCACGACTAAGATCTAGACCGTCACAATAATTGAGATTAATACTCTTGGTTTTAAAAATCTCATGGCTTCTCTAATTAACCTGTTGTTTAGGTGTGTAGGTCTCGCCAGTATTTTTGTATCTTCAAATTTTATATGGTGGAATTCTTCCAGGGCATGCTCCGCAACTGAAGATTTTTGGCATTAATGCCAATTCACATCATCATCCTTCTCAGAAATACGGTAAAATTAAATGCCTAATGAGAAGAGCTTCAGAAATTTGTCATTCCGAGAAATTGGAACATTAGTTCCTTTAAAAGCCACTTTGGCGCTATGATCTTATTTCCCATACAGTGTGGCCATGAGAGCAACGGCCGCCATTAATTTTCCAACTGCATTGCAATTCAGATAGAATTATTGAAAATATAGGATTTAATATTACTTTCATGTTTTTGTAGTAACTATTACGGATTGAAAATTATTGTGAAAGGTACAATATTCTATTTAACATTAAAAATAATGAAATTATTATTTTATTGTTGTTAAACAACACAGTAAATTTAGTTCAACATTGTTATAAAATATTAGCCAGAATTCAAATGTCATCTGACAAATATATTTGCTGTGGTTGCAGATTGCTGAAGTAGCTTTAATTATAGTTTATAACAACAATCGTTTGTTAAAAATAAATAGTTGTTTGTTTAACTAGGCGCAAAATACCAGATTTACAGCAGAGGCTGCCGTTTCATTGATGAATGTTATCGAAGCTATAAATCTGTGTTTAATGCCGTGTTGAACATATTATTTTTGCCGATTTTAGAATTATTAATTTAGTGATTATTTTTAATACCTATTTTGAAAATTATCGCCATCAATTTATGTTGCTATGCGTTTGTTGAACGGTTGCTATGCGTTTGTGTAGTGGTTGCTGTAATAGGCAGTAAAAAAGTGACATTTTACAGACTGTTAACTGTCAAAAAAATCGCACTTTTAATGTTAATCGGCAAAAAATATTTATTTGCATAAACATGTAACAATGGCGGACCCAGGTGGGGGTGCGAGGGTGTTTTTCACCCCCTGACAAAAATTATAATTGAACTGCGCCTTTTTAAAGATTTAACATTAAAATTAACAAAAAATAACAAAGTAATTTGTAATTAACGATTCTATTTTCTCTAATATAAAAATCGTAGTGTGTAAGTCCGGGAGAGAGGTTTACCGGGTGAGATGACATTTAAATACTAATAGAACACATCGTTCTACTATTATTTGGAATTTGAAACAAAGAGTCATCTCACTCGGTAAGACATCTCTTCCGGACTTATCCTACCTAAGAAATGCTTGATTGGATTTTTCTTTTGTATTAAATGTTACAAGCACCTTAGAATCAAATACATATATTCCAATAAATAAATGAATTATCTAAATTTTGCTTGATTTGAAAAACAATGGTTATAAAAGCTTATTTCACGAATTCTTGATACACAATATTGTTCTCTATACTTATTATTTATCTTAAAAGCTGCATTTAACACAATAAATTTATCATTCAAGCATGTGATATAATATTAGTATGTACTTACATATGTTAATAACTCGAGCAGCTTCATAAAAAATTAATAATTTGCCAAATACAATGGTTTGTGTAATATAAGATGTTGAACGTTTGGAAAACTAATGGCGGATTCTGTCACAACCAATAGAAACTGAGACCACTGTATGGCCACACTGTGATCGTATAAAGTCACTGTAATTTCCCATCGCCTATTTAAACGAATTTTATTTTATACTTTTATGAAGTGGTATGTAACTCTATATTTTCAAATGGAATATCGTATATATTTATGTAAATTTGAAAAGTACATCAAATTTGCTATCCAATAGTATAAAAACAAACATATGTATATAATTAAAAATACAATGTCGAATGATTTAATTACGATCCTTTATAATTGGTAATAAGACATGATGTATTTGTATATTTATTTATTATTATGAGCAAGCAAAATGTTACATAGATCGAATTGAATAATGTGTTCTATTATTCTTAATGTGCATAACTAAGCAATTTTACCAATTAAAGAAAATGAAAATCATATTTTTCGTCCTTGGTATTTAAGTGAACAATATTTATATTAATCACATTCGCCATAAATCAACAATAATTATTACTACAAACCTCTCGAAAGGAGCTGATAGCAAAAATAGATGATGAATTAGACTTTTTCTTTTTGTGTGGTCTGGGAATTTCAGATCAGTCTATAATTATTATCTAGTTTCAGTAGCTAACCTTGATACAGAGTTCAAATTGCAAAAAAAATCCATTAAGAGTACAATAAACATTTGCAAATTAATTTAAGCTCTCACTGGTAGTTTTCACAAACTGGATTGTCTTTTGTCTTGTTTTGTTTTTGGAGAAGAAGAGAGGATGAAATGTATGTCGATATGACTTGTGTTTTCTGCTTCTCACTATGTGTAAAACGCAACACAATGAGCTATTCACAGTGCTGATTGGCTAGTTATTATTGGTATTATTGTTTTGTGAATAGTTTTCACTTGATTCGTAATTTATTGTTTGTAATTTGATTGATATCTTTATCAAGATGAATGAAGAATGAATATGTGTTTTTAATTTGTTTTCATACCGAAGTGTGAATCTTACAATTAGAAAACAATGGAGAATAATAATACATACAATTATGGGAAATATTTACGAATCAACTGCGATTGTTTAACAAAACTGTACGGTGTGGCTATATAGATTTAGGACTAATTTTCTGTAGCGTCAAATAACATTGCCATCTACGAATGAGGTGTTGCAAAAAAATTAACATATCTTTTGTATTCTGATATTTGAATAAGTACCCTCTACAATATTAGTAAATATGATTTTCTGTTCAAATTTCTGGATATATTAAACACAGTAGCGATTTAAAACTGTACTATATTTGAATTGGTGCCAAATTACACTGCCTGTGACGTCTTAGGAATAATAGCCAATGGCAGAACTGAAATAAAAATATTTAATATTTTTTGTTTAATAATAAAAAAAAACAGAATGAAACTTTGATTTTGTAAATGGTTTTATGTTTACTTGAGACAACCATTTCATTCGTTTCTCTTTGTTTTGTCACACAGCCACACACACAGACACACACACATACATACATACAGATATCATCGTAAAAATGGTAAAATCGTATTATAGAGACCCTAAAACATGCTTATTCAGTAAAAACTCATCATTGAATTTTTTGACCAAAGACAATACCTTCCTTACCTAAAGTTGACGGAAGGTAAAAATCAAAAAAGGGGAAGATACCCCATTCAATTTTGTGTTAGTTTCTACCAAGAACCAACCTAATCGTTTTTATTTTGTCTAAAATGCTTCATTGTATTGAGCAGCAAATCAGTTTTAGATTTGCAGAACTCCGAGAATGGGCTGGAGGACCGTGCTAAGCGTTAAGCGAAGATTTTGGTGATATAACGACTTTTATCTTATTTATAAGGGAAGTCCTAAAACTTTATTACATTTTCATATATTTGCAAACGTGTATCTATTTAATGATAAATCTATACTTCTTCATAATTTAAATTTTAAAAATAAAAATGCATAACCTCCCTCATTACCTATCCGCACGAAATATCCTCATACTTTAAAGTTGGCTTCCTTTCTTATGTGGGATATTAAAAATCGTTTAAGTAGTCCATCATAACCGACCTGGATCTTGGAGCCAAAGAAATGGATAACCCCGGAGTTTCCGGACATGCAACGCACCACATGGTACCTGCTTGCTGTCGAGGGAAGATGCAGGACAATACCCCCGATCGATCACGGAGGAATAAAGACAGGAAGGGAATAGGAAAATTTCTTAAAAGGACAAATTTGATTTATTGGATTATAATTTGGGGTTTAATGTAAGAATCATCGAAGCCAACATTTCGTAATTTTGAAATGAGGACTTGACATTATGCACTATTGGTGTTGATTATACACAGTGTGGCTATAAAATTTTAGGATTTCTTTTTAAATAGGACAAGAGTTATGTCAAAAAATCACAATTTATTTATCAATACAAGGATGGTCCATCGGCCAGTATTTTTTTAATAACTTGATAATTTTATTAAAACAATTCAACGGCGAATATTTTAAATATTACATTTTTATTAAATACAATAGATTTTGCTTACATTATTTTAACATTACAACTATCAAATTTTAAAATAAAAAATCTGATGTGGCCAGCACAATACCTTCCGCCAATCCTTTGTATTGTGTATAAATTCCATACATAAATTTTTCTGCAAAAGATTCTAAATTTCCAGTAAAATTACAAACTATACAAATTGCACTTGACAATGACATCTTCTTCTTCTTTAGCTTTTCCCATTCATTAAGGGTCGCTATTTTTTATGTTTTGCGTGTCGTTCTCATTCAGTTCCTTTTGTCTCGAGTCTGCCGCAATACAGTCCTTCCATCTTATCTTTGGCTTCCTCTTTCTATAACTTTTAATACTAAGCTATTCATTATTCTTAGAATATATTCTTCATCTCCCCTCATGACATATTCAAACCATTGTAATCGTCTCTCTTGTATCTTTCTAAAAATTTCTAACACTAGAGTTATTTGTCTTAATCTTTCATTCCTTACCGTATCTTTCCGTGTCTTTCCCAAAATATATCTCGTCATCCTAATCTCTGCCACATTCATTTACTTTTCATTGATACTGACATCTATCAATTTGAATTATCTGAATATATTAGCAGTTTGCATAGTTAGTATAACTTATATAAATATAGTTCTTTAAAAAATGCTACAGAAACAGGAGAGTGTTTTTTCAAAATTTTCCCGGTCACTTATCTGGTGGAGATCTGGGAACTTGACGTTTCGGATGGTGCTTAGGCGACGCGAAACAACACATTTCCATGCATGAGTACAAAAAACTTATTTCCTGCAATATTGTAGAATAAAATCTTTATTGAATTTCGAGGAGCTGAATTTTTCCTGAATACCATGCATACTTTCATATAATACCTATAATAAAAATTTTACTCTTCATTTGCTAATTCGTTTTTTACCTCATAGCTAATATAAAAATGTAATGTGCTTGCATTCTTCTTGCTGACGTGGCTAATAAAATCTTTCTATTACCTTTTTTCTTGAGGTTCATTTTGCTAATGGTAAGTCCTGCCCTGTACTCGACTTCAATTCGTCGGCTACTCTTTATATGAAGCATTCTGGTTTTATAGAAGCTATAAAGTTTGGCGGTATAAACGCTATCACAAACCCGGAAAACAAGAGGTAAACAAGATTGTGCAATATGGAAGATTGTGTGGTGTTGTTCAACTGTTGATTGGAATCATATTTTATTATTTGAGGGAAGGAAACATTTTTCGAGTTGTCGCCTGTAATATTGATAATAACGATTTTTGCCGTGGTACCTACAAGCGAGGGTATATGTTGTATAATTGATTTAACCCTGTAACTGCAACTGAGCCTGAGAGGCCCAATTTGAATTCCATTTATCTTTTAAACGTTAATTATATATATTTTATAGGCTATTCACTGAAAAAAAGGCTCACGTCGTCAAACGTGACAAACACAATTTCTAAAGTCTAAAAATATTTCATAACATATTGATATATTATTTACCTATATTGGAAGTTTAATTTTGTCATATTTGTATAATATTCAAGAATTACTTCTGGAAATTTAAAGTTAAAAACTGATTTTAAAATATCGGACGTGGCCAGCACATTACCTTCCGTCTATCCTGTGTATTATGTACAAATTCCATAGGGCGCGAGCAGTCACGTAACATTGCTATCCTTGACAATTAGATATAGGGCCTGGTATCAGAAAAACAATTATTAATTTTGTCCATAACTGACATGTATGATTTTTTCTCGGCAACTGAATTCCACGCTCCTGAAAACAAATAAAGTACATGAAATAAGAAAACCATGAAATTTTGAATGAAAAATTATGACATTTGTTAGTTATGGGCAAAATTAATAGCTGTCATTCTGAAACGGGCCCCCATATCTAATTGCCAAGGTCAGCAAAGTCAGTTAACATAATTTTTTTTGCAAAAAATCCTATATTTCCAGTAAAATTATTTCATAAACAAACTATGCAAATTGCATTTGACACTGATTTGTTCTTTAGCTTTTCCCATTTGTTAGGGGCCGCTAATTTTTATTTTCTTCATCCACTCATTTCTTTTTTGCGTGTCTTTCTTATTCAGTTCCTTTTCTCTCAAGTCGTCCGCAATACGCGCATCCATCTTATCTCTTCCTCTGTTTCTTCTACCTTCTACTACTAAGCTATTTATTCTTCTTCCATATATTCTTCATTTCTCCTCATAACATGTTAAAACCAATGTAATCGTCTCTCTTGTAATTTTCTAGAAACTTCTATCACCCGAGGTATTCCTTTATCTTTTAATTCCTTACTCTATCTTTACGTGTCTTCCCCAGCGTCTATCTCAACATCCTCATCTCTGCCACATTCATTTTCGTTTCATTGATACTGACATCTGTCAATTTGAATTATTTGAATATATTAGCAGGTCCCATAGTTAGCATAGCTTACTGATTCTTTAAAATTTATAATTATTAAATGTCAATAAATGATATTTAACTGCGTTTTTTCAAGAAAAACTGTTAAAAATTGCAATTGAGGGTACTTCCGATGGATCAATTTTAACCAAAATCTAGTCATGTCTACATATGGATCTAAACTCGAGGAATACGAAAAAAATTTGGAATCGTGGTATTGGAGTGATCCTAAACGATTGTCATACACACACACACACACACACACACTCACATTGGCCTGAGAGACCGAACCAGTGGCATACGTATGCAGTAATTTCCCGCAAGAATAGGGCTAAACGCTTCCATAAAATAATCTTCTTGTCTTCCCTCTTCTACGCCACTGTTCTCTTCTTCAGGTCTGCATTCTATAGTGCGTAGAATGAAGACAAATCGCACGTAACAATGAAAGTTGCCTGGAAACCAGTCCGTAATATTCTATTAACTTTGTTCTAATTTCTCGTAATTTGATCACAACCATGTCAGAATTGACAGAGATATTTTAATTGTTAAAATCGAACCTGTTTTTGATTTGTATCGCATCCTTACGAATGTCGCTTTGTTTTTGCTACTAGTTATGGTTCTCGTTTCGACGAGCTAATGAGTCATTTGCTTTGATTATGGTAGTGTATGAGACGTCGAAGTTGTCAAACTTTAGTAAGAGGATGGATTTGCAGATTGATGTATTGATAAGGAAGTTTTGAATACATGTAATTTGGAATGTGATCTTAATTTGAAAATCTTGTTATCCAGTCATTTAATAATGATGTTTTAATGTTATTAGCTAATGGTGGTTATGAATAAGCAATCTGTGAACTAATAACAGTTCTTTGAATATATAATTTGGTTCAACTTAAAAATCAACAAAGAATTGCAGAATATTTTAGTCGAGGTGTGGCAATAAGATAACGAGATTAATTTTTTCCGGCTTCTCTGTAAATTTGGAAACATTCCACGGTGTGTCATATTATCTTCCTTCTTTCCACGATTAAAATTGAATCACCTATTTGAGAAATCACACGCCAAAAAAGCAAAAATTTCAAGAGACAAAAACTGTTAAGGAAGATATTGGACCAAAAAATAAAAAAAAAATATTGCTTTTTAGGGAATAATGGCGCAAGATGACGACCGTGAGGAAAAACATTACATTTTTTAAGCAAGCTTGTATTAATATTAATTACACATATGTAGGTTATCTATCTTACAAACAAGAACTAAATGATTATTCAAAATCTTGATAAAAATGTAATAAGTTATTCGGTAAATTTCTGTCATCTTACCCCACTGACGGGGAAAAATAACGAACTTTTTAAGGCAAGTTGACAGTCATCACTTTTGAATCGCCCTATTCTTTCTCAGCCTGTACAAGCTTCATGCCAGCAGGTTTAACACTAATCACAATTTATCCATTCCTCAGATATTAAGATACCTCGCAACCAAGGCATAAAATATTTGTCTTGTTGAAATAATTAGTAGTTTATCTGAAACCGTTTCGCGTAAAACATTACTTTTTACCTCTCGCTAAGAGAGATAATTGGATGTGTGTGCGTGTGGATGTGTGTGTCTGTGTGTGTGTGTGTGTGTGTTTGTGTGTGTGTGTGTGTGGATGTTGGAAGGATGATTTCTCAGAAACTATATAACTTAATATCTGTTTAACTACGTATTTCTCAATCGAACATTAATGGGAAGAGTTGAAAAGGTTTTGGTAGCAACTGGACAACCGGAAGTAGTAGATTCTTAAAAAAAAATCTTCTAATTATTATTTATTGAATATTCCTGCAAATATTAAAGCAAATTAAATTCTCTATCTGAAAAATTTAAATATTTTATTATATCTTTTATTGATTTAGAGATAAAAGAATATAATATATAAAATAATATGTTGTAATAAATCTCACAGTACAAATAATGCCATGGAAACAATTGAAAAATTAAAAGGTTTGTAACGGACAGATAAATATCTGTCAGAAATCCGGAGACATTACTGAAGACCCTTCACAAAAACTGTCAACCCCGATAAAGAATTGGAAACATCTCGAGCAATTAGAAGAGGGGGACAAAATTCTACTTATATTTATTCTTTATATTTAGATAATTTAAATTTATTCTATGAAGAAATTTTGTCCTACTCTTGTAATTTTTTGAGATGTTTCCAATTCATTGTCGGGATTGACAGTATTTCTGAAAGGTATATGTATCAAATAGAGAATTTAATCTTCTTTAATAGTTGTATGAACAAAAATTTTCAAAAAAATAATATTTAGAAGTTTTTTTAAGAATCTGCTACTTCCGGTTGTCCAATTGTTACCAAAACCTCTTCAACTCTTCCCAGTAATATCCGATTGAGAAATACGTAGTTAAACATAAATTAAGTATTATAATTTTTAATAAATCGTCCTTCCAATATCCACATATATATACATATACATCCACGCACATACAGACATCATCGTAAAAATATTAAAATCTAGGTATGCGATTTTTAGCATGAATCCAATACCTGTCTTAGTAAGAGGTAAAAAGTTTAGGTCCCGTATGTTGATACCACTGATCGAAATTTTTCTTTTCTTTAATATTTGTCTGGTGAAATAGAAATTGTTTACCCATTTAACCGTCTTTGTAGCTATTATAGTTCTCGAGATAATAATGATGGCCCATATTTAATAAATTATGATCAAATTGATAATAATAAAATGAATTAGTCCTAATGAATTTAATTCAAAATATTGAGTAGTTTTTATTCCTCGTATGACTGTGTTCTTTCAAACTCGATGATCAGACCGTCCGTGTCCACTGCGGCGATTCTCAGATGTTATGAATCTAGCACGCGACCTGTTTTTGTTTGACCTTGAATTACACACTAATCATAAGCGCGAGATGACCACGAAATTATAATCACTTGCAGATTCCTCTTCAACTAGAAGCAACCATCTTTAATTAATAATTAGTTGAAGCTCAAGTTTCAGACAAATTATTAACAGCTCTGAAAGATACTTCAGTAAGATGAGAAGGTGGAATTAGTCAATTAATTAATTGGAAAAAGAAGAAAACAGTTATAATAACAACAATAATGAATGTATTTTGTTTCTTCTACAAATATGGTATTGTAAGATTTGGTGTTTGGAATTTTCAATAGGTCAACAGATGACATAACTGTTTTGATTTATCATATTATAAATCAAAAGGATTTCTCACTTTCCCAAATTTGTTTTCGATGACAACTTAAATATTATAATTAAAAATACGTGAAAACATATAATAAACGTAAATATATTACTGATATGTCGCTATACTGCATTTTTTCTAAATATATATCAGAATTCAAAAGGCGTCGCTTGAAATTCAAAATAGACAATTTTTACCTTCTGTTACCTTTAGGTAAGGAAAGTATTATCTTTAAATATATAATACATATAAGAATGGCAACGCATATGGCCTAGCAAGATACTATATCTGTCTCTTTTTATTCACAAAATTATTATAGATAGCTAGTGACTCCTACCATAAAACTATGAACTACGGTAAATCGTGTTGACATTGCCAGATACTATTTGTTAGAGGTATTCAATAATCAATAATTCAAAAATATTGTTTCATAATAACCAGATAATATATTTGAATCTTCAATGTACATGTATACTTGTTTTACAGTAGCAAACTTAAAAACCTTTATAAAATCTTATCTTGCTGTTCTAGTTACGTGGCAACACTGTGCAACATCCACCTATTATGTATTTTTTGAACTAACTCAGAAATAATTCGTATACGGAGGGATAGATGGCACCTTCTCTCGAAATATTTAATCTAAATACATTACGTTGCCGTTCTTATATGTATTATATATTCAAAGGTATTATCTTTGGTCAAAAAATTCGATATTGAGTTTCTAATGATCAAGTACGTTTTGGGGTCCCTAGAATACGAATTTACTATTTTTGCGATGATGTCTGTAAGTGTGTCTGTGTGTGTATGTGTGTGCGTCTCTGCGCGTGTGTGTGTGTGTGTGTGTGTGTGTGTGTGTGTGTGTATCGATCGTGTAGACGATCCAATATCACGATTCCAAAAATTTCGTATTCCTTGAGTTCAGATGCATATACAGATTTTGGTTATAATTGGTCCACCGGAAGTACCCTCATTTGCAACTTTCAACAGTTAGTTAAATATCATTTATTGACATATAATGTTTATAAATTTTAAAGAATATGTTATTCTCTATACGATGTGATTGCATTTTATACTTCATATTCAATAGATATAGAGTTAAAGAATTATAAAGATATGAAATTTCATAAATCAGCCAGCTTTGTAAACCATGTTAACTGCTAATATATTCAGATAGTTCAAATTGACAGATGTCAGTATCAATGAAAAGTAAATGAGTGTAGCCGAGATGGAGATGTTGAGATAGATGTTGGGGAAGACACGGAAAGATACAGTATGGAATGAAAGAATAAGGGAAATAACTCTAATGTTAGAGGTTTCTAGAAAGATACAGGAGAAACGATTACATTGGTTTGAACATGTCATGAAGAGAGATGACGAATATATTGGAAAAAGACTGAATAGCATAGTAATAGAAGGTGGAAGAAACAGAGGAAGACCAAATATAAGATGGAAGGACTGTATTGCGGAAGGCTTGAGAGAAAAGGAACTAAATGAGGACGACACGCAAAACAGAAATGAGTGGAAGAAGAAAATAAAAAATAGCGAACCCTAACGAATGGGAAAAGCTAATGGAATTTGTACATAATACACAGGATTGGCGGAAGGTAATGTGCTGCTCAGATTAGATTTTTTCCAAGAAAAACTGTTAATAGTTGCAAAAGAGGGTACTTCCAATTATAACCAAAATCTATTCACCTCTTCGTTTGGATGTAAACTCAAGGAATACGATGGTCACATACACCCACACACCCACACAAACACACGCACACACAAGGTTTTATAATTAGTTTGTTGGAAATGTAAACCGGCCAGAATATTATGAGTTTGGGCTCGTATTTACATAAAAGAAGAGAATCCTTTAAAAAAATGCATTTTAAAGTTGGACCCGGACCTTTTTCTTAACTCCGTCTGAATCTTTTTCAAGAAACTTTCTGTATGTAATTTGTACAAAATACATAGAATTGACGGCAGGAAATGTGCTAGCCACATCAGATTTTTACATACGATCGCGCATTCTGGGCTAGACACTTTCTTATTTAAAACATTACAGAAAAACAATGCTTTTTGCTTAGGGCTAAATTGAATTAAATAAGGAAATTAAATTAACTAATTCGTAGTTGACTACTTAGACTCCAGACACGCACTTCTGTTTATACATTAAATAACGAGTCACATAATGACTCAATTACTAAATCAAATCAGAGTAGTATGCCACTAGTAGCAATTACCGAATTTCCTTTTAGTTCGAATGGCCCGAAGAGAAACGACAACAATTAAAACCAAGCAGATATTAATTTCTAACATACTTATATATATTTTTACGAAAATAACAGTTCCTCCTACTTTGAGGAGGCTAATTGATAGGAAGAAAAGATTAGGGTGTTCCTAAAACGTTTTCATAATTAATTTTTTATGGTTTTGGTGAACTGAAAGGATTCCTCGTTTTGCTGTAACAGTTTTAGTGAGAAGTAGGTGGGCTAGTATGCCAGAAATATGCTATGGGTATTAGATGAATTTTTTTACAAACGATTGAATAGATTTCGAAGACTTGACTATTATACGGAAGATTAGGATGTACAATAGACGGACAAGGTTAGTGAAATTTTCTATAGGAAATTATATATTACTCATTGTTAACAAGGTGTAGAAAAACGTTCTTGTCTCTTCACTTTTAACATACTATTTCTTTTTTATGTTCGAAGAACAAAATAGGTCTACAGAACAATGGAAGTGATTAGTGAAAAACAAATGGTACAAGAATTTTGACGATCGTGCATGAATTATTACATTCGAATATATTTTATTTTTGATAATGTCATGGGTACAATATTAATCATAAATAGCGAACAAATTAAGACAAATGTATTAAAAATTGTAAGAAAAGTTTTATGCAAAGAATACTATGTTGAAAGACAAGTGTCACAATTGCCTTTATTGTAATACAAGGGCCGTACAAAAATTAAAGATACGTACCCTACCAAAAATCGAAAAATGAAATTATTTTGAAAAATATTACAGGAGGTTATAGATACAGTAAAATTTTTGAAAGATGTCCGATCAAGGTCGTCTACGAATTGTATGAATTCAGATATTTTGTGTCGGACATTTAACTAATAAACAAGATTAAAATTGTATTAAATATATGTACCAAATTGTAACAAGTTTCGTTTTATTTGAATTTATTTATCTTATTATGGTATTAAATTTTTATTTTTACCTCTCGCTAAAGCCTGTTTTACACAATCATATATTTACAATTAAATTTACATGCAAAATATTTTCATTTTTACATAATAATTTTTGATCAAAATCTTTTCATTTTACACGGCCAAATATTTGTGACATGTTTGATTGTTGCCAAATTAAGTACATTTTTATATGTTGGTAACAGTTTACTACTACGGTTTACTAACTTCTCAAATGTTTACAGCTGATGTTTTCATCTGTGTGTCGTGCTCGTTTACACTTCAAAATCTTATTTCGTGCATTAACAACTGCGACAATTACAAATATTTTTTTAAATTTTTCTATTCATTGTTCTTCATTTGAACTTAACGTTTGGTTTTTTGAAAAGTTTCATAGAACAGAGTAGCCAATTACCTGCAACTACACATGAAATGTAAACTTTTGTTTAATGAAAACCCTAAATATCACCAAAATGTGAAGCGAATGACCTTCAAAATTAGAACATGCCCTATTTGAGAATTTTTTACAGCATCGTATGGTACCATAAGAAGTTGTAAATTTATTACCGTGTAATCATTGAAATTTTGTGATCAAATACGAAGTTGTAAAAATGCATGTAAATTTATGATAATGTAAAACAGGCTTAAGACGAGGTATTGGATTCATGCTAAAAATCGCATATCCAGATTTTATTGAATAAGCACGATTTAAGGTCCATAGAATCCGATTTTAACATTTTAACAATGATGTCTGTGTGGTGTGTGTGTGTGTGTGTGTGTGTGTGTGTGTCTGTGTGGATGTGTGTGAGGTTGTTGGAGGCACGATTTCTCAAATTATATAAGACTAAATACCTGTTTGACTACGGATTCCTTAATCTAACATTAATGGGGAAAGTTAAATAGGTTTTGGTACCAATTGGAAAACCGGAAGTAGTATCTTAAAAGAAAAATTCTAAATATTATTTTTTTTTGAAATTTTTTATTATTTGTATTAAAAAACGTAAAATTCTCTATTCAATACATTTAATAGTTATTTAACTATCAAGTGTGTTAATGAGGGCGATTAATGATCGAGACATTTTAACGCGTGAGCGTAGCGAACGCGTTAATTGTTGAGATCATTAATCGCCAATTAACACACGTGTTAGTTACAATATTTTTTCGTTGACCGTATCTTACTTAAATGGAAAATCTAATTTTATTCCATGACAAATTTTTTTAGGTTAGTAATGGTTGACCGAACGTCAAATTTTACGTCAAAAAATCAATAAGTTTTGTCATCAATTGTTTTCAGTGGGTGCGTTCAGTGTACTTAATGCTAGACAACGCAAGCGGTTTTTTATGTTATTTGAGGAATTTTATTCTTTTTAAAGGTATGCTGCGTGAATATACCTAGCTAGTAAGTGTCAAAAGCACGACTTTTAATTCTGTCTACCTTTTTGCTACAACTTAGCGTTAGCAATACATGCTGTGTACCATGTGGTGAACGCACCCAATAAATCGTTTATTAATAAAAAATCATGCATTAATAGGGGTCATTAATGAATGATTTTCTATACATTAAGATAGCCTATTAATAAACGGTCGACGGAAAAAAAATTATTATATCTTCTATATATTGAGATAAAAAAGTAATATATAAAATAATCTGTTGTAATAAATTTCAGAGCCTAAACAACTCCTTAGTACCCATCAGATGTGTGTAAATGACAGAAAAATGTCAGTGTCAAAAACCAGCAGTAGTTCATAAAATTATTTGGGCGGTATTGGCAGCTCAATTCTAAAACTTGACGTTAAGTCTATTTTAAGTAAACACATGACAGTAATAACAACCGATTCAAAATTTGTCATATTTTTTTTGGCAACATAGTAGTAAAACGTCAAATTACACTTACGTTAAATGAAAAAAAATATGTGATATTGGTAAGTTTACTATTTCTTGTTGTATAACAATAATAACAATTAAATATTTAAAATTATAGCTATATACATCAGAAAGCCCGTCAAGAAATTGGAAGAAATTCGAACATTTAGAAGTGTAGGAGAAAACTTCCTCAAAAAATAAATTTTAAATTATAAAAATAATCTAAACATAAAGAAAAGACATGAGAAATGGCGAGAGGTATTGTGCTGGCCACAATAGTATTTTTTTAAATAATTTTCTATATAGTGGGTCGCGAAACCAATTCAATAGTTAAATTTAGACCGCGCCTTGCTAAGGTTGAGAAACTCTGCGTTAGCTAGTAAACCACCTATTAGACCACGGCCCAAAAATCCGAAAAAGAATCAAATATTCATAGTTATGCTTCTAATTTGGGCCAGGTTGATTATTTTCCTTTCACAAAATAAAATTAAAGAAGAAAGGGAACCATTATGGTGATATAACACATACTATAAAACTTAAACCATCGTGAGGAAGGTATTGAACCGTATCCCACTTTTAGTCTTCCAGAGCGCCATCAACGAACTGGAGGACCGCGCCAAGCGCTGTACGGATTTAGAAAGAATGTATATTGAAGAATAAATTGTGATTTTGATAATATAACGGCTTTTGTCTTATTTATATGAGAATTCCACAAAGAAACATATTTACCATATGTATTCTTGTTCTCCATTTAAAACAACAACTTGTTGACCGAGTGCATAGTAGCGTTATACTATTTTTCAGCCGTTGGATTGACACTAATTATAATTAAAAGGAACCTTTATTCCACATAATATCCTTTCACGCCACGTAATACTTGCAAGGCGGAAGATTGCCAATAATTGCCGCCGATTTTTCCCTCATACTTCTTACTGCAATGTGTACTACTGTGTCGAGTGCTACATATAAAATGCTCGCAATAAATTATTAGTTAATCATGTCAGTCTTCGGATCGAGTTGCTATAATTTTCAATTTGTATTTATTAAGAACGGAACATATGAATATTTATTATCTATTATGTTGAGAGGATACGAGTTAAGGAATTAGTTATTAACTACGATTAATTACGGCTTTGATGTTTATATTTAACTAGGAAAGGTGTTATTAGTTTTTGCACGATGGCTTATTTTACTGTTTGTCTTACGACATTTACTATTTGTACTAAGCAATAAATAAACATATTATCGCACCTTTAGTTACAGTGACACAGATTGCTGTAACTGATTAAAATATTATTGTATGGAGAGGAAGGACAGGATTACAAAAACTATTGGCTGGTACCACAAGCCTTGTTTTAACTAAAACGATGTTTTAAGAAATGTCAAATTTCATTATTTAATATTAATAATAAATAATATTAAATTCATCAAAATATGATTTTAAAGCAGAACATAGTTTATAATCAAACAAATATTTTTTAAAAAATCTGATGTGGACACCACACGACTTATTAAACTATACATATTTTTTTAATAAATAAATTACAAAATATTAATTTTAACTTCAAAACAGTAAGATATATAGCGACCATAAAGCATGTTTTTAAAGAGAGTTTTGATTACAACAAAGAAATATTTGATTACAACAATGAATATGACTAATTTCACAATAAAAATATAATATTTGTTATTGTACGAATCATAAAATTGCACGTATTTAACGTAATTTGGCATGAACATTCTTTTATATATTTGTCCTAATCCATAGCAAGCTTTATTACAAAAACAAAAAAGTATATAATTTTTAAATTTACATATCTCGCTTATACAAAGGGCTAATTTAATAATACTTGATGTGCTAGACGCAGAAATTAATTCTCTAAAACTTTTATTTGAAGCATTTATTTCTAAAATCAAAATATAATCATTTTATTCAAGAAAAACTGTTAACAACTTCAAGTAATGTACCACTTCCGGTTAGCCTATTTGAACCAAAATCTATTATGTTATTTCGATTGACATAAAAGTCTTGTATACCAAATTTGAAAAGTTTCGGATTATATTTTAAAACAGTTTTTCATTAAAATCTATTATAGGCTTCATGTAAAGTGCCACTTCTGGAAATTGTGTAATAACCAGAAAGGGAGGTGCACAACTAGATGTTACAGAAGTCCTAAATACAAAATTTCAACTTTCTACGGCTTACCGTTTTTGAGTTATGCGAGATACGTACGTACGTACAGACGTCACGACGAAATTAGTCAAAATGGATTCAGGGATGATCAAAATGGATATTTCCGTTGAAATCTGAAAACCGAAATTTTTCGCGATTACAATACTTCCTTTACTTACGTACAAGGAAGTAAAAATCGCTCTTTAAACGTAAGGGTGAAATTAAATATTGAAATTTGAATTTGACATTTCTTAAAACAGCTTTAGTTAAAACCAAGCTTGTGGTACCAGCCATTCTGAATTAATTATAGGTTACTTAGTCGAAGAGCCATAAGGGTATAGAGAATGAAGAAGAATTTGTCTATTATGTTGATGAAAATTAGATAATAATGAAACGTTTATTTATTTATTTAGAATTATTTTAGTTAAAGTCGCGATTAATTTTTTTCTAATATTATATAAAAAATTAAATTCATTTGCATTTTAAAGTTAGGGTAAAATATAACTAATGTTTTGTCGATACTTTTTCGGGTTCGGGTAGCGTAGTTTTGATTTGGAGTGTTTACCCTATTATTTAATTTAATACTACATATGATTAGTTGTAAAATAATCTCGTGGCAGTGTGCCTGAGTGTCTGGTCGCGAATCTGGGGACCCGGGTTCGATCCTGACTGACGCCAAAAATTACATCGCATTTTAATGGCACAAAATTTCCCCCTGTGGCGCACTCTCCACGCCAGCAATGAATGCCCGTGAGGTGACGCCTGGTAAGCGCCTGCACGGTACAAATATTCCATCATTACCGATATCTGTACAAAGCAGATTGGCACACCCAGCAATGGGTAATATGTCGTGATGAAATATTTATTTATTTTATTTTATTTATTTGTCTATTATGTTGATGAAAATTAGATAATAATTAAACGTTTATTTATATGGGTGAAGTATAAAAGAATCATAGAGTATTAATACGAGTAATTGAATTAATAGTTTATTAAACGATAAATGATGAAGATTTTTTTATAAAAATAACGATCACTATGAGTAAAAATCTGATGATGCCAGCTCATAACCTCTCGCCGTATATTTTACCTGGCTGTATGCATAAACTAAAGAATATTTTTAGAAATACAAATAATATATTCATATAAGTCTATGGCGTATAAACTTCTTTATTATTCAATAAGAGCATGTCTCAACACAAATCAATTTTCACATATATTTACAAATTCTATATGATATTTTACCATAAATTATGTACAATAAATTACAAAGTAGAGTTTACCAAATATAAATTTTAGGCTGGTAACAGGGATTTTCAATTCGAACAACGCTCTTGTTTACTTTCTCTTCATATTCTTCTAGCATAAACATTAATTTTGGGCGGTCTAAAATGTATATATCTGGATATGTGCATCTATTCTTACATATCTTCTTTTACATTTTATTTTTTCATACATGTATCTAAATAACACATTGGTTTCTTTTAATAAAGTGATGAATAGATTGCACCCCGATTATTTTTATATCGATGTATAATTTTGTCAATATTTAAAACTTACTTGAGAAGAATTTGATAGCTTTTTTGTAGTTTAATGTTACTCTAGTCTACAGTGCTCGTGCACATTGTCCCATAATGTTTAAAACAAATTTAAGTTCTTGAACGTAGTCAAAGATCAAGAATAAGAGATTCTCCAAGTACATTTTTTTAGGTAGTTTGGTAATCTAAATTGGACTTTCATAAAAATGACGAATGTCTAATAATAAATTCATTCTTTCTACATTGTCTTATTGTTAGTCAAAAAACTAATTTAATTTTTGTTTGTTTATTTGCATGTGTCAAATATTATAAGATGACAGATAAAAACTAAGATTTGGAAAGTAGATTCGTGATATTTGTTACATATATGACCACTCTATTTTTAGGAGTTACATCATTTGTTACATATTCTGTAATTGTATTCAGAGCAAGTACCTAAAGTGTCAAATATGATTGATTATGAAGAATGTCGTTTCATAACATTTACTCTTTGATGAAAAATAAAATATATATTTCATTCATTTTTCAAAGAAACTTTCCCAAATTATATTCACTGTATAAAACTTTGTTACCTTCCGTCTCATATAGGTAAGGAAGGTATTGTCTTTGGTCAAAAAATTCGACAGTGAGTTTTTAATAAATAAGAACGTTTTAGAGTCCCTAGAATACGTATTTACTGTTTCTACGATGATGTCTGTATGTGTGTATGTGTGTGTGTGTGTCTGTGTGTGTGTGTGTGTGTGTGTGCGCACACATACATGTCCAGAAATTAAAAAATTTTCATATTCCTCTTTCGTACGTCCATATGAAGAGTGTCAGTTATTGCCTTTTACCACATCACGGTATAGTTGGTTTTCTTAAAGGGAACTATGATTTGTATTTATTCTAATACTGTTGTTAAGGTGATATACATATTATTTATTCACATGCCACTTAGCAACCAAATCTCGAACAATAAATAAAACCAACTGCCTTGGAAACCCTATCGGTAAATATTTTTAAAAAAATGTTGTGGCTAGCATAATACCTCTCGCCATTTCCATTTTATTTTATGTAATTAACGAATTTAACATTTCTTGTACACACAAATAATTCAAATTGTATCTATTCTTTCGTTCTATGAGAAATTTTGTCCTACTCTTTTAATATGTGCAAGATTCTTCAAATTCATTGACGATATTATTTAGTATTTTAGTATTTCTTAAGGATATAAATATTAATATACCTATAATTTCAAATACATATTCAATTTATAATATAATAAAATATATTAAATGTACTCGTACCTCCTAGAAAAATCTTTCAGTAATATCAGTAAAACTGCTGATTTTTGACAATGACATTTTACATTTATTTCTCAATTACAAACATTTAAATATCTCAACTGGTTGCCATGGAGATGTTTAGGCAGCGAGATTTATTACAACAGTTTATTCCATATTTTTATACATTATATCTCTAAATTTGTAGGAGATATAATAAAAAAATTAAATGCGTAAGATTGAAAATTTAATGATTTTTATTAGGTATTTGTTGTAACAATTAAAAAAAAAATTGAAACTGCCACTTCCGGCTGTTCAATGGATACCAAAACTTTATCAGCTCTTCCCATTAATGTTAGATTGAGGAATCCGTATAGTTAAATATGTCTTATGTCTTATAGTATTTGAGAAACCGTCCTTCCCACATCCGCTCACACACTCACACAAAATGTTACCAACACAATACCTCCCGCCATTTACCTATGGGGATCTCGTTGCCGCGTGCCTGATGTCTGGTCGCGAATCTGGGGAATCCGATTCGATCCCGATCAACGCCAAATAATTCTAATTTTAAATGGTATAAAATTAACCCTTGTGGTAAATGCCCGCACAATACAAATATGTCACCATCATTACCGAAATGTGTGTATAAATCAGATTAGCACACCCAGCAATGGATAATATGCCGTGATAATATATTTATTTGTTTCTTTATTTAAATACATACCTGTATATTTACTAATGCTAGAAATCATGTATTTTAAGTTCCTTTCCATAAAATTATTGTTCTATTTACAATTTTCCTTTTAAAACGTTAGTATTATTAATTTGAAATGTTTTTTGACAGTGACGTTTATTTCAGTTACATACATTTGAGCTGAACTATGTAACCACGGAGATATGTTTAAATCATAAGCTCCGAGATATATTTTTTATATTACTTACGATTCCTAAACCTCCCTTACCAAGGGTAGCGGGAGAAAAAATAATTGGAAAAAATTACTTGTAGTTTTTCTAAACACTGAATTCTTTTTCGGCGATATCTCATAGATTGGTGACACAAATTATGTTAATATTTGGTACATAACCTCATAATAATAAATTTTCTTGTAATATTTAACTCACTCACGCGTATCTTACATATTAATTCGTTTCCAAGACTCGTAAATGATTGTTATTCTACATTCCACTTGTTAAGCGTTCGCAATAAATTACTATTTAACATAATGCAATATTAATAACTATACCATTAAATTTACAGTTACAATATAATTCAACCTCTCAACTATTAGTTTGCTTAGCAAGAAATTAAAAAATGTGCATTTCTTCAACAAGAAACACATTGTTACATATCTGATCTCGCGAACACTGCGACTATTGTGAGAATGACCGAGTGCGAGTGTGTTGATTTGTGGAGAAATAGGTTGGAAGAAAATATGTCAGGGCTGCAGAGTTATTTATAAGCTATCGTAGGACAAATGATTAATGAGTAATTAGTTCATTGTAAGTGTTAAAGAATGTGATTGTTATTGCTATCGTGAGAAAGGTTAGAATTACTTGTTATTTATGTACGATAGGAATTACAAAAATGGGTAGAAACATAGAATAAGTCATTATTAATAAGAAATTGGTTGAGAATTACCAATTGACATCTTAATAGCTTTGGCATATAAAAGATACAGAACAAGAAAATAACAAATGTATTTTTTCCTTCCGTCACCTTTAGGTAAAGAAGGTATTATCTTTAGTCAAAAAATTCAATGATGAGTTTTTAGTGAATAAGCATGTATTAGGGTCCCTATAATACGATTTTACCATTTTTACGATGATGTCTGTATATATGTGTGTCTGTGTGTGTATGTGTTTCTGTGTATGTGTGACAAAAGTTTCGGATCGCATAACTTCAATACCACGATTCCAAAAATTATATTTTTTTCGTATTACTTAAGTTTACATCCAGAAGAACAACTGATTAGATTTTAGTTATAATTGGACAACCGGAAGTAATCTCATTTGAAGATTTTAATAGTTAAATATGATTTATTGACACAACGTAATTATACTTAAAGAATATATTATTCTCTATACGATTTGATTGCATTTTATACTTCATATTCAACAGATATAAAGTCAAAGAATTATAAAGATATTATATTTCATAAATCAGCAAGCTATGCTAACCATGAAAATTACTAATATATTCAGGTAATTCAAATTGACAGATGTCAGTAACAATGAAAAGTAAATGAATATGGCAGAGATGAGGATGTTGAAGTAGATATTGGGAAAGACACTGAAAGATACGCTAAGAAAATAACTCTAGTGTTATAAGTTTCTAGAAAGATACAACAGAGACGATTACATTGGTTTCAACATGTCATGAAGAGAAATGAGGAATATATTGAAAGAAGAAGAATACTTTAGTAATAAAAGGTTAAAGAAACAGAGGAAGACCAAAGGTAAGATGGAAGGACTGTACGACACGCAAAACAGAATTGAATGGAACAAGAAAATAAGAAATAGCGACTCCTACCGAATGGGAAAAGCTAGAGAAGAAGAAGATGTTAGTCTTAAGTGCAATTTGCATAGTTTGTTTATGAAATAATTTTATTGGAAATTTATAATCTTTTGCAAGAAAATTTATGTATTGAATTTATACATAACACACAGGATTGACGGAAGGTATTGTGCTGGCCACATCATATATTTTTTTATGAATTTCTTTTTTGGGAACCCTTTTTATTTCACATTTTACTGAAACAAGTAAATTGTACGAATATTTTTACAAGCCACTGCAAAACAGAAATGAGTGGAAGAACAAAATAAAAAATAGCGACCCCTAACCAATGGGAAAAGCTAAAGAAGAAGATGTCAAGTACAATTTGCATAGTTTGTTTATGAAATAATTTTATAAATTTAATAAATTTATGTATGGAATTTATACATAATACACAGGATTGACGGACGGTATTGTGCTGGCCACAACAGATTTTTAAAAAATATAGTCTGAGAAACAATGTGAATTTACATTTAAATTAAGAAAAACTCTGTAAATTTACGAGTTAGAAACGTCAGCTAATAAAAAGTAAGTTTATGACTTTATTTTCACATCATTGGATTACAAAACAAACATAAAGCAACCTGCAAGTCTGAGATAATAATGACAGAGCGCTCTAGTTTACGATGTCGTAAAGTTCTCCCGATAAGATTACCGGAAAACTGGGTGGTATCTAATAAACTAATATTTATTAATTTAAATCTAATTGTTACCACAGTTGGTTAACCATTCGTAGTCGAGAAGAATTCTCCGACTTTCTCTCCCTATTAAATTCGGCGTTCAATTATAGTGATAATCACTCCCGGTGATTTATACTCAGTTATTAAGATATTCTGCAGTAAATAAATATTATTGATCGTAAATTGCACCTGACTTTCTTGTTTGGAGACTGTGTAATCACGATACATTTTTATTTTTTGGCAAAATCACTTTCATCATTTTCTGATAACTTTATTTGCAAAAATAATTTAATTTATAGTTGTATGCTAATATAGACAATTAAACCAGTGCAGTTTTAAATTGCATATAATTTGTTTTCATTAAAAATTCATCAAGGGGTATCATTTGTTCTTGGAGGACCACCTCGAATCATTATACAGGGTTTAACAGAAATAAGTACATTAAATTTAACCACTGAAAGAACTCGTCGAGAATAATCATATTTCTTAATATTTTTTTTCGAAATCTCATTTTTACCTTCCGTCACCTTCAGGTAAGGAAGGTATTGTCTTTGGTCAAAAAATTCAATGTTGAGTTTTTAGTGAATAAGCATGTTTAAGGTTCCCTATAATATGATTTTACCATTTGTACGATGATGTCTGTATGTATGTATGTATGTGTGTGTGTGTGTGTGTGTGTGTGTGTGTGTGTGTGTGTGTGTGTATGTGTGTGTGTGTGTGTCTGTGTATGTGTGACGAAAGATTCGGATCGCATAACTTCAATACCACGATTCCAAAAATTATACTTTTTTCGTATTCTTCAAGTTTCCATCCACAAGAACAACTGATTAGATTTTGGTTATAATTGGTGAACCGGGAGTAGCCTCATTTGAAGATTTACAGTTAAATATGATTTATTAATATTTAACGTTATTAGGTATAACTTAAAGAAATATATTATTCTCTATACGATTTGATTGCATTTTCTACTTCATATTCAATAGATATAGAGTTAAAGAATTATGAAGCTAATCATGAAAATTGCTAATATATTCAGATAATTCAAATTGACAAATGTCAGTATCGATAAAAAGTAAATAAATGTGACAGAGATGAGGATGTTGAAGTAGATGTTGGGGAAGTCACGGAAAGATACGGTAAGAAAATAACTCTAGTGATAAAGTTTCTAGAAAGATACGAGAGAGACGATTACATTGGTTTGAACTTGTCATGAGGAGAGATGAAGAATATATTGGAAGAAGAATGAATGGATACGAAATATAAGATGGAAGGACTGTATTGCGGAAGACTTGAGAGAAAAGGAATTGAATGAGAACAACACGGAAAGCAGAAATGAGTGGAAATAGAAAATAAAAAAAAGCGTAACGAACGGGAAAAGCTAAAGAAGAAGATGTCAGTCTCAAGTGCAATTTGCATAGTTTGTTTATGAAATAATTTTATTGGAAATTTAGAATCTTTTGCAAGAAAATTTATGTATGGAATTTATATAATAATACACAGGATTGACGGAAGGTATTGTGCTGGCCACAACAGATTTTTTAAAAGTATTTTTACCGCCCCCGCCCTAAATTAACGAGTCGTTTAGATATTTCCATAATAATTTGATCTAGTAGCAATAACAATGAAACAATTGATTTGACAAATATCCTCCGTTTTTGAGGTCGAATAAACAAGTTTATGATTCCAAAATAAAATAAACAAATCTACAGTATCTTCTTACCAATCAATTTATGGAATACAAGGAATTAAACAAATGAAGATTAACATATTTTTTCTCATATTATGCGTAACAACAAAGAAACCAAATATAATCCTATTTTCTAAGTAGGATATGAGAAAAAAGCAGATATGTAATTTTATCTATTATACTTTTATTTTGAACTAGACAGATATCAGACATGTTCTTTAGAAAATACATTCAGATTGTATCTATTTCAAGTGTTGTTTGAAGATATTCCATTTTATAAATTGCTTAGTAGACAATGGATTACTTATCAGTATTTCTATTTATTTGCATTTATTTATGTAAAAGGTAGTATTAAAATGAAACAATTCTTCATAAATTAAACTTATTACTACTCTCACATTTTCTAAAATATAAAGAATTCTCCCATTTGATTCAATATATATTAGATGTTATCAAATATAGATTAGCCAAGCTGTTTACACCAAAATTTTGCTTTAAAATAGCTTAGGGCATCTTACCCATACACGGCCACCATTGGTTCAAGAATAATTTTAGGGCTATGGTCTTTGTTAATAATTTCACCAAACTCCGATGCTCCCATTTAGTTTTACTCTTTTTTAACTCAAAATTCTACGCTACGCTGTAATAAATAATACGATTTGAATGCAACTTACTGTATGAATTTAAAAATGACACACAAATCTGACAACAAAAAATTGTTATCGTTCGTCTTTTGTTTCATGGGTAGGTAGATTTCTTTATAAACTGCCCTCATATTAAAAGAAAATCTTGCTAGACATAAAAAAAAATTATCTGGTATGTACATATGTAAGCGAACCTATTTCAGATACGTATACTCTGTGTATGTTGACTTAGTAAACACGTGGTCATATTTACCGTGTATATTAGACACTAGGTTCTGAAACTAGATGAACTAGTATTAGATAATGAACTTGGAAGAGTATTTATCTTAGCTACACAGATAAATTGTACCTCAAAAATTTAAACAACTTTCGAAGTTATTTACGCCCTATTTATTTGATTTACAATGTGTGAACATATAATTGTTTACTACTACCATAAAATTTTATTTGCAACTGTATAAACACAAACACATTCAGTTCTTTCTAATACGCAATTATCTTGTCAGAAGTAATTTTCCCTTGTTTTGTCTAAGTCGAAAAGAACAGGTAGAAAATAATATGTGGCAGTCCCTCGAGATGTTATAGGAATCTATTTGACGTTTTATAGTTTCTTGTATCGCAGTCGCCTTGAGGTGCTCCGTAGGGAGTCAGTCCCAATCATGCCACGGGGTGACTTTGACGTTTGTCATTGCCATTTTGTTTGATTTGGGTCGGGAACTATTCATCAAAACTAATAATGTTCTTGGAATTGCTTTTGTTTAAATACATGTCACAGTTTTTTTATTTGTCTGTATTGAAGCATTTATATTTAAAGTTATCTATACTCTATTCCAGTTAAGAATGGGTTTGGTGGCGGGCCGAAGCTAGTCCGTTTTACATACATAAATTATTCAGTCAAACAGCATTTATTCTTACTATACCGTTTCGGTGCACTTTGTACCTTATTCAGGGTGTACAACAATTATACAACAATACATACAAAATAACATAGATATAAATCACACTTAAAGTAAGATCTTACAGATTGTTACAATTCTTGTACCCGAAATATATTCATACAAAACATTCAATTAAATTATTAAACATCATACAAAAAATTCAAAGAGCATACACACATCAATTTTCTCTAAAAAAAATCTGATGTGGACACCACACGACTTCCTTGTACGATTATTAACTAGACATATTTTTTTAATAAATAAATTACAAAATATTAATTTTAACTTCAAAACAGTAAGATATATAGCGACCATAATCTAACCCGGTTCTCTTTAAAGAGAGTTTTGATTACAACAAAGAAATATTTGATTACAACAATGAATATGACTAATTTCACAATAAAAATATAATATTTGTTATTGTACGAATCATAAAATTGCACGTATTTAACGTAATTTGACATGAACATTTTTTTTATTTTTTTGTCCTAATCCATAGCAAGCTTTATTACAAGAACAAAAAAGTATATAATTTTTAAATTTACATATCTCGCTTATACAAAGGGCTAATTTAATAATACTTGATGTGCTAGATGCAGAAATTAATTCTCTAAAACTTTTCTTAGAAGCATTTATTTCTAAAATGAAAATAAAATCATTTTATTCAAGAAAAACTGTTAACAACTTCAAGTAATGTACCACTTCCGGTTAGCTTATTTTAACCAAAATCTATTATGTTATTTCGACTGACATAAAAGTCTTGTATACCAAATTTGAAAAGTTTTGGATTATATTTTAAAACAGTTTTTCATTAAAATCTATTACAGGCTTCATGTAAAGTGCCACTTCTGGAAATTGTATAATAACCAGAAAGGGAGGTGCACAATTAGATGTTATAGGAGTCCTAAATACAAAATTTCAACTTTCTACGGCTTACCGTTTTTCAGTTATGCGAGATACGTACGTACAGACGTCACGACGAAATTAGTCAAAATGGATTCAGGGTTGATCAAAATGGATATATCCGCTGAAATCTGAAAACCGAAATTTTTCGCGATTACAATACTTCCTTTACTTACGTACAAGGAAGTAAAAAGACAACCGAATAATACGGAAAATAGCCGAAAATATTCTGTGTTTCTGGTTACATCATTGACACGGACTCCTATTGGTCATCTGTAAACCAATAATAATGTAGCAAGTTGTAGGAATTTAAATAAATATTTTATTGTAATGGTTTTAGATCTCACTTCATATCTGCCCCTTCAGGTGTACATCAAGGATCGCATCTAGTATTTAACTAATTTATAAATGATATTTTTATTAAAATTGTAAATAGAACAATAGTTACATGGAAATGAACTTAATATGCATAATTTCAAATTAATAATAATAATATCTTAAAACGAAAATTGTAAATAAAACAATAGTTATTTGTAAAGGATCTTAAAGTACATCATTTCTAGTATTAGTAAATATGCAGATATTTATTTAAATAAGAAAATAAATAAATATATTATCACGGCGTATTACCCATTGCTGGGTGTGCTAATCTGCTGTGTACACATATGTCAGTAACGATGATGACATATTTGTATCGTTCGGGCGTCACCTTACGGCCACTCACTGCTGGCTTGGGGAGTGTACCAAAAGGGTTTATTTTGTGTCATTTAAAATTCGAAATATTTGATAGTAGAAATTGAATGCGGTTCCCCAGATTCGCGACCCAGGCACGCGGCCATGAGACCTGGTATATGTATTTAAATTAATAAAAATTAAATGTAAATGTTCTATTATATTATTTATTAAGTTTCAAAGCATATTAATCAAACTTTGTGCAGTTTTTTGTTAACACACCCTTACGTTATTAACTGCTTTCATCATAAATTTATGTAATGTAAAATTAATTCACATTGCCATAAGAATAATATTTTAATTAACAATGCATAACGAATACATGTTAATGTTCAGTGTTTATATGATATCAAATCAGTAAATAATTGCTATTAGGAAATATGTGTAATTTAGTAAATATTAATTATTAATGCATTTTATAATGCAGTATTGCAACTTTAAATAAATAAGTCTATCGATTATCCGATTATTTTTAATGAACTATTTTAATTTGTGTAGAAAGGAATACGTATAAAATCATATAGGTCAAGAATAGATATTAATAAAATAAAAACAGTTACTTTTCTATTACTTATAGAATATTTATGGTTCTTGTATGTTTATGTTGTTATATTTAGAGTATTACACATTTGTATCTTTATGATTACACAACGTTATCAAGATTACCGCGGAAAGTAAGAGATTCAAGGCTTTGGATTTAATTGCAGAGGTGTGATATAAATTTTAGAATGGACAGGATACATTATTGAGTAATGCGTCTTAAAATAAATAATAATTAATATTGTCAACATGTGTAAATAGAAACCAATGTGATTTATTTGCTATGAAATTTATTGTACCTTCACTTTTTGCTCGTATAGATTTTGAAATTGCGGGAATAAAGATAAAGATGGATTTATTTTGCATACTATCATCACGCTATTCATTTCATGTGAGTTAAAAATTTAAATTCAAGAAGACTTTGGGAAACAAAATTTGCACAATAATTTTGAAATAAAATAAATAAATAAATATATCATCATGGCATATTACCCACTGCTGTGTGCCAATCTGCTTTGTCTTTGTACACAGATTTCGGTAATGATGATTTATGTATTCATTTACAAAAGTGGCCATACAACAGGACAAGGTTCCAATAACAATACAGCACAGTTATAATAAATAATATAAAAATACATACAGTAAAATTTTTGAAAGACGTTCGATCAAGGTTATGTACGAATTGTATGATTTCAGATTTTTGTTCCGCCTATTCTGACAAATTCAGTAGTGTCGTTTGCTTAGTTCTTATGAGGGTACATAAGATACTACGGTTATTTTATTATTATAAAAATATATATTACAATAAAAGCATTCCAAATTGCAAAGTAAGTCAATAGGTAAGTTTATTAGCAAATGTAAAAACAAATATGTGAAAAATAAGATACTGATACAATGTCAGTGTCAGTAACACTGACAGAAAATAATGTTATTCCTACGTTTATGAATAAAGGTAATGTATCTGAATTAATAAATAAACTTACGTTATAGCGAAAGTATTATCAACAACGAGCATTGTTTTAAAGTGGAATGTCCTAACTTAGTCGAAACAATATGCATTTTTGAAAGACAAGCGTGTTATATCCACTCTTATCGCACACACTTATAGCCTTTGCAAATGAGAGAGATAAATGTATGCCACTTTGTTAATTCGTTCATGATACAGATGACCTTGATCGGACATCTTTAAATAATTTTACTATACATGGTGAAAATTAGTTATAATGGAAAAAGGAAATTAAAAAATTCAAGATTTTATAAATTCAAGTACATGGAATTGGAAAATCACGAAACCTAGAATGAAAAATTATATTTGACATCTATACATAATTACTAGTTATAATTGTGACACGGGCCCCCATATCTGCATGTCAAGGCCAACAAAGTGACATGACTGCTCGCGCCGTATTGCATTTAACATTTCTTGTATACCTATAATCTACCCCAAAAATTCTACTTGTATCTATTCTTTATATTTGTTTTTTTTTTCTCTTAAATTCATTTTATGGAGAAATTTTGTCCTACTCTTCTAATTTTTCGAGATGTTTCCAATTCATTGTCGGAATTTCTGGAGGGTATATATAATATACCTATAATTTGAAATATTTAACCATTAATACAATAAGAAATAATATAATGTATGTACTTCCCAGAAAAAAGTCTTCAGTAATGTCTCTGGATTTCTGACATTGTCATTTTATCTGTCAGTTACAAACATTTTAATTTTTCAATTCCATGGCATTATTTGGGCTGTGATATTTATTGCAACAGATTATTCTATATTATAATCTTTCATCTCCAAATCAGTAAAAGATATAATAAAATATTTAAATGTATCAGATAGAGAATTTAATCTTCTTTAATATTTGCAAGATTAAAATTTTTCAAAAAATAATATTTAGAAAAGAATTTTCTACTTGTCCAGTTGCTACCAAAACCTTTTCAACTCTTCCTATTAGTTACACACACACACATACACACACACACACACACACACACACACACACACACACACACACACAAATACATACAAACAGACACTATTGTAAAAATGTTAAAATCGTATTGTAGGAACCTTAAAACTTGATTATTCATTAAAATCTGGATATGCGATTTTTAGCATGAACCTAATACCTCTCGTAGCGAGAGATAATAAGTGGGTTGTTATTTAAAATAACAAAGTTGGTCTCCACAGTTTGTCAACCACTGACTGAAAAAAATACGCTCATTAAAATAGTATAGTAAAATAGAAATTGTTTTTCTGATTTAACCGACCTAATAGCTCTTATAGTTCTCGACATAGCGACAGAGGAACAACCTGTATATCACAAGAATTTAATAAAGAATTAATTTATATATACACTTTTAATCATTTTCTCATTAAAATCACCTGGAAAATGTCTATTTTCCACACGGGTACAGATAAAAGCACATTAAACCCTATCTCCCATCAAAGACTGCAAAACTCATTTCTTATTCGTAATTCTTTCTACTCTTAGAGCCATCTTCTCTGTCTGCTTTATTTGATTTTTCTTTCTCTCTTATTCTCCTTCGGGGAATCGGTTAATTGAGGTACGAACACTGACCACTGAAGCCTGGACCACCCGTCAGCAATGGAATATTAACGTGGTCTGGGAATTTGCTCTTTCAACTTGCATTGTAGAGTATTTTAAAGATTACCGATGATGCTGCGTGTTACAGATCTTAGGTAGCGTGACCGAAATGATTGTTTGGTTGTTTATTTGTTCGAAAACCATGGGTGGTGATTTGAATTTTGGTTAGGGTAGGGAGATGGACAGAAAACAAACCAGTGTCTAATAACTGAAGCATTTCATTAGTTGCAATTAAGGAAAAACCACCGGCAGTACTTACTTTAAGAAATGAACATGTGTATTATTGTTGTTAAAAAATCTGTTGTGGACACCACACGACTTCCTTGTACGATTATTAATTTATACATATTTTTTTAATAATTAAATTACAAAATATTGACAGGCTTAAGCCAAGCCCGAGAAATATTTTGATATAGAACAAAAAATAATTCATTTACTACTATCATTCTTAAATTAACATTAATCTAACCCGGTTCTTTTTAAAGAGATTTTTGATTACAACAAAGAAATATTTGATTACAACAATGAATATGACTAATTTAAAAATATAATAATATAATATTTGTTATTGTTCGAATCATAAAATTGCACGTATTTAACGTCATTTGACATGAACTTTTTTTTATATTTTTGTCCTAATCCATAGCAAGCTTTATTACAAAAACAAAAAGTATATAATTTTTAAATTTACATATCTCGCTTATACAAAGGGCTAATTTAATAATACTTGATGTGCTAGACGCAGAAATTAAATCTCTAAAACATACATATGTTATGAGGACCGTAATTCGTGCTTATTCACTGACGAGTCTATCGAATTATTGGATCGAAAACATTACTTTAAATGACTTGTTCCCCTCGTTATCAATTGTAACTATATGATTCAAATCGCCAAAAGCAAATTAACAAAACTACCAACACACAACGAAACACAAATTATCGATGTCAAAAACAAAAATCTTCTTTATCAAATGAATATTCAATATTGAGATGGCTAATAAAATATTCATATATGTCATGTGTGTACGACAAAGATGCTAGATAAAAGTTTGGCAATTCTTGCATACAGAGTGTATGTTTAGTTTATAATTTTAATGTTTTGATTATCGTACGGAGACTTTTTGTATCATTGTATATACATCCGACATTTATGATATAAGAAATCTAGTGTCTCATGTCTTGTGATAAACCTTAATGGCGTCCATAAGTAGTACAATAACTCATAAGATCTACCTTTATTTTTTGTCTATCTATTACATAACTTGTTTGTATTTTAACACTACTTCCACTTTCGGTTTCACATCAAGCCGCTGGATTATGATGGGTTGATTATTCCAAGACGTTTGGATTTGAATTTTAAATAGCGTTGCCTCATGCTGCGAGGGACAGAGGGAACCCTAGTAGCTTTTTATTTAAATAAAAGAATTACCACTCTTTATTGAGATGTCGGCTTGAATTAGACATAGATTTATTTGATATACTTTGCATGCCTAAAAAGTAATTGCTGGAGGTTTTATTTTAGTAAGATTCACTTTCTAATGTACACGCATGCATCACTTGTCAGGAATGTGGAGTATGATTAATAAATATTTGTCATACTGACGTCTTAGTTAATATCAATATTTGAATATTTTGAGGAGGAATTGTTACATAATTTTCAAATATTGGTATAATATACATAATTGGAAAGTGTCGTAATCAGGTTCAAAGAAAGGTGACGAAGGAAAGAATATTTTTCGTATTATTTAATCTTACTTTTGATATCTCCACTTTGTTGGTTTCAGTGATTATCAGAAGCATTAACGTTTTTTTTTTTAGGGGAGAAATGAACTGATCTTACTTCGTACTGAACTGAACTGAACTGAACTACTAAAAGAACAGATGTCTCTTAAAATAAGAAGTAGAAAATAAAAACATATATATTGCCAACTTAAATTATTGTATATTTTTATATTTTCAGTAAAATCATTTCACAAAGATATATAAATTTCATTTGACACTGACATCTGTCAATTAGTAATATTTGAATAATCTGTTTCCATGATGCAGCTTTTAGCAGCATTAGGCTGTAAGTTATTACTTTATAATTCTTTATCTCTAAATTCATTGAATACGAAGAAAAAAATATAATTAAATCGAATAGAGAATAACATATTCTTCTATTTATAATAACATAAAAGGTCAAAAAATGATATTTAGCAGCGTTTTTTCAAGAAATACTGTTAAAATATTCAAATTAGGGTACTTCCGGTTAACCAACCATAACCAAATCTAATCAACTCTTAATACGAACGTACAAAAGGAGAATATGAAGGAAATATAATTTTTGGAATTGTAGTATTGGAGTTATTGCAGGAGAAATTTTCGTCACACACATACATACACATACAGACATCATCGTACAAATAGTAAATTCGTATTCTATGGAATACAAAACGCACTTATTTATTAAAAACTCACCATCGAACATTTTTGATCAAATGAAAGGTTAAAAGTTTTCACTAATAACATGAAAAACATGTTCTTCTGAATTTCATCTTTATCTTTCCATCTGATTCTCCTCCTCGTTGCGTCATTGTCTTATCTAACTCTTCTTAATCTTGACCCATATTCCTCGTCTGTCATCTGTGAAGGTCAGATTCATGCAAATGACGTCACACAGAATAAACGAAGCAATAACATAATGAGATAAGATGACGAATGCAGATGTATAGATTCAGTTGCATGAGTGCATGCTGGTTTCAAATGAACCTGAGATATGTAATTAGTGTTATTTAGTTTTCCTGTACAAGAGGTTTTATTGATATTAATGTAAATCAAACTCAATTGACGCACCAATTAACCGATTAAGGAAATATTCAATAACCGGTTGGATTGGAATTATTGTAAGAATCAAAGGATTCATAAATAACGATATGGTTGATTTAAAATATGTACCTAAGTGTAATTACATAATATTCTTTTTAATAAAAAAATAAAATAAATAAATATTTCATCACGGCATATTACCCATAGCTGGGTGTGCCAATCTGTTTTGTATACAGATATCGGTAATGATGGAATATTTGTACCGTGCGGGCGCTTACCAGGCGTCACCTCACGGGCACTCATAGCTGGTGTGGAGAGTACACCACAGGGGTCAATTTTGTGCCATTAAAATTCGATGTAATTTTTGGCGTCGGTCGGGATCGAACCCGGGTCCCCAGATTCGCGACCAGACACTCAGGCACACGGCCACGAGACCCCATAAATAAAAAAATAACATATTTAATATACAGGGTGGTGCCCGCGACCCCTAAACATGGAACTTTAACATGTAAAATCATACTTTCTTAATTTCCTGCTTCCCTAATTATTTTAGAACTTAAAATTCTATTTCAGAATCAATAAACAGAATTAAATTTACATACTCTATAACGGCAGAAATTAAATATGAAAATATGGAAAATTAGCTCAAAAATAGGATAGCCTTGGAAATAAAACAAAATTGTAAACAAATGATTGACGTTTTATCTGTAGAAGAACATTATTTTTTCTTGTTTCGTGAGTTTGTTGCCAGTAATTATTTATTCATTTTATAAAGTTAATTACAAGAAAAAATGGACAATTATAAGTACTCATTTAGCGAAAGAAATGAGTTTCTTAAGTTTTATTATTGTGGTAACAATTTAAGACAAGTGCGAGATTTACTTGCGGGTTGGTATCCTCACAAGCCAATTCCATCAATTCACATAATTCAAAGAGTTATTAATAATCAAATTAAATATGGGTCTGTGTTCTATCCATGCATCAGGCCACAGTAGCATTAAAAAAACAATTACATGTTGCATCAGAAGAGGAAATTGGGGTTGATGATAACGTTAATGAAATAAATGATCTAGCTTTGATATCGAATAATCCTAGTGTGAGTATAAGAGAAATTGCATCGGGATTAGGAATACATCACACCACGGCCTTAAAAATATATAAAAAAATCTGATGTGGACACCACACGACTTCCTTGTACGATTATTAAACTATACATATTTTTTTAATAAATAAACTACAAAATATTAATTTTAACTTCAAAACAGTAAGATATATAGCGACCATAATCTAACCCGGTTCTTTTTAAAAAGATATATAAAAATTATATTTATTGTTTGAATTTTAAGGGCCTTTTGTACTGTCACTTTTACACTCCCAATCATTGACAAATAATAAAAGGCTCTGATTTAACCAGAATAATATATTTTAGAACAACAAAACACATGCATCTTTTATTTTTTACACTCTCTTGACAACTGCTACTACCCAACTTGAAAACATATACATATTCTTCTTCTTGTCTGAAGTCGAATAATATTACAAAAGAAATACAAAATAAATGGCGGCAAACAATATCGAATATAATATTTTAACACTCCCACTTATTCGATATTGTTTAAATTAACAATATTGAGCATCTTAATTAACATATTGAACAAATCTTTAGTTATAGGCTTTGTTAGTATGTCTGCAAGTTGTTTTCTTGATTTAACATACGATAATTTAATATAACCTTTCTTGCAAACATCTCGAACAAAATGGAACCTGACATCTATATGTTTGGTTCTTTTGTGAAATTCAGGGTTTCTTGCTAATTTGATGGCTGACTGATTGTCTACGTTAATAACAATTGTTTGTTGGGGAAAATTTAATTCGGACATCATGGACTGCAGCCACAGTGCTTCCTTTGTGCCAAGTCCCAATGATATGTACTCTGCCTCGGTAGTTGATTGAGCAACAACACTTTGTCGCTGGCTTGTCCACGAGACAGGGCCTCCTGCTAACAGAAAAATATAACCACTAGTAGATTTTCTTGTTTCACAACACCCCGCATAGTCTGCATCAGTGTAACCGATCACTTTTATATCTGTCACAGTCCCGTACACTATACCGTAGTTCAATGTTTGTTTTAAATAACGTATTATACGTTTAACGGCTTGCCAGTGTTCATCAGTCCACTTGTTTAAGAATCTGCTTGCTTGACTCACTGCATACGCAATGTCAGGGCGGCTTACGGTAGCCAGAAAAATCAGCGACCCGACAGCTTCGCGATATGGTTCTTTTCTAGTACACTCACTCACTTTATCATTTACAGTTTTAAGATGCAGTCCTGGTTCAGCAGGTATATTAGCAGATTTGGCTTCCGTCATGTTGAAAGTTTTAATTATTTTCTTAGTGTAAGCTTGTTGACTTATCATGATTATTTTCTTTTCCCGATCGCGCACTATTTCAAGTCCAACAAATTGTTTTGCTTCACCAATAGTAATTTCAAAATCTGTTTTTAATTTTGTCAGCAATTCATTTATTGCTTTTTGCGATGGAGATGCAATTAGTCCGTCGTCTACATACAGCGCTAGATAGATTGACTCACCATCAAACTGTCCGACAAACACGCACTGATCACTGTTCAACTGCTTGAATTTATACTTATTTAAAAAGTTCACAAATTTAATATTCCAGCAACGTGGTGCTTGTTTTAAACCGTAGAGGCTTTTATTCAGCTTACAAACACTATTTGGTTGTTCTTCGTTGACAAAACCGTATGGCTGCTCCATATATATTATTTCTTGCAGTTCCCCATAAAGGAATGCAGTTTTGACATCGAAGTTTGCAAGTTCGTAATCTTTTGCTGCTGCTATGGAAAGTAACAAACGAATGGAGTCGTACCTCACAACTGGAGCAAATGTTTCTTCAAAATCGATTCCTGCTTGTTGAGTAAACCCTTTTGCTACGAGTCGTGCTTTAAACCTAATTGGATTACAATTTGAGTCAGTTTTAATTCGATAAACCCACTTATTTTTAATTAAGTGACAGTTTTCGGGTATTGGGACCAATGTCCAGGTTTTATTTCTATGTAGAGCATCAATTTCTTCTAGCATTGCTGTTTTCCATTCTTTGTTGTTATTACTGTTCACAGCTTCTTCATATGTACGAGGTTCTTCTGTAACTGCAGCAAAAGCTGCTGCTTCATAGTAGTCTGGACGCCGTAAGTTCTCTCTAGCACGTAAAGCACGTTGATCTTGATTTTCTTCCAGGTTTTCTTCTGTTATTTCTCCAACTTTAATTTCAGCTTCTTCCTCTTGCTCTTCACAGTTTCCAAAGATAAGCCGAACATTTGTAACTTCTTTATTTTTGTCTTCTATCATCTCATTTTCATTGAAAGTTACATCATGACTAATTTCAATTTTTCTACGCGTTTTATCCCATAATCGATAGTTTTCTGAATGTCCTTCGTATCCTACAAGCATTAATCTTCTACTTTTTGGCTCCCACTTCTTACGTAGCTGCGGTGGGATAGACATAAAGGCTGTACTTCCAAACACTCGAATGTGTTTAACTTCAGGTTTTCTATTAAACCATTTTTCATACGCGCTTGCTCCGTTGACTTGTGATGATAATGTGCGATTTAGGATGTGTACGGCAGTATTGACAGCTTCAGACCATAGTTCTGTTGGCACATTTTTATGAAAGATCATTGAACGTGCACTTTCGACAATTGTACGCATTTCACGTTCTGATCGCCCATTTTGTTGAGGCGTATATGGGGCTGATGTTTCATGAATTATCCCTTTACATCGTAAATACTCTTCAAACTCAGTATTCTTGTATTCGCGCCCGTTGTCGCTGCGCAATATCTTGATTGCATTACCTGTTTGAGTTTTAACCATAGCTTCATATTCTCTGAATCTATTTAGTACTTCGGATTTATATCTCATAAAAAAGACAGTTCTGTAGCCAGTACAATCATCCTTGAAAAGTACAAAGTAACGAGATCCACGAGGCGATTCAATACTCATGGGTCCACAGACGTCACTGTGAACCATCTCACCTGGTTTATCAGCTTTTGGTCGTGTTGAAGTGCGATGTGGTTTGCGTGCTTGTTTTCCAAGTTGACAAGCTTCACAGAAGGTTTCTTCGTCGTCATTAATTTGTAGACCTTCCACTGCATTACTTTTACTGCTATCTTTTATTGATTTAAAGTTTATGTGCCCTAGACGTTCATGCCACAATTTTAATGATTCGCTTTTGGCAACATTACATTTATATACAGGTTTATTTCTAAATAGCATCTTCCAGAGATTATTGTTGCGAACACCCACGCATGACAATTTTCCATTTTCATTATGAAATTCACACTTTTCTGGATAAGCATGAAAAGTGAATTTTTTATCGGTCATGACACCAACTGAAAATAAGCTTCTTTTTAACTCAGGAATGAATAATACATTTTCAATAGTTCGATCATGCCACTTGCCATTTACAAGAGCTTGTATTTCAATTGTTCCTATCTTCATGGCTGATATTATTTTATCATTTGCGACTTTAACTAAAATCGGCTTTTCTAGTGATTTTAATTTCGCAAACCAATGTTTCTGATTTGTCATGTGCACACTAGCACCAGAATCACAGATCCAACTTTGCTGATCATCTTCTGAAGTTGTTGAGTAAAATTTGGATATATCTGTGTTATATGCTGATTCAGTCTTCTTTGCATCTTCATCAGCAATTCGTTTTCTGCATTCGCGAAACCAGTGGCCTTTCTTCTTGCAATAGTTGCAGTTTGTTGTCTTCTTTCTTTCAGCAATATTTTCTTTCTTTCTTTCAGCAATATTTTCTTTCTTCTTATCCTTTGCTTGACGACCATAATTTTTAGTTGATTGATTTTGTAGCTTCGTTTGCAAGGCTTGAACTTGCAAAGCTAATTTTGTAACTTCATCTTCACTCGTTGTCATTCTAGATTCTTCTTTTAATAATCGTGCAGTTAAATTGTCAAATGTTTGCTGGTCAGAAGATACAGAGTCCCAAGCAGTTCGAAATGCATTGTACTTTGATGGCAAACTGCTTATTACTTTTGAGCATACTGCACTGTTACTTACAGTTTCATTTAAATCTTTTAGCTCCTTTACTAGTGACTCAATTTTCGATACATGTGTAGAAATTTTATCATTTTCAGCCATTCGATAATCATAGAACCGCTGCCACAGAAGTTCACGAGAAATCTCAGTTTTCTGTTCATGAATGGATTTCAGCTTTGACCACATGGTCGCTGCTGTCTCACAATTAACAAGACATTGTATTTGATCTTGTGTTATTGTTGTAAGTAAAATTACTTGAGCTCGGGCATCTTTCTCATCCCATTCTTTCCATTCTAGTTTTGTTCTGTCTTCTGGTTCAGTTTTTATGCCTTCCACAATGTCTTTTAACTTTTCAGCCTTAAATATAATCATTACACTAAATTTCCAGATCTGGAAGTTTGTGCCGTCAAATTTAGTCAATTGCGCTAGTTCGTGCTTGGTCGTTGACATTTTGATACTTTATTCTTTTCTTTTAAAGACAGTACTTCAATTTCTACCCATTCGCTAGTATGCAGTTGTAGTGTCTGGGCCCATAACCATTATATTTATTGTTTGAATTTTAAGGGCCTTTTGTACTGTCACTTTTACACTCCCAATCATTGACAAATAATAAAAGGCTCTGATTTAACCAGAATAATATATTTTAGAACAACAAAACACATGCATCTTTTATTTTTTACACTCTCTTGACAACTGCTACTACCCAACTTGAAAACATATACATATTCTTCTTCTTGTCTGAAGTCGAATAATATTACAAAAGAAATACAAAATAAATGGCGGCAAACAATATCGAATATAATATTTTAACAGTTTTGATTACAACAAAGAAATATTTGATTACAACAATGAATATGACTAATTTCACAATTAAAATATAATATTTGTTATTGTACGAATCATAAAAGTGCACGTATTTAATGTAATTTGACATGAACATTTTTTTATGTTTTTGTCCTAATTCATAGCAAGCTTTATTACAAAAACAAAAATGTGTGTAATTTTTAAATTTACATATCTCGCTTATACAAAGGGCTAGTTTAATAATACTTGATGTGCTAGACGCAGAAATTAATTTTCTAAAACTTTTATTTGCAGCATTTATTTCTAAAATCAAAATAAAGTCATTTTATTCAAGAAAAACTGTTAACAACTTCATAAAAGTCTTGTATACCAAATTTGAAAAGTTTTGGATTATATATTAAAACAGTTTTTCATTAAAATCTATTATAGGCTTCATGTAAAGTGCCACTTCTGGAAATTGTGTAATAACCAGAAAGGGAGGTGCACAGTTAGATGTTATTGGAGTCCTAAATACAAAATTTCAACTTTCTACGGCTTACCGTTTTTGAGTTATGCGAGATACGTACGTACAGACGGCACGACGAAATTAGTCAAAATGGATTCAGGGATGATCAAAATGGATATTTCCGCTGAAATATATATAAATCTTGAAAATTAAATTTAAATTTTTATGGTACTCTAAGCTTACGGTTTGTGTAAGCAAATGTTGTTTCTCGGTATTTTCCCTTTGAATAGCTGGTGTTATTGCTTATGCGGCATATAAAGTATATTATAAAGTAGAACAGAATGATGTAAAAGGAATATTATCTATGTTTAGATGGCGCCCACACATGTAAATATAACACAATGCAGCATCTGAAATTCATTACATATGCATTGCAATTTCATGACATGCAGCAATTATCATTGCATCGCTTACTTCATATATTTATAAATAGAACTATGCAAATACATTCCTTAAGCAAATAACATGAAGAAGGTATAGTTGTTACGTTCTAATATACTCCTAGATATTTAAATTATGATATCTACATTGGGTTCGGTAGAGTTGATAGATATCTGATTTGTGTATTAAGCAATAGTTAAAAATAATAACACACGACATTTGCCTTTTATATTTCGGGATTAGAGGAGAAAAGGTGTAGCCTTTGCACGATCTTGATGACCAATTCACGTCACCTCTGCGAGAGATAACCATACCCTCGAATCGTTCATGCAGAATATCCATCGTGGCGTTCCGTATTTGGCACGTAGCGCCGTCCTGCTGGAACCACATGTCGTATACCTCCATATTGTTCAATTTGGGCCAAAATAAATCGGTTATCATCGTTCTTTAACGCTCTCCGTTAACGGTGATGGCCTCACCAACGTCGTTTTCAAAAAAGTACGAATCAATGACACCGCCGGCCCAAAATCCGCTCCAAACAGTAACTTTTTATGGATGCATTACCACCTGATGAACCTCGTATGGGTTGGCGTCGTCCTATATACGACAATTTTGCTTGTTAATATAGCCACTCATCCAAAATTGCGCCTCGTCGCTATAGATGATTTTTCGGCCAAAATTAGGGTCCTCTTCCAAACGCTCCGAAGCCCAGTCAGCGGATTAACTTTAAGCTCCTGGGTCAGTTGGATCTTGTACGGGTGTAGGCCCAAATCCCGATACAAAATTCGCCAAGTTGAAGTCTGCGAAAGGCCGGGTTCTTGTGCGCGGCGAGGAATTGACTGCCTCGGGTTCTCCTACATACTTTCACGGACCGCGGCAATGTTCTCGGCAAATCTGGCGTTTCTTTGACGTACGAGTGTTGGCTGATTGTTTACCGAACCGGTCGTCTCGAATTTGGCCACCAAACGTTGGAGAGTCGATTTTGAAGGGCCACTGCGTCTGCCGTAAAATGAGCGCAACGCGCGCAACGTTGCACTAATGAACACTCATTTTGGTAATAAAGTTTTATCATTTGGACGTGCTGCTCAATGCCATGGTGATTTGGCATCTGTGACAAAATAATAAACAACAAATTAGACAGACGCCACCAAAACAACATGGCCGCCGCATGCTGCCAACATCGACCCGTTCCAATTGAAAAACCTTATAGTTCGTCCGAAATTTTAAGGATCATCTTCTAGTCCAGAATTAGCTTCTACCAAGACCGAGACCCTTTACAATACTCACAGAAATAATGCTTAGGGATACCATGCCTAATAGAATCAAATCTGGTATTACTAATAAAGGCGCTATAAACAAATATTAAATGGCAGATTACTTGAATAACATATTCAGTTTTTGTAATTTTATAATCTTGTAAAGTAATCGAAAGAAATTGAAGAAATATGTCACCATTTGCGAGATTTTATTTGTTTGTTAAAAAAGTATCGGCCGAAATAATATGGGTTTGAGCACGTATATTATAAAAAAACAACATTTATCTATTTATTACGTCCCGTGGCAACTAGATTTGATATTATTTTGCAATTAAATTTGAAGCACAATTTTTTTTTGTTACTTATGTTACAACTAAAACAATTACAATTACCCTTTAACCTTAAATATTTAAGGTTAAGGGGTAATTGTATTAGTTTTAGTTATAATTTAACCTTAGACTCCTCCTATTATTATAACATATGTTACAGTTGCAAAGCTGGAAAAAATCCAATACTTTTTTTGTACTGTCTGTGATTATCTTACGAAGAATCCAACTATACCAGATATTATTTAAAATTCATACTGTTGCTGGTATGATACCACACCTGTAAAGCACACACGCCATTTATCATACTTTATGCGTCCCTTATTTATGATGATGAATCTTCATTCTTCTTTCTGGTTTCAGGTGAGTTCCTTGTATTCACTCTACCAGCATGCACGCGGAAGACTTGGTAAGTGTTAAGATGAACACCGACTCCACTTGATGTATTGCAAGCATAACATGCAACATTAAATAAGTAAATTCAGAGGAATATAAGTACCATTTTTATGTTTTATAGTTACTCAACATTAAATGTTTTGCATGAAACAGTAATGGTAGTTCCATCTTTGATTGTTTTGTTTTGTATGTACGTGTTTTGTAACAAACTAGAATTGTGTTATACTTGTATAATTTCAAAAACATTTTTACCATTGTGAAATGATGGGAAATAAATATATTATTATTATTTCGGGAAACAGTGGAAGGTACATGGAACGGTAATTTCGAAAGTATGACTGGAACGTCAATATTGTTACTTAGAATATTATTTATAAAGGTTAAAGCAACTGTTTATGACGTAACTGAACAGTCTCAAATTGGAATCCTGTAGCAGAGTATTCTACTCAAAACCCTGGCTAAAATGATTTTTTTTAAACCACAAACTTCAGAAATCTACGCTGTACACTTTCAAGTAGTGGTGGGATCCGGATCCGAAGAGTTCCGGTTTCGGATCCAAAAATAACCAAATCTCAATATCGGGTTTTGCATCCTAATCTGAGTATCGGATTTTGGATCCGAATCTGAGTAATAGATTTTGGATCCGAATCTGAGTGTCGGATCTTGAATCCTGATTCGAATATCGAATCTTGGAAACGGATTTTAGTATCGGATCTTAAATTCGAATATGAGTATGTTATTTTATATGTGTAATAATACATTTTTTTTTCTTTTATTCATCATTTACTAAATAGGACTCTGTGAAAGTATAAATTCATTTACTTTAAATTTGCACAAACTACCTGGCTATTTTAGAGGGGTTTGCCTTCACATTCAAAATGAAGAATCGGATCCAGAATTATCTTTAAACAAAACATCGAATCCGTCTCCAAGTCCAGATCTGGATCCAAATTAGAATCCGAATCCAAGTCCAAGTTAAATTTACGGATATCCGCTTCAATATCCGGACATCAAATATCCGAGGAAGCGAATTTTTATGAATATTTAGAGGCTAAAACCTAATTAAAATGCCATATTCAACGAATAAGAGAAAGAAATAATATTTATGCAAAATGCAGTCGACTACTGTGAAGGGGATTAAGGTTCGAGACCTCGAAATGAATAATTATATTTTTGCCGACCAAAGGTTCGATACTTTTTGAACAGACTTCGTATGTAGCATTCAATATAATTTGATTTTTACATTTTTGTATTATATAACTTTCCTATACATTGTATAATGCAAATCACCTTAAATCATTTTTAACTATTACATATATTGAGCTTAACCTAATTATGTCATATACCTGTCAGTTTAAACTGATTTACTACCCACATTTATTGAGAAAAATTGGATTATCTCCTATTTGAATAAAATTACAATTAATTATCCAAGTTTTATTCAGCAAATCCATCAATTTTTCATTTGTTTTCAATCCTGCAAAACAATTATTTGCAAATGACTTCAAAAATTCGTGATATATGTCTTGACATTTACGTCTAATTGATTTAAAACGCTTGTAAGGTTCAAATTTCATTTCCGGTTGTAAATATTTATGTACTATTACTTTCAATCACTCCGTGAAATTGTTTCTCGATCAATTTCACTAGCATCATTACATATGTAAGAGAACTTACATTTTTTTTGCAATCCAACATGTCATGATTATCTACGCTAATATTTTGAAGGTAAATTCTTTATGAAATTGATAAATTGTGGGAGAAATTGAATTCAAAATGAAAGGAAATGTTTAGTGAATTGTTTAACTGTTCTAGCAGGAGAGTATTTTTGTACTGGAATTAATCAGGGAAACAAGATGTAAGATGTGGAAGTTTGAAGTAAATGTTGAACGTCTAATCTCATGTTAACATATACCAGAAGTGTTTTGTTTGCTAAGCAGACACCTGCAATACACCCTGCACCTACAAGAAACTAGATAATTAAATTATCTTCTAGCTCAGTGGCGTCGGAAGAATACGTCTTTAAAAATTAGAACTGGGGGCTATTTTAAAACGATTTATTACTCAATATAAAAGAAATCTGTTGTTGCCAGTAAAATACCTATCGCCACTTCCGTTTTTGGTTACATAAGTTTAGGGCGCTAGCATTCATGTAATTATGTACATAGATGTCAAATGTCAGAATTTTTTATTCAAAATTTCAAGATTTTCTAAATTCACGCAGTTAATTTGTCACCAGGCTGTGCCGGATTACCCGATAGGCAGACTAGGCAATTGCCTATGGGCCTCACGCCTTTTATGGGCCCCGCGCCCCACTACATTAGATTAAAATAATAATGATTTGATTTTGAGATTTTTTTATTGTTACAAATCCTTAAATAAAGAAATTTTGATTACAACAAAGAAAAACTTATTTACAATAATGGAATCTTGATTACAATAATAAAAAAATGTCAATCAATATTACAAGACCCTACTGTTACATCTCGATTTTTATAATACCAATACCAAATACCAGTGTTTACCATTTTATGTTGATTTTCGTAATAGTTCTTTTGCATAACGATTAACGATGCTATAATTTTTTTGTATTTACAATAAATGAAGGGCTTATTGTAATATGCCACAAAACGAAAAATTCATAGTAATAGAGTTTAAAGTTTTTCAACTTAAAACCATTTTCAAAAAGTGTTTTAGGTAGATTACTAACACGTATACTTTAGTAGAGGCAGAAAAACAACGAAAAACCTTTAAAAAATATTTCCAAATAAATTTATTTAAAAAAAAACTTCAAAGATTTCACTATGTAGGTACTTTAAAATTGAGAAAACTGAATGTTTATAGGTATATATTTTATATTAATTTATTTAAAAGTATGTTAATTTTTTTTTATAATAAAATTATTTTATTAAAATTGTTGTGGGTAAAATCGTAAACTTATTGGGGGGTGGGGGGCAAGATATTTTATTGCCTAGGGGCCTCCACATGGTTTAATCCGGCACTGTCACCAGGTGTGTGGAATTTACTTGCCGAGGAAAATAAACCACATGGAATTGGAAAATCACTAAATTTAGAATGAGACATTATGATATTTGACATGTATGTACATAATTACTAGCTGTCACATTGGTGTAGAGTGTAGGTATACAAGAAATGTTAAATACAATAGGTCGTGAGCAGGCATGTAACTTTGTTAGCCTTGATAAGGAGATATGAAGGCCCGTGTTAAAATGATAGCTAGTAATTATGTACATAGATGTCAAATATCATAAGTTTTCATTCTAAATTTAATGATTTTCCAATTCCATGTTTCAAAGTTTTGTGATGAATGTTCATAACATTGTTAAATTTGAAATATTTTCTTAGACTTAAAAAAATGTTCAAAATTAATTCCATTATCTGCAAATAACTGTACCTATCTATAAATTTATTTTGTATAACTTTCCAGACCAATAAAAGGGATATGAGGGATACACCTGTTATATTTGACAACTGTATAACTTTCTCGATGACATTTGTGAATATCAGTTCGTCATATAGCTAGCAAATCTTTCAGCGTACTAAGCAACAAGTCTCGTTTGCTTACCTAACATTTGCTTGAACTGCTTACTTCATTGAACGCATCTATTGATACTGACATCTGTCAATTTGTATTATATGAATATATTAGCAGTTTCCATGGTTAGCTAATTTATGAAATTTAATATCTTTATAATTCTTTAACTCTAAATCTATTGAATATGAAGTATAAAATGCGATCAAATCGTATAGAGAATAATATATTATTTAAGTTATAATAACGTTAAATATCAATAAAAGATATTTAACTGCGTTTTTTCAAGAAAAACTGGTAAAATCTTCAAAAGAGGGTACTTCCGGTCGACCATTTATAACTTGTTCTTCTGGATTTAAACTTAAGGAATATGAAAAACGTATAATTTTTGGAATCGTGGTAGTGTAGTTATGCGATCCGAAATTTTCATCTCACACACACACACACAGACACACATACATACATACATACAGACATCATCGTAAAAATGGTAAAATCATATTATATGGACCCAAAAACATATTTATTCACTAAAAACTCATCATCGAATTTTTTGACCAAAGACAATACCTTCCTTACCTAAAGTTGGCGGAAGGTAAAAATTGGCAAAAAAATTATGTGTCCAAGTCAAAAATAAAAGGAATTTACAAATAAGACAGTTAATATTTCAAAATTTCCTTATATGTACCTACATTTTTTTAATAACTCTTAAAAAATGCAAATTTTAAAATTTCTATCTATTCTCGCAAATTCTAATCTTCACTTTTCCAAATTTGGAAGAAATAAAATCCCACAAACTAAAACGGTTATCTTTTTTTGCAAATTAGCATAAAAATCATATAACACCGTTGGTGTGTGAATCTGGCTATTATAAATTCCACACGATGATTTACACTCAGTTTGGGCTGTAAATAAAAACGCAGTTTTATGTAGGTTTGAATCATCATTCGAAAATTGTTTCCCAAATCCTACACAGAAAGAAAAGGATGATTCGCCTCCTACACAACAAGAAATCATACATGGTCATACAAAAATTACCAGTGTATAATTCATATCATTAATAATAAGAGAAGAATTATAAATATTATTAGATAGTATAAAATTTTAGCATGGGGGGTCATAAAATATATACAATGTATGTTTTTACAGTTAGAATTTTTTTCATGAATAACAAGTAAAAAATATACATACAAAAGAAAACAATTAAACATCTGTCTAATTCTAAATTGATTACAATTTATCATTTAATGAGGGTCATGATAAAAATGAATGCTTAAATTTTTATAAGATCGCGTTTTACCTCTCGCTAAGAGAGGTATTGGATTCATGCTAAAAATCGCATATCCAGATTTTATTGAATAAGCACGTTTTAAGGTCCCTACAATCCGATTTTAACATTTTTACGATGATGTCTGTGTGTGTGTGTGTGTGTGTGTGTGTGGATGTGTGTGTGTGGGATGTTGGAAGGACGGTTACTCAAAAACTATAAGATTTAAAATTTGTTTAACAACGTATTTCCCAATCGGACATTCATGGGAAGATCTGAAAACGTTTTGGTAACAATTGGACAACCGGAAGTAGAAGATTCTTGAAAAAAAATCTTCTAAATATTATTTTTTGAAAATTTTTCGTGGTAATATTAAAGAAAATTAAATTCTCTATCTGATACATTTAAATATTTTTATACATATTTTATAGATTTAGAGATAAAAGGAATATAATATATAAAATAATCTGTTGTAATAAATTTGACAGCCGAAAGAATGCCATGAAAAATAGTTGATAATTTAAATTATTTGTAACTGACAGATAAATGTCAGTGTCAGAAATAATGAGTAATGAAAGAAAAATGTACTTGGAGAATCCCTTAGTTCTTGATCTGTGACTATTATGGAGATGACAAGTCTAGGTTGAAGGACTTAAATTTGTTTCAAACATTATGGGACAATGTACACCAGTACTATAGACTAGAGTAACTTTGAATTGCGAAAAAGCTATCAAATTCTTCTCAAGTAAGTTGTAAATATTGACAAAATTACACATCGATATAAGAATAATCGGAGTTCAATCTATCCGTCACTTTATTAAAGGGAATTAGTGTTATTTAGATATAACATGTATGAAAAAATAAAATGTAAAAGAAGATATGTAAGAATAGATGCACAATCCATATATACATTTTAGACCGCCCAAAATTAATGTTTTTACTAGAAGAATATGAAGAGAAAGTAAACAACGTTGTTCGAATTGAAAATTGCAGTTACCAGCCTAATATTTATATATGGTAAACTCTACTTTGTAATTTATTGTAACATAATTTATGGTAAAATATCTTCATGTTGAGACATGCTATTAATGAATAATAAAGAAGTTTATACGTCATAGATTTATATGAATATATTATTTGTCTTTATAAAAATATTCTTTGCTTTATGCATACAGCCAGGTAAAATATACGGCGAGAGGTTATGTGCTGGCCACATCAGATTTTTATATATAATAAATATTATTTGAAATCGTCACTACGAGAATGGATTGAAAATATGGACTACAATTTTATTTTTCTTCATATTCCCTCTGATTTCAACCAATTTAGTCCAGCGTTTTTCAACTTTTCGATTCCCTCCCGAAAATGGATCTCTTAGTGGTCCTCAAAATAAGCATTTTCTCCAACACTATTTTGGAAACTACACATTCCACAACTAATTATTATTCCATCAAACCGTGTGGAATAATTCCGTACGCCGTTTGGAATAATTCCGCACGACTTTTGACGAATCACAATCTATTTAGCCGCATATTAGCGCGATATATCAAATATCTTGGTTCGGTTGCTATGGTTATGACTCTTTGTTTCATATTTATTTATTCTGTATTAACTGAAGACATTTTGTAGAAAAACATATGAAGTGGAAATGAAGATATAGATATGGAATGTACGTCATCAGAAATAAGGGAACTTGCTAATGATACATGGAGTCAGTTATTACCAAATAAATCAAAAGAAAAATATGAATGAAGTTATAAGTAATTTATGGACTGGCGTCAGAAAAAATATTTAATGGTATATGATAATATATAGTTATTATATTATCAATCAATATTTTATGTATAATTTCTAAAATCTTGTTAGAGAAAGTATAGTCTACAACACGTTTGGAATGGCATAATCCACACTCGCAAACCGTAGTCCTCGCCTTCGGCTTGGGCCACCAACTTTTTGCTCGTGTGGAATACGGGCCATTCCATTACTTGTTGTAGAATATACTATTCTGCATCGATGGTTTCTTCATTGGATCGTAAAATCTTTCCAGCGTTGAACGTTGTGAGTTTTGGGAAAAGATAAAAATCGGATGGAGCCAAATCGATCGAGAACGGTGGATAGAGGACGATTTAAAACCTCAGTTCGTTCAATTATTTGTTGAAATATTCGACTTAAATAAGATGGCGCATTGTCGTGGTGAAACAAGATATTTTTCATTGCCATTCCCGGGCGTTTTTCTTGAATTACTGTTTTCAGCTGGTCTAAAAGTGTGGCGTAATATTGTCCAGTCACAGTTTTTCTTTTACCAAGATAATCAATTAGCAAAATTCCTTTGGCGTCCCAATAGACTGACGCCATCATCTTTCCTGTCAACTAAATTAACTTTGCTTTCTTCGTGGCCGACTCACCATGTCCAATATACCTTTTCGACTGAATTTTCGTCTCTGTAATGTGTACCCATATTCCATCCATAGTTTGAAATTGGCCGAATTTTTTTCCAATACTAGAATTCCAAAATTTGCAAGTCTTACATAATATTCCTCTCTCTTACATCCATATGCACACTTGATTAGATTTTGGTTATAATTGGTCAACTGGAAATAACCTTATTTGAAGATTTTTAAAGTTTTTGAAAAAACACTGTTAAATATTATGTATATATGTTATTATAAATATTACAGAATATTCCATTATCTATACGAATTGATTGAATTTTATATTTCATATTCAATGGATATAGAATTAAAGAATTATAAAGAAATTGAATTTTATAAATCAGCCAGCTATGCTAGAACCATGGAAACAGGAAACAGAAAAATCTGACAGATGTCAGTGTCAATGAAAGAGTAAGGGAAATAACTCGAGCATTAATAGTTTCTAGAAAGATACAAGAGAAACGATTACAATGGTTTAAACATGTCATGAGGAAAGATAAAAAATATATTGGAAGAAGAATGAATAGCTCATTAATAGAAGGTGGAAGAAACAGAGGAAGACCAAAGATAAGAAGAAAGGACTGTATTGCGGAAGATTTCAAAAAAAGCAATCGAATGAGGACGACCCGCAAAACAGAAATGAATGGAAGAAGACAATAAAAAATAGCGACCCCTAACGAATGGGAAAAGCTAAAGAAGAAGATGTCAGTGTCAAGTGCCATTTGCAGAGTTTGTTTATGAAATAATATTACTGGAAATTTAGATTGTTTTGCAAGAAAATTTATATATGGAATTTGTATATAATACACAGGATTGACAGAAGGTATTGTGCTCTCAAAGCCAGCATTGAGTGCCCGTGAGGTGACGCCTGGTAAACGCCCGCACGGTACAAATGTCATCAATTCATTAACTGAATTCCATATTCATGATAAAATAGAACTGCGGTACCTTGAAACATAAATAATTATTTCACGTCTAAAACATTTTATTTTATTGATATATTAAAAGAATTTAATGGCGTATTTGTATCCTTGATGAAATAATTTCTATACTCGCCACTGTATGAGCATGTACGCCTTGTATTTACATACTTGAGCGTTTCCATTTAACAAAGCATTGCTTAAAGAAATCTTATATGAAATCCTTAGCAGGTTGACAAGCCTTCATCGTGCATTATTCAATTAATAAACGCGATGACAGTAGAAAAATGGCAATCCTTACTAACGATCTGCCATCAGCGACAAATTGACGTCTTATTGTTGATTAGACGAGATGTGAGATACGAAAGAGGCATTGAACAAAATAATTCGTTTGAGAAATTGTTTTTTTTTATTGATTACATAATTTGAAATTACTTATAGCGGATGTCTACATTTTATTAGCGTCCGTCATCTTTAGGTAAGGAAGGTATTGTCTTTGGGCAAAAAATTCGATAGTCAGTTTCTAATGAATAAGAATGTTTTGCGGTACCTAGAATACGAATTTACTAATTTTATGATGCTGTCTGTATGTATGTATGTGTGTGTGTGTTTATGTGACGATCGCATAACTACAATACCACAATTCCAAAAATTATATTTTTTTCGTATTCTTCGAGTTTTATTTTTTTTATTTATTCACATTTAATGATTATAAATTTTAAAGATTATATTATTCTCTATACGATTTGATTGCATTTTATTCATATTCAATATACAGGGTGTATCACGGAAAATGAAACATAGGCGTTTAATATGGGAAATCAATTTTTCCGTGCGCATTGCTCCCCTAATTATTTTAGACAAAAAGTTTCAAATGGATGTTGTAAAACAAACATTTCTACATCCGAATCAATAAAAAAAAGTTCATTTTGGCTACTTCATAACTGCAGAAATAAAAGTTGAAAATTCACAGAATTACAATTTAATAATATTAGCCATGGAATTAGAAACAAGAGACGAACAAAAGCGTATTATTATTATTAAATTTCTAATTAGTAAATTCATATTTACTACGTTTTTATTTATTCTGACACTGACGTAATAAATCGTTACGCTTTTGTTCGTCTCTTTTGTTTCTAATTCCATGGCTAATATTATTAAATTGTAATTTCGTGAATTTTCTAATTTAATTTCTGCAATTATTAAGTAGCTAAAATGAATTTGTTTTATTGATTCGGATGTAGAAAATTTTGCTTTACAATATGCATTTGAAACTTTTTGTCTAAAATAATTAGGGGAGCAATCACTTTCCGTGATACATCCCTATAATATATAGAGTTAAAGAATTATAAGAATTAAATTTCATAAATCAGCCAGCTATGATAACCATGGAAACTGCTAATATATTCAGATAATTCAATTTGACAGATGTCAGTATCAATGAAAAGAAAATAAGTGTGGCAGAGACTAGAATATTAACATATACGTTGGGAAGACACGGAAAGATAGGCTAAGGAATGAAAGGTAAGGAAAATGGCTCGAGTGATAAAGTTTCTAGAAAGATACAAGAGAGACGATTACATTAGTTTGAACATGTCATGAGGACAGATGAAGAATATATTGAAAAATCGAGAAATTTCTCACATATTGTTAAAGTTATTTAGCTTCGCTCATGAGTTACAAAGATATTTGTCCAATAATTTTTAGCTCATGAGATGCAGTTTTTAATTCCGAACAACTTTTGTTCTTACACTAACAACCGACAGAAATGACTACTTAATCTGTAATATGAAAGAAGACAAGGTTCTCGAATGAGTGAAGAAATAAAAAAATAATTAATTATACATTATTTGATTCATAATTATATTTCATAAGGTAACTGACGGCATATATTTCGAGCTCAATATATTTGAATAAATAAGTAATTGCTTGCAGAAGGTGTGGTCTATGGTTTTTATAATCTATCTTTCAGGATATGTTACTATAATTAACAATTAATTTTCTGACAAATCCAGTCGTATTTGTTTAATAGAGCAATTATTTAGGGCGTTCCTATTATTATCTCCAACCTTCAAACTTTTGCATACCATTATTTTTAACGATTTTAACTTCCGCAATGCTGAAGAATTACGCTGACAAGATTATAATGATCTAAAATTTCTTTTTGTTCTCTTATTCATTGAAATTTTGCTTATGTTCCAATTTTATTGTATTTTTACCTCCCGCTACCCTTGGTAAGGGAGGTATAGGGATCGTGCTAAAAATCGCATATCGAGATTTTGGTAAATGATCACGTTTTAAGGTTCTTAGATTCTATTTTTAACATTTTAGTTTACTTGAAGCTCAAAATAATTTTTCTTCAAAATATATCTTTAAATGTTATTTTTTCGAAATTCGTTATTAGATTATTTCATTTTCTACAGGTTTGCATTAATACTTTTTCTATATATTTTATGGATAAATTTATAAAATAATATAAAAATTATATCTCGGAGCATATGCACACAACACCATGGTTACACAGTTCAGCTCAAATGTATGTAACTGACAGATAAGTATCATTGTCAAAAAAATAATCATTTCAAATTAATAATAGTAAAGTTTTCAAATGAAAATTGTAAATAGAACAATAGTTACTTGGAAAGGAACTTAATATACATAATTTCAAATTAATAATAATGTTTTAAAACGAAAATAAAACAATAGTTATATGGAAAGGAAAGATACATAATTTCTAGTATTAGTATGTATTTAAATAAGAAAATAAATAAATATATTATCACGGCACATTACCCATTGCTGGGTGTGCTAATCTACTTTGTACACAGATTTCGGTAATGATGATGACTATTTGTATCGTGCGGGTGTTTACAATGCGTTACCTCACGAGTACTCATTTTTGGCGTGGAATCACAGGGGTTAGTTATGTGCCATTTAAAATTTGAAATATAGTAGTAATTGAATCCGGTTCCCCAGATTCGCGACCAGACACTCAGGCACGCGGCCATGAGACCCCATAGGTATATGTATTTAAATTAATAAGAGTTAAATGGCGGGAGATTTTGTGTTGGTCACATCAGATTTTTTTTGAAAGATATTTTGATTAATATTTTGTTGTTTTATCTTTCGTTTCAAAATGTTTATTTGGTTGAGATTTATATCAATTTTATGTTAATTAAATATATTGAAAAATTGTTCTTTTATTTTCTCTTATACATATAACTGTAGTACATTTAAATTTTCTTTGAATTGTCCGTCATGTTAAATTTTATATACTTCGGTGTCCATATAAGTATCTATGTACGAAGAATTTATGCACAATTCTTCATAAGCTTGTGTTGACAGCCAACAGTTTACGTAGACTTACCGTTTTAGCGTAACTGCTTTTGCCGAGTTGATAGGACTTTTGTCGGAAATAATCCTTTACTGTAAGAGTAGCAACAAAGAACAATGGTGATGATGCTAACGTATGCATGTATCGACTCAATAAAATGAGAATTTTTTTTTTTTACTTTTTCTATTTTCAATGAGCCTGTTTCACATTTTTTGAAAAGTATTTTAGATGAAAGTTTGTGCATTATATTTCTTAGTAATATACATTTTTTTAAATAATTTATTATTTTCGTAAATAATTTGGGGCCAAAAATAGTCATGAAAAAAAAATGAACTAATTATATGAAACTGTTCAAATTTTATAATTACACATATGTCAGATATGCAAACAAAAAACTTTCAATTTTGTATTATTATCTGGCCTACTTGATACTAAGGGAGCTAATTTCTGGACCTCTCCTCGTACAAATGTGAGAAATACATTTTTTCTATTTTGGTTCTTTAATACGTACTTTATGAAACCCATTTGAATGTCATAAAGTACTTCTTAAAAGAACTCAAACCTAATTTCTGTTAGGTTGGTACGTAGTACCTAAATTTCTAGACATTTGTCATTTGAAAGTAAATATTATTTAAATTGTCAACAATAACAATGAAACGTCATAGTTACGAATATCAATCACTGTTACTGTTACCAACAATCAAATAAAAATTAAAATATTCGTAAAAATGAAATCACGTATATTTGTAAATATTTTTTGACAAAAGGGCCAAAATAGAAAAAAATAGTATAAAATATACGTTTCATAAGACATTTCAGCGCATTTGTCCCGTTAGAAAACTCGCGGCAAGCCGCTCGTTTCTAACAAAGACACGTGCGCTAAAATCGTTTCTTATGAAAATTGTATCTTAATGTACTATTAATATATTGTCCCTCCGGAGAATGGGTACGAACTCCAATTCGTAATTAAATTATTTATTAATTTTAAAAACTGAAAATATTAAAGATTGCATAATTTTTTATGAATAATTTATACAGGGTGTCGAGAGCAACAAAATTTCGTAATAACTTTTTTCGAAATCTCAATTTTTTCTAGCATTTTTAATTGTTTCAATTATTTTTAAAAGAACTTATACATACATAAAAATAATAAATTTAAGTGAATATTATTTGTTTATAAATTGTACGATTAGTTTTTTTTCTTCTTACAACTTTCATTTTTCATCCCAGATTACCGTTGTCAAAAAGCGCTTCTTATTTAAATAACCTCACTAAATCTTCCTCTAACGAATTTCTGTTTCGGATTAGCATTTCTACTGAGAAGGTCGCGCGTTGAAAATAAATATCTTTAATTTGTTCGTGTTCCTGACTCACGAATTTAAGCAATATCATATTTCTCACCTCTGTCAATACAAAAGAAGCCGCCTACCTTGGAAATTTGATTCGGAAATCTCTCCGGGTTTTTTCTTACAAAAAAATATCCACCAGTTAATGTTTTCATTTTCGAGATGATAATAAATAAGAGTTGTATGTTTCTCTTTAGTGAAAATAAAGACATATAATAGAAATGTCATTTTCTTTTTAAAATCGCTGTATTTACCTGTTATAGTTTTTTCATTCTAGTACTCCAGTGTCATTTGCTAACTGGTAGTAATATTTCATCAGCAATAGTGGCTTATTTAGAAATGTGATTTATTTTTATTAATTGACATTATGGCATTACTCGACAAAATAATAGCTGAGCACCATTTAAGAATTACTTTCTATTCTTTTCCAAATAGAAAAACAGAAAGAGATGATAAATTTATATTTCCTCATGTCCAGAAAATGAACGTTGTCGTAGAAATTGAGGCGTTCAAATGAGGCAAAATAAGATAAAATGTTCAGTTTTATTATATTTTGTACTTTATTACGAATTATTTGAAGGAAAAAATTGAGAAGCTTCTGGCAATAGCTATTTGTGTATTAAGAGCGCAAAATAGGACATTGTCACACACAAGATTTTTTCTACAGTCGCCACAGTGGGGTCCTCCACCATAACAAAAAATAATAAAATATACACTTTGTACTTACACTACTACTCAATTAATAAGGATACTTGTATAGAAAAGATGTTTTTTTTTATTAAATTTTAATTTATCGTTATTTCCCATTCTTCTTGATTTAATGCTTCAATCTAATCTAAAAATCCTATTCTTTCGTTTTTATAAATGAACGCCCTATTTTATTTTCGCAATAGTGCGGCATTTTTTTTGTTATGTAATATACCGACAGAGCAGTTATATGTCAGATTGATTTGTAAAGGTGGTAAATGTGTCACTACAGTGCCATTAGTTCCTAACTAAACATTTCCATTAAGAATGTAGACAAGTGACATTTCTCAACATTGTATAGTTGGAAATTTGGACAGCGAGCGTTTTTTCTACTTTGTCGCGCTAGAGCGACAAAGTGACATTTTGCGTTGACAAAAGAGAGCGCAATTTCGACTGTAAAAAAAGTCTATTTTTACCATCCGTTACCTTCAGGTAAGGTATTATTTTTGGTTAGGGTCCCTAGGATACGATTTTTTTGTTTTTACTATCTTGCCTATACGTGAGTGGGAGGGTGTGTGTATGACAACAATTACACCTTCGATAACTCCAATACTATAGTTAGAAAAATTATATTTTCTCATATTCCTCTTCTGTATGTCCATATGGAAAGCTGATCAGTTTTTGGTTATTATTGGTCAACCAGAAGTACTCTTAGTTAAAGTTTTTAACAGTTTATCTTAAATATCACATTTTGACAATTTACGTTATTATAAATATTAAAGAATATTTTATTCTCTATATGGGAACTCGTGGCCGCGTGCCTGAGTGTCTGGTCGCGAATTTGGGGAACCGGGTTCGATTCCGACCAACGCCAAATATTTAAAATTTTAAATGGCACAAAATTGACCCCTGTGGTGTTCTCACAACAATGAGTGCCCGTGAGGTGACTCCTTTACTACAGTAAAAAAATGTAAAAAAAGGGGATATAATATATTTAATGTGTGAACTGGTTGTCGCATTTTTAAACGATTATATCTGGTTATCATTTGAAAGATCTTCACTGTTTGTCTTGCTGAGCTACTTAACTTGACACCTATACACAATTAAAATATTTTCACTCAATTTTTCCGAAATATATGCTGACCTACGGAATTTACAATAAATTTCTAAATAGTGAAAACAGTCGTACCAATTTTCACCTACAATACTAACAAGCCTTTGATTTATTGCACTTATCATCCGAAGAGACGTGTACGACACTAACAACAATTATAATAAAATTTATTATCCTTTAATGATAAGACAGAAAACAGTTGCAGTCCAGTAAGCGAAATCATTATTCCAAAATTTAACGGCAAATATATACAGGGTGCTTCCCGAGATACGGCAGAAATAAGGTATGAATATGTGGAAAGTCACCCTCAAAATAGCAATAGCCATGCAATTGAAACAGATAAATTAACAAATGTTTGGCGTTTTAACTGTCAAGTTAAGTAAATGTATTTTGATTAGGTATTATTTGTAATGTGTGTTAAAGTGAACAATTATCTATTAATTCAAACAAATCTTCACTTTAACAGGTCCTTACATTCCAATTTTAAAATTTTCTCGATGGTATCTGTGTGTGTGTGTGTGTGTGTGTGTGTGTGGATGTTGAAAGGACGATTTCTCAAAAACTATAAGACTTAATATTTGTTTAACTACGTATTTCCCAATCGGACATTAATGGGAAAAATTGAAAAGGTTTTGGTAACAATTGGACAACCGGAAGTACATTCAAATATTTTATTACATCTTCATACATAAAAGAAATATAATATTTAAAATAATCTGTTGTAATAAATCTTATAGCCGAAATAATATCATGGAAACCAATTAAAAAAATTAAAATGTTTGTAACTGACGCATAAATGTCAGTGTCAAAAATCCGGAGACATTACTGAAGACTTTCTGTGGGAAATACATACATATATTATTTTTTATTGTATTAATAGTTAAATATTTAAAATTAGAGGTATATTACACATACCCTTCAGAAATACTGTTAATCCCGACAATGAATTGGAAACATCTCGAAAAATTAAATATAAGGAATAGATATAAGTACAAATTTTGGTGTAGACTGTAGGTATACAAGAAATGTTAAATACAATAGGGCGCGAGCAGTCATGTGACTTTGTTGGCCATTGCAATATGGGGATCCGTGTCAGAATAATAGCTAATAATTATGTACGTAGATATCAAATATCATAATTTTTCATTCTGAAGTTCGTAATTTTCCAATTCCATGTGGTTTATTTTCCTAGACAAGTAAATTCCATACTCCTGGTGACAAATTAACCACCTGAATTCTTACGCGGGCGCCATATCTGCTGGTTAAGAACAACAAAGTCACATGAGTGCTCGCGCCATATACTTATGTAACCACAAACGGAAGTGGCGAGAGGTATTGTGCTAGCCACAACAGATTTTTATCATCGTAATTGGTTTCGTTGTTACGTATCGTAGTTTAAATTTTTTAGTAGGCATACATTATTTCAGTAGTACTCAAAGTCTGGGATATGTATAAAACATAGTATTTTAAAAAAAACTGTTAACCGGAGAAAAAATGTTTTAGGACTTTTTGACTACATTTTTCATTATAAGAATGTCTTTCAATTTTGACCAATGCATTCCCTAACAGCCTGTATATGTAGGGATTGGGATTAGGCAACGTTTATAAATAAGCAAAATATAGAATATTATAGATATCGATTACATAAAATGAACTAATGAAATTTAAGTAATTATTACAACAAATTATTCAGCACGTCCGCCGGTCGCACTCGGACTCTCCTGCGGGAGATGCACATCCTACAGGTTTGATAAGGACCTAACGGGGCCGTCTCGTAGGATTCCCACATATATTTAATATGGCAAAAATTTCTTCGATGAATAAATTTAAAATAAAAAGAAAAACTTGAAACAAATATAAACTTTTTGCCTTTAGTGTTGTGTGTCAAAGCCGTCGGTATATATTTATTGTTTGTAACTGTTCAGTCTGTGAAGGAAGTTACGAGGATCACGGTTTCATTCTTGTATTAATAGTAAATCGTGTCGAACGCTATCATACAAATTATTTATCAGCTCTGACAGACAGTCGACAATCTGTAATTTGATCGAATATTTTGAGTGTTGTGTGGTGTTTTCACCGTTGTATGCCTCACGTACTTACATATTTACACACCGATACCGACAATACATAGGAGGAAATACTTTCAGCCATATAAGACACTGACAACATGACTTAAAAACTCAGACTACGCATATAACTAAAAAGTATTTTTGCACGATCAGGTTTTTTTTAAACTTTACCGATAGGGTTTCCAAGGCAATAAGTTTTGTTTACAAATTACTGATCAGTAAGTGATGTGACGACCGGTAAGTGATGTGACTACCTACCGATCTGGAGGCGGTGAAAATTACATAAATAAAAAATAAATGTACAATTTTTAAAGCTTTAACGATAACAAAACAACGATCATAGCTTTTTTAAAAATGACAACTATTTTTTTTTAAATGTCAATATAATTTTTAAATAATTCTAAACTTTAATTTGTTATTATTGGGACGATCGTGCAAAAAATATAATAAGCATTGCGGGCATTAAGTGCTTCTAACCGGTTTCTGATGTATTGGAGATCTCGACTTCGTCTCGATTTCCAAACTAATCCTCAACCGGTAAGGTGCACTTACTGCCCTTAAAACTTAAATAACTATTGGCTCAGTTTCATTCATATCTTTTTCAAAACCAAATGTTCAACCATATTTTGATATTATTCATTTTTGCTTCTTTTTGGGTGATCCTCAGTTAATTTCCAAATTCACTATCTTTTAGTTTAGTAATCTTTAAAAAAACATTTATTTTTGTTTAAACGTTATAAAAGTAGCATTTTTCATAACTTAATTCACAAGGTAAAATTTTTATTTCTACGCCGCCAGAATAGAAGTAGCTAATTTTTACGCCGGCGGCGTAGGAATAAAATAAATAAATATCCATAGAAACAATATCGAATCAACGAATAAGTAGTAACTTGTACAATAGAAACCTGTAATATTGCCCTAAGTGTCACTATAACGCACTACCTAATAATAAAGTTACTAAATACCGTCAAAAGCTGTGAATAATAAATTGAAATATAAACAGAGTTTACTTTTAAAGAAATATCATATTAAAGAATAGTAGACTTACAGATTACAATTATTGGGACGGTAATGAACTTAAGAATACTTAGAACTAAAATGGTAAGAAAAGTGTATATTGTTATTCATTGATTCCTGGACATAGCCTTCAGTAGTACTGTTACATTTCCATCGAATTGTACAACTTGTTATTGTGTTTTTCTAACACTCCAGTTTGGTAAATGAAAAATGCTGATTATCTTCACCAATTATTAGTATGCAGACATGCAACAGTGTTAATAAACATTTAGTTTTTCATTATGAAAGTTTGAAATGAACTTATATTTCAATTGTGACATTTTTTCCAGAGAATACATTTATTTTTACATATTTACTATCTATGGGATTAGTTATACCATCGGTTAATCTTGTACTCAAATAACACCTTGTATTATATTCCCCTTATTCGCCAATATCTTTTCATAGATAATTTTTGTTCTCCAGTACTGATCCTGAAACATTTATCCAGAATTGTATGGTAATTTTGCATTGATTATGCTTGCTTATCATAGTATTCTTTTACTCCATTGAAATGTTTGGTTTACTCAACCACATATTTGTGAAATGGCGTCAGTTTCTGTATGTAAATTATTCATTCTTCCTCTTTCCTCATGTCAGCAGTGGCCATTGTTGCTTTGCTGGACATGTGATTGTTATCGTTTTGTGGAACTGTTCCAGTCGACTACACTTGCCTCTGTATCGGCATCAATCTGCCTCGTCCGTCAAAACTATCATACGAGAACAAGTACGGCAAACGTTTCACCAACGTAACAATTACTATCATATAAATTAGCTATCATTCTATCAGCCGTTGATTCAATCACTTATACCTAAGTATAATAACAATTGATAGAGGTGTATGATATTACAGAGAATTGAAAATGATTTCATTTCAATTCCTCAATAGATAGTGAAACAATAGACAACATATAAGATTACTACTATATTAATAAATAGATCATCATACATATTACATTATTGACGCTTGTAAAATCTGTTAGCGGCGCTGTAAACGCACGTGTCTTGGCGTCTAGTACGATTTGTCAGATTTGTAAATTTTGACTGAAAGCTTTCTGAAATAAAAAAAAAATCTGATATGGCCAGAACAATTCCTTCTGTCAATCCTGTGTATTACGTATAAATTCCATACATAAATTTTCTTGCAAAGGATTCTAAATTTCCAGTAAAATTATTTCATAAACAAACTATGCAAATTGCACTTGACACTGACATCTTCTTCTATATTTTCCCATTCGTTAGGGGTCGCTATTTTTTCCACTCATTTCTGTTTTACGTGTCATTCAGTTCCTTTTCTCTCGTCTTTCGCAATACAGTCCTTCCATCTCATCTTTGGTCTTCCTCTGTTTCTTCAACCTTATATTACCAAGCTTTTCATTCTTATGAAAATATATTCTCCATCTCTTCTCATGACATGTTCAAACCAATGTAATCGTCTCTCTTGTATCTTTCTAGAAACTTCTAACATTAGAGTTATTTCCCTTATTTTTTTTCAATGCATCCCGAATTTTTCCGTGTCTTCCCCTACATCTATCTCAACATCCTTATCTCTCGTATTCATATATTTTTCATTGATAATGACATATGTCAATTTGAATTATTTAAATATATATTAGCAGTATCCATGGTTATCAAGCTGGCTGATTTATGAAAATTAATATCTTTATAATTCTGTTACTCTATATCTATTTAATGTGATTTATAAAATGTAATCAAATCGTACAGAGTATAATATATTCTTTAAGATAAATAATATTTAACTGAGTTTTTCAAGAAAAACTGTTAATTTCTTCAAATGAGGGTACTTCCGGTTGACCAATTATAACCAAAATCTAATCATTTCTTCATATAGACGTTGTAATTATTTGAAATGTAGTATTGGAGTTATCGGATCCGAAAGAATCGTCACACACACACACACACACACAAACACACACAAACTCACACACGCACACACACTCACACCGACATCATCGTAAAATCAGTAAATTCGTATTCTATGGACTCTAAAACGTGTTTATTCATTAAAACTCATCATTGAATTTTTTGACCAAAGACAATACCTTCCTTACCTATAAGTGACGGAAGGTAAAAAATGTAAACCATTCAACATGATTTTTGAGTTCAGAATGTTAAAGAGAGTAAACAAGTCATTGGAAATCCGGAAGTATTGCGATAACAATTGAATTTCTTTAAAATAATAGATCTCGTTTCTTGCCAAAAGCATAGTGCAAATAATATATCATTTAATTTTCCGTTTAGCAACATAAGCAAGCATCATGTTAAATAGCGAACTTATATTTACACATTTTTATCTGCGTTCACTTTCTTCATCATTATATTATCATCAAATGATCATTTAACTCAAGCTCCAAGAATTACTCCCAACAATGATATTATGTCATTATATCTTATGCAAAACGAATTATCAGTCAAAAATAACTTTCTCTAAATCGGTGGACTTCTTGCAATGTTAGAGACATTGAACTTTTAAGAGCAATTAGAGAAGATACTTCAAGTGGATTTAAAAGCTTTGTGCTTTTAAATGTAAACCGAGGGAGCTTTTTCAGCATTTTCTTGTTTGTTGTAAGAAGCTTTACATTCTCAAATGTTTAGCAGTTTAGATTTTGTTTTGTCAGCGTCTCATTACTAGACAAAGGAAGCAAAGTCGAAGATTTCTTTATTTTTGAATTGCAAATATAATTGAAGCGTTCTTGGCAGAAACAACCATAGTCCAAATATTGTAAATATAAATTTACTTTACTTACAAGGATGACAAACAGTTTTTCACAAAAAAAGTATCTTAGTCACATGTTATTACATTTTAAATTTTGCGCGTTGTTTTAAAAAACTTATAAAAATGTCTAGTTACAGAAATCTATAAAAGGAAGGAAGCTAGAAAGTTGTTACTTTATTATCTCACATTCAAAGAGATATGATGTGGCCAGCACACTATTTTCCGTCAGTTCTATCTGTGGTTCTATGTGTTTTTTACATATTCCAGAAAGTTTCTTGCAAAAGATCCGGAAGGAGTTTAGAACACGGTCCAGCTTTAAGTTGTATTTTTTATAAAGTACACTATTCTTTTATGTAATTATATTATATGTATTTACAGTAAAATTATTAAACAAACACTAATCGCACTTGACACTGACATCCGTCAATAAAAATTATCTAAAATCTGAATATAGTAGTTGTTTTTATGTTTATAGCATATCCATTGAATATGAAGTATAAAATGATATCAAATCGTACAGAAAATAAAATATTGTTTAGTATTTATAATAAAAATCTGTTGTGGTCAGCACAATACCTCTTGCCATTTCCGTTTTACATAAGTGTAGGGCGCGAGTAGTCATTTGACATATAGGGTCCCGTGTCAGAATAACAATTAATAATTATGTACATAGATGTCAAATATCAGAATTTTAAATATTTAACTATTAATATAATAAGAAATAATATAATATATGTACTTCCCAGAAAAAATCTTCAGTAATGTCTTTGAATTTTTGACACTGATATTTATCTGTCACACTTTAATTTTTCAATTGGTTTCCATGACATTATTTGGGCTGAAATTTATTATAACAGATTATTATATATCTTATATTTCTTTATCTCTGAATCTATAAAATATATAATAAAATATGTATATGTATCAGATAGACAATTTCTAATTTTTTAATACTAGCATGAACAAAAAATAATATTTAGAAGATTTTTTTTTAAGAATCTGCTACTTCCGGTTGTCCAATTATTACCAAAATCTTTTGAACTCTATCCAGTAATGTCCGATTGAGAAATACGTAGTTAAACAGATATTAAGTATTATAGTTTTTGAGAAATTGTCCTTCTAACATCCGCACACACATACTCACACACATACTCACGCACATACTCACACACATACTCACACACATACATACAGACATCATCGTAAATATATTAAAATCGGATTGTAGGGATCTTAAAACATGGTTATTCATTAAAATCTAGATATGCGATTTTTAGCAAGAACCCAATACCTCTCTTAGCCAGAGGTAAAAAATCTGTTGTGGCCAGCACAATACCTCTCGCCACTTCCTTTTTTGGTTACTTAAGTATAGGGCGCGAACAGTCATGTTACATTGTTGGCCTTGACAAGCAGATGTGGGGGCCCGTTTCAGAATGATAATTAGTCAGTATGTTTCATTCAGAATTTCAAGATTTTCTAAATACACGTAGTTAATTTGTCACCAGGAGTGTGGAATTTACTTGTCGAGGAAAATAAACCATATGGAATTGGAAAATCACTAAATTTAGAATGAGAAATTATGATACATCTATATACATAATTACTAGCTATCATTCTGACATGAGTCCCCATATCTGCTTGTCAAGGCGCCCTATTGTATTTAACATTTCTTGTATACCTACATTCTACACCAAAAATTGTACTTACATATATCTATTCCTTATATTTAGATTGTTTAATTTTAAATTCATTATATGAAGAAATTTTGTCCTCTTCTAATTTTTCGAAATGTTTCCAATTCATTGTCAGGATTGACTGAATTTTTGAAGGATATATGTAATAGACCTATAATCTTAAATATTTAACTACTAATACATTAAGAAATAATATAATGTATATGTACTTCCCAGAAAAACTCTTTAGTAATATCTATGAATTTCTGACACTGACATTTATCTGTCAGTTACAAACAGTTCAACTGGTCAACTATTTTCCATGGCATCCTTTCGGCTGTAAAATTTATTATAACGTTATTTTATTTATTATATTTCTTTTATCTCTAAATCCATAGAATATATAATAAAATATTTAAATGTATCAGATAAAGAATTTAATTTTCTTTAATATTATCACGAAAAATTTTCAAAAAATAATATTTAGAAGATTTTTTTTCAAGAATCTTCTACTTCCGGTTGTCCAATTATTACCAAAACCTTTTCAGATCTTCCCATGAATGTCCGATTGGGAAATACGTTGTTAAACAAATTTTAAGTCTTATAGTTTTTGAGTAACCGTCCTTCCAACATCCCACACACACACACACACACACACACACACACATCCACACACACAAACACACAGACATCATCGTAAAAATGTTAAAATCGGATTGTAGGGACCTTAAAACGTGCTTATTCAATAAAATCTGGATATGCGATTTTTAGCATGAATGCAATACCTCTCTTAGCGAGAGGTAAAAATGTAAAAAAATTATATTTAACTGCGGTTTTTTAAGAAACCTACTAGTTGCTAGTACTTCCGATGACCAATTATAATCAAAATATATACACACACATACACATACACACGTACATGCAGACACTATCGTAACAATAGTAAAATCGTATTCTAGAGATCCTAAAACGTGCTTTTTTTAAAAAAACAAAATTCACCATTGAATTTTCTGATCAAAGACAATATATTGCTTACCTAAAGGTGACGGAAGGTAAAAATGGAAGTCTAATTATAAATTTGGATTTAGGTCTAAACAAGGCTTGCACTAGCCAAATAGAAAAATAGATCTTACCTATTTAAAAACGGTTTATACCTGTCAAAACTCAACCACTTGTTTGCTACGATAACAAGTTATTTTTTTTAGTAAAATGACATATCCCGGACTTTATACGTAATATATTATTTAATTTGTTCTATTTAATAATATATTAAATGCAATGATATACGTAATTGTTACGTTTCATCTAGATAAAATTAATTAAATATGAAATACGATTTTAGATTAATTTCCAATTAAATATTGAATACTATAGAAAATATAATAGTATTATTTTTGAAAATCTCAGAAAATATATGACAATAATAATTACTGTTTTTGATACTCAACAAAATGATAAATAGTATACTACTAGCAATTAAAGCTAAACCTTAATTTGTAACTAATATAGATAAGCTGATTAAACCATTCGAACATGATAACATGATTTCTAAGTAATAAAGCAAATTGATATACTTGCTATCTAATTAAAATGTTAACTGAACCATACTACATGTTATGAAACAACCAATTACACAAAATTGAACCAAAAGAAAATCTATCGATACTTCACGAAATTTCACTTTTCCAATGCTTATTGTGAAACCCAATTAAAAAGGCATAAAATAGCTGAGGATATCAAATTGCTGTACTACCAAAATAGTGGCGCTGGAGGTCATAGATAGGAATTTGACTAGCTTGTCTAGGCCTACGCAATAGAACAAACATAGATTATGTTTCAATTATCCGTCATGATACCGGAAGAATGGCATTTGTTTCGGAAATGACAAGTTTTGAAATGTGAATGAATAATTTGCTTCACGGTCGAATGGAGATAGAAGTTGAATGTTATGACTGATAATTTCACTGAAGCTTTCTTAATCGCTCATGTTTCTGAGATTGGTGTTTAATAAAAATAATATACAGGGTGTAACAGCTAAATACTTCAAATTATTTCTATATTGGTTGAACTGATGATCGACTGGTTTTAGAATGGAAAAATAAAAATCTGATGTGGCCAGCATATTACCTTCCGTCAATCCTCTATATTATCTTTGAATATATAATACATATAAGAACGACAACGCATATGGCCTAGCAAGATACTATATCTGTCTCTTTTTATTCACAAAATTATTATAGATAGCTAGTGACTCCTATCACAAAACTGTGAACTACGATGAATCGTGCTGACAGCATTGCCAAATAGTATTTGTTAGGGGTATTCAATAATCAATAATCCAAAAATATTGTTTCATAATAACCAGATAATATATTTGATATTGTTTACAATATGTATTATATTTTTAAAATATCAATTAAAATTATTTAAATCTTCAATGTACATGTATACTTGTTTTACAGTAGCAAACTTACAAACCTTTTTAAAATCTTATATTGTTGTTCTAGCTACGTGGCAACACTGTGCAACATCCACCTATTATGTATTTTTAGAACTAACTCAGAAATAATTCGTATACGGAGGAATAGATGGCACCTTCTCTCTAAATATTTAATCTAAATACATTACGTTGCCGTTCTTGTATTGTATTATGTACAAAGTCCATACATAAATTTTCTTGAAAAGATCCTATATTTCCAGTAAAATTATTTCATAAACAAACTATGCAAATTGCACTTGACACTAACATCTTCGTCTTCTTTAGCTTTTCCCATTCATTAGGGGTCGCTATGTTTTATTTTTTTCTTCAACTCATTTCTGTTTTGCGTGTCGTCCTCATTTACAGTAAAAATTTTGAAAGATGTCCGATCAAGGTCATCTATGAATTGTATGAATTCAGATGTTTGCTTCGCTCATTATGACAAATTCAGTAGTGTCGTTTGCTTAGTTTTTGTGAGGGTACGTAAGATACTACTGTTATTTTATTATTATAAAAATATATATTACAGTAAAAGCATTCAAAATTTAAAAATCACTCAACTGGTAAGTTTTTAAGCAAATATAAAACCAAATATGTGAAAAATAAGATACCGACAAAATGTCAGTGTCTGTGACTCTGACAGAAAATAACGTTATTCGTACGGTAATGTATCTGAATTAATAAATAAACTTACGTTACAGCCAAAGTATTATCAACAACGAGTATCGTTTTAAAGTGGAATGTCCTAACTTAGTCGAAACAATAAGAATTTTTGAAAGACAAACGTGTTATATCCATCATTATCGCACACTCTTATAGCCTTTTCAAAAGAAAGAGATAAATATGTGCCTATTTGTTAATTCGTTCGTGATACAGATGACCTTGATCGGACATCTTTCAAAATTTTTACTGTACTTACTTTTCTTTCAAGTCTTCCGCAATTCTTCCGCATTCTTCCAATATATTCTTCATCTCTCTTATGACGTATGATTTTTTTTTGTTACCTAGTGTTAAAAGTTTCTGGAAAGATACAAGAGAGACTATTACATTGGTTTGAACATGTCGTGAGGAGAATATAGACCAAAGATAAGATGGAAGGACTGTACTGCGGAAGATTTGAGAGAAAATGAACTGAATGAGAACGACATGCAAAACAGAAATGATTGGAAGAAGAAAATAAAAAATAGCGACCCCTAACGAATGGAGAAAGCTAAAGAAGAAGATGTTAGTGTCAAGTGCAATTTACATAGTTTGTTTATGAAATAATTTTACTGGAAATTTAGACTCTTTCGCAAGAAAATTTATGTATGAAATTTATACATAATACACCAGGATTAACGGAAGGTCACATTAAATTTTTAATTATTATAATGAAAATTCAAGTTATTGTTTTATCTGCAACTAGCGAAGTTGTGGATGTAATTTAATTGGAGAGAACTTTTAAGTTATCTTATTAAACAGCAAAACTTATAGCTCCATAACAGTATTATGTCTCCATTGTATCTCCAATGTTAAATGGCTGGAAGTTCTGGTTACAACGTTCCATTATAAACTTCCATTCCACTTACGTAACTTGTTCATTTTATTGACGTCAATACCACGTAAATTCTGTTACATCCATCGACGTTACCTTCGTTACTTCCACGTGACTTTAAAGACTCGCGAATCTGACGTACGTGTAACCATAGTAACACAGCTGTTATTCTGTTATTGAACCTTTTTTTGTTTTAAGAAAAATTCGATTCAGTTATTCATATTTACAGCAGTCTCACCGTTATTTTAATTTGTCTTTTTGTCTAATTTTCGGGTAATTAACATAAATAAAAACGTACAAATGGTGACGTTGTGATCAATCATAATATTAAGGCATGCGTGGGTGAATTCTTAGTGTTGGGTTTGACAAACAGCGTTATGCCACTGACCTTAAGAGAGCCTACGCTTAAAGGACGATAAAAAGATGAAAACAATTACTAAGCTATTAATTCAGAAGTACTGAGTACAGTTACTATCTTTTACAAAGTATAGATTAATAATTACAACTTGGATAACTATAATTATTTGCATCTAACTGAACTTCTGTTTTATTGCTTTACAGTTAATAGGTAGGGCCGTTTCCTTTTTAGCGAAGAATTTTTTCTGTAGCGTGTAGGCAGTGTGGCTATAAAGGATTAGAACTTCCCTTATAAATAAGACAAAAGTCTTTATATCAACAAAATCACAATTTATTCTTCAATATATATTCCTTCTTAGAGTTTCATCAAGTCAAGTAGCTTGATATTTTTGTAAATTACTTGACTTGACTTGAAAATCAAGCTTTTCAAAAATTCATTACTTGACGATTTGATTTTCTATCGATACTACTTGACTTGATCAAGCAATTTCAAGCAAATTCAAGCTACTTCATAACGAACCGATTATGTACGAAAACGCGCGAATCAGTAGAATCATAACCTAGCTGTGTGTGGTATGGCGTGGTGTGCCATATGGTGTACTGATTCACTACTGCAGGTTAAAATCTGTGCAGAGGTTTAAAAAATTCACTCAAAATTGGAATATATACTAGAATGACCCGAGAATATGTCAACAAAATTTGAAGTCCTAATCATTATTATTAAGTTAACTTGTAGATGATTAAACTATCGCACAAAAGCCCAAAAAGCTATACTCCATTCGAAATAAGAATAATAATTGGGACTTTAGATTTCGTCCACATATTCTCGAGTCATTCTAGTATATTCCAATAATGAATGGGTTTTTTAAACCTCTTAATATATCGCAGAAAAATAAAGTTCCAAAATGTGCCAAAACCGAATGTTATTTAAATGGGAAAAAATCAAGTGCATTTAGGCACGGTCAAATATTAAAATTAAGCGGAATCATTGTCAGTATATTTTTTTTTATTTATTTGGAACCATTTTAGGGGGTGGTCCAGTTAAAATTCGACTTGCCCCCTTTTAAGGTCCACCGTAATACATATACTATAAATATTTTGTTAATTCATATATACTTTTAAATCTTTTTTTTTTAATTTTAAATTTGAATGTATGATTTATTTTTATGAAAAAAGTTTACATTTCAAGGTATATTATTGATATTGTTATAAAACATACGGAACTATATGAAAATAAAATGTCTTGATGAACTTTTTCTGGTAATTAAAAAAATAATTACTTGATTTTTTCAAGTAATTGAAAAATAACTACTTGATTCTTCAAGTACTTGAAATTGTAACTACTTGACTTGACTTAACTTTCGGCTACTATTACTTGACTTGAGATTGGCTTGATTTCAAGTCAAGTCAAGTAACTTGAATAACAAGTCAAGCCGTGAAACTCTATCTACGACATCCTGGAAAACTAATGTACTTACTCTCTAAGTTTTCGGTTATGAACGAAATCGTTAACGATATAATATTTTTGAACGTATATATGATGAGGCCAGCACATTACCTTCCGCCAATCCTGTGTATCATGAACAAATTCCATACATAAATTTTCTTGCAAAAGATTATATATATATATATATATATATATATATATATATATATATATATATATATATATATATATATATATATATATATATACAGTGGAGTCCGGATATTGTGAACTTGAAAATGCATTAAGACTGGTTCACTATATCCGAGGTTCACTAAAAAGGAAAATAAAATTTCTCGTGTTAATTGTACGTTTAACATATGTATGTATTTATTTATTTTATACGGTTACATCATGTGTATGTAGTATTTATAAATTATTAAAAAAAACATATTTATATGTATTATAAACTACTTAAGATAGTCGGAAATTTTAGTTTGTACATAAATGCTAGAAAAACGAATGTTATTTATATAGTTTTCAAGGGCACAAAACCATCCCAAACTTGAGCTGGAACTTCGCGTGATTGTAAAAAAATGTGAGTATCGGTAATTTTATGGGGATGGACGCATGGTGATTATGGGGAAAATTTCAGGGAAGCGTACTGCGCAAGCGACGCCTATGAGATTCGACATACTCTCTACTCTATCGTTCTGGTTTTACTACCTCTCGTACGTCGATTCTTTCGATCTCTTGTGTTTCCATCTGTTGTGTGTTTGTTGTCATTATAAAAGTTTACTATAAACGGAAATTTTATACCTTAAGTTAATAAAATTCGGTTCACTTTATCCGGAAGTTCATTATAAGCGGGTTCATTATAAGCGGATAAAATTTGTATTAGTCTTATGGGAAAAAATTAGGATACCTAAAGTAGCGTTCACTTTAGCCGGAAGTTCACTAAAAGCGGGTTCATTATATCCGGACTCCACTGTATATATATATTATTGTTTTTCCTGTTATTGGTATTGTACTATAGGGTAGTGTATAATAAAATAAAACAAAATATTATGAGTTTGGGCTCATAAGTATTGCACAATGTTTAATTTTCTGTTATTCATCGAAGTACCTTCACTCAAACAACTGAGTACATCATCCTAGCAATAATCTCGATCGTATGGTTCTGTTTATCTTCTCATAATCTTTTATGGCAGCTTAATAAACATCACGAATTGTTTGCAAATACGGAAACCTTCGGCATATTGCACAAATAAATGGTATGGCACATTAATTAAAATGGCGAGTGAAACGCAGAGGCTTCGCGTCGCGCACCTCATTACGCTTATTAACGCGCGCTTTACCGTTAATATTCCCGGACAAATCGCAAATCAGACAACGTGAAATGGGATTTTTCTAACAGCCAAACGGTCGGCATGTATGAACTTTGAACCAAGCAGATGCTGCAGAAGTTGCAGCACTGTCATCTGATACCGAAAACGAAAACGAGAAAGAAAAGTTCTCCGAGATGCTAATTGTAGGTTTCAGTAGTAAAATGACAATATGAAGAATTGATGGAATACCACCTTTGTAAACGTTGTCACATGTAGTAATTATTGGTTATATTCTAATTAACTGTATACCGACACCGAAAAACGGGCCACTCAAAATAACTTTTTACCTTCCGTTACCTTTAGGTAAGGAAGGTATTGTATTTGGTCAAAAAACTCAATGATGAGTTTTTAGTGAATAAGCATTTTTTATGTGTGTGTATGTGACGAAAGTTTCGGATCGCATAACTTCAATACCACGATTCCAAAAATTATATTTTTTTCGTATTTCTCAAGTTTACATCCAGAAGAACAACTGATTAGATATTGGTTATAATTGGTGAACCGGAAGTAGCCTCATTTGAAGATTTAACAGATAAATTTGGCATTTATTGACATTTAACGTTATTATAACTTAAAGAATATATTATTCTCTATACGATTTGATTGCATTTTATACTTCATATTCAATAGATATGAGTTAGAGAATTTTAAAAATATTAAATTTTATAAATCAGCCAGCTATGCTAAACATGGAAACAACTAATATATTCATATAATTCAAATTGACAGATGTCAGTATAAATAAAAAGTAAATTAATGTGGCAGAGATGAGGATGTTGAAGTAGATGTTGGGGAAGACACGGAAAGAGAGGTAAGGAAATAACTCGTGTTACAAGTTTCTAGAAAGATACAAGCGAGATGATTACATTGGTTTGAAAATGTCATGAAGGGAAATGAAGAATATATTGGATGAAGAATGACTAGCTTAGTAATAGAAGGTCGAAGAAACAGAAGAAGACGAAAGATAAGAAGGAAGGACTGTATTGCGGAAGACTTGAGAGAAATGGAACTGAATGAGAACGACACGTAAAACAGAAATGAGTGGAAGAAGAAAATAAAAAATAGCGACCCCTAACGAATGGGGAAAGCTAAAGAAGAAGAAGATGTTAGTGTCAAGTGCAATTTGCATAGTTTGTTTATGAAATAATTTTACTAGAAATATGGAATCTTTTGCAAGAAAATTTATGAATGGAATTTAGGTCAATACCTGGCCACAACAAATTTTTAAATTAATAATTGTCGCCCAAATCGCCTTAAATACACACACACACACACACACATACACACACACACACACACACATACACTCACAGACAGACAGACAGACGTCATCGTAAAAATGTTAAAATCGTATCCTAGGGACCTTAAAACGTGCTTATTCAATAAAATGCGGATATGCGATTTTTAGCCTCTCTTAGCGAGAGGTAAAAAACGCCTTATAGTAACAGTTAAGATGTTCAAATGTTTTTTGTTAAATGTCAGTGTCAAATACAATTTTTACAAAATGTATGAAATAATTTTACTAAAACATGTTCTGCAATGTGTAAATTGTAAAAAGGAAGGTAATGTGCCGACTACATATATTTTTATTTTATTTTATGTTGATCCAAAAACAATGTTAATTACAAATGCAGTAGACTCTATTACAGAATTTTCCGTCTTTGTAAATAAATAGAAATCAGTCATTCATATTCCAAATACCTTGCTCCTTTGACCTTTTATTTGCATTCGAAACAATGACTGTTATTTTAAGACGCGACAAAAAAACACGGACAGAAAAAAATGCATATTAATATCTTTCTGCAAAACACAAACAATAAAACCTTCATACTAAGCAAAATGTGAAATCAGCTGTTAATATATTATTTCCATCTCAATATCAAATACTTCATCATTAGTTGAAATTTACAATCTTAGAAATCATATCTAAACAATGCTCTATTAATTACGAACATTTATCCCAACACCTGTCTATATTAAACAAATTTACGATGTTGGGAGAAAATAATTAAATATGAATTTTTGCTTATGGGTGTAAATGACGACTATGTAGGCACATAATAAGCAATTTCTAGAACACAATGCGTGTGGAGTAGTAAAAGCTATTATGTGTGCTTGCATACGCGTTGCGGGCTCCGCATTTTATCTTCGCACCATTAAATCCGATGCCGCGATTTATTATTCAATACGGTGATTGGAGATAGTGAAGGAAAAATCTTTTCTATGGGCAATAAATTAGCGAAAAATTTTCTACTGTTTGTAGGAGTTGTTTTCACTTTTCTATAAGATATGAATAGTTGAACGATCGATTATATACGTAAAGTAATTAGATGATGAAGTTTTTGATAATTTATTTATATTTTGCAGCAATTATTTGAGAGCCCGTGCGATGACGCCTGGGAAGCAGATTGGTAAACCTAAAAACAGATAAAAGACATGTTGGTAAATTATATTATTTCCGTCCTGTAATAGGATGGTTGCACATTTTTTACCTTCCGTCACCTATAGGTAAGGAAGGTGTTGTCTATGGCCAAAAAAATCGGTGATGAGTTTTCATTGAATATGCACGTTTTAGGGTCTTTACAATACGATTTTACTATTTTATCGATGATGTCTGTATGTGTGTGTGCGTGTGTGTGTGCGTGCGTGTGTGACCGCGATTTCGGCCGCGATATCTCCAATACTAGAATTCCAAAAATTACAATTCGTACGTATTCCTCTTCCTTACATCCATATGCAGACCTGATTAGATTTTGGTTATAATTGGTCAACCGGAAGTAGCCTTATTTGAAGATTTTAACAGTTTTTCTTGAAAAAATACTGTTAAATATTATTTACAAATTTAATGTGATTGAAAATATTATAGATTATTCTATTATCTATACGATTTAATTGCATTTTATTCTTCATATTGAGTGGATATAGAGTTAAAGAAATTAAATTTCTTAAATCAGCCAGCTACGCTATAACCATGGAAACAGCTACTATATTAAGAAAATTCTAACTGACAGATGGTGGACAGATGTCAGTGTCAATGAAAATAAAATTAATGTGACAGAGATGAGGATTTTGTGATGTATGTTGGGGAAGACACGGAAAGATACGGTAAGCAATGAAAAAATAAGGGAAATAACTCGAGTATTAAAAGTTTCTAGTAAACAAGAGACGATTACATTGGTTTAAAGATGTCATGAGGAGAGATGAAAAATATGTTTGAAGAGAGTGAATAGCTTAGTAGAAGGTGGAAGAAACAGAGGAAGACCATAGATAAGATGGAAGGACTGTATTGCGGAAGGCTTCAGAGAAAAGGAACTGAATGAGAACGACACGCAAAACAGAAATGAGTTGAAGAAGAAAATAAAAAATAGCGACCCTAACGAATAAGAAAAGAAGAAGAAGAAGATGTCCGTGCCAACTGTCATTTGCATAGTTTGTTTATGAAATAATTTTACTGGAAATTTAGAATCTTTTGCAAGAAAATTTATGTATGGCATTTGTAAATAATACACAGGATTGACGGAAGGTATTGTGCTGGCCACATCAGATTTTTTATTATTATTTTATGTATTTAAATCATAATAAACTGAAAAAATGCACTTTTTTAGCCTTCCGTCACCTTTAGGTAAGGTCAAAAAATTCGGTGGTGAGTTTTCAATGAATAAGCACGTTTTAAGGTTCCTACAGTGTGTTCGTGTGTGTGTGTGTGACTTTAATTTCGGCCGCGATATCTACAATACTAGAATTCCAAAAATTACAATTTTAGATACATGTTTATAGGTACTTCTGTTTTTGTATCTGAACCAAAAACTTTCATCGTTATTTGTCTAATGTATTAACATTTTTTTCATTTCTGCCTATAAAATATTGCATGCAATACAAAGAATATACAAAAACAAATACTCTTGTTGAAACTTGGTGGACGACCCCACTCACTATAATTTATTCGTTTTATGTACAAAGGACTTTCCTTTTTAATACTATATTATAATCTTTATTTATAATCCCGTATCATCCCACGACTAAACAATACTCAAAAAGAAACAATCAGATAGTGTTTATAATTCAGTACGATATACCTTTGATATTTCCAAGTACATTAAGTATTTAAGAACAATTTCCATATAAATAATAACAGTTTCAACCGCGCATACGAATTTGCATGGTTGAGTAACTCGACTTCCTGTTTGTGATGAAAAATAATCAAAATCTAAGAGCGTGCATCTCACATTACCTACTCGTACTGTCCGAAAGTTAGAAGTCCGTTTATTGTACGTATTATCATAAGCATAAGCACATGCCTTGCGAAAGTGAAACTTAAGCAGGATTGTGGATTGTTATTGTTCTCTTTATGGGTATTGGATAAATTAGAATTAGAATTTTTATGAAATCGTTTTGATATTGTGACATTTTAAAAAGTGGGAACGTTTCTGAAATTAGTAATGCTCTACAAGAATAATTATTGTATAACGTATTGTAACGGTTTTTATTTATATGGGTGAAGTGTAAAACATAGACAAATATTATTAATGAAACAATACGTTTATTAAACGATAATTAAATATAGGATTAAATATTAAAAGAATAATAAAAACAACTAACACTATGATTAATAATTATAAACACTATTAATATTATTAAATGCTTAAACACTACGATTATTTATTTAACTAACATTTATATCACAACACTTATTTATATAACTACATTTATTTATGTTAACAACTGTTAAACTGTTTATTTATATCACCGAGTTCATATCTGTTTACTGGTATATATGAGACTGATCTTCCGCCTTCCTTCGGCCAGCATTTATACAGCGCTCACCTTTCTAGAAACCTTCGAAGCGACAATGACCCGTATACAAAGGAATGAGGTCACGGCGCAATTAACCTGTCTCAGCGCGTCGGGGACTGCATTATCGCTCTGGTACGTTCTTTCGAAGGGATTACGTCATTGTTCGCGAACATGCTATCAGTAGCGGCGCATGCATACTTTTCTCTCAGGGGGCGCACGTTACACTGCCCCCTCCTTTAGACTGTTTCGTCCCGGAACAGTTCTCGATGGCAATATCTGCATGTATTTTACCCTTGGTACATTTGGAAGTTCACGTGGTACACCAAACCGGCATACACACTCTTTGACTAAGGTTTCAGCGACCGTGATGACTTCCTGGTTGGGTAATAGAGAGGCTTCAACCCACTTGATGAAGACAACCACGATGTATTTATTTCCGTCTTCTCTTTCTGGAAATGGTCCGGCCACGTCAATTGCAATGCGCTCAAATGGACTGCTCACGTTATATTGACGCATTGGAGCTCTTCGCCGTTCATGCGGACCGTTGCTTCCAGTGCAAACCACACATTCCCTGCACCAGTCTTTAACGTCTTTCTTGCACTTAACCCAGTAAAATCGCTGACGCAATCATTCTAATGTTTTGTTGACTCCCAAATGGCCACCTCCAGATCCGTTATGGATCCCTTTTAACACGTCTGGTACTGTACTCTTACGAATAACCAACTGAGTTCTCTTCTCAGTTCCATGGCATTCTCAACCACACGCTTTAACAGGCCATCACTCACCATGGAGTCACATTGCACCCAGTACGATTTTACCATATGTGACTGTGATGCAACATCTTCCCATATTGGTTTGCTCTCATCGCTTTCCATTCCAGTACTGTAAGTCGGGTCCTTGCGTCCATCGGGTTTCCAACTATCGTCGACTACTGTTATCAATGGTGGAATGTTTTTCTTCTAGTCTACTACCATATTTGCCTCCCTTAGCATGGCCTTCTGAACAATGCGTCGACGTTACTTCACTTTCTTCAAGAGAACTATTCATTTCAGGTTGGCTTTCCTCTACTACTGGAATTTCTTCCTAGATTTCTTCTTTAATTTCTAATTTCTTGCTGAGCACGCTCTCTTTCTCTCATGCGTTCTCTTCCTTTTTTTTCGCTTCCGTCTTCTTTCTTCATATCCATCAGTGACATCAACGAATTCTTCCATTACATTTTTTTTTAATTTCTTGCTGAGCATGCTCTCTTTCTCTTTCGCGGTCTCTTTCTTTTTCGCTTCCGTCTTCTTTCTTCATATCCATCCTTGACATCAACGGATTCTTCCATTACAATTTTTTTAATTTCTTGCTGAGCATGCTCTCTTACTCTCTCGCGATCTCTTTCTTTTTCGCTTCCGTCTTCTTTTATAACAGCGGAGTTCCTTTCTTCTAGCAAACACTTCGTTTATAATTCGTCGCACTTTTTCATCTATACCTTCGGTGTTTACATTTCTCTTAGCATAAATATTACGCACTCGCGATTGGCTACGTGAAACTTGTATGGCAGCTTCACGATCTGATACATATGAGAGTGCGTCAACCATAGTTTTTGGGCGGCCGAATTGCAGTGCTTGTTGAGTATTGCTATCTCGTACTCCAGAGATGAGTGCCTGAGTGGCTAGGTACTCCAAATCGCTGTCAGAAGCCGTAGAATGTGCGAGACGACCCAAACGACTCACGTTGGCCCCAAACTCCAGAAGGCTTTCTTCAATTTTTCTAGAAGTCTTCTCCAATCCTTGTTCCAATATTTGCTCCAGTAATCCAGAATTCTCCAATTTCCGCTCCAACATTTGCTCCGTAATTTCAGAATTCTCCTCTACTTTTTCAGAATTCGCCTTCAATTCCTCTTTCAATTTCTGCTCAAAAATTCCAGAATCTTCTTCAGCTTTTCTAGAACTCTCATTCAATTCACGTTCCATTGTTCTAGAATGTTCGATTAATTCTCCGTCCAGTACTCCAGAATGTTCCTCCACTTTTCTAGAATTTTCATGTAATTCCCTTTCCAGTGTTCTAGAATATTCCTTTAATTCTTCTTTCAGGGTTCCGGAACTTACCTCCACTTTTCCAGAGCTTTCATGCAATTCTCTTTCCAATGTTCTAGAATGTTCCTTTAATTCTTCGTCCAGTGCTCCGGAATTTTCCTCCGATTTTCTAGAACCTTCATGCAATTCTCTTTCCAATGTTCTAGAATGTTCCTTTAATTCTTCTTCCATTGTTCCGGAACTTTCCTCCGCTTTTGTAGAACTTTCCGCCAATCTCTGCACAGAGCTTCTAGAACTTTCTTGTAATCTTTGTGCGAATACTTTACAATATTCGAATACGTAACACGGAACTTCGAATAAGTAATCGTCAGGATTTTCACCAGCTTCGATTAAAGCTTGCTGCAGTCTTTCTTGAAGCTCTATCTTCTTTCCTGTTACTTCCAAATCCAGTTCTTCCACTTCCGTCCTGAGATCACGTACTTTCAATTCACTTAATTTTAATAGTTTAGGCATTTTATTTATTTTTATTTACACTTCACAGTTATGAAGAACCCCACACCTGACACCAATTGTAACGGTTTTTATTTATATGGGTGAAGTGTAAAACATAGACAAATATTATTAATGAAACAATACGTTTATTAAACGATAATTAAATATAGGATTAAATATTAAAAGAATAATAAAAACAACTAACACTATGATTAATAATTATAAACACTATTAATATTATTAAATGCTTAAACACTACGATTATTTATTTAACTAACATTTATATCACAACACTTATTTATATAACTACATTTATTTATGTTAACAACTGTTAAACTGTTTATTTATATCACCGAGTTCATATCTGTTTACTGGTATATATGAGACTGATCTTCCGCCTTCCTTCGGCCAGCATTTATACAGCGCTCACCTTTCTAGAAACCTTCGAAGCGACAATGACCCGTATACAAAGGAATGAGGTCACGGCGCAATTAACCTGTCTCAGCGCGTCGGGGACTGCATTATCGCTCTGGTACGTTCTTTCGAAGGGATTACGTCATTGTTCGCGAACATGCTATCAGTAGCGGCGCATGCATACTTTTCTCTCAGGGGGCGCACGTTACAGTATATTAATGCAGGAATTCTGAAGTTACGATACTTATTGTGAATAATGCAACTTTAACTATGAGAAGTAATTTGACAATATTATGTATACAAGCTGACTATAAAGTTTTGGTAGTTCTAAATAGCTGTTCTTCGGATGCATTCATGACGAAGCGGATCCAAAGGCCAACAAACTACGCCCATACGAGAAAATAGTTTGGGTACCATTTCGTAGATGGCGCTGTTATTTGGCGCTACCAAAAATCAGTCCTAAATTGAAGCCACAGCTTGTGACGTGATTAAAATATTGTTTAGAGCCATACCGAGAACATAAAAGAAAATCTGTTTTAGCCAGCACACCTCTCACCACTTCCGTTTTTGGTTACATAAGCAGAGTAAAATTTTTGAAAGATGTCCGATCAAGGTCGTCTACGAATTGTATGTCAGATTTTTGTTCCGCGCATTATGACAAATTCAGTAGTGTCGTTTGCTTAGTTTTTATGAGGGTACATTAAATACTACTGTTATTTTATTATTATAAAAATATATATTACAGTAAAAGCATTCAAAATTCAAAAATAAGTCAACTGTCAAGTTTGTTAGCAATTGTAAAACCAAATATTTGAAAAATAAGATACTGATACAATATCAGTGTCAGTAACTCTGACACAAAATAAAGTTATTCGTACGGCTATGAATTAAGGTAATGTATCTGAATTAATAAATAAACTTACGTTACAGCGAAAGTATTATTAACAACGAGCATCGTTTTAAAGTGGAATGTCCTAGCTTAGTCGAAACAATATGAATTTTTGAAAGACAAGCGTGTTATATCTATCCTTATCGCACATGCTTGTAGCCTTTGCAAAGGAAAGGCATAAATGTATGCCAATTTGTTAATTCGTTCATGATACATATAACCTTGATCGGACATCTTTCAAAAAATTTACTGTATCGGACACGAGCAGTCATGTGACATTGTTGGTTTGACAAGCAGATATAGAGGACCGTGTCAGAATGACAATTAATAATTATGTACATAGATATCAAATGTCAGAATTTTTCATTAAAAATTTCAAGGTTTTCTAAATTCACATAGTTAATTTGTCACTAAGAGTGTGGGGACGTTGGAAAGATGATTTCCCAAAAACCATAATACTTAATATCTGTTTAACTACGTATTTCTCAATGGTACATTACTGGGAAGAACTGAAAAGATTTTGGTAATAATTGAACAACCGGAAGTAGCAGATTCTTGAAAAAATTCTTCTAAATATTATTTTTTGAAAAATTTTGTTCTTGCTTGTATTAAAGAAGAGTGAATTCTATATTTGTTACATATAAATATTTAATTTAGTATTATTTATTTTATAGATTTAGAGATAAAGAAATATAAGCTATATAATAATCTGTTGTAATAAATCTCACAGTCCAAATAATGTCATGGAAACTAATTTAAAAATTAAAGTGTTTGTAACTGATAGATAAATGCCAGTGTCAAAAATCCAGAGACATTACTGAAGATTTTTTCTGGGAAGTACATTCATAAAATATTATTTCTTATTGTATTAATAGTTAAATATTTTAAATTATAGGTATAATACATATAAACTTCCAAAATACTGTCAATTCCGACAATGAATTGGAAACATTTCGAAAAATTAGAAGAGGACAAAAATTCTTTAAAGAATGAATTTAAAATTAATCAATCTAAATATAAGGAATAGATATAAGTAAAATTTTTGGTGTAGAGTGTAGGTATACAAGAATTGTTAAATACAATAGGGCGCGAGCAGTCATGTGACTTTATTGGCCTTGACAAGCAGATATGGGGGCCCGTGTCAGAATGAAAGCTAGTAATTATGTACATAGGTGTCAAATATAATTTTTAATTCTAAATTTAGTGATTTTCCAATTCCATGTGGTTTATTTTCCTCAACAAGTAAATTCCACATCTATGTACATAGTTACTAGCTATCATTCCGAAACGGGCCTCCATATCTGCTTGTCAAGGCCAACAATGTCACATGGCTGCTCGCGCCCTATACTTATGAAACGGAACTGGAGAGAGGTATTGTACTGGCCACAACAGATTTTTTTTCGTATATTGTTCTATTTAGCATGTTATTGTATTCTTTTATAATTAAGTAAAGTATTTTTCAAATATTGGTTTCATTTATACTACCAGATTTACATATTGTTAAAAAACCCATATGCCAATAATGCCGTTCCAACACATTACGCGAGTAATGGCGGGTTAACAATTAGTTAAAGCTTGAAGGTAAGATAATTTTGAGCAGTATAGTAAAATATGACTATCTTATTGGTAAAATTAATACTACCTAATTATATCTGTTTTATTTGTAAGACTAGGAAACCTATGAGTAACTAGCAATTTGATTCTTTGGAATGGCAAGGACTTTCGATTTCCGTAGTTCGGTTTTAAAACTTAGTAAATCACAGTCTAAGGCACGTTGTTCTAGTCGGTAATGAATCATTAATGACTTTCTAGTCCCTAATGAAGCTTCCGCGTTATGACTTATTGTTTGTCACTTGAATTTCATACATACGCACAATTATCCACGGTTTGCACTTTATACAGTATTATTCACAATCATAACTGTTTATAAGAATGTTATGTAAGAAGCCTTGTTAAAGTAAAAGGACCTATCGATATTTCTCCAGGTGAATTAACCTATATCATATATCACTAGTTTTCGAAAGTTAATGAAATGCTATAAATTGACGATTTTATGCTGGTCTTCAAATAAAATAATTGGTGGACGAAATATGGACTTCGCTAAAGCCTCAAGCTTGTTTTAAATAATTTTGGCACAAAAAATTTGAAAGTTGTAGCTAATTTAGCTAATAAAATAGAAGCAAGTTCTTTATTAGTAATAGAGAAATTGATTTAAGTGTGTTTTAAATCAATATATAAGAAATAAAAAAGAAATTATTTTATTGTTTTAAATTTTAAGTTGAAACTATTTATTTTGACCTTGAAAATAATAATAATAATAATTCACTTTAAACATATGAGAAACATTACATTAAATTATATAAAAATCATGATCTAGCAGTTTCATAAAAAATCTGTTGTGGCCACCACAATACCTTCCGTCAATCTTGTGTATTATGTACAAATTCCATACATAAATTTTCTTGCAAAAGATTCTGCATTTCCAGTAAAATAATTTCATAAACAAACTATGCAAATTGCACTTGACACTAACATCTCCTTCTTCTTCTTCTTCTTCTTCTTCTTCTTCTTTAGCCTTCCCCATTCGTTAGGGGTCGCTATTTTTTATTATCTTCTTCATTTCTCCTCATGAAATTTTCAAACCGATATAATCATCTCTCTTGTATCTTTCTAGAAACTTGTATCACTAGAGTTATTTCCTTACCTATCTTTCCGTGTCTTCCCCAACATCTACTTCAACATCGTCATCTCTGCCACATTAATTTACTTTTTATTGATACTGACATCTGTCAATTTGAATTATATGAATATATTAGTAGTTTCCATGTTTAGCATAGCTGGCTGATTTATAAAATTTCTTTAAAATTCTTTAACTCTATATCTATTGAATATGAAGTATAAAATGCAATCAAATCGTATAGAGAATAATATATTCTTTAAGTTATAATAACGTTAAATGTCAAAAAATTAAATTTAACTGTTAAATCTTCAAATGAGACTACTTCCGGTTCACCAATTTTAACCGAAATTTAATCAGTTGTTCTTCTGGATGTAAACTTGAGGAATACGAAAATATTATAATTTTTGGAATCGTGGTATTGAAGTTATGCGATCCGAAACTTTCGTCATACACACACAGACACATGCACACACACGCACACAAAGACACACATACATACATACATACATACATACATACATACATACATACATAAAGACATCAGCGTAAAAATGGTAAAATCGTATATCATGGACCCTAAGACGTGCTTATTCACTAAAAACTCATCATTGAATTTTTCGATCAATGACAGTTGGGGAGAATCAAAAGAGTTATGATATACAATTCTGAAATATGTGAAATAATTTTATTTTTCTTTTCTGTCAATATTTAATTTCCCTGATTTATTTATACATACATACATACATACATACATACATACATACATACATACATACATACATAAAATCACGCGTGTCCCATTTAGTGGGTTCGCACAAACCCGATAACAATAAGAACAACAAATCCTTACTCTTAAACATATTAAAGTGACCGATTTTCGGTAGCGAAATACCGCATCCGGATCACACATTCCTATCTAATCAGACTTCTTTCGCCTCGGCCACACTCATAATCGCATTCATACATGCTCTTCTTCTCTTCATACTTGGAAATTCTCTCTCTTTAAGCACTCTACCAATCACATCTATCCACTTACACACTGGTCGGCCACGCAATCGAAAACCCTCAACTTCACCAAGATATATACGCTTAACAAGCCGTTCACTCGCCATTCTCTCCACATGCCCAAACCATCTCAACTGACTCACACCAACTCTCTTAATCACATTGTTCCCAACCATACACTCTTCATACACCAAATTATTGCTCATGCGATCCTGTCTGACATACCCACATACACCACGTAAATACCTCATTTATTTATAAAATTTAAATTTAGTAGATAGAAAGTAAATGGAACATCCTTCCAAACGGATAATTTTCTGGCATTGTTATGTTCTATAACTGTAAAATTGTTGATTACAACAAACGATTTTGATTACAACCTAATAATATTAATTACAAGAACGTAAGTGACTAATCTGTTTTATGAACAAAATTTGCACTATCATATATTATATAGTTATTTATGTGTTAAAGTTAGTTAGAATTTAAAGTACAACTATGTAAAACTGACAAATTTTGCAAATTTATTCTCCTACATAGGTATTAAATTCTCTATCTCCCATCTTTCCAATTTTCATTCTATATATTGCTCTATCGAATAATATTCCCTTATAAGCGAATAGTATTAAAAGATAACAACGATCGCTTCACATATCTAGCACCCCTAGTGTTTTCATACTTTCAGGGTGAAGCGCTGCAGCTGATCGGCATATGTAGCGGCACACAGCGGCGGAGAGTAGAACTAAACTAAGGGTGGAGAACAGAGAAGTAGCAGTAAAGCCTCTTGTCTGGAACTAATTCTGGAAAGGGTGATAAATGTAATATGATTTAGAGGTTCTGCGATGTGTTAGGAACTAATTGATGCAGTGGGTTTGAAGGGGTAATTGATAATTGGTTAATGAAAGAAAGTTTTGAAAGGGTGCTGAGTAAAATAAATGATTATTATATTTAAATTTTTCTGTGTTATTAGTTATAATTGGAATTTCAGATAAGAATGAATCATAAGTTTAATGAGAAATAAAATTATTTCTGTTTGTTGCCTGCGATTGCTCAGAATGCAAACCTATTTGACAATAGCAAAAATCTGATGTGGTCGGCACAATACTTTCTGTCAATTCTACGTACATATCTTGTATAAATTTCACACAGAATTTTTTTACAACACTATTCTATGGACGTTTTCTTTTTAGGGGAGAAATGAACTAATCTTACCTCGTACAGAACTAAATTACGCCTAAAAGAGCTGTATGTGTCTTAAAATTAGAAGTACAAAATAAAAACATATATTTATAACATAATAATCTGCTGAATTGGCTTATGGCTATAATCTGTTGTATTACCTTATGTTACATTTTTTTTTACAGATATTTTTTTATAATTATTATATTTAAATTTTTCTGTGTTATTAGTTATAATTGGAATTTCAGATAAGAATGAATCATAAGTTTAATGAGAAATAAAATTATTTCTGTTTGTTGCCTGCGATTGCTCAGAATGCAAACCTATTTGACAATAGCAAAAATCTGATGTGGTCGGCACAATACTTTCTGTCAATTCTACGTACATATCTTGTATAAATTTCACACAGAATTTTTTTACAACACTATTCTATGGACGTTTTCTTTTTAGGGGAGAAATGAACTAATCTTACCTCGTACAGAACTAAATTACGCCTAAAAGAGCTGTATGTGTCTTAAAATTAGAAGTACAAAATAAAAACATATATTTATAACATAATAATCTGCTGAATTGGCTTATGGCTATAATCTGTTGTATTACCTTATGTTACATTTTTTTTTACAGATATTTTTTTATAATTCTTTATCTCTAAATTCATCGAATATGAGGAAAAATTATAATTAAATCAGTTAGAGAATAACATATTCTTTTATTTATAATAACATAAAAGGTTAAAAAATGATATTTAACAGCGTTTTTCAAGAAAAACCGTTAAAATCTTCAAATTAGGGTACTTTCGGTTCCATTCATAACCAAAATATAATCAACTCTTCATATGGACGTACGAAAGAGGAATATGAAAGAATTATAACTTTTGGAATTGTAGTATTGGAGTTATCGAAGGAGAATTCGTATTGTAGGGACTCTTACATTTCACAGTACTTTTTAATTGGAATAGTTGTAAGTTGGTTATACAAATAAATTTGATAAAAAAATACACAATAACAGTTAAGGAATACTGTGGATGAATTAAAACACATTGGATCTGGATCGTTATTTCGCAAAATGTCATGAACGTGGATTGCTTTTCCAAAATACAGCAAATTTTCAAACACTATTTTAACAGACTCAGATTTGAGCAACAATATTTTGGCTGTATATAAGTACATATAATAGTAAACGGATGGCACAAAAATCTCAATTATTGAAGATGAAATAGTCAGTCTATAAACAGTTTTTTTGTGTATTGTAAAATTAATAAAAGGTCATTAGTGCCTTTTTAGAAATAATTAAGTCTATTAATTAATTACCGCCTCTATCGCTTTAAAGTCCAGCTGTTGTCTAACCGCAAGCAAGAGCATTTGGTCAGCACACCCCCTATAGCTATTGTGTTGTAACAAACACTTCCAACCCTCATATGAAGACCAAACATACCCTTGTCGTTCTAGATAAGCTGACCATTAGAACAGCGCATGCGTGATTGCATATTGTTAAGGGATGAATGGAAGGAAGTTTTAAGGGTACATGGCGATGACTTCGAAAATTTACAGAAATAGATAGATTTAGAATATCTGTGAATTGCAAGTAATTGATAGTGTGTTCAATAAAAAACCGAACTCGGAGTAGGCTATGAACAGAGAGACGTATGTTTGATCATTACACAATTCAAAAGTCAAGTTGTGAAAATGGATCTTGAAATGTATTTTAAGGAGAAAAGATAATAAAGAAGGATATAGTATATTGCCATTCGCCTTTTCTAATTTGTTCCAATTTCTAAAATAAGATTCAAGAAGAAAAGCTTTGAATTCTTTAGATAATATTTTTGACAATATATCGTGTCAAATTGACATTTAATTAAATATTTTTAAATTGACGTACGTTTCTCTGTTCATAGCCTGCTCCGAGTTAGGTTTTTTTTAACACACTGTATAAAGTAATAATTTATATACAATCATTGAAGCCTTTATCATTCTTTTTGTCAAAATAAACTTTTATTCTACACTGTATTTCAGATAAGATTAGAGTTAGGAGTTACGATTCTAGTTTTCTGATTTTTCTAACTGCAATCCAAGTTTACAATAGCGAAAAACTTGGGAACAAAACGTTTCAGACAGCTGTCAACTGTCATAGAGTTGTATTGTAGTCCTTGCAAACGTCGTAGCAGAAGTGTAATCTATGATTCTCTAATATTATACACTATTTTATAACACATACTGCTGTAGGTAAAGCACAAATTTTTGGAAAACAAACACTACTATATAATTCTAACAAAAACACTTTTACAAAAAAATTCTAAGTAGGAAACACATAATGAATGGACGAAAAACTATGGCGTACAATTTATACCAGAATTGTATATTCTACAACAAGTAATGGAATGGCCCATACTCCACACGAGTAAAAAGCTTATGGCCCGAGCCGAAGGCGAGAATTACGGTTTGCGAGTGTGGATTATGCCATTCCAAACGTGTTGTAGACTATACTTTATCTAACAATATTTTAGAAATTATACATAAAATGTTGATTGATAATAACAATATATTATCATATACCATGAAATATTATTTTTGACGCCAGTCCATAAATTGCTTATAATAACTCCATTCATATTTTTCTTTTGATTTATTTGGTAATAACTGACTCCCTGTATCATTAGCAAGTTCCCTTATCTATAACTTCATTTTCACTTTATATGTTTTTCTATAAAATGTTTTCAGTTAATTTTCCAAGTAATATATTATTATTTAGATAAACTTATTACTCTGGACAACTCCAAAAACCTGTAAAACTTAAAAAAAACTCTAAAAATGTTCAAAACTTTAAAACGTCGAACGCGAATACAGAAATAAATAAATATAAAACAATAAGTCATAACCATAGCAACCGCACCAAGATATTTGATATACCGCGCTAATATGCGGCTAAATAGATTGTGGTTCGTCGAAAGCCGTGCGGAATTATTCCAAACGGAGTACGGAATTATTCCACACGGTTTGTTGAAATAATATTAATTCCAACATAATTTTTATTTGTGGAATGTGTAGTTTCCAAAATAGTGTTGGAGGAACTATTTTCTGGTGGTTATTTTAAAACAAAAGCTGTCAATATGGCTGCAATGCAACCGGGCATTGGTAGATACAACTTGTGAAATATTGAAGTAGCCACTAACTATCTCTTGCAATTCTCGTTTGTTTTCCTCTGCGCAGTTTTCAGAAATTGTATCCATTCCCTCGCCAACAACGAAGACAGTGAGATACATGCAGGAAATGGTTAGAAAGAGACAAAAGCATTCCATGTTGGGGAGTGGTTGTCACTGGGAATTGGAAATGGAGTTTGTGAGTTTTTTGTTTCGGCAAGGACGATGTGATATGGGTTTGAATTGATGTTGATTGTTTCGTGTTGCACATTATAGGGGGAATGAAGATCATTCCTAGTTTTTATTACAGTTTATTTCAAGGGGTGTAAATAAGTACGGAAAAGTGATTTTTATGGGGTAAACTTTACTGAAATAGTTAATGAAAATTAATGTATTCAAGAACGATAAATATACAACAAAATCTTTTAATTCAGTGGTTTATATTAATTGTTGTCCTCGCTCGTATTTAGACATATTTATTTAGTATATTTATAAAATGTCGGATCTAATTACATATTAAAATAGGCTACTACCACACTAGACAAATTAACAATACAAAATTTTTTTTTTAGACAATTGCTTATTGGTAAATACCGTCATTTATTTTTCAACATGGACTCGTTTTAAGCCAATACACATTTCTCATCAATACTGCAACTACTTTAACCCATTCAAAAAGTGATTGGTCGTGCTCTACAAAATAAACTTCGGAGTAGGTTCACCCTTCGCAATCCAATATTTTGATTGGTCCTTCGTCCCAGAAGCCAGAAGTATAGGGAAGGACCCGAATATCATCAAAAGTTAAAAATCGATGCAAAAGATCCAGCTTGTTTTACTTAAATCGCTCCAACAGTCACTTTTTTTCGTTCTCAATTCCTCATGTAATGAATAAACACATTCTTCCGATATGCGCACGGGGCTTCTGTTATTCCTTCAAATTAGATTTGACAGTTATCCAGTATCATTTGGTGAACCTTTTTCACTTCCGTCACCTTTAGGTAAGGAAGGTATTGTCTTTGATCAAACAATTCAATGATGAGTTTTTAGTGAATAAGCATGTTTTAGGGTTCCTATAACACGATTTTACTATTTTTACGATGATGTCTGTATGTATGTATGTGTGTGTGTCTGTGTGTGTGACGAAAGTTTCGGATCGCATAACTTCAATACCACGATTCCAAAAATTATAGTTTCTTCGTATTCCTCCAAGTATACATCCAGAAGAACAAGTGATTAGATTTTGATTATAATTGGTGAACCGGAAGTAGCCTCATTTGAAGATAAATAAATAAATAAATAAATAAATATTTCATCACGGCATATTACCCATTGCTGGGTGTGCCAATCTGCTTCGTATACAGATATCGGTAATGATGGAATATTTGTACCGTGCGGGCGCTTACCAGGCGTCACCTCACGGGCACTCATTACTGGCGTGGCGAGTGCGCCACAGGGGTCAATTTTGTGCCATTAAAATGCGATGTAATTTTTGGCGTCGGTCGGGATTGAACCCGGGTCCCCAGATTCTCGACCAGACACTCACGCACACGGCCACAAGATCCCAATTGAAGATTTAACAGTTAAATATGATTTATTGACATTTAACGTTATTATAACTTAAAGAATATGTTATTCTCTATACGATTTGATTGCATTTTATACTTCGTATTTAATAGAAGTAGAGTTAAAAAAATATAAAGATAAATCAGCCATCTATGCTGACCATGGAAACTGCTAATATATTCAGATAATTCAAATTGTTAGATGTCAGTATCAATGAAAAGTAAATGAATGTGGCAGAAATAAGAATGTTGAAGTAGATGTTGGGGAAGATACGGTAAGGAAATAACTCTAGTGTTACAAGTTTCCAGAAAGATACAAGAGAGACGATTACATTGGTTTGAATATGTCATAAGGAGAAATGAAGAATATATTGGAAGAAGAATCAATAGTTTAGTAATAGAAGGTTGAAGAAACAGAGGAAGACCAAAGATAAGGTGGAAGGACTGACTTGAGAGAAAAGCAACTGAATGAGAACGACACGCAAAACAGAAATGAATGGAAGAAGAAAATAAAAAATAGCGACCCCTAACGAATGGGAGAAGCTAAAGAAGAAGTCAGTGCAAAGTGCAATTCGCATAGTTTGTTTATGTTTATGTTTATTTGCAAGAAAAATTATGTATGGAATTTATACATAATACCTTTGAATATATAATACATATAAGAACGGCAACGCATATGGCCTAGCAAGATACTATATCTGTCTCTTTTTATTCACAAAATTATTATAGATAGCTAGTGACTCCTACCACAAAACTATGAACTACGGTAAATCGTGCTGACAGCATTGCCAGATACTATTTGTTAGAGGTATTCAATAATCAATAATTCAAAAATATTGTTTCATAATAACCAGATTATATATTTTGAATCTTCAATGTACATGTATACTTGTTTTACAGTAGCAAACTTAAAAACCTTTATAAAATCTTATCTTGCTGTTCTAGCTACGTGGCAACACTGTGCAACATCCACCTATTATGTATTTTTTGAACTAACTCAGAAATAATTCGTATACGGAGGGATAGATGGCACCTTCTCTCGAAATATTTAATCTAAATACATTACGTTGCCGTTCTTATATGTATTATATATTCAAAGATAATACACAGGATTGACGGAAGGTATTGTGCTGCCCACATCAGATCTTTTTTCGATACTATCGAATCGGTGGTGTGGTGGTCGTATTTGTTAGCCACATTCTGAATACTCACCATCAACTAAGTTGGTACGACGACGTTTAAATTCAGCTGCCCATCTTTTCACTCTCAAAAATGTTGGAGCGAAGTCTCAAAAAACACTACATTCATCTCGGATTTAATTCGTGCAGAGGTATTGCCGGCAATATTATTTCTAGTTAGGCTTCGTAATTTTGTTGATTAACAACATTACTTATCAACTTATTAATCCCTCGTACATCATATGGACTTATTTTAACACGGAATAATAATGTATTATTAGGCATTAATTTATGCAATTATTGACAGATCAAGTATATCTGTTATTGCAGTTATTATATAATCCCCGATTACCAGTCACCATGGAAAAAGATAATTGCAACGTTTCTCATTATCGGGTATAATTTATAGTCTTGTCTTTGCCAATAATTAGTTAATAATTATGGGCACTTTTCTATAAAGTTATTAGTCGAGTTATCTTCCAATCTAGATACTAGTTATCTGGAAAGTTTCCAAGATGTTATAGGAAGTGTGACAGAGTTTATAACTTTGAGAAGAAATTATTAATACCAGCGTGAAGTTTCAACTAACTTTTTGCTAAGAGTACAATAGGGAATTTGCAATATGAGTTTATTGCTGTTTGGTATTCATATAGCAGCAAAAATATTATAGAGGTTGTAATGAATATGGTAATAGCTAAATGAAGAAATATGGACGCTATTACTTTCATTTAAATACAAATTAGAATTATGTGCTTGGTTATGAGTAAGAACAAAACCTTGCTAATATTGCATTTTTATTTGTAATAAAATGAAACGTGAGAAATAAAGCAAATTAAAATAATAAGAAGGCTTCGGAAAAAAATCTGATGTGGCCAGCACAATACCTTCCGTCAATCCTGTATATTGTAACACGAGGGGGGTGGGGGATAATAGACGCTCTAATGATGGTGGTCTTACTGCTTTTCCCAACGATGACCAACACTTTTTCTAACTGGTGGGCGCTTGATGTTCGACCACCGCTTGATTATACATGACGGAACACAGACACTATTGCACTAACACACTTTGATGGCCGATGAACACACTTATTATGGACACAGACATTATTGGATTTTAACTAACTAACTTTATTTACATGATTAATATTTACACTTACACTAAATTTAACTAAGCACATGAAAACATAAACTAAATTGTTACATTGTGTAACCTTGCGTACTAGCGTCTAGACGCGCTCAAAGGCTCAAACTAAAACTCAAACTACATGTCTAGTCGACATGAGTATCTAAGACCGACTCCATGTCTTGTCAACATGAATATCTAAAACCCGACTATATAAAACAAAGCGTTACTTTCGTGAGAGGCCTTATCTCTGAGGGGATGAAGAGGGTATCATATGGCACCTGCACATAGGCTTGCAATAACTTCTACACTTAATTGTCAACAAATAACTCTGACAGCTAGACTAAACAGTCAGTTAATAAAAGATGATAACCATTTCTAAACCGAATTTTGACTAACAAAGATAACAAGTTGAAACATTATTTCTGAAAGTATAATTTAGAAAAGATTATAAAAGTTACCTATTTGTTATTGCTCGCCTTGTTACAATATTATACATAAATTCCATACATACATTTTCTTGCAAAAGATTCTAAATTTCCAGTAAAATTATTTCATAAACAAACTATGTAAATTGCACTTGACACTGACATATTCTTCTTCTTTAGCTTTTCCCATTGGTTAGGGGTTGCTATTTTTATTTTCTTCTTCCACACATTTCTATTATGCGTTCTCATTCAGTTGCTTTTCTCTCAAGTCAGTCCTTCCATCTTATCTTTGGTCTTCCTATGTTTCTTCAACCTTCAATTACTAAGCTATTCATTCTTTTTCCAATATATTCTTTATCTCTCCTCATGACAAGTTCAAACCAATGTAATCGTCTCTCTTGTATCTTTCTAGAAACATCTGACACTAGAGTTATTTACCTTATTCTTTCATACCTTATACCGTATCTATCCGTGATACTGACATCTGCCAATTTGTATTATCTGAATATATATTAGCAGTTTCCATGGTGTTAGCATCGCTGGATGATTTATGAAGTTTAATATTTTTATAATTCTTTAACTCTATATCTATTGAATATGAAGTATAAAATGCAAACAAATCGTATAGAGAATAATATATATTTAAGTTATAATAACGTTAAATGCCAATAAATGATATTTAACTGCGTTTTTTCAAGAAAAACTGTTAAAATCTTCAAATGAGGGTACTTCTGGTTGACCAATTATAACCAAAATATAATCACCTCTTCTTCTGGGTGTATACTTGAGGAATACGAAAAAATTATAATTTTTGGAATCGACACAAAAATACATAAAAATATCATCATAAAAGTGGTAAAATCGTATTATATGGACCCTAAAACGTACTTATTCACTAAAAATTCATCATTGAATTTTTTGACCAAAGAAAATACACTCCTTACCTAAGGGGTGACGGAAGGTAACAAATGGTGGAGGTTAAAAAACATAATGTGAACTTCCAACTGAGAACTAATTTCTTTTCCGAACGAATTTCACATTTTTCTTTTCATGAAATTCTAAATGTCGCACCTCACCAAGAATTATTGATCTGCTCGTATGAAAAGGTACATTTCATTTGAATAAAAAATCTGAAGACGACATTAAAATGCGAAATTCATGAATGAAAGGTCAATGATTCTCTTGAGATGCTCTTATGTTCCGTTTAAATAGCTGAATGCCTTTAAAATTCCATGTCTCGTTCATATATTCGCACATTATACATACAAAGAGGTGTGGATGTAAGATTTCTACATATAGGAAATGAAAAGAATTAGGAAGTAGGCTACTTTTAGGTTATGTTTTACTTATTCTGCGATTGTTTACATAGGTAACGTCGATCCAAAGGAATGTAGTTTAAACAGATGATGTGCAGGTATAATATCATAACTGTTCATCTTAATTGTATTATTTTCTCTTGTTTTGAAAAAAACGGTAAGTAATTATTCGCCAAATTAGTACAAATGTTCATAATTTCGAGATGAAATCGACCTGAAAATTTTTCACAGAACCGTTTATATAACATATGTGCACTTTAGTAGGAATTGTAACAAGAGCAATTAATTATTAATAATAAATGAATCATTATTTAGAAATTTAAATAAAATCTTTTATTATATCACAATACATTTCTATACTAAAATAACGATCTACTGACATATTTTGAAGATATATGGTAAATTATGGACCAATTGTTTTTGATGAAAAGTAGTAAGCCTCTAGTAATAAGAAAGTTGTTATATGGTTCTAAAAAGACATTAATTTTCAATATAGTCTCCTAGCAGTGTAATGCATTTAGTCCAACGATGTTCCAATACACTAATCCAATTACAAAAAGTGTTTCCTTCAAGGCAAAAGTCAACAGCAAGTAAAGCAACAAAATCGAGAAAAAGTATAATTTTGGAAAAGCAAAAATCGAATTTTATAAAAATTGCTAAGCGAAAATATCCATCCAAAGTAAAAAAAACTACTAAAGCATCAACAAAGAAGCCACAATTCCTAAACCAAAAACCTCGAAACCAAAAGTGGTTAAAAAAGAAAGCTACTTCGCCAAATTAATGTGTGGTTATGGTTAGCGGTGTAAATGTAAGAGTTTTGTAGGAATTTTTCACTACTTGTGTATGTTTTATAATTATTACCTCTTGCTAAGAAAGGTATTAGATTCATGCTAAAAATCGCATATCCAGATTTCAATGAATAAGCACGTTTTAAGGTCCCTACAATCCAATCATAACATTTTTACGATGATGTAACTACGAATTCCTCAACCTAACAGTAATGGGAAGTGTTGAATAGGTTCTGGTAACAATTGGACCACCGGAAATGGTAGTTTCTAAAAACAATTCTAAATATTATTTTTTGAAAATATGTTACTACAAATAATAAAGATAATTAAATTCTCAATCTGACGCATTTAAATTTTTTATCATATCTTGTATAGGTTTGGAGATATAGTATATAATAATATAGAATAATCTGTTGTAATAAATCTCGTTGCCCAAAAAACAGTTGCGATATTTAAATTTTTGTAATTTACAAATAAATGAAAAATGTCAGTGTCAGATTTTTGTAGGAGGTATGAGTACATTTAATATATATTATTGTATTATTAATTAAATATGTATTTAAATTATAGGTATGTTAATATTAAATATATCCTTAAGAAATACTGCTAATACTGTCAATGAATTTGAAGAATTTTGAACATATTAGAATAGTAGGACAAAATTTGTCATAGAACAAAAGAAGAGAAACAATTTCAATTATTTGTGTGTACAAGAAATGTTAAATTCAGTACTTATAGGGCGCGAGCAGTCATGTGACTTTATTGGGCTTGGCCAGCAGATATGAGGATCCATGTCAGAATGACGAGTAGTAGTTATTTACATAGATGTCACAATTATCAAGTGTCATAATTTTTCATTCAAAATTTCAAAATATTCATATGTTTATTTGTCATCCATAGTATGGAATACACTTATCGAGGAAAATAATCCACATGGATTTGGAAACTCGTAATGTTTTGAATGAAAACTTATGATACTTGACACCTATGTACATTATTACTAGCTGTCATTTTGACATGGGCCCTCATATCTGCTTGCCAAGGCTAACAAAGTCACACAACTTCTCGCGCCCTATGCAACATAAAAATGAAAATGGCAAGAGGTATTGTGCTGGCAACAACAGATTTTTTAAAATATTTTAGAACAGTTTAAAAAATTGTCAGCTTATAGCAAATTAAATTATACAGAGTGGTTTCTTTCAGCAGATTTTGAGAGTTGATAGAACCACATAATTGTGTTAATTTCTTTCTACTTTCCTTCTTTTTTTACTCTTTTTAAATAGTTATAATGAATGAGTTTTGAATGAAAGCTTAAGATACTTGACACCTATGTACATTACTAGCTGTCATTCTGATACTGATCCCCATATCTGCTTGCCAAGGCCAACAAAGTCGCGCCCTATACAACATAAAATGAAAATGGCGAGAGGTATTGTGCTGGCCATAACAGATTTTTTGAAAATGCGAGACGGCCGAGCTATTCATCTTCTTATAAGCTCAACATATTTTACGTTACTTCCATATTGATCTTCTTTCATAACCATTCTTTTTCTACCTTTTCTATAATTATAAAATTAGAACACTCCCCTCATTTGCTTGTTCCCTGCTTCCATCCTTCTCTTCCTTATTGCTTTGCTTGTCCTATCTCCGCCGTCACAACACCGCGGTTCATTCACCGTCGCGCCGTGAGTCTGGCTCGAGACTGGAACATCGACATCGACTTCGACATGCTCTCAGATGCTCTTAAGAGCGGTATTTCGATGGAAGGAAAATATACCAGAGAAATACACGGGAAAAAGGTACGAATTTTCGGATGTGGAGCGTGTTTGCTGTTATGTCTATAAGGGATGAAAACCAGAAAAATATAATGGCGGGTTGGGAACAGAAGGTTGTTTGGATTGAAATGAGGGATGGATGAAATAGGGGATGGGGATAATAGTAGGGTATGAGAAATTGGGTGAATCGTTGAGTTTTAGGAATTGGTGATGTTGATACAGTTTAAAACATAAATTAGGAAATACACATCGGCAGGGGAACACCAAAAAAAGTTATGTATTTCAAAAAGTATGAACACTCTGTCCTTCATATACATATATGTTGGTAATTCTACATTTAAAACAAATAACAAATGACGATATAACACTTAAATATAGACACCTAATAAATATTGATTATCTTTTATCGAGGTGTTAAATATTGCCTGATCTTTAGTTTTATTGAAAATGAGGGTATAATTCCGATCCACTGTACATCAAGTGTTACAATCATTTCTGCTTTTGTTTACGTTCTAAGTATTTAAAATAAAAAAATCTGATGTGACCAACACAATACCTCCCGCCATTTACCTATGGTGTCTCGTTGCCGCGTGCCTGATGTCTGGTCGCGAATCTGAGGAATCCGATTCAATACCGATCAACGCCAAATAATTCGAATTTTAAATGGCATAAAATTAACCCTTGTGGTAAACGCCCGCACAATACAAATGTCATCATAATTACCGAAAGGTGTGTATAAATCAGATTAGCCCACCCAGCAATGGATAATATGCCGTGATAATATATTTATTTGTTTCTTTATTTAAATACATACCTGCATATTTGCTAATGCTAGAAATTATGTATTTCCATAAAACTATTGTTCTATTTACAATTTTCCTTTTATACGTTACTATTATTAATTTGAAGTGATCATTTTTTTGACAGTGACATATATCTATCAGCTACATACATTTGAGCTGAACTATGTAACCACAGAGATGTGTTTAAAGCATAAACTCCGAGATATAATTTTTATATTACTTTATAAATTTATCCATAAAATATATAGAAAAAGTATTAAAGTAAACTTGTATAAAATGGAATAATCTTTTATTTTTATAATAACAAATTGAGAAAAAATTACATTTAAAGGTATTTTTTGAAGAAAAACTATCTTGAGCTTCAAGTAAACTGCCATTTCCGGTAACTGCTTTCAATTTTTCTTAAAAAAAAATCTGATGTGACCAGCGAAATTCCTTCCGTCAATCCTGTGAATTATGTACAAATTCCATACATAAATTTTCTTGCAAAGATTCTATACTTTCTTGTATCTATCTAGCAACTTCTAATACTCGAGTTATTTCCCTTATTCTTTCATTCCTTATCGTATTTTTCCGTGTCTTCCCCAGCATCTATCTCAACATCCTCATCTCTGTCACATTTATTTTCTTTTCATTGACACTGACATCTGTCAGTTAGAGTTTTATTAATATAGTAAATGTTTCCATGGTCATAGCATAGCTGGCTGATTTATAAAATTTAATATCTTTATAATTCTTTAACTCTATTTCCGTTGATTATGAAATATAAAATTCAATCAATTCGTATAGATAATAGAATATTCTTTAATATTTATAATAACATTAAATGTGGAAATAATATTTAACAGTATTTTTTGAAGAAAAACTGTTAAAATCTTCAAATGGTACTTTCAGTTGACCAGTTATAACCATAATCAAGTCTGCATATGAATGTAAGGAAGAGGAATACGTAAGAATTGTAATATTGGGAATTTTAGTATTGAAGATATCGCGGCCGAAACTGCGGTCACACACACACACACATACAGATATCATCGTAAAAATAGTAATATCGTATTGTAGGGACCCTAAAACGTGCTTATTCATTGAAAACTCACCACCGATTTTTTGACCAAAGACAACACCTTCCTTACCTAGAGTTGACGGAAGTTAAAAACACCAAAAATTTTCTTTCTCTATACCTCGTTTTCCTAATCCACCTAAATTCCTCGTCACTAATATTTCCTTCTCGATCTCTCAATCCTTTACTTCTCTCCCACCAGCATCAGAGCTCCAGTTGCGGTCGCGCAGACTCTGCCCTCATCGTGGAACTCAGAACTCATTGTGGAACCGACCGTGGAACTACACGCACGGAGTTTTGTATAACGCTGCAGTAGACTAGTGTCGGAGACCGTTCCGTAGACCGCATACTCTATACGGCGAGCAGTACGGTCACCTGTATAATAGACAGTGTAGTGACTCCGTGGACTAGACGTGTAAGAAGTGAAGTGCTGTGACTGTGTGTGTTGAGTAGAAAGATGAGTTATTGGTGAGTGAGGAAGAATAAGAATATTTTGGGGTTGTGGTCTTCTATAAGTTTTATTTCGTGAATTGGTCTTCAACAAATTATGGAGAAATTGCAAAATATATTTTCTAATAGTGTTCGATCGAACACTTTTCTATTTTTGTAAATTTTGGTTGTATGGTTGTTTTCTGATCGGAATCTATTGTTATGTATAATCAATTTTTGGTTTTTTAATACATTTTGTTTAATTGGTATTTGAAAGTCAGGTGTCAAAAGAATTCATAATTTTCTATGTCTACAAGAAAGATGCTATTAATAACAATGTTAAAAATTGTAACCAATTGAAACAAAATATATAGCCAGTCATTTCCATGTTTTTTTCAAGGTTTGCAATTTTTGCCTCTCGCTAAGAGAGGTATTGGAATCATGCTAAAAATCTAATATCCAGGTTTTTATAAATAAGCACGTTTTAAGGTCCCTAAAATCCGATATTAACATTTTTCCGATGATGTCTGTGTATGTGTGTGTGTGTGTGTGTGTGTGTGTGTGTGTGTGAAGTTGTTGGAGGTACGATTTCTCAAATTCTATAAGATTAAAAACCTATATAACTACGGATTCCTCAATCTGACAGTAATGGGAAGAGTTGAATAGATTCTGGTAATAATTGGACATCCGGAAGTAGTAGTATTTTAACAAAAATCTTCTAAATATTAGTTTTTGAATAATTATGTTATTACAAATATTAAAAACCAAAATTCTCTATCCGACACATTTAAAATAATTATTATACCTTCTGTAGATTTAAAGATATGGATATATAATCTATAAAATAAACTGTTGTAGTAAATCTCACAGCCTGCTCACAGCCCAAACATCTCCATGGTAACTACTTGAGAAATGAAAATGTCTGTAAGTGACAGATAAAAGTCACTAATGAAAGTAAATATATAGCCAGTCATTTCCATGTTTTTTTCAAGGTTTGCAATTTTTACCTCTCGCTATGAGAGGTATTGGATTTATGCTAAAAATCGCATATCTAGATTTTAGTGAGTAAGCTTGTTTTAAGGTCCATAGAATCCGATAATATCATTTTTACGATTGATGTCTGTGTGTGTGGATGTGTGTGTGTGTGTGTGTGTGTGTGTGTGTGTATGTGTGAGGTTATTGGAGGTACGATTTCTCAAATTCTATAATATTAAAGACCTGTGTAACTACGCATTCCTCAATCTGACAGTAATGGAAAGAGTTCAATAGATTCTTGTAACAATTGGACAACCGGAAGTAGTAGTGTTTTAACAAAAAATTTCTAAATATTATTTTTGAATAATTATGTTGTTACATATATTAAAAATCAAAATTCTCTATCCGATACATTTAAAAAAATTGTTGTAGTAAATCTCACAGCCTGTAAGTACTTGAGAAATTAAAATGTCTGTAATTGACAGATAAATATCACTAATATCAGTGTCAAAAATTCAGAGATAGTACGGAAGACTTTTTCTGGGAACGATATTTAATATTTCTTATTGTATTATTAATCTCGTTAATGAATTGGAATAACCTCGAACATTTAGAAGAAATGGAGAAAACTTGCTCATAGAATGAATTTATAATTATAGAAAATACGTAATTATAAAGATCAGATGTAATTAGAATTTTTTGTATGTACTAGAAATGTTAAATACAATACTTCTATATACCACAATGGAAAGGGCGCGAGAGGTATTGTGATAGTTACAACAGATTTTTATTATTGGTTGTTTGCTGTGGGAATGTTGCTAAGAGTTATTACAAAATTGGGGTGATTGTTATTATTATTTAAACTGTTCTAGAAAACGGACTTGTATTTTCTAAATTTAACCATTTGGTTGTACCGTTTTTGGAATCTTCTATGGCTACAAAATACTCTTTGTTTTTCTCTATAAGAAAATTTGTTTGACAATGAGTTAAGATACATGAAATACATGTTTCTCTAAATGTTTATAGCGTTGATGGATTGGTTGGCATTTTTTTTTTAAATAGGTACTTATACAAAAATATCGATGAATTTGATGGAGAATGTCTGAAACTAAAAGGTTATTTCCCAATTTCCCTACTAATATTGGATTGAAACTGGAGAAAGAATGGAATAACTAATCCCTTTTGAAAATGGAGTTGGAATTTAAAAATCCATTATGAAGTTTCTGAATTAATTTAAATGGAAAGAATACTCGAAATTAAAAGTTAAGTTTCTTCTGATGTTGAATCAAAAGTGGAACAGAATGAGAAACGGCACTTTTCTTGAAGTTTCTGGACAAGGACATATTATGAATTATAAAAACTTTAAAATTCTTCATATGAATTCATATTAAATGTTTTGTATGAGCCGAATACATGAGCTCAATGTAATTGATTAAATAAATAAAACACTTGGTGTACTTTCCCAGCTTTATTAATTGCTTACAACGATCGTTTCGATCTTGCAATCATCTTCAGGTAACTAAATACAAAAATAACTGAAAGTGTCTTAAATACTAATTATGTTATTTTCAAATCTTAGGAGACTGAGAACAAAAACACGAGAATAAAAATAGTTTTCTCTTAACATAAATAGGAAAAACAAAACACCGAGACATGTAATGTAATAGTGGTTCCATGTTCTACGTCATGTATGTTGTTATGCGAAATGCAGTTATTCTATTAGGGATACGTTTCACATATAGGTTCCCAGAACTATTAATCGGGCTGGTTTCAGATTGGAATGCTATACGGCTATAAACTTTTGCATAATTTATTTTAAATTTATTGCTACCAATCTAAACATACCGTTTGTTCATTTTTAATATGTACCTACAACAGTAGTGCGACTTGATAAGTGCTTTCGTCGAAGTTCGAAGCTTTCGTAACTGCAGTGCGTTCTCACTATTCTGTTAATTGAATTGATGATTTCTAAAGTGGCACTAATCATCTTTTACTAATTTTACAGTACACAAAAAAACTGTTTATAGATTTAGCTATTTCGTCTAGGGTTTCTATTTTTACCTTCCGTCACCTTTAGATAAGGAAGGTATTGTCTTCGGTTAAAAAAATCAATGATGAGTTTTTACTGAATAAGCACATTTTAGGGTCCATATAATACGATTTTTACCATTTTTACGATGATGTCTGTATGTATGTATGTATGTATGTATGTGTATGTGTGTGTGTGTCTGTGTGTGTGACATAAGTTTCGGATCCCATAACTTCAATATCACGATTCCAAAAAATATAATTATTCCTCAAGTTTACATCCAGAAGAACAACTGATTATATTTTGGTTATAATTGGTGAACTGGAAGTGGCCTCATTTGAAGATTTAACAGTTTAATTTATTGACATTTAACATTATTATAACTTAAAGAATATATTATTATCTATACGATTTGATTGCATTTTATACTTCATATTCAATACATATAGAGATAAAGAATTTTAAAGAAATTTAACATGGAAACTACTAATATATTCATATAATTCAAATTCAATAAAAAGAAATGAATGTGGCAGAGATGAGGATGTTGAAGTAGATGTTGTGGAAGACACGGAAAGATAGCTAAGGAAATAACTCTAGTCTTACAAGTTTCTAGAAAGATACAAGCGAGATGATTACATTGGTTTGAAAAAGTCATGAGGAGAAATGAATAATATATTGAATACCTTAGGAATAGAAGGGTGAAGAAACAGAGGAAGACCAAAGATAAGATGAAAGGACTGTATTGCGGAAGACTTGAGAGAAAAGGAACTGAATGAGAACGAAACGTAATAACAGAAATGAGTGGAAGAAGAAAATAAAAAATAGCGACCTCTAATGAATGGGGAAAGCTAAAGAAAAAGGAGATGTAAGTGTTAAGTGCAATTTGCATAGTTTGTTTATGAAATAATTTTACTGGAAATTTAGAATCTTTTGCAACAAAATTTATGTATGGAATTTATACATAATACACAGGATTGACGGAAGGTATTGTGCTGGCCACAACAGATTTTTTATTTAATTTCTGCTTTAGTCGATATATTAAGCTCCAAAAATTACCACGTCTTTTATCCATATTTCATATTTTTTTAAGCAACATAACTCTTCTTTCTCGCTTCTTTTATCGTTATAAAATATAGGTAACATTTCTAAATATTCCAACCATATTCTAAAAGATGTCTCATGTCCTATTTCTTCTCTATGTCTGATCAAACTTCTAACTAATTCTCCTAATTATAATTCCAGTCCAAAACGGGTGTCCGAGTCCCTCGAAAGGTGTAGATTAATGAAGTTAGCTAGTTAATATGTAAACACGTACTTGCAGAGGGCAGGTCAATGAAAAGATTTCATTCAAGGCTCAGCACTTTATCAACACACTGGAAGCCTAGGTAGACATTCTACGTGGAAAGAACCAGACGGATACCACATAACTGTTTATCATGTTCAGATCCCATCAAGGAGATTTTTACATAAGAATTTCTTCCCAAAATGGAACACGAATAAGATTATAAGAAGAAAATTTCAATTTTATAAAGATTGTGATTGTGACCCTAAGGCAAAAGCAGTTTGTCAGTATTTTAAATATTTAAAAATAGTTTCACCAATTGTCAGCGTACAGCAAATTAAATTATAAAAATCTGTTGTGGCCAGCACAATACCTTCCGTCATTCTCGTGTATAATGTATAAATTCCATAATTTTTCTTACAAAAGATTCTAAATTTCCAGTAAAATTATTTCATAAACAAACTATTCAAATTGCACTTGACACTGGCATCTTCTTCTTCTTTAGCTTTTCCCATTCGTTAGGGGTCGCTATTTTTGCATGTCGTTCTTATTCAGTTCCTTTTCTCTCAAATCTTCCGCAATACAGTCCTTCCATCTTATCTTTGGTCTTCCTCTGTTTCTTTAACGTCCTATTACTAAACTATTCACTCTTGTTCCAATATAATTCTTCATTTCTCCTCATGACATATTCAAACCAATGTAATCGTCTTTCTTGTATCTTTCTAAAAACTTGTAACACTAGAGTTATTTTCTTACCGTATCTTTCCGTGTATTCCCCAATATCTACTTCAACATCCTCATATCTGCTACATTAATTTACTTTTTATTGATACTGATATCTGTCAATTTGAATTATATGAATATATTACTACTTCCCAAGTTTGGCATAGCTGGCTGAATTATAAAATTTAATTTCTTTAAAATTCTTTAACTCTGTATCTATTGAATATGAAGTATAAATTGTAATCAAATCGTATAGAGAATAATATATTCTTTAATTTATAATAACGTTAAATGTCAATAAATCAAATTTAACTGTTAAATCTTCAAATGAGACTACTTCCGGTTGCCCAATTATAACCAAAATCTAATCAGTTGTTCTTCTGGATGTAAACTTGAGGAATACGAAAAAAATATAATTTTTGGAATCGTGGTATTGAAGTTATGGAATCCGGAACTTTTGTCACACACACACAGACACACATCCATACAGACATCATCGTAAAAATGGTAAAATCGTATAATAGGGACCCTAAAACATGCTTATTCACTAAAAACTCATCATTTAATTTTTTGACCAAAGACAATACCTTCCTTACCTAAAGGTGACGGAAGGTAAAAATCTGTGGCCAGCACAACACCTCCCTTTTAATTTAATTTTTATTCATGTAAATACTTATAATTAAATATAAATACGGGTTCGATCCCGACCGACGCCAAATATTTCGAATTTTAAATGGCACAAAAATGACCCCTGTGGTGCACTCTCCACGCCAGCAATAAGTGCTCGTGAGGTGACATCTGGTAAACACCCGCACGGTACAAATATGTCATCGTTACCGAAATCTGTGTACAAAGCAGATTGGCAGACCCAGCAATGGGTAATATGCCGTGATGATATATTTATTTATTTATATACTTACCTATATTCATTGCTGGCGTGGAGAGTGCACCACAGGGGTCAATTTTGTGCTATTTAAAATTCTAAAATATTTGGCGTCGGTCGGAATCGAACCTGTTCGCGTGGACCCATGGTAAACAAATATATATTTTTACATACTTACTTATGCTGAGAACTGTATTATTTTCCTTTCTATATAATTATAGTTCCATTTACTATTTTCTTTATAAAACGTTAATATTATTTGAAATGATTAGTTCGTTGACATCGACATATATCTGTCAGTTACAAACATTTGAGATCTGAATTGTGTAACCATTTGTATTAGTTGTGTTTAAAACGTAGACTCCGGGATTAAAATTATAAATAGTTTTATAAATTTATTCATAAAATATATAGAAAAGGTATTAATGCAAACCTGTAGAAAATTTAAGAATCTTTAATTTTTATTTAACATAAATCTCAAAAAAAATACATTTAAAGGTATTTTTCGAAGAAAAACTGTTTTGAGCTTCAAGTAATGTGTTATTTTCGGTTATTCGATTTGCACCAAAATCTAATGGCATCTTTCCATATAAGAGTAAGATAGAAATACACACACACACAAACACACACAGACATCATCGTGAAAATGTTAAAATTGGATTGTAGGGACCTTAAAACGTGGTCATTTACCAAAATCTCGATATGCGAATTTAACACGATCCCTACACCTCCCTTACCATGGGTAGCGGGAGGTAAAAAGTGTTGACGGTTAGCGATTTTAAGAGTTGATAGAACTACATAGTTGTGTTAATTTCTTTCTACTTTTCTTCTTTGTATTACTCTTTTTAAATAATTATAATTTCCTTATCGTGCACATATTTTTTCTTAATGAATGTTATTTTATCGCACACCAATGACAAATTGCAAAGCGATAAAAAGACCAAAGGAAAAATGTGGTATTTTGAAAAAGTCAGTTTGATTAATAACCTTCTAACCATTTTTCAAGATCTATGTCCATAAATCAAATTTAGCGAGATGTTATTTCGCTGGCGAAACACAGGAACCACTTAGATGTATGGCTGTAAAGAATAATAAAAGAATCGATACTAAAAATGTGTTACTAAGAATAATAAAACTTGGAACAAAGACTGTAAAGACGGTATTCTACTTCACAAAGAATTGGAAGACTCTTTTGATCATAATAGCGTATTACATGTCAAAAACAATTCCATATTATAAATTATAATTTGAATCAAAAAAATCGATGGAGAGTTTTAATGAATAAGCAAGTTTTTGAGTCCCTACAATACGAATTTACTGTTTTTACGAAGATGTGTGTATGTTTATGTGTGTGTGTGTGTGTGTGTGTGTGTGACAAAAATTTCTCCTTCGATAACTCCAATACGAGTCCAAAAATTATAATTCTTTCATATTCCTCGTTCGTACGTCCATATAAAGAGTTGATTAGATTTTGGTTATGATTGGTTAACCGGAAGTACCCTAATATGCTTTTATATATAATTTTTTGAACATTTATGTTATTATAAATAAAAGAATGTTATTCGCTGTAGGATTTAATTATATTTTCGTCATATTTAATGAATTTAGAGATAAAGAATTATAAAGAAATATCTTACAACCTAATGCTGCTAATACCTGCACCATGGAAACAGAATATTCAAATATTACTAATTGACAGATGTTAGTGTCAAATAAAATTTATATAATATCTTTGTGAAATGATTATACTGGAAATATAAAAATATACAATAATTTAATATGGCAAAAACAAATCACATAAAGTAGATAGATTATAGATAGATTATAGCCAGAAGCAAATTTAGCAGATTATTATAATGCTATATATGTTTTTATTTTCTACTTCTTATTTTAAGAAGCATACTGTTCTTTTTGGGAGTAGTTCAGTTCAGTGCAATACGAGGTAAGATCAGTTCATTTCTCCCCTAAAAAGAAAACGCTCATAGAATAGTTTGCAAAAAAAATCTGTGTGGAATTTATACAAAATACGTAGAATTAACGGAATATATATTAACTGGCCGCATCAGAATAAAACTTAAAAGTTTTTCTGAAGGTTTTTGTTTTTTTATGATAAGTATTCATTCAGGACCAGCCACGGCGGCAACAATTTTTGAACACGTATGTACAGAAAGCTATTGTCCCACACACATACACACATACATCCACACACACACATCATCGTAAAAAAATCTACTACGAGTGTTTTAGGTTATTAAAATGTTAATAATATAATTCATGTTTAATTTTATTGGTTATTTGAATGTAATAAGCAGGAATGTGCTCCATAAAAGCGCTTTTATTAAAAAAGTGCGTTCGTAATACCAGCCATAATCTTAATGTATTCAATATTGCCTATATTTTTTTCCAACTGTATTGAAAAACCCAATGGTTTTTTTTTTTGATCGGGTAATATTATAACAACCCTGCATTTAAGTTGATGAATCCGAAATGGCAAGACGATTGGCTTTTTAATTAAATATGTATTGTTTTTTTATAAGACGTATATATTTATTTTTAAATAACTTTTTATTAATTGACGTTCATAGCATTGTACAAAAACTCATTTCTCGTATTCAACTTTGTTTATATTAGTTTCAAATTACTTAGCAATTTTAGTAATTACTGTTTTTATTTTTAATTCCATAATTACTGTAAACCATGGCATCGACCTTGTACTTCACTCTACAAAAATACCAACGTTATGTGTATTCTTCTAGAATCTAGAAAAACAGTAAATCTAACGAAATCTTTCTACTCTACAATTTAAATCCTTGTTGTGAGGTAACCGAGTTACACACATGCTACCTACGTGGCAAAGTCACTCATAATTAAACGACATTAACATATTTAATTCACACCTATTAACCGGGGAATGATATGTGTTATTATAGAAACCATGCATATATGTATACCGAAAAATTGCTAATAATATTGCCGATTAATTGTTGGTAGGTAGCAAATATTTAAAAGAAAGTAGTTGAGTATGTTAAAGTAAATATGTGGGTTTAATTACAAATTATAAGTGCATGTTTTATAAAGGACATTTATGTAAATTGCTTATTTGCCAGTATTATTACCTAGTTTATAATTTGTAATAATATGATGAAATAATAATATCAACAGTTGTAAGATATTGGGTTGTACCCAGAAGTGTATTGCTAAATCAAGGAAGTACTGGAATGGTCATTTTTAAACAGAAAAGTATTGGAACTCTCAAATTATTTAATTAAAATTGATGAATCAATAGGTTTTATGTTGCTCAATATTTTTTAGTTATGCAACACAAATTTCTATCGATTTCCTGCCAGAATAAAAAAATATAATGTGGCCAGCACAATACCTTCCGTCAATCCTGTATATTATGTATAAATTCCATATACAGGGTGAGCACGCGAGAATGAACCAGCAATTATCTCCTTTATTAAGCAAGATAGCGATTATCTTCAAATAAGAAAATTTACTGTAGGCAATATGGGCAATAAGATGTCGTTCTATTACTTCCGGTTCCGAAGTACGTAATACTAACTTTAAAATTTAAAATGGAACATTCTAAATTTTTTTATATTTTTGGATACACAAAATTTGCTTTACTATAATAGTAAACAAGTAGGATGTTGTATTATTAAAAAGTAAAATGGCGGACGTTTGAAATATCTTACAAAATAAGTCAAGAAGGTGTGGAATTTTGTTTTATTGGATTTGTTGCCTAGGTTACGTCATATAAATGAATTTATCTCAAAACATATCATCATCTATGAACAAAAAAACAATAAAATCTCACACTTGATTTTTTTTTCATTCAATATATTCATATTTCAAACGTCCGCCATTTCATTTTTTAATAATATAATATACTACTAATTTACTACCATTGTAAACAAAATTTTGTGTACTTTTCAAAAATATAAAAAAATATAGCATGTTCCATTTGAAATTTAAAAGTTAGTATCACATACTCCGGAATCGGAAGTAACATAACGCTTCTTGATACGACATCTTATTGCTCATATTGTCTCGTTTAATAACGGAGATAATTCTTGTAAAAGATTCTAAATTTCCAGAAAAATTATTTCATAAACAAACTATGCAAAAATTGTACTTGATACTCATTTCTGTTTTGCGTGTCGTCCTCATTCAGCTCCTTTTCTCTCAAGTCTTCCGCGATACATTTCTTCCATCTTATCTTTGGTTTTCCTCTGTTTTTTCTGCCTTCTACTATTAAGCTATTCATTCTTCTTCCAATATACTTCGTCTCATGACATGTTCAAACCAATATAACCGTATCTCTTGTATATTTCATTTTTTACTGTATCTTTCAGTGTCTTCCCCAACGTCTATCTCAAAAACCTCATCTCTGCCACATTCATTTTCTTTTCAGTAACACTGACATCTGTCAGTTAGAATTTTCTTAATATAGTAGCTGTTTCTATAGTCATAGCATAGCTGGCTGATTTATAAAATTGAATTTCATTATAATTCTTTAAATCTATATCCATGGAATATGAAATATAAAATGCAATCAATTCATGTAGATAAGAATACGCCTCTATTAAGTCTTCAAATGAAAGTACTTTCGGTTAACCAATTATAACCAATATGTAATCAAGTTGGTATATAAATGTAAGGAAGAGGAATACGTAAAAATTGTAATTTTTAGAATTCTAGTATTGGAGATATCGCGGCCGAAATTATAGACACACACTCACGCACACACACACACACACCAAAATGGTAAAATCGTGTTATGGACCCTAAACATGCTTATTCACTAAAAACTCATCATTGAATCTTTTGACCAAAGACAATACCTTCCTTGCGTAAAGGTGACGGAAGGTAAAAATTGTGACCTTTACTGTCGGTCATGGGAAAAAGCATTTTCTTCAAATTTTTAAGCGCAATAACTACAAAATAAAAACAAATAATTTTTCTGTTTCTTAATCTTCTGAGTTCGCCTTCCTTGTGATGTTTGCTTTGCGACTTTCTAACCTCTTGGAGAAAGAGGAGGAGCAGCACTCGTCATTAATCAAAAGCAACACTCAGCTCAGGTTGTAGGAGTCGTTTCACAAAATAGAGCAAACAGAATGCACACGCAAATATTCCGATCTTTCCTGCAGTAAATGCCGCTAATTTATAATACTCAACAGTCGCTAAATTATGCGTTCGTGAGAGCAAAATGCAGGTTGCGGTGTTAATGCCAAAGCAAAAATTCTTGGGAAATGCTATTTGCCGTAACAATCAAAGAACAATGGCCGAAATTTTATCCGGGATACATTTCTTCACTGTTGTTCATTTAATACTGCTTTTATTACCGAACCGCGAGTGTGTGTGTGTGTGTGTGTGTGTGTGTGTGTGTGTGTGTGTGTGTGTGTGTGACGAAAGTTTCGGATCGCATAACTGCAATATCACGATTCAAAAAATTATATTTTTTTCGTATTCCTCAAGTTTACATCCAGAAGAAGAGGTGATTAGATTTTGGTTATAATTGGTCACTGGAAGTATCCTTATTTGAAGATTTTAAGTTTTTTTTTTGAAAAAACGCAGTTAAATATCATTTATTGACATTTAACATTATAACTTAAAGAATATATGGGGTCCCGTGGCGAATCTAAGGGCCTGGGTTCGATTCCGACCGACTTAAAAAATTACTTCAAACATTAATGGCACAAAATTGATCCCTGTGGTGCACTCTCCACGCCAGCATTGAGTGCCCGTGAGTTGACGCTTGGTAAACGCCTGCACGGTACAAATATTTCATCATTATCGATATCTGCGTACAAAAGCAGATTGGAACACCCAGCAATGGGTAATATAGAGTTAAAGAATTATAAAGATAATAAATTATGCTATGCTAACCATGGAAACTGCTAATATATTCATATAATTCAAATTGACAGATATCAGTATAAATGAAAAGTAAATGAATGTGGCAGAGATGAGGATGTTGAGATAGATGTTGGAGAAGACACGGAAAGATACTGTAAGGAATGAAACAAGGGAAATAACTCTATTGTGAGAAGTTTCTAGAAAGATACAAGAGCGACGATTACATTGGTTTGAACATGTCATGCAGAGAGATGAAAAATATATTGGAAGAAGAGTGAATAGCTTAGTAATAGGAGGTTGAAGGAACAAACGAAGACCAAAGATAAGATGGAAGAGCTGTATTTACGGAAGACTTGAGACCTTGAGAGAAAAGGAATTGAATGAGAACGACACGCAAAACAGAAATCAGTGGAAGAAGTAAATAAAAAATACCGACTTCTAACGAATGGGAAAGCTAAAGAAGAAGAGGATGTCAATGTCAAGTGCAATTTGCATGGTTTATGAAATAATTTTACTGGAAATTTGGAATGTTTTGCAAGAAAATTTATGTATGGAATTTATACATAATACACAGGATTGACGGAAGGTATTGTGCTGGCCACATCAGATTTTCTTTTTTATGATACCAATATTAAAAGAGAAGTACACCATTTTGTCTCTATAGCGACATTAATGTTTAAAACAAAATCAAGTTTATATAATAAAAAACCTGATACAAAAGTTGCTTCTAATTTATAAAACAAGTTCTAAATGAATTTACGCTGTTCTTTCCACGTGTGACAAATGATTCCTCATTGTTCTACCATTTGTTTTGCATGGTGACACTTGCAAACTAGGCTACTACAAGGTTGTCTTATGGTATTTATAAAACTTAGCAACCAAATAAAAACAAGTTTACTGCAACACAGGTGAAGAAAAATAAATTTACTTTCAAATTTTTACATAACATAATTTTTAAGATGAGATGCGGGTTGGTATTTTAAGCAATTATGAAATACCGGGACTCTCTCTTCAAGAAGAGAAGGATAGTATTTTAAACTAAATTAAAGATAAATTGATATATAAATGGTATGAGTTACAACTCAATAAATATAAATTTCGCTGCAGGCTGTAATGGTTTACATTCAGCAATATGAAATAATCAATTTATATTATTAATGTTTATTTAATTCATACTTTTAATTGCTGCTAGTTTATTGCTAAATAAAATATATTACTCCAATGTGGAACATGGGACAACGAAATTAACCTGTTTCCACACAATTTTTACTTGCATTTTATTGGTAATGTTTCTGCAATGGACGTAAAATTTCACGTTAATTATGAACCAATTAAATATAATTATGTTTGTGTATCTAATTTCGTAAATTTTAAAATGTAGTTCATTTTAGTATCTGGTGTAATAAATAAATTAGTATCTAAAGTTTGTTAGGCACTAGTAAAGTAAACAGAAATTTTGACGTAACTTTAACAAATTTTCTGCAACACTGTTTTGGAAACTACACATTCCACAACTAAAAATTATGTTGGAATTAATATTATTCCAACAAACCGTGTGGAATAATTCCGCACGGCTTTCGACGAATGGCAATCTATTTAGCCGCATATTAGGCGCTGTATATCAAATATCTTGGTTCGGTTGCTATGGTTATATTTATTTATTTATTTCTGTATTCGCGTTTGACGTTTTAAGGTTTTGAACATTTTTAGAGTTTTTTGTTAAGTTTTACAGGTTTTTGGAGTTGTCCAGAGTAATAAGTTTATCTAAATAATAATATATTATTTGGAAAATTAACTGAAAACATTTTGTAGAAACACATATCAAGTGGAAATGAAGATATAGATATGGAATGTACGTCACCAGAAATAAGGGAACTTGCTAATGATACAGGGAGTCAGTTATTTCTAAATAAATCAAAAGAAAAATATGAATGGAGTTATTATAAGCAATTTATGGACTGGCGTCAAAAAAATATTTAATGGTATATGATAATATATTGTACATTTTATATATAATTTCTAAAATCTTGTTTCAGAAAGTATAGTCTACAACACGTTTGGAATGGTATAATCCACACTCGCAAACCGTAGTCCTCGCCTTCGGCTCGGGCTACAAACTTTTTGCTCGTGTGGAATATAGGTCATTCCATTACTTGTTGTAGTATATACTATTATCATAAAACAGCGCAGGTACTACCATACTGTAATACTGTAGTGTTGTAGCTAAGTAAACTGGCAGGTAATTAAACGAACTCCCAGTTTTGTCAAAGAAAGTACGTTGTTTCCATAAAATTACAGATTTTTCGTACTCATTCTCAACAATTTTTATAAAATCTTGTACTCATAAAAGCTTATTTTCTACCAAACTACTCGATAATCTAAGCCTTGACTTGGCTTAAATTTCTAAACTTTTTAAAATAAATGAAAATTATACCAAAATATTTGTATATAGTTATTGATTAGACTAACCAAAATATACATATTTATAGTATTAAATTAAAATCCAAATATTTACAAAAAAAAATGAAGATTGTTCATATTTAAAACAGCTGAATATGTCTCAACGGTTGTTGACATCAAAATTAATGAGTCAACTTTTTTGTTAGTACAGTTTCTAAATATTTATAATAGGTGTCATGAAAAACATAAACATTTATATTTGTCGCATAAAATATCATACCACTTTAAAACTATCTTCCATCTGAAGAAATTCTTCGCAAATTTCTTTTTTCTCATCATTCCAGCAATTTTAATTGCTACTATAAAAGATAATGAATGCAATGCTTGTAAAATTAATAAATAGCTTTGACATATTTTCACATATTACACTGATGTACATGCACAGATATAATCGCAAACATATTTTTGCCAGTAAAACAAATTAAATTATCATAGCAACAACTTCCTACTAAACTACAACTTGTTTTTCATAAACATCAATTCTCCGACACTTGTAATTAAATTCTCGATGCCATGAAATAGTAATGTCCGAGTAAGAAATTAGTATCATAGCTTCATAACCATAAACGGTTTATTAAACACAGTAATGAAGATATCGGCACACACGGATTTGTCCGGCGATAACTTTCGTCCCAAGTTTTGCGAAAATGGACTGAGTCGATGGTGAGTTTTCAATGAATTAGCACGTTTTAGGGTCTCTACAACACGATTTTACTATTATTACGATGATGTCTGTATGTGTATGTGTGTGTGCGTGTGTTTGTGTGTGTGTGTGTGTGTGTGTGACTATAATTTTGGCCGCGATATCTCCAATACTAGAATTCCAAAAATTACAATTCTTACGTATTCCTCTTCCCTACATCCATACGCAGATTTGATTAAATTTTAATTATAATTGGTCAACCGGAAGTACTCTCATTTGAAGATTTTAACAGTTTTTCTTGAAAAAATACTGTTAAATATTATTTACACATTTAATGTTGCTATAAATATTATAGAATATTTTATTATCTATACGATTTAATTGCATTTTATTCTTCATATGCAATGGTTATAGAATTAAAGAAATTCAATTTCATAAATCAGCCAGCTATGCTATAACCATTGAAACAGCTACTATATTAAGAAAATTATAACTGACAGATGTCAGTGTCAATGAAAAGAAAATTAATGTAGCAATGAAAGAATAAAGGAAATAACTCGAGTATTAAAAGTTTCTAGAAAGATACAAGAGAGACGATTACATTGGTTTAAACATAGCTCTAGCAAGACAAAGTAGAAAAAACGCTCGCTGTCCACATTTCTAACTATACATGTTGAGAAATGTCACTTGTCTACATTCTTAACGGAAACGTTTAGTCAGGAACTAATGGCACTGTAGTGACACATTTACCACCTTTACAAATCAATCTGACATATAACTGCTCTGTCAATATATAGCCAAAAAAATGCCGCACTATTGTGAAAATAAAATAGGGCATTCATTTACAAAAACGGATGTATAAAATGGTTAGATTAGATTGAAGCAATAAGTCAAGAAGAATGGGAAATAACGATAAATTAAAATTAAATATAAAAAAAAACGTTTTTTCTTTATATTAATCCTTATTAATTGAGTAGTAGTGTAAGTACAAAGTGTACATTTTATTATGTTTTGTTATGGTGGAGGACCCCACTGTGGCGACTGTAGAAAAAATCTTGTGTGTGTTTCGAGCGCAAATGGAAATTGTCGATTTCGAGAGAACCTCTCAATCGACAATGTCCTATTTTGCGCTTCTGATACACAAATAGCTATTATTTAAGAGATACACAATTAATATTATGTCATATTTAGAAATTATGCAGACATTTAATTAAATATCTGTGGTTATTATTTACATAATAATTATATATTCTGAACGTAAGTTTCACTTAATGTTAAGTTATACTTACGTAGATGCGCTGCAAACGGCCATAACTTCATCAAAATTACTAAGTGAGTTCTTCTTGGTAGAGGACGAATTGGAAGCAGCTAACTCTTGCAGTTAGTGATAGTTTATACGTCTTCGCTCATCGAATGACTTATACTGCCTCGGTTAATGGAGATAATATGCCGGAATGGCTTGACCTAGCACAACTTTTTATTTTTGGCGTTTTCCATTAATTATATGCACGGTAAACATTACACTAGCTGCCTTATTCGGAAGCAGCTAACTGCTTAGCAGCTGATCTCTTCGGAGGACATCAATAATGTCCAAGTGATTGGTATTAGTATTTTTAGAACGAGTAGAAACATTTCCGGAAACGTACGGAGGGATAAATATAAAGAATTAGACAGTTATTGGGAATTTATCTAATGAGTAGGGGGCTATTTTAATAGAATGATACAGAGGATACAAATAGACTCATAGTTTCACCGACCTAAAACTTATTTATAAATTAAAATAATTCTAGGCCATAATGAATACATAGCATCTATTTAGGAGGAGGGTCGTCCAAAAAATAAAGATACATAGACTACCAAAATTCTAAAAAAAAAAATTCAATAATTTTACAGGAGGGTTTAGGTACATATCTCAACTATTTTTATGCATAGTCCCTGTTTTTTGCATTCACCTTCTGTAGGCGGACCATAATATTTTTGGAAAAAAGAAGTTAAATAACATTTGTTGATATTTAATGTTAATACATTTTAAAGAATATATTATTCTATATACGACTGGATTGCATTTTATACTTCATATTCAATAGATATAGAGTTAAAGAATTATAAAGATATTAAATTTCATTAAAAACCAGCTATTCTAACCATGGAAATTGCTAATATATTCAGATAATTCAAATTGCAGACGCCAGTGTTAATGAAAAGAAAATGAATGTGATAGAGATGAGGATAGGGTAAGGAATTAAAGAATAAGGGAAATCAGTGTCAAGTGCAATTTGGATAGTTTGTTTATGAAATAATTTTACTGGAAATATGGGACCCCAAACATGGATTGGCTACAAACTAAAGGTCACATGTGAGCCCGTGACCCATTTTATCCAACGTTCCGTATCCTCTTTTACCTTATCTTCGTTCTTAATTTTTTTCCTGTTATATCTTATGTAAATGAAGTAAGAGATGGCAATTAGACAATGCCAGGTCTGGGCTGTATGGTGGATGGTCAACAATGTCCCATGTCGCCCATGCGCCCAGTAAAGCTTTGGTGATTCACGCTGTTTGAGGCTGTGAGGACAAATGTTATCATGAAGCAGATACACGGCGCGCGTGTCAACATTTCCTACCTTCGCTTTTAAATCGCCCTTCGACGTTTCTTTAGGACTTTGCATAAAACCTTAAATCTGTCAAACTGTTCGCCCTAGAGAGCTGCTAGATCACTCATTTGAAACAGGACAGTGGTGCAAACTTTCCGAAACAAAATTTTCCCAGACCACTAGTGCCTTTGTATCTTTAATTTTAGGACGGCACATGTACTTTTATTTTGTACAGGGCGATACAGGAATAAATACATTAAGTTTAACCAGCGACAGAACTCGTCGAGAACTATATTTCTGCATACTAGTCGTAAAAAAAAATAAGAAGAAACAGTATTTATTTTTCAATAATTATTTAAATAATGAGGTAAGCTGGAGTTAAAATAACACCACTGTGCACTCAAAAGGTTAAAGATGTGTTTAAAACGTTACATAACATTATTACAATGTGTGTAAAAAGCTTTTATAGGTAACAAAGGTAATATAGGTGCGGTTATTGTGTTGCTAAGTATTTTTACTGCAACATGGATCAATATTTAAAAACTAGGATACTAGGTTAATGCATTGTAATATTATTATGTTTGACATATGATATAAATGGGGTAAATCGAGGTACAAACTTTATTACATTAAAAAAAATCTACCTCTCGCCATTTCCATTTTATGTTACATAAATAAATATATCATCACAGCATATTACCCATTGCTGGGTGTGCCAATCTGCTTTGTACGCAGATATCGGTAAATGATGAAATATTTGTACCGTGTGGCCGCGTACCAGGCGTCACCTTACGGGCACTCATTGCTGTCGTGTAAAGTACACCACAGGAGTTAATTTTATGTCATTAAAATTCGAAGTAATTTTTGGCGTCGGTCGGGATCGAACCCGGGTCATAATTAACAAATTTAACATATTTGGTACATGTAAATAATACAAATTGTATTCACTGACGGTATTAGCGGTATTTCTTAAGGATATATTTGTAATATTAATATACCTATAATTTTAAATATTTAATTAATAATACAATAAGAAATTTTAAATGTACTTATTTCCCAGAAAAAGCTTTCTGTAATGTTAATAAAACTGTTGATTCTTGACACTGACATTTTGCATTTACCTGTCAATTATAAACACTTAAATATTTCAACTGGTTTCCATGGAGGTGTTTGGTCAGCGAGATGCGAGATTTATTACAACAGATTATTCTATATTATTATTTAAATATATCTCTAAATCTATAGAAGATATAATAAAAATTTCATATATATCATATTGAAAATTTAAAGATCTTTATTATTGTATTACAATTGTTACCAAATCCTATTAAACTCTTCCCATTAATGTTAGATTGAGGAATCCGTAGTTAAACATACACACACACAGGCATCATCGTAAAAATGTTATAATCTGTCAATATTTCTTGGCTAATTACCAGAAAAAGAATTAAACTCTAACACAGGATTGAAGTTTGACATTTATTATTTATTTACAAAATTATATTCATAGATACATATGATAACAAACAACAATTGACATTGCTGACAAAAACTAAATCTAGTCGCTATCGCTATAAAATTGCTTTATTCAACACTCCTCCTCAATTTTGTCGACTATTATAATTCAATAAGTCCTAAGAGTGCGCGAAGTTTAACAAATTGGCTACCAGACAAAGGTTTAGTCAATATGTCAGCAATTTGATCTTTTGTATTTACATAAACAATATCTATAAGTCCTTTTTCACGAAGGTCTCGAACAAAATTGTATTTTACGTCAATGTGTTTTAGACGTCGATGCTCCCATCTCTGCAACAAATGTATGCACGATTGGTTGTCTTCATAGACCTTCACAGGCGTTTTAAAGGATATTTGCATATCCACCAGCAAATTCTTCATCCACTGAAGCTCTGCTGTAGCTGTTGCTAGAGCAATGTACTCCGCTTCAGTAGACGACAATGCGACCGATGACTGTCTCTTTGTCGTCCATACAACTGTGTTACCGAAAACTTTTATTAGAAAACCTGTCGTTGATTTTCGGTCTGCTTCTGTTCCAAAGTCAGCGTCGGTGTATGTGCAAAGTACCTCGTCGAAATTTCCCCTATTAAAACATAAAACAAAATTAAGTGTACCTTTTATGTACCTTAAAACCCGTTTTAAACCCTTCCACAACTCTTCCGATTGGCAATTTTGATATCTACTGAAATAATTTACTGCTGCACTAAGATCAGGCCGCGTGGTTAGCATAGCATACATTAAACAGCCAATCAACTCTTGGTGAGGTCTGGATTTGATGATACTATTGTTTTCTTCTGATTGAGTTGGTTTGGTTTCCATCGGTGTACTCACAGGCCGACATTCTTCCATGTTGAAACGAGTCAGCAATTTTTCAAGGTATGTTCTTTGACTCATATAGAGTTTCCCGTCGATCTTTGTGATGTTAATTCCAAGAAACGTTTGAAGATCACCCAGATCTTTCATGTGAAATCGTTTCTTCAGTGCTTCTTTAATTTCCTCGATTTTTGTTTTATTATTTCCAGCAATCAGTATATCGTCAACGTATAACAGTAAATATATCTTTACATCGCCAAAAATTCCAATATAGAGACATTTGTCTACATTTGATCGTCGTAAACTGATTGTTGTTATGAAGCTGTTGAATGTCTCGTTCCAGGCTCGAGGAGCTTGTTTCAAACCGTACAATGCCTTTTTCAATTTGCAAACAAGATTTTCCTCACATTCTATTCCAGCTGGAACTTTCATAAAAACTTCTTCCTTCAATTCTCCGTGTAAGAAAGCATTTTTAACATCCATTTGACACGTTATTAAATTTTCTTCATTGATTATAGCCAGTAAAGTTCTCACAGTAGTCAGTCTGGCAACCGGAGCATAAGTTTCTTCAAAGTCGAAGCCTTTTCTTTGAGCGCATCCTTTAACTACCAGTCTTGCCTTATACCTTTCAACTTCGCCATTTTTGTCACGTTTAATTTTGAAAATCCACTTATTATTAATTAAACGTTTTCCTGGAGGTAGTTCCGTTAATTCCCAAGTTTTATTTTCCAATAAAGAATTAATCTCCTCCTGAACTGCAAGTTTCCACTCCTTTTTATCTTCACGTGTGTCAATTTGTTCAACGCTGTTAGGCACGTCATCGACATATGCTTCTGCATTTAGAGCAATCACAGCATAATCACTAAGATATTTAGGTCTTGATGTTTTCCTATTACTGTGACGAGTTAAATCAGTTTTAGTTTCAATTTCTTTGTTTTCTTGATATTCTTCCATTTCCTCTACACTGCTTTCTTTTGTTTCAGCTTGACTGTTCTCGTTGTTTCTTAATTCCTCGTTCTCCTTCGTTTTCTTGTTGTAGATCCAATCTTCACTAGGTAGTCCATCTTCACTAGGTATTCCATCGAAAGTAAATTTAGTTTCATCAAAAATAACGTCCTTTCCAAAAATAATTTTTCCCTCTTCAGGACACCAAAGTCTGTATCCATTCACACAATATCCCACAAAAAAGCATTTTTTTGATCGAGATTCGAATTTTCCAATGCTCAGTTCTTTTGGTACTTTCAAGTAAGCAACGCAACCAAAAATTCGCAATTTCTTGAGATTTGGTTTTTCATTATACCACAACGCAGCAGGCACTTTTCCTTCCAGAGCTGAAGTCGGACACCTATTGATTAAATAAACTGCAGCCAAGACTGCTTCACTCCAAAAACTCTTTCCAAGTTTTGAGTTTAAAATCATACACCGAGCCTTCTCAATTATGGTTCGGTTCATCCGTTCAGCAACTCCGTTCTGCTGTGGTGTGTATCTAATAGTAAGTTCAAATTGAATACCTTTTTCCTCGAAGAAGCTTTTCATCTCTTTCGAAATATACTCTCGTCCATTATCACAGCGGAACCGACTTATCTTTAGGTTGAAATGAGCTGTTGCCATCGCTTCATAAATTTTGAAGTATCTAGGAACTTCAGACTTCGATTGTAAAATGTATACTGCTGTGAAGTGCGTGTAGTCATCTGTAAATATAAGGATGTACTTCTTTGCATCGTAGGATACCGGACTCACAGGACCCATGAGATCACTGTGTATTATCTCCAAAGGTCTCTTTGCACCAATACGTCGCTGATCATGTGGCTGTTGCGTTTGTTTCCCTTCTATACATGTTTCACATACTTTAGAAACATTCGGTTGCGAAATATTCATTCCATCAACTTGATCTTGTAACGTTCTAACGTTGCCGATGCTTAAATGGCCCAACCTCTTGTGCCATAACTCAAGATCTTGAGTTGGTGTAGAAACTTCAGCAAAAATTGATTTATATTTAAAATCCAATATATATAGCTGAGATTCATCTCTGTACGCAATGGCAGCCACTCTGTTACCTTTTTGGATAATTCCAATTCCATTTTCGAACGTAACTCGAAAACCATTACTTTCTAATCTTCGCACAGACAGAAGATTATATTGTAAACCAGGTACAAATAAGACGTTCTTTATTTTGATTGAAATTTCTTTTCGGTTTACGGTGCTAAGAACCTCGATTTCCCCTACTTTGGTTGCTTCCAGGAAGGTTCCGGATTTTGCAACCTTTATTTCAATTGGATTTTCCAGTTTCTTTAAATTTTCTAAAGAAACATTACTGCTTACCAGATGTTCGGTAGCTCCGGAATCCAAAATCCATTTAACTGAATTTTGATTACTTCTGGTTGTAGCTGAAAAACAAAATTTTTCATTTACATCATCATTAGGCATATTCGAAGCAATATGTGCCATATTATTTCCAGTTTTCTGTTTTCCTCGTGTATTTTTCGTACATTCCGACCTTTTGTGACCTTGCATACCACAATTATAACATTTAAACTGAAAATTTTTCATTTTGTTATATTTATGTCCACTAGTCTTCTTTTGTTCACCACCAATGGAACCACGTGCTGCCTGCGAAGAAAAAACTGCTGATGACTGCAAATCATAATTATTTTTCTTCTTAGATCCATCTCTTCGTTTAGATTCTTCGTCCATGAGTCTGCCTTTAACAAAAGAAAGCGTCAGTGTATTTACTGCTAATGTTTCAATCGCAGTTACGACGGTATCATATTCAGACGGCATAGTCAAGAGAAGATGACACACAACGTCAGTTTCTTCAAGTTTAGCTCCAGTTGACCGGAGTTCTCGAATCAGCTTGTCGAATTTTAAAAAATGACTTGCTAGTAAATCGTTATTAGCATTAAATTTCATAGTAAGAAGAGACTTACGGATTAGCAGCTGACTAGCAATACCTTTACGCTCAAACGTTTCACGCAACGACGTCCATAAGTCGAATGCTGTATCTTTATCCTTGGCATACTCAAGATGGCTATCAGCAATTCTTTGAATGATTTGCGACTTGCATTTACGATCTCTTTTCTTCAATTCGGCGAGATTTCTTTCTTTTTCCGCACGTACTGCCAAAGTATCCTCATCGTCAAATTCTGCCATCTCGACGTATTTTTTCTCAATAAAATCTATGAGATCCATTTCGTTTAACAACGTCTCGATTCTGAATTTCCAATTACTATAATTGGTACCATCAAACAGCGGAATCCTGTACCTTTCTGTTTCATCAGCCATTTTCCGAAATATATGTTATGTCCGAGATTCACACAAAATTCCGTGTATATGTAACGCTTCTTATTCCGCGAATAATCCTGGGCCCATAACCTGTCAATATTTCTTGGCTAATTACCAGAAAAAGAATTAAACTCTAACACAGGATTGAAGTTTGACATTTATTATTTATTTACAAAATTATATTCATAGATACATATGATAACAAACAACAATTGACATTGCTGACAAAAACTAAATCTAGTCGCTATCGCTATAAAATTGCTTTATTCAACATAATCGTATTCTATGGACCTTAAAACGTGCTTATTCAATAAAATGCGGATATGCGATTTTTAGCATGAATCCAATACCTCTCTTAGCGATAGGTAAAAAACTATCATACATTGGATTTTGATTTGTCATTATTATTTTTTGCGAAAATAATATTTATTTACAATAGTAGAACCTTGTCTATCTGATAATTATCCAATTTTATTAATAAACATACAATTTCACTCCTAATATACCTTGTCATTGAATTTAACACTTAGGTGATGTATGAAATTCATGGCCATAATTAAATTCAAAATTATTTCCAGTAGAGCTCGAAACGTTTCGGATATAATTAAAAATACATAAGGTTAGAAGATCAGGCAATGTAACAATGTAAATGGTATGTAGTTTACCCTTGGGTGGTAGTTAATTTTTGATAGATGTCAAGGGGAATTACAGCTGTCTCGTCAGCTGACATGAAACAAATGAAAATGGTAATAGAAAACATATGAATGTTTTTCAATAATAATAATCTAAATATACACGGACTAGTTATTAAACAGACAGGTTTATTAAACAAAATAAAAATAGTAAAATGATAATAATATATCATCACGGCATATTGACCATTGCTGGGTGTGCCAATCTGCTTTATACGCACATATCAGTAATGATGATGACATATTTTTACCGTGCGGGCGTTTTACTAGGCGTCATCATACTGACAGTTATTGCTGGCGTGGAGAGTACACCATAGGAGTCACTTTTTTGCTACTTAAAATTCTAAATAATTTTGGCGTCGGTCGAGATAGACCCCGGGTCCGGAGATTCGCGACCAGATACTTAGACCCCCAAAGAAGATTATTTTAGATACGAAGGCTCTTTCCATTGTTTTGGAAATTATGTTGTAATTTTTATTTTATTAATTTCGTTAAATTTGAAATCTATAATCACATTGTGGTTTTTTAATCTGGAATCATGGGATAGTATATTTTTATAGTCTGTTAAAACAGTTGTCCCACTTGCTTTCATTACCTTTTATTTAGTTAATTTTTTATTCAGATAATAACTAATATATATTATTGCGAATTTTTATTAATATTACGGACATTTTCTCGTTCTAATGACAGATATGTTTTCTAAGATATTATATTGTAATATAAATTTAATTAATACTTAATTTTACCAACAATTCAAAAAAAAACTGGAAAAAAACCATTTTAAGTTGTAAGGATGTTACGTTTTATTAAATAAAATGTCTGAAAGAATTACGAGTACAGTAGTAATTTATTTTGAAAACAATAGCTGGTACCTGCTTTAAAATGATATTTTGAAAAAAAATCGTTCTTTAAACATAAGGGTGAAATTAATATTGAAAGTTGACATTTTTACCTATTTAGTGAGTTTTCAGTGATGTCTGTGTGAGTACCTGTGTGTTTGTGTGTGTGTGTGTGTTTGTGTGTGTGTGTGTTTGTTTGTTTGTGTGTATATTTCTATTTTTCGTATTTAAGCTCCCTGCATTCATATAAAGAGTTGATTAGATTTTGGGTAATATTGGACAACCGGAAGAGATATATTACTTGAAGCCCATAACAGTTTTTAATAAAGAATTATATTAAAATAGACTTGTATGTCAAGGGGAATAACATGTTATATTTTGACTAAAATTGATAAACCGGAAGTGATACCTTATCTGGAGCTCTGAACAGATTTTCGTGAAAAATATATTGGTATAATCCAAAACTTTTCAAATTTGGTATTTAATACTACGACATTCGATTTTTCCTGAAATTGATAAACTAGAAGTGGTACTTTACTGGATACTACTCCTCAAATTTTGTATTTCAAACTCGTATATAATTTGAAACAACGTATTAGATTTGGACTATATATGATAAACCGAAAGCGGTACTTAATTTAGAGCTCTTCGAGGAAAAACGTAATAAAATTTAACCCAAAAATTACAGATTTTTCTATTTGTTGGAACAACAAATTAGATTTTGTTTAGAAACGATCAACCGGAAGTGATACTTTACTTATTGCTATATTAAACATTAAATTGGCGGGAGGTCATGTGCTGGCTACATCAGATTTTTTAAAATATGTAAACAGATTATAAAAAGTCTAGACATTTTATAAAACGCGAGAGCGTCAGGTTTGTGCTTTAGGTTAAGTTATGTTGAGGTGTACCTATTTAGAAAAATTGTGTAAATGACGCCTCACCGGGATTTTTTCAAACGATTCCCCATTCAGGGTTTTAATACTTTTTATCAAAACTAATGGATGGCCTTGTAGCGAAAAAAGACTAACTTTTGGTGATTGATTAAATAAATAAACATGTGAAGCAATAATTTTTCAAATTATAATTTCTGTATCAATCTATTACAAGAGAATAGCAGCAAATGACATTACGAATATTATAGGTACAAAGTACTGAAAATATATACCTGTTATAAAATAGCAGCAAATGTACAATTATATAATGAAATAATTCAATGTATCATTGTTAAAAACAAAAGACCACGTAAAATATGAAAATTAAAAATACCATTCTTCCCATGAAATAAAAACTTAATTGCACATTATCCTGCAAGATTGATCATTCATTAAATCCATTTGTCTCGTCGAAAAGTTATTGGAAAGATTTCTCCCAATAATCACAATTCCTGTCCGTTGTTTATTTATGAAAATCATCCGCAAACCTGCAATTAACTTCTGACCGATTGTCATAATTGCAAAAATATTTCCAACTTAACCTACTTCACCACAATTACACAAAATCGGTCAGTCTGAAAACTCCGAAGAAAGTACAAACTTTCTGTCACCCCCAATAGATCATATCTCCCAAAAACATTGACCAAAGCACCACAAGTCTCGATTAAGTCTCGATCATGCCTCGATTAATGTCTCGAAACAGGTTGAGATGAAGCGCAAAGCGATAAGCCAATCGTGTGTAATTAAAAAGCGAATGAATCACGAAGAATGCGATCGATGAGAAGAGTACTTGTAGTTGGCTCTGCTCTGCTGTTCCGTTAGGCAGATGTTTCAGATGAACAGCTGGGTTGGTCGACTCGACTGTCGGTTGTTCATTCAAGGGGTATCGAATGACGTGGAGATATGCTCTGCTAAACACTTGAATGAATGGTGAAAATCAATGAAAGCGGACGGAATTATTTACATCGAATTTTGGAGGACTATGAGAAAGTAAACAACAATATTTTGGCACCTTTTTCTGTACTGTACAAATGTAATCCATATATTTTAAAGTATACAATATCTTTATTTATAATCAATATAGTAATATGTCGATTCTTAACCTTTTAGAGATTGGGAAATACGTCATTCTTAACTGTAAAGATAATCTCTTTGGTGGGAAATAACCGATCACCCTTCCACCTCATGGGTTGGAAATGTTCTTGTAGGGTTGCCTAGCAACACTAGCAACATTTTCATAAATTCTTATAATAAGGTAAGCTAAACAAATTTTAATAGAGCTGTTAAAATTATTAATAAAATTAAAGGTTATAACTTCATGATTTATTTTGAAAATTATTGATAAAAAAAATATGTTGTGGCCAGCACAATACCTCCCGCCATTTTCATTTTATGTTGCATAGAGCGCGAGCAGTCATGTGACTTTGTTGGCCTTGGCAAGCAGATATGGGGGCCCGTGTCAGAATGATAGCTAGTAATTATGTACATAGATGTCAAATGTCATAATTTTTCATTCTAAATTTATTGATTTTCCAATTCCATGTGGTTTATTTTCCTCGACAAGTAAATTCCACACTCCTGGTGACAAATTAACTACGTGAATTTAGAAAATCTTGAAAATTTAATGACAAATTCTGACATTTGACATCTACGTACATAAATATGTCATTATCATTACCGAAATCTGTTTACAAAGCAGATTGGCCCACCCAGCAATGGATAATATGCCGTGATGATATTATTATTATAAAAATTATGAATAAATAACTACTAACACGGATCCTCATATCAGCTTGCCAAGGCCAACAAAGTCACATAACTGCTCGTACCTTATAAGTAACAAATTAAAAATTTGTTGTACACACAAATAATTAAAATAGTATCTCGTATTTCGTTCTATGAGGAATCTTGTCCTACTCATCTAATATGCTCAAAATTCTTCAAATTCATTGACGGTATTAGACAGTATTTTAAATACGTATTTATTTAATAACCTCCCAAAAATCTTTCAGTAAAGTTAGTAAAACTGCTGATTTTTGACACTGATATTTTGCATTGATCAGTCAATTACAAACATTTCAACTGGTTTCCAGGGAGTTGTTTGGGCAACGAAATTTATTAGATTATTATTTTTAATAACATAAATTTTCAAAAATAATATTTAGAAATTTCTTTTTAGAAACTACCACTTCCGGTAATAGTGTACCTACCTCGGTACAAATTTCATAAGTCTCGCTCTGTATATCACCTCGAAGCTTCGCCTATCAGTATTACACACAAGCCCTGAGCTGCGATGAAACATTTCCTACCTCAAATGTAAAATAGTATTCTTTATTTTTTTTACAAAATATTTTTATATCACAATTCATGGGTAATAAACTGTGATGATATATTTATTATATAAACTTATACCAACACTAAAATATGAGTTTATATCCATACTTTTTTACTTAATTCCTGACAACCTCTGTGCTTCGGAAGAGAAAATCCCTGTCTTATAACAAATTAGGTACTTTTACCCTTGCAATTTGTATTCTCCCCGAGTTTTCCTGTATAAATCTCAACACATTTCCACAATTTTCCTATCCATTACCTTAAAAATCCAACTTGCGTTCTCGGCTAGCCACCAACCACGTCCTTTTCGTATCCCTGGCTACATTTACATGGAAATGACCCGGGTTAAATTCTTGAAATGCGCATAAAGGGTGCATTTGTATTTATTTTCACGTAGAAAGAACCTGCTTGTTAGAGGAAGGTGAATAAAAAAGTGCTGCACGCAAATCTAGTAGGGGTTCACCTGCCTAAAGACTTAATTTGCAAAATTGGTGCATATTGAAGCAATCTGATGGTTAGAAAGGTGATAGAATCACGCGAATTTTGCTAAAGGAAATTGGTCTGATTAGGGCTATTTTGGTTAATAGTCCGTGATCAGAACACAAATGAAGGAAATTATTGTAACGTTTTTATTTATATGGGTGAAGTGTAAAACTCAGACAAATATTATTAGTTTAAAATAATAATATTAAACTATAAATAATTAAGATTAAATATTAACATGATAAAAGTATGATTAAATAATTATAAACACTAATTTAAGACTACGAATATTATTAAATACTTAAACACTAAGATTATTTATTTAAGCAACATTTATATCACTACATTTATTTATGTAACTACATTTATTTATGTTAACAACTCTTAGACTATTTATTTATATCACCGACTTCATTGCTCGTTGCTTCTATATCACAGACTATATCTCCGCTATTCTCCCGACGGTATTTATACCCTATATCCTTCTAGAACCCTCTAACGCGACAGTGACATTGCATACAAAAGAATTAGGTCAACGGCGTAATTAACATTTCTCAACGCGTATGGGTTATTCCGTCGTCGGAGATTACATCATCTGGGTAATTCCGGCGAGGGAACCTTCTTTCAGTAGCGGCACTCGTTTACTTTTAATTTAGGGGCGCACATCACATTATCATCACTTGTTGTTTCGCATATATTTCGTTGTCATTTCAAATTCGTTTTTACCTCTCGCTAAAAGAGGTATTGGATTTATGCTAAAAATCGCATATCCAGATTTTGATGATTAAGCACGTTTTAAGGTCCCTACAATCCAATTTTAATATTTTTACGATGATGTCTGTGTGTGTGTGTGTGTGTGTGTGTGCGTGTGTGTGGATGTATGTGAGTGTATATATGTGTGGGGACGTTGGAAGGCCGATATCTCAAAAACTATAATACTTAATATCTGTTTAATTACGTATTTCTCAATAGGACATTACTGGGAAGTGCTCAAAAGGTAATAATTGGACAACCGGAAGTAGCAGATTCTTTAAAAAATTCTTCTAAATTATTATTTTTTAATTATTCTTGCTTTTAAAGAAGAGTAAATTCTCTATCTGATACATATAAATATTTTATTATATTTTTTATAGATATAAAGATAAAGAAATAAAAAGTATATAATATTCTGTTCTTATAAATCTCACAGCCCAAATAATGTCATGGATACCAATTGAAAAAAGAAAATGTTCGTAACTGACAGATAAATGTCAGTGTCAAAAATCAGAGACTTTACTGAAAGTTTTTTCTGGGAAGTACATACATTATATTATTTCTTATTGTATTAATAGTTAAATATTGAAAATTATAGGTATATTACATATATCCTTCAAAAATACTGTCAATCCCGATAATGAATTGGAAATATTTCGAAAAATTAGAAGATCAGAACAGAATTTCTTCGTAGTATGAATTTAAAACTAAAAAATCTAAATATAAAGAATAGATGTAAGTATAGAATTTTTGGTGTAGAGTGTAGGTATATGACTGTAGGCCTGACAAGTAGATATGGGGACCCGGGTTCGATCCCGACCGACGCCAAAAATTACATCGCTTTTTAATGGCTCAAAATTAACCCCTGTGGCACACTCTCCACTCCAGCAATGAGTGTCCGTGAGGTGCCGCCTGGTAAGCACGCACACGGTACAAATATTCCATCATTACCGATATCTGTTACGAAGCATATTGGCACACCCAGCAATGGGTAATATGCCGTGATGAAATATTTATTTTTACCTCTCGCTAAGAGAGGTATTGGATTCATGCTAAAAATCGCATACCCAGATTTTATTGAATAAGCACGATTTAAGGTCCATAGAATCCGATTTTAACATTTTTACAATGATGTCTGTGTGTGTGTGTGTGTGTGTGTGTGTGTGTGTGTGTGTGTGGATGTGTGTGTGTGAGGTTGTTGGAGATACGATTTCTCAAATTCTATAAGACTAAAGACCTGTTTGACTACGGATTCCTCAATCTAACAGTAATGGGAAGAGTTGAATAGGTTCTGGTAACAATTGGACAACCGGAAGTGGTACTTTCTAAAAAAAAAAATTCTAAATATTATTTTTTGAAAATTTGTTACTACAAATATTAAAGATAATTAAATTCTCAATCTAACACACTTAATTTTTTTATTATATCTCGTATAGGTTTGGAGATATAGTATATAATAATATAGATAATCTGTTGTAATAAATCTCGTTTCCCGAAAAACATTTGCGATATTTAAATTTTTGTAATTGACATGTAAATGCAAAATGTCATTGTCAGATTTTTCTGGGAGGTAAGAGTACATTTAATATATATTATTGTATTATTAATTAATTATATATTTAAATTACAGATATGTTAATATTACATATATCCTTAAGAAATACCGTTAATACCGTCAATGAATTTGAAGAATTATGAACATAATAGAATAGTAGGATAAAATTTCTTATAGAACGAAAGAAGAGAAACAATTTCAATTATTTGTGTGTACTTATAGGGCGCGAGCAGACATCCGTGTCAGAATGACGGCTAATAGTTTTTACACAGATGTCACAATTGTCATATGTCATAATTTTTCATTCAAAATTTCAAAATGTTCTGATGTTTGTCATCCATTAGTATGGAATATACTTGTCGAGGAAAATAATCCACATGGATTTGGAAAATCATAATGTTTCGAATTAAAACTTATGATACTTGACACCTATGTACATTATAGCTCTCATTCTGACACGGGCCCCCACATCTGCTTGCCAAGACCAACAAAGTCACATAACTGCTCTCGCCCTATACTACATAAAATGAAAATGGCGAGAGGTATTGTGCTGGCCACAACAGATTTTTTATAATCGTTTAGGATATTGTTTGGAAGATAGTGGTGCTAATTTTGAGCATTTGATAAGTTAAAATAAAAATCCTTCACTAGTTTAATGTAGTGTGTAAACCTAAATAAATAATTTCTCGTTTCTTTAATTCACAATTTAATATTTATTTTAGTCTATGTTAATAATTATCCCTATGTTTATTTCATACTGTAACTATGGTAATAATGACATACTCTATGTTAACTGATAAAATAAATTCCCGGTATACCATACCATTAGATGTAAATATTTAATATTTGAATCCAATCATATACTGTAATACTACAATAAAACTGGAAAGTTTTTTTCCCAGTGAACCTGTTACATAATAGATAATACAGTATTTAAACTATTTTTTAATAATATGTAGGTATTGTTTGTCTAGATAAAAGTATTGAATCAAAGTTTTTAAACGATATCTGGGTTATATTGTTTACTTATTTATAAAGTTTTACTTCAATATTATATCTGTTTTTATGTAGGTCATACATATATTTTTTTTCTTCTAGTAACATTTTTCTTGTTCCACATATGTCCTAGATAGACCAAACTTAAAATATCTGTCATCGCAACAATGTTGAACTGTTCTTTATTATTCTGAACACACATGTTCTGAACATATTAACAAGTATACAAAGCGTTATAGTCTGCAGAATCAACAATAACGAAATAATAATTGTATAAACACTTAAAATAACAACACCTCCGGAATTCTATTGGCTCCATTGAGGTTGGAATATGATCGAGTGGAGTGCCTTGTGTATGCACATTCAACGTATGCAAATTCAGTTGCGTAACTACTTCTCAAAACACTGTTGAAAGCGGCCCACTCAACAACACTGTTACCTACTTCCATGGATATTTATATTCGAGGATAATACGAGTAGGGCTGTGCGAGCTCTTGAAATCGAGCAAAAGGGTATTGTTTACGAATTAATACATTACCCTTGGGTAATACATGGTAAATTTGCGTGGTATAATATAAATAATTATTAAAAAGTAAGTGTTGTTTTACTTAATCAATTTATAAATTCGTGTTATGCAGGATGTGGCAAAATAGCATCCTTAGTTTTACTATGATATGCCATATAAAGAAAATAATGAAATCAAATCGTATAATCAAATATTCTGTAATATTTATTATAACAAAATAAATAAAAATTAAATGATATAACCTTTTTTAGTTTTATTTCTGTTTGTTTATTTAAATACCGAAATAAACAAAAATACTGGCGAGACCAACACACCTAAACAGGTTAATTAGAGAAACCATTAAGATTTTCAAAACCAAGAGTAAAAATCTCAATCATTGTGACGGTCTAGATCTTAGTTGTGCATGGCTTCCTATATTAAATATGTTGTAATTGTCACCTTGGTTACCGGTTGCTAATGTTTTTTGCTATTATTTATTTATTTATATATTCATTGATTTGTTGTTCATTCCTGAAGAAGGCAGTAGTTAATACTGCCGAATCGTTGGTATTTAAATAAATAAACAGAAATAAAACTAAAAAAAGGTTGTATCATTTTAATTGAAATAAGAGTTCTCTAAAGATTTTTTAATAATTTAAATAAAAATAAACATATCATCACGGCATATTACCCATTGCTGGGTGTGCCAATCTGTTTGTACGCAGATATCGGTAATGATGAAATATTTGTACCGTGCGGGTGCTTACCAAGCGTTTCCTCACGAGCACTCATTACTGGCGTGGCGGGTGAACCACAGGGATCAATTTTGTGTCATTAAAATTGGAAGTAATTTTTGGTGTCGGTCGGGATCGAACCCGGGTCCCCAGATTCGCGACCAGACACTCAGGCACACGGCCACGAGACCCCATATATTACATAATATGTTAAAAAATGTAAGTGTTTTTTTTATCTCCCACTAAGAGAGGTATTGGATTTATGTTAAAAACCTCATATCTAGACTTTTGTGAATAAGCACGTTTTAATGTTCCTAGAATTCGATTATAACATTTTTACGATGATATCTATGTGTGTGTGTGTGTGTGTGTGTGTGTGTGTGTGTGTGTTTGTGTGTGTGTGTGTATGTGTGTGTGTGTATGTGTGTGAGGATGTTGGAGGTACGATTTCTAAAATTCTAAAAAACTAAAGACCTGTGTAGCTACGGTTTCCTCAATCTAACAATAATGAGAAGAGTTGAATAGGTTCTGGTAACAATTGGACAACCAGAGTGCTAGTTTCTAAAAAAAAAAAATTCTATTTTTTTTTTAAATCTGTTACTACAAATAATAAAGATAATTCAATTCTCAATCTGACACATTTAATTTTTTTATTATATCTCCTATAGGTTTGGAGATATAGCATATAATAATATAAAATAATCTGTTGTAATAAATCTTATTACCCAAGAAACTCCATCTAAACCAGTTAAGATATTTAAATGTTTGTCAAAAATCAACAGTTTTATTAACATTACTGGTACGAGTACATTTAATATATCTTATTATATTACTATATGTCATTCTGACACGGGCCGCCATATATGCTTGCCAAGGCCAACAAAGTCACATGACTGCTCGCGCCCTATATAACATAAAATGAAAATGGCGACAGGTATTATGCTTGCCACAACAATTTTTTTTTTGAGAAAAACAGTTAAAGAGTTTCAATTTAAGGTATTTCTGGTTGATCAATGGTAATGAAAATCTAATCAAGTTTTCATTTGAATGTAAGAATGAAGAATACGAAATTTAACAGCGTTTTTTTTTTCAAGTTGATATCTTCAAATGAGGTTACTTCCGGTTGACCAATTGTAACCAAAATCTAATCATGTCTGCATATGGATTGCAAGGAAGACAAAAATCGTAATTTTTGGAATTGTAGTATTGGAATTACTGCGGCCGAAATGATCGTCACACACACAGATACAGTCATCATCGTAAAAATATTAAATTCGTATTCTAAGGACCCCAAAAAGCAACAACCCCTTATGTCAATGTTTCATTAGAAAAATTGGCATGCTTTACTTTCCCCAGGGTGAAGTGATCGCCCGATAACCAAATTTGGTATTTTACTGATTCTATTCTCAAGTATTTTCTTTAAAACCAACTATTGCATTAGAATTTTTTAACTAATAATTCTTTGAAAGAACTTTGTTCCTGTCCAGTCTATTCATCTTGTACTTCTTTGAAGTTGTAGCGGACATCGTTGCTAATATTGTCATTCTCGTATTAGGAACGTTTGAATCGAATCATTCCATAAAGGGAAAGGATACAGATTGTTAATTGAAATGATTTTTGCAGTGTACACCGTGAGATAGACTTGATGAATCTAATACAGATTTACATTGTTGTAGTTCCGTCTTCTTGCTCTGGCTATCGTATACAATCTTGAATTTTAAATCTGTGTTACCATATGCGTTAGACGTGCAAGAAAGCCGGTGGCAGTCATTAAAATATTTACTAGAGAAAAGTTTTTTAAGTATGTAATTATAAATGTGATATTTGATTCCCTGTTTCTAAATTCCTAGTCAAAATTATCGTACCGTTATTACTTTATACCTCCCGCTAACCTTGGTAAGAGAGGTATAGGGATCATGCTAAAAATTGCATATCGAGATTTTGTTAAATGACCACGTTTTAAGGTCCGTAGGACCCAATTTTAACATTCTAACGATGATGTCTGTGTGTGTGTATGTGTGTGTGGATCCTCTTTACGCTCTAACTCAAATACTATTATTCAGAAAGTTTTGAAACCATGTATTTCTACCTTATTTTAATATGGAAAGAAGCCATCAGATTTTGGTGGAAATCGGTTAACCGAAAATAGCAGTTTACTTGAGGCTCAAGATAGTTTTCTTCAAAAAATACCTTTAAATGTAATTTTTTCTCAATTTGTTAAAAATTAAAGATTATTCCATTTTCTACAGGTTTGCTTTAATACTGTTTCTATATAGTTTATGCACATCAAATGTATGTAACTGACAGGTAAATGACACTGTCAAAAAATAGTCATTTTAAATTAATAATGGTAACGTTTTAAAAGGAAAATTGTAAATAGAACAATAGTTTTATGGAAAGGAACTTAAATTTCGGTAATGATGATGACATATTTGTATTGTGCGGGCGTTTACTACAAGGGTTAATTTTATGCTATTTAAAATTCGAATTATTTGGCGTTGATTGGGATCGAATCGGATTCCCTAGATCATCAGACATCAGACACGCGGCAACGAGACCCCATAGGTAAATGGCGGGAGGTATGGTGTTGGTCACATCAGATTTTTCGTTTATTTTACAAAGTTAGCTTATTTTCGGTATATACAGTATGTAACAGAAATAAGTACGTTAAATTTAACCAGTCATAGAACTCGTCGAGAGCAACAAAATTTCTTAATAACTTTTTTCGGAATCTTATTTTTTAAGCATTTTTACGCTCCCATAAAATAATGAGTCGTTTATGTATTTTCATAATAATTTGATCCAGTGACAATAACTCATTTGACATTTCATTTCGATGCAACATTGTCAGTTAAAGAACGCTTAAAATTTAAGTTACGTTGGTGCAACCGGCCATTACATATGTAAATTTTAAGTTCTATTACTTATCTAAGAATATGATTTAGTTAAAAAGCTAACATTTTTGATTTGGGTAACTCAGGAACGCAGTTATTTTGACGTTTATCATTTTTTATTAATGTATAATTTAAATAAGAATAAAAATCATAAATGGAAACAGACGGTGATGATATAGTGTAACTATGGCGCCACCATAGGCATAGGCATGTACTATCTAGAACTATGTAATAAAATTTGTGCACTTTATTAGGCGCCCGCCAGCAGATAGTTTGTGTTCTGTATGGTCTCTAGCATGCTACTTATTAAAACACTTTAAATCTATTTATTACGATATACTTTATTCAAGAACTGTTTTTTGACAATCATGATAATGACATCTCATAACAACTGATAACGTCAATTGTTTTATCACTAGATCTTAGAACAGTTTGTTATTTGGATGATTCTCCTTTAAAAAATTATACTGATATTGTTAGTGCTAAATTAGAGTTAGCAAAACTTCAATTAAAATTTATACATATAGTATTCAATTATAACCATTATCTAAGCCGATCTAAAGGTTAAGGGTAAATTTAAGTTCCACTTAATATTTTTACCTCTCGCTAAGAGAGGTATTGGATTCATGCTAAAAATCGCATATCCAGATTTTATTGAATAAGCACGTTTTAAGGTCCCTACAATCCGATTTTAACATTTTTACGATGATGTCTGTGTGTGTGGATGTGTGTGTGTGGGATGTTGGAAGGACGGTTACTCAAAAACTATAAGACTTAAAATTTGTTTAACAACGTATTCATGGGAAGATCTGAAAAGGTTTTGGTAACAATTGGACAACCGGAAGTAGAAGATTCTTGAAAAAAAATCTTCTAAATATTATTTTTTGAAAATTTTTCTTGATAATATTAAAGAAAAATAAATTCTCTTTCTGATACATTTAAATATTTTTATACATATTTTATAGATTTAGAGATAAAAGGAATATAATATATAAAATAATCTGTTGTAATAAATTTGACAGCCGAAAGAATGCCATGAAAAATAGTTGATAATTTAAATTATTTGTAACTGACAGATAAATGTCAGTGTCAGAAATAATGAGTAATGAAAGAAAAATGTACTTGGAGAATCCCTTAATGCTTGATCTGTGACTATTATGGAGATGACAAGTCTAGGTTGAAGGACTTAAATTTGTTTCAAACATTATGGGACAATGTACACCAGTACTATAGACTAGAGTAACTTTGAATTGCGAAAAAGCTATCAAATTCTTCTCAAGTAAGTTGTAAATATTGACAAAATTACACATCGATATAAGAATAATCGGAGTGCAATCTATCCGTCACTTTATTAAAAGGAATTAGTGTTATTTAGATATAACAAATATGAAAAAATAAAATGTAAAAGAAAATATATAAGAATAGATGCACAATCCAGATATATACATTTTAGACCGCCCAAAATTAATGTTTTTACTAGAAGAATATGAAGAGAAAGTAAACAAAGTTGTTCGAATTGAAAATTGCTGTTACCAGCCTAATATTTATATATGGTAAACTCTACTTTGTAATTTATTGTAACATAATTTATGGTAAATATCTTTATGTTGAGACATGCTATTATTGAATAATAAAGAAGTTTATACGTCATAGATTTATATGAATATATTATTTGTATTTATAAAAATAATCTTTGCTTTATGCATACAGCCAGGTAAAATATACGGCGAGAGGTTATGTGCTGGCCACATCAGATTTTTTTTTAATAAATCACCCTTATTGCAGTGTCACACACGATCATTTTACAATTTGGAACAAATTGAAAATATATTTCTCTGGTATCGTCTTCTCGAAAGAGACGTTCCTCCACCATCTATCTTATTACTAGGTATCTGGTATGGCACCTCGTAGGTGCTGTAGTAGGTGCACCAACTTGAACAGGTGGGCCGTTTTAGTGAAAGCATGTCGAATGTTTCGCTTATGAAATGATCCCATTAACCAACAAGACATTAACTTGCACCCAGCAATGTTGATCTGCAACTTCTGTATACTATGAGTTCCACACAACATGATATATGAGCTATGCAGGACTACTTAACACTGATCAGTACCAGTAATGTACACTTGGAATAGATTAGTTTGTAATTGTGATTAAATAGGACAATAGGATATGATGAAATCGTTATCTGTAGTGGTATTTTGTACATTGTACTTATCATAATGGTTCCGAATTAAATATGACTCAAATTTATTTATAAAAATAAAAATGTGTTTATTTATGAACTCCTGGTCAAAATTATCGCAACATTTCTAGTTTCAAGATTTATTTTAAAACAAACTGATACATTAAATTTTCTTAAGATGCAGTTGATAATTAATACTACATACTAAGGTAACAAAAGTTGGTCAAGAACAACTCTACAATTGACGGAACAAGAAAACGCATAAAGATGATTAAAAGTGATGCAGGCCTATTGTTCTTTTAATTTCCTACAAATTGTCATATGTGACATTTTGTGTTGTAGTGCTATTCTTCGAGTACTAAAACTTGGCTGAGAATCAACACTTATTTTATTTACATATTTATTAGCCATGGAGTTAGAAACAAAAGAAGAACAAAAGCGTAACGTTTTATTACGTCAGTGTTAGAATAATGATTGTCAAAATAAATACTAATAATTTGACGTATAAAACGTTACGCTTTTGTTCGTCTCTTGTTTCTAATTACATGGTTAATACTATTAAACTGTAATTCCGTGAATTTTCAAATTTTATTTCTGCAGTTATCAAATAGCCAAAATATTTTTTTTATTGATTCGGAAGTAGAAATTTTTGCTTTACAACATCCATTTGAAACTTTGGTTAACCTGCAGGAGAACTACTTCACCTCCGATTTGCATGAAACTTTGTGAAAAGATTCCTCTCAGCGAGCAGAATATGGGAAAAATACTAACAATTGGCGGTCGGAATGATTTAACCTCAAAATCGGCTTTTGCCAAATTGAGTTCTTTGCGTTAGGTATCGTTATTGTCTATATTTTTTTATAAAATCACATAAAAAGTGAATAACGCAACCACTCACTTTTGCCAAATTGAGTTCTTGCGTTAGGTAAGGTTATTGTCTATATTTTTCTTATAAAATCACAACAAATGAGTAACGTAACCACTCGGCTTTTGCCAAATTGAGTTCTTTGCGTTAGGTATCGTTATTGTCTATATTTTTTTATAAAATCACATAAAAAGTGAATAACGCAACCACTCACTTTTGCCAAATTGAGTTCTTGCGTTAGGTAAGGTTATTGTCTATATTTTTTTTATAAAATCACAACAAATAAGTAACGTAACCACTCGGCTTTTGCCAAATTGAGTTCTTTGCGTTAGGTATCGTTATTGTCTATATTTTTTTATAAAATCACATAAAAAGTGAATAACGCAACCACTCACTTTTGCCAAATTGAGTTCTTGCGTTAGGTAAGGTTATTGTCTATATTTTTTTTTATAAAATCACAACAAATAAGTAACGTAACCACTCGGCTTTTCTGCGCGCGCGTGATAAATTTCATAGATTTGTAATAAATACGCATAAAAACAAAAAAAAAAACGATTTTAAGGTTAAATCATTCCAACCGCCAATTGTTAATATTTTTCCCATATTTTGCACGCTGAGAGGAATCTTTTCACAAATTTTCATGGAAATCGGAGGTAAAGTTGCTCTGCTGCAGGTTTACCGAAACTTTTTGTCTAAAATAGTTAGGGGAGCAATGCGCACGGAAAAACTGATTTCTCATGTTAAACGCCTATGTTTAACTTTCCGTGATACACCTGTATATCGACTCCACTGTAAGTTTGACAAAATACTAATAACAAATTATTAAGAGATATCTTAAAATGAAATATAGTGTCACTTTTCGGTGTCACCTTTAAAATCTCAAACCTTTTAGTTGTAATCTCATCAATATTGAAAAAAATCACTATCATCCTCAACGAGACCACCCTAACGCGCGGCGACATCAACCAAGTGTCGATAACCGAAATTACCATTTTCCTCTACCTCACAATTCACTTAGGCACAATTAGGGTCAGCGGTTATCACTAGAGCTAGTATCTGTCTAGCTATACCCGATTTAGATAGGAGTGTCACCGTTACATTGAATCGGCTGCTGGCTGGTGCTGGTGACCCTTTATTACCGGCTGTAACGTTTGTGATGTTCTTGTGAGGAAAACGGTACGCCCGTATTGGATTGGAGGTGGACATGGTAGAGACAATCGTAATTGGGTTAATAGAAACAAAAACGAAGAGGATTTACTAGTTGTAGAAGTACGGTTCCTTTTTAAAACGTTGATAAAGGTTGCTATTAATTTCTAATATCAGATGCAATAGCAATAGAGAATGAGATTCGAGAAGAACGAGAATTGAATATTTTTTGCCTGATTATCAAAATATTTTATCTGATTTTGTACCAATTTTATTATTTTATAAAAATGTAAACGGAATAAATGCGTTCAATAGGCCCAGCAAAATAACTGGAAGTAAAATTTGTTAAATGACTTTGCTAGCCTAGCATTTGCTTGATTTGCTCGCAACCAATCCAAGCAATCAGGTTTTTTTATTCTTTTTTAACATCCTGTATATTAACTATCCAGGACATGCAATAAATTTGGACACACAAGCGACAAGTATCTAAATATATAAAAATCTGATGTGGCCAACACAATACCTCCCGTTTAATTTAATTTTTATTCATGTAAATACTTAAAATTAAATTAAATTTAAATACCAGGTTCGATCCCGACCGACGAATTTTAAATGGCACAAAAATGACCCCTGTGTTGCACTCTTCACGCCTAGTAAACGCTCGCACGGTACAAATATGTCATCATCGTTACCGAAATCTGTGTACAAAGCAGATTGATACACCCAGAAATGGATAACATGCCTTGACGATATATTTATTTTATTTATTTATATACATACCTACATTCCTACATATTTACTTATCCTTTCCACATAATTATTGTTCTATTTATTATTTTCTTTTTTAACGTTACTATTACTATTTGAAATGCTTAATTGTTGACAGTGATATATATCTGTCAATTACATGAATTTGATATCTAAACTGTGTAACCATGGAGTTGCGGTTAAAGCGTAGGCTCCGGGATTAAAATTAAAGATGGTTTTACAAATTTATCCATAATATATATATATAGAATAAGTGGCCTGCACAATATCTTCCGTCAATCCTGTGTATAATGTATAAATTCCATACATAATTTTTCTTGCAAAAGATTCTAAATTTCCAGTAAAATTATTTCATAAACTTATGGGGTCCCTATTTTTGCGTGTCGTTCTCATTTAGTTAATTTTCTCTCAAGTCTTCCGCAATACAGTCCTTCCATCTTATCTTTGGTCTTCCTCTGTTTCTTCAACCTCGTATTAATAAACTACTCATTCTTGTTCAAATATAATTCTTCATTTCTATTCATGACATGTTCAAACCAATCGTCTTTCATGTATCTTTCTAGAAACTTGTAAAACTAGATTTATTTTCCTACCGTATCTTTCCGTGTTTCCCCAACATCTACTTCAACATCCTCATCTCTGCCAAATTAATTTACATTTTATTGATACTGACATCTGTCAATTTGAATTATATGAACATATTAGTAGTTTCCATGTTTAGCATAGCTGGCTGAATTATAAAATTTAATTTCTTTTAACTCTGTATCTATTGAATATGAAGTATAAAATGTAATCAAATCGTATAGAGAATAATATATTCTTTAAGTTATAATAACGTTAAATGTCAATAAATCAAATTTAACTATTAAATATTCAAATGAGGCTACTTCCGGTTCACCAATTATAAGCAAAATCTAATCACTTGTTCTTCTGGATGTAAACTTGAGGAATACGAAAAAAATATAATTTTTGGAATCGTGGTATTGAAGTTACGGGATCCGGAACTTTTGTCAACACACACAGAGATACATACACACACAGACACACACACACAAACAGACACACAGTCATACATACAGATATCGTAAAAATGGTAAAATCGTATTATAGGGACCCTAAAACATACTTATTCAGTAAAAACGCATCATTGAATTTTTTGACCAAAGACAATACCTTCCTTACCTAAAGGTGACGGAAGGTAAAAAGTATTACCTGTAGAAAATTGAATAATCTTTAATTTTTATTTAACATAAATCTCGAAAAAATAACATTTAAAGGTATTTGTCGAAGAACAACTATTTTCAGCTTCCAGTAAAGTGCCATTTCCGGTTATCTGATTTACATCAAAATCTAATGGTTTCTTTCCATATTAGAATAAGGTAGAAATACAAGGTTTCAAAATTTTCTGAGCGATAGTATTTGAGTTAGAGCGTAAAGAGGATCCACACACACACACTCACACCCACATACACACACATCATCGTGAAAATGTTATAATTGGATTCTTAAGTACCTTAAAACGTGGTCATTTACCAAAATCTCAATATGCGATTTTTAGCACGATGTTATGAATTTTTTTACCCAAAAGCTTTAAAACTTTTCAGTGATATGTTTCTTCATTGCACTAAATGTTAGTTAACAAATAAATTGCACAATATAATGTTTACTAAAATTATATTTAAACAGCTTTATAATTGTGAGAATATATTGTAACACACTGTAATATAAATATCCTCATTCTGAAATTAGTTAACAACTTAATGTTGTGAATTTATTACAATTAATTGCAAGCAAACGCAATGAAGCTCTCATTTAATTATTTTATTACCACGCTAATGTTAATTTAAACCAGTAAATGATTTAATTTCTTATGTATGGTGGCGCCATCCTTAAGAATAAATTAAACCAATAGTGTTCTGCTCCGCATTAGATAATTGAATTCAGGCACAACCTACTAGTCTACGATTACCTACAAAGCAGAAAAACCAAGCCACATTGCATTTATACTGTCGCATTCTTCTAAAGACGAGAAGCAGCTATTATCATTTGTTTATACATAAGTCATGACTTCTGGGTACAAGTTCTGTTTATGGACAGACGCCGGTGTATTTCATAAATACTATTTAGCTTATGTGGATGAAATAACTATGGTTTTTCTATGTTTTTCTAGAGTATGTTATGGTTGGCTGCGTTTTTAATACAGTTGTTGAACTTAGGTAAAAATTGTGTTTACGTATTGAACTTGTTGTGATTACTATAAAAATAAAAATGGAAAAAAATGTACGCTTCATAAAAATATAACAGAGTTGTGGCCAGCACAATACCTCTCGCCACTTTAATTTTTGGTTACATAAGTATTGTATTTAACATTTCTAGTATGTCTACACCACACCAAAAATTGTACCATGCCTATTTTCTAAACATATTTATATTTTTTAATTTTAAATTCATTCTATAGAATGCGAGCAGTTATGTGACTTAGTTCGCCTTGACAAGCAGATATGGGGGCCCGTGTCAGAATGACAGCTAGTAATCATGTATATAGATATCAAATGTCATAATTTTTCAGTTCAAGTGGTTAATTTGTCACCAGCAGTGTGGAAAACAAACCATATGGAATTGGAAAATTATGAAATTTGCAATGGAACATTATGACATTTAACATCTATTAAGCTGCCTTTCTGACACGGGCCCTCATATCTGCTTAACAAAGCCAACAAAGTTACATGATTGCTCGTGCCCTATGAAGAAATTTTGTCCTACTCTTCTAATTTTTCGACATGTTTCCAATTCATTGTCGGGTTTGACAGTATTTCTGAAGGGTAATATACGTATAATTTTAAATATTTAACTATTAATACAATAAGAAATAATATAATGTATGTGCTTCCCAGAAAAAGTCTCCAGTAATGTCTCTGGATTTTTGACACTGGCATTTATCTATTACAAACATTTTAATTTTTGAATTGGTTTCCATGACATTTTTGCGTTGTGAGACCTATTACAAATGGGGTCTCGCGGCCGTGTGCCTGAGTGTCTGGTCGCGTATCTGGGGACCCTGGTTCGATCCCGACCGACGCCAAATATACTTTGAATTTTAATGACATTAAATTGACCCCTGTGGTGCACTCTCTACGCCAGCATTGAGTACCCGTGACGCCTGGTAAGTGCCTGCACGGTATAAATATTTCATCATTACCGATATGTGTGTACAAAGCAGGTTAGCACACCCAGCAATGGGTAATATGCCGTGATGATATATTTATTTATTTATAGATTTATTACAACAGATTATTTTATATATTTCGTTATCTCGAAATCTATAATAAATATAATAGAATATTTATATTTATCAGATAGAGAATTTAATGTTTTTTAATACTTGCAGGAATAAAAAATTACAAAAAATAATATTTAGAAGATTTTTTTTAAATCTGCTACTTCTGGTTGTCCAATTATTACCAAAACCTTTTCATCTCTTCCCAGTAATGTCAGATTGAGAAATACGTAGTTAAATAGATATTAAGTATTATAGTTTTTGAGAAATTGCCCTTCCCACATACACACACATACATACACACACACACACACACACACACACACACACACACACACAAACATCATCGTAAAAATGGTAAAATCGGATTATACGGATCTTACAACCTGCTTATTCATTAAAATCTGGATATGCGATTTTTAGCATGAATCCAATACCTCTCTTAGCGAGAGGTAAAAATACTCGTTTAACTTAACTTCTAGAGGGGAGCAAGTGACCCCCCTCCCTAAACGGCAACCATGCTGGGCTTGTAGGTATTAAGTTTTTGTGTGAGGTTAAAATTTGCAATGCAAACTATTTGTTCTCGGATAATTGCCGTCTTCTTAAATGACTACAAGTAGAATTACACTATCGGCAAAACAATAACAATTGTTCCAAGCTTAACAACAATAAAATGTTTAGAATGACTGCTTCAAAAGTCATTTAACCTGTTGTTGTATATTACTACAAGCCATATATGACATAGTACAGCAATAAATTATGTACTGATCATAAAATTTCTTAGTCATTACTTGCGCTAAAAATACTGACATTATTTTTATGGTATTCTCTTCGCTGTATCGTGGAGTCACTTTTTCTTTCGTTATTAACAATAACCTTGGAGGATAAACTTATGTGTGCATTCATATATCTCAGGACAATAGATCCAAGTCGCCTTTGCCATTATGTAATCATTTGTTGGATGTTGCGATATTTTATTGCGATTGTAAATCAGTTGAAGATGCAAGATTGTTAAGCAAATTTGATACGTTGTAAAAATTAAAATAATGTGTACATAATTGTGTTTTTATACTTTGAGTTTATATTGAAGTTTTTACGAAACCAAATTGCGTAGCATAATAGCATACGTATTTTTTATATTAGCAGTTTGGTACTAGATAATATATCTACGTCAGTGAAACGCAATGAGTAAATAAGAACAACTTGTTACAAACAAAAAAAAAATTGTTGTGGCCAACACAATACCTCTCGTCACTTCCGTATTTGGTTACATAATATAAAGCGCGAGCAGTCATGTGACATTGTTGCCTTGATAAGCAGATATGGGGGACCTATTTCAGAATGACAATTAGTAACTATGTACATAGGTGTCAAATGTCAGAAGATTTTTTAAATTCACGTAGTTAATTTGTCACCAGGAGTGTGACTTGTCGAGCATATTAAGCCATATGTGAAATTGGAAAATCACTAAATTTATAATGAAAATTATATTTGACATCTATGTACATAATTACTAGCTATCATTCTGACACGGGCCCCCATATCTGCTAGTCAAGGCCAACAAAGTGACATGACTGCTCGAGCCCTATTGTATTTCTTGTATACCTACACTCTACGCCAAAAATTCTACTTACATTTATTCTTTATATTTAGATTTTTAAATTTTAAATTCATTCTATGAAGAAATTTTATCCTCTTCTAATTTTTCGAAATGTTTCCAATTCATTGTCGGGATTGACAGTATTTTTGAAGGGTATATGTACCTATAATTTTAAATATTTAACTATTAATACAATAAGAAATTATATATCGTATGTACAGTGGTGGATAGAAAAAAATAGGACAAGTCGAAAAATCAAGTAAACTTTCTTCTATAAGATTTAGTTGCTTGAATTTGGCTTTACAGTTATGACATTTGTCACTTTGAATGTCAAAAATTGAATTGTCGAATCGAAGTAAAAAAAATGTCTCAAATTAGTGATATTGTGAAGTGTTCGGTCATTGTTAAAACGAAAGAAGGAATGCCGACCGGACAAATTGACCAGCGCTATAATATTAATAAAAATTCTGTCATTAAAATTTTAAATAAGTGGGGTTGTCAAGGATCAGTTTACACTAGAAAAAAAATACTGTCCTATTTTTTTATGTCCACCACTGTACTTCTCAGAAAAAATCTTCAGTAATGTCTCTGGTCACTGACATTTATCTGTCAGTTACAAATATTTTAATATTTCAATTGGTTTCCATATTTTGGCTGTGAGATTTATTACAACAGATTATATACGAGTACTTTATATTTTGTGTATATTCTCCATCATATACGACATCTCTCACGAAGGTTTTGAACTTGATACATATTTATATATTAGACAAATTGAGCTATTTTACAATATCTGTTTATATTTCTTAGGTTAATTATCCCAAACATCATAGAGCAGGTAATTTATCATTAAATTCTCGTCTATCTTTGCTATTATTGTTCCAGTCTGGTGGGTTGATTCAGCACTTAAGTTACGTTAACTTTCAGACATGGCACAGACACAGACATACGTGTTAATGTCATCTAAATAACGTTGTACCTAATGGTATGATGGAAGAAAAAGGTTATGAAATTATAAAGAAGAGTAGAAAAAATCTGATGTGGCCAGCACATAACCTCTCGCCGTATATTTTACCTGGCTGTATGCATAAAGCAAAGAATATTTTTATAAATACAAATAATATGTTCATATGAGTCTATGACGTATAAACTTCTTTATTATTCAATAAGAGCATGTCTCAACATAAAACAATTTTCACATATATTTACAAAATCTATAGGATATTTTACCATAAATTATGTACAATAAATTACAAAATAGTTTACCATTATATACATTTTAGACTGGTAAGAGGGATTTTCAATTCGAACAACGTTCTTGTTTACTTTCTCTTCATATTCTTTTAGTAAAAACATTAATTTTGGGCGGTCTAAAATGTATATCTCTGGATTGTGCATCTATTCTTACACATCTTCTTTTACATTTTATTTTTTCATACATGTTGTATCTAAATAACACATTAATTCCCTTTAATAAAGTGATGGATAGATTGCACTCCGATTATTCTTATATCGATGTGTAATTTTGTCAATATTTACAACTTACTTGAGAAGAATTTGATAGCTTTTTTGTAGTTTAATGTTACTCTAGTCCACAGTGCTAGTGTACATTGCCCCATAATGTTTGAAACAAATTTAAGTCCTTCAACCTAGACTTGTCATCTCCATAATAGTCACAGATCAAGAATTAAGAGATTTTTCCAAGTTAATTTTTCTTTCATTACTCAATATTGCGATGAGATACAATTTTTCTGTATTTTACGTTGCAGAGTAGAGACCATCTTCACTTTCATCTTGTGTTTATAACATTTAAATATCGTCTTCCTTCGAGCTGTAATCTCGCTTATATCTATTCTTTACATTTAGATTTTTATATATAAATTCATTCTATGAAGAAATTTTGTGCTACTCTTCTAATTTTTCGAGATGATTCCAATTCATTGTTGGCATTAACAGTATTTCTGAAGGGTATGTGTAATATACCTATAATTTTAAATATTTAACTATTAATACAATAAGAAATAATATAATGTACGTACTTCCCAGAAAAAATCTACAGTATTGTCTCCGGATTTCTAACACTGACATTTATCTGTCAGTTACAAATATTTTAAATTTTCAACTATTTTCCATGGCATTCTTTCGACTGTAAAATTTATTACAACAGTTATTTTATATATAATATTTCTTTTATCTCTAAATCTATAGAATATATAATAAAATATTTAAATGTATCAGATAGAGAATTTAATTTTCTTTAATATTACCAAGAAAAAATAATATTTAGAAGATTTTTTTTTAAGAATCTTCTACTTCCAGTTGTCCAATTGTTACCAAAACCTAGTCAGATCTTCCCATGAATGTCCGATTGAGAAATACGTAGTTAAACAAATATAAAGTCTTTTAGTTTTTGAGTAACCGTCCTTCCAACACCCACACACATACACACATACATACACACACACATCCACACACACACACACACATACACACACATACACATACACAAACATCGTAAAAATGTTAAAAACGGATTGTAGGGACCTTAAAACGGGCTCATTCAATAAAATCTGGATATGCGACTTTTAGCATGAATGCAATACTTCTCTTAGCGAGAGGTAAAAATAGAACAATTTTATAAACTTCTCCAGTATTATTCGTTCGACAATATTGTAAACAGGTCAGTGATAACAAATTTCTCATGTGAAATTTAAATGTTTAAAACTTTAAATACGTTTTTATCAACGTACATAAACCGCCATAACAATTAGCGTTTGTTCAAAAGTGAAATATAACTCTCTCCTTTAAAATTCCACTTCCTGTTAAAGTGTTTCTAAAATCCGGTACCTATTTATATTGTTTCGCTTTAATAATTGTACTCATATTTAACCATATCGACACACACTTTCAATTTTTTATCCCTCTTATGAATGTTTCTTTTGGCGGGTCTAATCGCACGCATATTTCAATGTCCGACACATGCTCTAGATGTTGAAAATCGTGCGAACGAAATCCATTTTGATTTATTTTTGATTTCTAGTGATACGATAATTGCAGGTTTTCGTTTTTGGCCGTCGGTAGAAATTGATGAAGGCATATTAAACTTTAATACCCGGTATGATATATTGGTGTAGTTTTACTTTTTGTTACTGTAGGTTATTGGATATAATTTTGATTAATTTGGCAGGTGATCTATTTATTTTGATTGTTCGATTAGAAAATGTCAAAATAAAATTTATGGCGAAATTTGATCCAAATCGAACGGGAGGAGTTGACTTTTATGGTTGGGAATTTTAATAGGGCTCATTTTATATTTAAATTTTATAGTAGTTATTATTTCGGGTCGTCTGAAGTTATAGTTTTTAAACAGTAGTAATAAAAATATAGAAAATTTCTCTATTTATAATATTTTGGCCGGTTTACATTTTCAACAAACAAATTATAAAACTACTATTTCTACAAATTTCTTTGAACTTTAAACATACAAAAACTGAATGTTATTCAAGTTAAAAAAATCTGTTGTGGCCACCACTATACCTTCCGTCAATCCTGTGTATTATGTATAAATTCCATACATAAATTTTCTTGCAAAAGATTCTAAATATCTAGTAATTTCATAAACAAACTATGCAAATTGCACTTGACACTAACATCTTTTTCTTCTTTAGCTTTCCTCATCTGTCAGGGGTCGCTATTTTTTATTATCTTCTTCTTCATTTCTCCTCATGACATTTTCAAATCAATGTAATCATCCCTCTTGTATCTTTCTAGAAACTTGTAACATGAGAGTTATTTCCTTACCTATTTTTCCGTGTCTTCCCCAACATCTACTTCAACATCCATCTCTGCCACGTTAATTTAATTTTTATTGATACTGACATGTGTCAATTTGAATTATATGAATATATTAGTAGTTTCCATGTTTAGCATAGCTGGCTGATTTATAAAATTTAAATTCTTTAATTCCATATCTATTGAATATGAAGTATAAAATGTAATCAAATCGTATAAAGAATAATATATTATTTAAGTTATAATAACGTTAAATGTCAATAAATCAAATTTAGCTGTTAAATCCGGTTCACCAATTATAACCAAAATCTAATCAGTTGTTCTTCTGGATGTAAACTTGAGGAATACGAAAAAATTATAATTTTTGGAATCGTTGTATTGAAGTTATGCGATTCGAAACTTTTGTCACACACACACAGACACATATACATACATACATACATACATACATACATACACACATCATCGTAAAAATGGTAAAATCGTATTATAGGGACCTTAAAACCTGCTTATTCACTAAAAACTCATCATTAAATTTTTTGACCAAAGGCAATACCTTCCTTACCTAAAGGTGACGGACGGTAAAAATACTCTACACTTTTTTTTGTTCTCAAATTCGACAACCAAATCAGAATCAAAGCACGAGAAGTTATTTTCCTATTAAATAAAAAGATAGTTTGCCATGTATTTATACATGACAGGTTCTACAAATTAAACAAAAGATATTGTTTGTACCAATTTTATACAATTACCTATTGACTTGTTAAGAGATTAAAAAATCTATTAAATAAATTTTAATGGAGCTCAATAATAATTTAAGACAAAATTGTAAGAACTCCTTATTAATTGTATTATTTGTCCTAACAAAAAGAACTTCCTAACCTACCATAGAGCTCTTGCCGACTGATAAATGTCGAAATCTACCGCACAAGTTGCTAAGTAATGTCCGAATTCTGCATACATTTGTACAAATTACGCTGCCATTTGGAGAAAAATCAAGATAGTCTATTAAATTAATGCAAATGGCCATCATAAATTCATCCCCTACCTAGCAATTACATCGCGCGCAAACTGGGTCACTGATAAATTACTCAAATAAAACAAGAAAAAACGATTATAAATTGCGTACCACCACGACTTTTAACTGTTCAGCGCCAAGGAAGAAAAAAGCCGGAGTTATCTGTTTATCTGCATCCGTGAAGCGAACTCGGCTGTCAACGGGCGAACGAGATTCGAGCCGGGAAAATTCGACCAAAGGCGATGAGATTTCGACAACAAAAACTAAAATATTAATTTCAGAATCATTAGCAATCTAAAGTGAATTTTTTTAAAGAAATACAATTATACCATTTTTATGTAATTAGTGTCAACATGGTCTTCAATAGGTATCATTTATTCATTTCTAAAATTTAACTAACACCTAATGATGATCCATTATCATAATCAATGATCGAAAGGTTGTGAATAATTTTATTTTGAAACAAGCCATGTAAATCAATAAACCTACAAAAACTAATGGGTTGATTCACACGGTACAAATATGTTATCATCATTACCGAAATCTGTATACAGAATGGCACACATACAATTATAATAAATATTTTTCAGTTTCGAAATCTCAATTCCGTTGTCACGTATACAATTTTGATTATTGTTTCATTTCTTATAGTTCTGAAAATTTCTAAAAGAATCAAACTGGACGAAAAATGATAGGTCGAATTCCATCATTACCGAAAGCATCAGGAAAGAAGTGCAACGTTCTGAGATTGGCCCAGGTCCAAAAATGAAATGCACGCTGCAGAAACAGACTAAACAAAAACTAGAAGTGCCAGCGAAATTAGACCAAAATAAAGAACAAAATCTCATACCCCACAGATCAGCTCTCTGATATATATAATTGTTTGCTGAAAGCAATAGAAATAAACTACTGGAGATACAATTTTGTTGGAGAATAACATTTCAAATGGTTTTGCAAACCGAGATTACAAAATACAATGGAAACATTTCTAACTTGAAGCATTTCATTCAAAAAGTGTTAAAGTCACGGTTTTCAAAATAGTTTTTATAGAATATAATGAATATTACTATGTCAATGCTTTCACGGTTTGTAATTTTAAATCAGGTATGATCAAAAATGAACTGATCATACCTCGTATTGAAATGAACTGAACTACTCCTAAAAAGAACGCTATATTTTTACCTTCCATCACCTTTAGGTAAGGAAGGTATTGTCTTTGGTCAAAAAATTCGATAGTGTGTATCCAGTTGAACAAGCACATTTTGGGGTACCCAGAATACGAATTTACTATTTTTTCGATGATGTCTGTATGTGTGTGTGTGTGTGTGTGTGTGTGTGTGTGTGTGTGTGTGTGTGTGTGTGTATGTGTGTGTGTGTGTGTGTGTGGTGTGCGTCTGTATTTACATGTGTGTGAGTATGTGGTGATCGTTTCGGACCGAAAGTACCCTTATTTGCAACTTTTAACAGTTTTTCTTGAAAAAACGCAATTAAATATCATTTATTGACATATAATGTTTAATTTTTTAAAGAATATGTTATTCTTTATACGATGTAATTTCATTTTATACTTCGTATTCAATAGATATAGAGTTAAAGAATTATAAAGATATTAAATTTAATACATCAGACAGCTATGCTAACCATGGAAACTGCTAATATATTTGATAATTCAAAGTGACAGAGGTCAATATCAATGAAAAGTAAATGAATGTGGCAGGGATGAGGATGTTGAGATAGGTATGGTAAGGAATTAAAAATAAAAGAAATAACTCTAGTGTTAGAAGTTTCTAGAAAGATGTAAAAGGGAGATGAAAAATATATTGGAAGAAGAATGAATAGCTTATTAATAGAATTTGGAAGAAACAGAGAAAGACTAAAGAATTGATGGAAGGACTGTAAAATAAAACCTGGCGACTCCTGGCGACTCCTAAAGAATGGGAAATGCTAAAGAATAAGTTGTCAGTGTCAAGTGCAATTTGCATAGTTTGTTTATGAAATAATTTTACTGGAAATTTAGAATCTTTTACAAGAAAATTTATGTATAGAATTTGTACATAAACACAGGATTAACAGAATAAGGTATTGCGCTGGCCACATCAGATTTTTTAAAAAATGTGTAAATATTGCATACCAACTTAACCTTAAAACATTTTCATCTTCATGGAGCTGTATTAAAATATGTCAAGGATTTAATAATCACAGATATAATTCATATATTTTATGATACATAAATACTTCTATCATTAGTATCTACTCGTAGATGCAAATAAGATGATTATTGCAAAGGAAGCAAGCCAAAGAGAAACTGTGTTGTTGCATTCTTTGGTTGAACAACCGATATCGTATTTTATAATTATACGGTCGTAAAGTGCTGGGTGGTGAGTGGTTCGTATATACAAACACATTGCCCATCCTTTCATTAGCCCAACCTATACGTAGCATTTGTATGCCGTTATGACAGATGAATATTCACGCTAAATGCCTTCATACGTGCAATTTATACGGACATTATAAATGATTTGAAATACGTTTGCAGTAAGAACGCACTCGTACGATAGAATGTAATCTCGTATGATGGATGTTAAGAAGACTGCGAACTTTATACTTTTTTAAATGAATGACACAAAAAACAAAATTATACAGAAATTAATCTGAAACATGATGGTTGCAATTCTACAATTTGTCCAAGAATTTTATAATAGAGTATGTGACCTTCATTAAATTATAAATTTGTATTGTTGGACGCTAAAAAAAAAATCTGTTGTGGCCAGCAAAATACCTTCCGTCAATCCTGTGTATTATGTGTAAATTCCATACATAAATTTTCTTGCAAAAGATTCTAAATTTTCAGTAAATCTTCTTCTTCTCCTTTAGCTTTCCCCATTCGTTAGGGGTCGCTATTGTTTATTTTCTTCTTCCACTCATTTCTGTTTTGCGTGTCGTTCTCATTCTGTTCCTTTTCACTCAAGTTTTCCGCAATACAGTCCTTCCATCTTATATTTCGTCTTCCTCTGTTTCTTCAACCTTCTATTACTAAACTATTTATTCTTCTTCCAATATATTCTTCATCTCTCCTAATGACATGTTCAAACTAATGTAATCGTCTCTCTTGTATCTTTCTAGAAATTTGTAGCAATTTCCGTATCTTTCCGTGTCTTCCCAAACATCTACTTCAAGATCCTCATCTATGCCACATTAATTTATTTTTTATTTATATTGACATCTGTCAATTTGGATTATATGAATATATTAGTAGTTTCCATGTTTAACATAGCTGGCTGATTTATAAAATTTAATTTCTTCTTTAAATTCTTTAACTTTATATCTATAGAATATGAAGTATAAAATGCAATCAAATCGTATAGAGAATAATATATTCTTTAAGTTATACTAACGTTAAAAGTCAATAAATTAAATTTAACAGTTAAATCTTCAAAGAGGCTACTTCCGGTTCATCAATTATAACCAAAATCTAATCAGTTGTTCTTACTTGAGGAATACGAAAAAAATATAATTTTTGGAATCGTGGTATTGAATTTATGCGATCCGAAACATTCGTCACATACATACAGACACACATACACATACATACATGCATACATACATACAGACATCATCGTAAAAATGGTAAAATCGTATGATAGGGACCCTAAAACATATGCTTATTCAGTAAAAACTCATCATTGAATTTTTTGTCCAAAGACAATACCTTCCTTACCTAAAGGTGACGGAAGGTAAAATTCCACACTTTCTTAATTTATTTTTTAAGATATATCAAATGTCCGCCATTTTACTTTTTAATAACACAACGTCCTACTTGTTTACTGTCATTGTAAAGCAAATTTTGTGTAATTTTCAAAAATATAAAAAAAAATCTGATGTGGCCAGCACATAACCTCTCGCCGTATATTTTACCTGGCTGTATGCATAAAGCAAAGAATATTTTTATAAATACAAATAATATATTCATATAAATCTATGACGTATAAACTTCTTTATTATTCAATAATAGCATGTCTCAACATGAAGATATTTTACCATAAATTATGTTACAAAAAATTACAAAGTAGAGTTTACCATATATAAATATTAGGCTGGTAACAGCAATTTTCAATTCGAACAACGTTGTTTACTTTCTCTTCATATTCTTCTAGTAAAAACATTAATTTTGGGCGGTCTAAAATGTATATATGGATTGTGCATCTATTCTTACATATCTTCGTTTCCATTTTATTTTTTCATACATGTTATATCTAAATAACACTAATTCCCTTTAATAAAGTGACGGATAGATTGCACTCCGATTATTCTTATATCGATATGTAATTTTGTCAATATTTACAACTTACTTGAGAAGAATTTGATAGCTTTTTCGCAATTCAAAGTTACTCTAGTCTACAGTACTGGTGTACATTGTCCCATAATGTTTGAAACAAATTTAAGTCCTTCAACCTAGACTTGTCATCTCCATAATAGTCACAGATCAAGAATTAAGAGATTCTCCAAATACATTTTTCTTTCATTACTCATTATTTCTGACACTGACATTTATCTGTCAGTTACAAATAATTTAAATTTGCAACTATTTTTCATGGCATCCTTTCGGTTGTAAAATTAATTACAACATTATTTTATATATTATATTCCTTTTATCTCTAAATCTATAAAATATGTATAAAAATATTTAAATGTATCAGAAAGAGAATTTATTTTTCTTTAATATTATCAAGAAAAATTTGCAAAAAATAATATTTAGAAGATTTTTTTTCAAGAATCTTCTACTTCCGGTTGTCCAATTGTTACCAAAACCTTTTCAGATCTTCCCATGAATGTCCGATTGGGAAATACGTTGTTAAACAAATTTTAAGTCTTATAGTTTTTGAGTAACCGTCCTTCCAACATCCCACACACACACATCCACACACACACACACACACACACACACACACACACACACACACACACACAGACATCATCGTAAAAATGTTAAAATCGGATTGTAGGGACCGTAAAACGTGCTTATTCAATAAAATCTGGATATGCGATTTTTAGCATGAATCCAATACCTCTCTTAGCGAGAGGTAAAAATAGTGTATTCCATTTGATATTTGAAAGTTGGTATCACGTACTTCGGAACCGGAAGTTATAGAACTTTTTTTGATATTTGATATATCTTGTTGTCCATATTGCCTATAGTAATTTTTCAATAAATAAAGTGTCATTTTAAACAGAGTATTGGCAAAAGACATTTTATTCGATTGAAGAAATTATCAAACGAAGTATGCTACACACTTTTGTAAAATGACATTTGTATGAAGGATTATTTATGTATAACTTTCGAAATTTAATAGTTATTAGTATTTTTTCAATTTCTTTTTGAATTTATCAAATTGGCTATTAATATTTATGTATTTCTTCTATGTTTAATAATATGTAGGCGTACAGTTAGTATGAAGACATTTTCTAATATTACTTACCCAGGTACATATACCTATATCGCAGACTTGTTTGTAAAAAATGTGTTTGAATTCGTGGGAAGTGTGACTGAATACATTATCACAAATGTCAGAAGAAACATAAATCTGTTCATTTCTTTACATTTAAATTAATTTCCAGCATCAGGTGCTAATTAATTTTAATTAGTACTTGCATATAAAATATATTTTTACAGTTGGTACAATAATTAATTATGAATAATCAAATCATTCATAATCTCTTTATTTACTGCTTCAGAAGCTGGAAAGTAAGCCGGTAGTATTGTGTAACAGAAAGGACAACAAAATTTAGACCAATTAGTGTGGGAAGTATAGTTTCCTTCATTTCTTCGTAGATTATGTAGGAAGTATTTTATCTGTTTTAATAACAAAATTTACTTGTTATGTTGATGTTATACGAGCCGAACCCCATATGTATTCGTACCCTCTGAAATAAACATATTAACAACAAGAAAAAATATTTTTTTAATGTACTGGATTTAAATATAATGTTATTACCCAAATTTATCATTTTAACAATAATCTACAAATATTTGACAACAGATACGTGCTGTTTTTTTTAGTTCCACAAGTAAATAATACAATAGTTTATTTATAAAACTGAAGGTAAAGGAAACTGACAATATACTCAATCAATTACTATATTAAATTTTATTTTTTTAGTAAAATTATTTGCAAAGTGATATTTATTTATTAAAGTACCACCTACAATTATATTAAAAACAAGAATAAATAAACTTCTGGATGCTATGATTATAACTCCAATTCAACAAATTTTGATATGATGTATTAATAGAGTGAATAGAACTTGAATACATTGCTTATAACAAAATTTCTTAAATTTAATAATTATTTATTTGCAAATAAACCATTGTCTGCATGTGGCAAATGTTTTCGTCTTTAATAATTTGCAAATATTTTTTATTATAGTAATAAAATTTAAGATGGCAATTAATTGAGTATACCGTCAGTATTTTTACCTCTCGCTAAGAGAGGTATTGCATTCATGCTAAAAATCGCATATCCAGATTTTATTGAATAAGCACGTTTTAAGGTCCTTACAATCCGATTTTAACATTTTTACGATGATGTCTGTGTGTGTGTGTGTGTGTGTGTGTGTGGATGTGTGTGTGTGTGTGTGTGTGTGTGTGGGATGTTGGAAGGACGGTTACTCAAAAACTATAAGACTTAAAATTTGTTTAACAACGTATTTCCCAATCGGACATTCCCGGGAAGATCTGAAAAGGTTTTGGTAACATTTGGACAACCGGAAGTAGAAGATTCTTGAAAAAAAATCTTCTAAATATTATTTTTTGAAAATTTTTCTTGATAATATTAAAGAAAAATAAATTCTCTTTCTGATACATAAGGTTTTGGTAACAATTGGACAACCGGAAGTAGAAGATTCTTGAAAAAAAATCTTCTAAATATTATTTTTTGAAATTTTTTCTTGATAATATTAAAGAAAAATAAATTCTCTTTCTGATACATTTAAATATTTTTATACATATTTTATAGATTTAGAGATAAAAGGAATATAATATATAAAATAATGTTGTAATTAATTTTACAACCGAAAGGATGCCATGAAAAATAGTTGATAATTTAAATTATTTGTAACTGACAGATAAATGTCAGTGTCAGAAATAATGAGTAATGAATTAAAAATGTACTTGGAGAATCCCTTAGTTCTTGATCTGTGACTATTATGGAGATGACAAGTCTAGGTTGAAGGACTTAAATTTGTTTCAAACATTATGGGACAATGTACACCAGTACTGTAGACTAGAGTAACTTTGAATTGCGAAAAAGCTATCAAATTCTTCTCAAGTAAGTTGTAAATATTGACAAAATTACACATCGATATAAGAATAATCGGAGTGCAATCTATCCGTCACTTTATTAAAAGGAATTAGTGTTATTTAGATATAACAAGTATGAAAAAATAAAATGTAAAAGAAGATATGTAAGAATAGATGCACAATCCAGATATATACATTTTAGACCGCCCAAAATTAATGTTTTTACTAGAAGAATATGAAGAGAAAGTAAACAAAGTTGTTCGAATTGAAAATTGCTGTTACCAGCTAATATTTATATATGGTAAACTCTACTTTGTAATTTATTGTAACATAATTTATGGTAAATATCTTTATGTTGAGACATGCTATTATTGAATAATAAAGAAGTTTATACGTCATAGATTTATATGAATATATTATTTGTATTTATAAAAATATTCTTTGCTTTATGCATACAGCCAGGTAAAATATACGGCGAGAGGTTATGTGCTGGCCACATCAGATTTTTTAACATGAAACATGGGATTTGTCATATCCATGGTTACGACTTCACATTTGATTGACAGCAATGTATTTGTCTGTCTCATTTAAAATGAAACATAGGGGATAAATTTGACAGAAGTATATATTTAAATATTGAGCAGTAATATTCCCGTTAATAAAAAAAATGGTCCAATAATGTGGGTTCCTATTATGCCAGCCCAAACGTTAACTTTTTCGGGTCGTTGAGTCCTCGTACTATGATACAAATGTAGATTTTCCCTGGACCAATACCGACAATTTTGTGAGTTTACCTCGCCATGTAAATAAAAAGTAGCTTCGTCCATAAAAAGTATATTTTGCAGCAAATCTGAATTGTTATTAACGTTTTCAAACATTCCTTCACAAAAAAATATTCTTCGTTTCGTATCGTCCATAACTAACTCCTGGAGATTTTGGAAATGGTATGATCTGTAATGATCCTTTTTAAATAGTCTGTGTACAGTAGCTTTGTTTACAGCAGTAGCTTGCCCAATCTCTCGTAATGTTAATCTATTCTTATTTTGTATTAAAGTCAGAATTTCATATTTTTTTCTGCGCAGTTAATATATTACAGGAGCTATTCCTACTGTTATGTACAGGCTCGATGCAACCATTTTGCTCTAAAGGTATTCACTATTCTTAAAAATTTTGCTGCACTTGGTGTAGGCCTGTCAGGAAATGAAGCGCGGAACAAGTCCGACACTTGGCTTAAACTTAGATTAAAATTCGAATAATACCACTTAATAATCTGCACCTTCTCTTCCACAGTATAAACCATTGTATTTCAAATTGGTTTTTTGACATTGACAGAGTAGACAAATCGTAACCATGGATATGACAAATCCCATGTTTTATGTTAAAAAATACTCACGGTATTGGCAGTTACCTTTACCCTCAGTTTTATAGATAATACTAACATAAATATTGTATTATTTACTGTTGGAACGAAATTTTTTGGGACTTGTCTTTTGTCATATATTTGCCCGTAGATTATTATTTAAATGAGAAATTTAGTTAATAACATTGTATTTAAATCCAGTACACTTTATTAATACATAAAATAAAAAAATGCCCAAATATAGTCATAACTATTGTTGCCCAAAAATTTATATTTTATTGCTGTTAATAAATTTATTTCAGAGGGTACGAATACATTTAGGGTTGGGCTCGTATGGTCTCTCTAAGGAGTAGAGTAGCAAACACCACACTACAGGGGGTAATTTTGGAATTTGTCTAGTACTTGGCTATTGTTGAACCTTCTGACGTGTAGTCATTTTGACATAACCTCTTTGCAGAAAATAATTCGGTACTTCAAGTACTACATTATAAAAATTATAGCAATGAGGATGTTGTTTACAATGAGTAATTGTGCAACAATAAACATATTGTTCTGTTACTCAATACGTAGTAAGAAAATCCAAATTCATCCTAACCTTAGGACACCAAACATATACAAATAATTTTGTACTTTAGCAACTAATATAGGACGTCGTCCACAATTGAAATTAGCATACAATGCTCACAAAAAGAACCTGCAACTTTACTATACGAGTACCTGATTGGATTGTCGACTTTATATTCTCTTCGAAGAAGAGAGAAGAAGATGGTGATACCATACAGAAAAATAAATTCGAGGATGGATTGAAACTTTTCCGGAATGACATCAAAAATATATATTTAACAAGGACTATATTTAATTTTTATACACAGTCCCCTCTGAGATCAACACACTTGGTCCAACGTTTTTCTAACTTTTCGATTTCCTCCCGAAAATGGTTTTCTTTGAGGTCTTCAAAATGAGCATTTACTGCTTCGATGGCTTCTTCGTTGGATCCAAATCTCTTTCCAGCGAGGAAAGTTTTGAGTTTCGGAAAAAGATAGAAGTCCGAGGGGGTCAAATCGGGCGAGTTCTGTGGACGGAGAACCTCAGTTCAGTCAATTTTTGTTGAGCAATACGATTTTAATGAGCTGGCGCATTGTCGTGGTAAAACAAGATCTTTTTCTTTGCCATTCTCGGGCATTATTCTTGAATTGCTCCTTTCAGTTTGTCTATAAGTGTGGCATAGTATTGTCCAGTTACAGTTTTTCCTTTATCAAGATAATTAATTAGCAGAATGCCTTTGGCGTCCCAAAAGACTGACGCCATCACCTTTCCTGCCAATTAAACTGACTTTGCTTTCCCGGGCATTTTTCTTGAATTGCTCCTTTCAGCTTGTCTAAAAGTGTGGCGCAGTATTGGCCAGTTACAGTTTTTTCTTTATCAAGATAATTAATTAGCAGAATGCCTTTGGCGTCCCAAAAGACTGACGCCATCACTTTTCCTGCCAATTAAACTGACTTTGCTTTCTTCGGGTCCGACTCACCATGTCCAATCCACGCTTTTGACTGAATTTTCATAGAGTTAACAGTCTATATGTTCAAAATAAATGTTAATTTTAAAATCTGGACTGGTAGGGCCAACAGTAATATCTGACATGTCCACAATAATGTTTAAATGTAGTGGTAATCCAACCCCACATCATACAACGAGACACAAAACTGTATTCTTCAAAAAGAGATACATTAGCGGTTAAAGTGGAAGATAATGTCAGCCATTGGATAGATCGGCCATAGCTCAGTTGGTAGAGCGTTACTCCGGCAAAGTAATGGTCCTTTGTTCTAATCCAGGTGGCTGACATCTTTTCACACTTTCATAATTTATTTCGAACTAATATTATGTTACATTTTAATTCGGCATAACTTTTTCTTAATTTAAAATAGGTACACTGGCTTGCAAAAAAATCGCGTACACCTTAAAAATCAAGTAACCGCGTTTTTACCTTTTTTGAGCTATGTAAATACGATTTAAAAATAGGTTAATATCAATGGAGTTGTCACCGTTGTCACTGTCATGTCATTATTTTAGGTATCGTGGAGCAAGTTCTTCATTGTGCTAAGTTACTACTAAATTACAAATATATTCTATAAAAATTAAAGAACAACCAAATATTTATTTTAAATGGATTATAAATAAGTAAAAATTATGACTGAAACAAATTATGGACGAAGTAACATTAGTAATTTACCATCGCTCCATCAGTGTCCAGTACTTTATTTAATCTTTGAGGCATGGAAGAAATAAGATTTCTAAAATAATTTTCATCCTGACTCAAGGTTTCCCAGGTGTTGAACATGACCCTGGAAATTTGTTGCAAAAGCATCGTCTCTTGCTGTTTCAAAAGGATGTTTCCATAAATGATTTAAAAATGCTTCATCTTGATCATTGGTGGAAATTTTGGGACGTCCGGAACCTTCTTTCCTTTTTATACTTCCTTCATTTTCCCACCCACTCCTCACCCTCATAACAGTACTTTTATTAATATTAAAATGTTCTGCTATTGATCTGATTGACCACCCCTCTTCTAACTTAGAAAGTATTACAACTTTCTCGTTTTTTGATAATTTTGACATCTTAATTGACGTTAATGACACTGACTTGTGACACTGACAAGTTAACAATCGAGACCGACTCAATACAGCAAAAAGCAGGTGTACGCGATTTTTTTACAAGCCAGTGTACCACTACCAATGTTTTAAATAACTATGTTACAACATTATTGTCTACATTAGTCTGCCCTGCGCCAGGCTCTTCAACCTTCCGTAATTCCCTCCCTGTCTGGTTACATTCCAAACATTCTTTATCCTTCTTTCTCTTCTTTCTCCTTCTTCTCTTCTCCAATGAAACTTCTCGTTAATTTAATTTTCTCTTCACCCGACATTCTCCAATAATCGCCATAACGCCATCCCATATCCTAACATTCCAAATACTGTTTCTTCTTCTTCTTCTTCAAGGTCCTTTCGCCTCCGTCGCACAATATTCCATATGAAGCATTTTATAAACCTTTTCCGGATTCGTTGTTGATGAGTCGTACTGTTTTTGTATTCAGCAGATGTTCATCTTACTTTAGATAAATTCTATTTTAAAAATAATCATTCCGACATTCCAACAACACTTAACACCAATTTAAAATTAGATATAAATTTTATGGTTAATATGTCCCACCTGAATTTATTTATATTTGATGTTCGTCATATGCGAAATGTGATTTCCCCCCCTGTTGTAGGTAATGACCTCCGATTATGCGGATATTTCTAGTAATTCTATGAATAGATTGCATTTCTCTTGTGTGCAGAACCTGCGGTTTTCCACATTTAGACCACATGCGTATTTGAATAATGTTATGACATTCAAGCTATTTGGGAGTTCATGTGTGACTAAAACGTTGCATTTAACCACAAAAACGGCAATGAATCCTATGAAGTTCGCTTCGAGAATAGAATACTGAAACATGAGAAATAAATAAAGATATCATCGCGGTATTATTATAGTTTGATTAAAATTATTTGGCTATTGGCTTCTCAAATAAAACTAAAACAATTACCCCTTAACCTTAAACCAATATTATTGTAATATTGGCTTCTCAGCAGGTATTCCGCAAGAGGATTAAAGAAATTTATGACGCCACACTTATCAGGGTAGTATTTAATAATATTTTATTCACTTTTTACCTCTCGCTAAGAGAGGCATTGCATTCATGCTAAAAATCGCATATCCAGATTTTATTGAATAAGCACGTTTTAAGGTCCCTACAATCCGATTTTAACACTTTTACGATGATGTCTGTGTGTGCGTGTGTGTGTGTGTGTGTGTGGGATGTTGGAAGGACGATTATTCAAAAACTATAAGAAATAAATTTGTTTAACTACGTATTTCCCAATCGGACATTCATGGGAAGATCTGAAAAGGTTTTGGTAACAATTGGACAACCGGAAATAGAAGGTTCTTGAAAAAAAATCTTCTAAATAATATTTTTTGAAATTTTTTCTTGGTAATATTAAAGAAAATTAAATTCTCTATCTGATACATTTAAATGTTTTATAATATATTCTATAGATTTAGAGATAAAAGAAATATAATATGTAAAATAATCTGTTATAATAAATTTTACAGCCGAAAGAATGGCCATGGCAAATAGTTGAAAATTTAAATTGTTTGTAACTGACAGATAAATGTCAGTGTCAGAAATACGGAGACATTACTGAAGACTTTTTCTGGGAAGTACATAGATTCTATTATTTCTTAATATTAAATATTTAATATTTTAGGTATATTACACATACCTTTCAGAAATACTGTTAATCCCGACAATTTCGAAAAATTAGAAGAGTAGGACAAAATTTCTTCATAGAATGAATTTAAAATTAAACAATCTAAATGTAAGGAATAGATGTAAGTAGAATTGTTGGTGTAGAGTGTTGGTATACACGAAATGCTAAATACAATAGGGCGCGAGCAGTCATGTGACTTTGTTGATCTTGACAAGCAGATATGGTGGCCCGTGTCAGAATGATAGCTAGTAATTATGTATATAGATGTCAAATATCATAATTTTCATTCTAAATTTAGTGATTTTCCAATTACATGTTGTGCAGAATTAAATGTTAAATATCTAAGGCATACGACAAGTAAATTTTAAACTCCTGGTGATAAATTAACTACGTAAATTTAGAAAATCTTGAAATTTTTAATGAAAAATTCTGACATTTGACATCTATGTACATAATTACTAATTATCATTCTGAAACCGGCCCACACATCTGATTCGCGCCCTATACTTATGTAACCAAAAAACGGAAGTGGCGAGAGGTATTGTGCTGGCCATAACAGATTTTTTTTTATAAAGGGATGCAAATTATAACAAAAAGAGGAGAAATTTTGCAGGAAACCAAATACTTATTTTATTTTGATACGTTTACAATATAAACAATGGTGACAAAAAAAATACCAGCATTATTTCTGTGTTTTTTGAGTACACCTTCACTAATTATCCTTCTAACTATAGTACAAGGCACTTTAGTCATTTCTGCAGTTTTTGATATTGGCGCACTCTCGTTATCGTCACTTTTTAAAAAGTTAAATACATTCAGAACTATTTGTTTTGCATCGTCTGATAAATGTTTGCGTTTTTGATTCGCGGTTATGACATTTTCTTCAAAATTTTCGTTCGCAGGTTGCAACATTTTCAATGTTCACTGCGACAATGTTGTTGAACTAATGAGTTTGAAATGTCGTTCTAGAGAACAACTAAAATGGTATTTATAAAATTTTCCTGCTTAATAGTACTCTGAGAAACAACTGTATTGAAAAGATTACGTTGCTAAAAACAACCGAACTCCAATCTCGAGAAAGGAAATGCAAAAATTACTATAATCCAGTCATGAATACAATTAGGTTTAATACCTGATGAGAAGAACCAGCAAGTCAAGTCAATCGCCAAATAAGGTTAACCTAACTATACCCATTGCTGGGTGGGTATACCAATCTGATTTATATTCAGATATCAGTAATGATGATGATAATTTATTACATAGTTATATTTCAATAATAATAACATTTGTTGTAATAATAAATTATTATGATTAATATGCACAAACAGATAAGATATGTTCTTGGAAATTAATATTCAGGTCAGAATTACATTTGCAGTAACATAATAATAACTCTTTGTTAGAATAATAACAAATTATAATATATAACTGTTATTGCAATAAATTTATGTACATTTATTTATCATGGGTGTCCACACTTTTAAATTGCCTGGGCCGCGTCGCCCAACAGAAATTTAAATTAGAATATGCGAACAAAGTCGGGATCATTATTTGAAATACATTCTTTTCCATAATTAATCCTTGTGTACTTTAATATTAATAAAAATCTGATGTGGTCAACACATGACCTATCGCCATTTCCCTTTTATGTTAAATAATTAACGAATTTAACATTTCTTGTACACACAAATAATTCAAATTGTATCTATTCTTTCGTTCTATCAGGAATTTTGTCCTACTGTTCTAATATATTCAAAATTCTTTATATCCATTGACGGTATTAGCGGTATTCTTAAGGATATATGTAATATTAATATACCTGTAATTTTAAATGTTTAATTAATAATGCAATTAGAAATTTAAAATGTACAGTAAAATTTTTGAAAGATGTCCGATCAAGGTCGTCTACGAATTGTATGAATTCAGATTTTTGCTCCGCCCATCATGACAAATTCAGTAGTGTCGTTTGCTTAGTTTTTATGAGGGTACGTAAGATACTACTGTTATTTTATTATTATAAAAATATATATTACAGGAAAAGCATTCAAAATTCAAAAATAAGTCAACTAGTAAGTTTATAAGCAAATGTAAAACCAAATATGTTAAAAATAAGATACTGACACAATGTCAGTGTCAGTGACTCTGACAGAATATAACGTTATACGTACGGCTATGAATCCAGGTAATGTATCTGAATTAATAAATAAACTTACGTTACAGCGAAAGTATTATCAACAACGAGCACCGTTTATAAATGGAATGTCCTAACTTAGTCGAAACAATATGAATTTTTGAAAGATAAGCGTGTTATATCCATCCTTATCACACACTCTTACAGCCTTTGCAAAAGAAAGAGATAAATGTATGCCTATTTGTTAATTCGTTCGTGATACAGGTGCCCTTGATCGGACATCTTTCAAAAATTTGACTGTCACAAAAAAAACTGTTAATAAAACTGATGATTCTTGACAGATATTTTGCATTTATCTGTCAATTATAAACATTTAAATATCTCAACTGGTCTCCATGGAGTTGTTTTTTCAGCGAGATTTATTACTACAGATTATTATATATTATTATATAATGTATCTCTAAATCCATAGAAGATATAATAATTTTTTAAATGTATCAGATTGAGAATTTAAAGATCTTTATTTTTTGTAGTAACATAAATTTTCAAAAACTACCACTTCCGGTTGTCCAATGGTTTCCAAAACCTATACAACTCTTCCCATTAATGTTAGATTGAGGAATACGTAGTTAAACAGATTTTTAGTTGTATAGAATTTGAGAAATAGTTTATCCAACATCCACACATACAGACATCATCGTAAAATATTAAAATTTTATTGTAGGGTCCTTAAAACTTGCTTATTCAATAAACAAACCTTATTCGTAGCTGGTTAGCATTGCTGTCTGTTTTAATTTAATTCAATTAATATTCATTAATTTAACTCTATATCTATTAAATATGAAGCATGCAATCCAATCTTATAGAGAATAATGTATTCTTTAAATATATAAATGATATTTAACTGCTATTTATCAAGAAAAACTGTTAAAAGTTTCAAATTAGGGTACTTCCAGGTAACCAATCGTAACCAAAATCTAATCATCTCTTCGTATGGACGTACGAAAGAGGAATATGAAAGAATTTTTGGAATTGTAGTATTGGAGTTATGTGATCCGAAACGATCGTCACATACACACACACACACACACACATTCATACATAGACATCATCGTAAAAATTCATATTTTACGAACTCTAAAAAGTACTTATTCATTAAAAACTCTCCATCGATTTTTTTGTACAAAAACAATACATACCTTACCTACAGGTACTAAAACATATTTTGACAAAAACCAGTTACACTGACAGAAAATAATGTTATTCGTACGGCTATGATTCAAGGTAATATATCTGAATTAATAAATAAACTTACGTTACAGCGAAAGTATTGTCAACAACGAGCATCGTTTTAAAATGGAATGTCCTAACTTAGTCGAAACAATATAAATTTTTGAAAGACAAGCGTGTTATATCTTTTCTTATCGCTATAAACTATAAACATATATTTTGTTCATGATACAGAAATCCTTGATCGGATATCTTTAAAAAAAAATCTGTTGTGGCCAGCACAATACCTCTCGCCATTTTCATTTTATCTTGCATAGGGCGCGAGCAGTTATGTGACTTTGTTGGCCTTAGCAAGCAGATATGGGGGCCGTGTCAAAATACAGCTGGTAATATACATAGGTGTCAAGTATCATAAGTTTTCATTCGAAACATTATGATTTCAAATCCATGTGGATTATTTTCCTCGACAAGTATATTCCATACTAATGGATGACAAATAAACAGAATATTATGAAATTTTGAATGAAAAATTATGACATATGACAATTGTGATATCTATGTAAATAACTACTAGCCGTCATTCTGACGCGGATCCTCATATCTGCTTGCCAAGGCTAACACAGTAACATGACTGCTCGCGCCCTATAAGTAACGTATTTAACATTTCTTGTACACACAAATAATTGAAATTGTTTCTCTTCTTTCGTTCTATGAGAAATTTTATCCTACTATTCTGATATGTTCAAAATACTTCAAATTCATTGACGGTATTAGCGGTATTTCTCAAGGATATATGTAATATTGACATACCTGCAATTTAAATAAATATTTAATTAATAATACAATAATATATATATTAAATGTACTCATACCTCCCAGAACTGACACTGACATTTTGCATTTATTTGTCAATTACCAAATTTTTAATATCGCAACTGTTTTTCTGGCAACGAGATTTATTACAACAGATTATTCTATATTATTATATACTATATCTCCAAACCTATACGAGATATAATAAAAAAATTAAATGTGTCAGATTGAGAATTTAATTATCTTTAATATTTGTAGTAACAAATTTTCAAAAAATAATATTTAGAAATTTTTTTTTTAGAAACTACCACTTCCGGTTGTCCAATTGTTACCAGAACCTATTCAACTCTTCCCATTACTGTAAGATTGAGGAATCCGTAGTCAAACAGGTCTTTAGTCTTATAGAATTTGAGAAATCGTGTCTCCAACAACCTCTCTCACACACACACACACACACATCCACACACATACACACACACACACACACACACACACACACACACACACACACACACAGACATCATTGTAAAATTGTTAAAATCGGATTCTATGGACCTTATATCGTGCTTATTCAATAAAATCTGGATATGCGATTTTTAGCATGAATCCAATACCTCTCTTAGCGAGAGGTAAAAATACTGTAATTGCAATCACTTAGTGATCAGTAATTTGTGAATAAAACATACTGCCTTGGAAACCCTTTCGGTAAACATAAAATAAAACCCGATCGTGCAAAAAATCAATTTTCAAAGCCGTTGATGTGGCAATTTTTCTCCACACATACCAATATAATAAGCAGAAAAGTTTTTCCTGAACTACTTATTCTTCTTATAAATTCATGTCAATTCCTCGGTTGTATTTTCCTGTCACTGTTCTATATTGCAAAAACAATATTCGCAATCAATTCCTGTCTGCTTTTTTCCACCGTACCCACATTTCTTTCTTGAGCAATCGTAGTTGACACAGCTCTATACCATGTCTACTAGCTGGCTCACCGAAGAACAATGTAAACCGCGATTTATACTTGTCATTTGCTCTTTGACTCCGGCTCTTTGTCCCTGCAGCCGCGGTGAACTATGGGAACATGGTGTCATTCAAAGTTGGCTCTATTTGGCAGAGTTAATTGCAAACATTTGTTGCATACGCGTATTTCGTATTTGACTAGCGATTATATGTGAGAAATAGAAACTGAGTAAGGACAAATGTTTTTGTGAATCATAGTACATTACTATTTATTGGATTGTACCTATAAATAAATGTATTGTCCAGAAGTACTTTTCATTAATTTATTATTTCCTTCTTTAATCAATTTTTAAAATTTGATGAAAACCTGATTTTCTATAAACAAATATTTTTACGTCTCGCTAAGAGAGGTATTGGATTCATGCTACAAATCGCATATCCAAATTTATTGAATAAGCACGTTTTAAAGTCCCTACAATCCGATTTTAACATTTTTATGATGATGTCTGTGTGTGTGTGTTTGTGTGTATGTATGTGTGTATGTGTGTGAGATGTTGGAAGGACGATTACTCAAAAACTATAAGACTTTATATTAGTTTAACTACGTATTTCCCAATCAGCCATTCATGGGAAGACCTGAAAAGGTTTTGGTAACAATTGGACAACCGGAAGATTCTTGAAAAAAAAAACTTCTAAATATTATTTTTTTTAAAATTTTCATGGTAATATTAAAGAAAATTAATTTTTCTGATACATTTAAATATTTTATTATATTTTCTATAGATTTAGAGATAAAAGAAATATATATAAAATAATCTGTTGTAATAAATTTTACAGCTGAAAGAATGCCATGGAAAATAGTTGAAAATTTAAATTGTTTGTAACTGGCAGATAAATGTCAGTGACAGAAATCCGGAGACTTTACTGAAGACTTTTTCTGGGAAGTTCATACATTATATTATTTCTTAATCTATTATTAATATATTTAATATTATAGGCATATTACACATACCCTTCAGAAATACTGTTACTTCCGACAATGAATAGGAAACAGCTCGAAAAATTAGTAGAGTATGACAAAATTTCTTCATAGAATGAATTTAAATTTAAAAAATCTAAATATAAAGAATAGGTATAAGTAAAATTACAAGAAATGTTAAATACATTAGGGCGCGAGCAGTCATGTGACTTTGTTGGCCTTGACAAGCAGATATGGGGGCCCATGTCAGAATGATAGCTAGTACTTATGTACATAGATGTCAAATAACAATTTTTCGTGATTTTCCAATTGCATATAGTATATTTTCCTCGACAAGTAAATTCCATACTCCTGGTGACAAATTAACTATACGTGAATTTAGAAAATCTTGAAATTTTTAATAAAAAATTCTGATATTTGACATCTATGTACATAATTACTAATCATTTTTCTGAATCGGGCCCCCACATCTGCTTGTCAAGGCCAACAATGTAACATGACTGTTCGCGCCGTATACTTATGTAACCAAAAAAGGAAGTGGCGAGAGGTATTGTGCTGGCCACAACAGATTTTTTTTTTTAGTTACCCAAAAATGTTACTTAAGAATTTATTATTTATCGACTGCCTAATTTAACTAAACATATTTTTACATAATTGTTTAATTTTCAAGAATTTTTTACCTAATTTTTGGAACGACGTATGGTATTTCTACAAATCAGTCTATAAATAGTGTTCTGTAAAATTAGCAAGAGGTGACTAGTAATCTTATAGAAATAATCAATTTATTTATAGAAACATTTTTTTTTTCACAAAAACAAACTATATTCCTATTTTCGTGGTATTTCTAACTATAATAATGTCAACCTATCATGCAGGTTACGCAATAATATCTTCAATAGAGGACAATAAATTATTTGTTTATATTATGGTAATATTATTCCAAAATTGGTCGAATGAGTGCTTATTGTGTTGATGTAAACTATTATTATACGATCATTTATTCGTCCAATATGATATTACTGTCTTAGAATCGTATACATTTATATTATTTATCGTCAGTTATGTAACTATGTATGCAAAATTATACATTATTCTTTTTATACAAATACAGCTTACCTACAAAACATGTCAAGGTAATATAGAAATATAAAATAGTCAATATTGTAGGAAATCATTATTTTTAATTCCAAGTATCATTTGTACTATTTCTATGTTTGTATGCCATAATGTAGGTTATAAATTATATAACAAATTACGCCATATGGCTTAATATGTGTAATATGGCTCAATATCAACATATGTTCGTTTATGACGCCTTTCCGACAACGGGAAACCTACGTACGAATTCCTACTCCGGTCGAAATATTGCATACACGAACGTCATTTAAATTTATAATCAGAAATGTAAGGCAACGACAAAATTGGAATCTGATACCAATGTGTTTTGTTTTTACCTAATGTAGCAGCACTTAATTTTGATTTATTAGGTGTAATATGCGCATAATTGAGACGTATATCTTATTGACATTTAAAGGATAATATTGCGTAAAGTATTTGTTATAATTGGACTTGCAAATACTAATGCCAAATTCAGTAATGTTACCGATAAATCACTATTTAGATTGATAGCGAATATTGCATGGAAATAAAATAAAAATAAATAAATCCATTTTACGTACCTATTGCTGGGTGTGCCAATCTGCTTTGTACACAAATTTCTGTAATGATAATGCCTTATTTGTACCGTACGGGCGTTTGTCAGGCGTCACCTCACGGGCACTCATTACTGGCATAGAGAGTGCACCGCACTGGGTAACTATTCTTTATTTTCTCCATCCACTCATTTCTATTTCGCTTGTCGTCCTCATTCATTTCCTTTTTCTGTCTAGTCTTCCACAATACAAACCGTCCATCTTCTCTTTGGTCTTCCTCTGTTTCTTCTACTTTCTACTACTAAGCTGTTTATTCTTCCTCCAATATATTATTCATCTCTCCTCATGACATGTTTAAACCATTGTAATCGTCTCTCATGTATCTTTCTAGCCATTTCCCCTATCTTCTCATTTCTTACCCTATATTTCTATGTCTTCCTCAACATCCATCTGAACATCTGACATCGGTCAATATAGTAGCTGTTTCCATGGTTATAGTATAGCTGACATATATAATATTTAATTTCTTTATAATTCTTTAACTCTATATCCATTGAATATGAAGTATAAAATACAATCAATTCGTATAGATAATAGAATATTATTTAATATTTATAATAACATTAAATGTAAAAAAAATATTTAACGGCGTTTTTTCAAGAAAAACTGTTAGAATCTTCAAATGAGGTTACTTCCCGTTGACCAATTATAACCAAAATCTAATCAGATATTCATATGGATGTAAAGAAAAGGAATGCGTCTATGAAAAAAATCGTTACACACATACACACACAGACATCGTCGTAAAAATGGTAAAATAGTATTCTAGGGACCCTAAAACGTGTTTAATCAGCAAAAACTCATCGATTTTATTGACCAAAGACCTTCGTTACCTAAAGGTGACGGAATGTAAAAAATCTGATGTGGACACCACACGACTTCCTTGTACGATTATTAAACTATACATATTTTTTTAATAAATAAATTACAAAATATTAATTTTAATTTCAAAACAGTAAGATATATTTCGACCATAATCTAACCCGGGTCTTTTTAAAGAGAGTTTTGATTACAACAAAGAAATATTTGATTACAACAATGAATATGACTAATTTCACAATAAAAATATAATATTTGTTATTGTACGAATCATAAAATTGCACGTATTTAACGTAATTTGACATGAACATTTTTTTTATGTTTTTGTCCTAATCCATAGCAAGCTTTATTACAAAAACAAAAAAGTATATAATTTTTAAATTTACATATCTCGCTTATACAAAGGGCTAATTTAATAATACTTGATGTGCTAGACGCAGAAATTAATTCTCTAAAACTTTTATTTGAAGCATTTATTTCTAAAATCAAAATAAAATCATTTTATTCAAGAGAAACTGTTAACAACTTCAAGTAATGTACCACTTCCGGTTAGCCTATTTTAACCAAAATCTATTATGTTATTTCGATTGACATAAAAGTCTTGTATATCAAATTTGAAAAGTTTTGGATTATATTTTAAAACAGTTTTTCATTTAAATCTATTATAGGCTTCATGTAAAGTGCCACTTCTGGAAATTGTGTAATAACCAGAATGCGAGATACGTACGTATGTACAGGCGTCACGACGAAATTAGTCAAAATGGATATTTCCGCTGAAATCTGAATACCGAAATTTTTCGCGATTACAATACTTCTTTTACTTACGTACAAGGAAGTAAAAATCGTTACACACATACACACACAGACATCGTCGTAAAAATGGTAAAATAGTATTCTAGGGACCCTAAAACGTGTTTATTCACTAAAAACTCATCGATTTTATTGACCAAAGACGGAATGTAAAAAACAGCAGTGGCGGTCCCCTGGGCCGCCCCCAGAAATATCTTGTGTTCGCTCGCATATCATTAATATTCAAGCAAAAAGTAACTAATTCATCCCACGTTAAAAATAAAGAAACTCATTATTACTCTTTTAATTTTTAAATATGTATAGATCACGCGAGATCCATAATTACCATCATCTTCATTCTCACTGCTCTTCCTTTCCTTCTTCATCATTTTCCTTTCCATGTTCCTTTCTTCTAACTTTCCTTATAAATTTATAAACGTCTCGGGTCCCGTTAGCTCTCGTGCGATACTCTGGCACGTTTGCTACTTTGCATACTCTAGTTACGGGTTATTTAATCCTATAGTGGAATGCCGCACATGTGTGTACGCCTACGGGCCAGAGCGAGCCGTACCTTAGGCATATGGGCTTTGATCTGCCGAAACATGGATGCGTGTTTCGAAATCCCACATACCGCCAGAGCAGATGGTTGAAAAGAATAGGAATTGTGAAATAATTGTGTTTGAATTTGAAGAAAAATATTGCATAGTGAAAATGTTGGTTAGTATGTTTAAGATTTTGCAAGGTTCGAAAGAGAATTTAATTTATTAATATTTATATTCTTATTGAATTCACCATTTTTTTTTGTGTGTTGATATTTAAAGTCACGCACTTCCACTCTGATAGAAAATAACTGCGTAACACGTTCATAACTTCATACTAAAACGTGTAATACGATCGGCGAGGTATGTGTTGAAAAGTCTAAAAAAATCTATGCTATTAGATTTTTACAGGAAATAAATATCTTTATTCTGTCAATTTTATAAAATAAACAAAATTTGACTCCCACAAAACCAAAAGGTAATATAAGGATAATAAAATAAAAATACTACTGAATATTATAGGACGAGTTTCTAATTTCTCTTAATTCGATTGAGCTGGAAACCTATTCTTATTTTCGGGAAATGCGTAATAAGAAAAAGTGTCATGTACCGTTTCCTACTGTTTATTTTTTGCTAACTGAGTTACGTAAAGAACATTACACAACCGACAAACTGATAATAAAAAAATCTGTTGTGGCCAGCACAATACCTCTCGCCACTTCCGTTTTGTGCTTACATAACTATAAGGCGCGAACAGTTATGTTATATTGTTGGCCTTGACAAGCAAGATATGGGGACCCATGTCAGAATGGCAATTAGTAATTATGTACATAGATGTCAAATGTCAAAATTTTTCATTAAATTTTTTTAGATTTTCTAAATTAAAGTAGTTAAATTGTGACCATTTACTTGCCGAAGAAAATAAATAATATGGAATTGGAAAATCACGAAATTAAGAATGAAAACTTATGATATTTGACATCTATGTACATAATTACTAGATATCAATGTGTCACGGTCCCCCATATCTGCTTGTCAAGGCCAATAAAGACATAACTGCTCGCGCCCTATTGTATTTAACATTTCTTGTAAACCTACACTCTACACTAAAAATTCTACTTACATCTATTCTTTATATTTAAATTTATATTTAAATTCATTCTATGAACAAATTTTGTCCTACTCTTCTAATTTTTCGAAATGTTTCCAATTTATCATCGGGTTTGACAGTATTTTTGAAGGGTATATATAATATACCTTTAATTTTAAATATTTAACTATTAATACAATAAAAAATAATATAAAGAAAATTTACTCTTCTTTAATACTAGCAAGAACAAAATTTTTCAAAAAATAGTATTTAGAAGATTTTTTTAAGAATCTGCTATTTCCGGTTGTCCAATTGTTACTAAAACTTTTACACCTTTTCCCAATAATATGCAATTGAGAAATTATAGTTTTTGAGAAATCGTCCTTCCAACATTCCCGCACGCATATACACACACACACACGTACATTCACAAACACACACACACTGTCATCATCGTAAAAATGTTAAAATCGTATTGTAGATCTTAAAACGTGCTAATCATTAAAATCTGGATATTTGATTTTTAGCATGAATCCAATACATCTCTTAGTGAAAGGTAAAAATTAAATTAATTTATTTTCACGCCAGCGCTTTGGTAAATAGATTTTGAAATATGTATATTGAACTGATATAGAAAAACCTAGAATTTTGTGTATTTTTAAATTATTTTAGCGGTATTAGACAATTTTTTTTACATAATACGTTATCAAAACGTAATATTGTTTGATTCACATATTTGTAAATCTTACTTCGCTTTGATTTGGCAAATATTATGTTTATCAAACAATATCACTCTTTTCACAACTGATTATGTAAATAATTATTCTTGCATCGTTGTCAAAATTTCGATTTGCATTTTTACCTCTCGCCAAGAGAGGTATTAAAATCATACTAAAAATCGCATATCCAGATTTTAGTGAATAAGCACGTTTAAAGGCCCCTTCAGAAATACCGCCAATCCCGTTAATGAATTGGAAAAACCTCGAACATTTAGAAGAAAAAACTTGCTGATGACTGAATTTAAAATTGTAGAAAATACGTAAATATAAAGATTAGGTAGGTATAATTAGATTTTTTTATGTGTACAAGAAATGTTAAATATGTACATTACTTGTTTGTACCACAATTGAGAGGGCGCGAGAGGTATTGTGATGGCCACAACAGGTTTCTTTGTTTAAGGACCGCTTAAAATTTAAGTCTTGTTGATGCAACTGAGCATTAATTCCATTTCTAAATCATTGTGCTAAGCTTATAGAACGTTTACAATATATACATATTTAATTGTTTCATTAATTATTGTATTTTTCTTCTTTTCAGGTAAGTCCAAATTGCCTTCTTCCTATAGCTGCGAGTACATCTCTTATTACAAGTAACCTGGTAAAGTAATATAAATTATAATATATTTTATTAAATTATTTACACAAGGGAAAACATATTATTAATAACTATTTGTACAAAGAAATAATAGAATAGACTGTTTAAAAATCTCCTCCAAATCATAAATGTCTTCAACGCATGACCAACAATTTCCCATGTTGAAAACGCGAATCACTTTTCAAATCTAATGTCACGATTTTCACTTTTCCGTCATCTCAGCTCCATGTCAAGGTTTGCGAGTACATATACAGTTGTCTGTTTTTACAAATCTTACATCGTATCTCTGCCATTTAGTAAAGATATGTCAGCGTAGGTTGATACGTGATGCAAGACATCAAGACGCATTGACGGCTTACTGCGATTGCGATGTGATTTATCCAACTCTAATTAAACACGAAGAAAAAGAAAAGTTGGCGCTGGGAAAAAGTTGAGAGTGTGATTGAGTTATGAAGCTTTGAGACAGATAGATGAGATTGTTGACTTTATAGGAGCCGAAGAAGAATGAAGATCATATTTTTGAGGATGGAAGAAGTTTTTATAGTTTTATTTACTCGTATTGTTAATGAAAATGATGTGGCCAGCACAATACCTTCCGTCAATCCTGTGTATTATGTACAAATTCTACACATAAATTTTCTTGCACTGACATCTTCTTCTTCTTCTTTAGCCTTTCGTTACGGATCGCTATTTTTATTTTATTCTTCCGCAATACAGTCCTTCCATCTTATCTTTGGTCTGTCTCTGTTTCTTCAACCTTCTATTACTAAGCTGTTCATTCTTCCAATATATTCTTCATCTCTCCTCATGACATGTTCAAACCAATATAATCGTCTCTTTTGTATCTTTCTACAAACTTCTAACACTAGAGTTATTTCCCTTATTATTTCATTCCTTACCGTATCTTTCCGTGTCTTTCGTCTCAACATCCCCATCTCTGCCACATTCATTTACTTTTCATTGATACTGACATCTGTCAATTTTAATTATCTGAATATATTTGACTGTAAAATCTTCAAATGAGGGTACTTCCGGTTGACCAATTATAACTAAAATCTAATCTTCTTCTAAATACGAAAAAAAAAAAAATTGGATTCATAGTATTGAAGTTATGCGATCCGAAACTTTCGTCACACACAGACACACATACCTACATACATACATACAGACATCATCGTAAAAATAGTAAAATCATATTATATGTATCCTAAAACGTGTTTATTCACTAAAAACTGATCATTCAATTTTTTGACCAAAGACAATACCTTCCTTACCTAAAGGTGCCGGAAGGTAAAAATAATATTTAACAGCGTTTTTTCAAGAAAAACTGTTAAAATCTGCAAATGAAGGTTCTTCCGGTTGACCAATTATAACCATATGGATGTAAGGAACAGGAATACGTAAAAATTGTAATTTTTGGAATTACAGTATTGGAGATATGGCGACCGAAATTATAGTCTCAGACACGCACACACACACACACACACACACACACACACACACACACACAAACAGACATCATTGTAAAAATAGTAAAATCGTATTGTAGGGATCGTAAAACTTGCTTATTCATTGAAAACTCACCACCGATTTTTTTGACCAAAAACAATACCTTCCTTACCTAGAAGTTATGGATTTGAGTTACTTCGTAGTTCTAATTTATTATATTATTATATCAAATTCTAAAACTAGAACTGAATATACTCGCATAAATTCTAATTAATAAAATATATCATACAGAAATATGAATAAGAAATCATCTAGCTTACAAATATGTAAATAAAGATATAAATGTTGTAATGAAATAAGAAAATAGCATATAATTTAGTAACAATATATTATCTAAGTTGATATTACACTGACCATAGACAACACATAGAAGTCGTTAGCATTGGTCTGTCTAACTAACCACTTTTCTTTCATATCATGAACATAACATTTAATATCTCTCATTACAAACAATGATACATTATGCTACAAGCGATAGTAGACTTATTGTATTGTTTACAAATCAAACGAAACCAATAACCGACAAAACATCACATCTCTGTTCTCAGAAACTGATATTCAAGGAATAACTGTTAATTCGCAGATGGTCGTTACTCTGCATATTGCACTAAGAAAAGAAAACATAATTGTGTTACTATTAGCGAGAAATTAACAGAGAGCAAAGTTATTTGTTTACTTATAGTTTGAATAATCATATAATATGTGGCTCTTAGTGGGATTCCAAGTATTCTCTTGAATTTCTACAAACTTATTAATCTGCAACTTATATCAAATCGGTTGATTCAGGACTAGTGTAACAAACTTTAACACATTATCCCTTATTTAGATGCATATTCTTAATTCGAAGAGTATAATTATAAGTATTTTAAATTAATTTATCAAATAAATAAGACGGAGAACCGGTTAGTAAAACTTTATATACTAGACAGAGATACGCGGTATATTAGGTAACTCTCGAAATTCGCTTATGTGGTCATATTTACGTACGCCGTAAACGAATCAAAAACAACTGTTTTATAGAAGGGTGATTCTATTTTTGTCAGTTTGTGTTAGGTTTGGTACATAAACACAAGCACAGTAATCAAATAGTGGCAATATCAAAGTGTTCACTAGCCGTAATTTGATTGCAGGACTGAGGTCATTTTGGTTCAAATGATTACTAAAATTTAAATTTCTGTCAAAATTGAAACCCAAAATTTTAGTGGTAGATCTCCGCTTAATTGTCTCGCCATCCAAAATAATATCAAGTATATTACCATAATTACCCACTACAAGAAGAGACGATTTACTTGCGTTAATTTTGAGGCCGTTATTTTTATTCATGCTGCTAGTTTATCAAGTTCACTATTTACTATTGCACATTGTACTTTACAAAATATAATTTAACATATGTTAAAATGATAACTTTGAATATATAATACATATAAGAATGGCAACGTAATGTATTTAGATTAAATACTTCGAGAGAAGGTGCCATCTATCCCTCCCTATACGAATTATTTCTGAGTTAGTTCAAAAAATACATAATAGGTGGATGTTGCACAGTATTGCCACGTAGCTAGAACAGCAAGTTAAGATTTTATAAAGGTTTTTAAGTTTGCTACTGTAAAACAAGTATACATGTACATTGAAGATTCAAAATATATTATCTGGTTATTATGAAACAATATTTTTGAATTATTGATTATTGAATACCTCTAACAAATAGTATCTGGCAATGCTGTCAGCACGATTTACCATAGTTCATAGTTTTATGGTAGGAGTCACTAGCTATCTATAATAATTTTGTGAATAAAAAGAGACAGATATAGTATGTTGCTAGGCCATATGTGTTGCCATTCTTATATGTATTATATATTCAAAGATGATAATTAGAAATAACATACTTTTACTTATGGGGTCTCGTGGGCGTGTGCCTGAGTGTCTGGTCGCGAATCTGGGGACCCGGGTTCGATACCGACCGATGCCAAAAATGACATCGAATTTTAATGGCACAAAATTGACCCCTGTGGTGCACTCTCCTCGCCAGATATGAATGCCCGTGAGGTGACGCCGGGTAAGCGCCCGCACGGTACAAATATTCCATCATTACCGATATCTGTGTACAAAGCAGATTGGCACACCCAGCAATGGGTAATATGCCGTGATAAAATATTTATTTATTTTATACTTTTACTTGAATTCGGCACTCAAGTATACAAAAATAGTCTATAAACTTCAGAAATCGGCACTAATGTAATCAATTATACGGCGATTTTATGCAAATGCAGTTTTGCCAACCTTATGATATTTATTGTAGATGTAATATAATTTGGGCAGGTGTACGATGTATATACTTTGGTTCACGAAAGATGACTATTCATGGTCACTTGTTCGAAGAATGAATACACAGCACTTACAGTAGTAACTTAGCAACATTTCATGTTAGAAAGAGAAAGATTATTTCACGTATGTCTATACAGTTTATGTTGTGTGACAGATATACGTAAATGGTGACATTACTTTCCAACACATTACAGATAATAATGACGTATGTCGTAGAGTTACAGATATCTAATTATCTACTGCACTGCCATCTGTCCTAAGAGTTACCCAGTGACGTTGACATTTAAATCAAATTATTATTCCATGGTTTTTGTCAAGTCTATGTTTTTGGGTTTTGAAAATACATAGGTGAAGAGCATAAATCTTTGAAAAAGGCGTTGTTTAAAAAGAAACATAATTTTTATATAAACTACACTAATTTTTTTCAGTTAAAATGTATCCATAAATATTTCATGTTGCACGTCTATGTATACGAAATGCAGTGAAGTTATCTGCTATAATAATATAGTATATAGTAATATTATACTATACGGTTAATAAATGACCTTGAATTGTCATCTTTCGTGAACCAAACTTTAGTAGTAAATTTGTACGGAAAATGACAAAAAACTATCCGAAAGAAGACTGAATTAAATAAGTCGGATAAAGAATTTTAAAATAAAACATAAAATTTTATTGTTCTTAACGATAACTTTAATATCCGAAATTAGCAACATTAAATTTCAGATAGACAGTTTTATAAACATAACCTATAAAAACAAAAATTCTTTTTATTTTCACAATTTATCCATTTCAAATATTTAATATGCATCTCGACACTGAAATTCCTTTTAATAACTCATATGGTTTGATACATAAATAATTATTGTAGTCTAAGAAGCAATTTCTGAAACTTTGTGATTAAATATTCCGCATTATTATTAAAAAATAGTTCCACGCCTAATCAGTCACTCATCTTGTTATTCATCTGGAATACAAATCATTTTTAACACCTTGAACAATTATTCCATGAAGTGTATGTCTACATATGCTCCTGCTTTATAATCCTGATGAGAATTAAAAAGTTATTGAAAAACAGTTCAACTACCTCGTTACCTTGACTACGCTGAAAGTAAAAGTCACAGACCTGAAACTGAACGCACTCAAATGTGTTCAACTGTTCACGTTCACGTTCATTCCATGGCCTGTCTGATAATGAATTATTCATCTAACAACGACCGAGCCATTAATATTTACAGTAATTTTAATGAGCCTGTAAATGTAATTATATTTAATAAGCAGGAAAAATATAACAAAAAACGCGCGTAAGAGTCTATGATGAAATAGGGCTCTCTATTGCTGCGACGAGAGCATTATCATTAAGAATAGGATAATAGGATAACGTATGAAACATTTGTTCCAATAATAGACTATTTCATTTTAAACTGATTATAATATTAGCATCGTAGATAGATAGATTATTGTTAATATCAACTACCTCAAATTTCGTGAAATCGAAACTACATAATTTCATGTATTTTCCTTTAACTATAACTAATAAAATTACCCCTTACCTTTAAAATTATAAAATAAGCTACAAACGTGTTTCGAGAACTTAGTTCTCATCATCAGTACTATAAATTACTCAACATGTAAACCATTCCAGAGGTCCTAACAGCTCTGAATGAACAAGGGATAGAACTGGGATTATATAGGGATGGGAGTCACAGGTGAATGAATACCAATACCAATTATAAACTAAGATTTTAGCGTCCAATGATATTAAAATTTAAACGTCCTATAAGAAATAGAATTTAAGTTTATAATGCTGTTTTTTTAGATGCTGTAAGTCTGGATACACATTATTATAGACATTATCCTTTAAGTATCCCCATAAAAAAAATCTGTTGTGGCCAGCACAATACCTCCCGCCATTTACCTATAGTGTCTCGTTGCCGCGTGCCTGATGTCTGGTCGCGAATCTGGGGAATCCGATTCGATCCCGATCAACGCCAAATAATTCGAATTTTAAATAGCATAAAATTAACCCTTGTGGTAAACGCCCGTACAATACAAATATGTCATCATCATTACCGAAATGTGTGTATAAATCAGATTAGCACACCCAGCAATGGATGATATGCCGTGATAATATATTTATTTGTTTCTTAAATACATACGTGCATATTTACTAATGCTAGAAATTATGTATTTTAAGTTCCTTTCCATAAAACTATTGTTATATTTACAATTTTCCTTTTAAAACGTTACTATTATTAATTTGAAATAATTATTTTTTTGACAGTGACATTTATCTGTTAGTTACATACATTTGTGCTGAACTATGTAACCACGGAGATGTGTTTAAAGCATAAGCTCCGAGATAAATTATTATGTTACTTTATAAATTTATCCATAAAATATATAGAAAAAGTATTAAAGCAAACTTGTAGAAAATGGAATAATCTTTAATGTTTATAATAACAAATTGAGAAAAAAATACATTTAAAGGTATTGTAGACTACTTTCTCTAACAAGATTTTAGAAATTATACATAAAATGTTGATTGATAATAACAATATATTATCATATACCATTAATTTTTCTTTTGACGCCAGTCCATAAATTGCTTATAATAACTCCATTCATATTTTTCTTTTGATTTATTTGATAATAACTGACACTCTGTATCATCGCAATTTCCCTTATTTCTGGTGACTTACATTCCATATCTATATCTTCATTTCCACTTTATATGTCTTTCTATAAAATGTCTTCAGTTAAATAAAGTAATATATTATTATTTATATAAACTTATTACTCTGGACAACTCCAAAAACCTGTAAAACCTAACAAAAAACTCTAAAAATATTCAAAACTGTAAAACGTCATACGCGAATACAGAAATAAATAAATATAAAACAGAGTCATAACCATAGCAACCGAACCAATATATTTGATATACCGCCGCTAATATACGGCGAAATAGATTGTGCGGAATTATTCCAAACGGCGTACGGAATTATTCCACACGGTTTGTTGGAATAATATTAATTCCAACATAATTTTGAGTTCTGGAATGTGTAGTTTCCAAAACATTCTTGGAGAAAATATTTATTTATGCTTATTAAAATAGTTTTGTAATTGTTTGCTAATTTAACCGACCTCGTAGCTCTTATAGTTCTCGAAATAGCAATAGTGGACAAAATAAAATTATATTTTATAATTTTAAGGTTAAGGGGTAATTGTATAAGTTTTAGTTATAATTTAACCTTAGACTTCTGCTATTATTAATTATTTTCCTTTACTTCGCAATTCAAATGAAATGAAAATATCTTGCCAACAAAGGCACTAAAATATTGAAATGTGTTAGTAATATCATTGGCATGTTATTGTCCGTGTTCGCGTTGGCATACCTTGGGCTTGCTTGTTTATACATCGTCTGCATGGTAATGCAGCCAGGCAGGGTGGTATGTCTCGGACTTGAAGAGGACGTCGATAGTCTGAGACACTCGGACGTCAATCAGTCATGGAGAGATCTTATGTGACGGACGTGAGCCGTGCCGTGACGGCGTTAAGGCTGCGATACAATACCTGGGCAACGATGGACCATTCATCAATCCAATATGACTGAAACAAACAAGATTATAGGTTAATAGTTACAGTTTTTGTTGTCTTGTAAATTCTTTGTACTCGTATATACAGATTAAATGAAGATGAAGATACATTTTATTCCAGATAATTCTTGCCGGGCTCTCATTACTGTGCACAGAGTGTGGCACAGAGTTCAATACAGTTATTTCAACAAATATACCATATACAGAGTGTGGCTACAAAGATTGAGGACTGATTTTCTGTAGCGGCAATTAACAGCGCAATATATGAATTTCCACTGAAACTATTGCAACGTTTTTGGCTGGCAAGAGCGCTTACGCAATGGATAACACAAAAGACTACATTTCCAGTACATTACCTTCCCTAAGTTCTATGTATTTTATACAAATTCAACACAGAAAGTTTCTAACAAAGAATTTTCTTAATATAGTAGCTGTTTCGGTGGTTACAGGATAGCAGGCTGCTTTATGAAATTTAATTTCCTTATAATTTTTACCATCCGTCACCTTTAGGTAAGGAAGGTATTGTCTGGTCAAAAAATTCAGTGGTGCGTTTTTAGTGAATAAGCATGTTTTAGGGATCCTATAATACAATTTTACCATTTTTACGATGATGTCTGTATGTATACAGGGTGTCCCTTAACTTGGTGCACAAACTTTAAGGGCATATAATACTGATCAAAATGAGTAAGAAAAGCTTAGTCAAAATGTGTCCGATCTTTAATAGTTTCCCAGATATAACGCAGTGAAAAATGAGTTTTTACGAGATTTACCTTTGCTATCTCAAAAACTATAAGAATTACGATTTTGATTAATTGAGACTTTTTGTTTACCTTTGAGAGGTAATCTTAGATGGCCTTTTGTTATTTTATAAAAATCAAAAGTGAAATGTTGTGGCGACCTTGGTCAATATTTAATTTTCATATAACTACGTAACTATAAGAAATTGAGAAAAATGTTTCATATAAAATTTTATTGTTTTTTATAGTCTTTTTACTGACATAGACAAAATTTTATTCGATCGTTATCTTTGTCAGTTTTTCTTAGATTTTTCGCTTTTCTCGGAAACAGTTGAAGATCATTCCTATGTTGATGAAGCTTTTTTATTCATTTTGGGCAGTACTATATGCCCTTAAAGTTTTTGCTCGAAGTTAAGGGACACCCTGTATATGTGTGTCTGTGTGTGTGTGTGACGAAAGTTTCGGATCGCATAATTTCCATACACCGATTCCAAAAATTATAATTTTTTCGTATTCCTCAAGTTTACATCCAGAAGAACAACTGATTAGATTTTGGTTATAATTGGTGAACCACAGTAGCCTCATTTGAAGCAGTTAAATTAAATTTTTTGACATTTAACATTATTATAACAAAGCATATATTATTCTCTATACGATTTGATTGCATTTTATACTGCATATTTAATAGATATAGAGTTAAAGAATTTAAATTTTATAAATCAGCCAGCAATGCTAAACATGGAAACTACTAATATATTCATATAATTCAAACTGACAGATGTCAGTATCAATAAAATAGCTATTTGTGTATTAAGAGCGCAAAATAGGACATTGTCGATTGAGAGGTCCTGCATCGCGCGGCATTCTCTCGAAATCGACAATGTCCATTTGCGCTCGAAACACACACAAGATTTTTTCTACAGTCGCTACCATAACAAAAAATAATAAAATGTACACTTTGTACTTACACTACTACTCAATTAATAAGGATTAATATAAAGAAAAAACGTCTTTTATATTTAATTTTAATTTATCGTTATTTCCTATTCTTCTTGACCTATTTCTTCAATCTAATCTAAAGATTTTATACTTTCGTTTTTGTAAATGAATGCCCTATTTTATTTTCACAATAGTACGGCATTTTTTTTAATGTAATATACCGACAGAGCAGTTATGTCACATTTATTTGTAAAGGTGGTAAATGTGTCACTACAGTGCCATTAGTTCCTGACTAAACGTTTCATCAAGAATGTAGACAAGTGCATTTCTCAACATTGTATAGTTAGAAATTTGAACAGCGAGCGTTTTTCTACTTTGTCGCGCTAGAGCGGTAAAGTGTCATTTTGCGTTGACAAAAGAGAGCGCAAATGGCTACTTTCTATGTAGACTGTAGAAAAAGTAAATTAATGTGGCAGAGATGAGGATGTTGAAGTAGATGTTGGGGAAGACACGGAAAGATAGGTAAGGAAATAACTCTCGTGTTTCAAGTTTCTAGATAGATACAAGACGGATGATTACATTGGTTTGTAAATGTCATGAGGAGAAATGAATGGAAGAAGAAAATAAAAAATAGCGACCCCTAACGAATGGGGAAAGCTAAAGAAGAAGAAGATGTTAGTGTCAAGTGCAATTTCCATAGTTTATGAAATAATTTTACTGGATATTTAGAATCTTTTGCAAGAAAATTTATGTATGGAATTTATGTATGTATAATACACAGGATTGACGGAATGTATTGTGGTGAGCACAGCAGATTTTCTTATTTATAAGGAAAATCCTAAAACTTTATAGCCATCCTGTGTACATTACTGCGTTCATCATTGACCCATCTGTTCAGACCTCCAAATTCAATCACTGTCAACAATTAACAACCGAATTGTAAATCCGAATTCAATTACCCATACCTTCTGTACCATCTATCATTCTGTGAACGGTTCGTATAGGACGCAGCAAGTGTATCTCCTCCTGACATTGTTAGCCGACAAGCCCCTGGCTTGTTTGTCCAGCTACCGACCGCATCGACATCGACCACTCCTGCAAATCTCCTCGGTTGCTCGGTCCTCGCCACTACACATATAGGTATACAGACACTACTAGTCTGAGAGCTCCATTCCAGATACATTATGCTATAAGTGGATAGGGTAAATATTGACTATTAGTGCTGGGAATGAGAATGGAAGACGCGAATGAAGGAATGTTCCTGGTAAGGACTTGTGGGAAAATTTCGTTCATTGAGTAATAATATTTCATTGAATAATTAAGAAGCATTTAGCACGTTCACTGTGACAAAATTACGATTTTGTGGAAACTGTATCATTTTTACGGGACTTAATAAAGGAGATATTTATACATTTCTAGTTGTTTGAGGCGTTTAGTTCTTCATTTAAGAAAAATATAGATCATTATGCGATTACGGACAAATAGTCCTAAGAATCAATACATTTCATACTCTTAAGTATCACTAAATTCATTGATTAGTACGATTTTTTTTGCAATTCAAATCAGTACTTGTACAAAAAAGATTTTTCTTCGAATCAGTTTCCTTTTTACCTTCCGTCACTTCTAGGTAAGGAAGGTATTGTCTTTGGTCAAAAAATCGATGGTGAGTTTTCATTGAATAAGCACGTGTTAAGGTCCCTACAATACGATTTTACTATTTTTACGATGATGTCTGTATGTGTGTGCGTGTGTGTGTGTGTGACTATATTATTGGCCGCGATATCTCCAATACTAGAATTCCAAAAATTACAATTTTTACGTATTCCTCTTCCTTACATTCATATGCAGACTTGATCAGATTTTGGTTATAATTGGTCAATCGGAAGAAACCCTATTTGAAGATTTTAACCGTTTTTCATGAAAAAATGCTATTAAATATAATTTTTTGATATTTAATGTTGTTATAAATATTAAAGAATATTATTATCTATATTGCATTTTATATTTCATATACAATGGATATAGAGTTAAAAATTATAAGGATATAAAATTTTATAAATCAGCCAGGTATGCTATAACCATGGAAACAGCTACTATATTAACAAAATTCTAACTGACAGACGTCAGTGTCAAAGAACAGAAAATGAACTTGGTAGAGACTAGTATATTGAGATAGATGTTGGGGAAGACACGGAAAGATAAGGTAAGGAATGAAAGAATAAGGGAAATGGCTCGAGTGATAGAAGTTTTTAGATAGATACAAGAGAGACGATTACATTGGTTTGAACATGTCATGAGGAGAAATGAAGAATATATTTGAAAAAGAATAAATAGCTTAGTATTAGAATGTAGAAGAAACAGGAAGACTAAAGATAAGATAGAAGGACTGTATTGCGGAAGACTTCAGAGAAAAGCAAGGAAATGAGAACGACTCGCAAAACAGAAATGAATGGAAGAAGAAAATAAAATATACCGACCCCTAACGAATGGGAAAAATTAAAGAAGAAGAAGATGTCAGTGTCAATTGCAAGTTGCATAGTTTGTTTATAAAATGATTTTACTGGAAATATAGGATCTTTTGCAAGACAATTTATGTATAAGGCGCGATCAGTCACGTGACTTTGCTGACCTTAGCAAGCAGATATATAGGCCCGTGTCAAAATGACAGGTATTAATTATGTACATAATTGACAAATGTCATAATTTTTCTTTCAAAATTTCATGATTTTCTTATTTCATGTGGTTTATTTGTTATCAGCAGTGTGAAATTCAGTTGTCGAGAAAAGGAATCATATAATACCAAAAATTGAAATTTTGAATGAAAAATTATGGCATTTGTCAGTTATGGACATAATTAATAGCTGTCATTCTGATCTTGTGGCGTCAATAGGTCGAGGTTAAACTTGATTCCTTCTGTTCAGCAGTTTTTTACCTTCCGTCACCTCTAGGTAAGGAAGGTATTGTCTTTGGTCAAAAAATTCGGTGGTGCACGTTTTAGGGTCTTTACAATACGATTTTACTATTTTTACGATGTCTGTATGTGTGTGTGTGTGTGTGTTCGTATGTGCGTGTGTGTATGTGTGTGTATGTGTGTGTGTGTGTGTGTGTATGTGACCGCTTTTTCGTGGACGATATCTCCAATACTAAAATTCCAAAAATTACAATTCTTGCGTATTCCTCTTCCTTACAACCATATGCAGACTTGATTAGATTTTGGTTATAATTGGTCAAGCGGAAGTACCCTCATTTGAAGATTTTAACAGTTTTTCTTGAAAAACTCAGTTAAATGTTATTATAACTTAAAGAATATATTATTCTCTATACGATTTGATTGCATTTTATATTTCATATTCAACCGATATAGAGAAAAGGAACTGAATGAGGGCGACACGCAAAACAAAAATTAGTGGAAGAAGAAAATTATAAATAGCGACGCCCTAATGAATGGGAAAACTAAAGAAGAAGAAGACGTCAGTGTCAAGTGCAATTTGCATAGTTTGTTTATGAAATAACTTTACTGGAAATATAGGATCTTTTGCAAAAAAATTATGTATAGGGCGCGTGCAGTGACATGACTTTGCTGCCTTTGGCAAGCAGATATGGGGACCCGTATCAAAATGACAGCAATTAATTATGTCCATAACTGACAAGTGTCATAATTTTTCATTCAAAATTTCATGATTTTCTTATTTCATGTGATTTGTTAGTTATCAGCAGTATGGAATTTCGTTGCCGAGAAAGGGAATCATAAAATACCAAAAATTTAGAATCTTTTGCTAGAAAATTTATGTATGGAATTTGTACATAATACACAGGATTGACGGAAGGTATTGTGCTGGACACATCAGATTTTTTGTTAGAGTTATAGTGAGAGCCGCATGTGGCACTTTTTCGTATCGTTTTGTCGGATTTATCCTGTTTGGAGGGATTTTAGTCGCATCCAGTTTACTTGGAATTGTGTTTCCGCCGGAAGTTCCGGGATAAACACAGTATTTCTACAAAAGAGGCAATTTTCACTGACTCAATAATTCAGGTGAGATCTTCACGTGTAACTTACAAATGGTTGTAAATCCTCCCGGTTCTAGTTGTTCTTTTCAAGTTTTTTACGTTTTACCATTTAATCTGAAATTAAAATAAAATTCTAAATAATATAAATCATATGTTTTCAATAATTCTATTGGGACCCTTATATTTCAACATATTCTTTTTTTAGTTCGATTATTGCAACGACACATGTGCGAATAGATAAAATTTGAAAATTTTATTTGACCAAATAGAAATTATTATAATCGCAGTTAATATGCTAGTCACCTGCAACAATACCACTACCTCGATCGTTTTCAACATCCTTTTGCATTAGTGCAACAACTTTGACAATTCCATCTCTTCCTGGAACAATGGCTTTGTGGCATGCCGCCGTTGTCGATGTCGATGTTGTCCTAGGCAGTCACGCCGCGGCTTCTAACCTCTGGTAATTACCAGTTCCGGTGTCTTCAGGCGGTGGATCTGCAATCAACTCTCACCAAACTGCCAAATATGAGGAAATGCTGTAATTGTCAGGGTGAAAAAGATGAAGACAACTTAAGAGAAGAGAAAATGGAAATGTGTTACAGAGATGATGATGGAAGTTCTGCACTCGGTTCATTAATGTCCCCAAATAAGTTAGAGGCACAAAGTTATTGTAATAATCTATGAATTTTTACGAAATAAGCATTTCTATCTCTTATCCCTCAGCTCAAGACTGATGTCGCCCACTTTAGATAATGTAGATCTCAGTTTATGTGTAAAAGCTATTGTAGAAATAATTTGAGGAGTATATTACATATAATATTTGAAAGATATTCGAACTTCATTGATAAATCGTTCTTAACTTTAAGTCAACGAAGAAAAAGCTATTTTTTGTACAAAACTACTAACAGTAGGCTTTTTAATGTTTGTTTTTAGGATAAAAATTGTCATTTTATGACACCAGTGTGAAAGTGATAGATTATTGTTACTTTTAATACTAGAGTTAAAATGAATTAGTTACCTTGATAATGACGAATAGAACAACAAATCGATATTTTTCACATGTCAAAAAAATATTACAAATACAAATTTAAATGAAGATTAGTGTTTGTAAAAAAATCTGATGTGGCCAGCACATTACCTATCGTCAATCCTGTATATTATGTACAAATTCCATACATAAATTTTCTTGCAAAATATCCTATATTTCCAGTAAAATTATTTCATAAACAAACTATGCAAATTGCATTTGACAATAACATCTTCTTCTTTAGCTTTTCCCATTCGTTAGGGATCGCTATGTTTTTTTTCTTCTTCCACTCATTTCTGTTTTACGTGCATTCAGTTCCCTTTCTCTCAAGTCTTCCGCAATACAGTCCTTCCATCTTATCGTTGGTCGTCCTCTGTTCCTTCAACCTCCTATTAGTAAACTATTCATTCTTGTTCCAATATAATTCTTCATTTCCAGTAAAATTATTTCATAAACAAACTATGCAAATTGCATTTGACACTGACATTTTCTTCTTTAAGTTTCCCCATTCGCTAGGGGTCGCTATGTTTTTAATTCTTTCTTCCACTCATTTATGTTTTGCGTGTCGTCCGCATTCAATTCCTTTTCTCACAGCAATACAGTCCTTCCATCTTATCTTTGGTCTTCTTCTGTTTCTTCCACTTTCTTACTAAGCTATTCATTTTTCTTCCAATATATTCATCATCTCTCCCCATGACATGTTCAAACCAATGTAATCGTCTCTTTTATCTTTCTACAAACTTCTAATCCTAGAGTTATTTCCCTTATTCCTCATCACTACCACATTCATTTACTTGTCATTGATACTGATATCTGTCAATTTGAATTATCTGTTTATTTTATATTAGCAGTTTTCATGATTAGCATATTTATGAAATTTATTATCTTTATAATTCTTTAACTCTATATCAATCTATTGAATATGAAGTATAAAATGCAATCAAATCGTAAAAAAGAATAATATATTCTTTAAGTTATAATAACGTTAAACGTCAATAAATGATATTTAACTGCGTTTTTTCAAGAAAAACTGTTAAAATCTTCAAAAGAGTGTACTTCCGGTTGACCAATTATAACCAAATTTTCTGAATGTAAACTTGAGGAATACGAAAAAATTATGATTTCTGGAATCATGGTATTGAAGTTATGCGATCCGAAACTTTCGTCACACACACACATAGACATACAAACACACACACACACACACACACACACACACACACACACACACACACACACACACACAGGATACAGGCATCATCGTAAAAAAGGTAAAATCGTATTATATGGTCCCTAAAACATATTTATTCACTAAAAACTCATCATTGAATTTTTTGACCACAGACAATACCTTTCTTACCTAAAGGTGCCGGAAAGTAAAAAAAAATAATAGAGAATACTAGCGCTTTCGATGTACACTGCACATAGTAGAGGCATTATGTTTACAAATATTTTTGTGGTAAATTAAACATAGCTTTTAACATCATTACCAATAATGAAACATATGTTCTAATCAACAATAGAAATTACAACCGTTCCGCTCCCTTTAAAGAAACTTGTATAACTTTCATCCAATGTTTAATTAATCAACTCAACAGAATTTTAGATATTATTTTAGACGCTAACTCCTGCCTTTCTGTGTGAACTTCAATTGACACATTTTTCTGTACTTTCACAGAGTTTCTATGTCTGCGAAGCTCTTAATTAATAATGTCAGTAATGTTTACATTCATTCTTATAATCTCTGCTCATTAAAGCGGAATTTTAGGCCTTCTCATCCGCAAGGCTATGTGTCGCAAGCAGGGAGAAATTTTGTTAAAAAAGATAAAGAGAAAAGCTGTCAGAAACTACATCGAATTAAGAAATTAGCGAGTGATAAATGGATGGAAATTATACTTCGTATATGTGTAAGTGTTTGTTTACTATTTTCTTTTTTTACTTTAGACTAGTTTTAGGCGATAATAATACATGTATGAACTAGCGAGGGAAAGTCTAAAAGTATAGTGAACATGCATTATAAAATATTCTACATATGTTTTTAATCTGCTCATTTGTAAGAGAATTTAACTTTGAATTCAGTGATACATACGAGTACAATAATTTTATATCCGTACATAACATTTTTTTTTGAGAAAAATGCATATTAAGTTTTATATTAATTTGATTAACACGTTCGCTGCGTATAAATTCACGCATCGCAGCCGTAATGCGGTAATGAGTTTTGGTGCAATTCTAGTTTTTTTTCCTCAATTTGTTAATATTGTGTGTATGTAGAAGTCTTTACTCTTATTTTTCAGTATTTTTTTTAACGCCTACGGTGCGTCAGCAGCATTGTGGACATCGTTCGGCAGTGCTAACGACGCACCTATACGTCCAGCCTCTTGAATTCTGAAATCAACATATTGTTAGACAATTCATGTTTATTTGCTTGATGTTTTATCTTTTATTTATGTAATAGCCATTATTTTAGCCCTTTTGAGTTGTAAATAGACCTGGTCGTTGTCTCCATGACGCAAAAAAAAACTGTAAACTAACCCCACAAATCACTTTTCTGTAGTCGTCTGACAATGCTGACCAACGCACAGTGTTGTTCTCTTTACAAAATTGACGAAACGATACCGGTTGAAATAATATAGAGTACTGGACGCAACTGTTGCGGCGTGCGCAATGGTTCAACAACATACAGGACGCAATGTGTGCGTCGTACGCAGCGAAAGTGTTAAAATATGGCTATAATAAAAGTGTCATGAATGGGAAAAATGTATACGTGTTAATTTTTTATCTCTCGCTGAGAGAGTTATTGGATTCATGCTAAAAACCGCATATCCAGATTTTATTGCATAAGCACATTTTAGGTCCCTACAATCCGATTTTAACATTTTTACGATGATATCTGTGTTTGTATGTGGATGTATGTATGTGTGTATGTATGTGTGTATGTGTGTATGTGGGATGTTGGAAGAACGATTACTCAAAAACTATAACACTTTATATTTGTGTAACTACGTATTTTCCAATCGGACATTCATGGGAAGATCTGAAAAGGATTTGGTAACAATTGGACAACCAGAAGTAGAAGATACTTGAAAAAAAATCTTCTAAATATTATTTTTTGAAAATTTTTCTTGGTAATACTAAAGAAAATTAAATTCTCTATCTGATACCTTTAAATATTTTATTATACATTCTATAGATTTAGAGATAAAAGAAATATAATATATAAAATAATCTGTTGTAATAAATTTTACAGCCGAAAGAATGCCATGGAAATAGTTGAAAATTTAAAATGTTTGTAACTGACAGATAAATGTCAGTGTCAGAAATCCGGAGACATTACTGAAGATTTTTTCTGAGAAGTACATACATTATATTATTTCTTAAGTATTAATAGTTAAATATTTAATATTTTAGGTATATTACACATACCCTTTAGAAACACAGTTACTCCCGACAGTGAATTTAAATTTAAAAAAATCTAAATATAAGGAATAGATATAAGTAGAATTTTTGGTGTAGAGTGTAGGTATACAAGAAATGTTAAATACAAAATACCCAATAACTTGGGTAATTACTTTTTGAAAGTATTGATGTGAAAGAAAATATAGAATTAACCATTGATGTAACCATCATATAAGTAGAAAGTAGAATGTTATTTCTAAATAAAAAAAAAAAACTGTTATTGCATCTATTAATGTAGCATATCTTGCAACAGATCTCTTATTTATATCAAAATTACCGACTGGATAAAATATTACCACATTATCTTCCATAAATTTGAATAGTATTCCAACATTTTCAAATAAAACTACAACTTTTCGTTTGTGTGGTCTTGGTCTAAGTTGGTGGCAAACAAATCCTTCAGCCTCTCAAATTGTATGTTCTGTACAGCAATCAAGTTGTAAAGTACATGATGCAATGCAGATGATGAAATTACTAACAATACGCAGGTTGATAATGAAGTATGTACAGAGAAATATATTCTGGACTGCGGTACTAATTCTATTATCGTTTATGTGTATCCCAATGATGTTGGGTAATAACCTTAATCAATAAAAGCGATTAGGAAGTGTTGAGATAACAGAGGAATTTAGAGCAATTGAATGGGTTAGTCAAAAAGAATTTATTTGTTGTAGCACATATATTTTTACAATGAAAATACGCTTTTTATTGTGAACAAGGTACTTCTTGTTGGAATATAATTTTGAAGTAAAATTAGATCAAGTTGTTAAGAGTACCTTTTGACAGTTAAAATAAAAAATAAAGTTGTCAATCTTTGAAGAAATACTATTTAAAATAATAAATATAAAACCAGTGTTCAGTGTTCTTTAGTTTTCAATATAAAACTCATGACTTCTTTCTAAAAATACCGCCATAAAAAAACTAAGTAAAAGACCTACTGAAATTGACAGGATGGGCGCTCCGCCTACGCCCCCTACGATGATATTTGTATGTACGTATGTATGTATGTATGTATGTATGTATGTATGTATGTATGTATGTATGTATGTATCTATGTATGTATGTATGTATGTATGTATGTATGTATGTATGTATGTATGTATGTATGTATGTATGTATGTATGTATGTATGCATGTATGTATGTATATATGTATGTGTGTGTCTGTGTGTGTGTGTGTGTGTGTGTGTGTGTGTGCGTGTGTGTGTGTGTGTGTGTGTGTGTGTGTGTGCGCGCGCGCGCGCGTCTGTGTGTATGTGACGATCGCTTCGGATCGAATAACTCCAATACTACGATTCCAAAAATTACCCTCATTTGCAACTTTAACAGTTTTCCTTAAAAACATACAGCTGTTCGAATAATGTTATTTCCTGTCAGTGTCAATGACACTGACATTGTGTCAATATCTTAATTTTCACATATTTGGTTTTACATTTACTAATAAACTTACCAGTTGATTTATTTTTGAATCTTTAATGTTGTTATTGTAACATATTTTTATAATAATAAAAAACAATAGTATCTTATGTACCCTCACAAAAACTAAGCAAACGACACTACTGAATTTGTCAGAATGGGCGGAGCAAAAATCTGAATTCATACAATTCGAAGATAACCTTGATCGGACATCTTTCAAAAATTTTACTGTATATGGTTTGGATAAATAAAAAAAAACATTTAAAAAATTAAATTGTACTTAGCAAACAGGTCTCGTAGGTTGCTTTGTCAACCACGAGTTTAAAATGTTACTTCATAAACTAAACAATTAATGTGACGGACATGATCTCCCAGAGTTTATGACTCCTCACGATCAGATTTAATATGTCTGCTCAAAGCCTACTACAAGCAGATAAATTATCCGTAATGTAAAATTCACCTAGCGTATCATTACAAATTTTTCACTGAATTCGATAATGTAACATACATGCGACAACATTTTATTAAATTTACAGCCCATTTATTAGAACCTCAAGTAAATTAATTTCTCCTTCGTCAAAATGATGTTTATGTTAACTGTAAATTTTATGTGAAATAATTAAATAAAGTGACGTTTAACGAAACGTTAAAGTTTAACGGGCTTCCATAAACAGTGACGCAGTAATGCCTATGCTTGTTAGATACACATAAGAATTATCTATAATTAAATGCACGATTAATGGGAAAGGTTCCTCAAATCACTTACTGAGATTATTTTAGATGAACTTCTTAGGAGGTAGAATATTAGAAGAAGCCTGTTATTAAGAATATAATTGTCTAGTCGAACGGAAAATGACTAAATAAATTAGATGTATCAACAACATTTTACTTAAATATACTTCTTTCTCTTTCAACATTTCCAGTTTATAAATTAATTAAATGTAACACTAACACTTTAAGAAAGTGGAAAATCCAGAAAGAATAGTAATTCATGATAATATGTATAAACAATCTGATGTGGACACCACACGACTTCCTTGTACGATTATTAAACTATACATATTTTTTTAATAAATAAATTACTAAATATTAATTTTAACTTAAAAACAGTAAGATATATAGCGATCATAAAGGGAGTTTTTAAAGAGAGTTTTGATTACAACAAAGAAATATTTGATTATAACAATGAATATGACTAATTTCACATTAAAAATATAATATTTGTTATTGTACGAATCATAAAATTGCACGTATTTAACGTAATTTGACATGAACATTTTTTATTTTTTGTCCTAATCCAAATTACAAAAACAAAAAAGAATATAATTTTTAAATTTACATATCTCGCTTATACAAAGGGCTAATTTAATAATACTTGATGTGCTAGACGCAGAAATTAATTCTCTAAAAGCATTTATTTCTAAAATCAAAATAAAATCATTTTATTCAAGAAAAACTGTTAACAACTTTAAGTAATGTACCACTTCCGGTTAGCCTATTTTAACCAAAATCTATTATGTTATTTCGATTGACATAAACGTCTTGTATACTAAATATGAAAAGTTTTGGATTATATTTTAAAACAGTTTTTCATTAAAATCTATTATAGGCTTCATGTAAAGTGCCACTTCTGGAAATTGTGTAATAACCAGAAAGGGAGGTACACAACTAGATGTTATAGCAGTCTTAAATACAAAATTTCAACTTTCTACGGCTTACCTTTTTGAGTTATGCGAGATACGTACGTACAGACGTCACGACGAAATTAGTCAAAATGGATTCAGGGATGATCAAAATGGATATTTCCGCTGAAATCTGAAAACCGAAATTTTTCGCGATTACAATACTTCCTTTACTTACGTACAAGGAAGTAAAAATCAGATGTGACCAACACAATACCTCCCGCCATTTACCTATGGGGTCTAGTTGCCGCGTGCCTAATATCTGGCCGCGAATCTAGGGAATCCGATTCGATCTCGATCAACACCAAATAATTCGAATTTTAAATGGCATAAATTTAACCCTTGTGGTAAACGCCCGCACTATACAAAAATGTTATCATCATTACCGAAATGTGTGTACAAATCAGATTAGCATACTCAGCAATGGATATTGACAACTGACAAGCTGCGACATGACATCTGGTGGGAAAAATATGAACTTTCCGATTTGGTACTATATTGTGACTGTATGCTTGAGTTACATGTGGTTTGATCATTTAATGTGAATAAAAATGGGAAAAAGTCGTACAAATTGTTGTGTATTCTGATGATCTGGTCGAGACACAGGCATTGGGCTTTATAATTCTCCGAAACATGGCCAAAATAAAGTTAAAATTACGACAAGAGCAGGTGTTGAAATGGACATGGATCGACGAAAAGCATGGGAATATGCAATTCATAGTGCAAAACATATAACAAAACATATGAAACGTTGTTCTCGTCATTTTAAATCGGATAATTGCATATTTTCTGGTCTTTGCCTAGCTTTACACGTGCATTCTGCACTAATAATTTTTAAATTTTCTCTAAATGTATTTTGATTTCATGTGGCTTTGCAGAAATTGCACTGGTTTGCAGACAAAGTGCAAATATTACCCACATTATACCATCATTTTTTAATATTCCACATGATATTATGTGGTTAGCGTTTATAATTCGCTCACCTGCGATCATCAATTTCGATTGATTGAATATGTGTATATAAATATATAAAATTATAAATATATTTTAACATATCTTCTATAATACATCTAGAAGTAGCTGTTGCTAATCTAAAATGTTCTGTTATACCAAGCCCTATTTTAAGTGAAAAAATTGCTTTTGTTGTTTGTTTTCATATGTCACAACACTGCGAGTACCAATTCAGAAGCAGCTGATCGGTCCGATGGTGCTGCCGCCATCGGACATGTCAGTTCTCAATAATATGCCGTGATAATATATTTAATTATTTCTTTATTTAAATACATACCTGCATATTTACTAATGCTAGAAATTATGTATTTTAAGTTCCTTTCCATAAAACTATTGTTCTATTGAAAATTTTCCTTTTCCCATTAAAAGATTTTTGAGCCAACGCTCCTTACTGTCCCGATTTGGCTCCGTGTGATTTTTGGCTATTCTCCAAGCTGAAAATGCCGCAGAAAGTTGCCAAATGTATGCATCACCAAAGGCTTCTACTTTGAAGGGGATTGTGGTTCGAGACCTCGAAATGAATAATTGTATTTTTGCCAACCAACGGTTGGGTACTTTTTAAACAGACCTCGTAAAAATATTTAATATTTTATATATGTTTTGCATTAATACAATTTAATCCATGACCATTAACTTTATTGCTCATATATAGATAATTACAGCGTAGCATGATTGACTACGTGCTACGTTCAAACCAATGTTTTATAAATTACTCCAAGTTCCTGTTTTAAATTAAAACTGATTAGAAAATTCGTTATTATATGTGATTATATTTGGGTAATTCACATCAGACATGACCAAAATAACTATTTATGGGCATAAGTAATTTAATACGTCGTAAATATACGGTAGATATCTTAATAGCGTTTACTTTATAGATAGAAATTGTCAATAACAACGACAATATATGCAATCAATATAAAATTAAATATAAATAATTATATTACTCAATCCTAGATAGATTGAGTTTTTTTTACCTCCCGCTACCCTTGGTAAGGGAGGTATAGGGATCGTGCTAAAAATCGCATATCGAGATTTTGTTAAATAACCACGTTTTAAGGTCCCTAGAATCCATTTTTAACATTTTCACGATAATGTCTGTGTGTATGTATATATGTATGTGTGGATCCTGTATAGTATATACACTCTAACTCAAATACTATCATTCAGAAAGTTTTGAAACCATGTATTTCTACCTTATTCTAATATGGAAATATCTGATTAGATTTTGGTGGCAATCGGATAACCGGAAATGGCAGTTTACTTGAAGCTCAAGATAGTTTTTCTTCAAAAAATAACTTTAAATGTATTTTTTTCTCAATTTGTTATTTAAGATTTAAAGATTATTCCATTTTCTACAAGTTTGCTTTAATACTTTTTCTATATATTGTATGGATAAATTTATAAAGTAATATAAAAATTATATACATAGGTAAATGGCGGGAGGTACTGTGTTGGTCACAACAGTTTTTTTGTTTTTAGAAATGATATAAGTAGAGTATTTTTTTTAAAGATGTCCGATCAAGGTCATCTACGCATTGTATGAATTAAGATTTTAGCTCCGCCCATTCTGTCAAAGTCAGTAGTGTCGTTTACTAACTTTTTATGAGGGTACATAAGGTGCTCGTGTTATTTTATTATTATAAAAGTATATGTTACAGTAAAAGCATTCAAAATTCAAAACTAAGTCAATTGGCAAGTTTATTAGCAAATGTAAAACCAAATATGTGAAAAATAAGATACTGACATAGTATCAGTGTCAGTGACACTGACATAAAATAACATTATTTGTACGGCTATGAATCAAGGTAATGTATCTGAATTAATATATAAACTTACGTTACAGCGAAAGTATTATCAACAATGAGCATCGTTTTAAAATGGAATATACTTAGTCGAAAGAATATGAATTTTGTAGTCTTTGCAAATGAGAGAGATAAATGTATGCTAATTTGCTAATTCGTTCATGATACAGATGACCTTGATCGGACATCTTTAATTTTTTTACTGTACTTAAATGTATGTAATAGACACAAACTTTTTATTAAAACATTGTTGGGTTACATAGTATAACATAAACAAAATGAAAACGTTTAAGAAAAACTAAATTCCATTTAGAGAATAATATAGGTAGGTATAGTTAGTAACAGAAAATTAATTATTATCAACTGCTTTTTAAAACTTAGTGAGTTATTTATTATACGATTCGCCGCCCTGCCCCTAAATATTTGGCGCCACAAGCCCGAACTTCTTGGGCTTGTAGGATAATACGCCACCACTGACTTCTAATACAAAGTTCGGACTCGTTCTCTGCTCTTATGGGAATTAACACATTGGTATATGTTTAACTTATGAACTTACTGTTATTTTGCTTGTACTGGCGATGTGCAGGAGCGTTGGATTAAATAGAGAGCTAGCAATAACGTTGACTCGTTTAGCGAGCTGTACGGCAGTTTAGCGTTTAGCGGCGAACCATTAGCTTCACGAGGATTGGTTGTTGAACTTAATTAACGGTAATCAATCCGTGGAGAATTCTAGACTGGAATTCAAAGCTTTTACTTTCCAACATATGAAAATTTGTGGGAAAGAAAAATTCAGAAAAAAACTATAAGAAAAACAAAATAATCTTCATAAAACGGACCAAGAGCTTTGTCGTTGAAGATTTCGATATTGACTCAAATTGACTAATTTTTGACAGAATAAAAACTTCGAACGTCATAAAAGTAGCATCTTTTGTGACTTAATTCACAAGGTAGAAATAAAATAAATATCCACAGAAACTATACAGAATCAACGAATAAGAAGTAACTTGTATAAAAGAAACCTGTAATATCGCCCCAAATGTCACTATATCACACTAGGTAACCTAAGAATAAAGTTACTAAATACCATCAATAGCAGTCAAGTTTAAATAACCTATGAATTGAAATATAAACCGAGTTTTCTTTTGAGGAAATAACATATTAAAGAATAGGAGACCTACAGATTACAATTACAGGGACAGTAATAGAACATGAGAATAAAGTGATAAGAAAAGTTTATATTGTTTTGCAGTGATTCCTGGACATATCTTTCAGCCACACTGTTAGATTTCCATCCAATTGATCAACTTCAGGGGGCGTACATTATAAAACTTCAAATTCCGACATATCTGCACACAGGGAGGATATAAAATTGCACAGTTTTTATTTAAACGTAAAAACGTGAAAATTTTCACTTCAATGTTTATAACAAAAAGTGAAGAAATAAGTATCCATAGCTACAGGGCAATTGAAATCGCAAACGTAATTTACGTAAAATGTAACGTCAGTTGTAGATATTTTTCTTTAAATATCTACGTTCGAAGAAAAAATATAATGTGTCATGCGGAGTAAAAACTTTTACTCCTAATAACACAATAATGTACTATTTTTATACTTTTTGACTCTAAAACATGTAATCACAGACATACAAACTTGTAGACTATCTAAAGTCTAGAGAATACATTTTTTTTGTGTACATTCTTAGGGTACCTCTATATACAGGTATGACCATTTGCGGGTCACTATCAAACATACTGATAATTCATTTCCCTATTTATTTGTAAGAAATATATTATATTATAACGGAATATTAAATAATCACACTATGAATCTATAAAGGTAATAAAAATTCATATATTTAAGAGATACACAATTATTATTATGACATAGATTTAGAGGTTATGTTGAGCATAGGATATAAGTTGTTATTATCGCATCTAATTTAATAACTGTAGTTATTATTTACCTAATAAGTACATATTCTAAAAATTTAAATGTTTGTGCTTAATATTGGTAATTTTTATGTGTTTTCAATATTGCTAGTCATCGTAGTCAGTATCTCAAGAAAATACATAAATAATTAAAAGTATTATTTACACTATAAATAAATATTAGAAGTATATTTAAATGTGTTTTGTATTAAAATAAAACAAATAGCCACGAAAATACATAATAATTTGCGCAACAACAACGAATATGACAGTGGCCCGCAAATGGCGGACGAAACGCGAGCCATACCCTGCATCATATACGACATCTGTCGCGATGGTTTTGAACGATATATATTTCTATAATAGAGAAATTTGGGCTGTCCACTTCTGCCTCTGTCCAAAACTACCCCCTCTTCCCTACTGAATTTTATTAATTTTATTTACATTTTAGTGGTTTTGCACAGAAACTACAATTTATAGTCGATTCTGGAACACTCTGATATATTATTCTATTAGATTGTTTATTTAAAAAGAAGAGATGATTCCCCTTTTCATTGTTCATATTGCACCAATCATTATTTCCTTCTTTTTGCATATCCGAAATTCTTCCCAGCAGATGAATCATTTCACAAGTTCTGCTGAATGTTTGTTCCATGTAAACCGAAATGACAGTGTGCGAGGAGTGTGCGCTGTTTGGTATGCACATATGTCACTTCAATATGGACGTAAATCACTCAAACTGTGTTTTACACTTGCACTTGCAGTTCTTGTCTCGGAGAAGAATGGCTCGTGTGATTGCAATAGTATCGATAATGTGCCAGCCAATCATCAAACTGACAGTTATTGGAGGTAAATCATAACTGAAAAAATGTGAGCAAGGGAATGGACTCTATGAATATATATGGGTCGTTTATATGGCAATCAATGACAATTATGACTTAACTGTTATTCCGAAAAAAATACACAAAGAGATGTTTATATTTCAAATGATATACAGACTGGGTATTTTTTACGATATGTACAAATATGTTGTACTTACCTAAATATGTGTATAAAAATTTTCATACCCAAAAATCGGTGATAAGTTATGAATATATATTTATGTTTGAAAGATGCATCATTTTGGACAAATGCATTGTAACAAGAAAAAATCTATTGTGGCTCATTATTATGTGTATTATATACAATTCCATAGGGCGCGATTAGTCACGTGACTTTGCTAACCTTGTCAATCAGATATGGGGCCCGTATCAGTATGACAGCTATTAATTATGTCCATAGCTGACAAATGTCATATTTTTTGAATCAAAATTTCATTTTTTGCTATTGTAAGATTTTTTCTCGGCAACTGAATTCCACACTCCTGATAACAAATAAACCTCATGAAATAAAAAATCATGAAATTTTGGATGAAAAATTAATAATAATAATAATTAATAGCTGTCATTTTGACACGGGCTCCCATATCTGCTTGCCAAGGTCAGCAAAGTCACGAGACTGCTCGCGCCCTATACATAAATTTTCTTGCAAAAGATCCTATATGTCCAGGAAAATTATTTCATAAACGAATTATGCGAATTGCACTTGACACTGACATCTTCTTCTTTAGCTTCTGCCATTAGTTAGGAGTGACTTTTTTATTTTATTCTTCCACTCATTTCTGTTTTGCGTGTCATCCTCATTCAGTACCTTTTCTCGCAAGTCTTCGGCAATACAATCCTTCCATTTTATCTTTGGTCTTCTTCTGTTTCTTCTACCTTCTACTACTAAGAAATTGATTCTTATTCCAATATATTATCCATCTCTCCTCATGACATGTTCAAACCAATGTAATCGTCTCTCTTGTATCTTTCTAGAAACATACCATTCGAGCCATTTCCCTTATGCTTTAATTCTTTACCCTATTTTTCCGTGTCTTCCCCAACATCTATCTTAACGTCCTCAACTCTACCACATTCATTTTCTATTCATTGATACTGACATTTGTGAATTTGAATTATTTGAATATATTAGCAGTTTGCATAGTTGAGTTGAGTTGAACTCAATTCCAGATATTAACCTTCACATTCAAAATGAAGAATTGGATCTAGAATTAAAATTTGGATCCGGATCCGTAAACAAAACAACGAATCCGGATGCGGATCCAAGTCCAGATGCGGATCCGAAATCGAATTAAATTTTCGGATATCCACTTCAATATCCGAACGTCGGGTATCCGAGGATCCGGATATTTTGAAATCCGGGTTCTTGGATCCAAGTTTTGTCGTATCCTCACAGCAGAAACTCACTATCGAATTTTTTGACCAAAGTCAATACCTTCCTTATCTAAAGGTGACGGAAGTTAAAAATGGATTGATATATTTCAATTTAATATTATTGTATTTATTGTTTATAGAGCATAATGAATATATAAATCATTCGCTTCATAAAATAAGTAATTATTTATAAGTGTGACAAGAAACAGAAAGCTTATCCAGAAGATTTATTTATTTTCAAGCATAATTTATTTTATTGCAACAACTAATATTGTCTTATAAATAAACCTATTCATATTCACATCTCTGTTTGTAATATATTCAAATTTCGCCATGCGTACACACATTAAAATATCTTAAAGCAAACAAAATATCAACTTTACATCTAATAATTTACTTGTTTGAAAACAATACACCGCATATATCACTTCCCAAAAGTTACATCGCTTAATATTTGGGTCATTCTCAAAATATTTGTGGGTGACATATTGTTAAACCTACGTGTGATATTCAGATAGCGAGAAATGCATCACAATGTGAAAATATAACGGTTCGATTTGTGTCCTGCAGAGCCCGTGGGATTTGATCCATTGTTGGATTTGCGGGATCTGTAGGAGCCGAAGGTATAAGGTGTTATAAACAGTCAAATCATCGATGAATATTTTCTGCTATAAATTCATATCGTGTAGGGATACTGTTATTTTTAATGCTAATAAATTTCTAGTGTCAAATACAAGCATTGCTTAATGTATTAATTTTCGTTTTACTGTCAAATTTAAGAGATATATTTTATATTTTACATGCAAACATCTTGTTGGATTTTAATATACTACTGTTACGAAATATTTTGAAGAAGTCTACAAACTGTTGCTTGATCATAAATATTGTAACGTTTATATGGTTGAAGTGTAAAACTCAGACAAATATTATTAATTAAAATAATACGTTTATTAAACGATAAATAATTAGGATAAATATTATAAAGATATTAAAAGTAACTAACACTATGATTATATAATTATAAATTCTAATTTAAGACTACGAATATTTTTAAATACTTAAACATTAAGATTATTTATTTAGCCAATATTTATATAACTACATTTATTTATATAACTATATTTATTTATGTTCACTACTCGTAGACTATTTATTTAATCACCAACTATTCATTGCTCGTTGCTTCTATATATCAGACTATCTCCGCTGTCGGTCGGACGGTATTTATACAGCCCAGTGTCCTTCTGGAACCTTCTGACGCCACAATGATATTGAATACAATAAATTTAGGTCACCGGTGTAATTAACACGTCTCAACGCGTATGGGTTATTCCGCCGTCGGGGTTACGTCATCGTTCTAGAATATTCTACCAGTAGCAGCGCCCGAATACTCTTTAGTCAGGGGCGCACGTTACAATATGTACATATCACGCGCTATTGGCTGTCGTGGTTGTGTGTCTGAATGTCTAGTCGCGAATTTTGAGACCCTGCCGGACGCCAAAATTATTTCGTATTTTAAATGACACAACAGTGATCCCTGTGGTGCACTTTCCACGCCAATAATGAGTTCCCTTCTAGTAAACGCCCACACGATATGAAAATTGATGTAGGTCTTTATTGACCAATTTTTTGAGACAATTTTAATAGGCATCACAGGAATTTTGTATTGTCTTTTATTTTTGAGCTATAGGCTACAACTTGATTTTTGCTTATTTTGAAAAAATATTTTTCCTAAAACCATACTTTACAAGAGTTTATAAAAAAGTTATTTGGTTTGTATTCGTTTTGTTACAACAAAGCAAATTGGCATACCCAGCAATGGGTAGTATGCCGTAATGATATATTTATTTACGAGCCTTGGCCCACATCAGTTGGCCCATCCGCTTAAATTTCATTTTATTTAGTTAATCTATGATACGAATAATCACTGACGTGGCTATAGGTTTCTTAAGGGGGAAGGTTTTGGTAGGGTTGGATGAAAAATTTATGAAAAAAAAATATATGCGGCGCAGGCGATTTTTTGAAAATTTTCAAGATCAAACGTGTTTTAATGCGATGTAAGATAATATAGTGTTCTTTACAATGAAGCAAATTTAACAAATTCTTAAAAATTAAAATCGATATTTTATGACGAAAACGCGTATGTATGCTTCAAAAGTTGACACTTCTACTAGACTTTATGATGCGAGATGGGTGCATGGCAATAACTACAAAAACAGAAAATACAATGTTGCATTAAATTAAAATATTATATTACTGAGTAGTAGCAATATCATTATTCTATTGAACTGCTCAAAATAAAATGTATAATAATTAAATGTTAATTAAATTGCGTTCCTCACAAAATACGGGACAATTGGGCGTCCCGAACAGTACTTTACGGGACGCTCAAATGTTAGCTAAAATAGGGGACAATTCCGTATATACGGGACTCCTGGCAATCGTGTTCCCACTGGCATTGCGGCCCATTTTTGGTTTTCATTTTAAGTTGGTACATAATCCCCCAATTTTGTAAGAAAGTTATATCCAGCTTAATATCAAACGTAGCAAAATACAACGGATGGGGGGGGGGGTTGGACCCCCTAAACCCTCCTCCCCATATATACGTCGGTGCGAATAATAACTATCATATTATTTTTATTAATATTACGGATATTTTGTCGTTCTAATGACACATAGGAAGACACATTTTCTTTAATATTTTATTGTTTTAATGTAATATGAAATAATACTTAGTTTTACCAACAATTCAAGAAAAACAGAAAAAAATAAACGCCATTGGTATTACCGCAATAAAGTATTTTATTATTATTATATTGTGACCGAAATTATAGTCACACACACGCACACACATACATACAGACATCATCGTAAAAATAGTAAAATCGTATTGTAGGGATCCTGAAACGTGTTTATTCATTGAAAACTCACCACCGAATTTGTTGACCAAAGACCAATACCTTCCTTACCTAGAGATGACGGAAGGTAATAATTGGCGATAATTTATGTGAGTTATTATTTGTATCATAATTAACTAAATAAAATTAAACCGGGTGATCCAAATAATGTAGGACGGAGTTCTTATTTATTTAGGCGATATTGAAATGCACAATATCAATAAAATGAAATTTTGCATATTTTGATAATAGAAAATATTTATATAATTCTTTATATTTTACTTTCTCGCGAAATAAAACTCCCTCTTCTTCCAATTCCGTCTAATAAACTAATTAATATTTTCATTGTCAATTAACTTATTCTTACTTTTTGTGTATTTTATTTTATTTATTTATTTATAAGAAGAAGGCCGCACAACAGGACAAGTCCCAATAACTGTGCAGCACTAATAACATACAAAAATTTCTACATCATTGTCGAAACAAATACATATAAACATATTTATATACATAGGTACATATAATAAATCAAATGAAGTTAAATGAAATTAAATTGAAAGAGTGAAAAATAACACAGAAAAAAACTTTTGTTTTTATGCACAATGCTTAAAAACAAAACCCTTAAAAGTTCTTAAAGAACAGTTAAATATGTCAGGAGAATTAGACATTACTGACAAGTTATTAAATGTGGATATCATTCTAAGAAGTGGGGCATTGACGGCTGAGTTAGTTCTGCAGCTTGAAACAGTAAATAAATTTCGTAATCTGGTAGAATACGACGGTATTCTGAATGATATTTTATTAAGTAATGGTGGACAGTCAATGATGTTGTTGAGCAATTTAAATAAAAATGTTAGATCCATCATTGTTCGGCGTTTTTGTAGGGATGTTAATACAATAGAGCTATCCGGAAATTTTTTGCTTAAAATGTACAAAAATTTTCTTTGAATTCCTTCAATTCTATTAGTGTAAACAAAAACTAAGTAGGCAATGGATTAATGTAGCCAAATGAGGAACCTACTTGCATTTGTGCATAAATAAGACCATCGCGTGTAATTCGCACATAAATTAAGATCATCTTATTAATATACGAGCAAATTTACTATGCAGAATTTATGGTACGAATTAACGAGTATGTAGGAAGTATCTGTTCTCATGTAAGATTTAAAAAGATTTTTTATTTTTGTTATTATGTAGAACAGTATTATAAATTTGGTACTGACCTGTATATGGACGTACCTACGTAGGTAGGTATATTAAGCACGATTTATAATTAAATTATTTTCTAAAGAAAATTATTATTATTTATAGTATTTAAAAAAAATCTGTTGTTGCCACCACAATACCTTCCGTCAATCCTGTGTAATATGTATAAATTCAATACATAAATTTTCTTACAAAAGATTCTAAATTTCCAGTAAAATTATTTCATAAACAAACTATGGAAATTGCACTTGACACTAACATCTTCTTCTTTAGTTTTCCCCATTCGTTAGAGGTCGAAACTTTCGTCACACACACACAGACACACATACAAACACACACACACACACAGACACATACACACACACATACACACACATACATACAGACATCATCGTAAAAATGGTAAAATCTCATTATAGGGACCCTAAAACATGTTTATTCCCCAAAAACTCATCATTGATTTTTTTGACCAAAGACAATACCTTCCTTACCTAAAGATGACGAAAGGTAAAAATATCGTCATCTCCGTCGTCAGTAGCAATAGCAACATGTGTTCTAGTTAAATATTTGCTGAATCTATCACATTCTCCAAACAAACCTGACCTGTATCTCGCTTTAAACCAGCAGATGTATTTGTTCAACTATCATCTCTGATAATTCACTTGCAAACAGGAAACGACTAATCAGTCATAAAAATTGAAAACTTGGGTTTCAATGAATTTATATCAAAAGAGTAAATATGTGTGGGACGGTATATATCACATACGAGTAAGTAAATAGAAGAATATTTGCGAAACGGTAATCGAAAAGTCATTGCTCTGGACAAAATAAAATAAGTAGGTAGGTACAGTTGAACTTTTTAAAGATGGTCGATGATGGGCATTTACGAATTGTATGAATTAAGATTTTAGCTTTGCCCATCCTGTCAAATTCGGAGTGTTTGTTTACTTGGTTTTTTATAGGGGTACATAAGATACTACTATTATTATATTAGTATAAAAACATATCGGGTGAAATTAATTTAAACGTAGATTTGTTTCGTTCCAAAAAATTAGTGATCCGTCAAAAATCATTGCGAAATATTGATGGTTTCCCTCAGTCTGCAATTTGACGTACCTAGTATTTACATATGTAGTGAAAGTAAATTGCTTTTTAAGGTGTTAAAATATCTTGTAGCAAATTTCTGCCTTTTAATATTTAGAGTCAAATGGCGAACTGCTAGTGAATCTCGTTACTTATAAAATGTATTTAAAAATGCCTGCTTGTTGCAAGAATAAGTCTGAAAAGAGGTTTCGACTATTTAGAATACTATGTGAAAGAAAAAGAAAAGAAATTCAGTGTAACTTTATAAGAAGAACTGATTTGACGGTTGTGAGGTTGGTTTATTTATATACATATTTATTGTTCGGTAAAGTGAATAATTTTGGAATTTTTACTAATAATATACAATTAATAAATATTTTACGTTGAAGATTTTTAATGGCACAAAATTGACCTCTGTGGCGTACTCTCCACGCCAGCAATGAGTGCCCGTGAGGTGACGCCTGGTAAGCGCCCACACGGTACAAATATTCCATCATTACCGATATCAGTGTATGAAGCAAATTGGCACACCCAGTAATGGGTAATATGCCGTGATGAAATATTTATTTTATTTATTATTTAAGATTTTTTTATTTTTATAACGATAAACCTATTTTTCATCGTATTGGCGCTTAAATTTTGCCATAAACACTGGTTGGCATCTAGTGAGAAATGCTCGAACGAGACTAAATATATCTCTATCTCTAGTTGTCTCTTTCTGACCAGCCGAAATCAAAACATTCAGTAAGGAGGGACAAGGAACGTTTTGTCTAGTTATATTTCGTCGTTGGGCTACACTACCTGGCTCATATAAATTAACTAAATGACGTCATCACATTGGAATGTCATTTACAAAGAAATTTGACTGTACATAAGAATACTCGTATAGACATTTTTTTTTATTTTTGCAGTAAATTTTTGATTTTATAGTGTTTACAAGGTCGGTTTTGAAATGGTGGAACAAACAGCATTTAAGTACTCAGTAATTACATTTCACTTCATAAAATTTAATTGCTTCTGTTTAGTCTGAAGTAGTAATGTATCATAATTTTTTTTAAATAAAGATGATACACGTATAGTTTCAAACATAATTTTAATAATAACATTATTGCCATTGCCCTTATGATCGTGGATACATAGACTCGTTCACAGAGACATTTAAATTCAAAAAAATCTAAATGCTAACAATAAAACAAAAATAGCACGTAGATCTGTTTGTTTTGAGCATTCTTAATATTTGATTTACTACGTAACTAGTTATAATTAATTTGAAAACGTGAATAAATTTCTAAATAAATATTTTCTGTACATTCTTCAATATTAAAACAGCAAACAGCAACTCAATGCAATTTAACAATTCTTCCTGCAAAATATTCTCATTTCAATATTTCAAACATCCATTTTAAAATAAACAAAATCCTACATTAAACAAGGAAAGGCAAACTTCCACTGCATAAAACAACAGAGCAACGTTGAAGAAAACAAGCAAGGGTGAACAACTCTCTAAGAATGCTCCACTCTTGTTTTAAACTCTACACTCTGCACTTGTGTAGGAACGCAGCCATTGAGTGACAGAGACTTGGACAGAGCTAAAATCCAAGATGGACGTTTTGTATTGATAATGTGACTTTAAAATGACAAGAATTTTATTGTGTGATGGTTTAGTAGTGTTTAGTGATAGTTAGAAGTGATTAGAGTGTAATAGAATGAGGGATAATTGGTTTAAATACTGCATAAAACTTAAGGTAACAAAATTACTGAAATATACGTTCATAGTTTTCCTGGTGTTTGAAATACTCGGTATATTGTTAGTCTTTGTATATTATGTATTGTAAATGTTTATTATATATTGGCTATGTATTTGTTTTGTAATTTTTGTTAGTCTGTAATGAAAATTTAATAAAATTCATACTATTCATTGTTCATGCCCATTTATTTCTGCTTCATTATAGGTTATAGTCAGTATCTTTACTGTAGCATACATTCTTCACATTTCATAGGTATAATAATAACTAGAAGTATGTATATTACTAGCTTAAAATTTATATCCGAAAATTACAAGTTTAAAGAAATTTATCATTGTATATTTGGTAACTCGTTTTAATTTTTGAGAAGCTCGTACAGTTTTACTGCAGAAAGCTTTTATCGAAGTCACTTTTGGAACACTCAATGCAAAAAAATATGGAGAGTCAATGCCTAGAGGCACTTTTGTACAATAAAAAAAATACTCTGCTCAAAGCCCAAAGTACATACTCGTAGACTTTTACAGAGGTTGTAGATTAGAAACAAACTACAATCACGTCGCATTGTACTGGGTGAGGCATGAATTAGTTTTAGGAATTGAAAAATCAAGTAAGCTCTATAAAAGAGGGCCATATATGAGTAAAGAAGGAAATCAAAGACTAGGAAAAGTTATCCATACAACAATTACCAAGTAGTTATTAGGTGTCATTAAAAAGGACTTCAGAACTATAATCAAATATCCTTACTGATCATTCGCCTCTGAAAAACCATCTATGTAAGATTAGTATAGCCTAAAACAGTGTCTGTCGAAGAGGACGAAGAAACTATGTCCAGCTGTAGCTGTAAGGAGACTCAAGTATCTAGGTGAAATGTACCTCACTGTAAATGACATCAGGAAACTGAAACTGTAGTAATAAGTGGTTCATGAAAATTCTGGAACTGCTGCCATGAAACTAAGTTGGGGCCATGTTACAATAGATCTCATAGGTTAATACAACTTGAAACTCTCGCTCTCATAATAATACGTTTAATTCAAATTAAGAGTTTTACAGTTTCTACAGAGGTTTGAATTTTCAGTGGAAGAAAATAAATCAAGTGAAGCAACATTATAGTCTTAAAGTTTTTGACAAGTGAGACAAATACACCAAAAATTATCCATGAAAGAATGGGAATCGATTAAGGATGGTCAAAGTGTGAAAGACTTGTAGAAGCAAGAATGAAGGGTTGAAAGAATGAACGATAAAAATATCAGTGGCAAATGGAGTTTATTTATTTGTAAGTGTTTGGCTTCTCAACAGGAAAATTTCCCAATTAAAGAGAAGCTCAAGCGTTACAATTAGATACAATACACATGATCATAATATGACATATAAAAACTAGTAAGCAAATGATTAGAAAAAAAATATCAAAGAGCAAAACATATTGAAATGAGTAATATAACTATTAAAATTTAAGTGAGCGTTTGAAACATTGTAAACTTGTGGAAAATAAATCTGGCATATTGAAGTTGTACAAGTGTGATATTCTTATGATGGGAGAATTTAGGATATAATTAGTACGGCAGAAAGAATGACTCTGCGATGAAATAATGATAATAATTCTGATAAATCGACAATATTGTTAAAAGGTTTATGTAAGAACGCAAGGTCGTTTAAATTTCTACTATTGTCTAATGACAACAATTTTGGCCTGTATGTTGGAAACTTACGATTGAGAATTTTTTTTTTTTTTCGTTAAATCGCCTCAATACGATTTATATAAATATCATACCGTGGGTTCCAACATACAGAAACAAACTCCAGTTGACCTCTAACAAGAAAGTTATTCAATGTTAAAATAGTGGTTGGATGTCTAAAAGTAGAGCTTCCTCGTATTAGAAATCCTAACATTTTGTAAGCCTTTTTAACAATATTGTCGATGTAAATGTTAAAAATTAACTTGTTATCTTGTTTCACAACTAAATCCTTTACATGATTAGTTTGGTTGATTACATTTCCTTCTACCTTATATTGAAAGTTGTAGGTGTTCCTATTTCTTGTAAACTTTATATAATAGTATTTATCAGTGTTATTTGTCACTTAAAATTATTTATATCTTGAAATTTAAGACAATCGTGAAACGAATCTATAGTGTGGTATATTTTAAGTCATCCGCGTAAAGGAAAACTTTTGTAAATTTGAAACACGTTGCAATGTTGTTAATGAATACATTGAAGAGAAGAGGGCCTAAATGAGAACCGTGGGCACCCCGACGTGACAGGGACCGTTAGAATTAAACCATTCAATACAACTCGCTGTTTTCGACCACTCAAGTTTGCAAATAATATTACTATTATTTGTCGTCTTGGTTACGCAGTAACAGTAATAACTACTGAAACTAACACTGGTCTGTTCCAAGACAATAAAAGTTAAATTGTCTCGTCCAAAAAAAGTTGTCTATAATCCAACAATAGAGTGTTATCTACAACATTCTATAAATTTCAATATCGAAGACATACTTTTACTATCCTAACCTAACCCACACAGAGAGTAAAACAATAGAATAAGTGAAATTAGTTTCACTTGCCCCTATAACCCTTCAAAAGTGAACTGAACTCGTTCGGCATTTGTTTTTTGTTGTCGTTTTCCAAGGATGGGTAGTAAAAAGTTGTCTGCGCGGTTTACGCAGCTTTAAAGTGTCTGATCTCTTTTAAATTGGTCATTTAACACATTAAAATACGCTGTATGCATGAAAATGAGGGGAATGCCAAGCAGGCTTCACAACGAGGAATAAGGAATATTTATTGCGTACAAATAAAACATCGAAAAGTAGAAATGAGTACTCGAAATCGAAAAAGTTTTTGCAATAGAGTGTAAAGTTGTGTTCAATCTATAATAAGATTGCACACAAGATTATACCACAGAGTTCATAAAGTCAGATTATATATTGTAAAAGATTTATGCTTCTGTTTCGGAATTAGAATGACATATTCTATTACGATTATTGATGCATTCTTAAACGATTTTTACCTACCGCTACCCTTGGTAAGGGAGGTATAGGGATCGTGCTAAAAATCGCATATCGAGATTTTGGTAAATGACCACGTTTTAAGGTCCCTACAATCCATTTTTAACATTTTCACGATGATGTCTGTGTGTGTGTGTGTGTGTGTTTGTGTTTGTGTGTGTGTGTGTATGTGTGTGTGTGTGTGTGTATGTGTGTGTGTGTATGTGTGTGTGTGTGTAAGATTATTCCATTTTCTACAGATTTGCTTTAATACTTTTTCTGTATATTCTATGGATAAATTTATAAAGCAATATAAAAATATGGGGTCTCGTGGCCGTGTGCCTGAGTGTCTGGACGCGAATCTGGGGACCCGGGTTCGATCCCGACCGACGCTAAAAATTACCCTCGTATTTTAATGACACAAAATTGACCCCTGTGGCGCACTCTCCACGCCAGCAATGAGTGCCCGTGAGGTGACGCTTGGTAAGCGCCCGCACGGTACTAATATTCCATCATTACCGATATCTGTACAAAGCAGATTGGCACACCAAGCAATGGGTAATATGCCGTGATGAAATATTTATTTATTTATTTATATATAAATTATACCCCGTAGGTAAATCGCGGGAGGTATTGTGTTGGTCACTTCAAATTTTTGACAGTTTGTATTGACATACAAGGCATGTATTTTCAACTATTAAGAGATACGAAGGTGATCAAATTTTAGTGGTGTATTGTCCATCGGGGAAAAATGTATAGGTCATTAAATATTGGTATTTGACAGTGTACCGAGACTATATGGTACTCTGAGCTACTCCAATTGGTAAAAGAAAAATGGATTTTTAAGTCTTCTGTACATGCAGTAATAATATGAATATCGTATGTTATTTAATAGGCCTATATTTTCTATTGACCAGAGGATCGTTCTATGGTTAAAACATAAATGTAAATAAAGAAATTTTACGATTAGCCAACCATGAAGTGACCAATATATTCTAAAAATAGTACCTATGTAGATGTGGTCCAGCGCACTACAGCAAGGTTTCTATTTACATTTCAATTAGTCAGAACCTTGGTATATACTAATCGGACAATAAAAATCTAAATAAATATGAGTTCGTCATGACTTATTTTACACATCCGGAAAATTAGTTTTTTTTAAGTCCGTTAAATATAGTGCAATTTACGACACCGTTAGCTAAGAAAGATATTGTTTTTGGGCAAAAAATTGGTGATGATTTTTCAATGAATAAGCACGTTTTAGGGTCGCTAGAATACAATTTTACTATTTTTACGATGAAGTCTATATGTATGTATGTATGTATGTATGTATGTATGTATGTATGTATGTATGTATGTATGTATGTATGTATAGTGCAAATGATTAGGCAGAAGACGCACGTCAATTTGTAGAAATTATTAGTTGTTATTTATTTTTTAAAAAAGAAGAGAAGAAAATATGTACTAGTATTAAAGAAACGTATATATTAATGAATTACGGAATATAAAATTATTTGACACAACATAGTCTTTCTCAGTAGTGCCAACGTATGGTACGAAAATAAACTCCAATTATTTCAAATAATTAGTGTAGGTTTTATATTTTTTTGTTGAAAATATGTAACCGGCAAGAAATTTTCTGTATGGAATTTGTACAAAATATATACAGCCCAACCCAAAATGTATTCGTACCCTTTATAAAACTGAAGGTAAAGGAAACTGACAATATTATTACTATATTAAATTGTATAATTTTAGTAAAATTATTTGCAAAGTGATATTTATTTATTAAAGTACCACCTACAATTATATTAAAAACAAGAATAAATAAACTTTTAGATGCTATGATTATTACTCCAATTCAACAAATTTTGATATGGTGTATTAATAGAGTGTATAGAATTTGAATACATTGCTTATAATAAAATTTCTTAGGTTTAATAATAATTTATTTGCAAATAAACCATTGTCTGCATGTGGCAAATGTTTTCGTCTTTTATAATTCGCAAATAATTTTTATTAAAGTAATAAAATTTAAGATGGCAATTAATTGAGTATATTGTCAGTTACCTTTATCCTCAGTTTTATAGATAATACTAACATAAATATTGTGTTATTTATTGTTGGAACGAATAATTTTGGGACTTGTCTTTTGTTATATATTTGCCCGTAGATTATTGTTTAAATGAGAAATTTAGTTAATAACATTGTATTTAAATCCAGTACACTTTATTTATACATAAAATAAAAAAATAGATTCGGTCTTAAAGTTTGCATTTCTTATAGAATATACTCTACCGCAATCAATAAAATTATATGTTTATAAGTTATTTTTAAAACATGGCACGGAATTTTGTTTCATTTCTATTATATAACGTCTTGAAAGATAAGTAATAATAAGTAGGTTATTCTTAACAGCTGTCATCTATTTTTGTAGTATGTTGATATATTTCTGTTTATTTATAATTTTTTTTTAACTAACTGTATTTGAAATACCATGACCTTTCTTTTTATCTTCCTGTCTCCTACTGACATCCTGACAATTCTTACAACGTCATTTGTCAAAAAAATCAAAACAAACAATTGGAATAGGTCATGAAATGATGAAAAAATGGGTTTATCTTAACAAGCATAGCTGGGCAAAAAACATTCGCTGTTAAAACTCAACGCTTACTATGCAAGTTTCATACTTCTCATTGTCACGATACAAAGATATGGAACTGAAGACTTCTCTTGTTACTGTCATTGAAGGCTGCAAGGCTAGCAAGTGTTTAAATAAGATACATCTGTTGAGAATGGTCCACTGTTCGCGTTTGTATTTATATTTAAAAAAATCTGTTGTGCCCAGCACAATACCTTCCGTCAATCCTGTGTGTTATGTATAAATTCCATACATAAATTTTCCAGTAAAATTATTTCATGAACAAACTATGCAAATTGCACTTGACACTAGTGATGCCGTGGGATCTGGCGTGTTCGAGATCTCGTCTCAAAAATCGAGAAATTTCGAGACGAGACTATCATAAGTCTCGTCTCGAAAAATCGAGACGAGACGAGAGGAATGCCCTCGAGATTTGCTCGAGACGAGAGTAGGTATTCGAGATCTCGATTGCACGATTTTTTTTTAAATATGTATATAATTAAAGATATACAATAAGAAAAATAATTATCAGTACGAATATTTTCATTGCCTGTTAATTATTTATTTATTCATTTTAAATTTATAGGGTTTTAGTAAATATAAAGAATAGGAACAAAAGTGTTCCCTGTGATGTACTCTCCACGCTAGTATTAAAAGCGAGTAATATTTGTTAAGTATTTTTTTACTTACCTGTTAAATGCCAGACTTAGTAAAAATAAAGTTTTAATCAGTAGTATCTACCTACTCCTTTATTACGTCCAAGTTGATTTTAATTTATTTTCCTGATAGATGTAAGTATAGAAAATTTATAACATGTAAGGGTAATATTTTATGAATTTATTTTATATGTATTCATATACAAATAATAAATAATTAGAGCGTCACTGCTTGCTACCTTCAACCATACAAACACGCTCTGATCTGCCAAATTATGAAACACCCATACAGCTAATTATAAATTCGAGAAATTCGAGACTCTCGAGTCGAGATCGAGAATAGAGGATGAAAAATATGACGAGACGAGACGAAAACAAATCTCGTCTCGAATTTTCGAGACGAGACGAGAGTGAACTGTTTCTCGCCGTTTCTCGTCTCGCGGCATCACTACTTGACACTAACATCTTCTTTAGCTTTTCCCATTCGTTAGGGGTCGCTTTTTTATTTTCTTCTTCCACTCATTTCTGTTTTACGTGTCATTCTCATTCAGTTTCTTTTCTCTCAAGTCTTCCGCAATACAGCCCTACCATCTTATCTTTGGTCTTCCTCTGTTTCTTCAACCTTCTATTACTAAGCTATTCATTCTTCATTCAATATATTCTTCATTTCTCCTCACGACATTTTTAAATCAATGTAATCATCTCGCTTGTACCTTTCTAGAAACTTGTAACACTAGAGTTATTTCCTTACCTATCTTTCCGTGTCTTTCCCAACATCTACTTCAACATCCTCATCCTTGCCACATTAATTTACTTTCTATTTATACTGACATCTGTCAATTTGAATTATATGAATATATCAGTAGTTTCCATGTTTAGCATAGCTGGCTGATTTATAAAATTTAATTTCTTTAAAATTCTTTAACTCTATATCTTTTGAATTTGAAGTATAAAATGCAATCAAATCGTATATAGAATAATATAATCTTTAAGTTATAATAACGATAAATATCAATAAATCAAATTTAACTGTTAAATCTTCAAATGAAGCTACTTCCGGTTCACCAGTTGTAACCAAAATCTAATCAGATGTTCATCTGGATGTAAACTTGAGGAATACGAAAAAAATAGAATTTTTGGAATAGTGGTATTGAAGTTATGCGATCCGACACACATACATTCATACAGACATCATCGTAAAAATGGTAAAAACGTATTATAGGGACCCTAAAACTTGCTTATTCACTAAAAACTCATCATTGAATTTTTTGACCAATGAAAATACCTTCCGTACCTAAAGGTGACGGAAGGTAAAAATATTAAAATACCTACTTTTTAGAGCTCTTCCGGACAATTGTCTAACTAGGGAATTATCTTTTTAAAAACTGTCCGGAAAATATGTATTGTACGATCGGTATCAGATTTTGAATCATACAAAATAGCACCTCAAATTAACACGATACATATTTCCTTTGGCAAAAATTACATCATATGTATGTGCTAAGAACACAAAACCTATCATCTGCTAGTACGAAACGAACATTTCTAAGCGTTTTTTCTTGACTTTGAATTTAATTGTTGATCTTGGTTCGAGTTCTTGATTTCAAATGCCATTGAACTTACTCTGTGTGTATTTTTTGTGTTCTTTTGTGTAGTTATTATAATGAAGCGTTTGTTTTAGTATATATGTAATTGACATACACATATAAATGGTACTAACAAAAAATTATTTAAAAAATCTGGCGTGACCAACACAATACCTCCCGCCATTTAATTTTTATTAATTTAAATACATATACCTATGGGGTTTCGTTGGCGCGTGTCTAAGTGTCTGGTCGCGAATTTGTGGAACCGGATTCAATCCCCACCAACGCCAAATATTTCGAATTTTAAATGCCACAAAATTGACCCTTGTGGTGCACTCTCCACACTAGAAATGATTGCCTGTGAGGCGACGTTTGGTATACGCCCACACGATACAAATATGTCATCATTATCAAAATCTGTGTACAAAGCAGATTAAATATATAAAAAAATTATTAATGCTTGTAGAAAATACAATAATCTTTAATTTTATAATGACATAAATCGTGAAAAAATGACATATAAAGGTATTTTTGGAAGAAAAACTATTTTGAGCTTCAAGTAAAGTGCGATTTCCGGTTATGCGATTTATACCAAAATCTAAAGGTTCTTGCCATATTAGAATAAGGTCGAAATACAAGGTTTCAAAATTTTCCGAATAATAATATTTGAGTTAGTGTCCAGAAGGTCCATACTCACACACATACACACACATACATATACACCCACAGACATCATTGTGGAAATGTTAAAATTGGATTCTATGCACCTTGAAACATGGTCATTTATCAAAATCTTGATATGCGATTTTTAGAATGATACCTGTACCTCCCTTACCAAGGGTAGCGGGAGGTAATTAATGAAAGAAAAGTTTTAACAAGAAAATAATACTCGTGTATGAAGTGATACCATTATAATATTTTATAGCGTGTATTGAACTACATACATACCAATTTAAAAAATATTAGGTGCAAAATTTGAATCCAATTAAGCTTCATTCATATATTTTTTGTAAAATACCGACAGAGAGTCTATAATAATTATCCAATCATCTTTCTGACCTTCCTTCTATTTTCCGGTTAATCGACGATTATATTAACTGTTCGCACTATAAATCATTGAATTTGATCGAAGAAGCGTTTAGTTCGACGGCCAGGTGTGTGTCTAAATGGCTTTATTCATAACCATTCGCTTGAAACCAAATCCAGGAAGTTGGAATATTATATTTTTCATCTCATCATTGGATTATTATTTTATTTGTTTGTGAAGATAATGCACAGTATATTAACTTTGTTTTTCTTTTTGTTTTAGGTGAGTTGGAAAATTTATTTCGTATGAATGGCGAAATAATGTAAGTAAACAAATAATATTTTGGAATAAGTATAATGTATGAAGGAGTCCATCTGTACCTTGACTATTGCTACTAATTTCTTTTTAAAATTGTGATGAAACCAAACTTATAATAAAAATCTGATGTGGCCAACACAATATCTCCCGCCATTTACCTATGGGGTCTCGTTGCTGCGTGCCTGATGTCTGGTCGCGAATCTGGGGAATCCATTCTATCCCGATGAACGCCAAATAATTCGGATTTTAAGTGGCATAAAATTAACCCTTGTGGTAAACGCCCGCACAATACAAATATGTCATCATCATTACTGAAATGTTATTACAAACCAGATTAGCACACCCTGCAATGGATAATATTCCGTGATAATATATTTATTTATTTCTTTATTTAAATACATACCTGCATATTTACTAATGCTAGAAATTATGTATTTCAAGTTCCTTTCCATAAAACTATTATTCTATTTATAATTTTCCTTTTAAAATGTTACTATTATTAATTTGAAATTATTGTTTTTTGACAGTGACATTTATTTGTCAGTTACATACATTTGAGCTGAACTATGTAACCACGGAGATGTGTTTAAAGCATAAGCTCCGAGATATAATTTTTATATTCCTTTACAAATTTATCCATTAAATACATAGAATAATCTTTAATTTTTACAATAATAAATTGAGAAAAAAAATACATTTAAAGGTAATTTTTAAAGAAAAATTATCTTGAGCTTCATGTAAACCGCCATTTCCGGTTATCCGATTGCCACCAAAATCTAATGGCTTCTATACATTTTAGAATAAGGTAGAAATACATAGTTTCAAAACTTTCTGAATCATAGTATTTGAGTTAGGGCTTAAAGAGGATCCACACACACACACACACACACACACACACACACACACACACACACACACACACACACACACACACACACACACACACACACACACACACACACACACACACACACACACACACACACACACACACACACACACACACACACACACACATACATACACACATACACACAGACATCATCGTGAAAATGTTAAAAATGAATTCTAGGGATCGTACTAAAATCTCGATATGCGATTTTTAGTACAATCTCTATACCTCCCTTACCAAGGGTAGCGGGAGGTAAAAAAAGTTTTGAAAAAGTTTTATCCTCATATGTTAACAGGAGGCACACTCAGAAATGGGTAATAAACCTTGAAGACCTATTTAATTCTATAAATAATTCATATTTTTATTGTGTAGGTACACAATTTTTTTATTCTAATACATTCTTTGTTCCTTCATTGTTTTCATACAATTTTTTGCTAGTACTATGTCCATAGACCTTCAAAAAACGCAAACAACGGTGAATAGAAAAAATAAAATGCACATCAACAAACATTTAAAATTACAATGGCAGTCCGTTACCATATAATTACTATTTACATTTAGAGTTACACAAAAAACTATACTCTTTAACTTATAAAAACACAAGTCATGTTTTGCAACAATTGTTATAGAGAAAAATATTACGTTTCATTAATTCTGTCTCGTCAGTGAATGTTTACCTGCATTTGTTTCGCTTATCAGACGACGTGGGTGCACATCAAGGCTAGCCTTGACAAAATGTAAGTGTATCATTTGTTTTGGAAAGGAATAAATGTATGAATGATTGTTTTTTACGCTCTTTTGATATTACGGAACTGAATAATTAATATTAAAACTATGTATTAATATTAATTATTAAATAATGATACAGTTATTACAAGGTTAATACTCTTGAGATGAGACTATAAATTATAAATCTTTGAGGTTGGAAATTAAAAAGTACGGAGTGAAATTACAGCCTTGGATTTTCAGATCAATTAATTAAAGCAAGAATGTTAATTTTATCTTAGAAGTTATTTATAGTTATAATTATCACGGTATAAAATGCATAATTATTTCTATTTATTATTTCATTTATATATGTGCATAACAAATATCATACATAGTAATATTTTATATGTAAATACATTAATATTTATAAATATGTTATTATAAATAATGGGCTGTGGCCAGGGGCAGCTCGTTATTCAGGCCGTATTCCTTCACGCCCCCTATCAGAAAATGGTAAAAATAATGTATTATTTAATAAAATAAATTAACAATATAATTTAATCATATAGTAAAACATAAAGTGGTTAATAATGTTAGTAGTTAATAGTTAAAAATAAAATATTCAAACTAGACGCGAGATAAGTCACCATAATTAAGGAATTTTATATTTCTTGTAAATACAAATAATTAAATTTTATCTATTCTTTCGTTCTATGAGGAATTTTCTCCTACTCTTCTAATATGTTCAAAATTCTATATATTCACTGACGGTGTAAGCGGTATTTCGAAGGATATGTAATATTAATATACCTATAATTTTAAATATTTAATTAATAATACAATAAGAAATTTAATATGTAATTCCCAGAAAAAGCTTTCTGTAATGTTAATAAAACTGTTGATTCTTGACACTGACATTTTTCATTTATCTGTCAATTATAAACATTTAAATATCTCAACTGGTTTCCATGGAGTTGTTTGGGCAGCGAGATTTATTACAACAGATTATTCAATATTATTGTGTACTATATCTCTACAGTCCATACGTTGTAACTTGGCGAGTTGGGGCAATTCACATTATCACTGAAGTAATGGGAAAGTTATAAAATCCATAGGCGTACCGAAGAAGAATAAAATTACGAATATTACAAAAAAAAAAGAAATTATTTATACAAAAAAAAAAAATATTACAAATATTGGAATGAATTATTTATTATATAAATCATATTATAATTAATTATTTTTTAAATTAATAAAGTTAAGAAAATAAAATTTCTATTGCTATTGAGAAAAAAATGCACCAACGCTTATGCATGAATATAACTTCTTGGGTTGAAAAGTACCTGACACCCCGAGTTTGAGTGTATTAGGGTGAATTTTGCTTTGTGTAATGCAATAAAACATTGTAAAATCACTATTTTACTTCTGAAGCTGTGCGGCATCGAAGTAAATGTAAATATTTGACAAAACGCAACTTAGGAATAGTGAACTGAATTACATTCTTTTGCCTCGCCAAGTTACATCGTATGGACTGTATATCTATAGAAAATATATAAAAAAATTAAATGTATTATAGGCTATAAAATTGTGCGATAAGGATGGATATAACACGGTTGTCTTTGAAAAATTCATATTGTTTCGACTAAGTTAGGACATTCCACTTTAAAACGATGTTCGTTGTTGATAATACTTTCGCTGTAACGTAAGTTTATTTATTAATTCAGATACATTACCTTGATTAATACCGTACGAATAACGTTATTTTCTGACAGAGTCACTGACACTGACATTGCGTTATTATCTTATTTTTAACATATTTGGTTTTATATTTTTGCTGAACAACTTACCAGTTGACTTATTTTTGAATTTTGAATGCTTTTACTGTAATATATATTTTTATAATAATAAAATAACAGTGGTATCTTACGTACCCTCCTAAAAACTAATCAAACGACACTACTGAATTTGTCATAATAGGCGGAGCAAAAATCTGAATTCATACAATTCGTAGACGACCTTGATCGGACATCTTTCAAAATTTTTACTGTAAATACGTTTTCATTCTCTCCAACAGGCGATGCACAATAGGATTTTTTGAGTTCATAATTGCGTCAATATAATTGGAAGTTAAAGTAAATGCATCAAAATTTCGCTTTTCATAGCATACCCTTCTTGATGAAAGCTTTGAATTTTTCTGTCAGTAAAATGTAAAAACTGTTGAATTCATAATTAGCTCCTAAAATGTTGAGAAAATATGCTTTAGAAGATAAATTAAAAATTAAAGGATTAAATAGGCCATTGCCTGATTTCAAATTAACACAAACAAAAATATCTTCCAATTATTCTATTCTTTCTTTCCATTATTTATTCGTGTTGTATTTCCACACACTCCAATTCTTTCTGCAACTGCCGAGTCCAATGTACTCTGAGTCAGCAGCCTCCCCCGTCCCTCGCATTCCTATTGGCCCGACTCCAAGTCAGGCTGACCACACTAACCTTGACTCCGGCGAAATTTTAACAGTCTACCAGCCGGTGCGATTGCTGCTACACTGAAGGAATGCTTCTTGCTTCTGTGTAGCGCGATGGTAGGGAAACCACATCAAACACGATGGTTGTGGTTGGTGGTTGAGAAATTGACAGTATTAATGGTTTTCGGTTAGAGATAATAGTGCTATTAAGGGAGTATTTTATCATTTGAAATTTCAAGAAAATAATACTATTTTTAGCGGCTGTTACATAAACTTTACGGCCGCATTTACTTCACGGACGAAATCAACTGTCAATCATTTTATTAAATAACAAATAAATTTTAAACGAAGTACTTATTGGAAAAACCGTTGTTGCTATTAGTGTTTCACAAGACAAGAAATCTTGTCTCGCTGGACTTCTTGTATTGCAAAAAACTTTTGTCTTCCATTACTTTCGCAAACAAAAATCTTGTCTTCCATGTTTGGATGGATTTTAATATATATTTATATATATATACGATAAATCCTACAAAATATTTTCAATTTAACGACCAAAACTGCGGAGCGTAATAAGGCTGTTCATGCTTTTCTGATTTTTTAATGTTAATCTATATAAAAATATTATATTGTGTTATTAGGAGTAAAAGTGATAGTTTGTGTGGCGAGCGTGGAAGTTTGCACGACGAGCGAAGCGAGTCGGACAATTACACGCAAGGCACACAAAGACACTTTTACTCCGAATGACACATTATATTTTTTTCTACAAACGTAGATATTTAAAGAAAAATAACTACTCCTGACGTTACATTTTACGAAAATTACGTTTGCGATTTCAATTGCCCTGTAACTATGGATATTTATTTGTTCACTTTTTGTTATTAACATTGAAGTGAAAATTTTCACGTTTTGACGTTTAAATAAAAACTGCAATATTATAACCTCCTTGTGTGCAATTATGTCGGAATTTGAAGTATTATAATGTACGCCCCCCGAAGTTGTTCAATTGGATAAAAATCTAATAGTGTGACTGAAAGATATGTCCAGGAATCACTGCAAAACAATATAAACTTTTCTTATCACTTCAATTCTAAGTATTCTTATGTTCATTACTGTCCCTGTAATTGTAATCTGTAAGTCTGCTATTCTTTAATATATTATTTCCTCAAAAGAAAACTCGGTTTATACTTCAATTCATAGGTTATTTATTTAAATTTGACAGATATTGATAGTATTTAGTAACTTTATTCTTAGGTTACCTAGTGTGTTATATTGACATTTAGGGCGATATTACAGGTTTCTTTTATACAAGTTACTTCTTATTCGTTGATTCTTTATAGTTTCTATGGATATTTATTTATTTTATATCTACGCCGGCGGCGTTGAAATTAAACTACTACCTTGTGAATCAAGTCACAAAAGATGCTACTTTTATGACGATTGAAGAAAAAATATGATGTAAGTATTTTTTTTATTTTGCTAAAGAAATACTCCATATAACTATAAAAAATCTGATGTGGCCAGCAAATAACCTTTCGTTAATTCTGTGTATTATGTTCAAATTCCACACATACATTTTCATGCAAAAGATTCTATATTTCCAGTAAAATTATTTCATAAACAAACTATGTAAATTGCACTTGACACTGACATCTTCTTCTCTAACTTTTCCCATTCGTTAGTGGTCGGTATTTTTTATTTTCTTCCACTCATTTCTTTTTTGCGTGTCGTCTTCATTCACTTCCTTTTCTCTCAAGTCTTCTGCAAACATGGCAAAAAAATCTGATCTGACCAGCACAATACCTTCCGTCAATCCTGTGTTTTATGTACAAATTCCATACATAAATGTCTTGCAAAAGATTCTAAATTTCCAGTAAAATTATTTCATAAACAAACTGTGCAAATTGAACTTGACACCGACATCTTCTTCTTTAGCTTTTCCTATTCGTTAGGGGTCGCTATGTTTTATTTTCTTCTTTCACTCATTTCTGTTTTGCATGTCGGCCTCATTCCGTTCCTTTTCTCTCTTCGGCAATACAGTCCTTCCATCTTATATTTGGTCTTCCTCTGTTTCTTCTACCTTCACTACGGAGCTTTTCATTGTTCTTCCAATATATTTTTCATCTCTCCTCATGACGTGTTCAAACCAATCTAATCGCCCCTCTTGTAGCTTTCTAGACACTTCTATCACTCGAGCCATTTTCCTTATTCTTGAATTCTTTACCCTATCTTTTCGTGTCTTCCCCAATATCTCAACATCCTCATCCCAGCCACATTCATTTTCTTTTCATTGATGAATATATTAGCAGTTTCCATGGTTGACATAGTTGGCTGATTTATAAAATTTAATGTATTTATAATTCTTTAACTGTATATCTGTTGAATAAGAAATATAAAATGCAATCAAATCGTATAGAGAATAATATATTCTTTAAAATTTATAGTAACATAAATGTCAATAAATGTTATTTAACTGGTTTTTTTCAACTGTTAAAAGTCATTTATCATAAAAGCAGGATATTGTGTTTTGTTTAATTACAATATGATATTAATTTGATAATTAACTTGTTAAAATATATTTAAGTGATAATTGTACACCAATAAATCTGCTATTATTAAAAACTTTCAATGTTGAATTGTACACCGCAATTAAATTATGTAGGACATAAGAATTCGTATCTTCAAAAAGAGATAGTCCCATTCCATTCAAAAGTCGTGAACAGTGTAACACGTGTTGACAGCAAATTGTAAATAAATTATATTCCAAAAAAATTAATACGCCGATAATTTCAACAGTCAATTAATTATAAACAAATAGCTCCTTGTCATCAGCTTAAACGTTCTGCTTCATTATTCATTTACTTTTTGAAGACCTATCAACATTTTTTCCAGATAAGTATCTATTACATAACTGCCTTTCGAATTATATTAAATGTAAGGGCAGGTATTTTGCAACAACCTAACCTTTAATTCGCGTTGTCAGTTGTTTTAATTAATGACAAATGAGGCAGCATAAAGTGACTTGATCCTAACAAGATGTAGTTGGAAAGAATAGTACTTTACTATTTATGTACTGGTATGTTTGCTGACAGGTTACGCCATAATGTAAAGTCATGTTTGTATGTAAGAATGGTTAGTTTTATTGACAGTACAAAATGTTTGTATTGCAGTAACAACATTACTGTAACAGTAACAGTATTACTGTAAATTGTTATCTGCAATCGGCTGGAAAATATATATTTTCCTGGATATTTTTACGGGACTTGTCGTGAAAGTTATACTTTTTGGACAACTCGATTCTATATTAGGATATTTATATTTTCAGACCTTCAATTGAACAAAATATTGGTACAGTGACATTATTATTATTATTATTTTTAGTAAGTACTGATTGTTTCAATCATTCATTAATAATTTATACAGACTGTTCATTTTATTTTGTCCAATATTGCTATTAGAGTTACGAGCTAAATTAGCAAACAATATTTTTTGTTTTACTAGAGTATTTTAATGAGCGTAAAATGTTTTTTTTTTCAATTAGTTCAAACTGTGAGGACGAACTTTGTTATTTTAAATGTTATCGTATTTTTTTATTTACCTATTAGATAGAGAATTTAATTCCGCATTCAGTGATGTAATACTTTCATACCCTTGCATTACGATTTTTTGAGTAATATCTTTGAATATATAATACATATAAGAACGGCAACGCATATGGCCTAGCAATATACTATATCTGTCTCTTTTTATTCACAAAATTATTATAGATAGCTAGTGACTCCTACCACAAAACTATGAACTACGGTAAATCGTGCTGACAGCATTGCCAGATACTATTTGTTAGAGGTATTCAATAATCAATAATTCAAAAATATTGTTTCATAATAACCAGATAATATATTTTGAATCTTCAATGTACATGTATACTTGTTTTACAGCAGCAACCTTAAAAACCTTTATAAAATCTTATCTTGCTGTTCTAGCTATGTGGCAACACTGTGCAACATCCACCTATTATGTATTTTTTGAACTAACTCAGAAATAATTCGTATACGGAGGGATAGATGGCACCTTTTCTCGAAATATTTAATCTAAATACATTACGTTGCCGTTCTTATATGTATTATATATTCAAATAAGGTAATATGCATTTTATATTAATTTGTGCCACTGATGAAAAATAGTTATTTAAGTATTAAGGGCAGTAAGTGCACCTTACCGGTTGAGGATTAGAATACATCCGATACCGATAAAAAGCACTTAATACCCGCAATGCTTTTTATATTTTTTGCACGATTGTCCCAATCATAACAAATTAAAATTTAGAATTATTTAAAAAATATTTTGAAATTAAAAAAAATAGTTGTCATTTTTAAGTAAGCTATGATCGTAGTTTTGTTATCATTAAAGCTTTAAAAATTGTACATTTATGTTTTATTTATGTAATTTTCACCGCTTCTAGTCACTTCACTTACTGATTAATACCACATCACTTACTGATCAGTAATTTGTAAACAAAACTTACTGCCTTGGAAACCCTATCGGTAAAGTTTAAAAAAAAAACCTGATCGTGCAAAAAAAGCACACCTTCCGTCACCTTTAGGTAAGGAAGGTATTGTCTTTGGTCAAAAAATCTGATAGTGAGTTTTGGGATCCCTAGAATACGAATTTACTATTTTTACGATGATGTCTGTATGTGTGTTTATGCGTCTGTATGTTTCTGTGTAAGTGTGTCTGTATGTGACGATCCTTTTGGATCTCATAACTTTAATAGCATTCCAAAAATTATGTTTTTTTCATATTCCTCAAGTTTAGATCCATATGCAGACGTAATTAGATCTTGGTTATAATTGGTCCACCGGAAGTATCCTCATTGGCAATTTTTAACAGTTTTTCTTGAAAAAGGCAGTTAAATATCATTTATTGACATTTAGTGTTATGTATATTAATAAGTATTGAAGGATGCTTTATTTATTTTCTGTAAAACTTATTTGTACTATTTTTAAATCATGTATACTAGCAATATAAAAGCAAATAATGAAGCCAGTATGAAGAATATAGCTGGAGACTTCAATATTGCGTTAAGCGATGAACCGCCTGATCATTGAAGAAATCTGTTGTGGCTAGCACATTATATTCCGTCATTTCTGAATCAAATCGAACAGAAAATAATCTATAATAACATTAAATATCAAAAATCTGATGTGGCCAGCACATTACTTTCCGTCAATCCTGTGTATTATGTACAAATTCCATACATAAATTTTCTTGCAAAAGTTCCTATATTTCCAGTAAAATTATTTCATAAACAAACTATGCAAATTGCGCTTGACACTGACATCTTCTTCTTCTTCTTCTTTAACTTTTCCGTTAGGGGTCGCTATGTTGTGTTTTCTTGTTCCACTCATTTCTGTTTTGCGTGTCGTCCTCAATTAGTTCCTTTTCTCTCAAGTCTTCCGCTATACAGTTCTTCCATCTTCCTCTGTTTCGTCTACCTTTTATTACTAAGCTATTCATTCTTCCAATATATTCTTCATCTTTCCTCATAACATGTTCAAACCGATGCAATCGTCTCTCTTGTATCTTTCTACAAACTTCTATCACTCGAACCATTTCCCGTATTCTTTTATCCTTATCCTATCTTTTCGTGTCTTCCCCTATATCTATATCAACATCCTCCTCTCTGCCACTTTCATTTTCTTTTCATTGACACTGACAGCTGTCAGTTAGAATTTTCTTAATATAACCAACAGCTTTCATAGTTATAGCATAGCTGGCTGATTTATAAAATTTAATTGCTTTATAATTCTTTAACTCTGTATTCATTGAATATGAACTATAAAATTCAAATGCCTATCGAAATTTTAGGTAGAATATGTGCCCTTTAGTTTCAGACTGTGAAACGCTCAAATCCGGTGTAAATTAATTTATGTCAGGAATCTTTTGGCTTGATGTATCTACCTTAGTAGAAGAATGTGTGAAGTATTTAAGAATCTGTAAATGTTAAATGCCCAATCAACTTCGATCGTCAAACTAAATACCTAATTTCCCCTTCCTTTACGATTTCCCATACATTCGAAAAATTCCACCCATCTTAATACTTTCTCATGAGACTCTCATTATTAAACAAACGGAACATTTTTTCCTCCAACAAAAACCTGCAACCTGTAGCCTCCACTCCACACATTGAAGGCATTAACCGGAAACACGATAATAATACACACAAAAACTATAATTAAACGGTTTACGGCTCCTTTGGATTTCTCTAATTAAGACACGAAGAAGAAGAAGTAAAAAATGTCACGAGTATCGGTTTTCGCGATGGAACCGTTAGCTACACAAAACAAGGGTCAAATACATGAACAATGAAAAGTTCGCCAAGATAAAAATAGAGATGAATCAATACAGAACAAAAGGCTTGTTGAGGAAGATTCAAAGATGTTTCTAAGAAGGCTTCAACATACAAAATAAGTACTCGAACGGCGGTGTAAAACAAAATGTATACGATAAGGTATTGCATCTTAAAGTAGTTGGAACATGAAGTGAAATCCATAAAATCTTAGTAAGATTAAAAATAAAATAAATGTAGCAAACACTTCCTTTTTACCTCTCGCTAAGTGAGGTATTGCATTCATGCTAAAAATCACATATCCATATTTTATTGAATAAGCACGTTTTAAGGTCCCTACAATCCGATTTTAACATTTTTACAATGATGTCTGTGTGTGTGTGTGTGTGTGTGTGTGTGTGTGTGTGTGTGTGTGGATGTATGTGTGTGTGTATGTATGTAGGATGTTGGAAGGACGATTACTCAAAAACTATAAGACTTAAAAATTGTTTAATTACGTATTTTCCAATCGGACATTCATGGGAAGATCTGAAAAGGTTTTGGTAACAATTGGACAACCGGAAGTAGAAGATTCTTGAAAAAAAATCTTCTAAATAATATTTTTTGAAAATTTTTCTTGGTAATATTAAAGAAAATTAAATTCTCTATCTGATACATTTAAATATTTTATTATATATTCTATGGATTTAGAGATAAAAGAAATATAATAAATAAAATAACGTTATAATAAATTTTACAGCCGAAAGGATGCCATGGAAAATAGTTGACCAGTTGAACTGTTTGTAACTGACAGATAAATGTCAGTGTCAGAAATTCATAGATATTACTAAAGAGTTTTTCTGGGAAGTACATATACATTATATTATTTCTTAATGTATTAGTAGTTAAATATTTAAGATTATAGGTCTATTACATATATCCTTCAAAAATACAGTCAATCCTGACAATGAATTGGAAACATTTCGAAAAATTAGAAGAGGACAAAATTTCTTCATATAATGAATTTAAAATTAAACAATCTAAATATAAGAATAGATATATGTAAGTACAATTTTTGGTGTAGAATGTAGGTATACAAGAAATGTTAAATACAATAGGGCGCCTTGACAAGCAGATATGGGGATATAATTTCTCATTCTAAATTTAGTGATTTTCCAATTCCATATGGTTTATTTTCCTCGACAAGTAAATTCCACACTTCTGGTGACAAATTAACTACGTGTATTTAGAAAATCTTGAAATTCTGTGGCGAGAGGTATTGTGCTGGCCACAACAGATTTTTTTGGTTACATAAGTATATGGCGCGAACAGTCATGTTACATTGTTCGCCTTGACAAGAAGATGTGGGGGCCCGTTTCAGAATGATAATTAGTAATTATGTACATAGATGTCAAATGTCAGAATTTTTCATTAAAAAATTTCAAGATTTTCTAAATTCATGTAGTTAATTTGTCACCAGGAGTGTGGAATTTACTTGTCGCGGAAAATAAACCACATGGAATGTGGAATTTAGAATGAGGAATTATGATATTTGACATCTATATACATAATTACTAGCTATCATTCTGACATGGGCCCCCATATCTGCATCTGCTTGTCAAGGCCAACAAAGTCACATGACTGTTCGCGCCCTATTGTATTTAACATTTCTTGTATACCTACACTCTACACCAAAAATTCTACTTATATCTATTCCTTATATTTAGACTGTTTAATTTTAAATTCATTTTATGAAGAAATTTTGTCCTGTTCTAATTTTTCGAAATGTTTCCAATTCATTGTCAGGATTGACAGTATTTTTGAAGGACATATGTAATATACCTATATTTTTAAATATTTGAAGATTTTTTTCTGTGAAGTACATACATTATATTATTTCTTATTGTATTAATAGTTAAATATTTAGAATTGTAGGTATATTATACATACGTTTCAGAAATACTGTTAATCCCGACAATGAATTGGAAACATCTCGAAAAATTAGAAGAGTAGGACAAAATTTCTTCATAGAATGAACTAAAATTTAAAAAATCTAAATATAAAAATCTGTTGTGGCCAGCACAATACCTCTCGCCACTGTCTTTTTTTGATTACATAAGTATAGGTCGCGAACAGTCATGTTTCATTGTTGGCCTTGACAAGCAGACGTGGGGGCCCGTTTCAGAATGATAATTATTAATTATGTACATAAATGTCAGAACATTTTATTAAAAATTTCAAGATTTTCTAAATTCACGTAGTTAATTTGTCACCAGGAGTGTGGAATTTACTTGTCGAGGAAAATAAACCACATGGAATTGGAAAATCATTAAATTTAGAATGAGAAATTATAATATATGACATCTATGTACATAATTACTAGCTATAATTCTGACATGGGCTCCCATATCTGCTTGTCAAGGCCAACAAAGTCACATGACTGCTCGCGCCCTAATGTATTTAACATTTCTTGTATACTTACAGTCTACACCAAAAATTCTACTTATATGTATTCCATATATTTAGATATTTTAAATTATTCCATATATTTAGATTTTTTAAATTTAAAGTCATTCTATGAAGAAATTTTGTCCAACCTTTCTTTCTCGAGATGATTCCAAATCATTGTCAGAAATAACAGTATATATGAAGGGTATGTGTAATATACCTATAAATATTTAACTATTAATGCATTTAGAAATAATATAATGTATGTACTTACCAGAAAAAGTGTTTAGTAATGTCTTCGGATTTCTGACACTGACATTTATCTGTCAGTTACAAACAATTTCTTTTCATGGCATTCTTTCGGCTGTCAAATTTATTACAACAGATTATTTTATATATTATACTTCTTTTATCTCTAAATCTATGGAATATATAATAAAATATTTAAATGTATCAGATAGAGAATTTAATTTTCTTTAATATTACCACGAAAAATTTTCAACAAATAATATTTAGAAGATTTTTTTTCAAGAATCTTCTACTTCCGGTTGTCCAATTATTACCAAAACCTTTTCAGATCTTCCCATGAATGTCCGATTGGGAAATACGTTGTTAAACAAATTTTAAGTCTTATAGTTTTTGAGTAACCGTCCTTCCAACATCCCACACACACACATACACACACACACACACACACATCCACACACACACACACACACACACAGACATCATCGTAAAAATGTTAAAATCGGATTGTAGGGACCTTAAAACGTGCTTATTCAATAAAATCTGGATATGCGATTTTTAGCATGAATCCAATACCTCTCTTAGCGAGAGGTAAAAAGTGAGAATACAGCCCGAAGGAAGACGATATTTAAATGTTATAAACACAAGATGAAAGTGAAGATGGTCTCCACTCTGCAACGTAAAATGCAGAAAAATTGTGTCTCATCGAAATAGTGAGTAATGAAAGAAAAATGTACCTGGAGAATCTCTTAATTCTTGATCTGTGACTATTATGGAGGTGACAAGTCTAGGTTGAAGGACTTAAATTTGTTTCAAACATTATGGAACATTGTACACGAGCACTGTAGACTAGAGTAACATTGAACTGCAAAAAAGCTATCAAATTCTTTTCAAATAAGTTGTAAACATTGACAAAATTACACATCGATCTAAGAATAATCGGAGTGCAATCTATTCATCACTTTATTAAAGGAAATCAATGTTTTATTTAGATACAACATGTATGAAAAAATAAAATGTAAAAGGTATGTAAGAATAGATGCATATATCCAGATATGTACATTTATACCGGGCAAAATTAATGTTTTTACTAGAAGAATATGAAGAGTAAGTAAACAAGAATGTTGTTCGAATTGAAAATCCCTGTTACCAGCCTAAAATTTACATATGGTAAACTCTACTTTGTAATGTATTGTACATAATTTATGGTAAAAGATCCTATAGATTTTGTAAAAATATGTGAAAATTGTTTTGTGTTGAGACATGCTCTTATTGAATAATAAAGAAGTTTATACGTCATAGACATATGAATATATTATTTGTATTTCTAAAAATATTCTTTGCTTTATGCATACAGCCACATAAAATATACGGCGAGAAGTTATGTGCTGGCCACATCAGATTTTTTATTTTTTTATTTTACTTTACAGATCAGTTATTCATAATTTAACAAAAAAATAACAAATAAACCCATATTTTGTTTATTTCAAGACGATAAAAAAAATTGTATAAAAAGTTATTTATTTGTTATTGTTCGCCATGCCTAGTCCTTCCTAGTTTTTAATTATTTCAGTTATTCATTACAATCACAAATTCAATTAATCTTTTATCCTTTTAATATCGACAAGAAAAACAAAACAACATTACTCAACAGTTACTAACCAACTAACAAATCATAACAACACACCATATACAAGCAGTAACCAAGCAACGTAACATAGCCTATGCCTGTACGATCATTTATCTCATATGCCGCGAAATCCTACGCAGATTGTTACGTAATAAACGGCGCGTATATCAGCTTGTATCTCTAAATTAAATCGTGTGATGTAGCACGCGGAAATCTCAATGAATGCGATATGATTGAGGGCAAGAGTTAATGTATACCAATGAAGTGTGGTAATAGATTCCCGCATTACCAATGGAATTATGGATAGCTGATTGATATTATTGTTTATGTACGACGTACTAGATGGGTGTTTACAGATAGGAAGTATGATGAGTAAATTAGAATTTATATAGGATAATCTATTATGAAGATTAACATGTGCAATGAAATATAATGAGCATTAAGTAAGAGCATTCGTGACTAAGTTTGTTTATCAATAATTATTGGGTCAATTTTTTTTTAAAGTATTGATTTATTGATCTGCAATTATGAAACTGCCCTAAATATACAATTTATTACAAAAGATATATTTTATTTTTAAAAATATATAAATGCTTACTCAATTCTTATGTAGAACAAGAGTCAGGAATTTTACTTTTTACCTCTCGCTAAGAGAGGTATTGGATTCATGCCAAAAATCGCATATCCAGATTTTAATGAATAAGCACGTTTTAAGGTCCCTACAATACGATTTTAACATTTTTACGATGATGTCTGTGTGTGTGTGTGTGTGTGTGTGTGTGTGTGTGTGTGTGTGTGTGTATGTGGGATGTTGGAAGGACGATTACTCAAAAACTATAAGACTTTAAATTTGTTTAACTACGTATTTCCCAATCGGACATTCATGGGAAGATCTGAAAAGGTTTTGGTAACAATTGGACAACCGGAAGTAGAAGATTCTTGAAAAAAAATCTTCTAAATATTATTTTTTGAAAATTTTTCGTGGCAAAGAAAATTAAATTCTCTATCTGATACATTTAAATATTTTATTATATATTCTATACATTTAGAGATAAAAGAAATACAATATATAAAATAATCTGTTGTAATAAATTTTAGAGCTGAAAGAATGCCATGGAAAATAGTTGAAAATTTAAAATGTGTGTGACAGACAAATGTCCGGAGACTTACTGAAGACTTTTTCTGGGAAGTACATACATTATATTATTTCTTAATGTATTAATAGTTAAATATTTAATATTATAGGTATATTACACATACACTTCACAAATACTGTTACCGACAATGAATTGGAAATATCTCGAAAAATTAGAAGAGTAGGACAAAATTTCTTCAGAGAATGAATTTAAATTAAAACAATCTAAATATGAGGAATAGATATAAGTAGAATTTTTGGTGTAGAGTGTAGGTATACAAGAAATATTACATACATTAAGGCGCGAGCAGTCATGTGGCTTTGTTGGCCTTGACAAGCAGATATGGGGGCCCATGTTGGAATGATAGCTAGTAATTATATATATAGATGTCAAATATCATAATTTCTCATTCTAAATTTAGTGATTTTCCAATTCCATGTGGTTTATTTTCCTCGACAAGTAAATTCCACACTCCTGGTTACAAATTAACTACGTGAATTTAAAAAATCTGGATTTTTTTTATGAAAAATATCATTCTGAACGGGCCCCCACATCTGCTTGTCAAAGCCAACAATGTAACTTGACTGTTCGCGTCTTATACTTATGTAACCAAAAAAAGGAAGTAGCGAGAGGTATTGTACTGGCCACAAAAGATTTTTTTAATATACAATTCCCGGTATTTTCTTGACAAAATGTATACTCCAATATATTTACATAGTTCCAGTTATATACATAAAATGTAAAACATAAAAATTTTCACCGCGGAAACAGTAATTTAAAGAACTAATAACAGTACCCTCATGTATAACGGTTATTATAAAGATATATTTGTCAAATCCAGGTTACTAACCCATCCTAGTTATGTCGAAAACCTATGCAATGTTTAAAGCAACCTTTACTAAATTGTTTCTCAACCTCTTGACCGATCATTTGACTTTTAACCTTTCCTGGCATCAGAAGTGCACTTGCACTTTTCACCTACTTATTACTTCGAGAAAAACTTATGCATCAACATTATCAAGAATCAAGACCTTGAAGATTATAAAATTAATGAAATGTATGTTGGAAATAATAGGCTATTATGCGTTTGAAGTATGGGAATGATTTGTTGATCACACGAAATGGATTAAAATGTTAAATGCCGAGTAAAGTGTATAATTTAATCAAGTATAACATTTAAAGCGGCAAATGCTAAACAATTTAATTCTTTGAAAAACTAACACCTTTATGTTGTATGCTATAATTGAACTTTTAATGTAGTAATTCCCTTGGTACTAAGTGATATACAGGATGTTCAAAAAATAGAGGTCATGGATTTAAAGGTGGAAAATACATCTCAAAACAATAAAAAAGGTTCATATAAACATATATCCGAAAATGCCTAGTTCCAGAGCTATAGCAATTTTAAAATTTTATTTCTGACATATACAGCTCATACTTTTAACATGCAAATTTTGTGTACAAAGCAGATTAGCACAACCAGCAATGGATAATATGCCGTGATGATAAATTTATTATTTTTTTATATAAATACATACCTGTATTTATTAATGCTGAAAACTATGTTCGAGTATATAAGTTCCTTTCCATATAACTATTGTTCTATTTACATTTTTTTTAAACGTTACTATTATTAATTTGAGATGATTATTTTTTTGACAGTGACATTTATCTGTCAGTTACGTACATTTGAAATATGAACTGTGTAACTAAGAAATTATATTTATCTTTAAAACATAGACTCCGGGATTTATAAAATTGATTATTTTATTAATTTATCAATAAAATATATAGAAAAATTATTAATGCATGCCTGTAGAGAATTCAATTTAATAATCTTTTGTGGGAACCTCATTGGAGAAAATAGAAGAAGTTTTCAAAGTATTGGAGGAAGGAGCAATGGATCTGGGATTACATGTCAACGACTCTAAAACTAAATTGATGCATGTAGCGAGAAACCCAGATACCAACCGAGAACACCCCATAAACGGTAGAAAATTTGAACTGGTGTCTGAGTTTACCTACCTTGGATTCCAGATAAACTGCATAAATAATGAAACAGCAGAAATAACAAAGAGAATAACCGCTGGTAGCAGGAGCTACGCGGCGCTGCACAAAATCTTTCGAAGCAAATTAGTTTACAAAGATACTAAACTTAGAATTTACAAAACCCTCATAAGACCAGTATGGAGGAGAGACTTGGACGCTTAACAAAAGCGATATGCGAAAAACTAGACAAATTCGAAAGAAGAATACTGCGCAAAATATATGGCCCAACATTTGAAGACAACAACTGGCGTATCAAATATAACCAAGAACTCTACGACCTATATGGCGATGTCAAACTGTCATCTTTCATAAGACTACAGCGCCTTCGATGGTACGGACACCTAAACCGTATGACAGAAGAGCGACAAGTATACCGTATCTACAAACACAATTCATAGTGTGATTATTTAATATTCCTTTATAATATAATATCACATTTCTTACAAATAAATAAGACATTGACATACAAATGGCGGTGATCTTGGCCCATGGCCATACCCTGTATATATAGGTACCCTATATGCTTATAGTCTATGACTCTATGACGCTATCAAGCAATGTGCGCGCCGCAGACAACCAATCAGATATCAGACGGACAGGCACGCTCCACAGTTGAATCAAGCCAAGGACCAAGGACGTCTGTAGTGCCAGGATAAGAAGAAGAAGAATCTTTATGGGGTCTCGTGGCCGTGTGCTTGAATGTCTGGCCGCGAATCTGGGGACCCGGGTTCGATCCCGACCGACACCAAAAATTACTTCGAATTTGAGTGGCACTAAATTGATCCCTGTGTTACAAATATTTCATCATTACCGATATCTGTGTACATAGCAGATTGGCACACCCAGCAATGGGTAATATGCCGTGATGATATATTTATTTAATTTTTATAATAACACAGTCACCAAATAATAACATTTAAAAGTATTTTTGGAAGAAAAACTATTTTGAATTTTTAGTAAAGTGCGATTTCCGGTCATCCAATTTATACCAAAATCTAATGACTTTTTTCCATATTAGAGTAAGGTTGAAATACAAGGTTTCACAATGTTGAGATTGGTAGTACTTGTGTAAGGGTGTCCAGATCTACACTCACACACATACACACACTAATGCACACACACACACATACACACCCACAGATATCATTGTGAAAATGTTAAAATCGGATTGTATGGATCTCGATATGTGATTTTTAGCATGATCCCTATACCGTCCTTACCAAGGGTAGCGGGAGGTAAAAATGTCATTTTATATATCTATTCCCAATACGTACATTAGATTATTTAGTATCAACGAGGTTGTGTCTCTATGCTCTAATTGTCGAACGTGACTGATTTGCAGTCAAGGAGAAAAGCGATTGAGAAATTGGCAGCGAACGCCTTTGTTTCATCACATAATCGCGGTAATGTGTTCGAAGGGATTGTGTGTAATTTGTTGGTTGTATTTATGGGAGGAGACTGCAAAATGTTGTAAGATATGATTGATGCGACGAGGTTGTGGTTGATATGATTCAACATTCCTAGACAAAATGTTTTGATTCGATGGAAATTCTTTTACACATTTTATTTAAAGAAACTGAAATTCAATTAAATATTTTCAGTTTTTCTGGAAAGAAAATTTCTTGTACTTCTTTTGAACAAAGCTCAGTGTTATCTTCTAGATAAACTTATACTTTCTTGTCACTAGCAAACTTGTAAATAATGAAGAATCCACAATGACGTTTTGTTTTCTAAATGAAAATTAATTACGATCCGATAACATTACTTCATCAATCAGTTTCAGAGTGTGTTAATTGCAGAACAACGTCTAATTATGTCGCAGGTTGCGGATGAAAGTCGACAGCAAGATTGCTGAATTTTCTCTCTGTTTTTACGATTTGCAACCGATTTATCGGAAATGAAAGATAAGATGAAGAAAACTGTAATCGAGGAGCACTCGTGCGGAGTATTTCGAAAACAGAACATATCTTTCAAAAAATTTCGATAGTTTTGTTCAAGTTACAAATAATTAAACCTTTCGAATTCAATTTGAGTGAAGTTCGTATTTTTCTGAATATACGGGTTTGCAGTGTTTACGAGGATAATATTTATGTTTATACAACCAAATTAATGTCACATGATATTAACTTGGCTACCTGTTTAATTAGGTTGTCTGATCCTTTGTATTCGATGTTATTATCATATAGAATAATGGAGAACATTATAGTAAAACGACGCCAGACTATATAAATGAATAGTTGGTGTTACAAATAAATAGTCTATATAAATAAATATAGTGAAATAAAAATTATTTAAATAATAGTCATTTGCGCACCAAGTAAGGTAAGTGAACTTTTCTGTCTGAGGTGGTAGTTTGTGGACCGAAGACAGAAAAAAACTTACCTAACGCGTTACGCATAAAAAAATTCTCACTACATGAATTAATGATTTTTGAGTGTGAGATTTTCTTTGTTTGATGTAAAAAATACAAGTCATTCCACGATGCATTTTTCACCTTCCTGTCCCATACTACTCTAGGATGGTAATTAATTTCAATGCATTAGTATAATTAACATAAACTCCTCGTGACAGTAACGTACGCTAAATGAATTTTGTAATTAGTAAAACTAAAAGTTCATTACGGCATTTGTCTTGTTCTGTTGCTATTTTTATTCACGTAACTTAATCGCTGTTGACTATTTTTGACATAGACACATGCAAGTTTTGAAAGCAAGGATTCCGTATCTAAGCTGTCAACTAAAAATAACCGTATTTTAAATAAACTATCAACACATACGTTTTTAACGATTAATTATCACGGGTCATTAATTACAGAAAATAGAAACTGATGCCCAAATGTAATTTGGACATAAAAAAGAATATTTATTACAAAACATCTGCATTCTCAACAATCCATAAGATAATTTCAATCCCCGGAAAGACATGAAAAAATAATTTAACATCGGCTACATTTTATTTTTCTACATAGTTCCCTCTGATATCAACAAACTTAGTCCAGCGTCCCGAAAATATATTTCTTTGAGGTCCTCAAAATAGCATTTACTGCATCGATGGCTTCTTCGTTAGATCGTAATTCCAGCGTTGAACGTTGTGATTTTTTGGAAAAGATGAAAATCGGAAGAAGCCAAATCGGTCGAGTATGGTGGACGGGGGGACGATTTTAAACCTCAGTTCGTTCAATTTTTGTTGAGCAAATCGAATTGAATAAGCTGGCACATTGTCGTGTTCAAACAAGATTTTTCACATTGCCATTCTTGACCTTTCCTGCCAACTGAATTAACTTCGCTTTTATCGGGGCCGAATCACCATGTCCAATCCACGCTTTCGACTGAATTTTCGTCTGTGGACTATTATGGTGTATCCATGTTCCATCCATGATTATGAAATTGGCCGAATTTTTCTTAAACAACTCCAAATTTTCGTTTGAAGTTCGGGCTCTAATGCGCTTTTGCTCCGAACTGAGCAACTGCGGCACTTTCATAAGAGATCCCTATGGCTTCATTAATTTCACGCACTTTCATTTGTCGATTTTCCAGAACCATATCGTGGGCTTTATATACAATTTCCGGTGTGGTAGGCAATATTGGTCGACCTGAACGTGGTTCGTTACAGGTGTGTGTCCAACCACTCTTAAATTCGGAAAACCTAGAAACTCACAGTGGAAAAGTAAGGTGAAGCATTCCTAAGGACAGCATCCAACCTGGTTATGATGTCCGTTGCCGTCTCTCCTTTCAAATGAAAACTCTTGATCACCGCACGAACTTTTATTATTTATCCATTGTGGATTTAACGCTAGGTACAGTAAAAATTTTGATGTCCGATCAAGGCCATCTGTATCATGAACGAATTAACCAATTGGCATACATTTATCCCCCTCCTTTACAAAGGCTTTAAGCGTGTACGATGAGGATGGATATAACACGCTTGTCTTTCAAAAAATCATATTGTTTCGACTAAGTTTGGACATTCCATTTTAAAACGAGGCTCGTTTTTGATCATACTTTCGCTGTAACGTAAGTTTATATATTAATTCAGATACATTACCTTGGTTATAGCCGTACGAATAACGTTATTTCCAGTGTCAATGACACTGACATTGTGTCAGTATCTTATTTTTCACATATTTGGTTTTACATTTGCTAATAAACTAACCAGTTGATTTATTTTTGAATTTCTAATGCTGTTATTGTAACATATATTTTCATAATAATAAAATAAAAGTAGTATCTTATGTTGCCTCACAACAACTAAGCAAACGACACTACTTAATTTGTCAGAATGGGCGGAGCAAAAATCTGAATTCATACAATTCGTAGATAACCTTGATCGGATATCTTTCAAATTTTTTACTGTAGCCAGCGATAATCGAAGCACCAAAGAATTTGCTATTTCAAGTTTACATTTCTTTAAATGTTTTGAAACTATGTAAACATCAATTTTAATTTTACGCATATGCTACTAATTAGTCTCACTTCAGATTTATTATGAATACACCAGTGTAAATATTACTTGGTACGTAGAAATCTCCCTTAAACGTCTTTCTACTGGCACGCTCCCAACTTTAACAAACTTTAGAATATCCAATACGTGACTAGCGCCATATTTTGCAACATAATACTTCATTCCTCAACCACTTTACCGCCGTTCCCATAATGGCACGCAAAATATTGTAACATTATACTAAAGAATGTGTAAGAAGCTAAAATATTGTGCGAATTCCTAACCCGGTGAGAAGTACTCAACTTAAAGAATTATTCAATGTTAGAAAATTGTAGTATCTTAAAAAAGAAGATATCGAGAGATGTTTAAAAATAAATTAAAAAATCTCATGTGGGCAGCACAATACCTTCCGTCAATTCTACGTATTTTGTACAAATTCCACACAGAATTTTTTTGCAGACTATTTACGGGCGTTTTCTTTTTAGGGAAGAAATGAATTGATCTTACCTCGTACTGACTGAACTACTCCTAAAAAGAACAATATGTTTTTTAAACTAAAAAGTAGAAAATAAAAACATATATAGCATTATATTTATAACATAAGAATCTGCTGCATTAGCTTATGGCTATAATCCGTTCTATTACCTTATGTGATTTATTCTTACCACCTAAAATTATTTTACATTATTATATTTTCAGTAAAATCTTTTCACAAAGATATATAAATTTTATTTGACAATGACATTTGTCAGTTACTAATATTTAAATATTCTGTTTTCATGGTGCAGCTATTAGCAGCATTATAGTAGGTTGCAAGATATTTCTTTATCATTCTTTATCTCTAAATTCATTAAATAGGAAGAAAAAATATATTTAAATCGAATAGAGAATAACATATTCTTTTATTTATAATAACATAATGGGTCAAAAATTATATTTAACAGCGTTTTTGATAAATAAACACGTTTCAGAGTCCCTACAATACGAATTTACTGTTTTACGATGATATCTCTCTCTCTCTCTCTCTCTCTCTCTGTGTGTGTGTGTGTGTGTGTATGTGTGACAAAAATATTTCCTTCGATAACTCCAATACTGCAATTCCTAAAGTTATAATTCTTTCATATTCCTCTTTCGTACGTCCATATGAAGAGTTGATTCGATTTTGGTTATAATTGGTGAACCGGAAGTACCCTCATTTGAAGATTTAACAGTTAAATTTGATTTCTTGACATTTAACGTTATTATAACTTAAAGAATATATTATTCTCGATACGATTTGATTATATTTTATACTTCATATTCAATAGATACAGAGTTAAAGAATTTTAAAGAAATTAAATTTTATAATTCAGCCAGCTACGCTAAACATGGAAACTATTAATATATTCATATAATTCAAATTGACAGATGTCAGTATCAATAAAAAGTAAATTAATGTGGCAGAGATGAGGATGTTGAAGTAAATGTTGAGGAAAATACGAAAAGATGCAGTAAGAAAATAACTCTAGTATTACAAGTTTCTAGAAAGATACAAGAAATATGATTACATTGGTTTGAACATGTCATGAGGAGAAATGAAGAATTATATTGGAACAAGAATGAATAGTTTAGTAATAGGATGTTGAAGAAACAGAGGAAGACCAAAGATAAGATGGAAGGACTGTATTGCGGAAGACTTGAGAGAAAAGGAACTGAATGAGAACGACACGCAAAAATAGCGACCCCTAACGAATGGGAAAAGCTAAAGAAGAAGAAGATGTCAGTTTATTTATGAAATAATTTTACTGTAAATTTAGAATCTTATGCAAGAAAAATTATGTATGGAATTTATACATTATACACAGGATTGGCGGAAGGTATTGTGCTGAGCACAACAGATTTTTTTAATAATCATTTTGAAATAAAAGTTAATTAAAGCAAAATAGGAAAAATATTATGAAAAAATCGTATTACAATATCCAATTGTAATACTGAACTCTTATTACAATAAGGGTCATTGTAATACTTTGTTTTACAATATGTTATTAATTTGTTCTGCCTAATAATGGAATGTCAAATAAAATATGATGTACTTATGTTGTAATATTTTATCGAGGAACATAGTACAAGACAATATTTTACTATTTAAATTCTCGCTAATGCATGTCCGTTAAAGTAACAATAATTTGTGTGATTATTAATGAAGTACACGTTTCCATACTTATCCCCATGAAATTAATGAAGCTTAAAACAAATGATTCTTCATTTCAGTTGATTTAGTAGAAACTCTTTGTAGGCTAATTATATATAAACTTTCGAAATAATTTTTCATATTTTTTATGAATGATAATCTCTGCAACTCTAACATTGAATTTCAGTTCCAAATTTGGCAATGAATAATTGTCACTTTCTTTCGAGTCCTGGTCCAATTTCGCGAAATCAATAAAACCTATTTGCTTTATTATTGATAATGAAATGTCATTAGTTATTAACAAGCGGGTTATTAATTTCGAAAAATGTAATTATTTTTTCTTTTGAAAGGTTAATGATGTTCAATTATTCAATAAATGATATTGACAGTTGAAAGCAATGAATTAGCTGCATGTTTCCACTTTCAAATTTGATTGAATAAGATTGATATTTATTATTCAAGTATAGGTTAGTTATTTCTTTTGTAATTATCACTACTGTTTAAGTACAAAAAATATAATATACAAAATAATCTGTTGTAATAAATCTCACTGTCTAAACAACTCTATGCTAAACAGTTGAGAAATTGTAAAAATGTTTGTAAATGTCAGTGTCAAAAATCGAATGACAGTACTGGAGGCTTTTTTTGGGAAGGACATTTAATATTTTTTATTGTATTATTAATAAAATAAAATAAATAAATATATCATCACGGCATATTACCTATTGCTGGGTGTGCCAATCTGCTTTGTACACAGATTTCGATAATGATGATGACATATTTGTAAGGTGCGGGCGTTTACCATGCGACACCTCACGGGCACTCATTGCTGTCGTGGAGAGTATACCACAGGGGTCAATTTTATGCTATTTAAAATTCGATATATTTAGCGTCGGTTGGAATCGAACCCGGTTACCCAGATTCGCGACCAGACACTCAGGTACGGAGCCATGAGAACAATATGTAAATTAGTAAAAATTAAATGGCGGTAGGTATTGTGTTGGCCACATCAGATTGTTACTTTCCGTCACCTCTAGGTAAGGAAGGTTTTCAATGAATAAGGATGTTTTAGGGTTTCTACAATACGATTTTACTATTTTTACGATAATGTCTGTATGTACGTGTGTGCGTGTGTGAATTCCAAAATTAGAATATTTACGTTTTCTTCGTCCTTGCAGACTTAACTAGATTTTGATTTTAATTGCTCAACCGGAAGTACCCACATTTGAAGATTTTAACAGTTTTTCTTGAAAAAACGCTGTTAAATATTATTTTTTAACATTTAATGTTATTATAAATATTAAAGTATATTCTTATCTATACGATTTGATTGCATTTTATATTTCATATTCAATGAATATAGAGTTAAAGAATTATAAAGAAATTAAATTTTATAAATCAGCCAGCTATGCTACAACCATGGACATAGCTGCTATATTAAGAAAATTCTAATTGACAAATGTCAGTATCAATGAAAAGAAAATGAATATAGCAGAAATGAGGATGTCGAGGTAGATGTTGGGGAAGACACGAAAAGACAGGATAAGGAATGAAAGAATAAGGGATATGGCTCGAGTGATAGAATTTTCTAGAAAGATACAAGGGAGACGTTTACATTGATTTGAACATGTCATGAGGGAAGATGAAAATATATTGGAATATAATGAATAGTTTATTAATGGAAGGTAGACAAAACAGAGGAAGACCAAAGGTAAGATGGAAGGACTGTATTGTGGAAGACTTGAGAGAAAATGAAAGTGACACGCAAAACAGAAATGAGTGGCAGAAGAAAATAAGAAATAGCGACCCCTAACAAATAATTTTACTGGAAATTTAGTCTTTTGTAAAAAAAAATATGTACGGCATTTATATATAATACACAGGATTGACGGAAGGTATTGTGCTGGCTACATCAGATTTTTACTCATAAAATATCAAAATAAGTTGTAGAATAAATGGTGAAACATTTCCCTTTGTACTGAAATGATGTACAGTTTCACTCTCCCAAAATAATAGAAGAGACGATATGATTAAGAGACTTTTTAAAAAGAAAACCAAATATACTTGGTTAATGTTTATTCATTTTCTGCAAAGATGCGTTTCTCTTATTTGCAGATTCTTATTGGAAAAGTACCCAAAGCGCATAAGTAAATAACAATCACCTACAATTTCTAAATATACCCGTATGATTTTCAAGATTGTTTTGATATTTCACGATACTTGCATGTTTATGTGTATTAATATTTAAATAAATTAAAACATTTCGCATTCATCGTCGAAATGATTACAAAATTATACGTTCTAATGGCACGAGCAGCAATACGTTACTGAATACTTTCTCGTGTCTTCATAAATAGCTGAGAATCGCCTGGTGCCAGTGCCTACTAGATGTGTGCAGGAACAATGCGTAGTACTTTTGTTTGGTAATTACGCAGCCTACTGTAGATAACTGCAAGTGTATAACTGTAACACTGCTATGCTCGCCAACGATAGCAAGTTCAATGTTGCTGTACTGGTTACTGGTTTAGCGTAGGATAGATACTGGTTATCGGAACATTGAGGTTAGAGTTACTGCACTGCTCCCTTCATGTTGTTATGTCACTTTAATTACAGCTAAATGGATAGAGAACTATATCGACAAACTATAATAGCAACAAAGAAAAAGAAAACAGTTTAAATTTATGGACAATTTTTTCCAAAAATAAATTTTATATCTGATTTATTCATGTTATTTACAAGGTGTTGTTGTCACTCACAAAACAATCTATTTACTGGAAGAGCGCTAAATAATCGAATACGCAGTCATATAAATTATTTATTTTCTGGCCGACGTTTCGACTGTACAGCAGTCTTCTTCAGGGCTCTAAAATTTATTCCTAGAGTCAGTACAAACATGAAGATTTAAATCTGATGTGGCCAGCACATTACCTTCCGTCTTTAGCTTTTTACATTCGTTAGTGGTCGCTGTTTTTTACCTTCCGTCACCTTTAGGTAAGGAAGGTATTGTCTATGGTCAAAAAATTCGGTGGTGAGTTTTCATTGAATAAGCACGTTTTAGGGTCTTTACAATACGATTTTACTATTTTTACGATGATGTCTGTATGTGTGTGTGTGTCTTCGTGTGTGCATGTATGTCTGTGTGTGTGATCGCGGTTTCGTCAACGATATCTCCAATACTAGAATTCCAAAAATGACAATTCTTGCGTATTCCTCTTCCTTACATCCATATGCAGACTTGATTAGATTTTGGTTATAATTGGTCAACCGGAAGTATCCTCATTTGAAGATTTTAACAGTTTTTCTTGAAAAACTCAGTTAAATGTTATTATAACTTAAAGAATATATCGCTCATTTGCTGCAACAATGACATAACTCAAATTTTTTTGTTTTCTAAAAAACTAATTTAAAAGTTTTGAGGTATAAGTTTATATTTATATTATAGGTAAATGTTTATATTGGTATAATTTAGTAAAATTACAAATGACACTCTTCATAAAGCGAAAAACATCATTCAACTTAAAACTGAGATAAGTCAGTGTTAAAACAAAAGTAGTCTGCTAAATATGAAAACATTAAATGACACAACTGCTCTCTCTCTTAGTGAATTTTAGTAGCTCAGTTATGTCGTTCTATAATCAAAAAGTACTAGTAGAAACATTTAGTTTTGTAGGACCAACTCGAAAATGGAAATTTTTGAGTTATGTCAGTGTTGCAGCAAATGAACGATATGTATTATTCTCTAAATGATTTGATTGCATTTTTTCATATTCAACAGATATAGAGTTAAAGAATTATAAAGATAATAAATTTTATAATTCAGCCAGCTATGCTAACTTAACCATGGAAACTGCTAATATATTCAGGTAATTCAAATTGACAGATGCCAGTATCAATTAAACGTAAATGAATGAATGAATAAGGGAAATAACTCTAGTGTTGGGCGTTTCTAGAAAGATATAAGAGAGACGATTACATTGGTTTGAACATGTCATGAGGAGGGATGAGTATATTGGAAGAATGAATAGCTTATAACAGAAGGTGGAAGAAACATAGGAAGACCAAATATAAGATGAAAAGAGAGAAAAGGAACTGAATGAGGACGACACACAAAACAAAAATTAGTGAAAAAAGAAAATAAAAAATAGCGATCCCCTAACAAATGGGAAAAACTAAAGAAGAAGACGATGTTAGTGTTAAGTGCAATTCGCATAGTTTGTTTATGAAATAATTTAACTGGAAATATGATCTTTTGCAAAAAATATGTGTAGGGCGCGTGCAGTGATATGACTTTGCTGACTTTGGCAAGCAGGTATGTGCACTTGTGTCAAAATGACAGCTATTAATTACGTCCATAACTGACAAATATCATAATTTTTCATTCAAAATTTCATGATTTTCTTATTTCATGTGGTTTATTTATTATCAGGGGTGTGGAATTCAGTTGCCGAGAAAAGGAATCATAAAATACCAAAAAATGAAATTTTGAATATAAAATTTTGACGTGAGGATCGCAAAACAGAAATCAATGGAAGAAAAAATAAAAAACAGCGACCTCTAACGAATGGGAAAAGCTAAAGAAGAAGAAGATATCAGTGTCAAGTGCCTTTTGCATGAAATAATATTACTGGAAATTTAGAATCTCTTGCAAGAAAATTTATGTATGGAATTTTTACATAATACACAGGATTGACGGAAGGTATTGTGCTGGCCACAACAGATTTTTTTATTCTATTCTTCTACTCATTTTTGTTTTGCGTGCCTTTCTGGTCGAGGATTATCATCAATTGATTGACGACCACTTTTAAATCGTGAAAACCATTCGTAACATTGCGTACGACCCAGAGCATTATCACGAAAAATAAACGAGATATCAGCAATCCAAGAACACGTAGTTACTGAGGAGGTTATGCGCATCGCAATGCTGCCAACCGAATATCACTAAATATCTTCGTTGGCGCGAAATTCAACATGTTCGCTTAGTTTCTGAACAGACTCGTATGTACATCGAAAACGATCATCTATGAATCCCAAGCACTGTTCAATATCTGAAGATCTTTACTGTTACCTTCCTCTCTTGTTGTTTCCTCAATAAGATGTTAATAGCTGGGCGCCATGTATTTACACGCGACGCGATGGCGATACAATCAGCAAGACAAGTCTTCTGGTAATGTTAGTAGGCGCTACAAGTGTCTCCGGTCATTAGCAGCCCTTCATGTCATTAATCGGTAAGCGAGAAGCGATGGAGCGATGAAGAGATTCTGTTGCCGCCTTGTAATGCCGCCTACAACACAAACGGTGTTGTAGGAAGCGCGCTGAATATGTTCAAGATCCAAGACGGTGTAATCAATAATTGTGGAAGGGTTACTCACAGAGGAAGACTGGTATTGTGGACTCATTATTGATACAGTTATAGAAATAATTTGGTATCTTTATTTAATCAATATATTGTGTCCAAGTTATCTTAGGTTACGTTGTAGGGTTGTAGTTAGTTTTTAGATTTATAATGTCCTAAAAGTTTTGGCATAGATTTCAACAATATCTTTTTCTAATATAAAGTTTTGTAATACTTAATAATTAATTGTTTCATAAGCAAAAGAATTATGAACTTATATTAGATAAAGTTAGGCGTGTTCTTCCACAAAGCGCAACTTTCTACAGACATCTAAAATTGGGTTTTAAATAAACTAAAATGAAACTTAAGCTAGTCAAATTACAAGCATACTAGTGTTGTTTAAGTATTCTTAAAATCCTTTTGTATTTATAATAAAAATTACAAAGTTACGTCTAGTTTCACTAGTTACAACTTCTGAGTCAACTTCCATGATGCCATTGTCAGCCAGTATGATCACCGCTAGCACAAAGAGTCATTGTCTCTGCTCCAGGAGTCTACTCACTGTGACCGAACAGAGTCCACAGGTTACACCACACTGAAGAGCACCAATAAGTGCGAAACACGTCTGTGGTTACTTGTTGTTCTGGCCAACTTCTGACGATGGCTTCATGGAAGTTTACTCAGAAGTTTTAAACTAGTGAAACTAGACGTCACTTTATATTTTTTATTATACTGTTTGTTTCAAGGAGAAATTCGCAATTTGCTTTTTGCAGTTTGCACTTGCCTTTTGTATTTGACAGGCAAAACAGAAATGAGTAGAAGAATAAAATAAAAAAACAGCGACCCCTAACGAATGAGAAAAGCAAAAGAAGAAGAAGATGTCAATGTCAAGTACAATTTGTATAGTTAGAAAGAATTTTACTGGAAATATAGGATCTTTTGCAAGATAATTTATACAGGGTGTTAATACTAAGTCGTTACACCCGAAAATGGTAGATAGAACTCATTAAAACAAACAACTTTTCTTAGCTCAAAATTTTGATTTGAAGCCCCAGTTCATAGTTATTGGCGTTCTCTTGTTTTTCGAAAAATCGTCATAACTCCCTTATTTAATATACATTTAAAAAACACAAAAACTTTCAGCATTTGCTTTCGGTTCTCTAAAACAATTGTATTTACAATTATTTTCTATTTCATCAAATAACAAAATGGCGATCAATCAAAAATTTCAAAACAAGATATTTTGAAAACCACTCCATCGATTTTCGAAAATAAAACATTTTTAAAATCCATAAACTTTCTTCTACAATATTTGTCTGAAACATTTTTTTCTATCTGGATTGGGAGGAGAGGTCCAGTTGCATGGCCAGCCCGGAGCCCCGACCTAACTCCACTAGATTTCTTTGAAGAAAGATGAAGACTTCTGTTTACGAGACATCGGTGAACACAGAGTTAGAACTAGTGGCTAGAATCGTGACTGCAGCAGAAGATATAAAAGAGAAGCAGGCAGTCCTTGCGAAGGTCCCCACCAACATCAAAGCACGCTGCCGGGCTTGCGTTGCTGCGAATGGTGGCCACTTTGAAAATCATATTTAGTCCCACCCTTGTTGTTTCATTGTTTATTGTTTTATTTTTCTTGTTTGTTTCTTGTTTTTCTTGTTTAATGGCAGCAAGCCTACTTTGTTTTAAATGATTGTTGCAGTTTGTTAAAATTTATCTTGCAATTCAATTTGAATAAAAACTTTTTTTGGTCAGATAGAAAAAAATGTTTCAGACAAATATTGTAGTAGAAAGTTTATGGATTTTAAAAATATTTTATTTTCAAAAATCGATGGGGTGGTTTTCAAAATACCTGGTTTGAAATTTTTGATTGGTCGCCATTTTGTTATTTGATGAAATAGAAAATAATTGTAAATACAAGAGTTTTAGAGAACCGAAAGCAAATGCTGAAAGTTTTTGTATTTTTTAAATATTCCATAAAAAAGGGAGTTATGACGATTTTTCGAAAAACAAGAGAACGCCAATAACTATGAACTGGGGTTCCAAATCAAAAATTTGAGCTAAGAAAAGCTGTTTGTTTTAATGAGTTCTATCTATCATTTTCGGGTGTAACGACTTAGTATTAACACCCTGTATATGGAATTTTTACAAAATACATAGCGACAGAAGGTAATGTGCTGACCACATCAGATTTAAATCTTCTTGCAAAATGTGTTACAGAATACGAATAGAAAGATAACGATTATCGTTAAGTAGAAATAACGATTTTCATAATAACGATATCGTTATGATAACGATTCGTTAAGTGAATATTTTACAGAATAGGCCTCTAGGGTTTATTAAAGTCACCCGCTTGACTGATGTAGGGTTAACGATTTACGATCTACAAATGACAGGTTTGAAGATCATATTTTAGTTGTAACTGATAAAAATTTGAATCCAACCACTTCAATTTAAAATTCACTTAGTTATAAAGCAAGAATGTAACATTTTATGCTAATAGCGTGAATTCTTGTTATCATCATAAACAGAATAAGTAAAACCGAAAGTAATGAAAAACGATACAGTGCATTTATTGAACAATATCATGTAACATCTTCCAGGAGGTCTGTGCATGAAATGCAATTATCGTCTAATTATATAATAAATAATAACCATGCAACTTAATACCAACTACTATAAAATCGAATATCAGCATTATGACATTCTGACACCCGTGTACACATACCGTGTACCGTATCCAAGTCTTCTACTTCTGAGAGAAACCACAAGGTACATGATACGCACGACGAAAACAATATAAACTTGACATTTCTATTACCATTTACATTAAATAGAGGAACTAATGTAAATAGCCTAGCTCAAAAAGGTCAAATTACTGTCTTTTACCATTGTTCGAACCCGGATACGAATGCAATTACCTATAAAGAGACAGAGGTAACTGACTGCTGCTTTTTATAAACTACAATTACACAATAACGTTGCATATTATAAAAAAACGTGATCAGTGAAAAGTCGTGCATAATTTTTACAGATATTGATCTACACACTGTTGGAATTTTAATACTTGCATTTTTAATTAGAAATTGGTGAACGTCCAAGTAAAAAATCTGTTGTGACCAACACAAAACCTCCCGCCATTTAATTTTTATTAATTTAAATACATATACTTATGGGGTCTCATGGACGCGTGCCTGAGTGTCTGCTCGCGAATCTGGGAACCGGATTTAATTCCTACTAGCAAATATTTCGAATTTTAAATGGCACAGAACTGATCACCGTGATGCACTCTCCACGCCAAAAATGAGTACCATTGAAATGACGCATGGTAAATGCCCGCACAATACTAATATGCCATCATCATTACCGAAATCGCTGTATAAAGCAGATTAGCACACCCAACAATGGGTAATATGCCGTGATAATATATTTATTTATTTTCTTATTTAAATACATACCTGCATCTTTACTAATACTAGAAATTATGTTTTTAAGTTCCTTTCCATATAACTATTGTTCTATTTACAATTTTCGTTTTAAAACGCTATTATTATTAATTTGAAATTACGTATATTAAGTTCCTTTCCAAGTAACTATTGTTCTATTTACAATTTTCTTTTGAAAACTTTAATGTTATTAATTTGAAATAATCATTTTTTGACAATGACATTTATCTGTCAGTTACATACATTTGAGCTGAACTGTGTAACCATGGAGATGTGTGCATAAGCTCCGAGATATAATTTTATATTATTTTATAAATTTATTCATAAAATATATTGACAAAGTATTAATGTAAACCTGTAGAAAATGAAATAATGTATAAGTTTTATAATAACAAATTGCGATAAAATAACATTTAAAGGTATTTTTTGAAGAAAAACTATTTTAAGCTTCAAGTAAACTGCCATTTTCGGTTATCCGATTGACACTAAAATCATCTATTGACTTCTTTCCATATTAGAATAAGGTAGAAATACAAGATTTCAAAATTTTATGAACGATAGTATTTGAATTTGAGCGTAAAGACATCCACATATACACGTACACATACATACACACAGACATCATCGTGAAAATGTTAAAAATGGAATCTAAGGACCTTAAAACGTGGTAATTTACCAAAATCTCGATATGCGATTTTTAGCACGATACCTTTACCTCCCTTACCAAGGGTAGCGGGAGGTAAAAATCATTCTAAGACAGGTGATATGTTTCTAGATTGTTTCCAAAATGTTTGCTAGATACTTTGACAAAGTCTTTGCAGAAATTATTTATTTCACTATACAGAAAGGTATATAATTTAAAATCTATCTAGAGGCCGTTAATTCAGGTGTACCTCAAGGACCTAACCTTGAGCTTCTTATATTCCTTATGTTCATCGACGATATTTCGTTTGTTATTGTTAACAATAAATGGCTTTTTGCAGATGATCTTAAAATATATCGATCCACTAATCTTGTTGAAGATTGCATCTCTCTTGCAGGGCGATATTAACATTAATATTTTTTTATGTAGTGTTCAAATAATAGACTAGACCAGGTAAAAAAATGTGGAAATATGAGCCAACATTTTAGGACATATGTTATTATTGATTTTGGAAAACATTTGAGAATTAAATTGACAGGGGTCTAACAGCGATTTCAATACCAAAAGAAGAAAATTAATAACCGAGTAAATAAAGGAAAAATAATTAAATAAATACAATATTTGGGAATAGTTCTGTTTATTTATTTATTTAACGACGACGTTTCGACAGCGTAGTGCTGTCTTCATCAGGTAAATATTAAATAACAAATAACGTTAATTTAAATACAGGTTATAAGCTTAATAAGTCGTGGTTACCTGTTATTCATTCATAATTTTCTGTCTTTTAACTTTGTATGTTTTTTATGTAACTTTTGATCTATGTTACCCTCTTTCTGTAAACTTGTTGTCTTGACTACATGTACTTTGTTATTTGTTATTTAATATTTACCTGATGAAGACAGCACTACGCTGTCGAAACGTCGTCGTTAAATAAATAAATAAACAGAACTATTCCCAAACATTGTATTTATTTAATTATTATGAGTTCTGAAAGCTACTTTCAATATTTAAAGGAGAAATAAATTTGTAACATTTATTCACAACGAACAAATTTGTAAAAGAAAGTGTAGTAATAGTGTTTTGTGATTTGCCCCGAATTAATTACTTAATCTAAATCGAAGCGAAGAAAGTGTCCCAAAGAGGAAGTGATTATTTTTATATTTCATAATAATAAGGTTTAAGTGAAACTTAATTGTGCGAGTAATTTCGCGTTTATGCAAATTGTAAAATTGCATCGCTCCGCAATGCATGCAATTATATGATCTGCCATAATCCGAGGGAGCGATTGAAAAATCTCACGCAATCCTGAAAATGAAATGCCCTGTTCATGATGTGCATATAATTGTACTATGCTAATGTTGCCGGGCAGAACATTACCGGGATTCAATTATTTCTCTATCACATGCGATGTGCATGTTTTCAGATTTAAATGTCAGGTCACTAGGATCAATTTGCTCTTTGCTAATTGGATCTGATCAGCAGCGGCTGCGGGAAAGTGTTTTGTTTTGCCTTTCATTGATAATTGACATTTTTACTTTTCTCTTGTTTTACTTTACTTATTCTTACAAAACAACTGTGCCTGCAGAATCGCTCTCTAAATAAGACGAAAGATTTTTTTAAATTGAAGAGCCAGGAGGAAAAAGGATGAATATCTATTTTCTAGCAAATTAGATGATTGGTCCTACTTATAGATTGAAGGTGGGACTTTCAAGTAGTATATTTAAAGAAAGCAAAAACGGTAACAGTCCTAAGATACAGGCCTTCAAATTATAAGAGCTAAAATCTGATGTGGCCAACACAATACCTTTTGCCATTTATTTTTTATTAATTTAAATACGTACCTACAGATTTACTAATGCTGAACTGCTCTAGTATTTACTATAGCTATTGTAACTTTTAATGCAGGTATTATTAATATTTGTCTTCTCCAGTATCTTATCGTTAATTCAAATTTATTATATGGCCGAATTCACCATTAAGCCATTGATTAATAATCAGCTGATTAAGGAATCAAGCTGATCAGTAAATCAACGTATGTTTAAATTCACCAACTTGATTTCCGATTCAAGGAATTATGATGAACTAATTCACAGTTTTGTTTTGGTTTTTGGCAGGTAATGTACTGTCATATAATTTTATTAGTGGTCATTGTACGTTAAAAAGTATTAATATGTAAGTTTTTAATTTATTAATAAAATATATTTTATAATTTTCCTATATTAATATTATGTTTTTACTTTTCGTCACCTTTAGGTAAGGAAGGTATTGTCTTTGGTCAAAAAAATTAATGATGAGTTTTTAGTGAATAAGCATGTTTTAGGGTCCCTATAATACGATTTTACCATTTTTACGATGATGTCTGTATGTATGTATGTGTGTCTGTGTGTGTGTATGTGACATAAGTTTCGGATCGCATAACTTCAATACCACGATTCCAAAAATTATAATTTTTTCGTATTCCTCAATTTTACATCCAGAAGAACAAGTGATTAGATTTTGGCTATAATTGGTCTGCCGGAAGTAGCCTCGTTTGAAGATTTAACAGTTAAATTTGATTTATTGACATTTAGCGTTATTATAACACAATTTGATTGCATTTTATACTTCATATTCAATAGATATAGAGTTAAAGAAATTTAAAGAAATTAAATTTTATAAATCAGCCAGCTATGCTAAATGTGGAAACTACTAATATATTAATATAATTCAAATTGACAGATGTCAGTATCAATAAAAAGTAAATTAATGTGGCAGAGATGAGGATGTTGAAGCAGATGTTGGGGAAGACACGGAAAAATACGGTAAGGAAATAACTCTAGTGTTACAAGTTTCTAGAAAGATACGAGACGATTACATTGTCATGAGGAAAGATGTAGAATATGTTGGAAAAATAATGAATAGCTTAGTACTAGAAGGCTGATGAACCAGAGGAAAACGAAATATAAGATGGAAGGACTGTATTGTGGAAGACTTGAGAGAAAAGGAACTGAATGAGTACGACGCGCAAAACAGAAATGAGTGGAAGAAGAAAATAAAAAATAGCGATCCTTAACGAATGGGAAAAGCTAAAGAAGAAGAAGAAGATCATGTCAGTGTCATGTGCAATTTGCATAGTTTGTTTATGAAATAATTTTACTGGAAATTTAGAATCTTCTGCAAGAAAATTTGTGTATGGAATTTATACATAATATACAGGATTGCCGGAAGATATCAGATTTTTAATAGTTATAATATTATTTGTAAACAATTACTCGAAATCTTAATTTTCGATTTTTTTCAGCTTCCTGATTCATATCCCAAATATACGGGTGCCACTTTTTAGATATCCTACATAAAAATAAATACTTCCTCACCAGAATACTTTCTTTGTTTCAAATTTGGGTAATTAATTAGGTACAAATTACAAGAACAATTATCACTTTCTTTTACCAACATATGCATTACGACAAAATGTTGCAATTTTTTTCCCTTGTTTCCTAAATGAATAATTTCTCTTTGATGATGTCCAATTTTATCCTTACGCGTAATTGTTTATAGATATCTGTCATCCTAATAGTTAGATCATTAATATCGCGTTGATGATTGATAATTAATTATAACTAACAATGTATATAAGAAAGTGAGTAATAACTAAATTAAACGTTCATGTATTATTTGATTTCACGATCAATTTGTCCGTCAAGTTAAGTACTTAAGCTTTCATAAATAAGATTAAATGTTGCAAGTGGTAAGTGTAAATACAAGTGTTGAAATTGCGGAAATACATAAACATAACATTACGGAATATCACGGATTTCATGCTTATACAAACCATGCATTTATGTAAATTTAGCATCAATTCAAAATGCATTCCATCTTATTTATTTAGAGAAAAATTGACAACAAATACTATGTAAATTTATTCATTTACTTGTAATTTGCATTTACTTCTATTTTTGCTTTAAAATTATGTGAAAACAGAATTATATTCTACAGTCACTTTTAGATTAGAAAATGACTTTACCATCTTATTAACACAGAATATTATAAAAATATAATTATCTGTCAACATAATTCGTATACATTCGCAAGTGTTTCGGCCTTATTGTTTCTAGTCAGTATATACAGGGTGATCACGCGAGAATGAACCAGCAATTATCTTCGTTATTAAGTGAGATAGGGATTATCTTCAAATAAACAAATTTACTAAAGACAATATGGGCAATAAGATGTCGTATCAAGAAGCGTTCTATTACTTTCGGTTCCGGAGTATGTGATACCAACTTTAAAATTTCAAATGGAACATGCTATATTTTTGAAAAGTACATAAAATTTGCTTTCCAATGATAGTAAACAAGTAGGACGTTGTATTATTAAAAAGTAAAATGGCGGACGTTTGAAATATCTTACAAAATAAGTCAAAAAAGTGTGGAATTTTGTTTTATTGGATTTGTTACCTAGGTTACGTCATACAAATGAATTTATCTCAAAAAATATCATCATCTATGAGCAAAAAACAATAAAATCTCACACACTTGATTTTTTTTCATTCAATATATTCATATTTCAAACGTCCGCCATTTTATTTTTTAATAATACAATGTACTACTAATTTACCACCATTGTAAAGCAAATTCTGTGTACTTTTCAAAAATATAAAAAAATATAGTATGTTCCATATTACGGAATCGGAAGTATAACAGAACGCTTCTTGAGACGACATCTTATTGTCGATATTGTCTATAGTAAATTTGTTTATTTGAAGATAATCGCCTGCCTTTACGGATAGTAAATATACTGTCATTGTGCTGGCCTATGGTAGAGCTCAAAGAAACGCAAATTTATTTTTCCCGAATCGTCTTCTTTCAAACGTTCGCATCTTTTTACATGTATGTACATAAAATAAGTGTTGATTCTCAGCCAGGTTTTAGTACTTGAAGAATAACACTACAACACAAAATGTCACATATGACAATTTGTAGGATATTGAAAGAACAATTGTTACATCATTTCGTCGACGCCTTCAGAGTGTATTGATGATGACGGTGGCCATTTTGAACGTTTATTGTGATTTCATTTAGGCCTGCATCATTTAATTATCTTTTTCTATTTTGCATCTGTAACAAAGCTATTACAGCACCCAAAGGAGTTCGTTAATAGCTGTTTGTAACAGCCTAGTACAATTTATTTTTATAAAGTTGGCATCAAACCTCACTGAATAAACGATATTAACGATTGTTAATATTTATATTTTTGTTTATATATATATTTAGGGCATAAATAGTTCAAAACACTATTAATTGTTGATATTTAAAATATGTAATTTATTTTTATTTATTTATGAACTCTGTCGGTAAATTAGTTCGAGCTTTTTGGCGCTGATGTCATAGCCAGGTTGTGTAGTAGTTCAGACAAAAGCAAAATGGCGGCGGAGGAGAAATGTCAACAATAATTAAGTGTTTATTTATAAGAAAATAGTGTTTTAAATATAAGATGTGTATAATTATATAGTTTTACACATTCCACATCCTTTTCAGTTAATTTTATACAATAAAATGTAAGTAACTTGTAAAAATTTTATATTTGGTTATGACTATGAAATCTGACTTTTTTCATTGCTTGTTTTTGAAATTATAAAATGTATTTTCCGTAATTTCACGTATTTCAAGTGGAGTACACAAAAAATCGTCTGTATTCATTTTTAATTTGATATGAATTTGATTGTAAACAACACGAGACAATTTTAAATTCAAACAATTGAATTTTCAAATGTCACATTATTACCAACTAACACAAAATTCCCTAAATTTTGAATTTACGATTTTTTATTTACTAAGATCATAAAAAGTGCAAAATAGAAATAATAGTATAAAGAACTCATGTCATAATTGTCGATTATTTTGTTCAAAGGTTTGGGCAACTCCGCTACGCGTCGTTACCCAAACTTCCTTCTCACAAAATAAAATGACAATTATGACATTCGTTCTTTAATATACTATTATGCGTTTTCTCGTTCCGTCAATTGTAGAGTTGTTCTTGATCGACTGCATTCTATAAATGCCCTACAATTTTTGGATTGTCCAACTGTTGTAATATAAAAATTTGACGTTTGATTTTTTTGTTACCTTAATCGAGGTATTCTATTCCATCTCTTATCTTCCCCGATTTGTGTATAGTTTCAACATCTGGTGTATTGGTCAATCTATTCATCAGTGTCTAACCTTTCTTTTGTCTTGACAAATTCATTCAACCTTTCATTGTATTCAATCGCAGTCACAACGGAAACAATTGCTTGTAGACGCATGCTCAGTATTTTGCTCATTCGTCCATTGAATTTTAACTTAATATCTAGAAGGTTGACAAGAAAAAGTTATTAAGAAATATTGTTGCACTCGACGAGTTCTATAACTGGTTAAATTTAATGTACTTATTTCTGTTACAGCCTGTATATTACAGCACTCGAGTAGTAGAATCGCGACTCCCATTCTTGTTATGTTCACTGTACACACTCAAATCATTAACGAAATCTCAAGTGAACTATAATTTACAGATATTTTGCGTAAAAAATGCAACAAAAAATGTTGCCACCGCTGAAATGATTTAAAAATTACTAACATTACCAATTTCTCTGAAAAACAAGCTTCATTTTCTCTTACTTGCCTCATACTTAAGTTTTATCTTCATAATTATAAATCTCTTATGTATAATTCAAATTAATGACCTGAATGAAAGCTGCCATTTTCGTAACCACGTGTGAATATTAACAACTCCAAAGTACTTCCTTATCAACGTTGCTGAACATTACGCGAAATAAAAAACGTATTCATGTACAAAAACATATCTAAATTTTACACTAATGTGTTTTATATGCAAATGGGTATGATTAAAGAGTTGTTATCAGTTTTATTACGATGAATAAATGAAGAAAATTTCATGTTTATTTTTTTGTAGTGTGACAAAAATAATCGTAAAATTTTGAAACTTGATAGGACGCAAAATAGAATAAATTAGCACGTAATGCAGATAAAAAATCTGATGTGTCCAACACAAAACCTCCCGCCATTTATTTTTTATTAATTTAAATACATATACCTATGGGGTCTCATGGCCACATGCCTGAGTGTCTGGTGGAGAATCTGGGGAACCGGATTTAATTCCTACTATCACATATTTCGAATTTTAAATGGCACAAAACTGACCCCTGTGATGCACTCTCCTCGCCAATAATGAGTACCCGTGAGGTGACGCATGGTAAACCCCCGCAGGATACAAATACATTGTGTCAGTATCGTATTTTTCACATATTTGGTTTTACATTTGCTAATAAATTTACCAGTTGGCTTGTTTCTGAATTTTGAATGCTTTTATTGTAACATATTTATAATAATAAAATAACAGTAATATTTTATGTAACCTCATAAAAAATAAGCAAACGACACTACTGAATTTGTCATAATGGGCGGAGCAAAAATATGAATTCATACAATTTGTAGATGACCTTGATCGAGCATCTTTCAACAAATTCACTGTATATGAGGCCCGTCCCGTTTCAGTTGGCCCACTTTTAAAACAATAATTTAGAATGACTTAACTAATATAATTTGTAATAATAATTAAATAAATCTTTACTTTTTATTTACAATGAAGATTTTCAACATTATGTCATAATTGTGCTGCTCTTGTTCAAAGAATGTAAGAAATTATTAGTCTCTGCAATTCTCAATTTGGCAACACAGATTTTTCTTATAAACCCAGTTTAATTTTCTCAAATATCTTTCAGAACGCTCAAATTTTTAATTAAAAAACTAATTTTATGTTGCTCCAATTTTGTCTTACGTGACGTGATATAAGTATCTATTATCTTTCATTTCCTAGATCAAAAAAATAATAATGCATTTACGTAACGTGGTTGGAAGTTTCCTAGAAGGAAATGTCTGACATCTACGAAACAGCAATTTCCTTTTAAGATTTTACTATGCTTTTTACCTTCCGTCAACTTTGGGTTAGGAAGGTATTGTCAAAAAAATCAATAGTGAATACGAATTTACTATTTTTACGATGATGTCTGTATGTGTGTGTGTGTGTGTTTGCGCGCGCGTCTCTTTGTGTGTGTGTATGTGATAATCGTTTCGGATCGCATACCTCCAATACCACAATTTCAAAAATTATAATTTTTTCGTATTCCTCGACTTAGATCCATATGCAGACGTGAATAGTTTTTCTTGAAAAAATTTAGTTAAATATCATTTATTGGCATTTAATGTTACCATAATTTTTAAAGAATATAGTTTTCTCTATACGATTTGATTGCATTTTATACTTCATATTCAGTAGGTATTTTTCTTTTCAAGAAAAACTGTTAAAATCTTCAAATGGGGGCACCTCCGGTTGACCAATTATAACCAAAATCTAATCAAGCCTGCATATGGATGTAAGGAAAAGGAATACGTAAGAGTTGTAATTTTTGGAATTCTATTATTCTAGTATTCTAGTACACACACATACAGACATCATCGTATGTTTATTCATTAAAAACTCACCACCGAATCTTTGACCAAAGACAATACCTTCCTTACCTAGAGGTGACGGAAGGTAAAAAAAAAATGTTGAAATTTTAGGACATACGTTATTTGAAGTCTCCAGAATAATCCATAAATGATGAGTTAAAACAATGCTAGTCAAGTGCTCCCTAATCCAGCCATAATTATATTAATGCCCACAAATAAAATTTAAACTTGGTTTTATCCAGTTAGTCAATTAAATTTTACAAAAATCCACACCTTGTGAGAAATATTCTCTAACCTAGAAATTTTCACTTTTTCTGTTGCTACGATCATCTTCAGGTCAACGGGCGAGAGATGTGACACCACTAGGATCACAGAGACCGACCCGAGGTCAGAGGTCAAAAGTCTACGCGGGGGGTCAGACATTGACTTTGAGGTTGTGATATGTCGCTTGAGGCAGGTCATTCGTTCTGGCTCGGATAGTGGTAATTAAGAGGTTAACATTCATTAAGAATTCACTCGGGAGGCGATGGAATGACTGTTTTCTTTTATTTGATAAAAGAAAAACGACAGATAATGAGTCACATTCTTTATTTTAATGATAAATTTGTTACGATGACAAATTTGAATATATTATAAAATTTATTTTATTTTGTTTTGCTAAATTACATCTTTAAGTAAATGGGTTCAACTTCAAAATTAACAAGAACAATGGCTAGCAATGATAAATTTATTTATTTTATTAATTTTGCCTTAAGACCTGAAATATTCTATTTAAATTTGATTCATTTTCAAGGTGCATTTATTCATTGTCCATTTTATTCTAATATACTTTATTCTTTAACTAATGTCTCTGCTTCATTTAAAGAGATCTGTTTTTGTATTTATTAGAATCACTTTAATAAAAATCTGATGTGGCCAGCACATAACCTCTCGCCGTATATTTTACCTGGCTGTATGCATAAAGCAAAGAATATTTTTATAAATACAAATAATATATTCATATAAATCTATGACGTATAAACTTCTTTATTATTCAATAATAGCATGTCTCAACATAAAGATATTTTACCATAAATTATGTTACAATAAATTACAAAGTAGAGTTTACCATATATAAATATTAGGCTGGTAACAGCAATTTTCAATTCGAACAACGTTGTTTACTTTCTCTTCATATTCTTCTAGTAAAAACATTAATTTTGGGCGGTCTAAAATGTATATATGGATTGTGCATCTATTCTTACATATCTTCTTTACATTTTATTTTTTCATACATGTTATATCTAAATAACACTAATTCCCTTTAATAAAGTGACGGATAGATTGCACTCCGATTATTCTTATATCGATGTGTAATTTTGTCAATATTTACAACTTACTTGAGAAGAATTTGATAGCTTTTTCGCAATTCAAAGTTACTCTAGTCTATAGTACTGGTGTACATTGTCCCATAATGTTTGAAACAAATTTAAGTCCTTCAACCTAGACTTGTCATCTCCATAATAGTCACAGATCAAGCATTAAGGGATTCTCCAAGTACATTTTTCTTTCATTACTCATTATTTCTGACACTGACATTTATCTGTCAGTTACAAATAATTTAAATTATCAACTATTTTTCATGGCATTCTTTCGGCTGTCAAATTTATTACAACAGATTATTTTATATATTATACTTCTTTTATCTCTAAATCTATGGAATATATAATAAAATATTTAAATGTATCAGATAGAGAATTTAATTTTCTTTAATATTACCACAAAAAATTTTCAAAAAATAATATTTAGAAGATTTTTTTTCAAAAATCTTCTACTTCCGGTTGTCCAATTGTTAACAAAACCTTTTCAGATCTTCCCATGAATGTCCGATTGGGAAATACGTTGTTAAACAAATTTTAAGTCTTATAGTTTTTGAGTAACCGTCCTTCCAACATCCCACACACACACATCCACACACACACACACACACACACACACACACACACACACAGACATCATCGTAAAAATGTTAAAATCGGATTGTAGGGACCTTAAAACGTGCTTATTCAATAAAATCTGGATATGCGATTTTTAGCATGAATCCAATACCTCTCTTAGCGAGAGGTAAAAATTACAAAACTAAAAAACTGATGTGGCCAGCACATTACCTTCCGTCAATCTTGAATATTATGTACAAATTACATACATAAATTTTCCTATATTTCCAGTAAAAAAATTCATAAACAAACTATGCAAATTGCACTTTACACTGATATCTCCTTCTTCTTTAGCTTTTCCGATTCGTTAGGGGTCGCTATTATTTATTTTCTTCTTCCACTCATTTCTGTTTTGCGTGTCTTCCTCATTCAATTCCTCTTCTCTCAAGCCTTCCGCAATACAGTCCTTCCATCTTAACTTTAGTCATCTTCAGTTTCTTCCACCTTCTATTATTAAGCTATTCATTCTTCTTCCAATATATTCTTCATCTCTCCTCATGACATATTCAAACGAATGTAATCGTGTCTCTGGTATCCTTCTAGAATTTTTATCACTGTCGTCTCTGCCACATTCATTTCCATAGATACTGACATCTGTCTATTTGAATTATCTGAATATATTAGCAGTTTCCGTGGTTAGCATAGCTGGCTGATTTATGAAATTTAATATCTTTATAATTCTTTAACTCTATATCTATTGAATATGAAGTATAACATGCATTCAAATCGTATAGAGAATAATATATTCTTTAAGGTATAATGACGTAAAATGCAAATAAATCATATTTAACTGTTAAAATCTTCAAATGAGAGTACTTCCGGTTGATCAATTATAACCAAAATATAATCACTTGTTCTTTTGGATGTAAACCTGAGGAATACGTAAAAATTATAATTTTTGGAATCGTGGTATTGAAAATATGCGATCCGAAACTTTCCACACATACATACAGACACACATATATACAGACATCATCGTAAAATTGGTAATATGGTATTATAGGGACCCTAAAACAAGCTTATTCACTAAAAACTCATCATTGAATTTTTTGACCAAAGACAATACCTTCCGTACCTAAAAGTGACGGAAGGTAAAAAAATGTTCAAATTTGTACCAAAACTTTTAGGGCATCGTTGGAAGATGCGTTGAATTATTTTTTGTATAAATACTCTCTGCTTATGTATTTAACTAAACATCATCTCATTTTCTCCATCGTGGAAAGCTTGATATATTCATTCCATTCTTATCTGCTTGCTAAACGATGTGCATGTCCGGTATATCACAACTAATTTCTAACAAATCTTTCACTGGATTGAAGACAATAAAGTAAAAATCGTAATGTTTATCTCCTCCAACAAAGCGAACATGCGTAAATGACAGTACGCGATGTCGAAGACATAAGACAGCGTGTTCTGTGAACGGAGCGATGTAGACAGCTTCCATCAACACTTTCTACATAAATTTACCCAAAGAAAACCGGATACGAACTTCGAATGATGAAGATTAAAATAGAAGCAGACAAAATTCGCAAACTTGGATAGAAATAGAATATCTTTCGTTCATATTTTGTGTGTGTGTGTCATCAGAAAATTTTGAAAACTAATAATCACTAGCGGTCGTAGAATTCGGAACACTAATAATTTATAGGAATAAACGAACGAATCACAAAGGTTGTTTATTATTAGAAGATTAATGATTAAAATTTGGAATCGCTAAAAAAATCGTTCAGAACATATATATAGGTTTAAATCTAATTATCAAGGAGAATAATTTGTTTGATATTTCGTCAATATAATTCAATTTCATTTAAAATTTGAACGATATCAATTTAACATGTTTCGTCGAAGAGAGCCACGTCCATTTCAGTAAGTTGGAGATTTTGAAAAAAGGGCGTATCGTAGGTATGCACAAAAACAGATTGTCATTGCATGATATAACGTGCCGTGTAACTTAACAACGAAATATAACTAGACAAAACATTCCTTATCCCTCCTCACTGAATGTTTTGATATCGGCTGGCCAGAAAGAAACAACTAGAGATAGTGATATATTTAGTCTCGTTTGAGCATTTCTCACTAGATGCCATCCAGTGTTACAGTCAAAATTTAAGCGCCAATACGATGAATTATTGTTATAAAAATAAAAAAAAATCTGTTGCGGTCAGCACAATACCTTCCGTCAATCCTATGTATTATGTATAAATTCCATACATAAATTTTCTTGCAAAAATACTAAATTTACAGTAAAATTATTTCATAAACAAACTATGCAAATTGCATTTGACACTAACATCTTCTTCGCCTTTAGCTTTTCCCATTCTTTAGGAGTCGCCATTTTTATTTTCTTCTTCCACTCATTTCTGTTTTACGTGTTGTTCTCATTCAGTTCCTTTTCTCTCAAGTCTTCCGCAATACAGTCCTTCCATCTTACCTTTAGTCATTCTCTGTTTCTTCAACTTTCTATTACTAAGATATTCATTCTTCATCCAATATATTCTTCACTTTTCCTCATGACATTTTCAAACCAATCTCGCTTGTATATTTCCAGAAACTTGTAACACTAGAGTTATTTCCTTACCTATCTTTCCGTGTCATCCCCAACATCTACTTCAACATCCTCATCTCTGCCACATTCATTTACTTTTTATTGATACTGACATCTGACATCTTTAAAAGTCTTTAACTCTATATCTATTGAATATAAAGTATAAAATGCAATCAAATCGTATAAAGAATAATATATTCTTTAAGTTATAATAACGTTAAATGTCAATAAATCATATTTAACTGTTAAATCTTTAAATTATAATCATAAAATCTAATCATTTGTTCTTCTGGATATAAACTTGAGGAATACGAAAAAATTATAATTTTTGAAGTCGTGGTATTGAAGTTATGCGATCCGAAACTTTCGTCACACACACACAGGCACCCACTCACACCCACACACACACACACATACATACATATATACAGACATTATCGTAAAAATAGTAAAATCGTATTATAGGGGCCCTAAAATATGCTTATTCACTAAAAACTCATCATTGATTTTTTTGACCAAAGACAATACCTTCCTTACCTAGAGGTGACGGACGGTAAAAATAATTCATTAATATATTCACTCTAATTGACCATGCCACAAGAACACTAAACGCATATTAAACTCTTCCTATTTACTTTGAGTTACCTTTGTAAACAAATCCTTTTCCTTTTCTCTTTCTTGATAGTAAATAGCTTATTAAGTTATCAAACAAACATACAACACCTAAACAGCTGTGCGGTTCGCGGTTTCCGTAATTAAATTAAAATTACAAGCGAAAACTAATTACCTTTTGCCTCTTGGTCTTATTCTGCCCTGTGAGACTCTCCGACATGTGTCTGTTTTAATTTCCGAGCGCAAAAAACCTCAATCAGGCTGTGGAAAAAAAATGGCGATCGCGAGCAAACTTTCTATGCGGAGAACAAAGCCAATGTGATCCAGTTTGTGTCGAAGATGAGAAGGCTATTCGCATTCGCTATTTGGTAATTGTAATCTAAGGTTAATTGACTAATTTAAAAGAAGAGAAACTGTAACACTAGATTTGGAGCAGTTTGGAATTAATGTTTGAATGAATGTATTATTGCTACTTAATTAAATCTAATATGTGTTGATTTTTCTTTTGTTAGTTTTATATAATTGAAATGGATAGAATAATATATTGTGGTAGCGTTTGTTAACAATGTAAATATTGTAAATTCGATTAGTTATACTAATTTAGTTTTTCTTTTGCAGGTAAGCGTTTTTCTGATACTTGCTTCTTGATTCGTATTGAGGTATTTATCTAGTTATAATTAATATTTTATTGACATTATATAATCTTCATTGATACAATTATAAAATACACTGATTTTATAATAAATACAAAAAAATATATCATGGTACTCATTGCTGGATGTGACAATCTGCTTTGTACACACAGATATCGGTAATGATGACATGTTTGTCCCATGCGAACATTTATCAGGACTCACTTTTGTATCATTTAAAGTTCGAAGTAATTGTGGCGTCAGTCGAGACTGATCCGGGTCCTTCCGAAATCAGATTGCCAATCATAAAAAAAATCTATTGTGGTCAGCTTTCGACATTTTTATTTTATGTTGCTTAGGGCGCGAGCAGTCATGTGACTTTGTTAGCCTTGGCAAGCTGGTATGGAGGCCCGTGTCAGAATGACAGCTAGTAATAATGTACATAGGTGTCAAGTGTCATAATTTTTCATTCAAAACATCATGATTTTCCAAATCCATGTGGTTTATTTTCCTCGACAAGTATACAGGGTGTTTGATGTAAGTCCGGCACCACGAATATTTCGTTTATTTTGAGAGATACAAAAAAATGTTAATAAGCAAAGTTAAACTAGACAAAGGGGCTCATAAGATGATCATAGCAGAAATTTTGTATCACTTCCGGTTTTAGCGGAAATGAGTACAACTTTAAAACTAGCATAGGGAATCGGTACCATTTCAAAATGACAACCATCTATTCTCAAAATATGTATTAATAAAATTCCATACAAAATAAAACATAGCAAGCTATGAAAACAATTTTATTATCTTATAACGAAAGAAAAGAAGAAATTAAAAAAAATTAGGCGTGAGGTATTATTTTTTTATTTTTTAGCATGTTCACAACGATACCAAAACAGAAACAGTAAATGTGAAGAACTACAAATGTAGGTAAATTATTTTCTTTGCTTTGCCTGTTTAGTGATGTTCCTGTCATTTTGAGATTAAAATTTTTATATGCTATCTAGTGTATGTGGTTATTAGTATTTTTGGTTGCAAATAAAATGACTTTCAAAATAACTCTTCCATGACTGACCCTCATTCCCCAAAAAGAGACGTTCATAAAATGCCGACTCTAATGAATCCCAACCTGTATATACACTTTATACAATATCATAGAAATATTTTCTCTATCTCTTTTACCTTTGCGGTGTCACATAAGGACGAAGGAAACGAACACCTCCATCTTCGAATGCATAGAAAAAATCCAACAGTTATCGGAAAGTAAGAACAATAATATAAGTCCTTCCTTATGAAGATCGGTGGAGAAATTAGCTTTATTTATTGCAGCATAATCCACACTCTTTCATTTTCTATTCATCTTGGCTAATATGGAAGAAATGCAATTAAAACAATTACATTCGACCTTTGCTACTTTCAATAACCGCGTTGAATGCAACACACGAAGCGACAGTTTGCTTGATGGATGTCATCTTGTCGACAACTCTGTTGAGGATGTTTCTTCAATTTAATGACAACGAATTAAAAAATATGCAAGAGAATGGGTCGTAAAGAGAATAAACCCTTAGATTATTAATAATAGAGGAGTCCAAGTTTAAATTATGACTAAAACTAATAATATTATCCTGTAACCTTCAAATTATAAAATAAACTGTATACGTATTAAGAGAATTAAGTTCTCATCATCAGTAGTTTAAATTTAAACAGAGTAGCTAAGATTACTCAACATGTAAAAGTATGCCAGAAGTCTTAACAACTCTAAAAAATCTGTTGTGGCCAGCACAATACCTTCCGTCAATCCTGTGTATAATGTATAAATTCCATACATAATTTTTCTTGCAAAAGATTCTAAATTTCCAGTAAAATTATTTCATAAACAAACTATTCAAATTGCACTTGACACTGACATCTTCTTCCTCTTTAGCTTTTCCCATTCGTTAGGAGTCGATATTTTTGCGTGTCGTTCTCATTCGGTTCTTTTTCTCACAAGTCTTCCGCAATACAGTCCTTCCATCTTATCTTTGGTCTTTCTCTGCTTCTTCAACATCCCATTAACTACTTATTCTTGTTCAAATATAATTCTTCATTTTTCCTCATGACATGTTCAAACCAATGTAATCGTCTTTCTTGTATCTTTCTAGAAAATTGTAACACTAGAGTTATTTTATTAAGGTATCTTTCCGTGTGTTCCCCAACATTTACTTCAACATCCTCATCTCTGCCACATTAATTTACTTTTTATTTATACTGACATCTGTCAATTATCAGAATGTATTAGCAGTTTCCATGTTTAGCATAGCTGGCTGAATTATAAAATTTAATTTCTTTAAAATTCTATAACTCTGTATCTATTGAATATGAAGTATAAAATGTAATCAAATCGTATAGAGAATAATTTATTCTTTAAGTTATAATAATATTAAATGTCAATAAATTAAATTTAACTGTTAAATCTTCAAATGAGGCTACTTCCGGTTCATCAATTATAACCAAAATCTAATCACTTGTTCTCTTGGATGTAAACTGGAGGAATACGAAAAAATTATAATTTTTGGAATCGTGGTATTGAAGTTATGGGATCCGGAACTTTTGTCACACACACAGACACACAGACACTCAGACACACAGACACACATACATACAGAAATCATCGTAAAAATGGTAAAATCGTATTATAGGGACCCTAAAACATGCTTATCCACTAAAAACTCATCATTGATTTTTTTGACCAAAGACAATACCTTCCTTACCTAAAGGTGACGGAAGGTAAAAACAATGGAGAGTACTGGGTTTATATTATATTATATATTATTATATTATTTCGTCCAATGATATTGAGTCATTGAAATTTAAATCGTCCTATAAGAAATAGAATTCAAGTTTATATTAAATCGTATATTATATAAATTATATTTAATAATTATGGCTGAAAACCAAATCAATTGAGTTTGGCAATTTAAGAACTTACTGGGTCCATCCATGTGTAACTTCCTTTCGTCCATGTAAATACTGACCCAATTTTCTGGCAATTAAAATATTAAAACGAATCAATATTGTTCCGAATATTCGATGACCCGCTTCTCTGTTCTATCCTATCCTAGCCTAGCCATTCATCCGCCAAACGTGTAGGTCTGTAGGAATTTCCCCAGCAGATGAATGATAAACTGTACCATTCATTTGACGTTTAATAAGAAAGATGAAAATAAAGATAGGCAATGCGCAAATGAAAGGAGTGATAATGCCTTATATGGAGGATATGATTTATCAATATTTACGTCTTAATTTGCAAATAAGGGATTTTTAACAAGAAATGACCTTTAAGAATATTTTCTAAAACTTTTATTGGAGATATTTGTAGTTGGTCACGAATTTTGATTTGATCAGAGAAAAGCAGAAAGTGAAAGAAAGAAGCCCTGTCTATTTACATTTTAAAATATTTTTTTCATTGCTGGGAGTAGAAATTGATCATAGATTAAGGAAAATATATAGAAGATTGGGTATCTCCCTTATAAACCGTCATAACAAGTTTTAGTGCCGTCTATGAAAAAGTCAGAGAACTAAATTTGACAGACGAGAAGATGGCGCGAAATTTAATTTCATTACTTGATAATGTAATTAATAAAATAGTATATTGTGTTATTAGGAGTAAAAGTGAGATTTTGTGTGACGAGCGTGGTAGTTTAAACGACGAGCGAAGCGAGTTGGATAAATGCACGCGAGGCACACAAAGACACTTTTACTCCGAATGACACATTATATTTTTTCTTCAAACGTAAATATTTAAAGAAAAATATCTACTACTGACGTTACATTTTACGTAAATTACGTTTGCGATTTCAATTGCCCTGTAGCTATGGATACTTATTTGTTCCCTTTTGGTTATAAACATTGAAATGAATTTTTTCACGTTTTGACGTTTAAATTATAAATTAGCTATTTCTACTCCGGCGGCGTAGAAATTAAACTTCTACCTTGTGAATCAAGTCACAAAAGATGCTACTTTTATGACGTTTGAAGAAAAAATAACTAACTAATAAAATTGAAACTCATATTATTTCAAAAAATCTGTTGTGCCCAGCACAATACCTCTCGCCAATTTCATTTTATGTTGCATAGAGCGCGAGCAGTCATGTGACTTAGATGTTAAGTATTATAATTTTTCATTCAAAACATCATGATTTTTTATCCGTCAGAATATTTTGAAATTTTTAATGAAAAATTTATGACATATGACAATTGTGGCACCTATGTAAATAACTACTAGCTGTCATTCTGACACGGATCCCGTTATCTGCTTGCCAAAGCTAACAAACTCACTTGACAGCTCTCGCCCTGTAAGTAACGAATTTAACATTTCTTGTACCTACACTACCTACACACAGATAATTGAAATTGTATATCTTCTTTCGTTCTATGAGAAATTCTGTCCTACTATTCTAATATGTTTAAAATTACTCAAATTCATTGACAGTATTAGCGGTATTTCTTAAGGATATATGTAATATTAACATACCTATAATTTAAGTACATATCTAATTAATAATACAAATATATATATATATATATATATATATATATATATATATATATATATATATATTAGTTTTTGAGAAATCGTCCTTCCAACTTCCACACACACACACACACACACACACTAACACACACACGCACATACACATCATCGTACAAATATTACAATCGGATCGTAAGGACCTTAAAACGTGCTTATTCATTAAAATCTGTATATGCGATTTTTAGCATGAATCCAATACCTCTCTTAGCGAGAGGTAAAAATTGGCCCTCGTTTGGCGAACTGGAATTATTTAGTAATTGTGTTTGTTTTTCATAATGAAACACAATTATAGGTTTAAAAATTTGGTTGAAACGGTTTGTATTTAGTTGTGTTTACTTTTCATGACCAATCAAACTAGTCTCAAATTTTAAGCATCAGCCCTTTCATGCTCAAGAACATATATATTTTGTTATATCTACAAAAGTCTCCACTTCGTTAATCAACCTCCTCTATCAATTACGTCCACAATTCGTTTAATAAATCTCTCTAAGTACAATCAGCTAGGCGCACGTGAAATCAATTCTCCTAATAAGCCGGTTCGGAAAGAAAATCCGCAGTTTCCTTTGCCCAAATCGGGCATAACCATAGCCAACTCTTCGGTTGATGTGGGTCATCGCGACTTAGACGAGGCTCTATCCACCCGCCGATAACTGATCTTCAGCTCAGCTGTTGTTATCCAGCTGTATATGGGATAGAGATAAAGAGGATGACTGCTAAAGATAGATGATGAGTTATGGTGATCAAATGAGGTTAGGATGATGAATAGTGGTTGTGGTTGTGGTTGCTCACGGTGAGTTATTGGTGGTTATTGAAAATGAGGAGATTTATAAGTGGAAGTCAATATAAGTTGGTCGGTCGGTTCCAGATGATGTATTTGTATGAAACTATATTACCTTTACTGTAATAATGTTGAACAGTACATGTTAAGTAAGGATGGAGTATCGAAGGTTTTATAATTATTAAAGATGAAAACTTTTAACACTAAGTAAACATGCTAATTAATTAGCCACCACAACTAAAAAAATATTAAAACAAATAAAGAGAGGAATAGTATATTACCGAGGGAAAAATAGCCTTCTCTCGCTAAGAGAGGTATTGGATTCATGCTAAAAATCGCATATCCAGATTTTAATGATTAAGCACGTTTTAAGATCCCTACAATCCGATTTTAATATTTTTACGATGATGTCTGTCTGTGTGTATGTATGTGTGTGTGTATGTATGTGTGTGTGTGTGTGTGTGTGTGTGTGTGTGTGCGTGGACGTATGTGTGTGTATGTATGTGTGCGGGACGTTGGAAGGACAATTACACAAAAACTATATGACTTAATATTTGTTTAACTACGTATTTCCCAATCAGACATTACTAAGAAGAGCTGAAAAAGTTTTGGTAACAATTGGACAACCGGAAGTAGCAGATTATTGAAAAAAAAAAACTTCTAAATATTATTTAAAGAACATTAAATTCTCAATCTGACACATTTAATTCTTTTATTATATCTCATACAGGTTTGGAGATATAGTATATAATAATATAGAATAATATGTTGTAATAAATCTCCTTGCCCAGAAACCAGTTGAGATTGAGATATTTAAATGTTTGTAATTGTCAGATAAATGCAAAATGTCAGTGTCAAAAACTAGATTTTTCTGGGAGGTACGAGTACATAAGCGTTATGTAACGTTAATAAAACAGTTGATTCTTGACACTGACATTTTGCATTTATCTGCCAATTATAAACATTTAAATATGTATCAACTGGTTTCCATGAAGTTGTTTGGGCAGCAAGATTTATTACAACGGATTATTCTCTTAATCTATAGAAGATATGAGCCACCTCGGTGGCCGAGCGTGTTGAGGCAGCGATCTTGAGGTCGTGTTTTCGATTCCCACCATGGACTTGGATGTTTGTGTGTGTTATTTCATCGTCTCATCTCCCTCATCGCAATGTATACAACGCCAATGTAACAAAAACATGTAGCAAAACTGCCTCATCCCCATCAAATCACATTGTAATAAGTTGTAAGACTTGAAATACAATAAAGAATATTATTATTATTATTATTATTATTATTATAGAAGATATGGTAAAAAAATAAATGTATCAAATTGAGAATTTTTTTTATTATTGTATTGACATTTTACAAAAAATAATAGTTAGAACGTTTTTTTTAAGAAACTGCCACTTCCGGTTGTCCAATTGTTACTAAAACCTATTCAACTCTTCCCATTAATGTTAGATTGAGGAAACCGTAGTTAAACAGGTCTTTAGTTGTATAGACTTTGAGAAATCGTACCTACAACATCCTAACACACACACGCACACATCCACACACACACATACACACATCCACACACACACACACACACACACACACACACACACACACAGACATCATCGTAAAAATGTTAAATTGTATGCTAGGAACCTTAAAACGTGCTTATTCAATAAAATGTGGATATGCGATTTTAAGCATGAATCCAATACCTCTCTTAGCGAGAGATAAAAACATGTTTCTAACGATGATTAATAGATTTACAGCGGTAATAATAAATAAGAGTTAAGTTCAGAATAGCTTCTTTTTAACACAGGAATAGCAATTCCTAGTTTATTGCGAGCTTAACCCACAAATGTGTAATAATAAACATGGAATAAGGCTTAACTCTAGAATAAACTCTCCATAAACGTCATTTTAACAAAGGGTTAAGAGATATTCTCGGAATAATTAATCTGGAAATAGGAAATTATTTCAATAGAATAATACAACCTTTTTAGTTAAATTCTGTTTGTATTTATTTAAATTACAACGTTTCGACAATATAGACTATTGCCTTCTTCAGGTAAAAACATGAACTACAAAACAACAAATACAAATAAATAAATAACAAAACATAGCAACAGGTAACTAGGTGACAATTACAACAAATTTAAAATAGGAAGCCATGCACGACTAAGATCTAGACCGTCATAATGATTGAGATTATTACTCTTCGTTTTGTAAATCTCAATGGCTTCTCTAATTAACCTGTTGTTTAGGTGTGTAGGTCTCGCCAGTATTTTTGTATCTTCAAATTTGATACGGTGGAATTCTTCCAGGGCATGCTCTGCAACTGAAGATTTTTCTGGCTGGTTCAACCTGATCGAACGCTGGTGTTCATTCAATCTTGTAGAAATGGTTCTACCAGTTTGGCCAATGTAAACTTTCCCGCAGACACATGGAATCTGGTAAATCCCTGATGACTGAAGAGGGATGACGTCTTTAACTTGTCTCAACATATGTCGAATTTTAATATATGGAGAAAACGAAATCTTCATGTTCTTCTTACGAAGAATTCTACCAATCTTGTCCGTGACATTTTGGACATAAGGAAGTGAAGCAAACAATACGTCTCGTTCATTAGCATTGTTCATTGGTCTTTTCGGTTTCATGCATTTTTCGATTGAAGATTTAGAAAAACCATTCTTCATAAAAATATTTTTAATTTCTTTCATTTCTTCTTCCAGTTTTTCTGAATGACAAATGTCTGAAGCTCTTCTCATTAGGCATTTAATTGTACCGTATTTCTGAGAAGGATGATGATGTGAATTGGCATTAATATATTGATTGGTGTGCGTAGGCTTCCTGTAGACTGAATGTAGTAAAGAACCATCTTCTTTTCTCTCTAGTAACACGTCTAGGAAGGGAATAATGCCATTTTCTTCAACTTCTACGGTGAACTTAATATTTTCATGGATGTTATTCAAATGGTTTAAGAAAATTGATAAGTTTTGACGTCCATGGGGCCAAATAGCGAAGACAAGGAAATTATTTATTATTACCGCTGTAAGTCTTGAAAATTTTAGGCATCACGCCTTAGTACGAGTAATATGAACTTCACCAAAGACAAAAGAATTTGAAGATAATTTCAACAAAAAAACTTCCTATTATCTCCATTTTCATAACGTAATAGTCTTCATTCTTGGTGTTTGCTTTTTATTCGTAATTGACTTTTCTCTTACACGCACATACATTAGTTCGCTTTTTACCGATGTACTAATGGACAATGATGAGGATAATTGAAAGACGACGCACCTCTGCGTTTATCTGAACCTCCTCCAATTATCCGAACTTGTCAATCATGACTTTCCTTCGGCTTCGGCCCAAATCTGTTGACAATCGTTGCGTGCGAAAAAACAAATAAATATCGCTTTGCATTTGGTTCATGGCTTACTTAATTGTGCCGCGTGCTTAAGTAATGACACTTAATGAGTGGAAAGGAGGTATTGATTCATGATTTTGATGTGTATATTAGCCAGGGAAAATAAGGACAACAAACTAAATGTTGGTTTGCTTCTACATGGAAAGATAATGCGCACGGAAAGTATAACTGTTTTTTCTTATCGTAAAAAGGTAATATATAGTTATAATATTTTATCTGCCAGATAAATATAATTTAATTATTACATAGTGATAATTTTTAAACTTTTGTTTTTTTATGACTATAACAACCTGAAATGCTGGGTGGCTATTAAAAAATCTGATGTAGCCAGCGCCAGCACAATACCTTCCGTCAATCCTGTGTATTATGTATAAATTCCATACATCATTTTCTTGCAAAAGATTCTAAATTTCCAGTAAAATTATTTCAAAAACTATTAAAATTTCACTTGACACTAACAACTTCTTCTCCTTCTTTAGCTTTTCCCATTCGTTAGGGGTCGCTTTTTTATTTTCTTTTCTATTCATTTCTGTTTAGCGTGTCGTTTTCATTCAGTTCCTTTTCTCTCAAGTCTTCCACAATACAGTCCTTCCATTTTATCTTTAGTCTTTCTCTATTTCTTCAAGCTCTTCATTCACCGTCCAATGTATTCTTCATCTCTCCTCATGACATGTTCAAACCAATGTAATCGTCTCTCTTGTATCTTTCTTCCCCTTATTTCCCTTATTCTTTCGTTCCTTACCGTATCTTTCCGTGTCAATTTGAATTATCAGAATATATTAGCAGTTTCCATGGTTAGCATATCTGACTGATATATGAAATTTAATGTTTGTAATTCTTTAACTCTATATCTATTGAATATGAAGTATAAAATGCAATCAAATCGTATAGAGAATAATATATTATTTAAGTTAATAGCGCTAAATATCAATAAATAATGTTTAACTGCGTTTTTTCAAGAAAAACTATTAAAATCTTCAAATGAGGGTACTTCCGGTTAACCAATTATAACCAAAATCTAATCACCTCTTCTTCTGGATGTAAATTTGAGGAATACGAAAAAAATATAATATTTGGAATCGTGGTATTGAAGTTAGGCGATCCGAAACACACATACACACACACACACACATACAGACACACATACATACCATTTAAAATGGGGTCTCGTGGCCGTGTGCCTGAGTGTCTGGTCGCGAATCTGGGGACCCGGGTTCGATCCAGACCGACACCAAAAATTACATCGAATTTTAATGGCACAAAATTGACTCGTGTGGCGCACTCTCCACGCCAGCAATGAGTGCCCTGGTAAGCGCCCGCACGGTACAAATATTCTATCATTACGATATCTGTGTACGAAAGCAGATTGGCACACCCGGCAATGGGTAATATGTCGTGATGAAATATTTATATTTATTTATTTATTTATAATAATAATAATAATAATAACAATTAGCAATTCAAATATAAAGTGATAATACGATCAAAAAAAGTACGCTGGGATATTTCAACTTCCAGGAAGACCAGTACCACAAATTTTTATATATTATTACTATGTATTTAAAAATGTAAACCTCATAATCATATTTTGTATATACTTACCTTTTGACAGGTCGCTGTACAACACTTTTGTATCCTTTAAGAATGAATAAAGGATATTAATAATAATAATATTAATAATAATAATTGGAAAATGTAAGATAACTATTGCAAAATATTTACCTTCTGTTTAACGTGTCATAATATACAAAAAAGTAACATTCTGTTGCCGTCATTGTTAACACAGAATCATAAAGTATTTATACAATAGATCCGCTTAACACAATTCCCAATTCTGCCAGTGTGTTCATTCATCTTCACAAAAACTGTAATTACGTCTTCGGCACAAAATAAACAAAATCGCAAGCATTTCTCCCACGTACTCCCGCAAAACAACTCAAGAAATTCCAATGCAAAATTAATTATTTACTGCAAAAAACCACTCCGTAATCATCCTAGTAACCTAAAAACTTTTCATTTTAGCGCGGGTGCCATTTTCGCAGGAAAATCAAGAGTAGGTCACTTCAAAGAAAATTTCTCACTTTTGACATGTTTTCCTCGCTCGCTTTTCTTTTATTTTCTCCGAAGACTTGAGTTACGAAATTGTAAGAATAATTATTTGAAAGATGGTGGAAATAATGACTACGTTTTTGTATGTCGAAAGTGTGTAACATGATAAAATGCTTTGTATGTATTTTTTTCTTTTAATAGTTATAAGTGATGACCAAGGATTTTTCAGATTTTAATAACAATATTTATTTCATACTTTTAATTTTGTACAATTCAAAATCACGATTTCTTTCATCTATTTAAAAACTACGTGCCCAATCTCAATTTTCAACAAATTTTAAAACCCACATAAATGGTTAGAAATTTCTACAAAATTATTCGGCAACTTTAAATACAGACTTAAAACTTGAAAAAAAACTGTGGGCCAAATGACGTTCGACCGGCATTTTAAAGATCATCTTCTAATCCAGATTTAGCTTCTACCGAGACCCTACTTTTGATACAATGAAAACAACTTCATAAAAATCCAGTGCGTACAGTAAAACCTACCTTGCAAGTCATATGGGACAATACTCACAGAAAAAAATTGCAGGGCTTAGGGATACAATGTATACTAGAATTAAACGAGCGTATTGGGTTTTGAAAATTATGTGAGCAAACAATATCACGTTTTTATAACGTATTATGTACAAAATTCCGGTAAAATAATTTTAAAATACACAAAATTCTAGGATTTTCTATACATATTTTAAAATTTTACCTCTCGCTAAGAGAGGTATTGGATTCATGCTAAAAATCGCATATCCATATTTTAATGAATAAATTTAAAATAAAAATAAATAAATATTTCATCACGGCATATTACCCATTGCTGGGTGTGCCAATCTGCTTCGTACACAGATATCGGTAATGATGGAATATTTGTACCGTGTGGGCGCTTACCAGGCGTCACCTCACGAGCACTCATTGCTGGCGTGGAGAGTGCGCCACAGGGGTCAATTTTGTGCCATTAAAATGCGATGTAATTTTTGGCGTCGGTCGGGATTGAACCCAGGTGCCCAGATTCGCGACCATACACTCAGGCACATGGCCACGAGACCCCATATAAATTTAAAATTAAAAATCTAAATACAAAGAATAGATGTAAGTAGAATTTTTGGTGTAGAGTGTATACAAGAAATGTTAAATGCAATAGGGCGCAAGCAGTCATGTAACTTCGTTGGCCTTGGTAAGCAGATATGGGGACCCGTGTCAAAATGATTGCTAGTAATTATGTATATAGATGTCAAATATCATAAATTTTCATTCTAAATTTAGTGATTTTCCAATTCCATGTGGTTTATTTTTCTCGACAAGTAAATTCCACACTCCTGGTGACAAATTAACTACGTGAATTTAGAAAATCTTGAAAATTTTTCTGACATTTGACATCTATGTACATAATTATTACTAATTGTCATTCTGACGCGGGCCCCTATATCTGCTTGTCAAGGCCAACAATAACTGCTCGCGCGCTATTCTTATGAAACCAAAAACGGAAGTGGCGAGTTTAGTAGATAGTAAAACTATAATAAAAAAATTAAGAACAATTTTGTATAAAATTTGTAATCTACCGTAAAATGAACAGGAGAGCAGGAAAATGTATGCATAAAAATCCCATTTTAAATCCCCATGGTCACCCCTAACCCCCACCAGCCTGTATAATTGCTAATCAATGTTTATTTTTCTATTTCTTAACATCTAGAAAATAATTTTCAAATATTTAAACATGATCTTGAAATAAATTAAATTATAGAAATTATTAACACTAAGGAAACTAGAAATGGACAGAGGTTGTTTTTGCTAAAAGCTGTTCAGTAGTTACTCAGTCAAAATGTGAAAAATTTGACTGGGCCTCCTAGGCTCCATGGTAGGTGCACTTATAAAACCGTCAACGGATGCTGTGGATTTTAATATTTATCTTGAATCCTTCACACAGTTTGTTATCAATAAAAATCTGATGTGGCCAGCACATAACCTCTCGCCGTATATTTTACCTGGCTGTATGCATAAAGCAAAGATTATTTTTATAAATACAAATAATATATTCATATAAATCTATGACGTATAAACTTCTTTATTATTCAATAATAGCATGTCTCAACATAAAGATATTTTACCATAAATTATGTTACAATAAATTACAAAGTAGAGTTTACCATATATAAATATTAGGCTGGTAACAGCAATTTTCAATTCGAACAACCTTGTTTACTTTCTCTTCATATTCTTCTAGTAAAAACTTTAATTTTGGGCGGTCTAAAATGTATATATCTGGATTGTGCATCTATTCTTACATATCTTCTTTTACATTTTATTTTTTCATACTTGTTATATCTAAATAACACTAATTCCCTTTAATAAAGTGACGGATAAATTGCACTCCGATTATTCTTATATCGATGTGTAATTTTGTCAATATTTACAACTTACTTGAGAAGAATTTGATAGCTTTTTCGCAATTCAAAGTTACTCTAGTCTACAGTACTGGTGTACATTGTCCCATAATGTTTGAAACAAATTTAAGTCCTTCAACCTAGACTTGTCATCTCCATAATAGTCACAGATCAAGAATTAAGGGATTCTCCAAATACATTTTTCTTTCATTACTCATTATTTCTGACACTGACATTTATCTGTCAGTTACAAATAATTTAAATTTGCAACTATTTTTCATGGCATCCTTTCGGTTGTAAAATTAATTACAACATTATTTTATATATTATATTCCTTTTATCTCTAAATCTATAAAATATGTATAAAAATATTTAAATGTATCAGAAAGAGAATTTATTTTTCTTTAATATTATCAAGAAAAATTTTCAAAAAATAATATTTAGAAGATTTTTTTTCAAGAATCTTCTACTTCCGGTTGTCCAATTGTTACCAAAACCTTTTCAGATCTTCCCATGAATGTCCGATTGGGAAATACGTTGTTAAACAAATTTTAAGTCTTATAGTTTTTGAGTAACCGTCCTTCCAACATCCCACACACACACATCCACACACACACACACACACACACACACACACACACACACACACACACAGACATCATCGTAAAAATGTTAAAATCGGATTGTAGGGACCTTAAAACGTGCTTATTCAATAAAATCTGCATATGCGATTTTTAGCATGAATCCAATACCTCTCTTAGCGAGAGGTAAAAAAGGTGTCCTCCAGGAGGAAAAAGTTTACAAATCATAATGATTATTGTGATACGGATATGCAGTAATAATCCTTTTTATTTTCATGCAACATAATTACAAAAGAAAAAGAAACAATTTTATTGTGCATTGTTTAAATTACGAAATAATTATATTTAAGTGTAATTTCCATATACATTTTCTAATTCTAATCTTATATTATACAATAATTAACATTAACATCAATAAAACGATGCTCAATTCTTCTTTGATAACTTGATCTTAGATGCACGCAGTAAACAGTTAATATGTAGTTCCCTAATGACGCGCAAGATGATGTATTATGCAATTTACATGTATTGTTCGGTTCGAAACCGTGAGTTTGAAATAATTACCCGCTAATTGTAGTTTAATTAATTCTTAGAAGTCTTTTACCTGAACGATGCCGCAAAGGGCTTAAACCGGTTATGAAAATGAAGAAAGTGATCAAGATGACTTCCTACATATTTAAGGATTTATTTTTGTGATTGGAAAAGTAAACTGAGTCACCAGATATGATCTTGCAATTATAATCATCAAAACTGAAACAGATCGGCATTTTTCGTTTTATATTTTCGTACATTAACCTAAAAATCTTTAATGGAAAAACAAAAACTTTGAATCGTATTTTTTTTTTAAATCTGATGTGGCCAGCACAATACTTCCGTCAATCCTGTGTATTATGTATAAATTCCATACATAAATTTTCTTTCAAAAGATTCTAAATTGCCAATAAAATTAAGTCTTCCGCAATACAGTCCTTCCATCTTATCTTTGGTCTTCTCTATTTCTTCAATCTTCTATTACTAAGCTATTCATTCTCCTAATGACGCATTCAATTCTTACCAATGTAATTGTCTTTCTTGTATGTTTCTAGAAACTTTTAACAATACAGTTATTTCCCTTATTCTTTCATTCCTTACCGTGTCTTCACAAACATCTATCTCAACATTCTCAGCTCTTTACTTTTCATTGATACTAACATTTGTCAATTTGAATTATTTCAATATATGAGCAGTTTCCATGGTTAGCATATCTGGCTGATTTATGAAGTTTAATATCTTTATAATTCTTTAACTCTATATCTATCGAATATGAAGTATAAAATGCAATACCATCGTATAGAAAATAACATATTGTTTAAAATATAATAACATTAAATGTCAATAAATGATATTTAATTGGATTTTTTGCAAGAAAGAACTGTTAAAAGTTGCAAATGAGGGCATTTCCCGTGGACCAATTATAACTCAAATCTAATCATTTCAGCATATGGATCTAAACTTGAGGAATACGAAAAAATTATAATTTTTGGTAATGTGGTATTGGAGTTATGCGATCCGAAACGATCGTAACATACATACAGACGCGCGCACACCCACGACATCATCCTAAAAATCTGATGTGGCCAGCACAATACCTTCCGTCAATCCTGTGTATTATGTACAAATTCCATACATAAATTTTCTTGCAAAAGATTATAAATTTTTGGTATAATGTGATTCCCTTTCTCGGCAACTGAATTCCATACTCCTGATAACAAACAAACCACATGAAATAAGAAAATTATGAAATTTTGATTGAAAAATTATAACACTTGTCAGTTATGGACATAATTAATTGCTGTCATTTTGACACCGGTCAAAGTCATGTTACTGCACGCGCCCCATACATAAATTTTCTTGCAAAAGATCCTATATTTCCAGTAAAGTTATTTCATTAACAAACTATGCAAATTGCACTTGACACTGACATCTTCTTCTTTAGTTTTTCCCATTCGTTAGGGGGTCGCTATTTTTTATTTTCTTCTTCCACTCATTTTTGTTTTGCGTGTCGTCCTCATTCAGTTCCTTTTCTCTCAAGTCTTCTACAATACAGTCTTTTCATCTTATTTTTGGTCTTCCTATATTTCTTCCACCTTCTATTAATATATTCATCTCTCCTCATGACATGTTCACACCAAAATGTAATCGTCTCTCTTATATCTAGAAACTTCTAACACTAGAGTTACTTCCCTTATTCTTTCATTGATTTCATTTTATTGATACTGACATCTGTCAATTTGAATTACCTGAATATATTAGCAGTTTCCATGGTTAAGTTAGCATAGCTGGCTGAATTATGAAATTTATATAAAATTTATTATCGTTATTCTTCTTTAAGTCTATATCTGTTGAATATCAAATATAAAATGGAATCAAATCGTATAGGCAATAATATATTCTTTAAGTTATAATAACATTTAACTGATTTTTTCAAGAAAAACTGTTAAAATCTTCAAATGAGGGTACTTCCGGTTGACCAATTATAACCAAAATCTAAACAGGTCTGCATATGGTTGTAAGGAAGAGGAATACGCAAGAATTGTAATTTTTGGAATTCTAGTATTGGAGATATCGTGCACGAAACGGCGTCCATACACACACACATACAAACACACACACGCACACACACACACACACACACACACACACACACACACACACACACACATACAGACATCATCGTAAAAATAGTAAAATCGTATTGTAAAGACCCTAAAACGTGCTTATTCAATGAAAACTTACCACCGAATTTTTTGACCAAACACAATACCTTCCTTACCTAGAGGTGACGGAAGGTAAAAATAGTAAATTCGCATTTTAGGGACCCCAAAACGTGCTTATTCATTAAAATTCACTATCGAATTGTTTGACCAAAGACAATACCTTCCTTACCTAAAAGTGACGGAAGGTAAAAATTAGCCAAGACCTTTTCTTCAAAAACAACCAATCATCGGGACTAAGGTTGTTTTTGATCAATATGCATAGGACTATGATTGTTCTTGTAGAAACCCTGAAACTACAATGTAATAACTTGTAACTAATATATTTTTTTAGAGAAACAGTTTTGCTAAACCATTAGGCATATCCTAGTAAATACATGTTGTATATAATATAAATTTACATAATTTGTACTATGCAATAACAGCATTTTATGTATGGGATTATTGTTAATTATCTCTGTTAAGGTTTGCATGTTGAGTAATCTTAACCAGTCTCTGAAAAAAGGGCTGTTAGCTGTTAGGACATGTTGAGTAATATTTCTCTTTGGCTCTATCGTACAGTTTCGCGTAAATTTTTGCTGCTGAAAATAGTGAAAATGATAATATTGTTTTTATTTTCGCTTTATATAGGTATAGCTTTTATTGAGATTTATTTGAAATTAATACTTTGTAATAATATAAATATAACGTAGCTTACTTGGAAAGCCTGTACAATATTCCACACTATATACCACATTAAAAACCAAGTTAATTACACCTTACAAATTATCCTTTTCTTAAAGTTTTAAAACTTCTCTTGGAAAGTGCTTCATAAAGCAGACATTTATTTACAAGCCGATACTTAAACGCGTATGAAAACACATATAATTTCGAGGATAGCCAATGGAAATATATCACTTAGGAAAAACAAAAACAAGTGGCAGCACAAGCAAATGGAGAGTGAGAATCTCATTAAGCTCTCAGCGAGAAGCAAATTTAATTAAAATACCGTCAAAGAAACATCCGAATTTGGAAACAAAAGACATTAAACACACACGATTGTTTCTCATTTTTATGGAATGCTGGTAGATAATTGGTGAGTTAGTACATGAAAGAGATTTTCTCTAGCCATTATACGAAATGAAACCACTGTTTTATATGATAAATATGTAGATAAGACAATACCACCATCGAAGGAGTATAAAAGCTGTTATTATAGAAGTTTTCTTAACCTCACTATTGTGAAAACATTGAAAAGATATGTATACAGTGTGTACAAATTTCGATGGACTTTTGTTTTTATTGGGACCTCGCAAACTTTAAGATACATTATATGCATATTATTTGTCATACACTACTGATTTTGGATGACAAATTCGTTTTTATCATATGCCAACCATGGAAACTGCTAATATATTCAGATAATTCAAATTGACATATGTCAGTATATCAATGAAAAGTAAGTGCATGTAGCAGAGATACGGATATTGGGATAGATGTTGGAGAAAACACGGAAGGGTAAGGATATAAAGGATAAGGGAAATGGCTCGAATGATAAAAGTTTCTAGATATATACAAGAAATACGATTACATTGGTTTGAACATGTCATGAAGAGAGATAAAAAATATATTGGAAGAAGAATGAATAGATTAATAGTAGAAGGTAGAAGAAACAGACGAAGACTAAAGATGAGAGCGACATGCAAACAGAAATGAGTGGAAGAATAAAATAAAAAATAGCAATTCCTAACGAAAGGGAAAAGCTAAAAAAGAAGATGTCAGTATCAAGTGCAATTTGCATAGTTTGTGAAATAATTTTACTGGAAATTTAGAATCTTTTGCAAGAAAATTTATGTATGGAATTTATACATAATACACAGGATTGACGGAAGGTAATGTGCTGGCTATTATATAATAACGAGAAATTAGTTAAAAAAACACTTGGTGTAAGTTTCACAAAATATTTATTTAAGAGGAAACAGAGACAGGAACCTTAATTGTGGTATTTATCAAATTTATTTAAATGTAACGCAGGAAGAACTTTTACAATCAGATATCAAAATCACATGCATCATACAAGCTAAATAAAATTGATTCTAATATTACGAAACACCCCATTGAAACCAATCACACTTGCAGTATAGAAAAATTTTTTTTTTTACATATTTTAGATAAAGGACAAAAAATGAATATTTTAGAAGCGTATGAAATTCAAAAAGCTTTAAAAACAAATTTACCTATTTTAAATGATCAAGTTGATTTATTTCAATCCGAGAATTTCGAATGTTTGCTAGGAAAAAACCACTAATTACCCCCTACCATAAGTTTCTTGTAACCCTAACGGGGTGTTTATTAAACATAGGGCACAAATTGAAGGGATTATTCCCTGGACCATTCTAAGATGATTTTGTCCTTTGATGATTTTTGAAAAACCGCTTTGTTTCGAAGATACAGGGCGAAAAAAAATTCGACAAAACCAATTTTGATATTTTTCAAATTATTAATCTAGTAACAGCAGGCAAGTTATGTGTCAAATTTGTTGAGACGTTTCTGGAGGATGTACCATTGGCAACAAGAAATGCAATGTGGTTTATGCACGATGGTGCACCAGCGCATTTTAGTGTGGTTGCTCGTGATTTTTTAACAATGACATACGGAGATCGCTGGATTGGTCGAGGTGAACCTCACTTATGGCCTTCTCGATTCCCGGACTTAAACTCCCTGGATTTTTTCCTATGGGGCCATCTAAAATCATTAGTATATGCTACTCCATTGGCGAATTTGGATTCTTGCATCGTAGCTGGAGGTAGTCATTTTCAACAATACTTGTAGATTAAGAAACTTTACATGTAATTTGTGGTATTAAATGTTGTTATTGTCGAAAATTATTTTCGCCCTGTATCTTCGAAACAAAGCGGCTTTTCAAAAATCATCAAAGGACAAAATCATCTTAGAATGGTCCAGGGAATAATCCCTTCAATTTTTGCTCTGTGTTTAATAAACACCCTGTATAACTTATAATTCTGTAAGATTCTTGTATGATACTTCTGATGATGGTCTAAGAAACCGAAATCGATAAAGTGTTTTAAATAAATATTTTGTGAAACTTACACCAAGTGTTTTTCTTTAACTAATTTCTCGTTATTTAAATATGTTTCATCAAGTGCCTACCACCGAATCTCTCAACATTATTATTATATAATATTCTTATTATATAACGCACTTAAGACTAGCTACTTTTAGGTCAAAAATAAATTATTCGTTGTCACCAATTTAACTTTTGGTAATAAATAAACCTTTGACAATCTATTTTTAGTGCTATTGTTGCCCTTGACTATTCTATCCCGAAAAAGAAACAAACAGTCAGGTAGGTTGACTATTTCAATATCCGAACGCATGTTACCACAAACTGTTTTATTTTAGCCTATTGTTCCATTTATTTCAAAGAAATTAACCGCCTGATTTGCATTGAATACGAAATAGGTATTCGCCTATAAAGCAAAGGTTAGAAAAACGCGCTCTATACCTATATTGCACATTGTATAGGATTTTCTTAATCGTTGGGGACTGAATAGTGAAAGTTGAATATTTTTCTGCTCAATTGACAATAGTTAACAAAAAAATTATAAATAATTTATGTGGTAAGTATATCCACAATGACGAAGCAGCTAGTGATTGTTATTGATTCTTGAACTTGTTTTTAAAAAAGTGGTGCAATTACTATAAAAAGAGTTGAACGTGGTATTTCGGCATGTCGTATTGGAAAGACATTTTAATTTGGTAAACCTTGAAAACACCCAAAATCAACCTACTATTGTACAATTATTTACACCGCCCTGTAATTTGAATTGAAAACAACAAAATTATTTTATAGACATTGAATTGTTTTGACGTTGATTGTTACAAAATAGATGAAACAAAATAAAAAAGTAATGAATTACTCTATTTTCTATTCTTTTGTGAACTAGCCCTTCGTGATTGAAGTTATTATGTCTTTCTAATTTAATGCCGTTCAGTCCCCTACCAGTATTCTTCCAATGGGGTCTTCCACATTTTTTTTTATAAAACCATCTAAATTGACCACGATTTGTAGTTTTAAAAAGTTTTAATTGTTATTCGTTAAACCGTATTATATAGTTTTTTTTTTAATATTATATGACGTAGATATTAAGATCAGTTGTTCTCAAACAGTTGTGTTCGCTAATAATTGGAGTCAAATGAATTGATCTATTTCAACACATACGCATAACACACACCGTTTGCCTTATTTATAGGGCTATTCTGTAAGCATCGTTATGACATAACGAATCGTTCAAACGTTATATCGTTATGGTAAAAACGAAAATCGTTTATAGACTTATTCTGTAAACAATAATTTTATTCTACATAACGAAAAAAAGATAACGATATCGTTATTTCTTAACGACTGGAAAAATCATTCGTTATCTAAACATAAAATAAATAAAAAAATAAATATTTCATCACGGCATATTACCCATTGCTGGGTGTGCCAATTTGCTTTGTACAGATATCGGTAATGATGGAATATTTGTACCGTGCGGGCTCTTACCAGGCGTCACCTCAAAATAAAATTGCTATTATGTTGAATAGTTATATCAAAAACCCGTCATATTATAATATTTTACAAGGTAATATTAAAATAAATAAATTTTTATTCCTAGCGCCTAACGCAAGCTAACCAATTTGTCTACAGACGATAGTAGTAGCTCTAGCATAACCCACAACAAGAAAAAGAAAGAGTCGCACAGCTGACAGGTTGACAGCTGACTCCCACCAGAACTGATCTAACCTAGAGAGTGATATTGAATTATTTTAGATATTTCATTTAAAATTAAATTTTATTTTAGGAAATAAAGTTCTTAACTTGATCCCAAGGTTATTCTTTTTTAAAATGAGTTACAGAATACGGATACAAAGATAACGATTATCGTTAAGTAGATATAACGGTTTTCATAACTGTTTCGTTATGATAACGATTCGTTAAGTGAATATTTTACAGAATAGGCCTGCAAATCATGCAAGTTTTATATGATACATTTTTTATATCTTTTATAATTACGGAGTTATTTGACATTCTTTAAAAACGCGATTTTTTGAGTAACATTAAAATATTAACATTGCCTATTTAACCGACCTCGAAGCTCTTATAGTTTCCGAGATCCAAATGGTATACCACTTAATTTGAGACATTGCCCTCAAATTCCTGTTATTTATTTAATTATTTATGACTAATAAAAATTATGAAAATGTTCTCCTCCGCGGTGACACAATTCAGTTTCCGCCTCATGACTTTTCCGTCTGCTACCGTAGGCTAGTTTCCTCATATAGCCGGAGAACGAATCGGGCGACAAGCGGCTGTCATGTTTATGTCGCCCAAATGACTCAACCAGCCAAGCCAACTTAGATCTGTGACGGTGTCCACCCTCCACTAATCTGGAACGAATCGCCAGCTACACATTCTAAAGAGAAATTCGCATCACTTTAAAATGACAATAGCAGATAATGATGCTAGAGAGACGAAGAAATACTTAAGGAAATGTAAAAACTTTAAAATTTATTTGAGGTTAAGTACCTATGTTCTGTTTCCAAGGATGTGGCTAAATTCTTGGTTTGTGTATATTAAATTAAATTTAAATTTCTAAAATATTTCGAGTCGGTCGGAATCTATGTAGGTCTATGTACAAAGCAGATTGGCTCACCCAGCAATGGGTAATATGCCATGATGATATACTATATATTTTTATTACCTTACCTATATTTCTACATATTTACTTATACTAGAAATTGTATTAAGTTCCTTTCCATATAATTATTGTTCCATTTACTGTTATGTTTTTAAAACGTTAATATTATTATTTGAAGTGATTAGTTTGTTGACAGGACATATATCTGTCAGTTACATACATTTGAGATTTGAACTGTGTAACCATGGAGTTATGTTTACAGCGTAGGCTCCGGGATTAAAATTATAGATAATTTTAGAAATTTATTCATAAATATATGCATATACAAAAATATTAACGCAAACCTGTAAAAAAATTAAAAATCTATAATTTTTACCTCTCGCTAGAGAGATTTAAGTGAATAAGCACGTTTTAAAGTCCCTAGAATCCGATAATAACATTTTTACGATGATGTCTGTGTGTATGTGTGTGCGTGTGCATGTGTGTATGTGCGTGTGTTTTGGCCGCGATATCTCCAATACTAGAATTCCAAAAATTACAATTCTTGCGTATTCCTCTTCCTTACAACCATATACAAACCTGATTAGATTTTGGTTATAACCGAAAGTATCCTCATTTGAAGATTTTTACAATTTTTCTTGAAAAACTCAGTTAAATATTATTATAACTTAAAGAATATATTATTCTCTATACGATTTGATTGCATTTTAAATTTCATATTCAACAGATATAGTTAAAGAATTATAAAGATAATAAATTTCATAAATCAGCCAGCCTATGCTAACTTAACCATGGAAACTACTAATATATTCAGTTAATTCAAATTGGCAGATGTCAGTATCAATAAAAGTAAATGAATGAAAGAATAAGGGAAATAACTCTAATGTTTCTTGAAAGATATAAGAGAGACGATTACATTGGTTTGAACATGCCATGAGGATGAATATATTGGAAGAAAAATGGATAGTTTAGTAATAAAAGGTGTAGGAAACATAGGAAGACCAAATATAAGATGGAAGGACTGTATTTCGGAAGACTTGAGTGAATAGGAACTGAATGAGGACGACACGTAAAACAAAAATGAATGGAAGAAGAAAATAAAAATAGCGACCCCTAACAAATGGAAAAAACTAAAGAAGAAGAAGATAGTTTGTTTATGAAATAATTTTACTGGAAATATAAGATCTTTTGCAAGAAAATGTATGTATCGGGCGCGTGCAGTGACGTGACTTTGATGACTTTGGCAAGCAGATATGGGGACCCGTGTCAAAATGGCAGCTATTAATTATGTCTATAACTGACAAGTGTCATAATTTTTCATTTAAAATTTCATGATTTTCTTATTTCATGTGGTTTGTTTGTTGTCAGGAGTATTAAGTTGCCGAGAAAGGTGATCATAAAATACCAAAAATTTAGAATCTTTTGCAAGGAAATGTATGTATGGAATTTGTACATAATACAACGGATTGACGGAAGGTATTGTGTTAGCCACATCAGATTTTTTTTTATATAAATACTTGAAATTTGGTAGGAATACAAATTTTTTTTACAAATTTCAAATCTATATTTCAATATACTCCGGAGTTATGAAATTTCAAACAGGATTCGTTTTTTAAATGCCACCCATAATACTTTGTCTTTAATAGCCTATCTGTGTTTTATACTGTCTTAGTGTCCGAAACTCATCACCTGTCATCACTCCATAAATAATATCCGTAAAGCCTATAATAATCTACAGATGATGCATTCATATGAGAGATATCATCACGTCGTCGTGTAATAGATGATGTTAACAGCTTTAAATAGAAATATTTTTGGAGAAAGGAATGATGCATGGAACATGGGCGCCGAAGAAAGAATCGAGAATTGAAAAATTGTTCCTTTATGTTTTCTACAATGACTAAGAGTGAAAATGAAAATAATAATAATGGGACTAGTAGCTCTACAACAAAGGAAAACAAGTAATAGGAACAAAATGCAATAATTACTTTGATACATATAAAGATGAATGAATACATAGTACAAAAGAACTATAGTATTCCTTTTATGGATCATGTACAAAAACAAAAGTATTTGAAAGTCCATGTTCATGAACTCTATACTATTTGCGTACAAAAAATATAAAACATCTTTTCTGAAAGCTGGTCTCTTGAGTTTTACGCTATTCACGGGCGATGCAGCAAAATTTCTTGTTTACACGCGAAATCTTCAGAAATGTATCATCATAATAAAATTGGTAAAATAAGTCAAGTCCCAGCCCCTGTTGTTGTCCGGGGCTGTATGTATGTATATATATATATATATATATATATATATATATATATATATATATATATATATATATATATATATATATATATATATAGAAGGGTTGTGGGTAAATTATTATATTGGTGACAAAGTTAACACGCAGAAACACAGACATTCTTGAACGTTTTTACTTTCATTTTCGAAGGTGACATTACCGTCAAGCAGGACGGTCTACTGTACCGCATAAGGAACTAGGAGGAAAAAAAGATTTTTTCAATACGCGAATTTTAATTTAGAAACCCCATGGAACGTTTATGAAGTAACTATTCAATCTTAGTCGAAAGCTCAGATTGGTCATTTCTTAACATTATTATACCTATAGATGGGTGTTTCCACTTATATCAGAACCAATAGAATTTTACTAATTTGATGAAGGTCCATAAACTCACATATTTTGTAATTTCAACACTACGCTAATTTTAGTAAAAATAAAACAATTTAACTTCAAAAACCCAAATTTTTCTTCAAATTTAAGAATATTCGAGTAAACAGAAGTGATTATTTAAAAATATAAATGCTATGGAGTAATGTTGCAAGGTAAACTTAATCTTTTTCATCGCAGAGTTTCGAAAGTTTGTGTATTCGCGTATAAGTTGTTTTCGAATCGGTTTTATAATGTTGATAAAACAAATGTGTGACGGAACTATCTTCAACTGTTTCATGGCTTTATACAGTCTGAGCCAAGGACAAAAAAGTTACATTACTGCTCGCGCCCTATTGTATTTAACATATCTTCTATTCCTGCACTCTTCATCAAAAATTCTGCTTATATCTATTCTCTATATTTAGATTTTTAAATTTTAAATTCATTCTATGAAGGAATTTTTTACTATTCTAATTTTTCGAAATGTTTCCAATTCATTGTCAGGATTGACAGTATTTCTGAAGGATAATACACATAAAGCTATATTTTTAAATATTTAGCTATTAATACAATAAGAACTTTCCAGGAAAATAATGTCTCCAGAATTCTGATATTGACCTTTATTTGTCAATTACGAACATTTTAATTTTTCCATTGCTTTCCATGGCATTATATATTTATCTCTAAATCAATAAAAGATATAATAAAACATTAAAATGTATCAGATAGAGAATTTAATAATATATTTAGAATTTTTTTTCCAGAATTTGCTAATTCTTGTCCAGTTGCTACTACCAAAATCTTTTCAACTCTTTGGTTAATGTCCTATTGAGAAATCGTCCTTTCAACATCCACACACATACACAGACATCATCGTAAAAATGTTAAAATTGGATTGTAAGAACCTTAAAATGTGCTTATTCATTAAAATGTAGATATGTGATTTTTAGCATGAATACAATACCTCTCTTAGCGAGAGGTAAAAATCTTGTACTAAACAAAATCATCTGACCAAGACATTGCTTGCACATATCGATGTACAGATGGACATTCATCATTTTATACTCTGACGCATGGATCCTCAACTTTCTAGCTCTTATATTGAAATTTCGAAGGCCTGTATCTCATGTTACCGTTTTTTCCTCCTTTAAAGAAAGCCCCGCCTTCAATTTATTAGTAGGACCAATAATTTCATTTCGATAGAAAATGGACATAATTTTTCCCTTGCCTCTTCATATGGTAAAAAAAATTTGAACATGGTTCCAGGAGCATAAAATAATATTAAAATGAACATCTTCAAGTCTAGAAATATCGTAACAATCCAGCAAGCACAGTACTTCAATTAAAGATTCCTTACAGGACATGCGATGCAATAGTCTACCAAAATGCGTAGATAAAATGTCCAATATTAACTGCAGGCTGAACTATTACGACCCGTCAGATGGACCAAAGTTTTTGCTACAAATCTGTTGCTTACTAAATAACTTAAATATTGTTAATACCTCTGTATGTCTAACAATAAAATAAATTACTATCTTATTTTATTATTACATCATTCTTTAATTTTTTCCTCTATTTCGTTGATTAAAACATGATCTGTAGATTTAAATAAATTTTTGTTATTTTCTCATTTACCTTCTTCAGCATAATTTCTCCAGTCTTCATCTACGTCCATGTCTTCATATTCTCGTCTTCTATCTTCGTCTTCGTCAGTTGGTAGAGAGATTGACAGCCTGAGTGACACTCGAGCGTTAGTGTGCCGGTGTAATTTATTACACATTTGACCCATATCCCAACCTGTGCGTTTGATTTCGGCCATTCGTCCGTCTCGGAATTTATCTTTGAAATCGTATACGCAGAGAATAGACTATGAAAGCGAACCATTCCGAAAGCTAAATTGTTTATTTAGATTCGATCATTATTTGATCATATCATTAACGATTTAATGGTAATGTTCTCCAAAAGAGACTTTATGAGAGTAGTTTGGGAAATATATTTTTCTAAATTTCATGCAGAATTCCAATGTTGTTGTTGAGTTTTTTTTTTAAATTTCGTTTCAAATGATATTTTGTTTCGTTTCAAAGTACCGCAAAACTACTCGGGATTTGAACCGTGGCCCATAAGTGATCCGAAGCTTGTAGATCGCTTAGTTGCAGATGAGAATTAAATTTGAATATTTATTTTCAAGATTTTTACAATCACTATACCCTGCTTTATTTGCACTTGTAGTACAAATTGTGCCGCTTATACAATTAAAACTTTTATTTGTTCCTAAAATTTGGGTGAGATATTTCGCTTATGAGCAAAATGATAAAATCGGTCGGTACCATGTTTGACAATTATATTGGTTTTATTCACTCACGTTGCATTTATTGGTCACGGGCTCACACGGTATTACCCTTAGTCTGTAGCCAATCCAAGTTTGGGGTAAGACTGTCACTTTTGTAGTATTTTGTGGGTGTAACAATCAAACTGATGTTTAAAAGATTAGGTTGTTTTTACATCGCGCTAAGAAAAGTATTGGAGTCATGCTAAAAATCGCATATTCAGATTTTAATGATTAAGCACGTTTTAAGGTCACTACAATCCGATTTTAATATTTTTACGATGATATCTGTGTGCGTGTGTATGTGTGTGTGTGTGTGCGTGAGAGAGAGAGAAGATATTGGAAGGATGATTTCTCAAGAACTATAATACTTAATATCTGTTTAACTACGTTTTCTCTATCGGACATTACTGGGAAGAGCTGAAAAGATTTGGTAATAATGGGACAACCGGAAGTAGCAGATTATTGTTCGTATTAAAGAAGAGTACATTTTCTATCTGATACATATAAATATTTTATTATATCTTTTCTATATTTAGAGATAAAGAAATATAAAGTATATTTGTTGTATGATGTTGATGTTGTTCTTATTTTCGGGTTTTTGCTAACCCACTAAGTGGGACGCGTGATTTTATATATGTATGTATGTATGTATTTGTTATCCCACGGCCCAAGTAATGTGATGGAAACCAATTCAAAAATTAAAATGTTTGTAACTGACAGATAAATTTCATTGTCAAAAATTGAGAGACATTACTGAAGATTTTTTCTGGGAAGTACATACATTATATTATTTCTTTTTGTAATAATAATTAAATATTTAAAATTATAGGTATTTTACATACACCCTTCAAAAATATTGTTAAAATTAGAAGAGTAGGACAAAATTTCTTCATATAATGAATATAAAATTAAAAAATCTGAATATAAAGAATAGATACAAGTAGAATTTTTGGTGTACAGTGTAGATATACAAGAAAAATTAAATACAATAGGGCGCGAGCAATTATGTCAGTTTGTTGGCCTTGATAAGCAGATATTGGGGCTCGTGTCATAATGATAGCCAGCAATTATGTACATAGCAGATATGGGGGCCCATGTCAGAATGATATCTAGAATTATGTATATAGATGTCAAATATCATAATTTTTTATTCTAAATTTAGTGATTTTCCAATTCCATGTGGTTTATTTTCCTCGACAGATAAATTTCATTTAATGAAAAATTCTGATATTTCACATCTATCTCAATATGTTTCTTTATTGTTATTTTAATTTTTACTGCTGCTTTCAACTTAATTAATATTAATTGTGTTTAGTCAGATTAAATTTTTAAGTAAATCTAGCGCAAAATTTTTGTTTAAAGGGCAACGTCGAAATGCTTCTGATTAGCTTACAATTTTAAGCCAGCATGAAATTTGATATTGAATATACCTTTAAACTTCCGAATGAACAGTCGTGTATTCATAATTTCTTATGTTTGATTTATCTATGTCCAAGTTGTGATTGTCTCATTTCCTATTCTGCTGAACTATACTAGCGACACAAAGTCGGTTCGTTTTACTGTTCCTGCATATAGCAAGCGACTTAGAACATCACGTACGTATGACGTGCCTAGCACTCAGTATCCTGCATACGTTACGTTGATAATGCAATAAGATTGGACTATGTGTAACATGCTGGCGTCTTCCGCAAACATACATGTGTTGAAAATTAAAATGAAATGTAAGAGAAACGCATTTTCCCAACAGATTGGGAGCCTTTTAATCCCTTCATCGTAGAAACTAGCGGGACCTTCACATAGTCATTGGATCGCAAACTCCTCCACCGCACGGTCGTCGTCGAATCGAAGGCTTCCCATCGCTTCTTTGATGGGCCCAAGACGGTAAAAGTCACATAGTGACAAATCGGGATTGTAGCGTGGATGTTTCAACGTTTCCTAGCCAATTCTGTTCAATGTTTGCCTCGTAGTGTTTGCTGTGGAGGCCAGGCGTTGTCATGAAGTAAAATGACCTTTTTGACAGTTTGCGTTTTTCTTTTCCTTCGATAGGACAATTTTCAGAGAACTTCTTATGTCAAGCAATGACAGGGGTCCTTAAAAACGTGTTGTTTCCGCACTGGGCCTTCAACTTCTGTAAAATTTCGGTTGAACTTACGCCTTTCTTGGCCAAAGCCCTTCTTGTTCGCTCATGGTTTTCTTTAATACCTAACACTGGGGGCATGTCTACCCGCTTCCTAACAGCCCAAGCAACCTGCTAATCAACTCCATACGGGTTTATAACTCCTCTGGAATTAAAAAAATCTGTTCTGGCCAGCACAATACCTCTCGCCACCTCCTTTTTTTGGTAAAGTATATGGCGCGAACAGTCGTGTACAGATGTGGGTTCCGTTTCAGAATGATAATTAGTAATTATGTACATAGATGTCAAATGTCAGAATTTTTCATTAAAAATTTCAAGATTTTCTAAATTGACGTAGTTGATTTGTCACCAGGAGTGTGGAATTTACTTGTCCAGGAAAATAAACCACATGGAATTGGAAAATCACTAAATTTAGAATGAAAAATTATGATATTTGACATCTATATACATAATTCTAGATATCATTCTGACATGGGCCCCCATATCTGCTTGTCAAGGCCAACAAAGCCACATGACTGCTCGCGCCCTAATGTATTTAATATTTCTTGTATACCTACACTCTACACCAAAAATTCTATTTATATCTATTCATTATATTTAGATCTTTTAAATTTAAATTCATTCTGTGAAGAATTTTATCCTACTCTTCTAATTTTTCGAGATGTTTCCAATTCATTGTCGGGAGTAACAGTATTTCTGAAGTGTATGTGTAATATACCTATAATATTAAATATTTAACTATTAATACATTAAGAAATAATAAAATGTATGTAATTCCCAGAAAAAGTTTTCTCCGGATTTCTTACACTGACATTTATCTCTCAGTTACAAACAATTTAAATTTTCAAATATTTTCCTTGGCATTCTTTCAGCTGTAAAATTTATTACAACAGATTATTTTACATATTATATTTCTTTTATCTCTAAATCTATAGAATATATAATAAAATATTTAAATGTATTTAATTTTCTTTAATATTTACCAGGGAGAAATTTCAAAAAATAATGTTTAGAAGATTTTTTTCAAGAATCTTCTACTTCCGGTTGTCCAATTGTTACCAAAACCTTTTCAGATCTTCCCATGAATAATGTCCGATTGGGAAATACGTAGTTAAATAAATATAGTCGTATAGTTTTTGAGTAATCGTCCTTCCAACATCCCACACACATACACACATATACACATACATACACACACACACATCCACATACACATACATAGACATCATCGTAAAAATGTTAAAATCGAATTGTAGGGACCTTAAAACGTGCTTATTCAATAAAATCTGGATATACGATTTTTAGCATGAATCCAATACCTCTATTAGCAAGAGGTAAAAAATCAGTGCCGTTTATATTTGATTCACCCTCGTAGAACACAAATATTTGGAAGATGTACGATCTTCAGTGACATCAATGTTAGAATACAAATTTAAATTCGTACAAACTTTGCTAACAAGGTTCTTCTATTCCTATATTTAAAATTGTCATTCCAATTTTCGTGTCACCTTTATCTCATTCCCTTGTTCGTCATGTTGTCAACTAATTCTTGCTCCCTCGGTATCAGTTAACGGTACACGAGTATGTGTAGGTTATCACGGAGTATAATTACAATGTTGTTTATGCGGTACTACCGTGCATGTGGCCGTGTCTGTTCCGATGTTCGCGGTGATAACGCCGCTGTCCCGTGCCCCAGGACTGCCGGATTCCGCTGGAATTCACACACAATATGAAGAGAAGACAGTTGATTAAATAAGGAAATTCATTACGTAGTCTTCGCGGAAGTATTAGACACACTTATGGTAATACAATTATCAAAAATAGTATTTCAAAGATCTTGTGCATATTTGGTTTTTGTACCCATTACTGGATAGGTATATGTAAGATAAAAGTGAACACATCACTGTTACGTCAGGAGAGTAGGAGGTAGTTTTATTTTAGATGTTTTAGCGCAATTCTGTTTAAATTTACAATTAAAAAAATTGATATAGCCAGCACATTATGTATTTTGTACATATTCCATATGGAAAGTTTTTAAAATGTTAAAAATGTTAAAATCGTATTTTAGTGCTTATGTAATAAAATGCGGATATGCGATTTTTAGCATGAATTCAATACCTCTCTTAGCAAGAGGTCATATCGCGTGAGTTCAAAAAGCTTTCTCGTTTCAGCGAGGCCAAAAATTTCAAGCCGAAATTCATCCGAAACACTATTGAGATTCTAGTAGGGTTGTCTTATAATTTAAACAAATTCTTTTCGCATTCTTCGTAAAGTATTTCCTTCTTCATTTGCATTACAATCTTCAATCTACGTCTGTCTGAGATTGGAAAATAGGACAATTAGATAATGAAGTGGAAACGCGGATATTTTGGCTGTGGTCACACTTCCTCTGAGATACACAAAGATCCGATCAAAGATATCGCGACAAGGTCGAGCATTAGACACACCTCTTAAGATAACTGTCTCGCAAGAATTTTATCATATTTAGTTTAGGCAAAATCTATAAGAAGCAGGTGTGATCGTCGAAGAAGAAATAGTTTGTAATTTATAGAGTATGAGTAAGACAAAGTGATCGTGTTATTATTTACAAGTGAAATATAATGTAATAATACACCTGATTCAGTTGCATGCTGTACAATTCAATCAGATATTATCATATTCATAAAACAGTTAGCTGACCGTTAAATCATTTGATATACGAGCACAGCTAGTAATTGTTCCTATGCTGCATATATAACAATGCATTTTATCACGTGTCTTTAAGTGACTTGTCATTTAACTTTGATGAAAATAGAAAAATTTGGCATGTGTACTATTTATTACTAGAGATGGGATTTAAGGTTGTAACATTTGTAAAAATTGGTACCTAAATAGGTATAAAAAAACTTGTTTTAGGTAAGATATATATGGAATTAGGTTCTATAAATAGTTTTAGGTGTAATTTTTTTTATATTTTATTAAGAATTTTTGTAAATATACATATAGGTACAGTAAAATTATTTAAAGATGTCCGGATCAAGGTTATTTGTATCATGAACGAATTAACAAATTGGCATACATTTATCTCTCTCCTTTGCAGTCTATAAGCATGTGCGATAAGGATGGATATAACACGGTTGTCTTTCAAAAATTCATATTGTTTCGAGTAAGTTAGGACATTCCACTTTAAAACGATGCTCGTTGTTGATAATACTTTCGCTGTAACGTAAGTTTATATATTAATTCAGATACATTACCTTGATTCATAGCCGTACAAATAAAGTTATTTTCTGTCAGTATCACTGACACTGACATTGTGTCAGTATCTTATTTTTCACATATTTGGTTTTACATTTGCTAATAAACCTGCCAGTTGATTTATTTTTGAAATTTGAATGCTTATGTTGTAACATATATTTTTATAATAATAAAATAACAGTAGTATCTTATGTACCCTCATAAAAACTAAGCAAACGACACTACTGAATTTGTCAGAATAGGCGGAGCAAAAATCTGAATTCATACAATTCTTAGATTACCTTGATCGGACATCTTTCAAATATTTTACTGTATAAATAGACATTTATAATTAACAATTACAATACCTCTCGCCACTTCCGTTTTTGGTTACATAAGTATAGGGCGCGAGCAGTCATATGACACTGTTAGCCTTGACAAGTAGATATGGGGGCCCATGTCAGATTAACAATTATTAATTATGTACATAGACGTCAAACGTTAGAAATATTTATTCAAAATTTCTAGATTTTCTAAATTCACGTAGTTAATTTATCACCAAGAGTGTGAAATTTAATTGTCGAGGAAAATAAATCACATATAATTTGAAAATCACTAAATTTAGAATGAAGAATTATGATATTTGACATCTATGTACATAATTCCTAGCTATCATTCTGACACGGGCCCCCATGTCTGCTTGTCAAGGCCAATAAAGTCACATGACTGCTCGCGCCCTATTGTATTTAAAATTTATTGTATACCTACACTCTACACCAAAAATTCTTTATATTTAGATTTTTTAATTTTAAATTTTGTCCTACTCTTCTAATTTTTCGAGATGTTTCCAATTCATTGTCGGGATTTACAGTATTTCTGAAGGGTATGTGTAACATACCTATAATTTTAAATATTTAACTATTAATACAATAAGAAATAATATATGTATATGTACTTCCCAGAAAAAATCTTCAATAATGTCTCTGGATTTTTGACACTGACATTTATCTGTTTCCATGACATTATTTGGGCTGGGAGATTTATTACAACAGGTTATTATATACCTTATATTTCTTTATCTCTAAATGTATAAACAATACAATAAAATATGTATATGTATCAGATAGAGAATTTACTCTTCTTTAATACAAGCAAGAACAAAAAATTTCAAAAAATAATAAAAGAAGATTTTTTTTAAGAATCTCCTACTTTCAGTTGTCCAATTATTACCAAAACCTTTTCAGCTCTTCCTAGTAATGTCCGATTGAGAAATACGTAGTTAAACAGATATTAAGTATTATAGTTTTTGAGATATCGTCCTTCCAACATCCCCCCCCCCCCACACACACACACACACACACACCACATATACACACATACACATACATACATATATACATCCACACACACACACACACTGGGATTGTAGGGACCTTAATTAAAATCTGGATATGCGATTTTTAACATGAATCTAGACCTCTCTTAGCAAGAGGTACAAAGTTAGATCCCATATTGTTTAATAACAAGGAGCCTATGATATATGTAAATGTAATTATTTTCGCAAAATTGCTTGTAAAGTGCTGAATAAATTATAAAGTGTCATATGAGGAAATATTACCTTAACAATTTCTCCTTATATATGGAGGTATTCCGTAATTTCTCCTCCAAGAGTCATCAAAATAGTTGACATTCCCAGCTATTAATTCTCCTATACCAGACTACAAAATCCTATGATTCAGCAGACTTTTACATCTGAGATCTTCTTGATTATAAGAAATATAAACCCATTGCCCGACATAATAAGCAAATGTCCATATTTGGCAAAGCTAATATTCGCATTTGTCTGTGGATTGGATATCGATGTCAAATTGAATGTTTCCGTTTCTCGCAGCGTTTCGCGATTGTTAACAGAAGAAATGTATCTGTCAGGAAGTGGTTGTTTGATTTACACGTGATCTATCACGAAACAGATCTACGAGATGTGAATGTTATAATCGTTATGAATAGTGAAAATATCAACATGGTATACAAATAGCATATGAACGAGAATATTACGGAGATATTTTAGCATTCTCTTTTCTGCTTTTCAAATCGGTATGGAAAACCGTCAAACGATATTTTCATCAAATATATTACAGTGTTCTCTTTTCAAAAAATATTTAAATTATTTAAATTGTTTTATTTAATTTTGCCTTTTAATGTTATGTTTATTTAGATACAGATCATTAAATCAGTTGTTTAATGAACAACAAAATATTTATATTTATTCCTCTAGCAGTTTAAAAGTTTGTTTAATTCTTTTTATTATAATTTAAAAAAAATTAAAATAGAGCTAATCGTCCATTTTTTACCTGCCATTACCTATAGGTAAAGAAGGTATTGTGTTTGGTCCAAAAATTCGATGGTGAGTTTCTAATGAATAAGCACATTTTGGAGTCTGTTGAATACAAATTTACTATTGTTATCATCATGTCTGTATGTGTGTATCTGTGTGAGTGTGTGTGTATATGACGATCGTTTTGGAACTCCAATATCACGATTCCAAAAATTATATTTTTTTCGTATTCCTCAAGTTTAGATCCTTATGCAGACATTAGATTTTGGTTATAATTGGTCCACCGGAAGTACCCTCATTTTCTTGAAAAAATGTAGTTAAATATCATTTATTGACATTTAATGTTATTATAAATTTTAAAGAATATATTATTCTCTTTACGATTGGATTGCATTTTATACATCATATTCTATAGATATATGCTAACCATGGTATTGCTTATATTTTCAGATATTTCAAATTGACAGATTCTATTTTGCGTGTCGTTCGCATTCAGTTCGTCTGTTTCTTCAATCTTCTATTACTAAGCTATTCATTCTTCTTCCAATATATTCTTCATTTCTCCTCGTGACATGTTGAAACCAATGTAATCGTCTTTCTTGTATCTTTCTAGAAACTTGTAACACCAGAGTTATTTTCTTACTGTATCTTTCCGTGTCTTCCCCAACATTTACTTCAATATCCTCATCTCTGCCACATTCATTTACTTTTTATTGATACTGACATCTGTCAATTTGAATTATCTGAATATATTAGCAATTTTCATGGTTAGCATAGCTGGCTGATGTATGAAATTTAATATCTTTATAATTCTTTAAATCTATATCTTTTGAATATGAAGTATAAAATGCAATCAAATAGTATAGAGAATAATATATACTTTAAGTTAAGTGAACGTTAAGTGTCAATAAATCATATTTAACTGTTATATCTTCAAATAAAGCTATTTCCGGTTCACCAATTATAACCAAAATCTAATCACTTATTCTTCTGGATGTAAACTTGAGGCATACGAAAAAATTATAATTTTTGGAATCGTTGTATTGAAGTTATGCGATCCGAAACTTTCGTCATACACACACAGACACACACACACACACATACACACACCATACACACACACACACACACACACACACACACACACACACACAGACACACGGATATTCAGACACACATACATACAGACATCATCGTAACAATGGTAAAATCGTATTATAGGGACCCTAAAACATGTGTATTCACTAAAAACTCAGCATTGAATTTTTTGACCAAAGACAATACTTTCCTTAACTAAAGGTGACAGAAGGTAAAAATGTTAAAGCTTAAGCTATGTTAATTGCGAAAAGCAGATTAAAAATACTTTTCTTAAACCATTTAAAAAAAATCTGAAAACTTATGTGACTTATTTTATTTATAATGAAATATAACTATTCGAATGGATTTAAATCGAATTCTGTTGAAATTTCAACTTTTAGAAAGTAAATCTAATTTGTATACTGTAATATTTAAATGGTAAAAATCTATATTTACATAATTGCATCATGTAGAACTGTAGTATCGTAGTGGGCACTGACATTTTTGTTTATCTGTTTGTATATCAGTTCCATTCATGTAAACACCTACCAGCAATCAGGTGTTCTGTCATGATGCATGTGTTTCGCTTCACGTCATAAGTTTCCTGTAACCAAATCAACAGAAACAATATGGACAGGACGTTGTAGCAATACGTGGAGAAAACATCTGCTGAAGAACAATAAATTTTGATTTGAGAGCAGATGGCTAACAAGGCATAATTAGATATTTAGATAATGACTCCTCTACATTCTTACTGATAATATCGTGTCGCACTTTTTCCACATAATATTTCTTAAATTGTCTGTGCATGATTATTCCTGAAATATCAGCGACTGAAATGTGATATTTTGATAAAAATAAAGAGCTCTACGTAAAAATAAACATAGTCCAAATATGGTACAGCGATTTTCAATGATGCTAAAGGCTGTGGTAAAACAGTTTTTTACAAAAATATCTTAGTCATAATAACTTATTACATTTTAAAGTTTGAGTGTTTCTACAAAAACATCCTATAAAAATGTCTAGTTATTATACAGGGTGTAACAGAAATAGGTGCATTAACACGATCGCTGCGTATAAATTCACGCGTCGCAGCCGTAATGCGGTAATGAGTTTTGGTGCAATGTTTTTACCTCTCGCTAAGAGAGGTATTGCATTCATGCTAAAAATCGCATATCCAGATTTTATTGAATAAGCACGTTTTAAGGTCCCTACAATCCGATTTTAACATTTTTACGATGATGTCTGTGTGTGTGTGTGTGTGTGTGTGTGGATGTGTGTGTGTGTGTGTGTGTGTGTGTGGGATGTTGGAAGGACGGTTACTCAAAAACTATAAGACTTAAAATTTGTTTAACAACGTATTTCCCAATCGGACATTCCCGGGAAGATCTGAAAAGGTTTTGGTAACAATTGGACAACCGGAAGTAGAAGATTCTTGAAAAAAAATCTTCTAAATATTATTTTTTGAAAATTTTTCTTGATAATATTAAAGAAAAATAAATTCTCTTTCTGATACATAATGTTTTGGTAACAATTGGACAACCGGAAGTAGAAGATTCTTGAAAAAAAATCTTCTAAATATTATTTTTTGAAAATTTTTCTTGATAATATTAAAGAAAAATAAATTCTCTTTCTGATACATTTAAATATTTTTATACATATTTTATAGATTTAGAGATAAAAGGAATATAATATATAAAATAATGTTGTAATTAATTTTACAACCGAAAGGATGCCATGAAAAATAGTTGATAATTTAAATTATTTGTAACTGACAGATAAATGTCAGTGTCAGAAATAATGAGTAATGAATTAAAAATGTACTTGGAGAATCCCTTAGTTCTTGATCTGTGACTATTATGGAGATGACAAGTCTAGGTTGAAGGACTTAAATTTGTTTCAAACATTATGGGACAATGTACACCAGTACTGTAGACTAGAGTAACTTTGAATTGCGAAAAAGCTATCAAATTCTTCTCAAGTAAGTTGTAAATATTGACAAAATTACACATCGATATAAGAATAATCGGAGTGCAATCTATCCGTCACTTTATTAAAAGGAATTAGTGTTATTTAGATATAACAAGTATGAAAAAATAAAATGTAAAAGAAGATATGTAAGAATAGATGCACAATCCAGATATATACATTTTAGACCGCCCAAAATTAATGTTTTTACTAGAAGAATATGAAGAGAAAGTAAACAAAGTTGTTCGAATTGAAAATTGCTGTTACCAGCCTAATATTTATATATGGTAAACTCTACTTTGTAATTTATTGTAACATAATTTATGGTAAATATCTTTATGTTGAGACATGCTATTATTGAATAATAAAGAAGTTTATACGTCATAGATTTATATGAATATATTATTTGTATTTATAAAAATATTCTTTGCTTTATGCATACAGCCAGGTAAAATATACGGCGAGAGGTTATGTGCTGGCCACATCAGATTTTTTTTTCTCAATTTGTTAATATTGTGTGCATGTAGAAGTCTTTTATCTTATTTTTCAGTATTTTTTTTTAACGCCTACGGTGCGTCGGCAGCATTGTGGACATTTTTTGTTCGGCAGTGCTAACGACGCACCTATACGTCCAGCCGCTTGAATTCTGAAATCAACATAATATTGTTAGACAATTCATGTTTATTTGCTTGATGTTTTATCTTTTATTTATGTAATAGCCATTATTTTAGCCCTTGTGAATTGTAAATAGACCAGGTCGTTGTCTCCATAACGCAAAAAAAAAACTGTAAACTAACTCCACAAATCACTTTTCTGTAGTCGTCTGACAATGCTGACCAACGCACAGTGTTCTCTTTACAAAACTGACGAAACGATGCCGGTTGAAACAATATAGAGTACTGGACGCAACTGTTGCGGCGTGCGCATTGGTACAACAACATACAGGACGCAACGTGTGCGTCGTACGCAGCGAAAGTGTTAAATTTATCCAGTGATAGAACTCGTCGAGAGCAACAACATTTCTTAATAACTTTTTTTTGAAATTTCAATTTTTTTTAGCATTTTTACGAATTTAGCATTTCTTGTACACACAAATAATAGAAATTGTATCTCTTCTTTCGGTTTATGAGGAATTTTATCCTACTCTTCTAATATGTTCAAAATTCTCAAATTCATTGACAGTACTGGCGATATTTCTTAAGGATATATATAATATTAACATACCTATAATTTTAAAAACATATTGTGACGTGCGCCCCTGGGAGAAGAGTATACAACGCCGCCACTGACAGAACGTTCCAGAGCGATGACGCAATCCCCGGCGCCGCAGTGGCTAGAGGCTAATTACGCCGTGACCTAATTCCTTTGTATACAGGTCATTGTTGTTTCCGAGTCTTCTAGAATGTTATAAGCGGTATAAATACCGGCCGAAAGAAAGCGGAGGGACAGTCTCATATATACAAACAACCAGAAATGAACTCATTGATATAAATAAACAGTTTACAAGTTGTTAACATAAATAAATGTAGTTATATAAATAAATGTAGTGATATAAATGTTAGTTAGATAAATAATCGTAGTGTTTAAGCATTTAATAATATTCTTAGTGTTTATAATTATTTAATAATAGTGTTAGTTGTTTTTATTATCTTTTAATATTTAATCCTTAATTATTTTATCGTTTAATAAACGTATTCTTGTAGTTAATAATATTTGTCTTTGTTTTACACTTCACCCATATAAATAAAAAAGTTACAATATTTAATTAATAATACAATAAGACATATTAAATGTACTCGTACCTCCCAGAAAAATCTTCCAGTAATGTTGATTTTTGACAGACATTTTGAATATATTTGTCATTTACAAATATATAAATGTTTCAACTGGTTTCCATGGAGTTTTTTGGGCAACGAGTTTTATTACAACAGATTATTCTATATTATATACCATATCTCCAACCTATAGGAGATAAAATAAAATTTTAAAATGTTTCGAATAGGGAATTTTACGTTCTTTAATACTAATAATAAAAAATTTCAAAAAATAATATTTAGAATTTTTTTTAAGATACTGTACTACTTTCGATTTTCCAATTGGTACCAAAACCTATTCAACTCTCCCCATTAATGTTAGATTGAGGAATCCGTAGTCAAACAGGTCTTTAGTCTTATAGAATTTGAGAAATCGTACCTGCAACAACCTCACACATATATACACACATACATCCACACACACACACATATATCCACACACACACATACATACACATACATCCACACACACACACAGACATCATCGTAAAAATAATAAAATAGGATTGTAGGGACCTTAAAACGTGCTTAATCATTAAAATCTGGATATGCGATTTTTAGCATGAATCCAATACCTCACTTATCAACTGGTAACTGTTCCCTAATAAAAATAGTTTCTATTATATCATTTTATAATAATATCTATGGGAAAACTGTTCATGATAACATTTAATCTACCCATAGCCTTTTTCTTTGGGATCGTATTGCGATATTGACTTCAAGAATTTAATGCATTCACAACATGAAATCCGCTGGAGGCAGTACCCAGCACCTTTTGCTTTGCTGGTAGATTTTTCAGTCCATTTTATTGGTTTGATTTCACGCTTTTTAAATATGCAAATACACATCATAAAGTGCAATGTTATGACTATCCTAACATAATTAAATTAACAATAAAACGATAAATCAATGGCTGGCAGACATGAAAGTAAATCAAATTGGCTGTGTGTCTGACAATTGCCGATCGCTTGGAACAGCTGCTGTGGCAGGGTGTGAAACTAAAGGATTATGTGTGAGTGTAATTTGCAATTACACATATCCGTATCTTTCGGGGCTGAAAGTGAGAATAATTACGCATAAGAAAACGCACACGACCAATTGCTACCACATGCGAGGAGAAGTACTTTCGATATCACTTCATTCGCAATAATAATATAAAAGTTCAGTAGAAGAGCTCAGTAGATAAAATCTGATGTGACCAACACAATACCTCCCGCCATTTACCTATGGAGTATAATTTTTATATTACTTTATAAATGTATCCATAGAATATACAGAAAAAGTATTAAAGCAAACCTGTAGAAAATGGAATAATCTTTATTTTTTATAATAACAAATTGCGAAAAAAATACATTTAAAGGTATTTTTTGAAGAAAAACTATCTTGAGCTACAAGTAAACTGCCATTTCCGATTAACCCATTGCTACCAAAATCTAATTGCTTCTTTCCATATTAGAATAAGGTAGAAATACATGGTTTCAAAACTTTCTGAATGATATTATTTGAGTTAGAGTGTAAAGATGATCCACACCCACACACATAAACACAGACATCAATCAAAATTTCTTCATAGAATGAATTTAAAATTAAAAAATCTAAATATAAAGAATAGATATAAGTAGATTTTTTGGTGTAGATTGTTAAATATAATAAGGCGCGAGCAGTCATGTGACTTTGTTGGCCTTAACAAGCAGATATGTGGGCCGTGTCGGAATGATAGCTAGTAATTATGTACATAGATGTCAAATATCATAATTTCTCTTTCTAAATTTAGTGATTTTCCAATTCCATGTGGTTTATTTTCGTCGACAAGTAAATTCCACACTCCTGGTGACAAATTAACTACGTGAATTCAGAAAATCTTGAAATTTTTAATGAAAAAAATCTGACATTTGACATCTATGTACATAATTACTAATTGTCATTCTGACATGAGCCCCCAGGTATCTGCATGTCAAGGCCAACAATGTCATATGACACTTATGTAACCAAAAACGGAAGTGGCGAGAGGTGTTGTGCTGGCCACAATAGATTTTTTCATCAACCACATAGGCACGTATTAATAAATTAATACGAAATATTGTTTATCTCTAAAAACGTCGAAATTGTGTGTGACGTACACGTTTATAATTGCAGATAAACAAAAAACTTCGCAGGAAATTCATATTTCCTCCAATTCTTCCTCACAAATTCATTCTCCTTTGTTTACATCTCTCTCTTTCTTCTTCGTCCATCTTCGCGTTTCTTCGTCATCTCAGCTGTTCGTGGGAACTGAGCCTGACTACCCGAGCATCGAGTCACCAGGTTATCTGGGACCACCCGACGACTTACACCTGTAGTGGTGTACTACACCGCTCTGCCCAGCCATTATCTCCATGGATACTCGGGTCCATTCAGCATCATACCAGGCCTTAATGTGGATGTTGTTAGGATGGGATGTTCTTTTGTTTGAATTGAATTAGGGGAAGAGAATGGGAGGGGTTTATTGAAGGAGAAAGACGATAAAAATAAAATATTTTTTTATTAAGTTTTAAATAAATTTAACACTTTATATTCTTATATTCGGTACGAAACTTAGAGTCAACACTTAATATATGTTTGTAAGAATCCGTTACAATAATGATAATCTTCTTAAAATGTGAAGAAAAGTAATAATACTAACACTGTGTTGGGCAATTTAAATTTTTGATTATTTAATTTATGTAAATGTACATACATGTGTTCATCTTTTTATGATCTGTAGTATTACACAGATAACACACCATAATTCTAAATAATAGTAATAAAAAATAATGTGAGCACATTACCTCCCGTTAATTTAATATAAATACACATTTTATGTAAATTCGTGGAATACAAAAAATGTATTTTAACCTCCAGATTTAAATGAATAAGCACGTTTTAAGGTCTCTACAATCCGATTTTAACATTTTTACGATTATCTCTCTCTCTCTCTATGTGTGTGTGTGTGTGTGTGTGTGTGTGTGTGTGTGTGTGTGTGTGTGTGTGTATGGATATATGTATGTGTATGTGGTGTGTGTGTATGTTGGAAGGACGATTTCTCAAAAACTATAAGACTTAATATATATTTAACCACGTATTTCTCAATCGGACATTAATAAGAAGAGTTGAAAAGGTTTTAGTAGCAAATGGATAACCGGAAGTAGCAGATTCTGATGATGATTTTTTTTATTCTTGCAAATAAATATTAAAGAATTCTCTATCTGATACATTTCAATATTTTATTATATCTTTTATTGATTTCGATAAAATAATATAATATATAAAATAATCTGTTGTAATAAACCTCACAACCCAAATAATACCATGGAAAACAATTTCAAAATTAAAATGTTTGTAACGGACAGTGTCAGAAATCCGAAAACATTACTGAAGACTTTTTTCTGGGAATTACATACACATAATTATTTATTATTTTATTAATAGTTAAATATTTAAATTTACATCTCGAAAAATTAGGAAATTAGGACAAAAAAATCTTCATAAAATGAATTTAAATTCTAAAAATCTAAATATAAAGAATAGATATAAGCAGAATTTTTGGTGTAGAGTGTGAGCATACAAGAAATGTTAAAAACAATAGGGCACGAGCAATCATATGACTTTGTTATCCTTGCCAAGCAGATATGATAACTAGTAATTATATACATCATAGATGTCATAATTTTTCATTCTAAATTTCGTGTTTTTTTTTCCTCGACAAGTAAATTCCACACTCCTGGTAACAAATTAACTACGTGTATTTAGAAAATCTTGAAAGTTTTAATGAAAAATTCTGACATTTGAAATCTATGTACGTAATTACTACTTGGGGGACACGAGTTCCCATATCTGCTTGTCAAGGCCAACAATGTCAAATGACTGCTCGCGTCCTATACTTTGTAACCAAAAACGGAAATGGCGAGAGATATTGTGGTAGCCACAACAGATTTTTTGAAATTGTTACTGTTGTGATTATTACGGTCGAAAAAATTGTCTCACACATACACGCATATACAAATAATGAACTCACCATCGAAAATTACTACCAACGCTGTACTATATGCAAAAACTATAGGTTTAAAATATACAAAAGATTCAAAGAATTATCGCTTTCTCGTGTTATATGGTACATTTTATTTAACCTAACATACATACCTACATACATTTGTGTATATTACAGTTATACTTAAATATCAGTAACGTATAGAAATGTATTATTTCAAAGACTATAGATACAGCAATAGAAAGAGAAATCAAAATAGGTCTTACCCATGAGTGATTTTCAATAACAACGAAAATTATCATCTAAGTACATCTCTTAACATCTGTGCTATTGAAGCTGATTACCTATATTCATTATACAATGATCAATTTGTACTGACCTTTGCAGATAAAGAATTTGCAGATCTAAACCTACAGAATGAGTAAACAAATGAGCAAATTGATTCTTGCTTTCTCCTTATTTTTAAAATACAGTTATGAAGACTGAAATGATTAAGTTAAAGAATTTAAAAGCAAAAAATGAAGAAGACAGTTTAGATGGAGAATACAGTATTTACTTCATATATCCAGGGTGTAACAAAAATAAGTACATTAAATTTAACTATTAATAAAACTCGAAAAACAACGATACAATTGTTTTTGACAAATGTGATTTGTCAACTTTTTCAATAAATTTTGACAAATAAATCGATTAATAATTATTATAAAAGTTATAATCAGTAAAATGCCTACCTTTACGGATAGCGAGTATACAGGCATTGTGCTGGCCTAAGGGAAACGCTGCCCAAAGTCGGAAAATTTATTTGGAACGTTTTCCGAATCGTCATCTTCTAAATATTCGCACTTTTGTACATGTATGTAAATAAAATAAATAAATCTCCGATATCATGGGCCTTTTAAGCCTGCTGCTTGTGATCGTGATAGAACTCGCCCTGATCACAGAAAATATTGAAAAGGATATTTTGGATTCAACCAGGGTCTAGTACTCGAAGAATAGCACAACACAGAGTGTCAAATATGACAATAAAGAGAATATTGAAACAACAACAGTTACATCATTTCATCGACACCTTCAGTATTGTATTGACAATAACGGTGGCCATTTTGAACATTTATTGTGATTCCATTTAAGTTTGCACCACTTTTCATCATCTTTATGCGTTTTCTTGTTCCGTCAATTGTAGAGATGTTCTTGGTCGACTACATCCTGTGACAGATCCCTCTAGTAGTTATTTATAGAATTAAATATTGTATGTCAGTGTGTCGGCAAGGTAGTGGGCTGCAGAGAGATGGCGGAAACGGCGGGCCGTAATGGTTCATGGGAAGGGCGTAACCCGGATGGTTAGCAGCCAACCTAGAAGTGGACTGGACTTCGAGAAGTCCACTAGATTGGTGCTGGAAGACGCCAAATTTCGGGGAAGGAATCCAGCCTTCAAAACGAACGAGGAAAAAAACGTGTGGAGGAGGTGATCAACCGGTGGCCATTTTGGTTTGCTACCTTGCCACACACACTGAATTATAATTGTTAACTTTAAGTATAACAATATTTTGTTAACGTAAGTGTTGTCATTAGTTAAATTATATCATATTTGAAGTAATTGTGGTGCCTTCTTTTACCAATTGCCACGGAACCCAGACCATTGCTCAGTGAGCGGCAGGTTACAATCCTATAAATACCATTTTTGGATTGTCTAACCTTTTGTAACATAAATATTCTCTTATTAACTTCGAATAGTACGTATCTAACCTAAATCGCTCTTTTTAAAAGGGGATAAATGATCTTCTACTATCCATTTTCGTTCCTGTCTACTCGAAACAGGGTCAAATAGATTCTGAACTGGGTCCCGAATGTCAACGCCACGTCAGTGTGACTGACTGCTATGTACTTTGTCTTTTTTGTAAGCATTTAATATTAAAATGACAAAAATACAATAAATTAGTTCGATTTATAAACAGAAACGTTATATCATATTTCATGATCTTAAGAAATGCATCCATATTTAAACACTCAAATGTATATTCATACAACAAAATAATCTTTTAGATATTACTCAATTTTATCAGATGTCAATAAATGTCAAAACTATCAAAAAAAACCTGATTTGGCCAGCACAATACCTTCCATCAATCCTGTGTATTATGCGCAAATTCAATACATAAATTTTCTTGCAAAAGATTCTAATTTTTTGTTATTTTATGGTTCCATTTCTCGGCAACTGAATTCCATACTCCTGATAACAAACAAACGACATGAAATAAGAAAATCATGAAATTTCGAATGAAAAATTATTACACTTCTCAGTTATGGACATAATTAATTGCTATCATTTTGACACGGGTCCCCATATCTGCTAGCCAAAGTCAGCAAAGTCATGTCACTGCACGTGCCCTATACAAAAATTTTCTTGCAAAAGATTCTATATTTCCAGTAAAGTTATTTCATAAACAAACTATGCAGAATGCACTAGACAGTGATATCTTTTTCTTCTTTAGTTTTTCCCATTCGTTATAGGGAGTCGCTATTTCTTATTTTCTTCTTCCACTCATTTTTGTTTTGCGTGTCATCCTCATTCAGTTCCTTTTCTCTCAAGTCTTCTGCAATACAGTCCTTTCATCTTATATTTGATCTTCCTATGTTTCTTCTACCTTCTATTATTATATTCATCTCTCCTCATGACAAGTTCAAACCAATGTAATCGTCTCTCTTATATCTAGAAACTTCTAACACTAGAGTTACTTCCCTTATTCTTTCATGCATTTACTTTTTATTGATACTGACGTCTGTCAATTTGAATTACCTGAATATATTAGCAGTTTCCATGGTTAAGTTAGCATAGCTGGCTGAATTATGAAATTTATTATCTTTATAATTCTCTAACTCTATATCTGTTGAATATGAAATATATGCAATCAAATCGTATAGAAAATAACATATTCTTTATGTTATAATAAATTTTCAAGAAAAACTGTTAAAATCTTCAAATGGGCATACTTCCGGTTGACCAATTATAACCAAAATCTAATCAAGTCTGCATATGGTTGTAAGGAAGAGGAGTACGTAAGAATTTTAATTTTTGGAATTCTAGTATTGGGGATATTGCGGCCGAAACCGCGGGCACATACATACACACACACACACACACCCATACAGACACCATCGTAAAAATAGTAAAATCGTATTGTAAAGACCCTAAAACTTGCTTATTCAATAAAAACTCACCGCCGGTTTTTTTGACCAAAGACAATACCTTGGTTACCTAGAGGTGACGGAAGGTAAAAAATAAACGGTAGCGGTAGCGGCAACGTATAAATTTGGAGTTTAAACTTCTATCGCTGTTATTGCCACTGCGCTGCTACTAATTTTCCTAATTTTTTGGATGTGAAAGAAGACGTTTGATATAACGCATTCAAATAATGCTTTAATACTTTAATACTAACGCATTCAATCTTTTACTTCATCTTAAAAGTTTAAACATCTCTGTCTCAAACCACTCAAGTAGCTGAGATAAGGTGAATGCCAACTATAGGTTCCTCAGTTTACAGACGGAAAATAATTTAAATTTTCAGTTTCTATGTGCTATATCTAACTTAATATTAGAAAAATCAATGTCAATTTTTGACCAAAATGAGGTTGATTGTGCCTAAAAAAATGCTAACTGTAAAACAAGAAAATTATTGAAGTCTACATAAACTTTCTTCCTATATAAAAACAAGTAGCCAATCAACACTATAATTCTTCCATTAATATAAACTTGTCTTCTATTTGAAGGTAATCACGTACTGATACCTATTTGAGATAGACCCACACATCACGTATGTTATGTTTGATACTTTGTTTCATTAAAGTAGGTTTGAGATTTGCTGCGAACAACATAATCAATTTACTTTGTTACTTTGATAGTCGAAAGTTAAAACATTTTAATACACGATAGGGACACTGGAAAGAATGTTGGAGTGATTGATATTTTGTTATATAAATATAAAGAAATTTTGATATGTTTTTAAGATAAGAAACAAATTACATTTTATATGTGTTTAGGAAAACATACTTTCTCTATTTGTAATACAATATATTTATGAGCACAAGAACGAAATTAAATATAAATATAATTACATCTTTAACGTACAATCGGATATTCATCAGATAGAAATATTTAAACGAATAAATAACCATCAACACTTATTCTTATTAATTACACATTTCTGGGAGTGTCAGTCTGTTTCTCTTTGCTGGTTTCGGTAATAAGTTCTAATTCATAATGTATATTGATGATCTTAAGTTATATGAAAAAATGTTTCTTTGACTGATTGTCTTAGTCTTCAAGACGATCTTGATAGACTAAATATTTATCTTAAGCAGAATGCATCAACTACAATATATGTTCCATTATCCCTTTTTTACGGATTAGAAATGTATTTGAATTACAGTATTGATGGAAATCTCAAGTCAAAGATCTTGGGATCATTTTATATAAGATTCTTTTTTTGGTTACATAAATATAGGGCGCGAACAGTCATGTTACTTTGTTGACAAGCAGATGTGGGGGCCCGTTTCAGAATGATAATTAGTAATTATGTACATAGATGTCAAATGTTATAAATTTTCATTAAAAATTTCAAGATTTTCTAAATTCACATAGTTAATTTGTCACCAGGAGTGTGGAATTTACTTGTCGAGGAAAATAAACCACATGGAATTGGAAAATTACTAAATTTAGAATGAGAAATTATGATATTTGACATCTATATATCATTCTGACATGGGCCCCAATATCTGCTTGTCAAGGCCAACAAAGTCAAATGACTGCTCGCGCTCTATTGTATTTAACATTTCTTGTATACCTACACTCTACACTAAAAATTCTATATACATCAATTCTTTATATTTAGATTTTTTAATTTAAAATTCATTCTATGAAGAAATTTTGTCGTTCTAATTTTTTGAAATGTTTCCAATTCTTTGTCGGGATTGACAGTATTTTTGAAGGGTATATGTAATATAACTATAATTTTAAATATTTAAAACGATTAATACAAGAAATAATATAATGTATGTACTTCCCAAAAAAAAACTTCAGCAATGTCTCTGGATTTTTGACACTAACATTTATCTATCAGTTACAATCATTATTATATATCTTTATCTCTAAATCTATAAAAAAAATAATATATACATATATATATATATATATATATATATATATATATATATATATATATATATATATATATATATATATATATATATATCGGATAAAGAATTTACTCTTCTTTAATACAAGCAAGAACAAAAAATTTCAAAAAATAAGAATTTTTTAGGAGTCTGCTACTTTCGGTAGTCCAATTATTACCCAAACCTTTTCAGCTCTTCCCAGAAGTGTCCGATTGAGAAATACGCAGTTAAACACATATTAAGTATTATAGTTTTTGAGAAATCTTCCTTCCAACCGACCTTAAAACGTGCTTAATCATTAAAATCTGGATATGCGATTTTTAGCATAAATCCAATACCTCTCTTACCTAGAGGTAAAAAGGAATTGATAAATCAATAAATAGAGTTACTGCCTTTCAATTCCTCCCTATGAACCCTAAGGCCACCATTGTCCCCTTGTATCTATCCAGCGCCCAATAGGGGGCGGTATTGGCCACTTTAAGTATCACTGTTTAGACCAAAAGAGTATCGAAGACAGGTTGGACAATTCACAAATGTTACTAAGAAATATTGTTGATCACGATGTGTTCTGTCACTGGTTAAATTTAATTTATTTGCCTATTTCTGTTACACCCTGTATTGTTTCACTTTTTCATACTATCACTGCTAATATGGGTACAGTCTGAGTTTGAAAGTGTCTGACAAAATACCAGAATAAGAATAAGGTGTATATGATCAGTTCAAAATTATTTACAAAGAAAATCATTGTAAAATATGAATTTCTCAGTATCTCTACAAATCTGTAAAATTGCTAGTAGTAGGTTTAGTTGAAAGTTATAAGTTTAATATCTACTCCATAATTCTAACGTCAAATTAATATATATTTTGCGTGTTCACTGAAATTACTATCTTTATATGTTGTGCATAATAATGAAATACAATTACCCTCTATCTTTTTCCCAGGATTTACATATTTCTTACACAAATTAATGAATACTTATTTCCAGATTTTATTACAGATAATTTCAACATTTATCGCCGGTGAAGTGAAAGTATTTCATTGAGTAAAACAGTAGTATTATTGAGAGACGGAAAATCTGTATCATTACTGTAGAATATTAAACATATTCATTGATATTCACCAATAGCAGAGAAATTTAATAAAATCTCTTTTATACGGGTATATTTCAATATTATGCATAAGAGAATTCCATATGATTATTAGCATACATGATGATAGCATTATCTTGCAAATATCTATCGTATAATATAACCATATATTTACTAGTATATGTAGAATGTTCTTTTATTGTAAATACAAATAAAATAATAATGAACTATACATGAATTTTATTAGAATATTTGACTGGCTATAATTTTATTCTTAAATTTCGATTTATTTTAGCCACTTCAATCAAATAGCACGTATATTTTTGCACGACCAGGCGTAAATATCACTTTATTGACTCTGACGTTTATAATGATACTTTTTCTAGCAATGAACAATATATTTGAGCACAACCCCAAATGTATTCGTACCCTCTGAAATAAATATATTAAAAGCAAAAAAAATAAGTTACAATAGTGAATTTAAATACAATAGTCGCTAGTATGAACAGTGATTAAGGGTGATTAATAAGCATTTGATTAGCATTGTTTTATCTCTGTCAATCTTTTATAGATTATGTTAGAGAAAAATACTTCAAATAAAAGTCATATACAAATTAATTCCAGGCATTTTTTATTTGAACTATTTTTCTCTAAAATAATGCATGAACAATTGATAGAGATAAAATAATGCTAATCAAATGCTCGCTAATCACCCTTAATCACTTGTTCATACTAGCGGCCAATGTTATTAACTAAATTTCTCATTTAAACAATAATCTACGAGTAAATATATGACAAAAGACAAATCCCAAAATTTTTCATTTCAACAGTAAATAATACAATATTTATATTAGTATTAGCATTAATTGTCATCTTAAATTTTATTACTTTAATAAAAAATATTTGCGAATTATTAAAGACGAAAACATTTGTCACATGCAGGCAATGGTTTATTTGCAAATAAATTATTACTAAACCTAAGAAATTTTATTATAAGTAATGTATTCAAGTCTTATACACTCTATTAATACACCATATCAAAATTTGTTAAATTGGAGTAATAATCATCCAGAAGTTTATTTATTCTTGTTTTTAATAATTGTAGATGGTACTTTAATAAATAAATATCACTTTGCAAATAATTTTACTAAAAAATAAAAATTAAAATAGTAAATAATTGAATATATTGTCAGTTTCCTTTACCTTCATTTTTATAAATAATACTAACATAAATATTGTATTATTTCTTGTTGGAACTAAAAAATTGACACGTGTCTGTTGTCATATATTTGCCCGTAGATTATTGTTAAAATTATAAATTTAGGTAATAACATTATATATAAATCCAGTACACTTTATTAATACATAAAATAAAAATCTGTTGTGGCCAGCACAATACCTCTCGCCATTTTTATTTTTTGTTGCATAGGGCGCGAGCAGTTGTCGGCCTTGGCAAACAGATATGGGGGCTCGTATCAAAATGACAGCTAGTAATAATGTACATAGGTGTCAAGTATTATAAGTTTTCATTCAAAATAACATCATGATTTTCATTCACGTAACTGCTCGCGCCCTATGCAACATAAAATGAAAATGGCGAGAGGTATTGTGTGATTTTTCACTTCGTTGTTTCTGATTTTGTTTCGCAAAGAACTGCCAACTATGCTTCTGATTTAATTTTTTGATTTTTGCGTATAATAAATTAAGAAAACATAAAACAATTGATTTGGTTGTGTTTTGTTCTTAGTGGGCTAATTGTGATTGTTCCCAAAATATGAGACAATTAGCCTCCTCTGATTATTTGCAGCCATGTGTCTGATAAGAAAACTAATTAAACAACAATAATTAATCTTCCGAAACATTATCATTCGTCGAAAATTAATTATTCGCACTTGGCCTAAACTGGATCCCAAATCAGATAAGTTGAATAATATTAACACATATGCAAACTGAAATCAAAACAAACCCACACACCAAACACTTTTATTTCTTCTTTCTCGACTGTTCTTTGAAGAAAGAAGATGCGGTTATAATTCATTTTTTACAGTCAAATATTCTATCCAAATTTATTGTATCGTTAATTTGGATTTGATTTTCCCAAGGAATGCAGAAATATAAAAGTTTTACTTCTTGCACAACTGGTAAGAAAACGCTTGCTATATAGTGTTATATAAAACGTAAATTATGACACAAGTCTTGACTTTGATTGTCTTTAATTAATGGCAGTAAAACACGTGTGGACCACGTGAAATTTTGATTTCTCTTCGACGATGAAAAATAGTCAGGAGACGTAATATTTTACTGGGTATATTGCAAAGGTGTATAATAAATTGTGTTATATATTTTGTTTATTGTTAGTATATTATGTTTAATACCTATACGACTATAATATAATTTTTGTTTGTTTTATGTGACATACTGATATATTTTTTTGTTTACAGGTGAGTGACTTGTCCCATATTGGTTCTTCAGACAATGAATGCTACATTTGGGTAAGATTATAGTAAAAATCTAATTTGACATCCTCCAAATAATATCATAAATAAATACTTGTTCACCAATGCTGGCAAATGTTTATTTTTCATGTAAGAATGGTATTGAGCCATAATAATTCGTTTATAGATTCTTCAGAAAAATATCATTTACTTAACTCATAATCTGTGCTAGGAATAGTACATTCTACTAGTAATGGAATGGCCCATATTCCACACGAGCAAAAAAATTGTGGCCCGAGCTGAAGGCGAGGACTACGGTTTGCGAGTGTGGATTGTGCCATTCCAAACGTGTTGTAGACTATACTTTCTCTAACAAGATTTTAGAAATTATACATAAAATGTTGATTGATATTAACAATATATTATCATATACCATTAAATATTTTTTGACGCCAGTCCATAAATTGCTTATAATAACTCCATTCATATTTTTCTTTTGATTTATTTGATAATAACTGACTCCCTGTATCATTAGCAAGTTCCCTTATTTCTGGTGACGTACATTCCATATCTATATCTTCATTTCCACTTTATATGTTTTTCTATAAAATGTCTTTAGTTAATTTTCTAAGTAATATGTTATTATTTATTATTTAGATAAACTTATTACTCTGGACAACTCCAAAAACCTGTAAAACTTAACAAAAACTCTAAAAATGTTCAAAACTTTAAAACGTCAAACGCGAATACAGAAATAAATAAATATACAACAAAGAGTCATAGCCATAGCAACCGAATCAAGATATTTGATACACCGCGCTAATATGCGGCGAAATAGATTGTGATTCAACGAAAGCCGTGCGGAATTATTCCAAACGGCGTACGGAATTATTCCACACGGTTTATTGAAATAATATTAATTTCTACATAATTTTAAGTTGTGGAATGTGTAGTTTCCAAAATACTGTTAGAGAAACTATAATTTTGTACTGATGCATTGAAATATGTTGCCTCGCGTTGCCTAAGCAACGTCCGAAACGTCAATATCCCAAGTCTCCATCAGATAAGTGACAGGGAAATTTTGAAAAAAACACTCTCCCATTTCTAAAACGTTTCTTAAAGAACCAAATTTATAATGGTAAAGTATAGTTTCTCAAACACTCTCTCACTTAATAATAATAAAAGAAAATGGTGGAATATTGAATGAAATTTAATTTTTAAATAATGAATTTAGTGCATTTGGTTCACTATGTTGGCAACAATTTCTGCTGGACGGGAGTCGGCAAGACAGAGTACTCGAGAAATCGGTAACACATACTTGCACATAACCAATAAACTTAATGTAAATTGTAACAAAATAATAATAAATGTAGCAAGTTTATGAAGTTTAATAATAAATAATATTTTTTTTAAGAAATTACCACTTTCGGTTGTCCAATAATTGTTACCAAAACTTATTGAACTCTTCCCATTAATGTCAGATTGAGGAATCCGTAAACAGGTCTTTAGTTGTATAGAATTTTAGAAATCGTATCTCCAACATCCTAACATACATACACACACACACACACAAAAACACACACACACAGCTCCACACAAATAGACATCATCATAAAAATGTTAAAATCGTATTCTAGGAACCTTAAAACGTGCTTATTCAATAAAATGCGGATGTGATTTTTAGCATGAATCCAATACCTCTCTTAGCGAGAGGTAAAAAAGTCTTATAGAATAAGTCCTTTATATACTAAAATAAATACCTTTGAATATATAATACATATAAGAACGGCAACGCATATGGCCTAGCAAGATACTATATCTGTCTCTTTTTATTCACAAAATTATTATAGATAGCTAGTGACTCCTACCACAAAACTGTGAACTACGATAAATCGTGCAGCATTGCCAAATAGTATTTGTTAGAGGTATCAATAATTCAAAAATATTGTTTCAAAATAACCAGATAATATATTTTGAATCTTCAATGTACATGTATACTTGTTTTACAGTAGCAAACTTAAAAACCTTTTTAAAATTTATCTTGTTGTTCTAGCTACGTGGCAACACTGCGCAACATCCACCTATTATGTATTTTTTGAACTAACTCAGAAATAATTCGTATACGGAGGAATAGATGGCACCTTCTCTCGAAATATTTAATCTAAATACATGACGTTGCCGTTCTTGTATTGTATTATATATTCAAAGTAAATACATTAAACTCAGTTGTTTTAGGGAAATTTGTATGTATAATGTTGTAAATGGTATCACTGGATTGACATTTATTGAAAGTTCATATCAATTATGATATACGAACATAAATAAATCTCATAGGACCCCAACCTTGTAAAACAAAAAAAATCGTATCGAAATGAAGGCTCTTTCGACATACAATTAAAATATGTACATAGTCTCACAAATATGTCAAAATTGTTTTGTTGATTAGATATTTTACAAATTGACATTTTTAATACTTTCTTCTTAAAACTCTATCATTTTTAAAAAGTTCGTTTTATGCATCATTTTGTAATTCAATATATCTTCTTCCTTATTTATTACTATTGAAGCTCACCGCCAAAACATCTCTCCATCTGTCCCTCCCCCTAAATTACATGCCTATTGAAAATTCATCTATAAAAAAAAACAATATGATTTCCATAGCCACCTATACTCATACAGTCCTCAGTCGCTCACCGCTATACAATGTGTGCTCAAGGATAATGTCCCAGTCCCAGACTCGTGTAAAGTTCTGAATGTTAGCGTTCGCTTTCGATATGAACCACATGTGGGCGGAAAACGGTTGTTTGAACAGAAAAGAGAAAGAAGGATGGAAGACGATAAAGACAGACAAGAAGAGGATGGTAAAATTGGAAGTGTTGGTTATGTTACAAGAGATTTTTTAAGATGTTGGGATGTAGATGTAGGAAGTTAACTAGATGCTCGGTGTGACAATTTTGAAATGCTACTTAGAGTTTTCATTGAAATAATTCTTATAAAAAATATAAATACAAGGGTCGCACTGTTATTTTAAACGATTGTTTATCTGTTATTTAAAATTAACTTGCAATAGTTAAATTACTTAGAATAGTGGATTATAGGTCAATCGAATTAAGACAAATAGGTACCCACAGTAAAAATTTTGAAAGATGTCCGATCAAGGTAATCTACGAATTGCATGAATTCAGATTTTTGCTCCGCCCATTCTGACAAATTCAGTAGTGTCGTTTGCTTAGTTTTTATGAGGGTACATAAGATACTACTGTTATTTTATTATTATAAAAATATATGTTACAATAAAAGCATTCAAAATTCAAAAATAAATCAACTGGTAAGTTTATTAGCAAATGTAAAACCAAATATGTGAAAAATAAGATACTGACACAATGTCAGTGTCAGTGATACTGGCAGAAAATAACGTTATTCGTACGGTTATGAATCAAGGAAATGTATCTGAATTAATATATAAGCTTACGTTACAGCGAAAATATTAACAACGAGCATCGTTTTAAAGTGGAATGCCTAACTTACTAGAAACAACATGAATTTTTGAAAGACAAACGTGTTATATCCATCCTTATCGCACACGCTTATAGACTGCAAAGGAGAGAGATAAATGTATGCCAATGTTAATTCGTTCATGATACAAATAACCTTGATCGGACATCTTTCAAAAATTTTACTGTAAATAAGTATAAAAAATCTGTTGTGGCCAGCATAATACCGTTAATCCTGTGTATTATGTATAAATTCCATACATAAATTTTTTTGCAAAAGATTCTATATTTCCAGCAAAATTATTTCATAAAAAAGCTATGCAAATTGCACTTGACAGTAACATCTTCTTTAGCTTTCCCCATTCGTTAGGGGTCGCTATTTTTTATTTCCTTTTTCCACTCATTTATGTTTTACGTGTTATACTCATTCAGTTCCTTTTCTATCAAGTCTTCTGCAATACAGTCCTTCCATCTTATCTTTGGTCTTCCTCTGTTTCTTCAACCTTCTATTATTCATATTTCATATTCATTCTTCATCCAATATATACTCCATTTCTCCTCATGACATTTTCAAACCAATGTAATCATCTCGCTTGTATCTTTCTAGAAACTTGTAACACTAGAGTTATTTCCTTACCTATCTTTCCGTGTCTTGCCCAACATCTACTTCAACATCCTCATGTCTGTCACATTCATTTACTTTTTACTTATACTAACATCTGTCAATTTGAATTATATGAATATAATAGTAGTTGCCATGTTTAGCATAGCTGGCTGATTTATAAAATTTAATTTCTTTAAAATTCTTTAACTCTATATCTATTGAATATGAAGTATAAAATGCAATCAAATCATATAGAGAATAATATATTCTTTCAGTTATAATAACAAATGTCAATAAATCAAATTTAACTCTTAAATCTTCAAATCTTCAATAAGGCTACTATTTACAGAAATTAATTTGTCAGTTTGGACAATTTTTAAGTTTCTCAGAAATTATATTGAAAGCAATCTAAAAGAAGAATAAATGAGTATAATTTAAGAAAATATGAATGTAATAATTAAAAAAAATACCATTTTTAGATATTTAAAATTGATATTATTTTTCATTTTCAATATACCGCCTATCATAAAGCATACGCAAGTAGGTGTTTAAAATAGAAAAATTCTCCTATTAATAATTTCCTCAAACAATAGAGCCATAATTTTTTAATTACACCTTCCATTAATTCTCGTTCTCACCTGTCTGATTCTGTATTCGAGTAGGATTTGCGTGTACGCATCCCGGTTGTCTGGACAGCACAATAACAATGTCAGCCGAAGTTGGACCCACCACGTCGTCTGCACTACGGTGATAAATGACAGTCTCCTGAACCGAACCAACGATTCAACCACTCAACCACACGATGACGATGAGTGGTTTTGGGTTACAGTCAGAATGGAAGGAAAAATGCAATCATAAATGCAGGGATAATAATTTAGCAGGAGAGTTACATTTTGGCTGGCTTGAGTGATAAACTATAATTAATTTTTAGTAAAATATTTGATAATTGCTCCCTGAATAAGTAAGTCAATAGGTGACAAATCTGGTAAACGTTCTACTATAGAAGAAATAAATATAGTCAGTTGAATTTCAAACTCAATAACTTGCTAATAAACAAATCAAAAATTATGAAACACACTTTCAAATATGGACTATACATTTCTACGTATTTTCATATTAATTGATAAAAATATGACAATATATAAAAAAGTGTTGCGGCCAGCACAATACCTTCCGTCAATCCTGTGTATTATGTATAAATTCCATACAAAAATTTTCTTGCAAAAGATTCTAAATTTCCAGTAAAACATCTTCTTCTTTAGCTCCCCCATTCGTTAGGCGTCGCTATTTTTTGTTTTCTTCTTCCACTCATTTCTGTTTTACGTGTCGTTCTCATTCAATTCCTTTTTTCTCAAGTCTCCGCAATACAATCATTCCATCTTATCTTTGGTCTTTTTCTGTTTTTTCAACCTTCTATTACTAAGCTATTCATTCTTCATCCAATATATTCTGCATTTCTCCTCATGACATTTTTAAACCAATGTAATCATCCCTCTTGTATCTTTCTAAAAACTTGTAACACTAGAGTTATTTCCTTACCTATCTTTCCGTGTCTTCCCCAACATCTACTTCAACATCTTCATCTCTGCCACATTAATTTACTTTTTATTGATATTGACATCTGCCAATTTGAATTAACTGAATATATTAACAATTTTCATGGTTAGCATAGCTGGCTGATTTATAAAATTTAATTTCTTTATAATACTTTAACTCTATATCTATTGAATATGAAGTATAAAATGCAATTAAATCGTATAGAGGATAATATATTCATAAAATAAATAAATATTTCATCACGGCATATTACCCATTGCTGGATGTGCCAATATGCTTTGTACAGATATCGGAAATGATGGAATATTTGTACCGTGTGGGCGCTTACCAGGCGTCACCTTACGGGCACCCATAGCTGGCGTAAAGAGTGCTCCACAGGGGTCAATTTTGTGCCATTAAAATTCGATGTAATTTTTGGCATCGATCCCGGGTCCCCAGATTCGCGACCAGACACTCAGGCACACGGCCACGAGACCCCATAATATATTCATTAAGTTTTAATAACGTTAAATGTCAATAAATCATATTTAACTATCAAATTTTCAAGTGAGGCTACCTCCGGTTCACCAATTATAACCAAAATCTAATCAGTTGTTCTTCTGGATGTAAACTTGAGGAATACGAAAAAAATATAATTTTTGGAAACGTGGTATTGAAGTTATGCGATCCGAAACTTCCGTCACACACACTCACACACACACACACACACACACACACACACACACACACACACACACACACACACACACACACACACACACACACACACACACACACACACATACATACAGACATCATCGTAAAAATGGTAAAATCGTATTATAGGGACCCTAAAACATGCTTATTCACTAAAAACTGATCATTGATTTTTTTGACCAAAGACAATACCTTCCTTACCTAAAGGTGACGGAAGGTAAAAAGTAGAAGTGTTAAATCTTAGCTTGTATTCATTATTAAGAATATAAATTTAGCATGTCGCTTGTAGTTATTATATAAAATATTTAAAAAAAAATCTGTTTTGAAATTGATTAGTTTTATTTTAAGAATTTTTTATTGTAAAAGCGCACCATGCGTCCTTGCACGAAAAGAGTAAAAAATATTTCGTTACACAAACCTATCTAAGCACTTGTCTTTCATATATTCATAATGTAAAATCGCTCTTTATGAAAAACCGCCATTGAAAATGAGTTCGAATTTCCTTGTCAAAGTTAGAGTTTTTGATTCTTCTAAAGTTTTGTTTTGATATTAGGTAAGAGTATTTCAGTTCCACCTGTTTAATAATTATTGTCGATCTTTCTTGGTCATCTTGTGTCTTGTGAAGAAATTGCTTGGTAACTCCAACACCTTCAGACAAAAAATAATTACTTGTTTAGCTCTTTATCATACTATATACGGCTTTTCTTTCGAAATTTCATTGCTACTTTTATATTTCAATACATCAACCTTTCGTCTTCATTCTGATGAATCACGCTGTGATTCAAGACTTAAGTCCAGTCCCCCATTAATCCACCAACGACCTTGTCATTCAAATTTCACTCTCGTCTACAAAACTATCCAAATTTATTATAATCTAAATCAAGAGCCAGGCAGCCTTGAACGCTGACTTTCTTAACAATGTAGATGATGCTATCAGGAGGTTATTTTTCAAATTTCGTTCTTAAAAGCGGTGACAAGAAACAGGAGGAAAAATGAGCCACATTAGCGAAGTCAAAGCCATCTTTGCAGTGGTTATCTTTTTGTCATCTCGGTCTGTCTACCTTGTTACCATGGCTACTAGCAGCGGTTGCCTTTTCTGTGTGTTCTCAGAAAAGATAAAATATGTTTTCTGATAAAACATCCACTTGTGGACTTGTTTAATAAAAAATCTCGAGGGTGCGGTAATAATTCATAATAAAGGACACGTTGTTCCCTTCGGATATTTATGTTTCGGGACTTTGTTTGAAATTAGGTAAGTTAGGCAATTTTGACAGAGTTGATTAATGAGGATATTATGCTAACTCAAAGTTTGGGGATTTTAAGCGTGCCTTGCTAATAAATAATATAAATAAACATGTACATATTTTGTTCAATATCGTTCGCACTATTGTATATGTTTAGATTTTTGTTTCCTGTAAAGCTTGAAATGTGTAAAACGGTCATCAGTTATACAGGGTGTTATATTTTAATGGACTCAGCAAATAGCTCGCTTGTAATTGTAACACGGTAAATGTCAACCTGTAATTAATAATACTAGTTACAATTGTTTTAGTTCATTGTTTTATTTCAAGCCACAGTCATGGCTCACTATTCTCTTTTTGACTACGTGTATAAAATGATGCCCGCCATTTTACTTTTTAATAATGTAACATATGGATTATTTTGCATGATTGTAAAGCAAATTTGATGTACTTTTCAAATTTGTAAAAAAATATAGTATGTTCCATTTGAAATTTCAAAGTTGATATTAATTACTAATAAACCGGAAGTGGTATCATGAATGTACATCCGTCATCAAGTAGCATACATGTTGCTGCATAAATCATGTTATATCAAAGAAATTATTAACTTAATAAGTAAACGAGATATTTGCTGGGTCCACTAAAATATAACACCTTGTATATGCAGTGTGTTAATTAAAAACCTGACCATAGGCGTTTAACATGGGAATCAGTTTTTCCTTGCGCAAAAGTTCCCAAATTATTTTAGATAAAAATACTTCAAATAAATGCTGCACCCGAGGTAGTAATAAGATTTTATTTTTGAAATTTCATAACCGAGAAAATCAATTTAATTTTTTTCTGGAGATAGCTGATTTATAGTGGTAGCCTTGGAATTCAAACAAAATTACGAACAATTGTATGCCATCTTAACTGTGAAAAAGTTTGTGTTTTGTGATTTTCGTTCAAGAACATATTTCTTTGAAAGTATAGAACAGTTTTCTCATAAAGAAAAGCTTCAGATTATAAAATGGTGGACAAATTTTGATTTCATGGCTATCGCTACAAATCAGCAATCTTCAAAAAAAAATTGATTTTCTCGGTTATTAAATGTCAAAAATAAAATCTTATTACTAACTCCGGTGCAGAATTTAATTCTCTAACATTTATTTGAAGTATTTTTGTGTAAAACACTTTGGGAACTTTTGCACAAGGAAAAACTGATTTCCCATGTTAAACGCCTATGGCCAGGATTTTAATTAACACATTGTATATGTACAGTCAATTCCAAAAATTACAATTTTTTACGTATTCCTCTTCCTTACATCCATATGCAGACTTGAATAGATTTTGGTTATAATTGATCAACCGCAAGTACCCTCATTTGAAGTTTTAACAGTTTTTCTTGGAAAAATGCTGTTAAATATTATTTTTTGACTTTTAATGTTATTATAAATAATAAAGAATTGATTATTGCATTTTGAATTTCATATTCAATGGAAATAGAGTTAAAGAATTATAGAGAAATTAAATTTTATAAATCAGCCAGCTATGCTAACCATAGAAACTGTTAATATATTCAAATAATTTAAATTGATAGTATCAATGAAACTAAAATGAATGTGGCAGAGATTAGGATGTTGAGATAGATGTTGGCTAAGACACGGAAAGATAGGATAAGAAATGAAAGAATAAGGGAAATGGCTCGAGTGCTAGAAGTTTATAGAAAAATACAAGATAGACGATTACATTGGTTTGAACATGTCATGAGTAGAGATGCAGAATGTATTGGAAGAATGAACAGCTTAGTAAAAGAAGGTAAACGAATCAGAGGAAGATCAAATATAAGATGGAAGGACTGTATTGCGAAAGACTTGAGAGAAAGGAACTAAATGAGGACGAAACGCAAAACAGAAATGAGTGGAAGAAGAAAATAAAACATAGCGACCCCTAACGAATGGGAAAAGCTAAAAAAGAAGATGTCAGTGTAATTTGCAATAATTTCAAATTAATAATGGTAGTATTCTAAGAAGAAAATGTTAAAATATGAATTTATATAATATCTAATCATTAAATAAATTTTCATATAAATTATTAACGGTCTAGATCTTAGTCGTGCATGGCTTCCTATTTTAAATATGTTGTAATTGTCACCTTAGTTACCTGTTGCTAATGTTTTGTTATTTGTTTATTTGTATTTGTTGATTTTGTTGTTCATTTTCATTCCTGAAGAAGGCAATAGTTTATATTGCCGAAACGTCGTTATTTAAATAAATATAACAGAATTTAAACTAAAAAAGGTTGTATCATTCTTATTAAAATTTTCATATGTTTGTAATTAAAAAGAAATTAAAGTCACGTCACAAAATAAAATTATGGTTAGATTCTGGAGAAGAAAATACGGATAATACAAATAATAAATTCAAAGAATAGTTATATCATGCAAAGGATCTTAATGCAGTTGCCAGCATTAGTAAATATGTAAGTATGTATTTAAGTTAACAAAAATTATATGGCGGGAGGTGTTGTGCTGGCCACATCAATTTTTTTTAATAAGTGAAATGCAGCACTGCCTGATGTTAGCTTCTTGTATTTTTTGTCTTATTAGCTGTAAAAATAACTTTAAAAACATGTTGAGGTATTTCTATCGTCTTAATTTGCAGTTGTAGAAAAAGTATAGTATGCTACACGTTTTAAGTTTATGTAAATAAGAATTAAAATTTAAAGTACAATAGTATAAGTATCCTTAAATTGAAAATCCACAAGAGTCTAAATCCATTTTTATTGAAAAGGACTTATCATTATATTCGTATACTTTTCTCCTTCTCTAATGTGTAGCCTTTGCGTTATTCAGCAAAAGCACGTCGAATCGAAGGGAAATGTGCACTAGATATTTCACTATACATACGTCTTTCTCTCCGCCGCGTTCTCGTAAATCAAGAGATTTATTATGTGATATTTCAATCATATTTCAATGTTTCGGTCGGCTGCTCTAATGTACCTGACAACTGGATAGCATATAGAAACGTGCATAATGCGATATTATTCGTAAATTATACCGGGTGCTGTGAATTTCTCGATGAAAAGTTTTCAGACATTGACGAATGGGGAGTTATTTCGTTCTTCCGGATTCCCGCAAATAATGTACTTCCTAAAATTAATTCCAAATAATTATGCCCAATATTAAGAGAACAGTCGTTGTACATTCAAATATTGTCACATCGCAATTTGTCTAAGAAGAGTAACATTCATATTCGAAATGTGAGTTTAAGAATAATGATGCTAATTTTTTGCGAAACCTACAATTCTGTTTCGCACGTCTCCAACATTAATCATCCACAATTTTCATCTCTTGATTTGCATACAATCCTGTTATCATTGCGAATTCCTCACCTCCCAGGTTTCGTTTTCAAATGATTAATTCTCTTTCCCGGTATCTCTCGCCATCTGCAGCCTGTTTCACTTGTCAGGGTGTACGAGAGAGCATCTACCGAATCGTAATCGAAATTCGAAGGCGTCAAAGCAGATTATCGATCGATTGACCGAGGAATTCGCGAGACGTGAATCAATCAATGCCACACACAAATTGTCAGTTGGAAAGAAATCATTTTGAGAAAAGAAACTGTATGGGAAGACGATATTGGTGCTTTATTTTGATGGGGAATGCAATGGGTAAGTATATTGGACGATTTCGACAGATTTGATGAAATTGTTAATGGCTATAACTATTACCAAAAAGAACATTGTTGCTGTTAAGAAAATAGTCAAAGATGCAGTAATAGAGCATTGGATCCTCAGCTTATTAATAGAATCGTAGATCAGATTCTGATTTACAAAAATTTGATGTGGCCAGGCCACACAATACCTCCCGTTTAATTTAATTTTTATTTATGTAAATACTTAAAATTAAATTAAATTTAAATACCGGGTTCGATCCCGACTGACGCCAAATATTTCGAATTTTAAATGGCACAAAAATGACCCCTGTGGTGCACTCTCCACGCCAACAATAAGTGCTCGAGAGGTGACACCTGGTAAACGCCCGCACGGTACAAATATGTCATCATCGTTACCGAAATATGTGTACAAAGCAGATTGGCAGACCCAGTAATGGGTAACATTTATTTTGTGCCATTTAAAATTCTAAAATATTTAGCGTCGGTCGGAATCAAACCCGTTCCCAAGATTCGCGTGAAGTGACGCCTGGCAAACGCCTGCACGGAACAAATATGTCATCATTATTACCGACATCTGCGTACAAAGCAGATTGGCTCACCCATCATTGGGTAATGATATATGTTTTTATATTTTTACCTATATTTTTACATATTTACTTATGCTGGAAACTGTATTAAGTTCCTTTGCATAAAATTGTTCCATTTACTATTTTATTTTTAAAACCTTAATATTATTATTTGAAATGATTAGTTTGTTGACAGTGACATATATCTGTCAGTTACAAACATTTGAGATCTGAATTGTGTAACCATGTGTATGAGTTGTGTTTAAAGCATAGGCTTCGGGAGTAAAATTATAGATAGTTTTATAAATTTATCCATAAAATATATAGAAAAAAAATAAATTAATTTTTATATAGCATAAATCTCGAAAAAATAACATTTAAAGGTATTTTTCGAAGAAAAACTATTTTGAACTTCCAGTAAAGTGCCATTTTCGGTTATCTGATTTACTCCAAAATCTAATGGCATTTTTCCATATAAGAGTAAAGTAGAAATACAAGGTTTCAAAATTTTCTGAACGATAGTATTTGAGTTAGAGCGTAAAGAGGATCCACACACACACACACATACACACAAACATCATCGTGAAAATGTTAAAATTGGATTATATGGACCTTAAAACATGGTCATTTGCCATTCTCGATATGCGTTTTTTAGCACGATCCCTATACTTCCCATACCAAGGGTAGCGGGAGGTAAAAAACCACAAATAACCTTTATACCTCCTGAAATATAGAAAAAATTAAGATAGAACTTCGTGGGAAATCGTGCTAATATATTTGAATTTACATATATACAACTTCAAAACATACAAAGTAAATATAATATTGTAATATCTTTGAAATCAAGACTATAAAATGTAACTCAGCACCAAATTTTATATCTTCTCGTGCCATTTGACATCAAAGTTCATCTATTATAGGAGAAATCAAAAGCGTAGGAGTGCCAATAAAAATTTTATGATCCCAATAACAAAACCTTACTTGCATTAATTTATTTAAATATATTACCTTCATCCTCTTGTTTATTTCGTATTATTTCTAGTTTCACTCTATTTTATTGCATTTTTATGCCAGCATAAATCTTCTAATTATTTCAGACAATAAACGTTCTAGTTTCCTAGACATGTAGGCAGGAATTCATAGAAACACATGTAGTGCTAAGCAATCATTGCATAATAATCATATGTACGTAATTGATATTTGATTCAAGGCATACGTGGGCTACAGAATTTGTTTCCTGCGGTTAACATTTGATTTGAAGTAGTTACATGGCCTCTCCACCTGCTTTTTAAACGCTTGATATATTGATTGTAATTATTGGAATACTAAACATGTTTATATATAAAAGAATTTGTACAGGATTGAAATATAATAGTAATATTCATTGATATTTTTCATTTCAAGTTTGGTGCCGCATAATTATAATAATAATAACAATAATCACGGCATATTACCCTTTACTGGGTGTGCCAATTTGCTTTATACACACATATCGATAATGTAGAAATATTTGTACCGTGCGAGCGCTTACCAGTTGTCAGCTCACGGGCACTCATTGTTGACGTGTAGAGTGCACCACAGGGGTCAATTTTGTGCCATTAAAATTCGAAGTAATTTTTGCACATAATATGTATGGGTGATCTGGTTAATAAATTTACAAAGAATGTTACATAAATGTTTAAGTACATAGTCCTGGAACAAAAAAAATATATATTTGACTTAAAATTGAAAGACAATCTACAATATTATGTAGTAATTTGTATAAGAACAATATAGATATATTTCTCTTACGCCAACCCTAACCTAACCAAATCTAAGTACATATTTACTAGCTATCATTCTGACACGGGCTCCCATATCTGCTTGTCAAGGCTAACAAAGTCACATGACTGATCGGCCCTAATGCATTTAAAATTTCTTGTATACCTACAATCTACACCTAAAATTCTACTTATATCTATTTTTTACCTCCCGCTACCCTTGGTAAGGGAGGTATAGGGATCGTGCTAAAAATCGTATATTGAGATTTTGGTAAATGACCACTTTTTAAGGTCCCTAGAATCCATTTTTAACATTTTCACGATGATGTCTGTGTGTATGTATGTATGTGTGGATCCTGTATAGTGTATACGCTCTAACTCAAATACTATCATTCAGAAAGTTTTGAAACCATGTATTTCTACCTTATTCTAATATGGAAATATCTGATTAGATTTTGGTGGCAATCAGGTAACCGGAAATGGCAGTTTACTTGAAGCTCAAGATAGTTTTTCTTCTAAAAATACCTTTAAATGTATTTTTTTCTCAATTTGTTACTATAAAAATTAAAGATTATTTCATTTTCTACTAATACTTTAATACTTTTTCTATATATTGTATGGATAAATTTATAAATATAAAAATTATATACATAGGTAAATGGCGGGAGGTACTGTGTTGGTCACATCAGATTATTTTATTTACATTTTTAATTTTAAATTCATTCTATGAAGAAATTTTGTCCTACTCTTCTAATTTTTCGAAATGTTTCCAATTCATTGCCGGGATTTGATTTTTGAAGGGTATGTACCTAAAAAAATTAAATATTTAACACACACACACACACACACACACACACACACACACACACACACACACACACAACACACACACACTACAGTAAAGCTCGAAAATTTTACTCTGCATTGAAATGGTTAAAGTACAAGTAAATAAATTTCAATAACCAACAAAACGTCTTGATAACTACAACTGTCGCTTTTAAAAACAATTTCAACAAGAAAACAATTTGAATGAAAATGCCCTTCACTGTTTTTGTTTTTATTTTGTCTGTTAGCATTTTTAAACATTCACCTCATGTAATCTGACGATAACTATATGATATCATAACGTCTCCCAAACAGATTCCACAGTCCAGACTTCATTGTCTTGCACGGATATCCGACTACTAGAAGTCTTCGATATCTGTTTAGTGTCGGTAATATAGCTGCCTGTAACCGACATGAAAAGGAAACACGTACGGTGAAGTCATTGTTTCCGGGACCATTGTAAACTTCCTAGTTAATATGCGGACAAGGTTTCACGTTTTATTTTATTACAGAAGATTTTTTTATTTTGTTAAAGACTATAATCATTTTAAACACTCTCATTAAAAGGAATAAAAAGTGTTGCTTGGAAATGAAGTATTTAAATTAAAAGAGATCTCATTGATAATTTTGTGTTTTAAAGTTATTCGACAAAATGCAAACAACGTTTAGTATGAATAACGGATTAAGGGTGATTAGCGAGCAGTTGACTAGCATTGTTTCACCTCTGCCCATCGTTTATGGATTAGTGAAAATCACTCCTTTTAAAAAGTCCGTCACGTTTCAGTGACGTACATTATAGGTATACGTAGTCGTATCATAAATACTGTTCTACATAAACAAAAGAAATATGATAAAAATGTGTTGTGGCCAGCACAATACCTCTCGCCACATTCGTTTTTGGTTACATAAGTATAACAAACATTTTAATTTTTGAATTGGTTTCCATGACATTATTTGGACTGTGAGATTTATTACAACATATTATTATGTACCTTATATTTCTTTATCTCTAAATCTATAAAAGTTCTAATAAAATATTTATATGTATTAGATAGAGAATTTACTCTTCTTTAATAGCAAGAACAAAAGAATTTCAAAAATAATATTTAGAAGTTTTTTTAAGAATCTGCTACTTCCGGTTGTCCAATTAGTAGCAAAACCTTTTCAGCTCTTCTCAGCAATGTCCGATTGAGAAATACGTAGTTAAACAGATATTATATTAAGTGTTATACTTTTTGAGAAATCGTCCTTCCAACCGACTCACATTTATACACACACACACACACACACACACACACACACACACACACACACACATCATCGTATAAATATTAATTCGTATTATAGGGACCTTAAAACGTGCTTAATCATTAAAATCTGGATATTCGATTTTTTAGCATGACTCCAATACCTCTCTTGGCGAGAGGTAAAAATTTATACTTGACTCATATCTTATGATAATTTAAAATATGCTTATTCGAATTAAAGGATATTCCTGATCTTTGACTCTAACCTATAAATTAATCACCAAACAATTTTTCAACTGGTTGTCAACTTTTGACCCCTAATTAAACGCACACTTCCTACCGCCATAACGTCGTCATAGAAACGTGATTGAAGCGCGGTGCAACTATTTGTTATTTAGCATTCACCACATACGATACAAGTGTGTATGATAGCGATATTTCACATAGAGGAAAATCTTTGACGTGAATGCACTATAATCTCCCTGGTAATCAATTACTTGCACCCGGAAAGACGGAAAATCTAATCACGAAGAATTTATTATTAAGTTACAAAACTTTTCTAACAAACTGTTTGTAGAAACTTCACCAATTTAACGAATAACTATAAAATGATCTCATTTGTTACTGCAATAGAGTACCTTTTAATAAATACACCTTTTTACCTTCCGTCACCTTTAGGTAAGGAAGGTATTGTCTTTGGTCAAAAAATTCAATGATGAGTTTTTACTGAATAAGAATGTTTTAGGGTCCCTATAATACGATTTTACCATTTTTAGGATGATGTCTGTATGTATGTATGTGTGTCTGTGCGTCTGTGTGTGTGTGACAAAAGTTCCGGATCCCATAACTTCAATACCATGATTCCAAAAATTGATTAGATTTTGGTTATAATTGGTGAACCGGAAGTAGCCTCATTTGAAGATTTAACAGTTAAATTTGATTTATTGACATTTAACATTATTATAACTTAAAGAATATATTATTCTCTATACGATTTGATTACATTTTATACTTCATATTCAATAAATATAGAGTTAAAGAATTTTAAAGAAATTAAATTTTATAATTCAGCCAGCAATGCTAAACATGGAAACTACTAATATATTCATATAATTCAAATTGACAGATGTCAGTATCAATAAAAAGTAAATTAATGTGGTAAGAATACGGTAAGAAAATAACTCTAGTGTTACAAGTTTCTAGAAAGATACAAGAAAGACGATTACATTGGTTTGAACATGTCATGAGGAGAAATGAAGAATTATATTTGTACAAGAATGAGTAGTTTATTAATAGAAGGTTGAAGGAACAGAGGAAGACCAAAGATAGGATGGAAGGACTTTATTGCGGAAGACTTGCTAAAGCTAAAGAGGAAGAAGATGTCAGTGTCAAGTGCAATTTAAATAGTTTGTTTATGAAATATTTTTACTGGAAATTTAGAATCTTTTGCAAGAAAAATTATGTATGGAATTTATACATTATACACAGGATTGACGGAAGGTATTGTGCTGGCCACAACAGATTTTTTTTTGTATGTGAGTGCTCTGTCTATGGTGACACCTAAATTTGTAATGGTCTTGCTGCCTGCCTATTCTTCAGATGGAAAGCACAAGTTTGTGTTTTGGTGGGGTTGGCTTTCAATTGGTTATAATATGCAGAAAGTTGTAGAAGGCTGACAGTTTTTATTCAATAATATCAAAGTTATCTAATTGGACGATAATGGCGAAATCGTCCGCATGTATGAAAATTTGGATACCGTCTGGGAGAGGCTGGTATTAGTATAAATATTGAAAAGTATTGGAGCCAGCACACTACCCTGCGGTAAGCCATTATTTTGAAGTTTCCAACGACTTTGTTTCCATGAAAATCCACAAAAAAATCTTCTATTTTAGAGGAGGTTACCAATCATTCTTGTTCAATCTTTACGTAAAATTTCTGTAACAGAATACGATGATTAACTGTATTATATGCTGCCGACAAATCTATGAAAACAGCACCGGTAATAAGCCATTCTTGATATGTTGGATTAATTTCAGCACCTGCTTAAAATGTCATTTTAAAAGTAGTCCCCATAACTTCTCCGAAAATTTAATATCTTCAATTTTCTCAACACACCTTTGCCATAACTTGAGTCGACCTATTTAATAAAAAGCATAATTAATCGGCTAATTATCTATGCATCCAATTTGTATAATTTAGTTTTCAATTACTAAAGACACATAAGATATGTGTTTGTTCCTATCGCGCCCACTTTAGTACCGAAGCAACACGACATCAAAGTCGAACCGTTATATGGTTGTGGATATCTTGCCCTAAAGTCACAGGCAAATAGTTAGCAAAGATTAATAAGCAAACGTTATTTCATTATTTTAATGTCTCACGTGACGTGTTTATCATACATGCCTTATAGGGGATATAAAATTGGAAGAAATATTGTTGCTTGGATGAAGCAAAAGGAAGTAAATGAAAATAACTTAAGTGAACCTTCCGTCACCTCTAGGTAAGGAAGGTATTGTGGTGGTGAGTTTTTAATGAATGAGCATGTTTTAGGATCCCTACAGTACGATTTAACTATTTTTCAGGGCATCGAACCCGCCAAAAACTGGGTTCGGTTCAGGTTCAGGTTAATTTGTTTTTACCTTCCGTCACCTTTAGGTAAGGAAGGTATTGTCTTTAAAAAAATCAATGGTGAGTTTTCATTGAATAAGCACGTTTTAGGGTCTTTACAATACGATTTTATTGTTTTTACGATGATGTCTGTATGTGTTTGTGGACGTGTGTGTGTGTGTGTGTGTGTGTGTGTGTGTGTGTGTGTGTGTGTGTTCGTGTGTATGAGGCCGCGGTTTCGGCCGCGATACCTCCAATACTAGAATTCCAAAAATTACAATTCTTGCGTATTCCTCTTCCTTACAACCATATGCAGACTTGATTCGATTTTGGTTATAAATGGTCAACCGGAAGCATCCTCATTTGAAGATTTTAACAGTTTATCTTGAAAACCTCAGTTAAATATTATTATTACTTAAAGAATATATTATTGTCTATACGATTTGATTGCATTTTATATTTCATATTCAAAAGATATATAGGTAAAGAATTATAAAGATAATAAATTTTATAAATCAGGCAGCTATGCTAACTTAACCATGGAAACTGCTAATATATTCAGGTAATTCAAATTGACAGATCATCAGTATCAATAAAATGTAAATGAATGGAAAAAATCTGTTGTGGCCAGCACAATACCTCTCGCCACTTCCTTTTTTGGTTACATAAGTATAGGGCGCGAACAGTCATGTTACATTGTTGGCCTTGACAAGCAGATGTGGGGGCCCGTTTCAGAATGATAATTAGTCAGTATGTTTCATTCAGAATTTCAAGATTTTCTAAATACACATAGTTAATTTGTCACCAGGAGTGTGGAATTTACTTGTCGAGGAAAATAAACCATATGGAATTGGAAAATCACTAAATTTAGAATGAGAAATTATGATACATCTATATACATAATTACTAGCTATCATTCTGACATGAGTCCCCATATCTGCTTGTCAAGGCGCCCTATTGTATTTAACATTTCTTGTATACCTACATTCTACACCAAAAATTGTACTTACATATATCTATTCCTTATATTTAGATTGTTTAATTTTAAATTCATTATATGAAGAAATTTTGTCCTCTTCTAATTTTTCGAAATGTTTCCAATTCATTGTCAGGATTGACTGTATTTTTGAAGGATATATGTAATAGACCTATAATCTTAAATATTTAACTACTAATACATTAAGAAATAATATAATGTATATGTACTTCCCAGAAAAACTCTTTAGTAATATCTATGAATTTCTGACACTGACATTTATCTGTCAGTTACAAACAGTTCAACTGGTCAACTATTTTCCATGGCATCCTTTCGGCTGTAAAATTTATTATAACGTTATTTTATTTATTATATTTTTTTTATCTCTAAATCCATAGAATATATAATAAAATATTTAAATGTATCAGATAGAGAATTTAATTTTCTTTAATATTACCAAGAAAAATTTTCAAAAAATATTATTTAGAATATTTTTTTTCAAGAATCTTCTACTTCCGGTTGTCCAATTGTTACCAAAACCTTTTCAGATCTTCCCATGAATGTCCGATTGGAAAATACGTAATTAAACAATTTTTAAGTCTTATAGTTTTTGAGTAATCGTCCTTCCAACATCCTACATACATACACACACACACACACACACACACATACATCCACACACACACACACACACACACACACACACACACACACACACAGACATCATCGTAAAAATGTTAAAATCGGATTGTAGGGACCTTAAAACGTGCTTATTCAATAAAATATGGATATGTGATTTTTAGCATGAATGCAATACCTCTCTTAGCGAGAGGTAAAAAAGGGAAATAACTCTTTCTAGAAAGATATAAGAGAAGAAACATAGGAAGACCAAATATAAGATGGAAGGACTGTATTTCGGAAGACTTGAGAGAAAAGGAACTGAATGAGGACGACACGCAAAACAAAAATGAGTGGAAGAAGAAAATAAAAATAGCAACCCCTAACAAATGGGAAAAAACTAAAGAAGAAGAACATGTCAGTGCAATTGCATAGTTTCTCTATGAAATAATTTTACTGGAAATATAAAATCTTTTACAAGAAAATATATGTATAGGGCGCGTGCAGTGACGTGACTTTGCTGACTTTGACAAACATATGACCCGTGTCAAAATAACAGCAATTAATTATGTCATAATTTATCATTCAAAATTTCATGATTTTCTTATTTCATGTCATCAGTTGCCGAGAAAGGGAAACATAAAATACCAAAAATTTAGAATTGAAAGAAAATTCATGTATGGAATTTGTACATAATACACAGGATTGACGGAAGGTATTGTGGTGGCCACATCAGATTTTTTTAAAAATGAATTCGCGTGCCAAGCATTAATAAAATTTGCGGTTTTGTTCCGGGTTCAGGTATGGGGTTCAGGTTCGGTTCGACCTAATGAAAATTGAATTAATAAAAATATATATATATATATATATATATATATATATATATATATATATATTTAATCATTGCATATTACCCATTGCTGGGTGTGCCAATCTGCTTCGTACACATATATCGGTAATGATGGAATATTTGTACCGTGTGGGCGCTTACCAGGCGTCACCTCACGGGCACTCAATGCTGGCGTGGAGAGTGCGCCACAGGGGTCAATTTTGTGCCATTAAAATGCATTGTAATTTTTGGCGTCGGTCGGGATCGAACTCGGGTCCCCAGATTCGCGACCAGACACTCAGGCACACGGCCACGAGACCGAATTAATGTTTTTTGAATAACAAATCTTTACTTCAAATGCTAACAAGAACACAAACGAACAATCAACACAGACTGCAACGCGGATACCGAAGGCGTCGATAATCGGCTGTATTATTCACATTTAATGTTATTATAAATATTAAGGAATATTCTAATCTATACGCATTGATTGCATTTCATATTTCATATTCAATGAATATAGAGTTAAAGACTTAATAAATAAAAAGAGAAAAACTTCTAAAAATTATTAAAATAGGGAACAAGTAAGACAATAGAAGAAAAGTGTAAAAGGATAAAAAAAAAACAAATATAAAGAATGAAATAAATAAATCTGTAACGCAATTAAAAAAAAAACTTTAATGCGATGTTTTGACTTGAGTTGATGAACTGCGTAATATTTCAACCAGGTGACACTATGATCGGATAAATAGTATAAATAAGACATAATGACATCACTTCCGTCTCAATTCCCGCCTACGACTTGATCCTCTTATCGTTTCTTCTTTATTCTGCTGAGCGGTGCCACCCAGACTATATGCAATCATTTCTCCATTGCTCTTCGGTAAATCAGATTACGTTTAAACCGCCGAAAGAAAAGGAACAGAACTTTTTTCAATTTAAAATTGATGAACACAGGAAAATTTATACTAGAAAATAATAGTTATTTATACAGGGTGTTAAAAAATGAGTAAAATTTTTGAAAGTATGTAATATTGACCAAAATATGTAAAAAAAAGCTTAATCAACACAGGTCTGTTGTTATCGACAAAAAAGAAAAATCGAAGAAAAACTGACAAAATTAGTGTCAGTAAAAAAAACATTATTTGAAACATTTTTTCCCAATTCTAAAAGTTACGAAGTTATTTGAAAATTAAATATTGGCCAAGGTCGCCTCAACATTTGATTTAAAAAAAAACAAACGCATTGCTGAAAGATAAACAAAAAGTCTCATTTAATCTAAGTCGTAACTCAGTTTTCGAGATAGCAGAGGTAAACCCCGTAAAATCTCATTTTTGACTGCCTTATATCTTAGGAACTTTTGAAGATCAAACCTATGTTGATTAAACTTTGTACCTCTCGCTATGAGAGGTATTGGATTCATGCTAAAAATCGCATATCCAGATTTTAATGATTAAGCACGTTTTAAGGTCCCTACAATCCGATTTTAATATTTTTACAGTGATGTGTGTGTATATGTGTGTGTTGATGTATGTTTATGTGTGTGTGTATGGATGTGTGTGGGGATGTTGGAAGGACGATTTCTCAAAAACTATAACACTGAAAAGGTTTTGGTAATAATTGGACAACTGGAAGTAGCAGTTTCTTAAAAAAAATCTTCTAAATATTATTTTTTGAAAATTTTTGTTCTTGAGTTGGAACGCCGAAACGATTCGGTTTGGTTGAGTGCTGAAAGTTTAATTTTTACAATGTAACATGTCGCGGAGAAAAATCAAGTGCATTTAGGCACGGTCACATATTAAAATTAAGCGGAATCATTGCCAGTATATATATTTTTTATTTAAAATTTAGTTAAAATTCGACTTGCTCCTTTTAAGGTCAACAATAATACATAATAGTTTAGTTAATTCATATATTATACTTTTTGTTTTTTTTTTTTAATTTTTAAATTTCAATGTATAATTTATTTTTATGAATAAAAGTCTATATTTCATGGTACATTATTGATATTGTTAAAAATGAAATGTAGTCTTGAAGAACTCTGGTAATTAAAAAAATAACTACTACTTGATTTTTCAAGTAATTGAAAAATAACTACTTGAATTTTCAAGTACTTGAAATTGTAACTATTTGACTTGACTTGACTTTCAGCTACTATTGCTTGACTAGAGCTTGGCTTGATTTCAAGTCAAGTCAAGTAAGTAACTTGAAACCCTATGCCCAAAGTATCTTACATGTACAATAATTATCATAGGATTTAGTACACTAAATTTGCATGAATTTGTCGTATAATAGATTACTTAAGTGCCGGTTTCTTTACTTTTAATGACTTTAGTGATGATTTCAAATAAAATTATTTTGTTTGAGTAGATTTCTCATACGACATTCATAAGAACATCTATTTCTCATAAAGCTACCGACAAGTGTAATAAACAATATTTTACATAGCTAACCCACATATTTATCTACAAACTCGAGTAGAAATTCCCATTTATGAAGAAATAAAAGTTTATAACCGTCGTTCTATACGTAATTACTCGTTTCTTCGCTAGTTGTATAAGATGGCGTCTCTGTGGCATTTCCGATTAGATTCTACAACCACCGCTAGGAGTGCTCGTGCAGTGACACAGGATACTCTATTGCAACTTCAGTATCAGAGGTGCATACTGTATAACGAAGATAGGAATATGACTGGACTGCAACAATGACAGACTTGTGTGTGAGACTAAACAATGTTATCTGTGTGACATGCAACGCAAAACGCAACTCTTTTTGTTCAACACAAGAATGTGGTGTTAATTAGTAGGTAACTTGGTTAGTTAATAATGCGGTTTATGGAAATGATTACCCAGAATTGTCACATAAATTAATATACAATTCCTTTAAAGTCTCCGACACATAAACATAGAAATAGTAAATTATATTTTATTGTTTATTACCTAGACGCGAAGATTTTCACTTGATGTCTCTTTGTTGTTGATTTTCATTAAGACTCTGAGTAAATTGGAATAAATTTTTATTTGAGGAAAGTTACCTAACAATAAAACTGAACTTTTTTATTATTTTTACCGCTTTTTACCTCTCGCTAAGAGAGGCATTGGATTCATGCTAAAAATCGCATATCCAGATTTTATTGAATAAGTACGTCTTAACATTTTTGCAATGATGCCTGTGTGTGTGTGTGTGTGTGTGTGTGTGTGTGTGTGTGTGTGTGTGGATGTATGTGTGTGTGTATGTATGTGTGTATGTGGGATGTTGGAAGGACGATTACTCAAAAAAAATTCTTGGTAATATTAAAGAAAATTAAATTCTCTATCTAATACATTTAAATATTTTATTATATATTCTATAGATTTAGAGATAAAAGAAATATAATATATAAAATAATCTGTTGTAATAAATTTTACAGCCGAAAGAATGCCATGGAAAATAGTTGAAAATTTAAATTGTTTGTAACTGACAGATAAATGTCAGTGTCAGAAATCCGGAGACATTACTGAAGACTTTTTCTGGGAAGTACATACATTATATTATTTCTCAACGTATTAATAGTTAAATATTTAATATTTTAGGTATATAACACATACCCTTCAGAAATACTGTTACTCCCGACAATGAATTGGAAACATCTCGAAAAATTAGAAGAGTAGGACAAAATTTCTTCATAGAATGAATTTAAATTTAAAAAATCTAAATATACGGAATAGATATAAGTAGAATTTTTGGTGTAGAGTGTAGGTATACAAGAAATGTTAAATACATTAGGGCGCGAGCAGTCATGTGACTTTGTGGGCCTTGACAAGCAGATATGGGGGCCCATGTTAGAATGAAAGCTAGTAATTATGTATATAGATATCAAATATCATAATTTCTCATTCTAAATTTAGTGATTTTCCAATTCCATGTGGTTTATTTTCCTCGACAAGTAAATTCCACACTCCTGGTGACAAATTAACTACGTGAATTTAGAAACAATGTAACATGACTGTTCGCGCCCTATACTTATGTAACCAAAAAAAGGAAGTGGCGAGAGGTATTGTGCTGGCCACAACAGATTTTTACTTCTGCCTCCTGCTTACTTTACATCAGAACATTTAACTTGAATCAAAATAACACCAGAAACCGTGTTTCTCTTCACTTTATGTTTATTTCCTGTCCACTGGGTACGATATTCTTTGAGTAAAACTCTTAACTTGACTAACTGTCGAAGAAATTCATTTCACCTTCGTTCACAAACGCCAAAGTGTTATTAGCTCTCAGCAAGAAGGACCTTAGAACTATGACAGGTATCTTTATTGGTCATTGTCCTCTGAAATACCATCTATGTAAGATTGGTATAGTTGAAAACAATATCTGTCGACCCTGCGAAGAGGACGAAGAAACTTCAGAACAGATTGTATGGTAATGTCCAGCTGTGGCTGGAAGTAAACTTAACCATCTTGGTAAAAGGTACCTCGCGGCAAATGATATCGGGAAATTGACTCCTGGAACTACTTCCAGAAAACCAAGATAGGCCCATGTTACAGTGACAGTGACAAAAGCGGTTAGCGCTCAAAGCCTACAACTTAATGAATGAACGAATTAACTGACTGTTAGTTGTCTTGCCGTTAACTAAAATTTATTTTACTTCTAACTTTTAACTGCAAGTGGAATAACGCAAGCTAAGGTTATCAATATAATAAATTTTAACCGACTCATAGTTCTCGAAATCCCGATGTTGGATATTATCCTAGGTCACCCTGTACAGGAAAATTGAAATAACATATGTCCTTTTATTGTATATTTACCACCAAACGCCGATATTTTCTGCGCACTATTTCTATCCTCTAATCCTAATAGCCTTGTATAATCCTTCATACGCCGTACATCTGGCCAGCAATCCTCGTAATCCTCCATCCACCCTCTTTGCAACTTCACACTCTGAAAGCCTCCCCCACATCGACTGCAGACTAACACATTTCACCCACATATTTATCTCTGGTGCGGGAAGGAGGCAGTAAACAAACAGCGCATGCTATGCTGTCGGTGTCCACAGGTTCAGTGCTGTACAAGCTGTAGCTGAAGTCGTAGCAGTCGCTTTCATTCATTGGGTGACATACGTAGTGAACGTAGCGACAGAACTCTTAGGGATATAAATTAGAGGTTATAAATATGGTGGACGCTGTTAATGTAACATAGTGGTGTGTAGGTTATTTAGAAACTTATTAAGTATATTGTGGTAAAAGGTTTTCGTGTATTAGACAGTGAAACTGTACAGTGAAATGATTAGTGTTAATAAAGTTATATTTATTTATACTTAGTTAAAGTGTGGATATAACTATGTGCCATTTGTGGTGAGTGTTCTTTTTTATCAATTGAATATTACAAAAAATAGGGTAAATGTTAATGGGATTTGAGTCGATCAGTACCAATTTTAAGGTAAGAAGACGAAAAATGAAAAAAATCGACTATTAATATAACATCCCTAACTTTTAAGGGAAGGCAATAACTCCATTAACCGTGGTTCTAACTGGGATGCAAAAATCGATTTTTCTCACTCTGGAACCGATATCAATCGATTCTACTCCAAAAGTAGAGTCCAGAAATATATTGGGTTTATATAATTTTCCCATCTCATAACGGACATGTCAGCCAAAAACAGATTATGTATTTTAAAATTTTTGAAAGATGTCCGATCAAGCTCGTCTACGAATTGTATGAATTCAGATTTTTGCTCCGCCCATCATGACAAATTCAGTAGTGTCGTTTGCTTAGTTTTTATGAGGGTACGTAAGATACTACTGTTATTTTATTATTATAAAAATATATATTACAGGAAAAACATTCAAAATTCAATAATAAGTCAACTAGTAAGTTTATTATCAAACGTAAAACCAAATATGTTAAAAATAAGATACTGACACAATCTCAGTGTCAGTGACTGACAGAATATAACGTTATACGTACGGCTATGAATCCAGGTAATGTATCTGAATTCATAGATAAACTTACGTTACAGCGAAAGTATTATCAACAACGAGCATCGTTTATAAATGGAATGTCCTTAGTCGAAACAATATGAATTTTTGAAAGACAAGCGTGATAATTATCCTTATCACACACTCTTACAGCCTTTGCAAAATAAAGAGATAAATGTATGCCTATTTGTTAATTAGTTCGTGACACAGCTGCCCTTGATCGGACATCTTTCAAAAATTTTACTGTACCTTTTTTTCAAAGCGAAGAATATTACAGTGGGTACTAGTATATCTATAACAGTATGAAAAGGTAATTGAGATTAAAACAATTGGGAACGTGTTTTTTTATCAGTAAATAACATGCTATCTTCCCTGTACGATAAAGATGAGAGATTACACGAGATTAAGCTGGTTTTTTTTTCTAGTTTTAAGGTAATGAAAGATGGTTCTCCAAGTGTAGTATTGAATTGAAACTAAATTTTGAAAAATGGCCTTTTAGTTTTACCTTCGCTCACCTTTAAGTAAGGAAGGTATTGTCTTTGGTGAAAGAATTCGATAGTGAGTTTCTAATGAATAAGTACGTTTTGGAGACCCTAGAATTGAATTTACTAATTTTACGATGATGGCTATGTGTGTGTGAGTGTGTGTGTGTGTGTGTGTGTTTGTATGTGACGATCGTTTCGGATCGCATAACTCCATTACTACGATTACAAAAATTCTAATTTTTTCGTAAATATTCTTCGGGTTAAGATGCATATGCATCTTAACCCGAAGACCTGCAGACCTGATTAGATTTTGGCTATAACTGGTCCACCGGAAATACCCTCATTTGCAGTTTGTCTTGAAAAAACGCAATTTAACATATAATCTTTATAAATTTTAAAGGATATGTCATTCTCTATACGATGTGATTGCATTTTCAATTGGTTCTCCTATAAGATTAAGATATGATACAATATTTAAATGTATCAGAGAATTTATTTTTCCGATTGGGAAATACGTAGTTAAACAAATATTAAATCTTAGTTTTTGAGAAATTGTCCTTCCAACATCCACACACAAACATACACACACATATATATCCAGACACACATCCACACACACACACACACACACACACACACACACACACACACACACACACACACACACACACACACACACAGACATCATCGTAAAAATGTTAAAATTGGATTATAACGTGCTTATTCATTAAAATCTAGATATACGATTTTTACCATGAATCCAATATCTCTCTTAGCGAGAGGTAAAAATAAAATAAAAATAGCGGAGGTCCTCATTTATTTTTATTACTATTTTCCTTGCTAAACGACTTTTTCTTAAGTGAAAATGTACATACATAGTATTCGTACGTCCATAATATTATCTTTATCATTTATCTCGAATAACTAGTAACAACTTTTCTTCTCGTCCAGAGAAATTAGGTTACGAGGTGTCAAAATCATCACAAGGACATGTACTGTGTGATATGTCCATTAATTTTTAATTACTCGGTACATGCATAAAGGTATAAGTAATCAGCATCAGCTAACGTGTATTAATTTTCTCTGGTTTTAAAATTAATTACAAATTTTCTTAGCTGGATGACAGATCATTAAATTTTCATTAAAATCATAGTTACATGGAAAGTAAACGCACGTGGTGTTGAGCTTGGTTTACACTAAGCAATAGCTCTATGGGCAATAAATTGACCGAGAATTCGCGACCAGAGACTCAGGCACGCAGCCACGAGACCCCATAGGTATATGTATTTAAATTAATTGGCGAGAAGTATTGTTGGTCACATCAGATTTTTTTATTTTATCCTACTATACCGAAAGGTTAAACAATAAATACTCGTACAGTAAAATTTTTGAAAGATGTCCGATCAAGGAAATCTACGAACTGTATGAATTCAGATTTTTGCCCGCCCATTCTGACAAATTCAGTAGTGTCATTTGCTTAGTTTTTATTATTTTAAAAATATATATTACAGGAAAAACATTCAAAATTCAAAAATAAGTCAACTAGTAAGTTTATAAGCAAATGTAAAACCAAATATGTTAAAAATAAGATAATGACACAATGTCAGTGTCAGTGACTCTGGCAGAATATAACGTTATACGTACGGCTATGAATCCAGGTAATGTATCTGAATTAATAAATAAACTTACGTTACAGCGAAAGTATTATCAACAACGAGCATCGTTTATAAATGGAATGTCCTAACTTAGTCGAAACAATATGAATTTTTGAAAGACAAGCGTGTTATATCCATCCTTATCACACAGTCTTACAGCCTTTGCAAAAGAAAGAGATAAATGTATGCCTATTTGTTAATTCGTTCGTGATACAGGTGCCCTTGATCGGACATCTTTCAAAATTTTTATTGTAGTTTCATTATCATTTTGTTTTCCCAATTCCAGAAGCCTTAAAATCGGCCTATTATAATATTTATATTTGTGTGTCTACATAAAACAAGAAATCTTGCCTCTTGCAAATTTCTTAATATAAAATGTTGTTCTTGCTATATGCTTGCTTTGTCTTGTGTCTTGCAACCAACCTCTTACTCTTGTTCTGGCAGCAAGAATAAGACAAGAACAAGAAAAGGCAACACGAGAACAAGAATCTTGTGCTGCTCTGAAGGCATTTCAAAATCCAACGAACGAAAAAAATAGCTGCAGCAATGAAACAAATGGAAATTGAAATAATTATTTTGTTTATCGTTGATCCTGTTTATAAAGTTTTCTATTGAAATATGAACTTACTTGAATATAATATAAATATACGAGTATGAATATATTATGAACTTATTTTATTCTTCTAATTTTGAAAACCATTTTATGTTTTGATTACTAAATATTAAATGAGGAATAAACCCAATAGAAGAACATATCCCTCCCACCAACATCATTAAAATAAATTGCTTCCAGTCCAAATAACACCATCAACTTCAAGTATACCACATCTCACATGATGTAAGACGTGAGATGTTCTCGTAACAAGAACGAAAATTGAAACATAAATATTTAACTACTTAATAAGAAGAATACTCTTTATAAATGAAATATTACTGACATAGTTATCTAAATATCCATATACGTAAGATTTTATTTACAAGCTTCGTTTCTAACAATCTAAACAGCTGTTTCACACGTTATTAAAATATCTCGCGTAGGTTGAAAAAAACTATTATGTGAAGGAGAAGTAGCACTGATATATCCGCCTCATTTCGGCTTGATGATTGTGCTTTAAGCGAGGTTTACAAAACACGAAATATTGAGCAAGATATAGCACAATTAAATTTTGTTGTACAAGAAATATTCGTAGATTAAGCTGAGAAAAGCAGTAATTTGCAATTTTTTACCTCCCGCTACCCTTGGTAAAGGAGGTATAGGGATCGTGCTAAAAATCTTATATCGAGATTTTATGGTCCCTACAACCCGATTTTAACATTTTCGCGATGATGTCTATGGGTGTGTAAAATTGTAAATAGAAAAGTAATTATATGAAACGAAACTAAATATACATAATTTTTAACATTTAGTAAATATGTAGGGCATGTACTCGTATTTAAATAAAAAAATCTGATATGACCGACACAATACCTCCCGCCATTTACCTATGGGGTCTCGTTGCCGCGTGCCTGATGTCTGATCGCGAATCTGAGGAATCCGATTCGATCCCGATCAACGCCAAATAATTCGAATTTTAAATGGCATAAAATAAACCCCTGTAGTAAACGCCCGCACAATACAAATATGTCATCATCATTACCGAAATGTGTGTACCCAGCAATGGATAATATGCCGTGATAATATATTAATTTATTTCTTTATTTAAATACATACAGTAAAATTTTTGAAAGATGTCCGATCAAGGTTGTCTACGAATTGTATGAATTCAGATTTTTGCTCCGCCCATCATGACAAATTCAGTAGTGTCGTTTGCTTAGTTTTTATGAGGGTACGTAAGATACTACTGTTATTTTATTATTATAAATATATATATATATTACAGGAAAAGCATTCAAAATTCAAAAATAAGTCAACTAGTAAGTTTATAAACAAATGTAAAACCAAATATGTTAAAAATAAGATATTGACACAATGTCAGTGTCAATGACTCTGACAGAATATAACGTTATACGTACGGCTATGAATCCAGGTAAAGTATCTGAATTAACAAATAAACTTACGTTACAGCGAAAGTATTAACAACAACGAGCATCGTTTATAAATGGAATGTCCTAACTTAGTCGAAACAATATGAATTTTTTAAAGACAAGCGTGTTATATCCATCCTTATCACACACTCTTACAGCCTTTGCAAAAGAAAGAGATAAATGTATGCCTATTTGTTAATTCGTTCGTGATACAGGTGCCCTTGATCGGACATCTTTCAAAATTTTTACTGTATCTGCATATTTACTAATCCTAGAAATTATTTATATTAAGTTCCTTTCCATAAAACTATTGTTCTATTTACAATTTTTCTTTTAAAACGTTACTATTATTAATTTGAAATGAATATTTTTTTGACAGTGACATTTATCTGTCAGTTTCATACATTTGAGCTGAACTATGTAACCATGGAGATGTGTTTAAAGCATAAGCTCTCATTAAATATATGCTTGTGATATGATTAATGATCGAAGATATTGCTTGTGAAACCGAAGCAGCACATTTCACTCGTCCTTCGGGCTCGTGAAACTTGCAATTCGGTTTCACTCGTGAATATCATCGATGATATGTATGAATATAATCCCTCTTAGTCTAATCCAGTTGACATCCTCTTTCTTATTTCTTTCCAAATTAATCTCTCTTCTCCATTCATTTCAGTCTCCTAATTTCTGAGTCTCTTTATCTCTCTCTGTCCATCCAATCGTCTCGCACTGTCTTCTTCCTCAAGGTCCATGTTTCTCATAAAGTTTGTTAAAATCGTTGTTAACAAAAGTCAAACGGAAAAAACAATATAATAAAGCTAACAAAACAATGTTACTACCTTGAAAAAATAATAAAAATATCTTCTTCGTATTCCTTCTAAACATTTGTACATCAAGAAAACAATTTTCTTTCGTTAATTAATTTTTTGCTTGTGACTACCAGACGCATCGGTAATGAAATTTTTGCATTGTCTACAGTTGCAGCCACCTAGGATGCATTTATTCCGCAGGATAAATGGTGGTAATTAATAACTCGCATCCCGGTAACAGCTAACGACTTGTATTCATAATTACCGCCATAAAGAAACACTTCTACACTTTCATTTCGCTATTAATCATCGGGAAGAATATTTACCGGAGAAGTCAAAGGTTTGAATCTTTTCAACAAAGCCCAAATTAATTGGATATTTATGCAGGGGTATCAAGATTATGTATTCATGAAGGGAGAATTGTATGCTTTTTAATGTGAAGAATATTTAAATGTATTCATATTTTTATAATACTATGTATGATATTTAAGTTAATATCGTGGTTTGATATATCAATCTTTTGATCGCAGGATATACTACACCACTAATGAAAAAATAAGTTTTATTTAATAACATTATAAAATGTTTATCTAAATATCATTTATAATAAAAATCATGGACACTTTACTAAATTTTACAACTAAGAGTTACTTACTAAAATAGGTTAGTATAATACTAGTGATACTAGTTCTCATCAGTTCACTACTAGCTTATTTTACCATGTGGCAACCCTATACTATTAATGAAAACGTTGAACGAGAGGGATAGATATATAGAGAAATAAATATGTTAGCATGAAATGCAAGATCTGTTAATACAGGTGCAGGTACAGAGTGCTGCTAGACGAGAGTAGACATAACCTGTAAAATAAACACAGATTTGACAGTTGTAAGGGCCGTGAAATAGTGAAGTGTTGTACTTAGTGAATATGAAAAATAAGATCATTTAAAAAAAATCTGATGTGGCCAGCACAATACCTTCCGTCAATCCTATGTATTATGTATAAATTCCATACATAATTTTCTTGCAAAAGATTCTAAATTTCCAGGAAAATTATTTCATAAACAAACTATGCGAATTGCACTTGACACTGACATATCTCTCAAGTCTTCCGCAATACAGTCCTTCCATATTATCTTTGGTCTTCCTCTGTTTCTTCAACCTTCTGTTACAAAGCTATTCATTGTTCTTCCAATATATTCTTCAGTTCTTCATGACATGTTCAAACCAATGTAATCGTCTCTCTTGTATCTTTCTAGAAACTTGTAACACTAGAGTTATTTCCTTACCGTATCTTTCCGTGTCTTCCCTAACATCTACTTCTGCCACATTCATTTACTTTTCATTGATACTGACATCTGTCAATTTGAATTATCTGAATATATTAGCAGTTTTCATGGTTAGCATAGCTGGCTGATTTAAACTATGTTCTCATCATCAGTAGTACAAATTTAAGTAGAGTAGTTAAGATTACTCAACATGTAAACCATGCCAGAGGTCTAACAAGTCTGAACACACAAGGGAGAGAACTGGGATTATATAGGAATTAAGAATGGGAGTCACAGATGAATGAATACCAATTATAAAATAAGATTTAGCGTCCAATGAAATTTAAGATTTAAAACGTCTATAAAATTTAAGTTTATATTAAATCGAATAGTTTAGAATTTGGTATGGGACCGAGATCTGCGTTCATCAAATTATTTTTAAATTTATTTATTATTACGCTCTCGTATGCATCTAAATGTTTTTTTTTGTTTAATATTATCAATAAGTTTTAAAGTTTAATATTAGAATTGTTAATTTTGTGATTATTAATGAACATGTCACGACGATAACGTGTCTTTATCGTCTGTCTTGTATAATAAATAATTATAAATGCATAATTTGAGTCTTATTTTTCAATCTAAGTAAAAATATTTTCTTTTGCTTAGTGAACAGTTAAAGTTTTATAAAGGCACGCCTCAAAAGCATCAATAACGTTCCAATCGGTCTTCTCTCGCCTGTCCGGGAAAATCATCAAGTTATTAACCCGCGAACACTGTAATTGTCGGGGACTTTTTGCGCAATTTTTTGCATAGTTGCGGTTTACCCACAAACCTTATTATGCATGAGCATAAGGAAGGTCATGGACGTGGTGATTACAAGTGAGCAAAAAACTGGAAAATTGTAGCTTTACTATAATATTACAATTATAAATAAGAAAGTTGAGAGTTTATTGAATATTATTTTCTTACTGCCAAATACGGCAATGGGAATGAGAATTAAACTTGTATTCTTGGAATTGGGATGAGATATAGAAAATGTTCTCGATAGAATAACAAAATGAAAAATTAATAATTTTAGTTACGGGTCATTCTATGAGTACCGTATTACTTCCTTTATAATACGTACAGTAAATAGGCATACATTTATCTCTTTCTTTTGCAAAGGCTGTAAGAGTGTGTGATAAGGATGGATATAACACGCTTGTCTTTAAAAAATTCATATTGTTTCGACTAAGTTAGGACATTCCATTTATAAACGATGCTCGTTGTTGATAATACTTTCGCTGTAACGTAAGTTTATTTATTAATTCAGATACATTACCTGGATTCATAGCCGTACGTATAACGTTATATTCTGTCAGAGTCACTGACACTGACATTGTGTCAGTATCTTATTTTTAACATATTTGGTTTTACATTTGCTTATAAACTTACTAGTTTACTTATTTTTGAATTTTGAATGTTTTTCCTGTAATAATAATAAAATAACAGTAGTTTCTTATGTACCCTCATAAAAACTAAGCAAACCACACTACTGAATTTGTCATGATGGGCGGAGCAAAAATCTGAATTCATACAATTCGTAGACAACCTTGATCGGACATCTTTCAAAAATTTTACTGTACCTACGACGAATAATAACATGCCCAAATAATTTTTATATGTGTATTGATTCGTTGTCTTCATAAATTTCTATAGGAAACTAATCAAATTTGGAACTATAGTATATAGGAAGGAATGGGATAAACTGAATTAAATATTTTGTGGGATTATAAATACAGATTCGTAATTTGAAATTAAAAATATTTATGTTTAAATAAAACTGCAAATGCTTTTAAGAAAGTAAGCCCACAATAAGAATACAAAGAAAAATGAAAAACGTTGTAGACTAAACAAACTTGTCATATTTGACAAGACAAAAAGAAATCCTGAAACCATATTTTTGCTTCCGGTGTTTCTCCTAACATAAATACAATTCTTCGCAAAATATTGTCTTAGTACTTAAGGGTCTCGACTCCTCGTGGCTCTACATGGAATCTGTTTATCCGAATGAGAAGTGTGGCGCGGTGCGGAGATGTTTAGTCCGGCCCACTTATAGTTGAACATTTGTATTGAGTTGATAGATCCAGAAGAAACGCGTTGGTCAATACAACATTACGTTGAGGTGTAGTGGGGTGGATATTGAAGAATGAATAGCAATAGATGGGGAGAAATGGATTGCTATCATATTCGGAATTTGGAATTCGGATGGGTGGACTTTGGTATATAATAATACGAGTATATATAAGAAACAAAAAAACTATCATTTTATTGAAATTAAATTAAAAAATATACTTAATTATTAATTATTTCAATAACCAATTACATACTAGGTAATTATATAAAATATATAAATCATATTCACAAAGAAAAAAAATCGTTGACAATGAAGATTTCTAGATATAGAAAAAAAGTTTTTAGAGATGGAAAAATAAAAATTTCCTTATATAAAGAGCAAAATGGCAAAATAATATTCAGCAAGTACATTAAATCGGCAAACGAGCCGCAAAAAATGCAAACTTATGCCTCAATTTGTTTTTCGCGAAATGGAAGCCCTCTTGTATACCGGGGATCAATTAGCTCAGGAAGAACGCAATCCATATAGAACTTTATTAAATGTTGCTCCATGTTTATTTTTCCAAAAGTCTTCATCGTAATCAATTTTTTCCATTGATATACCTTTTGGAGTCCATATTACAAACATGCAATACTTTTTACCAGTAATTCGTAACTGACCCTGGACTTGATAGTAGTATGAATGATTTTATTTTAAATATAATTTATCATCACGTATTACGCAAAAATTCATTTTTTTCGAAATAACGCCCTAACCTAATAGGTTAAATTTTTTGTGCTGATGAAGGATATTTAATTTCAATTAATCCCGATTCCCCAATCAAACCATCAGGACTTGCTCCTAAGAAAGGATATTCCTTATCAATGAACAATCCTGTGGGTTTTTACTTGCAAATTGCTCATTTCTTCAAATTTTTGTCTTGCAATGGGTTCATTTTCTATTCCAAATTTTGTTGCTGCATTTCCAGAAAATGACATATACAGCATATTGATTCTAAAATCATTTTGCAAAAGGTAGAGCGGCGCATTTTACATATTTTGCCGAAATTAGACACAATCAATCACAATCAGTTTTTCTCCTTTTATTTGGAGGAGCAAATATTCTTCGTCTTGCATTAGATTTTTCTTTTTCTTGTTTCTTCTTCTTCATATACAATTTCCTATATATACCTGGGCTTCTGTTTGAAATTTTTTTGTAAGAAAATACAAATTGTAGTCACTGGCATCGTCCAGGGTTGGAAAACCATCCCCTCTTCTATTGCTCTCTACCCGTACTCCACCTCGCCTGGACTATGGTAACTCATTTCAGCTTCCGTAAAATTCCGTAAAATTGGTTTAGAAATTTGTAAATTACATACGTAATTTTAAAGATAGAACAAAATTTCAAAAACGAGCGTATAGAAGGAAAGTAATACTATGCTTCTGCGTTCTTATATTTTCCAATAAATATCTATTTCATTAGATAAATTATGTTGAATATTGTGTAAAATGTGTTATTTCGTAGTTTTGTAATATTAATTATAAACATTTTTTTCAAATTTTTAACAACGGGTAAGCATTTTTTAAGAAATTATGTTGCACAATTTCATTTTTTCAAAATTAATATGTAAGTCATAAAATAAAAACTACGACACCTCTAAACATGCAACATTTTCCTCAGGAGACGGGAATAGCAATAGACGGAGAGAAATGGATTGCTTTCATATTCGGAATTCGGGTTGGTGCTGTTGGTAGACTTCGGTATATGATAGAAAAATAAATATGAAAACTAATATAAAAAAATCATATTCAAATTAAATTAAAGGAATATACTTAATTATTTCAATAACCATTTACATACTACTAGGTAATAAAAAAAAGAATCATATTCAGAAAGAAAAAAATCTTTGACAATGAAGATTTCTATATATAAATAAAATAAATAAATAAATATTTCATCACGGCATATTACCCATTGCTGGGTGTGCCAATCTGCTTCATACGCAGATGTCGGTAATGATGGAATATTTGTACCGTGCGGGCGCTTACCAGGCGTCACCTCACGGGCACTCATTGCTGGCGTGGAGAGTGCGCCACAGGGGTCAATTTTGTGCCATTAAAATGCGATGTAATTTTTGGCGTCGGTCGGGATCGAACCCGGGTCCCCTAGATTCGCGACCAGACACTCAGGCACACGGCCACGAGAAAAAAAATACAGAAGAGAAAATAAGAAATACATATACTAGTATTTCTCAAAAAATTAAAGGAATGTCAATTTCCTTACACAAAGAAAAAAATCTGATGTGGCCAGCACAATACCTTCCGTCAATCCCGTGTATTACGTATAAATTCTGTACATAAATTTTCTTGCGAAAGATTCTAAATTTCCAGTAAACGGCAAAATAATATTCAGTAAGTATACACAGTGTAAAAAAAATATATGAGAATATTTCGAGGAGATTTTACAGCTAAAACAAAAATAATAAAGCAATTTCGAAAAAAAAAGACACATTTAAAAATAGGAAACGATGAAATTGAAAAAGTAGACAACTTTATCTACTTAGGCGGCGAAAAGAAGTAAATTAAATGGATAGACGAGTCGCAAAAAATATCAAACGTATGCCTCAATGTGTTTTTCTCGAAATGGAAGCCCTCTCGTATAACGGGGATCAATGAGCACAAGAAAGAACGCAATCCATACAGACCTATTAAATGTTGCTCCATGTTTCTTTTCCAAAAACCTTCATCGTAATCGATTTTTATCTCCCCTCACCTTTAGGTAAGGAAGGTATTGTCTTTGGTCAAAAAAATCGATGATGAATTTTTAGTGAATAAGTACGTTTTAAAGTTCCCTAGAATACGATTTTACCATTTTTACGATGACGTGTGTCTGTGTGTGTGTGTGTGTTTGTGTGTGTGTGTGTGTATGTGTGTGTGTGTGTGTGTGTGTGTGTGTGTGTGTGTGTGTGTGTGTGTGTGTGTGTGTGTGTGATGACTATTTCATAGACGATAACTCCAACACTACAATTCTAAAAATTATAATTCTTTCGTATTCCATTTATTTACATCCATATGAAGATCTGATTAGATTTTGGTTATAATTGGTCAACCGGAACTACCCTCATTTAAAGATTTTAACAGTTTCTCTTGAAAAAACGCTCTTGGCATTTAATGTTATTATAAACATTACAGAATATTATATTATCTATACGATTTGATTGCATTTTTTATTTTATATTCAATGGATATATAGTTAAACAATTTAAATTTCATAATTCAGTCAGCTATGCTACTACATTTAAGAAAATTCTAATTGACAGATGTCAGTGATTTTGCAGTACAGTATTGTGTAATAACTTTTCCTTTCGTCATCAGTTTTTAGCATCGATTAACTAAAAAAAGAACTAAATATATTTAAAAAAAAAACGAACTACCTTTTTCTTTGATAATATATTCAATTTTGTCCTTTGTTTTTTTTTCTGGGAGCAGATAATCGTAGTCTAGTTTTTTTTTTGCCACGGCGTCAATTCCGAACATCGGGTTATAGAAATATACAGTCTATAGTAACAATTTACTACGAATACAAAATATACCCCGCACCCCGCACTGGCATCATCTAGGGTTGGAAAACCATCCCCTCTTCTATTCCTCTCTACCCGTACTCCACCGCGCCATGACTAGGGCAACTCATTTCTGCTTCCGTAAAATTGGTTTAGAAATTAGTAAATTACATACGTAGTTTTAAAGATAGAACAAAATTTCAAAAACAAACATATAGAAGGAAAGTGAAACTATGCTTCTACGTTCTTATATTTTCTAATAAATATCTATTTAATTAGATATATTATGTTGAATATTGTGTAAAATGTGTTTTTTCATTGTTTTATAATATTGATTGTAAACATTTTTTCAAATTTTTAACAACAGGTAAGCGTAGATCCATTCTTTAAGAAATCATGTCGCATAATTTCATTTTTTCAAAATTAATATGTAAGTCATAAACTAAAAACTACGACACCTCTAATCACGCAACATTTTGCTTAGGAGACGAGACCCTTAAACAAAGGAGTGTTTATGCATAGTAGGTAAACAAAATAATGGAAGCATCGAAATTTCTCGTTTGACGAGTAAATGTTTAGCTACAATTATATCCTTGTTTTACTCTTAATTCTTTTTACCTCTCGTTAAGAGAGGTATTGGAATCATGGTAAAAATCGCATATGCAGATTTTAGTGCGTGTGTGTGTGTGTGAGAGAGAGAGAGGTTGTCGTAGGTACGATTTCTCAAATTCTGTAAGACTAAAGACCTGTGTAACTACGGATTCCTCAATCTAACAATAATGGGAAGAGTTCAATAGATTCTGGTAACAATTGGACAACCGTAAGTAGTAGTATTTTAACAAAAAAGTCTTCTAAATAATATTTTTTGCAAATTTATGTTATTACAAATATTAAAAAACAAAATTATGTATCCGACACATTTTTTTATTTTTATTATACTGTAACGTCGCCGCCACCGCCGCTTCGTAGCCTACGCCGCCGCCGCGCCATAGCAGATGCCGCTGTGTCGCGCGTAGCTAAAAAGTTCTAACTTGTCGCGGTGACGTGATCTATTGTGCATGCTGTTTACCTCGCGAAGTGCTCTAGTAGGTTGGAGGAGGTTCTAGAACTAAAGTCGCCAGTATATTATAACCCGTCGCCAAAGCCAGCGAACACAGTCTGTGATATAGAACTAACGAGTAAAGAAGTCTGATATAAATAAGCGTCGTGAATAGTTGGTGATATAAATAAACAGTCGACAAGAAGTGATATAAATAGTAGAGCTAATTGTTTACATAAATCATCTTAGTGTTTAAGTATCTTATAATATTCTTAGTCTTTAAATTAGTGTTAATATTTGTTTATCATAGTGTTAGTTAAATTTATTATCTTTTAATTATCTTTTTAATATTTATTTATCGTTTAATAAACGTATTCTTTTAATCAATAATTTTTCTGTTATTTGTACACTTCACCCATATAAATAAAAAACGTTACAATACCTTCTATAGATTTAAAGATATAGATATATAATCTATAAAATAATCTGTTGTAGTAAATCTCACAGCCTGGTCACAGCCCAAACATCTCCATGGTAACTACTTGAGAAATTAAAATGTCTGTAATTGACAGATAAATGTCACTAATGTCAGTGTCAAAAATTTAGATAAAGTACTGAAGGCTTTTTCTTAGAACGATTTTAATATTTCGTATTGTATTATTAATTATATATTTAAAATTATAGGTATATTACATGAACCTTTCAGAAATACCGCTAATCCCGTTAATGAATTGGGAAAACCTCGAATATTTAGAAGAAATGGAGAAAAACTTGTTCATAGAATGAATTTAAAATTATAGAAACTACGTAAATAAAAAGTTAGGTGTAACTAGAATTTTTTCTGTGTACAAGAAATGTTAAATACAAAACATATATACATTGGAAAGGGCGAGAGGTATTGTAATGGCCACAACAGATATTTTTCGTTACTCTGGTATATGCAAAGTATTTTCATTGTAATAAATTATATGTAATAAATTTGTGGGTCATACGATGTATGTTCTGCCTTACTGGCACATTTTTCTTTCTCGGAATTTTATTCCTGAATAATGGTCAGTGTGTACCAGTGCATAATGTCAGCAATTTATTTGTTCTGTGGGGCAATAAGTGGCGATTTATGAAGAATAATAACGCACCGCTGCATTGCGTGAAGACGATTCTTGTTCCCACGCATCTTCAATCATCCAAGCTTGCTATGTTCCCAGAACGTCAACTGTTTATTCACTTTATAATATCAGCCAATAAACTATAAACAATAACACTTTCAACTGTTATCGCTAAACAAATGAAGATGATTCCGCCTACCTAAACAAAAGTTATCTATGATTATTTTTAATTATTTATTTTATCCATCTTTAATAAACTACGATAGATACACGTGGTTCATATTTTTTAAAATTCAACAATAATACATTTTACCATTTGAACAGTATGTACATTTGAGTGGATATAAATCTAAATTATTTAATCTCACTTCAAGAATACCACAAGGCTCTAATCTTGGTCCTTTACTTTTTATATTATTTATCAATTATATTACTAGCTGTGTACGTTATTCCAAAATATTTCTTTACGCAAATGATTTGAAATTGTATAAAGCAATTATTTCAGTCGCTGACTTCACTAAATGTACAAAATGACTTAAATAGATATTTTAATGTTCTACGTTTGTATTCCAGACAAAATATTACTTTTTATATTTCTATATGTACTAGGAATTATTAAAGTATGTCGTCTAGTATTCACATGTGTGAATTATTCAATTTAATATATTCGGAAATTGATCTATTTCATGACAGTTAATATGTACTGTATATGATGCTTCTCGATACTTTTTTTCAACATTCCGTCACCTATACGTAAGGAAGGTTCTTTGGTCAAAAATTCGGTGGTAGGTTTTCAATGAATAAGCACGTCTGTATGAGTGTGTGCGTGTATGCGTGTATGTACGTTTGTGGGTCTATAATTTCGGCAGCGATATCTCCAATACTAGAACTCCAAAAATTAAAAATTTTACTTATTCCTCTTCTTTACATCCATATGCAGACTTGATTAGATTTTGGTTATAACTAGTCAACCGAAAATACCCTCATTTGAAGATTTTAACAGTTTTTCTTGAAAAAAACGCTGTTAAATATTATATTTTGACATTTGATGTTATTATAAATATTAAAGAATTGATTGCATTTTATATTTCATATTCAATGGATATAGAGTTAGAAAATTATAAAGAAATTAAATTTTATAAATCAGCCTGCTATGCTATAATCATGGAAACAGCTACATTGAAAAGAAAATGAATGTGGCAGAGATGAGAATATTGAGATAGATATTGGCGAGACACGGAGAGATAGGATAAGGAATGAAAGAATAATGGAAATGGTTCGAGTGATAGAAGTTTATAGAAAGATACAAGAGAGACGATTGCATTAGTTGAACATGTGAGCAGAGACGAAGAATGAATAGCTTAGTAATAGAAGGTTGTCGAAACGGAGGAAGATCAAAGATAAGATGGACGATTTGTATTGCGAAAGACTTGAGAGAAAAGAAACTAAATGAGGACGACACGGAAAACAGAAATAAGTGGGAGAAGAAAATAAAAAATAGCGATTCTTAACGAATGGGAAAAGATAAAGTCAGTGTCAAGTGCAATTTGCATAGTTTGTTTATGAAATAATTTTACTAGTAATATTGGATCTTTTGCAAGAAATTTTATGTATGGAATTTGTACATATTACACAGGATATATGGAAGGTAATATGCAGGCCACATCAGTTTTTTATCATTTTATTTTTTGCAGATTTTATTTGATATTTAATTTCAAGTTAAGGAAATTACATTTTTGCTATTTGTTTTTACCTTCCGTCACCTCTAGGTAAGGAAGGTATTGTCTTTGGTCAAAAAAATCGGTGGTGAGTTTTCATTGAATAAGCACGTTTTAGGGTCTTTTACTATTTTACTATTTTTACGATGATGTCTGTGTGTGTGTGTGTGTGTGTTAGTGTGTGCGTGTGTGTGTATGTGTGTATGTGTGTATGTGACCGCCGCGTCGTCAACGATATCTCCAATACTAGAATTCCAAAAATTACAATTCTTGCGTATTCCCCTTCCTTACAACCATATGCAGATTTGATTAGATTTTGGTTATAATTGATCAACCGGAAGTACGCTCATTTGAAGATTTTAACAGTTTTTCTTGAAAAACTCAGTTAAATGTTATTATAACTTAAAGAATATATTATTGTCTATACGATTTGATTGCATTTTATATTTCATATTCAACAGATATAGAGTTAAAGAATAATAAAGATAAAAAAATTCATATGAATTTCATAATTCAGCCAGCTATGCTAACTTAACCATGGAAACTGCTAATATATTCAGGTAATTCAAATTGACAGACGTCAGTATCAATAAAAAGCAAGTAATTGATTGAAAAAATAAGAGAAGTAACGCTAGTGTTAGAAAATTCTAGATATAAGAGAGATGATTACATTGGTTTGAACATGTCATGAGGAGAGATGAATAAATTAATAGAAGGTGGAAGAAACATAGGAAGACCAAATATAAGATGAAAAGACTGTATTGTAGAAGACTTGAGAGAAAAGGAACTGAATGAGGGCGACACGCAAAACAAAAGAAGTAGAAGAAGAAAATAAAAAAATAGCGACCCCCTAGCGAATGGGAAAAACTAAAGAAGAAGAAGATGTCAGTGTCAAGTGCAATTTGCATAGTTTGTTTATGAAATAACTTTACTGGATATATAGGATCTTTTGTAAAAAAAATATGTATAGGACACGTACAGTGACATGACTTTGCTGACTTTGGCAAACAGATATGGGGACCCGTGTCAAAGTGACAGCAATTAATTATGTCCATAACTGACAAGTATTATAATTTTTCATTCAAAATTTCATAATTTTCTTATTTCATGTGGTTTGTTTGTTATCAGGAGTATGGAATTCAGTTGCCGAGAAAGGGAATCACATAATACCAAAAATTTAGAATCTTTTGCAAGAAAATTTATGTATGGAATTTGTACATAAAACACAGGATTGACGGAAGGTATTGTGCTGGCCACATCAGATTTTTTCTTTCTAATTCATTTTTTCATTTTTCTCGAATTATTATGTAAATATATTGTTTGTATCTTATTCTCCCTCTGTAATTGGGATTCCTTCTTAATCGTGTTGAGTGGAAAATAAATAAATAGTTTTGCCAGTATTCAAATCAAATTGAACTTACTTAATTCTGTTATTGCCTTCCTCTCACCAGCATCTTAGCATCCTGTAACATTACTCTTATTTCATCACCATCATCTTCCATCCTCCTTCACAATTGCTGATAGTGGTAGGCAGATTCCTGGGTGGTCTGATGGTATCTCTTCGCGGGCGGTGTAGCCACTCCAGTCAAGTGTCGCTGATAGTGTGGACGGGCCTTTACTGCGCCCACAGAGATCAAGAGTGTGAATTGTGAATTACTGGCTCCTGAGAAGAAAACCAAAGTGATAATTGAAACAGGAGAAGAATGTGTTTGTTTGTGTGGGATGGAGGATAAACAACGGTGTTAATTATACAGAGGAAAATATATAAACACTAGGGAGACTCTTAGTTAGCATATTCAGTGGCTTACAAAATTATTCGTACGCTTTACTTTTATCAGTAAACTATAAAGGAAAAATCTGATGTGGCCAGCACATAACCTCTCGCCGTATATTTTACCTGGCTGTATGCATAAAGCAAAGATTATTTTTATAAATACAAATAATATATTCATATAAATCTATGACGTATAAACTTCTTTATTATTCAATAATAGCATGTCTCAACATGAAGATATTTTACCATAAATTATGTTACAATAAATTACAAAGTAGAGTTTACCATATATAAATATTAGGCTGGTAACAGCAATTTTCAATTCGAACAACTTTGTTTACTTTCTCTTCATATTCTTCTAGTAAAAACATTAATTTTGGGCGGTCTAAAATGTATATATCTGGATTGTGCATCTATTCTTATATATCTTCTTTTACATTTTATTTTTTCATACTTGTTATATCTAAATAACCTTAATTCCCTTTAATAAAGTGACGGATAGATTGCACTCCGATTTTGTCAATATTTACAACTTACTTGAGAAGAATTTGATAGCTTTTTCGCAATTCAAAGTTACTCTAGTCTACAGTACTGGTGTACATTGTCCCATAATGTTTGAAACAAATTTAAGTCCTTCAACCTAGACTTGTCATCTCCATAATAGTCACAGATCAAGAACTAAGGGATTCTCCAAGTACATTTTTAATTCATTACTCATTATTTCTGACACTGACATTTATCTGTCAGTTACAAATAATTTAAATTATCAACTATTTTTCATGGCATTCTTTCGGCTGTCAAATTTATTACAACAGATTATTTTATATATTATACTTCTTTTATCTCTAAATCTATGGAATATATAATAAAATATTTAAATGTATCAGATAGAGAATTTAATTTTCTTTAATATTACCACGAAAAATTTTCAAAAAATAATATTTAGAAGATTTTTTTTCAAGAATCTTCTACTTCCGGTTGTCCAATTATTACCAAAACCTTTTCAGATCTTCCCATGAATGTCCGATTGGGAAATACGTTGTTAAACAAATTTTAAGTCTTACTGTTTTTGAGTAAACGTCCTTCCAACATCCCACACACACACATCCACACACACACACACACAGACATCATCGTAAAAATGTTAAAATCGGATTGTAGGGATCTTAAAACGTGCTTATTCAATAAAATCTGGATATGCGATTTTTAGCATGAATGCAATACCTCTCTTAGCGAGAGGTAAAAAGGGTTTCCAAAAGAAATTCATGTATATCATCACGGCATATTACCCATTGCTGGGTGTGCCAATATGCTTTAAAAGAAAATTTGCAATCTTCTACGAGTAAACTTGGACAGGGGGAGGATTATATATTCCAGCAAGATAATGATCCCAAACATACAGCACTTGTTACAGAATAGCTGTTCTACAATAAACTGAAAAAATCTGTTGTGACCAGCACAATACCTTCCGTCAATCCTGTGTATTATGTATAAATTCCGTACATAAATTTCCAGTAAAATTATTTCATAAACAAACTATGCAAATTGCACTTGACACTGACATCTTCTTCTTCTTTAGCTTTCCCCATTCGTTAGGGGTCGCTATTTTTTATTTTCTTCTTCCACTTATTTCTATGTCGTTCTCATTCAGTTCCTTTTTTCTCAAGTCGTCCGCCATACAGTCCTTCCATCTTATCTTTGGTCTTCCTCTGTTTCTTTAACCTTCTATTAATAAGCTATTTATTCTTCATCCAATATATTCTTCATTGCTCCTTATGACATTTACAAACCAATGTAATCATCTCTCTTGTATCTTTCTAGAAACTTGTACCGCTAGAGTTATTTCCTTACCTCTCTTTCCATGTCTTCCCCAACATCTACTTCAACTTCGTCATCTCTGCTACATTAATTTACTTTTTATTGATACTGACATCTGTCAATCTGAATATATAAACAATTTTCATGGATAGCATAGCTGGCTGATTTATAAAATTTAATTTCTTTATAATTCTTTAACTCTATATCTATTGAATATCTAGTATAAAATGCAATCAAATCGTATAGAGAATAATATATTCTTTAAGTATAATAACGATAAATGTCAATAAATCAAATTTAACTGTTAAATCTTCAAATGAGGCTACTCCCGGTTCACCAATTATAACCAAAATCTAATCAGTTGTTCTTTTGGATGTAAACTTGAGGAATACGAAAAAAATATAATTTTTGGAATCGTGGTATTGAAATTATGCGATCCGAAACTTTCGTCACAAACACACATGCATACATACATACAGACATCGTAAAAATGGTAAAATCGTATTATAGGGACCCTAAAACATGCTTATTCACTAAAAACTCATCATTGAATTTTTTGACCAAAGACAATACCTTCCTTACCTAAAGGTGACGGAAGGTAAAAACAGCGACCCCTAACGAATGAGAAAAGCTAAAGAAGAAAAAGAAGATGTCAGTGTCAAGTACAATTTGCATAGTTTGTTTATGAAATAATTTTACTGGAAATTTAAGATCTTTGCAAGAAAATTTATGTATAGAATTTGTACATAATACACAAGATAGACGGAAGGTAATGTGCTGGACACATTAGATTTTTATTTAACATTTTCCTGAAAAAAGTAATGTGGACAAATAATTTTGTGACCTACTTCATCATTATCTGTTTCATAATAAATTTCAAATGATGTAAATTTGTTATTCCGTACATAGTTGCGTTTGCATATATATTTAGCCTTATTTCCGTTACTGTCTGGAATTCCTCCTACTTAAAGTAAACATCAGTCATACTTGTATGAAAATAGCAGACAATATTCCCTAGTACGTCTGTATTAAATCTACTTAACACCTGTCACTTGGTTATACATCTTCCTTCCTTAGTTGCCCAGAAAACATAAACTCGTCATTACTGTAATTTCACACTTTGACAGAAAATTTGTCCACACATTCTCCACATAGAAGTCCTTTTATAGAAACGCGGAAACTAGCCAAACGCGTAAAATGATAACGGTAAGAGAGAAACATCTTCGACATTGGGGAATGTATTGTTTACAGTGTGTCTTCTTTATTCTTGAAGTCTGCGTAGACACACCTTGGCTTCATCTCGGAAATGCTAATTGATGCAAATGAAAACGTTCCATCCGTCGTGGGAACTCAGAATGTGAGGGTTTTTTACGAACAGTTTTTTCATGGGTGTCTTTGATCCACTTAAACTGAGAAATTAGTGAAAATATAGTGAAGAAATATTTAATGATGAACATGGTAACATTTACAAAATTTAAATTGGCGCATTTTTCGTAGAGAAATTTTGTGATTAGGTTTGCCTCAATTAATTTTAAAAATCTGGTAAGAAACTTATCGATAAATTTAAATTTCCTCTAAAAACTTTATAAAATTATACACTCTCAATAATTAAAAATCTGCTATGGCCAGCACAATACCTCTCACCACTTTTTTGTTACATAAGTATAAGGTGCGAGTAGTCTGGTGACATTGTTGGCCTTGACAAGCAGATATGGTTGCCCACGTCAGAATGACAATTAGTAATTATGTACATAGATGTCAAATGTCAAAATTTTTCATTAATAATTTCAAGATTTTATAAATTCACGTAGTCAATTTGTCACCAAGAGTGTGTAATTTACTTGCTGAAGAAAATAAACCACATGGATTTGGAAAATCACTAAATTTAGAATGAAAATTCTGATATTTGACATCTATGTAAATAATTACTAGCCATCATTCTGACACGGGCCTTCATATCTGCTTGTCAAGGCCAATAACTTATAATTTTTTCGTATTCCTCGAATTTAGATCCATATGCATGTTATAAATGGTCCACCGGAAGTACCATTATTTGCATTTTTTAGCGGTTTTTCTAGAAAAAAAAGCAGTTAAATATTATTTATTAACATTTAATGTTATTTATATTAAAGAATGATATGATTGCATTGTATACTTCATATTTAATAGATATAGAGTTAAAGAATTATAAAGATATTAAATTTCATAAATCAACCTAACCTAACCATGGAAACTGCTAATATATTCAGATTTTTCAAATTGACATATGTTAGTATCAATAAAAAGTAAAAGAATATGGCAGATATGAGGATTTTGAGATAGATATTGGGAAAGGCACGAAAAGATAAGGTAAGGAATGAAGGTAATGGAAATGGCTCGAGTGATAAAGTTTCTAGAAAGATACATGAGAGACGATTATATTGGTTTGAATATGTCATGAGGAGAGATGAAGAATATATTGGAAGAAGAATGAATATCTTAGCAATAGAAGGTTGAAGAAACAGAGAAACGCCAAAGATTAGATGGAAAGACTGTATTGCGGACGACTTGAGAGAAAAGGAACTGAATGAGGACGATACGCAAAACAGAAATGATTGGAAGAAAAAAATGAAAAATATCAACCCCTAACGAATGGGAAAAGCTAAAAAAGAAGAAAATGTCAGTGTTAAGTGCAATTTGCAGAGTATACATGTTCTTTTACATACGATTTATATATAAAATGCACATTGTTTTAAGTGTTCAAAATTACAAGAAAATTAAATTAAAATCATAACTCCTTGTACAAATCTTATGGGTGAATGAATACAAATCAAAACTCTAAAGTCACGAACGGCGAAAAACTTCTATTGCTTATAACTAGAGTTCTAGTTTAAAAAAATTAATTTTCAACTGTGTTTACAAATAAACGAAAAATTCTTTCACTTTCATCGACAGTTCTTCATAAACTTGTTTAATACTGTTGCACATATTTCCCTTCGGAATGTGTTGTACCGTCTTTCTGTAAAGACGATATAAGATATGTGAAATATGTCTCCTCGTCGCTGTACACTCGAATGCTCGTAAGAATGTTCAGGCAATGTCAGAATGTCCAGTGAGAAATAAGAATATGTGTACACGACTAGTGAATGAGATATCAATGAACTGAAGATGTCGTAGTCAAGGTTACAAGTGTGTAAACAGAGGATGTAATGGATGAGATTGTTTTCTTAACAAGAAGCAGAAAAATTCATTTTACCTTCCGTCACCTTTAGGTAAGGAAGGTATTGTCTTTGGTCAAAACATTAAATGATGAGTTTTTAGTAAGCATGTTTTAGGGTCCCTAAAATACGATTTTACCATTTTTACGATGATATCTGATGTATTTGTGTCTGTGTGTGTGTGTGTGTGACGAAAGTTTCGGATCGCATAACTTCAATACCACGATTCCAAATATTATATTTTTTACGTATTCCTCAAGTTTACATCCAGAAGAACAACTGATTAGATTTTAGTTATAATTGGTGAACCGGAAGTAGCCTCATTTGAAGATTTAACAGTTAAATTTGATTTATTGACATTTAACATTATTATAACTTAATGAATATATTATTCTCTATACTATTTGATTGCATTTTATACTTCATATTCAATAGATATAGAGTTAAAGAATTATAAAGAAATTAAATTTTATAAATCAGCCAGCTATGCTAACCATGAAAATTGTTAATATATTCAGATTGACTATATCGCGACAAATGCAGATTTTTTTAACGAATTATTTTTCATAGTTTTGTTTGTCTACTTTGAAATTTTTTAGACAACCAGATATAGTAAAAGGCGCAATAGTACCTTTAATTCGAAAACGGCTTATTATGCGCATTATTTTAGCGTTATGTAAAGTAAATGTTTTCGAAATTCATTTTGTGAAATATTTTCATACGACGGGAATATAAATTTTCGAATTTCACTGGATACGGTCTTACTACGAATAATCATTTATTATTCAGATATTTGCATGACAAAATCTCCAAACATGTCCAAAGCTTTGGCAATAACGCGGGAAATTTAAAAAATTTCGTTACTTTTTTGAACCCACTGCTGTGTATTACTATACCTACCGGAAGCCGAATTTATATCGTTAATACGACGTTATAGACTTTTTGAAAAATTATATAACCTCGCAATTAGTTCCATTAGCCATAATCTGTATAATTAATCGCCTAATGAACTTTTAAATCATCGATTAAATAATCCCAATCACATTTTCCTCCAGGCATGTGCTCTTAAATTATGTCTTGTCGTTATTGTAACAAATTCTATCTCATTATAAGAGCTCTGCAGTGATAAATCGTTACATGATACGCTTCCAATTAGCACATTTTTAATTCATTATTTTTGATTCCACGCGGAAGAATAAGAATGCGTTGAACGTGGAGAATTTTTAGGTTAAATTTTAAGTTCATGTCGGGCATAAGAAGTATCATTTACATGCAGATTGGAATGGCCTAATTTTAGCCAAAATTAATCAACATTCTTCGCAAGAACAAAACGACAGGGGAATGCTTTACAGACATAAACATGCTACAATTATTTCAGGATTTTCAGAAGGATATTATCTCTATAATGTACATTAAATTTTAGAACATGCTCATAATATGAATGAACTGGTTCCGATATATCTATTTTTTAAGTTTCAGATTCCTCAAATATTTGAATTTGTTCATTAATGAAATTTATTTGTATTATGCAATAATTCTAAAACCGTGCTTCAAAGAGGGCAATGATACAATATCAACACGAATGTCACGTTCCTAAAAAAAATCTGTTGTGACCAGCATAATACCTATCGCCACGTTTTTGGTTACATAAGTATAGGGCGCGAGCAGTCATGTGACTTTTTTGACCTTGACAAGTAGATATAGAGGCCCGTGACAGAATGACAAGTAGTAATTATGTACATAGATGTCAAATGTCAGAATTATTCATTAAAATTTTCAAGATTTTCTAAATTCACGTTGTTAATTTGTTACCAGGAGTACGGGGAAAATAAACCACATGGAATTGGAAAGTCACTAGATTTAGAATGAAAAATTATGATATTTGGCATCTATGTACATAGTTACTAGCTATCATTCTGACACGGGCCCCCGTATCTGTTTGTCAAGGCCAACAAAGTCACATGACTGTTCGCGCCTTATTGTATTTAACATTTCTTGTATACCTACACTCTACACCAAAAATTCTACGTATATCTATTCTTTATATTTAAATTTTTTAATTTCTTTGTATGAAGAAATTTTGTCCTACTTTTCGAAATGTTTCCAATTCATTGGCAGTATTTCCGATTGAGAAATACGTAGTTAAACAGATATTAAGTATTATAGTATTTGAGAAAATGTCCTTCCAACATCCCTACATATATACATCCACACGCACACACACACACACACACACACACACACACACACACACACACACACACACACACACACACACAGACATCATCGTAAAAATATTAAAATCGGATTGTAGGGACCTTAAAATGTGCTTAATCATTAAAATCTAGATATTCGATTTTTAGCATGAATCCAATACCCCTCTTAGCGAGAGATAAAAATTAGGGATGCCATAGAATTTACCCAGTGTCTAAGAAGAACTTGGGGGGAAGTTGACAATAATGTAATATTAAAATTATTAGAATTCATGCTGAAACGATGCAGAAAAATAATAAATTCTGATGGTTATTACACTAATATTAGAAATTTAATTTTCATATCAATTTTTAACCCGCCGGCCTTCGACTTCCAGAACGGCCGAAAGCATTGCAAAATCCGTGATGTTTGTCTGATCGTCGTAGAATAATCGATGATTTGGAGGAATTCACTGAAATAATCTGGATTTTATGCCAACAAATTTTAACTGAAAATTTCTAGATGAAAAGTGTAGTGGAATTCGTTCCAATTGTTCGTCCAATGACCAGAGGGCCTACCATTTGAGTGTGTGCCAAGATTTAAAAGAGCAGTAAGAAATCGATCAAAAGGTCTCTTAAACATTGCGCTTGATTTCCCTAATAAGAAATTGAACTTGATGGCCAAGCAAGTTAAACATCGTTTACCAAAAAATTCACCAAGGATGACGCTTAGGGGACCAATCCCAAAGGGTGTCTAGTGAAGGCACCTAGCGAGAATAATTGGAACTAGTTCCGTACCATTCTCCAGAAAATAATTCTTGGACATTTGGATAGCACCTTGGCACTTCGTATCTAATGCGGATTATTTTCAAGGGAACAATATTAATATTGCTGATACAAATTAAAATTTTAAAAGTATTTTAAGGGATACGAACTCTGGTAATAGTCTGACACTTAATGTTTTAAATTAAGAGAAGCACTTTTCTCGATGTATAACAAATTAAACACGAAAACATATTCGAAAATATTAACAAGTTCCATCTTGTAGATGTTCGGTGTAAACCTACACCTCTGTAAGTCATGTAAACGGTCTCTTGTAAGTGACAGGCTACAAGATAGCAGCCGATAGTCGCTTTGGTGCAACCCACGAGGTTAGTTCCGCGGCAGACTTCACAAATTTACGTAATGGTCAAAATCAATCACCAGACCGAAACTTCCAGCGGATTATGTAAATCAGAAGAGAATGGATCATTTTCCTGTCTTCAAAAAAGCGCCGGCTTATTTATTGCGACGAATGTTATTGGGTTATGTTTTAGTTTTGTAATTTTAAACTGTACAAAATTATTTATAACGGTGTATGAATATGGGTCAAGAATTTTAAGCAGGATATATGAGGTGCTTCAATCAGTAATGTGAAGATTTATCTTAACATGAAATAAATTTGTGTTACAGTGATTCCCAAAGTGTGTTACGCGGATTCTAAGAGTTCCGCGCATATAGATGAACTCGGTTCTGTCTTAACAATATCGATACTGATATTCTTGAATTGGGTGATATCAATACTGATATGAACAATTTTAGAAGGTAAAATTAAAAAAGACAAAGGTGAATTGTGAGTGCTTATAATTTACTTGTAAACCAAAATTACTTTGGACCCAGAAACAAAAATTTTGCTAACATCCTCAAATTTTGCGGAGACGAGTGATTTCACAAGTCTGTCGGACACCTGCTTCTAAAAACAATTAACCTCTCGAATTACACAGAACTTATCTGGAAACTGTAGTACTTTTGGTAAAACCAACAAATCTGCTTCTCTTGCAATATTAGAGGCTTTTCGATTTATGAGAATCAGACCTCAATTTCTGGAGGGTTAGTCGAACGCGCATTTTCGTAATTCAGACTTGACACGTTTACTTGGTTTTTTGAAAGCGCGATTTTCGAAATATATTAGTATATTGGCAAATAATATCGGCGATTCCGACACATCGACTAAAAGACAATATTGCCAATATATTGACATCGGTTGCGTCTCTAGTTTAGGGTTTCCAATGGCAATATAGGATGGAGTTAGGGTTTTGCAAAACACAAGCGGTTTCTTAAGGGTTCCGTGATCTAAAAATATTGGGAACCTCTGTGTTAACAAATTAAATACAGGATGAAATACATATTACGGATAAAATTGTTTTTGATAAATGTTTAAAAACATTTCCTTTATTTCTCAATCCGTTTAACGGAATTTCCTCGTCCATCAAAAGAATTTCAATGTTGTGTGTGTGTGTGTGTGTGTGTGAGGTTGTTGTATGTACGATTTCTCAAATTCTATAAGACTAAAGACCTGTGTAACTACGGATTCCTCAATCTAACAGTAATGGAAAGAGTTGAATAGATTCTGGTAACAATTGGACAACCGGAAGTAGTAGTATTTTAACAAAAATCTTCTAAGTATTATGTTTTGAAAATTTATGTTATTACAAATATTAAAAAACAAAATTCTCTATCCGACACATTTTTTTTTTTTGTTATACCTTGTATAGATTTAAAAATATAGATATAGAATCTATAAAATAATCTGTTGTATTAAATCTCACAGCCTGCTCACAGCCCAAACATGAGAAATTTAAATGTGTGTAATTGACAGAAAATGTCACTAATACTGGGAACGATATTTAATATTTCTTATTGTATTATTAATTATATATTTAAAATTATAGGTATATTACATGAACCCTTCAGAAATACCGCCTATCTCGTTAATGAATTGGAAAAACATCGAACATTTAGAAGAAATGGAGAAAACTTGCTCAAAGAATTAATTTAAAATTATAGAAAATATGTAGTTAAATAGAAAGATTTGGTGTAATTAGAATTTTTTGTGTAACAAGAAATGTTAAATACAATACTTATATATACCACAATGGAAAGGGCGCGAGAGATATTGTGAAGGCCACAACACAACAGATTTTTTTCTATTTATTGTTCGATAGTAAAATCAGTCATTGACGCCAAGAATAATGAACGGAAATAACATCAAAATCTAATATGACGTCTTTAATTCCGCTAAATATGTTTATGTCAACATTGGTTTTGTTTCATATATGTTATAGTTTAAATGGCTTAATTAATTTATGGTAATTTAACCAATTAATGGGGTTATTTACCATTGCAGTGCTTTGCTCACTGAGCTGAAAATTTGAGTATCGTAACTGTAACATGAGATGGTTTCATAAGCGAAAATTACAGGCGAAATTTATTCATTATTCATAACACGAACTTGTAAACATGGACTGTTGTTTTCACAACTTGTGCATGGAATTTTATATTGGATTTAATTTTATATACGCTGGATGTTGGAACTACTAAAAATTTAAATATTTGGGATGTTTTCCCAAGAGCATAAACTAGGATATATTTTAATTTAGTGAAAATATTAATCAAATATAATGTAATATATCTCTCTACGCTTATTTGTAGTTTCATAATATTTTAGAAATATGACATTTACGTCAGTTGTATTAGAAGGCTTGGGGAAGAAGCGTGAGTTTTGTTTTCAACAGCGTAATCTGTTTTTCATAAACATAGCTAGAAATGGAGCCTGCACGTATCTTGAGTATTGTGACTGTTGAAGGTCAAATGTCTTACATTAAGATCGAAGCTTTACCTGGCAGAAACCCAGTATAAATCCACAGTGCTTTAAGTGAAGTTTGCGGTGACTTAACAGTGGACTATTGGCTAATCACAGTCCAATAATTGGAGAGGTCCAAATTCCCCACGCCCAAATATTTTCGTAGAGCTCAATGAAAAGTCAAACAAATGATGATCTTTGCATATGATTACAAAGGAATCATCATGGCAGACAGTTGCTATGCTCGCCACCACATCATGAATGGCGTAACCGAAAAACTGCGAGAATACGGTTGGGAAGTGTTGCTTTCTGCTCCTTATTTTCAAAAGGTAGGTACGTGAAATAAATTTTGAATCTAGCTTTATATTAAACATGCTTGTTAAAGCTTAAGCTAAGTTTAATATATTTTCCTTAAACCACAGTATCATCCATTATTTTTTTTCTGAAAACTTTTGTGTCATGTTATTAATTTAGTTCAAAGTGGATTTTAAGCTCGTCGAATACATTAAATTTTTGTTTAATACTCATACCCATTTATCTATATTATATTTCTAAACGGTGTACGGGTTTTTCTGCATAAAATGTCTTGGTTTTGTTTTGATTACGAAGTGTATTGGGTCACCCAGCCGCCTACATCCTGCATCGCGTCTAGCGGCCTCTCTTATGACAAGAAAATGTATTGATTCTATTACATCTCCGTATGCATAAATTATTATAAGTTATTAGTGAAAATTGCTGTGAGCGATATAAAACGAATAAATCTTAATTTTTCTTACTTCATCCAGTCCAAATATGGAAGTTGTGTCTAAATATATGGTACTACCGCTCCGTTGAGACCTGGACTAATTTAGTAGCTCTCTAGCTGCGCTAACTGTCTAACCACGTGTTTGGAATCTTTATGCCCGTGTCAAAGCACACTTAATAATAGCTTTCAAGAATGACAAAAATTTATATTTACACTGTAAGAGCAAAAAATGATTTCATTAAGATTTCAGGCCGTGTGCCTGAGTGTCTGGTCGCGAATCTGGGGACCCGGGTTCGATCCCGACCGACGCCAAAAATTATATCGAATTTTAATGGCACAAAATTGACCCCTGTGGTGTACTCTCCACGCCAGCTATAAGTGCCCGTGAGGTGACGCCTGGTAAGCGCCCGCACGGTATAAATATTCCATCATTACCGATATCTGTACAAAACGGATTGGCACACCCAGCAATGGCTAATATGCCGTGATGAAATATTTATTTATTTTAGAATCATTAAATATACTTAATTTTCAAATCCAAAGGAAATTTTGAATAAATCAGTGGCACCGAAGGAAAATAACATTCTCTCTTGAGGTGTACGAGCCCCATACTCATATTAGTTCGGAAGGTTAACATTTTGAAAAAGCAAATTATAAAACCTACGCAAATGGTGAGATAATTCTACAAATTTGTTTCGACTACTTTAAAATATAGATTTGAAATTTACCAAAACTGAATTTGTTATTATAGTATTCCGCCATTGATGTGTGTGTGTGTGTGTGTGTGTGTGTGTGTGTGTGTGTGTGTGTGTGTGTGTGTGTGTGTCTGTGTGGATGTTGGAAGGCCGATTTCTCAAAAATATAATACTTAATATCTGTTTAACTACGTATTTATCAATCGGACATTACTGGGAAGAGCTGAAAAGGTTTTGGTAATAATTGGACAATCGGAAGTAGTAGCTTATTTTTTGAAAATTTTTGTTTTTGCTATTATTAAAGAACAGTAAATTCTCTATCTGATACCTATGAATATTTTATATCTTTTATAGATTTAGAGATAAAGAAATATAAGGTATATAATAATCTGTTGTAATAAATCTCACAGCACAAATAATGTCATGGAAACCAATTAAAAAAATTAGAATGTTTGTAACTGACAGATAAATGACAGTGTCAAAAATCCAAAGACATTATTGATTTTTTTTTTCTGGGAAGGACATACATTATATTATTTCTTATTATTTTAATAGTTAAATGTTTAAAATTATAGGTACAATACATATAACCTTCAGAAATACTGTCAACATTGGAAACATTTCGAAAAATCAGAAGAATACGACAAAATTTCTTCATAGAATGAATTTAAAATTAAAAAATCTAAATATAAAGAATAGACAAAAGTAGTTTTAGTGTAGAGTGTAGGTATACAAGAAATGTTAAATACAATAGGGCGCGGGTGGTCATGTGACAAGCAGATATAGGGGCCCATGTCAGAATGATAGCTAGTAATTATGTACATAGATGTCAATTATCATAATTTTTCATTCTAAATTTAGTGATTTTCCAATTTTATGTGTTTTTTATTTTCGTCGACAAGTAAATTTCACAATCCTGTTGAGAAATTACCTACAGTAAAATTTTTGAAAGATGTCCGATCAAGGGCACCTGTATTATGAACGAATTAACAAATAGACATACATTTATCTCTTTCTTTTGCAAAGGCTGTAAGAGTGTGTGATAAGGATGGATATAACAAAAATTTATATTGTTTCGACTAAGTTAGGACATTCCATTTATAAACGATGCTCGTTGTTGATAATACTTTCCCTGTAACGTAAGTTTATTTATTAATTCAGATACATTACCTGGATTCATAGCCGTAGGTATAACGTTATATTCTGTCAGAGTCACTGACACTGACATTGTGTCAGTATGTTATTTTTAACATATTTGGTTTTACATTTGCTTATAAACTTACTAGTTGACTTATTTTTGAATTTTGAATGCTTTTCCTGTAATATATATTTTTATAATAATAAAATAACAGTAGTATCTTACGTACCCTCATAAAAACTAAGCAAACGACACTACTGAATTTGTCATGCTGGGCGGAACAAAAATCTGAATTCATACAATTCGTAGACAACCTTGATCGGACATCTTTCAAAAATTTTACTGTAAATGAATTTAGAAAATCTTGAAATTTTTAATGAAAAATTCAGACATTTGACATAATTACTAATTGTCATTCTGACGCGGGCCTCCGTATCTGCTTGTCAAGACCAACAATGTCACATGACTGCTCGCGCCCTATACTTATGAAACGAAAAACAGAAGTGGCAAGAGGTATTTTGCTGGCAACAACAGATTTTTTTCTAATACAGTTTTTACTCATTAAATGATTCTGTTGTTAGTATAATATCCTCTGATAAATTGAATACATTGTCGATTAATCTGTGTACAAATTCCTCTCAACACGTTGACATGTTAGCATGGTTTGCACATCAGCATTAAGATCGGCGTGTCTGCAGCATATGCAAATGCAGTTGAACGCTCAAGCTGAAGTTGACCGCCCTGCAATGTGGATGTGGAAGGTGTGCGGGTATTGGGGATAATGGCACATCACTGCAAAAACACCGACACACACGTGCTGCTATACAAACCTGATTCACAACCCAACCGAGAGATAAAACGCGAACACTTGTTTGTTTTCATTCTACCAACGTGCTAAATAAATCATCAAGTGTTTATCACTATTTTAAAAGAGGTATTCGGCCGCTAAAATTTTGTACATCTTCATTTTCTTAATTTCCTTCTTTTGGGAATACCGAATTTCTAAATCTATTGACTGTCTGGTCGCTGTCTGGTCGCAGTCTGAGTGTCTGATTGCGAATCTGGGGAACCGAATGCAGTTCCGACCGACACAAAAATACTTAAAATTTTAAATAGTATAAAAGTTGTCCCTGCGATGCAATCTCTACGCCATTAATGAGTGCTCGTGGGGTGATGCTTGGTAAAAGTGTGCACGGTACAAATATGTCATCATCAATACCGAAATCTGTGCACAAAGCTGATTGGCACACTCAGTTTAATCTGTAAATTCCTCTTATGAAATCTATAACGTCAGTGTTACTATAGTTATTTAAGTATTAAGGGCAGTAAGTGCACCTTACCGGTTGAGGATATCCGATATCGGTAAGAAGCACTTAATGCCCGCAATGCTTATTATAGTTTTTGCACGTCCCAATAACTACAAATTAAAGTTTAGAATTATTTAATAATTATTTTGACAATTTAAAAAAATTAGTTGTCATTTTTAAGTAAGCTATGATCGTTGTTTTGTTATCGTTAAAATTGTACATTTATTTTATATTTATGTAATTTTCACCGCCTCCAGATCGGTAGGTAGTCACATCATTTACCGGTCAGTCACATCACTTACTGATCAGTACCACATCACTTACTGATCAGTAATTTGTAAAAAAAACTTACTGCCTTGGAAACCCTATCGGTAAAGTTTAAAAAAACCTGATCGTGCAAAAATAGTTATAAAATACAATTATTTAATAAATTTTAAAATGATTAAAAAACATTGTAGTTTCTTTTAATGTTTAAATACAATATTAACAGCATGTTATTTGAAGAAATACTTGGTACTTATTAATTCCATAAAATATTATAATATTTTTATAAGGTTGGCATTAATATCTGTCAAATTTAACTTTTGGCATCCTTGAATTTTGAAAAAATACTACTACTTCCGGTTGTCCAAATGTTATCAGAATCTATTCAACTGTTCCCATATTACTGTTAGATTGAGGAATCCGTAGTTCACAGGTCTTTAGTCTTATAGAATTTGAGAAATCGTACCTCCAACATCCACACACACACACACACACTCACACATCCACATACACACACACACACACACACACACACACATCATCGTAAAAATATTATAATCGGATTAAAGTTTATAAGGACCTTAGAACGTGCTTATTCCCTAAAATCTGGATATGCGAGTTTTAGCATGAATCCAATATCTCTCTTAACGAGAGGTAAAAAGAGAGAAAAACAGATTTTTCAATTTCTATAAGTATTTACGATCAACTGTATGACAACGCTAAAAGTTATAAACACTATTTATAGAAATATATAACGTATACACAAGCTCAATTGAATTTTTTCTATGATGTCAATAAGTCATTATAGAAACGATTACATACCTATAATCCCAGCATTCAATTAAGTCAATAATTTTTCTGGAAGTAATCTTAAGAATAAATAAAATAAATATTTCATCACGGCATATTACCCATTGCTGGGTGTGCCAATCTGCTTCATACACAGATATCGGTACTGATGGAATATTTGTACCGTGCGGGCGCTTACCAGGCGTCACCTCACGGGCACTCTTCTTCTTAAGAATACATATAATTAAATTTGAAGGTGTGCAAATTGCACTCCATTTTATTGCAAATCACCAAAAATTTATATCATGCCGAATAAAACAATGTGTAGTATTAAAGTCACATCAATAATATGTTTAAGTATGTCCCGAAGTAATCGTAAAAAAATCTGTAAATTACGACTTCTCGACGTGATAATATGCACATATTGTACCCATATATTTGAGCCATTTATATATGCACATATTTTACTTTGATACCAGCTATTATTCAACAACAAATTGTCGGGCGCATATAATTTCAGGCCCTAATATCCAACCCTATTATTTATTGATGAAGTATATTATCTCGCAAAATACAATTGCCAAAAGGTCTGTAATTCCGCCCACGCAAGAAAACAGGAATTATGCGAAGAAGACACATCAATCAAACAGTGAAATTACTGGCATTATAACTAATATATGGTAAGGAAAGAAAATTCAAAATAATTTACTTAAAATTATAATGAATTTACGTTTGAAAATGCACATCCGGGTCATTCTCGATAATTGAAATATTTGATTAAAAAAATTACATATCAAAAAATCTGATGTGGCTAGCACAATACCTTTCGTCAATCTGTGTATCATGTACAAATTCCATACATAAATTGCAAAAGATTCTATATTTCCAGTAAAATTATTTCATAAACAAACTATGCAAATTGCACTTAACACTGACATCTTCTTCTTTAGCTTTTCCCATCCGTTAGGTGTCGCTATGTTTTATTTTCTTCTTCCACTCATTTCTGTTTTGCGTATCGTCCTAATTTTATTACTTTTCTCCCAAGTCTTTCGTAATACAAGCCTTCCATCTTATCTTTGGTCTTCCTCCATTTCGTCTACCTTCTGTTACTAAGCTATTCATTCTTGTTTCTTTCTATAAACTTTTGTCACTCGAGCCATTTCCCTTATTCTTTCATTTCTTATCCTATATTTCCGTGTCTTCCCCAATATTTATCTCAACGTCCTCATCTCTGCCATATTTACTTCCTTTTCATTGACACTGACATCTGTCAGTTAGAATTTTCTTAATATAGTAGCTCTTCCCATGGTTATAGCATAGCTGGCTAATTTATAAAATTTAATTTCTTTATAATTCTTCAACTCTACAACTAAATCTGTTGTAGCTAACACATATTACAGGCCCTCATATCTACTTGTCAAGGTCAACAAAGTGACATGACTACTCGCACCCTATTGTATTTAACATTTCTTGTATACCTACACTCTACATTAAATATTCTTATATCTATTCTTCATATTTAGATTTTTAAATTTAAATTCATTCTATGAAGAAATTTTGTCCTAGTCATCTAATTTTTTGAGTTGTTTCCAATTCATTGTCGGGATTAATAGTATTTATGAAGGGTATATGTACTATAGGGATCTTTAATTTTCAATATTTAACTATTAATACAATAAGAAATAATATATGAAGAAAAAAAAATTTCGTATGTCTCCAGATTTCTGACACTGAAATTTATCTGTCAGTTACAAACATTTTAATTTTTCAATTGGTTTCCATAACATTATTTCGGCTGTAAGATTAATTAGAACATATTATTTAATATATTATGTTTCTTTTATCTTTAAATCTATAGAAGTATAATAAAATATTTAAATGTATAAGATGGCAAATTTAATTTTCTTTGTTATTTAACAAAATTTTCAAAAAATATTATTTAGAAGATTTTTTTTAAGAATCTGCTACTTCCGGTTGTCGAATTGTTACAAAAACCTTTGCAACTCGTCCCATTAATGTCCGATTAGGGAATACGTAGTTAAACAGATATTAAGTTATATAGTTTTATAGAAAATATATACACATACACACACACATACGTAGTTGCATTTATAGTTTTGCCGAAAAGGGCCTATTTTTGGATAATAACTAAACTTTTTGTGCGAATGTCTTGTTCGTGGCTGTATCGAGGTAGAGGTTGTATATAAGCATCCTGGTTGTGTAACGTGCTATTTACTCCCGCCTGTGGTCGTACGTGCACTAGATACTCCCCCAGGTTCCAGACCGAGTCACGGACTTGCCCGAAATTGCACCAGATGTGACCTCCTATGCGGAAAACGGAAATTTAGGGACACGTAATTAAAGAAGAAATAAATAAAAGTAAATAAAAGGAAATATCACCTCATGCTTTTTTACCCATTGTTGGGTGTATATTTATTATTTATTTCTAACGAAGAGGACATAGCGGTGGTGTAAAAATTATCGGTATATTATATTTGTTTGTGATTTTGTTTCAATTCCATGGCTAACACTATAAAGAAGTATCTTTTATAAAAATTTAAATTCGGTTTTATTGGTTAAAAAATGTGATGTGGCCAGCACATTACCTTCCGTCAATCCTGTGTATTATGTACAAATTCCATACATAAATTTTCTTGCAAAAGATTCTATATTTCCAGTAAAATTATTTCATAAACAAACTATACAAGTTGCACTTGACATACTGACATCTTGTTTTTCTTTAGCTTTTCCCATTCGTTAGGGATCACTATTTTTTGTTTTCTTCTTTCATTCATTTCTGTTTTACTGGTCATCCTCATTCAGTTCATTTTCTCTCAAGTCAAGTCAAGACTGCATTACAGTCCTTCCATCTTATCTTTGGTCTTCCTCTGTTTCTTCTACCTTCTACTACTAAGCTATTCATTTTTTTCCAATATCTTTCTAGAAACGTCTCTCACTGGAGCCATTTCCCTTATACCTAAATTTCGTACCTTATCTTTCCGTGTCTTCTCTAATATCTACCTCAACATCCTCATCTCTGCCACATTCACTTTCTTTTCAATGATGGTGACATCTGTCAATTTAAATTATCTGAATATATTAGTAGTGTCATGGTTAGCATAGCTGGCTGATTTCTAAAAAATTAATATCTTTATAATTCTTTAACTCTATTTATTGAATATGAAGTATAAAATACAGTGATATCATATTTACATAGACAATAATAATTATTTTATTTATAATAACAAATGAGGGTACTTCCGGTGGACCAATTATAACCAAAAATCTAATCATGTTTGCATATGGATCTAAACTCGAGGAATACGAAAGAATTATAATTTTTGGAATTGCGGTACTGGAGTTATGCGATTCGGAACGATCGTCACATACACACACACTCACACACACACACCCACACACATTCGCACATACACATTCAAAGTGCTCCAAGACAAAGTTAGAATGTCATCGCGCAAATTAATTCGACAATTTAGCATTTTAAAGATGATTGGTCAGAAATGATGTAAAATTTCGAAAAAGAAATAATGTAACCAAATAGACTGCGGTTCAATTTAAGCGAATCTCGAGACGCAGCAGAGCATTAAGGAACCAACATTTTATGGAAAACAGAAAGAATATAATGCCCCAAATGTTTCTTAGGATCTCAGGCGCAATTGATTAAAGACTTTTGGGCCTTTCATAGCGAAAAAATATACAATATTGGTAGGGAATACCAAAACAAACAACAATTAAGACAATAAGCTATTAAAAAATACTGATCACATATCATTATTGTAAAATTATATTTCTTATCTCTTTAGTTTATAGGAACAACACATGTAAACGATTCAATAAAATAAAAACTCTTTCTATTTGATTCTCAAAACTTTGGTTACGTTATAATGTTATTCTCTGTAACGTTTGTTTGAAGCATTATTTTAAAAAACGAATAGGCTTCTGTTGCTCAAGGATAAACTGTTTTCTCTCTTTAAACACTTATTGCCTACAAAAGTGATATAATTCTTTGCAAACAGTAATTTTTCTAACGTGTCTTGAGTGATTATTGCTCACCACAAACAATTTTCTATTTAATTGGTTCTGGTTAAGGTTGATTAAGAAAGTTGGCAAAACACTAATGAAGTAGACGCAAGGTCGATTATTCCGCCGCTATCAAGAGTGCCTTGGCGTGTGTGACTTGTTTACTTTTTGTTCATTGGTTGCGATGGTCAATAACAACCGATTCATCATCGTTCATCGGCGAATGAGCTATTTACTAATACAATATGGAATATACGTGTCAATGAAAATATTCCACATGGATTTGGAAAATCATAATGTTTTGAATGAAAACTTATGATACTTGACACCTATGTATATTATTACTAGCTGCCATTTTGACACCGGTCCCCATATCTGCTTGCCAACGCCGACAAAGTCACATAACTGCTCGCGCCCTATGCAACATAAAATGAAAATGGCGAGAGGTATTATGCTGGCCACAACAGATTTTTACCTTCCGTCACCTATAAGGTAAGGAAGGTATTGTCTTTGGTCAAAAAATTCAGTGGTGAGTTTTCATTGAATAAGCACGTTTTAGGTTCTTTACAATACGATTTTACTATTTTTACAATGTTGTCTGTATGTGTGTGTGTGTGTGTGTGTGTGTGTGTGTGTGTGTGTGTGTGTGTGTGTGTGTGTGTGTGTGTGTGTGTGTGTGTGTGTGTGTGTGTGCGTGTGCGTGTGTGTGTATGTGACCGCGGTTTCGGGCACGATATCTCCAATACTAGAATTCAAAAAATTACAATTCTTACGTATTTGTCTTCCTTACAACCATATGCAGAGTTGATTAGATTTTGGTTATAATTGGTCAACCGGAAGTACCCTCATTTGAAGATTTTAACAGTTTTTCTTGAAAAAACTCAGTTAAATATTATTTAACTAAAAGAATATGTTAGTCTCTTTAAGATTAGATTGCATTTTATATTTCATATTTAATAGATATAGAGTTAAAGAATTATAAATTAATCAATTTCATAAATCAGCCAGCTATGCTAACTTAACCATGGAAACTGCAAATATATTCAGAATATTCAAATTGACAGATGTCAGTATCAATAAAAAGTAAATCAATGAAAGAATAAGGGAAATAACTCTAATGTTTCTAGAAAGATATAAGAGAGACGATTACATTGGTTACATGTCATGAGGATGAATATATTCGAAGAAAAATGAATAGTTTAGTAATAGAAGGTAAAAGAAACAGGACGACCAAATATAAGATGGAAGGACTGTATTTAGGAGGACTTGAGAGAAAAGGAACTGAATGAGGACGAGACGCAAAACAAAAATGAGATGAAGAAGAAAATAAAATAGAGACCCCTAACAAATGGGAAAAACTAAAGAAGAAGAAGATGTCAGTGTCAAGTGCAATTTGCATAGTTTGTTTATGAAATAATTTTACTGGAAATATACGATCTTTTGCAAGAAAATTTATGTATAGGGCGCGTACAGTGACGTGAATTTGCTAACTTTGGCAAGCAGATATGGGGACTCGTGTCAAAATGACAGCAATTAATTATGTCCATAACTGACAAATGTCATAATTTTTCATTCAAAACTTTATGATTTTCTTATTTCATGTGGTTTATTTGTTATCAGTAGTATGGAATTCAGTTTCCGAGCAAGGGAATCATAAAATACCAAAAATTTAGAATCTTTTGCATGAAAATTTATACGAGTATATTGAATTTGTACATAATATACAGGATTGACGGAAGGTATTGTGCTGGCCACATCAGATATTTTCTATTAATTGCAAACTTGTGTCCATTTGAAACTTTTCACCAACATTGATTAGCATTAAAACATCACTCGTGATTGCTATTTCCATTTAATGATAAAATTACAACCATTAGCCAATAACAACATATTTAATTGATACAAAATTGAAACTTTATCTGCTAGATATTTCTTAACGACGTACAAACAAGACAAATTAAGTTATCGTAAAACAAACACTATAATTTTCTCTGTTTAACCCAATTTCAAGATGTTAATCATTATCAGTGATCCAAGACTTGCAATATCATTGGACACAAAGAAAAATCTCGACAAATTGACAACATAATCACATGTCATCGGAAAATGTCAATATCAAATGGAGTTTATAATGAATTTATTTATTTATTGTTAAGGTTTATTTTTCTCGCTCATTTAATTAATGAATTTGATTTTGTTGAATGGGCTTTCTATTTTTAAACACAAAGAATTATGAGCATAATGACCTTGAATGTGTGTTCTACATTAGGCAAATATAGAACGATTTGTATTGTATCAAAGGAAATACGATGGTTCATCAAACTTATATTCACCACCATACTGAATCCGTCCATTTCTGTCAGGGTCACTAATATTTTGCTCAATGCCGTAAATTCAGATAATAGTTATTTATGATATAAGTGTTAAAAGTGACATTTTATGACTGTGTGGGGAAGTTTGTGAAACGAGGCGAAGAAAGCAAATTGATACTTTTCTTATTGATGCACCTGACGAAAAATATTTAATGTTAAAGGTAATCAACACATATATTAAAAACTACATACCTTATTATAGCTAGAAATTACAGGTATAGTCAAATTTTTTGACTCTGTCGGGTACAGTAATAACACTATAAATGAACTATAAATATCGCAATTATGATAAAGCGGCATATCCTTTACTTTCTGTAGTATAATACTGTTTGGCATCAACCCATATTTTTGAACCGCTCTATTCATGCATGTTAAAGACTGTAAGGCTATTTTCCTATACATACCTGGTAGACGTTTGATTCAATGCATGAATAGAGCGGCTCAAAAATATGGGCCGATGCCAAATAGTATTATACTACAGAAAGTAAAGGATATGCCGCTTTATCATAATTGCGATATTTATAGTTCATTTATAGTTTTATTACTGTACCCGACAGAGTCAAAAAATTTGACTATAGCTACAATTATTGGTTTGTTTGGGGCGTGCCGTCGAGAAGAACTATGTCAAATTTCTTTGGACTATATTGAGGACCTGGAAAACGAATTGAAAGTAAAAGTTCCAGATACCAAAACAAGAATACCATGTACTTTTAGTATAGTTGGGGCATCATATATAGACATCTATAAAAAATATGTAGCTCTGCGTCCATCTAAATTCTAAAATTGCCAGACTCTAACCTCTATACTGGACACTGTTTTCGAAGAACTTCAGCGTCCTTGTTGGTAGATTCGGGCGCTAACCTAAGTACGATCAAGCGCCATGGATGATGGAAGTCTTCAACAGTCGCAGAGGGTTACATAGAGGACTCTATGGAAAAAAAGAAGGAAATTGCTTACCAGATTCTAACCTGTACTTCCAACAATACTGTTTTAAATTCCAATTCTTCAAGCGCCTTGCAAGGAATTACTATAAACAATTGTAATAATTGTACTATAACAATAAACGTTTCAAAATAATGTGTACTTCTAATAAAATACCTATATAAATAATTTCAGTACAAAAATAAATATAAAATGAAACTACATTTACTTATGAACACTAAATGCCCCAATGATTTTAGTCCGTATTTCGAGCGCATTTTTATAATAAAAGCGCTATTATGTATATTATATTCTTATGAGGAGTATGGGAATGTTTTTTTCTTGCATATCCTGTGCTTCCTTTCTTCACCAGTATAAGTTCTAACCTCAACCTCCTTCTTGTTGTTTCAGGAATGCTTGGGGAGTGCCTGCGGAGGAGGCTTCCCTCTGGTAGTATCATCTTGCGTGGCGCTGCAGATAGGCGCGCTGCCTCCGGGGCTGGTGCGCGCGCGCGACTGCTACCTGTGCGTGCGGGGTGGTGCCGACGGCTCCCGCGTGCACCTGGCCGTAGTGGCGCGCCGAGGGGCCCACCTCACCACCACCGCCCTCAGCGCCCAGGGTCTCGCCACCATGGCTGACGTCGAGGAACGGTGCATGGATGAGAGGTAAGATGCGAATAATGGATTAATTCCGACCACCAACTTATTCTTCTTTGTGTTCTCTTTCAGCGACACCCTCGATTCCCTTCCCTCCCTGCTTCACAACCTTCTTCTAAGCGTGGAGCACTCCATTCTTCGGGTTCCTCTGGACGATTTGGCTTTACCATGCCCCCAGTGCCTCCAATATCAGCCACTGGACAGAGAGACTTCCCCCCCTTGTGGGTGTCAGTGCCAATGCCCGATGCCTGAACCCCAAGTAGTGAAGAAGGACACTGCCATGCAAACTACGCCTATGTTCGAGTTCGCGGGGGCCATACCTCATATTGACAGCGATGAGGATGAAGTCGAGTGGAGGTCGCAAGGTAGGAAGATATTTTTTTTTTTAGTTTTATGCTATTACTTGTGGTAGATTTCATTGTTTTTAAGGTTCTGAGTGATACGTGTTTCCTTTAAAAATCCGTTAGATGCGCTACGTGACAACGACCCTATTTTGGCATGTCAAAACGACATAACTTCAAATTAGAAAATTTTGATTAGGATTTAAAATATCAGAGTATAATAAAATGACAATATATACATAATAATACATTTTATAAATATTTTTGATGAGATTTTATAAATATTCTGTATCATATTTATTTAAATATTTCATTATATCTTCTATAGATTTAGAGATAAAAGAAATAATATATAAAATAATATGTTGTAATAAATCTTACAACCGAAATAATGCCATGGACACCAATTGAAAAATTAATGTTTGCAACTGACAGATAAATGTTAGTGCAACTGTCAGTGTCAGAAATCCGGAGACATTACTGGACTTTTCCCGGGAAGTACATACATTATGTTATTTCTTATTGTATTCATAGCTAAACATTTAAAATTATAGGTATATTACACATACCCTTCAGAAATACTGTTAAACCCGGCAATGAATTGGAATCATCTCGAAAAATTAGAAGTGTAGGACAAAATTTCTTCATAGAGTGAATTTAGATTTAAAAATCTACGTATAAACAATAGATATACGTAGATTTTTTCGTGTAGAGTGTAGGTATACAAGAAATGTTAAATACAATAGGGCGCGAGCAGTCATGTCACTTTGTTGGCCTTGACAAGTAGATATGGGAGCCTGTGTAAGAATGATAGCTAGTAATATGTACATAGATGTCAAATATCATAATTTTTCATACTAAAATTCGTGATTTTCCCATTCCATGTGGTTTATTTACCTAGACAAGTAAATTCCACACTCTTGGTGACAAATTAATCACGTGAACTTAGGTAATCTTGAAATTTTTAATGAAAACTTAACACCTATGTACATAATTACTAGTTGTCATTCAGACGCCGGTCCCCATATCTTCTGGTTAAGACCAACAAAGTTACATGACTGCTTCCGCCCTATACTTATGTAATCAAATCAAAAACGGAAGTGGCGAAAGGTATTGTGCTGGCCACAACATATTTTTTAATTCATCTTCAAAACTAGGGATATGTTTTACCACACCCTATACTTTTAAAGTTCCATTTTAAAACGATTTTAAAAATTCAGAAAAGACTAAAATTCCATCATCAATAAAAACCGGAGCAAAAAGTGAAGTCCACCATGAGTAAGTCAGTGCACTAATAATCATCTTACCGTCGCTTCTGGGCCTCAGGTTTGCATACTAATTTTCTCCCGGATGTTACTACTGTCCGAAAAAATCTGCAAGTCACGGCGCAGGCAGCCAACTTAAGCATAATCACATTCCCTATCAATCATATCGCGGGGGACTAATTTAATGATCTATTTACCACTAACAGTGAGCGAGCATGATCGCTGTTAAATCTGGATCAGCTTAAAAAGTATAGTACACGATGATTAACATATTATTAACACATTTTGACTTTGTTGACCAGATTGGAGAATTTAAATTGGTGATAAAATTTTATGTAGCTATCATTTTGACCTGGCAATTTTTTGATTGGCACAGATCTCTATCTGAAGTTTGCATATACTGTGTTTATACCTTATTTGGGGTTATGATCCGAATGAATTGATGCTACAAGAATGTAAAGTGTGACAATTATAGCGACAGGTTATTTTGTTTTGTCATTAACTATTTTTTGCAAAATATTTTAAATTACACAATCAGATATTTTTTCGCTCTTTATTTATAAAGAAATCGGAAAAGATATAAACGCTGTAGTAATCCCAATAATAACATGCAAGTGAGGACAATATAAAAAAATCTGATGTGGCCAGCACATTACCTTACGTCAATCCTATGTATTATATATAAATTCCGTACATAAATTTACTTGCAAAAGATCCTAAATTTGCAGTAAAATTATTTCATAAACAAACTATGCAAATTTCACTTAACACTGACATTTCTTCTTTAGCTTTTCTCATTCGTTATGGGTCGCTATTTTTTATTTTCTTCTTCCACTCGTTTTTGTTTTGCGTATCGTCCTCATTCAATTCCCTTTATCTCAAGTCTTACGCAATATAGTCCTTCCATCTTATCTTTTGTCTTCCTCAGTTTCTTCTACCTTCTACGAGCCCAACCCCAAATGTATTCATACCCTCTGAAATAAATATATTAACAGCAATGAAAAAAAATCTGATGTGGCCAGCACATAACCTCTCGCCGTATATTTTACCTGGCTGTATGCATAAAGCAAAGATTATTTTTATAAATACAAATAATATATTCATATAAATCTATGACGTATAAACTTCTTTATTATTCAATAATAGCATGTCTCAACATAAAGATATTTACCATAAATTATGTTACAATAAATTACAAAGTAGAGTTTACCATATATAAATATTAGGCTGGTAACAGCAATTTTCAATTCGAACAACTTTGTTTACTTTCTCTTCATATTCTTCTAGTAAAAACATTAATTTTGGGCGGTCTAAAATGTATATATCTGGATTGTGCATCTATTCTTATATATCTTCTTTTACATTTTATTTTTTCATACTTGTTATATCTAAATAACCTTAATTCCCTTTAATAAAGTGACGGATAGATTGCACTCCGATTATTCTTATATCGATGTGTAATTTTGTCAATATTTACAACTTACTTGAGAAGAATTTGATAGCTTTTTCGCAATTCAAAGTTACTCTAGTCTACAGTACTGGTGTACATTGTCCCATAATGTTTGAAACAAATTTAAGTCCTTCAACCTAGACTTGTCATCTCCATAATAGTCACAGATCAAGAATTAAGGGATTCTCCAAATACATTTTTCTTTCATTACTCATTATTTCTGACACTGACATTTATCTGTCAGTTACAAATAATTTAAATTTGCAACTATTTTTCATGGCATCATTTCGGTTGTAAAATTAATTACAACATTATTTTATATATTATATTCCTTTTATCTCTAAATCTATAAAATATGTATAAAAATATTTAAATGTATCAGAAAGAGAATTTATTTTTCTTTAATATTATCAAAAAAAATTTTCAAAAAATAATATTTAGAAGATTTTTTTTTCAAGAATCTTCTACTTCCGGTTGTCCAATTGTTACCAAAACCTTTTCAGATCTTTCCATGAATGTCCGATTGGGAAATACGTTGTTAAACAAATTTTAAGTCTTATAGTTTTTGAGTAACCGTCCTTCCAACATCCCACACACACACATCCACACACACACATACACACACACACACACAGACATCATCGTAAAAATGTTAAAATCGGATTGTAGGGACCTTAAAACGTGCTTATTCAATAAAATCTGGATATGCGATTTTTAGCATGAATCCAATACCTCTCTTAGCGAGAGGTAATATTTTTTTAGGTTACAATAATTAAGAATATATTTGGCCATTTTTATTTATTTTATGTACTAATAAAGTGTACTGGATTTAAATATATTGGCCGCTAGTATGAACAAGTGATTAAGGGTGATTAGCGAGCATTTGACTAGCATTGTTTTATCCCTGTCAATCGTTTATTTACTATTTTAGAGAAAAATACTTCAAATAAAAGATGTATGCAATTAATTTTTCTATAACTTTTATTAAAAATATTTTTCTCTAAAATAATAAATAAACGATTGACAGGGATAAAACAATGCTAGTCAAATGCTCGCTAATCACCCTTAATCACTTGTTCATACTAGCGGCCAATGTTATTAACTAAATTTCTCATTTAAACAATAATCTACAGGCAAATATATGACAAAAGACAATCCCAAATTTTTTCGTTCGAACATAACATAAAGTATTATTTACTGTTGGAACTGAAAAAAATAGCACGTATATGTTGTCATATATTTGCCTGTAGATTATTGGTAAAATGATAAATTTAGGTAATGACATATTTAAATCCAGTACACTGTATTAATACATAAAATAAAAAATTGCCTAAATAGAGTTTTAACTATTGTAATGTAAAAATTTATTTATTTTTGCTGTTAATATATATTTTTCAGAGGGTATGAATACATTTGGGGTTGGGCTCGTATTACTAAACTATTCATTCTTCTTCCAGTACATTCTTCATCTTTCCTCATAACATGTAATTAGCTATCTTGTATCTTTCTAGAAACTTTATCATTCGAGCCATTTCTCTTACCTTTCATTCCATGCCCTATCTTTCCTGCCACATGCATTTTCTTTTTATTGATACTGACATCTGTCAATTTGAATTATCTGAATATATTAGCAGTTTCCATGGCTTAGCATAGCTGGCTGATTTATGAAATTTAATATATTTATACTTCTTTAAATCTATATCTCTTGAATATGAAGCATAAAATGCAATCAAATCCTATAGAGAATAATATAATCTTTAAATTTTATAATCATTAAATGTCTATAAATGATATTTAACTGCGTTTTTTTTTCAAAAAAACTGTTAAAAGTTGCAATTAAGGGTATACATTTATAACCAAAATCTAATCATGTCTGTATTTGGATCTAAACTTGAGGAATACGAAAAAAAAATATAATTTTTGGAATCGTGGTTTTGGAGTTACGCGAACTGAAACGGTCGTCACACACATACAAACACACACACTCACACATTTTTATTTTACCAAAGACAAGACCTTCCTTAGCTATAGGTGACGGAAGGAAGAAAATGTAATTTAATATAATGAAGTAGCGTGTATTTTTTTATGTTCATGAAATATACAAAACATGTTCAAATGCGAATCGTGCAATTCTCTTCAACATCTTAGTTCTACATACCCTCATCAAATAACTACACTTATAATAAGTTCGGTAAATAAACCCGACACGTTTCATTGCAAAATGTGATGCTATGCAGCATACGGTATGTCATTCGCGCACCGTTATACCACTATTATATATTAAAGAAGAAGGCTCGAGGCGACAGAGATGATGCATAATTCATAAACCTCGGAAGCAACGTGTTGTACACAGAGAAAAATCCAACAAAAACCGTGAGAATTTGCATGAAATCTTACGTGGATTTTTACATAAATATACACCAGAGTTTTTGTTCCAGATAACAGTTAATTAAACATGAAAGTAACAGTGAATTTTTCAATTATTTTGGAATTTTATCGCAAGTAACGAAATAAATTGCGTGTAATTTAATCATATACTAGCGAGAAATTTGCATATTTTTGCACTGGATTAAATCATACTGTCAACACAAGTCCAAGTCACACCTGCGAGATATGAAAACAAAATAAGAAAAAAAAACAATTGCAAGACAAAATATTCACTTCGAGATTTCACTTCTCTGAACAATATATGTTTATTAAACATAGGGCAAAAATTGAAGGGATTATTCCCTGGACCATTCTAAGATGGTTTTGTCCTTTGATGATTTTTGAAAAGCCGCTTTGTTTCGAAGATACAGGACGAAAAAAAAATTCGACAAAACCAATTTTGATATTTTTCAAATTATTAATTTAGTAACAGTAGGCAAGTTATGTATCAAATTTGTTGAGACGTTTGGCTGTTTGACGTATGACTGACATGCATTTCATTTATGGACTTGCTGATGGCAATTCATTACAAGCTAGGCGGATTCTTGCATCGTAACTGGAGGTAGTCATTTTCAACAGTACTTGCAGATTAAGAAACTTTACATGTAATTTTTGATATTAAATGTTGTTATTGTCGAAAATTTTTTTCGCCCTGTATCTTCGAAACAAAGCGACTTTTCAAAAATCATCAAATGACAAAATCATCTTAGAATGGTCCATGGAATAATCCCTTCAATTTTTGCCCTAGTTTAATAAACACCCTGTATATATATATATATATATATATATATATATATATATATATATATATATATATATATAGAAACTTCTATCACTGGAGCCATTTCCCTTATCCTTTAAATCCTTATCCTATCTTTCCTTGTCTTTGGATTTTAATATTTGTAATAACATTTACAAAAAATAATATTTAGAAGGTTTTTGTTAAAATATTACTACTTCCGGTTGTCCAATTATTACCAGAATCTATTCAACTCTTCCCATTACTGTTAGATTGAGGAATCTGTAGTTACACAGGTCTTTAGTCTTATAGAATTTGAGACATACAGCAACCTCGCGCGCGCACACACACACACACACACACACACACACACACATCATCGTAAAAATGTTATTATCTGATTCTGACCTTAAAACGTGCTGATTTGTTTTACTAGTAAATAATTCATACACATACTCGTATATAATTTTGGCTAATTACATTTCAAAGTAGCATATATAAATTTGCGCAAAATTTAATTTCTTGAACAGAAAACACATTCGCTACATGAGACGCAATGTTAAATTGAAGCTTGGTTGTCCAGAATCAGCTGTTCACGCGCCATGTTGTGACGTAGGTGCAAGTGCCGTACTATTGGGACTAGAGGTGGGCGCGTGAGTTACTTTTTGTTCACAATCACGCACACTCACGAAACTAAAAATGTAATCACGACTTTTTATGTTTGATTCACGGTCACTCACGCTCACGAATTTATTTTGGCACTCACGCCCAATCACGCCCGTCGGGTCACGTTCGTGTCACGTAATTGTTTCTATATTTAAAATATGTTATCTTTAATGATATCGAAGCCAAATTTGTATACAATTTTGGATACTAGAAAACTAATTAAAAAAAATACTGTTGATCACATATTTTATTTAATTTTTTTGGGGTCTCGTGGCCGCGTGCCTGAGTATCTGGTCGCGAATTTGGGGAACTGGGTTCGTTCCCGACTGTCGCGAAAAAGAAATATTTCGAATTTTACATGGCACAAAAGTTACCCCTTTGTGCACTCTTCAGCAATGAGAGGCAGTGAGGTGACGCCTGGTATACGCCTGCACGGTACAAATATGTCATCGTCATTACCGAAATGTGTGTACAAAACAGAATGGTATATTTATTTTACTTACATAGTTCGACATACTAATAATAAGAATGTAACGTAAAATATAGACAATAAAAGTATATTTTTAAAAATAAAAAATCTGTTGTGGCCAGCACAATACCTTCCGTCATTCTCGTGTATAATGTATAAATTCCATAATTTTTCTTACAAAAGATTCTAAATTTCCAGTAAAATTATTTCATAAACAAACTATTCAAATTGCACTTGACACTGGCATCTTCTTCTTTAGCTTTTCCCATTCGTTAGGGGTCGATATTTTTGCATGTCGTTCTCATTCAGTTCCTTTTCTCTCAAATTATATGGACCCTAAAACGTGCTTATTCAGTAAAAACTCATCATTGAATTTTTTGACCAAAGACAATACCTTCCTTACCTAAAGGTGACGGAAGGTAAAAATAGAAGAAATCATATTAGTCACGGCCGATTGAATTGCAATCACGACCGATCACTCACGATATATTTTTAGGCCCACACATTCACGCCCAATCACGGCGTAAAATTTAAAATATATTCACGATCACGCGGGTCACGTCGTGACCCATTGTGACCCGACAAAATTCACGACCCGCGTCCACCTCTAATTGGGACGCAGAAGTTTTCTGGTTATTAATCATTAAAAATAAAAATAAATAAATATATAATCGCGGCATATTACCCATCATTGGTAACGACATTTTCATTCAAAAAATATTCTGCGTATAATCAAGGAACTGAGTTAACGTTACAACCATCCAGTGAAAATGTAGAACTAATTAAATTAATAATTATCTTCCTCCTGATGTTAATTCGTTCTTATTCTATGTATGCCTCACGAATCTCCTTGACAAGGACGAAAACGAAAACGACGGAGGCAGGAATTTCATTACAGCTGTTTCTCTAACGTGTTTCTCTGCCCACTTGTCACTCATGTACACTGGGATGGTTTCTATACATACACACAACTATTCCAAACATCCACAATCCAGTACTTTCAGTTTTAATAAATTGAGATATCATCAGCTTTGCAAATCTAATTTCTCTGGCACTCCTCAAGATTGCAGTATGAAAAGGATTTGATTTATTTGCTCTTTAAATCAGGATAAAGATTGTGAAGCATAAGATGACAAATATACAAAGGCGAGGTGTTTATGCAGATCTTGGTTGATGATATATTTAGATGAATAAAAGCCTGTTTCAATTAATGCCAAACTATCGCCCTATTTCCTTGCAGACTATTTTTCATAAAAAATTTGATAAAAGTATGTTTGTCAGAATTTCATCTTTCCTAGAGCAAAATGAGATATTGATCAATGAACAACATGGTTTCAGGAAAGGCCGAAGTACAGTTTCAGCATTGGTAAATTTATTAAATCAAGTTTATAGTAATTTTGATAATGGATTATTTTTGGATTTATCCAAAGCGTTTAATTGTGTAGGTCACCCAACACTCCTAAACATATGTTAAGGTTGTGGTTTGAGAGGTACTTGCTCTAAATGGTTAGAATCGTATCTTAGTAATCGGAAGCAAGTAGTGTTACATAACAATCATAAATCAAACTTTCAGGATTTATTTTATGGTGTACCTCAAGGATCTATCCTGGGTCCGATTCTATTTTCATTATATATAAACAATATTAGAACTGTCTTACAATCAACAAAATTTGTTGCTATGCGGATGACATAACTATACTTTGGTTCACGAAAGATGACTATTCATGGTCACTTGTTCGAAGAAAGTATACACAATACTTTAATACAGTAGTAACTTAGCAACATTTCATGTTAGAAAGAGAAAGATTATTTGACGTATGTCTATACAGTTTATGTTGTGTGACAGATATACGTAAATGGTGACATTACTTTCCAACACATTACAATTAATAATGACGTATGTCGTAGAGTTACAGATATCTAATTATCTACTGCGCTGCCATCTGTCCTAATAGTTACCTAGTGACATTGACATTTAAATCAAATTATTATTCCATGGTTTTTGTCAAGTCTATGTTTTTGGGTTTTGCATATACATCGGTGAAGAGCATAAATCTTTGTGAAAGTCGTTATTTAAAAAGAAACATAATTTTCATATAAATTACACTAATTTTTTACTTCCTTGTACGTAAGTAAAGGAAGTATTGTAATCGCGAAAAATTTCGGTTTTCAGATTTCAACGGAAATATCCATTTTGATCATCCCTGAATCCATTTTGACTAATTTCGTCGTGACGTCTGTACGTACGTACGTACGTCCGTACGTACGTCCGTACGTACGTATCTCGCATAACTCAAAAACGGTAAGCCGTAGAAAGTTGAAATTTTGTATTTAGGACTCCTATAACATCTAGTTGTGCACCTCCCTTTCTGGTTATTACACAATTTCCAGAAGTGGCACTTTACATGAAGCCTATAATAGATTTTAATGAAAAACTGTTTTAAAATATAATCCGAAACTTTTCAAATTTGGTATACAAGACTTTTATGTCAATCGAAATAACATAATAGATTTTGGTTCAAATAGGCTAACCGGAAGTGGTACATTACTTGAAGTTGTTAACAGTTTTTCTTGAATAAAATGATTATATTTTGATTTTAGAAATAAATGCTTCAAATAAAAGTTTTAGAGAATTAATTTCTGCGTCTAGCACATCAAGTATTATTAAATTAGCCCTTTGTGTAAGCGAGATATGTAAATTTTATAAATTATATACTTTTTTGTTTTTGTAATAAAGCTTTCTATGGATTAGGACAAATATATAAAAGAATGTTCATGTCAAATTACGTTAAATACATGCAATTTTATGATTCGTACAATAACAAATATTATATTTTTATTGTGAAATTAGTCATATTCATTGTTGTAATCAAATATTTCTTTGTTGTAATCAAAACTCTCTTTAAAAACATGCTTTATGGTCGCTATATATCTTACTGTTTTGAAGTTAAAATTAATATTTTGTAATTTATTTATTAAAAAAATATGTATAGTTTAATAATCGTACAAGGAAGTCGTGTGGTGTCCACATCAGATTTTTTTCAATTAAAATGTATCCATAAATATTTTATGTTGCACGTCTATGTATACGAAATGCAGTGAATTATCTGTTAGTAATATTATACCATACGGTTAATAAATGACCTTGAATTGTCATCTTTCGTGAACCAAACTATAATAATATCCTTTAACAATAAGAATAAGTCTCTACAATTATTCAAGATTTGTCTTATTGTGTTGTAAATCTAAAACTTACTTTAAATATTAATTAAGAAAGACGATTACATTGGTTTGGACATGTTATGTGGAGAGATGAGGAATATATTGGAAGAAGAATAAATAGCTTAATAATAATGCAACTGAAGCAGGTAAATGAGTTTGTATATTTGAGTAGCATGATGTCGAGGGAAGGTCGAATTGATCGAGAGATAGAAAGGAGAGTGAGTGCGGGATGTAAGATAATGGCTGTTCTAGGTACGTTTGCTCGAAACATTAACGAATCAAGGGATGTTCGGTTAAGTGTATATAATAGAGTGCTAGTGCCTGCTTTGATGTATGGAAGCGAATGTTGGGCATGGACGGGAAAGCATAAAAACAGAGTGATTGCCGTGGAAATGAGGCATTTACGTGGTGTATGTGGGTATGTAATAATGTGGTATATAGTTAGGAACAATGTTATTAAGAGAGTTGGTGTGAGTCAGTTGAGATGGTTTGGGCATGTGGAGAAAACGGCTTGTTAATCGTATATATCTTGGTGAAGTTGAGGGTTTTCGATTACGTGGCCTACCAGTGTGTAAGTGGATGGATGTGGTTGGTAGGGTGCTTAAAGAAAGCTTCCAAGTGGGAAGAGATGAAGAGTATGTATGAATGCGATTATGAGTGTGGCCGAGGCGAAAGAAGTGTGCTTAGACAGGAATGTGTGGCGAAGGATGATTGTTTCCAAAATCGATCACTTTAATATGTTTAAGAGTAAGGATTTGTTGTATGATGATGTTGTTGTTATTATTTTCGGGTTTCTGCGATCCCACTAAGTGGGACACGCGTGATTTTATGTATGTATGTATGTATGTAACAGAAGGTAGAAAAATCAGAGGAAGACCTAAGATAAGATGGAAGGACTGTAGAAGAGGAACTGAATGAGGACGACACGCAAAACAGAAACAGAAACTAGCGACTCCTGACGAATGGGAAAAGCTAAAATGTCAGTGTCAAGTGCAATAATTTGTTTATGAAATAATTTTACTGAAAAATTTAAAAAAATTGCAAGAAAATTTATGTATGGAATTTGTACATAATACACAGGATTGACGGAAGGTAATATGCTGTTCACATCAGATTTATTACCATAATGTTTCATATATTTAAATAATCTTTGTTACTTCTAAATAGTCGCATATCTGCGTTTATTTCCTCAAAGAAAATATTCCAACCGTAAACTTACAGTAGTGTTTGAAGCACGTCTTTGCATTAATTTTCTGTGTGAACCTCACAAAACCATTACCATTCTCTCATAAACTACACTGTAACAACACATCATAATCACGGTGTACCCGCATTCAGAATCAAACACATTCTGTAAACATCCAGAGCCTTTATATTTATTCTGAAAGGCAGCAAGAATTTCACAACGCTCGGCCTAACAGCATGTTCGTTGGGTTATGCTAGCAGTAAGCGCTACTATATTTACTCTGTACCAGCGGCGGTTTGTCAGGGTAGGCAGGTGAGGTAGTGCCTCACTAGAAAAGAAATAAAGCTACATGTAAAGTAGTATGTAAATTAAATTTTAACTTATTCCGTTAATGCTTGTCTTTATAAATATCAAAAGAATAATTTAAGCCACCACCATAACTAATATGTAATGCAGTTCACCTATTTTACACCCTATAAAGTGCTTCTCGAAATGAATAGTATAACTACCCAATGTTTTTGATAAAGCATTCATTCCGATAAGAAATACGTGCGCTAGACAAAGAGCTGTTTGAGGCATTGCTTCAAATGCTAAATGCAATGAGTGCGTAAAGGATAAAAGATAGTCGCTTTAAATTTTGTAAGTAGGTTCACGACATTACTGCATATTTTTGCAAGCAAGATTAAATTATATTAGCTGTAAATTGCATTCGACAGTAAACAAACATAACATGGGGTCTCGTGGCCGTGTGCCTAAGTGCCTGGTCGCGAATCTGAGGACCCGGGTTCGATCCCGACCGGCGTCAAAATTTACTTCGATCTTTAATGGCACAAAACTGACTCCTGTGGTGCACCCTCCACGCCAACATTGAGTGCCCGTGTGGTGACGCCTGGTAAGCGCCCACACGGTACAAATATTTCATCATTACCGATATCTGTGTATAAAGCAGATTGGCACACCCAGCAATGGGTAATATGTTGTGATGATATATTTATTTATTTATTTTATTTATTTAACATAACCAGTCTGGTCTAGCGTTTTTATTATAATAGGCTCTGGTTTGCGACTGATACGTATTGCAGTAAATATTTAATTCTTTTATTTTTTTCGTTATTTTTATAGTTTACCCACGTATTGTTTTTGTAATTTGAATTTTAGTTGAAAACAAAAAAAACAAATAATGGCTTCGACTTCAACTTTAAAAGAATTGAGTGACAATATAAGGAATTCTGAAGATATTGTTAATTTTTTAATTAACAAAAATCCATTTAATCAACTGTCTTACGAAGATAAACTATTTGTCCTATTCCTAAAATGTTCTGTGATCTGGCAATTTATTTTTGTACATGAGAGGGGAAAAATATGCATTTGCACATCCCTTGAAAATATGTAACTTTCAATTATAAGGTTTTTTTTCTGGATCCTTTGCCTCACCAAAGTTTTAGTGCACGAGCCGCCACTGGCTACTATATTTACTCTCTACTTATTTATACGCGCTTCTGAGATGATAATTATGAGTGCGTAAGTTTCTAAGGCCTAGCATTACTTAAGCAAAGCTTGGTTTTGCTTCCGGAGTGATTTCGGTTTCTTTTGTATTAGGCAGTCAATATTGACAACTTTCCCTCTACTTTAAATACTTAACTAGTGTATTGTTTTGTCAATTGCATAAAGGCATGGTTTTGTAATATCAACTAGGAAACTTACAAAGCAATTTTAAACGGGTAATCAAAAATGGAAATTAGAATTTTTTAAATATTTTTCTTTCTAAAGAAAGCATTGTTCGCTACATATGGTGTCTCCACAAAAGTAACACCCTTGCTATTTGGATTTGATACAGGAAAGTAATACAAATCGAAAAAAATCTGATTGTTCTACGAATAGAAAATTCTTGGCACATACTGTATTCTCAAAAGTGTAATTTTATTTGGGTATGTGACTGGTATACTAAAAATAAAATTGAGAGTTTGGCTCTATATTTTTCCGCTTCACCGTAAATTGAAAAAGTTTCTAACAGTCTGTAAAGTTTGGCAGATTAAACCATTTGTCTTATTTCATTTTGACACTGAAACGTATAACAATTCAAAACAGATTATCTATGTGATTTTTGTTTGTTAAACTTTCCACAATTTCGATAGTAGCCCAGTTGTTATGTTTTCAAATATTTCATAGATAATTGCCGTATTATTTTTCAAAACATTGTTTTACCTTCCGTCACCTTTAGGTAAGGAAGGTATGGTCTTAGGTCAAAAAATTCAATGATGAATTTTTACGATGATGTCTGTATGTGTGTGTGTGTGTGTGTGTGAGTGTGTGTGTGTGTGTCTTGTGTGTGTGTGTGTGACGGCAGTTTCGGATCGCATAACTTCAATACCACGGTTCCAAAAATTATATTTTTTTTTGTATTCCTTAAGTTTACATCCAGAAGAACAACTGATTAGATTTTGGTTATAATTGGTGAACCAGAAGTAGCCTCATTTGAAGATTTAATAGTTGAATATGATTTATTGACATGTTACGTTATTATAACTTAAAGAATATATTATTTTACTATACGATTTGATTGCATTTTATACTTCATATTCAATAGATATAGAATTAAAGAATTATAAATAAATTAAATTTTATAAATCAGCCAGCTATGCTAACCATGAAAATTGTTAATATATTCAGGTAATTCAAATTGACAGATGTCAGTATCAATAAAAAGTAAATGAAGGTGGCAGAAATGAGGATGTTAAATTAGATGTTGAAGAAGACACGGAAAGATACGGTAAGGATATAATAGTGTTACAAGTTTCTAGATAGATACAAGGGAGATGGTTACATTGGTTTGAAAATGTCATGAGGAGAAATGAAGAATATATTGGATGAATGCTTAGCAATAGAAGGTTGAAGCAACAGAGAAAGACCAAAGATAAGATGGAAGGACTATATTGCGGAAGACTTGAGAGAAAAGGAACTGAATGAGAACGACACGAAAAACAGAAATGAGTGGAAGAAGAAAATAAAAAATGGGAAAAGCTAAAGAAGAATAAGATGCCAGTGTTCAATGCAATTTGCTTAGTTTGTTTATGAAATAATTTTACTTGAAATTTAGAATCTTTTGCAAGCAAATTTATGTATGGAATTTATACATAATACACAGGATTAACGGAACGTATTATACTGGCTACAACAGATATTTTACTTTTTGAAATAAAAAAATTCCGTTACAAGGCATACAAAATTAATGTTGTTTGTTGATTCAAATGCAGAATTTTATGCTCTACAACTTTTACCTAAAATAATTAGAGAAGCAGGAAATTACGAAAGTATGATTTTACATGTTAAAGTCATATGTTCCGGGGTCGCGGTCACCACCTGTATAGTACATCACACGGGAATTCTCTAATAATTAAAAATGTTTTCGATTACATGAAATGGAAATTTCTCATGTCAGTATCCGGGTCTCTTCTTGTCCTATTTCTCCGTCAATTACCTAGGCGTTGGAATTACTGACAGCTCTATATTTCATTTGTCTCCTTGCAGTGTCCCGTTGCCCATAGCGACATAGTTATTTACTTTCAAATGCCGCAATGTGTTTCTCTCTTCACTTACTCTATTTTTAATTACTAGTTCGTGTGGGGTCTATTGTTTATAATAAAAACTTTTATTTATTGCCTTAAAAATAATGAACGGAAGAAAATTAATTAGTGATCTACTTATTGAGCATATATTAGCGAGATGCGACGACAGAACCATCATGGATTCTAGAGTGTGAAATTTATAAATTATGATTCTGTCAATTGATAAGGAGATCCATTCGTTTAGGATGTAATATTATTTATTACAACGTTAAAAATATCGAGATAAATCACTATTTGACAGCTCAGCAGTTTTGTAATGATTTTTTACAATATATTTAGCGCTCATTGTAAATTTTAATGGCAATATGTCAGCGTTTTGTAATACATTACACGGTATTTCAATGTCAAAGCTAAATTGGAAATTGCGACTTTTTCAATGATGTATTGTGAATTTTGACTAATGATTAATGTATTAATACGTCAATATAATGTTTAAAGTCTTCCGACAAACGTAAATATAAGAAGCCAAGCTCATAAACTTTTACTAAATTTTACAACTAAGAGTTACTTACTAAAATAGATTAGTATAATACTGGTGATACTGGTTCTCATAAGTTCATTACTAGCTTATTTTAATTAGTAGTAATGTATATATGGCAACCCTGTATTATTAATTAAAACGTTGAACGAGAGGGATAGATATATAGAGCAATAAACGTGTTGATACAGGTTAGAGTGCTACTAGACTAGAGTAAACATAACCTGTAAAATAACTACAGATTTGACAGTTGTGAGACCGGTGAAATAGTGAAGTGTTGTAATTTAGAAATAATCGTGAACAAAAGTCAAGATTGTAAGATTTTAAAAGAATCTTTGAAAGTTTTTTAATTGCAACAAAGAAATGTTTGATTACAATAATGTGATTCGAACAAAGAAAATTACCAATCATACAAAAAATTGTTCTTGAACGCAATAATAAATAGCAGTAATTACACAAAAACAAATTGATTATAATCGTTGTTGGATTTAGGCGGAAAACTAATACCAGACTACAGGCGGCAAAATCGTTAATCCGCCACTGAAAATGGCAAGTAGAAGAAGACGGTGTTACTCAAAAGTAGAGCGAATTAAGCAGCAGTGGCTATGTAGAGTTCTATTTCACATAAATGTTCCAGCTAAATGGACAAGAACTTATAATTTATTTAAGCTTCCTGCAAGTAACACTAATAATTATAATTTTCTTGCATATATAGAATAATGGCAGTTTACAACAATCAATTCAGTCATCTTGATTTGTTTAGTTTATCTATTAATAGTTTTTAAAAAGTGTGTCAAAACTACTCTACGTTAAGCTTTACTATTGTAATTATTTTGTTTATTTTTATTAACTTTATTACTTTTTTTACTATTTTATATGTAGTACTGTATTTAATAAGCGATATTTGGTCTCTGTTTGAGCTGTTGGTTCTCCTAATTTCGTAAATAAATAAATAAATAAATACATAGTTGTAATTCTGCATAATATGTATTACCAGCGTTTCTAGATATTGGTTTTATAACATTTCTGATTAAATCAATTATTTTTCTTAGTCTTTTTTGAAAATCTGTATATTTTTATACTCCATCCATCTTTACATCTTTTTACCTCTCGCTAAGAGAGGTATTGCATTCATGCTAAAAATCGCATATCCAGATTTTATTGAATAAGCACGTTTTAAGGTCCCTACAATCCGATTTTAACATTTTTATGATGATGTCTGTGTGTGTGTGTGTGTGTGTGTGTGTGTGTGTGTGTGTGTGTGTGTGTGGATGTATGTGTGTGTGTATGTATGTAGGATGTTGGAAGGACGATAACTCAAAAACTATAAGACTTTAAATTTGTTTAACTACGTAATTCCCAATCGGACATTCATGGGAAGATCTGAAAAGGTTTTGGTAACAATTGGACAACCGGAAGTAGAAGATTCTTGAAAAAAAATCTTCTAAATAATATTTTTTGAAAACTTTTCTCGGTAATATTAAAGAAAATTAAATTCTCTATCTGATACATTTAAATATTTTCTTATATATTTTATAGATTTAGAGATAAAAGAAATATAATATATAAAATAATCTGTTATAATAAATTTTACAGCCGAAAGGATGCCATGGAAAATAGTTGAAAATTTTGTTTGTAACTGACAGATAAACGTCAGTGTCAGAAATCCGGAGCCGGAGATATTACTAAAGACTTTTTCTGGGAAGTACATATATTATATTATTTCTTAATGTATTAATAGTTAAATATTTAAAATTATAGGTATATTACATATATCCTTCAAAAATACTGTCAATCCTGACAATGAATTGGAAACATTTCGAAAAATTAGAAGAGGATAAAATTTCTTCATAAAATACATTTAAAATTAAACAATCTAAATATAAGGAATAGAAACATATATGTAAGTAGAAGTTTTGGTGTAGAGTGTAGGTATACAAGAAATGTTAAATACAATAGGGTGTTTTGACAAGGATATATAGGGGCTTAAGTCAGAATGATAGCTAGTAATTATGTATATAGATGTCAAGTATCAATTTCTCATTCTAAATTTAGTGATTTTCCAATTCCATGTGGTATATTTTCCTCGACAAGTAAATTCCATACTCCTGGTGACAAATTAACTACGTGAATATAGAAAATCTTGGAATATTTAATGAAAAATTCTGACATTTATGTACATAATTATCATTCTAAAACGAGAACCCCACATCTGCTTGTCAAGGCCAACAATGTAACATGACTGGTCGGGCCCTATACTTATGTAACCAAAAAAGGAAGTGGCGAGAGGTATTGTGATGGCCACAACAGATTTTTTAAATAATTTTTAATTATTACGAAAGTCTTATGATTGACAGGTAATAGTACTTAAAATTGTCTTTTGTTGCTACTAATTGTCACTATTAAATTTTTCTTTACTAAGTACTACTAAATTATACTTGTACTAATTTTATTTTATGAGCGCAAATAATTTAATAGTGAGTAGTTGCTGTCATTAGTAAGTAGTGCTACTAATATTTAGTAGAAGGTTATGAGCTTGAATCAAGGTGTTTTCGTAAAGTCAGTCCGAGCTATAGCTGCAATTGTGTGACATGATGTATCTATTCACAACCATCGCAAACGATTTCATCTATTTGGTTTTGATTTTTGCTGCTAATAAATTATCTCCGCTAGAATCACTTTGCACTACACTGACACAAAATAAGGAGTTAGTGACACATTTAGATTAATACTAGTGTCCTAGGGCAGTGCGGCCGTCGTTTAAAGCAATTTTCATGCCTCGTTCCTGTAATTATTGTTCAACCGGTAATTATAGAAATTTGTTGCTTGCGACATGTGCATCTGTAATAAGCCAATAATGACATCGTATTTCTTCAATTGACACAATCGAATCAAAAAATCTGCAACACTGTTGTTGCTAGATGCAGGACGGTCAACATTGATAACTTGCACATGGTGGGTATAGGACTATGCAAAATGGATACGAATATGAATCGTAGTAAGTGCTTCAAATATAAAATATGAGTAATAACACGTTCTTTGTAACGAACAATTTTAGTTGGAGAAAACCAATTTTAATGCCGCAAACAACCGACTGTATAGTTATTTTCGGGATCAAACAATCAGGTTCCTCTTTTATAGCTATTTTCTTTTTAATTAAGAAACCACGGAAAAGGATGAATTTCCATTGTCTAACAAAATGAGACGATTGGTCCTACTAACAGATAGAAGATGAGGCTTTCAAATGGTATAATTAAAGAAAGTAAAAACGGTAACAGTCCGAAGATACAGGCCTTAGAAATTGCAATAAAAGAGATAAAAAATCTGATGTGGCCAGCACATTACCTTCCACTAATCCTGTATATAATATATAAATTCCATACATAAATTTTCTTGCAAAATATTCTATATTTTCAGTAAAATTATTTCATAAACAAACTGACATCTTTTTCAGCTTTTTTCATTCGTTAGGGGTCGCTGTTTTTTATTTCCTTCTTCCATTTATTTCTGTTTTGCGTGTCGTCCTCATTCAGTTGCTTCCATCTTATCTTCAGTCATCCTTTGTTTCTTCTACCTTCTAATACTAATTCATTCTTCATCTTTCCTCATGACATGTTCAAACTAATGTATTCGTCCCCCTATATCTTTCTAGAAACTTTCTCACTCGAGCCATTTCCCTTACGTTTCATTCCATATCCTATCTGTCCATGTTTTCCCCAACATCTTCATCTCTGCCATATTCATTTTCTTTTAATTGATACTGACATCTGTCAATTTGAATTATCTGAATATATTAGAAGTTTTCATGGTTAGCATAGCTGGCTGATTTATGAAATTTAATATCTTTATAATTCTTTAACTCTATATCTATTGAATATGAAGTATAAAATACAATCAAATCATGTAACCAAATTTATATATATATATATATATATATATATATATATATATATATATATATATATATATATATATATATATATATATATATATATATTGTATGTATTTCTTTATTATTCCTACCATCTCATTGGGCTACGCCTGGGTAGTGTACACTTAAAATAAAATAAAATAAAATAAAATATAGAGAATAATATATAATATAAGGGTACTTCCGGTGGACCAATTATAACCAAAATCTAAGCATGTCTGCAACTGGATCTAAACTCGAGGAATAAGAAAAAATATAACATACTCACACACACACATGCATACAGACATAATCGTAAAATTTGTATTCTATGGACCCCAAACGTGCATATTCATTAGAAATTCACTATCGAATTTTTTGACCACAGTCAATACCTTCCTTATGTAAAAGTGACGAAAGATCATCATATTTACCCCTGGCTCTTCAGGTACAAATTGTAGTTAGAAAAGAGTAAAAAAGTATATGTATATTTAAATAATATATTCGGTATTGTTTCCACTACTATCATATACCGTCTTAATTCTATTATTTTTATTATAAAATATTAGTAAAAACATATGAAGTATATTTCTTTGATCTTTGCAGAAATGCCGAAGAAAATCCTCCATTCTATATGTCAAGTGAATGTTTTGTCAACAACTTATTAACATTTCTGTTTTTATGAATGAATTTATATATTTGTAGTAGATAATGCAAATGCATATGTCCATTTAATTATACAAATAGGAAAAGCTGTAAGACATTTCTCAAGATGACTAACCAGTTAACCTTCGATTACCGTAATACAAGTATAAACAACCATCGATTAAAATCACTAAACTACCGTTGCAAATTAAATGAATGAAATTAAACAAAATACTATAAATATCAGATATACAGCTATCCAAACAATGTTAGTGCTTTACCAACAAGGAAGATGAAGATATATTTCAAGAACAAAAAAAAAAAATATGACGAGTAGAGTACACATTGAAGATGAAGATCTTTTATCTTAAAACAAATATATAAATATATGAGATTTCTCAAATAAACTTCGTTGTGGAGCATGAAACGGGATACCCACCTGTTTTATTTATTTTTTACCTCTCATTAAAGAAGGTATTGGATTCATGCTAAAAATCGCATGTCTAGATTTTAAAGATTAAGCACGTTTTAAGGTCCCTACAATCCGATTTTACTATTTTTACGATGATGTCTGTGTGTGTGTGTGTGTGTGTGTGTGTGTGTGTGTGTGTGTGTGTGTGTGTGTGTGTGGATATGTGTGTGTGGATATGTGTGTGTGGATATGTGTGTGTATGTGGGACGTTGGAAGGACGATTACTCAAAAACTATAGGACTTGATATTGTTTAACTGCGTATTTCCCAATCGGACATTTATGGGCAGATCTGAAAAGGTTTTGGTAACAATTGGACAACCGGAAGTAGCAGATTCTTGAAAAAATATCTTCTAAATATTAGTTTTTGAATTTTTTTCTTGGTAATATTAAAGGAAATTAAATTCTCTATCTGACACACTTTTTTTATTATATCTCGTATAGGTTTGTAGATATAGTATATAATAATATAGAATAATCTGTTGTATTAAATCACGTTGCCCAAAAAACAGTTGAGATATTTAAATGTTTGCAATTGTCAGATAAATGCAAAATGTCAGTGTCAAAAATCAGATTATTCTGGGAAGTACGCGTACAGTTAATATATTATTAATTAAATATGAATTCCTTAAGAAAAACGCTAATACCGTCAGTGAATTTGAAGAATTTTGAACATATTACAACAGTGGGGCAAAATTTCTCATAGAACGAAATAAGAAATACAATTTCAATTATTTGTGTGTACAAGAAATGTTAAATTCGTTACTTATAGGGCGCGAGCAGTCATGTGACTTTGTTGGTCTTAGCAAGCAGATGAGGATTCATGTCAAAATGACGGCTAGTAGTTATTTACATATGTCATAATTCCCATAGGTCATACTTTTTCATTCTGATGTTTATTTGTCATCAATTGTATGGAATATACTTGTCAAAGAAAGTAATCCACATGGATTTGGAAAATCATGTTTTGAATGAAAGTTTATACTTGACACCTATGTACATTATTAATAGCTTTCATTTTGTCACGGGCCCCCAAATCTGCTTGCGGTTGACAAACTCACATAACTGCTCGCACCCTATGCAACATAAAATGAAAATGGCGAGAGGTATTGTGCTGGCCACAACAGATTTTTACTTCTCGCTAAGAGAGCTATTGGATTCATGCCAGAAATCGCATATTCAGATTTTAATGAATAAGCAAGTTTTAAGGTACTTACAATTCGATTTTAATATTTTTACGATGATGTTTGTGTGTGTGTGTGTGTGTGTGTGTGTGTGTGTGTGTGTGTGTGTGTGTGTGTGGATATATGTGTGTGTGAGGATGTTGGAAAAACGATTTCTCAAAAACTATAATACTTAATATCTGTTTTTGCACGATCAGCTTGTTTTTAAACTTTACCGAGACAGTTTCCAAGGCAGTAAGTTTTGTTTACAAATTACTGATCAGTAAGTGATGTGACTGACCGGCAAGTGATGTGCCTACCTACCAATCTGGAGGCGGTGAAAATTACATAAATAAAAAATAAATGTACAATTTTTAAAGCTTTAACGATAACAAAACAACGATCATAGCTTACTTAAAAATGACAACTAATTTTTTTAAAATGGATCCTCAACCGGTAAGGTGCACTTACTGCCCTTAATACTTAAATAACTATTAACTACGTATTTCTCAATCGGACATTACTGGGAAGAGCTAAAAAGGTTTTGGTAATAATTGGACAACCAGAAAGTTTCTGTACATTCGATTACAGCAGCAGTTTCAGTAAATGATTATTGGATGAGATATTACCACTGTTTCTTTTCTATTTAAAGTGGAATTTAGAAACCATTTTAATTAAAAAGTATTGAATGTTTTACATGTTTCTGTTCACTTTCGCTACCCTATTCTGCCGGCGACAGTCTCCAATCATGTTCTGTATATGGCATCATCAGTCCACCGATCAAGGTATTAAGTGGAAACGATTCAGAGCAGCCTAGCGTTAATCTAATTCATTCCCGAGCAGCTGAAGCTTGAAAGTTGGGCTTGGCTTATTATATGCAAGCTCTTCCACATCACTCAGAGGACAGGCGGTAGTTAAGCCGTGAATGTCGCGACAGATAGGCGAGATAGGTAGAAATTTTGCAACTATACCATGTAAACTAGAAATGAAATACTATTGTATTGACCAATAATAAAATAATTATTGGTAAGCTTAATAACGTATGTTATAAAAGTTTTGAGAAAAAGTTAGGCTTCATCAACAAATAGAAATATTTTTTTATTGAAATATAGATATAAGGGGTTTATTTATTTATTCTACACACACTCAACAGGGCAAAGCTCCAATTACTGAGTCGTAAATACAGAAAGAATAACAATCACAAATACGACCATAGAAAATCAACAATATAAAAGTAAGAATCAAGTTATTTCAATATGCATCCTAAATTTACATCAAATCATACCAACAATAATGTAAAATTCTGATGTGACCAACACAGTATCTCCCGCCATTTAATTTTTATTAATTTTAATCCATATATCTATGGGGTCTCGTGGCCGCGTGCCTGAGTGTCACAATTTAAACTTGATTTGTGCAAAACGTTTTCAGTAAATCGATAAATGTCACAACAACTTGACAGCAAAAATCTGTTGTGGCCAGCACAATACCTTTCGCCACTTCTTTTTTTTGTTACTTAAGTATAGGGCGCGAACAGTAATGTTACATTGTTGGCCTTGACAAGCAGATGTGGTGTCCCGTTTTAGAATGATTACTAGAGTAATTATGTACATAAATGGCAAATGTCAGAATTTTTCATTAAAAATTTCAAGATTTTCTAAATTCACATAGTTAATTCGTCACCAGGAGTGTGGAATTTTTGTCAAGAAAAATAAACTACATGGAATTGGAAAATCACTAAATTTAGAATGAGAAATTATGATATTTGACATCTATATACATAATTACTAGCTATCATTCTGACAGAGGCGCCCATATCTTCTTGTCAAGGCCAACAAAGTCACATGACTGCTCGCGCCCTAATGTATTTAACATTTCTTGTATACCTACACTCTACACCAAAAATTCTACTTATATCTATTCCTTATATTTAGATTTCTTATATTTAAATTCATTCTATGAAGAAATTTTGTCCTACTCTTCTAATTTTTCTAGATGTTTCCAATTCATTGTTGGGAGTAACAGTATTTCTGAAGAGTATGTGTAATATACCTATAGTATTAAATATTTAACTATTAATACATTAAGAAGTAATGTCTCCGGATTTCTGAATCTGTCATTTATCTATCATAAACAATTTAAATTTTCAACTATTTTCCATGGCATTCTTTCGGCTGTAAAATTTATTACAACAGATTATTTTATATATTATATTGCTTTTATCTCTATATATCTATAGAATATATAATAAAATATTTAAATGTATCAGATAGAGAATTTAATTTTCTTTAATATTACCAAGAAAAATTTTTAACAGACATCATCGTAAAAATGTTAAAATCGGATTGTATAGGGACCTTAAAACGTGCTTATTCAATAAAATCTGGATATGCGATTTTTAGCATGAATCCAATACCTGTCTTAGCGAGAGGTAAAAATTACTACTGTCACATGTTTTTTCTTGTGACCATTCTCTGAACCAATTTCGCCCTAATCAAGCAAAACATATGCATTGCAATCCATATTTAGAATAGCTCGTATCTCTGTGTATAATTTCCTTTATTATTTCCTCGTCAATATGGCAAATAGTTGTGTATAAGGAAGTGAAGCAATCTTTTCTTATCGCGAAATAGCTTTTAGGCATTGCACGGGCGATTCAAACATCTGTTATGTTATTACCAATATCTAATGTAGCTAATGTAAAGCAAATTTGCCATTTCGCGGCGGACATGCAGTTTGTATATGTAGCTTTATTTTCTGCGTACAATGATTTATTTATTATGTGTTTCATAATTTAATTTACGTTGAATGATTATATTGTAGTTTATTTTCATTATAATATTGACATGTAATATTACTCTCACACATTAATGCCTACATATCAATAAGAATAAAGCGAGAGGTAATGGCTACAGCACGAGTTTCTAACTTCATTTCAGCTACAGAACATGCAATTCTCTTGCACATTAAAAACTAATTAATTAATTAACTGCAATAGTGATTAATTTAAGATACCATTCAAGCAAAACAAAGATAGATCGCATGTAATAATTTTCAAACAATTTCATACATTTACTTTTCTTTTGTTTATTATTAGCACATCTGTCAAATGTCAAATGAGATACAATTGTTAAGTGGAAATTAGAATCAGGAAAAAATCTGATATGGCCAGCACATTACCTTCCGTCAATCCTGTGTATTATGTACAAATTCCATAGGGAGCGAGCATTCACGTGACTTTACTGTCCTTGGTAATCAGATATGGGGACCCATATCAGAATGATAGCTACTCATTATGTCCGTAACTGACAAATGTCATAATTTTTCATTCAAACTTTCATTTTTTCGCTATTGTATGATTCCTTTTCTCAGCAAATGAATTACACAACCACGTGAAATAAGAAAATCATGAAATTTTGAATGAAAAATTATGACATTTGTCAGTTATGGACATAACTAATAACTGTTTTTTCGACACGGGGCCCCATACCTGCTTGCCAAGGTCAGCAAAGTCACTTCACTGCTCGTGCCCTATACATAAATTTTCTTTCGAAAGATTATATATTTCTAGTAAAATTATGCAAATTGCACTCGACACTGACATATTCTTCTGTAGCTCTTCCTATTCGTTAGGGGTCGCTATTTTTTTATTTTCTTCTTCCACACATTTTTGTTTTGCGTGTCGTCATCATTCAATTCCTTTTCTCTCAAATCTTTCCCAATACAGTCCTTCCATCTTATCTTTGGTCTTCCTCAGTTTCTTCTACCTTTCACTACTAAAGATATACATTCTTCTTCAAATATATTTCTCATTTCTTCTCATGACCAATCAACCGTCTCTATTGTAACTTCTATCACTCGAGCCATTTCCCTTTTACCTATCTTTCTGTGTCGTCTCTTCCCTAAGATCTATGTCAACATCCTCATCTCTGTCACATTCATTTTCTTTTCATTGATACTGACATCGGTCAATTTGAATTATCTGAATATATTAGCAGTTTCCATGGTTAGCATAGCTGGCTGATTTATAAAATTTAAATCTTTATAATTCTTTAACTCTATATCTATTGAATATGAAGTATAAAATGCAATCACGTCGTATAGAGAATAACATATTCTTTAAAATATAATAACATTAAATGTCAATAAATGATATTTAACTGCTTTTTTCAAGAAAAACTGTAAAAAGTAACAAATGAGGGTACTTCCGGTGGACCAATTATAACCAAAATTTAATCGTGTCTGCATATGTATCTAATCTTAAGAATACGAAAAAAATATAATTTTTTGAATCGTGGTATTGGAGTTATGCGATCCGAAACGATCGTCACATACACACACACACACACACATACACAGACGCACATACACACACACATGCAGACATCATCGTAAAAATAGTAAATTCGTATTCTAGCGACCCCACAATGCATGCTTATCCATTAAAAACTCACTATCGAATTTTTTGACCAAAGACAATACCTTCCTTACCTAAAGGTGACGGAAGCTAAGAAGGATGAATATCTATTTTCTAGTAAAATGAGATGATTGAAGTTACCTTTAAAATGGTATATTTAAAGAAGGCAAAAACGGTAACACTCCTAAGATACAAGCCTTAAAAATTACAATTAAATAGGATAACGATCTAAGCATTTTTTGCTTAGAAGAATGCGGTAGTCATACTGGTAAAATTCTATTAGGTCCCACATAAATTGAAATTCGACCCATTTATGAATATAATAATGTACAGAAATGACTAATTTGAGTTTTAGACTAAGATAAAATACACTATCTCACTTCAAAACGATTCCACAAGGTTTCAAACTTTAAAATTCACGTGTTGAAGAAATACATTTTGTGACATTCATCATTTTTCCCTTGGTTCTTCAAATTGTTTTCCCCTTTATATTTTGAACACTGAGCATGTTCATGACCCAGTCCCAAACTCGTGTTGTGGGTTCAGTAGAGTTCATTTTGTATACCGGAAGCCTGTGACATGACAAGCGATTAGGGGAGCGCCCTATGCCCTAAAACTCTTCACCATTTCGTATTCAACCTTCACGCTCCGGAAATAGCCTTTGTTTCTCTTTAACGAGAGATGAGCACTCAAAAATATGAATGAGAAAAGAACGATCCACGTGCCGATTGGATTTATTTCAGTTATTATTGAAATAATTGATAATTTTTAAAAATATATGAAACTTTATCTAAATTATAGGAGGTCTGCAGTTTTAGAAAATCATAATTGCTATTCGTTAAGACATAATATTTTTCCTTTAATATAAAGTAGATGTTAAGCTCGTTTCGCTATCAAGGAGAGTAATAATTGGAGTCGCATGAATTGATCTATTCGTATTTCAATGCATATGATTATAAAAGTATATAAATATAATAGTATACCGATATAAACGAATGTTTCTACATGGTCAATACATTTAACCAGTCGGCAAATTATACTTGTGCTGTTGTGTTGTTTCTTTGAATAAATAAATAAATTAGTTACTCGAATTTTTACCTCTCGCTAAGAGAGGTATTGGATTCATGCTAAAAATCGCATATCCAGATTTTAATGATTAAGCATGTATTAAAGGCTATACAATCCGACTTTTATATTTTTACGATGATGTGTGTATGTGTGTGTGTGTGTATATATGTGTGTGTTTGTGTGTGTATGTAGGTATGTGGGGAGGTTGGAAGGACGATTTCTCAAAACCTATAATACTCGTACTTTATATCTGTTTAACTATGTATTTCTTAATCGGACATTACTGGGAAGAGCTGAAAAGGTTTTGGTAATAATTGGACAACCGGAAGTAGCAAATTCTTAAAAAAATCTTCTAAATATTATTTTTTGAAAAAAATTATTCTTTGGTATTAAAGAGATACATATAAATGTTTTATTATATCTTTTATAGATTTAGAGATAAAGAAATACAAGGTATATAATAATCTGTTGTAATAAATCCCACAACTCAAATAATGTCATGAAAAATTAAAAATTAAAGTGTTTGTAACTGAGAGATAAATGTCAGTGTCAAAAATCCAGAGACATTACTGAAGATTTTTTTTGGGTAGTACATACATTATATTATTTCTTATTGTATTAATAGTTAAATATTTAAAATTATAGGTATATTACATATATCCTTCAAAAATACTGTCAATCCCGACAATGAATTGGAAACATTTCGAAAAATTAGAAGAGGACAAAATTTCTTCATAGAATGAATTTAAAATTTAAAAATCTAAATATTAAGAATAGATGTAAGTTTAATTTTTGGTGTAGAGTTTAGGTATACAAGAAATGTTAAACACAATAGGGCGCGAGCAGTCATGTCACTTTGTTGGCCTTGACAAGCAGATATGGGGGCCCGTGTCAGAATGATAGCTAGTAATTATGTACATAGATGTCAAATATCATAATTTTTCATCTAAATTTAGTGATTTTCCAAATCCATGTGGTTTATTTTCCTCAACAAGTAAATTCCACACTCCTGGTGACAAATTAACTACGTGAATTTAGAAATTCTTGAAATTTTTAATGAAAAATTCTGACATTTGACATCTATATACATAATTACTAATTGTCATTCCACCACGGGCCCCATATCTGCTTGTCAATTGCCAACAATGTCACATGACTGCTCGCGCCCTATACTTATGTTACCAAATACGGAAATGGTGAGTGGTATTGTGCGGGCCACACAAACTGTGATAGTAACTATCATATAATTTTAATGTCTATTTTTAATATAAATGACCCATGTTCTACTTTGTTACTGTGGTAGAGGACCCCATTAACCTTATTTTAACACTACGTGTGCTTGTACATTGAAAATAGTCTCTATATTGGAAAGAAAGAAATGTATGGCATTGCTTTCAGCGATGGAGGTAAAAATGAAGTGCATTAAGTTACTTTTCCACACTTTCTACTCCTGTACATTGGATTTATTGTAATTTCCGTATATATTTGATTTGCAATTATTTAAATTTCCATTTACCTATTTAATTGATTGTTGATACCTACTTTTGATGCCTGTAAATTGACAGCTCAAATTGGACTAAGTGATAGTAAAGCAAGCACAAAAACTATGAGAGAATTCTCGTATGAAATGAAGTTAATTTATATTATAGTATTTTATTATGTCTGTAGTACAGCACGTATTTCATTAGTATAGCGTTTTAATGTCATTCATACGGCACTTACATGTCTAGTTATGATATTAATCCCTTCAGTTAATAGTCCCAATTTATTACATCGGTTGATAATTGCCATTTCTCATGCAATACCATCTGCGTATTAATAGATTTTTATGGGGTCGCGTGGCTGAGTGCGTTATATTCTTGATTCTGAATCCGATCGGAGATAAGATAAAAAATATTTTCATATTTTTAATTTGATGAGTGACCGAAAGGGTGTTTTTTCCTCGACAGCTTTTAGAGCTTTGGTGATTCAACTCTATATAGTTCAGATATTCGTATTGCATTTATCGGTTTATGAACAGCACGCGCAAACACACTTTTTAATTCATCAAAATATTCTTGAAACAATTCACACTAGAAAATTATAGAAGTAGACTACCATTGTATTTTTTTGCCAATCGTTTACGGAATATTTCAAATCAAGGACGTACAATTAATTGTTTTTTTTTTTTTAATAATTCATAAACAATTACCAATGATAAACACGTGTTCATACCAATGCCCAAGGTGTTATGTATGAAATTTTATTATATCCATCATATAGCAAACAATAAAAATCTGGTTTTCTTTAGTTTTTGTAGAATTTAGTATTTGCTCGAAGAAAATTAGGAAAATAAGCTATTTAGGTATCAAGGCAGTGAAGTTCTACTTTTTATCATGAATATGGCATTTATAAAAATCGTGGTGATAAAAAGGAATCACAGTGACAAAAATCTGATGTGGCCAGCACAATACCTCTCGCCACTTCTGTTTTTGGTTACATAAGTATAAGAGGCGAGCAGTCTTGTGACATAGTTTAGTAAATGTCAGAATTTTTCATTAAAAATTTCAAGATTTTCTAAACTCGTATCATCACGTATTTAATTTGTCACCAGGAGAGTGGAATGTGATTGTCGAGGAAAATAAACCACATGAAATTGGAAAATCACTAAATTTAGAATGAAAAATTATGATATTTGACATCTATGTACATAATTACTAGCTATCATTCAGACACGGGCCACCATATCTGCTTGTCAAGGCCAACAAAGTCACATAACTGCTCGCACTCTATTGTATTAAGATTTCTTATACTTAAAATCTACACCAAAAATTCTACTTATATCTATTGTTTATATTTAGATTTTTAAATTTTAAATTCATTTTATGAAGAAATTTTGTCCTCTTCTAATTACTCATTCGAATGATTTACATCACTCGCCTTTCGGCTCGTGATGCAAACTTCATTCTCATGAGTAATAGCATACATTACATGCTCATTCAATAATATACTATTATTTTACAAAGAGAAACTAATATGGTTCTTGTAGTTCTACAAACGTGCTGGGCTTGGTTTTTGACTAACTTGCTCATAATGTGACACAATAGAAATTGAACAATACTCTGTCAGAATAAAGTATATACACATAATTAGTTGTTATCGGGGTAGTTCATTTCAATTAAACCACAAAAATTATTTTTTTCAAACCATAGTTACTCAAGGTTAAACATCTAAGAAAGACCAGAGAAAATCATGTGGTACCATTAAACCGATTATTGTAGCTTTCAAAATATTCATTAGTTGTTTGTCGATTAAATACCAATTTTGCATTAATTTAAAAATTACTAATTACCATGCAGGTATACTATTGTTCCATAGCTTTTAAGTAATAATTGTAAAAATGTATATACTTATACCAACCACCTTTGTAATAAGATTTTGCTTGCGTTACAAATAAATTATTATTATTATATTATTATTATTAGAAATTGAACAATATGGCACCATAAACAGGCTTGGTCAATTCTTGTGGGAAACTTCTCAATAAATTGTAATTAGAATTTATATTTTCTCTGTATTTCTACATTATGTAAAGTGCACTTATATATTCCTTAATCTCTCGATCAATAATTATTATATGTAAAATTTTCTTCAAATGTTGTTGCTATATATGGCTGCTGATATGCTGAATTAATATTTTTATTTTCCCTGTCTCTTATATAATAACATTATCTTCTTCATCGGTATTTCATCTTTCTCTTCTGCATAACATTCTTGAGAGGAATTATGCAAATTATAATATTTCATTATGATTTATCTCTGAATTGCTAATACACTGGTCTCCGGTCATAATTATGCGCATACCACCAGATAAATTAATTATAAAATATGCACTCAGAAGACGCTTTTTACAATTTAGTTTTTGTGGTGGAGATTCTTTCTATTTCAGATAATTATTAGTCTACTTTCTGCTTTTATATTATATTTTTACCTTCCGTCACCTCTAGGTAAGGAAGGTATTGTCTTTGGTCAAAAAATTCGGTGGTGAGTTTTCAATGAGTAAGCATGTTTTAGGGTCCCTACAATACGATTTTACTATTTTTACGATGATATTTGAATGTGTGTGTGTATGTGTGCGCGTGTTTGTGTGTGTGTGTGTATGACTATAATTTCGGCCGCGATATCTCCAATACTAGAATTCCAAAAATTACAATTTTTACGTATTCCTCTTCTTTACATCCATATACAGACTTAATTAGATTTAGGTTATCCGGAAGTACCCTCATTTGAAGATTTTAACAGTTTGTTAAATATTATTTTTGACATTTAATGTTATTATAAATATTAAAGAATATTCTTATCTATACGAATTGATTGCATTTTATATTTCATATTCAACGGATATAGAGTTAAAGAATTATAAAGAAATTAAATTTTATAAATCAACCAGCTATGCTAACCATGCAAACAGCTACTATATTAAGAATATTCTAACTGACAGATGTCAGTGTCAATGAAAAGAAAATGAATATGGTAGAGATGACGATGTTGAGATAGATGTTGAGGAAAACACGGAAAGATACGGTAAGGAAAGAGAGACGATTACATTGGTTTGAACATGTCATGAGGAGAGTTGAAGATTATATTAGAAGAATGAATAACTTAGTAATAGGTAGACAAAACAAAGGAAGACCAAAGATAAGATGAAAGGACTGTATTGCGGAATACTTGAGAGAAAAAGAACTAATTGAGGACGACAAGCAAAACAGAAATGAGTGGAAGAAGGAAATAAAACATAGCGACCTCTAACGAATGGGAAAAGCTAAAGAAAAAGAACATGTCAGTGTCAAGTGCAATTTGCATAGTTTGTTTATGAAATAATTTTACTGGAAATTTAGAATATTTTGCAAGACAATTTATGTATGGAAACTATCCCAGCGAAAAATTAATTAAGTTACTGAATTTTACAGTTGCCAGAAAAAGATTGTATTGTACATAATGAAATTTACTTCTCGGTAGAATACTATAGAAACTAAATAGGCACTTACTGAGTTTTTCAAACGATAGCACATCAAAGTATTGTCACTAAGTGATATTTTACTAATTTTCCAGGAAAACTGTACTTAATGACTTTTACCTTTAAACCGACGATATACAGAATTGGCGGAAGGTAATGTGCTGGCCTCATAAGATTTTTCTTTATAATATAATATATTTATTTATTATTTTTAATTCGTTTGTCTAATTTGATAAATATGTCCTCAATGACGATTTCACACATGATTTCAATTTGAACAATACATAATATTTCATCTGCTTAGTAAACACGTTCAGACTTAAATTAAGTATTTTACGAGCTTAGAAAGTGATTCGTATGTTCGTATTTGTTAATGGAACATATGTTGCTTGACACTTATTGCACTTATAACCTCCTATATCTGTCAGTAATTTTAATTATATACATAGATTGTCTCGTAGAAATCATTCAAGTAAGTATTTACTTACTATAAATATGTAAAATTATTCCATATTTATTTTACAGAATAGTCCCCCATGTTAGTTCGTTAATTTTCATCATATCATCTTACATTAGACATAGTGCATATGTACGTAATACATGTAGCTGTTTGATGAATCACTTTCTCTATGAATTTGACGGAGGACTTAGTCTTAGTCGTAATTAAAGTTTCAAATATCGCGTCACGAAATATATTATTAGCATTAAATTATTTTACGAAATATAATTTGGGAAATGTAGTACAGATTTTGTAATGATTATGTAAGAAAATTTACATATTTTCATATCTTTCTCTTACATTTATTTAATTTGTGCTTGAATTTCTTCCCGAATATTGTCCTTAAACTGCTGGATAATCCCAAAAAAGTGAAATCAAACGAAGGTGGAGGCCTATTGAAGTAGTGAGATGTAAAAGGAAAAGATTCCATTAATGTTATTTTGCAAAAAATCAATAAAAACTGAATAAAGAATAAATATTTTACATGAAACCTTACAATTAACAATGTGTAACTTTAAATGAGCTTAACACTTTCTTAGGTTTTAGTATTTTAAAAGTAATATAAGTATGTTATATTCAATGTATCTTTTCCTTTTACATCTCAACTAGGTTGATGACTGAAAATAGTACAAAATTCTGATGTGGCCAGCACAATACCTTCCGTCAATTCTACGTATTTTGTACAAATTCCACACAGAATTTTATGGGCGTTTTCTGTTTAGGGGAGAAATGAACTGATATTACTTCGTATTGAATTGAACTGAACTACTCCTAAAAATAACAGTATTTTTTAAAATAAGAAGTAGAAAAACATATATAGCATTATTTTAAAATTAGGGTACTTCCGGGTAACCAGTCATAACCAAAATCTACTCAACTCTTCATATGGACGTACGAAAGAGGAATTTGAAAGAATTATAATTTTTGGAATTCTAGTATTGGAGTTATCGAAGGTGAAATTTTTGCTACACACACATACATACAGACATCATAATAAAAACAGTAAATTCCTATTGTAGGGACTCTAAAACCTGCTTATTCATTAAAAACTCACCATCGATTTTTTTGACCAAAGACCATACCTTCCTTACCTATAAGTAATGGAAGGTAAAAATACTGCGGAAATATAAATTATATATAGAACACAAAATTCTATAATTACATCAGTACACAAATTTCATTTGTTATATTTAGTAACACCAGAAATTAAATATGAAAATTTTGAAAATTTCAGTTCAATAGTGCTAGCCATGGAATTAAAACAAAAGACAAACAAATGTGTGATATTTTGACTGTCATATGTTGTAACTTTTTTTCAAGAAAAATAAGTATTTGAACGAACTGCATAAAACTATATTTTAATTCTGCTTAAGAATTTTATTAAAAAATAAAAAGTAAATTAAATTTTGACAGATAGAAAAACTACACATTTGTTAAGTTTTTGTTTTAATTTAATGGCTATCCCTATTTTTGACAAATTTTATGATTACAACTGACATTCTGACCGAAAAATTCCGACAATATCCAATAATTGTCGAAAGAAGCACAAAAAAACGTCAATATTATTCATGTTTTCTGACCTATCAAATCAATGTTTAATACCGTGAACATTAATACTTATATTGTTGATATGGTTATTTTTTCAAAACGAATAGTATTTCAAATGGTGTTCTGAACTTTTTACACCATTAGATTCTAATGCAAAGTACTACCTGTATTTTTCAAGATAGCTGAAGAAATTTTATATCAGGTTAGGTACGAAAATGCTTTGATTTTAAGTATGTATAAATATTTCTCGGGAAACAGCTGCACTCTATTAAGAAAAAAAACCTTGATAAGTCTCTTATAAACATGATTAATAATCTACCAAGCGGTATGCAAAGAATGTTTTGTTTATAAACAAAATAATAAAATTTATGAGGTTATTGAATGCGGAACAATAATAAAAATTGTTTTGGAGAATGAATTATGACTCAAGATTAGCATACATAAAAATGTTACATTAATTTATGTTTTAAACTTGAAATATTTAATTTTTTTTTCTTTTCAGGGTCCCTGAAACGCTCTGTGGAAATTACTGCCCCAAAATCTATTAATGATCTTCCTGAAAAACTGCTGATGTCCGGCATCAATCTACCTGGTGAGTATTTTTTTTCTGTAGTCCTTTCCAAAACTATTGGCGTGTATTCCTAAGCGATATGACAAACAACAGGTTGACTTGGTATTAAAGTATGTAATTTTAGAAATTTGTTAAATATTATACGTATTTGTGTATATAAAGTGACGACATATATATTGTAATATGAGTAATAATTTTTGCTGCTTACTTGAGTGCACATTGTCACGTTAGAAAGGTAATAAATTATGTTGTCACGAGTTCCCGCGTAAACGAAAAGTTCGTATTTACATTAAAAATATGCTTGACAAGATGAAAAAAGATAATAATACACTGCGTGGATCAGAAAATTATAAATTAATATATTCGTCTTGTATACTTTGAAGATTTATTCATTATATTTTAAAGAAAACTTTGTTTTAAAACAAGGTTAGTTTTATAAATGTTCAACAAAAATATAATTTATGTTATCTTCACTTCCACGAAAACATCCTATACTAATGTTCACCAGTTAATAAGAAATATAACCATGAAATTTTGCTATTTTATTTTTTGAAGATGTCATCTAAAAAAGAAGTGGTTATACAATTTAAGTTAAAGTTTTATAAAAGTGTACTAGGAATTTACATTAATTTACTCTTAAGGGATAATAAAACCTACTATAAAAAATATAAAAATAAAATTAAATATAATACAGTACTATGAGAAATACACAATTCTATAAATTATGTGTTTGCCCATTTGACAGTAGGTTGCCGTCATATCTCGTTCAACCTGTAGTTCAAAACTTGCCACCCCAGCGCTGCGATCTTAAAAATACTAGGGTACCTTTATATACAGGGTATGGCCATGAGGCAAGATCGCCGCCATAAGCGAGCCAATGTCAAACATACTGATAATTCATTTCCCTATTTATTTGTAAGAAATGTGATATTATATTATACAGGAATATTAAATAATCACACTATGAATCTATAAAGGTAATAAAAATTCATTTATTTAAGAGATACACAATTATTATTATGACACAGATTTGGAGGTTATGTATAGCATATGATATAGGTTGTTATTATCACATCAAATTTAATAACTGTGGTTATTATTTACATAATAAGTATATATTTTAAACTTACCTTTTAAAAAATTAAATGTTTGTGCTTAATATTGGTCATTTTTATGTGTTTTCAATATTGCCAGTCATCGTACTCCGTATCTCAAGAAAATATACAAATAAATAAAATAAAAGTATTACTTGCACTTTAAATAGATATTAGAAGTATATTTAAATGTGTTTTGCATTAAAATAAAGCAAGTAGCCACGAAAATATATAATATTTTCCGCAACAACAACGAATATGACAGTGGCCCTCTAATGGCGGACGAAACGCGAGCCACGTCATGGCCATACCCTGAGTATATAGGTACCCTAAAAAATACATGCCAATATGTTGTCGCATCTTCTACTTCTTAAAATTCATCAACATTTATCGCATTTGTTACTGCAAATTCTTGACTATCTGTAACCTTACACCATCTTAATCTAACTTGCCAGGTGCATCGTACAATCACAATTCCATTAACAATGATTCTCTTCTTCTTACTCCCAACTATGTACACATCAGCAAATAACAAGTGTCACGTGAGTAGAGTTGGCTTCCTGTGAAGCAACAACACGAAGTTAGCGACGAACACGCGTAAACGTCCGCCATTATCAGCTGGCGCATGCGCACTCACGCACAAGCCTGCTATCACCACGACAGTAAAATGGAGGAATGTTCCCGGCTATTAATTGCTAGATTACTGTGGTTACTGTGTAGTAAACCTGACGGAAGTTACTGGTTGATTGAATTGAATACTTCGGGTGTTTGTAACCAGTAGTTGTTGTTGGAAGTTATATACACTTGCTAGCAGTGTCCCGTGTCGCTAAAGATATTTGTTCGACTGCATTGGTATATTTATTAATGGAGACATGAAATCTAGTGAATGACAAATGAGTAAAAAAGATAGTGTGGTCTTCTATATACTAATAGTGATTCCAGAATATATTTTTTTTAACAATAAAACACATCGGTGCTCTCACATCATTTACGCCAATCATCCTTTTATGAATAATTTTAAGTCCATTTGTCTTACTTAATCATGGACTTACAAGTATAAAGCTTGATTTCAACCTTTCGAGCTTATATGCACTATAATAATTTATTAACATACAATTTCCAGCTATTTAGTTTAGTGACTAATTCGACAGAGATTATGTTAAAACAAATATTCCCTTTAAGTAGGAATTTTGTCCTACTCTTCTAATTTTTCAAGGTGTTTCCAATTTATTGTTGTATTGAGATTATTTCTGAAGGGTATATATAATATACCAATAATTTTAAAAATTTAACTATTAATACAATAAGAAATAATATATGTATGTACTCCCCAAGAAAAGTTTTCAGTAATGTCTCCGAATTTCTGATATTGACATTTATCTGTCAGTTACAAACATTTTAATTTTTCAATTGGTTTCCATAGCATTATTTCGGCTGTAAGATTTATTTCAACAGATTATTTTATATATAATATTTATTTTATCTCTAAATCTGTAGAAGATATATTAAAATATATAAATATATCAGATAGAGAATTTAATCTTCTTTAATATTTGCAAGAACAAAAAAAAAATTAAAAATAATATTTAGAAGATTTTTTTTATGAATTTGCTAATTCTTGCTGACCAATTTCTACCAAAACCTTGTCAAATCTTTTCATTAATGTCCGACCGTAAGACATTGTCTGATCAAAAAATTTGATGGTGAGTTTTTAACGAATAAGCACGTTTTGGGGTCCCTAGATTACATTTTTTTTTATTTTTACGATGTCTATATGTGTGCGTGTGTGTGTGAAGATCGTTTCGGCCAGCACAATACCTCTCGCCACTTCCGATTTTAGTTGCATAAGTATTGTATTTAACATTTCTTGCATACCTACACCTTATACCAAAAATTATATTTATATCTATTCTCAATATTTAGATTTTTTAATTTTAAATTCATTCTATGAAGGAACTTTGGCCTACTCTTCTAATTTTTCGAGATGTTTCCAATTCATTGTCGGGATTGACAGTATTTCTGAAAGGTATATATAATATACCGATAATTTTAAATATTAATACAATAAGAAATAATATATGTATGTAAAGTCTCCGAATTTCTGATATTGACATTTATCTGTCAGTGACAAACAGTTCAATTTTTCAATTAGTTTCCATGGCATTATATCGGCTGTAAGATTTATTACAACAGATTATTTTACATATATATTATATTTCTTTTATCTGTAAATCTGTAGAAGATATAATAAAATATATAAATGTATCAGATAAAGAATTTAATCTTCTTTAATATTTGCAAGAATAATAATTTTCAAAAAATAATATTAACATGATTTTTTTAAGAATCTGCTACTTTTGGTTGTCGAATTTCTACAAAACCTTTTCAACTCTTTCCATTGATGTCCGACTGAGAAATATGTACTGAAACAGATATTGAGTCTTATAGTTTTTGAGAAATCGTCCTTCCAACACACACACACACTTCATCGTAAATATGTTAAAATCGAATTGTAGGGACCTTAAAACATGCATTTTCATTAAAATCTGGATATGCGATTTTCAGCATGAATCCAATACGTCTCTTAGCAAGAGGTAAAAATTTTTTTTTCGTATTCCTCATTCCGACATGCAAATGAAGACTTGGTAAGATTTTGGTTTACAGTTGAACAACCGAAAGTCCCTTAATTTGAAGCTTTTAACAGTTTTTCTTAAAAAAAGAAACTGAAAACTCTTAATTTTGAAAGAAAATGAGAACCTCAAAATGAAAAAAATAATTGTTTGGTTGTAAACAAGATTGAATACTAGCCAATCAGCGTACTAGGGAAATTATATTACAAAAACGAACTGTATAATAACTGCATCTGTAGGAACATAACTGCTCATCTATTAAGTTATAATAGTAAAAGTTCTGTTGTATATTTCTCATTACTTTTTTCTATTAGTAATCAACTTGCATTTATCCTTTGGAAATAGTCATCGTAATGACCGTTTTTCTTCGTTTATGATCCCTGTGCCTATAATACTTAATTTATATGCTCCCTAACTGCTCATTGTTGTGCAAAAACTGGCTGCCATAAACATGAGGCACTCACACAAGTAGAGTTGGACTAGCACTAGACCATGCACTAGACCCGAGAGTTTTGACATACGCAGAATAATTCTCTTAATAAATCACTTTAATTGGAGTCGAAGTTGCTAGCCAGCTTGTAATAGAACACCTACATCCTTAATATATTTAATCAGTACGATCATTACGCTGGAGAATGCACACCTGGATGTGTCAGGAGACCAGAAAATTTATTCTTGTTGCACTAAATCTTCAACAAGGTCTACACAATAAATATTCTAAAAATTTACAATGACAATTTAGAGCTGAAGTCGATGCATTTTCGAATTGGACCTTAATTTGAACTGCAATCCTGTTTATTTTTCATCTAATCAACAACACAGTCATTTATTCCATATTATATTAACTTCAACCTTAATTTAAATGCTACTAAGGCCCGCACAAGAATTCTTCTAGAGCTAATGAAAAATAATGCACTCCAAAAACTAAGAAATAACCAATTTTATCTATCTTGAGAAATATAATACAAAAATATGACTTATCAAAGAAAATTATAGCAATGATAAAAATCTGTTGTGGATAGCACAATACCTTCCGCCAATCCTGTGTATTATGTATAAATTCCATACATAAATTTTCTTGCAAAATATTCTAAATTGACATCATCTTCTTCTTAACTTTCCCCGTTCGTTAGGGATCGCTATTTTTTAATTTCTTCTTCCACTCATTTCTGTTTTACGTGTCGTTCTCATTCATTTCCTTTTCTCTCAAGTCTTGCGCAATACAGTCCTTCCATCTTATCTTTGGTCTTCCTCTGTTTATTCAACCTTCTATTATTCAATTCTTTTCTTCGTCCAATATATTCTCCATTTCTCCTGATGACATTTTCAAACCAATGTAATCATCTCGCTTGTATCTTTCTAGAAACTTGTAACACTAGAGTTATTTCCTTACCTATATTTCGGTGTTTTCTCCAACATCTACTTCAACATCCTCATCTCTGCCACAGTAATTTACTTTTTAGTTATATTGACATCTGTCAATTGGAATTATATGTATATATTAGTAGTTTCCATGTTTAGCATAGCTGGCTGATTTATAAAATTTATTTTTTTAAAATTCTTTAACTCTATATCTATTGAATATGAAGTATGCAATCAAATCGTATAAAGAATAATATATTCTTTAAGTTATAATAACGTTAAATGTAAATAAATCATATTTAAATGTTAAAATCTTCAAATGAGGGTACTTCCGGTTGACCAGTTACAACCAAAATCTAATCACTTGTTCTTCTTCAGAAATACGAAAAAATTATAATTTTTGGAATCTTGGTATTGAAGTTATGCGCTTATTCGTAACACACATACATACACACACACACATATACACACAAACATACACACACACATATACATACGAAAATCATCGTAAAAATGGTAAAATCGTATTATAGGGATCCTAAAACATGCTTATTCACTACAAACTCATCATTGAATTTTTTGACCAAAGACAATACCTTCCTTACCTAAAGGTGACAGAAGGTAATAATAAATAAATATAATAAAATACTCAAAAAGTCGTCAAAATATTTTAAAAACAAAATAAATATATGCATGAATTTTCGGCACCCTTATGAAAAAATCTGATGTGGCCAGCACATAACCTCTCGCCGTATATTTTACCTGGCTGTATGCATAAAGCAAAGATTATTTTTATAAATACAAATAATATATTCATATAAATCTATGACGTATAAACTTCTTTATTATTCAATAATAGCATGTCTCAACATAAAGATATTTACCATAAATTATGTTACAATAAATTACAAAGTAGAGTTTACCATATATAAATATTAGGCTGGTAACAGCAATTTTCAATTCGAACAACTTTGTTTACTTTCTCTTCATATTCTTCTAGTAAAAACATTAATTTTGGGCGGTCTAAAATGTATATATCTGGATTGTGCATCTATTCTTATATATCTTATTTTACATTTTATTTTTTCATACTTGTTATATCTAAATAACCTTAATTCCCTTTAATAAAGTGACGGATAGATTGCACTCCGATTATTCTTATATCGACGTGTAATTTTGTCAATATTTACAACTTACTTGAGAAGAATTTGATAGCTTTTTCGCAATTCAAAGTTACTCTAGTCTACAGTACTGGTATACATTGTCCCATAATGTTTGAAACAAATTTAAGTCCTTCAACCTAGACTTGTCATCTCCATAATAGTCACAGATCAAGAATTAAGGGATTCTCCAAATACATATTTCTTTCATTACTCATTATTTCTGACACTATCATTTATCTGTCAGTTACAAATAATTTAAATTTGCAACTATTTTTCATGGCATCCTTTCGGTTGTAAAATTAATTACAACATTATTTTATATATTATATTCCTTTTATCTCTAAATCTATAAAATATGTATAAAAATATTTAAATGTATCAGAAAGAGAATTTATTTTTCTTTAATATTATCAAGAAAAATTTTCAAAAAATAATATTTAGAAGATTTTTTTTCAAGAATCTTCTACTTCCGGTTGTCCAATTGTTACCAAAACCTTTTCAGATCTTCCCATGAATGTCCGATTGGGAAATACGTTGTTAAACAAATTTTAAATCTTATAGTTTTTGAGTAACCGTCCTTCCAACATCCCACACACACACATCCACACACACACACACACACACACACACACACACACACACACACACACACACACACACACACACACACACAGACATCATCGTAAAAATGTTAAAATCCGATTGTAGGGACCTTAAAACGTGCTTATTCAATAAAATCTGGATATGCGATTTTTAGCATGAATCCAATACCTCTCTTAGCGAGAGGTAAAAATATAATTTAGTTTTAACATGTATAATTGGGAAGTTTGTTGTTTAAATTTTTTTAAAATATTTTATCCATTCTTCTTATGGTTTAGTTTTAAGTTAAATTATTTTTGTTTCATTTATTACCTCTCGCTAAGAGAGGTATTGCATTCATGCTAAAAATCGCATATCCAGATTTTATTGAATAAGCACGTTTTAAGGTCCTTACAATCCGATTTTAACATTTTTACGATGATGTCTGTGTGTGTGTGTGTGTGTGTGTGTGGATGTGTGTGTGTGTGTGTGTGTGTGTGTGGGATGTTGGAAGGACGGTTACTCAAAAACTATAAGACTTAAAATTTGTTTAACAACGTATTTCCCAATCGGACATTCCCGGGAAGATCTGAAAAGGTTTTGGTAACAATTGGACAACCGGAAGTAGAAGATTCTTGAAAAAAAATCTTCTAAATATTATTTTTTGAAAATTTTTCGTGGTAATATTAAAGAAAATTAAATTCTCTATCTGATACATTTAAATATTTTATAATTGGACAACCGGAAGTAGAAGATTCTTGAAAAAAAATCTTCTAAATATTATTTTTTGAAATTTTTTCGTGGTAATATTAAAGAAAATTAAATTCTCTATCTGATACATTTAAATATTTTATTATATATTCCATAGATTTAGAGATAAAAGAAGTATAATATATAAAATAATCTGTTGTAATAAATTTGACAGCCGAAAGAATGCCATGAAAAATAGTTGATAATTTAAATTATTTGTAACTGACAGATAAATGTCAGTGTCAGAAATAATGAGTAATGAATTAAAAATATACTTGGAGAATTCCTTAGTTCTTGATCTGTGACTATTATGGAGATGACAAGTCTAGGTTGAAGGGCTTAAATTTGTTTCAAACATTATGGGACAATGTACACCAGTACTGTAGACTAGAGTAACTTTGAATTGCGAAAAAGCTATCAAATTCTTCTCAAGTAAGTTGTAAATATTGACAAAATCGGAGTGTAATCTATCCGTCACTTTATTAAAGGGAATTAAGGTTATTTAGATATAACAAGTATGAAAAAATAAAATGTAAAAGAAGATATATAACAATAGATGCACAATCCAGATATATACATTTTAGACCGCCCAAAATTAATGTTTTTACTAGAAGAATATGAAGAGAAAGTAAACAAAGTTGTTCGAATTGAAAATTGCTGTTACCAGCCTAATATTTATATATGGTAAACTCTACTTTGTAATTTATTGTAACATAATTTATGGTAAAATATCTTCATGTTGAGACATGCTATTATTGAATAATAAAGAAGTTTATACGTCATAGATTTATATGAATATATTATTTGTATTTATAAAAATAATCTTTGCTTTATGCATACAGCCAGGTAAAATATACGGCGAGAGGTTATGTGCTGGCCACATCAGATTTTTTTTTTATTGTATTTTAAAATGTTTGTACATATAGTACTTAATTTATCAATATCTGTTTTTTAAATTAATATTATTTTTATCATTATTAATCTGCAACGTTTCAAGTGTTAAACGTTTCTGTAAATTAGTTTTTGTGTCCAAGATTTTAACATCTTCAAAATTAAAACTGTGACCTGTGTTTTTTACATGTGTTACTAAAGCATACTTTCCATTATTGTTGTTGTTATTCTTACAATTTCCTCTGATCTTGTTTTAAATAACGTTTTGTTATTAAATAGGTTAGGTAAATTGGCGTATATGCAGAAGCAATTACAATGGGGCTGCGAATCGATTGAGGATGAACAAAAAACATGATTTTTTGTTCTTTTCGTCAATTATATTTTCACAGATACTACAACAAATTTGCGCAGCCATTACGAATTCAACGTGCTATTATAAATCAGTAATGTTGTAACGGTTATAGCTTTAGAAAGTAAAATTTTTCAAACATTGATCTTGAATCGAAGACAAGACAAGACCTTAAACCTTCACCTTTAGTTAGTCTTGCAATTCTTCAATTAGAAACCCGGTGTAAAAATCACGAAAACAAAACAAGAAAAACGAGAAAGTAATTAATTTCTTAACGATAAATCCGAGAAACAATAACAGCGGAACAGCAAAACAAAACATCTAACAAGAATCTTAAACAGAAAACAATAAGACAGCGATACAACACCTCACAATAAAATCCTAGCCAGTAAATTAAAGTGTTTACGAGTTTCACATTAGCATGTATCACTGATAACACGACATGCTGTAGGTACGACGTTGTAGGCCTCGTGCCCGAGCCCGAGCCTCGCCCAAGCAAATGAAATGCAGATTCAGTCTTATAAACAGCGACGCAAGAGAAGCAAGCTATAGCGATTTACACCACTTTAAAGCTTTACACACAGGAGAATGCTAGACTTTGCACATTCTGTAAACGGAATCACAGAAACTTTGTTATTTTGAGTTTGTTGAAGACATTCGTAATATTTGTTGACTATAGATATTTACATACCTAGTGCGGGAACGTTTGGTTCCTGAATGGGTATTTAGCGGCGCGAGCTTGCGAGCGCTACCGTATAACAATTCCGGGAAACAAGAAATGCACGCGGTTTGTACAATATTTTTTGTATTAAAACTTTATTACATAATATTAAACATATACACTGTTTTGTAGCTAATACAACAGTGATGTGTCAAATATAAATTCCAATTATTTTAATGTATAATTTTATGTAATGTAGTGTTAATCATGGTATATAAATAACTATTTATTACTAAGTATTTCATTTGTAGTATGTAGCAAATTTAAACTGTAGAAATTTGTTAAATTTCTTATTATTTTGTTACAATTTACATTAAGTTTGTTGGTTATGGTGTGTGACTACCCGAGTAATCTGTCTTGCCCACTTCTGCCGAGCAAAAATTGTTACCAACATTGTGAACCAAATGCACTAAATTCTTTATTTTAAAATTAAATTTCATTCCATATTTCACTATTATCTCTTATTATTATTAAGCGAAGAAATGTTTGATTGATATACATTTTTATTATAAATTTAGTTCTTTAAGAAATGCTTTAGAAATAGGAGTTTTTTCCAAAATTTCCCGGTCACTTATCTGGTGGAGACCAGGGAAATTGACGTTTTGGACGTTGCTAGACGACGCGAAACAACACATTTCTTGTATACTTACACTCTACACCAAAAATTCTACATATATCATTCTTTATATTTAGAGTTTTTAATTTTAAATTCATTCTATGAAGAAATTTTGTACGGACCTTTTAATTTTTTGAAATGTTTCCAATTCATTGTCGGGATTGACGATATTTTTGAAGAAATAATATAATGTATGTACTTCCCAGAAAAATCTTTAGTAATGTCTCTGTATTTTTGACACTGATATTTATCTGTCAGTTACAAAAAAAATTTTTTTCAATTGGTTTCCATGGCATTATTTGGGCTGCGAGATTTATTACAACAGATTATTATATATACCTTATATTTCTTTATCTCTAAACCTATAAAAGATATAATAAAATATTTATATGTATCAGGTAGAGGATTTACTCTTCTTGAATAAATGAACAAAAAATTCAAAACATAATATTCAGAAGATTTTTTTAAGAATGTGCTACTTTCGGTTGTTCAGTTATTACCAAAACCTTTTCAGCTCTTCCCAGTAATGTCCGATTGAGAAATACGTAGTTAAAGAAGTATTAAGTATTATAGTTTTTGAACACACACATACACACATCATCCTAAAAATATTAAAATCGGATTGTAGGGACCTTAAAACCTGCTTAATCATTAAAATCTGGATGTGCGATTTTTAGCATAAATCCAATAGCTCACTTAGCGAGAGGTAAAAATCATTTGGTACAACCTATAAGTATCATACATTTTTCGACTTGTTATTGGGTATGGTCTTAGTCGATTATTTAATGTAGCATCAAATTATCCGAAACTTGATTATTTGAATTATACCATCTTATAATTTTCACTTTTTCTTCAATTGTATATAAAACCATTTTGAAATGTGACAGGTTGACGAGTCTGACAACTTTTCCCTATGTTTACTAATACATTGCTGTCATTTTGTAACTATGGTAACGAAACTACTCTATGTTTATTGATAAAAAAAATCTGATGTGGCCAGCACATAACCTCTCGCCGCATATTTTACCTGGCTCTATAATAGTCACATATCAAGAATTAAGAGATTCTCCAAGTACATTTTTCTTTCATTACTCATTATTTCGATGAGATACAATTTTTCTGTATTTTACGTTGCAGAGTGGGGACCATCTTCACTTTCATCTTGCGTTTATAACATTTCAATATCGTCTTCCTTCGAGCTGTATTCTCGCTTATATCTATTCTTTCCATTTAGATTTTTTCTTCTAATTTTTCGAGATGATTCCAATTCATTGTTGGCATTAACAGTATTTCTGAAGGGTATGTGTAATATACCTATAATTTTAAATATTTATCTATAAATACAATAAGAAATAATATAATGTATGTACTTCTCAGAAAAAATCTTCAGTAATGTCTCCGGATTTCTGACAGTGACATTTATCTATCAGTTACAAACATTCAAATTTTCAACTATTTTTCATGGCATTCTTTCGGTTGTAAAATTAATTACAACAGATTATTTTATATATTATATTCCTTTTATCTCTAAATCTATAGAATATATATATAAAAATATTTAAATGTATCAGAAAGAGAATTTATTTTTCTTTAATATTATCAAGAAAAATTTTCAAAAAATAATATTTAGAAGATTTTTTTCAAGAATCTTCTACTTCCGGTTGTCCGATTGTTACCAAAACCTTTTCAGATCTTCCCATGAATGTCCGATTGGGAAATACGTAGTTAAACAAATATAAAGTCTTATGGTTTTTGAGTAATCGTCCTTCCAACATCCCACACACATACACACACACACACACACATCCACACACACACACACACACACACACACACACACACACACACACACACACAGACATCATCGTAAAAATGTTAAAATCGGATTGTAGGGACCTTAAATCGTGCTTATTCAATAAAATCTGGATATGCGATTTTTAGCATAAATGCAATACCTCTCTTAGCGAGAGGTAAAAAAACTCTACCTATATATCATCACGGCATATTACCCATTGCTGGTTGTGCCAATCTGTTTTATACGCAGATATCAGTAATGATGACAATCGTTATCGTCCGAATATTTACCAGATATAAGTGACGCTAAATACAAATACTCCTAATAATTTATTTTCACTGAACATGGCAGATAGAAGGCTCGGGAGAAGTCATCCGCATTAAGCATCAGGAATAAGGTATCGATTGAAAATGATCCAAAGTGCACATTTGAGATGAAGATAGAAGTATCTACATCTGTTGCTTCACCTAATTCATCTTTATTTAATTAACTCCAACCTAATTACCAGCAACCCACACTCCGTTTCTCTTTAATATCTATCATTAAATTCTAACGCAATCGATAATTCTATCCATAATTTAATTGCAAAGAAAATAACAATAATCTCGCGTTGTTCGCAACTCCTGTTCAAGTTGCAGACACGTTGCGGGACTATGAGTATCCGCTATGCGGAAATCACATATGTGTCAAAGTTCACGTCCACACCTACACCTCTGACAATGTGGATTAACATGACGCCTCATACTGCCTGAAAAAAAACGCCATTATTAACTGAACCTGCTGTGAGAGAGAAGCGATTTCTTCCTTTCCCAACAACAGATAAATTCTTTCAATTTATAAGTGGAAGAAATATTTGTGGAATTGTGGGAGACAAACATTTGAGATTGTTTATTGAAATTAACCATTTCTATTTACGTACTTTACATTTCAATTATTGTTTAATTAATCTCAATTATTATTACCTTGTTTTTAAAAATGCTCAAAAAATGAATTTCGAAAAAAGTTATTAAGAAATATTGTTGTTGGTGTACTATAGAGTTTCACGGCTTGACTTGATATTGAAGCTACTTGACTTGACTTGACTTGAAATCAAGCCAATCTCAAGTCAAGTAATAGAAGCCGAAAGTCAAGTCAAGTCAAGTAGTTACAATTTCAGGTACTTGAAAAATCAAGTAGTTATTTTTCAATTACTTGAAAAAATCAAGTAGTTTTTTTTTTTAATTACCGGAAAAAGTTTTTCAAGACAACATTTTATTTTCATATAGTTCCTTATATTTTATAACAATATCAATCATATATCTTGAAATATAAACTTTTTTTCATAAAAATAAATCATACATTCAAATTTAAAAATTAAAAAAAGATTTGAAAGTATATACGAATTAACAAACTATTTATAGTATATACTAAGTCGTTACACCCGAAAATGGTAGATAGAACTCATTAAAACAAACAACTTTTCTTAGCTCAAATTTTTGATTTGGAGCCCCAGTTCATAGTTATTGGCGTTCTCTCGCTTTTCGAAAAATCGTCATAACTCCCTTATTTTAAGGAATATTTAAAAAATACAAAAACTTTCACCATTTGCTTTCGGTTCTCTAAAACACTTGTATTTACAATTATTTTCTATTTCATCAAATAACAAAATGGCGACCAATCAAAAATTTCAAAACAAGATATTTTGAAAACCACCCCATCGATTTTCGAAAATAAAACATTTTTAAAATCCATAAACTTTCTACTACAATATTTGTCTGAAACATTTTTTTTCTATCTGGCCAAAAAAAGTTTTTATTATAGACTACCATTTTCGGGTGTAACGACTTAGTATTAACACCCTGTATATATAATGGTGGACCTTAAAAGGGGGCAAGTCGAATTTTAACTGGACCACCCCCTAAAATGGTTCCAAATAAATAAATAAATAAAAAATTATACTGACAATGATTCCGCTTAATTTTAATATTTGACCGTGCCTAAATGCACTTGATTTTTTCCCATTTAAATAACATTCGGTTTTGGCACATTTTGGAACTTTATTTTTCTCCGATATATTAAGAGGTATAAAAAAACCCATTCATTATTGGAATATATACTAATGACTCAAAAATATTTGGACAAAATCTGAAGTCCCAATTATTATTCTTATTTCGAATGAAGTATAGCTTTTTGGGGTTTTGTGCGATTGTTTAATCATCTACAGTTATCTTAATAATAATGATTAGGACTTAAAATTATGTTGACAAATTCTCGGGTTATTCTAGTATATATTCCAGTATTGAGTGATTTTTTTAAACCTCTGCACTGATTTTAACTTGCAGTAGTGAATCGGCACAGCACGCCGTACCACACACAGCTAGGTTATGATTCTACTGATTCGCGCGTTTTCGTACATAATCGGTTCGTTATCAAGTAGCTTGAATTTGCTTGATCAAGTCAAGTAGTATCGATAGAAAATCAAGTCAAGTAATGAATTTTTGAATAGCTTGATTTTCAAGTCAAGTCAAGTAATTTAGAAAAATATCAAGCTACTTGGCTTGATGAAACCCTAGGTGTACACGACCAGACACCCCATAAAAGCACCAATCAAACAAAATATAATAAACTTCATCTTCTAATACTTGACAATAGATTTACGACACGCCCCCTCACATCAATATGTCTATAATGTGGGTGTTTGCTTCGATGCCCAAAAATTCCTATTTATTTCTTATTCTAAGCGGGAAGACACCATTCACACGCTCATGGGAACGCATTGCCTTACGCCGTAATGATTTGAATGTTTCTTATCACATATGATTAATGGAAAGACCCGTGCCTGAGTCTGTAAGTCTAGGGTTTTTATTATTGAGATATTAATAATAATTGTGGATGGGTGAACTTTCACGGAGATCCAAGATAACTGGGGTTATGTGAACGGAAGGAATTCATTTCGAACGATTGTAAGAACGTTTAAATGTATTTTTACTCGGAATTACATTACCAGAAGTGTCAGTTTGCGAGGATATAAATTATAATTGTGGAAAGACATGAGTTTCTAGAGTAGAAATGGGAGAAATGTTTTATTGTCGTGGTTGAAGGAGTTGTTTATCTTATAGGACCGTGTTAATGCCACTATGAGTTCATTTGACAAAATAGAAACTATGAATAGACACTTACTAATAACATGGATCCGAACTTAAATAGTTTCCGAGATATAAGGCAGTGAAAAATGAGGTTTTATGGAGTTTACTTATACTATTCCGAAAACTAACGTGTCTCATTAGTTTTGGCACAACTATCAAAAAAAAAAAAAAACCTGCCGTCCAGGGTCGTTGCAAGGAGCTGTTGGACCCGGGTTCTAAACCAGCTAATCGGCCCCCCTTATAATTAATAATAAATGAAAATGTTTACATGTTGATATAATATTTATTTTAAAACAAAATTTATATAGTAAGATCAAAAAATCTGTTGTGGCCAGCACAATACCTTCCGTCAATACTGTATATAATGTATAAATTCCATACATAATTTTTCTTGCAAAAGATTCTAAATTAAAATTATTTCATAAACAAACTATTCAAATTGCACTTGACACTGACATCTTCTTCTTTACCTTTTCCCATTCGTTAGGGTTCGCTATTTTTGCGTGTCGTTCTCATTCAGTTACTTTTCTTTCAAGTCTTCCGCAATACAGTCCTTCCATCTTATCTTTGGTCTTCCTCTGTTTCTTCAACCTCCTATTACTAAACTATTTATTCATGTTCCAATATAATTCTTCATTTCTCCTCATGACATGTTCAAACCAATGTAATCGTCTTTCTTGTATCTTTCCAGAAACTTGTAACACTAGAGTTATTTTCTTACCGCATCTTTCCGTGTCTTCCCCAACATCTACTTCAACATCCTCATTTCTGCCACATTAATTTAGTTTTTATCGATACTGACATTTGTCAATTTGAATTATATGAATATATTACTAGTTTCCATGTTTAGCATAGTTGGCTGAATTATAAAATTGTTAAAATCTTCAAATAAGGATACTTCCGGTTGACCAATTACAACCAAAATTTAATCAAGTCTGCATATGGATGTAAGGAAGAGGGATACGTAAAAATTGTAAATTTTGGAATTCTAGTATTAGAGATATCGTAAAAATAGTAAAATCGTATTCTAGGGAGCTTAAAACGTACTTATTCATTGAAAACTCACCACCGAATTTTTTGACCAAAGACAATACCTTCCTTACTAAGAGGGAACGGAAAGTAAATATTGGACCTCGTTGGACGAACTGGAATCATTTAGTAATTTTGTTTATTTCTGATAATGAACCACAACTATAAGTTTAAAAAATTAGTTAAAATAGTGTGTATTAACTACTTGTTTACTTTTTTGGCCGTTCAAAACTAGCCTCAAAGTAGAAAATTGTGCCTTTTTGAAAAAGTTAATTTTCGATCAATCAATACTCTCTCACACTCCCTTTATTGAAAGCGTGTAAAATACATCGATTAACAAAACAATTACAATAAAACAGGTCACCAACACCAATCACAATCGTTCTATAATCAATCACTGTCCATTTACACCTTTATTTGACACACACATCAGACAGCGTCATCCACATCTAGTTTATTAGTGTCACTGCGCTTGCGCTTGTCGTGACAGCTGACTGCACGCTTAGTGCGCAGGTTCACACAGGTTCTCACGGCCCTGTGACACGTGACCCAGCTGGACGGAGTAAGGTTAGGTGATCTGTGATCACTGATTTGCATAGATTCATCTACAGAACAGATCGGGGATAGAGATACGTTAGGTGACAATATGATAGCGAGATAGCAGTTTGTATACAGTGATGAGGAAGTTGAAAAGATGATGTTTATGATTATTAGAAAGGGCAGACTAAATAAGGATGAATACAAGGAGTGAAAGGGTAATTAGGATGAATAGACCATATATCACAGTACCAATGAACATAATTAGGCGACACTTTTTAAATGCTGCGGAAACATGTACTAAAACAAATATAATAATAAAAAATCTGTTGTGGCCAGCACAATACCTTCCGTCAATCCTGTGTATAATGTATAAATTCCATACATAATTTTTCTTGGAAAAGATTCTAAATTTCCAGTAAAATTATTTCATAAACAAACTATTCAAATTACACTTGACACCGAAATTTTCTTCCTCTTTAGCTTTTCCCATTCGTTAGGAGTCGATATTTTTGCGTGTCGTTTTCATTCGGTTCTTTTACTCTCAAGTCTTCCGCAATACAGTCCTTCCATCTTATCTTTGGTCTTTCTCTGCTTCTTCAACCTCCCATTACTATACTACTCATTCTTGTTCAAATATAATTCTTCATTTCTCCTCATAACATGTTCAAACCAATGTAATCGTCTTTGTTGTATCTTTCTAGAAAATTGTAACACTAGAGTTATTTTCTTACCGTATTTTTGCGTGTTTCCCCAACATCTACTTCAACATCCTCATCTCTGCCACATTAATTTACTTTTTACTCATACTGACATCTGTCAATTTGAATTATATGAATATATTAGCAGTTTCCATGTTTAGCATAGCTGGCTGAATTATAAAATTTAATTTCTTTAAAATTCTTTAACTCTTTATCTATTAAATATGAAGTATAAAATGTAATTAAATCGTATAGAGAATAATATATTCTTTAAGTTATAATAATATTAAATGTCAATAAATCAAATTTAACTGTTAAATCTTTAAATGTGGCAACTTCCGGTTCACCAATTATAACCAAAATTTAATCACTTGTTCTTCTGGATGTAAACTTGAGGAATACGAAAAAAATACAATTTTTGCACACATACATACAGACATCATCGTAAAAATGGTAAAATCGTATTATAGGGACCCTAAAACATGCTTGTTCAGTAAAAACTCATCACTGAATTTTTTGACCAAAGACAATACCTTCCTTACCTAAAGGTGACGGAAGGTAAAAATCTGTTGTGGCCAGCACAATACCTTCCGTCAATCCTGTGTATTATGTATAAATTCCAAATTTTCTTGCAAGAGATTCTAAATTTCCAGTAAATTTGCAAATAACACTTAACACTGACTTACCGTTTCTTTCTGTGTCTTCCCCAACATCTATTTCAACATCCTTATCTCTAACGCAGTTTCCATGGTTAAGTTAGCATAGCTGGCTGATTTATGAAATTTATTATCTTTATAATTCTTTAACTCTATATCTGTTGAATATGAAATATAAAATGCAACCAAATCGTATAGAGAATAATATATTCTTTAAGTTATAATAATATTAAACTTAGTTTTTCAAGAAAAACTGTTAAAATCTTCAAATGAGGGTACTTCCGGTTGACCAATTATAACCAAAATCTAATCAAATCTGCATATTGTTGTAAAGAAGAGGAATACGCAAAAGTTGTAATTTTTGGAATTCTAGTATTGGAGATATTGCGGCTTAAACCGCGGTCACATACACACACACACACACACACACACACACACACACACACACACACACACACACACACACACACATACACATACACATACATCGTAAAAATAGTAAAGTCGTATTGTAATGACCCTGAAACGTGCTTATTCAATGAAAACTCGCAACCAAATTTTTGACCAAAGACAATACCTTCCTTACCTAGAGATGATGGAAGCTTTGAATATATAATACATATAAGAACGGCAACGCATATGACCTAGCAAGATACTATATCTGTCCCTTTTTATTCACAAAATTATTATAGATAGTGACTCCTACCACAAAACTGTGAACTACGATAAATCGTGCTGACAGTATTGCCAAATAGTATTTGTTAGAGGTATTCAATAATAAATAATTCAAAAATATTGTTTCATAATAACCAGATAATATATTTTGAAACTTCAATGTACATGTATACTTGTTTTACAGTAGCAAACTTAAAAACCTTTTTAAAATCTTGTTGTTCTAGCTACGTGGCAAAACTGTGCAACATCCATCTATTATGTATTTTTTTAACTAACAGAAATAATTCGTATACGGAGGAATAGATGGCACTTCTCTCGAAATATTTAATCTAAATACATTACGTTGCCGTTCTTTTATTGTGTTATATATTCAAAGATGGAAGGTAAAAATATAAGTTAGTGCAAATATAAACTACATTAGCTTATTTTTATTTTGAACATAGAACAAGTTTTTGAATAGGTACACTCGAGTGACAACTACCTTAAATCCTGTTCCTATTGCCGTATCGCGGGAGCATAGTTTGCTTTTAGTACCGTCACAGTTTTCACAAAGGGGTTTCAATCTTTATTTATTTATTTATTTAAGATAATAATAACAGTCGCCTAGTATATCGCCGTCCAATAACCATTATATATTTTCTGCATAGTTATCTGTACATATTATTTAGCATCTACTATTAATTGTCTTTACCTTGCACCACCAACATTGCAGCCACAACTCCATAATTACTGTCACGCGAATATCCCGATAACCTTTTTCATGTTCGCGATTAATTTGACATCTACTGGGAAAAGTGAAAGATAATACATTATACATTAGCCGGGCAGAGACAATCGTTACCACTTACAATTCTATTAGCATGTTCACTGCCGTTGTGGTACATTACATTGTCATCGGACTCAAAGCCAAACACCCACGTCGTGCGTATATCGAGAATTAGTATGCGATGCTTGTAATTAATTGTATCTTCACGCATTTAAGATATAAACAATGAGAGATAATTATACACATTGATGAGGGATTTTATTATTGAAGAAATTTGGAATATGATTAACCTCATATTCAGTTTTATATTTCCGTGTGGAGAAAGCATTGTGTTATTGATTTTATGGATTATTGTTTTATTAGTAGTAATACGGTACGCGAAATCGATTATAGGAAATAGATTAGCTTTATGGCATGTATAAGCATAATCTAACAAGATTTTCATTTCTTGTATTTTATTTTATATTTATACATTAATTTTTATACATAATAAGTCGGTTTCACATTTTTTAAAAGTATTTTAAATGAAAGTTTACTCAATAATTTTGATAGTAAAATAATAATAATAATTTCTTCTTATTTTCATAAATAATTAAATAAAATGATTGGCGCTACGAATAGTCAGGAAAAACAACCCCCATTTCTGTGACGACAAAGTACGAGCCCAAACTCATAAAATTCAGCGAGTTTATATTTTCGACAAATTATAAATTCTACACAAATGGTTAGAAATTTCTGTAAAATTCTTTCAGCCATTTTAAATATAGGCTTAAAACTTTAAAAAAGTATGAGTCAAATAACTGAAGATACTAGTTCGACCAGTATTTTAAGGATCATCTTCTAGTCCTGATTTTGCTTCTTCCGAGACCCTTTACTTTTGGCACAATGAAAGGCAACCTATTGCAAGATATATGGGATGATACTCACAGGAAAATATGTAGGGCTTAGGGATACAATTCCTAATAGAATTAAAGTTGGTATTACTTATAAAGATGATGTTTTTATAAGTTTTCATCTCTCGCTCAGAGAGGTATTGGATTCATGCTCAAAATGGATTATCCAGATTTTAATAAATAAGCACGTTTTAAGATTCTTACAATCCGATTTTAACATTTTTACGATGATGTCTGTGTGTGTGGATGTATGTGTGCATGTGTGTGTGTATGTGGATGTTGAAAGGATAATTTCTCAAAAACTATAAGATTTAATACCTGTTTAACTACGTATTTCTTAATCGAACGTTAATGGGAAGAGTTGAAAAGGTTTTGGTAGAAATTGGACAACCGGAAGTAGTAAATTCTTTAAAAAATTCTTCTAAATATTATTTTTTGCAAATTTTTGTTCTTGCAAATATGAAAGAAGATTAAAATCTCTATCAGATACAATTAAATATTTTATTATACCTATAATTGATTTAGAGATAAAAGTATATAATATACTCGTATAAAACAATCTATTGCAATAAATCTCACAGCCCAAATAATGCCATGGAAACCAATTGAAATCTGGAGACATTATTGAAAACTTTTTCTGGGAAGTACATCTCGTATATTATTTCTTATTGTATTAATAGTTAAATATTTAAAATTATAGGTATAATATATATACCCTTCATAAATACTGTCAATCTCGACAATGAATTGGAAACATCTCATGTTAAATATCATAATTTTTAGTTCTAAAATTTGTGATCTTCCAATTCCATGTGATTTATTTTTCTCGACAAGTAATCTACACTGCTGGTGACTTATTAACCACGTGAACATAGAAAATCTTGTTTTTTTAAATGAAAAATTCTGACATTTGACATCTATGTACATAATTACAAATTACTGGTTGTCATTCTGACAAGGGACTCCATATCTGCTTGTCAAGGCCAACAAAGTCACATGACTATACCCGCGCCTTATAATTAACTGAGAAAAATCTAATGGATATTTAGGGATATTTTCAAATTTGAGGCTAAGGTACTTAAATTATTACATACCTAGAAGACAAATAAAAATTCTTGCAACAGCCCTATTATTGTAAGTAAAAAACGAAGAGATACTTAGGTATGTTCGTCATATTTACATTTTTAAATATTTTTCTATTTGAAGCTCATTGTAAATGTAAACAATTTGGATTCCAATAGGTACTATGTACTACTACTTCACTATCTAGCAGCGTTTCATTGTAGTATTGTCAAATAGTGACGTCATTGTTTGGCGCCGTTTTATAACGATGAACTTTCAATATAATTTAAAATTAAGCACAAAGATAATTTTCATTAAAGAATTCATATTTTTTTCTTAAAATTGTCAGCTTCAATTAATAGAATGTTTCATTGTTTCAGGTACACACGACAGGTTGGGAAGGCCAATAGTCCTTTGTGATGCCCCATGTGTCAGTAGAGCTGGACTCAACAGATATGAAGTGGCTACTCTTCTACTTTACTATGCTTCTATACCAAGGTAAGAAAATATTTACCCCGAAAATATCTCTCAAACAAAAATTACATAAAGAACTTCGACTTAATTTACTCGTATGTTATTTAGTTCTTGTCGCAGTGTTTCATTTTTAATTCGGAGCAATCATACTTCTCAAATCGCATGACACACATTTCCGTTAGATCTAAAATAAATATTAGCATTATAATTCCTCGTCTGAATTTTATGAGTGTGTTTTCTGGTGGTATATTTAGACAAACAAATGAATAGCGATTTTCTAAACTTGCCAAAAATTTGAGGAACAATTACCAAGAAAGAGATGGTCAAATTCTAGCTAAAGTGTGGAAAGTCAGTAACTCTTCCAAATTAGGGAATTTAGAATTGGTACATAAATTGTCCAAGGTTTTCTGAAAATTGATTCAGTTTCTATCTGTCGTCTTATAGCACGATTTATGCTAAAGTGCCATTATTAGAAGAAATCTCGAGATCAATGGACCAAACTTAGAGCAAATTTGTGACAATGTTACAACTAACTCGAAATGTCACTGACAATAATAGCCTATTACATTTTAAACTCATTATAAAATTATCAATATGGAATGGTATAATTGAAAGTCAAATTTGGAAAATTGCTATTCATTTGTTTTTCTTTAAAATGTTTGAAATTTGGTAGGAATACTTAATAATAATAATGTATGTATTTTATTTCTTTTGAAAACGTAATTTTTTTATAAAAAAATCTGATGTGGACACCACACGACTTCCTTGTACGATTATTAAACTATACATATTTTTTTAATAACTAAATTACAAAATATTAATTTTAACTTCAAAACGGTAAGATATATAGCGACCATAATCTAACCCGGTTCTTTTTAAAGAGAGTTTTGATTACTACAAAGAAATATTTGATTACAACAATGAATATGACTAATTTCACAATAAAAATTTAATATTTGTTATTTTACGAATCATCAAATTGCACTATTTAACGTAATTTGACATGAACATTTTTTTTATTTGTTTGTCCTAATCCATAGCAAGCTTTATTACAAAAACAAAAAGTATTTAATTTTTAAATTTACATATCTCGCTTTTACAAAGGGCTAATTTAATAATACTTGATGTGCTAGACGCAGAAATTAATTCTCTAAAACTTATTTGAAGCATTTATTTCTAAAATCAAAATAAAATCATTTTATTCAAGAAAAACTGTTAACAACTTCAAGTAATGTACCACTTCCGGTTAGCCTATTTTAACCAAAATCTATTATGTTATTTCGATTGACATAAAAGTCTTGTATACCAAATTTGAAAACTTTTGGATTATATTTTAAAACAGTTTTTCATTAAAATCTATTATAGGCTTCATGTAAAGTGCCACTTCTGGAAATTGTGTAATAACCAGAAAGGGAGGTGCACAACTAGATATTATAGGAGTCCTAAATACAAAATTTCAACTTACTACGGCTTACCGTTTTTGAGTTATGCGAGATACGTACGTACGTACAGTCGTCACGACGAAATTAGTCAAAATGGATTCAGGGATGATCAAAATGGATATTTCCGCTGAAATCTGAAAACCGAAATTTTTCGCGATTACAATACTTCCTTTACTTCTTCCTTCTTTCTTCCTGAAACTGATTTTTATGAATAGCATTTGTTTGTTGAAATATACATTTAACCTTTCAAGGTTGAAAGTTGATGAAATAGATACTGGTCTGTAATTATTAATATCAAGTTTATTTCCTTTCTTATAGAGAGGAGTATTTTTATTTGATTTTAATATTTCTGAAAAAATACCTGTTTCAAACGAAAGATTATTTTGTCTTAAAGATATAAGAATTTCAAATCGATATCTCAATGTACTCCGGAGTTGACTTTCAAACAGGATTCGTTTTTTAAATGCCATCGGTATTATGTAAATGAACTTATTCCATGAATACTTTTGATTTAATATATTATGATCAATACCGTTTTCTGCGACTAACGGCATATAAATATATTTGATGTTTATGAAATATATTTCAATTAGTTTTGCTATGCAAGTACGAAAAATTCTTTAACATAATATAGAAAGTATATGTAAGTTGTCTATCTATAATATTATAATTTCTTGCTTTCATATAGACATTTTACGATATATGTAATGAAAAACTTATTTTATTACTAAAAACCTATAATAAATTAATGAAGAATATTTACATGTTACAATGGAATATTTCCAAGTTTAGAAAAAACAAATTACTTTTCTTTCACTTCTATAAATACTATTTCCATTAATTATTTTTTATTATTCTTTTTCCCTCATAAATAAATGCTTTCTGCTGATAATATTTATTCATTTTGAGTGAAATAATTTAATTGCAAATGCTCTAATCGCGTGTAAAATTCAATGAATTACATCAATTAGAACGTGAAGCAGAAGATGAATATCTTCTGTGGATAACCTGCTTCACTGGCTCGTTTTACGCGATACTCTAGTTCTGTTGGCTTCGTCTTATTGTAGGAATAAATCCTGAGGTTATGAATCTTAATTAGTATTACTGTGTAAGTGACTGATACAATTACATACACTATATAACTCTGTAATGCATAAAGGAGTGAAATAGAGGTTTAATTAATTTGTAAAAGGTTTGGATTTATAATCTAAGAATTTGATGTCAAAAGAAAACCACAAAGAGATTTTTTTCTAAATTACAAATTAAGAAAAAATAAAATCCTTAAACTAGCACAAAAAAATCTGTTGTGGCCAGCACAATACCTATCGCCACTTCCTTTTTTGGTTACATAAGTACGGCGCGATCAGTAATGTTACATTGTTGGCCTTGACAAACAGATGTGAGGGCCCGTTTTAGAAAGATAATTAGTAATTATGTATATAAATGTCAGAATTTTACATTAAAAATTTCAAGATTTTCTAAATTCACGTAGTTAATTTGTCACCAGAAGTGTGGAATTGTCGAGGAAAATAAACTAAATGGAATTGGAAAATGACTAAATTTAGAATGAGAAATTATGATATTTGACATCTATATACATAATTACTAGCTATCATTCCGACATGGGCCCCCATATCTGCTTGTCAAGACCAACAAAGTCACATGACTGCTCGCGCCCTAATGTATTTAACATTTCTTGTATACCTATACTCTACACCAAAAATTCTACTTATATCTATTCCTTATATTTAGATATTTTGAATTTAAATTCATTCTATAAAGAAATTTTGTCCTACTGTTCTAATTTTTCGAAATGTTTCCAATTCATTGTCGGAAGTAACAGTATTTCTGAAGGGTATGTGTAATATACCTATAATATTAAATATTTAATTTAATACATTAAGAAATAATATTATAATGTATGTACTTCCCAGAAAAAGTTTTCAGTAATGTCTCCGGATTTCTGACACTGACATTTATCTGTCAGTTACAAACTATTTAAATTTTCAATTATTTTCCATGGCATTCTTTCGGCTGTAAAATTTATTACAATAGATTAATTTATATATTATATTTCTTTTATCTCTAAATCTATAGAATATATAATAAAATATTTAAATGTATCAGATAGAGAATTTAATTTTCTTTAATATTACCAAGAAAAATTTTCAAAAAATATTATTTAGAAGATTTTTTTTAAGAATCTTCTACTTCCAGTTGTCTAATTATTACCAAAACCTTTTCAGATCTTCCCATGAATGTACGATTGGGAAATACGTAGTTAAACAAATATAAAGTCTTATAGTTTTTGAGTAATCGCCCTTCCAACATCCCACATACACACACACACATCCACACACACACACACACACAACTACACACACACACACAATCAATTGTTGTGGTCATTATTTTTATAATGATGAAAACTCAAGAAGGGATCGGCATTAAAAAAATTGCCTTAGGACGTCCTTCTATAAAAGTCAGAATTTCAAATCAATAAAATAATAAAATAGCAAGCTCTACCGACTTTAAATTCCATTTTATGCCTTAGTTAATCTTCAGTATTTCAATCTTAATCGAATTGTGATGTTCAGTCCTGGGTTTGCTTTACCCACGCAACCATTTCACCTGCTGTTGCTGTAGCTGTCTACAGTTACAATACTCTTATTCTCTGCTGAAGCCGACCTACCATAGCCAATGAGAATCATTTGCATTGATGCACGTGTTGAAATGATTTGTTGCCTGCTAGGAATAGGAACTCAGTCGCAACGTTAAGGTTGACATGAACTGTTGAAAGCAAATACAAAGACGAGAAATAGAGGATGAAAGTTCTGCTTCGACCAAGAAATAGAAAATTACTTATCTGATGGTGTTTAACATAAAAATTTAGGAAGGAGGTGTAAAATTAAAATAAATCAAGGCTTGTTACTCATTTCTGGGTATGCCATTATGTTTCTTTTTGCAGACTTCAATTAGTCAGAAACTGAAAAATTTAATCAATAATCTTTCCTTCAATTCGATTTGAATATTTTTAGGATGTCTGTGTGTGTATGTGTATGTGTGTGTGGGTGTGTGTGTTTGTGTGAGAGTGTGTGTATGGATATTGAAAGGACGAATTCTTAAAAAAACTATAATATTTAACATGTGTTTAACTACGTATTTCTCAATCAACCATTACTGGGAAGAGCTGAAAAGGTTTTGGTAATAATTGGACAACCGGAAGTAGCAACTTCTTAAAACAAATCTTCTAAATATTATTTTCTGAAAATTGTTATTCTTGCTAGTATTAAAGAAGAGTAAATATTCTCTATCTGATACATTTAAATATTTTATTGTCTTTTATAGGTTTAGAGATAAAGAAATATAAGGTATATAATAATCTGTTGTAATAAATCTCACAGCCCAAATGTCATAGAAACCAATTGGAAAATGAAAATGTAACTGACAGATAAATGTCAGTGTCAAAAATCCAGGGACATTACTGAAGACTTTTTTCTGGGAAGTACATACATTATATTATTTCTTATTGTATTACATACACCCTTCAAAAATACTGTCAGTCCCGATAATGATTTGGAAATATTTCGAAAATTTTCTTGATAGAATGAATTTAAAACAAAAAAAAAAAAAAATATAAAAAATAGACGTAAGTAGAATTTTTGGTGTAGAGCGCAGGTATATAAAAAATGTTAAATACAATAGGGCGCGAGCAGTCTTGTGACTTTGTTGACCTTGATAAGCAGAAATGGGGGCCTGTGTCAAAATGAATGCTTGTAATTATATACATAGATGTCAAATATAATTTTTCATTCAAAATTTAGTGATTATCCAATTCCATGTGATTTATTCTCCTCGACAAGTAAATTCCACACTCCTCGTGATAAATTAACTACGTGAATTTAGAAAATATTGAAATTTTTAATGAAAAATTCTGACATTTGACATCTATGTACATAATTACTAAAACAATGTCACATATGACTGCTCGCGCCCTATACTTATGTAACCAAAAACGGAAGTGGCGAGAGGTATTGTAGAGTTTTTTAAAGTGTGTGAATGAAAAGATGAAATTAAGTAGAGACCATTTTCGAATCATAATTTGACAGTTTCCAAGGTATCCTGAAATTGATTTTTAAACCTTCCAATATTATTTGGTAGATTTGAAAGCATTCCAAAAGTAAATGGTTGGACACTTTTAAGAAGTGGAAGGAAAGAAAAGTGAATTGTATTGTTGAAAGGAATTACTTTGAACATATTTAAAATCAATTTCTAAAAAATCTGTTGTGGCCAGAACTATACCTTTCGTCAATTCTGTGTATTATAAATTCCATACATAAATTTTCTTGCAAAACATTCTAAATTTCCAGTAAAATTATTTCATAAACAAACTATGCAAATTGCTTGATCCTTGTATCTTGTTTTATTAAAGCACTTAATAAAAAGTGTTGGGAATTCAATAAAAGGCCAATCCCATTCTCTTCGCAAAAATCTGAAAGAAGTTGCGTGTACAGTTGCTAATATATTTCCACATACCATTCATATAGGAAAACAAATTACGCATATGATCCCCGCTATCTTGGAGATTAAATTATCACAAGCACAGTTACTTACTCGTACAGTTGCTAGCTTAGTACATTTCAATCATACTAATAACAATAGTTGTAATAAGTTATTCACATCACCTGGTTTGTTTATCTAGCTGACTCGAATCCATCCCATTGCTCTAGTTTTATTTTCCATCATTATTTATCTGTTTCCCATTGGGCATTGGGTATCGGGCAACGGGCAGGCCAATTCGGACCTTTCATTTCCCCTCCACAATCCGCAGATGATTTCCTAAGGCGTCAAAACACAAACATTCCGCCGTAGACAACATGACTACGAGACGAGAGCTGATCAGCGACCACAAAACGGAGATGTACGATACTCTCAAGACTTGTAGTATTTTCCAAAAATCATGTAGTTTCCCTCAAACGAGAGTGGGTTGAATAGTTCAAGATCTAACAGAAAGGGTAACACTAAACGCATAATTATTTCCAATTATGCCCAATACAATTATTTAAGATTTTCCTGTAAAACTTTGTATATTCACTGCTTAGCTAAAGATGGCGCTTGCTATAATCCCGAAACGCCCATACATTAATAAGACTCTACGTGGATCATTGAATCCTTATCTTAAATCTAAATTTACCATTCTTGAAAAAAATTTAGTTGAAAATACAGACTGTAATAAAAAAAAATCTGATGTGGCCAGCACAATACCTTCCGTCAATCCTGTGTATTATGTACAAGTTCCATACATAAATTTTCTTGCAAAAGATTCTAAATTTTTGGTATTATGTGATTCCCTTTCTCAGCAACTGAATTCCACACTCCTGATAACAAACAAACCACATGAAATAAGAAAATTATGAAATTTTGATTGAAAAATGATAACACTTATCAGTTATGGACATTAATTAATTGCTCTCATTTTCAAGAAAAACTGTTAAAATCTTCAAATGAGGGTACTTCCGGTTGACCAATTATAACCAAAATCTAAACAGGTCTGCATATGGTTGTAAGGAAGAGGAATACGCAAGAATTGTAATTTTTGGAATTCTAGTATTGGAGATATCGTGTCCGAAACGGCGGGGATACACGCACACATACACACACACATACACACACACACGCACACACGAACACACACACACACACACATACAGACATCATCGTAAAAATAGTAAAATCGTATTGTAAAGACCCTAAAACGTGCTTATTCAATGAAAACTCACCACCGATTTTTTTGACCAAAGACAATACCTTCCTTACCTATAGGTGGCGGAAGGTAAAAAACGAATACTATTTTAAAATTTATTTTATAATATACAGGCATATTCTGTAAAATATTCGCTTAATGAATAGTTATCATAATGAAGTCGTTATGAAAATCGTTATATTTATTAACGATAATTGTTGTCTTTGTATTCGTGTTCTGTAACACATTTTAAAAAATAATAACCTTAGGAACAAGTCAAGAACTTTATTTCCTAAAATCTAATCATAATTTTAAATAAAATATATAAAATAATTCAATATCACTCACAAAACTTCTAGGTTAGATTAGTTCTGGTGGGAGTCAGCTATCAACCTGTCAGCTGTCAGACTTCTTTTTGTTGTGGGCTATGCTACAGCTACTACTACAATTTGTAGACAAATTGGGAAGCTTGCGCTAGGCGTTACGAATAAATACTTATTAAATTATTTTAATATTACCTTGCAAAAAACTATAATATGACGGGTTTGTGAGATCACTATTTTGACATGAATAAAAATACTGAGTTATTGACAAAGCGTTTAGGTAACGAATGATTTTTCCAGTCGTTAAAAAATAACGATATTGTTATCTTTTTTTTTCGTTATGTAGAATTAAATTATTGTCATACGTAATATAACAAGTGATATGATTATCATCGATGATATTCTCGAGTGAAACCGAGCTGCAGATTTCACGAGTCCGAAGGACGAGTTGAAATGTGCTGCTTCTGTTTCACGAGCAATATCTTCGATTATTAATCATATCTCGAGCTTATATTTAATGAGAGAATATAATGAATTTTTGCAATCTAACCTAACCTAACTTTTGATATACATACGAGTATTCATATTGTATTAAAATATGGTACTTACGAGTTTTATTTAATATTTTGGAGTTTGAATTATTGTTATTATTTATTTTTATACTCAAAACTGTCAATGTCATAAATAAAGAAAACAAATCCCTTAGTAACGACTATAAATACGGTGATAATTTCCTTGTTTTTTATCATCGCTGTGATAAACGCGTAGCTAGGGAGATTCTGAATGTTGATTGGCGGAAAACATGTCACGTGACTAAGGAATTATATTCTTTACAGAATACCACTTTAACGATTATCGTTATAATAACGATATAATAATGCATAATGTCATAGCGATCGTTTACAGAATATGCCTATTAAACGATTTTCGTTATTATTATAACGATATAGCGTTTTAACGATTTGTTATGTCATAACAATGCTTACAGAATAACCCTATTAAAGTATGTAACTTAAGTTTTTAAGTGCACTGAAGTTTCAAAAGAAGTTAAGTACACTTAGCGGGTTTTCGCTGACATAAGTGATGCTGTTTGGACTTGGATAAAAATTGACAAGGACATTGTTTAAAATCAGAGTGAAGGGGGCACTTAAGGGGTTTTTTTAGGCAAAAATGGACTTATCAGGTTTTTGCAGTAACTCGACGAAATCAACGTTTGATCCTTCGATTAAATTTTCATCAATACCGCCTGGGTGTTCGTTCCAAATTCCTCCATTTCTCAACCTCTTAAACTTTGAGGTCCATATCTCATTCTCGGTTGGACATCACTGGTCCACATCTAGCGTAAATGCATTAGCTATAGCTTGTGCATCTAGGCTTTCTTCCCCTCCAGCAATGCTTACATAGATTAGCGCAATTTGCATACAATAATAATACGTTCTGCGATCACTGCGTTTATTCCGACCCGACTGCTTTCCACAATATCATTTTCCTTTGCGTTTGTCGCACAAAACACACTAGAATTATATAACTGTATAGAGATCTATCTCACCATCATCGCAATTTATTACTTTGTTGTGAAAATTAGAATGAAAAAGAGAGGATGGATTTTTAGGTTAGATCGCATGATTTGGATAGGAATCAGCGGTAACTGTAGATTATTTATTAATTTTTTCAAGCCAATTAATAAAGCGTTAACTGATTTTTAAATATTTAAGTGTTACTGTAATTGTTAATGTTATCATGTGGTACATCTTTTTATATGTTGTTGCATACATATGTAAAACATTTTTGAAGTTGTTTTGATTTGCATTTTTATGAAAAATTAATTGGAAATAATCTTAGGCGACGTTAAATATCTTATCAATAAAATTTTGAATTAATATTAATGGAATAGAAATAATTATAAAATTATCTTTGTCGGTATCTAATGTGTAGGTCAAGAAAGCTAAGCAATTAAATATATGAAGAGTGGAATAAAAAACTGTATAAATATTTTTGTAGGGTCTTTTAAAAAATGCGGTGAAATTAGAATGTTTCAAAACTTAATAATTCGCGAGATTATAACACAAGCATAATATTTTTTTCCGTCGACTGTTTATTAATAGTCTATCTTAATGTATAAAAAATCATTCATTAATGACCCCTATTAATGCATGATTTTTTTATTAATAAATGATTTATTGGGTGCGTTTACCACATGGAACACAACATGTATTGCTAACGCTAAGTTGTAGCAAGAAGGTAGACAGAATTAAAAGTCATGCTTTTGACACTTACTAGCTAGGTATATTCACGTAGTATACTTTTAAGATGAATTTAAAAGAATAAAATTCCTCAAATAACATAAAAAACCGCTTGTGTTGTCTAGCATTAAGTAAACTGAACGCACCCACTGAAAACAATTGATGACAAAACTTTTTGATTTTCTGACGTAAAAATTGACGTTCGGTCAACCATTACTAACCTAATAAAAATTGTCATGGAATAAAATTAGATTTTCCATTTAAGTAAGATACGTTCAACGAAAAAATATTGTAACTAACACGTGTGTTAATTGGCGATTAATGATCTCAACAACAGTTAAAATGTCTCGATTATTAATCGGCATCATTAACACCCTTGATAGTTAAATAATTATTAAATTCAAACATATGTCGAAAATAATCTCATTTTTTTCAAGTTTTTCGACTGCGTATAATAAGTCTACATTATTTTTTTCAAACATGAATAAAATATGAATTATTATTTTATTGGGATGAAAAAATTAAAAACTATTAAGAAACTAATAAAAAAATCTGAAGTGACCAACACAATACCTCCCGCTATTTAATTTTTCTTAATTTAAATACGTACCTATGGGGACTCATTGCCGCGTGCCTGATATCTGGTTGCGAATCTGGGGAACCCGATTCAATCCCGATCACCCCCAAATATTTCGAATTTTAAATGGCACAAAATTGACTCCTGTGGTGCACTCTCCACGCCAGCAACGAGTGCCCGTGAGGTGACGCCTGGTAAACGCCCACACGATACAAATATGTTATCATCATTACCGAAATCCGTGTACAAAGCAGATTAGCACTCCCAGCAATGGATAATATGCCGTGATAATATATTTATTTATTTTTTATTTAAATACATACCTGCATATTTACTAATGCTAAAAATTATGTATATTAAGTTCCATATAAAAAAACATATCAAACAAAAATAGCATTTATGTTAAAGGAACCGTAAGATTATTTTACTATACAGAATTTTATTAACATAGAAAGAATATTTATTTATTAAAATTTTTATAATTTTATTTTCTTCTTTTTTCAGCAAACAACGAATCGACAAAGGCTTGTCCATCCTGGTCCTTGCGGAAACTGGCGAAGATACCACCCTGGATATTCTGGACAAAGCTTTCCTCCTTATTACTGCCCATGTCAAAATCTCTTCCATTCTCATATGGCGGCCCGGGAAAAATACCGACTGTCCGGCCCTGTCTAACAGTAAACTCCAGGTTAGTAACTAGTAACAAGATATTTCACCTAATTATTTTGAAATTATTTAATGTCAATCTATAAATTAAGAGATTTTTTTTCGAATGAACCGTTAAGAGATGTAAATTTAAAAAGATTTTCATAGTTAATATTTATTTAAAGAAACTGTTAACGATATATGGCAATATATAAAGAATTTAGAATTTATTATTAGATATTTGAAATTTGTCCTTATAAAGCATTTGAATTATTTTGGAAATATTTTATAAATATATCACACTGTCTATAGTAGACTCAGTATATATGTTAGCTAACGACGAAATATAATTAGACAAAACATTACTGAATGTTTGGATTTCGGCTGACCAGAAAGACAATTAGAGATAGATATACATTTAGTCTCGTTCAAGTATTTCTCACTAGATGCCACCCAGAATTAAAGTCAAAATTTAAGCGCCAATACGATGAAAAATAGGTTTATCGTTATAAAAATAAAAAAATTCAACGTAAAATATTTATTAATTATATTACCGAACAATAAATATGTACGAAAACTAACTAACCTCATAACCGACAAAGCAGTTCTTCTTACACGGTTACACCAAACGCCTTCTTTTTCTTTCACATAGTATTCTAAATAGTCGAAAACTCTTTTGAGAGCTATTTTTGCAACAAGAAGGCATTTTTAAACACATTTTATGACAAGATCCACTAGCTCAGTTCGCCATTTGGCTCCAAATTTTAACACCTTTGGAAGGTTATATACTGGATCAAGACCCTCTAAATAATCACGGTACAAAATTATTAAATTTAATTTTAGACATATATTTTAAAATTAGAATACACCGCGAAACGAAAGGTATTGTAAACAATGTAACAAGAATAAGAAGTTTTTTTATTCCGATATCTTATTTACTAAGGTAGATAGGTACTGAATTAATCGACTTAAAATATATTGGATTATAATTCGTTTGTTGGTTTTAATCATAATTTAGAAGTTTTATTTTTTATTTCAAAAGAATATATTATTAAGAATACTTATGCCTCCAGTGAGCAATGCTCAAACGAAACTAAACATATCTCTATCTCTAGTTGTTTCTGTCTGGCCAGCCGAAATCAAAACAAACCAAATGAAATTTCGTCTAGTTACATTTCGTCGTTGATGTTAACACTCTTGAAACATACCACAAGAATTAAGAAAAAAATTAGATCTCTCCCAAACGAATGCGAAATATTCGCAGCGATACTTTCGCTTTTCTAAATTCTCGACTGAAAGTACATATCGACAAGTGACAGTCTCCAAATTGGAGTAAACGTCCGCGAAACTGCAACGATTTATTTACTGCGTGTATGATTTTCGTTGCCGCATTGACCGCAAAAGCTTCCTCGTTGGTTTGGGAGAATGCTTACTTTTTTCGCGAGTAAAATCTGTCCTCTTTGCATATGAAGATGAGGTCTATAAATACTAATTTAAAAGCGATTCTATCATTGTGAAAATGCTGAATTTTTGTGGTGGAAATTAATGAATCGCTGAGCAGGAGGACATAAATACATTTCAAGTGAAATGAGGTGTCTGCAAACAGCGTGAGCTACGTTCTAATATCTTAACACGTTTCGTATTAACAGTAATAATTTATTTCGTGATCACCTACGAATGAAATTGAAATTTGCATCTTAATTAAGATTTATTGAACTCATTTAGATTATTTACTACTTTTCGATTGGTATGTGCATTTTTCTCAATAAAAAAAAGGGAATCTAATTAATAGCTTTTTTTTCGAATCTCTATTTAAATTATTGATTAGGTTATGAATATTAATAAGTACAAACATGAAATATTGCCAAAATAAAAAATAAATACGTGTTTATAAAGTCCCCAATATAATGATAAGATTTTAATTTGATATATATTTTTCATTTATTACTTTCAAAAGTCTTGAATGATGTATTAAGATTTTTACCTCTCGGTAAGAAAGGTATTGGATTCATACTATAAATCGCATATCAAGATTTTAATGATTAAGCACGTTTTAAGGTCCCTACAATCCGATTTTAATATTTTTACGATGATGTTTGTGTGTGTGTGTGCGTGTGTGTGTGTGTTCCTGTGTGTGGGATGTTGGAAGGACGATTTCTCAAAAACTATAATACTTAATATCTGTTCAACGTATTCAACGTATTTCTTAATCATTACTGGATAGAGCTGAAAAGGTTTTGGAAATAATGGACCACTTGAAAATTTTGAAAATTTTTGTTCTTGCTAGTATTAGAGAAGATTAAATTCTCTATCTGATGCATGTACATATTTTATTGTATATTTTATAGATTTAGAGATAAAGAAATATGTTATATAATAATCTGTTGTTATAAATCTCACAGCCCAAATAATGCCAGTGTCAAAAATCCAGAGACATTATTGAAGATTTTTTCTGGGAAATACATACATTATATTATTTATATTGTATTAAAAGTTAAATATATATTACTGTCAATCCCGACAATGAATTGGAAACATTTCGAAAAATTAGAAGTTTGTTCATAGAATGAATTTAAATTTAACAATCTAAATATAAGGAATAGATATAAGTAGAATTTTTGGCGTAGAGTGTAGGCATACAATAAATGTCAAATACAATAGGGCCGAGCAGTCATGTGCCGTTGGCCTTGACAAGCAGATATGAGGGCCTGTGTCAGAATGATAGCTTGTAATTATGTACATAGATGTTAAATATAATTTTTCATTCTAAATTTAGTGACTTTCCAATTTCATGTGATTTATTTTCCTCTACAAAGAAATTCCATATTCCTGGTGACAAATTAATCACGTGAACTTTTGAATTAAAACTTCGCATAACTGCTCGCGCCCTACACTTATGTAACCAAATACGGAAGTGGCGAGAGGTATTGTGCTGGCCACAACAGATTTATTTCTTCATCATATGCATTCTATCCAACATTTTTTTTTGTTTTCAGCCGATGGTGATACCTTGTGAAACTGCCCTCCTAAACCACATTTCCACAGAGCAAGCCCCAGCCTCATGCGGAGGTTCCTGCACCCACGACCAATTAGAATGGGTGGAATTCTTCCGAGAACTAGAACCTTTCGTTGAACAATGCCAGACCGTCGGAAAGGCACTTCTAGGGGCCCTTGCGGACATCAGGGACCAGGAAATGCCTCCAATGCAAATGATGAGAAGATTCCTTCATCATCAACAAAGGTAAGAAAAAATCTGAATTTAATTTTTTATTATCTTCCGTCACCTTTAGGTAAGGAAGGTATTGTCTTTGGTCAAAAAAATCAATGATGAGTTTTTAGTGAATAAGCATGTTTTAGGGTCCCTATAATACGATTTTGCCATTTTTACGATGATGTCTGTATGTATGTATGTGTGTCTGTGTGTGTGTGTGTGTGTGTGTGTGTGTGTGTGTGTGTGTGTGTGTTGAAGATTTTAACAGTTCATTTGATTTATTGACATTTAACGTTATTATAACTTAAAGAATACGATTTGATTGCATTTGTACTTCATATTCAATAGATATAGAGTTAAAGAATTTTAAAGAAATTAAATTTTATATCATCAGCCAGCTATGCTAAACCTGGAAACTACTAATATATTCATATAATTCAAAATGACAGATGTCAGTATAAATAAAAAGTAAATTAATGTGGCAGAAATGAGGATGATAAGGTAAGGAAATAACTCTAGTGTTACAAGTTTCTAGAAAGATATAGGAGAGATGATTACATTGGTTTGAAAATGTCGTGAGGAGAAATGAACAATATATTGAATAGCTTAGCAATAGAAGGTTGAAGAAACAGGGGAAGACCAAAGATAAGATGGAAGGACTGTATTGCGAAGACTTGAGAGAAAAAGAACTGAATGAGAACGACACGTAAAACAGAAATGAGTAGAAGAAAATGAAAAATAGCGACCCCTAACGAATGGGAAAAGCTAAAGAAGAAGAAGATGGCAGTGTCAAGTGCAATTTGCATAGATTGTTTATGAAATAATTTTACTGGAAATTTAGTTTTTTTGCAAGAAAATTTATGTATGGAATTTATATATATTACACAGGATAGACGGAAGGTCAACAGATTTATTACGTTAGATTTGTAGTCATTTTAATAATGGTTATTAAATAAATAAATAAATAAATATTTCATCACGGCATATTACCCATTGCTGGGTGTGCCAATCTGCTTCGTACACAGATATCGGTAATGATGGAATATTTGTACCGTGCGGGCGCTTACCAGGCGTCACCTCACGGGCACTCATTGCTGGCGTGGAGAGTGCACCACAGGGGTCAATTTTGTGCCATTAAAATTCGATGTAATTTTTGGCGTCGGTCGGGATCGAACCCGGGTCCCCAGATTCGCGACCAGACACTCAGGTACACGGCCACGAGACCCCATTATTGTTCTGAGAAAACCTGTCAATCTACAATAATTAGTACCATGTCTCTGAATCTAATATTTACCAGACAGATATGCAATATCTAACAAGAATTCAGATACAATATCTAATCATTTTATTATCATCTGTGCAGTGCAAATTGTAGTGATCGTGTGTGTTGTGCATGTTATCTTGTAAACTTTGTGACTTTCTCTTGTTTATTTTACGAATTATGTGCCGTTAGTTCAATTCTAATATGGATAATTCAAGGTCAGGCTTCAAGTCTGAGGCTGATGGAAGTAGACCAAATTTAGACGAAGACAGGACGTAAGTTTTTATGGAGATTACTTAGTCTCTTACGCGAACATGGCGTGGATCTGTTACATAAATATACATACATAAGGTGTTTTAAATTTTATAAGGCAGTGGTCTTGCAGATTTAAATTACAGTAGCTTCAAGTTAAACTTTGAAAGAAAAATCCACCTGTGTATCTGTTCACATCAACAATTATATTTTTGATATTAACTTTGTTTTAATGCTGTATTTTTATATACAGGTAAACACAAAAATCCATGATACGTATTTAATATGCTAAAACTATTTTTCTTTTTTTTCTTTCCCGTAAAATTTAATGCGATGCTTTATACAGAGGAGTATAGAATTCTGAATTTTTCAGTGATACAATTTTTAAATTTAATTTTTACCTCTCGCTAAGAGAGGTATTGGATTCATACTATCCAGCTGAAATAGCTGAAAAAGTTTTGGTAAAATTGGAAAACCGGAAGTAGCAGATTCTTAAAAAACCAAAAAAAAAACTAAAAAGTTTGTAACTCACAGATAAATGTCAGTGTCAAAAATCCAGAGACATTACTGTATACCCTTCAAAAATACTGTCAATCCCGACATTGAATCGGAAACATTTCGAAAAATTAGACGAGTAGGACAAAATTTCTTCATAGAACGAATTAAAATTAATAAATCTAAATATAAATAATAGATATAATTAGAATTTTTGGTGTAGAATGTAGGTATGTAAGAAATGTTAAATACAATAGAGCGCGAGCAGTCACGTGACTGTGTTGGCCTCGACAATCAGATATGTGGGCCTGTGTCAATAATAGTTTGTAATTATGTACATAGATGTCAAATATTATAATTTTTCATTCTAAATTTAGTGACTTTCCAATTCCATGTGGTTTATTTTCCTCGACAAGTAAATTCCACACTCCTGGTGGCAACTACGAGAATTTAGAAAATCTTGAATTTTTTAATGACACATTTTGATACATAATTAACTGTCATTCTGATACGGACCTCCATATATGCTTGTCAAGGCCAACAATGTCACATGACTGCTCGCGCCCTATACTTATTTAACCAAATACGGAAGTGACGAGAGGTATTGTGCTGGCCACAAGATATTTTTCTATCAAGATTTTGAATAATTATTTAGTTCTTGTTTATAAGATAGCCTACATATGTGTCCAAAATTTTGTGTTTCTGTTTTACAAGAGTTTTTTCTTAAGCTCGTCATCTTGCCTCCAATCTCCCCTACTTATTTTCTTCGCGCCTTTAAATTAAATTTACTTGACCGTTAAGATAGTAATTTTGCATTAAAATATTCTAAATTTTATTTTCTAAACTTTTTTTATTAATCGCCCCCTTAAAGTTTTTCGGAACAGTTAGTATATATTTGAAAATATATTTTAGTAATGGCAATATTATATTCATTCATTAACACGTTGGATGCCGCTGACGCTAATAAGCGACGGTTGATATATTGCGAAGATGTTGCCAACGGTTATAAGCGTTTTAGTCGCATTGATTCTTCAGTTATCTAATCTGGTCGGGACAGGAGTTGTGTGCGTGTGCGTGTGTGTAAGCAGGCACTCGAATAAATAACTTTTGAAATCTGGCAAAGATGTTTAAATTAAATCGGTCTTCCAACGTGTTGTCACAGTTATATTTATCACCTAAATCATATACCCTTCTTTTTAACTTGTTTTAATTCCTATTATTAAATCATCATCTTTGTCTTTCTTCAGGCAACTACATAGAGCCCTCGCCGATCCAATCCTAACCACTCTTCGTCGAACTGGAGGTTCCAGATTGGAAAGCCTTACAGAACGAGCCCAGTGGTTAACCGGCAGTGAAGATGTCCGCAGAAGAAGTCTTCATTCTCGACATTCCTTCCACGTCGCTGAAAAGGTCTGCAGAAGACTTGAAGGCTTGGCTGCTGAGAGGAAGCAGGCCCTGGAGGAACTGGCCAGGTTGAGGGCGCTTGAAGATGAGGTCAATGAGGTGAGTGAAGACAGAGATTTTTATTACTAGTATACTAAACATCTTGATTCTTCGGCTTAAAATTATACATATGTATATATTAGTTGAAAATTACTGTATTTATATTTAATTGACTACGACAACAATGATTTTTTTATTTCAAACTTTTTAATTAATAACATTGTCTGGTTACAATAAATACCAGCTAATATTTGACCACTGAAATTTTAATCTTAAGTTAAGCATTAGAATAGACCTTTTCAATTTAAAGAGATAGAAAGTATGCGCAATGAGATTTATGCATAGCAAGCCAACAAATGGCGGGTACCATGGATACGTGCTTCCTTCCTGAAATCCAAGGCGTTTATTTTTTTTTTAATTCAGACGTAAAATGTGAGCAAAGTCTTTAACAACTTTAAAAAACATATCGAAAGAAGTTGCAAAAGCTTTTATTGAAACTAAAATGCCCAACCCCAAATGTACTCGTACCCTTTGAAAAAAATGCATTAACAGCAAGAAAAAATAAATGGACAGTTTTTTATTTTATGTATTAATAAAGCGTACTGGATTTAAATATAATGTTATTACCTAAATTTATCATTTTATCAATAATGTACGGGCAAATATATGACAACAGACACGTGCTATTTTTTTTAGTTCCAACAGTAAATAATACAATATTTATGTTAGTATTATTTATAAAACTGAAGGTAAAGGAAACTGACAATATATTCAATTAATTACTACATTAATTATTTTTTTTAGAAAAAATATTTGCAAAGTGATATTTATTTATTAAAGTACCACCTACAATTATATTAAAAACAAGAATAAATAAACTTCTGGATGCTATGATTATTACTCTAATTCAACAAATTTTGATATGGTGTATCAATAGAGTGTATAGACTTGCTTGTAATAAAATTTCTTAGGTGCAATAATAATTTATTTGTAAATAAACCATTGTCTGCATGTGACAAATGTTTTCCTCTTTAATAATTCGCAAATATTTTTTAACATAAAAATTAAGATGGCAATTAATTGAGTATATTGTCAAATACCTTTATCCTCAGTTTTATAGATAATACTAACATAAATATTGTCATATATTTGCCCGTAGATTATTGTTTAAATGAGAAATTTAGTTAATAACATTATATTTAAATCCGGTACACTTTATTAATAGATAAAATAAATAAAAAAAGCCTAAATATAGTCTTAACTATAGTAACCTAAAAAAATATTTTTTATTGCTGTTAATATATTTATTTCAGAGGGTACGAATACATTTGGGGTTGGGCTCGTACAGGTATTTTAGTAACTGCAATATTTTTGACGTGTCGCAATGGTTGCCGCCATTTTACTGACTCTGCGAAGCGATAGAAAGAGATAGCTGTTAAATTTAAAAAGTCTATTAAATACAAATATACATATTTACTGACGTACAAGTTTATTTAAATTTAGACAGTTTCTGATAGCGTACCTCGTTATTTAATATTTAAATTGATTTGGACGGTCCGGGTTCGATTTCGAGCGACATAAAATTTCAATTCTTTTAATTTTTGTATTTACTGCGCTCCTTCGGTTGAAAAGACACGAGCCGCCACGGCTTGAGGATATATTTATATATAATTTATGTATTTATGTAAACATTTGAATGTTGAGAAATCCAATAAACAAATTACTTTCAATCCATAATTGCTGCGCATTTATTATGTTAATAGCTAACAAGTGTACAAAAAAATGAAGAATAATTTAGTAAAAGTAAAATAATTAATAAATAATGAGAGAATGAGAACAAACAAGCACACAAGAAGATTGAATGAAGCGCATAAATGCTTCTTGGCGTAATCTAGTTCCCGTTTAGCCTAAAGTCAGGATGAGCCAGCATTCTCATCTGAGTAGAGTATCCCCGATAAAAACTTATACCTACATACATAAAATCCGTTTGTTTGATGGCTGTTGGCTGCACAATAATTAACTGAAACTTACACGTCCACTTTCTAACAGTTTATTATCTGCTTAGCGTTTTAGTGAAACACTAACTCAAGATGAGCAGATACCAAATTACTACCTAATCTCTAATTAATTTGCTCGATACATGTGTTTGGATCAGATAAAAATTAATGAATATTTGTAAGACCAACGAGAAGAAAATATTAAACTGGATGCTCGTATATTCTAGAGCAGTGTTTCCCAACGTGGGGCCCACGCCCCACAGGGGGGCAATTTGATTGTTACGGGGGGCAATTTGAAAATGGACTCGACTCCGGATCATTTAAATGCAATGCTAGATTTCGGTGCCAAATTTAACGAAAAAAACAAATTCTTAAATAATTGCGGTAAATAATTATTAGGTATAATTTCGCCTGACGAGTCCAAAATATCAACTGGGTGTTTGGCGTCGTCAAGTAAACTTCCCTGCGGCAAATTGATTTTCCAACATAGATGATGCAGCCAATGTTAGTGGATTTGTCTGATATATCAAATATGCAGTATCAAGAAGAACTCGCAGAATTGCAAAATGATGAGTCAGTTAAAACTTTATTTAATATAAAAGGAGCGATGGCATGGCCTTGTGAGGAAACAGAAATCAAATACCCAAATTCAACCAAATGTGCAAGAAAACTATTGCTACCGTTTCCATCTTCATATTTAGCTGAATGTGGATTTAGTGCTGTAAATGATTTACTGGTAAAAAAAAGAAATCGGCTGGATATAACACAACATGGAGACTTGAGACTGAAGCTAACCAAATTGGAATCTAATATAAAATCTCTGTGCAGCAAGCAACAAGCGCAAGGATCTCACTAAATTAAAATAATTAATTAATATAGAAAAATCTTTATTAAAATTATTTGGAATTTGAATTTCAGTTTTTCATTATATGCTTTGAAAATTTACTTACTGTGTTTCGTTAACAATTCCCTAGTGATTTCTTCCTAAAACATATCATTTAAGTTTCTTAAGTGAACAATTCAATTTTTTAATATTAAAAATTATATATGTTACATAGGGGGGCATAAGAATTTTAGAAAGGCTAAGGTGGGGCATGGCACAAAAAAGGTTGGGAAACACTGTTCTAGAGGAACACTTGTTGTTGAGTTGGTATTTTATCGAGCGTAATCTTCTTATTATAATAACTACATTTTTACTTTGTCACCATCGTTATGGAAAATACTAATAGTACATTATTTTGTAAGTATAAAATACAACAGATATAGAGTTAAGAATTATAAAGGTATTAAATTTCATAAATCAGCCAGCTATGCTAACCATGAAAATTGCTAATATATTCAGATAAGTCAAATTAACAAATGTCAGTATAAATGAAAAGTAAATGAATGTGAAAGTGATGAAAATGTTGAGATAGATGTTGGGAAAGACATGGAAAAATAGAGTAAACAATGAAAGGTAAGGGAAATGGCTCGAGTGATAAAGTTTCTAGGAAGATACAAGAGAAACGATTACATTGGTTTCAACATGTCATGAGGAGAGATGAAAAATATATTGGAAGGCGAATGAATAGCTTTATAGTATAGAAGGTAGAAGAGACAGAGGAAGACCAAAGATAAGATGGAAGGGCTGTATTGCAGAAGACTTGAGAGAAAAGGACGACACGCAAAACAGAAATGAGTGGAAGAAAATAAAAAATAGCGACCTCTAACGAATGGGAAAAACTAAAGAAGAAGAAGTCAGTGTTAAGTGCAATTTGCATAGTTTGTTTATGAAATAATTTTACTGGAAACATATAATCTTTTGCAATAAAATTTATGTATGGGATTTGTACATAATACACAGGATTGACGGAAGGTAATGTGCTGGCTACATCAGATTTTTTTCTTTGTCAATCGAAATTTTTGCTATAATATTAAGTCATCCATTGTGTCAAAAAGATTTGATCTACTATTCGCTATTTTTGGTATTTTATGGTTTATTAAATTATTTTTATCGAATTCATCCTCCTTAGCAGCATTATATTATTATTCTATATCGTTTAAAACATTTATCTTATGAGTTTGACATAGCACGAAATGTCACAATGGCAATGGATAAAAATGTCACTTAATGCGGATGAGCGGTAAATGAAGTACGGCTTAATATAATTACCACCTAGTGAAAATAAAGTAGAGCTTAAGGTACGGTGCAAAGGTTTTTTGTAATTCAAGCGCCACTTAACTAGTAACGGTGCAAACGGACATAAATAATACAGGGACCCCTTGTCTTCCACCTTCTGTAGTTTGTTTTTCCTATTTTAAGTTAGTTAACACAATCCGGGCGATCTGCTTACAATAATGAAAACATTACCTTGTCGTTTTCATGTTGATTACAACAATAAGACTACGTCTTCACAATAAGTAAAGCATTTGATTGCAACAATCAGTCCATTCACTAATTTCCATTTCCAAGTTGGTGTCTCGGAGGAGCAATAGCAATGGCAGTCCACTCCACATCCGTGACAGGAGCAAGTTATCACTTCTCCGATTTTCCGTTTAGGTTAAACTTGGTCAGTGCAGTCTGCAGGGAATCAAGCTGTGGTCGCCGTTCGTCGTTCGTGTTTCGTGTTCTAGTTTCACATCATACTTATTACCCGACGATTTATTCGCACAAAACCGCACGAGATGCCTGTCGAACGCTACTTTATTATACACACGCGAATGCTAAATAAATAAGGGGACTTTACTACCTTTCGGAAGTGGGAGTTAGTATACTATCACCACAAGCACAAAAAACGAACGAACTGTCGCCGAATGGATTTGTTACAAAATGTGTAATATACCAATCATCGGAAGTGTATTTTTTCCTATTGGCATGTAGGGTATAGTTTGGTTCACGAAAGATGACAATTCAAGGTCATTTTCAAACTATCTGGTAAAATATTACTTGCAAATAACTTCACCACATTCTATACACCAGTGTACCAGGTATAATATTTGTGGACACATTTTAATCATTAAAAATTAAATGTTAAACGTCTACACATTTTCAAAGATATATTTTATTTTGATATAATAATGAATATAAAGATACAACACCTATGTATAATTACAAAAATACTGAAAACAATGATATAATCTATATTTTGAAAATAAGTAATAAACTACTTACTGTTAGCATACATTTCATATATTATTCTTCTAATTGCATCGGTGTTAAAAGTATCAAGATCAGCTGTTGCAGTTGATTTTCTGGGTTTTTTTTTTTTCCAGAAGAAGTTAATTGTTTTTCATTTTCGATATTATTAACACGTTTTAATACCCTGTTTCAGTTTGCCTTCGCATAATTTTTCCTTTCTCTCCCATGATTATGTTCAATTATATCGCGGAATTAGAAACTTATTCGTTGATTTTGATTAAACGTCAAATCGTGCGTCAAATTCAAAAAACAAACTCCGCCATTGGATTTGCTTTAACATAGAGGGCAGTTCAATAGATAATTGCACATCAGCAACTCGTCGACATACGTTCCTATTATTTTTAATGTGTTTATTTAAGAATCTGCTACTTCCGGTTCTCCAATTATTACCAAGATCTTTATAGCGCTTCTCAGTAATGTCCGATTGAGAAATATGTAGTTAAACAGATATTAAGTATTATAGTTTTTGAGAAATCGTCATTCCAACATCCCCGCACACACACATCCACACACACGCACACACACACACACACACACATTATCGTAAAAATATTAAAATCGGATTGTAACCTTAAAACGTGCTTAATCATTAAAATCTGGATATGCGATTTTTAACATGAATCCAATACCTCTCTTATCGAGAGGTAAAAATAAGATGTTCATAACATTTTTTACTTGAAATTAATTCCCAGAGCATATATAAAACGAAATAAGGCCACTGTAAATGCAGGCATACAATTTTCTCTCACCAATTTCACAATTTTCCTGTGCTTGTTAATTGTTAATATGAAGTTATCAGCACTAGAAATCAGAAATCCGCTTGTTTACAAGACAATTTTCTCGCCCAGTGCGTGTGTATTATGAAGAGATCATTGTTGCATATAAGGTTATGTATAAATAACGCATTTTCTACAATGGCGTTTTCACCTGCGTATGAGATTGCTTAGTGCGGGAGTCAAGCTGTTGTTACTGTTACTCCGGCTATTAGAATGGATTTACTGGGTGCGTGTTATTACTGTCACAGTGATTTGTGCAGGTGGATTTATTTACTCAACTGGCCCAGTTTAAAGGATATAAACCAAGAATAGTATTAGTAGATTGTGGTTTGCAAAAGACATAGATTGGTACTTGTGAACAAATGAAAGCTGTGGGAACGAAAAATAAATAAATTTTCAAAAAGTCTTTCATAATATACAGCACAGTAAACCTAAGATAATCTAGGATAGCTTAGTTAAGGTCGCTACATTAAAAACAAAATTCAGACTTAATTTTCTATGTACCTACGAGGGTGGTTTGAAAAGTCCGTGCAAATTCGAGAGATGGCAACACTGGTACGTATCGAGGTTATGTTTAGTTAGTGACATGTCTTGGAAGAACGCTCACCAAGTTTCAACCAGATCTGTCTATTTCTCTGTATTTGACGTTCGTTTAAATTGAGAAAGTCGTTATTTTCAAAAAATGGAAGAAAAAGAATTTCGTTTGTTGATCAAACATTATTGTATGAAAGGCAATTCGCCTCAGAAGACTAAGAAGAAGCTTGATAAACATTATGATAAATCTGCACCTTCGATTAGAACAGTTTATAAGTGGTTTTAAAATTTTCGGAGTGGGCATATGAGCACAAGTAACGCTGAACGTCCTGGACGCCCTATCGAGGTCACTACTCCAGAAATAATTGATAAAATCCATGATATGATAATGGAGGATAGCAGAGTGAAGGTGCGTGAGAATGCTAGTGCTGTGGGTATCTCTAGTGAACGAGTACATAATATTACGCATCAACACTTGGCATGAAAAAGCTATCCGCAAGATGGGTGCCAAGATTGCTCACAGTTGACCAAAAACGAAATCGTGCGAGGTGTTCCAAGGACGGTTTGCAACTGTTTCAACGGAATTCCCAGGATTTTAAGCGTCGTTTCATCACTGTGGATGAAACATGGATACACCACTATACACCTGAGACCAAGGAACAGTCCAAATAATGGGTTGCCAGCGGGGAGTCTGCACCAAAGAAGGCGAAGACCGTTCCTTCGGCCCGGAAAAATGTTATGGCGACTGTCTTTTGGTATTCTCAAGGAATAATCCTCATCGACTTTTTCGAAAAAGGGTAAAACTATAACAGATGCATTCATCGTTATTGGACCGTTTGAACATCGAGCTGCAAGAAAAACGTCCTCGATTGGTCCACAGAAAAATCCTTTTCCATCACGACAACGCATCAGCTCACTCATCTGTGATTGTATCCGCAAAATTAAATTTCCAACTCGTTCCACTTCCTCCCTATTCTCCATATTTGACCCTTCAGACTACTACTTGTTCCCCAATATGAAGAAATGGTGATCGAGAAGAAGATTTTAGTCAAACGAGGACGTGATTGCAGAAACGAAAGCTTATTTTGCAGAGTTGGACCAATCTTATTATTTGGAAGGGATCAACAAACTGGAGCAGCGTTGGACGAAGTGTATAAGTCTAAAAGGAGACTACGTTGAAAAATAATAAAAAAATATCCTGAAAAATTAAGTAGTTTTTATTTTTGCACGGACTTTTCAAACCACCCTCCTATGTTCTATTGGCTTAAATTTTAAGCGACGCTTAAACAAAACTAAGCAAATCGAAATTTTGGACCAATGCATATACAGTAAAATCTCTCTTAACGGACACCTCCAATACGCTGATACCTATATTAATTGGGCAATTTTACGTGAACTGGCAATAATAGTATGGTGGCCAAAATTTAAACAAAATACAGTATAAGCGTCGTTGCGGAAAATACAACGATTACCCTGTCTATGTACAACAGGTGCTATGAATACCACTGGAAGTGATTCTGGGGCTAACGACTCTGCACCTTCAAGTGAAAAAATAGGTGATGCTCCAGGCACTCACACTCAGTAGGACAAAACACTTCAAACCTGGGGATCTGGTAGGCCACTTAGATATTCTAAGGGAGGTACGCCTAGATGAAATGACCATATCTGTCTGTGATACAATGACGACAAGATACAGTTTTGACCAGACGTATAGGGTAAATCATTGGTGATCGCCTTTAGTGGACAGTAGGAGGGCCACACTTCCCAAGGGACACTTTGTCCTGGTTTACCTATGGTTCAAAACTAGAGTCAGGAGAAACTGGAGTGGGTGTATTTGATCCAGGTTACCAAATAAAGGAATCCATAGGCACCATTCCCACCATATTTCAAGCAGAGATCTACGCAATAAATCTCTGTGCTCAAATAAACCTAAACAAAGGTCTCAAAGGAGCAACAATCAACATATGGTCAGATAACGAGGCTGCTTTAAACCGCACTAAGTGCCTTCACTTGTGAGTCAAAGCTAGTCTGGAATTGCATGAACACCCTACAACAACTGCCCAAAGATAACCACGTCGCTTTGTGGTGGGTATCGGGGCATGAAGGGGTTCAAGGCAACGAAAAATCAGATGAGCTCGCTAAAAAGGTAACTAAACTACCGTTTTACGGGCCTAAACCTTTTTGTAGACTCTTGAAAAGCCATATAAAGAAGGAAATCAAAAACTGGGAGGAAGCACCCATAGCCTCATATTGGAGCGACATCCTGGGCCTTAGTCAGTCGAAGAAATTCATTTCAACCTCATTGACAAACGCCAAAGAGCTATTAGCCCTCAGCAAGAAGGACCTTAGAATTATGACAGATATTTTTACTGGTCATTGTCCTCTGAAATACCATCTATGTAAGATTGGTATAGCTGAAAACAATATCTGTCGACTCTGCGAAGAGGACGACGAAACTTCGGAACACATTGTATGTGAATGTCCAGTTGTGGCCGTAAGTAGACTTAACCATCTTCGTAAAAGGTACCTCGTGGCAAATGAGAATGAGAAACTGACTCTTGAAGCAGTAATTAGCTTCAGAAGAACTCTGGAAGTACTTCAAGAAAACTAAGATAGGGACATGTTACAACAGATCCTACAGGTCGCAGTGACAAAAGCGGTTAGCGCTTAAAGCCTTTAACTTAATGAATGAATGAATGAATGAATGAATAACTCATTTTTTCTCCAATTCTCCACGAAATTTACACAAAACTGCTACAATACGAATTACTTCTGTACTTGCTATAAAATACAGCTCGTTCTCTCTTCGTAGTATTTTCAGCTTTGGGATTATAAGTCGTAATATCCTTGTAAAAGGAATCGATAATAAGCATACCACTTATTATATTACCTTTGATAACACTGTTTAACATGATAATATTGTTCTCAGAGAGTTTAGAAACTGATAAACATAATTCTAAATAATTGCGTGTATGTACAAGTATAATAAGAAAATTATGATTACTACTTCGGCGAGAATAACCATCAACTAACAAGTATAGTTAATTACAAAGGTGTAGTGCAGTGTATTAATATATTAACACTAACCTTTACCTGTAAATCTCGCTACTTTCAAAAGGGATACTTAAAAGCAATTTCTCGTTCATGTGTAAGTGTATTTATTATGAAGTCATTTTTGCCAAGCGATTAAGGAGCGGAAATCTTGTTACTTTAGTCCCCTGGTACTCGACATAGTTTCTTTGACTCTTTAAGAGAAAATTTAATAATAAATGGATAGTATCACGCGAGAAAATTAAAATTATTATAGACATTTATTTACTTAAACGAGCTGTGGCACTGAAATAAATTGGAAATGAATTTATGATTCCACTTTTTCCAGAGATACTCGTATATAAATGTTATTTATTTATTGAACTACTTTGCATATTTTTCATTCTAATATTCCAATTAAAATTACACTACTGTTCATCTTATTTAACAATGAATACATAAATAAATAAATAAATAATAGTGGCGTCAAACAATATTTTATTACTATTATAAAAAAAATCTGATGTGGCCAGCACATTACCTTCCGTCAATCCTGTGTATTATCTTTGAATATATAATACATATAAGAATGGCAACGTAATGTATTTAGATTAAATATTTCGAGAGAAGGTGCCATCTATCCCTCCATATACGAATTATTTCGGAGTTAGTTAAAAAAATACATAATAGGTGGATGTTGCACAGTGTTGCCACGTAGCTAGAACAGCGAGATAAGATTTTATAAAGGTTTTTAAGTTTGCTACTGTAAAACAAGTATACATGTACATTGAAGATTCAAAATATATTATCTGGTTATTATGAAACAATATTTATGAATTATTGATTATTGAATACCTCTAACAAATAGTATCTGGCAATGCTGTCAGCACGATTTACCGTAGTTCATAGTTTTGTGATAGGAGTCACTAGCTATCTATAATAATTTTGTGAATAAAAAGAGACAGATATAGTATCTTGCTAGGCCATATGCGTTGCCGTTCTTATATGTATTATATATTCAAAGGTATTATGTACAAATTCCATACATAAATATTCTTGCAAAAGATCCCATATTTCCAGTAAAATGATTTCATAAGCAAACTATACAAATTGCACTTGACACTTTAGCTTTTCCCATTCGTTAGGGGTCGCTATTTTTTATTTTCTTCTTTCACTCATTTCAGTCTTCCGCAATACACTACTAAGCAATTCATTCTTCCTCTCCTCATGACATGTACAAACTAATGTAATCGTCTCTCTTGTATCTATCTAGAAATTTCTATCACTCGAGCCTTTTCCTTTATCCTTTACATCCTTACCCTATCTTTTCATGTTTTCCCCTCATCTCCGCTACATTCATATTCTTATCATTGATCCTGATATGTTAATTTGAATTATCTGAATATATTAGCAGTTTCCATGTTTAGCATATCTGATTGATTTATGAAATTTAATATCTTTATAATTCTTTAACTCTATATCTAATGAATATGAAATATAAATGCAAAAACATAGCATAGAGAATAACATTCCTTAAAATATAATAACATTAAATGTCAATAAATGATATTTAACTGCTTTTTTCAAGAAAAACTGTTAAAAATTGCAAATGAGGGTACTTTTGGTGGACCAATTATAACCAAAATCTAATGATGTCTGCATATGGATCTAAACTCGAGGAATACGAAAAAATTATAATTTTTGGAATCGTGGTATTGGAGTTATGCGATCCGAAACAATCATCACATACACACACACACACACACACACACACACACACATACATACACACACACACACATACATACAGATATCATCGTAAAAATAGTAAATTCATATTCGTAAAAAACTGGAAGAAATGAAAAAGATTGGCAAAGGACTGTGGCTAGTTGCACCAACGTAACTTAAATTTTAAACGTTCCTTAAATTAACAATATTGCATCGAAATGAAATGTCAAATGAATTATTCAGCATTGCTGTCCAAATTTCGATTTGAATTTTTTGTTTAAGGGTCGCTTAATATGTATGTCTTGTTGGTGCAACTAGGCATGAAAACAGTACAAGAAATTAACCTTAAAAAACTAAAAGCCCCACCCGAATATGGGTATGAGGAATTTAGAGGACAAGAAGATAAAAAATAATAACATTTCCAGTTGTTGACATTTCCCATAGTGTATTTTACTTCGTAAGTTAATTAATGTACTACATACATACTTTATATCACTAGTTTACTATTTAATTTCAAGTAACAGCTCTATAAATATTTACTTACTGCAACAAGATACACGACATGTGTTATACTATATAATAAATTAAAGCTAACAAACATTTAATTTCTCAAAAGCGAGATCCAGATAGATAAGGCAGTTATTTAATGTGAGTGACACTATTTCCATTTATCAACTACGGTTTATTTTGAAAGAAACTTAATATATGCATACATAATTTTTAATTAATAATTATAGAAACAGTTTCTATCATACAGTAATAAATTTTGTGGTAGCCAAAAGTTAAATAATAAATTTTCATGGTTTATAGATCAATATATCTTATGACATAATCCGTTAGATAATATGATGTATGTATGGAAGTCAAGTTCAAAGCGATGTGTCAGAGAAATTAATACAAATTTATGTATAGATAAATTTTATACATCTATATGAAATAATACCTTATTCGTTTAAAATCTAATATGGGGTCATGTGGCTAGGGGCGTTAGGTAACCGGTTGTAATTCGACGCCCGGATTCGATAGCCGAATCCGAAAGTCATTCATTTCAAGTTCAATACAAAATTTATTATATTATACTCATTTATTAGTCCGAAGGACGAGTAAAATGTGCTGTTTCGGTTTCACGAGCAATTTAATCATGAGCTTATATTTAATGAGGGAATATAATGAATTTTTTTAACACATTGTGTGTCCTGCTAACCTAAGTTTTGATATACATATCCATATTGTATTAAAACATAGTACTTACGAGTTTTATTTAATATATCGGAGGGTGAGTTATTGTTATTACTAATTTTTTATTTATTAACTGTCTGTCGTAAATAAAGAAAACAAATCCCTTAGTAACGACTAAATACGGTGATAATTTCTTTGTTTTTTATCATCGCTGTGATAGACATGTAACTAGAGAGATTCTGAATGTTGATTGTGCGGAAAACATGTCATGTGACTAATTAATTATATTCTCATGTTCATAATTTTGGAACTGTGCGCGAGTTAGTGCACAACAGTGGCGGCTCGTGTCGTTTCAACCGGAGGGGCGCAGTAATATTGAGAGTATTTTTTTTTACCTAAACTAGGCAAGTAGATGAAAAAAATTAATCACAAATTACTTTTTCTGTGGCCCAGTGTACGAAATAATGCGCCCAATGCACAGCCCATGGTGTGAAATACACGTTGATATGATTACTTAATTAAAGAAATATTGACATATTTCGCATACTGTTATCAATACACAAACATCAACCATTTTACCTTTTTACCAGATTGTAAAGAATAAGCACATTTTAAGGTCCCTACAATTCGATTTTAATATTTTTACGATGATGTGTGTGTGTGTGTGTTTGTATATGCATGTTGGAAAGACGATTTCTCAAAAACTATAATATTTAATTAATATCTGTTTAACTACGTATTTCTCAATCAGACATTACTGGGAAGAGCTGAAAAGGGTTTGGTAAAAATTGGACAACCGGAAATAGCATATTTTTGTTCTTACTAGTATTAAATAAGAGTAAATTCTCTATCCGATATAATATTTTATTATATATTTTATAGATGTAGAGACAAATAAATATAAGGTATATATTAATTTGTTGTAATAAATCTCATAACCCAAATAATGTCATGGAAACCAGTTGAAAAAATAAAATGTTTGTTAGATAAATGTCAGTGTCAAACATCCAGAGACATTACTGAAGATTTTTTCTGAGAAGTACATACAATATATTATTTATCATTGTACTAATAGTTAAATATTTAAAATTTTAGGTATATTACATATACCCTTCAAAAATACTGTCAATCCTGACAATGAATTGGAAACATTTCGAGAAATTAGAAGAGTAGGACATTTTTTCATAGAATGAATTTAAAACTTTGAATATATAATACATATTAGAACGGCAACGCATATGGCCTAGCAAGATACTATATCTGTCTCTTTTTATTCACAAAATTATTATAGATAGCTAGTGACTCCTACCACAAAACTATGAACTACGGTAAATCGTGCTGAGAGCATTGCCAGATACTATTTGTTAGAGGTATTCAATAATCAATAATTCAAAAATATTGTTTCATAATAACCAGATAATATATTTTGAATCTTCAATGTACATGTATACTTGTTTTACAGTAGCAGACTTAAAAACCTTTATAAAATCTTAACTTGCTGTTCTAGCTACGTGGCAACACTGTGTAACATCCACCTATTATGTATTTTTTGAACTAACTCAGAAATAATTCGTATACGGAGGGATAGATGGCACCTTCTCTCGAAATATTTAATCTAAATACGTTGCCGTTATTATATGTATTATATATTCAAAGTTTAAAATTAAATAATCTAAATATAAAGAATAGATATAAATAGAACTTTTGGTGTAGAGTGTAGGTATACAAGAAATATTAAATACAATAGGGCTCAAGAAGTCATGTGATTTTAATATAAATTACCCTGTTCTAATTTGTTACTGTGATGGAAGACCCCATTATCTGTATGGAATTTGGACAAAATATAATAGTAATTATAGTTTTGTGTTGTCTTCTAAAAGTTTATGAGCATCTGACAATTTAGACACTAATTTGATGTTAGTGAAATTTGTATGTCAAGAACGTTAGGCCCCAATTATCTGTTTAATAAGTTAACCTATATGAACCATCGACAAAGTAATCATCTTTTCGACCACTCTTAATTTTACATCACCGTTAGTTTTATTTGTAGGTATGTGGGCCATTGTCAAGGATCGAATATTGTTAGGCGAAAGTCAGGCCGAATTATCATGTGAATCTGGCGGCTTAAACTAGTTTAATGGTAGAAATTACTTTTATTTTTAATTAAAAGTATTGTTAATTACAGCGATTTAAGATAATAAAAATTGCTGCTCCGTGTGTGGTTAGCTACCTTAGTGTAAATTTTACTAGGGCTTATCGTTGAAATTAAAAGTACTTTCTAACTTCTGAATAATAATTTCCGGCTTTAAGAAATTGGTGTAATTTGTTCGAGCAATGGAGAAATTGCCGGATATGACAGTTTTGTTAGGCTTTAAATAATCGTTTCTGTGATTATATACTATAAAATTTAGGTTTATTGCCTATTATAATGCCATCAAACATTTTATACGAATATATCCGAATATACTAAGTTCAGAAGTCAGAGTACATCCATGGGCGTAGCCAGGATTTTTTTCCAAGCGGGCAAAATATAAGTACAATTTTCTAATGAACTAAAAAAAAAAAAAATTAGTACAAATCCAAAAATTTTAGTGCCTACATAAAATTTTAATTTTAGCGGATGTGACGTAGAAAGAGTAGATAACATTTAGAAATAATAATGAAATAGAAAACATGTGCCCACATAAAACGTAATAAAACTAAGATAACCAAGATAGTTGGCAACTCATCCATGGTAGAAAAAGTGTCTATTGTTAATGGTGTAGTTTCATGCACACAATTTGTAATCTGTCACTCATACGTCACCACGTATATCTTTTTAGCTTCAAAACAAATTGTCACAACTAGGTAAGGAAGGTATTGTCTTTGGTCAAATAATTCAGTGGTGAGTTTTCAATGAATAAGCACGTTTTAGGGTCCCTACACTACGATTTTACTATTTTTACGATGATGTATACAGACATCATCATGTGTGTGTGTGTGTGTGTGTGTGTGTGTATGTGTGTGTGTGTGTGTGTGTGTGTGTGTGTGTGTGTGCGTGTGTGTGACTATGATTTCGGCCGCGACATCTCCAATACTAGAATTTCAATTTTTACGTATTTCTCTTCCTTACATCCATATGCAAACTTGATTAAATTTTGGTTATAATTGGTCAACCGGAAGTACCCTCATTTGAAGATTTTAACAGTTTTTCTTGAAAAAACGCCGTTAAATATTTTTTTTAACATTTAATGTTATTATAAATATTAAAGTATATTCTTATCTATGCGAATTGATTGCATTTTGTATTTCATATTCAATGGAAAGAAAATAAATGAGGATGTTGAGATAGATGTTGGGGAAGACACGGAAAGATAGGATAATGAATGATATAATAAGGCAAATGGCTTGAGTTCGAGTTTCTACAAAGATTCAAGAGAGACGATTACATTGGTTTGAACATGTCATGAGGAGAGACGAAAAATATATTGGAAGTAGAATGAATAGCTTAGTTGTAGAAGGTAGAATAAAAAGGACTGTATTGCGGGAGACGAGAGAAAAAGAACTAAATGAGTGGAAGAAGAAAATAAAACATGGCGACCCTTAACGAATGGCAAAAATTAGACAAGAAGCAGATGTCAGTGTCAAGTGCAATTTGCATAGTTTGTTTATGAAATAAATTTACTGGAAATATAGGGTCTTTTGCAAAAAAAAATTATGTATAGGGCCCGAGCAGTCACGTGACTTTGAGTCAAATGTCAGCATGGAGTGACGGAGTATCAAAATATCATATTAATGATAAAAAAATTGAACGAAAGCACATCTTCTATATTTGGTTTAAGTTCAACTAAACTAGTTCAAATATACACATTATAAACAAAAAATAGTTCAGGTTCAAGTTCAAGGTTCAACTGAGCTGAAGTTTAAACCGCCACTGATATAAGGGGCATTAGTTAGTTGAGAGGGCTAGTTAGATTCAACTGGCGCCCTAACTCTTAAACAACCCTTCTACCCAGCCCTATTTGTCCACTGGGTTATGCCACTCCCAAACCGCTTACACTGGCCTACCTATCTGGGCGTTGTAACAATTCTTATGAATTTAAAAATTAATTTTAACAAAAGCGTTCTATACTTTGAGAGCCAGTGAGGTAATATCTGGTAAGCGCCTTGACTGCTACAGATATAACTTCTACTTAAGTATATGCGCAAAGTACGATTCCTTGTCTTAGTGACATTTCCTTTTGGAATCCACGTTTGAATATCAAACCGGCGTATCTTATCTTACTCGACAAGACGGTAACTGATTAGCAGGTAATATTAGTTAACAAGTCGCTTGTTATTCACCGTACGTTGTGTGGGGAATGTTAATGTGGTTGCGCCAGGTGACACAAGGATGTAGCGTTTCCTTCTTCGGCTGCTTCTGGGTATGTTGCACTTGGACATGGACTTAGATTTAGTTTTTACATACAGACAGTCGTTTCTAGGTGCACACCATCTACGAAAGATACGGGCAGGATTTTTAATTTGGATTTCTTTATCTGGAAATAGATACATGACATAGTAATTTTAATTTGTAATCAGAGGGAAGATTCATCAACTTCTATACGGTTTAGTAATCCTTAGAATCTAACATTCTGACTATACGAGGAAGGATTGAAAAGTTTCTGGAATCACTGAAAATAATCTTATCGTATGGGGTCTCGTGGCCGTGTGCCTGAGTGTCTGGTCGCGAATCTGGGGAACCGGGTTTGATCCCGACCGGCGCCAAAAATTACTTCGAATTTTACTGGCACAAAATTGACCCCTGTGGTGCAGTCTCCATGCAGCATTGAGTGCCCGTGAGGTGATGCCTGGTAGGCGCCCGCACGGTACAAATATTTCATCATTACCAATATCTGTGTACAAAGCAGATTGGCACACCCAGCAATGGGAAATATGCCTTGATATATTTATTTATTTATATTATTTCGTTGTTTGTTTAACTCTTCATATGAACTGTCAATAAATTTCAGTACAATCAGTCTATCAGTCTAATCGTGAAATGCGTCTGTGTCGATCTACCTAGTTCTAAATCGATAATGGATAAAAACGAAGTTCGTACGGTGATCAAGTTTTTTACTTCGTTTTCCACCGTAAGTTTCTGGGTTTCGGAATTTAAGCGTGGCCGAACACACACCTGTGACGAGCTACGTTCAGGTCGCCTATAATCTGCTACCACACCGGAAATTGTGCATAAAGTCCATGATATGGTTCTGGAAGATCGCCGAATGAAAGTGCGTAAGATTGAGGAAGCCATAGGATTCTCTTATGAATGTGTACTTCATATTTTAAATAATGACTTGGGCATGAGAAAAATGTGCGCCAGATGTGTGCCGCATTTGCTTAATTCGGAGCAAAAGCACGAACTTCAGCCAAAAATTTGGACTTGTTTAAGAAAAATCCAGCCGATTTTAAAAGACGTTGCATAACCATGGATGAAACTTGGATACACCACTACACTCCAGAGGCGAAAATTCAGTCGAAAGCGTGGACTGGACATGGAGAGTCGGCCCCGAATAAAGCGAAGTCAGTTCAATCGGCTGGAAAGATGATGACCTTAGTCTTTTGAGACGCCAAAGACATTCTGCTAATTGAGTATCTTGATAAAGAAAAAACTGTAACTGGACAATACTACGCCACACTTTTTGACAAGCTGAAAACAGCAATTGAAGAAAAACGCCCAGGAATGGCGAAGAAAAAAATCTTGTTTCACCCCGACAATGCGCCAGCTCATTCAAGTCGTATTACTCACCAAAAATTGACCGAATTTAGATTTGAAATCGTCCCCCATCTACCGTCGGACTTCCATCTTTTCCTGAAACTCAAAACGTTCCTTGCTGGAAAGATATTTGGATCCGACGAAGAAGACATCGAAGCAGTAAATGCTTATTTTGAGGACCTCAAAGAAAACCATTTTCGGGAGGGAATCGAAAAGTTAGAAAAACGTTGAATCAAGTGTGTTGTCCTCAGAGGGGACTATGTACAAAAATAAAATGTAGTCCGTGTTAAATATATATATATTTTTTTAAAACTTTACCGATAGGGTTTCCAAGGCAGTATGTTTTGTTTACAAATTACTGATCAGTAAGTGATGTGGTACTGATCAGTAAGTGATGTGATTGACCGGTAAGTGAAGTGACTACCTACCGATCTGGAGGCGGTGAAAATTACATAAATAAAAAATAAATGTATAATTTTTAAAGCTTTAACGATAACAAAACAACGATCATAGCTTACTTAAAAATGACAACTAATTTTTTTAAAATGTCAAAATAATTTTTAATTAATTCTAAACTTTAATTTATTATTGGGATGATCGTGCAAAAAATATAATAAGCATTGCGGGCATTAAGTGTTTCTTACCGGTATCGGATGTATTGGAGATCGAGACGGTCGAGATCGAAATTAATCCTCAACCGGTAAGGTGCACTTACTGCCCTTAATACTTAAATAACTATTTCATGTCATTCCAGAAACTTTTCATTCCAACCTCGTATATGTCTCCTCAACAATAATACACTTAACCATGATTTCCTTCAAATTCTTAATACTTTAATTTCTTCGTTTAGCAATAAATTAAACATAACGTATTTCAAACTCTGTGTTTTCCATCATTACAATAGTTTTTATACTTCATTGACATAAATTAAAGTAGTTTTATAGTTTATGACATCTGTAAAGCATGTCTCTAAATGTTTCAAAACTTATGGTATCATTACATGCAATCTGTAATCTATCTACAGGAAGTTTGAGTTTATTACAATTTTCCGAATCGCGTGTATAGCTAAAATAATACAGTTTGAAATATGTCGCTAATAATTTAATTTATTTGTTACAGATTTCATTATGGCTGCAGACAGAAGGGAGTGAGAATATGAAGAATCATTGCAATCAACTTATAAGAGTTGCGAATGGTGCAGAAGTTAGGGAACAAAACCAGGAGTTCGAAAAGTTTTATTTTATTGCTATGGTGAGTTCAAGAAGTATTTTATATTACCTACATATCAAGGATTTTTTAAGTTGGTAACATCAGAAGATTTAAATACATGAAACTTGATGATGTTTTAAATTTAAATTTTGCCGCCGGCGTCGGCATATTGGCAAGATGGCACAAAATCATAAAAATTGCCCATTTGCTATATTCTCAAGAGAAATTTGCAATTAAAAATGGCACAGTTTACAGTAATTGCTTATTACTCGTATGACACATGTAATGGACTGGTTCAGCTAAACTTTATTACTTTATAATAGCTATAGCCTCTTTTTTGCAAATTCCATTTCTACGATTTACTCATCAATATTGTTGAGAAAAAATGTGACCCGATTGATGGGAAATTCCTTATTTGTTATTGAACTATTCAACACAAAAAATAGTTTTACTGTGAGAAGAGACAAAGAAAATTTCAGTTTACAAAAAATACTTTCATTCCAATAATAAAATATATTGTGGAATGGAGCTGACTTTATACGTGATAATAAAGTGTAAAAAATGTGTTGTGGCCAGCATAATACTACTCGCCATTTTCATTTTATGTTGCATAGGGCGCGAGCAGTTATGTGACTTTGTTGGCCTTGGCAAGCAGATATGGGGGCCCGTATCAGAATGACAACTAGTAATAATGTTCATAGGTTTCAAGTATCATAATTTTTCATTCAAAAACAAAATGATTTTCTATCCATCAGAATATTTTGAAATTTTAAATGAAAACTTATGACATATGACAATTGTGACATCTATATAAATAACTACTAGTCGTCATTCTGACACGGATCCCCATATCTGCTTGCCAAGGCCAACAAAGTCACATGACTGCTCGTGCCCTAAAAGTAACGAATTTAACATTTCTTGTACACAAAAATCATTTAAATTTCTTCTTTTTTCGTTCTATGAGGAATTTTGTCCTACTCTTCTAATATGTTCCAAATTCTTCAAATTCATTGACGGTATTAGCAGTATTTCTCATATATGTACTTCCAAAGTACTTATTGATTAATTGATTTTAAAATAACATTATTTTGAATATTGATTATTTCAAGTATTTGCTTCAGTATTAAAAACTACAATTGAGCCAATAATATACTTTTAAGTATATTATACAATATATCATCGATAACATTGTAGCATAAGTTTTAAAAATTATACATGTCTATTTCGATGCGACATTTTTCGTTTTAAAATACCAGGTCCAAATGTGTTTATAAAGGTGATTAATAATACATATTTACAACAAAATCCTTCTTTGCAGAGACAAATCGACAAAGCAGGCGACCTGTTCGAATCCTCCACTCATTGCCAAGGCCCTAAGGCCAAAAAATTCAAAGACACCACTCAACAGCTCAAACAAGACATCACCATGTTCAGCGATCAACTCGAAGACACCCGACAACGTCTTGAAGACACATCAAGATGTTATGATCTTCTCGCTCGTTGTCTCTCATCTTCAGAGGAGTGTAAGTCCGACATCTTGGTGGAGCTGAACAAAATGGCCGCTAAATCAGGAAACGAGAAACTAATCGAGATATGTCAGGTAATTAGAGACATTAAATGATATCATATAAGGAATATTTGCCTTTAGGATTAGGATTTCGCAAATTATTGATGATATAGAAAATTGGTTTTTATTATTGTTTGTTGATTTTGAATCAACGTAAAGTAATTGATAATATAAATACATAGTATCGCATTTCTGATTCTGGGAAGTTTTCTACTAGGATAAATATTGAAAATGCAGTTATAGATAAGTAATCTATAAATATGAATCCAGTCTGACTGTCGTATGCGATGCGGTAGAGCGCAATCAGTTTTGTTTTCAATGATAGGTTATGAACAGTAGAACAGTGTTTAAAACATGCGTTCAATATTGAATTATATAAAATGGTTTTCTACAAGTAATTCGGTAACGTATATAGATATTTTATTAATTATTATTAACATAATTTAATAATATTACTTTCAAAACTTGTGTATTATTGCAAATTTAAATATTGTTTTCATTTATTTTATGATATTTCTACACCAAGTGAGTAAGATAATGTTTATACAATATTTTATTCAATTTTGACGAAATAATAACAAAAACCTTTAAAATATTTAATTTTGATGAAACAAAAAAATCTGTTGTGGCCAGCACAATACCTCTCGCCATTTTCATTTTATGTTACATAGGGCGAGACCAGTCATGTAACTTTGTTGGCCTTGGCAAGCAGATATAGAGGCCCGTGTTAGAATGACAGCTTTTAATAATGTACATAGGTGTCAAGTATCATAATTTTTCATTCAAAACATTATTTTCCAAATCCATGTTGATTATTTTCCTCGACAGGTAAATTCCATACTTTTGATGACAAATAAACTATAAGTAACGAATTTAATATTTCTTGTACATACAAATAATTGAAATTGTATCTCTTCTTTCGTTCTATGAGGAATTTTGTCCTGCTCTTCTAATATGTTCAAAATTATTCAAATTCGTTGACAGTATTAGCGGTACTTCTTAAGGATATATGCAATATTAACATACCTATAATTTAAATACATATTTAATTAATAATACTATAATATATATTAAATGTATTCTTACCTCCCAGAAAAATCTGATTTTTAACACTGACATTTTGCATTTATCTGTCAATTACAAACATTTGAATATCTCAACTGTTTTTTAGGCAACGAGATTATTTTTGTACAACAGATTATTCTATATTATTATATACTATATCTCAAAACCTATACGAAATATAATAAAAAAAAATTAAATGTGTCAGATTGAGAATTTAATTTTCTTTAATATTTCCAAGAAAAAATTTCAAAAAATAGTATTTAGAAGATTTTTTTTTCAAGAATCTGCTACTTCCGGTTGTTTCATTGTTACCAAAACCTTTTCAGATCTTCCCATGAATGTCCGATTGGGAAATACGTAGTTAAACAAATTTAACGTCTTATAGTTTTTGAGTAATCGTCCTTTCAACATCCCACATACACACATACACACACATACACACACACATACACACACAGACATTATCGTAAAAATGTTAAATTCGGATTGTAGGGACCTTAAAACGTGCTTATTCAATAAAATCTGGATATGCGATTTTTAGCATGAATCCAATACCTCTACTAGCGAAAGGTAAAAACTATTCAATTAGAATACTGTGCGTGACAATTGTCGTTGATAAACGTCGTTTTTTCATAAATTAAAGACATACTTTATTTTCTGTCGTATGTTTCGTGAAAAATAATGAAAGTGGCAAATCTGTCTCATGAAGACTGTGGTTAAAGTGTTATTTTCGTTATTATTATATTTATATATTATTAATGAATTATTTGTTGCAGTGACTTAAAATTCTGTGAGCGTGACTTAATAGTGAATTATTTTTCGCGAGTCGATAATTGAATTTTATAGTCGTGTATAAAATTATATTCTTTTCTATAGCAGATATTAAAAAAAAAACTGTTATAGCCAGTACAATACCTTCCGTCAATCCTGTGTTATTATGTATAAATTCCATACGTAAATTTTCTTGGAAAAGATTCTAAATTTCCAGTAATATTATTTCATAAACAAATTATGCAAATTGCACTTGACACTGATATCTTCTTCTTCTTTAGCTTTTTCCATTCGTTAGGGATCGCTATTTTTTATTTTCTTCTTCCACTCATTTCTGTTTTGCGTGTCGTTCTCATTCAGTTCCTTTTCTCTCAAGTCTTTTGCAATACAGTCCTTCCATCTTATTTTTGGTCTTCCTCTGTTTCTTCAACCTTTCATTCTTCATCCAATATATTCTTCATTTCTCCTCATAAAACATGTAACACTAGATGAGTTATTTTCTTACCGTATCTTTCCGTGTCTTCCCCAACATCTACTTCAACAGCCTCATCTCTGCCACATTCATTTACTTCTTATTGATACTGACATCTGTCAATTTGAATTATCTGAATATATTAACAATTTTCATAGTTAGCAGAGCTGGCCGATTTTTGAAAATTAATATCTTTATAATTTTTAACTCTATATCTATTGAATATGTGTAAAATGCAATCAAATCGTATAGAGAAAAATATATTCTTTAAGTTATAATAAAGTTAAATGTCAATAAATCATATTTAACTGTTAAATCTTCAAATGAGGCTACTTCCGGTTCACCAATTATAACCAAAACCTAAGCACTTGTTCTTCTGGTTTTGAACTTGAGGAATACGAAAAAAGTATAATTTTTGGAATCGTGGTATTGAAGTTATGCGATCCGAAACTTTCATCACCCACACACACACACACACACACACACACAAATACATACAGACATCGTCGTAAAAAATTGTATTATAGGGACCATAAAACATGCTTATTCACTAAAAACTCATCATTGATTTTTTTGACCAGAGACAATACCTTCCTTACCTGAAGGTGACGGAAGGTAAAAATACCAACTACAAATAAACACTATTTTAAAATCCCAATATGTATGTAGGTTGTGGATTTTGTATGTAAATAAATAAGAATTTAAGTATTTTATTTACCCTTGATATGTTAAAATGCTACTTTATCTATCCTTTCGGTTAAAGCACTATTTTATCTATTATTTTCAGTAGATTAACACCAGCTATAGAAAAAAAAATCACTAGCAAATAAATATTTAGGTAGTTATAGTTATTGCTTTAGAGTTAATAACTAAAACTAATACAATTACTCCTTAACCTTAAAATTATAAAATAAGCTATATACGTATTTCGAGAACTAAGTTCTCATCATCAGTACTACAAATTTAAGATTACTCAACATGTAAATCATGCTAGAGGTCCTAACAGCTCTGAAAAGACAAGGGCGAGAACTGGGATTATATAGGGATGGGAGTCACAGATGAATGAATAGCAATTATAAATTAATATTATAGCGTCCAATGATATTAAAATTTAAATATCCCATAAGAAATGGGACCGAGATCTGCGTTCATCAAATTATGCATCTAAATATTTATCATTAGTAATATGTTAGAAAAATTTAATATTAGAATTATTAATTTTGTGATTATTAATGAACATATGTTTAGCTACGCTAGATTTTTCGGGATTACCGCTTTTTAGATGATAAAAATGTTGTCAATAAATTTTAATTTATTTTCAGGAAATGAGCGAAACCTCCACAGACGAACCATGCCCTCCTCCTCGAATACCCCCTTGCGACATCCCCACCAGCACCCCCATCAAACCAAACGGCCAGCATCGCCGTCGGTCCGTCTCCTCCTTCGCCTTCATCTACAAATGCAATCACCACGCCGCCGGCGTATCCTGCGACTGTTGGGAATCCGAACTCGAAGACAACACCACCGAATCCGCCCGTCTCAAGAAAAAATACGTCCAGAGTCTGCAGTCCTGCTCCTGCAAGCCCCCTCTCGACAGGAAGAACTCCCTGGGGTTGGACAACATCAAGGAGGAGGATCTTCTGGAGACAGAGAAGAATGATTCGGGCGTGAGTGGGTGTGGGAGGTGTGATAGCGGTATGTCGTCGTCGGTGTGTCAAAGCCAGTCGGGGGATGAAGTGTATAAGAAAGTGATGAGGACTTGTGCGTGTCAGTATTGTGGGGAGGGGGTGCCGTGTAGTGAAAGTAGTAGTGGGGGCAGCCATGTGGATCATAATGAAAGGCAGTATAGCATAGAGGAGAGCGATGTCTTCCTCAAAAGGTAGGAAACCACGTGCTTATTTATCAAACTGGTTGCTCAATAGTTGTGACTATAATCGCTCGTAGTAAGACCACGGTTCAAACTCTATGTCTAACATATAAATTAAATATTGCAGCTATATTTAATGGTACACAACTTTTATAATCAATTCTCCTGCATATTTTATGACAACGTTTATCTTGACAATTCAAGCGGCTTCAAGTATATTATGACGTAATATCTTATTGGTTTATTACAGCGGATTTAAAATAGAATTGGGTTATTTTCAATCTTTTTGAAATTCGTATCGATTAAAATAGTTATTTTCATAACAAGTGCGGGAATGATTAGTTCCCGGATGAGTGAGAACGATTCCGGGAACTAAGTTCACGCATGCGGTTTAATATTTTTTTTTTTAACTTCATTAGATATACAGTGTTTGTAGCTAATTTTAGAGTGATGTGTTAAATTTAAATTCCAATTATTTTCATGTATTGTAGTGTAGTGTTAATCATGGTATGTAACTATTTATTACTTACCAAGTATTTCACTTGTAGTATATATATAGCAAATTTAAACTTAATAAACGTTAAATTTCTTATTGTTTTGTTACAATTTATATTAAGTTTGTTAATTATGTGCAAGGTTATGTGTTACGGACTTCTAGAGTACTCTGTCTTGCCGACTTCCGCCAAGCAGAAATTTTTGCCAACATAGTGAACCAAATGCACTAAATTCATTATTTTAAAATTAAATTTCATGCAATATTTCATCATTTTCTCTTATTGTCATACCGGTTTCTAAAGCAACGTTTGTTGAACGATTTATAAACATTAAATTCTTAGAATTTTAAAATGATTTAAAGTTCTAGGACTTAACCTTACCTTCATACTGAATCCTTTATTTATACAGTATTAAATTGTTCTTCACCTCAGCAGCTTCATCCAAACTATCTCGAGGAATGTATTTTTCATCAATTATAGCGAATAATAATGTTAAGGAAATCAGAAAAATTCAATTTCAATCTGTCAAGATTTTCGAACAATTGCGACTAGACTTACTTATACAAAACTCATACTCTACAAATTGCTGCATATTTCTTTTAATAATTTAATAACTACAAACCAGTATGACATAAAATATGTATGTACCGCAGACGAAAAGTGTCTTTAAGGTACTCGCATGTACTTACGGCCTCGGTTGCGCTCATACCTTAAAACTTTTCGTCCTAGACACATAAAATACTATTATGGGCCTTTTCTTTAAATGAAATAATTTTTACAAAGTATTTATTTCAAAGCGAGCATAATAAACGATAATTTATTATTCCTGTATAACTTCCCAATTAATTTTAAACAAAAATGTTTCAAATAAAATTTGTATTTCATTAAATTCTTCACCTAACCACTAATGAAATTTTGCACGTTTTGTAACATGTAAAATCGAATTTGAATTTTTATAAATATTGATCATTGTGAAACCATAGAATTGGACAAAATTACAAATAAATCCATAACCTTTGTTTTGAAAACTTGCATAGTTTCAGAATCATGTTTTTGCATGTATTACAATTGCAAATAGTATTTTATCTTCAATCGTTCAAAAAAAAAGTGCGAAATGCATCTACTCTTAAAAAAGGGGGTTCCGGTAAGGGAGAGTAACACGTAACCGTGTTGTGCGGTTCATATATTACGTATAACAAGTCATAGTAAAATATTTCTAATCGTAGCGTCGCTTAACAGAAATCTTGCTAGCATTTAGCATTCCTCAGACCGATTTTATTTCGTGTCACCGACTGTATTTTTAAGCGATGACAGTTGCTTAAAAATAGTATACTCGTACTAGTGTGGGAACTGACTATTTCCCGCATTCATTTTGATTTTTTTAACAATTATTTACCGCACTATTATAAAACAATTATTTAGAGTTTTTATTTTTGATGTTACAGTACAATCAGCGAAGAACTAGAAGAAACAGATGAACAATACAACAATGAAAGGAATAAATCTATACCGCCAGTAATAGGCAACAGTCACCTCTATTGTAGAGCTTCAAATCTTGACCTGCCCAATATTCCAGACCAAAGCCTCGATCCCAAAACGCAAAAGTAAGTATGACTACATAATCAATAATATATCGATAATTTAAAAATGTAACCTACCTAAATTTTTATATAGATAAATATCTGAGATATCAACATTTTTATTTACTTCTGGATTTTATAATCAAAGTGCATATCTCTGATAATTTATTTTTAGAACTATCATCCTCATAATGCGGGAAATGATCCAAACAGAACGAGATTACGTTCGGTCACTTCACTACGTAATAGAGAACTACATCCCAGAATTACTTAGAGAAGATATTCCTCAAGCATTACGAGGTCAACGCAATGTAGTGTTTGGCAACATAGAGAAAATTTATGAGTTCCACAGTCAACAGTTCTTAAGAGAACTTGAAATGTGTGAGAACAGTCCATTACATGTGGGACAGATTTTCCTTAGACATAGGAGTAAATTTGCATTATATGCGCTGTATAATAAGAATAAGCCTAAATCTGATTCCCTCATGACGGAGTATGGCAGAATTTTCTTCAAGGTAAGGAGAATTTTTATAATCTTATCACAATTTCAAATGTTATTTACTCTCTTTTGCAATTATTTCCTAAAATAATAACAACTTTATTTACAACAACACATGATATGCTGGATAAGATATATACGAGATTTTAAAAATTATTTTATAATCGAATGCTCCCCTAAAATGTACTCCTCTCCCCTCGCCACACACCGTTCCATTCGTTTTTTCCATTGGTCAAAGCAATGTTGGAAGTCTTCTTTTGTAAGACCGTTTAGGAGCTCCGCCGATTCATCTCTTCCATCGAGTCGAACCGGGTTCCTTTTAAGGCAGACTTGATCTTCGGAAACAGAAAAAAGTCACAGGCTGCTAAATCAGGCGAGTACGGCGCGTTTTAGAGCACTGGAGTCAGTGCCGGATTACCCAATAGGCAGACTAGGCAATTGCCTATGGGCCCCGCGCCTTTTGGGGGCCCCGCGCCCCTCTACATTAGATTAAAATAATATTGATATGATTTTGTGATTTTTTTTATTAGAAAGAAATTATTAAATAAAGGAATTTTGATTACAACAAAGAAATGCTTATTTACAATAATGGAATCTTGATTACAATAATAAAAAATGTCAATCAATATTACAAGACCTTACTGTTACAACTCAATTTTTATAATACCAATACCAAATACCAGTGTTTACCATTTTATGTTGATTTTTGTAATAATTATTTTGCATAACGATTAACGATGCTATAATTTTTTTGTATTTACAATAAATTAAGGGCTTATTATAATATGCCACAAAACGAAAAATTCGTAGTAATAGAGTTTAAAGTTTTTCAACTTAAAACCATTTTTAAAAAGTGTTATAGGTAGATTACTAACACGTGTACTTTAGTAGAAGCGGAAAAACAACGAAAAACCTTTAAAAAAATACTTATTTCAAAATAAATTTATTAAAAAAACCATCAAAGATTTCACTATGTACTTGTAATTGAGAAAGAGAATGTGTATATATATTTACATTTTATATTAATTTGTTTAAAAGTATGTTAATCGTTTTTATAATAAAATTATTTTGTTAAAATTGTTGTGGGTAAAATCGTAAACTTATTAGGAGGAAGGGGGGTGGCGAGATTTCGATTGCCCAAGCCCAAGGGCCCCCACATGGTTTAATCCGGCACTGACGGGAGTGCCTCAGCGGCTAAATAACGCTTCATAGACAGCGCGTTATGGGCAGGTGCGTTGTCCTGGTGCAAAATCCACGACTTGTTTTTCCACAACTCCGGCCGTTTCTTACGAACTCGTCCTCGCGGTGTTGCCAAAACTTTCAAATAGTAAGTTTGGTTTACAGTTTGACCCTCGGGAACCCATTCAGTCATCACGATGCCGTTGATGTCGAAAAAACGATTAGCATGGCTTTAAATCTTCGGTGCTCTCTCGACCTTCAGAAAACCGTTTATACCATTGGAAAACACGCGCATGAGATAGAGAATTCTCACCATAGGCCTCTTTCAACAACTTATAGCACTCAGTCGGAGTTTTTTTTAATTTAACGAAAAATTTCACATTGATCCATTGCCCGTGTTTTTCGTCACACATTGTTATCGGCACGAGAAAGAAACACGTTCGTTTCTAACCTCTATAGAAAAAATACTACTACAGCTACAAAAACGTGTTTTCGTACCGGAATAGTGGACACTTCCAGCTATCCAACGCTGCATTCGTTTCCCTCTCTCCTCGTTATTTAATAGCCAGACCTCGTATATGTGTGTACGACAAAGATGCTAGATAAAAGTTTAGCAATTCTTGCATCAGAAATTAATGACATGGGGATTAACTCGGAGATACAGAGTGTATCTACTTATGCTGGAAATTGTATTAAGTTCGTTTCCATGTAACTATTGCTGTATTTACTATTTTCTTTTTAAAACGTTACTGTTATTAATTTGAAATGATTACTTTTTTGGCAGTGATATAATTGTGTAATTAAGGAGTTGTGTTTAAAACGTAGGCCCCGGGCTTTAAATTATAAATATTAATGCAAACATGTAAAAAAAATAATAATATTTAATTTTTATAAGAACAAATCTTGAAAAAATAACATTTAAAGCAATTTTGGCTACACCAAAATCTAATGGCTTCTTAAATTAGAAAAGGTAGAAGACATACAAGGTTTCAAAATTTTCTGAACAATAGCGGTCATTTGCCAAAATCTCGATTTGCGATTTTTAGCACGATCCCTATACCTCCCTGGCCCAATGGTGTAGTTTGGTTCACGAAAGATGACAATTCAAGGTCATTTATTAACCGTATGGTATAATATTACTAGCAGATAACTTCACTGCATTTCGTATACATTGACGTGCAACATGAAATATTTATGGTTACATTTTAACTGAAAAAAATAAGTGTAATTTATTTGAAAATTATATTTCTTTTTAAATAACGCCTTTCTCAAAGATTTATGCTCTTCATCCATGTATTTGCAAAATCCAAAAACATAAGATTTGACAACAACCATGGAATAATAATTTGATTTAAATGTCTACGTCACTGGGTAACTATTAGGACAGAGGGCAGTGCAGTAGATAATTAGATATCTGTAATTCTACGACATACGTCATTATTATTTATAATGTGTTAGAAAGTAATGTCACCATTTACAGTAAAATTTTTGAAAGATGTCCGATCAAAGTCTTCTGTATCATGAACGAATTAACAAATTGGCATACATTTATCCCCCTCCTTTACAAAGGCTTTAAGCGTGTGCGATAAGGATGGATATAACACGCTTGTCTTTCAAAAATTCATATTGTTTCGACTAAGTTAGGACATTCTATTTTAAAACGATGCTCATTGTTGATAATACTTTCGCTGTAACGTAAGTTTATTTATTATTTCAGATACATTACCTTGATTCATAGCCGTACGATTAACGTTATTTCCTGTCAGTGTCACTGACACTGACATTGTGTCAGTATCTTATTTTTCACATATTTGGTTTTACATTTGCTAATAAACTTATCAGTTGATTTATTTTTGAATTTTGAATGCTGTTATTGTAACATATATTTTTATAATAATAAAATAACAGTAGTATCTTATGTACCCCCATAAAAACTAAGCAAACGACACTACTGAATTTGTCAGAATGGGCTGAGCAAAAAGCTGAATTCATACAATTCGTAGATAACCTTGATCGGACATCTTTCAAAAATTTTACTGTACGTATATGTGTCACACAACATAAACTATATAGACATACGTCAAATAATCTTTCTCTTTCTAACATGTTGCTAAGCTACTACTGTATAAAGTGCTGTGTATTCTTTCTTCGAACAAGTGACCTTGAATAGTCATCTTCGTGAACCAAAGTATAGCGGGAGGTAATAAACGGTTTTATAAAGAAAACTTTTGTGTATATTACTTTAAATTTATAATCGATTTTTTAAATGTAACAAAACAATATCAATTGGTTTTGTTTTAGAGCAAGCAAATCCAACTAAAGGACAATTTAGATTTAGCTAGCTACTTGCTGAAACCTGTACAAAGAATGGGAAAATATGCCTTGTTGCTTCAACAATTGATGAAAGCGTGTCCCGAGTTACCAGAAGGATCATCTGAACGTTCCATCGCCGAAAGAGAAGATCTTATATCCGCTGAAGAAATGGTCAAGTTTCAGCTGAGACATGGAAATGATCTTCTTGCTATGGACTCCATTAGGGAGTGTGATGTAAGAATATCATTGATTTTGTAATAATTTTTGTTATTTATTATTGTTTTTCTGCAGGTAAATTTAAAAGAGCAAGGTCGCTTATTGCGTCAAAATGAGTTTTTAGTCTCCGAGGGAAGAGGAGCAAAAAAGTCTTTACGTCAAGTATTTCTTTTTGAAGAATTAATACTGTTCAGTAAAGCCAGAAGGTTTCCAGACAGAAAGGTAAAAAATATTTAAATTAAAATTAGACATATTCTTTTCATAACAGAATCGTATACCGCGGGTGTTATATTTTAATGGACCCAGCAAATATCTCGCTTATTTATTAAGTTAGTAATTTCTTTCATATAACATGATTTATACAGCAACATGTAAGCTACTTGATGACGGATGTGCATTCATAATACCACTTCCGGTTTAGTAGTAATTAATATCAACTTTGAAATTTCAAATGGAACGTACTATATTTTTTACAAATTTGAAAAGTACATCAAATTTGCTTTACAAACATGTAAAATAATCCATATGTTACAATATTAAAAAGTAAAATGGCGGGCACTTTTTTATACACCTAATTAAAAGATAATAGTGAGCCATGACTGTGGCTTGACATAACATAACAAGATTTTGTTTATAAAGAACCAGTAAACACATTAAACGAACTGAAGATTAAAATTGAAGCGCCAATTGAATCTTTATCTGCAGACCAAATAGAAAAGGCTACTTATTCTTACATTAAGTGTTACTTATTCTTATTTTCTAGTTACAATTGTTTTAGTACATTGTTTTATTTCAAGCCATAGTCATGCCTCACTATTCTCTTTTCTACTAGGTGTATAAAAAATCTGATGTGGACACCACACGACTTCCTTGTACGATTATTAAACTATACATATTTTTTTAATAAATAAATTACAAAATATTAATTTTAACTTCAAAACAGTGATATATAGCGACCATAATCTAACCCGGTTCTTTAAAGAGAGTTTTGATTACAACAAAGAAATATTTGATTACAACAATGAATATGACTAATTTCACAATAAAAATATAATATTTGTTATTGTACGAATCATAAACTTGCACGTATTTAACGGAATTTGACATGAACCTTTTTTTATGTTTTTGTCCTAATCCATAGCAAGCTATGCTATACAAAGGGCTAATTTAATAACACTTGATGTGCTAGACGCAGAAATTAATTCTCTAAAACTTTTATTTGAAGCATTTATTGCTAAAATGAAAATAAAATCATTTTATTCAAGAAAAACTGTTAACAACTTCAAGTAATGTACCACTTCCGGTTAGCCTATTTTAACCAAAATCTATTATGTTATTTCGATTGACATAAAAGTCTTGTATACCAAATTTGAAAAGTTTTGGATTATATTTTAAAATAGTTTTTCATTAAAATCTATTATAGGCTTCATGTAAAGTGCCACTTCTGAAAATTGTGTAATAACCAGAAAGGGAGGTGCACAACTAGATGTTATAGGAGTCCTAAATACAAAATTTCAACTTTCTACGGCTTACCGTTTTTGAGTTATGCGAGATACGTACGTAAAGACGTCACGACGAAATTAGTCAAAATGGATTCAGGGATGATCAAAATGGATATTTCCGCTGAAATCTGAAAACCGAAATTTTTCGCGATTACAATACTTCCTATACTTACGTACAAGGAAGTAAAAAGTGCCCACCATTTTACTTTTTAATAATGTAACATATGGATTATTTTACATGATTGTAAAGCAAATTTGATGTTCTTTTCAAATTTGTAAAAAAAATATAGTATGTTCTATTTGAAATTTCAAACTTGATATTAATTACTAATAAACCGGAAGTGGTATCATGAATGTACATCCGTCATCAAGTAGCTTACATATTGCTGTATAAATCATGTTATATGATAGAAATTACTAACTTAATAAATAAGCGAGATATTTGCTGGGTCCATTACAATATAACACTATAAAATGTACTTTGTAATTACAATATTTTTTATAATAGAATCTCGATTTGTACATATACAAGAACAGCATTAAAATGACCGACATCGGGCTGACGGCCAAAATTGGCGATAGTCCAACCAAATTCGAAATTTGGTTCAGAAAACGAAAACCCAACGACACGTTTACCCTACAAGCCACGTCAGAAGAAGTTAAGAAACTGTGGGCGGAAGAATTATCCAAATTATTATGGAAGCAGGCTATGAAAAATAGAGGTAACAATGAATGAGTCTTTTTCTGCAAGGGTTCATTAATTTATCTAATGTTTGACTTTTCTTTTGTAGAGATAAGATTACAGGAAATGTCTTCCATGGGAATTGGAAACAAACCGTGCCTTGATATTCGCCCAAGTGCTGATAATATCAATGATAGATCTATCAGTATTGCTCAGCTGAAAAGTAAGTTATCGATATTAATATTATTATACAAATAAATGGGACTTCCCACGAAATTTCTTTCGCCGAGTAATTATTTATTTATTTTAAAATGGTAATTTATTGAAATAATTTATGATACTGACATTAGTGACATTTATCTGTCAATTACAGACATTTTAATTGGCAAGTAGTTACCATGGAGATGTTTGGGTTGTGAACAGGCTGTGAGATTTACTACAACAGATTATTTTATAGATTATATATCTATATCTATATCTTTAAATCTATAGAAGATATAATACAAAAAGTAAATATGTCAGGTAGAGAATTTTGTTTCTTAATATGTGTAATAACATAAATATACAAAAAATAATATTTAGTAGACTTTTGTTAAAATACTAGGTACTACTTCCGGTTGTCCAATTGTTACCCGAATCTATTCAACTCTTCCCATTACTGTTAGTAGATTGAGGAATCCGTAGTTACAAGGTCTTTAGTCTTATAAAATTTGAGAAATTGTACCTCGACCAACACACACATACACACACACACACACACACACACATCATCGTAAAAATGTTATATCGGATATGCGATTTTTAGCATGAGTCCATTACCTCTCTTGCGAAAAAATGCAAAAGATCCTATATTTCCAGTAAAATTATTTCATAAAGAAACCATGCAAATTGCACCATCTTTCTTTAGCTTTCTCATTCGTAGGGGTCGCTAATAAAAAATCTGTTAATACCTTCCGTCAATCCTGTGTATTCTGTATAAATTTCATACATAAATTTTCTTGCAAAAGATTCTAAATTTATAGTAAAATTATTTCATAAACAAACTAAACAAATTGCACTTGACAGTGACATTTTCTTCTTTAGCTTTTTCCATTCGTTCTCTTTTGCGTGTCGTCCTCATTCAGTTCCTTTTCTCTCAAGTCATCCGCAATACAGTCCTTCCATCTAATCTTTGGTCTTCCTCTGTTTCGTCTACCTTCTATTCATTCTTCCAATATATTCTTCATCTCTCCTCATGACATGTTCAAGCCAATGTAATCATCTCTCTTGTATCTTTCTATAAACCTTATCACTCGAGCCATTTCCTTAACTTGCATTTCTTACCCTATTTTTCCGTGTCTTCCCCAACATTTATCTCAATATACTAGTCTCTGCCAAATTCATTTTCTTTTTATTAATACTGACATCTGTCAATTTGAATTATCTGAATATATTAGCAGTTTTCATGGTTAGCATAGCTGGCTGATTTATGAAATTTAATATCTTCATAATTTTTTACCTCTATATCTATTGAATACGAAGTATAAAATGCAATCAAATCGTATAGAGAATTATATATTCTTTAAAATTTATAGTCATTAAATGTTAATAAATGATATGTAACTGCTTTTTTTCAAGAAAAACTGTTAAAAGTTGCTATTGAAGGTAATTCCGGTGGACCAATTATAACCAAAATCTAATCAAGTCTGCATATGGATGTAAGGAAGAGTACGTAAAAATTGTAATTTTTGTAATTCTAGTATTGGAGATATCGCGGCCGATATTATAGTTACACACACACATACATACATACATACAGACATCATCGTAAAAATAGTAAAATCGTACTATAGGGACCCTAAAATGTGCTTATTCATTTGAAACCACCAATTTTTTGACCAAAGACAATATCTTCCTTAGCTAGAGGTGACGGAAGGTAAAAACAATCTAACTTTTTAAACATCAGGTTGATGGTTACACCAACAGAACACTAAATTGCCGCCAACACAAAGTGATTGTCTCATCCCAAACATGGATTGGCTACAGACTAAGAATTACTATCGGTCTACCTGTAGTATAAATTTATAAGTAGCACTTAGTGCGAATTAAACAAAGCCAAAGTGATTGTGGGTATAACTTTTTTGCATCTAATTTTTCTTTCTTCTTAGCAGCGCCGCGATTCCGAAACTCAATCGTCGGCCCTGTTTCCGAATTATGCCGAAACACCAATCGACCTCACAGTATCATCTCCGTGTCCAGCGTGTCTTCAGGCAGCACCAGCTCAGCGGGATCTGGAGGAACACTTGGACGACATCTCCCCGCGGCTACCGGCTTACCTAGCCTCCCTGGTCTGCAGTTCGACAGCAGTGATACTAGCCATAGTCGGAGTCATACCCTTAATAGCCAGTGTTCAATGGGTGAGTAAAGAATACTGATCAAACTGAAGTCAGTGAATCTTTCACAAATATTTTTATAATAATTAAGGTAGTTGTCACTCGAGTGTACCTATTCAAAAACTTGTTCTATGTTCAAAATAAAAATTAAGCTAATGCAGTTTATATATGCAATAACTTATATTTTTTTACATTATATTCTTTGAATATATAATACATATAAGAACGGCAACGCATATGGCCTAGCAAGATACTATATCTGTCTCTTTTTATTCACAAAATTATTATACATAGCTAGTGACTCCTACCACAAAACTGTGAACTACGATAAATCGTGCTGACAGCATTGCCAAATAGTATTTGTTAGAGGTATTCGATAATCAATAATTCAAAAATATTGTTTCATAATAACCAGATAATATATTTTGAATTTTCAATGTACATGTATACTTGTTTTACAGTAGCAAGCTTAAAAACCTTTTTAAAATCTTATCTTGTTGTTCTAGCTACGTGGCAACACTGTGCAACATCCACCTATTATGTATTTTTTGAACTAACTCAGAAATAATTCGTATACGGAGGGACAGATGGCACCTTCTCTCGAAATATTTAATCTGAATACATTACGTTGCCGTTCTTGTATTGTATTATATATTCATACGTAATATAACAAGTGATATGATTATCATCGATGATATTCTCGAGTGAAACCGAGCTGCATATTTCACGAGTCCGAAAGACGAGTTGAAATGTGCTGCTCCGGTTTCACAAGCAATATCTTCGATTATTAATCATATCACGAGCTTATATTTAATGAGAGAATATAATGAATTTTTGCAATCTAACCTAACCTAACTTTTGATATACATATTCATATTGTATTAAAACATGGTACTTACGAATTTTATTTAATATTTCGGACTTTGAATTATTGTTATTATTTATTTTTATACTCAAAATTAACTGTCAATGTCATAAATAAAGAAAACAAATCCCTTAGTAACGACTATAAAAACGGTGTCTATTTCCTTGTTTTTTATCATCGCTGTGATAAACGCGTAGCTAGGGAGATTCTGAATGTTGATTGGCGGAAAACATGTCACGTGACTAAGGAATTATATTCTCAAAGTTATATTGTACACACAGATTGCATCAAAATAGTTAAAAGCTAATATCAAACACTGTAACAGATGAAATTTCTTTATTTTTCCGTAGAAAAGTTTTTTTTTTAATTGTACCACTCGCACTAACACATACACAAGTGTCGTATTTCAATATACTCACACTACAGTATGAATGTTGAAGAATAACTGTGGTGTGTGTGAGATATAATACTAATTCTAAACTACAAATGGAAACTGCAAAACAAATTAATATATTTCTTTCTTAAAATTACAAAAGTAGTATTATACTGTTTAAAGTTTTCACGTAAAATACCAATTTAAAAAATATTTCCTTCGAATGTACGTCTGAAATTCCTTTAACCAAAGGTCACCTCTTATTCGTTAATACCAAGCGGGTGTTAACTTAACTGATACTCCATCTGGAACGCTTGTACATGGTTGTCAAGTAATTCTATCTATTTATCGTATCTTCATATTATAATTTTCTAGAGGCAATAAAATTAAATATGGATGGGAAATATTTTTCAAATTTTTACATAAAATCCCTTAATTAGTTTTCTATAACATACTAGTTTTTCGATTAAATGTCGGTATGGATATAAAAGTTATAATTTAAAATGTTGTGTTTATTTTGCCATTTCCTATTCTTCACGTGTTAAAAAGGCCAAATTTAATTGCAAATATCTCAGGTAGAACAGGTAGATTATACTTCAGTTGAGATGTACTTAAAATTTCAATTAATTCTGGATATAATGGTTTCACGATGTAACTACCTTAATCGCTTGCATTACTAATAATAAGTAACTTAAATGTTGAATCTCATTTATTTATTCCTAATATTTTTTTTCAACGTCGCCTAGTGTTATTACAAATAACTTGAAATTAGCAGCTTAGAATGAAATAATATTGTATTTTGGTTTGCAATTCTTATGGCACTTTTTATGACCTATGTTTTTTTTACAGAGAGCGGTATTATCGCGGATATATCCATCGGTTCAGACGACTGCCCAGAATCCCAACTGATCAGCTCATCCTGTTGGCCTTTGCAGAAATCAAACTCCCAGAACTCAACCCACTCGACCAAGTTCACGTCCAACTCTTCACAAACGGACGACACGCAGCTTACATTCATTCATGTGCCAGACGATGTTCCAGTTAATATTTAATGCAACTATATTTAATAAATATATTTAATTATTGTCACCTATACAAATGGAATTAAAAATTTAACTACTAATATATTTCTTTTATATTTTTTATATAAAGTATATTATAAAATGAAAATTAAATTATTATTATTATATCTAATTTGAAGGATTTTTAATTCCATTTCGGATCCTATATGCCTATAGGACAAGATAGGCACTGCATTTGCATGAGGGTACCTATGTCACTGTGTATATCTTGTCTATTTGATCTAGTGAAACACACTGCACTTCAGGGACGCGCGCCTCCACTAAATCAAAATCAAGGTCAGTTCTTAAAATATTATAGAGATTATATACTGAATGGAATGTATCTCTCTAACAGACTGTAGCAGTTAGCAAACTTTGTTACTAATATATATAATATACGTACATTATGTAACGTAACATAAGGTTATATGTATGATTTTTATATTGTTAGATTTTAGATACGTAAAAATATAAAATCACTTGAATTTATTTCACTCATTTATTTCATCATACTTCGTTCCTAAATTCGCTCGAATAATAAACCAAACGCCAATAATTTTCTAAGCAGTTCTCAGTTATATTTTCGAATTTTAACTTTATTACAATAAAACAAATATAATTTTTTATAAATAACTTTTGCAAATAATAGGGAGTTTGCGTTTTCATTCATGTCTCGGAAAAGGCTGAAAGATCATAAGCAGTCGTTTATTGCCTCAGAGCATACTACGGGGGGCTACGGGGCTACAGTCCTCCGAGCCGGTTCTGATGTGGCCAGCACATTACCTTCCGTCAATCTTGTGTATTATATACAAATTCTATAGATAAATATTTCCAGTAAAATTATTTCATAAACTATGCTAATTGCACTTGACACTGATACTTTCTTCCACTCATTTCTATTTTGCGTGTCGTCCTCATTCAGTTCCTTTTCTCTCAAGTTTTCCGCAATACAGTCCTTCCATCTTATGTTTGGTCTTCCTCAGTTTCTTCTACCTTCTATTACTAAGCTATTCATTTTTCTTGCAATATATTCATCTTTCCTCATGACATGTTCAAACCAATGTAATCGTCTCTCTTGTATCTTTCTAGAAACCTTATCATTCAAGCCATTTCCCTTATCATTCGTTCCTTATCCTATCTTTTCGTGTCTTCCCCAACATCTATCTTAATATCCTAGTCACATTTATTTTATTTTCATGGTTATCATCTTTATGAAATTTAATATCGTTATAATTAGTAAATTGGTATTCTAAGGACCCCAAAACATGATAATAAACGAAAAATCCTATTAAATACATAAGCAGATCCTTTTAAAAACTCATATCTACGTTTATGTAACTATTCAAAGGGAGATCGGAACGTTTATTGCAAGGTCTTTCTATTGCTAGAGAAGTTTTGTTGCAGATATAAAGCGGGCAGTATTCTATGAACAGCCTGCTAAAGTTATCTAACTTTTCTGATAAGTTTATTCGCCGCATCCTTGACATAAATCCAATATTACGATTGCAAATTTTAATTTATTACTCCTCATTTTGAAACTTACTTCAGTCGATTTTATTATAGGTTTAAGATGTTCAGAAAATAAGTAATGTTTCTTCTCTGGTAAGTATATACAGGTTATTTATAATAAATATAACAAACTTTACAAATATGATATCCTGTATTAACTAGGACAACGAGAACACGTCTTCTCCCAGGATTCCTCCTTCACGCCAATGGAAAGCCGTCCGCGAAATAAACACTGGCAGAGAAGTGACCTAATCTATTGTTGATGTAGTTATGTAGAATATAATAATGTATATTATATGTAAATGAACAATAAAATTTATTATATACAGTCTTATTCTTATTTTTCAGGATGTTGTTACCTACATATATTTTTATTTATTTATACATTTTACTTACTATAACTACATAGGTAAATACTGTACGCATAATAAAAATATGTATAATCAGGTGCATAATTATTATATTGTTGCAATTTCAAAGCATTACAAACATTTTGTATATTGCGTAGTGGTCATATCAGATAGACAGAAAGTAAAACAAAATGAACAATAAATATTATTTAATTGATTACAATTTTTCATTTAAAAACACCTTATTTATTTCAGGAAAATCTGCTACACGAAATAAAGGAACATGGAAGTATTAATTTATCTAAAACTTATTTAGTATCTTACATGTTATGTATAGTACAAAGATATGTAAATTATGTATATTATAGAAACAGCAAATTTTATTAGATATATCATTTTTGAAGACTTGTATTCTACACGCGACACTATCGTGCAGTACGGCACGACAAAAACATCTGAAGTCATAAACAAAAAGACTAAGAAATGTTTTGTAAAGAACGAAGCTGTCAAATTTCAATTAAGCGATTTTTAAACCCTTGGCCCTTGAAATTTACATATGTTATTCTACGACCCCTACATTTCAAAGAATGCTATGGGAACTAGAAATTTCAAGGAAATCGCTCAAATCCTATCCGTTTCCAAGATACGGCCCTTCAAAGTTTTCCGAAGGGTTTTAGCTGTAATTCGTTCTATTTGAAGGGCTAAAGGGCTGAAAATAGAGAACTTAGGGTATTTGAACCCACCCTTTCGATTGGCCTTCGGTTTATAACATTCTTAGCCCTAAATTTTATAGCGTAGGGCCTGTGCTAATTCACATTTTTCTTAAGGGCCCTTCACCCTTTAAATTAGCCCAGTTTACAAATATGGAAACAGAATTAAAAAATAATTATAAATAAAAAAGTTATTTTGAGTGGCCCGTGTTTTTCAGTATGACCCTGAATATATATACTTCTAGGTAAGGAAGGTAAAAAAATTCGGTGGTGAGTTTTCAAGGAATAAGCACGTTTTAGGGTCCCTATAATACGATTTTACCATTTTTACGATGATGTCTTTATGTATGTGTGTGCGTGCGTGTGTGTGTCTGTGTGCGTGTGTATGTGGCCGCGATTACAATTCTAACGTATTCCTCTTCCTAACATTCATATACATACTTGATTAGATTTTGGTTATAATTGATTAACCGAAAGTACCCTATTTTGAATATTTTAACAGTTTTTCTTGAAAAAACGCTGTTAAATATAATTTTTTGACACTTAATGCTATTATAAATACTCTTATCTATACAAATTGATTGCATTTAGTAATTCATATTCAATGGATATAGAGTTAAAGAATTATAAAGAAATTATATTTTATAAATCAACCAGCTATACTATATAACCATGGAAACAGCTACTACTCGTATATTAAGAAAATTCTAACTGACAGATATAAGTGTCAATGAAAATAAAATGAATGTGGCAGAGATGAGGATGTTGCAATAGATGTTGGGAAGATACAGAAAGACAGGTAAGTAATTAAAGGATAAGGGATATGGCTCGAGTGATAATAGATTACATTGGTTTGAACATGACATGAGGAGAGATGAAGAATATATTTGATGAGGAATAAATAGCTTAGTAGTAGAAGGTAAAAGAAACAGGAAGACCAAAGATAAGATAGAAGGACTGTATTGCGGAAGACTTGAGAGAAAAGGAACTGAATAAGGACGACACGCAAAACAGGAATGAGTGGACGAAGAAAATAAAATAATAGCGACCCCTAACGAATGAGAAAAGCTAAAGAAGAAGTCAGTGTCAAGTGCAATTTGCATAGTTTACGAAATAATCTTACTGGAAATATAGAATCTTTTGCAAGAAATTTATGTATAGGGTGCGAGCAGTTAAGTGACTTTGCTGACCTTGGCAAGCAGATATGAGGGCACGTGTCATAATGACAGCTATTAATTATGTCCATAACTGACAAATGGTCATATTTTCATATTTCATTCAAAATTCCATGATTTTCTTATTCCATGTGGTTTATTTGTTATGAGGAGGGTGGAATTCAGTTGCCGAGAAAAGGAATCATATAATAACAAAAAGAATTTTTTTGAATGAAAAATTATTACATTTGTCAGTTACATAATTAATAGCTGTCATTCTGATATGGGCCCGCATATTTGATTGCCAAGGTCAGCAAAGTCACATGACTGCTCGCGCCCAATGGAATTTGTACATAATACACAGGATTGACGGAAGATAATGTGCAGGCCACATCACATTTTTACCTCCCGCTACCCCTGGTAAGGAAGGTATAGGGATCGTGCTAAAAATCGCATATCGAGATTTTGGTAAATGACCACGTTTTAACGTCCCTAGAATCCATTTTTAACATTTTCACGATGATGTCTGTGTGTATGTTTGTGTATGTGTGGATCCTCTTTACGCTCTAACTCAAATACTATCATTCAGAAAGTTTTGAAATCATGTATTTCTACCTTATTCTAATATGGAAAGAACTGATTAGATTTTGGTGGCAAGCGGATAACCGGAAATGGTAGTTTACTTGAAGCTCAAGATAGTTTTTTTTCTTAAAATACCTTTAAATATAATTTTTTCGCAATTTATTATTATAAAAATTAAAGATTATTCCTTTTTCTATAGGTTTGCTTTAATACTTTATCTGTATATTCTATGGATAAATTTATACAGTAATATAAAAATTATACCCCATAGGTATATGGCGGGAGGTATTGTGTTGGTCACATCAGATTTTTTCATTTTATAACATTGATTCGTCATTTTCAAAATGGGTCAACGTTGACTAGTTTACAAAATTTTACAAGGGAAACATAAACAAATTAAAATCTCCGTTTTTGAATAAATAATATTATTTTTCTGTCATATAAAATTAAATAGAAATAGTCTGCGATTTCTTCTTGTTGGGCTAACTGAAATCAAAGATGTCTCATTCTGTATTACTAATGAAAAAAAAAGAATAGTATGCTGATGCATAATGGAAAAAAGTAAAGTATGGTATCACGAAGAGAAAATAATTCGTTTGAGAAGTTTGGTGAAATCCTCATCCCGAAGCACACGACGAAGTGTGAAAGTGAAAATCAATTGGAAGTTTTATCGCAGTTCTAGACAATATTTCGGATGTGTAAAATAGATTCTCTCTGACTTCAAAGCCTCTTGACTGCCGCCTGACACGGGAATCCCATTTTCATGACGCCGTACTGACAGCTTTTCCTTTGTTAAACTTGTGGACTAAGGTACTGAACTTCCACACTTTCATATGCTGAACCAGCAAATTTCCAGAAAAAGCTCGACACGTATGGAAAATCCACGAAACTTTTAAATGACAAAGAACTTGCTTATTTTACTTCACACCACCTAATAAACGTAAAAACTTGTTTTAATTGTTTCGAGAAACTTTCATAATCTTCTAGTTAAGAATTTTAAAACATACGACAGTTGTGTACAAAATTTAATTGTTCCTTAGATGGACAATATCATATCGAAACAAAAATATGTAATGAGAATTTGATTATTGCTGATGAAATTTCAATTTTCAAATTTTGTTTAAGTCTAGCTGAAAATTTGAGTGTAAGCGGTGTAAGTGATTTTCAGTTTTTACCTTCCGTCACCTATAGGTAAGGAAGGTATTGTCTTTGGTCAAAAAAATCGGTGGTGAGTTTTCAATGAATAAGCACGTTTTAGGGTCTTTACAATACGATTTTACTATTTTTACGATGATGTCTGTATGTGTGTGCGTGTGTGTGTGTATGTGTGTGTGTGTATGCATGTGTGCGGGTGTGTGTGTATGTATCTCCAATACTAGAATTCCAAAAATTACAATTCTTACGTATTCCTCTTCTTTACAACCTTATGCAGACATGATTAGATTTTGGTTATAATTGGTCAACCGGAAGTACCCTCATTTGAAGATTTTAAAAGTTTTATTGAAAAAACTCAGTTAAATATTATTTAACTTAAAGAATATATTATTCTTTATACGACTTGATTGCAATTTATATTTCATATTCAACAGATGTAGAGTTAAAGAATTATTAAGATATCAAATTTCATAAATCAGCCAGCTATACTAACTTGACAGATGTCAATATCAATAAAGAGTAAAGAATGAAAGAATAAGAGAAATAACTCTAATGTTTCTAGAAAGATATAAGAGAGACGATTACATTGGTTTGAACATGTCATGAGGATAAATATATTCGAAGAAAAATGAATAGTTTAGTAATAGAAGGTGGAAGAAACGTAGGAAAACCAAATATAAGATGGAAGGACTGTATTTCGGAAGACTTGAGAGAAAAGGAACTGAATGAGGACGACACGCAAAACAAAAATGAGTGGAAGAAGAGAATAAAAAATAGCGACCCCTAACAAATGGGAAAAACTAAAGAAGAAGAAGATGTCAGTGTCAAGTGCAATTTGCATTGTTTGTTTATGAAATATTTTTTCTGGAAATATAAGATCTTTTGCAAGAACATTTATGTACAGGGCGCGTGCAGTGACGTGACTTTGCTGACTTAGGCAAGCAGATATGGGGACTCAAAATGACAGCAATTAATTACGTCCATAACTGACAAGTGTCATAATTTTTCATACAAAATTTCATGATTTTCTTATTTCATGTGGTTTATTTGTTATCAGGAGTGTGGAATTCAGTTGCCGAGAAAAGGAATCATAAAATAAAATAAAAAAATTCCAGTAAAATTATTTTATGAATAGCTTAGTAATAGAAGGTTGAAGAAACAGAGGTAGACCAAAGATAAGATGGAAGGACTGTATGGCGGCAGACTTGAGAGAAAAGAAACCGAATGAGGACGACCCGCAAAACAGAACGAATGGAAAAAGCTAAAGACGAAATTGTCAATGTCAAGTGCAATTTGTATAGTTTGTTTATAAAATAATTTTACTGTAAATTTAGAATCTTTTGCAAAAAAATTTATGTATGGAATTTATACATAATACACAGGATTGATGGAAGGTATTGTGCTAGCCACAACAGATTTTTTATTAAAAAAAAAAACAATCGTGTGCATTTTAAATTTTATTTGAACATGTACGCATGTACCCCAACTATTCAAATAAAATCCCTAGCAATAGTGGCAATTCTGAATCAATTGGACTATCCGCTACACTGTAGAAAGCAAGAAAATTCAATTAACTTAAATGGTTGGTGGATGGTTGAAATTTTGGGGAATTTGGAACGTGGATAGCGGCGTTTGCCACGAATTACGATCCGCTATCATCAACATATTCCTGCAATTTACATATAAGCGCCTTTTTATTTAAATTCAGGGTATGTACTATTCATTTTCTTTTATTTACCATTTATATTCTCTATTATTCTGTAATAATTTCCTTTAAATATGAATTTAAATTATGGAAGTGTTAGGTTCGCACATTTTTCTTCCTTAATGGCTAAGAAGAATGATATATTTATTTTGCGGGGGAATTTTCTGATTAAAAAGGTTCGATACGAAAAAATTAACTTTCAAAGTAAGGTTAAAATGTGCTACAAGGAATGTAAGTACGAGGAAGTGAAGCAGAGGCCTAGTAACTTTCGAAAGTGTTGAGATGTGTGTGTGTACATATACCGTGTTGCTAATTATATTTTTTTTACAGGGCGTATGTGGCATCTGCCAAAATAATTATTCAGATGTTATTATTTTCTTTCAATCTAAGTTACTTATTTTTATTGCATTGAAAAAATATAAAAAAATCTGATGTGGCCAGCACATTACCTTCCGTCAATCTTGTGCATTATGTACATATTCCATACATAAATTTTCTTACAAAAGATCCTATATTTCCAATAAAATTATATCATAAATAAACTATGCAAATTGCATTTGACACTGACATCCTCTTCTTTATTTTTTCTCATTCGTTAGGTGTCGCTATGTTATATTCTCTTCTTCCATTCATTTTTGTTTTGTGTCGTCCTCATTTAGATCCTTTTCTCTCAAGTCTTCCGCAATACATCTTATCTTTGGTATTCCTCTGTTTTGTCCACGTTTTATTACTAAGCTGTTCATTCTTCCAATATATTCTTCATCTCTCCTCATGACATGTTTCAACCAATGTAATCGTCTATCTTGTATATTTTTAGAAATTTATATCGCTCGAGCCATTTCTCTTATTTTTTAATTCCGTACCCTATCTTTCCGTTTCTTCCCCAACATCTATTGCAACATCCTCATCTCTGCCACATTCATTTTCTTTTCATTGACACTTATGTCCGTCAGTTAGAATTTTCGTAATATATTAGCTGTTTCCATGGTTATAGCATAACTGGCTGATTTGTAAAATTTAATTTCTTTATAATTCTTTAACTCTATATCCATTGAATATGATATAAAAATGCAATCAATTCGTATAGATAAGAATATTCTTTAATATTTATAACATGTAATAGCGTTTTTTCAAAAAAAAAAAAATCTGTTGTGGCCAGCACAATACCTCTCGCCACTTCCTTTTTTGGTTACATAAGTATAGGGCGCGAACAGTCATGTTACATTGTTGGCCTTGACAAGCAGATGTGGGGGCCCGTTTCAGAATGATAATTAGTCAGTATGTTTCATTCAGAATTTCAAGATTTTCAAAATACACGTAGTTAATTTGTCACCAGGAGTGTGGAATTTACTTGTCGAGGAAAATAAACCATATGGAATTGGAAAATCACTAAATTTAGAATGAGAAATTATGATACATCTATATACATAATTACTAGCTATCATTCTGACATGAGTCCCCATATCTGCTTGTCAAGGCGCCCTATTGTATTTAACATTTCTTGTATCCTACATTCTACACCAAAAATTGTACTTACATATATCTATTCCTTATATTTAGATTGTTTAATTTTAAATTCATTATATGAAGAAATTTTGTCCTCTTCTAATTTTTCGAAATGTTTCCAATTCATTGTCAGGATTGACTGTATTTTTGAAGGATATATGTAATAGACCTATAATCTTAAATATTTAACTACTAATACATTAAGAAATAATATAATGTATATGTACATCGCATTTTAATGGCACAAAATTGACCCCTGTGGCGCACTCTCCACGCCAGCAATGAGTGCCCGTGAGGTGACGCCTGGTAAGCGCCCGCACGGTACAAATATTCCATCATTACCGATATCTGTACAAAGCAGATTGGCACACCCAGCAATGGGTAATATGCCGTGATGTACTTCCCAGAAAAACTCTTTAGTAATATCTATGAATTTCTGACACTGACATTTATCTGTCAGTTACAAACAGTTCAACTGGTCAACTATTTTCCATGGCATCCTTTCGGCTGTAAAATTTATTATAACGTTATTTTATTTTTCTATTTCGGTGTTCTTATGGTTCTATAAACGCACTGTTTTGTACTTCAAACACGACGTTTAGAAGATCTATAAGCGTACTATTTTTGGCGCCTTTCATGTTCTAGAGTTTGTAGTCATGCTTTCATAACTGACAGATGACAGGTAACCTCAAAATGGTAAGTTGTTGATAATATTTCAACATATTACTTTTAATTATGAATTTTTATACCTTCTTTAGGTGATAGGACTAGAAAGAAATATAATATTAATTTCACAACCAGAATCAGACCTTGAATCATAAATACAATTCACCTTGCAATACACTAATTAATCAATAGTTGACAAAATATAAAATTTCAATTGTTAGCGAGAAACGTTACCAACATAAACATAACTAACAAAAAAAATACCTAGTCATAATTTGACGTCGCAATTTAAATAAATTTAATCGTAAAATTACCTCAATAGAAAAAATAGTATAAAAAACACGTATCATAAGGCCTGTTGACGCACTCGTCCTTTGTAAAACTCGCCTAGCGGCTCGTTTTCCAAACTTGGACTCGTACGTTAACAGATTGCCTTATGATACTTGTGTTTTAATGTACTATTATTATATTTCTTTTATCTCTAAATCCATAGAATATATAATAAAATATTTAAATGTATCAGATAGAGAATTTAATTTTCTTTAATATTACCAAGAAAAATTTTCAAAAAATATTATTTAGAAGATTTTTTTTCAGGAATCTTCTACTTCCGGTTGTCCAATTGTTACCAAAACCTTTTCAGATCTTCCCATGAATGTCCGATTGGAAAATACGTAATTAAACAATTTTTAAGTCTTATAGTTTTTGAGTAATCGTCCTTCCAACATCCTACATACATACACACATACATCCACACACACACACACACACACACACACACACACACACACGCACACACACACAGACATCATCGTAAAAATGTTAAAATCGGATTGTAGGGACCTTAAAACGTGCTTATTCAATAAAATATGGATATGTGATTTTTAGCATGAATGCAATACCTCTCTTAGCGAGAGGTAAAAATGAAATAAAATATATTTGGTCCGGGATCGTGTACGTACTCTCGTTGAACGAGATATTGCATGAAATTTTCCATATCATGTATTATGCGATTTTTGATTTTATGAGCGAATCTCTAGTTCTAACAACTAAAACTTAAATGAAATCCTTCTTTACAATCGTTTAGAATATTGTTTAGAAGTTAACGGTGCCAATTTTGAGTATTTGATAAGTAATAATAAATAATTTCTGATCTCTTTAATTCATAATTTAATATTTTAGTCCATATTAATTTTGGAAGTAGCGCTGCTTCAATGGGCCATAAATAGTGCGAAAAAACCTAATTTAAACCTTTCGTTACAGGACATGATACAAGAAAGATATGATCTTTGGGCTGGGCCAAAATTTAGATCATAAATCTTACGTAAATGAAGACTAAGATTGGTTTAATTAGAAGGGGCGCTCTCTGCACAATGACAGGCAACAGCCCCGAAAGAACAAAAATTATGTGCTGGGTATGTCTTGATTGCCATACCCTATTAGCCCATAGGGCCAACATGTCATGTAAGTGACAAACACCCTTTTTAAAATGTACATACTCCCTATACCTTTTGTACATTTCACAAAGGTAAACGTACTGTAGAAGTAAGTACGTATATGTCGCACCATCTGTTATGTAATCATGGAACTACTGTGGTTTTTACGTCACGCCTTCCTAGATGGCAGCACACTATTTAAATCGTTATGCTACTGTGTGTACATTACAACATCGAGGAAATGCATGTTTGTTATTGTTCATAATTAAATTAAATGTGTATTTATTAATTGTCAACATTAATGAACACTTTAGAATTATTGGAGTGTAGATGATTAAAGATTATTTTTTCCCGCGTAAAATTTTATAAAAGGTTGTTGTGGTTATATTATTGTGAAATTGCTGGTTAATCGACGACAGGAAATCATGTCAGCGTGTATATCGTCAACTTGCAGCAACTGGTGTTGACAGCCCCTCCCCCCCTCCATCCTCCAGCGATTGCTACATTGTTTCCTTCGTTCAACTGTTCTCTCAGCCTTCTACGATACGATAAATCTGCCGTCTGTTCCCATTCGTGTTCTGGTAGAAAACAAACGCATTCGTCCACAGCTCAGATCGATTCTTTTTTGTTTTTTTCGTCTCGTTTATCTGCTGCTACGTATTTAAATTTCCATGTAATTGAATTCTGGAAACGATGTTCACTCTGTCTTCAACAGTATGATTCGGATTGTTTGGTTAATTTTCTTAAATAATGGGACTAATTTTTGTGCGGCGGAGGGCGTAATAGGGAAGTGGATTCTTAAATCGCTTTTATTTTTAAATTGGTTTAACGGAATTTCCCCTTGCGGAAATAAAAATTCAATTCGAGGTTCGCAAGATTATTCTTTCCCGCCAATGTTTGTAGAAAGGGGAAGTAACGTAACGTATTGTATGCGTATTAAAGTAGGGGTGGAATATTTTTCAAAACCACTAGAATTTAAAATACGAAAAATATAATTGAATCGGTTTCACATTTTTCAAAAAGTATGGCGCATATTTTCTATCTCTTAAATAAAAGATCTGATGTGGCCAGCACAATACCTCCTGCCATTTAATTTTTGCGTACCTACATATTTACAGTAAAAATTTTGAAAAATGTTCGATCAAGGTCATCTACGAATTGTATGTATACAGATTTTTGCTCTGCCCATTATGACAAATTCAGTAGTGACGTTTGCTTAGTTTTTATGAGGGTACGCAAGATACTACTGTTATTTTATTATTATAAAAAATATGTATTACAGTAAAAGCATTCAAAATTAAAAAATAAGTCAACTGGTAAGTTTATAAGCAAATGTAAAACCAAATATGTTAAAAATAAGATAACGACACAATGTCAATGTCAGTGACTGACAGAAAATAACGTTATTCGTACGGCTATGAAACAAGGTAATGTATCTGAATTAATAAATAAACTTACGTTACAGCGAAAGTATTATCAACAACAAGCATCGTTTTAAAGTGAAATGTCGTAACTTAATCGAAACAATATGAATTTTTGAAAGACAAGCGTGTTATATTCATCCTTATCGCACACGCTTATAGCCTTTGCGTAAGAAAGAGATAAATGTATGCCTATTTGTTAATTCGTTCGTGATACAGATGACCTTCATTGGACATCTTTCAAAATTTTTACTGTACTATAGTTCCAATTACATGCGAATAGAATACTATACTTTATCCACAACTGTCAAATAATAATATACTGTACTATTATAAAATGAGAAATAACCTAACAAATTTTAGAAAATTATTTGTTTACAAACATAAACATAGTTAGTGTTAATCGCTAGGTTTTTGTTATAACAAAATTATGAAGTGATTTGACATTTTGCAGAAAATTTTAAACCGACTATTCAGCTACATTTTAAACTTAAGAAGAAAATAAAACTATAAAAAATGAGAAAACTAGTATAATTTTGGATTTTTATGTGGAAAAATTACTTATTAAAAGTAATTTGTTGTAAGGTAAGATTTGAATTTGACAACGATTGAATAATATTATTCCATCGAACTGTCAATATTAGTCAATTAGCAACGGTAACTAATGTCATTTATTGATAAAAGAGGGTTGAATTATAGGTATATTATTTGATAGTCGTGGATAAAAAGTATTAATGCATATCTGTAAAAAATTGATAATCTTTAATTTTTTTATAAAATTCGCGAAAAAATATAAATTACATGTATTTTTCGAAGAAAAACTGTTTTGAGCTCCAAGTAAAGTGCCATTTGCGATCATCTGATTTGCACCAAAATCTAATGGCTTCTTTCTATATTAAAATAGAGTAAGAATACATGGTTAAAAACAATCCACACACATGAACACACACATGCACACACATACACACACACATACATACCCACAGACACCATCGTGAAAATGTTAGAAACTGATTCTAGGGACTTTAAAATTTGCTCATGTACCAAAATCTCGATATGCGATTTTTAGCACGATCCCTATGCCTTCCTTTACCAAAGGTAACCGGGGGTAAAAAGTCTATAAAGTACATATTACATTAAATAATTTAAATAATTCACAGATTTTAATTATTCAACGTTAACGTTTTCTTCTTCCTGTTCCTATCTATAATCCCTTCCTTGAACTAGTGAAACATACCCGATGTAAAATTAATTAGGCGAGTTCGACTTGCAGCCCTAACTCTTTAGTCTGAGGGTGAATAATGCAAGAGCAGGTTGTTTGTTACCTGCATTATGACAGTTGAGCTACATTAATTATACACTTACATCTCTTGTTGCTGTAATTCAGATTCCTTTGTGACCAACTTGCTGTCACAGTGTTGTTGCTGATGCTGCTGATCTTGTGACCGTTACATTTTACAATGTGTAAATAAAGTAATTATATTTAAATAATTCGTTGGACAATAGTCTGCAAATTTATACATAATACACAGGATTGACGGAAGGTATTGTGCTGGCCATATCAGATTTTTACCTCTCGCTAAGAGAGGTATTGATTGCATTCATGCTAAAAATCGCATATCCAGATTTTATTGAATAAGCACGTTTTAAGGTCCCTACAATCCGATTTTAACATTTTTACGATGATGTCTGTGTGTGTGTGTGTGTGGATGTGTGTGTGTGTGTATGTGTGTGTGTGTGTGTGTGTGTATGTGGGATGTTGGAAGGACGATTACTCAAAAAACTATAAGACTTTAAATTTGTTTAACTACGTATTTCCCAATCGGACATTCATGGGAAGATCTGAAAAGGTTTTGGTATAATTGGACAACCGGAAGTAGAAGATTCTTGAAATAAAATCTTCTAAATATTATTTTCTGAAAATTTTTCTAGGTAATATTAAAGAAAATTTAATTCTCTATCTGATGCATTTAAATATTTTATTATATATTCTATAGATTTAGAGATAAAAGAAATATAATAATCTATAAAAGGTATAATAAAATAGTGTATCAGATGCAGAATTTACTCATCTTTTGCTAGCAAGAACAAAAATTATTAAAAAATAATGTTTAGAAGATTTTTTTAAGAATCTGCTACTTCCGGTTGTCCAATTATTACCAAAACCTTTTCAGCACTTCCCAGTTATGTCCGATTGAGAAATCCGTAGTTAAACACACACACACACACACACACACACACACACACACAAACACACACATACACAGACATCATCGTCCTTTTTTTTGCAAAAAATATATTACAATAGCAATAATAATTGCAATTATTAATCCAGTACAGAGTATTATATACTGGTATTTTGAATTATTTATTGATGACATGATGTTACATTTATTCATAATCAATTTAAACAGTGGTTACCCCTAGCCACATAAATTATGTAAAATGTATAATAATTTTCCTTGTTAATTGAATTATAATTCTGTTTGAATAACATAATAATTGCGGCAACAAGAAGCCCTCTAACGTGCAGATATTGGAATTTAATAACATTTTGGTTGGTGATTAAACACCAAAAGTGAAATTAGGTTAATTGTAATTGTTCCTATAGATAGAAGATATAACTATCCAGAATATGAATATGTGCGTAATTTTCAAATAATTGCCAATTACCAGTCCCAAATTAAAATTAACTAGCTATTTCGTGTACCTCGTGCTATTTTCAGATATTTCATTCTAATTTACTTTGAACAAGCCTGGAACCAGCACTGGCACGAAATTCTGATCAAAGAAACCCTAAATTAAACAATTTGCATTTATTACTGTCTTACATACTTAACCTTATTGAAAAAATATCAACCAATTAATGTTAATAAATTGTTAATTTGGCATACTAACCACTGCCCCAAGTTAAAATTGGATTTGTATTAATATGTAATAATTTATTATTCAATGAGCATGTAATGTATGCTATTACTCATGAGACTGTAGGTTGCATTACGAGCCAGAAGGTAAGTGATGTAAATCGAATAAGTAACAGCCATCTGAATATATTAACAATTTTCATGGTTAAAATTTAATTTCTTTATAATTCTTTAACTCTATATCTATTGAATATGAATTATAAAATGCAATCAAATCGTATAGAGAATAATATATTCTTTAATTTATAATAACCTTGAATGTCAATAAATCAAATTTAACTGTTAAATCTTCAAATAATGCTACTTCCGGTTCACCAATTATAACTTTCGTCACACACACACAGACAAACAGACACACACACACACACACACACATATATACATACATACACACAGACATCATCGTAAAAATGGTAAATTCGTATTATAGGGACCCTAAAACATGCTTACTTATTAAAAACTCATCATTGATTTTTTTGACCAAAGACAATACCTTCCTTACCTAAAGGTGACGGAATATCAAAATATAAAGAATAGATGTAAGTAGAATTTTTGTTGCGGAGTGTAGGTATACAAGAAATGTTAAATACAATAGGGCACGAGCAATCATGTCACTTTGTTGACCTTGACAAGCAGATATGGGGTCCCGTGTCAGAATGATAGCTAGTAATTATGTACATAAATGTCAAATATCATAATTTTTCATTCTAAATTTAGTGATTTTCCAATGCCATGTGGTTTGTTTTCCTCGACAAGTCAATTCCACACTCCTGGTGATATATTAACTACGTGAATTTAGAAAATCTTGAAATTTTTATTGAAAACTTCTGACATTTGACATTTATCTACATAATTACTAGCTATCATTCTGACACGGGCTCCTATAACTGCTTGTCAAGGCCAACAATGTCACATGACTTCTCGCGCCCTATACTTATCCAAAAACGGAAGTGGCGAGAGGTATTATGCTGGCCACAACAGATTTTTCACTTAATATCTTCATTTTTCATTGTTACTAGAGTACCTACTACAAAATACTACATAATCTTGTATACATTAAAACTTTAATTGTTATATTTTGCAACCTACATTATTCATTATACACCATCTTTGAAACTGCATATTTAAGTATTAGAAAATACCTTAGAGTAGACAAACTCTGCATTGAAGTACAAGTTTACTAAACGTAAACAAATTTATTTACTTGTACCCTTCGCACTACAAATACACTACAAATAGCATGTTAATTGAAACACATCCTACGACACATATCCTTGTTTGACGGAACAGGCTGCTGACCTTAATTTGTTCATTGTTTTGTGCAGAACAAGGAACAGCAGCAACGGACACGGGCCATCGTTGGTTCCCGCGGGAAATTCTAACTTAGAGCTGGAAGCAGGAAGAACAGCATAGGATAGGGATAAACTGTCTGGAGACCGCAGGGAGATCTTAGAAACCCGATGTCTGCGCTGGTTTATCGCACGCACCCAATCATGGGAAGAACAAGTAAATTGGGGGATAATTTCCAGGATTCATTTGTCGAACGAGATTTATCTAACATGTTCTAATTTTCAGTTATTTTATATTTACAATTATAAAACTGATTATAGTAAATAATATATTAATATTGATTTAATTTAAAATATAAAATAGTTAAGAAACATTTTATCTATAGGAATGTCGTTACTAAGGTAACAATTTAATGATAAGGATGTAGAGCCTGTTTATTTTAATTGGTATAATATTAAATTAGCAAACAATTTCTATATTATTAAGACTATTAAAATGAGCGAAACAAGAATTATGTTAGACCAGTGGTTCTTAAAATACGGGGTGCAACTTTCTTATTTTAAATGGCAACCTAATTTTTTACCTCTCGCTAAGAGAGGTATTGGATTCATGCTAAAAATTGCATATCCAGATTTTATTAAATAAGCACGTTTTAAGGTCCCTACAATCCGATTTTAACATTTTTACGATTATGTCTGTGTGTGTGTGTGTGTGTGTGGATGTATGTGTGTGTGTATGTGTGTATGTGGGATGTTGGAAGGAGGATTACTCAAAACTATAATATATTTGATTAACTACGTATTTCCCAATCGGACATTCATGAGAAGATCTGAAAAGGTTTTGGTAACAATTGGACAACCGAAATTAGAAGATTCTTGAAAAAAAAAATCTTCTATATAATATTTTTTGAAAAATTTTCTTGGTATTATTAAAGAAAATTAAATTCTCTATCTGATACATTTAAATATTTTATTATATATTCTATAGATTTAGAGTAAAAGATATATAATATATAAAATAAACTGTTATAATAAATTATACAGCCGAAAGAATGCCATGGAAAATAGTTGAAAATTTAAAATGTTTGTAACTGACAGATAAATGTCATTGTCAGAAATCCGGAGACATTACTGAAGATTTTTTCAGGAAAGTACATACATTTTATTTCTTATTGTATTTATAGTTAAATATTTAAAATTATAGATATATTACATATATCCTTCAAAAATACTGTCAATCCTGACAATGAATTGGAAACATTTCGAAAAATTAGAAGAGGACAAAATTTCTTCATAAAATGAATTTAAAATTAAACAATCTAAATATAATGAATAGATATAAGTAGATATGGGGCCCATGTCAAAATGATAGCTAGTAATTATGCATATAGATGTCAAATATCATAATTTCTCATTTTTAATTTAGTGATTTTCCAATTCCATGTTGTTTATTTTCCTCGACAAGTAAATTCCACACTCCTGGTGACAAATTAACTACGTGAATTTAGAAAATCTTGAAATCTTTAATGAAACATTCTAACATTTGACATCTATGTACATAATTACTAATTATCATTCTGAAACGGGCCCCCACATCTGCTTGTCAAGGCCAATAATGTAACACGACTGTTCGCGCCCTATACTTATATGTAACCATAAAATGAAAATGGCGAGAGGTATTGTGCTGGCCACAACAGATTTTTATTTATGTAATAACCGTAGTATCAATAATTTTATTTGTCAAAACAATTATCTTCAATAACAATAACAATTAAACCAGTTTTTGATTGTCTTCTGTTCATCCAAAAATTAAAACTTGTATCAGTTGTTGCTTCTACAAAGTTGCTGTTCCTTTCTCTGGCGCTGTCTCCGATGCTATCAGTTTCTAGTTGGACAGACGGGACTTTTCATTTCCGTTTTCAAATACAATGTGCCGTACATCGCAGCATCCTTCGTTTCCAGAGAATTGTTAATATGAAACGTTATAAACGCTACTTGTTGTGTGTAAGTTGTTCAAAGCAAATCGAAATAATACAGCCTCCATATAGTTACAATGAATGGAGACATAAAGACGGTATGATTGAAAATTGAAAGAGTGAAGAGAAATGATTTTGTATAAAGATTCCGAAAATGGAATAGGAAAATTAAAATGATTAAAAACGATTTTTTTTTATAATTCATGACGTGACAGTTCAATGGCTGTCGATTCTTAATTATTCTTTTACAGTTATATGGTACATTATCATATATCATTCTTGCAAAAGTTTCTAAATTTCCAGTAAGATTATTTCATAAACAAAGCTTTTCTCATTCGTTAGGGGTCACTATTTTTACTTCCTTGTACGTAAGTAAAGAAAGTATTGTAATCGCGAAAAATTTCGGTTTTCAGATTTCATCGGAAATATCCATTTTGATCATCCCTGAATCCATTTTGACTAATTTCGTCGTGACGTCTGTACGTACGTACGTACGTATCTCGCATAACTCAAAAACGGTAAGCCGTAGAGAGTTCAAATTTTGTATTTAGGACTCCTATAACATCTAGTTGTGCAACTCCCTTTCTGGTTATTACACAATTTCCAGAAGTGGTACTTTACATGAAGCCTATAATAGATTTTAATGAAAAACTGTTTTAAAATATAATACAAAACTTTTCAAATTTGGTATACAAGACTTCTATGTCAAACGAAATAACATAATAGATTTTGGTTAAAATAGGCTAACCGGAAGTGGTACATTACTTGAAGTTGTTAACAGTTTTTCTTGAATAAAATGATTTTATTTTGATTTTAGAAATAAATGCTTCAAATAAAAGTTTTAGAGAATTAATTTCTGCGTCTAGCACTTCAAGTATTATTAAATTAGCCCTTTGTATAAGCGAGATATGTAAATTTAAAAATTGTATACTTTTTTGTTTTTGTTATAAAGCTTGCTATGGATTAGGACAAAAACATAAAAAAAATGTTCATGTCAAATTACGTTAAATACGTGCAATTTTATGATTCGTACAATAACAAATATTATATTTTTATTGTGAAATTAGTCATATTCATTGTTGTAATCAAATATTTCTTTGTTGTAATCAAAACTGTCTTTAAAAAGAACCGGGTTAGATTAATGGTAATTTAAGAATGATAGTAGTAAATGAATTAGTTTTTGCTCTATAAATAAAATATTTCTCGGTCTTGGCTTAAGCCTGTCAATATTTGTAATTTAATTATTAAAAAAATATGTATAGTTTAATAATCGTACAAGGAAGTCATGTGGTCTCCAAATCATATTTTTTAAGAAATACTGTTAAAATCTTCAAATGAGGGTATTGCGGTTGACCAATTATAACCAAAATCTAATCAAGTCTGCATATGGATGTAAGGAAGAAGAATACGTAAGAATTGTAATTTTTGGAATTCTAGTATTGGAGATATCGCGGCCGAAACCGCGGTCACATACACACGCACACACACACACACACGCATACAGACATCATCTTAAAAATAGTAAAATCGTATTGTAATGACCCTAAAACGTGCTTATTCATTGAAAACTCACCACCGATTTTTTTGCCCTAGAGGTGACGGAAGGTAAAAACAAAGTGGTTAATTATTTTTCAAAACAAAATAAATATTATATTATACTTTCATCTACTTTAAATATAAAACGTTGTACTTTGCATCTACTTTATACAAAATAGTCTTCTATATCGTAATGTATTCACTTCAGTTCAGTATCAAATTGAATGTCGAAGAACATGTATTCCAGGAAATAAAAATATCTTGTTGTCCCTCAAACAAAGTTTATAGAATTGCATTGCAGAGTTCGAGGCCGATGCTGAATGTAGCACTTGTCGGAAACTGATTTTAGTTGTCCGAAACTTTAGCCAATATATCAGAACAGAAAACTAGCGCGACTTTTTATTCGGGACTTCGGAGTTTTTGCTACTGTCTCGGTTTCCCAACAAGAACGAAACTTGCAGACTGATCGGCGAATGATACACCACCAATTCGGGAGGAGGAAAAGACGAATTACTTTTTAATATGCACTAAATATTAGCTTTTTTGTTATAAATAAATATGTTATTCAAGTGAAAAAATCCATGTCTAGTTTTGATAAAAATGAGACTGATAATAATCTATGTAAACATTTAAATAAAATTTTGAAGGATTTCTTTTCTACAGGCCATTTATTTAAATTTTAAATTTGGTTATTTAATCTTGGTACATCCTGCATATACGTTTAGGTAAGGAAGGTATTGTCTTTGGTCAAAAAATTTGACGGTGAGTTGTGGCCAGCACAATATCTCTCGTATAGGGTGCGAGAAATCTTGCGTCCGAATGACAACTAGTAATTATGTACATAGATGTCAAATGTCAGAATTGTTCATTCAAAATTTCAAGATTTTCCAAGGTCACGTGGTTAATTTGTCACCAGGAGTGTGAAATTTGTCTAGACTAGGCAAATAAACTACATGAAATTGGAAAATCGGGAAATTTAGAATGAAAAATTATGATATTTGTCAACTATGTACATAATTACTAGCTATAATTCTGACACGGGCCCCCATACCTGCTTGTCAAGGCTAACAAAGTCACATGACTGCTCGCGTACTTTTGTATTTAAAATTTCTTTTATACCTACACTCTACACTAAAAATTCTACTTATATCTATTCTTTATATGTAATTTTTTAAATTTAAATTCATTCTATGAAGAAATTTTGTCCTACTCTTCTAATTTTTCGAGATGTTCCGATTCATTGTCGGGATTAGCAGTATTTCTGAAGGGTATATGTATTATAACTATAATTTGAAATATTTAACTAATAATACAATAAGAAATAATATATATATATATATATTAGTGTTACAAGTTTCTAGAAAGATACAAGAGAGATGATTACATTGGTTTGGGCATGTCATGAGGAGAGATGTAGAATATGTTGGAAGAAGAATGAATAATTCACTAATAGAAGGTTGATGAAACAGAAGACCAAAGATAAGATGGAAGGACTGTATTGCGGAAGATTTGAGAGAAAAGGAACACGCAAACATGCAATTTGCATAGTTTGTTTATGAAATAATTTTACTGGAAATTTAGAATCATTTGCAAGATATGTATCGAATTTATACATAATACACAGGATTGACGGAAGATATTGCGCTGGCCACATCAGATTTTTTTATGAAGGTGACGATAGAATTATTGGGAATAATACATGTGGTTCACTTCACTATTTTTTCCTTCCTTCCTTATTTTAGGTAATTTATTTATCATTTAAATTTTAGTTGTTTAAACTTAGAACACATTGTATACAATTAGTATTATTTTAAGTGAAATTATTATTTACAAATAAAATAAAGCGTACTCCAAATGTAATTTAAACTTGTAAAGCTAGAGCAACAACTATTTAATTCCTAATTATGAACTAGCGTCAGAAATAAGTAACAACGAGCAAATTAATACATTCGTACAAATAAGTGCTTTTATTTCTGTAATAATACTTGTGCACCCGTACATTTGATTACTTTCCTGCAAACTGCTTTTACAAACATCACAAAGTACAATTAGACGATAACCCACAGTACGTATTTAAATCATCAACGTCGTAGCTAGTGTATTTTTGATGTCGTATTATTAATGCCATACTCAACAAATCAAATATGAGATTTTGAGGAGAAGGGAGTAATTACGCTTTATAAACGTGGAATTATGCATAATTCACACAAAACAAACCCGTTTGCCTCACAATGGTCACCATAATAAAGCGTTGTGTTAATACTGCAACAGCAATGAAAATGTTATTGACGTGCTTAAATTACACTATACTATTTATGAGTTGGAACTTAGGAGAATTGAATCTACAATCCTTTGTAAACAACTGCAGTTATGAGGACCGTTCAAAAATTTAATTATTCTAATAATCACACAGGAGCGTGTAGGATTATGTATCAACTATTTTTCTACATAGTTCTCGTTAATTTAATTCCCCATTCATCCATTTCTTTTTACCTTCCGTCACCTCTAGGTAAGGAAGGTATTGTCTTTGGTCAAAAAATTCGGTGGTGAGTTTTCAATGAATAAGTACGTTTTAGGGTTCCTACAATACTATTTTACTATTTTTACGAGGATGTCTGTATGTGTATGTGTGTGTATGTGTGTGTGTGTGTGTGTTTGTGTGTGTGTGTGTGTGTGTGTGTTTGTGTGTGTGTGTGTGTGTGTGTGTGTGTGTGTGTGTGAACGCAGTTTCGACCACGATATCTCCAATACTAGAATCCCAAAAATTACAATTTTTACGTATTCCTCTTCCTTATATCTATATGCAGACTTGATTAGATTTTGGTTATAATCGGTCAACCAAAAGTACCCTCATTTGAATATTTTAACAGGTTTTCTTGAAAAACACTTAAATATTATTTATATTAGAGTTTAAGAGTAAGGATTTGTTGTATGATGTTGATGTTGTTCTTATTGGTTTCGGGTTTGTGCGAACCCACTAAGTGGCACACGCGTGATTTTATGTATGTATGTATACATATTAAAGAATGTTGACGGCGGGATAGCACAGTCTAGCCTCTGGACTCAGAGGTCGTAGGTTTGAATCCGGGTCAGGTCGAATTTTTCTCGACTGATCTTGATCGGTATCTACTCCCGTTACCTTTCCAAGTTGGGATACAATTAACTTGGCAATCACTAAGCTATCTAGCATCGGCTGGTGGTTGTAACAAGGGCTTGCTCGGGTGGGCAACACACATGAAATTGATTGCATTTTATATTTCATATTCAGTGGATATAAAGAAATTAAATTTTATAAATCAGCTAGCTATGCTATAACTATGGAAACAGTTACTATATTAAGAAAATTCTAACTGACAGATGTCAGTGTCAATGAAAAGAAAATTAATGTGGCAGAGATGAGGATGTTGAGATAGATGTTGGGGGAGACACGGAATGATACGTTAAGGAATGAAAGAATAAGGGAAATGGCACGAGTGATAGAAATTTCTAGAAACATACAAGAGAGGCTTACATTGGTTTAGAAGAATGAATAGCTTAGTAATAGAAGGTAGAAGAAACAGAGGAAGATGGAAATGCTGTATTGCGAAAGATTTAAGAGAAAAGGAACTGAATTAGGACAACAAGCACAATAGAAATGAGTGGATGAAGAAATTAAAGAATAACGTCTACTTAACGAGTGGGAAAAGCTAAAGAAGAAGATGTCAGTGTCAAGTGCCATTTGCATAGTTTGTTTGTGAAATAATTTTACTGGAAATTTATAAATATTTTGCAAGAAAATTTATGTATGGAATTTGAAAATAATTTGTAATAATCTTTGTTTTTATTAGACAGTCGACTGCTTTTTACTTTCGGGCTAACACGCGTTAGATCCACGATTCGTCACCTGTCACGTCACACACATGTTTTGAGGCACCGCGATCGAATATTTTAGCATTTTTTGCGACCAATTGACACGAATCTTTCGACCTGTGAGTACATTAAAAAAAAGTTTCATCAGTTGTAACAATTTTTGAACATAATTGGTGTCTACCAACTAATTAGTAGTGTTAACATTTTTTGGCAAATGCTTTTCTTCGTATAATCCCACTTATTAAAAATTATATCATTCCGAAAATTTCAGAACAAGGTGTGAAATATTCAGCAGATGAGACAAGTTGATGACATAGCGACGTCACGACGTCAGCCCTGACGACGGTTTAGAGTTTGAGACGCCGGTTGCTGTTGGCGTCGCTTGTTTTCAACAAGCTTTATTATAGCGTCCTGGGTTCTTGTTGATATTCAGAATACAGGCAGGAAGTTAGTTTATAAATAAAATTAATGTACAGATTAATTTTTCAAAGATGTCCGGTAAGGGTCATGTGATCCATAAACGAATTTACAAGTTGCAGTACATTTATCTTTCGTATAGACAAGAAAATCGCGCGATAAGGATGGATACAACCTGTGTCAAAAATTAATATTGTTATAACACGCGTTTTAAAACGATACTCGTTGTTTACAATCCTGTCATGTTCATTTATTATTTCGGATATATTAACTACATCCATAGTATCTTCTTTTTCACATATTTGGTTTTGCATTTGCTAATAAACTTATCACATTACTTGAATGCTTTTATTGTACACTGTTTGTAAAATAATCGCGTACACCTATTTTTGCTGTAATGAGTCGGTCTTAAATTTTACCTTGTCAGTGTCACCAGTGTCAATTAGGATGCCAAAAATTTGTTTGGCCAGCACAAAACCTCTCCCCACTCCCGTTTTTGGTTACATAAGTATAGGGTGCGAGCAGTCATGTGACTTTGTTGGCTTTGACAAGCAGATATGGAGGCTCGTGTCAGAATGACAACCAGTAATATGTACCAAGATTTTCAAAGTTCACGTCACCAGGAGTGTGGAATTAACTTGTCGAGGAAAATAAACCGCATGGAAATGGAAAATCACGAAATTTAGAATGTACATAATTACTAGCTATCATTCTGACACGACTAGAAAGGCCTAGAAAGTCACATGACTGCTCGCACCCTATTGTATTTAATATATCTTTTATACCTACACTCTGCACCAAAAATTCTATTTATACCTATTCTTTATATTTAGATTTTTTTAGATTTGAAGAAACTTTGTCTTACTCACTTTCGATATGTTTCCAATTCATTGTCGGGATTGACAGTATTTGTAAAGGGTATTATGTAATATACATATAATTTTAAATATCTAACTATTAATACAATAAGACATAATATGATGTATGTACTTCCCAGAAAAGTCTTCAGTAATGTCTTCGGATTTCGGACACTGACATTTATCTGTTATCCGTTACAAACATTTTAATTTTTCAATTGTTTTCCATAACATTATTTGAGCTATGAGATTTATTACAACAGATTATTTTATAAATTATATTTTTTTATCTTTAAATCGATAAAAGATATAATAAAATATTTAAATGTATCAGATAGAGAATTTAATCTTCTTTAATATTTGCAGGAACAAAATTTTTCAAAACATAATATATTTAGAAGATTTTTATAAGAATTTGCTACTTCCGGTTGTCCAATTGCTACCAAGACATTTTCAACTCCTCCCATTAATGTACGATTGCGAAATACGTAGTTAAAGAGATATATGTCTTATAGTTTTTGAGAAATCGTCTTTCCAACATACACACACACACACACACACACATACACACATACCCACATGCACACACGTACATACTCTTAGCGAGAGGTATTATGAAAAAATAAGTATCATTTATATGAAAATGATTTTTTTTTTATATAATGGCTTTCTGAAAGATTTATGTTCTTCACCTATGTTCTTGCAAAACACATAATTGTAGACTTGAAATAAACCATGAAATAATAAATTGATTTAAACGTCAACGTCACTGGGTGAACAATAGCCAAAGGGCAGTGTAGTAGATAATTAGATATTTGTACCTCTACGACATACGTTATTATTATTTGTAGTGTGTTAAAAAGTAATGTCATCATTTACGTATTTCATGAAATGTTACTAAGCTACTTTATGTATAAAGTGCTGTGTATTATTACTTCGAATAAGTGACCTTGAATAGTCACCTATCCTTAATCCATGTATATTGCCATTGCCAAACTAATTGTTTGAAAGAGAAGGAGTCCTTCTACACGACAGTGGTGCCAACTTTCCTAAATGAAATTTCCCCAGGCCATCAGTATCTTTGTATCTTTAATTTTTGTATGTTTCGTGCAAAACAATTTCTTGTTTAACTTTAAAATATTTAATTATTCAATTTCAAATTGTCATATAACTTCTAACATAAAATATACGAGGGTCATTCAATAAGTAAAGAGACAAATGGTTATAGCTCAAAAACGGTTTATTTCAATCTTTCAAAATTAAGGCTATTTTTCAACATAATCACCCCCCACAGTTATGCACTTTTCCCATCTTTCTTGCAGCTTCCTAATTCCCTTGGCGAAGAATTCTTTCGATTTACCCCGAAGCCACTTTTGCACCGCTTCCTTAACTTCCTCATTGTTAGCAAATCTTTTTCCACGTAGGGCGTCTTTGAGTGGTCCAAACAGGTAAAACTCAGATGGGGCGAGGTCGGGACTGTAGGCAGGATGAGGTAAGACCTCCCAACCCAATTCTTGAAGCTTATCACGGGCCAGCTGGGCTGTATGAGGGCGGGCGTTATCGTGCTGAAGAATGACTCCTTTTGACAAGAGTCCACGGCGTTTGCTCCTGATGGCTGGTCTAACTTTGTGTTCTAGCATCTCAGAGTAGTATTGGCTATTGATAGTTCGCTGATCTTCAAGGAAATCGCAATAGACTGGACCCTGTGAGTCCCAAAAGATGGACGTCCACATCGGGGTACATCACCTACACTTGTTCGGCCACTTTTAAACCGATCAACCCACTTGTAAAAATTCGCACGGTTCATACAACTTTTACCGTACTGTATTAACATTCTAGAAAAAAATTCACTTGGTTTTACACCTTCTGCGACTAAAAATCTAATGACTGAGAGCTGCTCTTCTAAGGTGCAATCTTCTAGTGGACTTGCCATGGTGAACTGGAAATTTTGAGGTTATGTTGACATAAAATGATGAAACAGCTGATCAGAGCATATCCCAAGGTTGCCAACTAACACCCCTGAAAAGATTGTACACATTCATTGAATAGTTTTAAAATTATAGAATTTGTCTCTTTACTTATTGAATGACCCTCGTACATTTTTCATGTTCATCGCATTTATGATTCCGGATAGAAACATTATTGTAAGCATGTACAATTTTAGGAATTATTGTACTTACAGTAAAAGATTTGTCTTGTCGAGGGAAAATAAAAAAGTAAACGCTGGAATGATAAATAACTGAATGTTATTAATGGCCTCCGTACACATATTTTATAAATGTTGCTTTCGGATGCGTACATCCGTACACGAAAACGAATTTGCTTGAAAATAAATCTATGTTTGTTATGCTTTATGACTTTTGCGTCTGCTTCTGAATGCCGCAACGCGAGTCAATGCAGATTTCCGATTTTCTCTTTCTCGGCTGCTGTGATAATTTATTTAATCTGCGCAGACATCGATATATTTCCAAAGCGAATACAATTCTTTTCATTGTAAACGTTAACGTTCAACTTGCCAACTTGGCGTTTCGCGTTTCCATTTGATATTTAGACGTTTACGTTTTACTCCAATCATTTCGAATGTGAAAGATTGTAGTTTAAATCGTTTTACGCCAGTGAATAAGTTGCACTAGTGCGAGTCACTTCACAACTGCGAGACTTATTTCCAATAAATCCATGTCAGAAAGAAATATTTACGAAGTAATGACAAACGAAAATGAATGATTATTTGTTAAAATCTTATTATGGTTGTATGAGTTCTGTGTGGCCAGCACATGACCTCCCGCCAATTTAATGTTTAAACTTTTCAATCCAGTTCGAAAAATCGTCTCACTCACACACACAGGCATACAGATATTGTATAAATACAAAATTATGTCGAATTTTTGTACCGAAAACATTTCCTACCTAAATTAAAAATCTCAAATGTGTCAAATTTCATTCCAAAGTAAATTTTAACATTGCATGCTCTCACTTAATTTAGCGCTTTACAAGTTTATTGTTGTGGTAACCCTGTATTTTATGTGAAAACAAATGGCGGAGAGTAATATTATTTTTTAAGCAATGGCAAACTTAAATCCTTATTTGAGGATAAATGAAAAGTATGCTGTGCAGAACATAAACCCCGCTTAATCCGAGCGAGGTCGGCCGAAACCGCGGGCCTTGTTCCAGGTCCGGACTTAGCGCAAAGCCCGCACTTAATTCACGGAGGTTTATTTAGCTCTTGTTTGGAAAAAATGATATTTAAATGGTAATTATATACTAAGGGAAGCTTTATCTACAAGGGGAAGTGTTAGCTTTATGTACCCTTTGGGGGCTACGTTCTTCCTAATTCTAATTTGAATATAAAGGCATTTATTACAGTGGCGATAAAATAAAAGAAGTGAAATATTTTTTCTCTGTTTCGGAATTAAATTAACATATTCTGGAACGCATTTTGATGATATATGCCTGAATTTAGGTGGCCAACGAGCCTGCAAAAATATTATACTTCATTTCATGTAAGATAATGGTAGATTATGCTTTACAGCCGATCGTTTTTACATGCATTAAACAAATAATTTAGATTTGCGAAACCAAACTTTCTTAACAATTGTGGGTAATTTTTCGACTGTGATGGGGATTAGATGTTAAAAATTACTCGAAAGTTCAGTCAAACAGCATTTATTCTTACAATACCAACGTTTCGGTGAACCCTTGCACCTTCTTCAGGGTCTACAACAATTATAAAACAAAAATGTAATACATACAAAATAACATACTTACAGTAAGATCTTACAGATTGTTACAATTCATGTACACAAAATACATTCGTACAAAACATTCTTAATTTATTAAACATCGTAAAAAACGATAGCTGAATAATATGGAAAATAGCCGGAAATATCCTGTGTAAGGATTCTGGTGACATCATTGATACGGACTTCTATTGGTCGTCTGTACACCAATAATAATGTAGCAAGTTGTAGGAATTTAAATAAAATGTAAGGAAATTAATGAAACTCAGTTTGGCCTGGAATTTGCCTTTTCCTTTTTGAACTTTATATTTTTATATTCAACCGGAACAACCAAAATTAATAATTTGACGTACATAAAAACATTAGAATATCAATAATAAATATAAAGACCTACGTCCATGACGATTCAACGCCAAGTATAATATTATAAAAATATACAAACAAGCGGCTAGATGCCGGGACAGGTGCATTCTAAAAAAATTTGCGGTGTAAAGTTAAATTGTGTAATTGGTATCAATGTATTGTGTTAATCTACTTTATTGTGTTCTTCTAATACTCTTCAGTTTGATAAATGAAAAATGTATTCAATTTTGAACGAAGTAAAAGACTTTTATACAATGTTCTACTTAACACAAAAATCTGTGTGGACCTATATAGAATTCTTAGGCCCGGTTGTTCCAAGTTCAGATAAAGTAGCAGTTTACTATCTATTAGATAAATTTATTCTACCGTCTTAACTAGAGAATAAGATTTTTCGGTTGCTCCATGATTTTTTATTCTCTAGATAGCTACCTGGTAGATTGCTATCACAAAGATTAAAATTGTGTTAGGGTAGAGTTATTTTTGAAAAGTTAGCAACTTGACTGTCAGTATTGTAATAGAATTTTGTTACTTTTTCGCTTATCTCTGTGTTTTGCTGTAGTTGCAGTTTAAACCACAGTTTGAACGTTTAGAAAAAAATATAAATACGACTTGCAAAAATGAGTGGTAAAATTATAAATAAAAAGAAATAGCAGTTTATTTTACTACCGCGGAAATATCTAATTTAATTAAATTAGTCGACAAATATAAAAAATATATTTGAGTCCAGGAATACAGATTCCGTCCCTTGGAAAGAAAAAATCTGATGTGGCCAGCACATAACCTCTCGCCGTATATTTTACCTGGCTGTATGCATAAAGCAAAGAATATTTTTATGAATACAAATAATATATTCATATAAATCTATGACGTATAAACTTCTTTATTATTCAATAATAGCATGTCTCAACATGAAGATATTTTACCATAAATTATGTTACAATAAATTACAAAGTAGAGTTTACCATATATAAATATTAGGCTGGTAACTGCAATTTTCAATTCGAACAACGTTGTTTACTTTCTCTTCATATTCTTCTAGTAAAAACATTAATTTTGGGCGGTCTAAAATGTATATATGGATTGTGCATCTATTCTTACATATCTTCTTTTACATTTTATTTTTTCATACATGTTATATCTAAATAACACTAATTCCCTTTAATAAAGTGACGGATAGATTGCACTCCGATTATTCTTATATCGATGTGTAATTTTGTCAATATTTACAACTTACTTGAGAAGAATTTGATAGCTTTTTCGCAATTCAAAGTTACTCTAGTCTATAGTACTGGTGTACATTGTCCCATAATGTTTGAAACAAATTTAAGTCCTTCAACCTAGACTTGTCATCTCCATAATAGTCACAGATCAAGAACTAAGGGATTCTCCAAGTACATTTTTCTTTCATTATTCATTATTTCTGACACTGACATTTATCGGTCAGTTACAAATAATTTAAATTATCAACTATTTTTCATGGCATTCTTTCGGCTGTCAAATTTATTACAACAGATTATTTTATATATTATACTTCTTTTATCTCTAAATCTATGGAATATATAATAAAATATTTAAATGTATCAGATAGAGAATTTAATTTTCTTTAATATTACCACGAAAAATTTTCAAAAAATAATATTTAGAAGATTTTTTTTCAAGAATCTTCTACTTCCGGTTGTCCAATTATTACCAAAACCTTTTCAGATCTTCCCATGAATGTCCGATTGGGAAATACGTTGTTAAACAATTTTTAAGTCTTATAGTTTTTGAGTAACCGTCCTTCCAACATCCCACACACACACATCCACACACACACACACACACACACACACACACACACACACACAGACATCATCGTAAAAATGTTAAAATCGGATTGTAGGGACCTTAAAACGTGCTTATTCAATAAAATCTGGATATGCGATTTTTAGCATGAATGCAATACCTCTCTTAGCGAGAGGTAAAAAGACATCATCTGGAATCAATTAGAAATTATTTTAGTTTTAGCTGTGGCCAGTATCCACGATATACACCCTGTTGCATAAAATCGTAAAGCTATCAACTGGCATATCGAAGTTACAGTGTGATTCGTGATTCAGAAAAACAAACGAAGACATAAGTGTTTATTTCTCAAATTATGCTTTCTTTAAACTTACCTAATAGATATAAGAACAATATTTGGTCTTCAATTTTATCTAACAAATAAAGAACTGTATTATTTGACATTCGAAATCTCAAAAAATTCTTAATCATTCCATTTTTCAAAATTATCTTTCTCGTACTGTATACTGTTTTCCAAAATTAATATTTATCAAAAATGAAATCCAATACTTCATCATCACTGTTGTACTGATTTATTATAATAATCATTAATATTAACAAACAGCTTATATCATCAAAACAACACAAACGTTCCATACCATATGTTTTGTTTCTCTTCATTTCGTGTTTCCACTCGTGTGCACTCGGTACGATATTCTTTGGATAAAACTCTTAACTGGTAGTTTGACTGACTGTTAGTTATCTTGCTGTTAACGAAAATTTATTTTACTGGTATCTTTTAACCATAAGTGAAACAACGCAAACTGAAGTTATCAATAGAATAAATTTTAACCGAATGTTTAACTATAGATGGAACAACCGGCCCCAAGAGTGTTAAAATTGAGTAAAAATTAACACCGAATTTCTTAGAGTGTGCTATTATTAGAAGAAATGTCGAAATAATTGGACATAACTTAGAGCAAATTTGTTTCAATACTAGCCTATTCCGTTTTAGGTTGATTTTAAAATTATCAACGTGCAATAGTAGATTTGAATGACAAATTTAGAAAATCGCTATTCACTTGTTTTTGTATATAAATGTTTAAAATATGACAGGAATACTTTTTCAAGTCTTTGTCTGCATGAGATAAAAATTTCAAATTAATATCTCAATGTACTCCAAAGTTATAGTGTTTCCAACAGGATTCTTTTATAAAAGCCACTGTATAAAGCATTATTTTTTTAACAAAACCACTAATAAAAGCAAGTTCTGAACACGGTTCATTAATTTAGTAACTATCACATTTTTAAATAAATTTTCCTGTGTCCCTCCCTGCTTTCTGTATTTCATTGAGTGTGTGAATTTTTGCGAAACCCTCCCTGTTTGTGGCACAATATAAACACGGGTAACCACACAGCAGTCGGAATGTACATGTAACACATACGGGCAATATAGCACGAGGATTTACGAAGAATACCACTACATGTTTTACTCGTCCTCCGCTGGAGAGAACAACAGCATAGCATACCATGGCACATGGCACAGCAACAATGGTAATGTGCTGGCATTGCACACATAATGACAGCGGATGTCCAATGTAAGGAATTCGGAATCGGGGAAATGTTACCGCGAATTAGCGCCAGACGGGGTGAAACAAATTGTTGTTTTGTGGGATAGAATATTACGAGGTTTATCAAAAATAAGTTGCAATTGTTTTTCGGTGATGATTTAAATTTATAACTACATATTTTGTTTATTTAAAATTAAGCTAGATATTTGTACACAGAGTTAGCCAAGATAATGTTTAACCCACGAGCCCGTAGGGCGAGTTGGTTAATTTCTTCGACAAAAGTCCAGTGCAACTTTGTTAGCTGTCACTATCAAATACAGAGGTTATGTAAAACCGCAACTGTATATTACTTTCCGTCACATTTAGGTACGGAAGGTATTGTTTTTGGTCGAAAAATTCGATAGTGTGTTTTTAATGGATAAGCAATATTTGGGGACCCTAGAATACGCTTTTACGATTTTTATAATGCTGTCTGTGTGTTTGTGTGTCTGTGTGTGCGTGACGAAGCCAAAAATAAATTTCACATTTCAAACCTTTATACCAAGAAAACAGAGTAAAAGAAACAAAAATATAGTATAGCAAAACATTACCTTCCGTCTATTCTGTGTATTATATACAAATTCCATACATAAATTTTCTTGTAAAAGATCCTATATTTCCAGTAATATTATTTGATAAACAAACTATGTAAATTTCACTTGACACTGACATCTTCTTCTTTAGCTTTTCTCATTCGTTAGGGATCGCTGTTTGTACCTTCCGTCACCTTTAGGTAAGGAAGGTATTGTCTTTGGTCAAAAAATTCAATGATGAGTTTTTACTGAATAAGCATGTTTTAGGGTTCCTATAATACGATTTTACCATTTTTACGATGATGTCTGTATGTATGTATGTATGTATGTGTGTGTGTGTGTGTGTGTGTGTGTGTGTGTGTGTGTGTGTGTGTGTGTGTGTTGTGTGTGTGTGTGACGAAAGTTTCGGATTGTATAACTTCAATACCACGATTCCAAAAATTATATTTTTTTGTATACCTCAAACATCCAGAAGAAGAGGTGATTAGATTTTGGTTATAATTGGTAAACCGGAAGTACCCTCATTTCCAACTTTAACAGTTTTTCTTGAAAAAAGCAGTTAAATATCATTTATTGTTATTATAGATTAAAGAACGTATTATTCCCTATTCGATGTGATTGCATACTGGAAATTTATAATCTTTTGTAAGAAAATGTATGTATGGAATTTATACATAATACACAGAATTGACGTAAGGTATTGTTCTGGCCACAACAGATTTTTTTATATTCATTCATCAAGGTTGAATGACTACCATCGATCGATCAGATTGAACAAGCCTGAATGAAAAAACCATAAAATATATATTTAATTAGACAATTTCCTTTTCTTGGAAAAAGATTCACTCTCCTTCTAATTATAAAGATCACAATCAAATAACAAATTTGTATGTTTCTATGTCCTTATTACTGTTATTTAAAATAACGATAATAATTTTCCATTTCCATAATAAAAATGTGTATTCTGGTAATATGTACTCGTAATAATAAAAGTTGGTTTGTATATTTTTCATTTAAATTCACAAAGAGGAAATAAAAGTTAAAATGATGTTATTACTTTTTCAATCTTGGTCTAAAGCGCTCGAAGATGAAATATATAACACGTCTGTAGTGTAAATATATTTTAAATTAAGTTGTTTACTTCATTTTCGCTTGGTTTGTTTTCATTTCTAATTTTTGAAGTAGAAACACATTTAGCCAAGATTAATCTCTTTGATGTTCATCTTTCATTTCTTAAAATGCATTAAAGTCAGAGTCAAACTAACATTATCATTATATTTTTTGCTTGTTTACTCGCTTTTCCCTTCTTTCATTTTCTTTTTCTTTGTGGTGCTCAAATGTACTGATTTTTTACATTTCTTTGTTCAACACAGTAATTTAGGTTCTAAATTTTTCATCTTGAATAACACGGCAATTGCACTCAAATTTTTAACAAAGTAAAACTACGATTCAAATTGCATAATCACAATCAATATTTATAATGGTTTTGGTATGTAAATTTCTTTTTTTAAGATTTATATTTTTCAGGTAATATTCATGAATCTAATAACACAGTTATTTTTAGAACTACATGTTTCTAAAGTTCTTGTTCATTTATTTTTTCGTTGATCGTTTATTTATGGGTGCCATTAATGTATAAAAAATCTGTAGTGGCCAGCACAATACCTTCCGTCAATCCTGTGTATTATATATAAATTTCAAACATAAATTTTCTTGCAAAAGATTCTAAATTTCCAGTAAAATTATTTCATAAACAAACTATGAAATTGCACTTGACACTAACATCTTCTTTTTAAGCATTTCTCATTCGTTAGGGGTCGCTGTTTCTTATTTTCTTCTTCCATTCATTTCTGTTTTGCATGTCGTTCTCATTCAGTTCCTTTTTCTCAAGTCTTCTTCAATACACTATTTCCATCTTATCTTTGGTTTTCCTCAGTTTCTTCGACTTTCTATTACTAAGCTATTCATTCTTCTTCCAATATATTCTTCACCAATATAGCGACCCCTAACGAATGGGAAAAGCTAAAGAAGATGTCAGTGTCAAGTGCAATTTGCATAGTTTGTATATGAAATTTATTTTACTGGAAATTTAGAATCTCTTGCAAGAATATTTATGTATAGAGTTTATATATAATACACAGGATTGACGGAAGGTATTGTGCTGGCCACATCAGTTTTTTTACCTTCCGTCACCTCTAGGTAAGGAAGGTATTGTCTTTGGTCAAAAAATTCGGTGGTGAGTTTTCATTGAATAAGCACGTTTTAGGGTCTTTACAATACGATTTTACTATTTTTACGATGATGTCTGTATGTGTGTGTGTGTGTGTGTGTGTGTGTTCGTGTGTGCGTGTGTGTGTATGTGTGTGTGTGTGTGTGTGTCCCCGCCTTTTCGGACACGATAGAATTCCAAAAATTACAATTCTTGCGTATTCCTCTTCCTTACAACCATATGCAGACCTGTTTAGATTTTGGTTATAATTGGTCAACCGGAAGTACCCTCATTTGAAGATTTTAACAGTTTTTCTTGGAAAACTCAGTTAAATGTTATTATAACTTAAAGAATATATTATTGTCTATACGATTTGATTGCATTATATATTTGATATTCAACAGATATAAAGTTAAAGAATAATAACGATAATAAATTTTATATAAATTTCATAATTCAGCCAGCTATGCTAACTTAACCATGGAAACTGCTAATATATTCTGGTAATTCAAATTGACAGATGTCAGTATCATTAAAATGAAATCAATGAAAGAATAAGAGAAGTAACTTTAGTGTTAGAAGTTTCTAGATATAAGAGAGACGATTACATATTGGTGTGAACATGTCATGAGGAGAGATGAATATATTAATAGAAGGTGGAAGAAACATAGGAAGACCAAATATAAGATGAAAAGACTGTATTGTAGAAGATTTGAGAGAAAAGGAACTGAATGAGGACGATACGCAAAACAAAAATGAGTGGAAGAAGAAAATAAAAAATAGCGACCCCCTAAGTAATGGGAAAAACTAAAGAAGAAGATGTCAGTGTCAAGTGCAATTTGCATAGTTTGTTAATGAAATAACTTTACTGGAAATATAGGATCTTTTGCTAGGAAATTTATGTATGGGGCGCGTGTAGTAACATGACTTTGACCCGTGTCAAAATGACAGCAATTAATTATGTCCATAACTGACAAGTGTTATAATTTTTCAATCAAAATTTCATAATTTTCTTATTTCATGTGGTTTGTTTGTTATCAGGAGTATGGAATTCAGTTGCCGAGAAAGGGAATCACATAATACCAAAAATTTATAATCTTTTGCAAGAAAATTTATGTATGGAATTTGTACATAATACACAGGATTGACGGAAGGTATTGTGCTGGCCACATCAGATTTTTTTTTTTTTGTTTCCACATAATAGAATCTAGTCAAATCTAATCTAATAATAAACAATTATTTTTAAGGATTATTATTATTTTTAGGGTTAAAATATTAGCTATAGGTAATAGAAGCGGATCTTATTCAGTTATGTAGTCGTTTATTTATTTTTTCCGTCGACCGTTTATTAATAGGTTATTTTAATGTATAGAAAATCATTCATTAATGACCCCTATTAATGCATGATTTTTTATTAATAAACGATTTATTGGGTGCGTTCACCACATGGAACAAAGTATATATTGCTAACGCTAAGTTGTAGTAAAAAGGTAGACAGAATTAAAAGTCATGCTTTTGACACTTATATAACAGGTTAGTGAGTTATTATTTTTACATCCCACCGCTTAATCCCCCACTTTTATATAACAGGTTAGTGAGTTATTATTTTTACATCCCACCGCTGCCACCACTTTTATATAACAGGTTAGCGAGTTATTATTTTTACATCCCACCGATTAATAACCACTTGTATATAACAGGGGAACGAGATATAGTTTAATAACTCATTACTGTTACCCGTTTAACAAACGGTTTTTGAATACTTGACCCGAAAGTAAAACACTAATTTGATTAATGCAAAACTATTTAGATCAAGGGTAACGCTGCCACCACTATCCGTGTTTTCAGAGTCCGCGGATAGAAAGACTCAATATAAGAGTATTAACAGATGCGGTCTATCAATCGACAAAATATACAATATTCACACAGAATACTTACGCTTACGCGATTACTGAAAAATAATTAATTCGGGCAACTTGACAAATAAAACTGAGAACTGGTTAATCAACTTAATTTATTTACACAAAACAATAAATGGTTGACAACAATAAACAAAATTATGACTATGGATCGTGACAACTACTGTTTAAAGGATCGGTACCTGACTCTCATAAAAACTAATTGAATTGTAAAAAGGACGACCTCAGAATAAGCTCTAGGCTTACTGAATTGCTATCAGCGCTTAGGTAGTCAACACCAACTACTAAGAATAAAGTAATCTATCAGTCTACTTACTGTTCATCACAGGTCGGCCTCGACTGAAGCACTTTATTATTAAACTACTCACTAACTACCGTTATGCAAGAATTAAGATTATTATGATTTCAAATTACAAGAATAAAAATTAACTCTAAACAACAAATTAAACAACTTAGGAGGACGCGGACTTCAACAATTATTTAAGTCACAAAGACAACTACCAAATTCACAAGTCACTAAGACAAGTATAATTTAGACAACAATCGAATGGGAAGAGAACAAACTTCACGATCAAAAGTCAGAACAAGACTCCGCGAGCTGAAATCTTGTGAAACACATCTTCACTCGATTTCACCCCACTTTCCAATAAGGAAGTCCAACCTTCACACCCTTATTGGCTAACTTAAAAATTAACAAACTATAATTGGTCAAGTAACTTAGACCACTTCGGAGGTTGAGGGAAGAACTGAATTTCTAACGGCTTCCCGAATTCTGGCCTACGTGACAAATCTTTCATCAGAATTTCCAAAGATGCTTTCCCCCGCTGTGACACATCCGCTTTTTGAATTATTTCTCTATGTAACCTTATACTTTTAAAAATACTTTTATGACCCCCAATAATTCTTTGAAAATGTCACGAAACTATCCCATCCCAAAATCTAACAAAGATTAAAACTTCCAAAAGCCATTACAGAATCTTACAAAAAATTACAAAACATAAGAGTTCTGAACGCAAGATCCGTAGCTAATCTTGACGTTCGGCTACAAATAATTTAAACAAAGAGGCGCCGCCGTACAATCGTGTTACAACTTTCCCTTTCCCCTTAAAATAAATTATCTTCCTGAAGGGAATATAATTTATCAAAACCATCCATACACACAGTACTGGCAATGGCTGGGGCTTCTGGGCACGTGCCGGATGATCCACGGTACTTGGCCTGGCCTGGGCACCGCAATGATCTTCGCCTCTTGAAGTCGTCCGTCCGTCTCCCTTGTTGTGGCTACGCTACAATGGCCTCTGCTGGGCGCCTATCCAGGCGGTCCTAGAACCATAAAACCCACGGCAGAATCACTGGCCCTAATTACTTTTATTGCTACGAACAATAGCTCTCTACTATTTTCGTAATAAGCAATAATCTTAAGTAATCCAATACAATTAATAAAAAAAATATTGATACTCACTCTTTCTTATGTGTTCCACGTCCTTTCTCCCGATGACTCTTCATCGCTGATGCGGACTTCCCCAATTGCCTCAACTTGACGCCGCCATCACTCAGATCGGTCTCGGTCGCCAAACTACATTACTGTCCCATGGTGGAAGACTCCACTTCCTCCATGCTTGAACCTACTCTCTATCTATGTGAACACTCAGTAACACATTTACTACGAGGCCTTAGGAACACTGAAACTTAAAAATCGTTAGCAACAAGAACAATACATGACTGTGACACAAACACTGCGGAACTATGTCCGACTCCTAGAAATCCATGGTTCATTTGGAACCCTACCACGACTACGCAACGCATATCTAGCTCGCGGCGTTTCGGTGATTTCTACCGGCATGTCATTAACTACTCTTGGCGGGCTATGAACTTCGGCTTCGACGGTTGCCGTAGCACCACCTGCTTCATTTAGCGACTCTAAACTTTGCGCTCTGCTAACTTCCGGTACTCTTACCGTACGACCGTTTTCCCGTTCAACGCGACTACTTTTTCGCGGTGTATACACGTAATCAAACTGTTTCATATTAGCTACACGCGGAACTGGGCTACGTACTTTTTCCACCTCTTTCGAATTCGGCTCCAAGTACAATTTTAATCGGTTAACATTAACTACCATTTCCTTGCCGCCTGCCACGCCCTGGATCACGAAATTCACAGGACTGGTCTGCTTAATAATCTTGTACGGCCCTATCCATGGCTTTACAAACTTCTTACTCAAGCCAGGTTTCACTACCTCGTTGTGTAAGAAAACTAAATCTCCAACTCGCAAGTTGCGTTCTGCTGCTTTCTTATTGTACTGAGCCTGATTCCTACTCTGAGCTTTATTAATTCGCCCTTTAACAACTTGATATGCATCTTTCAGCCTATCCTCAATATTTTGACTATAATCAGTCCTGTTCTCACTCTCTAATGGGGCTAAACTATCATCACACGGAGTCTCAAACTCCCGGCCATACATCAAGAAAAACGGAGTTTCACCCGTCGAATTATGTACTGAATTCCTGATGGCCATTAATACAAACGGAATCTTCAAGTCCCAGTCCTTGTGATCGCTGCTGATATAATGTGACATAGTGTCTGAAAAAGTTCTATGAAACCGCTCAATACCACCGTTTCCCATTGGATGATACGCGGTTGTTTGTAATTTCTTAATACCAAATGTATGACACACACGCTTAAATAATTTGGATAGAAAATTTGTCCCTCTATCTGTTAATAGCTGCTTAGGTACGCCATGCCGTGCAATTATCTGTGTAATAAAAGCATTAGCTACTGTCTCAGCTTTGTCATCAGGTAGTGCAATTGCCTCTGGGTAACGCGTAAAAGCGTCAATGAATGTCAAAATATATTTATTGCCTCTACAGGTTCTCTCAAACGGACCTACGATATCCATTGCCATCCGCTCAAACGGCTTACTAAGTTCACTGAACTTCTGCAATGGGTCTGGTAAACATCTAACACAACAGTTCTTTACCTGCTTACCCTTTTCTATCGCGCGAAAGTTTACACACAGTACAACTTTCGTCGAACCGTCCGGCAGGACACGATTAACTAAAACTATCGGCGCTGACCACGGCGAATCACTTTTTTCAATTATGCCGTCTTTAAGTAACTCTTCTAATTGTTCTTGCAAAACCTCTTTTTGCGTAAACGGAACACGATATGGCCTTTTTGCTATCGGGTGAACGTCCTCGGTAATAATCCGATGCTTAACTTTCGACGTACACCCTAATTTCACATCTGGGGTTATGAAAATATCTTTATATTTCATTAATACGCCGTCAACTTTACGTTTATCATTACGCGACAAGTGTTCCAAATTGAAAAGGGTTCTAAAATCTGCATCCTGCACTGATGCAACAAAATCACTCGGTTCGGCAGAACCGCATATGTCAATTGTGACATCTTCTTCGAAACCTACAATGGTTTTAGCAGGTACAACTAAATTCTCATTAGTTACATTCATTAGCTTCACCGGTACGTCGGTGTTATCGCTCCTCGCTACAACTCTAGCGGCTATAACTCCTTGAACACTAAGTTCCACAGGCTCAATTAAAATACTGTCTGCTTTCCTAAGAACAATACTCCTCTCCGCCAAGCACACAGCTTCGGACCTAGGAGGTATCGTAAAACTTTCTTTGATGCGGACCGACCGTATCTTACTACCTGCTTCAACGGCTTCGATTTCTCTTTCCAACTCTTGAGGATTGCCTGGCATTTGCATATTACTGCCTGAACCTTGCGAACCGATAATATTATGCTCTACCTGCGCAATTTCCTCGAAATGAACCTTTTTCAATATGCTTTTTGGAACGCTTTCACTTTTCAAGGGACAGAAAGGACTCGACTCAGATTTTCTGTCTTTATCTACCCTATCTAGCTCCGCACTACCATCCTGCTCTACAAATTTATTACCTGCTGTTTTCTTTTTAGTTTTACAATCTGAACGGATTACTTTATCCGACTTTTCGCTCTCTTTATCTAACTTTGATTGGCATGTACCTACGGCTTCTCTACAATTTTCATTACTTCGCGCGGTATTATTTTGAACTACTATTTCAATTTCGCGACTCTCTTTGAGACTTTCGGCTTTTAATTTGCCGTGAGTGACTTTATGACTTTGCAAGTTACGTCTGCCGGTTAACCGTTCGCGACTCTGCTCGCGGCGTTGGGCCTTTATACTTTCGTGAATAACTTTGTTACTTCGAACGTTACTCTCACCGATTAACCGTTCGCGACTATTCTCGCGACGTTGGGCCTTTATACTCCCGTGAGTAACGTCGTTACTTTGAACGTTACTCCCGCCGATTAACCGTTCGCGACTCTTCTCGCGACGTTGGGCCTTTATACTCCCGTGAGTAACGTCGTTACTTTGAACGTTACTCCCGCCGATTAACCGTTCGCGACTCTTCTCGCGACGTTGGGCCTTTATACTCCCGTGAGTAACATAATTGTCACTCGAGGCTCTTTCACCTTTTACCGGAATTCCCGTATCACAAAAAGAACTTAACGAACGATTTGCTTTATGGTTATTCGCGGTGCGAAATGCTGAAAAAGAAGTAATATTACTCGCTTTTGGAACACGAAGTTCCCCATATTCGGCTATTTTCGCCCTATCACTCAGATTAGAACGAAATTCGCGATCGTCACGATTTGCCTGTTTCCCATTCGCGGTCTTGTTACTCTCACTAATTGTTGAAATCGTGAGTCGCTCCGAATAAATACGCATCTCATTGCATGCATAATTAATGTGGGCCTGATAATCGGTTAGAAAATCTAATCCGAGCAAACCATCAGTAGCTAAACTAAGCCTATCTTCACATACTACAAAGTTATGGAAAATAACATACTGGCCTACATTCAACTCTACCTCTGTACATCCCACTACAGGTAGTTCCTTCCCAGAAATACCAACAATGGTTCTGGATCGTGCAATGGGAAATACCTGCTGTCCCTCAGCAACGTATCGCTTAGCAATACTAACACTTGCACCGGTGTCAATAAGGAAATCAAACCGTCTACCATTAATAACCAACTCTACTTTGTTTAGCCTTTTACCTTTGCTAGCACTAGAAGGGAGAGTGGATACGACGTCGGCTGATTGCGATACTTTGCTATGGCCGCCCGATTCGGAACTAACATCGACGGCCCAACCTAGTTTAAATTATTGTTTTTGAAATTGAATCTTTTATCATTTTTATTATTAATCGGCCTACTACCCGACGGAAGCACTACATGACACGTACTCATAGTATGTCCGCGTTTCTTACACCGTTTACATACAATATTATCACGACAATCTTTCGCAATATGCCCGTACTTTTGACATTTAAAACAAAGAACTTTATTCTCTCTACTTGAGCTCGAACCTGCATGGCTGTTATAATTTTCTTTTTTGAAATTTTTACTACTGCGATCCGGCACAGATTTCTTATTCTCGCTATTATTTAACGCCAAAACTTGGATTAATTTTTCAATTGACTCCGTTAAATGTGAATCATTTCTACTAGTACTCGCGCTATTTCTTTCATCGGCAACTCTATTTACATAATCTGCTTCATCACGACGCAACATTTGAAATACGGTCTCTGATCTTTTCGCGATCTCTACCGCTTTCTCGAAAGTTTTAGGGTTTTCATAAAACACGTCCCTTTGTAAATGTGGCAATATTCCCGTTGTAAACTGGTTTAACAACTGTCTATCTACATAAATAGAATAATCTATAGGTGCGGCTTCCGCACCAGTGCCCGAACCATCAGCCGAACTGTCCTCCTCACTCTCAATAAAACAGTTCGCTAAAGCATGCAATCTATATACATATGCAGTTATTGTTTCGTCCCTAAGCTGATAGCAATTATTGAAAGCTTTTTGTACCGTCCTGGAGTCTTGTTTAGGTTGATACCGCTCTAATAATTCTTTTTTAAATACTTTCCAATTCTTAGTATTTCTACTTTTTGAATTATTTTTCACAAATCGTGCCGCGTCTCCCGATAAATTTATTTTTGCCATACACACTGTTCTCTCTTCATCCCATTTTCCCATTTCTTTACAGTTCTCAAGTTTCTCTACAAATTCTACAACACTCTCGTCCGGTTTTCCTGAAAACGAGGGGATTTTTGTATTTATTCCCGACATAGATGATACCGCCACAAGGTAATCTAATAACAATTGGTCATTCATGTTTACTGACCCGGCTTCGTTTTGCGCCATACTAAAATTTACTCAAATTAGAACAATAACCACACGAAGTAGATTTATTGTTTAAAAACTCTTACCAATTTAAAGGCTTGGCAACTACCTGCTATGACCGTAATAAAAACTCCAAGTATTTACTTACGCGTCACAAAAAAAAACTTTCTTGTCGTTTTAAAAGGCACGACAACTACCTACACGCCCGAATAACAATTAACACACAAAGTATTAATTACAACTCTATCTATGTCGATTTACGGCTCGACACCTACCATTCAAAATGCAATAACCACACACAGTAATCTATTACAATTTTGAAAAAAAGATTCTGTCGATTTTAACGGTTTTATACTGGTTTGAATGGGTAGTTTTTCGCAAAAGAAAAACTTTAGATCCCACCGCTGTGCACCACTTTTATATAACAGGTTAGTGAGTTATTATTTTTACATCCCACCGCTTAATCCCCCACTTTTATATAACAGGTTAGTGAGTTATTATTTTTACATCCCACCGCTGCCACCACTTTTATATAACAGGTTAGCGAGTTATTATTTTTACATCCCACCGATTAATAACCACTTGTATATAACAGGGGAACGAGATATAGTTTAATAACTCATTACTGTTACCCGTTTAACAAACGGTTTTTGAATACTTGACCCGAAAGTAAAACACTAATTTGATTAATGCAAAACTATTTAGATCAAGGGTAACGCTGCCACCACTATCCGTGTTTTCAGAGTCCGCGGATAGAAAGACTCAATATAAGAGTATTAACAGATGCGGTCTATCAATCGACAAAATATACAATATTCACACAGAATACTTACGCTTACGCGATTACTGAAAAATAATTAATTCGGGCAACTTGACAAATAAAACTGAGAACTGGTTAATCAACTTAATTTATTTACACAAAACAATAAATGGTTGACAACAATAAACAAAATTATGACTATGGATCGTGACAACTACTGTTTAAAGGATCGGTACCTGACTCTCATAAAAACTAATTGAATTGTAAAAAGGACGACCTCAGAATAAGCTCTAGGCTTACTGAATTGCTATCAGCGCTTAGGTAGTCAACACCAACTACTAAGAATAAAGTAATCTATCAGTCTACTTACTGTTCATCACAGGTCGGCCTCGACTGAAGCACTTTATTATTAAACTACTCACTAACTACCGTTATGCAAGAATTAAGATTATTATGATTTCAAATTACAAGAATAAAAATTAACTCTAAACAACAAATTAAACAACTTAGGAGGACGCGGACTTCAACAATTATTTAAGTCACAAAGACAACTACCAAATTCACAAGTCACTAAGACAAGTATAATTTAGACAACAATCGAATGGGAAGAGAACAAACTTCACGATCAAAAGTCAGAACAAGACTCCGCGAGCTGAAATCTTGTGAAACACATCTTCACTCGATTTCACCCCACTTTCCAATAAGGAAGTCCAACCTTCACACCCTTATTGGCTAACTTAAAAATTAACAAACTATAATTGGTCAAGTAACTTAGACCACTTCGGAGGTTGAGGGAAGAACTGAATTTCTAACGGCTTCCCGAATTCTGGCCTACGTGACAAATCTTTCATCAGAATTTCCAAAGATGCTTTCCCCCGCTGTGACACATCCGCTTTTTGAATTATTTCTCTATGTAACCTTATACTTTTAAAAATACTTTTATGACCCCCAATAATTCTTTGAAAATGTCACGAAACTATCCCATCCCAAAATCTAACAAAGATTAAAACTTCCAAAAGCCATTACAGAATCTTACAAAAAATTACAAAACATAAGAGTTCTGAACGCAAGATCCGTAGCTAATCTTGACGTTCGGCTACAAATAATTTAAACAAAGAGGCGCCGCCGTACAATCGTGTTACACTTACTAGCTAGGTATATATTCATGTAGCATACCTTTAAAATGAATTTGAAAGAATAAAATTCCTCAAATAACATAAAAAACCGCTTGTATCGTCAAGGATTAAGTAAACTGAACGCACCCACTGAAAACAATTGATGACAAAACTTATTGATTTTCTGACGTAAAATTTGACGTTCGGTCAACCATTACTAACCTAAAAAAATTTGTCATGGAATAAAATTAGATTTTCCATTTAAGTAAGATACGGTCAACGAAAAAATATTGTAACTAACACGTGTGTTAATTGGCGATTAACACACTTGATAGTTAAATAACTATTAAGGACAGAAAAAATAATAATCTCTCAATTAATGTTTGTAGTTATTCTTGTTTCATTTCTTTGTCGTTGTTGTTTTCATTTATCCCGAAATAAATCTCATTTCCACTTATGTTATCGTACTGAAAATGTGTTCCCGGGTCATAAATCGCTGTTAAAGTGCCCGAGTATCCCAAATATATATCTTAAGAAAGTGAGAGGCAATTACAACAGTCATCTGTACCTGTGCAATAATATCAAGAGATGAAGCCGCTGAATTATTGTATCTCCATGTGTATTACACCCATATGTTTTAATATATCACATCACAGCATTCGCAAGCTCATAAACACTACACACGCGAAATTTGCCAGAGTAGTTACTGTGTGTGAATAGTGTTATCGGTTTTTGTTAAGGTGATGTGGATGAATTATGATGGCGATGAACTTTGAAATTCTCAGCATTTATGAAATTGTAGCATGATGAGCCGTTCACGTGACTAATCGATTAAATTCACTTTTCCGTCGACCGTTTATTAATAAGCTATCTTAATGTATAGAAAATCATTCATTAATGACCCCTATTAATGCATGATTTTTTTATTAATAAACGATTTATTGGGTGCGTTCACCACATGGAACACAGCATGTATTGCCAACGCTAAGTTGCAGCAAAAAGGTAGACAGAATTAAAAGTCATTCTTTTGACACGTACTAGCTAGGTATATTCACGTAGCATACCTTTAAAATGAATTTGAAAGAATAAAATTCCTCAAATAACATAAAAACCCGCTTTTGTTGTCTAGCATTAAGTAAACTGAACGCACCCACTGAAAACAATTGATGACAAAACTTATTAATTTTCTGACGAAAAATTTGACGTTCGGTCAACCATTACTAACCTAAAAAAATTGTCATGGAATAAAATTAGATTTTCCATTTAAGTAAGATACGGTCAACGAAAAAATATTGTAACTAACACGTGTGTTAATTGGCGATTAATGATCTCAACAATTAACTCGATCATTAATCGCCCTCATTAACACACTTGATAGTTAAATAACTATTTACCCCATGCTACCCTTGGTAAGGGAGGGATATTGATCGTGCTAAAAATCGCATATTGATATTTTGGTAAATGACCACGTTTTAAGATGCGTAGAATCCGATTTTAACATTTACTCAAATACTATCATTCAAATTGTTTTGAAATCTTACTTTCTCGCTAAGAGAGGTATTGGATTCATGCATATCTAGATTTTAATGAATAAAGACGTTTTAAGCTCCTTACACTCCAATTTTAACATTTTTACGATGATGTCTGTGTGTTAGAGTGTATGTGTGTGTATGTTGATGTTGGAAGGACGATTTCTCAAAAACTATAAGACTTAATAACTGTTTAACTACATATTTCCCAAGCGGACCTAAATGGGAAGTGTTGAAAAGATTTTGGTAACAATAAAAGAAATATATGAAATAATCTGTTGTAATTAATAAATCTTATAGAAGAAATAATACCATGGAAACCAATTGAAAAATTAAAATGTTTGTAAATGACAAATAAATCCTGAAACATATATTATTTGTTATTGTAGTAATAGTTAAATATTTAAAATTACAGGTATATGACAAAATTTCTTCATAGAATGAATTTAAATTTAAAAAATCTGATATGGACACCACACGACTTCCTTGTACGATTATTAAACTATACATTTTATATTTGATATTCAACAGATATAGAGTTAAAGAAGAATAACGATAATAAATTTTATATAAATTTCATAATTCAGCCAGCTATGCTAACTTAACCATGGAAACTGCTAATATATTCAGGTAATTCAAATTGACAGATATCAGTATCAATAAAATGAAATCAATGAAAGAATAAGGGAAGTAACTCTAGTGTTAGAAGTTTCTAGATATAAGAGAGACGATTACATATTGGTTTGAACATGTCATGAGGAGAGATGAATATATTAATAGAAGGTGGAAGAAACATAGGAAGACCAAATATAAGATGAAAAGACTGTATTGTAGAAGACTTGAGAGAAAAGGAACTGAATGCGGACGACACGCAACAAAAATGAGTGGAAGAAGAAAATAAAAAATAGCGACCTCCTAACGAATGGGAAAAACTAAAGAAGAAGAAGAAGATGTCAGTGTCAAGTGCAATTTGCATAGTTTGTTAATGAAATAACTTTACTGGAAATATAGGATCTTTCGCAAGAAAATTTATGTATGGGGCGCGTGCAGTAACATGACTTTGACCCGTGTCAAAATGACAGCAATTAATTATGTCCATAACTGACAAGTGTTATAATTTTTCAATCAAAATTTCATAATTTTCTTATTTCATGTGGTTTGTTAGTTATCAGGAGTATGGAATTCAGTTGCCGAGAAAGGGAATCACATAATACCAAAAATTTATAATCTTTTGCAAGAAAATTTATGTATGGAATTTGTACATAATACACAGGATTGACGGAAGGTATTGTGCTGGCCACATCAGATTTTTTTAATAAATAAATTACAAAATATTAATTTTAACTTAAAACAGTAAGATATATAGCGACCATAATCTAACCCGGTTATTTTTAAAGAGAGTTTTGATTACAACAAAGAAATATTTGATTGCAACAATGAATATGACTAATTTCACAATAAAAATATAATATTTGTTGTACATCATAAAATTGTACGTATTTAACGTAATTTGACATGAACATTTACAAGGAAGTAAAAATCTATACTCATATACTCGTATATATAAGTAGAAGTGTTGGTATAGAGTGTAGGTATACAAGAAATATTAAATTCAATAGGGCGCGAGCAGTCATGTGACTTTGTTGATCTTGACAAGCAGATATGGGGGCGTGTGTCAGAATGATCACTAGTAATTATGTACATATGTCAAATATCATAATTTTTATTTCAAATTTCGTGATTTCGAAACATATAAACCCTTCATCATTGAAAAGAGAAAACAAAATTGATATTTTTTGAGATTAGAATCAGATATGGGTTCCATTTAAAAATATATAAGTTTGTGTTATATCTGGGAAATATACGGATATATCTCTTATAGTACTGGAGATACCACTGTATATCTGTTTCTTGGTTTATAAGCCCTTGGGCCATAAATGCAAATTGCGTCCACTTTGAATGCATATAAACCAGTTTATGGTTCCAAAATGAAATAAAATTATCTATAATTTAAATCCCGGAACCTACGCTTTGAACACAACTCCTTAGTTATACAGTTTCAAACTTATATTGGTAACGTTTTAAAAATAAAATTTTAAATAGAACAATAGTTATATGGAAAGGAACTTAATACAGATTCCAGATTCCAGCATAAGTAAATATGTAGTATGTATTTAAATTAATAAAAATTAAATGGCGGGAGGTATTGAGTTTAATTTTTAATGCTAAAGCACTTGATTAATGCTTAAATTTTTATAATTAAAACAAATTTCTCTGGCCCGATATTTTCATATTACTGTTTCAAAGTGTTCGTTAATTTATGGGATAAAACAAAAATATTCTATTGTCATTAAAAACATTTGCAATACTCGCAAAATGAAATTTAAAATACGTCATTTCCAGGAAACAATTTTGATTGACAATCCATCCTTTGATCTCTGGTATTAACTGAACAACAAATCGAATGTCGCTAAATCGCTTAAAATATATGAAAATGTTATTCGAATTCGACAATTGTAAATTAAAAATACGACATAAATATCGAATGAACAAAGCTACATTGAATTGCAGTTTGGTGAATAAAGTGCAAAACTATAGATTTTATCAGGGCGATTCGGTGAACACAAATCTGGACTGCAACGCAAATCGCAGTGTAATGAACTCGTTGCACGCATAAATAACCAAATCCAGTAGGAATGATAGATTGTTCACAGGCATTCATAAAAAACTGTACTGTAATCCGGCTGTCTATCAAGAAAAATGATTGTTTTTCAGATGGATTGCACCATTTTTCTGTGTAATTCAAACTTGGCTGATTCTTTTACATTATTTTCAACTCATTACCTTTCTGTAATTTATTGAAATTTTGTTTCTAATCTTGAAAAACTAAAATAACCAATAGAGTATTTTAACTAATTGTTGGTTTTTACCTTCCGTCACCTCTAGGTAAGGAAGGTATTGTCTTTGGTCAAAAAATTCGGTGGTGAGTTTTCAATGAATAAGCACGTTTTAGGGTCCCTACAATATGATTTTACCATTTTCCGATGATGTATGTATGTGTGTGTGATTATAATTTCGGCCGCGATATCTCCAATACTAGAATCCCAAAATTCATTAAATTTTGGTTATAATTGGTCAACCGGAAGTACCCTCATTTAAAGATTTTATGATATTTATTGTTATTATAAATATTAAAGAATATTCTTATCTATACCAATTGATTACATTTTATATTTCATATTCAATGGATATAGAGTTAAAAAATATATAAATCAGCCAGCTATGCTATAACTATGGAAACAGCTACCATATTAAGAAAATTCTAACTAACAGATGTAAGTGTCAATGAAAAAAAAATGAATGTGGCAGAGATAAGGATGTTGAGATAGATGTTGGGGAAGACACGGAAAAACAGGTAAGTGATTAAAGGATACGGGAAATGGCTCGAATGATAGAAGTTTCTAGATAGATACAAGAGAGTCGATTGCATTGGTTTGAACATCATGTCATGAGGAAAGAAGAAAAATATATTTGAAGAAGAATAAATAGCTTAGCAATAGGAGGTACACAAAACAGAGAAAGACCAAAGATAAGATGAAAGGATTATATTGCGGAAAACTAGAGAGGAAAGGAAATAAATGAGGACGACACGCAAAACAGATATAAGTGGAAGAAGAAAATAAAACATAGAGACCCCTAACGAATGAGAAAAGCTAAAGAAGATTCGCAATTGTTCGAAAATCCTAACAAAATTATGACAGATTGACAGATTAAAAATGAATTTTTATGGTTTTGTTAACATATATGTTCGCTATAATTAATGAAAAATGCATTCCTCCAGATAATTTGGATGAAGTTGCTGAGGTGAAGAACAATTTAATACTGTATAAATAAAGGATTCAGTATGAAGGTAAGGTTTTAAAGTCCTAGAAATATCATTTCAAAATTCTAGGACTTTAATGTTGCACTTTTTACCTCCCGCTACCCCTGGCAAGGGAGGTATAGAGATCGTGCTAAAAATTGCATATCGAGATTTTGATAAATGACCACGTTTAAGGTCCCTACAATCCAATTTTAACATTTTCACGATGATGTCTGTGTGTATATGTGTATGTATGTATTTTTGTATGAATGTATGTATGTATGTGTGTGTGTATGTATGTGTGTGTGTGTGTGTGGGTGTGGATCCTCTTTACGCTCTAACTCAAATACTATCATTCAGAAAGTTTTTAAACCATGTATTTCTATCTTATTCTAATATGGAAAGAGTCATTGGATTTTGGTCGCAATCGGATAACCGGAAATGGCAGTTTACATGAAGCTCAAGATGGTTTTTCTTCAAAAAATACCTTTAAATGTAATTTTTTCCCAATTTGTTATTAAAAAAATCTTCATGGTTATATAGTTCAGCGCAAATGTATGTAACTGACAGATAAATGTCATTTTAAAAGGAAAATTGTAAATAGAATAATAGTTTTATGGAAAGGAACTTTCTAGCATTAGTAAATATGCAGGTATGTATTTAAATAAAGAAATAAATATATTATCACGGCATATTAACCATTACTGGGTGTGCTAATCTGATTTGTACACACATTTCGGTAATGATGATGACATATTTGTATTGGGCGGGCGTTTACCACAAGGGTTAATTTTATGCCATTTAAAATTCGAATTATTTGGCGTTGATCGGGATATTCCCCAGATTCGCGATCAGGCACGCGGCAACGAGATCCCATAGGTAAATGGCGGGAGGTATTGTGTTGGTCACATCAGATTTTTGTTTTATAAATCGTTAAAAAAATGTTGCTTTAGAGACCAGTATGACATAAAATTTATTACATTTTTGTTGTTACTAACGCATAGTTGGTATTTTAGTCCACTGCTTCATATACGAATTGAAGCGAAATCAATATGTTTAAAAAAATTGAATCATTTCCTTTCAATAATATTACGTGTACATCCTATTCGATCGGTTTTACGAATGGTACATTATAGTAATATTTTCTTTAGATTCAACATTGTATTATTACGAGGTCCGAGTATATTTATAGCTCCTGGTTAAGAAGAAAATCCGTCAGTAACAAAATATTTTTATATGCATGTGGGTCGTATTTGTATTGATTTAACATACACGATTCTCGTACTCTGTATCGTATCTATATCAGCGCTATTCGATACGTGATACGTGGAACATGTTAGTGCAGCCAAGACGTTTCTTTGTGTTCCATTCTTCGAATAAAAACGAAAAGAAAACATTGAAACACCAGATCAAAAAGGAATTTAAATAACTTTATGGAAGTATTCTCTCATAGGGTTCTTACAATTTCTTAGACTTAAACGCTCTTCTGAAACGAAAATAATGAAGATATAGTTTTCAAATTTCATATAGATTATATTCCCAAAGAAGCGAAAAATACTACTTACTTATTTAGTAAGATAAAATACGTACTATTTCTAGGTATATCGTCTTTTGTTATTTGTTGTAGATATATAATTACCAACACAAATATGAAAGAAAGAGGGTTTATACTTTTTGAAATACATAGTTTTTACCTCCTGCTACTCTTGGTTAGGGAGGTATAGGGATCGTGCTAAAAATCGCATAGCGAGATTTTGCTAAATGAACACGTTTTAAGGTCCCTATAATCCAATTTTAACATTTTCATACGTAATATAACAAGTGATATGATTATCTTCGATGATATTCTCGAGTGAAACCGAGCTGCAGATTTCACGAGTCCGAAGGACGAGTTGAAATGTGCTGTTTCGGTTTCACGAGCAATATCTTCGATTATTAATCATATCACGAGCTTATATTTAATGAGAGAATATAATGAATTTTTGCAATCTAACCTAACCTAACTTTTGATATACATATTGTATTAAAACAGGGTACTTACGAGTTTTATTTAATATTCCGGAGTTTGAATTATTGTTATTATTTATTTTTATACTCAAAATTAACTGTCAATGTCATATATAAAGAAAACAAATCCCTTAGTAACGACTATAAATACGGTGATAATTTCCTTTTATTTATTTATCATCGCTGTGATAAACGCGTAGCTAGGGAGATTCTGAATGTTGATTGGCGGAAAACATGTCACGTGACTAAGGAATTATATTCTCACGATGATATCTGTGGGTGTGTGTTTGTATGTGTGTATGTATGTGTGTGTGTGTGTATGGATATTCTGGGCTTTCTATCTCAAATACTATTCAGAAACTTTTGAAGCCGTGTATGCCTACCTTATTCTAATATGGAAAGAAGCCATTAAATTTTGGTGTCAATCGGATAACCGGAAATGGCAGTTTACTTGAAGTTCAATATAGTTTTTCTTAACAAAATCCTTTAAATGTTATTTTTTCGCAATTTGTTATAAAAATTAAATATTATTCCATTTTCTACAGGTGTGCAATAATACTTTTTCTATATATTTTATGGATAAATTTATAAATATAAAAATTATATCTCGGAACTTATAGTTTAAACACAACTGCATGGTTACACAATTCAGCTCAAATGTATTTAACTGTCACTTTCAAAAAAATAATGATTTCAAATTAATAACAGTAACATTTTAAAAAGAAAATTGTAAATAGAACAATAGTTATATGGAAAAGAACTTAATACACATAATTTCAAATTAATAATAGTAATGTTTTTAAACAAAAATTATAGAGAGAACAATAGTTATATGGAAAGGAACTTAATATACATAATTTCTAGCGTTAGTAAATATGCAGTACACAGATTTCGGTAATGATGATGACATATTTATATCGTGCGGGCTTTTACCAAGCATCACCTCATTGCTGACGTGGAGAGTGCGACATAGGGGACAATTTTGTGCCATTTAAAATTCGAAATATTTGGCGTTGATCGGGATCGAATTGGGTTCCCCAGATTCGCAACTAGACATCAGGCACGCAGCAACGAGATATGTATTTAAATTAATAAAAATAAATTGGCGGGAGGTATTGTGTTGGTCATATCAGATTTTTTTGCATTCGCATAATTTTACGGATATGTGTATTCAAACAAATAAAATTCCCTCCGATTTTCGTTTCTTATTTCGTTGGGCGTTAAGTGTTTTTTAAAATTTATTTTGTCAGTTTCCATTCCGCGTAGCTTACGTCTAGACTACAAACCTTTTATCTTTATTAAAGAAATGAAAAATTATTACTCCTTAATAAAAAAAACCTTCAAGTCTACGTAACGAAAAAGAAAACGCGTAAAAGTGACTAGTTTTATATAGCGACAGATTTCATTCTTTTTCAGACAGTAACAAATTTCATACAAGCAATTTCCCATTGAAATATTAACATTAATATTGAATAGACCATCATATTTCAAGAGAAGGGCATTACTTTAGACAGAATATTGTAAAATTAACTACGAAGAACAATTTTAATTTAAAAATTTATTAATTAAATTCTGTATTTATGTATGTGTGAGTGTGTGTTTGTATGTCTGTGTGTGTGTGTGTGTGTGTGACGAAAGTTACGGATCGCATAACTTCAATACCACGATTCCAAAAATTATATTTTTTTCGTATTCCTCAAGTTTACATCCATAAGAACAACTGATTAGATTTTGATTATTATTGGTGAACCGGAAGTAGCCTCATTTGAAGATTTAACAGTTAAATTTAATTTTTTGACATTTAACGTTATTATAACTTAAAGAATATATTATTGTCTACACGATTTGATTGCATTTTATACTTCATATTCAATAGACATAGAGTTAAAGAATTTTAAAGAAATTAAATTTTATAAATCAGCCAGCTATGCAAAACATGGAAACTACTAATAAATTCATATAATTCCAATTGACAGATGTCAGTATCAATAAAAAGTAAATTAATGTGGCAGAGATGAGGATGTTGAAGATGTTGGGGAAGACGAAAGATAGGTAAGGAAATAACTCTAGTGTTACAAGTCTCTAGAAAAATACAAGAGAGATGATTACATTGGTTTGAGAAAGTCATGAGGAGAAGTGAAGAATATATTGGATGAAGAATGAATAGCTTAGTAATAGAAGGTTGAAGAAACAGAGGAAGACCAAAGATAAGATGGAAGGACTGTATTGCGGAAGATTTGAGAGAAAAGGAACTGAATGAGAACGACACGTAAAACAGAAATGAGTGGAAGAAGAAAATGAAAAATAGCGACCCCTAACGAATGGGAAAAGCTAAAGAAGGAGAAGAAGATGTTAGTGTCAAGTGAAATTTGCATAGTTTGTTTATGAAATAATTTTACTGGAAATTTAGAATCTTTTGTAAGAAAAATTATGTATGGAATTTATATATATTACACAGGATTGACGGAAGATATTTTGGTGGCCACAACAGATTTTTTTGACTTCGTCTCGATCTCTAAAATCATCCTCAACCGATAAGCACTTACTGCCTTTAATAGTTAAATAACTATTTCATTAATGAAGATCAAAAATTTAATAGTAATTCTAAATAATAATTGCACAAAACGAGTTTTGTAAAACGAAAATCTTTATCTTTATCATCTTCTTAATAAAATCCATCCACCTCATATAGTTTTTCTCGTGCAAATATAAGTAACTCCGCGAATTGGCTTGGACTTTTTGTCGTCCACAAACGAATGGCTACACTTGTATATTTCGCCTGGACATTTTTATTGTGCGGTGCAGCATCGCGTATCACGTTTGGCCTGTCTCCAGCTTTTCGGATACAGACTACAGTTCTGTTTCAAGCGATTAACTGCATTGCGGATTTTACAGCGTTTGTTTTCTGTCCCACTATTACATTGACGAATTTAAAAAGCTGAAATGAAAAGACTCACTACGTTGAAATGTAGTGGAAAAGCGGAATTAGTTTCAATCAAACAAAGAGATAGTTGACGAATTTTAGATGTTAAATACGTAACTGAAATTGTTCTGTGTTCTATAGTCACTGTTTGTTGTTACAGTATTTGAAATTGTTACGTATTTTCATATAACATTAACATAAACCTACCCTGTTCTTAAACTGGAAGAAGCAAATGTAATCATCTCTCTTGTATCTTTTTATAAATTTGTAACACTAGAGTTATTTCCTTATCTATATTTTCGTGTCTTCTTCAACATCCTCATCTCTGCCACATTCATTTACTATTTATTGATACTGGCATCTGTCAATCTGAATTATATGAATATGAATATATTAGTAGTTTCCATGTTTAGCATAGCTCGCTGATTTATAAAATTTAATTTCTTTAAAATTCTTTAACTCGTATAAAGAATAATATATTCTTTAATTTATAATAACGCTAAATGTCAATAAATCATATTTAACTGTTAAATCTTTAAATGAGGCTACTTTCGTTTCACCAATTATAACCAAAATCTAATCAGTTGTTCTTCTGGATGTAAACTTGAGGAATACGAAAAAATCTGATGTGGCCAGCACAATACCTTCCGTTAATCCTGTGTATTATGTACAAATTCCATACATAAATTTTCTTGAAAAAGATTATAAATTTTTGGTATTATGTGATTCCCTTTCTCGGCAACTGAATGCCATACTCCTGATAACAAACAAACCACATGAAATAAGAAAATTATGAAATTTTCGTTGAAAAATTATAACACTTGTCAGTTATGGACATAATTAATTGCTGTCATTTTGACACGGATCAGTCATGTTACTGCACGCGCCCCATACATAAATTTTCTTGCAAAAAATCCTATATTTCCAGTAAAGTTATTTCATAAACAAACTATGCAAATTGCACTTGACACTGTCATCTTCTTCTTCTTCTTTAGTTTTTCCCATTCGTTAGGGGGTCGCTATTTTTTATTTTCTTCTACCACTCATTTTTGTTTTCCGTGTCGTCCTCATTCAGATCCTTTTCTCTCAAGTCTTCTACAATGCAGTCTTTTCATCTTATATTTGGTCTACGTATGTTTCTTTCACCTTCTATTAATATATTCATCTCTCCTCATGACATGTTCAAACCAATGTAATCGTCTCTCTTATATCTAGAAACTTCTAACACTAGAGTTACTTCCCTTATTCTTTTATTGATTTACATTTTATTGATACTGACATCTGTCAATTTGAATTACCTGAATATATTAGCAGTTTCCATGGTTAAGTTAGCATAGCTGGCTGTTAGTTTTTGAGTAACCGTCCTTCCAACATCCCACACACACACATCCACACACACACACACACGCACATACAGACATCATCGTAAAAATAGTAAAATCGTATTGTAAAGACCCTAAAACGTGCTTATTCAATGAAAACTCACCACCAAATTTTTTGACCAAAGGAAGGTTCCTTACCTATAGGTGACGGAAGGTAAAAATTATTTAGAATCGTAGTATTGAAGATATGCGATCCGAATCTTTCGTCACACACACACACACACACACACCCATACATACAGACATAATCGTAAAAATGGTAAAATCGTGTTATAAGGACCCTAAAACATGCTTATTCACTAAAAACTCATCATTGAATTTGTTGACCAAAGACAATACCTTCCTTACCTAAAGGTGACGGAAGGTAAAAACAATTAGATATAAATACGGCACGTGAAAGTTTGGGCAAGTTTCAAAAACAATTCACTCAATTTGCAACAAAAAATCGCGTTTAGTAATAGTTGGCATAAGTTGGCAATATTGAATAGCGGAAACAGTTCCATGATGCGGCAAATGTTAGAAATAAAAACGCAATGACCATCGTAATATTCCCATACATAGCGCACATAACCGCAAACGGCAATAACGTACGGTACTTGGAATCGTAGCTGCATTCTGCGTGCCAGTATGTAATACACAGTGCACTGCTTCTATTCTGCAAATTCAAATATCTATTTCAAACGAACTATGCGCGCTCGCGTACAATTGATTTTCATTGTGCACAAAGACAGTCGGAAATTCTGTCGCATTCGCCTCATATTTAGCAGATATGGAACAATATATTAATAATGAATGTGAAAAGTACAAGAGAAAATGAAAAATAATGCTGCCAGAGCACTATATTATTGTTAAACTTCACAATGTAGAAGTAAACAACAAGAATTGTGAAAGTATTCTCGCAGGAAGAGTAAATTAGACACAGTAGGATGCTGCCATAGTGCTATGTTATTTCTTATAAAAGAATATCTTCAATACCATCACTTTTCTACATTATTATAAAAATTGTCTCTTCTTGTATATTTTAAATATGTAGATAAATGCCACTGTCAAAACATCTACATCAACACAAAACCTCCCACCATTTAATTTATATTAATTTAAATACATATACGTATGGGGTCTCATGGCCCGTGCCTGAATGTCTGGTCACGAATCTGGGGGACCGGATTCAATTCCAACTATATTTCGAATTTTAAATGCCACAAAATTGACCTCTGTGATGCACTCTCCACGCCAAAAATAAGTACCAGTGAGGTAACGCATGGTAAACGCCCGCACGATACAAATATCATAACCGAAATCTGTTTACAAAGCAGATTAGCACACCCATCAATGGGTAATATGCCGTGATAATATATTTTTACTTCCTTGTACGTAAGTAAAGGAAGTATTGTAATCGCGAAAAATTTCGGTTTTCAGATTTCAGCGGAAATATCCATTTTGATCATCCCTGAATCCATTTTGACTAATTTCGTCGTGACGTCTGTACGTACGTATCTCGCATAACTCAAAAACGGTAAGCCGTAGAAAGTTGAAATTTTGTATTTAGGACTCCTATAACATCTAGTTGTGCACCTCCCTTTCTGGTTATTACACAATTTCCAGAAGTGGCACTTTACATGAAGCCTGTAATAGATTTTAATGAAGAACTGTTTTAAAATATAATCCAAAACTTTTCAAATTTAGTATACAAGACTTTTATGTCAGTCGAAATAACATAATAAATTTAGGTTAAAATAGGCTAACCGGAAGTGGTACATTACTTGAAGTTTGTTAACAGTTTTTCTTGAATAAAATGATTTTATTTTGATTTTAGAAATAAATGCTTCTAATAAAAGTTTTAGAGAATTTTTGCGTCTAGCACATCAAGTATTATTAAATTAGCCCTTTGTATAAGAGAGATATGTAAATTTAAAAATTGTATACTTTTTTGTTTTTGTAATAAAGCTTGCTATGGATTAGGACAAAAAAATAAAGAAAAATGTTCATGTCAAATTACGTTAAATACGTGCAACTTTGTGATTCGTACAATAACAAAAATTATATTTTTATTGTGAAATTAGTCATATTCATTGTTGTATTCAAATATTTCTTTGTTGTAATCCAAACTCTCTTTAAAAAGAACCGGGTTAGATTATGGTCGCTATATATCTTACCGTTGTGAAGTTAAAATTATTATTTTGTAATTTAGTTATTAAAAAAATATGTATAGTTTAATAATAGTACAAGGAAGTCGTGTGGTGTCCACATCAGATTTTTTTATTTTCTTATTTATATACAAACCTGTATATTTACTAATACTAGCAATTATGTATATTAAGTTCCTTTCCATATAACTATTGTTTTATTTACAATTTTCCTTGTAAAACGTTATTATTATTAATTTGAAATTATGTATATTAAGTTCTTTTCAATGTAACTATTGTTCTATTTACAATTTTCTTTTCAAAACGTTACTGCTATTAATTTGAAATGATTATTTTCTGACAATGATATTTATCTGTCAGTTACATACATTTTATAAATTTATCCATAAAATATATAGTAAAAGTATTAATGCAAGCCTGTAGAAAATGAAATATCTTTTAAGTTTTATAATAACAAATTGCGAAAAAATAACATTTAAAGGTAATTTTTGAAGAAAAACTATTTTGAGCTTCAAATAAACTGCCATTTCCAGTTATCCGATTGACACCAAATGGTTTCTTTCCATATTAGAATAAGGTAGAAATACAAGATTTCAAAATTTTCTGAACGATAGTGCCATAGAGCGTAAAGAGGATCCACACACACATACACACAGACATCATCGTGAAAATGTTAAAACTGGAATCTAAGGACCTTAAAACGTGGTCATTTACCAAAATCTCGATACGCGACTTTTAGCACTATGCCTATACCTCCCTTACCAAGGGTAGCGGGAGGTAAAAACTAATAATTTCAAACAGGACCGCTCCATGCGGGTAGGCAATTTATGTCCCACAAAAAGGCGCGCTATTTCAAAAAATTGATGGGGCCAGCACATTACCTTCCGTTAATCCTGTGTATTATGTACAGTAAAATTTTTGAAAGATGTTTGATAAAGGTTATCTACGAATTGTATGAATTCATATTTTTGCTCCGCCCATTCTGACAAATACTGTAGTGTTGTTTGCTTAGTTTTCATGAGGGTATATATTACAATAAAAGCATTCAAAATTCAAAATAAGTCTACTGGTAAGTTTAGTAGCAAATGTAAAATCAAATATGTGAAAAATAAGATACTGATGCGACACTTTAACAACATTTTATTTACATGTATATATATATATATATATATATATAAATATATATATATATATATATATATATATATATACGTACATACATGTAAATAAAATAATAAAGAGTGAAATATTTGGTTTCATTTGAAAAAATTTCTAGTAATTATTTTGAAGCGCTGTAAAATTAGATATCATTTCATAGATAATTAGCGGTGTAGTGTGTTAATTATATTTAATTACATATCCTGTGTTTACTTTATGCACGTTATTAAAATGAAAGTAGTTTTAATTATAAACCATATTTAGAATATTAATCTCATCTCGACATCTAATTAAAAGTTAATATCTAAACGAAAATTTAAACACCATGGCACATGCAATATTATTATCTAACGTTATTATTATTAATAACGTCATTTTCCTTATAATTAATTTTCACTTAGGTTGACAAATTGACGAATTTCATAACTCGTCATGAAGTTTGACGTTCAAAATATCTCTTGTACGTGAAATTTGTGCAGCATGAATCTGTTTGAATGCATTTAAAAACGCAAGAAAAATATTTTCTTCTTTAGCTTTTCCCATTCGTTAGGGGTCGCTATTTTTTTATTTCTTCTTCCACTCATTTCTGTTTTGCGTGTCGTCCTCATTAAATTCCTTTTCTCTCAAGTCTTCCGCGATACAGTCCTTTCATTTTATTCATTCTTCTACTCATGACAAGTTCAAACCAATATAATCGTCTCTCTTGTATCTTTCTAGAAACATTTATCACTCGAGCCATTTCCCTTATTCATTCCTTACCGTATCTTTCTTGGTCTTCCCCCAACATATATCTCAACATCCACATCGCTGCCACATTTATTTACTTTTCATTGATATTGATATCTGTTAATATGAATTATCTAAAGATATTAGCAGTTTCCATAGTGGACATAGCTGGCTGATTTATGAAATTTAATATCTTTATAATTCTTTAACTCTATATATATTGAATATGAAGTATAACATGCTATTACATCGTATGTAACCGTCTGTCTTGTATCTTTCCAGAAATATCTATCTAGCCATTTCCCTTATTCTTTTATTCCTTATCCTATCTTTCCTTGGCTCTCCAAATATCTAACTCATCATTCTCATCTCTGCCTCATTCATTTTTTTTTCATAGACACTGACGTCTCTCAGTTAGAATTTTCTTAATATAGTAGCTGTTTCCATGATCATAGCATGGCTGGCTGATTTATAAAATTTAATTTCTTTATAATTCTTTAACTGTATATCCATTGAATATTGAATATAAAGTGCAATCAATTCGTATAGATAAGAATATTATTTAATATTTATAATAACATTAAATGAGGGTACTTCCGGTTCACCAATTATAACCAAAATCTAATCAAGTCTTCATATGCGATGTAAGGAAGAGAAATACGTAAAAAAATCAGAGACGAAAAATGAAAAATATTTCGTTCAGTTCTTATCCGAACGAAACCGAATCTTTTCGTTTTCGTTCACAGTAGTTAAATACCGGTTATAAATATTAATGAGTAACAATTGATGAAAATATAGAAATATAATAAGTTTTTTTTATTACACATGAAAATAAAACATACATATAAAGGAAAGATAATACATATATAAAAATAAGAAGAAAAGCTTATGCTATGGCCTGAATTTTTTACAATAAAGAATAAAACATTAATTACATTTTATGTCACCTAGCTAATAGTAGGTTTTCAAGCAAATCTTCCTTTATGTTAGTTCTCTTATACATATAAGTACTTAACATAACTAATAAGATGAATACCGACAGTGTCTGCAAATAAAAATTATCGCAGTCAGTGTTCAATAGATGAAACTACGAGTAAACCATTTAACCTAACACATAACAGGGTTAGCTACTGGAGAGTTACTTTGAAAATCTGCTTGTTTGCAATTCAAATATATGAAAATTCAATAATATTTGCTTGTAAAATATTTGCTGTAAATAAAATAAATTATTAAATAAAATAACGGTTAAAACCGGTAACTGATATTAATTACTTTGTTTTCAATCCTGACCGAAAAAAATATATTGCGTTTTCGTTTCCGTTTTCGTTCTTATAAAAATTTCGATTTATTTCGTTATTTCGTTTTCGTTCTCATTTCGTTCTTAGTCCCAGAAAAAAGTTGTAATTTTTGGAAGTATTGAAGATATCGCGTTAGTAAATATGTAATAATTTATTCCAATTAATAAAAATTAAATGCGGACTGCATAATGTGCTGTCCACATCAGATTTTTTTCTAAACTTTGCTTGCATTTGCATATTCAAATGCAAAAATCATACAAAGTAATCCACCGTAAAGTTTTCCGGGTTATCCGGTCGGTCACCACGTGCATTTTATTATCAACAGAGCTTCCTATGCTGGACGCGGCAGGCAGGCAATCGTTAAATGCAAAACGTTAACCAACATCAATAATTCACAGCGTCTATTAGTGCTGAATGCTGCAGAATCACAGAAATGAATGACAGCATTTGATCTGTTTGCACACCAATTGAAAATTCCCTGTGACGGGAGTTTTATGATGAGAGCTTTCCAGTTGATTTGTGTTTGTGTACAGACAATGAACTTGATTAAATTAATTACACACCACACATGCGCATTATGATAAATGATTTTTTAGACTCAGTGATAAAAACATTTACATATATCAATTTTTTTAAACTCATTTTTCAAAAGTTCATAAAAAAAATTGAAAAGGAAACTTAAAAGGTAATTAAATTAAATCTAAATATCGGGTTCGATCCCGATCGACGCCAAATATTTCGAATTTTAAATGGCACAAAAATGACCCCTGTGTTGCACTCTCCACGCCAGCAATAAATGCCCGTGAGGTGACACCTGTTAAACGCCCGCACGGTACAAATATCATCATCGTTACCGAAATCTATATACAAAGCAGATTGGCAGACCCAGCAATGGGTAATATGCCGTGATGATATATTTATTTACTTATCTATATTCATTGCTGGCGTGGAGAGTGCACCATAGAGGTCAATTACTAAAATTAGTAAATTCGTATTCCAGGAATCTCAAAACGTGCATATTCATTAGAAACTCACTATCGAATTATTTGACCAAAGACAATACCTTCCTGACCTAAATGTGACCGAATGTAAAAATTAAGAATTGTAATAACACAAATATACATATAATCCAAAGTGAAGAAATAGACATGTATTAATTTTCTTCTGAAAATTATTCTTTCTTCGATCGGGTATAAATAAATAGAATGACATTCGCACTTAATGATTTATGTTCCAACCATCAGAAATGAAATATACAACGTCAAAATCAGTTAGTGCTTAATATTTCCACAATTTATTACTTTATCAGATTATTTTATTGAAACGTCAAATTCAGAGATGTAATACATTTGAAAAATAAAGCCTGCATCACAGTATACAACTAAAAAATGAACAACAAATTGCGCAAGCAATTGATCAAAATTTTTAAGTTATAATAATATGTAACTTTTAAATTTTTACATTTTCAATTAAATTTACGATCTTTGTGACATGCTACTTATTGACTCAGAACAGTGTCAGAATAATATCAAAATTAAAAATCTGTTGTGGCCAGCACAATACCTTCCGTCAATTCTGTGTATAATGTATAAATTCTATACATAATTTTTCTTGCAAAAGATTCTAAACTTCCAGTAAAATTATTTCATAAAAAAACTATTCAAATTGCACTTGACACTGACATCTTCTTCTTTAACTTTTCCCTTTCGTTAGGAGTCGCTATTTTTGCGTGTCGTTATCATTCAGTTCCTTTTCTCTCAAGTCTTTCGCAATACAGTCCTTCCATCTTATCTTCGGTCTTCCTCTGTTTCTTCAACATCCTATTACTAAACTATTCATTCTTGTTCCAATATAATTCTTCATTTCTCCTCATGACATGTTCAAACCAATGTAATCATATTTCTTGTATCTTTCTAGAAACTTGTAATACTAGAGTTATTTTCTTACCGTATCTTTCCGTGTTTTCCCCAACATCTACTTCAACATCCTCATCTCTGCCACATTAATTTACTTTTTATTGATACTGACATCTGTCAATTTGAATTATATGAATATATTAATAGTTTCCATGTTTGGCATAGCTGGCTGAATTATAAAATTTAATTTCTTTAAAATTCTTTAACTCTGTGTCTATTGAATATGAAGTATAAAATGTAATCCAATCGTATAGAGAATAATATATTCTTTAAGTTATAATAACCTTAAATGCCAATAAATCAAATATAACTGTCAAATCTTTAAATGAGGGTACTTCCGGTTCACCAATTATAACCAAAATCTAATCAGTTGTTCTTCTGGATGTAAACTTGAGGAATACGAAAAAAATATAATTTTTGGAATAGTGGTATTGAAGTTATAGGATCCGGAACATTTGTCACACACACACAGACACACACAGAAACACACAAACACATATACATACAGACAGCATCGTAAAAATGGTAAAATCGTTCATCATTGAATTTTTTGACCAAAGACAATACCTTCCTTACCTAAAGGTGACGGAAGGTAATACTAATAATTTGACGTATAAAATGTTACGCTTTTGTTCGTCTCTTGTTTCTAATTGCATGGAATTTGTACAAAATACCCAGTATTGACGGAAGGTATTGTGCTGGCCATATTAGAGTTTTTATTACACATTTTTGTCAAAACCGGAACAAGTTCTTTATATTTAACTGTAATGTACAGTGTAAAACGTGCTCAAGATTGTAAAAAATCATTACCATCTTCAATTCAAAATCTCATTACTGTGTAAATGAAGTGAAAGGGGTGGCAAGATGAAATTAAACTTCTTAAAGTAATTAAAACATAATTCAGGAAAATGTTAACTACAAACATGGAGGTTAACTTTATACAAAATGGCGAACAGTGAAGAAGTGAACGAGTAAAAGCTCTTTGTTAATTTGTAATTCAGTTTTTATTTAGTAAAATGTGTTCGAGTTAATTCTGCGTAATTGTATTATTCTAATTACTTTCAAGGCCAGTTTTGTAATTCATTTAGTGAGCTTGCAAATATTAAATGCATTATTAAGTATGACTTTTAAATTGATAATTTTAAATAGGTTTTAAAGAAGATGTGTTCATTATATAAATGAAAATATTATTACACACTCATTTTGAATTTATCTGCAAAAAAATGCAATTTGCACAAATTTACAAATTCACAGATTACGAAATTAAACAATAATATAACATTAAAACAATGTTGGCATAATGTTTACCAAATTGTTTTCCAAGGCACTCTTGCCCTAGAAACCAAAAACGCTCCAAACTTACGCATTAACCCATTATAAATATAAACAATAAAATATAACATAACCCTACCTTTTATTGTTATTTTGTTGGTGATGATATCTGCAATTCTACAGCTTCAAAAGTCTTTTTATACATTCTTCAAAAGCAGGAAAACTGACACTTCTATCTTTAAATAATAATTATACTTCGTAAACATAAAACAAGGTAAAGAAAAACAAAAATATTGTTGATATTAAATTGCCATGACGATCTAAATAAAACATGTAAAGAACAATTGATCGATCACGTGATAAAACAAATAAATTTGATTGGCATGACCATTTAAACAAAACTATACTAGGTCAGTGGCGTACCACAAATATTTTACTGACTATTGAAACTAGTGGTGGGAGCCGGATCCGGGTAGTTTCGGTTTCGGATCCAAAAATATCCGGATATCCGGATAATTGAATATTAAACTATCCGGATCTGAACATGGGATTTTGGATCCGAATCTGAGTATTGGAATTTGGATCCGAATCTGAGTATCGGATCTTGAATCCGGATCCGAATATCGAATCTTGGAAACGGATTTGAGTATCGGATCTTAGATTCGATTATGAGTATCAGTATCGGTTTTTAGATATGGAATTTCAGTAGACGGATCGGTTCTCGGATTCGAATATTCTCAGTATTAAACCTTACATTCAAATATTAGCATCGGGTCGCATCAAAAGCACATATTAAATTAATGAAATTCATGTCATATTAGTATATTACTTTATCTGTGCAATAAAAATAATACAAATTTGATTTTTTTATTCACAATTTACTAAATAGGAATGAAGAATCGGATCCAGAATTAAATTTTGGATCCGGATTCGTAGACAAAATATCGAATCCGTATCCAAGTTCAGACCCGGATCCAACTCCAGATCCGGATCCAAATCAGGATCTGGATCTAAATTCGAATTAAATTTTCGGATATCCGCTTCAAGATCCGAACGTCGGATATCCGAGGATCCGGATATTTTGAAATCCGGGTTCTCGGTTCCAAGTTTTGTCGGATCCTCACAGCACTAATTGAAACGTATGAAAATAAAACTAAATATTAATTAATACACAATTAAATATATACATATTTATTTAATAATAAATATAAAATCTATAATACATCCTATAATACATTTTAAAATTTCGTTTGAGACAACATGAATAATACGACTAATAATGAAATAGTCTAAAAATTCATACAATGACATAAACTGGAAAAAGAATTACACTAGGCAATATTGCACACACATTTCATCCTTTATTTATCTTTCTCATGCAATCAGAACATGAAAATTATATTTTTATTCTATACGTGAGTCTACTATAAATAAAATATGACAGTGTTTGTTTATATCATTTATAACTGTTCTGTACAGTTGATAGAAATATACTTCATACTTAAACAACATATGTTCATATTATTTACATTTACTTAGTTGCTACAATGCATGATATGTAAAGAAATAAATGATAGTGTATGTAATCATTTATGTCACATTCACCTGAAATGAATATCGAATGTTATTAGAACTAGAACAAAGAAATTTAATGGTTTATAATGGTACAATATGGAAAATAATAACACGATAAATGGATATAGATTTTTATAATATACTTTTTTACGACCACTTTAAACTTTATAAAAAAACACGTATTTTTTGTTTTTACCTTCCGTCACCTCTAGGTAAGGAAGGTATTGTCTTTGGTCAAAAAATTCGGTGGTAAGTTTTCATTGAATAAGCACGTTTTAGGGTCTTTACAATACGATTTTACTATTTTTACGATGATGTCTGTATGTGTGTGTGTGTTCGTATGTGCGTGTGTGTGTGTGTGTGTATGTGTGTGTGTGTATGTGACCGCTTTTTCGTGCACGATATCTCCAATACTAGAATTCCAAAAATTACAATTCTTGCATATTCCTCTTCCTTACAACCATATGCAGACATGTTTAGATTTTGGTTATAATTGGTCAACCGGAAGTACCCTCATTTGAAGATTTTAACAGTTTTTCTTGAAAAACTCAGTTAAATGTTATTATAACTTAAAGAATATATTATTCTCTATACGATTTTATATTTCATATTCAACAGATGTAGAGTTAAAAAATAATAAAGATAAAAAATTCGTATAAATTTCATAATTCAGCCAGCTATGCTAACATAACCATGGAAACTGCTAATATATTCAGGTAATTCAAATTGACAGATGTCAGTATCAATAAAAAGCAAGTAATTGAATGAAAAAATAAGGGAAGTAATTCTAGTGTTAGAAGTTTTTAGATATAATAGAGACGATTACATTGGTTTGAACATGTCATGAGGAGAGATGAATAAATTAATAGAAGGTGGAAAAAACATAGGAAGACCAAATATAAGATGAAAAGACTGTATTGCAGAAGACTTGAGAGAAAAGGAACTGAATGAGGACGACACGCAAAACAAAAATTAGTGGAAGAAGAAAATAAAAAATAGCGACCCCCTAACGAATGGGAAAACTAAAGAAGAAGAAGATGTCAGTGTCAAGTGCAATTTGCATAGTTTGTTTATGAAATAACTTTACTGGAAATATAGGATCTTTTGCAAAAAAATTATGTATAGGGCGCGTGCAGTGACATGACTTTGCTGCCTTTGGCAAGCAGATATGGGGACCCGTATCAAAATGACAGCAATTAATTATGTCCATAACTGACAAGTGTCATAATTTTTCATTCAAAATTTCATGATTTTCTTATTTCATGTGATTTGTTTGTTATCAGGAGTATGGAATTCCGTTGCCGATAAAGCGAATCATAAAATACCAAAAATTTAGAATCTTTTGCAAGAAAATTTATATATGGAATTTATACATATTACACAGGATTGACGTAAGGTATTGTGCTGGCCACAACAGATTTTTTATAATAACGTAGGTATACGAGGGTGGATTGAAAAGTTTCCGGGATTACGGAGAAGGCCTTGGAACGAAGTTCGTGCAATGATCAAGATTTTTCATTTGAAAGGAGAGACGGCAACGGAGATCAAAACCAGGTTGGATGATGTCCTTAGGAATGCTTCACCTTCCTTTTCCACTGTGAGTTTCTGGATTTCGGAATTTAAGAGTGGCTGGACACACACCTGTGACGAACCACGTTCAGGTCGACCAAAATCGCCTACCACACCGGAAATTGTGGATAAAATACACGATATGATTCCGGAAGATCGACAAATGAAATTGTGTGAGATTAAGGAAGCCATAGGGATCTCATATGAAAGTGTAGTTTATATTTTAGACAATGAGCTGGGCATTCAAGCCCGAACTTTAGACGAAAATTTGAAGTTGTTTAAGAAAAAATTGGTCAATTTCAAAAGACGTTTCATAACCATGGATGGAACATATGGGTACACATTACACTCCAGAGACGAAAATTCAGTCGAAAGCGTGGATTGGACGTGGTGAGTCGACCCCGAAGGAAGCGAGGTTAATTCAGTTGGCAGGAAAGGTATTGGCGTTAATCTATTGGGACGCTAAAATAATTTTGCTAATTGATTATGTTGGTAAAAGAAAAACTGTGACTGGACAATACAACGCCACATTTTTAGACCAGCTGAAAGCAGTAATTCAAGAAAAACGCCCGGGAATGGCAATGTAAAAGATTTTGTTTCACGACAATGCGTCAGCTTATTCAGTTCGAAGCGCTCAACAAAAATTGAACGAACTGAGGTTTGAAATCGTCCCCTATCCACCGTACTCGACCGATTTGGCTCCGTCCGATTTCCATCTTTTCCTAAAACTCACAACGTTCAATGCTGGAAAGATATTACGATCCAACGAAGAATCCATCGTTGCAGTAAATGTTTATTTTGAGGACCTCAAAAAATCCATTTTTAGTTAGTTAGTTTACTGACATCAGAGGGGCCTATGTAGAAAAATAAACGAAGTCCATGATAAATAAAATAGGCAATGGTACCTACTGATAGTACCAATACATTGGAACCGAGCAGTAAACGAAGAAACATTTATGCTTGATAACATTTTTCAGATTCGCTATATTCTATATACCAGTTTAGAATGTACTTAGGAAAGATAGGGCTTACGATTCCAGCTTTTCGATTGGCTTAAACGCGAACCAAGTTTACAATAGCGAAAAATATGTAACAAAACATTTCAGTCTGTTCAGCTGTTGAACGTCGTAGAGTTAGAATTGTAGTCAGTGCAGTCTAAGCGAAAAACGTAACTCGGGGTAGGCTATGAACAGAGAAACGTTTGTCTCATCATTATTCCATTCAAAAGTCAAGTTGAAGGAAACAATATACAAATATTACCATTCGCCGTTTTCTAATTTATTTCCAATTCTAAAATAAGATTCAAGAAGAAAAGCTTTCAGTTCTTTAGATAATATTTTTTACAATATCTCGTATCAAATTGACATTTAATTAAATACTTTTAAATTAAAACATACGTTTCTTTGTTCATAGCCTACTCCGAGCTAGGTTTTTTTTAACACACTGTACTATTATAGTCTAACCAAGTACGGATCTTCACTACACTTGCGGATATTTAACACTAGCGTGGGTATACATTTGTATTTTCGCTGCCATAGGCAGTGAACGTGAAACTTTATTGCCTAGCAACTGTCAATAAAATCTTTCTTTTAATATCGTTCGGCGAAAAAATATTGTTTTGTACCAATTTGGGTTCTTCTACTACTACTTAGCCATATAGCGGTGTTCTAACAGTCATGGCATTTTACGGCGCCGTTATACAAACCGATCCAAACAATACAAATTTAAATGTAAGTTAAAAATATAATTTTCATAAATAATTTACGGATTTTTTAAAGTTTTAATTAACATAACCAAAATTATAAAATTTAATTTAGACATGTGTAGTACCTTTTTATAGTCGTAGAAAAAGTATATTATATGATTCGTACATTTCCCATGCGTAGGCTTCCTGCACAGACCTGGAGTGCTGTGGGAAATATATGTCATTCTGGTTTCTGCACTTGTACAATAATAAACAATATAAATAATATGGATGTCACATAAAATTAAGTATTACTAATATAAATAAATATATCATCATGACTTATTACCCATTTCTGGGTGTGCCAATATTATTCAAAGATTTCGCTAATATATCTGTACCATTGATGGCGCTTACCTATTGGACACAGAACACACTTAGTCACGCGACTTCATAGTTCGAGCCCCGTCCACATCACTAATAACTAACAAATTATTACCAATTTTTATTAATAATTCGGACATTTTGTATATCTAATGACACAGTACGATTTATTTTGTAAAATATTTTGTCATACTGGCTTCTAAAGCAATTTTCGGGTCCCGTTGCTACGTACCTAAGTGTCTGGTCACGAATCTGAGGAACCGGGTTCGCTCCCGACCGATGCCAAATATTTCGAATTTTAAATGGCACAAAATTGACCCCTGTGGTGCACTCTCCACGCCAGAAATGAGTGCGCGTGTGGTGACGCCTGGTAAACGCCCGCACCGTACAAATATGTCATCATCATTACCGAAATCTGCATACAAAGCAGATTGGCATACCCAGCAATGGGTAATATGTCGTAATGATATATTTATTTATTTATTCATCCGAATACAATTCGTGGTTATTTATCCAGGCAAAATTTTCCGATTGCTTTACTCGAGCCTGTTGCTACGTGTTTTCAGAACGACAAAATGTCTGTAATATTAATAAAAATTGGCGATAATTTATGTTTTAAATAAAATGAAATTAAAGTGAGTGGACCAACAGATGTGGTACGGGGCTCGTACACTAATCAATTAATTTATTTTGTTGAATAATATTATTAAAGATTTTTTTTTAAATTAAATTTGAAATGAAAACTATAGGCTTTGAATATATAATACATATAAGAACGGCAACGTAATGTATTTAGATTAAATATTTCGAGAGAAGGTGCCATCTATCCCTCCGTATACGAATTATTTCTGAGTTAGTTCAAAAAATACATAATAGGTGGATGTTGCATAGTGTTGCCTCGTAGCTAGAACAGCAAGTTAAGATTTTATAAAGGTTTTTAAGTTTGCTACTGTAAAACAAGTATACATGTACATTGAAGATTCAAAATATATTATTTGGTTATTATGAAACAATATTTTTGAATTATTGATTATTGAATACCTCTAACAAATAGTATCTGGCAATGCTGTCAGCACGATTTACCGTAGTTCATAGTTTTGTGGTAGGAGTCACTAGCTATCTATAATAATTTTGTGAATAAAAAGAGACAGATATAGTATCTTGCTAGACCATATGCGTTGCCGTTCTTATATGTATTATATATTCAAAGCTATATGTATAATAAATATATATATTGTATGTTCAAGTATAAATTCAATTTTTTAATGTGATTTGCTAAAGTGCTATAATTATTTTTAAGTACATAATTTTTGTACAAATTTTATATTTTGCTAAAATTAATAGTAATAATAGACCTTTTATAATCCTGGTCCCATACTATAAAAATAGCTTGTACATATAGACTCAAAGAGAATTTTATATTATTTTATACATATTTCAAATATTTTAAACTGAATGTGAATAATATTCGTTAGATGAAAATGTAAACGTGTATTTGTCATAAATATGTACCTAATTTAACAAATCTGGATGATTTCAAAATCTAAATCAATTAATTTCAAAACCCGCCACCAAAAATTAAAATCCAAAAACTATCGGTTGAGGGCTAACAAAAAGGGCTTTTCGTAGGGTAAAATAGAGAAGTAGCGCGCCTAGAGGTCTCGGGTTCATTCCCCGTGACTGTTTTCATCTCCGTCGTACGAGTCGGTCATTGGGGACTCTGTAGAATTGGAGCCGTTTGCCTAGAAAAGATATTGTTCACAACATACAGAAAATGACAATTAAACAAAAGTTTTTGAAACAATATACTATAAGCAAAAAGTATTAATAATGAAGCAAAAATAGCAAAAATAATGTAAATACATACATGGGCATTTGCAAGAATTTTTATATGCCTTCTAAGTACTAAATTATAAAAAAATATTTTTAAAAAGCCCCAAATTTGAAAATATCACGAATAACCATCAGATAGTTTACAATTAATTATTGAAATTTGTTTAATATTTTGAAAGTAACTTGATCTGTTCATACAGTTTATTATATCAATAATTGAAGAATTTATAGTTATGATTGAATTTTTAAAAACAGATAATTTTGCACAGATTTAGTTTTATTTCTTTTTCGTAATAAATAAAGTGTTTGCTACATTTGTTTTATTTTCTAATCTTACTTTACAGACCAGTTGTTCATATTTTAACATATTTTTTTATTTTTTTGGCCAGGAATGTATTATTGTATTGATCCGGTTGAAATTCACTGCTAAAGAAAGAACTAATTTTATTAGCACTAGGATTTGTTTGTAAAGAAGGTATTAATAAATATTTTTGTTCAAAATTTGGATCTCAAGATCGTACCTAAGTGTTTGGTTTGAATTTAAATATAAAGAACATGCCGCACAATGTTTATAAAGGCGTATGATAAGCTCCTATAATAATAAAAAAAAATATTTTTCACCTTGTGATGTTCTTCCAACAGAGGACTTTCCGTTCCAGAACTTCCATCCCCTCCATTATTCACTCCATTTTCCATATTTTCATCCCCATCTGCATCAACAGCTTCATGGCCATTTTGACCATGCCCATTCTGCCCATGACCATTATGTCCGTTAGTATCTCCATGGTTGTTTTCTACATGATTTTCCAGTTGACCTGGTACTCCTAAAGTATATATGTTTAAAGTATGGGCAACTTGGGCATGGACCATAAGGTCCCAAGCACTGGAGAATGAGTCTTTGCATTGGATACAAAGAAGAGATGTTGTTGTGGATGACAGAGGATGATCTATAGAGATAGAATTGAGAAGAAATGTATGAGAACAATTTGGAAGATTAGCTGTAGTTAAAAAATATTTCTTTTAATAAATAAATTTACTAATATATTATATATAGTGTGTTCGAAAATTCAACCGCGGTTCGTGGTCATTTTACACGGTAACTGAAAGGTTACGGTTCTCGCGGTAAGCAGTCGAACGCATTGGTATTCATGGTTATTAATAACTGTCAAAATCATTTTAGTTTGCATCGCAGGATATTTTTGTTGGATACTATTTGTTTTTTGTACCATGTACAGTACTCAGTTGTTTTTAAATACAATTTACCTTTAAATGATGTCAAAGAACAACGTGTGTATACTTCAAAAGTTAGGTTAGACTATAAATTACCACAAAAACCGTGCTCTGAGCACGGTTGCGGCGGTAACAAAAATTTACCATACATTTCAGTTACCGCGTTCGAAAATAGTGCCGGTAACCTGAAATTTTTTACCGGTAACGTCGTGGTTCAATTTTCGAACATACTAATAGTGTCCGGTGTTCGAAGCCCACCATTGGGATCTCGGGAACTATAAGAAATACGACTTTAGTTAAATGGAACATGTGGTGCGCTTTTAGAAGGCCATCGTAAATGTGCTTTTTTGCCAAAAACTCTGAATTTAATCAATTTTTAACACCCGCTACCCTTGGTAAGGGAGATATAGAGATCGTGCTAAATATCTCATATCGATATTTTCGTAAATAACCATATTTTAAGGTCTCTACAATCCGATTTTTACATTTTCACGATATTGTCTGTGGGTGTGTATGTGTATGTGTGTGTGTGTGTGTGTGTGTGTGTGTGTGTGTGTGTGTGTGTGTGTGTGCGTGTGTGTGTGTGTATGTGGATCTCCTGCGCGCTCTAATTCAAATACTATCATTCCGAAAATTTTGAAACCATGTATTTCTACCTTATTCTAATATGGAAAGAAGCCATTAGATTTTGTTGTTAATCGGATAACCGTAAATGACATTTTACATGAAGCTCAAAATAGTTTTTCTTCAAAAAATACATTTAAATGTCATTTTTTCGCCATTTGTTATTATAAAAATTAGGCATGCATTAATACTTTCTCTATATATTTTATGGATAAATTTATAAAGTAATATAAAAATTATATCTCAGATCATAGCTTATGCTTTAAACACAACTCCATGGTTACACAGTTCAGCTCAAATGTATGTAACTGACAGATAAATGTTATTGTCAAAAAAATAATCATTTTAAATTAATAATAGTAACGTTTTAAAAAGAAAATTGTAAATAGAACAATAGTTACATGGAAAGGAACTTAATATACATAATTTCAAATAAATAATAGTAACGTTTTAAAACGAAAATTGTAAATATAACAATAGTTATATGGAAATGAACTTAATATACATAATTTCTAGCGTTAGTAAATATGTAGATATGTATTTATTTATGTAACATAAAATGATAATGGCGAGAGGTCATGTGTTGGCCACATCAGATTTTTTGATTGTATCTTTGTTACGTTAACTTAAAAATATAAAATTAAAATTAAATTATGAAGCAAAGAAGGTAAATGAAATATTATTTTAAAAACTAATCACTCTTGAAAAAAAAAATAAGAAAAAAAAATAAAAAATAAATAAAATAAATATATCATCACGGCATATTACCCATTGCTGGGTGTGCCAATCTGCTTTGTATACACAGATATCGGTAATGATGAAATATTTGGACCGCGCGGCCGCTTACCAGGCGTCACCTCACGAGCACTCAATGCTGGCGTGGAGAGTGCACTACAGGGGTCAATTTAGTGCCATTAAAATCATGACAAATATAGAAAAATCTAAGATTTGAGAGTAAAACAAATTTAAGATATAATACCCTTTATACCAATCAAAAGAGAAAAATAAGTATTTTTTTTTAAGTAGAAATTAAAAATGGCTTCTATTTTAAAAAAATATGTTTGTGTTATACATCGAATATTTACGTATAAAAAATATCCTACACCACTGGATATACAATTTCAACTATTTTTCACGATTACTGATATTTCAAAATGAAAAAATCTAACCAAGGAGTTGTGTTTTCAAGAAAAGTGCCATTTACGGTTATATGATTTAAACCAAAATCTAATAGCTTTTCTTTCCATATATAATAACGTAGAAATACAAGGTTTCAAATTTTTCTGAATGATAGTAGGTACGTATTTAAGTTAGAGCATAATACACACACACACACACACACAAACACACGACACACACACACACACACATACACACACCCACAGACATCATCGTAAAAATGTAAAAATCGAATTCTAGGGATCTTAAAAAGTGGTCGTTTACCAAAATCTCGATATGTGGTTTTTAGCACGAACCCTATACCGTGGTCTTCGAAATCGGGACACCTTTAAATAATATATTATATAATACACGTATTATTCTATTATTTCATTCATTTATAATGAACAATAACAACGATAACAAAGGATAAATCCCAAATTAATTAGATTAGCGGTAAGATGATTTGTCTCCACAGAGAAATTATCCGTACCATTAAGCATGTGACATTTGCAAGTAAATCGTAACTTGCAGTATGTCTTTTTGTGCTCTAGCAGATCGTGTAGGTCTGTGAACATTTCTCGACAGTTACCGCAGATTAAGATGTCTGGGTTGCCTGCAACAGCAAAGAGGAGAAACACATAGTCATTTACATAAGGAATACTACTTGTTAGAAAACATGTCTTAATAGTGTTTACTCTTTCCCAAAATTACAGCACTTTTGTATCCGTTTCAAAATTTGTTAATCATCTTGTCAACTGACAGTAAAAAATATTACATACTTCATACTTATTAAAATAATATTTTAATGGAGTACTATAGCATAGTCAAATTTTAACTATTTAAAATAAAAATGTGAACGAATTTTGATTAAATATTAATTAGTTCGCAAACTACAAGTGATTGAAGTCGATTAATAATTAGGATAACGTATCAAGTCTATGCAATTTCATTGGTTGCCTGATTTAAAAATCGAGACTCGCGCGCTTTATGCCAGCTTACCGTAAAATCAATGGAAAAACACTAGCTCCATCCACCTCCATAGTTTGTATCACAATTTTGTCAAACAATGGTCATACTGTTTCGATGTTCTATAATTTATTAGGAAAAAATAGTTATTAATGTATCAAAGCACTGAAGTTTTATTTTTTTATCACGAATGTGGAATTTCTTTAGATAACTTTTTTGACAATATCTCGTGTCAATTTGATATTTAATTAAATATTTTTAATTTGACATACGTTCCTTTGTGCATAGCCTGCTCCGAGTTAGGTTTAACACACTGTAGATTTTTCTAACTAAATTTCCTTTTAACACTGGTAACATAATAGCTATTTGTGTATTAAGAGCGCAAAATAGGACACTGTCGATTGAGAGGTTGTTGCCGCGCGAAACAGGAGCGCGGCATTCTCTCGAAATCGACAATGTCCATTTGCGCTCGAAATACACACAAGATATTTTCTACAGTCGCCACAGTGGAGTCCTCCACCCTAACAAAAGATAATAAAATGTACACTTTGTACTTACACCACTACTCTATTAATAAGGATTAATTTATTAATTCGTCTTGACCTATTGCTTCAATCTAATCTAAACATTTTATACTTTCGTATTTGTAACTGTTTGCCCTATTTTATTTCATAATAGTGCGGCATTTCTTTTTTTTTTTTGGTTATGTAATATACCGACAGAGTAGTTATATGTCATATTGATTTGTGAAAATGGTAAATGTGTCACTACAGTGCCATTAGTTCCTGACTAAACGTTTCCATTAAAAATGTAGACAAGTGACATTTCTTAACATTGTATAGTTAGAAATTTGGACAGCGAACGTTTTTACTACTTCGTCGCGCTAGAGCAGCAAAGTGGCATTTTGCGTTGACAAAAGAGAGCGCAAATGTCTACTTTCTATATAGACTGTAGAAAAAATGATATTTTTAACATTAGAAAGAATCACTAAAGGTCTACTTATAATAGTGTTTGTAGAAAAAATATTTCAGCTCTGCGAACATGAAACATTTGTACTTTGTAAAACTAACAGTTTGTCGACCGCTGGTGAAGACCTGCTACGGCATGCACCAAATTTTTAACCGTAAAAATTCATATCTCGAACTATTATATCATCCTGTTCTTCCAAAAAATTGGTGTAGGACCCTATTTAATAGTTTTGGAAAACACGTATGTATAAAATATAGTATGTTTTTTTTTTGTTACTCACTGTAGACTTTGATCTGTTCATTCTGAACTGTAATAGTGGATGGTGAAGACACATTGTTGGAAGTTTTGTGTCCATGAGGGTTGATTTTGCGGGGCCCTGCAGCCGAAGCAAGGCGGGGTCGCTTAGGTGCTGGGGCCAAACGAGGGGGTCCAACAAATGGAGCAGTGGCGTAATAACTAAAACAAAGAAAGAAAACATCTGATTGAACCCTCTTTTAAATGCAATACAAATGGTGTATTAAATATGACGGTCACGCTAGAATTATTGAAATTAAGTTGCACAATATCAAACTTTGACGGGTTTTAAGTCAGCCTGAAATCAATTCGGCAGTTTTTAAGTGTTCTACTAATTAGTTCGACAGCTTTGGCAGTTTTTAAATCACCAGAATTAATTTAAATGCTTTGAAAATGGGGAATTGGGAGCTTTTAAAAATGGAAGAAAAAAATTGTTGTGTGCATCCTAAAAATATGAACCATGAATATTTGTTGACCTCTAAAAATTAACATATTTTAAATATTTGTTTTAAATAGATTTACACTTAAAAAATATGATTCTTAGATTAATATGTGTTTATTCGTATAAGAGATGCTGTTCAACACGCACTCATTAATACGGAAGTTGACTGGACCCAAGATGGAATTTCTACACTGGAATTGGACAATGATACATTACATTAAGGGTGGAATTCATAGACATTTCCTCCACTCATCCTTATCTAAGAAAGAGTCGAGGTTGACTGAAACCTTTTATTATAAATGAAAATTATAAACGTGAATACTGAGTCACTCACTCAAATCTGAGTGGAGAATGAGTCGAGGAAGAGACTTATTTTTTCTTAGGAAAATTATGTTTTAAAAGTAGGCGCAACTATTTTCACAAGAGTGACAAGCAAATAAATCAGTAGTTCAAAAGAAAAGGAATTTGAAACCATGCGTAGGTATAAAATTGAATGGCGGACAAAGGTTTTCTTCAAAAGAAAAATTATGAGTTTAAAGTCAATGATTTGAAATATCATTCAGGAATATCAAATTTTCTATTATAAAAGAGTAGAAACTAATAAACCAAAAGTCTATTGAAAGAATTGAATTAAGGAATGCTTCACTAGTAATTTTACTGAAAATAAATATGTTTAAATTACGTTTGTTTAATCATTATTAGAAATGTCTTTATATACAGGGTGATCACGCGAGAATGAACCAGTAATTATCTCTGTTATTAAGCGAGATAGCTATTATCTTCAAATAAACAAATTTACTGTAGACAATATCGGCAATAAGATGTCGTATCAAGAAGCGTTCTATTACTTTCGGTTCCGGAGTATGTGATACCAACTTTGAAATTTCAAATAGAACATACTATATTTTTTTATATTTTTGAAAAGTACACAAAATTTGCTTTACAATGGTAGTAAATTAGTAGTACATTGTATTATTAAAAAATAAAATGGCGGACATTTGAAATATGAACATATTGAATGAAAAAAAAATCAAGTGGGTGAGATTTTATTGTTTTTTGTTCATAGATGATGATATTTTTTGAGATAAATTCATTTATATTACGTAACCTAGACAACAAATCCAATAAAACAAAATTCCACACATTTTTGGCTTATTTTGTAAGATATTTCAAACGTCCGCCATTTTACTTTTTAATAATACAACGTCCTACTTATTTACTATCATTGTAAAGCAAATTTTATATAGTTTTCAAAAATATAAAAAAATACAGTATGTTCTATTTGAAATTTCAAAGTTGGTATCACATACTCCGGAACCGAAAGTAATAGAACGCTTCTTGATACGACATCTTATTGCCCATATTATCTATAGTAAATTTGTAATTGCTAGTTCAATCTCGCGTGATCACCTGTATATAGTAAAAAATTTGAAAGATGTCCGATCAAGGTTATCTACGAATTGTATAAATTCAGATTTTTGCTCCGCCCATTCTGACCAATTCAGTAGTGTCTTTTGCTTAGTTTTTATGAGGGTACATAAGATACTACTGTCAATTTATTATTATAAAAATATATATTACAATAAAAGCATACCAAAATCAAAAATACTGGTAAGTTTATTAGCAAATGTAAAACCAAATATGTGAAAAATGGGATACTAACACAATGTCAGTGTCGGTGATACTGACAGAAAATAACGTTATTCGTATGGCTATGAATCAAGGTTATGTATCTAAATTAATAAATAAACTTACGTTACAGCGGAAATATTATCAACAACGAGCATCGTTTTAAAATGGAATGTCCTAACTTAGTCGAAACAATATGAATATTTGAAAGACAAGCGTGTTATATCCATCCTTATCGCACACGCTTAAAGCCTTTGTAAAGGAAAGGGATAAATGTATGCCAATTTGTTAATTTGTTCATGATACAGATGACCTTGATCGAACAACTTTCAATAATTTTACGGTACTTCTATGTACCTAATTGTGCTGAAACAATGTTCAATATTTTATGACAAGAATATTGAACAAATCCTCTTAAGGAAAAATGTGCATACGATGACTTCGTTTAGATCCCACCCCATCTCTTCTTCTTCTCCTCTCCATAATTCTGAAGAGGTTATGATTAAACCTCGTTGGCAAAAGAAGCAAAACCCGCCATATCCATTATTTTAAACCCCCGTACATTTTCTCTTCGTAGGTGGAATTTTTCTCCTCAGAATACTAAATGATTTAAAGACTAAACTATTCCGTACGAGGGTGAGTGTAAGCATATACGATCCACTTAATTTTAAATCCATTACATGAATATATTCCTAGGTAGTTTTAACCCGCGATGACGCCCGGCGTCTTTTTACGACGCCGTGGACGCTCAGCCAGCGGCGGAGGATGATTAAAATGTTGCAAAACCCGAAGGGGTAGCAGGTATGAAATTTTTGCAAAGTTGGGATATAAAATATTGCAACGAGAATATAATACATTAGTCACATGGTATGTTTTCCGCCAATCAACATTTAGAATCTCCCTAGTTACATTCTATCACAGCGATGATAAAAAAACAAAGAAATTATCAACTTATTTATAATCGTTACTAAGAGATTTGTTTTCTTTATTTACAACATCGACAATTAATTTTGAGTGTAAAAATGTATAATAACAATAACTCAAACTCCGATATATTAAATAAAACTAGTAAATACCATGTTTTAATATAATATGAATATGTATATCAAAATTTAGGTTAGCAGCACACAAAATGTGTTAAAAAATTCATCATATTCTTTCGTTAAATATAAGCTCGAGATATGATTAATAATCGAAAATATTGCTCGTGAAACCGTCCGTCGGACTCGTGAAATCTGCAATTCGAGAATATCATCGATGATAATCATATCACTTGTTGTATAAAGAACCAATCTAATACTTTTTACTTCCTTGTACGTAAGTAAAGGAAGTATTGTAATCGCGAAAAATTTCGGTTTTCAGATTTCAGCGGAAATATCCATTTTGATCATCCCTGAATCCATTTTGACTAATTTCGTCGTGACGTCTGTACGTACGTACGTACGTCCGTACGTACGTCCGTACGTACGTATCTCGCATAACTCAAAAACGGTAAGCCGTAGAAACTTGAAATTTTGTATTTAGGACTCCTATAACACCTAGTTGTGCACCTCCCTTTCTGGTTATTACACAATTTCCAGAAGTGGCACTTTACATGAAGCCTATAATAGATTTTAATGAAAAACTGTTTTAAAATATAATCCAAAAGTTTTCAAATTTGGTATACAAGACTTTTATGTCAATCGAAATAACATAATAGATTTTGGTTAAAATAGGCTAACCGAAAGTGGTACATTATTTGAAGTTGTTAACAGTTTTTCTTGAATAAAATGATTTTATTTTGATTTTAGAAATAAATACATCAAATAAAAGTTTTAGAGAATTAATTTCTGCGTCTAGCACATCAAGTATTATTAAATTAGCTCTTTGTATAAGCGAGATATGTAAATTTAAAAATTATATACTTTTTACTTCCTTGTACGTAAGTAAAGGAAGTATTGTAATCGCGAAAAATTTCGGTTTTCAGATTTCAGCGGAAATATCCATTTTGATCATCCCTGAATCCATTTTGACTAATTTCGTCGTGACGTCTGTACGTACGTACGTACGTCCGTACGTACGTACGTACGTATCTCGCATAACTCAAAAATGGTAAGCCGTAGAAAGTTGAAATTTTGTATTTAGGACTCCTATAACATCTAGTTGTGCACCTCCCTTTCTGGTTATTACACAATTTCCAGAAGTGGCACTTTACATGAAGCCTATAATAGATTTTAATGAAAAACTGTTTTAAAATATAATCCAAAAGTTTTCAAATTTGGTATACAAGACTTTTATGTCAATCGAAATAACATAATAGATTTTGGTTAAAATAGGCTAACCGGAAGTGGTACATTACTTGAAGTTGTTAATAGTTTTTCTTGAATAAAATGATTTTATTTTGATTTTAGAAATAAATGCTTCAACTATAAGTTTTAGAGAATTAATTTCTGCGTCTAGCACATCAAGTATTATTAAATTAGCCCTTTGTATAAGCGAGATATGTAAATTTAAATATTATATACTTTTTTGTTTTTGTAACAAAGCTAGCTATGGATTAAGACAAAAAAAAATGTTCATGTCAAATTACTTTAAATACGTGCAATTTTATGATTCGTACAATAACAAATATTATATTTTTATTGTGAAATTAGTCATATTCATTGTTGTAATCAAATATTTCTTTGTTGTAATCAAAACTCTCTTTAAAAAGAACCGGGTTACATTATGGTCGCTATATATCTTACTGTTTTGAAGTTAAAATTAATATTTTGTAATTTATTTATTAAAAAAATATGTATAGTTAAATAATCGTACAAGGAAGTCGTGTGGTGTCCACATCAGATTTTTTGTTTTTGTAATAAAGCTTTCTATGGATTAAGACAAAAACATAAAAAAAATGTTCATGTCAAATTATGTTAAATACGTGAAATTTTATGATTCGTACAATAAGAAATATTATATTTTTATTGTGAAATTAGTCATATTCATTGTTGTAATCAAATATTTCTTTGTTGTAATCAAAACTCTCTTTAAAAACTCCCTTTATGGTCGCTATTATATCTTACTGTATTGAAGTTAAAAAAAATATTTTGTAATTTATTTATTTAAAAAATATGTATAGTTTAATAATCGTACAAGGAAGTCGTGTGGTGTCCACATCAGATTTTTTGTTTTTGTAATAAAGCTTGCTATGGATTAGGACAAAAACATAAAAAAACTTCATATCAAATTACGTTAAATACGTGTAATTTTATGATTCGTACAATAACAAATATTATATTTTTATTGTGAAATTAGTCATATTCATTGTTGTAATCAAAACTCTTTAAAAATAACCGGGTTAGATTAATGTTAATTTAAGAATGATAGTAGTAAATGAATTATTTTTTGCTCTATATCAAAATATTTCTCGGGCTTGGCTTAAGCCTGGCAATATTTTGTAATTTAATTATTAAAAAAATATGTATAGTTTAATAATCGTACAAGGAAATCATGTGGTGTCCACATCAGATTTTTTATTATGTTATAGCAAAAAATAGTTCATATAAGTTTTATTTTAAATATACTATTCGATGACAGATATAGATGTTTTTTATAAAGTCAGGTTTACTGGATACAACTATCAACTTTTATTTCTTAGATAGCAATCTATAATTGTTTTACTAAAATATAAACCGCCATTTTATCTTTTCAACGATGTATTAGTTTTTATTAAAGCATTTGAAAAAATTCGAGAAATATAAGATAATTGCGATATATGAGAAACAAATTTTATTCAAATATTCTAGGTGGCTATGTGAATAATAAATAAATAATAAAAGTAATAATAAATAAGTAACAAACAAATATATACTTTGATATTAACATTGTTACATTTTATTTATATTCCCTATTTGAATAAAAACTATTTCCCATATACCTTTTCCTTTTTTCTCGATTTTTTTCAAATACATTAATAAAAACTAATACATCATTCAAAAGAGAAAAAAATAGCGGTCTATATTTTAGTAAAATAATTATTGGTTGTTATCTAAAAAATAAGAGTTGATAGTTGTATCATGTAAACCTAACTTTATAAAAAAATATCTATATCTGCCATAAAATAGCATATTTAAAATAATAAAACTTTTATATGAACTATTTAGTTGCTGTTTAAAAAATATAATTTGAAGTTACCCGTCAGTAGCTTTGATTCTTCTAGTTATAGCGAAAGTATACTAAAAAGTGTTATTTTATCTAGTGTCTATAATGTATTCGTATGTTGCTTACTGGTTTTAGCTCCTTAGACCGCCCCCCCCCCCCCACCCCTTTACAACCGCTACTGGCAGGATACATGCTGGGAGGAATTATGCTGGCTGTATCATCAGAATTTTAAAAATCATACACTGTACCCTTATTTTGAACTATAAATTCAACACTTATTAGATTAAGAAAATTGAGACATGTGTGTACATGTTTGTATGACGAGTATGATGTAATATAATAAAGTAAATAAATAAAATGACCCCATATAAAAAATAAATTACCCATGTGAACACAACAAAAATTACTACCTTTATAGTTTTCCCAGTCATTTCTGTCCGTTTTTATAGAATTTTATGTAGTTACAGTCCTATTTTTTACTACTTGAGTAACACCTATAAAAATATTTTTTATTCGCCATAGTTCTGCTATAATTCGTCCACCAACACTGGTTCATCTCGCGAGGTATAAAGTAAGTCAATGGCTGAATCAAGCATTAAACTTAATTGAATTTCCTCAAGTCCGTGGTGCTATGGCAACGACTTGGCAAACTTTCACAATACCTATGTACGTGCTCAAAAATACCACGCAATCAAAACTTTACAACCATTTCTATGTTATGAAAATTTAATGATACTGGAATAAATGGAATTGTAGACTCGGGATAGAGTCTCATTCCATTGAGACATAATTGCCAATTTAAATAATCTCAGAATACATTTTATAAAGAAGAAGCGAAAAGTTTAAGTGAATAAGCGAAACAAATAATAAATTTAGGATTTCGGATCTATGTACAGTAAAAAATTTCAAGATGTCAGATCAAGATCATCTGTATCATCAACGAATTAACAAATTGGCATACATTTATCTCTCTCATTTGCCATAACACGAAACTTGTGCGATAATGGATATAACACGGTTGTCTTTCAAAATGCATATTGTTTCGATTAAGTTTGGACATTCCATTTTAAAACGATGCCCTTTGTTGACAATATTTTCACTGTAACGTAAGTTTATTTATTAATTCAGATTAATTCATAGCCGTACGAATAACGTTATGTTTTGTTAGTGTCACTGCCACTGACACAGTGTATTTCATTTTTCTCATATTAGGTTTTACCTTTGCTAATAAACTTACCAGTTGAATTAGTTTTGAATTTTGAATGCTTTTACTGTAACATATATTTTTATAATAATAAAATAACAGTAGTATCTTATGTACCCTCATAAAAAATAAGTAAACGACACTATTGAACTTGTCAGACACAGGGGCGGATTAATACTTTTGCCACCCGTAGGCACAGATAAAATGCCGCCCCCTTTTTTTAGAAAAATGCGTATTGAGCACTAACATAGCTATTGGTTTCTTATGAGGGGGGGTTTCTTGTAGGGTTGGATGAAAAATGTATGATAAAAAAAGTATGCGCCGCTGGCGATTTTTTGAAAATTTTCAAGGTCAAACGTGTTTTAATGCATTGTAAAAATTAAAATCCATATTTTATGACAAAATCGCGTATGTACGCTCCAAAAGCGTATAGTTGCCCCTTCTACTAGACTTTATGATGCGAGATGGGAGCATAAGCAATAACTACAAAAACAGAAAATACAATGTTGCATTAAATTAAAATATTATAAACGTTTTTCTGATACTACTGACTATGGCTTGAAATAAAACAACAAACTAAAATAATTGTAACACAGTAATTGTTTTAGTTAATTATTTTATTTCAAGCCATAGTCATGGCTGACTATTCTCTTTTCGACTAGGTGTATAAAAAAGTGCTCGCCATTTTACTTTTTAATAATGTAACATATGCATTATTTTACATGATTGTAAAGCAAATTTGATGTACCTACTTTTCAAATTTGTAAAAAAATATAGTATGTTCTATTTGAAATTTTAAAGTTGATATTAATTACCAATAAATTCGAAGTGGTATCATGAATCAAGTAGGTTACATGTTTCTGTATATATCATGTTATATGAAAGAAATTACTAACTTAATAAATAAGCGAGATATTTGCTGGGTCCAAAAATATAACACCTGTATATCTTATAATATTAATTACAGAAAAATTAAATAAAATATAATTTGACTACACGAATCTTATCTTGTTATATAATTTTAAACAAACTACACCAAACAGTGTTTTTTAAGCTATTTGCAATTATGTTTAAATAGAGATCATTTGAAATTTTTGAATGACAAATATAGCGACATGATTTAACCTGTCTTGTGTCATTATCAATCCTAAATAAGTTTTTAAGTACGTAGCTTAGAAAACGATCGTGTTCTTATACATGTTGTCACGGGGATTGCATTAATTTTAAATCTTAAAATGAAAATTGTGGATTTAGGTGTCATCTATCGAATAAGTTTCATATGAAACATGATAAGTGATACAAATGCAATGATTGAAACATTTTTAAATTAATGAGACGAAGGAAATGAGCTAAAAATTATTTACAATGGAAGGGGGGTCAAAACATAGATTCGCCCCTTCTATATTTTTTCAGGGGGGCATACCATAAAGAATCACTTTTCGTCCTAGATACATAAAATACTATTTTCTGCTACAAAATACGCTATTAAATTAGCCACTATTTCCTGACTTTGTCGAAATAACGCATTCGGAATAGTAGTACTCAAATTATCCAAATTAACATGAAAATATTACAATACTTCTTTTTTATATATACTAAACGTAAATTTAATTGTCAGACTTTTAAAATAATTCATATTTTCCGACAACATTTCAAACGTTTGGGGATTTCTAGTTGATGACGTAAATCCAGTTTCGTGGAACGACCATAACATATTTTGTGATTTGTTTAATAAAGTTTGCTAAATTATTTGAATATTTTCAGTCTCTCAAATTATGGATCTGCATTATTTTGGCTTTGCGTAATATATGTGTACAATATTATTTTAGGCACATATAATAATATAATAATAAATGAACAATATGCAAAGCCCTTAATGAAAATTATCAACATATTTGTTTACGCAAAATTATATTTTGTTTGCTATATAAACATGTTAATATATTAAATATATTCATAAATTATACTCAAACACTCACCTATCATAATAGTAGTCCCTGGAACAAAAGAAAATTATATTAATAGGTATGAAAAACAACAACAATCACAATATGCAGAATTCATTTGGATATACGAGTATACATATAAACATAAAATACATTACACAAAAAGTTTCAATACAAAAAAACAAACAATATTTAAAAAAAACTGTACAAAGTACAATTGCGACACTTGGTGAACTGCTCTAAATAATATTTAAATTACACTTGGCAAGTTTCACAAAATTTCAGTCTCTGAATCAACCTCTTGGTCATTTATCAGAGACTGGCCCACTCAACCAGAACCACAGTCGCGTTTCGCTCTTATTGGAGCTCTTCAGTGTGGTGTACTGACGCCTCTTGCGAGGCACTGAGACTGGTTGAGCGGACGGATGATAAACATCCCACATCTCGATAGATGTGGATTACATAAATTTGCTTCTTGGTGTATATTTGCTTGAAAATAACACTATTTGAATGGTTATTTGACATATTATAGTAACAATAATTATTTGGATTTCATACATTGTAGATTTATATTACTTCAATACATTTTAATGAAAAATAAAAAGGCCTGGGCTGCCTCACTTGCCTCAACTCACGTACCACCACTGCCCAATACCAATATCTTCAGTACTTCTCAAGTTTTTTGTCATAATCAAATTTTTTTGAACCCTTTTAAATATTCTCTATTGTAACTTTAATAACAAATATAATGTATGAACCCAGTAACATCTTTGTCAGTTAATCAATATAAACTATGTTACCTACTACTTGAAGTAATAAATATTAAATGCAGTATTCCAAAATAATTTATTTAGAAAAGTTTGGCGGAGTGAATTTTACGTCGTGTCCAATATTTTTCGTCATCTTTTATCGGTGAACCTTACGCCTTACACTTTCTGGAATTTATACTACTATAAAATTATTATACGGGAAATGATTTATAGGTGTCAGGAGCTCGGGGAAATCAATAGGGATCATATTTGTCGTCTGCACTACGTACTCCAGGGACGGACACAAGATTTTCCGGGCCTAATTATTTTTAACAAGAAAAAGTCTTGTGAGGGGAACATGATCTATGAAATATAAGAAAATTATTTTAACAACTTCTAATTCTATATAGAATTTTATGATGCGTAAGTTCGTAGCGTTTTTGGTTCAGGGTAAGCGTGCCTAAAGAAACAATTTGTTAACTTTGTTTTGTGACAAGGCGAGCAATAACGTATAAACAACTTTTTATAATCTTTTCTAAATTATATTTTCAGGTATAATATTTCAACTTATCTTTGTTAGTCAATTTTTTTTCGAAAACTTATGTTACATATGTTATGTGGATAAATGGAGCATTCTAGATTTAAATTTCTTTGAAATCACAGTTGAAAAACGTTGTCCGGTTCTGCTTGCAGTTCTTCCTGATTCGATTACCGCGCCGAACTTATTTAGTGGAATAATTTCTATAGTGTAGTGTTATTTAATAGAATTTCAGCCATAAAACATGATGAATTATGGCGGTCGATGTCGCCGCAATTTCCTCAGGTTTTCCACGTCATATCACCCAGGGTTCACGCAATACCAACACCATTTTTTCCGGGGTCATGTGTTTTGTGTCTGTTTAACAGATCGTGGAACAAAATATCCAATGCGGGAAGCGGTTTTTTGAGCGAAAGACAAAGAAAATTTTATAAAAATGGCGTTTTGAAAGTTGTTTTACAAAATAATATTTTCAATCACACATACAGACATCATCGTAAAAATAGAAATTCTTATTCTAAGGACCCCAAAACGTGCTTTTATTCATTAGAAATTCGCCATTAAATTATAATTTTTGGAATCGTAGTATTGGAGTTACGCGATCCGAAACGATTGTCACATACACACACACACACAAACATACCACACACACACACACACACACACACACACACACACACACACACACACACACAAAGTTTGTATTCTAAGGACCCCATAACGTGGTTATTCATTAGAAACTCAGTATCGAATTTTTTGACCAAAGACAATACCTTCCTTACCTAAAGGTGACGCAAAGTAAAAAGTAAAATTTGTTTATTTTATTGTTATTTAAACGCACAGGCTGGTATCACAAGCCTTGTTTTAACTAAAACGCTGTTTTGAGAAATGTCAAATTCAAATTTCAATATTTAATTTCATCCTCATGTTTAACGAACGATTTTTTAAAATATATTTATTTGAATAAAAATTATGTTCTTTTTTAAAATCATATTTTGGTATATTTGAAATTATTTATTTTTGTTCCTTAAATGTTGAAGGATCCTAATCGTTTATTTTGGTGATTTTTGGGCCTTAGTAATCCTCATGCATAATTTGTATAACATTTTATTTGTTACCTTTACAAGACGTTTCGGATACTAAATGTATCTGTTACAGTTAAAGTATACATTTCAGTCAGTGCATACACTGTCTAGTTGATGTATGCTTCCACTAGCTGTTTTAGTGAAAGTATAAATTATTGCGTTGCCCATGCAATATGACCACCCAAACTGCCCACCCAACAATCTAGGAGTATAAATTTTATAAAAAAAAAAACAAACAGAAACAATACCTAACGCACAGAACTCGGATTTAGGTAGACAGTAACAAAAGAAGGTGTGTACACTAACTAGACAATGAATAAATTAACTAGATAAAGTATGCACTATATAAAATAATTTATACTTTCATTAAAACAGCTAGTGGAAGCTTACATCAACTAGACAGTGTATGCACTGACTAAGTTGATACTTTAACTGTAACATATCCATCATCAGTGACAATTAAGCAAAACAGGAAATATGTATTTTAAATTAAAAATATAAAAATTGAAAAAAGTTCATAGTTCAGTATTTTTTTTTCAATTTTTATATTTTTAATTTAAAATATTTCCTGTTTTGCTTAATTGTCACTGATGATGGATACATTTAGTATCCGAAATGTCTGGTAAATGGAACAAATATAACAAATGTTATACAAATTATGCGTGAGGATTACTAAGGCCCCAAAATCACTAAAAAAAATCTGTTGTGGCCAGCACAATACCTTCCGTCAATCCTGTGTATAATGTATAAATTCCATACATAATTTTTCTTGGAAAAGATTCTAAATTTCCAGTAAAATTATTTCATAAACAAACTATTCAAATTGCACTTGACACTGACATCTTCTTCCTCTTTAGCTTTTCCCATTCGTTAGGAGTCGATATTTTTGCGTGTCGTTCTCAATCGGTTCTTTTTCTCTCAAGTCTTCCGCAATACAGTCCTTCCATCTTATCTTTGGTCTTTCTCTGCTTTTTCAACCTCCCAGTACTAAACTATTCATTCTTGTTCAAATATAATTCTTCATTTCTCCTCATGACATGTTCAAACCAATGTAATCATCTTTCTTGTATCTTTCTAGAAAATTGTAACACTAGAGTTATTTTACTACCGTATCTTTCCGTGTGTTCCCCAACATCTACTTCAACATCCTCATCTCTGCCACATTAATTTACTTTTTATTCATACTGACATCTGTCAATTTGAATTATATGAACTCATTAATAGTTTCCATGTTTAGCATAGCTGGCTGATTTATAAAATTTAATTTCTTTAAAATTCTTTAACCCTATATCTATTGAATATGAAGTATAAAATGTAATCAAATCGTATATAGAATAATATATTCTTTAAGTTATAATAATATTAAATGTCAATAAATCTTAAATCTTCAAATGAGGCTACTTCCAGTTCACCAATTATAACCAAAATCTAATCAGTTGTTCTTCTGGATGTAAACTTGAGGAATACGAAAAAATTATAATTTTTGGAATCGTGGTATTGAAGTTATGGGATCCGGAACTTTTGTCACACACACAGACACACACACACACACAGATATCATCGTAAAAATGGTAAAATCGTATTATAGGGACCCTAAAACATGCTTATTCAGTAAAAACTCATCATTGAATTTTTTGACCAAAGACAATACCTTCCTTACCTAAAGGTGACGGAAGGTAAAAAAATTATTATTATTAAATTATGAAGTTTGACATTTCTTAAAACAGCATTTCAGTTAAAAGCTTGTAGTACCAGCCAAAATGTCTCTACTAGTGCTATCCCAACTACCTGTGATTTTTATCCTAAACAGTTTTCGTCTTAAGAACAAATTGATGTTGTAATAGTACAATTCATAATTATTCTGAAAGCATTGTGATGATATATTTATTCATTTAACAATGTATAATTAATGTTTGGTATCCATGTGCATGTTCAATGCTGGAAATCACTCTATTAATATGGTAGGTGAGTGGAATACATTGGCAAATCATTTCAGATCATTAGTTAATGATTATCTAGTTTCGCTCCATTATCAATTACACCATTGTTACATTTCGATGACGGTAGAGATCACTCAAACAACAGTATTGACAAGCAATAGTAATAGTCCACGGCACTAATTCCATACTTCGCTGATAACATGAATTTCATCATCGATCACTAATTTTGAGGTTAACTAATTCAGACACTCAGTCATGGAGTTGCCTTCTTAATTAAAAGATTCATATATAGAAATAGACATTACGTATACAGGCTGTATCAAGATGTGGGAAAGTATATTTTATTGGTGGATATGAAAATATATTTTTCCTATTTCGCGTGCACAAAGTGAATTTTGTACAACTGTTTTTGTCAAAAACAGTGATACAAATTTATACACAAGTTTTCGGGGATTTTTACCTTGCGTCATCTCTAGGTATGGAAGGTATTGTCTTTGGTCGAAAAATTCGATGGTGAGTTTTCATTGAATAAGCACGTTTTAGGGTCTTTACAATACGATTTTACTATTTTTACGATGATGTCTGTATGTGTGTGTGGACGTGTGTGCGCGCGTGTGTGTGTGTGTGTGTGTGTGTGTGTGTGTGTGTGTGTGTTCGTGTGTGTGTGAACGCGGTTTCGGCAGCGATATGTCCAATACTAGAATTCCAAAAATTACAATTCTTGCGTATTCCTCTTCCTTACAAACATATGCAGACTTGATTAGATTTTGGTTATAATTGGTCAACCGGAAGTATCCTCATTTGAAGATTTAAACAGTTTTTCTCGAAAAACTCAGTTAAATATTATTATAACTTAAAGAATATATTATTCTCTCTACGATTTGATTGCATTTTATATTTCATATTCAACAGATATATTGTTAAAGAATTATAAAGATAATAAATTTCATAAAGCAGCCAGCTATGCTAACTTAACCATGGAAACTGCTAATATATTCAGGTAATTTAAATTTACAGATGTCAGTATTAATAAAAAGTAAATGAATGAACATGGATGAATAAATTGAAAGTAAAATGAATAGTTTAGTAATAGAAGGCGAAAGAAACATATGAAGACCAAATATAAGATGGACGGACTGTATTTCGGAAGACTTGAGTGAAAAGGAACTGAATGAGGACGACATGCAAAACAAAAATGAGTGGAAGAAGAACATAAAAATAGCGACACCTAACAAATGGGAAAAACTAAAGAAGAAGAAGATGTCAGTGTCAAGAGCAATTTGCATAGTTTGTTTATGAAATAATTTTACTAAAAAATATAAAATCTTTTGCAAGAAAATTTATGTATAGGGAGCGTGCAGTGACGTGACTTTGTTGACTTTGACAAGGAGATATGGGGACCCGTGTCAAAATAACAGCAATTAATTATGTCCATAACTTACAAGTGCCATAATTTTTCATTCAAAATTTCATGATTTTCTTGTTTCATGTGGTTTGTTTGTTATCACGAGTATGGAATTCAGTTTCAATTGCAATTTGCATAGTTTGTTTATGAAATAATTTTACTGGAAATTTAGAACCTTTTACAAGAAAATTTATACATAATATACAGGACTGACGGAAGGTATTGCGCTGGCCGCATCAGATTTTTAAATTTATTTCCATTTCTAAAATAAGATTCAAGAAGAAAAGCTTTGATTTGTTTTGATAACATTTTTGACAATATATCGTATCAAATTGACATTTAATTAAATACTTTTAAATTGACATACGTTTCCATGTTCATAGCCTACTCCAAATTTTTTTTAAGACACTGTATGTCTAACGGGGTTCAGTAGTTCATGGCTTATTTTCATTGTAGCTAAACTAAATATTTATTTCTGTTTATCACAACTTCTTGGCATGAATGACACATCAAAATTTCACCCTCGTGGTCCATGTGGATGAGTTGAGAGCACTTATCAATTTATCATCATTTCCAATCGAACTGATATCGTTCATGTATCGATCTCCTTAACAATGCATTGTCCAGTCCAGTATCTAGTGTGCAATGACATTTCCATTCCATTCGGCTGTCAGGCTCGTTGCCGTTGCCAAGCGACACCGTTGGTTGGAATTATTCACTTCGTCCCCCATTACCGTCAATCACCCTTATTTGTGTATTTTTAATTTCATATTCTCACACATCAGTGCCTGCTGTGATTTCAATTGCACGTTACACATGTATTTTCACTATTTTTCACTCATGTTTCATGTTTGATTTGTTTACATGTAACAAAAATTCAAATAATTTTTCCAATTCAAATAAATTGTAAATTAACAAAAGTGAGAGTAATTACCGAAAAGTAAACACAATTATTTTGTAACACATTTTCACAATAAATTCAATTTTTGATATAAATTTGTGACAATTAAATAATGGTTGACAGTCCAACGGAGAGAAGGCAGCACTAGAAGCACAATTATTTTTTGTGAGGTTATGTAAATTGTCATTCATATTTACCATATTTCGGGTGAAATACATTAGTATTTTTTCGGAATTCACACTTTAAAGCGTATGTGCGTAATAGCTTCAAAAGTATAATTTTTCTTGAGATTATAACATTTTACGTGCGATTTCCCAACAATGATTATGGTGTCTCGTTGTTTTTATTTTTACCTTCCGTCACCTTTAGGTAATAAAGGTATTGTCTTTGGCCAAAAATTCAATGGTGAATTTTTAGTGAATAAGCACGTTTTAGAGTCTTTATAATACGATTTTACCATTATTACGATGATGTCTGTATGTAAATATGGTTTCGGATCGCATAACTTCAATACCACGATTCCAAAAATTATATATTTTCCCTATTCCTCAAGTCTACATCCAAAAGAAGAGGTGATTAGATTTTGGTTATAATTGGTCAACCGCAAGTACCCCCATTTTAAGATTTTAACAGTTTTTCTTGAAAAAACCCTGTCAAATCATTTTTTTAAACTTAATGTTATTAAAAATATTAAAAAAATACTTTTATCTACACGATTTAATTGCATTTTATACTAAATATTCAATAGATAGAGTTAAAGAATTATAAAGGAATTAAATTTCATAAATCAGCCAGTTTTGATATATCCGTGGAAACAGCTACTATATTAAGAAAATTCTAATTAACAGATGTCAGTTCAATGAAAAGAAAATAAATGTGGCGGAGAGGTGAGAATGTTGAGATGGATGTTGGGGAAGTTACGGAAAGTTAGGAAACGGAATGAGAGGATAAGGGAAATAGCTCGAGTGGTAGAAAATTCTAGAAAGATACAAGAGATACAATTATGTTAGTTTGAGCAAGTCATGAGGACAGGTGAAGAATATATTGGATGAAAAATGAACAGCTTTGTAGTAGAAGGTAGAAAAAACAGAGGAAGATCAAGGAAAAGATGGAAATGCTGTATTGCGAAGGACTGAATAAGGACAACAAGCATAAAGAAAATGAGTGGATGAAGAAATTAAAAAATAGCGACCACTTAACGAGTGGGAAAAGCTAAAGAAGAAGGTGTCAGTGTCAAGTGCAATTTACATAATTTATGAAATAATTTTACTGGAAATATATAATATTTTGCAAGAAAAATTATATATGGAATTTGTACATAATACACTGAATTGACGGAAGGTAACGTGCTGGCCACATAATATTTTTTTAATAAATATCTCAAACATAAAAGAATAACATAAATTAATTTTTCAAACATGTGTCAGTTTGTTATAATACAATATGCAAACTCGACTTGTAATGAATATTATAAATTAATTTTAGTCACATTTTGGATTGTACCAATCAACGGCATAACCACAATATCGTTCAACTTATGTTACATTAAGTTCCTATAGACACTTTTTTAATTCCTATAATATCTTTATTTGATTTTGAAATTTTTTAAAATTTAATATGAATTATTCAAATACGTATTTTAAAATGTTATTCATGCACCTCGTACGATATCATTTTGAATATTCTCGCTTCTGTCCAAATCAAGCGCCACCCCGTTGAAAATTGTTTTCGCATCAAAGTCTCCCTGCGTAATCCTTTTAAAATAATTAAAATTTCATCGTTCCGGCCATTAAATGAGCAATTTGAATTAAAATGAAAGCGAATTTATAACACTTTCTACCTTTTCAAATATGTAAATAAAAGAAAAGCGACTCGCCGTCGCTCGTTGCCTTGCTGTTGCGTGCCTTGATTGTTTCTTGGCGGATAGGCAAGCCATCAACGAGCTAATGGAGTTATTGCCCAGGATTAATCTACACTCAGGCATAGATTATTATTCTGTTTAACGAGTTTTCTAATTGTGTTTCGTTTTAAAATTAGTTTTCATATTGAAATTTGTAACTGCCACCAACGAATGAATACAACCATTCTTCACGAAAAGCAATAAAACTTTGCTTAACTGGATTCTAAAAACTTTTATATGTACTAAGACTTGACTATGTTTAAATAAATATTTACCTGCTTTGAATACCATAAAATACCAGGTGTTTTTATTCAGCGTGGTTACCTACCTTCAGTTAAGGAAGGTATTATCTTTGGTCAAAAAATTTAATGATGAATTTTTAGTGAATAAGCATGTTTTAGGGTCCCTATAATACGATTTTACCATTTTTACGATGATGTCTGTATGTATGTATGTATGTATGTGTGTGTGTGTGTGTGTGTGTGTGTGTGTGTGTGTGTGTGTGTGTGTGTGTGTGTGTGTGTGTGTGTGTGTGTGTGTGTGTGTGTGTGTGTGTGTGTGTGTGTGTGTGTGTGTGTGTGTGTGTGTGTGTGTGTGTGTGTGTGTGTGTGTGTGTGTGTGTGTGTGTGTGTGTGTGTGTGTGTGTGTGTGTGTGTGTGTGTGTGTGTGTGTGTGTGTGACGAAAGTTTCAGATCGCATAACTTCAATACGACGATTTCAAAAATTATATTATTTTCGTATTCCTCAAGTTTACATCCAGAAGAACAACTGATTAGATTTTGGTGAACCGGAAGTAGCCTCATTTGAAGGTTTAACAGTTAAATTTGATTTATTGACATTTAACGTTATTATAACTTAAACAATATATTATTCTCTATACGATTTCATTGCATTTTATACTTCATATTCAATAGATATAGAGTTAAAGAATTTTAAAGAAATTAAATTTTATAAATCAGCCAGCTATGCTAAACATGGAAACTGCTAATACATTCAGGTAATTCAAATTGACGGATGTCAGTATCAATGAAAAGTAAATGAATGTGGCAGAGATGAGGATGTTGAAATAGATGTTAGGGAAGACACGGAATTTGATTTATGGACATTTAACGTAATTATAACTTAAAGGATATATTATTCTCTATACGATTTGATTGCATTTTATACTTCATATTCAATAGATAGAGTTAAAGAATTTTAAAGAAATTAAATTTTATAAATCAGCCAGCTATGCTAAACATGGAAACTGCTAATATATTCAGATAATTCAAATTGACAGTATACAGTGCTACAAATTTCTAGAAATATACAAGAGAGATAATAACATTGGTTTGAAAATGTCATGAGGAGAAATGAAGAATATATTGGATGAAGAATGAATTGCTTCATAATAGAATGTTGAAGAAACTGAGGAAGACCAAAGATAAGATGGAAGGACTGTATTGCAGAAGACTTGAGAGAAAAGGATCTGAATGAGAACGACACGTAAAACAGAAATGAGTGGAAGAAGAAAATAAAAAATAGCGACCCCTAACGAATGGGGAAAGCTAAAGAAGAAGATGTTAGTGTCAAGTGCAATTTGCATAGTTTGTTTATGAAATAATTTTAGTGGAAATTTAGAATCTTTTGCAGGAAAATTTATGTATGGAATTTACACATAATACACAGGATTGACGGAAGACGGAAGGTATTGTGCTGGCCACAACATATTTTTTACGGTGTTTAATGGTATTTTGTTATAGCATGTGTATGACAATCACAAACTATCAGCAATGACAGACTGGAACAAACCTATTAACTAATCAGAAATCACCATATCACTAACCGTTTGTGAATAAAACCATACCATGACAAAAAATCTGTTGTGGCCAGAACAATACCTTCCGTCATTCTCGTGTATAATGTATAAATTCCATAATTTTTCTTTCAAAAGATTCTAAATTTCCATTAAAATTATTTCATAAACAAACTCTTCAAATTGCACTTGACACTGGCATCTTCTTCTTCTTTAGCTTTTCCCATTCGTTAGGGGTCGCTATTTTTGCATGACGTTCTCATTCAGTTCCTTTTCTCTCAAATCTTCCGCAATACAGTCCTTCCATCTTATCTTTGGTCTTCCTGTTTCTTTAACGTCCTATTACTATTCATTCTTGTTCCAATATAATTCTTCATTTCTCCTCATGACATGTTCAAACCAATTTAATTTCTTTAAAATTCTTTAACTCTGTATCTATTGAATATGAAGTATAAATTGTAATCAAATCGTATAGAGAATAATATATTCTTTAAGTTATAATAACGTTAAATGTCAATAAATCAAATTTAACTGTTAAATCTTCAAATGAGACTACTTCCGGTTGACCAATTATAACCAAAATCTAATCAGTTGTTCTTCTGTATGTAAACTTGAGGAATACGAAAAAAAAATATAATTTTTGGAATTGTGGTATTGAAGTTATGGAATCCGGAACTTTTGTCACACACACACACACAGACACACAGACACACATACATACAGACATCATCGTAAAAATGGTAAAATCGTATCATATGGACCCTAAAACGTGCTTATTCAGTAAAAACTCATCATTGAATTTTTTGACCAAAAACAATACCTTCCTTACCTAAAGGTGACGGAAGGTAAAAAATTGATGTAACTGCATAACTACAATCAACAGACTCTTGGTTTAACACTTTCTGATTGGTTCTCCCCACATTTGGCGAACTTTTGACGTAGTTTTATCTTTGAATTTAATTGTGACGAGTGCGGCTTTGCATGATGGATGAGTAGAGTATTGATGGATTGTTATTATCGCGATGTGTCACTGGCAATGGCAATTGTTACTCGACTCGTGACAGATAATTGATGGTAATTTATGCCCGGATGTGGTTATTTCGGATTACTCAGTTTTACTTTGAATCAATGAACTGGGGTTATGAATTTTAAACTGACCTACATTTTCACATGTCATTCTCATCCAATAACACCGATAAATTTATAAATCCACCAGCGATGCAAAATTTATTTTGCCTGAATTCTGACTACTCTGAATCAAGAGTACACACTGCATAAAACATATCTACGAGCCCTGATAACTATATGTTCGGTCACTTCATAATTTCTTTCAAAATATTTGTTTGAAATAAATATATCATCACGGCATGTTACCAATTGCTGTGTGCCAATATGCTTTGTACACAGATATTGGTAAATGATGAAATATTTGTACCGTGTGGGCGCTTACCAGGCGTCACTTCACGGGTACTCATTGCTGTCGTGGAAAGTGCACCACAGGACTCAATTTTGTGCCATTAAAATTCGAAGTAATTTCTGGCGTCAGTCGGGATCGAACCCGGGTCATAATTAACGAATTAAACATTTCTTGTACATACAAATAATTCAAATTGTATCTATTCTTTCGTTCTACGATGATTTTCCTCCTATTCTTCTAATATAATTCAAAATTCTTTATATTCACCGACGGTATTAGCGGTACTTCTTAAAAGTATATGTAATATTAATATAACTATAATTTTAAATATTTAATTAATAATACAATAAGAAATTTTAAATGTACTTCCCAGAAAAAAGCTTTCTGTAATGTTAGCAAAACTGTTAATTCTTGACACTGACATTTTGCATTTATCTGTCAATTGTAAACATTTAAATATCTCAACTGGTTTCTATGGAGTTCTTTGGGCAGCGAGATTTATTACAACATATTATTCTTTATTATTATATAATATATCTCTAAATCTATACAAGATGTAATAACAATTTTAAATGTATCAGATTGAGAAATGAAAGATCTTTATTATTGTATTAACATAAATTTTCAAAAATTATATTTAGAAGATTTTTTTTAAGAAATTACCACTTTCAGTTGTGCAATTGATACCAAAACCTATTCAACTCTTCCCATTAATGTTAGATTGAGGACTCTGTACTTAAACATGTCTTTAGTTGTATAAAGTGTGAGAAATTTTATCTACAACATGCTAACACACACACACACACACACACACACACATCATCGTAAAAAAGTTAAAATCGTATTCAAGGGACCTTAAAACGTGCTTATTCACTAAAATGCGGATATACGATTTTTAGCTTCAATACCTACGCCGGCAAAGTGACTCCCAGCCTCTTCAATACATTTTTCACAGTTTTAAATATTTGTTGTAAAATCATTTTGTTGTTATTAAGTGTTCCTTATTCTTATTTTCTGTATTATTATGACAAAAAAAAAATATTTCGTTTAATAATAATAGTTACAATTGTTTTAGTTCATTGTTTTATGTCAAATCACAGTCATGGCTCACTATTCTCTTTTCGAATAGGTGTATAAAATAGTGCCTGCCATTTTACTTTTTAATAATGTAACATATGGATTATTTTACATGATTATAAAGCAAATTTTATGTACTTTTCAAATTTGTAAAAAATATAGTATGTTCCATTTGAAATTTCAAAGTTGATATTAATTACTAATAAATCGGAAGTGGTATCATGAATGTACATCCGTCATCAAGTAGCTTACATCTTGCAGCATAAATCATGTTATATGAAAGAAATTACTAACTTAATAAATAAGCGAGATACTTGCTGGGTCCATTAAATTATAACACCCTGTATAGATTATATCATCATCTCTACCGATATCTTTGTATAAAGCAGATTGGCACCCCCGCAATGGGTAATACGCCATGATGATAGATTTATTTGATGATTAATAAAAACCAAAACATTAATCATGTTTACAATTTTTATATTAATTATAAAAGAGAACCATTATCGTATATTATAAGGTTGACAAATTTCGAAATAATTTTGCTGCACAATTATTAAAACTTCCATAATGCATATCCCTGTTCAAAATCTCCATCATCAAGAATTATTTCAAAAACTTGTGTTGTCATAAAATTTAATTTTGCCAACCATTTCTCCCTGGAGAAATTTAAAATTATGTTTTAGAATAAAGTTGTAAAATATTTCGCTTCATATTTTTAACTTTCCACTCCGGTTATTGGATCAAAGTCGCTTGTGAGTGTTTATATGCGTATAGTCGTGGTGTGCCGTGGAGTTAAGTCGCTGACATTTACACAGAGTGATGGGAGCACGGAGTCATAGGTGAAAAGGGCATAGTTAAAAAACTCTTTATTGTTACTGCAGAATTTAAAGTTTGGGAAATTTAACGTGAAAATATAGCGTTGGATTTTTTAGGAAATTAAATGGAAGTTTAGTTGATTTAATGTGAAAGAGACTCCAATATTATTTCAGATTTTAAAAGGAATGTAAATAAAAATATGAAAACTATTAAATTTTAGTTTTTACCTCCCGCTACCCTTGGTAAGGGTGGTATAGGGACCGTGCTAAAAATCGCATATCGAGATTTTGGTAAATGACCACGTTTTAAGGTCCCTAGAATCTAATTTTAACATTTTCACGATGATGTCTGTGTGTGTGTGTGTGTGTGGATTTTCTGGGCACTCTAACTCAAATATCATCATTCAGAAATTTTTGAAACCATTAAATTTTGGTGTCAATCGAATAACCGGAAATGGCAGTTTACTTGAAGCTCCAAATAGGTTTTCTTCAAAAAATACCTTTAAATGTTATTTTTTTCGCAATTTGTTATTATAAAAATTAAAGATTATTCCATTTTCTACAGGTTTGCATTAACACTTTTTCTATATATTTTATGGATAAATTTATAAACAAAGTAATATAAAAATTATATCTCGGAACTTATGTTATGAACACAACTCCATGGTTATATATTTCAGATTAAATGTTTGTAACTGGCAGATTAATATCACTATCAAAAAAATCTGTTGTGGCCAGCACAATACCTCTCGCCACTTCCTTTTTACCTCTCGCTAAGAGAGGTATTGGATTCATGCTAAAAATCGCATATCCAGATTTTATTGAATAAGCACGTTTTAAGGTCCCTACAATCCGATTTTAACATTTTTACGATGATGTCTGTGTGTGTGTGTGTGTGTGTGTGTGTGTGTGTGTGTGTGTGGATGTGTGTGTGTGGGATGTTGGAAGGACGGTTACTCAAAAACTATAAGACTTAAAATTTGTTTAACAACGTATTTCCCAATCGGACATTCATGGGAAGATCTGAAAAGGTTTTGGTAACAATTGGACAACCGGAAGTAGAAGATTCTTGAAAAAAAATCTTCTAAATATTATTTTTTGAAAATTTTTCTTGATAATATTAAAGAAAAATAAATTCTCTTTCTGATACATTTAAATATTTTTATACATATTTTATAGATTTAGAGATAAAAGGAATATAATATATAAAATAATGTTGTAATTAATTTTACAACCGAAAGGATGCCATGAAAAATAGTTGCAAATTTAAATTATTTGTAACTGACAGATAAATGTCAGTGTCAGAAATAATGAGTAATGAAAGAAAAATGTATTTGGAGAATCCCTTAATTCTTGATCTGTGACTATTATGGAGATGACAAGTCTAGGTTGAAGGACTTAAATTTGTTTCAAACATTATGGGACAATGTACACCAGTACTGTAGACTAGAGTAACTTTGAATTGCGAAAAAGCTATCAAATTGTAAATATTGACAAAATTACACATCGATATAAGAATAATCGGAGTGCAATCTATCCGTCACTTTATTAAAGGGAATTAGTGTTATTTAGATATAACATGTATGAAAAAATAAAATGTAAAAGAAGATATGTAAGAATAGACGCACAATCCATATATACATTTTAGACCGCCCAAAATTAATGTTTTTACTAGAAGAATATGAAGAGAAAGTAAACAACGTTGTTCGAATTGAAAATTGCAGTTACCAGCCTAATATTTATATATGGTAAACTCTACTTTGTAATTTATTGTAACATAATTTATGGTAAAATATCTTCATGTTGAGACATGCTATTATTGAATAATAAAGAAGTTTATACGTCATAGATTTATATGAATATATTATTTGTATTTATAAAAATATTCTTTGCTTTATGCATACAGCCAGGTAAAATATACGGCGAGAGGTTATGTGCTGGCCACATCAGATTTTTTTGGTTGCATAAGTATAGTGCGCGAACAGTAATGTTACATTTTTGGGCTTGACAAGCAGATGTGTGGGCCCGTTTCAGAATGATAATTAGTAATTATGTACATAGATGTCAAATGTTAGAATTTTTCATTAAAAATTTCAAGATTTTCTAAATTTACGTAGTTAATTTATCACCAGGAGTTTAAAATTTACTTGTCGTATGCCTTAGATATTTAACATTTAATTCTGCTCCACATAGAATTGGAAAATCACTAAATTTAGAATGAGAAAATATGATATTTGACATCTATATACATAATTACTAGCTATCATTCTGACATGGGCCCCCGTATCTGTTTGTCAGGCCAATAAAGTCGCATGACTGCTCGCGCCCTAATGTATTTAATATTTCTTGTATACCCACACTCTACACCAAAAATTCTACTTACGCATATGTATATCTATTCCATATATATTTAGATTGTTTAATTTTAAATTTATTTTTGATGAAGAAATTTTGTCCTCTTCTAATTTTTCGAAATGTTTCCAATTCATTGTCAGGATTGACAGTATTTTTGAAGGATATATGTAATATATCTATAATATTAAATATTTAGCTATTAATACTTTAAGAAATAATATAATATATGTACTTCCCAGAAAAAGTCTTCAGTAATGTCTCCGAATTTCTGACACTGACATTTATCTGTCAGTTACAAACAATTTAAATTTTCAACTATTTTCCATGGCCATTTTTTCGGCTGTAAAATTTATTATAACAGATTATTTTACATATTATATTTCTTTTATCTCTAAATCTATAGAATATATAATAAAATATTTAAATGTATCAGATAGAGAATTTAATTTTCTTTAATATTACCAAGAAAAAATTTCAAAAAATATTATTTAGAAGATTTTTTTTCAAGAATCTTCTACTTCCGGTTGTCCAATTGTTACCAAAACCTTTTCAGATCTTCTCATGAATGTCCGATTGGGAAATACGTTGTTAAACAAATTTTAAGTCTTATAGTTTTTGAGTAACCGTCCTTCCAACATCCCACACACACACATCCACACACACACACACACACACACACACACACACACACACACAGACATCATCGTAAAAATGTTAAAATCGGATTGTATGGACCTTAAAACGTGCTTATTCAATAAAATCTGGATATGCGATTTTTAGCATGAATCCATTACCTCTCTTAGCGAGAGGTAAAAATAATGGTTTCAAATTAATAACAGAAACGTTTTAAAAAGAAAATTGTAAATAGAACAATAGTTATATGGAAAGTACTTAATATACATAATTTGAAATTAATATTAATAACGTTTTAAAACAAAAATTGTAAAGAGAAAAATTACGTCTCATCGATATCCAAATATAATCATCTAGCGGTAAACTATATTTACTGCTTCTAATATTAAAATATCTATTTTAATAAAATTGAAATATTTAAAATCTTATTCAACTTACCAGTCGTTGCCGTTTTTCGCGCTGTTTTGAAGTTGTCTACCAATTTGATGTGGTTTGGGTTCTGCTACCATATTTACATCTGGAATAAGAAAAGAAAAATTCAAAAAAATGAATCCATACCTCTCTTAGCGCGAGGTAAAATCAACAAATTAAGAGTATGATTTGCAGAAACATCCACCTTATTTTTCAAATTTAGCACCATATCAGGTTTACCTATTTCCAAAATATAAGAAATTCCTCGCTAAGAAACATATTACGTGTAATGAAGATGCCGCTGTGGACGAGTATTTTTAAGGGTTTCCGGTATTGTAAAAAAGTTGGTCCAAATGCAGTAAGGACCAGGGAAGACTATCTTGAAAAATATATTATTTTCGAACATAACGACAACACTCGAATTGGTGTATAAATAACTATTACACTTGAGTTGCATAAAATATTTTTTATGACAAATAAAATTCCTGAAACAAATTAGAATTTGACAGACGAGCAGACGACAATTTGAACACACCAAATACCGAGTTCACATTTAACAGATCTTAAGTTGAATACTGTAGTTCTGTCAGTATTACTATGAATGTATAGAAAAAACTAAATTTAGGTAAGATAATTTAAATGCCAAACGTGTATTGATGGTGGTAGCTTTGTAATGTGTAAATAAAATACGAAAATCGTTTACTTTACACATGGTTTCAGTATGTAAAGTATCAACTTTACACATCGGAGTATAAAATAGTATATTATGTTATTATAGGAATAGAAAGCGCATATAGAATGTTAAAATAAACTTCATAAGAATTTCATTACATTTTACGCATCGCTATTAAAAGTCAGACTTCACGTACTACGATTAATGTATGTGTAGCTACTACTTGATGCATTGGAGGAGAAAAATTCTTTATTTACTTATTTAATTCTATAATATTAATGAGCAAGTAGAAATAGCCTTTAATAAGTTATTTAAATTGTAAATCATATAATGAATGCATTACGTCTTGATTTATCTTTATTTAAGCCTTCAACTGTTCGATTAAAACTTTAGTACCTATCTATATTTGCTCAAACCCGTGTTGACAGTAGTACACAAAACACACAGAAATATTTTTTTGCACATGCGTGAAGTATTTAGTATTTAAAATATTTAAGTTACTTTAAATACTTTTAGATACTTTAAGTATCAAAAAGTATTTCAAATACTTTTTATATAAAAAAAGTATTTTAAGTACAGTACGAAGTACTAACTTTCAAAAGTATTTTAAGTAAAGTATTGTAAATACTGCATGTATTTAAAGTAATAGAGCTCTGGCCGCCAGCGGTGAACTAAGAAGCTAACATTTTTATACTAATACAATAATGAACAACTTTGTTGTACTAGTAAGAAAATGAATATCTTCTATTATAGTGTGTGTATAGTAGCATAATATGAATATTATAATACGCTTGAAGAAAAAAGTACTTTTTCAGCCTTTACTGTAATGATTTCCTTACTATATAAATAAAATATCTTTTCTATGACCTAATTATGTACAAGTACCCCACTTTTGTAAGATAATCATAGTTTCATTATAGGAAAATTTCTCTGGAGGATTCTTAAAGATTTTATGATGGATTAGGTACAAATTTCATCTGAAATTAACTCATCATAATGGAATTCATTTCCAGTTAGAGTTTCATCACGGGCATCGGTATTGTGCCGTTCAGATAAGCTCGGGCTCTGCTGTGTGTCGAGCTATCTGCCGACATTTCCCAGTAGGCTCATAACATCTTCGCCCCAGACCTCGTTTGCCTTCATTCCAACGCCTACTTCATACAAATTGAATTTTAATGTTGTCGTACGTGTGAAATTGATAACCCTACAACAGGCCAGAGGTGAAAGGTGACTGTCAAATCACAACCAGTACATGTTTCATTTATTATCAAGAAATATCAGAATTTTCGTGGGATTTATCAAAAATTTTACGGTTTCACAGGTTCAAAGAAACTATACATACATTTATGTATAGTAGCAAATAAAGGCATTAAAAACTAATAGTATTTCACGCCTAATACATAAAATATTGTTATTGCTCATTTCGTTTTAACTGAAGCGATAAAATACAAAAGAAAAAATCTCTTGTGGCCAGAACAATACCTTCCGTCAATCCTGTATATAATGTGTAAATTCCATACATAATTTTTCTTGCAAAAGATTCTAAATTTCCAGTAAAATTATTTCATAAACAAACTATTCAAATTGCACTTGACACTGACATCTTCTTCTTTAGCTTTTCTCATTCGTTAGGGGTCGCTATTTTTGCGTGTTCTCATTCAGTTTCTTTTCTCTCACGTATTCCGCAATACAGTCCTTCCATCTTATCTTTGGTCTTCCTCTGTTTCTTCAACCTCCTATTAGTAAATTATTCATTCTTGTTCCAATATAATTCTTCATTTCTCCTCATGACCTGTTCAAACCAATGTAACCGTCTTTCTTGTATCTTTCTAGAAACTTGTAACACTAGAGTTATTTTCTTACCGCATCTTTCCGAGTCTTCCCCAATATCTACTTCAACATCCTCATCTCTGCCACATTAATTTTCTTTTTATTTATATTGACATCTGTCAATTTGAATTATATGAATATATTAGTAGTTTCCATGTTTAGCATAGTTGGCTGATTCATAAAATTTAATTTCTTTAAAATTATTTAGCTCTGTATCTATTGAATATGAAGTATAAAATGAAAATCAAATCGTATAGAGAATAATATATTCATTAAGTTAGAATAACGTTAAATATCAATAAATCAAATTTAAATGTTAAATCTTCAAACGAGGCTACTTCCGGTTCACCAATTATAACCAAAGTCTAATCACTCGTTCTTCTGGATGTAAACTTGAGGAATACGAAAAAAATATAATTTTTGGAATAGTGGTATTGAAATTATGGAATCCGGAACTTTTGTTACACACACACACATACAGTCATACCGTATTATATGAACCTTAAAACATGCTTATTCACTAAAAACTCATCATTGAATTTTTGACCAAAGACAATACCTAAATGTGACGGAAGGTAAAAATATTATTGAAGATGAACACGAGCCTCGTCCCACATCAGTTAGCTCACCCGCTTTAGTTTTATTTTATTTAGTTAATTTATGATACAAATAATAACTAACGAATTATCGCCAATTTTTATTAATATTACGGACATTTTGTCGTTCTAATGACACATAGCACGATATGTTTTCTAAAATATTTTATTGTTTTAATGTAAAATGAAATGATGTTTAGTTTTACCAACAATTCAAGAAAAACTGTAAAAAAATTTAACGAATTTAAGTTGTAAGAATGTTAGGTTTTATTAAAGAAAAGCCTTGTTTTGAAAACACTATTTTGAAAATGTCAAACTTCAAAATTTAATTTCATCCTTATGTTTAAAGAACGATTTTTATCAAAATATTTATTTGAGAATATAATTCATTAGTCACGTGACATGTTTTCCGCCAATCAACATTCAGAATCTCCCTAGTTACATGTCTATCACTGCGATGATAAAAAAACAAAGAAATTATCACCTTATTAATAATCTGTATTAAGGAATTTGTTTTCTTTATTTATAACATTGACAGTTAATTTTGAGTATATAAATGAGGAATAACAATAACTCAAACTCCGAAATATTAAATAAAACTCGTAAGTACCATGTTTTAATATAATATGAATATGTATATTAAAAGTTAGGTTAGCAACACACACAATGTGTTACAAAAAATAATTATATTCTCTCATCAAATATAAGCTCGTGATTTGATTAATAATTGAAGATATTGCTCGTGAAACTGAAGCAGCACATTTCACTCGTCCTTCGGACCCGTGACTTCTGCAAGTCGCTTTCAATCGAGAATATCATCGATGATAATCATATCACTTGTTATATTACGTATGAATATGTTCTGCTTCAAAATTATTTTATTATTATTATTATTTTTCGTGTATTCCAACATCCATCTTAACATCTTCATCTCTGCCACATTAATTTTCTTTTCATTGACACTGACATCTGTCAATTTGAATAAATCATGTTGAACAAAATTGGCTGGTTTATAAAATATAATATCATTATAATTTTTTAACTCAATATCTATTGAATATGTATAATAAAATAGAATTAAACCGTATAGAAAATAAAATATTCTTTAATAGTCAAAAATTATATTTATCTGGGTTTTTTCAAGAAAAACTCTTTTGAACTTAAAATTTAGGTACTTCCGGTTGATCAATTAGGACTAAAATCTAATCAGCCCGTCACATATGGATGTATAATAGAGGAATACGAAAAAAATACAACTTTTAGAATTTTTGTATTGCAGTTATCGTTTATGAAAAAATCTGATGTGGCCAGCACATAACCTCTCGCCGTATATTTTACCTGGCTGTATGCATAAAGCAAAGATTATTTTTATAAATACAAATAATATATTCATATAAATCTATATGACGTATAAACTTCTTTATTATTCAATAATAGCATGTCTCAACATAAAGATATTTACCATAAATTATGTTACAATAAATTACAAAGTAGAGTTTACCATATATAAATATTAGGCTGGTAACAGCAATTTTCAATTCGAACAACGTTGTTTACTTTCTCTTCATATTCTTCTAGTAAAAACATTAATTTTGGGCGGTCTAAAATATATATATCTGGATTGTGCATCTATTCTTATATATCTTCTTTTACATTTTATTTTTTCATACTTGTTATATCTAAATAACCTTAATTCCCTTTAATAAAGTGACGGATAGATTGCACTCCGATTATTCTTATATCGATGTGTAATTTTGTCAATATTTACAACTTACTTGAGAAGAATTTGATAGCTTTTTCGCAATTCAAAGTTACTCTAGTCTACAGTACTGGTGTACATTGTCCCATAATGTTTGAAACAAATTTAAGTCCTTCAACCTAGACTTGTCATCTCCATAATAGTCACAGATCAAGAATTAAGGGATTCTCCAAATACATTTTTCTTTCATTACTCATTATTTCTGACACTGACATTTATCTGTCAGTTACAAATAATTTAAATTTGCAACTATTTTTCATGGCATCCTTTCGGTTGTAAAATTAATTACAACATTATTTTATATATTATATTCCTTTTATCTCTAAATCTATAAAATATGTATATAAATATTTAAATGTATCAGAAAGAGAATTTATTTTTCTTTAATATTATCAAGAAAAATTTTCGAAAAATAATATTTAGAAGATTTTTTTTCAAGAATCTTCTACTTCCGGTTGTCCAATTGTTACCAAAACTTTTTCAGATCTTCCCATGAATGTCCGATTGGGAAATACGTTGTTAAACAAATTTTAAGTCTTATAGTTTTTGAGTAACCGTCCTTCCAACATCCCACACACACACATCCACACACACACACACGCACACACACACACAGACATCATCGTAAAAATGTTAAAATCGGATTGTAGGGACCTTAAAACGTGCTTATTCAATAAAATCTGGATATGCGATTTTTAGCATGAATCCAATACCTCTCTTAGCGAGAGGTAAAAATCGTCACGCACACATATACACATACAGCCATTATCGTAAAAATGGTAAAATTAAATTCTAGGGACACTAAAACGTGCTTATTTACTAAAAACTCATCGATTTTTTAACCAAAGACTATACCTTGCCTGAAGGTAACGGAAGTACGAATTAAACTGAATCGTAAGTAAAAATCTATTGTGGCCAGCAAAATACATCTTGGTTTATACACACAAAAAAATCTGATTACATTTATTCTTTTTTTACTTCTCGCTAAGAGAAGCAGTTTAATTGACGTTACTGAAAGCTTTTTTTGAGAAGTAGAATTAATATTTCTTATTGTATTACTAATTAAACATTTAAAATTATAGGTACATCAGTATTATATATATATCTTTAAGAAATACCACCGTCAAAGAATTTGAAGAATAGGACAAAATTCCTCATAGAACAAGAAGTGTTAAATTCGTTACTTATGTAATGTAATGGCAAGAGTTATTGGACTGGTCACAACAGATTTTTATAATTTTAAATGCAGCTTCAGTAATACGATTCATTACATCATTTTATTTCAATTTTTTTAACCCTATAACCCTACAAAAGAACCCCCCTCGTTAGCCTCATTCTTTCACAACCAATCCTCCTTCTTCTTCCCTTTCTTTAATGTTCATCATCTTACACAAATCTTCCATCTGGAGTGACCACCGGATTCGTCCGGAAATCGGCTAAACGGGTAACTTTATTGGAAGCAGAAGGTGGGAAACAAGGGTAAAAATAGTACGGGTTCGCCGGAATGCAGGACTGCGGACTCCGGTGAGTGCCCGGACTTTCCGCTAATGCAGGAATCGTGTCACGGGTGTAATCGGCATAAGAGGTCAGGACAGAGGCAGGGGGTGTTTGTGTAGTTTCAAGATATGAGAAAGCGAAGAATAGTTCTTTTTCGAAAATGTTCAGGAAATTAGTGATTCTGAAATGAATGCAAGTTTGAAATTTATATGCATAGTCCGGTCAATAATTTTTTTTTGTACAAAAAAGGGTTTATTTTTACCTTCCGTCACCTTTAGGTAAGGAAGGTATTATCTTTGGTCAAAAAATTCAATGATGAGTTTTTACTGAATAAGCACGTTTTAGGGTCCATATAATACGATTTTACCATTTTTACGATGATGTCTGTATGTATGTGTGTCTGTGTGTGTGTGTGTGTGACAAAAGTTCCGGATTCCATAACTTCAATACCACGATTCCAAAAATTATAATTTTTTCGTATTCCTCAAGTTTACATCGAGAAGAACAACTGATTTTGGTTATAATTGGTCAACCGGAAGTAGTCTCATTTGAAGATTTAACAGTTAAATTTGATTTATTGACATTTAACGTTATTATAACTTAAAGAATATATTATTCTCTATACGATTTGATTACAATTTATACTTCATATTCAATAGATACAGAGTTAAAGAATTTTAAAGAAATTAAATTTTATAATTCAGCTAGGTATGCCAAACTTGGGAACTAGTAATATATTCATATAATTCAAATTGACAGATGTCAGTATCAATAAAAAGTAAATTAATGTGGCAGGGATGAGGATGTTGAAGTAGATATTGGGGAAGACTCGGAAAGATGCGGTAAGAAAATAACTCTAGTGTTACAAGTTTTTAGAAAGATACAAGAAATACGATTACATTGGTTTGAACATGTCATGAGGAGAAATGAAGAATTATATTGGAACAAGAATGAATAGTTTAGTAATAGGACGTTAAAGAAACTGAGGAAGACCAAAGATAAGATGGAAGGACTGTATTGCGGAAGATTTGAGAGAAAAGGAACTGAATGAGAACGACATGCAAAAATAGCGACCCCTAACGAATGGGAAAAGCTAAAGAAGAATAAGATGCAAGTGCAATTTGAATAGTTTGTTTATGAAATAATATTACTGGAAATTTAGAATCTTTTGTAAGAAAAATTATGGAATTTATACATTATACACGAGAATGACGGAAGGTATTGTGCTGGCCACAACAGAGATTTTTATATATATTTTTAATGAGGTTAGAAAACCAACAGCACACTAAAGGCCAAATAAAGGTTCTCGCTAATTACATTAAGATATAAACAAAAACATTGGGCCATTTTATTCTATTAAAGAGTAAAATGTCAGGGGTGTCTTCCCAGACTCACCCTGTATATTATAATAAAATTAGGAAGCTTGTAGTTTTTTATTTGAATATAGAAACCATTTTGTTTGTTGTAAAACAAACATTCAAACAAATACCTAATAAAATACTATAATTTTTTGTTTAGATTTACCTTTTGTAGACACGCAACCCTATTTGGTCATCGCAAGATCTAGATACCATCAGATGAAATTGTTTTATACTTACTACCTGTTGACCTACAGTTATTATATTTGATATTCCTTTGTTCCTAAACAACTTTTATCTCACTTTTTTGTTAATTTATTTTCTCATTTATTTCCCTGATAAAAAATCTTGCTTGTAATTAATCCGACTAAAAATTTCATCTAAATGTTAGGAAACTAGGTTAAAATAAAACACTATAACATAAATTTCATGAAGCAAAAGTTTCAGAAAGTTCAAAATTAAATTGGGCAAAACATGTAGTATGCAGAATGTACTTTGTATATGGAACAAAATACTCGTAGTTTGCTAGTTGAACTATGTGTGTATTTTATTCTGTACTATTTCTCGCTCTAGGATGTTCATGATATTAAATTACTTTAGTGATTCTGCTTAAATTCAGGTAAGTAGGTTATGGAAACTTATCTTAGTTTGGCAGTTTCAGTGTTATACAATTGCATTTCAGTAACGATATCTCAATAATTTCACTCGGAAAATGTTATTCTGAAAGTACTAGTCCAGCCAATGGATATATATATATATATATATATATATATATATATATATATATATATATATATATATATATATATATATATATACGAGGGTCATTCAATAAGTAAAGAGACAAATTCTATAATTTTAAAACTATTCAATGAATGTGTACAATCTTTTCAGGGGTGTTTTAATTTTTAAATTTTTCGAAATGTTTCCAATTCATTGTCGGGATTGACAGTATTTTTTGAAGGGTATATTATATATACCTATAATTTTAAATATTAAACTATTAATACAATAAGAAATAATATAATGTATGTACTTCCCAAAAAAAATCTTCAGTAATATCTTTCGATTTTTGACACTGACATTTATGTCTGTTACACACTTTTTAATTTTTCAATTGGTTCCCGTGACATTATTTGGGCTGTGAGATTTATTACAACAGATTATTATATACCTTATATTTCTTTATTTCTAAATGTATAAAACATATTATAAAATATGTATATGCATCAGATATATAATTTACTCTTCTTTAATATAAGCATGAACAAAATTTTTCTTAAAATAATATTTAAAAGTTTTTTTTTAAGAATCTGCTACTTCCGGTTGTCCAATTACTACCAAAATCCTTTCAGTTCTTCCCAGTAATGTCCGATTGAGAAATACGTAGTTAAACAGATATTAAGTATTATAGTTTTTGAGATATCGTCCTTCCAATCTCCCACACACATACACACACGCAGGCACACACTAACATCATCGTAAAAATATTAAAATAGTAGGGACCTTAAAACGTGCTTAATCATTAAAATCTGGATATGCCATAAGCATGAATCCAATACCTCTCTTAGCGAGAGGTAAAAATATGAATCACGTGTCTTATTTTCAATAATTCTATCGTGGTTCTCATATACAGTGAGTTCAATCTACCAATCTTTTAAAAATTTATTACCTTATAAACATTTAGGTCGCGGTATTATTCCAAACAAAAATGTTAGGTAGCGCTGCAAAAGGTTGAGTCAGCAATAAACCAAATAAAGATTGTTGTAAAGTGTAAGTAATGTCTTGAATCTCTCTATGTCCTGCACGTATCTGGGTCCTCTTCCCCGTCCGTGAATAAAGTGGTCGGTGCTAGTCGGGTCACACTGTCGTTCCCATTTCCATTCCCTGGCGACTTTCCGCCTTGTGCAAGACCATTCCACGTGACGGGCCTAAAAATTGCCCCAAACCTTATTATAAGATACAATTTAAGTGTCCATAGAATTTTACACGTGCGCAAACAATGTCCTTTCAATGGAGAAAAATGGTCCAGGGAATTTCGCCTTTCGCCCGAATTTAAATATCTTTTCTTATTACTTTTTAAATAAGATGTCAACCACAGAAATTGCCAAAAGTGGATGATATATGCGAATGTGTGGACTTGTTACAAATATACAAATATTTTTTGAGAATAGGTATTATATTTTTTTAAAACTAATCACATATATTTAGAAGCATAGACAAGGTAGAGAATGTTGATAATAAAATTTGAGTTTATTTACTGTAAAATATATACAATAATTAAAAACAGCTTAAGGTGCCTACATAAAATATCCCTGTTGAGCTTTTAAAATTTCCTTATTCCCTAGATCTTAGAAATGTCCCTTGATTATTCGTACAAATCTAAAATTTATATACTTCATACGCTCAACTAGTCTCAGTGCCTCGAAAGAGGCGTCAGTACACCACACTGAAGAACTCCAATAAGAGCGAAACGCGTCTGTGGTTCTGGTTGAGTGGGCCAGTCTCTGATAAATGACCGAGAGGTTGATTCAGAGACTGAAATTTTGTGAACTTTGCCAAGTGTAATTTAAATATTATTAATATTATTCAGAGCAGTTCACCAAGTGTCGCATTTGTACTTTGTACATTGTACAGTTTTCTATTACTTCATTTCACTTAAGAAATTAGCATTGATTTGGATAGGGATATAAATTCTGCCCTTTGATTGGTTAGAATGCAAACCTAGTTCACAAAAATATCACCTGTCAGTTGACAAATATGAAAAAATATCGACAGAATTACAATAAAAAAAATCTGATGTGGCCAGCACATAACCTCTCGCCGTATATTTTACCTGGCTGTATGCATAAAGCAAAGAATATTTTTATAAATACAAATAATATATTCATATAAATCTATGACGTATAAACTTCTTTATTATTCAATAATAGCATGTCTCAACATGAAGATATTTTACCATAAATTATGTTACAATAAATTACAAAGTAGAGTTTACCATATATAAATATTAGGCTGGTAACTGCAATTTTCAATTCGAACAACGTTGTTTACTTTCTCTTCATATTCTTCTAGTAAAAACATTAATTTTGGGCGGTCTAAAATGTATATATGGATTGTGCATCTATTCTTACATATCTTCTTTTACATTTTATTTTTTCATACATGTTATATCTAAATAACACTAATTCCCTTTAATAAAGTGACGGATAGATTGCACTCCGATTATTCTTATATCGATGTGTAATTTTGTCAATATTTACAACTTACTTGAGAAGAATTTGATAGCTTTTTCGCAATTCAAAGTTACTCTAGTCTATAGTACTGGTGTACATTGTCCCATAATGTTTGAAACAAATTTAAGTCCTTCAACCTAGACTTGTCATCTCCATAATAGTCACAGATCAAGTATTAAGGGATTCTCCAAGTACATTTTTCTTTCATTACTCATTATTTCTGACACTGACATTTATCTGTCAGTTACAAATAATTTAAATTATCAACTATTTTTCATGGCATTCTTTCGGCTGTCAAATTTATTACAACAGATTATTTTATATATTATACTTCTTTTATCTCTAAATCTATGGAATATATAATAAAATATTTAAATGTATCAGATAGAGAATTTAATTTTCTTTAATATTACCACGAAAAATTTTCAAAAAATAATATTTAGAAGATTTTTTTCAAGAATCTTCTACTTCCGGTTGTCCAATTATTACCAAAACCTTTTCAGATCTTCCCATGAATGTCCGATTGGGAAATACGTTGTTAAACAAATTTTAAGTCTTATAGTTTTTGAGTAACCGTCCTTCCAACATCCCACACACACACATACACACACACACACACACACACACACAGACATCATCGTAAAAATGTTAAAATCGGATTGTAGGGACCTTAAAACGTGCTTATTCAATAAAATCTGGATATGCGATTTTTAGCATGAATGCAATACCTCTCTTAGCGAGAGGTAAAAATTGCACGATCAGGTTTTTTTTAAACTTTACCGATAAGGTTTCCAAGGCAGTAAGTTTTGTTTACAAATTACTGATCAGTAAGTGATGTGGTACTGATCAGTAAGTGATGTGACTGACCGGTAAGTGATGTGACTACCTACCGATCTGGAGGCGGTGAAAATTACATAAATAAATAATAAATGTACAATTTTTAAAGCTTTAACGATAACAAAACAACGATCATAGCTTATTTAAAAATGACAACTATTTTTTTTAAAATGTCAAAATAATTTTTAAATAATTCTAAACTTTAATTTGTTATTATTGGGACGATCGTGCAAAAAATATAATAAGCATTGCGGGCATTAAGTGCTTCTTACCGGTATCGGATGTACTAATCCTCAACCGGTAAGGTGCACTTACTGCCCTTGACACTTAAATAATTATTTGAAAGATGTCCGATCAAGGTCATCTACGAATTGTATGAATTCAGATTTTTGCTCCGCTCATTTTGACAAATTCGGTAGTTCGTTTGCTTAGTATTTACGAGGGTACATAAGATACTACTGTTATTTTATTATTATAAAAATATATGTTACAATAAAAGCATTAAAAATTCAAAAATAAGTTAACTGGTAAGTTTATTAGCAAATGTAAAACCAAATATGTGAAAAATACGATACTGATAGAAAATCACATTATTCGTACGGCTATGAATCAAGGTAATGTACAGTAAAAATTTTGAAAGATGTCCGATCAAGGTCATCTGTATCACGAACGAATTAACAAATAGGCGTACATTTATCTCTTTCCTTTGCAAAGGCTATAAGCGTGCGCGATAAGGATGGATATAACACGCTTGTCTTTCAAAAATTCATATTGTTTCGATTAAGTTAAGACATTCCACTTTAAAATGATGCTCGTTGTTGATAATACTTTCGCTGTAACGTAAGTTTATAATATAATAAAAATTAAATGGCGGGAGAATTTGTGTTGGCCAGATATGATTTTTTATTTATAAATTATGTAATGAATGACTCTTTGTCTTTATGGTATGATTTTTGGATATTAGATTATAGGTTTGCCCGATAACATATGCATAATACACAGCATAAATATCACCACCATACCAAAAAGGAAGTGGCTTCATGTAATTTGTAAACTTTAGCTTCTTTTTGTGGGCTGTAAAAGTCATAAATTGAGGTGCAGTGCATCGAAATTTAAATATGTAGATTAAAAACCATGAGTGGAATGAATAATGAACACATTCAAGTAGGGACTTGTGGCGAAATACCATTGTCGTGATGAAATATAATTTCCGTTTTCCTAATAGACTGAATTAAATATGGCGGCCCAGAGTGTGACGATATTATGTAAAGTACGATACGGCACATATAGAAGATTCAACACGAGATATTTTTGCTCGTACTCCAGGAGAGACAGGAAAATTCATCATGAACCACATACAATTTCTGGAAATTCAATAGCTGAAGGTACAAATTATCTGAATTATAAACAGGGCCGTACGGTGATATGGAGCAAAGGAGCAACCGCTCCAGGTGCCGTTTGTGTAAAACGCGCACACTGATATACATACATATACATTCATAAGAGGGCGTCCTAAAATTAAAGATACATAGGCTACCAAAATTGAAATAAAAAATATTTTCAAAAATTACAGAACTGTTTTTCTACATGGTCCTCGTTATTTTCATTCACCTCCTATAGGCGGGGCACGAGATTTTTTATACTAGTATGTCGAACAAAGTTGCCGTATGCTTCCTTATCCAATGTTCCATGTTTTCTTTTACCTTATCTTCGTCTTTACTTTTGCTTTCCGTTACCTCTAGGTAAGGAAGGTATTCGGTGGTGAGTTTTCATTGAATAAGCACGTTTTAGGGTCTTTACAATACGATTTTACTATTTTTACGATGATATCTGTATGTGTGTTCGTATGTGTGTGTGTGTGTGTGTGTGTGTGTGTGTGTGTGTGTGTATGTGTGTGTATGTGTGTATGTGACCGCGGTTTCGTCAACGATATCTCCAATACTAGAATTCCAAAAATTACAATTCATGCGTATTCCTCTTCCTTACAACCATATACAGACTTGATTAGATTTTGGTTATAATTGGTCAATCGGAAGTACCCTCATTTGAAAATTTTAACAGTTTTCTTGAAAACTCAGATAAATGTAATTATAACTTAAAGAATATATTATTCTCTATACGATTTGATTGCATTTTATATTTCATATTGAACAGATATAGAGTTAAAGAATTATAAAGATAATAAATTTTATAATTCAGCCAGCTATGCTAACTTAACCATGGAAACTTCTAATATATTCAGGTAATTCAAATTGACAGATGTCAGTATCAATAAAACGTATATTAATGATAGAATAAGGGAAATAACTCTAGTGTTGGGGGTTTCTATAAAGATATAAGAGAGACGATTACATTGGTTTGAACATGTCATGAGGAGAGATGAGTATATTGGAAGAATGAATAACTTATAACAGAAGGTGGAAGAAACATAGGAAGGCAAAATAATATAAGATGAATGGAGAGAAAAGGAACTGAATGAGGATGACACACAAAATAAAAATTAGTGGAAGAAGAAAATAAAAAATAGCAACCCCCTAACAAATGGGAAAAATTAAAGAAGAAGATATTAGTGTCAAGTACAATTCGCATAGTTTGTTTATGAAGTAATTTAACTGGAAATATTGGATCTTTTGCAAAAAAAATATGTGTAGGGCGCGTGCAGTGACGTGAGTTTGCTGACTTTATCAAGCAGATATGTGGACCCGATTCAAAATGACAGCTATTAATTACGTCTATAACTGACAAATGTCATAATTTTTCATTCAAAATTTCATGTTTTTCTTATTTCATGTGGTTTGTAGCGACATCAAATTATCCTAATCCTCGGGAACAATAGCCTAAGACGATTAGGATAATTTGATGTCGCTACAGGTTTATTTATTATCAGGGGTGTGGAATTCAGTTGTCGAGAAAAGAAATCATAAAATACCAAAAAAAAAAGAAATTTTGAATGAAAAATTTTGACGTGAGGATATGACCCGCAAAACACAAATGAATGGAAGAAGAAAATAAAAAATAGCGACCCCTAACGAATGGGAAAAGCTAAAGAAGAAGAAGATGTCAGTGTTAAGTGCCATTTGCATGAAATAATATTACTGGAAATTTAGAATCTTTTGCAAGAAAATTTATGTATGGAATTTGTACATAATACACAGGATTGACGGAAGGTATTGTGCTGGCACACGCTGCAAGTCAACATTTCCTGCCTTCGGTTTTGAATCGACGTTTCTTTATATTTTACAGTAGTGATCCGCATTCACAGTAGACCCATGCAGAAAACATATGATCAGAAAATCTCGTATCTGGCGGAAGAGAAGAAGATGCTTTATCGCAAACGGATAGTACTCCCAAGCTATTCGCCCTAGAAGAGAGCTGCTGGACCATTCGTTCGTACTTCTAGACGATAGTGGTGTCAACTTTCCCCAGGCCACCAATGCATTTGTATCTTTAATTTTAGGACAGCTTGATACGCTCCTATTACCCAGTTAAGCAGCAAGAGTCAATTCGTCCGTCTTCTTTATTGATCTAAGTAAATGAAAAATTCAATGTTTTGTAAATATTTCTCTTAGGTCACCATATTGAATATTATAAGCTCCAGGCGCCAAAATACCACCGCACGGCATTGATTACAAAGAAGGGTTATTGTAATTAAAAAAAATTAAATTTATTCAGTGCAAAAGCCATTACTCTTCATCAGCTTAAAAATAATAAAAACTAAAATGTAATAAAAGTAATCAAATGATCTTTATAATTAAAACATGGTTCTGTGCTTGGGGGATAATATAATGTAGGATTTATATGCAAACTTATTCATTATACTTCATTAGAGCAAAATTCATTATGGTTTCATTATTATTCATACGACACTCGTTTAATGCCATTTTACTGTTAATAAATTTTCATCGTGTTTATACTATTATGTGGCGAACTTTTGGACTCCTTTTTACATTCCGTCACCTTTAGGTAAGCAGGGTACTGTCTGGTCAAAAAGTTCCACGGTGAGTTTTTAATGAATAAGGACAAGTTTTAAGGTCCGCATAGATTACGATTTTGCTATATTTACAATGGTGTCTGTATGTACGTATTTTTGTTGTGTGTGTGTGTAAAAAATCTCTCCTCCGATAACTTCAATACTACATTCGAAAAATTATAATTCTTTCATATTCCTCTTTTGTTCGCCCATATGAAGAGTTGATTACGAATAGTAGAATTACCCTAAATTGAAGATTTTAACAGTTTTTCTTGAAAAAACGCTGTTAAATATCTTAATTTGATATATTGTTATAAATATTAGAGAATATTTTAATTTCTATTCGATTTTTTTTTTCATAATCAATGAATTTAGAGATAAAAATCTGATGTGGCCAGCACAATACCTTCCGTCAATCCTGTGTATTATGTACAAATTCCAAACAAAATTTCCAGTAAAATTATTTCATAAACAAATTATGCAAATTGCACGTGCCGCTGACATCTTTTTCTTCTTCTTCATTAGCTTTTTCCATTTGTTACGGGTCGCTATTTTTTATTTTCTTCTTCCACTCATTTCTGATTTGCGTGTCGTTTTCATTCAGTTCCTTTTCTCTCAAGTTTTCCGCAATACAGTCCTTCCATCTTTGGTTTTCCTCTGTTTTTTCAACATTCTATTACTAAGTTGTTTATTCTTCTTCGTCTCTCTTGCATCTTTCTAGAAACTTCTGATACTAGCGTTATATCCTTTCATTCCTTACCGTATCTTTCCATGTCTTCCCCAATATCTATCTCAACATCCTCATCTTTGCCACATTAATTTAATTTTCATTGAAACTGACATCTGTCATTTTAAATTATCTGAATATATTAGCAACTCCCATGGTTTACATAGCTAGCTGATTTATGAAATTTAATATCTTTATAATTCTTTAGCTCTATATCTATGGAATAGGAACTATAAAATGCAATCAAATCGTATTAAGAATAATATATTCTTTAAATTATAATAACGTTAATTGTCAATATATGATATTTAACTGCGTTTTTTCAAAAAAAACTGTAAAATCTTCAAATAAGGGTACTTTCGGTTTACCAATTATAACCAAAATCTAATCTCCTTTCTTCTGGATGTAAACTTGAGGAATACGAAAAAATTATAATTTTTGGAATCGTGGTATTGGAGTTAGGCGATCCGAAACTTTCGTCACACACACACACACACACATACACACACACACACCAAAGACAATACCTTCCTTATCTACAGGTGACGGAAGGTAATTCGCGATAATTTTTATGCACATTGTTTTGAAATAAAATATAAAAATTTAAATGAGTGAAAATAATCCAATAACTTGATAATTTCTATATCAAATTCGTTAAATAAATATTTTGATTTATTATTTTTTTCTATACAGTAATTTTTTTAAAGATGTCCGCTCAAGGTCAGCTGCGAATTGTATGAATTACGTTTTTAGCACCGCCGATTCTGTCAGATTCAGTAGTGTCGCTAACTTAGTTTTTATGAGAGTACAGAAGATACTACTGTTATTTTATTATTATAAATATATAAGTTACAGTAAAAGCATTCAAAACTCAAAACTAAGTCAAGTGGTAAGTTTATTAGCAAATGCAAAACCAAATATCTGAAAATGAGATATTGACACAATATGAGTGTCAGTAATATATCTGAATTAATAAATAAACTTACGTTACAGCGAAACAACGAGCATCGTTTTAAAATGTCTTAACTTATTCGAAACAATATGAAATTTTGAAAGACAAGCGTGTTATATCCATCCTTATCGCACACGCTTCGTGTTATGGCAAATGAAAAGGACAAATGTATGCCAATTTGTTAATTCGTTCATGATACAGATGACCTTAATCAGACATCTTAAAAAAAATACTGTATAGAGAAAAATAATAAATCAATAATATTTATTTAACGAATTTGATATAGAAATTATCAAGTTATTGCAATCGCTGGGGCACAAAAATCAAATTATTCACGTTCTACTGCATCGTTAAAATAAAAAAATGAATAAATAATTTTATACAAAAAGAATATTATGATATTATTTTTTTCTGCCGCCTACCAAAAATCGGTAATTACTCACTAGTGGGTGGTACCGCTCACGTTGCGAAACCCTGATATAGATGATGCGTTCATGCATAATTTGCGCCAGGCCTTTGCAAAATATTTTGAAATCCAGCGACAATTAACAATCAGAAACCAAATATGACATTTGTGTAAATTGTTGTCATGTTGCAGAAGACAGAACTACCGCAGCGCCATTTGACCTTCGGTATTAAATCACTTTACAAAAAAAAATAGTGTTAATTTTACAAAAATTAACAAAAAGTGTAGTTTATATAAATATCTTTAATATTTTTGTTAAATTAACACTTACTTAAAATTGTTAAATTTTAACATCCGATTTTAATATTTTTACGATGATGTGTGTGTGTGGATGTGTGTGTGTGTGTGTGTGTGTGTGTGTGTGTGTGTGTGTGTGTGTGTGTGTGTGATGTGTGTGTGGGACGTTGGAAGGACGATTTGTCAAAAACTATAATACTTAATATCTGTTTACGCATTTCTCAATCGGACCTTACTGAGAAGAGCTGAAAAGGTTTTAGTAATAATTGGACAACCGAAAGTAGCAGATTCTTAAAAAATCTTCTAAATGCTATTTTTTCAATTTTTTTTATTCTTGCTTGTATTAAAAGAGAGTAAATTCTCTGACTGATACATATAAATATTCTATTATATCTTTTATAAATTTAGAGATAAAGAAATATAAGGTATATAATAATGTATTGTAATCAATTTCACAGACCAAATAATGTCATGGAAATCAATTCAAAATTAAAATGTATGTAACTGACAGAGACATTACTGAAGATTTTTTCTGGGAAGTACATACATTATATTATTTATTATTGTATTAATAGTTAAATATTTAAAATTTTAGGTATATTATATATACCTTTCAAAAATACTGTCAATCCCGACAATGAATTGGAAACATTTCGAAAAATTAGAAGAATGGGACATAATTTCTTCATAGAATAAATTTAAAATTAATCAATCTCAATATAAGAACTAGATGTAAGTATAATTTTGGTGTAGAATGAAGGTATACAAGAAATGTTAAATACAATACGGCGCGAGCAGTCACGTGACATTGTTTGCCTTGACAAGCAGATATGGTGGCCCGTGTCAGAATGATAGTAATTATGTACATAGATGTCAAATGTCATAATTTCTCATTCTAAATTTTCCAATTCCATGTGGTAAATTCCACATCCTGTTGACAAATTAATCTGACATCTATGTACATAATTACTTGTTGTTATTCTAACACGGGCCCCTATATCTGCTTGTCAAGACCAACAATGTCACATAACTGTTCGGGCCCTATACTTATGTATCCAAAAACGGAAGTGGCAAGAGGTATTGTGCTGGCCACAACAGATTTTTTTTAATGTACAAAATTAATAAAGATACCCTCTATTGAAATAAATGCGTTCTTTTTGCGCCACTTCTACAACTCAAACATCCGAATATGCAATTTGCGGACTCTATGTGTTACATCAAAAACATCTCATTCTCTCAACTGTATATTCGATTATTTTCGAACCTTTTTTTGTATAACTACTGACTATTCTTGCATTAAGCCTCAAATATGTCTACATAAATGTATCCATGACTTTCCTGAACAATAATTGAAGAACTAAATAAGCTCCCATTTTGTATCTACTCCATTTTGTTCCCTACCCTGGCACGATTGCGTGAACAGACACTGTTAATACACTTGCATGACAAACCGGGCGTTAAACAAGTTTTTTCGCTGTTACTCGCGTGTACACAGACATGATAGATTTTCATATGTAAATATCTGGCTCGGTTTATTCAGTTTACAACTGCTCGCCGGAATTTATGATTTGAATATCAATGATATTATTTTTTTGCTGCGCAAATTGTTTAGTTTGTTTGAAATGGTTGGGTTTACACAGTTTACATTATTTCTTCTGTTTGGAACTCGATGAACAGGGTACGTGACATTTTTACGAAATGCGGATTGTTAAAATGCTACACTACACATTGCATTGATTTCGAAAATATTAAAATTTTAACCAATATTATTTAATTAAAATAATATCTTCATTGGGATTGAATTTCAATGAAATATAAAAATACTTTAATGAGAAACTAAAGGGACATCTTTGTTTTAGCTTGGCAGCTTTGTGTGCGCCATTTTATAATCATAAATTTGAAGTGTTTTTGTGTGTTCACAATGGTGGTCATTGCTTAGCTTTGTTTTGTAGTGATTACCCGTTAATTTTTACCTCCCGCTACCCTTGGTAAGGGAGGTATAGGGATCGTGCTAAAAATCGCATATCGAGATTTTGGTAAATAACCACGTTTTAAGGTCCCTACAATCCATTTTTAACATTTTCACGATGATGTCTGTGTGTATTTATGTATGTATGTATGTATGTGTGGATCCTGTATAGTGTATACGCTCTAACTCAAATACTATCATTCAGAAAGTTTCTAATATGGAAATATCTGATTAGATTTTGGTGGCAATCGGATAACCGGAAATGGCAGTTTACTTGAAGCTCAAGATAGTTTTTCTTCAAAAAATATCTTTAAATGTTATTTTTTCTCAATTTGTTACTATAAAAATTAAAGATTATTTCATTTTCTACAAAATTGCTTTAATACTTTTTCTATATATATATATATATTCTAAATTTTACTAATAAAATAAGGTATTTTTCGAAAAAGAAAAACTATTTTGAGCTTCAAGTAAAGTGCCATTTCCGGTTATCTGATTTACACCAAAATCTAATGGCTTCTTTCCATATTAGAATAAGGTAGAAATACAAGGTTTCAAACACACGCATACACATACACACGGACATCATCGTAAAAATGTTTTAATCGGATTAGGGACATTAAAACGTGTTTATTCACTAAAATTCGGAGGTAAAAAAGATGACGGTCCAAACATTTTTGCTTAATTGATTCGGTAGTCAGATTAACAAAATTATATTAGGTCCCACATAAGTTGAAACTTGACCCACCTGTGGTTATAATAATGTTCAGGAATAACCATTGAGAGGTTTGGACTAAGATTGATTACATTATCTCATTTCAAAAACGTTCCATAATACTTCAAACCTTAAAATTCGAGTACTGAAAAAAAAACCACATTTTATAACATTCATCTTTGGCTCTTCATTTGTTATAAATGTAAACTATTTTGTTATTTACTACTTGTAAATTCCCCATTAATTTTTATTTAAATGTATCGTCAATTTTCTTCTATATCCATTACCCTCTTCCTATTCCCTCTTTATAATATTTACTTATGGAATCATCCCCCTGAAGGGTTGAACCGTTGAGTACAGCATGGTGCGTGAGCGTTATCGTCACGTTCATATCCCCGTTCCGAGCGTGAGTTCACGTGGGGAACAACCACTGATATTAATCAAGTGTTTAACAACTTTTTTGCCTCGTCGCCCTGTTATGAGGAAGTGTGACAACATGCGATATTACTGTAATTTTTTGTCCTTTTAATTGAAACTTGTATAAGAATTTATGAGAGGGATTTATTATTAGAAATTTTATAAATTAGGGTCGACAGTAAATAATTTTGGTAATAATTGTATTGCATTAGAAACTGATCTAACTAAATTATATATCTATTGTCAACATAATTATTTACATCTTAATAATTCATCTAAATGTTATGTTATGAATTTCACTAGCAATTTAATCTCCTTTCACATCCAGACGTCATATAAATCTAGTTTAAAAATCCATGATCTTCTTGGCAATGTTAAAGATATAGTTCCTCTACATTGTTCTGGCATTTATAAGATTCCTTGCCAGTGTGGTAATTGGTCAAACGGGTAGAATTGTAGCAAGAAGATTAAAAGAACACGAACGACATATAAGATTAAATCAACAAGATAAATCTGCTGCTGCTGAACATGCTTTCAAGAATTACATGGAATTGATTTCAAAAACATGAAGATTTTAGCAAGAGAAAATAACTGGATGAGAAGACTAATTAGAGAAGCCATCGAAATCAAGAAATCCTTAAATAACGTTAATTTAAATACAGGTTATGAGCTTAATAAGTCGTGGTTACCTGTTATTCATTCATAATTTTCTGTTTTTGTCATTGTATGTTTTTTATGTAACTTTTGATCTATGTTACCCTATTTTTGTAAACTTGTTGTCTTGACTACATGTACTTTGTTATTTACCTGCAGCACTTCGCTGTCGAAACATCGTTAAATAATAAAAATTATACAGAACTAATCCCAAATATTGTTTTTATTTCATATTTTTTTATGTTTCATTAACAAAGAAAAAGTTTAATATATCACAAAATAGTATATCAACAATGCTTATTTTTTACTGTATAGGTATTCATTAAAAATATATTAAGAAAATTATATTAATATTTTAAAAATAAATTCATATATTATACTATATATTACTTATATGTAGGATTATATTTAGAAAATATGTACCTCTTTCATTAATTTTCGGTTTGTATGCAACCTTCGCAAAATTATAAATAATGTTGACTTGTTTTAAAATATTAAGGCTAAATATACATTAGCGGTACAATGACGGTACGATGACGGTCAACGATAGAATGACGGTATGTCAATTACATGAGGCATTTACATTAGACGATACAACGACGGTACAAACATAATAAAATATGACAATTTTGTCTTTTTACCTTCCGTCACCTATAGGTAAGGAAGGTATCGTCTTTGGTCAAAAAATTCGATGGTGAGTTTTCATTGAATAAGCACGTTTTAGGGTCTTTACAATATGATTTTACTATTTTTACGATGATGTCTGTATGTGTGTTTGGACGTGTGTGCATGTGTGCATGTGTGTATGTGTGTGTGTATTCGTGTGTGTGTGTGTGTGTGACCGCGGTTTCGGCCACGATATCTCTAATACTAGAATTCCAAAAATTACAATTCTTGCGTATTCCTCTTCCTTACAACCATATGCAGACTTGATTAGATTTTGGTTATAATTGGTCAACCGGAAGTATCCTCAATTCAAGATTTTAACAGTTATTCATGAAAAATTTAATTAAATATTATTATAACTTAAAGAATATATTATTCTCTATACGAGTTGATTGCATTTTATATTTCATATTTAACAGATATATAGTTAAATAATTATAAAAATAGTAAATTTTATAAATCAGTCAGCTATGCTAAATTAACCATGGAAACTGCTAATATATTCAGGTAATTCAAATTGACAGATGTCAGTATCAATAAAAAGTAAATGAATGAAAGAATAAGGGAAATAACTCTAGTGTTGGGCGTTTCTAGAAAGATATAAGAGAGACGATTACATTGAGGATGAATATATTGGAAGAAAAATGAATAGTTTAGTAATAGAAGGTGAAAGAAACATAGGAAGACCAAATATTAGATGGAAGGACTGTATTTCGTAAGACTTGAGAGAAAAGGAACTGAATGAGGACGACACGCAAAACAAAAATGAGTGGAAGAAGAAAAAAAATTGCGACCCTTAACAAATGGGAAAAATTAAAGAAAAAAATGTCAGTGTCAAGTGTAATTTGCATAGTTTGTTTATGAAATAATTTTACTGGAAATATAAGAACTTTTGCAAGAAAATTTATGCATAGGGCGCGTGCAGTGACGTGACTTTCCTGACTTTGGAGAGTAGATATGGGGACCCGTGTCAAAATGACAGCAATTAATTATGTCCATAACTGACAAGTGTCATAATTTTTCATTAAAAATTTCATGATTTTCTTATTTCATGTGGTTTGTTTGTTATCAGGAGTGTGGAATTCAGTTGCCGAGAAAGGGAATCATAAAATACCAAAAATTTAGAATCTTTTGCAAGAAAATTTATGTATGGAATTTGTACATAATACACAGGATTGACGGAAGGTATTGTGCTGGCCACATCAGATTTTTTGTATTATGACGGTTTATGGTGCATATGTCATGATGCCATGATTCTATCAAAAGTAGAAATTATCGTGCAATTTTTAAAAAATTATCAAATATTGACATGGATATAATTGTTCTTATTCTTGAGAAAGAAGAAGAAAATGAAGAAAATCCAGAAAATTTTACAAAACGATACTGTTATAATCTATGATGTATATTTTACGTTCATGTTATAAGCAGAGAACTTTTGTTCAATAATGTACCTATACACTAATTTCTTATGTCTAGCTCATTTTCACTATATTTTGGTTTAACTAAAAGATAAATATTAAAAAGTCAAAAACATGTTAGATGTCAATCACGTACTAGCATATGTTACTTCCACTCAGCTGATTTTGGCATGAACATCAACGTGACGTGTACATACTCTTCACACGGAACCTTCAACTCCCCCTTTGCATGCAAATACTACGCTGTCACTATGATACAATATTTTTTCCTCGATTTTTTCAATAGAAACAAAACTATATTGTACCGTGGTTGTATCGCTAATGTAAATAAGTGAATATCAATGTGCCGACATCGTACCGTCATCATACTGTCATCGTACCGAGAATGTAGATGTAAATGGGTCTTTTAAAATACATTGGAGCAAGAAATATCGTATCGTCATCGTATCGTTATTGTACCGTCATTGTACCGCTAATGTAAAACAAGCCTATTCTGTAAAATATTTACTTAACGAATCGTTATCATAACGAAATTATGAAAATCGTTATATCTACTTAACGATAATCGTTATCTTCATATCCGTATTTTGTAACACATTTTGTTAAGTTAAGAACTTTATTTCCTAAAATCAAATTATAATTTTAAATGAAATATCTAAAATAATTCAATATAACTCATAAAACTTGTAGGTTAGATTAGTTCTGGTGGGAGTCAACTGTCAACCTGTCAGCTGTTGGATGCTTTTTTTTTGTTGTAGGCTATGCTAGAGCTACTACTACCATCTGTAGACAAATTGGGGAGCTTGCGCTAGGCGCTATGAATAAAAACTTATAAATTATTTTAATATTACCTTGACTGGTTTTTGACTTCATTATTCAACATAATAGCAATTTTATTTTGACATGAATAAAAATACTGACTTTATTGACAAAACGTTTATGTAACGACCAATTTTTCCAGTCGTTAAAAAATAACGATACCGTATATATAGCCCTATAAGTCTGCTTTACAACAAAGCTAACGAAGCGACCGATTTGGGCTATTAAAAATTTTAGGGATCTCATTTGAATAAGCATGTTTCATTGTCCCTAGAATACGTTTTTACTTGTTTTAAGATGATGCTTGTAAGTGTGTGCATGTGTGCTGATTTTTTTTAGATCCCTATGACTTTCTTAATCTCACGCACTTTCATTTGGTGATATTCCAGAACCATATCCATAGTTTCCGGTGTGGTAGGAGATTTTGGTCGACTTGATTGTGGTTCGTCACAGGTGTGTGTTCAGCCTCTCTTATATTCCGGAACCCAAAAACTCACAATGGAAAAGGAAGGTGAAGCGTTTCTAAGAACAGCATCCAACCTGGTTTTGAAAATCTTGATCATCACACGATTTTCGTTTTTATCCATTACCGATTTAACGCTAGGTAGATCGACATAGACGCTTGTCACGATTAGACCGATTGACAAACTGTATTGAAATATCTTCACAGTTAATATGAAGAGTTAAATAAAAGAAAAAGATAAGATTACTTTCCAATATCCAAATCCTTCTCCGTAATTCCGAAAAAAAATCAATTCACACTCGTATTAGTCTTCGCTTTGTATAAAGTCGTTGAAACTATCAAAAGAGCCCTATATGTCAAAGAAGAAACTAGAAACGTCAATTAAAACCTTGATATGAATGTGGATCTTGTCACGTTAGTGAAAATGGGAGACAAAATACAAAAAGCCTCCATTTTATACGAAAATAATTTTACCATGATTCATGAACTATTGTGAAAACAATGGTTAACGACTTAATAAACGAAAATGTTTTGTACTGTTTTATCAATGTATTCAAATTATTATAATTTATTGTAATGTAAATTTGCTTTGTAATTTCATGCATCCACATATTTTTTTACGATTCATATCCATAATATTCATTTTAATTAGCTAGGCAGTGTAACGGATTGCAAAATAGTATTGTACAGGTATATTTCGATACGTTGATAACAGTTCTGAGAAAATTATTGATGTAATCAATGTTAAACTCATTTATAGTTAAAATTTTAAAATTAAGTCGATATTATCAATTTATAGTATATTGTGTTATTATCCGACTCGCTTCGCTCGTCGTGCAAACTTTTGGATATTTAAAGAAAAATATCTACTAATGACGTTACATTTTACGTAAATTACGTTTGCGATTTCAATTTTCCTGTAGCTATGGATACTTATTTGTTCCCTTTTTGTTATAAACATTGAAGTAAAATTTTTCACGTTTTGACGTTTAAATAAAAACCGTACAATTTTATATCCTCCTTGTGTGCAGTCGGAATTTAAAGTATTATAATGTACGCCCCCAGAAGTTGTTCAGTGTGGCTGAAAGTTATGTCCAGGAATCACTGCAAAACAATATAAACTTTTCCTATCACTTTAATTCTAAGTATTCTTATTTTCATTACCGTCCCTGTAATTGTAATCTGTAAGTCAGCTATTCTTTAATATATTATTTCCTCAAAAGTTAACTCTGTTTATATTTCAATTCGTAGGTTATTTATTTAAGTTTGACAGCTATTGATGGTACTTAGTAACTTTATTCCTAGGTTACCTAGCGTGTTATAGTGACATTTAGGGCGATATTACAGGTTTCTTTTATTAAAGTTACTTCTTATTCATTGATTCTGTATAGATTCTATGGATATTTATTTATTTTATTTCTACCTTGTGAATCAAGTCACAAAAGATGCTACTTTTATGACGTTTAATAAATTTAGTCTTGAAAAATGTCTGATCTCAAATTTTAGGCATCACCAAATGACGGCAACTATAGAAATGGGAAATAAGATCGCAGAGCCAAAGTGAAACTAATGTTAACGGGATAATTTGACATTTACTAATTGTATTTATGCATTAAATATTATAAACATAATAGATAACACTTGTGCTTATACAATCAAGAAAATGTCACGTGTATAATTTATCCCGGGAACTATAGTTCCGAGAATATAATTCCTTAGTCACGTGACATGTTTTCCGCCAATCAACATTCAGAATCTCCCTATCTACGCGTTTATCACAGCGATGATAAAAAACAAAGAAATAAACACCATATTTATAGTCGTTACTAAGGGATTTGTTTTCTTTATTTATGACATTGACAGTTAATTTTGAGTATAAAAATAAATAATAACAATAATTCAAACTCCGAAATATTAAATAAAACTCGTAAGTACCGTGATATGATTAATAATCGAAGATATTGCTCGTGAAACCGAAGCAGCACATTTCAACTCGTCCTTCGGACTCGTGAAATCTGCAACTCGGTTTCACTCGAGAATATCATCGATGTTAATCATATCACTTGTTATAATACGTATGAAAATACCACCAGATGTCATATTGCTTATTTCCCGTCGCCTATAGGACAATATTTGAATGTTAAATTTAACAAATAATGCCATAAAACTCACCAAGAACTTGGCTTAGAACTGTGCGTCCATTTTCTCCAAGACAAGCAGAACGTGCATCGAATGGATTCGTGAATTGGACGAACGCATATCCCTTGTGCATTGAAATACCTGAAAAAATAAAGAGAAATGAGTTATTAAAAAAACAAGTTTGCTGGTGACGTTAACATAAAAAGATCAACATCTGCTGAATTGGCTTATAGCTATAATCTGATATATTCCCAGTAAAACCATTTTACAAATATATTATATAAATTTTATTTAACACTGACACCTGTCAATTAATAATATTTGAATATTCTATTTCCATGGTGCAGCTTTTAGTAGAATTAGGTTGCAAGTTATTTCTTTATAATTCTTTATCTCTAAATTCATTGAATAATAACTAAAACAATTGTAACAAGGTAAATTTTGTTGTTATTAAGTGTTCTTTATTCTTATTTTCTGTATTATTATGACAAAAAAATATTATATCGTTTAATAATAATAGTTACAATTGTTTTAGTTCATTGTTTTATTTCAAGGCACAGTCATGGCTCACTATTCTCTTTTCGACTAGGTGTATAAAAAAGTGCACGCCATTTTACTTTTTAATAATGTAACATAGGGATTACTTTACATGATTGTAAAGCAAATTTGATGTACTTTTCAAATTTTTAAAAAAATATGGTATGTTCCATTTGAAATTTCAAAGTTGATATTAATTACTAATAAACCGGAAGTGGTATCATGAATGTACATCCATCATCAAGTAACATACATGTTGCTGTATAAATCATGTTATATGAAAGGAGTTACTAACTTAATAAATAAGTGAGATATTTGCAAGGTCCATTAAAATGGGTCTCGTGGCCGTGTGCCTAAGTGTCTGGTCGCGAATCTAGGGGACCCGGGTTCGATCCCGACCGACGCCAAAAATTATATCGCATTTTAATGGCACAAAATTGACCCCTGTGGTGCACTCTCCACGCCAGCAATGAGTGCCCGTGAGGTGACGCCTGGTAAGCGCCCGCACGGTACAAATATTCCATCATTACCGATATCTGTGTATAAATCAGATTGGCACACCCAGCAATGGGTAATATGCCGTGATGAAATATTTATTTATATATATATATATATATATATATATATATATATATATATATATATATATATACAGTGTGTTAATTAAAAACCTGGCCATAGGCGTTTAACATGGGAAATCAGTTTTTCCTTGCGCAAAAGTTCCCAAATTATTTTAGACAAAAATACTTCAAATAAATGTAGAGAATTAAATTCTGCATCCAGATTAGTAATAATATTTTATTTTCGATGTTTCATAACCGAGAAAATCAATTTCAAAGTTTATCGAAAATTGCTGATTTATAGCGATAGCCATGGAAGTCAAACAAAATTACAAACAATTGTATGACATCTTAACTGTCAAAGAAAGTTTGTGTTTTGTGATTTTCGTTCAGTAACATATTTTTTTGGAAGTATGGAACAGTTTTCTCATGAAGAAAAGCTTCAGATTATAAAATGGTGTTACTGTGGACAAAGCTATAGAAAAATACGTGATTTAATAAGTGTAATGTGGTCACATCGACAAATTCCAAGTAAAACCACAATAGAATCTTATTACAAAAACTTAAAGCTGTAATTTCCAATGAATGTAGAAAAATAAATGCCAGACAGCTGCATAATGTTCGACATGGCTTTTATAATAGACTTGGGTATTGCTTAGCGCAAAATGGAGGGTTATTTGAACATTTAATATAAAATTATATTCATTCTAGTTTTCTGTTTTTCTTTTTAAATAAATACATTATTCTTGTTTTCATTTTTATTTTATTTTGTATATGTTGACAGCTATGTATTCTAAAAAAGTTAAATTCTAATTCATTGTGTCAATGTCATACAATTGTTCGTAATTTTGTTTGAGTTTCATGGCTATCGCTATAAATCAGCAATTTTCGAAAAACTTTGAAATTGATTTTCTCGGTTATGAAACGTCGAAAATAAAATCTTATAACTAATCTGGATGCAGAATTTAATTCTCTACAACATTTATTTGAAGTATTTTTGCCTAAAATAATTTGGGAACTTTTGCGCAAGGAAAAACTGATTTCCCATGTTAAACGCCTATGGCCAGGTTTTTAATTAACACACTGTATATATATATATATATATATATATATATATATATATATATATATATATATATATATATATATATATTAAAATATAACACCTGTATACTGGTATAGGAATTTATATGTACAGTAAATTTTTTGAAAGATGTCCGATCAAGGTCATTTGTATCACGAACGAATTAACAAATAGGCATACATTTATCTCTTTCTTTTGCAAAGTCTATAAGAGTGTGCGATAAGGATGGATATAACACGCTTGTCTTTCAAATATTCATATTGTTTCTACTAAGTTACGACATTCCACTTTAAGAAGATGCTCGTTATTGATAATACTTTCGCTTTAACGTAAGTTTATTTATTAATTCAGATACATTACCTTGATTTATAGCAAATATACAAATAACATCAGACTCACTGACACTGACATTGTGTCATTATCTTTTTAACATATTTGGTATTACATTTGCTTATAAACTTACCAGTTGAATTATTTTTGAATTTTGAATGCTTTTACTGTAATATATATTTTTATAATAATAAAATAAGAGTAGTATCTTATGTACCCTCATAAAAACTAAGCAAACGACACTACTGAATTTGTCATAATGGGCGGAGCAAAAATCTGAATTCATACAATTCATAGACGACCTTGATCGGACATCTTTCAAAAACTTTACTGTATCATATAATGTAATATCCTTTTTACAAAGGCGTGAAAATCCGCCATATTAATCTAGATTTGGTGTTAGAATGAGTAAGAGGCATAAAAGTACAATAAAGGGTGCCGTTTACACTAGCAAATCTAATTTGAAGTTGTATGTGGGTGTAAAATTAGGTTAGCAGCGAGAAATGAAATAAGGTTCACGGCCAATTTAGTTTCCGTCCAGCAATCTAATCAAAGGAGACGCACATTATTGACACGAACCACTGAACGTAATGTACAAAAGCCCGACGCCGACGCCGAAACCGTCGCCGTCGCTCAGCACAAATTGACGCAGGGTTGCCGTGTGATATCGATACAGCACCACTGTGCACAAAGAAAACACCAATACACAAGGCAAGACATAAGAAACGGTAAAAGTATTATAATACAACATTTTTCTTTTATTTGGTAAAATTGCGGTCGATTAAAAAGCTTTCGACCAATTCAGGAAACAAAAAAATATTTTCATTTCGCACCGAAGGAAAAATGACGTCTTCTTCTAAGGTGTATACGAGTTCAGGCTCATAAAAGTGTGGCCAGTTTACATTTTCAATAAACAAATTATAAAACTTATGCAAATGGTGAGAAATATCTGCGAATACACCAAGACCAGAAAAATGTAACTTCATTTGTCGACTGCCTCGTAATACTGAATTTTTGGATACGCCAGGTCTACCCAGACAGAGGATTTTTGGACACACAGTAGAAGCCGGCCCTGTTTAGGATTTTCTTGCAAAAGATCCTATATTTACAGTAAAATTATTTCATAAAAAAATTATGCAAATTGCACTTGACACTGACATCTGTGACGGACAATATCATACAGGAAGTTATAGAGCGACAGAAATGTTCCTGCAACTTCATGATTTATGGATCATTAGAGGATAGTACCCTAAGCAAAGAACAATCTCATGCAAAAGATTCTATGATGATTAACAGTATAGTTTCTGATATGGGTGCAAAATATCCCATAATTAAATTTTCACGCATTGGTCGTTTTGACAACTCAAACAAATCAAAACCTTTACCTCGTCCTTTAAAGGTGCAGTTATCTTCCTCTGATGAAGTTATACAAATTATGAAAAAATCAAATTGTATGTTTCCTTTGTTGTTTAAAATTTATTGTATATTAATACATATTTATACTTTGTATATTGCCCTGTAATTGGTTATCTGTTGGGTAATTAAAGATTATTATTATTATTATTATATTCTTCTTTAGCTTTTCCCATTCGTTAGGGGTCGTTATTGTTGTTTTCTTCTTCCAGTCATTTCTGTTTTGCGTGTCGCCCTCATTCAAATCCTTTTTTCAAGTCTTCTACAATACAGTCCCTCCATCTTATCTTTGGTCTTCTTCTATTTCTTCAACCTTCTACTACTACTCATTCTTCATCCAATATATATTCTATGCAAATTGCACTTGACACTGACATCTTCTTCTTCTCTAGCTTTTTCCATTCGTTAGGGGTCGCTATTTTTTATTTTCTTCTTCCACTCATTTCTGTTTTACGTGTCGTTCTCATTCAGTTCTTTCTCTCTCAAGTCTTCCGCAATACAGTCCTTTTATCTTATCTTTGGTCTCTGTTTTTTTCAGCCTTCTAAGATATTCATTCTTCATCCAATATATATTTTTCATTTCTCCTCATGATATTTTGAAACCAATGTAATCATCTCGCTTGTATCTTTCTAGAAACTTGTGACAGTAGAGTTATTTCCTTACCTATATTTCCGTGTCTTCCCCAACTTCAACATCCTCATCTCTGCCACATTAATTTACTTTTTATTTATACTGACATCTGTCAATTTGAATTATATGAATATATTAGTTGTTTATGTTTAGCATCGCTGTCTGATTTATAAAATTTAATTTCTTTAAAATTCTTTAACTATATTATATCTATTGTATATGAAGTATAAAATGCAATCAAATCATATAGAGAATAATATATTCTTTAAGTTATAATAACGATAAATGTCAATAAATTAAATTTAACTGTAAAATCTTCAAATGAGGCTACTTCCGGTTCAACAATTTTTACCAAAATCTAATCAGTTGTTCTTCTGTATGTATACTTGAGGAATACGAAAAGAATATAATTTTTGGAAACGTGGTATTGAAGTTATGCGATCCGAAACTTTCGTCACACACCCGCAGACACACATACACACATACACACACACACACTTACACATACACACATACATACATACAGACAGACATCATCGTAAAAATCGTTTATAGGGACCCTAAAACATGCTTATTCACTAAAAACTCATCACCTGAAGGTGACGGAAGATAAAAATATTTCAACTGTGTGAACATGAAACTTTAACAATTCATATCTCGCTTATTACGTAATTTTTACCTTCCGTCACCTCTAGGTAAGGAAGGTATTGTCTTTGGTCAAAAAATTCGGTAGTGAGTTTTCATTGAATAAGCACGTTTTAGGGTCTACAATACGATTCTACTATTTTTACGATGATGTCTGTATGTGTGTGTGTGTGTTCGTGTGTGCGTGTGCGTGTGTGTGTGTGTATGTGTGTGTGTGTGTGTGTATGTGCGTGTGTGTGACCGCGTTTTCGGGCACGATATCTCCAATACTAGAATTCCAAAAAATACAATTCTAGCGTATTCCTCTTCCTTACAACCATATGCAGACCTGTTTAGATTTTGGTTATAATTGGTCAACCGGAAGTACCCTCATTTGAAGATTTTAACAGTTTTTCTTGAAAAAATCAGTTAAATGTTATAACTTAAAAAATATATTATTGTCTATACGATTTGATTGCATTTTATGTTTGATATTCAACAGATATAGAGTTAAAGAAGAATAACGATAATAAATTTTATATAAATTTCATAATTCAGCCAGCTATGCTAACTTAACCATGGAAACTGCTAATATATTCAGGTAATTCAAATTGACAGATGTCAGTATCAATAAAATGAAATCAATGAAAGAATAAGGGAAGTAACTGTAGTGTTAGAAGTTTCTAGATATAAGAGAGACGATTACATATTGGTTTGAACATGTCATGAGGAGAGATGAATATATTAATAGAACGTGGAAGAAACATAGGAAGACCAAATATAAGATAAAAAGACTGTATTGTAGAAGACTTGCGAGAAAAGGAACTGAATGAGGACGACACGCAAAACAAAAATGAGTGGAAGAAGAAAATAAAAAATAGCGACCCCCTAACGAATGGGAAAAACTAAAGAAGAAGATGTAAGTGTTAAGTGCAATTTGCATAGTTTGTTAATGAAATAACTTTACTGGAAATATAGGATCTTTTGCAAGAAAATTTATGTATGGGGCGCGTGCAGTAACATGACTTTGACCCGTGTCAAAATGACAGCAATTAATTATGTCCATAATTGACAAGTGTTATAATTTTTCAATCAAAATTTCATAATTTTCTTATTTCATGTGGTTTGTTTGTTATCAGGAGTAATCACATAATACCAAAAATTTATAATCTTTTGCAAGAAAATTTATGTATGGAATTTATACATAATACACAGGATTGACGGAAGATATTGTGCTGGCCACATCAGATTTTTTTAAGTCGCGTTTGAATTAAAATTCTTAGTACATCCTGTTCTTCCAAAAAAAAAATTGGTATAGGACCTTATTGTATGATAAAGCATTACATGTCATTTTAAAATAATAACACTGATCTAGCGGAATAATATCCACATCTCTTTCAATTTTGATACCATAGAAACGGACTTACTCTAGGTCATGGGAAACTATTTTTCATTGAAATGATAAACTACTACCTTTTAAAGAAATGTTATTTACAATACAAACAAAAAAATTGTTGTTACTTAAATTATAAGTTTATGGACGAATTAAACTAAAAGAAAAAATAAAAGATTTCTTATTAAATTCGGTATGTAGTATTATTTAGTTTTGAAAATACAAATCGTTCTATTGTATAATTATTAAATGCATCTAGGTATATATTTACAAAAATAATAGAAAAACGCTTTTTTGAATGTTCGCCTACTAGTTTTAACTACACTTCAATTAACTTTTCTTGATTAGTAAACGCTAAATAAAGAAAAAAATATTGTAGGCATTAACTATTGTTTCAATTTTTATTGAAGTTATGTACGAAGCAATGCAGAAAACTTCAAATCATTATTTATATTTAACTTTCTAAACAATATACTAGTTTATAAACAACATTTCTATATATAATAAAAAATTAAATAATTTGTTGATAGTTTTCACTATGAAGTCGAGTTTCGTGTTGTTAGTTACTTTTGCTCTATTTTCTGAGATTTATTCTCAATTATATCATCAACAAAATAGAGACAATGAACCAAATCTCAGAATGAATAGACAGTTTCGTGATTATAGTAGAGATATAGAAAATGTATACAAAAATAAAAACGATGAAGTTGAATTCCAAATTTTGTAGGTATTTTAAGATCATTGTAGTGACTAAAAATTTTGTGTGCTTGCTGGGTGGTGATGGTGATGGTTAGGGGTAAACATAGGGATTTAACATGTGATTTAGTTTTATGCAATTTTCGACTTACTTGTTCATTTTACGGGAAAAACTGTAGAGGGCATAGTTGTTCAGAATTAAAGTTGCATGCAAAACTGTTTTTATATTTTTTTGCACGATCGGTTTACTCTAATGTTTATTATAGACTTTGTTTATCTCGCAATAGTTTATCCATTTAAGGTAGTTATAACGTGGAACTATTTTACCCAGAATTAATTGAAATTATAAGTACATCTCACCTGAAGTATAATCTACCTGCTCTCCAAGTTTTAATACAATTGACCACGCGGTACTTGAGATATTTGCAATTAAATTTGGCCTTTTTAACACGTGAAAAATAGAAAATGGCAAAATAAACACAACATTTTAATTTATAACTTTTATATCCAAACCAACATTTAATCGAAAAACTAGTATGTTATAGAAAACTAATTAACGGATTTTATTTAATGAAAATTATTTACCATCTAGATTTAATTTTATTGCCTCTAGAAAATTATAATCTGAAGATATGATAAATAGGTAGAATTATATTTGACAACCATGTACAAGCGTTCCAGATGGAGTATCAGTTAAGTCAACATTAGCGAATAAGAGGTGATCTTTGGTTAAAGGAATTTCAGGCGTACATTCGAAGAAATATTTTTTAAATTGGTATTTTACGTGAAAAGCATGAAAACTTTAAACAGTATAATACTACTTTTGTAATTTTAAGAAAGAAACATATTAATTTGTTTTGCAGTTTCCATTTGTAGTTTAGAATTAGTATTATATCTCAAAATATCTTATTACTTTTATATCCGAATATATTCTTCAACATTCATACTGTAGTGTGAGTATATTGAAATACGATACTTGTGTATGTGTTAGTGCGAGTGGTACAGTTCAAAAACAATTTCTTTCTACGGAAAAATAAAGAAAATTCATCTGTTACTGTGTTTGATATTAGCTTTTACCTATTTTGATGTAATCTGTGTATATAATATAATGTTAAAAAATATAAGTTATGGCAAATATAAACTGCATTAGCTAAATATTTATTATTATCATAGAACAAGTTTTTGAATAGGTACACTCGAGTGACAATTACCTTAAATACTATCCCGCTTGAGTTAAGCGGATTAAACGTGCGAGATAAACTCATTAGATTAGCGCTAAGTGAAGTAAGTTAACTAACCTTCTTGAAATTTTTCGAGATAAACGGTTAAGGCTGTGGATTAACCTCAATTATTTTTTTAACTTGTGAACAATAATTTAAAATATGTATTACTACACTCAAAACTTCTAAAAACTGTTTGTTTCGAGGTTTGCTTCATTAGCGTTTGTTATTATTATTATTATTATTATTATTATTATTATTATTATAGTAAGTCATCCGCAAACTTTTCAATCTGTTCTTGTTTAACAGCACTGGATAAACGCTAATTATCCTGTAGCCACTTTAAAACATGCGATATAAACGAGCTGGTGTTAAGAGTTAGTTTTAAGTCACTAAATTTTTAAGCGGGTTACGTCACTGCGAAATAAACGTAGTCAATGGAGATTCCAAGTCAGTAGGTTTTATTTAAAAATTACAGGAGATGGAGGTGGTAAGTAAAAGAAACTACGATCAAGGCTTACTTTAACAATGACAACTATTTTTTTAAAAATATGTCAATAGTAAATTGAAAGACAATGATCCTTATATTTCTTATTTCGCATTAATATAATTTTATTTCAAAATTATTATTGAAAGAAATATTAAAATATCAAGATTGGTAACAGTTTCAATAAACCTTTCTAAATTTGTTTTCATATTTTGACAACAGTTACTTACAAGTTAGGTTAGAGTTCAAATTTATATTTATTATGTTATGAACCAACGAAAAAATACTTGTTTTTAATCAAATTCACTTTGTGAATGCAAAATAAAAAAAATAATTTTCAAAACTTTTTTTTAAATTTTGTGTGGCTCTCTCGCATTAATTTAATTTTATTTAATTAATTTATGAAATAAATAATAACTGATATAAAATATCACCAATTTTTATGAATATTATAAGTAATCATTTTGTTGTTCTAATAACATATAGTATGATATTGTGGGTAATTTCTCGACTGTGATATGGATTAGGTGTTAACAATTATTCAAAAGTTCAGTCAAATATCATTTATTCTTTCTTGCCAACGTTTCGGTGCATCCTTGCACCTTTTGCTGGGTAGTAAGATATTTTTACGAATTCAAAATTCGAAAACATTTTACCGGCACTGTCAAATAATTGTCAAATATGAAATGTTTACCAGAATTCACCTCACGTGCTTTTCAGGCTGTGTTAACTTTAGTAAATGATTTATAATAGGTAAATATTTTTTTCAATTTATTTCAGAATGGACGGTCAGATTTTGTTGAATGGGCTACAAAATTTACAAGATAATATTGGCGAAGTCTCTGCGGTAACATTAGCGTCATCGGATTTTATAAAGGAGCTAAAAAATAATGGTATTACTACATCAAGAGTAAGAGTAAGTATTTAGTTTAATTCCGTACCGTTAAAGTTTAAATTTACCGTTAGCGTTACCGTTAGCGTTGCCTTTTATATTTCGGGATTAGAGAACAAATATTTACCATCGAAAATGGCTTTATTGTTTTTAAATATATATATAAAGATAAATATACAGTTGCATGCGTGTGAACCAATTTTCGAAGCACTTTTTCCACCAAGATTGAGGTATCTTCAAAGCATACATTTTGATCGCATCAACCGGTTCTTCAGGTGTCGAAAAACGTTGATCTCGCAATTTGTTTTTGATGTTCAAATAAATGAAAGGCAGAAATAATGCAAAAACTGTACTAATTTTCTTTAATTTGTGAATAATTATTAGTTAATAAACACGATACAATATGAAGACATATAAATTTATAAAAATTGATCAAAATTGACACCATTGACCTGAATACAAAGTTCTACTTAATAAACCATTTCTTACTAATCGCAGTGTTTTTTCCTTCAACATTATTAAAAACAAATTCAATATTATTTTTAATTGGTGTAATTATTGTGAACGGTGTCATAATTTTTATCCTTTAAATATCCCCATAAGTAAAAATCTAAGGAGCTTAAATCGGGAGATCTGACAGGCCACGGAATAGGACCGTTAGTATATCTCTTAGAAGGTTCAGTGGTAAATGTCAAATAAAATCCAATGTTTCTAACGCTTAATAGATTTGGCCTTCGATTCTTATACCTGATCCAAATTTGATTGTGAATAGTGTAACATATATTTACAAAATTTCATATTATTTTTTCGGCGATTGATCTTTTTTATCAACTTACCATGCCTGTTTCCACGACAGTAAGTTATGTTTACTGGTTGCTAGGACTAACACGACGGTAAGTGATTTACTTACCGTTCACTGAAGGGTAAGTAAAGTATATAAATTTATTTAAATAATAATAGTTCGACTGGCATTCATAGGGGGTTTGATTACATCAAAAAAAAAAATGCTTGATTACAACAAAAAAATACTTCATTACAATAAATACACACAGTGCCAGTATTTTATTTTTCACATATTTGATTTTGCAATTATTAAAATTATTTTACAAATATTATTTATGTATCTTAATACTAAATAATTTAATTATTACCTACATTTTACAAGTGATCTAAACATACCTTATGATTTCAAATTCCTGGTCTGGTGCTTCATTCAAAATTTTTGTCATGTCTTCCTTAGTGAAAATACTAGATTCCTTAGGAATATAGCCAACATTTTTTCTTTTAAGATAAGCAATAAGAATACCACATTTTGAAATATCAATAGATTCATAAAGAAAAATTGTGCCCTTTAACATTGAATACTCAGCCCATAAGCTTCCAGGTGCTTTTAGTTGCTTAGATCTCTGAACTATATATGCTAGCATAACTTTTTCGTTTATACCAACATTCTTTGCACTGCACCATTCTTTGAAAATTTTGTAAGTATTTTCATATCGCAGTTTGGATTTTTCTGGTATTACTACCGAACATCCGATATTCCACGATTCTTCTATATTTCAATTCTCACTCTCAGAGTCACTCATTTTAATTATTTTTCTTTTTTGAATAGTTTAAATTAAGTTTAAATAACACCTTGACTTCTTGATATTCAAACACATAAACAAACAATAAAACCATAACAAAACAATAAAGTCATAGCATACTGTAAAGCTACCTACTATATTCATTTTCAATAATACTTATAATGAAAAAAATTAAAAATGAAATAAAAAAATAAAACTTCAATCGCGCAAAAAATGTTATAAGCATCACGAACGTTAAGGAATTACCGATCTCAGACAAAACATTTTCTTCGATCGGCAAACTGTCCTTACCGTTCTTGATATTTAATATACAATATTGATTCTAGGAACTTGCAGAACAGTATATACCTGTAATAGAAAGTAATGGTGTAAAAGTACCAGAATCCGAGAAAAGAATTATTCAAACAGCATTTCTGTTGGTGGGAAATATTTTCGCTGAAGATGAGACTAAATTAATTCGAAGAAGAAGTGGATTAACACTAAATGTATTCGACAAAAGTCAAATCAATACAGTCGTAGAAGCTATCAAAAGAGCCCTATTTGTCAAAGGAGATTCTAGGAACCTCAATCAAAACCTTAATATGAATGTGAATCTTGTCACTTTGTTGAAAGTAGGAGACCAACTACAAAAAGCCTCAATTATATGAAAATAGCTTTAAAATGAGTCATGAACTATTGTGAGAACATTTGTAACAATTAGTAAATGAAAATGTTTTGTATTGTTTGTTCAATGTATTTAAATTCTCAAAAATAAAATTGCTTTGTAATTTCACGCATCCACATATTTTTATTAACGATTCATATTCATAATATTCATTGACCCCTGTTGTGTATTCGGCCATAAGAAATACCGCTAATACGGTCAATGAATTTGAAGAATTTTGAACATATTAGAATAGTAGGACAAAATTTCTCATAGAACGAAAGAAGAAATGCAATTTCAATTATTTGTATGTACAAGAAATGCTAAAGCGGACATTATCTGTCTGTGTGAAACGTGGCTTAGTCACGAAATAATGGCCCTACCTAATTTTCTAAAAAGGTATGAGCAAAATATATTTCAAGTTCCTGCGGTCAAAGATAAAAGTAGAGGACGCGCAAGTGGGGGTTTAATGATCTTATGTAAAAATAATTTTTTCAATAGTATTAAAGTTATTGATTCATGTAACCATTGGCTATTCTTACAGTTACAAACAAAAGTAGAAAAATATTTACTTGGACTTTTCTACCTAAAACCCTCTTTGAATAATAATATTATATTACAACTATTAGAAGACTCACTTGATTTTGTTTTAGGTAATTACTCATTGAATACCAGAATCATTATGCTTGGTGATTTTAATTCAAAAGTCGGCCAGTTAAATCAATACGATGTGGGAACTATATGCAATTCAAGGGTCAGAGAATTTAGAATCTCAATCCATGAGGACGTCGACCACAGAGGTAGAAATCTCGCGAACATTATGGAATCTCACGGACTTTATATGCTGAATGGAAGGACTCATGGAGACATTCCGGGTGCGTATACATATGTCAGTCGAAATGGTAATAGTACAATTGATCTGGTGTGGGTAGATCTAATCACAATCGAAACAGTTGCAAGTTTTGAAATAATCCCAACAATCGAGCCGTCAGCACATAATATTTGCTTCATTTCACTGTACTCAAAAGACTATAACTCAAATTTCGAACCAGATGTGGATGCTAATATAAATTACACAATTAAATTCCAGTTCTGCGATGAAAAAGCATCTTTATTTGCAAATTTAATGAAAAATTCATCCCATATTTATTTTAATAGTGCCAATATTTCGGAACTAAATGATAATTTCTTAAACGCGTGTAAAGAAGTAGCAGCAAATACTGGCATGCTAAAAATAAAAAAATACGGCATGAAATCTCATCAAATATTGGACAAAAGCAAACCGTGGTTTAATAGAGAGTGCGTAAATCTAAAACGACAAATGAAGTCACTTTTAAAGGTATACAAAAAAGAACCTACAAAACAAAACATTAAAAAATTTTTGGATAGCAAACACATATACTTACGTCAAATAAACCAATGCAAAAAAGAGTATCAATTAACAATTTCGAACAGTTTATCTCAAGTTAGAAACAGTTCCGAATTTTGGGGGGTAGTCCGCAATTTAAAACCAAAAAGAATACAGATGAATAAAATAAATATAGAATCATGGGAAAATTACTATAGAAATTTATATCCTGAAACTCGTATTGAATATCCTCAATTCGTAGACGCCTTTAATCAAAATTTTGATTACGATATTACTATAGAAGAGTTAACTGCTAGTATTAGTAACTCAAAAACTAGTAAGGCTCCTGGTATTGACGGAATAAATAATGACTTTTTTAAGAACCTGCCCAACAACTGGCTACATTACCTTTTGCATTTATTTAATAAAGTCCTAAAAGAAGAAACAGTACCGTCTTCTTGGTCCTTGATACAGCTTTTTATGTTGCACAAAAAAGGAGACCCGGGTGATCCAGCTAATTATCGAGGCATTGCTTTAATTAATGCATTATGTAAACTTTTCACTCAAATTTTGGCAGTACGTCTTAATAAATATTTAGAAAATAACGACATATTGGCTGAAAATCAAATGGGCTTTAGGAAAAATCGCAGCACAGTCGAAGGTATTTTCTGTTTATCATCAATAATACATATGCATTTAAGGTTACCAAAAAATTCAGTGTATGCAATATTCATCGATTTTAAACGCGCTTTCGATTCTATAACGCATAACATACTTTGGCATAAACTATATGAAGCTGGAATAAGTTCCAAAATGATACGAATTTTACAGAATATGTATGGTAATGCAAAATTTTCATTTGATAACTCCAATTCAGCTACGCAAAACTATGTAGAAGTGACTGCAGGAGTAATGCAAGGGGAGATTTTATCTCCTACTCTTTTTTCGTTGTACATAAATGATCTAGAAATTTTTTTTCGGAAAGAAGGGGCCGTCGGTTTAAATATTGACGGTTTATATGATCTTTTAATTCTAGCATATGCCGACGACGTAGTGCTGTTATGTAATTCACCAGTTGATGTTCAAAAAAAACTTAACATCTTAAAGAAATATTGTGATTTAAACAAACTCTTAGTAAACTCACAAAAAACAAAGATTCTGCCCTTCTACAAAGGTCGATTGAAAAGTCACTTACCTACTTTTAAATATGGGGAAGAAAAAATTGAAGTGGTCAAACAATTTACCTACCTAGGGGTCATTTTTACTAGCTCTGGGAAATTCCTGGAAACAGCAAATAACGCGATAAAGAAGTCAGTTGCCGCTATTAGTACGGTTCGGGATATTTTATCTAAGGGAAAATCTAACGGTTGGTTAGAAAAAAGGAAATTACTAAATGCAATTGTAAAAGCTACGGCATTATATGCGGTAGAGGTATGGGGTCTTAGACACTATGAAAAATTGGAAGGTTGTCAACTCAAATTCATCAAGCGTATGCTCCTCTGTGCAAGAAACACCCCAGGTCCCCTTCTTCGAAAAGAAACAGAAATTACCCATATTAATTTGGAAATTACAAAACGTGCCTTAAATTGGTGGGCAAGAATTCTGGCAATGGATAACACTAGAATTACAAAAATAATTTACAACAGGTTAGTAGCCTTAGATAAATCCCCATCAAATTATCCGATTTACAATTGGGTCACGCAATTTAAGTCATTAGTTTCAATCTCCAACTTTGAAAACTATTGGCACAAACAATCTATAAGTAAATCTGAAATAAAAGACATACTTTCCCAACTAAAAACTAATTTGCAACAAAAAGATCATATGTCAGTATCTTCATCACGTTTTAATGACTTTTACAAACATTTACCCACTCTACCGGTAACTGCAAACTATTTAGATTTAAACGTTTCATTTAGTAAAAAACGGGTAATAGCCCAACTCAGGTTAGGCAGTAAGCACAATTTGAGTATAGTAATTAATAATATTAAGTATCAGATAAACCCTAAAGATTATTGTACAATTTGTAACAATCATGCACTCGAAAATCTTTATCACTTTTTATTTGTATGCCCGATCTATTCACCATTTCGACAAACATATCTGTCAACGTACATTCATAATATAAATGAGCAAAATTACTTCATTCTATTTTCAAATTTAAACGAAACTAAAATAAATAATATTTTTCACTTTGTGGTCGGTGCTCTAAGGATTAGAAGTTTCTGTTTAAATTGTTAATCACAGGCATTAATGACATGGTATTCAAGGGGTGTTATATTTTGTAAATTCGCAAATATATTACTATTGGTTAATCTTTTTAAGGATTGTTATTATTTTGTACTCATAAATAGTACTATTTGTTATTATTAATCTTAATAAGTATTGCTAAAATAAATATGTCTTCTTGGTTATTAGTTCATAAGAGTTTTACATACCACTAATATTTTTCTTACATTCTTAGTTGTATTAGGGAAATAATTTTAAGACTAATTTCCTTTTTCTTTTGCTTTATTATTTTTTATATTTGTATTCTTAGAACATTGTTATAAACATATAATCTTTTATAGCAAAAACATAATTTGTAAAAATGATAAAGAGATGCATTGTAAATTATTTAATATGTATTAACAACGGTTTGCCAATCACTTTGTATAAGGTATCACCTTAAGACAAATAAAGTTATTATTATTATTATTATTATTATGTACAAGAAATGTTAAATTGGTTAATTATAGGGCGCGAGCAGTCATGTGCCTTAGTTGGCATTGGCAAGCAGATGAGGATCTGTGTCAGAATGACGGCTAGTAGTTATTTACATAGATGTCACAATTGTCATATGTCACAACTTTTCATTCAAAATATTCTGACATTTATTTGTCATCCATAGTATGGAATATACTTGTCGTGGAAAATAATCCACATGGATTTGGAAAATCATAATGTTTTGAATAAAAACTTATGATACTTAATACCTATGTCATTCTAACACGGGCCCCCATATCTGCTTGCCAAGGCCAACAAAGTTACATAATTGCTCGCGCCCTATACAACATAAAATGAAAATGGCGAGAGGTATTGTGCTGGCCATAACAGTTTTTTTTCTGGTGTTTTAGAAACTTTGAGTCTAAATCATGTGAAACGATTATTTTAGCTCTTCATATAAACGTAAAAATTAATTATAAAATTACTATTTAGACTAGACACAGCCATGGATTTATGACAAAAAATAAACAAATGCGTTAGTTTTAAATTTAGATTACAGTAGTAAATTAAATCAAAACACAAAAATCTGTTGTGACCAGCACAATACCTCTCGCCATTTTCATTTTATGTTGCATAGGGCGTGAGTAGCTATGTGTCAAAATGACAGCTAGCAAGTTTTCATTCAAGTCATTATGATCTTCCAAATCCATGTGGATTATTTTCCTCGCCAAGTATATTCCATACTATTGATGACATATAAACAACGTTATATTAGAATATTTTGAAATTTTAATTGACATATGACATTTGTGCCATCTATGTAAATAACAACACGGACCCACAAATCTGCTTACCAAGGCCCACAAAGTCACATGTCTGCTCGCGCCCTAAGAGTAACGAATTTAACATATCTTGTAGACATAAATAATTGAAATTGTATATCTTCTTTCGTTCTATGAGTAATCTTGACCTACTCTTCTAATATGTTCAAAATTCTTCAAATTCATTGACGGTATTAGCGGCATTTCTTAAGGATATGTAATATTAACATACCTATAATTTAAATACATATTTAATAAATAATACAATAATATATATTAAATGTACTCGTACTTCCTAGAAAAATCTGACTTTTGACACTGACATTTTGCAGTTATCTGTCAATTACAAACATTTAAATATCTCAACTGTTTTTTAAGCAACGAGATTAATTACAATAATAATAAAAAATTAAATGTGACAGATTGAGAATTTAATTTTATTTAATATTATCAAGAAAAATTTTCAAAAAATAATATTTAGAAGATTTTTTTTTCAAGAATCTGCTGTTTCCAGATATCCAATTGTAACCAAAATACATCCACACACACACACACAGACACACACGCACACAAACACACACAGACATCATCGTAAAAATGTTAAAATCGGATTGTAGGGACCTTAAAACGTGCATATTCATTAAAATCTGGATATGCGATTTTTAGCATGAATCCAATACCTCTCTTAGCGAGAGGTAAAAAGCACAAAACAATAAGGTAAACGAGAAGTGCAAGTCAATGTATCAAGTGGGCAGCACGGAACTATTGCCCCCTGGGTGTCATTGGGTACACTACTTTTGACATATGTCAAGTACATGTCAAGTAAATGTCAAATATATGTCATATGAACCTGTCAACGTTCATTTGTTTAATATACAGTGATTACTTAATTTTTATAATTTCGTTATATTCAAATAAAAAATTATTTATTTTCATTATTTTTATTATATGTACAAATTACATTATTTAAATCCAATATTTTATAATAAAAGCATTTTCTTCTCATTCTTGATTACTTGGAATAGCCGGGTGAGTTCTTCTTCATATTGATTACCCATTATTTCAACATGGTCTCCTTATGAAAGTTGTTCTGCGTGGATTTTTCAAATGATCGTATGCATTTTCGGGATGTAGGTTCTTCTATTTTCTACCTGCTCTGATTTTGTCTTGCCAGCCGTACTTTGGTCTTCCGCCGAGATGTCGACTTGTAAGACAGATGCAATATGGCATACGTACTGTACCACTCGAGTTGCTTTTCTCACATGTTTTCATTGATCATGTTGTTGCTTATAGTTAGCAAGAAGATGTCCTCGTGGAAGCGACGCTCAGCAAATTTAGTGATTGACCATAAATCCTTGAAATTTTGTATTCTTCCTGTTGTCAATGTCTGTGAAGAGATTCCTTGAGATTCCATAACGGCCGTAGATCCAATTGATAACAAATGACCTTTTTGTTGATTTTTTTAAAAATTAAAATCAATGAAACAAAACAAAATAGCAAAACCCAACTGGGACCATACATACACATACAAATACGCACAGAAACATAAATCACAAAGATAAATGCATTTATAGATTCCTTAAAGACATTGCGCTCAATGTATTTGGGGGAAAAATCATAATAGAGATAAAAATCATCATACTCTAATAAGTGAATATTATTTTGCCAAGTTCTTTAAATAACATATAAAACATCGTCTAATACATAATGGGACACCAATAATTAATTCTGGCGAATTCTCAGTCTGTTTAAGTTCTATTACGATTCTTGAAACTTTTAGGCCTACCGACAACATAAACGGATATTTACAATTGAGGAGTTTTTGCAAAAACAACCATATTCCATTTTCTTTGAGATAATCAAATAAAAAAATTCTACCTTTCTTACTGTTTAAAATTTCTGTATTTTAATTTAACTCAGGATCATGTTGAAATATTCAAAAATTATGACTGGGTGTTAAGTAATAGAAAAATAAACGTTGGTGAGCAATTACATAAGTCATTTTTATAGTACATTTTTGTAAACCTAAATGTAAATTATTTGAAACTAAGATACTTTTTGCGAGAAACAGTTTTACCAAAATATTTGGCATCCTCGATTGTAGATGTATGTAGCTCTAGATAACTCAAATTTACAATATTTGGAGTATGATTGTTTGTGCCCAAAAGCTCCTCAATTTTAACTTTTATATATTTATTCATATAAATCTAAATTACATAAACCATTTAAAACCATTAACATTATAAAAATGAAGAAAGAAAACTAATAAAAAAAAATTATTCTTCATTTGTAAAATAAGTTTGTTGAGTATGCATATTATGATGAACATCCTACAATAACATTAAAGGTTAACGAATTTATAGTAAGCTAACAAAATTAACGCAACTATGATTACTATTTAAAGGAAGAATATATACAAATGATCTTCGCAAATGAAGGAATATGACAAATTTCATCTGAGTTAATATTACAATTTTTTTTCCATATATCATATAGGGCCGTATTTTTTAACGGAAATCTATAGATGTGTTTAATCTGTGAATCACTTACAACATTTATATATTTATTCTCGCAGTTGGGATGCCGACATTTAAATTTATAACGACGATTAAAGCTGAAAATGTTAGTTAGATTAGAAGAAATAAACTAAAATAAAATTATTAAATTATTACTTATCATAAGCCATAATATATATTTTTTAAACCAGCGACTTATACTTGACAATGCAGCAATGACAATATCTTCGAACAATATTTTTTACTGTTGACAAATAATTTTATAAATTTTTATTTTTTATTTCATAGATTACTTAATTCATTTCAAACTATAGCAGCGACATGAACCGTTTAGTGACATCTCTGTTACATTGGGTACACTATTCTCACTGCCTACTGTTTGCTGCCAGTTTCCCAATACAAGTTGCACCGGGGTGGTAAAAAGGAAACTGTTTCAGTTCTAATTGACAGTTAAAAACAACGCATTTGTTTATTTTTTGTCATAAATCCATAGCTGTCTAGACTATAAACTCATAAAAAGTATAATTTTGTAATTAATTTTTACGTTTATATGAAGAGCTAAAATAAATTATCATTTCACATGATTTAGACGCAGAATTTAAATCCCTATAACTTTTGTTTGAAGTATTTATGCACAAAATAATTAGATTTGCGCAAAGAAAAAATGATTTCTCTTGTTAAACGCATATAGCCCACAGATATCAGAATTATTGCAAATTATTTTCTTTAAAAATGTTTCCTATTCAGTAAATCATAGACGGTCAGTAGGCATATTAACGACCCAAGATGTAGTAGCTCTTTACTCACCAGCAAGTCGTCCATATCTCTGAAACATTCGCTCCACGTCATTCTTGGAGCACTGGAAGGTGTTGAGGTTTCCCACGAACACGCGCGAGTTTACGGCCTGCGGGTCCTGCGAGTTTGTTTGATTCCCCACCTTGCTCATTTTCATGGCGAGATTCTGCAACAAGTTAAGTCAGCATCTTTAGAAACAACTCACACAGAAATGGAGAATGGGATGCGGTTCTCGTAAAACTCACATTCAAAGTTATACCAACTAATGTAACGTTTATGATTATAAGATGCAAAGTTTTGCTAAGATATAAGCGTAATTATTTTGTTGCAGTTGCAATGTTGTAATCTGTGGAATTCTTTTGTTGATTATTGTTCGGGTAATTCATGAGAAACTTTTCAAAGTTCAGTGCAAGGCTGTTATTTTTAAAGCTTTCATGAAATAGAATATTCACCCCCAGCCCAAACGTGCTTATTCACTAAAATCTGGATATGCGATTTTTAGCATGAATCCAATACCTCTCTTAGTGAGAGGTAAAAATTAGTGCTGTGAGGATCCGACAAAACTTGAATCCGTGTACCCGGATTTCAAAATATCCAGTTCCTCAGATATCCGACGTTCGGATATAAAAGCGGATATCCGTAAATTTAATTCGGATCCGGATCAGGGTTGCCAGACGTCCCTATTTGAGCGGGACTTTCCCGAGATTAACAGAAAAATCCCGAGTCCCGAGTTGCTTCTGAAAATACCGATTTAACAATTTGAAGATGCACAAAAATGGACGTATATAGTTAAAGATGCTCGCTTAATTTTTATACAGCCCAAAATTTCTTCCTTAATTCTTTAACTTATTTTTAAAGTTATACTTCTTGTGAATTTTTACGATGCGCGCCATGAAGTTAGTCGGAAAATCTAGTGTATAGGCGGCTAGCGCACTCGCTAGATGGCGTAGTAAAATGGAGGTTATATTATTTTTGTTTTGTTAGGTATTTTTTATTGTTCGTGTGTGTGTCCCGATCTGTAATATATTACTGTGTGCATATCCCGATCTGTGATTTTGGAAATTTGGCAACCCTGTTCCGGATCCAAATTTTAATTCTGGATTCGATTTTTCGTTTTGAGTGTGAAGGCAAACCCTTCTAAAATAGCCAGGTAGTTTGTGCAAAAGTAAAGAAAAAGGCCCGTATTCCGAGCGCACTTTTATGATAAAAGCGCTATTATGGAGCGCGCTTTTACATTATATTCTTATGAGGAGTGTGCTCCATAAAAGCGCTTTTATTATAAAAGTGCGCTCGGTATATGGGACAAAGAATTTATACTTTCACAGAACCCTGTTTAGTAGATGATGAATAAAAAAATCTGATGAGACCAACACAAAATCTCCCGCGATTTAATTTTTATTAATTTAAATACATATACGCATGGCCACGTGTCTGAGTGTCTGGTCGCGAATCTGGGGAACAAAACTGGCCCCTTTGATGCACTCTCCACGCCAAAAATGGGTACCTGTGAGGTAACGCCCGCATGATCATCATTTTTTGACTTTTATGTTATTATAAATATTAAGGATTTTTTTTTCTCTATTCGATTTAATTATATTGTTTCTTCATATTTAATGTATTTAGAGATAAAGAATTAGAAATATGTTCCAACATATGCTGCTAAATGCTGTACCATGGAAACAGAATATTCAAATCAATACTAATTGACAGATATCAGTGATATCAATTTACATAATAGGTGCGGTCAATGAAGTAAACAAATCAAGCAAATGCTAGGTAAGCAAACGAGACTTATTGCTTAGTACACTGAACGATTTGCTAGCTATATGAACAACTGTCATTCGCTACTGTCATCTAGAAAATTATATAGTTGTCAAATATAACATTTGTGTCTCTGGTATCTTTTTTTATTAGTCTGGAAAGTTATACAAAATGAATTTATAGATACGTACAGTTATTTGCAGATAGTGGGATTAATTTTGAAGATTTTTTTAGGTCGAAGAAAGTATTTAAAATTTAATAATATTATAAACATTCATCACAAAACTTTGAAAGCCTTTTTGACATGCGGTTGATATAATTACACCATAAAATTATATAGAAACAGTTCAAGTTTATGTATGCCTAATTTGTATTTCCCGCCATTATATTTGATAAGTTAGCAAGACAAGTGAGAAATTTGGCGCTTGGTTTTCTTGCGAGCATACATACATACAGACATCATCGTAAAAATGGTAAAGTCGTATTATAGGGACCCTAAAACATGCTTATTCACTAAAAACTCATCATTGAATTTTTTTACCAAAGACAATACCTTCTTTACCTAAAGGTGACGAGAGGTAAAAACATACCGTTCTTTTTAGGAGTAGTTCTGCTCAGTTTATGAGGTAAGATCAATTCATTTCTCCGCTAGAATGAAAGCGCCTATACAATCGTTGGCAAAAAAAAATTGTGTGGAATTTATACAAAATACGTGAATTGATGGATCATATTTTCTCTTAGACCGTCATACGTGATTAATAAAGAATATGTCTCAAATACATATTTACGAGTATATCTTTATATCTTGTAAATCTGCGAAAAGAAGGAAAGCAAAATAAAACCTCGTCGTCTTTCTTCCTCTTCAATTTCAATATGTCAGTGGTTCAATAAAACTCAAGTTTGAAATATCTCTATCCGATATTGTGTCGAATGAGTGTCATTTCTCCCTTTATTATTTCTACCCCGTATAGTTTGCCACTTCGTCTCCGGTATTTGGCGGGCGGGCCGATAAATCATTTATGCGCATATATGATGTAAGTTCTGCCCTGCAATCGTTAGCGTAGAACAACTTTCCATAAAATAATAATTCTCCCTTGTTACGGTCCTTCAGAGAAGGATGTCGACCTGCATAAATTCCCTGATCACACGGAATTGGTGTATCAATTTTACAAGATCAGTATTTGTTTTTTACCTTCCGTCACCTTTAGGTAAGGAAGGTATTGTCTTTGGTCAAAAAATTCAATGATGAGTTTTTACTGAATAAGCACGTTTTAGGGTCCATATAATACGATTTTACCATTTTTACGATGATGTCTGTATGTATGTGTGTCTGTGTGTGTGTAACAAAATCCAAATCCGGATCCAATAACTTCAATACCACGATTCCAAAAATTATAATTTTTTCGTATTCCTCAAGTTTACATCCAGAAGAACAACTGATTAGATTTTGGTTATAATTGGTCAACCGGAAATAGTCTCATTTGAAGATTTAACAGTTAAATTTGATTTATTGACATTTAACGTTATTACAACTTAAAGAATATATTATTCTCTATACGATTTGATTACAATTTATACTTCATATTTAATAGATACAGAGTTAAAGAATTTTAAAGAAATTAAATTTTGTAATTCAGCCAGCTATGCCAAACTTGGGATCTAGTAATATATTCATATAATTCAAATTGGAAGATGTCAGTATCAATAAAAAGTAAATTCATGTGGCAGATATGAGGGTGTTGAAGTAGATATTGAGGAATACAGGGAAAGATACGGTAAGAAAATAACTCTAGTGTTACAAGTTTTTAGAAAGATACAAGAAAGACGATTACATTGGTTTGAACATGTCATGAGGAGAAATGAAGAATTAAAGGAACAAAAATGAATAGTTTAGTTAAAGAAACAGAGGTAGACCAAAGATAAGATGGAAGGACTGTATTGCGGAAGATTTGAGAGAAACGGAACTGAATGAGAACGTCATGCAAAAATAGCGACCCCCTAACGAATGGGAAAAGCTAAAGAAGAAGAAGGTGCGAGTATCAAGTGCAATTTGAATGGTAGATACGGGGAGTCCCAACAATTTGAATTTAAATGTGTGGATAGCGATACCATAGTAGAAATTTTAACCAAATATAAATCAAATGCAGTAGGAGTGGATGAAATTTCAGTTAAAATGTTAATGATTGTATTACCAATAATTGCAGTTTATATTACGCATATTATAAATACGTGTATACTCAAAAGTGCTATGCCAGATATTTGGAAAACTGCAATTATAAAACCAATTACTAAACATAAAGAGTGTGCTACGTTCGATGATTTGAGACCGATCAGTATTTTACCAGTCATGTCCAAAGTATTGGAGAGAGTATGCTGCGACCAAATATTGACTTATATAAATGAAACTAACATTTTGCCCATTAATCAGTCTGGATTTAGAGCAGGATATAGTACCAATACATGTCTCCTAAACATTGTTGATACTTTATTAGATAATTTCGATAAATCGAAGGATTCCTTACTGATTCAGATTGATTTATCGAAGGCATTTGATATGGTGAATCACAGTATGTTGCTTGCTAAACTAAAATTTTACAATTTTTCCAACAATGCAATTCTGTGGTGTAAAAATTATTTAAATAACAGAAATTTTCAGGTGTGCATGTCACACAACTCCAATACATTTATTTCAAATTATTATTCTTTGCAAAATGGTGTACCGCAAGGTTCAATTTTAGGTCCATTGTTTTTTCTTATATATGTATCGGATATGCCATCAGTTCTAAATTACTCCACAGCACATTCATATGCAGACGATACAACAATTATTGCAACTATAGATCCGTCAGATATGAATGAACAAATAACAAACGTTAATTGTGATTTGCAGAAATTATCTCTATGGATAAAAGACAACGGCCTTAAAATTAATGTCTCTAAATCTTCATATCTTGCTGTTGGTAACTGCAACTCCATACCTGATATAAGTCTGGACGGTACCATTCTCGAACGTAGCTCTTCTGTCAACATTTTGGGACTTCTTGTTGATGAAAATCTCTCTTTCAGACAACATTTACATAAAAAAATTACTGCCTCGAGACTTCGCTTGCGACATCTATATCAGTTCAGACAAGATCTAAGTTCAACAGTAAAATTACGTCTAGTTAATACTCTAATTCTACCTTTATTCCATTATTGTGCTTGTACGTACATTCCAAATCTCACAGAAACAGATAAAAATAGAATTACACTTGTTGAAAATTCTTGTCTGCGATTTGTTTATGGTGTACGCAAGTTTGACCACATTTCCAAATATCGTAAACTGGCCGGTATGACATCTGTAAATAATCGCGTGAAAACTATGTATCTCTGTTTAATACATAAAATTCTGAAAACTGGTACACCTCACTATCTATTTGACAAATTTAAACACAAACAATATAATTATACGCTCAGAATTAAAGATTTATATATAGTACCAGCTTATAGAAAATCTAAATTAAAAGGTTCCTTTTCTTATTTGGCACCGTCATTGTATAACAGCATACCATATAATTTAAAAAACTTATCCCTGAGTATGTTTAAGACCCGTATCAAAAATATGTTTGCGTAGGTAATATCTGTGTATTGTACAAATATTTATTCGTATTTGATTATTGGCATATTGTTTTGCATTTTCGCATATAAAGATTATTGGTTCATTTACTGCACCATTTATTTGTATTATTTTTTTTCCATTGTGTAAATTAATAATTAATTGGCATAATTTATTGTATATAATTTGTGTGGTTAGGTGGTAGACCAGCCTATGGCTGAACCTCGCCATTGATATGTCTTATGTCTTATCAATAAAGATTATTATTATTATTATTATTATTATTAATTTGAATAGTTTGTTTATGAAATAATTTTACTGGAAATTTAGAATCTTTTGTAAGAAAAATTATGGAATTTATACATTATACACGAGAATGACGGAAGGTATTGTGCTGGCCACAACAGATTTTTTGTTACTCAATATGTTATTAAGGGAGATGGTTAATGGAGAAAGATGAAAATTTTATAACATCATACTCAGAGATGTAACTCTAAAATATTGGATGTACAGGTGCGGCAGTATAACCTCCCTAGTTTTAAAATAAATATAAACTTACCATCACAGCATATTACCCATTTCTGGGTGTGTCAATATGCTCTGTACACAGATTTCGGTAATAATTATGATATATTTATTTATTTATTTATTAATAAATCGATCCAACAGGATTCAAGATCCCAATTACAGGACGATCATATGACAAATACAGAAACGAATGGGTTGAACACTAAGTACATATAAGAAATTTAACAAGTGACTTAAAAAATATTTTGGTAATATATTCTTAAATTTAGATAAGGAGTCGCCAAATATGTCAATGGCAATACTCCATGATACACTGTTGTATGCTACACAGAGTTGTCTTATTGGAGATTTCAATTTATAATTAGTCCTAGCTGTTTTACAATGAAATGGTACTTTATTTCTTGAAGTGACGCGTGGAACGTGAAATGGTATTAGCTCAAGACTACATGGATCATCCATACAATTATTAATTAATTTGAATAAGTAGAGAGATAATTGTAAATTTCTTCTGCTACTTAATGGCACCAAGTTCACTTTAAGAATAATTATGGGTAAAGATGTATTTTAAAATAACAATATTTGATGAATTTATCCTGGAGAGACTCAATCTTAAATATATATTTATGATATATTGGATTCCAGACTTGTAGACAATATTCTAGCTTAGAGCGAACAAATGCATGATACAAGCTTTTGAGTGTAGTTGTTTTACAGAAAGACCGACAATTTCTAATTACAAATCCAAGATTTTTGTAGAATGATCTTACGTAGTCTCAATGTGTACAGTAAATGTTAATTTTGTGTCAAATATAATCCCAAGATTCTTAAACTGAGGTACTTTCTCAAGCGAATTAGTTTCCATTTGTTATGCATAAGTGTAAACGTATTTTTTAACAAAGTAACTTATTATTCTACATTTGCTGTAATTAAAGAATAATTTTAAGTTGTACCATTTTAAAATGGTTTAATATTTGTATCATGCGGGCGTTTACCAGGTGTCACTTCATGGGAACTCATTGCTGGCGTGGAGAATGCACAACAGGGGTCAATTTTGTGCTAATAAAAATTCTAAATATTTGGCGTCGGTCGGGATAGGACTCGGGTCCCCAGATTCGCGACCAGACACTCGGTTACGAGAACCCCAGTTTACGATGAATTAAAAAATAAATATTCCAGATAAAACACACATCCAGGGAGTGAAATTTTTAATAGCACTAGTAAATTGTGTTTCTGAAAAGTATTTTACTAGTACACAACCTCCGTCACCTTTAGGTAAGGAAGGTATTGTCTTTGGTCAAAAAAATTAATAGTGTGTTTCTAATGAATAAGCACGTTTTAGGGTCGCTAGAATACGAATTTACTATTTTTATGATGATGTGCGTGTGTGCGTCTGTGTGTGTGTGTATGTGTGTGTGTATGTGATCGCATCGCATAACTGAAATATCACGATTTCAAAAATTAGAATTTTTTCGTATTCCTCGAGTTTGGATCCATATGCAGACGTGATTATATTTTGGTTACAATTGGTCAACGGAAGTACCCTCAATTTCAACTTTTGTCAGTTTTTCTTGAAAAACCGCTGTTAAATATTATAAATCAGCCAGCTATGCAAACCATGGAAACTGCTAATATATTCAGATAATTCAAATTGACAGATGTCAGTATCAATGAAAAGAAAATGAATGTGGCAGAGACTAAGATATTGAGATAGATGTTGGTATAGTATTGTAGAGACCCTAAAACGTGCATATTCATTGAAACTCACCACCGAAATTTTTGACGAAAGGCAATACCTTCCTTACCTAGAGGTGACGGAAGGCCAAAATTCAGCATTACTGAAATTATTATAATTATAATATTTCAACTGAAATCAAAATTTCTATAGAATATTGAAAAATGATTGTTATAAACTCAATCCAAGTTTCTTTGTTCTGAAAACAAGTGCAGTACAATCGAAGCCAACTGTTCCATGTTCCACTTTCATAAATGTATAATTGGTTGCTGCAACGCTAATGAGATCAAGTACTCCGCGAATGGCTTCAGAACATCGCGTCTTGCCATGGCCGAACAGCTGAACGTTCGGCGTCGTTCATTTCAACGACGCTAGTGATACCAATGTTCAGCTGTAATTATCAATATGAGCGCGATGAGATCAAAAGGAATTTTCTTGGAGAGAAGCAGCTGTCAGAAAGAGTTTGTTTGAAGAATAGTCATTATTAGATTTAAATACAGATTGTTTGATGTATTTGTTGTATTTTAATGAAGATTTTATCGTAAAACGGAACGATGCGACAAATATGAATTAATATTAATAATGTAGAGAAAATAATTATCTATACAAGGTGCTTTAGAAAGAGTGTATGACGATTATTAATCCTGTTTATTACTTTCCGGCACCTTTAGGTAAGGAAGGTGTTGTCTTTGGTCAAAAAATTCAATGATGAGTTTTTACTGAATAAGCATGTTTTAGGGTCCCTATAATACGATTTTACCATTTTTACGATGATGTCTGTATGTATGTATGTATATATGTATGTATGTATGTGTGTCTGTGTGTGTGTGACAAAAGTTCCGGATCGCATAACTTCTATACCACGATTCCAAAAATTATAATTTTTTCGTATTCCTCAAGTTTACATTCTACAAGTGATTAGATTTTGGTCATAATTGGTGCACCGGAAATAGCCTCATTTGAAGGTTTAACAGTTAAATTTGATTTATTGACATTAACCGTTATTATAACTTAAAGAATATATTATTCTCTGTACGATTTGATTACATTTTATTCTTCATATTCAAATCTTATTTACATAGCTAGAAAAAGGTAAAAATCCTGTTACTTGATTTTTTAGGTGTACGCGATTTTTTTGCAAACCAGTGTACATTAAATTCTCTATCTGATACATGTAAATATTTTATTATATCTTTTATTGATTTAGAGATAAAGAAATAGAAGGTATATATTAATATGCTATAATAAATCTCACAGCCCAAATAATGTCTCGGAAACCAATTGACAAATTAAAATGTTTGTAACTGACAGATAAATGTCAATGTCAAAAATCCAGAGACATCACTGAAGATTTTTTCTGGAAAGTTTCGAAAAATTAGAAGAGCAGGACAAAATTTCTTCATAGAATGAAGTTAAAATTTAAAAATCTAAATATAAAGAATAGATATAAGTAAAATTTGAAGTAGAGTGTAGGTATACAAGAAATGTTAAATACAATAGGCCGCGAGCAGTCATGTGACTTTGTTGGCCTTGACAAGCATATATTGGTGCCCGTGTCAGAATGATAGCTAGTAATTATGTACATAGATGTAAAATATCATAATTTTTCTTTCTAAAGTAAATTCCACACTCCTGCTGACATATTAACCACATTAACTTAGAAAATCTTGAAATTATGAATAAAAATTATAACATTTTACATCTATGTACATAATTACAAGTTGTCATTCTGATACGAGCCCCCATATCACCTTGTCAAGGCCAACAAAGTCTAATGACTGCTCGCGCCCTATAATTATGTAACGAAAAACGGAAGTGGCGAGAGGTATTGTGCTGGACACAATACATTTTTATAATGTTGTTTGTGTGTTTAGAAAAATTTCAGTTTTTATTTCTAACAATTTAACTTTGTTTAAGGAACAGAATGAACAAATTGTCTTATAAACACGTTGTATTGTTAGGTAAATACCTCCACAGTGTCCACAATTTCTATTATAATTCCTGCAACATTTCAGTTAACTATAAATACATAGTTTGGCACGTACTCTCACGTACAACTGAACTGACGTAAATGCAAATGCATTCAAGTGATAAAACTATTTATGAAAGTTGCGAACAATAAAACTTGAAATCGGTTTCAACAATTATAACCCAAGTGGAAATATCGCAAAATTTTCAGTCCACATTCGTTCGAATTTCCGGGAAGTTTGAAACAAATTATCCAATTGTATATTAGCTTGCAGATGTGGAACTAATGTGGGATATTTACACGTCAAACTTTATTTAATGTTTCTATTTGGAAACTTTCAACGACAGACAAACAAAAGGGGATGAAATTAAAGATGCCTCCAGCCCCATAATGCATCGAATCTATTGGCAAGAGAATGGACAAAAATTCTTCATAGAATGAATTTAAAATTAAAAATCTGATGTGACCAGCACAATACTTCCCGCCATTTACCTATGGGTCTCGTTGCCGCGTGCCTGATGTCTGGTCGCAAATCTGGGGAATACGATTCGATCCCGATTAACGCCAAATAATTCGAATTTTAAATGACATATAATTAACCTTTGTGGTAAACGCCCGCACAATACAAATGTGCCATCATCATTACCGAAATGTGTATATAAATCAGATTAGCACACCCAGCAATAGATAATATGCCGTGATAATTTATTTATTTGTTTATTTAAACACATACCTGCATATTTTCTAATGCTAGAAATTATGTGACACAATTCATATAAGACAAGCCGGTTACCCAATCCGTATGAAATTTCAAAGCTTTGTGGATCAATATAGGTACTTGCTACCCGGAGTGCTACCCAGGGGAGCTCCCTATAGGGATCTGTGTAGGGCTATATTAGATAGGATGCCCCCTACAGGAACGGGTAGGTTGGAATACACAGATAAAATTTGAGGAACGTCAAAAAAATATATGTATTTCAAAAAACATGAATCCTTGTCTTTTATATTTGTACTGGTAATTCTAAATCTACAACAAATTACAAATGAATTCAGAATAATTTTCTTCAAATAAACTTTTTTAAAAAATAAATAATAAAGCCAAAAATTAACATTTTATTTATCAATAAATACAATAGAATATCAGTATGCCTATCTATTGCATAAAATTATAAACAATCACTGACATTTGTTAATATTTCAACATGTATTTTAAGAAATTAATATTTCAAAACAAGGGCATTAAATTGAAAAAAGGTTCAAATAAAATTTGCTCAAAATAATATATTCTAGTTATTAATATATTAATCCTATTTATTTAGTTTTTATTTGTAGAGATATAAAAGCATACATAAATAAATCATTTACTAAAAAACAAAATACAAATAAAATGTATTATTAGCTAAAACATATTTATCATTAAAAAATAATAGAAGTTTATTCAGAAAATGTCTTTGTATCAAATTTTCCCTACATATAATAAACAAATTTTCGTTCTATTCATTATCTCTGAAACAAAAGCGAAAATAAAAAAAAGCTTCAACAAAACTCCCCTTTATTTTTAATTGTAAATAACTTTTATTTAATATATTTTGTCGAAAAGTTGCTAGTTTAGCCAGAAAATGAATTTTCTCGAATTTGTTTATCCAAAACGAGACTACTGCTGCAATCTATGATGATAATTATAAACTATTTATTAATGTTTTGTTGTAACAAAGTACGTTGTTGTATCGTGTAAATCGGCGAAAATCAATAATAATGATTTTTTTCAAATTGACCAATCATATTTCTAGAATTTTTTTGGTATTATTTGTTTAAATAAATTTCCAGTGCAGACGCCTTCTTTAAGGGGCCTGTTTATACGATGCCCCTAAATGCTCATATAAACAATACATGGCAAAAAAATTGTATCGACAGGCATGGAATGGATCGTTTGTGACGTCACGAGATCCAAAAATCATGCGCAGTACACTAAATTTAAATTTTGTGCGGTATTTGAACATAGCAATAATAAATACGAACAATGTGTGTGTGTGCGTGTGTGTGTGTGTGCAACTTTTAACAGTTTTTCTTGAAAAAACGCAGTTAAGTATCATTTATTGACATTTATTATAAATTTTAAAGAATACATTATTCTCCAAACAGTTAAAAAATTAATAATATAAATAATAAATTTTGTACGGTATTTGAACATAGCAATAATAAATATGAAAAAATAGACTATAGATCTATAGATCGACCAATCAGATTCAAAAAAATGTGCAAATGGAAGACGCGGGATAAAAAATTGTTTAAACAAATGTCAATTAATTGAAAATCAGCTGTTAACTTAAAGAAGAGTTAATTTTGTATATTTTAAGCCAATTAATACATAATTAGACCCGTAGATTCCGAAAATCTTAGTGTCATTGTTGTAATTTTACTTTTTTTACCTATTTCAGGGTGTGATATTTCGTATTCAAAAATAAATAAAAATATAGAGAATTAAATTGAAAAAAAAATCAAATAAAATTAGCTCAAAATATTATATTTTAGTTATTAATATATTAATCCTATTTATTTAGTCTAATATATAAGAGGGTTCATACTTTTTTAAATACATACTTTTTTGATGAAGCCAGCACATGACCTCCCGCCAATTCCATTGAAAACTCACCGTAACTTACCTACGTTATAACAGGAGAAAAAAAATCTGTTGTGGCCAGCACAATACCTCTCGCCATTTTCATTTTATGTAGCATGGGGCGCGAGCAGTTATGTGACTTTGTTGGTCTTGGCAAGCAGATGTGGGGGCCCGTGTCAGAATGAGAGCTAGTAATATACATAGGTGTCAAGTATCATAAGTTTTAATTCGAAACATTATGATTTTCGAAATCCATGTGGATTTTCTTCCTCGACAAGTATATTCCATACTAATGGATGACAAATAAACACCAGAACATTTTGAAATTTTGAATGAAAAATTATGACATATGACAATTGTGACATCTATGTAAAAACTACTAGCCGTCATTCTGACACGGATCCTCATCTGCTTGCCAAGGCCAACAAAGTCACATGTCTGTTCGCGCCACACACATCACACAAATAATTGAAATTGTTTCTCTTCTTTCGTTCTATAAGAAATTTTATCCTACTATTCTATTATGTTCAAAATTCTTCAAATTCATTGACGGTATTAGCGGTATTTCTTAAGGATATATGTAATATGAACATATCTGTAATTTAAATATATAATTAATTAATAATACAATAATATATATATTAAATGTACTCTTACCTCCTAGAAAAATCTGACACTGACATTTTGCATTTACATGTCAATTACAAAAATTTAAATATCGCAAATGTTTTTCGGGCAACGAGATTTATTACAACAGATTATTTTATATTATTATATACTATATCTCCAAACCTATACGAAATATAATAAAAAAATTAAGTGTGTCAGATTGAGAATTTAATTATCTTTAATATTTGTAGTAACAGATGTTTAAAAAATAATATTTAGAATTTTTTTTTTTAGAAACTACCACTTCCGGTTGTCCAATTGTTACCAGAACCTATTCAACTCTTCCCATTACTGTTAGATTGAGGAATCCGTAGTCAAACAGGTCTTTAGTCTTATAGAATTTGAGAAATCGTGTCTCCAACAACCTCACACACACACACAAATCCACACACACACACACACACACACACACACACACACGCACACACACAGACATCATTGTAAAAATGTTAAAATCGGATTCTATGGACCTTAAATCGTGGTTATTCAATAAAATCTGGATATGCGATTTTTAGCATGAATCCAATACCTCTCTTAGCGAGAGGTAAAAATTGAAAACAACAGTTTGATTATTATTTATTTCTAGCTGGGCCAGATTACCAATTAGGCGCTTCAAGAGTCTTCCTCCGGGAAAACCTACAACGCCAACTAGAACAAACGAAAAACGACGTTTTACGAAGCTCAACCCTAATTATCCAAAAAAATATTCGCGGGTATTTGGCTCGTAAAAAATACCGAAATTTAAAACGATCTTCTATTTCCATAAAACTATTGTTCTATTCACAATTTTCCTTTTAAAACGTTACTATTATTAATTTGAAATGATTAATTTTTCGACAGTAACATTTATCTGCAGTTACATACATTTGAGCTGAACTATGTAACCTTCGAAATGTGTTTAAAGCATAAGCTACGAGATATAATTTTTATATTACACTTTATAAATTTTATAAATTTATCCATAAAATATATAGAAACAGTATTAATGCACACCTGTAGAAAATGAAATAATCTTTAAGTTCTATAATAAGGAATTGCGAAAAAAGACATTTAAAGGTATTTTATTAAGAAAAACTATTTTGAGCTTCAAGTAAACTGCCACGGTTATACGATTGCCACCAAAATCTAGTGACTTATTTCCATATTAGAATAAGGTAGAAATACATGGTTTCATAACTTTCTGAATGATAGTATTTGAGTTAGAGCGTAAATAGGATCCACACACACACACACACACAGATACACACACACACAGACACACACGCACACGCACATGCGCACAGATACATACAGACATCATCGTAAAAATAGTAAAATCGTATTGTAAAGACCCTAAAACGTGCTTATTGAATGAAAACTCACCACCGGATTTTTTGACCAAAGACAATACCTTCCTTACCTAGAGGTGACGGAAGGTAAAAAAACCACGGAAGTGGCGAGAGGTATTGTGCTGGTCACAACATATTTATAGGCTAGTGCATCGAAAGATACATCACAGCGATTTCAATGCTACCAGAATAGTAAACAAATTTAGATTAACCACGCTTGTCGGTCATTTATAACTCTTGTTGAAATTAAAATAATTTCCCTAGATTAAGATGGCAAGTTGCTCAAAAGATGACGGCTGGTGACTGCTTCCTAAGTTTTGCGCTGGTTGACAGCTCGTGGGAATTTATATTCAACAATGAAATTAATGAGTACGATTTAATTCAGTTTCAAGATTCTGTTTTACAAGATTTTGCAGAAATGAATTAATATTCAAATGAGCCAGTTCTGACTTTCGGCGGAGTTGTTTACATGTAAATAACAGTCAACGATGCATGAAATATCAAATGAAAGTTGGACTGCCTCATAAATAAAATCAATACAAGGAATAAATATATCATGAGACACTCCTTTTAAATTAGATAGGGCAACGTTGATATAAATATAAAACGTATGGCAACATACACACATAAAATCACGCCATTTCCGATTAATTTTATTGGATTAACACTTAATTCATTTATACAGCCTGTTATATTTTAATGGACCCAGCAAATATCTCGCTTATTTATTAAGTTAGTAATTTTTTTAATATAACACGATTTATACAGCAACATGTAAGCTACTTGATGACGGATATACATTCATAATACCACTTCCGGTTTATTAGTAATTAATATCAACTTTGAAATTTCAAATGGAACATACTATTTTTTTTTACAAGTTTGAGAAGTACATCAAATTTGATTTACAATCATGTAAAATAATCCAATGTTAACTTAAAAAGCAAAATGGCGGGCACAATTAAAACAATTGTAACACGGTAAATTATTACTGAGTATTTACAGGTTGACATTTTCCGTGTTACAATTGTTTTAGTTAATCGTTTTTTTTTCAAGCTATGATTTAGAGATAAAAGAATATAATATATAAAATAATCTGTTGTAATAAATCTCATAGCCCAAATAATGCCATGGAAATTCAAAAATTAAAAAGTTTGTAACTGACAGATAAATGTCAGTGTCAAAAATTAGACATTACTGCAGACTTTTTCTGGGAAGTACATACATATATTATTTCTTACTGGAACGTTTTTTATTTATATGGATGAAGTGTAAAACATAGACAAATATTATTAACTAAAAGAATACGTTTATTAAACTATAATTAATTAAGGATTAAATATTAAAACATAATAAAAACAACTAACACTATGATTAAATAATTATACACACTAAGAATATTATTAAATGCTTAATCACTACGATTATTTATCTATACAATTAACACCACTCTTTAAGTCACTAATTACATTTATTTATGTTCACTTGTCGACTATTCACTACGCTTATTTATATCAGACTTCTTTACTCGTTACTTCTATAATACAGAATGTCTTCGCTGGCTTTGGCGACGGGTTATATACCGGCGACTTTAATTCTAGAACCTCCTGGAGAACTTCTAGAGGTAAACAACATACACAATAGATTACGTCATCGCATCAAGTTTAAGCGTATCTGTTGCTCGCTTAATATTCTAGGTATAATACATACATCTTTCAGAAATACTGCCAATCCCGACAATGAATTGGAAACAGGTCGCAAAATTAGAAGAGTGGGAAAAATATTTTCATAGAACGAATTTAAAATTAAAAAATCTAAATATAAAGAATAGATATGAATAGAATTTTTGGTTTAGAGTGTAAGTATACTAGAAATGTTAAATACAATACGACGCGAGCAGTCATGTGACTTTGTTGGCCCGTCTTAGAATGATAGCTAGTAATTCTGTACATAGATGTCAAACATCATAATTTTTGATTGACAAATTAACCACGTAAACTTACAAAATCTTGAAATTTAGAATGAAAAAGTCTGACATTTAACATCTATGTACATGATTACTAGTTGTCATTCTGACACGGGCTCCCATATCTGCTTGTCAACGCCAACAAAGTCACATGACAATTATATAAATATATAGGTGTCCTATTTGAAATATGAAAGCTATTGTATCTTCCGGTTAAACCATGATTTGTGAGTCCTTAAGCCTAGATTACAAGTATATAAAGAAAATTAAAATATAATTATAGATTAAAAAGTTATTTGTCACCTTGTATATTTTCTGTTTCACTAATGATGTGTAATTAAAGTAATTGATTTTGACATACAAATTCTGTTCCTTTTCCCGCATTAATCAAAAGAGCAGTAGTAGATAGTACAAAACTCCATCTGTTACTTTGCGAAATCTTTTAATGCGATTAAAGGTATATTTCATCTGATTTCGTTTGTAAAAATGCATTAGGAATATTTGAAAAGATCAGTCTGAATATTTTATACGAAGGGGAGAGAAAAGCGTAATTCATTCTATTTAATTTACTAATTTGCTGAGCGCGCAAAGGTACTGCATCGCATTTTCCGAAAAGAAATTTAAGTAAAGAAAAGAAAACATTTGAAATGAAGTAAGATGAATCTTCTTCGTATGTGATTCATCAATCCTGCGCTTAATTTAATTCGACGTTCAGTGAATGAGGAAGATGGACGATAAGGAATAACCGCTGGCTGCCTTTAATTTGCTGCTGCTACGGATACGCTAAGATCCGTCTTACATATTTTATATTAAGATATTAATAATTATTGTTAATTTATAACATTTTAAGCATACGTAATGTAGGTAATATAATATAATTGGAATGCGCTATCTATTCTCAACATAAAACAATCTATATCATCCTACGTTGATTTACAAACTTCAAGTTATTGGAATACATGGTACATTGTTAGTTGGATCGAGTCCTATATAACCAATAGGTAATAAATAGTTTATTGTAGTGGTTTTAAATCTCATTTAAGGTAGTTGTCACTCGAGTGTACCTATTCAAAAACTTGTTCTATGTTCAAAATAAAAATTAAGCCAATGCAGTTTATATTTGCAAACCACGGAAACTGCTAGTATATTCAGATAATTCAAATTGACAGATGTCAGTATTAATAAAAAGTAAATGAATGTGGCAGACACGGAAAGATACGGTAAGGAATGAAATAATAAGGGAAATAACTATAGTGTTTTAAGAATGTTGAAGAAACAGAGGAAGACCAAAGATAAAATGGAAGGACTATGAATGGGAAAAGTTAAAGAAGAAAATGTCAGTGTCAAGTGTGATTTGCATAGTTTGTTTATGAAATAATTTTACTGGAAATTTTTGCAAGAAAAAATATGTATGGAATTTATACATTATATACAGGATTGACGGAAGGTATTGTGCTGGCCACGACAGATTTTTTTTTTTTATTTAATCAACAACACAGTCGTTTATTCCATTTTACACTGGCTTGGAAATTTAGAATCTTTTGCAAGAAAATTTATACATAATACACAGGATTGGCGGAAGGTATTTTGTTGGGCACATCAGATTTTTTAATTTTAAATTCATTCTATGAAGACATTTTTCCTACTCTTCTAATTTTTCAACATGTTTCCAATTCATTATCGGAACTGGCTGTATTTCTGAAGAATATATGTAATATACCAATAATTTTAAATATTTAACTATTAATACAATAAGAAATAATGTATGCATGTGCTTCCTAGAAAAAGTCTTCAGTATTATCTCCAGATTTCTGACACTGCTATTTATCTATTAGTTATAAATATTTTTATTTTGGCTGTGAGATTTATTACAACAGATTATTTAATATATTATTTTTTTCTAAATTAATAAAAGATATAATAATAGTACATTAAAACACAAGTATCATAAGACAATCTGTTAACGTACGAGTCCAAGTTTGGAAAACGAGCCGCTAGGCGAGTTTTACAAAGGACGAGTGCGTCAACAGGCCTTATGATACGTGTTTTTTATACTATTTTTTCTATTGAGGTAATTTTACGATTAAATTTATTTAAATTGCGACGTCAAATTATGACTAGGTATTTTTTTTGTTAGTTATGTTTATGTTGGTAACGCTTCTCGCTAACAATTGAAATTTCATATTTTGTCAACTATTGATTAATTAGTGTATTGCAAGGTGTATTGTATTTATGATTCAAGGTCTGATCCTGGTTGTGAAATTAATATTATATTTCTTTCTAGTCATATCACCTAAAGAAAGTATAAAAATCCATAATTAAAAGTAATATGTTGAAATATTATCAACAACTTACCATTTTGAGGTTACCTGTCATCTGTCAGTTATGAAAGCATGACTACCAACTCTAGAACATGAAAGGCGCCAAAAATAGTACGCTTATAGATCTTCTAAACGTCGTGTTTGCAGTACAAAACAGTGCGTTTATAGAAACATAAGAACACCGAAATAGAAAAAATATTTAAATGTATCAGAGAGAGAATTTAATCTTCTTTAATATTTGCAACAATTAAAAAAAATATAGAATTTTTTAAGAATCTAATTGCTACCAAAACCTTTTCAACTCTTCCCAGTAATGTCCGATTAGAAATATGTAGTTAAACATATATTAAGTATTATAGTTTTTAAAATAATAAAAAAAATCTATTGTGGCCAGTACAATACCTTCCGTCAATCCTGTGTATTATGTACAAATTCCATACATAATTTTTCTTGGAAAAGATTCTAAATTTCCAGTAAAATTATTTCATAAACAAACTATTCAAATTGCACTTGACACTGACATCTTCTTCCTCTTTAGCTTTTCCCATTCGTTAGGAGTCGATATTTTTGCATGTCGTTCTCATTCGGTTCTTTTTCTCTCAAGTCTTCCGCAATACAGTCATTCCATCTTATCTTTGGTCTTTCTCTGCTTCTTCAACCTCCCATTACTAAACTACTCATTCTTGTTCAAATATAATTCTTCATTTCTCCTCATGACATGTTCAAACCAATGTAATCGTCTTTCTTGTATCTTTCTAGAAAATTGTAACACTAGAGTTATTTTATTACCGTATCTTTCCGTGTATTCCCCAACATCTACTTCAACATCTTCATCTCTGCCACATTAATTTACTTTTTATTCATACTGACATCTGTCAATTTGAATTATATGAATATATTAGTAGTTTCCATGTTTAGCATAGCTGGCTGAATTGTAAAATTTAATTTCTTTGAATGTATCTATTGAATATGAAGTATAAAATGTAATCAAATCGTATAGAGAATAATATATTCTTTAAGTTATAATAATATTAAATGTCAATAAATTAAATTTAACTGTTAAATCTTCAAATGAGGCTACTTCCGGTTCACCAATTATAACCAAAATCTAATCACTTGTTCTTCTGGATGTAAACTTGAGGAATACGAAAAAATTATAATTTTTAGAATCATAATATTGAAGTTATGGGATCCGGAACTTTTGTCACACACACACAAACACACAAATAAACAGACACACAGACACACATACATACAGACATCATCGTAAAAATGGTAAAATTGTATTATAGGGACCCTAAAACATGCTTTTACACTAAAAACTCATCATTGAATTTTTTGACCAAAGACAATACCTTCCTTACCTAAAGGTGACGGAAGGTAAAATGTGCAACCACACTATTGATGCATAACTTATGAAACATCTTTACAAAATGAATAAATGAAAGTACTCCATTATATTATATTTTATAAAGTAAAATATCTTTTTAACAACAAAACAATGCTAAAGGCAAGTTCTTGTTTCTTGTTTCATCTAATATTCAGATAATTAATTTAATAATAATGCTGCACTATACGTTTTAATAATATATAATGAACGCAGAAACAATATATTAATTATATTTCTTAGAAAAAGCCATGTAGAGTTCCTTTTATTAGTTCATGAAGTTCATCATAATTTTTTCAGTCATGTATGTCACAAACTAGATTAAAACTAAAGTTGCCTGTAGTCAATTTTTATCTCGACAACAATGTAACACAGCATGTAGTTCATAATTTGATTCCTGCGGGAATAATTCAAAATTTCCCGGGCACTCAGGAAGTAATAGTTTTGATAAATTTGATTTCCTGTAAATTCTCAACACTAACGAAATGAAACCGAGGTGAACAGAACAGCACGGACGCTGGAAGCGGGAACGTATCTAGTTCAGTTGATATTACTTTCCAGATCGAACAAAAAATAAAGGAGTGTGATGTTATTAAATTTACGAGAACAGTGGAAATCAATTTGTGCCGTGAAATGCACTGTTCTTGTCTTTTAGTGTTACGTCCCGATGCGCGAAAACGACGCGTAACGTTGCATGGAATGCACAGATGATACCTCCGAACAATCAATAAGATTACAACCGTGTACGTGAAAAAATTTACTCCAGAATTTTACTATTACAATGAAAAATATATTTTAGTTTGAAGCATATAATAATAATAATAATAATAATAATAATAATAATAATAATAATAATAATAATAATAATAATAATAATAATAATAATAATAATAATAATAAAAATAATGTTTATTTCTTAACAGGCGAACCCAAAACAAGAAAATGTACAAAAAATATTACAAAAATTATAAACGATATAGTATACATAATTAATTATATTCATTGTATGCGCTGCACATAACAAAAATAGGAGATTTCAGCAAAGTATTCGTCTTGCAGGATGGTAGATAAAATAAACGGTAATTTCGTGATGATGCTGATGGCACATGAAATGGCAATTTATATAACAAACTTGGAGCGTTAATATTATTATTTAAAATGTTATGAAGGGTATTAAGTGCTATGAGCTTATGACGATCTTCGACAGATTCAAAATTAAATTCTTGTAATAGAATATTGTGCTCTATTCCTTGAGGAGGGTACACGTAAAATTTTTTAAACCACATGAACTTAAGAAATTTACGTTGAAAACTTTCAAGTAAGTTTTTATACGTGATTTGAATAGGGTACCAGATTAAACAACCATACTCAAGTTTGGAGCGTATAAAAGTGAAATATAATATTTTAAATGTGTTTTCATTATAAAATTGTCTGCTATTTCTGACAATGAAACCAAGTAATCTGTTAAGGGAACAAACTAATTCAGAGATATGTTTAAGAAATTTTAATTCGGGATCGAATACGATGCCTAAATCTCTCATGGAAAAAGTACGTGATAAGGGTAAATCATCAATACAATATGAAAAATGCAATGGATTCCTTCTACGTGTGTAAGACATAATTTTGCATTTATCAATATTTAAGGGTAAATTGTTAATTTTACACCACTCGTGAAAATTATTAATATTATTTTGTAAGTCAATGCAGTCTTGTAAGGAATTAATTTCTCGAAATATTTTAATATCATCCGCGCACAAAAGAATGTCACAGTTTATAGAGGAGCATACATCATTAACAAAAAGTATGAAAAGAAGCGGACCGAGATTTGCCCCTTGAGGTATCCCGGAAGTAGCAGAAAAAGCCTCACTACTAAATCCGTTATAAGAAACAAATAACAACCGATCAGCTAAATAGTTCTTAAAAAAAGTAATAATAGCATTACTGAAACCAAACAATTTCAATTTATGTAATAAAATATCATGATCCAATTTGTCGAATAATGAAAATTATTTTTTCTATTTCGGTGTTCTTATACGTCTATAAAAGCATTGCAAACAGGTCGTTTAGAAGATCTATAAGCGCACTGTTTGATACAATGTATTAATATATATGTTACAGGTTACAGTTAAAGTATCAACTTAGTCAGTGCATACACTGTCTAGTTAATCTATGCTTCCACTAGCTGTTTTAGTTAAAGTATACATTATTTTATATAGTGCATACTTTATCTAGTTAATGTATTCATTGACTAGTTAGTGTATACACCTTCTTTTGTTACTGGCTACCTAAATCCGAGTTCTGTGCAGGTATTGTTTCTGTTTGTTTTTTTTTTATAAAATTTATACACGTAGTTTGTTGGGTGGGCATGTTGCGTGGGCAACGGAATAATTTATACTTTCACTAAAACAGCTTGTGGAAGCATACATCAACTAGACAGTGTATGCACTGATTGAAATGTATACTTTAACTGTAACATATACAATCAGATAAAATTCATAACACACAATATACAAACTGTCAAAACGTTAAAATTGCAATTGTTTAAAAGGAAATACTACAAATATTACTGAAACAAAAATCTGTTGTGGCCAATACAATATCTCTCGCCACTTCCGTTTTTGGTTACATAAGTATAGAGCGCGAACCGTCATGTGCCATTAGAAAAAATAATTCAAATCAGTAACTTTAATAATTTAATTTCTTCCTTCTTAATCTTGGCTATAAACTGCTCGATTTCCATCTTTATCATTAATATCGTATTCCATATGCTTCGACACTAGCCACATTCCTGAACGCCAAGTGACGGCCGATGCATTCCTGAGGCTAAACGCTGTCCAAAGCCAACTGATCTGGATAGCCCGATAGTTAATGTGAATTGGATCTCCACTGTTCGTGTGTGCCACAGAGATCGAGGCTCCAACTGTACGTCTGGTATGCAATATCGACTGTAGGACAGACAGCCAAACGAGAGGGTTTTAGATCGGGAGGCGATAGAGGAAAGTCTATATGGAACAGGAGAACAAAAGCAAAAAGTAACAAGAATCTTTATTAGTTTCGAAAAGTGATAATTATTTCTCATTAGATATAATCCACTTACGCAAATATTGTTTTTAATAGTGTGTAATAAATATGTATGTGAGATTGAGAAAATACAAAAGAAATTTTTGAGGTATGGCTGGAACAGAAAATTTGGTACTTACTCAGTCGATATTGCCTATTCAAATACGTTGAAAGAATTTAAAAGAACTATTTTATTAATGCTATTGACGATCCTAGTAGTGCAAAATCTATATAGTCTGTTCTAGGTAAAATAATAATTTTTATATCCCTACTTGTACTAGGAATTATCAACGTATGTCGCTTAATATTCATATGGGTAAATTATTCAATTTAATATATTCGGGATTCTTTTGCAAAGTAAAATTCTAATGTGGCCAGCACATTACCTTCCGTCAATCCTGTGTATTATGCACAAATTTCATACATAAATATTTTTGCAAAAGATTATATATTTCCAGTAAAATTATTTCATAAACAAACTATGCAAATTGTATTTGACACTGACATTTTGTAATTTCTATTTTATATTATTCCGACCAGGGGGTTGAATCTACATTGAGAAACGTGATAACAAGTTTTCAATCTAGTAGCGTTTGGAAATACTTCCTGACCCTTTCATAGATGGCTTTAGTAGTACAGATTTTACAGGGATTCTTAAACTTTAGAAGTTGACAGTCCCCAATGGAAGAAATGGTTTACTCGTGTGTAAGTGGACCAGGAGAATTTACATCATGGTGGTGCTCTTAAATATTTACACCGTACAAGAGCAGCAAAATATTACATTATTAGGCGAAAGGACGTGAAGCTTCATAATATTCATCAAAGAATGTTGAAATAGTCAGTTTTAAGAAAAAAGGAGTATAGAAGAGCGTAGATTTATTAGAAAGTGGACGAACATCGATAACGAGGTCAATGAAGCACTGTATTTCTGGCAGACATTAAAAGTAACATCCCTTTTTTGAAATAAAATTACCTCTTGTAATAATAATAATAATTCAATTTTTTTATTCCTTGAATAGTATGTGCTTAAATTTTAATAGTTCTCGCCGTGTAGTTTGAGATTTGTAGTTAATTATTTAATTTAAATAATGTAATGTATATATTTTTAAATAAAGATATTAACATGTTAAGTACTGTAATTATTTTTTTATAGTTCAACATATATTTCACATTTCTTGATAATGTCTTTAATAAATAATCTATTTTCGAAAGATTTTTTATTAATTACATTATCAAGAAATAAAATTTAAAGTTTGGAATAATTCAAAATGAATTCATATTTCCCGCCACTTTCTCGGCTGTCAAATTTAGTTTTCTGACCTTTTCATAGACGGCACTAAAACTTGTTATCACGGTTCATAGGGGAGATACCCAATCTTCTACTATATATTTTCCTTAATCTATGATTCCGACATAAAACGTAACCTTGTTACGTTATCAAAACGACCCAAGCTTATCATTTTTGTCCGTAGTCGGCACTGACTACTTTTGCGCACACCACCAATACAATTTTATTAAAAATGATTATATTTTTTATATTTTTTAGTGAATGTTTTTATTGTTGTAGGCATAAAATAATTTATAATAAATTCTATGAAGGTATGGTACAAAAGCAACAATAAAACTCATCTATTTTCATTAGGAGAAGAAAACAATCGTGAATGAAAAGCATCATATAAAAACCATTTACGGAGAATAAAAACTGTTATAACAATATCAAGACGGTGGCTTTAATTCCATCTAGATCTTCATAACTGCAAAATAATAGACGCCATTATCTCTTCGACCATTGTTCCTATCTGCACTTAAACGTTCTATTTATAAGCGTGACCGAAGCGAAGTCACACGAACATTGGCGAATATTGCCGAAAGGATAACACGCAGGGAAGTCCTAGACACTCTGCGAAACAGCAGGAAAATCATAAATTTAATTGCAGCAGAATTTTTTTGTAAATAATTTGTATTCGTTGCTGATCACTTATTTGGGTTTTAATCATACATATCGAAAGTAAACACAAAAATCTGTTGTGGCCAGCACAATACCTTCCGTCATTCTCGTGTATAATGTATAAATTCCATAATTTTTCTTACAAAAGATTCTAAATTTCCAGTAAAATTATTTCATAAACTATTCAAATTGCACTTGACACTGGCATCTTCTTCTTCTTTAGCTTTTCCCATTCGTTAGGGTCGCTATTTTTGCATGTCGTTCTCATTCAGTTCCTTTTCTCTCAAATCTTCCGCAATACAGTCCTTCCATCTTATCTTTGGTCTTCCTCTGTTTCTTTAACGTTCTATTACTAAACTATTCATTCTTGTTCCAATATAATTCTTCATTTCTCCTCATGACATGTTTAAACCAATGTTATCGTCTTTCTTGTATCTTTCTAAAAACTTGTAACACTAGAGTTATTTTCTTACCGTATCTTTCCGTGTATTCCCCAATATCTACTTCAACATCCTCATATCTGCCACATTAATTTACTTTTTATTGATACTGACATCTGTCAATTTGAATTATATGAATATATTACTAGTTCCCAAGTTTGACATAGCTGGCTGAATTATAAAATTTAATTTCTTCAAAATTCTTTAACTCTGTATCTATTGAGTATGAAGTATAAATTTAATCAAATCGTATAGAGAATAATATATTCTTTAAGTTATAATAACGTTAAATGTCAATAAATTAAATTTAACTGTTAAATCTTCAAATGAGACTACTTCCGGTTGACCAATTATAACCAAAATCTAATCAGTTGTTCTTCTGGATGTAAACTTTAGGAATACGAAAAAATTATAATTTTTGGAATCGTGGTATTGAAGTTATGGAATCCGGAACTTTTGTCACACACACACAGACACACAGACACACGGACACACAGACACACAGACACACAGACACACCTAAAGGTGACGGAAGGTAAAAATCGAAAATACATATTTACTAACCAAACGTGGTGAGCAACCAAATCTATGAAAGAAAACTATTTCGTGCAAATTAATGTCAATGTACAAAGTTCTGAAGAAAACTAGAACTATAAACTAATGTAAAACATCATATTTTATTCTCTAGACAGACGGAGCATACCTGCTTTTATGTGTAGTAATAAAAGAATTGATCATGTTTCTCGTGCTTTTCTTTTTTTTTTTAGTTTCGGTTTAAATCGTAATCCATTTCCTGGTAGATATTTGTGAGTGGTGGTAGAAAATAATTAGAAAGGAAAGCACATTCCGTGGTACATTTATGACAAGTGACATGTCGGTTCAAACTGTCTGCGTGGCAGCTAATATATTTTATTTGCTATACATGCGTTCAGCTTGCGTGAAGAAGTATGAAATGCCTATACGGTTAGACGTAACCCGGAATCAAATTCCCTAAACCAGTGATAGCTACCTTTGATAAAATCTAATGTATGAGTAGTACTATTGTACTAAATTTCACAAGTACGTTTGTGTTTATGTGAGGTGAGACTTTATAAATCTGATGGTTACATTAAAAAAATCTGATGTAGCCAGCACAATACCTTCCGTCAATTCTGTATATTATTTACAAATTCCATACATAAATTATCTTGCAAAAGATTATAAATTTCCAGTAAAATTATTTGATAAACACACTATGCAAATTGCAATTGACACTGACACCTTCTTCTTCTTCTTCTTTAGCTTTTTCATTCGTTAGGGGTCGCTATTTTTTTTCTTCTTCCAGTTATTTCTGTTTTGCGTATCGTTCACATTCAGTTCCTTTTCTCTCAAGTCCTCCACAATACAGTACTACCATCGTATCATTGGTCTTCCACTGTTTCTTCAACCTCCTATTACTAAGCTATTCATATACACTAACACCTTCTTCTTTAGCGTTTCCCACTGGTTAAGTGGTCGCTATTCTTGAATTTCTTCAACCACTCATTTTTATTTTACTTGTCCTCAATCAATTCCTTTTCTCTTAAGCCCTTCGCAATACAGCACTTCCATCCTATCTTTGGTCTTCCTCTGTCTCTTCTACCTTATATTACTAAGCTATTCATTATTCTTCCAATAAATTCTTCATCTCTCCTCATGACAAATTAAAACCACTGTAATCGTCTTTCTTGTATATTTCTAGAAACATGTAACACTAGAGTTATTTTCTTACCGTATCTTTTCGTGTCTTCCCCAACACGTACTTCAACATCCTCACCTCTGCCATACTCATATACTTTTTATTGATACTGACATCTGTCAATTTGAATCATCTCAATATATTAGCAAATTTTATGGTTAGCATAGTTTATGAAAATTAATATCTTTATAATTCTTTAACTCTATATCTATTGAATGCAATCAAATGGTATAGAGAATAATATATTCTTTAAGTTATAATAAAGTTAAATGTCAATAAATCACATTTAACTTCAATCTTCAAATGAGGCTATTTCCGGTTCACCAATTAGAACCAAAATCTAATCAGATGTTCTTCTGGATATAAATTTGAGGAATACGAAAAAAACAATTTTTGAAATCATGGTATTGAAGTTATGCGATCCGAAACTTTCGTCACACATACACACATACAGACATCATCCTAAAAATGGTAAAATCATATTATAGGGACCCTAAAACATGTTTTTTCATTAAAAACTCATCATTGAATTTTTTGACCAAATACTATAGGACAACGTGGTTTCAAAATATGAATTCTGCATGAAATTCTCTTTCTTATTATGTATTACACGATTTTAGCGAAATATTGGTTCACGAATGGAACATAACTTCTATATCAAAGATATTTCTTTAATATGTTGAATAGTTTTAAATCGGCAAATTCTTAAAATCTTACATTGAAAATGACCGATATTCGGTAGCGAAATACCTATAGAAATACATTATGGAATACGCTTTTACAGTATATTCTTATAAAGTTAAATGACACTTCTTAATAGCATATAGTGTTTAATTTAAACTTAAATATATCAAATGAATTTATAAGGCGAACAAAGCAAGGTTCTGTGTCATGTGTGCATGATGGATTTTAATGTGCGGTAACGCTTTTCTTAGTTCCTCTGCTTTTGTAGCGATGAGAAGCTCATACCTGCGAGCCTACACCCCGTCACTCTGTGAGCTAAATTGCACACATCAGCTGTCAGTTCTGGAGCTGTACGCTATCTAATATGTCTAAGGTATTCTGACAAGCGTCAGATAATTACGTTGTCATGTTCCCTTTACATCTCTAAACAACTTAGCGGAAAAACATTTCTGTCTTCTCTAAAACGAATCATAAAATCCTGCAATCGTTCTCGATCGAAAACATTTTCCTCGTAGCAAAGATATTTCACTGTATCGTATTGTTATCATATCATATGTTTTGAAAAAAAGTTGGATTTTTTTTTATTGAAACATTCACATAATTAATTATTTTCAATGCAATGTAGTTTTTTAATACCTTGTTTCATATCTCTCTGAACGATGTTAAATGTCTACTTCTCGAATTATTAAAAATACTCTTGTCTTACTATTATTCCTTTTGATATTCTCAGCCATTATTCTATACTTTTTACCTCTCGCTAAGAGAGGTATTGGATTCATGCTAAAAATCGCATATCCAGATTTTAATGGTCCCTAAAACATGATTTTAATATTTTTACGATGATGTCTCTCTGTGTGTGAATATGTGTGTGTGTGTGGTGTGTGTGTGTGTATTTGTGTGTGTGTGTGTGTGTGTGTGTGTGTGGTGTGTCTATGTGTGTATGTGTAATTTCTCAAGAACTATAATACTAAATATCTACGTATTTCTCAATCGGACGTTACTGGAGAGCTGAAAAGGTTTTGGTAATAATTGGGCAACCGGAAGTAGCAGATTCTTAAAAAAAATTCTCAATATTATGTTTTGATAAATTTTGTTCTTGCTAGTAAAAGAGTAGTAAATTCTCTATCTGATACATATAAATATTTTATTATATCTTCTATAGATTTAGAGAAAAAGAAATATAAGGTATATAGTAATATGTTCTAATAAATCTCACAGCACAAATAATGTCATGGAAACCAACTGAAAAATGACAAAGATTGTAACTGACAATGTCAGTGTCAAAAATCCAGAGACAATACTAAAGTTTTTTGTGGGAAGTACATACATTATATTATTTCTTATTGTATTAATAGTTAAATACTTAAAATTATAGGTATAATACTATACTATACTTCGAAAATACTGTCAATCCCGACAATGAATTGGAAACATTTCGAAAAATTAGAAGAGTAGAACAAAATTTCTTTATAGAACGAATTTAAAATTAAAAAATCTAAATATAAAGAATAGATGTAAGTAGAATTATTGGTGTAGAGTGTAAATATACAAGAAATGTTAAATACAATAGGGCGCAAGCAGTCATGTGACGTTGCTGGCCTTGACCAGCAGATATGGGGAACCGTGACAGAATGATAGCTAGTAATTATATACATAAATGTCAAATATAATAATTTTTCATTTAAATTTCGTAATTTTCCAATTCCATGTGGTTTATTTTCCTCGATAAGTAAATTCCACACTCCTGGTGACAAATTAACTACGTGAATTTAGAAAATCTTGAAATTTTTAAATATTGACATCTATGTATATAATTATTAATTGTCATTCTGACATTGGCCCCCATATCTGCTTGTCAAGGCCAACAATGTCACATGACTGCTCGCGCCCTATACTTATGTAACCAAAAACGGAAATGGCGAGTGGTATTTTTCGCTAAGAAATAATGTCCTTAATTTTCTGAATTTTGGAAATATTATTTTTACCGGTTTAACATTCTGTATCTACTATTTTTTACGTTTCTATTTCAATTTTCCATTTTTCCCTAGTAAATATAGGCTTCATAAATGTCTTCGTTTATAAATGATTGTCGTCAAGATTGCGTTGTCGTGCGATTTAACACGTATCTAATTCCGTTTTCTTCGATTAGCATCAGCAGACTTGACGGCTGGCATGAGCTGATGTTGACATGTCCCCAACTCTAGCCACTTGGGGAGAGTGTTATCGGCTATCGGACACACATTAAACACCCCCGATAAAGGGGAAACTAACACCTTATCAAAGAAAAGAGATTGAACATTCCTGATTTGCAAGGCATCCATCACAACCTTACATAATTAAAAATACAAAATACTAATAATTGTCGATTTGGTATTAATGTAATTTACTAGGCCTGATGTATCGCCTGGATTTAATTCTACTGTAACGTGTGCCCCTGACTTAAGAGTATACTTTCAATATTCAGTTAATGAAAATCATGTGAATATCCATATCCTGAGTTATTTTAAATATTCTATGGTGCAGATGTTCACTAATATTTTGTTTTCAAGCAGTGAAGCTAATAATTGACGTCTCATTAATTGATCTATTTCAACACTTGTTGATTGTTTCAAATACTACTAAAATATTTACTAAGGTTATTCAACAAAACTAATTTTTGTCCAAAATAAAATTCCAAACCCTTAATCCACTTTTTTGAATTTTACACATTCAAAGAAAAAAAATTTAACTTCCTTACTGTTAAAGGTTTATATAACTTAATTTAATTCAGGATCATGTTTAAATATTACATTATTTCCTGGATGTTAGATTATATAAAAATAAAAATTAATGAGCAATTATACAGGTGATGGCGGTTAGGGGTGAACTTAGGGATTTAATATGGGATTTTTGTTTTATGCAATTTCCTGCTCTGCTATTTATTTTACGGTAAAAACTACAGAGTGCAAGTTGGAGAGAATTAAAAGTTATATTGTAAAACTGTTTTTACGTTGTTGAAAAGTAAATGAATGTGGCAGAGATGAGGATGTTGAAGTAGATGTTGAGGAAGACACCGAAAGATAGGGTAAGAGTTTAAAGATATGGGAAATAAATCGAGTGATAGAAGATTCTAGATATGTACAAAAGAGACAATTACATTGGTTTAAACATGTCATGAGAAGAGGTGAAAAATATATTGAAAGAAGAATGAATAGCTTTATAGTAGAAGGTAGAAGAAACAGCGGAAGACCAAAGATAAGATGGAAGGACTGAATTGTGAAAGACCTGGAAGACTGGAAGAAGAAAATAAAAAATAGCGACCCCTAACGAATGGGAAAAGCTAAAGATGAAGAAGATGTCAGTGTTAAGTGCAATTTGCATAGTTTGTTTATTAAATAATTGTACTGGACATTTAGAATCTTTTTCAAGAAAATTTGTGTGGAATTTGTCCATAATACACAGGATTGATGGAAGATAATGTGCTGGCCACATCAGATTTTTTATTTCTTCTTAATTTTAAAAATAAATTTCAAACTTCCGTTAATTAGTAGCAATAGCCATGACTTATGATTTTGTAGAAAACAATATTATTTTATTCATATTGTTTTTTTTTTTGAAATAGTAAATTAAATAATGAATGTTTATTCAAATAAGGATCGTGTCATTATTGTAAAGAATTATTGTAGTTGAAATAGTTATCGAAGAATACAGGACGTTTGACAAGAAAAAAGAAAACAGATATCATGGCTATTGCTACAAATTAACACAAAATTTCAAATTTATTTTTAAAATTGTGAAGAAACTAGAAAGTAGATGTTGCTGCATATAACTCATATTTATTACATACGGACTATTGTTGTTTTTGCCGAAAGCTCTTCATTTTTAATTTAAAAATGTTTTGTAAACTTTAGCTATAATCACAAGCGAGATTGCCAGGTCATCCGCGATATTTTTGGACGATACCATATGTTAATTTTAGTAGCTGTAGGTTGATAAAGTACCCTGTAAAATACAAGTAAAAATTTCCTTTAAAAGAGATGAAATTCTTATCCTATCTTCTATTATAAAGTTAAGGGCTTCACCCTAATATACCATAACTTCATAAGGATCCTTGTGTACATATCCAACAACTTCTATCTAATAAAAATCATTAGTTACGATGTAGAGGGCTGCGGAGCACACAATATCAGCTCCATGAGGGTCGTACCCACAGTTTGTGTGGCTTGTTAGTCCTCCCTCCTCGTCTGATCGATGCGCCAGCTCTCGCTTCTGGCGGGAAATGATGTTTGGATTATGTGATTTGCTGCTATTTTATCACTGATCGATTTCATTTCATTAGCCGCTGTGGTTACGAACAATGAACGGGTTAATATGTTTGTTTAGTGTAATTTAATATTGCCATGTTGGCACAGCCCTGATTTGCCACGATGGTTTCACAGGGTTAGGTGGTTTAAGTGAAAACCATGTAATGTAACTTAATATTGTAAGCATTATGATTTGGCATTTCTAATATAGATATATTTCGATAATTAAATTTGAATATGATTGACGTAAAATCAACAAGGAAGAAAGAATACCGAGAGTAGTATGTATTGGGAAATTTGACACTTTTTACTACAAGAGTCGCAGTAGAATTAAGGGGGTTCACTACTAGTCGTTGAAATACGCGAAAAAGCTGTTCATTTGTACCCTTAAAATCATGGTAAAACAATATATTTTCGAAATATGTAAAGTTGTATCGAATAGTTTAAGCTTGCCTTTTTTTGTCTCCAATGACATTTTTTAAAAAAATTATTCCATTTTTTGTTTTATTGCCTTAAATATACATATATAAAGAGTAATTTAACGCAAATATCAGAGGAAATTTCAAAATTGGTTTTAGAACAACAAAGATCTATCATTCATACTAATATAACAATAAATATAATTTTACTTTTGACTGTACAGAACAGACTAAGAGTATAATTTTTATAAATCAGCAATTTATACTTCATATTCAATATATATGCTAACCATGGAAACTGCTTATATATTCAGGTAATTCAAATTGACAGATGTGAGTATCAATGAAAAGTAAATGAATGTGGCAGAGATGAGGATGTTGAGATATATTTTGAGAAAGACACGGAAAGATATGGTAACTAATGGAAGAATAAGGGAAGTACCTCTAGTATTAGAAGTTTCTAGAAAGATACATTGAACATGTCATGAGGAGAGATGACAAATATATTGGAAAAAGAATGAATAGCTTAGTAATAGAAGGTTGAAGAAACAGAGGAAGACCTAACATAAGATGGAAGGACTGTATTGCTGCAGACGTGAGAGAAAAGGAACTGAATGAGAACCACACAAAAAGTAGAGGAAGAAGATGTCAGTGTCAAGTGAAATTTGCATAGTTTGTTTATGAAATAATTTTGTACATAATACACAGGATTGACGGAAGGTAATGTGCTGGCCACATCAGATTTTCTTAAAATTATTTTTTCCACTCTAAATGAAATGAAATAAATGATTGTTAATAACCCTTGATCTATAGTTAATAGGAATTAAATATTTAATAAAACTAAAGACCAAGCAATATTTAACACTTTGATAAATGATAATCAATCTTTAGTAGGTGGCTATATTGAAGTGGTATATCGTCATTTGTTATTTATTATAGATGTAGAATTACCACCACAAATATGAAAGAGAGGAGGTTAATACTTTCTGAAATACATCTTTTTTTGGCGTTCCTCTAACTTTGCCAGTGTGTGCGTGGCTTATTCTCAATAATTCTAACATAGAATAAGTTATTGACAATACGTAATATTTTCGTTTCACTTTTTTTTATCCTCTCTCATATGTACGCCTTGAATTTTTCTCAAATACTTTACCTGAAGTATTTGCACTTTTGTCCTCGTTCTGATTTTCATATTTTGATCTATAGTAATATTATTCAACTACACATATAGTTCAAATCTCACAAACAACAGTCAGTAAATATATTACATTTATGTCATTTTCTCCAACTTGTAAACACATCCTTGCATTCTGTCTTTCTTGCCTTTTTTGAATGTTTATTCCATCAGTAAATAAGACACTAACCGCGTGGGGTTACTGCAGCTTGTTTGATTGCTCTCGCTCTCCAACAAGAACAACTGGCATTGTGCAATGCAAAGCAGAGTGACAGTGACATCGTTCGACGCTCACCGGGCGACAGCGAATAAAACAGAGTTATGTGTCTGTGGAGATTTACCAGTTAATTTGCACAGCGCAAGCATTGCCTCCCGAGAGAAATGGACGTCCATGTCGATATATGCACACGACAAAAGTTATTAAGATACAGAGCGTAGATTTAAATTTCTATGATGTATAGAAATTTTTCAAATTAATTGCTCTTTTTACCTATCGCTAAGAGAGGTATTCAATTCATGTTAAAAATCGCATATCCAGATTTTAATGATTAAGCACGTTTTAAGGTCCCTACAATCCGATTTTAATATTTTTACGATGATGTCTGTGTGTGCGCGTGTGGATATGTGTGTGTATCTGTGTGGGGACATTGAAGAGCCAATTTCTCAAAAACTATAATAATATCTGTTTAACTACATACGTATTACTGGTAATGGGAAGAGCTGAAAAGGTTTTGGTAATAACTAGACATGACAGAAGTAGCAGATTCTTAAAAAAATCTAATTATTTTTTGACAATTTTATTCTTGCTAGTAAAAGAATGTGTGTGTGTGTGTGCGTGTGTGTGTATGTGTGTTTGTGTGTGTATGAATGTGTGTGTGTGGGTGTGTGTGCGTGTGTGTGCGTGTGTGTGTATGTGTGTTTGTGTGTGTATGTGTGTTTGTGTGTGTATGTGTGTTTGTGTGTGTATGTGTGTTTGTGTGTGTATGTGTGTATATGTGTGGGAACGTTGGAAGACCGATTTCTCAAAAACTATAATACTTAAAATCTGTTTAACTACATATTTTTATATCGGACATTAATGGGACGAGCTGAAAGGGTTTTGGTAATAATTGGACAACCGGAAGTAATAGATTCTTCAAAAAAATCTTCTGAATATAACTTTTTGAAAATGTTTGTTCTTGCCAGTATTAAAGAAGAGTAAATTCCCTATTCCTGGTCGCGAATCTAGGGGACCCGGGTTCGATCCCGACCGACGCCAAAAATTACATCGCATTTTAATGGCACAAAATTGACCCCTGTGGGGCACTCTCCACGCCAGCAATGAGTGCCCGTGATGTGACGCCTGGTAAGCGCCCGCACGGTACAAATATTCCATCATTACCGATATCTGTGTATGAAGCAGATTGGCACACCCAGCAATGGGTAATATGCCGTGATGAAATATTTATTTATTTATTTATTTTTATTTATAGATTTAGAGAAAAGAAATATAAAGTATATAATAATCTGTTGTAATAAATCTCACAGCACAGATAATGTCATGGAAACCAATTAAAAAATGAAAGTTTGTAAGTGACAAATAAATTTCACTGTCAATTCCGACAATGAATTGGAAACATTTCGAAAAATTAGAAAAGACAAAATTTCTTCATAGAATGAATTTTAAATTAAAAAATCTAAATATAAAGAATAGATATAAGTAGAATTTTTGATGTAGAGTAGAGTGTAAGTATACAAGAAATTTTAAATACAATAGGGCGCGAGCAGACATGTGACGTTGTTGGCATTGACCAGTAGATATGGGGGACCGTGACAGAATGATAACTACTAGCTAGTAATTATGTACATAGATGTCATTTTCCTCGACATTAAATTCCACACTCCTGGTGACAAATTAATTACGTAAATTAGAAAATCTTGAAATTTTTAATGAAAAATTTAGACATTTTACATCTATGTACATAATTACTAATTATTATTCTGACATGGGCCCATATATCTGCTTGTCAAGCTTAGTAATAGAAGGTTGAAGAAACAGAGGAAGACCTAATATAAGATGGAAGACTGTATTGCTGAAGACTTGAGAGAAAAGGAACTGAATGAGGACGACACGCAAAACAAAAATGAGTGGAAGAAGAAAATAAAAAATAGCGACCCCTAACGAATGGAAAAAACTAAAAAAGAAAAAGATGTCAGTGTCAAGTGCAATTTGCATAATATGTTTATTAAATTATAACATTTGTCAGTTATGGACATAATTAATATCTGTCATTCTAATACGGGCCCCATATCTGATTGCCAAGGTCAGAAAAGTCACGTGACTGCTCACGCCCTATGGAATTTGTACATAATACACAGGATTGACGGAAGGTATTGTGCCGGCTACATCAGATGTTTTTAAAAATTCTTCGAGATTTAGATCTAACATAAAAAAATGAAAAATAAATTGTATTACAAAAATAATGTGTAAGAATCATTAGGAGACAATAATTTATCATGTTGCTTCATAAAAATTTAAAACATGAAAACATTATACTTTCCGAGTTAAATATTCAGGATGAAATGTCGTGTACAACATGAAAGGTGGAGCAAAGTGCGTGGGCGTGTAATCCCGGCGTATCTGCATATAATTTAGTATTGTAGTAAGGTATAACACTTAATTTACAAAATAGCAGGTCCTTGCTAACGCAATTCCAGTTTTAATCTTATCAGGAAACGTGACATCCTTTTAGGACTGGCTCCGGCATCGGTGGAACTTTCCTCGTCCTCTACGTCAAGGCTTCGCTACTAATTGTTTTGTTATGAATCTCCTTTATTCCTTAAATCAGGATATTAAGGTTGTGTTACACGGTCCTAAACTTGTTATCAGATTTGTTATAACTCTACCTAACAAGCATTTGCATCCAGAAGGCCATTTACCTTCAAATGAAATTATACAAAACGTTTGGCTTTTACTACCAATGAGCAGTAAACTTCATGGACAATTTCCAAAAAGCTAATTCTTTCTCAAATTAAAATAAACGAAACGCACTAAAACAGTCAAAAAATGCAACAAATCAAAAGAACATATCAAAACTTCAAGCGAATACAAAAAAATCTGGTGTGGCCAGCACATTCTTCCGTCAATCGTGTGTATTAAGCCTGTTTTACATTATCATAAATTTACATGCATTTTTACAACTTCGTATTTGATCACAAAATTTCAATGATTACACGATAATAAATTTACAACTTCTTAGGGTACCATACGATGCTGTAAAAAATTCTCAAATAAGGCATGTTCTAATTATGAAGGTCATTTGCTTCACATTTTGGTGATATTTAGGGTTTTCATTAAACAAAAGTTTACATTTCATGTGTAGTTGCAGGTAATTGGCTACTCTGTTCTATGAAACTTTTCACAAAACCAAACGTCAAGTTCAAATGAAGAACAATGAATAGAAAAATTTAAAAAAATATTTGTAATTGTCGCAGTTGTTAATGCACGAAATAAAATTTTATTTTGAAGTGTAAACGAGCACGACACACAGATGAAAACATCAGCTGTAAACATTTTTTGAGAAGTTAGTAAACCGTAGTAGTAAACTGTTACCAACATATAAAAATGTACTTAAGTTGGTAACAGTCAAACACAAATATTTGGCCGTGTAAAACGAAAAGATTTTGATCAAAAATTATTATGTAAAAATGAAAATATTTTGCATGTAAATTTAATTGTAAATATATGATTGTGTAAAACAGGCTTTACGCTTACGTTCATTGTGAATTGGGACTAAACTTTATAATTGCACATGCGTAAAGCCTGTTTTACATTATCATAAATTTACATGCATTATTACAACTTCGTATTTGATCACAAAATTTCAATGATTACACGGTAATAAATTTACAACTTCTTATGGTACCATACGATGTTGTAAAAAAATATTGTCAAATAGGGTATGTTCTAATTATGAAGGTCATTTGCTTAAAATTTGGGTGATATTTAGGGTTTTCATTAAATAAAAGTTTACATTTCATGTATAGTTGCAGGTATTTGGCTACTCTGTTCTATGAAACTTTTCACAAAACCAAACGTCAAGTTCAAATGAAGAACAATGAATAGAAAAATTAAAAAAATATTTGTAATTGTCGCAGTTGTTAATGCACGAAATAAGATTTTGAAGCGTAAACGAATTTGGGTCAAGCCGTGGATTCAAAGGCGACAAAATAGAAGTATACTAAATTTAGTAAAAAATGAATTGTTGCACGAAGACACTGAAAAATATAAAAATTATAATTTTGCACAACACTTCCTCCAAAACTTAGTTTATAAAAACGTGCGCGACACACAGATGAAAACATAAGCTGCAAATATTTGAGAAGTTAGTAAACCGTAGTAGTAAACTGTTACCAACATATAAAAATGTACTTAAGTTGGCAACAATCAAACATGTCACAAATATTTGGCTGTGTAAAACGAAAAGATTTTGATCAAAAATTATTATGTAAAAATGAAAATATTTTGCATGTAAATTTAATTGTAAATATATGATTGTGTAAAACAGGCTTTATATACAAATTCCATACATAAATTTTCTTGCAAAAGATCCTATATTTCAAGTAAAACTATTTCATAAACAAACTATGCAAATTGCACATGACACTGACATCTTCTTCTTCTTTAGCTTTTCAAATTCGTTAGGGGTCGCTTATAATTGAGAATCTTTTGCAAGAAAATATATGTATGGAATTTATACATAATACACAGGATTGACGGAAGGTATTGTGCTGGCCACATCAGATTTTTTATTATCCACAAGAACCGATTAATATGATAACCGATAAATCAATTAATTTGTCAACACTATCCTATATGGCCAACCCTAATGAGTATAAATTTGGTAGCCTTTTTCCGGTTTTCCCCGACATACTTTTCGCTATTTTATTTTCTGCTATATCATTCGCCACAACATTTTGTATCATAGTCCGATATCTTGCATTCTATTTTCACATAATTACGTGTGTTGGTCGCGTGACCTGTGGAGGAAGTTGTATTCTAATGTCGCGGATAAACGATACGGAACGTTTCTCCGTCTTCGCGATTTATAATCGGATTCGGAACGTTGTTGCTGTTGCTAGCCGGTGTAATGTACACTGTCAGACGGTGTTATCGTGTCTTACACTGCCGTGTAAGATATGCTCGCGGTATGCCTGTGCCGGTAAATGATAGCGACAGTATGGTTTAGAATGTTTGGAACTTTAGTTTGTGGCAAGGAATGAAATATATACAAAGTACAGATAGATTATAGATTAGGTAGTTTCATACATATTCCATACTCTATTTCTATTGCCTTAGGGACAAAGAATTAGAACCTCAAAAGTATATTTATAAATAGTATCGCTCATAAATACGATTTACGGTTCATATCTAATGAGAATAATTGCAAATTTTTCGACGAAAAAAACCTTACACCATTTTTTTTTATCTTCCATCACCTTTAGGTAAGGAATGTGTCTTTGGTTAAAAAATTCGACAGAGAGTTTCTAATGAATAATCACGTTTTAGCGTCCCTAGAATGCGTATGGAATTTATACATAATACACAGGATTGACGGAAGGTATTGCGCTGGCCACAACAGATTTTTTAAAATGTTTATAGTTCTCACCAATCTGAATCTTATTTTCTAAATAAATAATAAATTCAAATGAAAGAAATCTTTTGATATTGGCTGTACGATTTAATTAAAATAGCATATACTTGTTTTTACCTTCCGGTCTTCCGAAATACAGTCCTTCCATCTTATCTTTGGTTTTCCTCTGTTTCTTTTACTTTCTATTACTAATAAGCTGTTTATTCTTCTTCCAATATATTTTTCAACTCTCCTCAGGGCATGTTCAAACCAATGTAATCGTCTCTCTTTTATCTATTTAGAAAGGTAAAGGTAAAAAATGGAATATTTAAATGTTTCCATAATTTTGTCCGGTACTACATATAAATAAATGTATACCAAAGTTTGTCACATATTAAGCTGTACTTTGACGACACATTCTGTTTCAGATAAAGTGACTTTCAAAACTGATATTTCGAAGTTTAAGGCTAAGTCCTATTCCTGTTAAAATTTAACTTCCAGTTAAATATAAAAAATTGAAAAGGAATGAACTTTCAAATGACAAATTTATCATTGCTGTCAATAATTCTATTCAAACTTTGAATAATTTAACTACATTTTTATGCTGACCATAGTATTTGGCTTTCCTTCTAAAATAGTTCAACAATTTTCCTCACTATAATTGCCGCAATCTAAGTCAGAAATACTGCACTTGATTTAATTGAAAACCGCATCCTACCGACTGCGCCAACCCCAACTAAACAGCATCGCTCTCACCGTTCAATATGTAAATTAATTTAGAAGCTGTCAAAGTGTTAAGCCAATGACAAACTCTCCCGCTAAAAATTTATCTGTTGTTTTATGGAATATTTTGCCGATAATTTATGAACGAACCCGCGGAGTCAATATTGACGTATGGAGTTATAATTATAAATCTTTCTCATGATAGCGATGTGTATCTTGTTGATAAATGGTACGAGGGTAAATTATGTTTGATTTGATAATAGGAGGAAAGTTTCCGTGATGTAGAGGCTATGTTGTGCCGAGATGGGTCCCTCAAGTCAGCCAGGAGGTTAAACTGTTCTGTAATTTACTTAAGGTTCTATTTAAGACAAATTTGTTAACTTAAATAGGCCCTGGAGTAAGTTTTGTTACTAACTTCAGTCGTTAAACTGGAATGACTTCATATTTCAAACAATTTATTAATACTGAAATCGTGTGTTCTATTTAATTTATGCATATTATTTTCTTTAATTCATAAAAAACAAATACATTAGACTATTGAAAATTAAAAAATACTTTTCGTAAGAATTTATTTCAAAACAATGATCGTTATATCACAAAAACGAACGATTGTAATTGTAATGCAATTAATAATCATTTTTAACCAATCACAACAACAATGACTTCTCCTACACTATCACAATATGTGTATGTTCAATGATAAAAGTTGGTATACCGGTTAGACACTACTGAAAGAGACGACCACTGCTAATGATAATTAAAATTCTTAATTTAACATTTTGTACGTTATATTTAAATTATTTTAATCATCATTATAAACGTAATTTCAATTGTAATGATCATTAAGTAACGATGATCTTTTGAGGACATGATAGTAAATATTCGGAATTTTTCTCCTACTCTTCTAATTTTTTGAGATGTTTCCAAATCATTATTGGCATTAACTGTATTTCTGAAGGGTATTTGTAATATACCTATAATTTTAAATATTTAACTATTAATGCAATAAGAAATAATATAATGTAATACAAGTACTTCACAGAAAAAATCTTCAGTAATATCTCCGGAATTTTGACACTGACATTTATCTGTCAATTACAAACATTTTAAATTTTCAACTATTTTCCATGGTATTCTTTCGGCTGTAAAATATATCACCACAGATTATTTTATATATTATATTTCTTTTACCTCTAAATCTATAGAATATATAATAAAATATTTAAATGTATCAGATAGAGAATTTAATTTTTCTTTAATATGTTTAAGAGTAAGGATTTGTTGTATGATGTTGATGTTGTTCTTATTGTTATCGGGTTTGTGCGAACCCACTAAGTGGGACACGCGTGATTTTATGTATGTATGTAAGAAAAATTTTCAAAAAATAATATTTAGAAGATTTATTTTCAAGAATCTTCTACTTCCGGTTGTTCAATTGTTACCAAAACCTTTTCAGATCTTCCCATGATTGTCCGATTGGAAAATACGTAGTTAAACAAATATAAAGTCTTATAGTTTTTAAGTAATCGTCCTTCCAACATCCCACACATATACGCACGTACACTCACACAGACATCATCGTAAAAATGTTAAAATCGGATTGTAGGGACCTTAAAACGTGCTTATTCAATAAAATCTGGATATGCGATTTTTAACATGAATCCAATACCTCTCTTAGCGAGAGGTAAAAAACTATTGGCATTGACAGTTTTTTCAGGGAGATATACTATTGGTGTACGTATTTGTTAGCGCTATACTCAACTCAAAATAATGGAGAAAAAAATAATATTCTACGAATAACTAACTATTCAACGATTTTGGTTGGTGAAACGAAATTTTGACTAACTGATGAATAAAATTTATTCGTCAGATAACTATTTATGAATTTATTCTGTAGTCAAGGAAAACAGTAAAATCTTTGAATATATAATACATATAAGAATGGCAACGTAATGTATTTAGATTAAATATTTCGAGAGAAGGTGCCATCTATCCCTCCCTATACGAATTATTTCTGAGTTAGTTCAAAAAATACATAATAGGTGGATGTTGCACAGTATTGCCACGTAGCTAGAACAGCAAGTTAAGATTTTATAAAGGTTTTTAAGTTTGCTACTGTAAAACAAGTATACATGTACATTGAAGATTCAAAATATATTATCTGGTTATTATGAAACAATATTTTTGAATTATTGATTATTGAATACCTCTAACAAATAGTATCTGGCAATGCTGTCAGCACGATTTACCGTAGTTCATAGTTTTGTGGTAGGAGTCACTAGCTATCTATAATAATTTTGTGAATAAAAAGAGACAGATATAGTATCTTGCTAGGCCATATGCGTTGCCATTCTTATATGTATTATATATTCAAAGGTAAAATGGTAAAATTTCAAAACTTATCAAATAACATTTGAAGTCAATCTGCCCATGCGCACCAAACTAATTTTGTATTATTAGTTATAATTTGTCGACTGTCTCGGCTATACGTATACATCTTTTATTTGAAGAATTTTTGTCCAAACCACCTTGATTTTCTTCTAAACTTTCGATTTTCATGATCGTGAAAACTTTTCTGATTTATTCCTCTAACCTGCTGATTACACTAAATCACAAAAAACCTACAAAAAAATGCCGCAATTACAGAGAACAAAGCCCTCAACAAAGGCCGTTATGTGAACCTAACTTTCTACCAGACCATTCGGTAGAGAGAATAAAATTTTCTTTTGTGTTGTGGTAGTAGATGTGTGGGATAGCCGTGGTGTTATGGGGCATAAAATAAGATAGGGTGAATATGACAGAACACGCAAGCCACATTCCCAGATTTGGTAAAGGGTTGAGGAGCAGAATAGGGTTGAAACAATAAGCGAAATTCTTTGTATTGTTATGTTTATACATATTTATGATGGTGACTCCTACAATTTCGTGTTACGTATTCATGTATTCATAAGGCTATAAATAAGTAGAACAACAATTCTCAGATTGAATTTGTGATAAACGAATTTGTTACTTTCTGGTTTTCTCTAAATAAAAATTTCCGAATTTAATTTATTTAATTTTTTTGTTGTTGAATGAAAATGTACAATTTATTGTATACTGGCGGTCTTTGAAATCGAAATACCAACAAATAATACTAAGAAACGGACAAAATTCAGCACAGAGGTTGTTATCGTACCTTCCGTCACCTCTAGGTAAGGAAGGTATTGTCTTTGGTCAAAAAAATCGGTGCTGAGTTTTCAATGAATAAACACGTTTTAGGGTCCCTACAATACGATTTTAATATTTTTACCATGATGTCTGTATATGTGTGTGTGTGTGTGTGTGTGTGTGTGTGTGTGTGTGTGTGTATGGGTGTGTGTTTGTGACTATAATTTCGGCCGCGATATCTCCAATCCTAGAATTCCAAAACAATTTTTACGTATTCCTCTTCCTTCATTCATAGTCAGACTTGATTAAATTTTGGTTATAATTGGTCAACCGGAAGTACCCTCATTTGAAGATTTTAACAGTTTTTCTTGAAAAAAACGTTGTTAAATATAATTTTTTGACATTTAATGTTATTATAAATATTATCCATACGAATTGATTGCATTTTATATTTCATATTCAATGGATATAGAGAGAAACAGCTACTATATTAAGAAAATTTTAAATGAGAGATGTAGTAATAGTTAGTAGTAGTATTTATTTATTTAACTATTTTACATTTTTATAATGTTTATAGTACGTCAAAGAAACATGGCAATATCAATGAAAAGAAAATGAATGTGGCAGAGATGAGGATGTTAAGATAGATGTTGGGAAGACACGGAAAGACAGGTATGTAATTCAAGGATAAGAGAAAGAGGCACGAGTGACAGAAGTTTCTAGATAAATACAAGAGAGCCGATTACATTGGTTTGAACATGTCATGAGAAGAGATGAAAAATATATTTCATTGAAACATTTTGAATTATCTGAATATATCTGCAGTTTTCATAGTTAGCATAGTTGACTGATTTATCAAATTTAATATCTTTAACTCTATACCCATTGAATATGATGTATAAAATGCAATCAAATCGTATAGAGAATAATATATTCTTTAAGTTAAATGTCAATAAATCATATTTAATTGTTAAATGAGGCTACATCCGGTTTACCAGTTATAACCCAAATCTAATCACTTGTTCTTCTGGATGTAAACTTGAAAAATACGAACAAATTTTAATTTTTGGAATCGTGGTATTGGATTTATGCGATCCGAAACTTTCGTCATACACATACACACACACGCACACATACATACATATATACATACATATATACAAATGGTAAAATCGTATTATATGGACCCTAAAACGTGCTTATTCACTAAAAACTCATCATTGAATTTTTTGGCCAACGACAATACCTTCCTTACATAAAGATAACGGAAGGTAAAACACGAGAAATGCAAACGTTTTAGTCTGGTGGGACACGAATTACACCACGTCATCAGTTAAAAATATTCAAATATTTATTTTGAATTATGTTATTGTCAAATGTCAACCAGCTAGTTGTTAACCACCCAGCGTAAAATCTTTAAACAACCGTACATACAAATTGACGTGATTATTCTATATTAATTACATTGTGTGCCTACATAGTTGGTTGAAGTATAAGTGGCGTATTAATACACAAGCTGATGGTGGCGTTTATAAAAGATAAATGACAGCGTACGAACAGTGTTAATTATTTAGAGAGAAAGATAAACATCTTGGTATAAGTGTCAGTTTGTTTCGTGTCTGGTGCAAATACAGCAGAGTTAAACACAGTTGTCCAAACACTCGATACACCGCATGTGTTCGTGGGTGTATTGATCCGAGCTAGCCAGTGGCGTACGAAAAGGATGGCAGAATGTAAATATAGGCACTCAACCCCTAAAAGTTTTAGCTTTTATTAACAATGTTTAAATTATATTATAAACATTATTTAATTATTCATAAAATAAACAATAAAATAATTTAAAATATGCCGGTAACATTAAAAGTGCTATATTTTGACAGCTAACAGTCTATAAAATGCCCACTTTTATGGCCTTTTACTGGTTATGACATATCAACCGTTCAACAAACGCATAGCAACATAATATGATGGCGATAACTTTAAAAACAGGTATTAAAAATAATTAGATGAAAAAATAATCAGGATTGCAATACAATTTTTATTTTATTTTATCTGAAGCCAACGTTTCGCTTCATCAGGGCAAAAGACTAAGGCGTTAAAAATAAATAAATAAATATAAATATATTTTGGAGAGGTGAAAATAATGGAGATTCAGTCCTTTGTTAAAATATTATTTATTGAAAACAATACCGAAGTTTTGGTCTCAATTAGATTATCCTCAGGGTTCTAGAAAACATCAACGGGGTATAAATCTCATGCTCTACAAATTTTACGAAACTGCTCACTTACATATTTAAAATGTTTTTAGATTTGTTGAAAAAAAATGAAATGTATATAATTAAAAAAAGAAGGTTGTAGATGTCGTCAAACTATAAAAATATAAATAACATGTACATTGTTATCAGAGTTCATTATAAAACTGACGAAGGGTTGGTTCTTGTATTGGAAGGAGCAAGGTGCAACACGTATTTATTTTATTAAATTTCTGTAGTATTTCACCAATATGCCATTGTAAATATATTTATTCAAACATAATGTTATCGTCGAAAATTGTATGAAAATATTAACAACTAACAACAATAAAACGTACAAATGTACAATTACATGCATGTGATTACATATTGCAAAAGATTCTATATTTCCAGTAAAATTATTTCATAAAAAAACTATACAAATTGCACTTGACACTAACATCTTCTTCTAATTTAGCTTTTCCCATTCGTTAGGGGTTGCTATTTTTTTCTTCTATTCATTTCTGTTTTGAGTGTTGTCCTCATTTAGTTCATTTTCTCTCAAGTCTTCCATAATACAGTCCTTCCATCTTATTTTTGGTCTTCCTCTATTTCTTCTCCCTTCTACTATTAAGCTATTCATTTTTCTTTCAATATATTCGTCATCTCTCCTCATGACATGTTTAAACCAATGTAATCGTCTCTCTTGTATCTTTCTAGAAACTTTATCACTCGAGTCATTTCCCTTACATTTCATTCCTTACTCTATCTTTCCGTGTCTTCCCCAACATGTATGTCAGCATCCTCGTCTCTGCCGCATTCATTGCTTCTCATTGCTACTGACATCTGCCAATTTGAATTATATGAATATATTAGCAGGTTCCATGGTTAGCATAGTTGGCTGATATATGAAATACAATATCTATATAATCCTTTAACTCTGTATCTATTGAATATGAAGTATAAAATGCAATCAAATTGTATAGAGAATAATATACTCTTTAAAATTTATAATAACATTAAATGTGAATAAATGATATTTAACTGTGTTTTTTCCAACCAATTATAACCAAAATCTAATCACGTTTGCATATGGATCAAAACTAGAGGAATACGAAATAATTATATTTTTTGGAATCACACGCACACGCACAAATTAAACTGTACATATATTCTGATTTTACAAAACTTTCTGGACGATTGTACTAATTTCCTGCATTACAATTGCTATTTGTGTATTAAGAGCGCAAAATAGGACATTGTCGATTGAGAAGTTGTTGCCGCGCAACGCAAGAGCGCGGTTTTCTCTGAAATCGACAATGTCCGTTTACGCTCGAAACACACACAAGATTTTTTCTACAGTCGCTACTATAACAAAAAATAATAAAATGTACACTTTGTACTTACACTACTACTCAATTAATAAGGATTAATATAAAGAAAAAACGTCTTTTAATATTTAATTTTAATTTATAGTTATTTCCCATTCTTCTTGACCTATTGCTTCAATTGAAACTAAACATTTTATACTTTCGTTTTTGTAAATGAATGCCCTATTTTATTTTCACAATAGTGCAGCATTTTTTTTTTTTGGTTATGTAATATACCGACAGAGCAGTTATATGTCAGATTGATTTGTAAAGGTGGTAAATGTTTCACTACAGTGCCATTAGTTCCTGACCAAACGTTTCCATTAAGAATGTAGACAAGTGACATTTCTCAACATTGTATAGTTAGAATTTTGGACAGCGAGCGGTTTTTGTACTTTGTCGCGCTAGAGCGGCAGAGTGACATTTTGCATGGACAAAAGAGAGCGCAAATGGCTACTTTCTATGTAGACTGTAGAAAAAAATATATATATCCCGTATTACGAGCGCAGTTTTATGATAAAAACGCTTTTATAGAGCTCGCATTTACATTATATTCTTATGAGAAGTTTGCTCCATAAAAGCGCTTTTATTATAAAAGTGCGTTCGTAATACACGCCTTTGAATTTCACTTCTTTCTACGTAAAATTTTGACGGAAGCGCTTTTCTCCATTTATTTTTATTCCTTGACTCATATATTTATACCATCCATTCTTTCCGCATTCCAATTTGTCCTTCCTATAAAAAATTCCTTCCTCCCCCACTGTGCTGGTGGCGTATGATACGGGCGAACAAATTCGAGCTATAAGTGCGACGACTCACGAGAATCCAGACTCTACACTCTATAGATAGTGTAAGGAGACCTAGAGTCTAGAGAGTTATAGATACATGTCAGATTTTTATTCTTATCATATGTTTATATGTTGCAAATTGAGGTCGTATTCCATTGTTTGTGAAATGTTTTCGGTTGATATATGACAGGATTTTGTGACTTGAGTGATTTTGAGAACATTTGACATAGATTATTCAGAGATATTTATTTGGAATGCTTTATAAATAAAATATTAGGTCAATGTTATTTCTAAATTTTAATATTGAAGGTTTTTAATACATATATTTTCAAGCCACTGTTAGATAAGGTTATTTTAATATTACCTTCCGTCATCTTTAGGTAAGGAAGATATTAATAATAATAATAATAATAATAATCTTTATTAATGGTAATAAAAAAAATACACCATTAAGGGCGAGGTTCAGCTAAAATGCTGATCTTCCACCTAACCCAAGTTAAGATTAACAAAAAAACAAATAACTATAAGACAATAGTACACAAGCATAGAATATAAATTACAAAGAATTCTACTGCAAATATTATAAATTTAAACAAGTTGACGTAAATAGACAGTGATTTTTAGGTAGACAGTATCTTTAGGTGGACAGTGGTTTTAGGTAGACAGAGAAATAGGTGGACAGTGGTTTTAGGTTGACAGACAAATAGGTAGATAGTGTCTTTAGGTAGACAGTGATTTTAGGTGGACAGTGATTTTAGGTGGACAGTGGTTTTAGATAGACAGAGATATAGGTAGACAATGGTTTAATTATCATTGGAACAATGTCACTATAATTACTATGGTTACATTTAATTTCATTTCCATGACAACATCTATGCTTACTTCCAGGCACATTTCTTTTCTTTAGCAACCGTGTTAGTTTGACATTTGTTACATTGAAAATTAAACAATTGTCGGCATGATGTTGAAACACATTTTTTTTAAATATTTAACTAATACACTTGTATGATTTTTACGTTATTTATTATTCTTATTTTATTTGATAATTTTATTTATCACGTATTTTAATGTTTGTCAGAAGCCTTTGTTATCCATTCAATAATACATTGTTTTATTCCTCAACGGTTTCATAAATCTTAAATATACGCCCAAATCGGATTCCTTGGAGTTTAAAATAGATAATTATTCATTTATTGTCAAAATCAATATCTACAATTATCTTCAATATTCTTATTGGGTTCGGATGAAAACTCTTAACATATCTGCTTTTGTAGTTTTATTATGAATTGTCCTTCACATGACGTAAATAAATATAAAATAAATTTAATTATTCCATAATTAGTCTAATAAAACAACATTTATTTATTAATAGTCTGTAGAATCATATTATATTAATATTGTCTCGCATTTTTTACATCAGCTGGTAGTTTAATGTCAGATACCTATAGAAATATTGAAAACAATACATATGTCTATTAATCATATATATATATATATATATATATATATATATATATATATATATATATATATATATATTAATTGTTTATTACTATATTTATACTCACTGCCATGTATTTAATATATTTAAATCTTACAAAACTATTTTATAGTCTGTCTATAAATGCTCAGATACTGAACCTAATTGTTCCAATAACTCTCATTCTTGTCTATATCTGGGAATATTTATTTACAAACGGTAAAAGGAAAGGATTTTTCCACGTTTGCACACGCGGTTTCCGTTTTGTTTTTTTTTTCTATTGTTGTGGGACGTTTTTAAAGGTAAATTGTTGTTTGGTAGGACTAATTATATTAGATAAAATAATTAGATGTATTTAATATATTTAAATCTTACAAAACTATTTGTAATTATATTATAATTAGATGTATTTAATATATTTAAATGTTACCTACCTCACTGTCTACCTAAAGACACTGTCTACCTAAAAATCACTATCTATTTACGTCATTCTACATAATTATTATATATAATTTCCATGTAATTATCTGTGTAAACCCATCTTCCCAACACAGTTGTCGTTCTGATCAAACTTTCGACATGGCAACTAACTTTTATTACTGTTTAAATGTAGTATATTTATATAAAATACATTTAATTATAATATAATTAGTCTACCAAACAACAATTTACCTTTTAAAACGTCCAACAACAAACGGAAATCGCGTGTGCAAATGTGGAAAAATCTTTTCTGAAGTGCCTACGCAAACAACAATACTCTCCCATAGCGCCAGCAACACTGGTTGCATTGAAGCGTAGCTTTGTTGCCGAATGCTGACGGAGACACACGTAAAGTACCGAACATGACGGCTTTTGTAATCGACAACAACAAACGTGTTAAATGTCATTATTTAACTATAAATAACTTTAAATGCAAATTGTACAAAAACCCGACGTTGTTGGACATTTTACCAAGACGCATTTTCGTTTTAAAATTTTCTCCTCTTTCTTTTCATATATAACACATTTTCTAGCTACATTTACACCTAAATGTTGTAAGTTCTATATACTATAATTGAAAAAAACAAGTTGACGTAAATAGACAGTGGTTTTTAGGTAGACAGTGAGATAGGTGGACAGTGATTTTAGGTGGACAGTGGTTTTAGGTAGACAGAGAAATAGGTGCACAGTGGTTTTAGGTAGACAGAGAAATAGGTGCACAGTGGTTTTAGGTAGACAGTGGTTTAATTACCATAGGAACAATGTCACTATAATTACTATGGTTATATGTAATTTCATTTCCATGACGACATCTATGTTTACTTCCGGTCACATTTCATTTCTTTCGCAACCGTGTTAGTTTGACATTTGTCACATTGAAAATTAAACAATTGTCGGCATGATGTTGAAACACATTTTTTTTTAATATTTAACTAATAAACGTCTTATTTTATATATTACGTTATTTATTAATCTTATTTTATTTGATAATTTTATTTATCACGTATTTTAATGTTTGACAGAAGCCTTTGTTATCCATTCAATAATACATTGTTTTATTCCTCAACGGTTTCATAAATCTTAAATATACGCCCAAAATCGGATTCCTTGGAGTTTAAAATAGATAATTACTCATTTATTGTCAAAATCAATCTGATATTCATATCTACGGAAGAACATCTGTAAACTTTTACTCTAAGGTTATAAATGAATTATTAATTACCATCCAAATGAAGAAAATAATTATAAAATAGCTTTAATTATTCTATTATATGCATAATAATCGTTCCATATGATAATATACTCACATTTAATTGATATTTATACTTTATTTTATATTATTGTTGTTGGAACAATACCAATTGTTTTGTTGTGTGGAACGATGTATGTATTCACATTCTCTTGACCAAAAGTTTTCACCGGCTACAAATATCTTCAATATTCTTATTGGGTTCGGATGAAAACTCTTATGTTTTTGTAGTTTTATTATGAATTTTCCTTCACATGACGTAAATAAATATAAAATACATTTAATTATTCCATAATTAGTCTAATAAAAGAACATTTATTTATTAATAGTCTGTAGAATCATATTATATTAATATTGTCTCGCATTTTTTACATCAGCTGGTAGTTTAATGACAGATACCTATAGAAATATTGAAAACAATACATATGTCTATTAATCATGTATATTAATTGTTTATTACTATATTTATACTCACTGCAGTGTATTTTATATTTTTAAATTTTACAAAACTATTTTATAGTCTAAATGCTTAGATACTTAACCTAATTGTTCCAATAACTCTCATTCTTGTCTATATCTGGGAATATTTATTTACAAACGGTAAAAGGAAAGGATTTTTCCACATTTGCACAGGCGGTATCCGTTTTGTTTTTTTTTTCTATTGTTCTGGGACGTTTTAAAAGGTAAATTGATGTTTGGTAAACTAATTATATTATAATTAGATGTATTTAATATATTTAAATCTTACAAAACTATTTGTAATTATATTATAATTATCTGTATTTAATATATTTAAATTTTACCTACCTCACTGTCTACCTGAAGACACTGTCTACCTAATAATCACTGTCTATTTGCGTCATTCTACATAATTATTATATATATTTTTTATATAATTATCTGTGAAAACACATATTCCCAACACAGTTGTCGTTCTGATTAAACTTTCAACATGACAACTAACTTTTATATGGTTATATGTGTATTACTGTTTAAATGTAGTATATTTATATAAAATACATTTAATTATAATATAATTAGTCTACCAAACAACAATTTACCTTTTAAAACGTCCAACAACAAACGGAAACCGCGTGTGCAAATGTGGAAAAATCTTTTCTGAAGTGCCTACGCAAACAACAACACTCTGCCATAGCGCCAGCAACACTGGTTGCCTTGGAGCGTAGCTTTGTTGCCGAATACTGACGGAGACACACGTAAAATACCGAACATGACGGCTTTTGTAATCGACAACAACAAACGTGTTAAATGTCATTATTTAACTATAAATAACTTTAAATGCAAATTGTACAAAAACCCGACGTTGTTGGACATTTTACCAAGACGCATTTTCGTTTTAAAATTTTCTCCTCTTTCTTTTCATATATATCACATTTTCTAGCTACATTTACACCTAAATGTTGTAAGTTCTATATACTATAATATGGAAAAACAAGTTGACGTAAATAGACAGTGGTTTTTATGTAGACAGTATCTTTAGGTAGACAGTGGATTTAGGTGGACAGTGGTTTTAGGTAGACAGTGGATTTAGATGGACAGTGGTTTTAGGTAGACAGTGGTTTAATTACCATAGGAACAATGTCACTATAATTACTATGGTTACATATGATTTCATTTCCATGACAACGTCTATGCTTACTTCCGGGCACATTCCATTTCCTTAGCAACCGTGTCAATTTGACATTTGTCATATTTGACAACTAACCAATTGTCGGCATGACGTTAAAATACTAAGTTTTTAATATTTGACTAAATATACTTGTATTATTTTGCACGTATTTTAATGTTACGGTTAAGGACAAATTAATATAATTTAAACAATTCTGAATAATAATTAGATATTTAGAAATTTTGAAGTGTTTAAAATACAGTTCTGAATGAATTTAAGACAGCTGGGAATAATTTAAAACAGTTTTAGACGATTTTGAGAGTTGAGAAGTACCATAGGAACAATGTCACTATAATTACTATGGTTACATATAATTTCATTTCCATGATAACATCTATGCTTACTTCCGGGCACTTTTCATTTCCTTAGCAACCGTGTTAGTTTGACATTTGTTACATTGACAATTAAACAATTTTCGCCATGATGTTGAAACACAATTTTTTTAATATTTGAGTAATACAGTTGTATTATTTTACATATTACGTTATTTATTAATCTTATATTTATTTGATTATTTTATTTACCACGTATTTTAATATTTGTCAGGAGCCTTTGTTATACATTGAATAATACATTATTTTATTCCTCAACGGTTTCATAAATCTTAAATATATGCCCAAAATCGGATTCCTTGGAGTTTAAAATAGATAATTACTCATTTATTGTCAAAATCAATTTGATACTCATACCTACGGAAGAACTGTAAATTCGATTTTGAATTCGACTTCAAATAATTATGAATAAATAAATTAATTATTAATTTTCATATTATCAATATAAATCGATGATAATAAGATAAATAATGGAACAAAAGAAATAAATTATGAGTCTAGAAAATTTGTTTACAAAATAGAAAATGTTATTAACAATTGTAATTATGTTATAATTATTTTCCACTATCAATTTGTTTACTATTATTGAAGATATTATTTTATAATGTTACAAATTTTTCGTTTCGAGAAAATATTAAATTTTTACATTGATATATTTGATTTTTTTTTTAATTCACATTTAATATTTTCTAGACTCATACGCCAAAAATATTTTAATTTCAATAATTGATATTGCAACAATTTCAATTGTTTTAATTACTTTCAAAATTACACCGCAATAATCAATCAATCTCAATATAGAAATAGTTATGGTTTCATATTTATTAGATTTTAAATTTATTTATTCCAATTCTATGAAACGTTGATGAAATATTGTTTTGTTTTTAAATATGTTTGTACAGAATATTTTATAATTCTGTTCCATGTAAATGGAAAATTATAAAATCATTTATAATTCATATATAGAATGAAATAAGTAAATTTTAATAATTAAATTTCATATACTTGAAATTTATATTCTTCGTCTTTGCCTGTTTTTCTTTCTCTGCTGCATCCATGTATTTTCATCCACTGCTGAAGTTAACCACCAAATATTGGAAGAATTGTAATTGGTGGTTGTTGTTCTAAGTCGCATAATCATAGAAAAGTAGAATTCTACTTGTCGGAATGTTTGTGCAGTAGTAGTTATTCGTTTATTGTTTGAAAAAAAAAAAATGTTAATTGTTGTAGATTTCTGCCTTGGCGTCTCTTTGTAGATGGTGAATAGTTGCTGTGCTGGTACGTCGTAAAACAGGCATGTGTATATGTGGTAGACACATGATTTAATTTTTTTCATGTACTCAAGCACTCGAAGCCAGACTTTTTATACACATTTAAATTAAACCATGTATGCCCGACAATTCACTGTTATTACTTACCTATACTAATAAGTTATGAACGATGTGGTCTCTTACATCCGGTTCTTGTTCGTCGTTTGCTGGATTCAGCTATTGGTAACACAGCCGAATAATGCACACTCGCTTCTGCACCCGACAACAGAACTGGTAATGGCCGTCCGGACAGACAGTGAAATAAGCCCCATACAATGTACCATCGTCACATTTCCGTTCCAATTCGTCAACCGAAAGATTTCGATTGGCTAAACATCGCGGATGGATTCGACCGTTACCACCTTGCGTGAAACTTATGTAAAGATAAATTTCACGATTACATACCATTAACATATGTATTGTATACGTCATCATATATACATTATTTTCAAGTAATTTCCAATGTAAACCCATTGTCCAAACTCGCTGACTTGGTTAGGATGAAAATTCTTAACAGATCTGTTTTAGAATAAAATACTTTTAATTACCTGATTGTATGCATTATAATCGTTCCATATGATTCTAAATCCACATTTCATTGATATATTTATATATTATACATGTCTGAATGCCCACTGGTTGGTTTTCCGAACACGGAATGACAAAGTATATTTCAATTATGAATTTGCCATATTCTTGTCAAAATCTACTAATTATACGTACATATTATAAGGTGTAGAATACTGTATTCAAACTTACTATAAGATAATTAAATCATGTTACATATTTTAAATCAATTTCAAGGACTTCAACATCCAAAATCTAAAAAACTTCATTACCTATAAGTGTATGGTTAAACATTCCCACAAAATATGAATAAAATTCTAAATATATTATAAATACTTATTCTACATGTCAGGTTACATAAATATTATACATAAATTTGTAATACTTACGTATGAAAAATCAATATTGCTTCATTCCAATTCGATCGGTTTCTTATTGGAACTTAACCTGTAAAACTTAGTTTAACAAACTTTAAACATTTATACATAAGAAAATACGTAAAATTTAATACTTATCCTTATTAATTAAAATATTTATCATTCAACATAATTATTATATATAATTTTTATGTTATTATATGTGAAAATCATTTTTCCAAACACAGCCGTGTTTGGATCAAAACTCAATGACAGCTATGTTTGCCGAGTGCCGACGGCGACAAATTATATGTACATGTAAGGTGTAGAATACTGTATTCAAACTTACTATAACATAGTTAAATCATATTACATATTTTAAATCAATTTCATGGACTTCAACATCCGTTACCTAAAAAACTTCAATACCTATAAGTGTATGGTTAAATATTCCCACAAAATATGAATAAAATTCTAAATATATTATAAATACTTATTCTATATGTCAGGTTACATAAATATTATATATAAATTTGTAATACTTACGTTTGAAAAATCAATATTACTTCATTCCAATTCGATCGGTTTCTTTATTTTAACTTAACCTGTAAAACACAGTTTAACAAATTTAAAACATTTATACATAAGAAAATACGTAAAATTTAATACTTACCCTTATTAATTAAAAAATATTTATCATTCTACATAATTATTATATATAATTTTCATATAAATATCTGTGAAAATCATTTTTCCAAACCCAGCCGTGCTTGAATCAAAACTCAATGACAACTACGTTTGCCGAATGCCGACGGAGACACACGTAAAGTACCGAACATGACGGCTTTTGTAATCGACAACAACAAACGTGTTAAATGTCATTATTTAACTATAAATTACTTAAAATGCAAATTGTGCAAAAACCCGACGTTTTTTGGATATTTTACAAAGACGTATTTTCGTTTTAAAATTTTCTCCTCTTTCTTTTCATATATAGCACAACGCTTGGCGACGATTTGCATGAATGCTTTGTAAGTTCTATATACTATAATAAAAAAAAAACAAGTTGACGTAAATAGACAGTGATTTTTAGGTAGACAGTATCTTTAGGTAGACAGTGAGGTATGTAAACAGTGGTTTTAGGTAGACAGTGGATTTAGGTGGACAGTGGTTTTAGGTAGACAGTGGTTTAATTACCATAGGAACAATGTCACTATAATTACTATGGTTACATATAATTTCATTTCCATGACAACGTCTATGCTTACTTCCGGGCACATTCCATTTCCTTAGCAACCGTGTCATTTTGACATTTGTCACATTTGACAACTAACCAATTGTCGGCATGACGTTAAAACACTAAGTTTTTAATATTTGACTAAATATACTTGTATTATTTTACACGTATTTTAATGTTTGTTAAATAAATTTAATATGGTTAAGGATAAATTAATATAATTTAAACAATTCTGAATAATAATTAGATATTTAGAAATTTTGAAGTGTTTAAAATACAGTTCTGAATGAATTTAAGACAGCTGGGAATAATTAAAAACAGTTTTAGACGATTTTGAGAGTTGAGAAGTACCATAGGAACAATGTCACTATAATTACTATGGTTACATATAATTTCATTTCCATGATAACATCTATGCTTACTTCCGGGCACTTTTCATTTCCTTAGCAACCGTGTTAGTTTGACATTTGTTACATTGACAATTAAACAATTTTCGTCATGATGTTGAAACACAATTTTTTTTAATATTTAAGTAATACAGTTGTATTATTTTACATATTACATTATTTATTAATCTTATTTTTATTTGATTATTTTATTTACCACGTATTTTAATGTTTGTCAGGAGCCTTTGTTATCCATTGAATAATACATTATATTATTCCTAAATAGTTTCATAAATCTTAAATATATGCCCAAAATCGGATTCCTTGGAGTTTAAAATAAATAATTACTCATTTATTGTCAAAATCAATTTGATATTCATACCTACGGAAGAACTGTAAACTCGAATTTGAATTCGACTTCAAGTAATTATGAACAAATAAATTAATTATTAATTTTCATATTATCAATATAAATCGATGATAATAAGATAAATAATGGAACAAAAGAAATAAATTATGAGTGTAGAAAATTTGTTAACAAAATAGAAAATGTTATTAACAATTGTAATTATGTTATAATTATTTTACACTATCAATTTGTTTACTATTGTCAAAGATATTATTTTATAATGTTACAAATTTTTCGTTTCGAGAAAATATTAAATTTTTACATTGATATATTTGATTTTTTTTTTAATTCATATTTAATATTTTCTAGACTCATACGCCAAAAATATTTTAATTTCAATAATTGATATTGTAACAATTTTAATTGTTTTAATAACTTTCAAAATTGCACCGCAATAATCAATCAATCTCAATATAGAAATAGTTATGGTTTAATATTTATTAGATTTTAAATTTATTTATTCCAATTCTATGAAACGTTGATGAAATATTGTTTTATTTTTTAAATATGTTTGTACAGAATATTTTATAATTTTGTTCCATGTAAATGGAAAATTATAAAATCATTTATAATTCGTATATAGAATGGAATAAGTAAATTTTAATAATTAAATTTCATATACTTGAAATTTATATTCTTCGTCTTTGCCTGTTTTTCTTTCTCTGCTGCATCCATGTATTTTCATCCACTGCTGAAGTTAACCACCAAATATTGGAAGAATTGTAATTGGTGGTTGTTGTTCTAAGTCGCATAATCATAGAAAAGTAGAATTCTACTTGTCGGAATGTTTGTGCAGTAGTAGTTATTCGTTTATTGTTTGAAAAAAAAAAAATGTTAATTGTTGTAGATTTCTGCCTTGGCGTCTCTTTGTAGATGGTGAATAGTTGCTGTGCTGGTACGTCGTAAAACAGGCATGTGTATATGTGGTAGACACATGATTTAATTTTTTTCATGTACTCAAGCACTCGAAGCCAGACTTTTTATACACATTTAAATTAAACCATGTATGCCCGACAATTCACTGTTATTACTTACTTATACTAATAAGTTATGAACGATGTGGTCTCTTACATCCGGTTCTTGTTCGTCGTTTGCTGGATTCGGTGGTATAACAACACGAGGTTGTACCATCGGCGCAGCTTCAGCTATTGGTAACACAGCCGAATAATGCACACTCGCTTCTGCACCCGACAACAGAACTGGTAATGGCCGTCCGGACAGACAGTGAAATAAGCCCCATACAATGTACCATCGTCACATTTCCGTTCTAATTCGTCAACCGAAAGATTTCGATTGGCTGAACATCGCGGATGGATTCGACCGTTACCACCTTGCGTGAAACTTGTGTAAAGATAAATTTCACGATTACATACCATTAACATATGTATTGTATACGTCATCATATATACATTATTTTCAAGTAATTTCCAATGAAAACCCATTGTCCAAACTCGCTGACTTGGTTCGGATGAAAACTCTTAACAGATCTGTTTTAGAATAAAATACTTTTAATTACCTGATTGTATGCATTATAATCGTTCCATATGATTCTAAATCCACATTTCATTGATATATTTATATATTATACATGTCTGAATGCCCACTGGTTGGTTTTCCGAACACGGAATGACAAAGTATATTTCAATTATGAATTTGCCATATTCTTGTCAAAATCTACTAATTATACGTACATATTATAAGGTGTAGAATACTGTATTCAAACTTACTATAAGATAATTAAATCATGTTACATATTTTAAATCAATTTCATGGACTTCAACATCCAAAATCTAAAAAACTTCAATACCTATAAGTGTATGGTTAAACATTCCCACAAAATATGAATAAAATTCTAAATATATTATAAATACTTATTCTACATGTCAGGTTACATAAATATTATACATAAATTTGTAATACTTACGTATGAAAAATCAATATTGCTTCATTCCAATTCGATCGGTTTCTTATTGGAACTTAACCTGTAAAACTTAGTTTAACAAACTTTAAACATTTATACATAAGAAAATACGTAAAATTTAATACTTATCCTTATTAATTAAAATATTTATCATTCTACATAATTATTATATATAATTTTTATGTTATTATATGTGAAAATCATTTTTCCAAACCCAGCCGTGTTTGGATCAAAACTCAATGACAGCTATGTTTGCCGAATGCCGACAGCGACAAATTATATGTACATGTAAGGTGTAGAATACTGTATTCAAACTTACTATAACATAATTAAATCATATTACATATTTTAAATCAATTTCTTGGACTTCAACATCCGTTACATAAAAAACTACAATACCTATAAGTGTATGGTTAAATATTCCCAAAAAATATGAATAAAATTCAAAATATATTATAAATACTTATTCTACATGTCAGGTTACATAAATATTATACATAAATTTGTAATACTTACGTTTAATAAATCAATATTGCTTCATTCCAATTCGATCGGTTTCTTATTGGAACTTAACCTGTAAAACTCAGTTTAACAAATTTTAAACATTTATACATAAGAAAATACGTAAAATTTAAAACTTACCCTTATTAATTACAATATTTATCATTCTACATAATTATTATATATAATTTTAATATAAATATCTGTGAAAATCATTTTTCCAAACCCAGCCGTGTTTGGATCAAAACCCAATGACAACTATGTTTACCGAATGCCGACGGCGGAACACGTAAACTACCGAACATTTCGCCTTGTGAAATCGACAACAACGAACGTGTTAAATGTCATTATTTAACTTTAAATGTAAATTGCGCAAAAACCCGACGTTTTTTGGATATTTTCCTAAGACGTATTTTCAATTTAAAAAATTCTCATCTTTCTATTCATATAAGTGAAATCTTATGGATATTAATATACGAATGCTTTGTAAGTTCTATATACTATAATTTGAAAAAAACAAGTTGACGTAAATAGACAGTGAATTTTAGGTAGACAGTATCTTTAGGTGGACAGTGGTTTTAGGTAGACAGAGAAATAGGTGGACAGTGGTTTTAGGTTGACAGAGAAATAGGTAGATAGTGTCTTTAGGTAGACAGTGATTTTAGGTGGACAGTGATTTTAGGTGGACAGTGGTTTTAGATAGACAGAGATATAGGTAGACAATGGTTTAATTATCATTGGAACAATGTCACTATAATTACTATGGTTACATTTAATTTCATTTCCATGACAACATCTATGCTTACTTGCAGGCACATTTCTTTTCTTTAGCAACCGTGTTAGTTTGACATTTGTTACATTGAAAATTAAACAATTGTCGGCATGATGTTGAAACACATTTTTTTTAAATATTTAACTAATACACTTGTATGATTTTTACGTTATTTATTAATCTTATTTTATTTGATAATTTTATTTATCACGTATTTTAATGTTTGTCAGAAGCCTTTGTTATCCATTCAATAATACATTGTTTTATTCCTCAACGGTTTCATAAATCTTAAATATACGCCCAAATCGGATTCCTTGGAGTTTAAAATAGATAATTATTCATTTATTGTCAAAATCAATATCTACAAATATCTTCAATATTCTTATTGGGTTCGGATGAAAACTCTTAACATATCTGCTTTTGTAGTTTTATTATGAATTGTCCTTCACATGACGTAAATAAATATAAAATAAATTTAATTATTCTATAATTAGTCTAATAAAACAACATTTATTTATTAATAGTCTGTAGAATCATATTATATTAATATTGTCTCGCATTTTTTACATCAGCTGGTAGTTTAATGACAGATACCTATAGAAATATTGAAAACAATACATATGTCTATTAATCATATATATTAATTATTTATTACTATATTTATACTCACTGCAGTGTATTTAATATATTTAAATCTTACAAAACTATATTATAGTCTAAATGCTCAGATACTTAACCTAATTGTTCCAATAACTCTCATTCTTGTCTATATCTGGGAATATTTATTTACAAACGGTAAAAGGAAAGGATTTTTCCACGTTTGCACACGCGGTTTCTGTTTTTTTTTCTATTGTTGTGGAACGTTTTAAAAGGTAAATTGTTGTTTGGTAAACTAATTATATTAGATAAAATAATTAGATGTTTTTAATATATTTAAATCTTACCTATCTCACTGTCTACCTAAAGACACTGTCTACCTAAAAATCACTGTCTATTTACTTCATTCTACATAATTATTATATATAATTTCCATGTAATTATCTGTGTAAACCCATATTCTCAACACAGTTCTGATCAAACTGTCGGCATGGCAACTAACTTTAATTACTGTTTAAATGTAGTATATTTATATAAAATACATCTAATTATAATATAATTAGTTTACCAAACAACAATTTACCTTTTAAAACGTCCAACAACAAACGGAAACCGCGTGTGCAAACGTGGAAAAATCTTTTCTAAAGTGCCTACGTAAACAACAATAATCTCCCATAGCGCCAGCAACACTGGTTGCCTTGAAGCATAGCTTTGTTGCCGAATGCTAACGGAGACACACGTAAAATACCGAACATGACGGCTTGTGTAATCGACAACAACGAACTTGTTAAATGTCATTATTTAACTATAAATAACTTAAAATGCAAATTGTGCAAAAACCCGACGTTATTGGACATTTTACCAAGACGCATTTTCGTTTTAAAATTTTCTCCTCTTTCTTTTCATATATAACACATTTTCTAGCTACATTTACACCTAAATGTTGTAAGTTCTATATACTATAATAATAAAAAACAAGTTGACGTAAAAAGACAGTGAAGTAGGTAGACAGTGAGATAGGTGGACAGTGATTTTAGGTGGACAGTGGTTTTAGGTAGACAGAGAAATAGGTGGACAGTGGTTTTAGGTAGATAGAGAAATAGGTGCACAGTGGTTTTAGGTAGACAGTGGTTTAATTACCAAAGGAACAATGTCACTATAATTACTATGGTTATAAAATATGTAATTTCATTTCCATGACGACATCTATGTTTACTTCCGGTCACATTTCATTTCTTTAGCAACCGTGTTAGTTTGACATTTGTCACATTGAAAATTAAACAATTGTCGGCATGATGTTGAAACACATTTTTTTTTTAATATTTAACTAATAAACGTCTTATTTTATATATTACGTTATTTTTTAATCTTATTTTATTTGATAATTTTATTTATCACATATTTTAATGTTTGACAGAAGCCTTTGTTATCCATTCAATAATACATTGTTTTATTCCTTAACGGTTTCATAAATCTTAAATATACGCCCAAAATCGGATTCCTTGGAGTTTAAAATAGATAATTACTCATTTATTGTCAAAATCAATCTGATATTCATATCTACGGAAGAACATCTGTAAACTTTTACTCTAAGGTTATAAATGAATTATTAATTACCATTCAAATGAAGAAAATAATTATAAAATAGCTTTAATTATTCTATTATATGCATAATAATCGTTCCATATGATAATATACTCACATTTAATTGATATTTATACTTTATTTTATATTATTGTTGTTGGAACAATACCAATTGTTTTGTTGTGTGGAACGATGTATGTATTCACATTCTCTTGACCAAAAGTTTTCACCGGCTACAAATATCTTCAATATTCTTATTGGGTTCGGATGAAAACTCTTAACATATATGTTTTTGTAGTTTTATTATGAATTTTCCTTCACATGACGTAAATAAATATAAAATACATTTAATTATTCCATAATTAGTCTAATAAAAGAACATTTATTTATTAATAGTCTGTAGAATCATATTATATTAATATTGTCTCGCATTTTTTACATCAGCTGGTAGTTTAATGACAGATACCTATAGAAATATTGAAAACAATACATATGTCTATTAATCATATATATTAATTGTTTATTACTATATTTATACTCACAGCAGTGTATTTTATATTTTTAAATTTTACAAAACTATTTTATAGTCTAAATGCTTAGATACTTAACCTAATTGTTCCAATAACTCTCATTCTTGTCTATATCTGGGAATATTTATTTACAAACGGTAAAAGGAAAGGATTTTTCCACGTTTGCACAGGCGGTTTAAATGTAGTATATTTATATAAAATACATTTAATTATAATATAATTAGTCTACCAAACAACAATTTACCTTTTAAAACGTCCAACAACAAACGGAAATCGCGTGTGCAAATGTGGAAAAATCTTTTCTGAAGTGCCTACGCAAACAACAACACTCTCCCATAGCGCCAGCAACACTGGTTGCCTTGGAGCATAGCTTTGTTGCCGAATGCTGACGGAGACACACGTAAAGTACCGAACATGACGGCTTTTGTAATCGACAACAACAAACGTGTTAAATGTCATTATTTAACTATAAATAACTTAAAATGCAAATTGTACAAAAACCCGACGTTGTTGGACATTTTACCAAGACGCATTTTCGTTTTAAAATTTTCTCCTCTTTCTTTTCATATATAACACATTTTCTAGCTACATTTACACCTAAATGTTGTAAGTTCTATATACTATAATAATAAAAAACAAGAAAAATGGTTTTTAATTTTATCTTGAAAGCATTTAGAGAAAGCTTTTTCAAATCCATATTAATATTATTGTACAAAGTAGGCGCTAAATACGAAAATGAACCCTTAAACTTACTTTTTTTGAAGATATTGTCTTGGTCAAAAAATTCAATGATGAGTTTTTATTGAATAAGCATATTTTAGGGTTCTAATAATACGATTTTACAATTTTTACGATGATGTCTGTATGTATGTGTGTGTATGTGACGAAAGTTTCGGATCGCATAACTTCAGTACCACAATTTCATAAATTATAATTTTTTCGGATTCCTCAAGTTTACATCCAGAAGAACAACTGATTAGATTTTGGTTATAATTGGTGAACCGGAAGTAACCTCATTTGATTGACATTTAACGTTATTATAACTTAAAGAATATATTATTCTCATATATTATACAACAAGACGATTGAAAATTCTCGATTATACGAAACGTGTTGCCTGGAAACACCACGAGACCAAAGGTCGAGTGGTATTTCCAATAGGCAACTCGTTGAGTATGTCGTGAATTTTCTGTTGTCTAGTTGTATACAGGTAGACTATATCATGAATAAAAAATAAATTAAAAAATAAATAGTAAATTTAACGTAGACCTGTGGTCTATTTTATTTTGACAGAAACGTCAAACTGTATGTTACATAACCTATCTTTTTAAATATAGTTGTAGTAGTATGTAATATTACATTTACATATATGCTCGCATTGCAAAATAAATGCCCGTATTTCCAATAAACTAGCAACAATTCAGTTTCTAGATTTGTGATCCAAATAATTATTTGTTTACTTGTCAAATTTTTATTTCCACAATGCCTTGCTGTCAAATAATAGATGCGTTTAATTATTTGTTTTGGTGCACTTGGAGCTGTCAGTGTAATTTGAAATGTCTGCTTAAAGCATACAGTGCAAGATTTTCCTCCTCAAACTCTAACTACAGATTCATTTATATACTCGATACTGTGTTCGAAGGAAAAAGATCATATCATATATCATATCAGTTCTGAGTACATAGAATAAAATAAACAAACGCGCTTATAAGTGAATATACGAAGGTAGGTATATTCGAATATACAAAGGTTCGTATATTCGTTCACCATGGTTACTTAATAATAACCGCTGTAATACGTGGTAACTAAGCAAAATCACGCATTCTTATTGGTTTACAACGTAATGAATGATATAGTCTATACGATTTGATTGCATTTTATACTCATATTCAATAGATACAGAATTAAAGAATTTTAAAGAAATTAAAACTTATAAATCAGCCAGCTATGCTAAACATGGAAACTACTAATATATTCATATAATTCAAATTAACAGATGTCAGTATAAATAAAATGTAAATTAATGTGACAGAGATGAGGATGTTGAAGTAGATGTTGGGGAAGACACGGAAAGATAGTAAAGAAATAACTCTAGTGTTACAAGTTTCAAGAAAGATACAAGTGAGATGATTACATTGGTTTGAAAATGTCATCAGGAGAAATGGAAAATATATTGGAAGAAGAATGAATAGCATTTGCATTACAATTTGCATAGTTTGTTTATGAAATAATTTTACCTGAAATTTAGAACCTATTACAAGAAAATTTATGTATGGAATTTATACATGATATATAGGATTGACGGAAGGTACTGTGCTGGCCACATCAGATTTTTTATTGCCTAATTATACTTTAAAGATCAGTTATTCATAATTAAACAAAAAAATAACAAATAAACCCATATTTTGTTTGTTTCAAGACGATAAAACCTTTTTTAAGTGTCCGGTTTTTTTTGGACACGAGTGTATTACTTCAACGGTCGCCACAACTACATCTAAAAATTTGCCGAACACTTTTTCTTATTCTTTAAATTATTAAACCAAGAACTTATTCAATATTCACCCTCTTATTCTTTCCTTTGTGGGGCGATATTTTTGTAAGCTTTAACTCTTTACACGAACAAATCAGCATCCCTTGATCCCTTGTGGTTCTCGTACCAGAGCTGTAAGGTATACCGGCGACGATACGCCCGCTTACGCCGTCTGGCGTCCGCGATTCAATACGCCGATCCAACATGTGTTCCAACCCTCTGAACCACCGCACAAATATATGAATTGTTGGGGGATCAAGATCACGAAAGAGAGTTATGGAAAGAGCAACGAAAGGAAACAAGATAATCTTAGACGAATACATCAATGGAAAGCAAAATAGTTTTGAATATATTTACGGAAAATGTTTACCTTATAAATATTGCTAAAGCAGATAATCGTAAGTATTGCTGCAATATTAGGTTTTCTAGTAATTTAAGTAAGATTAATACATACGAGTACGGATCAGACAGTAAAAAAAAAAAAATTTGGTGAAAATCTAATAAAGAATTACGGGAAATCATTACTGGCGTGGAGAGTGTACTACAGGGGTCATTTTTGTATTATTTACGAGGATCATTCAATAAGTAAAGAGACAAATGGCTATAGCTCAAAAACGGTTTATTTCAATCTTTCAAAATTGAGGCTATTTTTCAACATAATCACTCCCCACAGTTATGCACTTGTCCCATCTTTCTTGCAGCTTCCTAATTCGATGGCGAAGAATTCTTTCGATTTACCCCGAAGCCACTTTTGCACCGCTTCCTTAACTTCCTCATTGTTAGCAAATCTTTTTCCACGTAGGGCGTCTTTGAGTGGTCCAAACAGGTAAAAATCAGATGGGGCGAGGTCGGAACTGTAGGCAGGATGAGGTAAGACCTCCCAACCCAATTCTTGAAGCTTATCACGGGTCAGCTGGACTGTATGAGGGCGGGCGTTATCGTGCTGAAGAATGACTCCTTTTGACAAGAGTCCACGGCGTTTGCTCCTGATAGCTGGTCTAACTTTGTGTTCTAGCATCTCAAAGTAGTATTGGCTATTGATAGTTCGCTGATCCTCAAGGAAATCGCAATAGACTGGACCCTATGAGTCCCAAAAGATGGTCAGAACTGGACGTCCACATCGGGGTTCATCACCTACACTTGTTCGGCCACTTTTAAACCGATCAACCCACTTGTCAAAATTCGCACGGTTCATACAACTTTTACCGTACTGTATTAATATTCTAGAAAAAAAATCACTTGGTTTTACACCTTCTGCGACTAAAAATCTAATGACCGAGCGCTGCTCTTCTAAGGTGCAATCTTCTAGTGGACTTGCCATGGTGAACTGAAAATTTTGAGGTTATGGTGACATAAAATGATGAAACAGCTGATCAGAGCATATCCCAAGGTTGCCAACTAACACCCCTGAAAAGATTGTACACATTCATTGAATAGTTTTAAAATTATAGAATTTGTCTCTTTACTTATTGAATGACCCTGGTATATTCGACATAATTTTAACGTCAGGAAGGAACCCGGGTCCTCAAATTCTCGACCTGATACTCAGGCACATAGCCAAGAATTGAAAAATTGTCTTTTGTTGCAACAATCATGACTAACAAAGGTTAGGTACGTCAATATTTTGAAAGCAAACTTAAAGCAATGCGTTCGAAAATTGAACTTGGCAGACAATTTTAATTTCATGTCCGACTAACATCTGATAATAGTATACTAAAAACTAGTTTTTCTATTGAAGTAATTTTATAATTCTATTAGATTTGTTTTATCTGTTATGTTGGAAACATTTCCCGCTAAAATATTAACTTCGCAGATGAAAATTCTTTGTTGTTTGAGGTTATACAGTGCAAACTGCAAAAAGAAAATTGCGAATTTCTCCGTGAAACAAACAATATAATAAAAATTACAAAGTTATGTCTAGTTTCATTAGCCATTCGGCCAGCACAACAAGTAACCATAAACGCGTTTCGCACTTATTGGTACTCTTCAGTGTGGTGTAACCTGTGGTCTCTGTCCGGTCCGGTCCACAGTGAGTGGACAATGCCTCGTTTTGCTGGCGGTGATAATATGATCATCTACGATGGTAAAAGGCCTGTAGAGGTGTGTTAATACCAGCAGAGCCCTCTACCGAGAGATACTTTATATAATACACAAAAAATATAATAAAAATTACAAAGTTACGTCTAATTTCACTAGTTTACATCATTTGAGTCAACTTCCATGAAGCCATCGTCAGGGAAACGTTTCCCAAGCCCATCAAATTTATTGGGAATGTTTTCAGAATAGTCATCTTCCAAATGTTCGTATCTTTGTACATGTTCAGCATCTCCAAGATCATGGATCCTTTAAGTCTGCTGCTCAAGTTCGTGGTGCAACACGCCCAAGGTCTAGTACTCGAAGAATAGCACTACAACACAAAGTGTCCATATGACAATTTGGAGGATATTAAAAGAACAACAGTTACATCCTTGAAAATGCAGCTACAAGCATACTCAACAACAGGCAGATGCTGGAAAGAGTAGAGGATTCATTTCGTCGTCGTCTTCATTGACAATGACAGTGGCCACTTTGAACATTTATTGTAATTTATGCCTGCATCACTTGTAATCATCTTTATGTGTTTTCTTGTTCTGTCAATTGTAGAGTTGTTCCTGGTCGACTACAGTAAAATTTTTGAAAGATGTCCGATCAAGGTTGTCTACGAATTGTATGAATTCAGATTTTTGCTCCGCCCATCATGACAAATTCAGTAGTGTCGTTTGCTTAGTTTTTATGAGGGTACGTAAGATACTACTGTTATTTTATTATTATAAAAATATATATTACAGGAAAAGCATTCAAAATTCAATAATAAGTCAACTAGTAAGTTTATAAGCAAATGTAAAACCAAATATGTTAAAAATAAGATACTGATACAATGTCTGACTCTGACAGAATATAACGTTATACGTACGGCTATGAATCCAGGTAATGTATCTGATTTAATAAATAAACTTACGTTACAGCGAAAGTATTATCAACAACGAGCATCGTTTATAAATGGAATGTCCTAACTTAGTCGAAACAATATGAATTTTTGAAAGACAAGCGTGTTATATCCATCCTTATCACACACTCTTACAGCCTTTGCAAAAGAAAGAGATAAATGTATGCCTATTTGTTAATTAGTTCGTGATACAGGTGCCCTTGATCGGACATCTTTCAAAAATTTTACTGTACAGAGCGTAGATTTAAATTTGTATGTATAGAAATTTTTCAAATTAATTTCTCTTTTTACCTATCGTTAAGAGAGGTATTCAATTCATGCTAAAAATCGCAAATCCAGATTTTAATGATTAAGCACGTTTTACGATGATGTGTGTGTGTGCGTGTGTGTGTATGTGTGTGTGTGTGTGTGTGTGTGTGTGTATGTGTGTATGTGTGTATGTGTGTGGGGACGTTGAAAGGCCGATTTCAGCCTTTTTAAAAGAGATAAATGTATGCCTATTTGTTAATTCGTTCGTGATACAGGTGCCCTTGATCGACATCTTTCAAAATTTTACTGTACATCCTATAAATATCCTATCATTTTTGGATTGTCCGACATTTCAACCTGTTGTAACATAAAAATTTGACGTTTTATGTTACCTTAGACGAGGTATTCTATTCTATTATTTATTTTCTCCGATTTGTGTATAATTTCATCTTCTGGCGTATCTGTCAATTTATTCAACCACAATGGACACAGCTGTTTGTCGACGCACGCGCAGAATACTCCCATTTTGAATTTTGGCATTTATTTTATTTAACCATAGGCGTGTAATGAAATTTGTAACAAAACTTTGAAGAATTTTAACCCAATATCTAGAAGGTTTATTAGAAAAAGTTATTAAGAAATATTGTTGCACTCGATGAGTACTATCACTGGTTAAATTTAATGTATTTATTTCTGTTACACTCTGAATACACAATTAATATCAATATTGTAACAACGGTAATGTGTTTTAACTAATTTCGAAATCACGTACAATTTCCCATAAATGCATAATCATTACATAATAATGCTCATACATAAATTATATTATCGATAATGATATTAAAGAACAAAATGATTATATGAAGTACATGTAATCAACATTATTATTGTATGAACTGTAATATTGATTTTATCATAATATTTTTGTATGTGCTTCATTATTTTGAAAATTGATAACTGATATTGTATTACATTTGTTAATATGTATCTACAATTTGCCTTTAAAAATATTTTATTTTTTACAAAACATTGTTTTAAAATAAATATTCTACAGGAAACAATTCTTTTAACAAACAAGAAAATAATTTAATACATTTTTTCACAATACAACTAGCAGTTGCATTTTTCATATTTTCATATTTCATTATCCACTAACTTCTATTTTACGCTTTGTTAAAAATAAAATTCTACATGAAGTTTTATTAAAAGAAATGGACAATATATTTAAAGTAATAAATGTTACATTTCTGTATAAAATACTTCAAATATTTAGTTTTTCATTAATTAAAAAGTTGGGCAATATTGAATTATTAGAAAAATTTGATATATTGGAATACCAACAGTGTTACGAGTAGATTTTCCAAATTATAAAATGTAAAATATTTTTTAATTGAAGGAAATTACAAATATTTTATACATTTATTTGTAGGTCAGAGAGATAGGTACAGGATGAAGCTAAAAATTGTAGATTTAATAAATAAGCACATATGAAGGTACAATTTTAATCTTTGACAATGCTGCCTTTTGTGTTTCTTTAAACAGGGTGTTAAAAAAGGGTAAAAAATTGAGTGTAACAAATACATAATCTTCAAAAGTAAGTAACTCTTTAAACAATGAACTTAAATATTATCGCAATTGTTTTCACAGCTTGTCTGATATCATGGCTTATCATGTTAATTATTAATAATTTTCTCTTACGTTTTTTGTAATTTGTTTGTTCAACTAAAATAGACTTCAAACATATCGTTGAATGTAAAATAATTTAAGGTGGCAAAAACAAATCACATAAGGTAATACAACAGATTATAGCCATAAGCCAATTCAGCAGATTATTATGTTATGTTATAAATATAATGCTATATATGTTTTTATTTTCTACTTCTTATTTTAAGAAACATCCTGTTCTTTTTAGGAGTAGTTCAGTTCAGTTCTGTACGAGGTAAAAAGAACACGCCCATAGAATAGTTTGCAAAACAAATTATGTGTGGAATTTGAACAAAATACGTAGAATTGACGGAAAGTATTTTTTAGATAACATTTTTGACAATATATCGTATCAAATTGACATTTAATTAAATACTTTTAAATTACAACCCCAAATGTATTCGTACCCTCTGAAAAAAATATATTAATAGCAAGAAAAAATAAATTTTTAGATTACAATGGTTAAAACTATATTTGGGAATTTTTAAATTTTATGTATTAATAAAGTGTACTGGATTTAAATATAATGTTATTACCGAAATTTATCATTTTAACAATAATCTACGGGTAAATATATGACAACAGACACGTGCTATTTTTTTTTTAGTTGCAACAGTAAATAATACATTATTTATATTAGTATTATTTATAAAACTGAAGGTAAAGGAAACTGACAATATATTCAATTAATGACTATGTCAAATTTTATTTTTTTACTAAAATTTTTTGCAAAGTGATATTTATTTATTAAAGTACCATCTACAGTTATATTAAAAACAAGAATAAATAAACTTCTGGATGCTATGATTATTACTCCAATTCAACAAATTTTCATAATGGTGTATTAATAGTGTACAGAACTTGAATACATTGCTTAATAATAATTTATTTGCAAATAAACAATTGTCTGCATGCGACAAATGTTTTCGTCTTTAATAATTCGCAATAATTTTTATTAAATAATAAAATTTAAGATGGCAATTGATTGAGTATATTGTCAGTTACCCTCACCTTCAGTTTTATAGATAATACTAACATAAATATTGTATTATTTACTGTTGTAACGAAAAAATTGGGACTTGTCTTTTGTCATATATTTTCCCGTAGATTATTGTTTAAATGAGAAATTTAGTTAATAACATTGTATTTAAATCCAGTACGCTTTATTAATATATAAAATAAATAAATCTCTAATATCGTCTTAACTATTGTAACCTAAACATTTATTTTTTATTGCTGTTAATATATTTATTGGGGCTCGCACAAAATACATAGAATTGACGGAAGGTAATGTGCTGGCCACATAAGATTTTTTGTATGTTTTTTACCTTCCGTCACCTATAGTAAGGAAGGTATTGTCTTTGGTCAAAAAATTCGGTGGTGAGTTTTCATTGAATAAGCACGTTTTAGGGTCTTTACAATACGATTTTACTATTTTTACGATGATGTCTGTATGTGTGTGTGTGTGTGTTCGTATGTGCGTGTGTGTGTGTATGTGTGTGTGTGTATGTGACTGTTTTTTCCTGCACGATATCTCCAGTACTAGAATTCCAAAAATTACAATTCTTGCGTATTTCTCTTCCTTACAACCATATGCAGAGTTGATTAGATTTTGGTTATAATTGGTCAACCGGAAGTGTCCTCATTTGAAGATTTTAACAGTTTTTCTTGAAAAAATCAGTTAAATGTTATTATAACTTAAATAATATATTATTGTCTATACGATTTGATTGCATTTTATATTTGATATTCAACAGATATAGAGTTAAAGAAGAATAAAGATAATAAATTTGATATAAATTTCATAATTCAGCCAGCTATGCTAACTTAACCATGGAAACTGCTAATTCAAATTGACAGATGTCAGTATCAATAAAATGTAAATCAATGAAAGAAAAAGGGAAGTAACTCTAGTGTTAGAAGTTTCTAGATATAAGAGAGACGATGATTACATTGGTTTGAACATGTTATGAGGAGAGATGAATATATTAATAGAAGGTGGAAGAAACATAGGAAGACCAAATATAAGATGAAAAGGCTGTATTGTAGAAGACTTGAGAGAAAAGAAACTGAATGAGGACGACACGCAAAGCAAAAATAAGTGGAAGAAGAAAATAAAAAATAGCGACCCCCTAACGAATGGGAAAAACTAAAGAAGAAGAAGAAGATATCAGTGTCATGTGCAATTTGCATAGTTTGTTAATGAAATAACTTTACTGGAAATATAGGATCTTTTGCAAGAAAATTTATGTAAGGGGCGCGTGCAATAACATGACTTTGACCGTCAAAATGACAGCAATTAATTATGTCCATAACTGGCAAGTGTTACAATTTTTCAATCAAAATTTCATAATTTTCTTATTTTATGTGGTTTGCTTGTTATCAGGAGTATGGAATTCAGTTGTCGAGAAAAGGAATCACATAATACCAAAAATTTATAATCTTTTGCAAGAAAATTTATGTATGGAATTTGTACATAATACACAGGATTGACGGAAGGTATTGTGCTGGCCACATCAGATTTTTAAAAATATTACTAAAAATTGATTACAAATGTTTTGAAAATTTTCGTGCACTTGACTAACATTAGTTGATCTGGTTTTGGCGACTTTCATTTTTATATCATCTCATAGATAAAAGAGGATAAAAAGTTGTTTTTATTGTGTTTTACAATTTTCATTAAGAATCATATGAGGGAAAAATTGAATATATAGGTAGATTATTTTTTTAAAATCAGCAGGTATTTCCATAATTATGGAAGATACTATATATTCTGAATATATATATTTTTTTTATAAAAATAGTTTTTATTTACACTCTAAGTATATGTTTTTATAAAAATAGTTGAGATGAATAAGTAAAAATTCTCAAAAAATTATCAATTTCAAATTCCAATAAATGTTAAATCCTCAATTATTCTTCAAAGCCTGTTTTGGACAAACAAAATTCATAAATTTTTCATAAAATCATTTTTCTAAATCACCCCGCCACACTCGAAAAACAAAGTTACCAACAACAAAAACAAAATCCACTCACCAACAACTTGTAATCTATCTTCAATTAATCCATCACTACGTGTTGCCAACTTGGAGCACAAAATCACCAACCCGCCACTTCTCGCGTCTTACTGACTCGTTGAGAGCGCGTCGCGACGTAAATACCGACGCTATGACAATCGGCGTCGGTCGCCCAATTTCGGGAATATTCGGCCATGGTCGGACAGCAGGAGCAGGAGGCCCGATTCGATATCCTGCGGCCGATAAATGAATTCATTCAGGAAATGCTGAAGCTGACGAAGAGAGAAGTTTAGATAGTGCAAGTTATGGAAATGAACGAGGATGAATAATATTAAAAATAATTTAATAAACTGGAAGAATATTCCATAAAGTTTTTCCTGGAAAACTTTTTGTATGTTAAGACATTTTTCAATTGTTATTTTGTATAATTCATTATCGTGTGAATAATAGGCTCCTCCACAATTTTTTTCAAATAATTTTTAAAAGATGTTTTTATGAGGATACATAACACTACTATTATTTTTAGATATTATGATGTTTAAAGTAAAAAAAAATGTTGTGAGCATCACAATACCTCTCGCGCTCTTTCCATTGTGGTATATATAAGTATTGTATTTAACATTTCTTGTACACACAAAAAATTCTAATTACACCTAATCTTTATATTTATGTACGTATTTTCTATAATTTTAAATTCATTCTATAAGCAAGTTTTCTCCTTTTCTACTAAATATTCGACGGTTTTCCAATTTATTGAAGGGATTGGCGTTATTTCTGAAGCGTTCATATCATATACCTATAATTTTAAATATATAATTAATAATACAATAATAAATATTAAATATCGTTCCCAAAAAAAGCCTTCAGTACTATCTCTGAATTTTTGGCACTGACATTAGTGACATTTATCTGGCAATTACAGACATTTTAATTTCTCAAGTAGTTACCATGGAGATGTTTGGGCTGTGAGCAGGCTGTGGGATGTACAACAGATTATTCTATAGAGAATATAATTCATTAGTCACGTGATATGTTTTCCGCCAATCAACATTCAGAATCTCCCTAGTTACATGTCTATCACAGCAATGATAAAAAACAAAAAAAAGATCACCGTATTTGTAGTCGTTACTAAGGGTTTTGTTTTCATTATTTACGACATTGACAGTTAATTTTCAGTATAAAATAAGTAATAACAATAATTTAAACTCCGATATATTAAATAAAACTCGTAAGTACCATGTTTTAATACATTATGAATATGTATATCAAAAGTTAGGTTAACAATTCATTATATTCTCTCATTAAATATAAGCTCGTGATATGATTAATAATCGAAGATATTGCTCGTGAAACCGAAGCAATCAGCAGCTCGGTTTCACTCGAGAATAACATCGATGATAATCATATCACTTGTTATATTACGTATGATTATATATCCATATCTTTAAATCAATAGAAGGTATAATCAAATTTTTAAATGTGTCGGAGAGAGAATTTTGTTTTTTTAATATTTGTAATAACATAAATAATCAAAAAATATTATTTAGAAGATTTTTGTTAAAAATACTACTACTTCCGGTAGTCTAATTGTTACTAGAATCTATTCAACTCTTCCCATTACTGTTAGATTGAGGAATCTGTAGTTACACAGATCTTTAATATTATAGAATTTGTTAAATCGTACCTTCAACCACCTCACACACACACAAAAACACACAAAAACACACACAAACACACACCAACACAGACATCATTGTAAAAATGATAAAATCGGATTCTATGAACCTTAAATCGTGCTTATTCAATAAAATCTGGATATGCGATTTTTAGCATGAATCCAATACCTCTATTATTGAGAGGTAAAAATAATAAATTCGTATTGTAAGGACCCCAAAACGTGCTTATTCATTAGAAACGCACTATCGAAATTTTTGACCAGACAATACCTTCCATACCTAAAAGTGACGGAAGGTAAAAACTACTGTTTTTACGAATGAAACTACTATTGTATAATGTGATGCTTTTGGCATTAACTATTTCTCGTGGCCGTGTGCCTGAGTGTCTGGTCACGAATCTGGGGACTCGGATTCGATCCCGACCGACGCCTAAAATTACTTCGATTTTATTGGCACTAAATTAACCCCTGTGGTGCACTCTCCACGCCGGCATTGAGTGTCCGTGAGGTGACGCCTGGTAAGCGCCCACACGGTACAAATATTTCATCATTACCGATGTTACAGTCAAACTTCTTTATTTTAATGTAATTTAAACTCATTGTCAAGCACTAGTCAACTATCGGTACTTTTACCTTATTTCTATTTGTTTGTACACATTATTGTATTATTGAAATTGATTATACAAATAGGACAAATTAAAATGTCTATAATCTGATATGAATTTTATATTAAATACATAATTTGATTGTAGTTTAGGGTGATAAATATCTATTCTACAGGGGGAGATGGCGGAATTAATTTGGTTAAATAATTTATGCACGTTTCAAAAACATGGCATGAATTAATATTTATGCGTGCACCAATTAACTTTATCATAAATATGAATTATGATATGCAGATCATTAAACACGTAATTAAGTACTTACTTTATAATCGGTACGCAATGTTAGCGCCATTATAAATTTTCTGCATGCCAAATAAATGTTTTCCACAAATTTTTCCCACCATTCCTGACGGCGGAGCGATAAATAATTCTAGATGATTTCTTGCAGGACTTTAAGGTTAAAAGGTAAAACAGTAAAAAATACTATTAATATCTATGACAATAGATTCAAAAATACCTTTCATCAATCCTGTGTATTATGTACAAATTCCAAAGATAAATTTTCTTGCAAAAGATTCCAAATTTCCAGGAAAATTATTTCTAAGGGAGGTACTGGATTTATGCTAAAAATCGCATATTCAGATTTTATTGAATAAGCATAATTTAAGAATCCGATTTTAACATTTTTATGATGATATCTGTGTGTGTATGTGTGTATGTGTGTGTGTGTGTGTGTGTGTGTGTGTGTGCGTGGATGTGTGCGTGGATGTGGTGAGTATGTGTGTTAGGTTGCTGGAGGTACGATTTCGCAAATTCTATAAGACTAAATATCTTTTTGACTACAGATTCCTCAATCTAACATTAATGGAGAGATTTGAATAGGTTTTGGTGCCAATTGGAAAACCGGAAGTAGTAGTATCTTAGAAAAAAAAATATTATTTTTTTGAATTTTTTTATTATTAGTATTAATTAAAGAACATAAAATTCTCTATTCGACACATTTTAAAATTTTATTATATCTCCTATAGGTTTGGAGATATATTATATAATAATATAGAATAATCTGTTGTAATAAATCTCGTTGCCCCAAAATCTCCATGGAAACCAGTTGAAATATTTATATGTTTGTAATTGACAGATAAATTCAAAATGTCAGTGTCAAAAATCAGCATTACTGGAAGATTTTTCTGGGAGGTACGAGTACATTTAATATATCTATGGTTTTAAAATTATAGGTATGTTAATATTACATATATCCTTAAGAAATACCGCTAATACTGTCAATGAATTTGAAAAATTTTGAACATATTAGAAGAGTAGGACAAAATTCCTTATAGAACGAAAGAAGAGATACAATTTAAATTATAAGAAATGTTAAATTCGTTACTAATAGGGCGCGTGTAGTCATGTGAGCTTGTTGGCCTTGGCAAGTAGATATGAGGATCCGTGTCAGAATGACGGATAGTAGTTATTTACATCCACATGGATTTCGAAAATCATGATGTTTTGAATGAAAAATTATGATATTTGACATCTATGTACATTATTACTAGCTGTCGTTCTGACACGGGCTCCTATACCTGCTTGTCAAGGCCAATAAAGTCACAGGACTGCTCGCGCCCTATGCAACATAAAATGAAAATGGCGAGAGGTATTGTGCTGGCTACAACAGATATTTTGCATTCAATTCTTAGTTTGTAGCTTAAGACAATGTACTGAATGCATCTAATTTCAAATAAGTACAGTCGGATTTTATCTTTTCGTCTTACATTTTGGAATGTATTGTAAGTACATCTATGTAGCAGATCTGTAAGCGGTATAATTTAAAATCCCCAAAGCCATTAAGAGTTTTCTGTCCGAAAACAATAGTGAAACTAAAAGCTCCTTTACTGCCACTTAACTGTAATGCCGGCAGCGACTAGCCGACTAATCGTAAAATCGACGATACACAACATACATCGTACAGTTATTGAGATTTATTTTCATTTCAGTAAAATTTTCTCTTTTTATATAAAATAATCTTTATACAAAAAATAAATATTGGGATTGTTATATCGCTTTGATATGGCTTTTAATAAATTATTCAATAAATGAATTTAATTATTATTTATTCATTATTCAGTAATGTTAAATTAAAAGCTTATTTTCCATTAAGTTTTTTTACAAATGTTTGAATTAATAAACTGAAGTAGACTATAATGACAGATGTATAAATATTAATAACTTTTTATTTGAAATAATAAAAATAATCAATAGCTACATTTAAATCTCCTAAATACGAATTCAAATTTAATGTAATATATAAAATATGTAAATATATACTTTGAAATGGTTTAAAAAATTTATTCTTATGAATATTTATGAAATATATAAAATACTTTTCCCAGGAATGGTAATAATATAAACGTTTTTGTAAAATGTGAAATTACGTTATATAAATTACCAAGACAAACCTTTTTAACTCTCGCTAAGAGAGTTATTGGATCCTTGCTAAAAACCGCATATTCAGGTTTTAATGATTAAGCATGTTTTAAGCTCCCTTCAATCCGATTTTAATATTTTTACGATGATGTCTGTGTATGTGTATTTGTGTATGTGTATGTGGATATGTGTGTGGGTGTGTGTATGTGTGTGTGGATGTATGTGTGTGTATCTGTTTCACTACGTATTTCTCAATCGGACATTACTGGGAAGAGCTGAAAAAGTTTTAATAATAATTGGACAACCAAAAGTAGCATATTCTTAAAAAAATATTATTTTTTTGAAAAATTTTGTTCTTTCTTGTATTAAAGAAGAGTAAATTCTTTATCTAATACATATACATATTTTATTATATCTTTTATAGGTTTAGAGATAAAGAAATATAAGGAATATAATAATCCGTTGTAATAAATCACACAGCCCAAATAATGTCTTGGAAACCAATTAAAAAATGAAAATGTTTGTAACTGACAGATAAATGTCAGTGTCAAATATCTAGAGACACTACTGAAGATTTTTTTCTGGAAAGTACATACATTATATTATTTCTTATTATATTAATAGTTAAATATTTAAAATTATAAGTATATTACATATACCCTTCAATAATAATGTCAATCCCGACAATGAATTGGAAACATTCCGAAAAATTAGAAGAGCAGTACTGTGACTTTAGCGGCCTTGACATGCAGATATGGGGCCCCGTGTCTGAATGATATCTAGTAATTATGTACATAGATGTCTAATATCATAAAATTTTATTCCAAATTTTCCAATTCCATGTAGTTTATTTTCCTCGATTAGTGACAAGTTAACTACGTGAATTTAAAAAATCTTGAATTTTTTAATGAAAAAATCTGACATTTGACATCTATGTACATAATTACTAATTGTCATTCTGACACGGATCCCCATATCTGCTTGTCAAGACCAACAATGGCACATGACTGCTCGCGCCATATACTTATGTAACAAAAAACGGAAGTGGCGAGAGGTATTATGCTGGTCACAACATATTTGTACACTGTATGAAAAGGTTAAACAATAAAAGAATGTCTTAAATTATATAATACTACATTATTATTTTGTTTTCCCAGGTCCAACAGCCTTAAAATCGGCATATCATAACATTTATGTTTTGTGTGTCTCCATAAAACAAGAAATCTTGTTCCTGCTTCATGTTAATCTTGTCCTGTCTTGTTTCTTGCAACCAACCTCTTGTTCTTGCAGCAAGAATAAGAAAAAGCAAGTCAAGAACAAAAATCCCTTGAAACAGTACTCTCCTGTAAGATTTTTGTAAATATCTTTTTTCGATTTTTGATAGCCTATGTATCTTTCATTTTTGGACGGCTATCGTATATGTTAAATTGACAATATTGTATAGAACTGAAATAATAGTGGTGCAAATGGGCATTAGACTTAGCAACATTATTACAGATTTGAAGTCTATGTTATGGAAATGCAGCATATCTTTTAAACAATAGCTTAAATCTAAATAAAGTAGACTGGGAAATATGAAATACTGAAGACTAATTTCCATTTGAAATTTTTAGCAGCTCCATTTTCAATTAGATCCAATTCCGGCAAATTTGAAAATTTCCATTTAATTTGCATGGATTCATTTATTGTCAGTGCGCGCAGGTTAGGCATGTCTGTCGCAATAAGCCCAACATTGCAACAGTGCAGCAGCTGTTGACACATGGCAACACCGCGCGCACTCGCATGCTCTCTATCAGTTAGTGCCATCCGTGGCCGCATGCGCGCTAGTTAGCACCGCTTGAATCCAACTAAAGCTGTCGATATTTCAATAACTTACTCGCATCATCAATGCATGCTTTTACATACTGATTTGGAATTTAATAGGAAATTAGGATGATGGTAATAAGTCATTGGCAGGTTTGATTAAATTAGTGAGAATGGGATTATGTGAGGGAGGTGTCAACTATAAAATCATCTAATCAAGGCTTCGTATACATTGGCGAGAATAATAGATATTGTTGCCAAAATGAGGGCTGTTCGATTAATTCATTCAAAAACAAAGAAAACATCGTTTTTACCTTCCGTCACCTTTAGGTAAGGAAGGTATTGTCTTTGGTCAAAAAATTCAATGATGAGTTTTTACTGAATAAGCACGTTTTAGGGTCCATATAATACGATTTCACCATTTTTACGATGATGTCTGTATGTATGTGTGTCTGTGTGTCTGTGTGTCCGTGTGTGTGACAAAACTTCCGGATTCCATAACTTCAATACCACGATTCCAAAAATTATAATTTTTTTGTATTCTTCAAGTTTACATCCAGAAGAACAACTGATTAGATTTTGGTTATAATTGGTCAACCGGAAGTAGTCTCATTTGAAGATTTAACAGTTAAATTTGATTTATTGACATTTAACGATATTATAATTTAAAGAATATATTATTCTCTATACGATTTGATTACAATTTATACTTCATATTCAATAGATACAGAGTTAAAGAATTTTAAAGAAATTACATTTTATAATTCAGCCAGCTATGCCAAACTTGGGAACTAGTAATATATTCATATAATTCAAATTGACAGATGTCAGTATCAATAAAAAGTAAATTAATATGGCAGATATGAGGATGTTGAAGTAGATATTGGGGAATACATGGAAAGATACGGTAGTAAAATAACTCTAGTGTTACAAGTTTTTAGAAAGATACAAGAAAGACGATTACATTGGTTTGAACATGTCATGAGGAGAAATGAAGAATTATATTGGAATAAGAATGAATAGTTTCGTAATAGGACGTTAAAGGAACAGAGGAAGACCAAAGATAAGATGGAAGGACTGTATTGCGAAAGATTTGAGAGAAAAGGAACTGAATGAGAACGAGATGCAAAAATAACGACCCCTAACGAATGGGAAAAGCTAAAGAAGAAGAAGATGCCAGTGTCAAGTGCAATTTGAATAGTTTGTTGTTGTACTGGAAATTTAGAATCTTTTGTAAGAAAAATTATGGAATTTATACATTATACACGAGAATGACGGAAGGTATTGTGCTGGCCACAACAGATTTTTTACCTGTACCATATTATGTAAGAGTGTAACAAAAAAAGTACATTAAATTAAGTGATAGAACTTATCGAGAGCAACAATATTTCTTAATAATTTATTTTCTAAATCTCAGTATTTTTATAATAATTATAATCCAGTAGCAATAACAATGAAACAATTGTTTTTAACAAATGTGAGTTGTCAATTTTTTCAAATAAGTTTTGACAAATAAACCGATTATTGTAAAAGTTATAATCAGTACAAATACCTGCCTTTACGGATAGCGAGTATACAAATATTTCGCTGGCCTATGGTTAAGCTTAGGGAAACGCTGCCCAAGGTCGGGAAATTTATTTGGAACGTTTTCCGAATCGTCATTTTCTAAACGTACGCACTTTTGAACATGTATGTAAATAAAATAAATAATTCTCCGAGATCATGAGTCCTTTAAGCCTGCGGCTCAAGATCGTTATACAACTCGCAATAGATATAAAGTTAAAGAATTATAAAAGTATTAAATTTCAAAAATCAGCCAGCTATGCTAACCATGGAAACTGCTAATATATTCAGATAATTTAAATTGACAGATGTCAGCATCAATGAAACAAAAATAATTGTGGCAAAGATGTGGAAGTTGAGATATAAGAGGGACGATTACATTGGTTTGAACATGTCATGAGGAGAGATGAAGAATATATTGGAAGAAGAATGAATAGCTTAATAGAAATGAGAAGCAACAGAGTAAAACCAAAAAAGACGGAAAGACTGTATTGCGGAACACTTGAGAGAAAAGGAACTGAATGAGGACGACATACAAAACAGAAATGAGTGGAAGAAAAAAATAAAAAAATAGCGACCCCTAACGAATGGGAAAAGATACAAAAATAAGTGTCAGTGTCAAGTGCAATTTGCATAGTTTGTTTATGAAATAATTTTACTGGAAATATAGGATCTTTTTCCAGAATATTTATGAATGGAATTCGTACATAATACACATGATTGACGGAAGGTAATGTGCTGGCCACATCAGATTTTTATTTCATCCGTTGCCTACATATTTTATGTATTAAAGCAATCATACCAATCCCAAATAACAAATGTCACCAAAAATTGTTTAAGAATGAAGCTCATACGAGTACTAGCATGCTAAGATATATCATTCTTTTTACCTCTCGCTAAGAGAGGTATTGGATTCATGCTAAAAATCGCATATCCAGATTTTATTGAATAAGCACGTTTTAAGGTCCCTACAATCCGATTTTAACATTTTTACGATGATGTCTGTGTGTGTGTGTGTGTGTGGATGTGTGTGTGTGGGATGTTGGAAGGACGGTTACTCAAAAACTATAAGACTTAAAATTTGTTTAACAACGTATTTCCCAATCGGACATTCATGGGAAGATCTGAAAAGGTTTTGGTAACAATTGGACAACCGGAAGTAGAAGATTCTTGAAAAAAAATCTTCTAAATATTATTTTTTGAAAATTTTTCTTGATAATATTAAAGAAAAATAAATTCTCTTTCTGATACATTTAAATATTTTTATACATATTTTATAGATTTAGAGATAAAAGGAATATAATATATAAAATAATGTAATTAATTTTACAACCGAAAGGATGCCATGAAAAATAGTTGCAAATTTAAATTATTTGTAACTGACAGATAAATGTCAGTGTCAGAAATAATGAGTAATGAAAGAAAAATGTATTTGGAGAATCCCTTAATTCTTGATCTGTGACTATTATGGAGATGACAAGTCTAGGTTGAAGGACTTAAATTTGTTTCAAACATTAAAGGACAATGTACACCAGTACTGTAGACTAGAGTAACTTTGAATTGCGAAAAAGCTATCAAATTCTTCTCAAGTAAGTTGTAAATATTGACAAAATTACACATCGATATAAGAATAATCGGAGTGCAATCTATCCGTCACTTTATTAAAGGGAATTAGTGTTATTTAGATATAACAAGTATGAAAAAACAAAATGTAAAAGAAGATATGTAAGAATAGATGCACAATCCATATATACATTTTAGACCGCCCGAAATTAATGTTTTTACTAGAAGAATATGAAGAGAAAGTAAACAAGGTTGTTCGAATTGAAAATTGCTGTTACCAGCCTAATATTTATATATGGTAAACTCTACTTTGTAATTTATTGTAACATAATTTATGGTAAAATATCTTTATGTTGAGACATGCTATTATTGAATAATAAAGAAGTTTATACGTCATAGATTTATATGAATATATTATTTGTATTTATAAAAATATTCTTTGCTTTATGCATACAGCCAGGTAAAATATACGGCGAGAGGTTATGTGCTGGCCACATCAGATTTTTTCGTACTAGAGAAACTAAATGCACTGAATTCTTGTTTTGTTTTCAACGTACATTTCAGTCGAAACATAGACCAGGAAATAAATAATTTTCACTAGACTGCGTGTCCTATTATTTTCTAATTTTCCATTCTACCAGTCGATCATCGTATTCAACCCTAAAATTATTTTTGTTTCCATGATAATTTTCGGTTACAAAGGAGCACTTGTACTCATTTAAGGTCTCGTTTTGAACTTTCTCTAAAATATTTCAGGTCGAAACTGATTTCATGCATTTACGTTACACAGTGCACTGAGCGCGCACTGACACCACGCTGAAAACGCTATAATATTTAACAATATTATCAACAAAAAATTCATAGAAATCTGTCACTAAATGGTTTGCCATTCACCGTCACCTTTGAATAAAATCGTATTAGCTTCGCCTTCCTTTTCCTTCAAAGTCTGAAACCCAACCGTCTGATTTCCGTTCGAATTTGCAGAGACGATTAGCACCTTCTTGTAGATTGAATTTACTGCTCGAGTCGAGCGATTACCAAGGTAAGTGTGGAGTAAAAAGCAGCTAATGGTTCTTGAATAGACGCACTATGAAAACTCCTTCCATCATGATCGATAGTTGAAGTTTTAAAAGTCTATTATGTACTCTAACTCAGGAATCTTGAAAAAGTTATTGTGTTCTTTGAACTCGCTTGATGAGAAGGTATTGTCTTTGACACAGATTACAAGGTGGATGGTGAGTTATTGGAGATTTTTTTATCTTTCTTTCTAGAGTAGTTTTACTTTGAAAGTGTTTGTTGAGAAAATCGCAAGACTGAAAAGGTTAAACTGATATTTTTAACAAAAAAATTCAGATGGTCTCATTAAAGGCATTGGCAAGTTAAAAATAGACTTTTCATAAGTTAAAACTATATTATAATTACAAAAAAATTGTTGTGGCCAGCACAATACCTTCCGTCAATCCTGTGTATTATGCATAAATTCCATACATAAATTTTCTTGCAAAAGATTCTGAATTTCCAGTAAAATTATTTCATAAATAAACTATGTAAATTGCACTTGACACAGACATCTTCTTCTTCTTCTTTTTCTTTAGCTTTTCCTATTCGTTAGGGGTCGCTATTTTTTATTTTCTTCTTCCACTCATTTCTGTTTTACGTGTCGTTCTCATTCAGTTCCTTTTCTCTCAAGTCTTCCGCAATACAGTCCTTCCATCTTATGTTTGGTCTTCCTCTGTTTCTTCAACCTTTTTTATTTATACTGACATCTGTCAATTTGAATTATATGAATATATTAGTAGTTTCCGTGTTTAGCATACCTGGCTGATTTATAAAATTTAATATCTTTATAATTCGTTAATTCTATATCTATTGAATAAAAAGTATAAAATGCAATCAAATCGTATAGAGAATAATATATTCTTTAAGTTATAATAACGTTAAATGTCAATAAATAAAATTTAACTGTTAAATCAATTATAACCAAAATCTAATCAGTTGTTCTTCTGGATGATATTGAAGTTATGCGATCCGAAACTTTCGTCACATACACACAGACACACACAGAAACACACACACACACACACACATACACACACATACATACATACATACACACACATACATACATACATACTGTAGCGCGCGCCGAGCCGACGCGCCGAATGCTTGGCGCAAGCTACTGTTAGCATGTTAGCGAACGATGACGTAATCCCTTCGCCGGAATTACCCCGATGACGTAATCCGCCGGGGAAAACCCATACGCGTTCTGACTGGTCAATTTCATCCGGTTGAGTGAATCTTTTGTGTTCGATGATGGTCGCGTCAGAGAGTTCTAGAAGGATAATGGGCTGTATAAATACCGACAAGCAACGAGCAATGAAATCGGTGATATAAATAAACAGTCTACGAGTTATTAACATAAATAAATGTAGTTATATAAATTAATAAAGTGATATAAATATTGTTTAATTAAATAATCTTAGTGTTTAAGTATTTAATAATATTCTTAGTGCTTATAATTATTTAATTATAGTGTTAGTTACTTGTATTATCTTTTTTATATTTATCGTTTAATAAACGTATTATTTTAATTAATAATATTTGTCTGAGATTTTACACTTCACCCATATAAATAAAAACGTTACAATACATACAGATATCATCGTAAAAATGGTAAAATCGTATTATAGGGACCCTAAAACATGCTTATTCACAAAAAACTCATCATTGAATTTTTTGACCAAAGACAATACCTTCCTTACCTAAAGGTGACTGAAGGTAAAACTAATAAACTTCTGAATTTAAATAAATTGCCAATGCCTTTAAAGAAGTTTAAATATTAAGGCTATATCAAAATGATCTTCTTTCTTAAGACGGTAGTCTTCTTAGTAGCATCAGGTACGGTGGACTTGTATGTGAGATTACAGAGCGACCGAACAAGCCAAGCAATTAACATCGGCTTGTAACTGTAATTGCTAAACTGGCTGAACACTGAACTCCAGCCTCTGAATCTATAATATTATGCCCGCCGTTTAGCGCAATGTCTTGCAAGATGTGTACACAGACTCAGTAGCCGCTAACTAATTAATACCTCGATGTATAGGTTGCCAACTTCGGACGTAAATATTAATTTATAGCTTCGATACTGAATTGCTGAACTTATGGAGAACATACATGCATCATAGACTCAATCGCTGAATTATAGCGCCTTGGGGGACGACTCATTTCTCCAATAAGAAACAGAGAAAGGAATAGACCATTTTAGAATAATGTATGTAACAAAAGTTTTCGGATTTTTTTTTTTTTAGTGAAATTTAAAAATATAGAAATCATGTATTCAAATAATTTATTTAGCAACTTTTTTTAAAATAAATGATTAACAGAATGTATAATTTAAATAATACTTAAAGGTCCACTATTTTCAATAGCACGCAATTTTTGATTAACATGTCGCATCATGTTCTGGACGGTGATATTGTCTACTTCGCGATTTTTTTGAAATATTCGACGTCGTAGCTGTTCTTCATTTTGGGCTTCCCAACCATTATCGTAAACCTTTCTACTTAATATTGACCAAAATTCTTCAATGGGCCTTGCCTGGGGAACATTGGGGGGATTGTCATTTTTAGGCACAAATGGGATGTGAGCTCTAACCAATCTCTGGTTATTCTAGCGTAATGGCAAGATGCTACATTCGGCCAAAATATAATATTATCATTAGGATACCAGTTTCGGGAGGCATCTCTCGGTATAAATGTTAGCATCAACCGCCTCACCCCTCACATGTCCAACATAAGGACGTGAAATACCTGCCGCTGGTATGGCGCACCAAGCCAAAATCTTGTCTTCAAATTTCTTTTTTGTTTTATATTTCACATTATTTGGACAATATTCTATATCATCCGTATAAAATCCATCATTACCTTTAATTTCCGAATTAGAAAACGTGAAATTTTTTTCATCATCCATGATCAGAACTCTGTTAGCTGTAAAGTGATATCTTCTTAATTCATGGCAACATATCGGAATTGTACGTAACTGATCTGTATATTTTGGAGACTTCTTCCTCTTCCGATGTTTAAGTCCATTTCTGTTGAGGTCTCGGCTGATCGTCATGTGTGAAACCCGAAGTCGGCGAGCCAATTTTTGAGTCGAAATTCCCAATCGGTCTTTTGCACTTTCCACAAATCTATTTGACTGGGCATTAGTCAAAGCTTTAGGCCGTCCACTATTTGGAAGGTTTACACATGGTATGCCTTCCTCACATTCACTTATAGTTTTATAAATGGTTGAAACAGCAATATTTTTTCTTCTAAATATATTTATTATTTCAGATTTTGACACCCGTCCAACCAAATTGTATATACTTTTTCGAATATGTAGTTTGTACGAAATAACTATGTTAATATTCGACAAATATGATATGACATTAAAATTTAAACAATATTGAACATTTGTTTTCAATGACAACTAGATGCTAAGTTTTTTTGAATTAATTTATAGACAACGAAATTTTTCCGAAAACTTTGGTACATACGTTAATATTAATAATATGACAATGACAATTATTCTCTCGGTATGCTAAAGAGAGATTTCGCGGCCTAGATATACAAATACAGTTGCGTGCAAACTTTTTTTTTCTTTTTTAAAAGAATATTGTTTTTGTAATACATTTACATTATTACACTACTGTTAGGAATTTTAATTACATTAGAATTAATACAGCTGACGTTTTTTAAAATTTATTTTCATTGTATTTTAAAATACGCGGCGGAATTATGGAACCATTCAGTAAAAAATGTTCTACAATCAATAGGAATGATAAAAATATTAAATATGGAGTATAAAATCACAAGTCAAAAAATATTAAACAAATTATTTAGTAGTTTTGAAATATGTATATCTTTGGCGCAACATTTCTGTATAGCTCGATAAATTATTTTTTCACGACATGCACAGAAATCTCAAATTTATTCTCCCGAAATAGTGAGAAAAATGTGTTTTTTCTTACTAGAGAGGAAAATATAGAAGTGTTACCAACATGAATGTAATTTACAAAAAATATATTGTAAAACACGCAGTTAAATATCATTTATTGACGATTAACGTTGTTAGAACTTACTGAATATATTATTCTCTATACGATTTGATTGTATTTTATACTTCATATTCAATAGATACAGAGTTAAAGATTTATAAAGATATTAAATTTCATAAATCAGTTAGCTATGCTATCCATGGAAACTGCTATATTCAAATAATTTAAATTACCAGATGTCAGTATCAATGAAAAGTAAATGAATGTGGCACAGATGAGGAAATTGAGTTAGATGTTTGGGGAAGACACGGAAAGATACGGTAAGGAATGAAAAAATAAGAGAAATAACTCTAGTGTTAGAAGTTTTCAGAAAGATACAAGAGAGACGATTACATTAGTTTGAACATGTCATGAGGACAGATGAAAAATATGTTGGAAGAAGAATGAATAGCTTAGTAATAGAAAGTTGAAGTATTGCGGAAGATTTGTGAGAAAAGGAACTGAATGAGAACAACACGCAAAACAGAAATGAATGGAAGAGGGAAATGAAAACTAGCGAACTCTAACGAATGGGATTAGCTAAAGAAGAAAAAAATGTCAGTGTCAAGTGCAATTTACATAGTTTTTTTTATGAAATAATTTTACTAGAAATTTAAAATCTTTGGCAAGAAAATTAATTAATAGAATTTATACATAATACACAGGATTGAGGGAAAGTATTGTGCTGGCCATATCAGATTTTTTTTTAATCTACTAGTGGCAGCCCTCGTATTCAAATATCACCTACCACTGTAATTGATAATAAAATATAAATGTAGCAAAAAACCAAATATTAAAAGTAAAATTTTTCAGGTGTAATCACTGAATTTCTTACTCATATTAATTACACACAATCAAGACTTATTTTTTAAGACGAAAATAAAATTCATTGAAATTCAAATGGATTTAAGTGAGGTATAAAAATCTTTTCTCTAAATGAAATGTGATATGCGATTTAATTCCTCCTGCAGTGTTCTATAACTCCAGCAAATGGCCATCTAGTTGATTGAATGACTGAGTTGTCGTGTAACATGTCATGTTCTTGGTGCGTGAACTATAAACCTTAGATGTAATGTAGGGCCATATTGACCTGGCTTGATTGAGGACAGCGGTTACAGGAGAATTGAAGGATAGGGCACTAACTTAATTGGGTTTCTCAAATGGGTCATCCTTTCTTACACCTTCCACTAAAGAAGGTATTGTTATAGTAAATGTATCAACAAAAGAGAAATAGGACTTCCAAATTGACTAAAAGTTCAAAATATGCTACTCTATTCCATTTAGACTTCAATACGTAGCCTGTAAACTTACATTTGGATTGTATACAGTTGTAATCTTTGTAACTTAAAAGTATTGAGTTAAACATATTTTTAAAGCATATCATTTATTGTAAAGCTGATACAAAAATGAAACTGTTACATTAATAGACATGTGCATATGTGCATAAAATATTTAATATTATAAACCATTAACTATGTAAGTAAACGTATGTAGTAAAAATTTGTGTATCAAAGTTGTAAAAGTTATCTTTTTTGGCCGAATCTGAAATTTGCAGTCGAGGCGAAGCTCGAGGCCGAAAATAAGATGGGGCAAAAAAAGAAATTTTAAACTGAGGTGCACACAATATCTGATTGTTTCATGTCTTTTGTAGAGTGCCATCTGTCATCTTAACAATTCACAAAACAATTTGCATTCTGTCAAAATATTTTACAACCTATAAATGAAAATAAAATGAATACTGTTCCAATACGTCCGCTTAAAATTTAGGAAGCTGCATATAATAAAACACTAAATTTATTTACTATTTAAACAAACGTTTGACATTTAGTTTGTAAAGTAATTACGGCCGTAAAGTAAACGCGGCTTTAAAGTAAATGCAGTCGTAAAGTAGTCTTTGACAGATGTCAAAATAAAAGTGATACTTTACGGTTGCCAAAGGATACGTAAAGCAACTATTTATGCATTAGGTGTTTCAAACTTGTCAGTATTAGATACTGTACACGCATGCGCATTAAAATAATCAGATACATGTTGCAAACTTTGGAACAAAACTATTAACAGTTTTTTATTAATTTCCATTTTTATTTTGACTCAAATTAACAGGTGTCAAAATGACAGCTATACAGTGTGTGGCTCTCTCCGTTCGGAAATCGCAGAGTTAAATCTATCACGTGATCAGATTGCTCAGAGTGCTCGACAGATTTAAACACCGAACGCACCCTGTATGTTGGTATGTTGGTGTTGACTTGGAGATGTTGAGATCTATGTGGCCCAGGGCGTGTTTGGCTTGCACATTAGAGTGTTTGCGCATTTGTGGCGCCGCGTAATGTAAGCGTGGTGTCGCAGTCGCGGATTACGTGCTATTTGTTGAGGTATGCTTGGTGCGTATGTGCCACCACCTACACTCTACTAAAACGTAATTTGCTTAATCATTTTAGACGTAATTTGTGATCGTGATACAACACTAACATCTACTAGATGCAAATGTGCACAGGCACGCTCCATAATCAAATTGACACTGAGTAAATAACATAAGTTTTAGCACGATATACAATAGACACTGTAAGACCTACAGATTCGAATTATTTGAAAAGATTGTTTCAAAAAGTCTTAAGAGATTAGGGTAAATTTTGTTATATAAAAACTACTGAAAAAGAAAAACAGAAAATGCGGCAAGAATTATAGGCAAATAACAGCTGGATTTTGTGTCAAGATATGTGATTAACCAACAACAACGTGCTATTGCGACCAATGTTTTTACAAAACATACCCCACTTTGACTTTTTCCTTTTCATAAAAATAAAAATCTGTTGTGGCCAGCACAATACCGCTCGCCACTTCCGTTTTTGGTTACATAAGTAAAGGGCGCGACCAGTCATGTGATATTGTTGGCCTTGAAAAGCAGATATGGGGGCCTGTGCCAGAATGACAATTAGTAATTTTGTACATAGATGTCAAATGTAAGAATTTTTCATTAAAAATTTCAAGGTTTTCTTAATTCACGTCACCAGGAGTGTGGAATTTACTTGTCGAGGAAATAAACCTCATGGAATTGAAAAGTCACTAAATTTAGAATGAAAAAATATGATATTTGACATCTATGTAAATAATTACTAGTTATCATTCTGACACGGGCCTCTTCTAATTTTTCGAAATGTTTCCAATTCATTGTCGGGATTGACAGTATTTTTGAAGGGATGTAATATACCTATATTTTAAATATTTAATTATGAATACAATAAGAAATAATATAATGTATGTTCTTCCCAGAAAAATCTACAGTAATGTGTTCGGATTTCTAACACTGACATTTATCTGTCAGTTACAAACATTTTAATTTTTCAATTGGTTTCCGTGACATTATTTGGGCTGTGAGATTTATTACAATAGATTACTATACACCTTATCTTTCTTTATCTCTACACCTATAACATTTTTTTTTTTAATATTTATATGTATCAGATAGAGAATTGACTCATCTTTAATACTAGCAAGAACAAATTTTTTAAAAAAATAATATTTTAAGAATCTGCTAGTTCCGGTTGTCCAATTATTACCAAAACTTTTTCAGGTCTTCCCAGTAATATTCAATTGGGAAATACGTAGTTAAACATATATAAACTATTATAGTTTTTATGAAATCGTCCTTCCAACATCCCCACACTCACACATACACGCACACATACACACACACACAGAGACATCATCGTAAAAATATTAAAATCGGATTGTAGGAACCTTAAAACGTGCTTAATCATTAAAATCTGGATATGCGATTTTTAGCATGAATGCAATACCTCTCTTGGAGAGAGGTAAAAATATGAAAAGTGCCAATGAATTCTGGGAGTGGCAGAAGATTCCGGCAGACATATATAAGAAATTAGTGTATTCGATGCCACGAAGATGTCAAACTGTACCAATTACAAATGGTTATGAAAATATTATTTTTTATTTTATTTGTTTTATTTCTAAATAATATATTTGTTTCTATACTTTTGTCCAGGGGTTATTCTTTAAATACGGGTATTGTTATTAAATATTAGTTAAATATTAAATATTCTTTAATAAATTTGTAGTAAATGATAGTATATGTTCTATCTCCTCAATAAAAATATTTACCAATAGGAAGCTGTGAGTTTTGTTTGCGCGATACTTTACTCAGTTCCAGTTCTCGAAGTCCACAGGACTCCGGCGTAGAGATTAGAAGCAGACACGGACAATGTATGCCTGAGCACGCTTTAAAGTTTACTTAGATGATAACAGGCCCTGCAGGAACTCACCACATTAAAAATCATATTATTTAGAGCTTCCTAGGTGTGGTCACGAGGTGAAAAAGAGAAAAATGAGAAATCTTAAAGGAGATTAATAATAATTAAGTTCTTTAATAAGTCACTTTTTTACCCAAGATAAAATCGTGTCATGAATGATGAATACTATGATGGAAATATCCGAAATTTGACAAACTTACATCAATACTTTAGAAAATAAGATTCAAATTTGTGAGAATTATAAACATATCATTAAAAAAAATCTGTTGTAGTCAGCACAATACCTCTCGCCACTTCCGTTTTTAGCTACATAAGTAAGGGCGCAAGCAGTTATGTGATATTGTTGGCCTTGACAAGCAGATATGGGGCCCCGTGTCAGAATGACAATTATTAATAATTATGTACGTAGATGTCAAATGTCAGAATTTTTCATTAATAATTTCACGATTTTCTAAATTCACGTAGTTAATTTGTCACCAGGAGTGTGGAATTTACTTGTCGAGGAAAATAAACCACATGGAATTGGAAAATCATTAAATTTAAAATGAAAAATTATGATATTTGACATCTAGCTATTATTCTGACACGGGTCAGTGACATGACTGCTCGCGCCCTATTGTATTTAACATTTCTTGTATACCTACAATCTACACTAAAAATTATATTTATATCTATTATATATATTTAGATATTTTAATTTTAAATTCATTCCATCAAGAAATTTTGTCCTGTTCTAATTTTTCGAAATGTTTCTAATTCATTGTAGTAATTGACAATATTTTTGAAGGGTATATATAATATACCTATAGTTTTAAATATTTAACTATTAATACAATAATAAATAATATAATGTATGTACTTTCCAGTAATGTCTCTGGATTTTTGACATTTATATCTCAGTTACAAATATTTTCATTTTTAATTGGTTTCCATGACATTATTTGGGCTGTAAGATTTATTACAACAGATTATTATATACCTTATATTTCTTTATCTCTAAATCTATAAAAGATATAATAAAATATTTATTTGCATCAGGCAATATAAAACAATATCCTCTATTGTATACTGTTACAATTAACTTATTACAAATTGATATATGGGGGGTGAGTTATTTTATTCTTATAATTTTGTGTCGTTTACATTGCGTTGATGGAGACGACATGATAAAGACACACACAAACAACCATACCTTACCCGGGATTCGATCCCGGGACCCGTCGTGAGTCGACTATGTTGGCCAGTACACCACCGAGGTTATTTGTAACTTAATATACAATAAAGAATATTATGTATCAGATAGAGTATTTACTCTTCTTTAATACAAGCAAGACAAAAAAATTCAAAATATAATATTTAGAAGAATATTTTTCAGAATCTGCTACTTTCGGTTATCCAATTATTACCAAAACCTTTTCAGCTCTTCCCAGTAATGTTTGATTGAGAAATACGTAGTTAAACAGATATTAAGTATTACAGTTTCTGAGATATTGTCCTTCCAACATCCCCCCCCCCACACACAAACACACACACACACACATACACACACACACATATATACACACACATACATCCACACGCACACACACAGATATTATCATAAAAATATTAAAATCGGATTGTAAGGACCTTAAAACGTGCTTAATCATTAAAATCGGGATATGCGATTTTTAGCATGAATCCAATACCTCTGTTAGCGAGAGGTAAGCATGACATAGCTTCTTTACTTTTGTCCGTCACTGTATACGAGTATAAAAATATAAATAATTTTACAAATTTCTTAATACTGTTCAAATATTCTACTTGTGAACATAAAACCAGAATTTTTGAAATCCGCTGAGTCTAATATATGCAAAGTTGAAAAATTCTCCGAAAAGAAGAAAAAATTCATTTCGTCTGGGCATAGGTATATTTTATTATGAAATCCTTGGCAAGTTGGAAGGCGTAGTTAAGCGCGAGAGCTTCTCTTCTATATAACTTCCGTCTCATCTCATATCATTCAATGATGAAATGTAGCAGGAAATATACGTTTTTGTCTCAGGCGAGTGAAATTAGGTTTCGCGAATAGCTTTGCGTGAAGGATATTCCAGAAAGCTGCGCCTTCGGAATAATGAAAGCGACGGGACGGACGACGAGCGCTATTTGACTTTCAAATCGACAAGAAAGACCGAAAGTCTTACAGAGGTAAAGGATAGACTGGGTTACTAACACAAGAATTAACAAATTGCCTTTTGTGTGATACAGAATATGCCATAGAATTTTATCTTGTTTGGGAAATAAAAACGAATATAGTTTCTAGAGCAAGAAAAAATAATATCTCTTTTATTATAAATTTTTAACTAAGGTGTTTTAATGTTTTTCGCCTTCTTTTGTCCTGTAATATCATCCATTTAAAAATCTGTTGTGGCCAGCACAATATCTCTCGCCACTTCCGTTTTTGGTTACATAAGTTTAGGGCGCGAGCAGTCATGTGACATTGTTGGCCTTGACATTGTAATTATGTGCATAGATGTTAAATGTCAGATTTTCATTAAAAATTACAATATTTTCTAAAATCACGTAGTTAATTTGTTATCAGGAGTGTGGTATTTAATTATCAAGGAAAATAAACCACATGGAATTGGAAAAATGATTAAATTTAGAATGAAAAATTATTATATTTGACATCTATATACATAATTACTAGCTATCATTCTGACAAAGCCAACAAAATCACATGACTGACGTGCCCTATTGTATTTAACATTTCTTATATACTTGCACTCTACAACAAAAATTATACTTGTATCTGTTTTTTGTATTTAGATTTTTACACTTCTGTCACCTTTAGGTAACGAAGGTATTGTCCTTGGTCAAAAAGCATGTTTTAGGGTCCCTATAATACGATTTTACCATTTTTACGATGATGTCTGTATGTATGTATGTGTGTGTGTGTGTGTGTGTGTGTGTGTGTGTGTGTCTGTGTGTGTGTGTCTGTGTGTGTATGTCTGTGTGTCTGTGTGTGTGGACGAAAGTTTCGGATCGCATAACTTCAATACCACGATTCCAAAAATTATATTTTTTTTCGTATTCCTCAAGTTTACATCCAGAAGAACAACTGATTAGATTTTGGTTATAATTGGTGAACCGGAAGTAGCCTCATTTGAAGATATAACAGTTAAATTTAATTTTTTGACATTTAACGTTATTATAACTTAAAGAATATATTATTCTCTACGATTGCATTTTATACTTCATTGTCAATAGATATAGACTTAAAGAATTTCAAAGAAATTAAATTTTATAAATCAGCCAGCTATGCTAAACATGGAAACTACTAATATATTCATATAATTCAAAATGACAGATGTCAGTATAAATGAAAATTAAATGAATGTGGCAGAGATGAGGATGTTGAAGTAGATGTTGGGGAAGACACGGAAAGATAGGTAAGGAAATAAGTCTAGTGTTACAAGTTTCTAGAAATATACAAGCGAGATGATTACATTGGTTTGAAAATGTCATGAGGAGAAATGAAGCGACTCCTAACGAATGGGGAAAGCTAAAGAAGATGTTAGAGTCAAGTGCAATTTGCATAGTTTGTTTATGAAATAATTTTACTGGAAATTTAGAATATTTTGCAAGAAAATTTACGTATGGAATTTATAAATAATACACAGGGATTGATGAAAGGTATTGTGCTTGCCACAACAGATTTTTTAAATTAATATTTATTTTGAGCTTAATAAAATATTTCGAGAATATATTTAAATAAACGTAAACATATATTCTGTTGACTTTTACTATCTTGGACTGCATTTTCATTATAAGCTTATTATATGGAATGAATATATGGAACGCTTGTAATTTTATACTTTTAATAAAAGCAATACCAGTACCTTAATGTATTTTCTATTAACTTGCCGTTATTGCAATATAAATTAGATTTTACTATCACAATACCACAAGTGAGGATCAAATTTATTAGTATTTGTATGCCTTATAAACTTGGAAATCATTAAGCGCTACCATTTTTGCAATAAAAATCATATTAACAATGCTATTTATTTTTGTGGATTACATTTCGGAGCGCGGAGCAATTTATATTATTTACGAAAGTCAGTGGAGCAGTTTCATTACCTACTTTTAATTAATAAACAGATATTAAAAATTCCAACGCTTTATGGAATATTGGGTTAACATGAAAATTTGACGCGCTTTAATATTAATTTGTTTTGCACATTCGCATGTTTGGGATTAAAGAAATTAAATTTATAATTGTTAATTAAACATTGTTATTTTTGAACATTGCTCTAGCGGTTTAAATCATACATTTACACATTCTAATTATAATTTTAATTAATTAATTTAATCTCTGTCTTTTCGTGATTTATTTATATTAGATTACAAATTTATATTTCTTTGATTTGGTATTAACAATTTTCGCTACTGCCGGAATAAAAGGGAAAGATTATCAGTAAACACAGTGTATATTATTACCATAATTGCAGTATAAAATGATTGACAGCAATGTATTAAAGCGTTTATTTTATACATAAACACAGACTAAAATAAATATTAAATTATGAATTTGCCTCTTTGCTTTGTTGTAAATTGCACCTCGAGAAAAATTATGCATTTCTCTCACTCGATGTACGATCCCAACCCCAAATATATTCGTACCTTCTGAAATAAATATATGAACTTCAATAAAAAATATTTTTTTAGGTTATAATAGTTAAGACCATATTTAAGCATTTTTTATTTTATGTATTAACTAAGTGTACTGATTTTAAATACAATGTTATTATCTAAATTTCTCATTTAAACAATAATCTACGGGCAAATATATGACAAAAGACAAGTCCCAGAATTTTTCGCTCCAACAGTAAATAATATAATATTTATATTAGTATTACCTATAAAACTGATGGTAAAGATAATTGACAATATACTCAATTAATTGCCATCTTAAATTTAATACTTTAATAAAAATTATTTGCGAATTATTAAAGACGAAAATATGTGTCACATGCAGACAATGGTTTATTTGAAAATAAATTATTATTAAACCTAAGAAATTTTATTATAAGCAATGTATTCAAGTTCTATACATTCTATTAATACACTATATCAAAATTTGTTGAATTGGAGTAATAATCATAGCATCTAGAAGTTTATTTATTCTTGTTTTTAATATAATTGTAAATGGTATTTTAATAAATAAATATCACTTTGCAAATAATTTTACTAAAAAAAATAAATTAATATAGTAATTAATTGAATATATTGTCAGTTTCCTGTACCTTCAGTTATATATATATAACATAAATATTGTACTATATACTTGTTGGAATATATTTGCAAGTAGATTATTGTTAAAATGATATATTTAGGTAATAACATTATATTTAAATCCTGTACATTTTATTAATACATAAAATAAAAAATTGCCCAAATATAGTCTTAGCTATTGTAATAAAAAAAAAAAAAACTTCTTGATGTTAAAATATTTTTTCAGAGGGTACGAATACATTTGGGGTTGGGCGGTATAATGTACTATTATTTGTCCCTAGAACGAATAATACATTCCAAAAAGATAGTGGCATGATTCTTTCCGAACAAATAAATTAATTTTTTTAATTATTTTTGCTTTTACACTGAAAGCATTTTTGAATTTCCGCACTAATGTTCGTTGGGCCATTGTTTAAATTTAATATAAATTGCAAAGAAATAAATGAGTTTTTTTGCGAGACGCAGCATTGTTCGAACACATAAAATACGCAGGCAACAATTGCCCGTCGCTTCAGGGCTGTAAATAAAGGGGCGATATATGGCAACACGTGAATTGTTTTTAGCGACTGTGAGATGGATTGCCGCTAGTCCGCTACTTTCACTAAGAAAGATATATATTTCACCCTTTGCATTTGTTCAAACAACCAGAGTTATTTTCATATTGTATTCATGGAGATTATCAGCCTTATAGGGTTATTCTTTAAGCATCGTTATGACATAACGAATCGCTAAAACATTATATCGTAATAATAATAATAACGAACATCGTTTAATAGGCTTATTCTGTAAACTTCGTTATGACAATATGCATTGTTATATCGTTATTATAACGATAATCGTTAAAGTGGTATTCTGTAAATTTAATTCTACATAACGAAAAAAAGATAACGATATCGTTATTTTTTAACGACTGGAAAAATCATTCGTTACCTAAACATTTTTCAATTCAGTATTTTTATTCGTGTCAAAATAAAATTGCTATTATATTGAATAGTCATCTCAAAAACCCGTCATATTATAGGTTTTTGCAAGGTAATATTAAAATAATTTAATAAGTTTTTATTCCTAGCGCCTAGTGCAAGTTTCCCAATTTGTCTACAGATGGTAGTACTAGGTCTAGCATAGCCCACAATAAGAACAAGAAAGAGTTTGACAGCTGACAGGTTGACAGCAGACTCCCACCAGAACTAATCTAACCTAGAAGTTTAGTGAGTGATAATGAATTATTTTAGATATTTCAGTAGTGTTTTCCATACAATGCAATTTTGATCATCCGAATACCAAAAATTGTATGGTTTACGTTAAATTATTGACATTTCAATTTATTGTTTTCTATACAATATTGTTTCAGAAACAATGTTCACGTTAATTTCAAAATTACAATTTATTGTATACCAAACAATAATTGTTTTGATTACAATATCGTTCTCCGTGTCACGAGAATTAGGCTTTATGTCAATTATGATTACACGCATTTTTCTATCAGCAAACTTCGATTCATAAATTGTTATATTTATTTGATTTTTATTGAAATTTTTTGTTACAATTGAGTCTTCCACAATTTTTTTATGAAACTTCATTAATTTGAGAGCAATTTGTAGTTCTAAAACTAAATGTTTCAACTGGATTTTTATTTCTATTTTTCTTATAAAATGCATAAAATTCACAGACCAATATTATGATTTAAAAAAATAATTCTTACCATATCTGCTGTTATAGTTTGGATTGCCAGCATATTCTGTCGATTTCAAAGTTCAGTTCACCGCAAAACACTATAACAATAAAATAAAAATATGTTAAACAATAAAAATAACATTTTAGTTTTGTTCAACTATCCATGAATATTTTCAATATACCTCAGTTATGTTATTTATTTGAATATAACCCAAAACACTAACACTTGTTGTCTATAAAATTTATATCATCATAGAAAGAAAATAAAATTCTAAACACGACGCATTATATTGGGTACTATATTTTCACTTATCTACAATGAATTTTTGATAAAAATGATGACAGAAACAACAACATTCGTTTACAGCAAAAGCAAAATAATGACTGGCTTTGTGAATCTTAGAAAATTAGAAAAATATCTGTTTATAAAGGGAACAATGGAAATGGCGAAAGGTATTGTGCTGGGCACAACATATTTTTTTTTCTTGAATATTACTACTTTCTTCTAGTCGCCTAGTCTCTAGTCTGTTTATTCTCGTCCTTTTGTGCTCGTTGCATTAAAGTGAGACAAACGACCGAAAGCACCGTATCTACGTAGTGCAAAGTTTGTTAACTAACTAGAGTACAACATCGCCGGTGACAATGACTGTGTAAACATGCAATCAACACTTTCAATGCCGCCGGATTCTACAGCTAGAGGTAGAGGTGTTACACTGTTAGCAATCAACAACAGGCATTTGGTAGTGTAATGTGCATGGCGACCAAACACTAATCCAATATGTTCGATTCTTTTCCGGGCAGTATAAACAGGGTAGATATTGTTATTTGGATAATGTTAGGGTTGAAATTAATTATATCCGCAAATATTAACTAATAAAGAATATATATTTGTTAGAAATTATTAATAGGGTCTCGCTATTCAAATTCAAATCCTGAAATGTATTTCTCGAATTATAAAGAAATAAAAAACGATTTATAGAAATTTCCTCTCGCCACTTCCGTTTTTGGTTACATAAGTTTAGGATGCAAGCAGTCATGTGATATTGTTGGCTTTGACAAGGAGATATGGGGGCCCGTGTCAGAATGACAATTAATAATTATGTACATAGATGTCAAATATCAGAATTTTTCATTAAAAATTTCAAGATTTTCTAAATTCACGTAGATAATTTGTCACCAGGAGTGTGGAATTTACTTGTCGAGGAAAATACACCCCATGAAATTGGAAAATCACTAAATTTAGAATGAAAATTATGATATTTGACATCTATGTACATAATTACTAACGGTAATTTTCACACAGGCCCCCATATCTGCTTGTCAATGTCAACAAAATCACATGACTGTTCACGCCCTATTGTATACCTTGTATACCTGCACTCTACACCAAAAATTGTACTTACATCTATACTTTATATTTAGATTTTTTAATTTTGAATTCATTTTATGAAGAAATTTTGTCCTCTTCTAATTTTTCGAAATGTTTCCAATTCATTGTCGGGATTGACAGTATTTTTGAAGGGTATTTATAATATGCCTATAATTTTAAATATTTAACTATTAATACAATAAGAAATAATAATATGTACTTCCGAGAAAAAAAATCAGTAATGTCTGTGGATTTTTGACACTGACATTTATCTGTCAGTTACAAATATTTTAATTTTTCAATTGATTTCCATGACATTATTTGGGCTGTGAGATTTATTACAACAGATTATTATATCCCTTATATTTCTTTATCTCTAAATCTATAGAAAATTTACTCTTCTTTAATACAAGCAAGAACAAAAATTTTCAAAAAATAATATTTAGAAGATTTTTTTTAAGAATCTGCTACTTTCAGTTGTCCAATTATTACCAAAACCTTTTCAGCTCTTCCTAGTAATGTCCAATTGAGAAATACGTAGTTAAACAGATATTAAGTATTATAGTTTTTGAGAAATCGTCCTTCCACACACATACATCATCGTAAAAATAGTAAAATCGGATTGTAGGGACCTTAAAACATGCTTAATCAATTAAAATCTGGATATGCGATTTTTAGCATGAATCCAATACCTCTCTTAGCGAGAGATTATAAATAATTTTGACAACAATCCATTATTATTATAGATGAAAAAGTTATAGTGTCTCTAAGTTGATACAACTTTGGCAACTCAAAAATGCATATTCCAAGCATACACATCGCATACTGACATAACATATCTAATTAAAAGTTTATAGATATTTGAAAATGAGCCCATACTCTCAGATATATAATCCTAAGCTGCTGAGATTTATATGTCTCTAGGTTGTCTTATTTTGTTTTTAGGACTGTATATTTTGACAATGGAATGTACCATACCCCACAACACTAACGAAGGGTTAAGAGTGATGTCGAAGAAGATTCCTGAAAACTCTTTCATTGTGCAAATATTAAATAAATAGTTTAAATTCGTGAAACCAAACATTGCTAACACCACATATATTTTGTTTGACAAAATTTACACTATCCCGAATTAAAAATCTGATGTGGCCAATGCATTATTACCCTCCAACTAATTTTTATGTCTATCTTTCTCTCTCTTCTGGTTCAGATTATTGGTCTGTTGTTCTGGTCGTGGTCGCATGTTCCGTAGATCGGATTCAGCTGTCGTGTTAACGACTTGGACAGATGTTGTAGCAGCCCCAACCGGGTAGATGTATCGCCCAAGCCCGCGGCTTCGGTGTGTTCAATTTGCACCACCTTACCGCTCTGGATACACGGAGAAATGATGCAGAAAAGTAGCTGTAAACAGCAAACCGCGGAGGCTGAACAAGAAGATTGATATGTTCAATGTTGCAAATTATATGAGGAAGGTATTTTACTGAAAGTTTAGTCAAAATATAAAATATATTTGCTGGTACTGAATTTTGCACAAAGGACTTCCCTTATTATAAACAGGGACCCGGAATAGAACAGAACAGAAAACGGTAAACGAAATAAACGAGAAAAAATCTCATGTGGCCAGCACAATACCTTCCGTCAATCCTGTATATTATTGTAACGTTTTTATTTGGTGAAGTGTAAAATGCAGACAAATATTATTAACTAAATGAATACGTTTATTAAACGATAAATAAATATTAAAAAGATAATTAAAGGTTTATAAAAGTAACTAACACTATGATAAAGAAATATTAACACTAATTTAAAGACTAAGAATATTATAAGACAATTAAACACTTAGATTATTTATTTAAATAATTAACACTACTATTTATATCACTTCTTGTCGACTGTTGTTTATATCACCAACTATTCACTACGCTTATTTATATCAGACTTCTTTACTCGTTGCTTCTATAATACAGAATGCCTTCGCTGGCTTTGCCGACGGGTTATATACCTGGCGACTTTAATTCTAGAACCTCCTGGAGAACTTCTCCAGGTACACAATAGATTACGTCACCGCGTCCTTTCCTGACAAGTTAGAACTCGGCAGGTAGGTGCGGACACTGTGGCGCCTGCCTGGCGCGACGGCGGCGAGGGCTACGATACACTATGTATAAATTCTATAAGTAAATTTTCTTGCAAAAGATTCTAAATTGCCAGTAAATTTATTTCATAAATAAACTATGCAAATTGTACTTGACACTGACATCTTTTTCTTTAGCTTTTCCCATTCGTTAGGGGTCGCTATTTTTTATTTTTTCTTCCACACATTTCTGTTTTGCGTGTCGTTCTCATTCACATCTACTTCAACTTCCTCATCTCTGTCACATTCATTTACTGACATCCATCAATTTGAATTATCTGAATATATTAGTAATTTTCATGGTTATCATAGCTGGCTGATTTATAAAATTTAATTTCTTTAAAATTACTTTAATTCTATATCTATTGAATATAAAGTATAAAATGCAATCAAATCGAATAGAGAATAATATATTCTTTAAGTATAATAACGTTAAGTGTCAATAAATCATATTTAACTGTTAAAATTTTCGAATGAGGCTACTTCCGGTTGGCCAATAATAACCAAAATCTAATCTCTTGTTCTTCTGGATGTAAACTTGAGAAATACGAAAAAAGTATAATTTGTCGTCAGCCAGTTCTTTCTTTCTAAATTAATCGTTATTCCTTTTTCGGAATATAACATTATTTGAAATAATTGTACTTTATTTTCGTACCATACGTTGGCACTATTCAGAATGGTCAAGTTGTGTCAAATAATTTTATATTCCGTAAAAGGAATTAGGATTGACTTAGAAATAATGGTATATTCATTAATAGAATTTTTAATACTAGTATATGTTTTCTTCTTTTTTAAAAAATAGATAACAACTAATAATTTCTACAAGTTATATTTATTTTTATAAGGTTTTTTTCAGGTTGATGATAATAATAATAATTCTTTATTGTATTAAAGTCTTTATACAACTTACACAACTAATATGGCGGTGATTACTTTGTATTTTATATCCTTGTCATTGTATTATACTGTATTGATGGAGATGAGATGATGAAAGAGACACACACAAACATCCATACCTTTCCCGGGATTTGAACCCAGAACTCTTGGGTCGTGAGTCGGCTACGTTTCCCTCTACACCACCGTGGTCGGTGTAGCTTATATTTATAAATTTCTTCTTTATGAAACAAAATAATATAAAGATGAATTTGTCTGAATAAAATAATAAGAAAACGAAGAAAAGATTTATCTCCTTATTTGCATACATTTCCATTTGAACTAGCGCGGAACAAACAGGGTGTCATGCGGATCAAGTGTTGTACTCTTCACGTACTTGTATAGTCGTATAGTCCTCGCAGGCTGGTTGCTGCATTAAACGCTACTTATTTACATTTAAATGACTATTTTGTCATTATTTTAAGTGAGGTTGATAGGGATAATGACTTGTTTTACATCGTGATATAAAGGTGTAAGTCGTAGGCAGAGTTACAGCCTAGCAAATTTAAATTTTATGCAAAATATAGGGAAGTAACAGGGATAAGAGAAAACTGAGAAAACATTTTACATAGATATTATATTATCACAACAAATTTATCAATTATTTACGACAGCTCTATTGAAAACTTATGGTGGCTGATAGTTTAGGATATCCATTCTACGCAGATCATTCGCCAATTTTAATTATATTATAAGCGTTTTTTTTTGGGCTGAAAATTACACAGTGTAGCTATAAAAATTCAAGACTGATTTTCTGTAGTGCCAATTTGTATTAATATATTGGTTCAGTACAGTCCTCGTATGGTCGAAGTTTGTTGCCGTCTTAGAGCTGTCTCGTCATAGATGCATCCGTCGAACAGCGATAAATAATAAAATTTTGTGTTTGTGCAAAGAACCAACCTAATCATTTGATTTAGTCTAAAAAGCGTTTGAGGATGTTTCATTGACTCGTTTCAACGTTTCTGGTTGGCAAGGGCGATTTTGTGATAGGCGAAATGAAAACGACGATGACCCAAAGTACCTACAATCCGAATTTAATATTTTTACTATGTCTGTATGTATGTTTGTGTGTGTGTGTGTGTGTGTGTGTGTGTGTGTGTGTGTGTGTGTGTGTGTGTGTGTGTGTGTGTGTGTGTGTGTGTGTGTGTGTGTGTGTGTGTGTGTGTGTGTGTGAGACGAAAGTTGCGAATCGCATAACTTCAATACCACGATTCCAAAACTGACAGATATATGTCACTGTCAACAAATTAAGCATTTCAAATAATAAAAGTAACGTTTTAAAAAGAAAATAGTAAATAGAACAATATTTATGTTTCTATAATATGAGTTACATTTAAAAATTCAACTCCAGATGTATTTTATACACAAAACAAGCTTGTGTATGTAGTATGTAGTGAATTATTTAGATTTAAAATAAAATAATGACAATTAAAGTAGAATAAACACTGTTGGGCAACAAAATACACATTCACTTGTAAGATAGATTGCTCGTTATTCTCTTTTATGCCGTAAAATAACAAATGGCTCTTAATTAAATGTCTGTTAGCAAGTAAACGTACACAACATGCACGCGTACTCGTTGTTGTACTTGCTGGGAGCTACAACACAGCTACAACGGAGCGAGCCATGTTAGCTAAACTAATAAGAAGAAGCGAGTACATTAATCGTAGAATTTGTCTCGGACAAGAGTAATTGTGAAGATGGAGGCCAAGTTTTTGTTAATAAACGACGCTAATTAGCAAGCGCAGACGCTGGGCGCCGGGACGCGCCGTCAGCTGACGACCAAATTGACGTTGTTTATTATTGCGGTCATCTACACACTCACTGCGCTTGATTTGTCAAATTTATTCACACTGGCGCGCAGCTAATGAAGAAGAGAGATAGAAGTTACTGCGTACAGCGCTACAGTAACAGGACTTTGTAACAGCTCCCTTGGCTACTTTGTTCAGGATATATATTTAACCACCACCAAGATTTTTACATGTAAATGCTATAAAAAATTAAACAAATGAATAAACTAACAATTATTGTGTGCATTTTGTATGAAATAACCCTCATATTTCACCTTTTTAAAAAAATTAATTTGTCGTATCAGTATCGAAATGATTTTGGCAGAACCTAGTATGGTTCCATTCTTACAAAACAAAAATCTGATGTGGCCAACACAATACCTCTCGTTTAATTTAATTTTTATTCATGTAAATACTTAAAATTAAATTAAATTCATATACTGGGTTCGATCCCGACCGACGCCAAATATTTTGAATTTTAAATGGCACAAAAATTACCCCTGTGGTGCACTCTCCACGCCCGCAGGGTACAAATATGTCATCATCGTTAACGAAATCTGTGTACAAAGTAGATTGACAGACCTAGCAATGATATATTTATTTTATTTATATACTTACTTATATTCATTGCTGGCGTGGAGAGTGCACCACAGGGGTCAATTTTGTGGCATTTCAAATTCTAAAATATTTGGCGTCGGTCGGAATCGAACCCGTTCCCAAGATTCGCTTGAAGTGACACCTGGTAAACGCCTGCACGGAACAGATATGTCATCATTATTACCGACATCTGCGTACAAAGCAGATTGGCTCATCCATCAATGGGTAATATGACGTGATGATATATGTTAACTATATTTTTAAATGGGGTCTCGTGGCCGTGTGCCTGAATGTCTGGTCGCGAATCTAGGGACCCGGGTTCGATCCCGACCGACGCCAAAAATTACTCCGAATTTTAATGGCACAAAATTGACCCCTGTGGTGTACTATCCACGCCAGCTATGAGTGCCCGTGTGGTGATGCCTGGTAAGCGCCCACACGGTACAAATATTTCATCATTACCATTATCTGTGTACAAAGCAGATTGGCACACCCACCAATGGGTAATATGCCGTGATGATATATTTATTTATTTATTTTTACACATTTACTTATGCTGGATAATATATTGAGAATAATATATTCTTTAATATATATGTAATAACATAAAATGTCAAAAATTGATATTTAACTTTGTTTTTTTTTTATATTGCGGTACTTCCGGTTGACCAATTGTAACCAAAATTTAATCAAGAATGAGAAATACAAAACAAAAACGGTCCTCACACACACACGCACACACAAACGCATACAGACATCACCGTAGAAATAGTAAATTCGTATTCTAGGAACCCCAAAACGTGCTTATTAATTATAAATACACCATCAATTTTTTTGACCAAAGACAATGCCTTCCTTACCTAATGGTAACGACGTATATATATATATATATATATATATATATATATATATATATATATATATATATATATATATATATATATATATATAGATATATATATAGAAGAAGAGAAGAAGAGCATGTATGAATTCGATTATGAGTGTGGCCGAGGCGAAAGAAGTCTGCTTAGATAGGAATGTGTGGCCAAGGATGATTGTTTCCTAACTATTATTGTGATCCGGATGCGGTATTTCGCTACCGAAAATCGGTCACTTTAATATGTTAAGAGTAAGGATTTGTTGTATGATTGATGTTGTTCTTATTGTTATCGGGTTTGTGCGAACCCACTAAGTGGGACACGCGTGATTTTATGTATGTATGTATGTATGTATGTATATTTGTTCATATGTTACTATTCGAATAATAAAAATCTATACGTTGGATATGCAATACTCATATTATAAATAAATTTTCATATATGCTGTTAAAATTCACAACCTATTCATAAATATATTTTATTCTAGTGGCTTATTGTACTTTCAATTAACAATACAAACACATCAACAAAAAATTACAACCAGTGTTATAGAAACTGAACATATTTCAATATGATAATTATTGAATAATTTTCATGAAAAACTGGAAAACATCACATAAAAAGTTATATAAAATATACATATGCAGTGACAATGTTATTTTGTTGTTCTGTTTTCAACGATGATAGAAATTTACATAATTTTTTTAATAAATAAATATGTATACTCGTACGTATTAGTATGAAATATTCAGATAAAATCTTTATTACAAATAAAAACGATATAAATTATTATTAATATTAATGATATATTTAAAGCTTATTGAAAAATTAGTTGGAACACAAATAAATAAAAACTGTACAATTGATTCTTTTTAAGCTTGATATTTCACGTCATTCTTTATTTTCAAGCCCAAACCAAGCCAAGCCAACCTTCATTTACCTTTAGGTCATTTAAAATGTTAACATATCTTTGTTTTATTCTATCTGCCTTTAGTTGTGAATATTCTAAATAAAATTGAAAAGGTTTAAAGAACATAAAATCATTTTATTTCTAAAATCTAAGAAATAAAATCTCATCTTTGACAAGTGCCTTGATGGCATGGAGCATCTTGAGGATATCCAACTTGCAGTTTTCTGTTATTTCTGTCAGAAGAGTATGTGCCTTCGTTCACCGTCCATGATAGTTTCATATAACACATGTCAAAAATGTCAGTGTAATACGCTAGCTTCACTACAGCATGACTGATGTTCGCCTAAACTCAATTTTGCACTCTGATGATAATATTTTGATTTTATTGGAGGATGAAGAATTAAACTGATTTCATTGAACTTCCTAAATTTTTACCTCTCGTTAAGAGAGGTAATGGATTCATGCTAAAAATCTCATATCCAGATTTTATTGAATAAGCACGTTTTAAGGTCCATACAATCCGATTTTAACATTTTTACGATGATGTCTGTGTGTGTGTGTGTGTGTGGATGTGTGCGTGTGTGTGGGATGTTGGAAGGACGATTACTCAAAAACCATAAGACTTTATATTTGTTTAACTACGTATTTCCCAACCGGACATTCATGGGAAGATCTGAAAAGGTTTTGGTAACAATTGGACAACCGGAAGTTGAAGATTCTTGAAAAAAAATCTACTAAATATTATTTTTTGAAATTTTTTCTTGGTAATACTAAAGAAAATTAATTTCTCTGTCTGATACATTTAAATATTTTATTATATATTCTATAGATTTCGAGATAAAAAAATATAATATATAAAATAATCTGTTGTAATAAATGTTACAGCCGAAAGAATGCCATGGAAAATAGTTGAGAATTTAAATTGTTTGTAACTGACAGATAAATGTCAGTGTCAGAAATCCGGAGACATTACTGAAGACTTTTTCTGGGAAGTACATACATTATATTATTTCTTAATGTATTAATAGTTAAATATTTAACATTATAGGTATATTACACATACCCTTCAGAAATACTTCCGACAATGAATTGGAAACATCTCGAAATATTGGAAGAGTAGGACAAAATTTCTTCATAGAATGAATTTAAATTTAAAATAATCTAAATATATGGAATAGATGTAAGTAGATTTTTTGGTGTAGAGGGTAGGTATACAAGAAATGTTAAATACATTAGCACGCAAACAGTCATGTGACTTGACAAGCAGATATGGGGCCTATGCCAGATTTTCAAATTCCATGTGGTTTATTTTCCTAGACAAGTAAATTCCACACTCCTGGTGACAAATTAACTTCGTGAATTTAGAAAATCTTGAAATTTTTTAATGAAAAATTCTGACATTTGACATCTATGTACATAATTACTAATTATCATTCTGAAATGGATCCCCACATCTGCTTGTTAAGGCCAACAATGTAACATGACTGTTCGTGCCCTATACTTATGTAACCAAAAAAAGGAAGTGGCGAGAGGTAGGTATTGTGCTGGCCACAACAGATTTTTATTTAAAAATATATTTCATAAATTATTGTTTCATGTCACTTGTAGTATGCGGTGCTGTCATCTTTACAACTCATTAAACAATTTGCTTTCTGTCAAAATATATTACAATCTGTAATTTAAAATTAATCAACTACAATAATTAATTTGTTGTATATAAAATTAGCTACAGCGATAGCGGTAAAGATTTATCCAATAATCCGCTTAAAATTTATGAATCTGCGTATAATACAACACTAAATTTATTTTGTTATTTAAACAAATGATAGACAGTAGTACAGTAGTAAATGCGGCCTAAAAATAAGTTCCTTTCTTATTTTAATTTAAAGTTCATCCTAACTATCTTAACTATCAATAAACAGGTTACCAACACTTCTAATTGTATACTCGTACGTTAAATAATTTAGGTTTCCTGATAATCTTACAGTGAAAACATCAAAAGAACTTTACTTATAAATGTTTCGTCAGGTACCTATTGAAGTTTGCGTATCCTGCCAAAGAGTTGAAATTTCATCACCTTCTTTCAACACCAGAGTAACGAATTTTAAAAACAGAACAGAGTTTTAAAATTGTATATCCGGATTAATAATTTATAGAAATAGCAAATCTCATGAGTTTGGTAAAGGTTAAGAAAGATAAAATATCTTAGGAATTTTTGGCAAATCGAACAAAGAAAATAAAAATAGATATGCGCTGAATTAAAAAAAATGTTTTATAATAGAAAATAGTCAAAGAAGTTAGGAAATAAATATTCTCAAAAAAAATATGTGCCCATATTTAGGGCGTTTATAACTAACTTTATCTTATACTGAAATAAATCACTACTTCTAAAAAGAACAGTATGTTTTTACCTTCCGTCACCTTTAGGTAAGGAAAGTATTGTCTCTGATCATAAATTTCGACGTGTGTGTGTATAGGTGTGCGTCTCTCTCTTTCTCTCTCTTTCTCTCTCTCTCTCTCTCTCTCTCTCTCTGTGTGTGTGTGTGTGTGTGTGTGTGTGTGTGTGTGTGTGTGTGTGTGTGTGTGTGTGTGTATGTGTATGTGCCGATCGTTTCGGATCGCATAACTCAAAACCACCATTCCAAAAATTATAATTTATGATTAAATTTTGGTTATAATTGTACCCTCAATTGCAACTTTAACAGTTTTTCTTGGAAAAATAGCAGTTAAATATCATTTATTGACATTTAACGTTATTATAACTTAAATAATATATTATTCTCTCGATTTGATTGCATTTTATACTTCATATTCAATAGATATAGAATTAAAGAATTATAAACATATCAAATTTCATAAATCACCCAGCTATGCTAACCATGGAAACTGCTAATATATTCACATAATTCAAATTGACAGATGTCAAAATCAATGAAAAAAAATGAATGTGACAGAGTTGAGGATGTGGAGATAGATGTTGGGGAAGACAAGGAAATGGCTCGAGTGATAGAAGTTTCAAGATAGATATAAGAGAGACGATAACATTAGTTTGAACATGTCATGAGGAGAGATGAAAAATATGTTGGAAGAAGAATGAATATAGCTTAGTAGTAGAAAGTAGAAGATACGGAGGAACACCAAAGATAAGTTGGAAGGACTATATTGCGGAAGACTTGAGAGAAAAGGAACTGAATGAGCATGACACGCAAAACAGAAATGTGTAGAAGAAAAAAAAAATAGCAACCCCTAACGAATGGGAAACGCTAAAGAAGAAGAAGATGTCAGTGTCAAGTGCAATTTTCATAGTTTGTTTATGAAATAATTTTACTAAAACTTTAGAAACTTTTGCAAGAAAATTTATTTATGGAACTTGTACATAATACACAGGAAAATGGGTAGTACAAAATAATTTATCCCCTATTCGGAAACACGTGTGCATATATATGTGAGAACGTAAAAAATTATAATTTTAGGTTTGGAGTTATCGCGACCGAAATTACCTTCATACACAGACACATGCACACACACACACACACACACACACACACACACACACACATACGCACACACAAAGGTGACGGAAGGTAAAAACAATATATTATGTCTATGTCTATTTTTCCTGAATTTAAAAAATATACATTTTCAAACATCGTCTGGGGTCTCCAGTGACCCCATAGTATTATGAGGGTTGAGTTGGATTAAGGCATAATACAAGTAACATATTTACGACCGATCCGAGAGCAATGCTATGAAATATAGCTACATAGTCTTGGTAGCATCTTGAGCGCTATTTATATCTTTCATGTAGCTTTCCTTTCGTAAAACCTTGGTTGTTGGTTGAATAAGATTAAGAAGCAAACAAAACGTGTACACTGCTTGGCTTTTGTCAGTTGGTGGTGTTGGCGCCATTAACATCGCAGTAAGCCGGCCACAGCACAGCCAGCTCCAGCTACGCCTGCGCGCAACATATGCAATTTGTTACAGGTGTCGTACACCCGAGCGACTTCGATAAGTCACTAGCCCCACTGGGAGCACACTACAAGGGATATGCGTGACTTGCTTCGCTTTCTGGCCACTGCCAATTCCACCCAAGGAAGACTATTTTAGAATATACGTATATAGAGGTGTTACAATAAAATAACAAGATTGATCATTGAATATTTGACTATTCAAAAAATTACGCAAAACAAATATTGTCATCTTCAGTGTACCCTCCTCCCCTAACCCTACACCGACACATACGAGGGTGTTTTGACAAGTCCGTGCAAAGTTCGAGAGATGGCAACACTGGTACGTATCGAGGTTATGTTTAGTTAGTGACATGTCTTGAAAGAACGCTCACCAAGTTTCAACCAGATCGGTCTATTTCTCTCTATTTGACGTTCGTTTAAATTAAGAAAGTCGAGTGATTTTCAAAAAATGGAAGAAAAAGAATTTCGTATATTGATCAAACATTATTTTTGAAAGGCAATTCGTCTCAGAAGACTAAGGAGAAGCTTGGTAAACATTATGGTGAATCTGCACCTTCGATTAGAACAGTTTATAAGTAGTTTCAATTTTTTCGGAATGGGCATATGAGCACAAGTGACGCTGCACGTCCTGGGCGCCCAATCGAGGTCACTACTTCAGAATAATCCTCATCGACTATTTGGAAAAGGGTAAAACTATAAGAGGTGCATACTATTCATCGTTATTGGTTCACAAAAAACGCTGTTAAATAACATTTATTGACATTTAATGTTATATAAATTGTAAAGAATGTATAATTCTTTATACGATTGGATTTACATCCAAAAGAAGAAATGACTAGATTTTGGTTATAACTGGTCAACCGGAAGTACCCTCAATTATTGAAGATTTAAAAGTTTTTCTTGAAAACACGCTAATAAATACCATTTTTTGTCACACTGTTATTATAAATATTAAAGAATATACTATTATCTACACGATTTAATTTCATTTTATACTTCATATTCAATGTATATAAAGGAATTAAATTTTATAAACCAGCCAGCTATGCTATAACCATGGAAACAACTACTATATTAAAAAAAATCTGACAGATGACAGTGTCAATGAAAAGATAATAAATGTGGCAGAGATGAGGAAGTTGAGATAGATGTTGCGGCAGACACGGAAAGGTAAGATGATGAATTGAAGAATAAGGGAAATAACTCGAGTGATAGAAGTTTTTAGAAAGATACAAGAGAGACGATTACATTGGTTTGAACACGTCATGAGGATAGATGAAGAATATATTGGAAGAAGAATGAATGGCTTATTAATAGAAGGATGAAGACTTGAAAGAAAAGGAACTGAATGATGACGAAACGCAAAATAGAAATGAGGGGATGAAAAATTCAAGAATAGCGACCCCTAACGAATGGGAATAGCAAAAGAAGAAGATGTCAGTGTCAAGTGCAATTTACATAGTTTGTGAAATAATTTTACTTGAAATATATTTTTTGCAAGAAAAGTTATATATGGAATTTGCACATAATACACTGAATTGGCGGAAGGTAATATGCTGGCCTCATCATATTTTTTAATTTCTTACAATAAATCCTCTTATCTTTATAAATAAATACACTTCCATCTATACGATTCGTCCGTAGCAGGAACCCTTCTACCCGTCCTGATTTACACCTCCTGCGGAACAAAGCTCCGGACAGAATTCCTGCCGGACTCCGCGTACCCGTACCCGTGTCCCTAGAGCAGGACGAAATGTATAGCGACGCCTGCACGTCGGATATCCACGGCTCGCTACCCCTGGTCAAGGTTGTAATGGGCCACTGAGACAATTAGTTTTTATTTGCAATGATTTGCTGCTTCGATTTGGAATTGGTGTACAAACCAAGGTACATACAAGGGAGATTTATTGAGGGTGTTTAATGAAATGGGGAGAAGTGATAATGTGTCTATTGAGAATAGGATATCTCTCCTATTTCAATGTAATTGTACAGAATATAAATCATGTGTATATGGTCGAAAATAAATAATAATTCGGCTTGTATTATCAATAATGTGCATTTTCCAAACATGACTCTTTTTGATGTTTAATTTTAATTTAACAAATTATCAGGCAACCAAATAAGATCGTGCGGTTTTCTATGGTAAAATATAATTATTTATTAAGAAATAATAATACACTATTAGTCATCGAAGTAATTACCATCACATTCAATGACCTTTTGCCAACGTGACACCAATTTTGAATCAAAAAATTGACGGACTGAATTTATTACATCATCTCAAGTTCTGAACTGTCTATGTCCAATACAGTTGTCAAGAGACAAAAAAAGGTGGTAATCACTTGGCGAAATGTCAGAAGAATATGGAGGGTGTGGTAACGTTCCCCAGCCAAGTTCAGAATTTTTTTCCCGGATCAATCTTGCGGTATGCGGTCTGGCGTTATCTTGTAAGAATATCACTTCTTTCGATTGATTAAAGAAGGCTGATTTTGGATGAATGCTGCTTGTACTCGCTCAAGCTGTTCAAAATACAAGTTCGCAGTGATGGTTTGACCCCTTTCCTAAACTCATAATGGACCAGTTGTTGACACAATGAAATCTTGTTTGGGTGCAAGGAAGCCTTGGGAGTGTGTGGTACCGAATCAGTAGGCGACAACCAATGATACGAACGCTTAGAATTTGAATACAATCTCCACTTTTCGTCGCAGGTTAACAATCGATCAAGAATCATTATCGTTGCGTGAAATGTTTGCCGAACAAATGGTAACACGACTTAATTTGTTATCATTTGACAATTCATGTGAGTCCCAGTTTCTTAACTTCCACGTCTTTTCTAACTGATGAAGGTGCAAACGAATGGTTTCATTTGTGCAAGCTCTATGCGCGTTGTATTGGAATTTGCCTCTACGACCTGTTGAAGATCCTCGTTTTTAATGATCTTCGGTCTCCCAGAGCGTGCTTCATTGGTCAAGCTAAGATCTCCCGAAGAAAATTTCTTGAACCACTTCTGTGGTGTTCGATCACTTAGAGTAAAGAACCTCGAATTAAAGTTATATACGTTGTCATTTTCAACAATTCAAAAGAAGGATTCATATTAAATTAGATGACAAAAACCGCACGAACTTATTTGGTTGCCTGATATAAAAAAATAAATATGTCTTACCAAAATTAAATGTACGGTATTGTGTTGTTAAATTCCGTAATTTAAATCACCAGGGGTCACCTCAAGGGCATTCATTGCTTGTCTGGTAAACAGCCAGACAGGAGGAATATATCATCATTACCGATATCTGCGTACAAATCAGATTGGCACACCAAGCAATAGGTAATATGCCGTGATGCTTGGATGATATACTTGTATTTATTTGTAATTTAAATTTGTAAATACGAGGTTAGAATATAAAAACGGGATACAGGTATCTGCCAATATTGTTAGTCATATTATTAAAAAATTCCCGCGCCTTTCAATTCTTCACTTCCGCTTTCAATACAAAATAAACTATCACCTCTAGTGGCTTTCCGGGATGGGTGAGTGGCGCATAATAGGCAATTTTCAGGCCCGCCACGCCTAGCCTGCGTCGCCGGAGCCCGGAGCCGGAGTCGTTATGGCCTCCGGACCACTGGCCACTCCGGGAGATTGCCGCGCGACGTGCCCAGACCCCGGAATTGAGGGGTAATTATTCTGCGTTTACATACCCACTAAAAGTGATTGTTATTGCAGAATGGATTTCACATTCTGGGAAGGAGATAATATGGTTGGTAAATTTAACCTAGAATTCGGAATTTTTGAAAAGGTTTTTTAAAGAAAGTATTGAAGCTGTATATAAATACATAAAACTAGGTAAAATGAAATTCGTACCTGTTTGAAATTTAATGTATGACAATGTTAAATATTGTATATATTAGTCAGGTTGCGGCTCGTGTCTTTCCAACAGGAGGGGCGCAATAATTTAAAAACAATCTGTTGTGGCTAGCACAATACCTCTCGCCATTTCCATTTTTGGTTACATAAGTATAGGGCGCGAGCAATGATGTGACATTGTTGACCTGGACTAGCAGATATGGAGGCCCGTGTCAGAATGACAATTAGTAATTATACACATAGATGCCAAATGTCGAAATTTTTTATTAAAAGATTTTCTAAATTTACGTAATTAATTTGTCACCAGGAGTGTGGAATTTACTTATCGAGGAAAATCACTAAATTTAGAATGAAAAATTATATTTGACATCTATGCACATAATTACTAGCTATCATTCTGACACGGGCCACATATCTGCTTGTCAAGGCAAAAAAGTGACATGCATGCTCGCGCCCTATTGTATTTAACATTTTTTGTATACCTACACTCTACATCAAAAATTCTACTTACATAGATTCTTTATATATAGATTTTTAAATTTTAAATGTATTCTATGAAGAAATTTTGTCCTCTTCTAATTTTTCGAAATGTTTCTAATTAATTGTCGAGATTGACAATATTTTTGAAGGATATAATTTTAAATATTTACCTATTAATACAATAAGAATTACAACAGATTATTATATAACTTATATATAAATAAAATAAATATATAAAAGATATAATAATATATTTATATGTATCTGATACAGAATTTACTCTTCTAATAAGCAAGAACAAAAATTTTCAAAAAATAATATTTAGAAGAATTTTTTAAGAATCTGCTACTTCCGGTTGTCCAATTATTACCAAAACCTTTTCAGCTCTTCCCAGTAATGTCCGATTGAGAAATACGTAGTTAAACAGATATTAGGTATTATAGTTTTTGAGAAATCGTCCTTCCAACCAACCCACATACACACATACACACACACACACACACACACACACACACACACATCATCATCAGCATAAAACTATTAAAATCGGATTGTATGGGCCTAAAAATGTATTTAATCATTAAAATCTGAATATGCGATTTTTAGCATGAATCGAATACATGTCTTAGCGAGGGGTAAAAAATTAGGAGTAATTTATCTAATTCTTTAATTTCTAATTTACCTTCTAAAGGAAGTCTGTTAAATTTAGTTTTTAACAAAACATTAATACTATTCACTGCCACAATTCTAAATTCAATAATCCTTAAATTTGGAAATAAATAAAAATTAAAATATAACATGGCCCATCCTCCTAATATCCTAATGTGAAAATTATGGCACCATCCTGTCCTCTGAGAACACCCGTAGTTTTCCGTCACTTTCATCATCATTTCCTCTCAATCCATCGAGGACGCCATACTAAGGCTGAGAGCTTGCGACAGGACGTGCATGCGTGTTCCAGGGAGCCGTCACGACTCGTCCTTATTGCCCCTTAGTGCAGCCGGGACTCTGCACTAGGACATCACCGAGAAACACACGGGAACACACTCCGCGAACACGAGAAAAACTGCGCTTAGGAATAAAAGAGAAGTAGAGGAGTATTTGATTGAGAAGAAGAGGTTCGCAAACAGAAAATGATAAAATTGAAGAGATACGACTTTGGTTAAATGAGTAAAAATAAATTTATATCAGCGGTTTCAAAATATGGGACCTAACTTTTATTTTAATTTGTAAAGTTTTTTTAAGATGTCCGATCAAGGTTATCTGTATCATGAACGAATTAACAAATTGGCATACATATATCTCTCTCCTTTGCAAATATTATAAGCGTGTGCGATAAGGATGGATATAACACGCTTGTCTTTTAAAAATTCATATCGTTTTGTTTAACTTAGGACATTCCACTTTAAAACGATGCTCGTTGTTTATAATACTTTCGCTGTAACCTGTAACGTAAGTTTATTTATGAATTCAGATACATTACCTTGATACATAGCCGTAAGAATAACATTATTTTCTGTCAGTATCACTGACACCGACATCGTGTCAGTATCTTATTTTTCACATAATTGGTTTTACATTTAAAAATAATCTTACTAGTTGAATTTTGAATGCTTTTATTGTGATATATATTTTTATAATAATAAAATAACAGTAGTATCTTACGTACCCTCATAAAGACTAAGCAAACGACACTACTGAATTTGTCAGAATGGGCGGAGCAAAAATCTGAATTCATACAATTCGTAGATGACCTGCTTGATCGGACTTCTTTCAAAAATTTTACTGTATATATATATGTATATATATATTTTATTTGCTTATTCGCTAGAGATTATAATTCTGAATACAACGATATATTCGTTTCATATCGTCGCATGACGATTTTTTTTGGGAAAAATATATAATAAATTTCATATAAATAATATTTAATTAATATTATGTATTTTTTTCTTTGCTTTAATCGAAAGAATAAGAAAAAATATTTTACCCGTATTTTTTACTTTCTTTCATAGTACTCTTTATTCATGAGAAAATTACTCACTAATGAGGGAGTAGCTTACATTTGTTGCTGACAGAATTTAAGCGAGTGACAGCCATGACAACTGTCATTTATATACCAGCTACTAGTTCTATCCATATTACTATTTGAATTATCTGAATATATTAGCAGTTTCCATGGTTAGCATAGCTGGCTGATTTATGAAATTTAATATCTTTATAATTCTTTAACTCTATATCTGTTGAATATGAAGTATAAAATACAATCAAATCGTATAGAGAATAATATATTCTTTAAGTTATAATAACGTTAAATGGCAATAAATGATATTTAACTGCGTTTTTTCAAACTATTAAAATCTTCAAATGAAGGTACTTCCGGTTGACCAATTATAACCAAAATCTAATCAACCGGTCTTCTGGATGTAAACTTGAGGAATCGAAAAAATTATAATTTTTGGAAACGTGGTATCGAAGTTATGCGATCCGAAACTTTCGTCACACACACACACACATACAAACATACATACAGATAAATGGTAAAATCGTATTATATGGACCCTAAAACGTGCTTATTTACTAAAAACTCATCATTGAATTTTTTGACCGAAGACTATACCTTCCTTAGTTAAGGTGACGGAAGGTAAACAATGTGAAAAAACGTATGCCATACACTAACGGATAACTTAGATAATATTAATATTGAAGAATAATTTATTATTTTTGAAACAAATTTTCGTTATTTTTTTAAGAAAGCTTGTAGTTTTGCCGATGTATTGTCATTCAATCTGAAAATAAATTTGGGTATACTCAGAAAGGGTAATGAGTCGTTATGATATATTTGTTTATTATTGATTATTGATGTTCCCAAGTATCCCACAGTTCCGCAATCCTGTCTGAATTCCCCTCTGTAGCTAGATGGCATCCGTAAGTTCTATTAGCCCCCTTGTATTCCACACTCGTTCTGGCTGACAGAGTAACGGTGCGATTTAGCCATTGTGCTAATGGCGTCACCAATTACTATACCGCAGTTTCTTGTGTTCGGATAATTGGCAAAAATGCAACGGGCCTGGATTTGCAGATTTTATCTCACTCTCGCTAATTTGTTGTCATTATCATTACTGCTGTGTTAATTATGCTTTTTGTTCTAGTAGCCTTATTTATACAACTGCATTCGGGGAACTGTTTTCGGATTATTAAACAGATTGTCTTCGCCAACACGTTCACGAACAGAATGGGATAATTAAAATTTTGTACAATGCGACAATTAAATGTGTAGTTTTTTATAATTATAATTACAATAGGAGTAAATTCAAAATTTAGATTTACAGTTTAAAATAATCTGTTGTGACCATCACAATACCTCTCGCCCTTTCCATTGTGATATATATATATATATATATATATATATAAGTATTGTATTTAACATTTCTTGTACACACAAAAAATTCTAATCTTTATATTTACGTATTTTCTATAATTTTAAATTCATTATATGGGCAAGTTTTATCCATTTCTTCTAAATGTTCGAGGTTCTTCCAATTCATTAACGGGATTGGCGTTATTTCTGTAGGGTTCATGTAATATACCTATAATTTTAAATATATAATTAATAATACAATAAGAAATTTTAAATATCCCAGAAAAAGCCTTCAGTACTATCCCTGAATTTATGACATTAGTGACATTTATCTGTCAATTACAGACATTTTAAATTCTCAAACAGTTACCATGGAGATGTTTGGGCTGTGAACAGGTTGTAAGATTTACTACAATAGATTATTTTATAGATTATATATCTATATCTTTAAATTTATAGAAAGTATAATAAAAAATTTAAATGTATCGGATAGAGAATTTTGTTTTTTAATATTTGTAATAACATAAATATTCAAAAAAATATTTAGAAGATTTTTTTAATACTACTACTTCCGGTTGTCCAATTGTTACCAGAATCTATTCAACTCTTCCCATTACTGTTGGATTGAGGAATCCATAGTCAAACAGGTCTTTAGTCTTATAGAATTTGAGAAATCGTGTCTTCAACAACCTAACACACAGCCACACACACACATACACACACACACACAGAGAGAGAGAGAGAGAGAGAGAGAGAGAGAGAGACATCATCGTAGGAATAGTAAAATCGTATTGTAAGGACTCTAAAACGAGCTTATTTATTAAAAATTGGAACGGAAAGAATTTTTTTATTGAAACATTGACATGGGTTGTTCCTATAAATTAAGGAGTTACGAATTGTTTCACATCACTGACAGCGGATCATTATCTATTATTGCAACTAATGGGGCACAAAAATCAAATTAATCACATATCTCTGAATCCTAAAAATCAAAAATTAAACAAATAATTTAAAAAGAAAATTGAGTATCTTGCATTTGAAAATGATTAACAATAGTTATGTTACAAGAAGAGAGGTAAATGATATTTACCAGTTGACGGTGTCACTCGAGTGAAGCGAAGACTGACAATTCAGTCTGAGACGATGATCCGACATGTCTTTCCACTATCATTAATTTTGTAAATGATTTGTTGACACTGAAAAATCCTGGAACGATTAAATAATATTCGTTGCTAACATATAGAAAATAACCATTATTATCTAGTAAACTATGTAAATTTTACAAGTCAACCCCACGTCAACCCGTTTCTTGTCAAGATCAAACCCATCCTCATTTAATTATGGCTACTAAAAATCAACAAATTTTGCAAACCTCCGTAGGAAAGAACCCCCAACCCCAACACCAGAAACTTGAACAAATTGCAAATTTTATGGATTCTCTTTTCAATAATATGAAAACTCAATTCAAAAACTTCAAACAAAACAAAAATAATGACAGTTTCTCTTTCGGATCAGGTAGATCATTAAGAATGCTTTATAAATAGAATAAAATGGAATAAAATAGAATACGGAATGGAATAGAAATTTTTAAGGGCATTTATAGTTCGCATAGAATGACACAAAATGTCACTTTTACACTAAATTGAATATTCATTATTCTGCACTAATTTAAATGGTGTGAAGTAGATGTCATTTTGACAATTGTATGATTTGTGTTGTGATTAACAGACATTTATTATTATATAATTTATATTTCTATTCCCTGTGCTATTCTATTCTATTGCATACTATTTTATGCTTAAATCATTTGAAATATGTTTTAATTATTATTTTTTGTGTATTTAGGTTTTGGAAATTTACCTATAATGACATATCCAAGCAAACTATCTCCAAATATGTTTTTACCGAAACCTGCCGAAGCCATAATTAAAAACGAAATGGATGGGCCATCACCGCAGTTAGTTCCAGTTATAGAAACATCCAAAAATTGTTCAAAACCATCTCCAGTGAAGCAGAAAGCTATACCTTCGAAAAGAAACACCAGTGTACCAGTAAAAAACCAACCAGCAAAGCAAAGTAATCCTATACCAGCCAGTAGAAATATCAACAGGCCAAACGATAAATCTAGAAAAGAATCTAGCAAAAATTGCGTCCCCAAGAAAAATGTAGGTACAAAGAAAATGACAAATTTATTTCCAAAAGTTTACCATCGATGATAAGAAACACCAAGACACCACAAATAATTACAACAAAGCATAGCATTGTTCGAAAATCTAGCAAGATAGCAAGATCTGCGCCCAATACCTCTATCAACAAAGGACATGGTGTTTACAAAACTTTCCCAAATAATATAGAATAGTACAGGACCTAGATTTAATAAACCTGATTCGTCAAAACCATCAATAAATTTCCAAAATACAAAAAATGTAACACACTTAATAAACCAAGAAAAGTATCTAGCAAAAGTTGCGTCCCCAAGAAAAATACAGGTGGTGGTGGTATACAAAGAAAATGACATATTTATTTCTAAGAAACACCAAGACACCACAAATAATTACAACAGAACATAGCATTGTTCGGAAATCTAGCAAGATAGTACGATCTACGTCCAATTCTTCTAGAATCATCAACGGACATGTGTTTACAAAACTTTCCCAAATAATAGAATAGTGATGGATTCGTGAAAACCATCAATAAATTTCCAAAATACAAAAATGTAACACACTTAATAAATTCCATACATAAATTTTCTTGCAAAATATTCTAAATATCCTGTAAAATTATTTCATAAACAAACTATGCAATCAAAAACAAATTTTTAATTCCACATCATCCCCATCCAGTCAAGAAGTTTTCCAGCCAAACTATGCAAATTGCACTTGACACTAACATCCTCTTCTTTACCTTTTCCCATTCGTTAGGAGTCGCTATTTTTTATTTTCTTCTTCTACTCATTTCTGTTTTACGTGCCTTTCTTATTCAGTTCCTTTTCTTTCAAGTCTTCGCAATACAGTCCTTCCATCTTATCTTTGGTCTATCAATATATTCTTCATTTCTCCTCATGACATTTTCAAACCAATGTAATCATCTCTCTTGTATCTTTCTAGAAACTTATTTCCTTACCATATCTTTCCGTGTCTTCCTCAACATCTACTTCAACATCCTCATTTCTGCCACATTAATTTACTTTTTATTTATACTGACATCTGTCAATTTGAATTATATGAATAGATTAGTAGTTTCCATGTTTAGCATAGCTGGCTGATTTATAAAAATTAATTTCATTAAAATTCTTTAACTCTATATCTATTGAATATGAAGTATAAAATGCAATCAAATCGTATAGAGAATAATATATTCTTTAAGTTATAATAACGTTAAATGTGAATAAATCGAATTTAACTGTTAAATATTCGAATGAGGCTACTTCCGGGTCAGTAATTATAACCAAAATCTGTTAATGTTATGCGATCCGAAACTTTCGTCACACACACACATACATACATACAGACATCATCGTAAAAATGGTAAAATCGTGTTATAGGGACCATAAAACATGCTTATTCACTAAAAACTGATCATTGATTTTTTTGACCAAAGACAATACCTTCCTTACCTAAAAGTGACGGAAGGTAAAAATGACAACTGTATTGCACACAACTTCATGTTCAATGATAACAACTAAACAATAATTGTTACAGCTCATTTAATAATGAGACATGTGAAAACTAAAATTTTCAACATTGTTATCAATTCTTGTTAAGTAACAATTTCCTGTTTAATAATAATGTACACGTGAATAAGCTCGATATCTTATCTATAACAGTAATAATTATAAGAAAATTCTCGTTGCTATTGAGATTTGAAACTAATACAACTCTTGAATAAGCCTACATTATAAGCTCATCTTATAAGGAAACGTTCCTCGAAGCTCCTTGATCTTATTCGAAACAATTCCTTCCAGATGATCGCATCCCCATCTCAGAAATGTCAATCTAAGTTATGGCGTTATTTAGGTGAAAAAAGTAATTAACTTTGCATTCATCTCCAATATCATCTCGATTCACAGTTCGAGAAGAAACTCAATAAGGGCATCAGTACTAGCGTTAAGGCGTGATTCAAGATATTTCAGATTGACTTGCACAAATTTTGTTAAAAAACAATCGTATTTGAATAATATAAATAATAAAAAATAAATAATAAATAGATAAAGCATCACGATATATTCATATTACCCATTGCTGGATGTACCAATTTGCTTTGTACGGTAATTTTTTTTAAAGATGTCCGACCAAGGTCATCTACGAATTGTATGATTTTAGATCCGTCCAATTTGTCAAGTTGAGTAGTGTCGTTTACTTAGTTTTTATGAGGATGCAGAAGATACTACCGTTATTTTATTATTATAAAAATCTGAAGTGGCCTACAGAATACCACCTTTTCAGAATAACTTTGGGCCAATAATAGCCGCCAAGATATAAATTTTCAACGTTTTACTGTTATTAGGTACCCTGTTCCCCTGAATTATTTAACCAAATAATATTTTTTCTAATTTTTATTAATCTAACAATAATTTTGCATATGATTCATTTTGTCCGTAACTTTTCAGAATAACTTTGGGCCAATAATAGCCGCCAAGATATAAATTTTCAACGTTTTACTGTTATTAGGTACCCTGTTCCCCTGAATTATTTAACCAAATGATATTTTTTCTAATGTTTATTAATCTAACAATAATTTTGCATATGATTCATTTTGTCCGTAACCTTTTCAGAATAATTTTGGGCCAATAATAGCCGCCAAGATATAAATTTTCAACGTTTTACTGTTATTAGATAACCTGTTCCCCTGAATTATTTAACCAAATGATATTTTTTCTAATGTTTATTAATCTAACAATAATTTTGCATATGATTCATTTTGTCCGTAATCTTTTCAGAATAACTTTGGGCCAATAATAGCCGCCAAGATGTAAATTTAAACAGCTTATATCATCAAAATAACAAAAACGTTCCATACCATATATGTATTCGTGTGCATTCGGTACGATATTCTTTGGATAAAACTCTTAACTGGTAGTTTGATTTACTGTTACATATCTTGCCGTTAACGAAAATTTATCTTACTGGTAACTTTTAACCATAAGTGGAACAACGCAAACCCAAGTTATCAATAGAATAAATTTTAACCGATTGTTTATAGATGGAACAACCGGCCCATAGTGTTAAACTACTTGGGAACTTTTTCACAAGGAAAAACTGATTCCAGATGTTAAATGTCTACGATCCGCTTTTTAATTACCACCCTGTACATTGAAGCTTACTATTAGTATACCATCAACAGCGTCAGCAGCATCACTATTCCAACAAAACACTACAGGCCGTCTCAGAGCCCTCTCTGCGCGAAGCACTGCAAAGTTATCTTTCTTGCTCCTTTCGCAATTAAACTTTTAATTAAAATAAGTAGATCAAATTCTTGAGAAATACCCTTAAAGTTGTTAAGCAAACTTATAATAGGGTTTCATTGACTTTTCGTGGATTTCTTATTATGTAGTATATAGTCACTGACAAGAGCATGAAGTATTTCTCAACAGTTCTGAATAGAGGAAATAAGAATAATTTCCAAAAAAGTTGCAATATATAGAATTCTTTTTCTAATCAACATGTATTTCTGAGGTATTTATAACAGTAACTATTTTTTGTAAAAGAATAAATAAAAAATCTGATATGACCAGCACATTTCCTTCCGTCAGTATTATGTACAAATTCCATATCTAAATTTAGTAAAATTATTTTATAAACAAATTATGCAAATTGTACTTGATACTGACATCTTCTTCTTTAGCTTTCCCCATTCGTTAGGGGTCGCTGTGTTTTATTTTCTTTTTCCACTCATTTCTGTTTTGCGTGTCATCCTCATTTAGTTCCTTTTCTGTCAGTCTTCCGCAATACAGCCTTGTCATTTTATCTTTGGTCTTCCTTTGTTTCGTCTACTTTCTATTACTAAGCTATTTATTCTTCCAATATATTCTTCCTCTCTCTTCATGATATGTTCAAACCAATGTAATCGTCTCTCTTGTATTTTTCTAGAAAATTCTATCACTCGAGTCATTCCCCTTATTATTTCATTCCTTATCCTACCTATCCGTGTCTTCCCCATAATCTATCTCAACATCCTCATCTCTGCCACATTCATTTTATTTTCATTGACACTGACATCTGCCAGTTACAATTTTCTTAATATAGTAGCTGTTTCCATAGTCAATTCGTATAGATTATATTCTTTAATATTTATAATATCATTAAATGTCAAAAAATAATATTTAACAGCGTTTTTACAAGAAAAACTATTAAAATCTTCAAATGAGGGTACTTCCGGTTGACCAATTATAACCAAAATCTAATTAAGTCTGTATATGGATGTAAGGAAGAGGAATACGTATAAATTGTAATTTTTGCAATTCTAGTATTGGAGATATCGAGGCCGAAATTATAGTCATACACACACATACAGATATTATCGTAAAAATAATAAAATCGTATTGTAGAGACCCTAAAACTTGCTTATTCATTGAAAACTCACCACCAAATTTTTTGACCAAAGACAATACCTTCCATACCTAGAAGTGGCGAAGATCTATGTATTTTGTACAATTTCCATACAGAAAGTTTCTTGCAAAAGATTCTATATTTCCAGTAAAATTATAACACAAACATACTACGAGTCCAAACTCATATTAGTTCGGCCGGTTAACATTTTCAACAAACAAATTATAAAACCTACGCAAATTGTGAGAAATTTCTACAAAATTCTATCGACTGATATAAAATATAGTATTCCGCCATTCACTGTACATTGTAATAATTTTATTTCCATCACCAAATTAGTTGTAGGTGCGGAATGAATGAAGACCAAAGAAACATTTCAATTCGGATTAATTCTAAGCGTAGGAGTTAGGTCCATAAATGTCAAAGCGACATTTAAGCAACGACTAATGATGAAGTATGGACCTTCGTCTGTGGAACTAATTACGAATATATTAATGGATTTAATATATTTTAATTATGTGTCACCTGACAATTAGATTTTAGCTATTCTGATGAATATTAATCATTCTATATGTGCGATTACCCAGAATCAATTAGGATAGCAACATCATTTTTTACTATGAAATTTTTCTGTTTTGGTTATTTCAAATGCGTAAAATTCAGTGTTCATAAAAAATAATAAATTGTATAAGTTTCCTACCTTACATGCTGTAGTAGTCCGATATACGCGAAGATTTTGTCCATTTCACCACAAAACACTGTAAAAATAAAATAAAATTATGTTAAACAGTAAAAAAAAAAATATTTCAGTCTATTTCAACTGTACATGAATATTTTGTATACCTCAATCATATGTTTTTCTATCTACTTATATAAGTATAACCCAAAACACTAATACTTTTTCCATATGAAATTTATATCAATAGAAAAAAATCTGTTGTGGCCAGCACAATACCTCTCGCCATTTTCATTTTATCTTGCATAGGGCGCGAGCAGTTATGTGACTTTGTTGGCCTTAGCAAGCAGATATGGGGGCCCGTGTCAGAATGACAGCTGGTAATATACATAGGTGTCAAGTATCATAAGTTTTCATTCGAAACATTATGATTTTCCAAATCCATGTGGATTATTTTTCTCGACAAGTATATGCCATACTAATGAATGACAAATAAACAGATTATGAAATTTTGAATGAAAAATTATGACAATTGTGACATCTACGTAAATAACTACTAGCAGTCATTCTGACACGGATCCTCGTATCTGCTTGCCAAGGCCAACAAAGTCACATGGCTGCTCGCGCCCTATAAGTAACGAATTTAACATTTCTTGTACACACAAATAATTGAATTGTTTCCCTTCTTTCGTTCTATGAGAAATACTTCAAATTCATTGACAGTATTAGCGCTATTTCTTAAGGATATATGTAATATTGACACCTGCAATTTAAATAAATATTTAGTTAATAATACAATAATATATATTAAATGTACTCATACCTCCCAGAACGGACACTGACATTTTGCATTTATTTGTCAATTACAAAAAAAATTAAATCGCAACTGTTTTTCTGACAACGAGATTTATTACAACAGATTATTCTATATTATTATATACTATATCTCCAATGTCAGATTGAGAATTTAATTATCTTTAATATTTGTAGTAATAAATTTAAAAAAAAATAATATTTAGAAATATTTTTTTTAGAAACTACCATTTCCGGTTGTTCAATTGTTACCAAAACCTATTCAACTCTTCCCATTACTGTTAGATTGAGGAATCCGTAGTCAAACAGGTCTTTCGTCTTATAGAATTTGAGAAATCGTGCCTCCAACAACCTCACACACACACATCCACACACACACACACACACACACACACACACACACACACAGACATCATTGTAAAAATGTTAAAATCGGATTCTATGGACCTTAAATCGTGCTTATTCAATAAAATCTGGATATGCGATTTTTAGCATGAATCCAATACCTCTCTTAGCGAGAGGTAAAAAATTAAATTCTAAACATGAGGTATATGTCGAGAAATATATTTTTACAAATTTGCTATGCATTTTTGATAAAAATCAGGACATGAACAACGATATTCGTTTATTATAAACGCTTTGAATCTTCAATACTAAATTCGGGAATCGACAACATTACGATAAAAGAATTTAATTTTATACGTGTATAATTATAACATAGCCAATCTTTTTATATATTATAAACAAATTGAATGGAAAAATGGTAAGCCATTTGGGACCAGTGGGTCGTTTTCGACCCATCATTAATTAAATTAGTCATAAATCATAATATACATATATAGTTCATATAAAAATAAATTCAATAGCGCATCAGTTTTAATACTACTAAATATAAACAATAGTTTTCTGAGCTTATCTCTCATGAGATTTTCACATCAATTTGAATTTGTTATAAATTATTTATTTATTGATAAATTTGAAATAAATCTATAGAATCTTACAAAGAATTGTTTACATTTGTACACCATATTATTTGTATTTTGTTACATAGAAAACTTTTGTAAATATCTTGTAATAAATACCAATGGGTCGAAAACGACCCACTGGGCACTAGCGAAACTCCTTGCTACAGCCGACAAGTTTGAAGATTGGTTAGTATTTCACCTCTGAACATGTTATGTTAGTAATAGCTGCGTATATCAGTGTTTTATACATTCGTCGTGAGGTATACTTTAGTAAATTATATTATTCAAATATTTTCGTTATGATTTTCATCATATATAAAAAAAAAATCTGATGTGGCCAGCACAATACCTTCCGTCAATCCTGTGTATTATGTACAAATTCAAAATAATGTTACTGCACGCGCCCATACATAAATTGTCTTGCAAAAGATCCTATATTTCCAGTAAAGTTATTTCATTAACAAACTATGCAAATTGCACTTGACACTGACATTTTCTTCTTCTTCTTTAGTTTTTCCCATTCGTTAGGGGGGTCGCCATTTTTTATTTTCTTCTGCCACTCATTTTTGTTTTGCGTGTCATTCCTCATTCAGTTCCTTTTCCCTCAAGTCTTCTACAATACAGTCTTTTCATCTTATATATGGTCTTCCTATGTTTCTTCCACCTTCTATTAATATATTAATCTCTCCTCATGACATGTTCAAACCAATGTAATCGTCTCTCATATATCTAGAAACTTCTAACACTAGAGTTACTTCCCTTATTCTTTCATTGATTTACATTTTATTGATACTGACATCTGTCAATTTGAATTACCTGAAAATATTAGCAGTTTCCATTGTTAAGTTAGCATAGCTGGCTGAATTATGAAATTTATGTGAAATTTATTATTTGTATTCTTCTTTAACTCTATATCTGTTGAATAACAAATATAAAATGCAATCAATCGTATAGATAATAATATATTCTTTAAGTTATAATATCATTTAACTGATTTTTTCAAGAAAAACTGTTAAAATCTTCAAATGAGGGTACTTCCGGCCGACCAATTATAACCAAAATCTAAACAGGTCTGCATATGGTTGTAAGGAAGAGGAATACGCAAGAATTGTAATTTTTGGAATTCTAGTATTGGAGATATCGTCCACGAAAAAGCGGTCACATACACACACACATACACACACACACACACACGCACATACGAACACACACACACACATACAGACATCATCGTAAAAATAGTAAAATCGTATTGTAAAGACCCTAAAACGTGCTTATTCAATGAAAACTCACCACCGAATTTTTTGACCAAAGACAATACCTTCCTTACCTAGAGGTGACGAAAGGTAATAATTAATATATCATCACGGCATATTACCCATTGCTGGGTGTGCTAATCTGCTTTGTACACAGATTTCAGTAATGATGGATTACATATTTGTATCGTGCGGGCGTTTACCAAGCGTCGCCTCACGGGTACTCGTTTCTGGCATGGAAAGTGCACCACAGGGGTTAATTTTGTACCATTTAAAATTTGAAATATTTGTTGTTGGTAGGGATTGAATCCGGCTCCCCAAATTCGCGACCATACACTCAAGCACGCGGCCACGAGACCCCACAGGTATAAGCGGGAGATATTGTGTTGATCACATCAGATTTTTCCCTTTGTTTATCCTATTCTTTTGTGATCTAGTAAAGTATTTTTCAAATATTTTTAACCCACATTTAAGTATTGTTAAAAAACTCATATGTTAGATAAAGTCTAACACGCGAGAAATTTCGTCCAACACATAGCACGAGTAACGGCGGGTTAAGATCCAGTTTTAATAATATGTTACTATGTTAGAGGACACCATTAGAGTGTACAATATTAAAATTTAATTAGTTTTTCAATTATCAATATTTCATTTTGATTCCAATGATATATATTTATTTTATCATCATTATCTTTGTGGTAGGCGAAATATAGAGCAAGAACCACTCGTCTTCTATTTCAACTTTGACTGGGTTAGTTATGTAGCCGTTTACGCAACAGATGTGTTCGAATCAACAGCTTAAAATCTGTTAAACAAGCTTCAAGCTCCTTTACCAACGCCATCTATCTCAATATGTTCTCCTGTCGAATCACTTAGCCGCCTTTGTGATTTACAACACGTTGTTAGTGTTCTCTTCATGCTAAACATTACTTAGAGCTAGTCTTACAATATTTTAAACTCACAATACAAGACCGCAATCCATACCGTAAGAATTTGTGGTCTAGTGATTCGGAATATACTTGTGTAGTAAAACTTGTCGGCGCGACCCGCCATCTTTGATTAAAAGCTCCTTTAAGAAAAACTTTATTTTGACAAATACAAAAATGAATAATTATTCAAATGTAGAAAAGTTACAAATAATTAAATTAGATTATTCTGGCCATAGTTTACGGCAAATTCTGTAAAACATTCGCTTAACGAATCGTTATCATAACGAAATCGTTATTATGAAAATCGTTACATCTATTGAACGATATTCGTTATTTTCGTATCTGTATTCTGTAACACATTTTAAAAAATAATGACTTTGGGATCAAAAACTTTATTTCCGAAAATCAAATTATAATTTTAAATGAAATATCTAAAATAATTCATATCACTTACAAAACTTCTAGGTTAGGTCAGTTCTGGTGTGAATCTGCTGTCAGCTGTCAGACTCTTTCTTCTTCTTGTTGTGGGTTATGCTAGAGTTACTACTACTATCTGTAGAAAAATTGGGAAGCTTGCGCTAGGCGCTAGGAATAAAAACCTATTACATTATTTTAATATTACCTTGCAAATAACTATAATATGACGTGTTTTTGAAATCACTATTCAACATAATAGCAATTTTATTTTGACATGAATAAAAATACTGATTGAACGTTTATGTAACGAATGATTTTTCCTGTCGTTAAAAATAACGGTATAGTTATCTTTTTTTCGTTATGTAGAATTAAATTATTGTTTACAGAATACCACTTTAACTATTGTACAAAACATTACGAGCATTAATTTTTAATTCTTGTAAAATTTTGATACGGGCCACAGTTTTTGAAAAAATGGCTAAAAACTTTTTCTATACCTTTAATCAAAGATGGCGGTTTGCGCCGACCCTCCCCAAGGTCGAAAATTTGAATTTTACATTAAAGTCTCGACCTAAACAACATTGACTGGACTTACACGATTTAGCAGTTCTAGTTTTAATATAAACGATCAATCTTCTAATAAGCATAAATTAATTGTAATGATTGAATTGAATAAACATTCCACTCTATATATCATAATATTCAAATAATAAAAAAGTTTAGTTAAAAATTAATAAATAACATCCTTACTTCAAAGGCAGCGCTTCACTTTGATGTCTCACTTGTTTTGATATTTTATTAGCAAAAAACTGAATACAAAGAAACATTCGTGCTCGTCTTCAAATGAACGTAGCAAGTGTGTAAAAAGCGAAACAAAATAACTAGCTAGTTACCGTTAATGTACTCCGAATCAAAGATGATTCTTTCTGTCGGACAGGTGAAGCAAAGAGATGCGTTGTTAGATAATATGAATACAGAAAGCACGCGTATGTTTCGAAGCTTTGGATAAGAAACGTGAGATATTAATTGAAAATCAAAGAGAATGGTTTTGATGTTTGTTAGAGTTAACACGGGGAAACAGACTACAAAGTAGAATAATTAATTAGTATTTCACGATGAATACGAATCTAATTTAGTTTAAGTTTAATCGTACTTTAACCCCTGCTGAATTGCATAAACAATCAATGTGTGTTACTATCTGGCCAGCACAACACCTCCTGCCATTTAATTTTTGTGAACTTAAATATATACTTATATATTTACTAAAGATGGCAACTGCATTAAGTTCCTTTGCATGATATAACTATTGTTCCAATTTATTATATGTATTATCCGTATTTCTTCTCCAGAATCTTACCTTAATTTTATTTTGCGATGTGACGTTAATTTCTTTTCAATTACAGGCAAGAAAATTAATTTATTGATTAGATATTTTATAAATTCATATTTTAACATTTTCTTCTTAAATTATTACCATTATTAATTTGAAATGATTAATTTATAGACAATGACATTTATTTGTCAGTCACATAAATTTGAAATCTGAACTGTGTAACCAAAGATATATTTATCCCCAGGATTTTTAAAATAAATTATTTTATAAACTTATTCATAAAAGAAATAGTAAAAGTATTAGTGCATATCTGTAGAATATTTAATAATATTTATTTTTTATAATAACATAAATTGCAAGAAAGGTGTTTTGAGCTTCAAGTAAAGCGCCATTTGATTTACACCAATATCTAATGGTTTCATTCCATAATAGAATAAGTTCAAAATTTTCTGAATAGCAATATTTGAGTTAGAACGTAAAGAGGATCCACATAAACACACACATACACACACACACACACACACACACACACACACATATATATACACACACCCACAGACATCAAATCTTTATATTTAGATATTTTCTATAATTTTAAATTCATTCTATGAGCAAGTTTTCTCCTACTCTTCTAAATGTTCGATGTTCTTACAATTCATTGACGAGATTGGCGTTATTTCATTTTAATTTGTAAACTGGTTACCACGGATATGTTTGGGGTGAGATTATTTTATAAATTATATTTCTATATCTTTAAATCTATAGAAGATATAATATTTTTTTTAAATGTGTCGGATAGAGATTTTTGTTTTTTAATATTTGTAATAACATAAATTTTCAACAAATAATATTTAGAAGATTTTTGTTAAAATACTCTACTTCCGGTTGTCCAATTGTTACCAGAACCTATTTAACTCCTCCTATTACTGTTATATTGAGGAATCCGTCGTTATATAGGTATTTAATCTCATACAATTTGATAAATCGTACCCCCCAACACCCACACACACAGACAACATCGTAAAAATGTTATAATCGGATTATTTTACTACTTTTGTTCATTTTGCTGTTTTAGGAGCTTTTTACTAACTATTTTTATTTTCTAATCTTACTTCACAGATCAGTTATTCTTATTTTAAAAACAAATATATCCATATTTCATTTGTTACAAGTTGATAAATACTTTTTTTAAGTGTCGAAGTAAGACATTTATTTCGCCACAATAAATCAATTGAATAATAATGATGTAAAGTGAAAACTGACAGTATTATAATAAATATTGTGTTAGTTTTGTTATCAATCAAAATTCTAAGTATAAATAGTTATTTATCAATACTAAAAGAATTGCATAAATACGATATAAGTATAATGGATAAAATATAGATACCTCTTTTTATTATATATGTTGCAATAATTGTCGGCAATCTTAGAAACATCGTCTTTGCAATAGCAAAATGCACAATATAATATCAAGAATTAACAAAACTACCAACACACAACGAAACACAAATTATCGACGCCATAATCATCTGTATCACATGACTGACAGAATCAAATGAATATTCAAATAATTCAAATATTTGAAAATTATGATGGAGGTAGCGTATACCCCTCCGAAACACCGACTATAATGAGACAGCGAATAAAAGTCTCATATATGTCATGTGTGTACGATAAAGATGCTAGATAAAAGTTTAGCAAATGTTGCATCAGAAATTAATGACGTGGGGATCAACTCGGAGAAGTTTTGAGAAAAAAATACGCTCCAAATTTTATTACTAAATACACCGAGAGAAATGTGTTGTTATGATAAATATATTTATAATAGTTGTTATTATATTTTATATTTAAAAAAGGGACAAATACATAAGATATATGAATTAAATATGTATGGATATTAAAAAGTTTAGAATATTATGTAATAAGAGCAAATATATAAAATACTAATTTTAAATATATACTTATTTTCAAATTTAAAATAATATTTCATCCTTAATATTCGAGATATTATTAATAATTATAAAGTTATATTAAATTTTATTATAGCATGTGGTAAAATTTACTATACAAAATATTTACTTCAAATAAACAAGTATCTTAGGCTCAAAATTACAGCATACTTATAAGGGCAAACTAATATATTACATTTTTATAGTAGATATAGGGTGTGCACATTAAATTCCTACGTAACGTAATCGGTGTACAGGTACCTTATTTAAAGACAACTTTTATAAATAGAATTTGTTTTTCTAAGTACGTGAATGTAATAACAAAAAATACTATTCAACGAAACAGATTTCATAACAAGAATAAAATAAATTAAATTCTAAATAATAATCCTAACACTTTCACACAAATTTTCAAGCCACTACGATTTTAAAATATTTATTACAAAATTGTTGCACATTTATATTTGAGGATTGATGTACACGATCTTATTGTTTTATTTCCACTTAATCGACGCAGAAGCATATACACATGTAAGTGAACAAGGAGACTGTTCTTCCCCTGATCATCGCTTGCCTGTTCAACTTGTTGACGCCGTCAGCCGCAATACCTGAGTATTTTAAAGTTGAATATATCGAATATTTAATTCTAATATGTAATATACAATTAAATATATCTATATATTTAAATATATTCGGCAAATATACATATAATTATTCTTAATATGCTGTCTTTAATTTTAAATATATATCGTTTAAAAATATACGAATCTTAATAGTAAATACATTTTTATAATACTTTTACATATACGTTTCCCAATACTTAATATTTACATATTTAAATTTAAAATTTTGATGTACAATATACAATTTTTAATATACATTTCTCTCAGTGTAATGTGTAATCTAGTTGTTACTGGATATAATAAATATATAATAGTTGTTTTATAATATACCATGTTAAAATTTCCGGTAAAAGTTTTGAGAGATGTTATACAAACGTGAAATGCACAAATATATCTATACTTAGACTTTCCAGATTCAAATTTAAACTAGACTATTATGCATATTTTACTTCCCTAAAGAATAATGTAATGTATTTCCAATACCAATTCCAGTTCTTGGTGAAATCTGAAAACACGATCGTTGCAGCATGTATCCACGTATCCACATTCACCCACATCAGCCTTGGGCAGAACCAGTCAGCAATTACAGTAACAAGCTGACGTTAATTGCACGGTGTCGTTCTACATCTCCGCGGGTTCCGGGCATGTCGATCCGGGCAGAATCCGTCCCAAGCTCCCGGACTCTGTCATCAGGGTAATCTTACACGACGTCATGTGATACCGTAATCTGACCCAAGGAAGCTTTTTCTCACAGGGGTGAATATTTATTAAAAAGAAACGTGAACGTACCTAGGGTAAAATAATAATACGCGATGTAAGTTGAGTATGATAATTTGCGCGATGACATTTAACATTTATATTTTATTAAATTTCCTAGTGATTAAAGAAATTTTTATCCATTCTCATCATTATATTTCAATAGAGACAAATTACGAATTACTGCTAGACTAAGATTTGAGAAAAAAGTAATATTTGTTTTAAATATGTTCAAAGTAGTTCCCTTGACAATAATATAGGCGGTGTGTACAAAAGTAGTCAGCACCGAAATCTGGCAAAAAGTCTGTTGTGGCCAGCACAATACCTGCCATCAATCCTGTGTATTATGTATAAATTACATACATAAATTTTCTTGCAAAATATTCTAAATTTCCAGTAAAATTATTTCATAAACAAACTATACAAATTGCACTTGACACTGACATTTTTTTCTTCTTTAGCTTTCCCCATTCGTTAGGGGTCGCTATTTTTTATTTTCTTCTTCCACTCATTTCTGTTTTACGTGTCATTCAGTTCCTTTTCTCTCAAGTCTTCCGCAATACAGTCCTTCCATCTTATCTATGGTCTTCCTCTGTTTCTTCAACCTTCTATTACTAAGCTATTCATTATTCATCCAATATATTCTCCATTTCTCTTCATCACATTTTCAAACCAATGTAATCATCTCGCTTGTATCTTTCTAGAAACTTGTAACACTAGAGTTATTTCCTTACCGTATCTTTCCGTGTCTTCTCCAACATCTACGTCAACATCATCATCTCTGCCACATTAATTTACTTTTTATTGATACTGACGTCTGTCAATTTGAATTACATGAATATATTAGTAGTTTCCATGTTTAGCATAGCTGGCTGATTTATAAAATTTCATTTCTTTAAAATTCTCTAACTCTATATCTATTGAATATGAAGTATAAAATGCAATCAAATCGTATAGAGAATAATATATTCTTTAAAATATAATAACGTTAAATGTCAATAAATCAAATTTAATTGTTAAATCTTCAAATGAGGCTACTTTCGGTTCACCAATTATAACCAAAATCTAATCAGTTGTTCTTCTGGAGGTAAACTTGAGGAATACGAAAAAAATTATTTTGGAATCGTGCTATTGAAGTTATGCGATCTGACACTTTTGTCACACACACACACGAAGAAGAAGATGTCAGTGTCAAGTGCAATTTGCATTGTTTGTTTATGAAATCATTGTACTGGAAATATAGGATCTTTTGCAAGAAAAATTATGTGTAAGGCGTGAGCAGTCCCGTGATTTTGCTGACCTTGAATAGCAGATATAGGGGCTCGTGTCAAAATGACAGCAATTAATTATGTCCATAACTGACAAATATTTATAATTTTTCATTTAAAATTTCATGATTTTCTTATTTAATGTGGTTTTTTGTTATTAGGAGTGTGGAATTCAGTTGCCGAGAAAAGGGATCACATAATACCAAAAAATTCTGATAAGGGCCCCCATATCTGATTGCCAAGGTCAGCAAAGTCGTATAACTGCTCGCGCCCTATGAAATTTGTACATAATACACAGAATTGAGGAAGGTAATGTGCTGGCCACAACAGATATTTTTGTTTTAAAGTAGTTGAAAATATAAAATACTAAATGGGAATTCTTAATCTGCTGAAGTAAATTACGTTTGTAATATGATAATCTTCTTTTTCTAATTTATTATTTTGCCATGCGGAACGAAAGTTTATTAAATAAGGAAAATATTCAGTTGATTGCACACTTACAAAGCAGTTTAGAACAAAATGAAAAACAAGTCGAAATCGTTTCAGATATGAAACGTTAGGTAATAAGACTTCCAGGCCGTTGTCGACTGAATGCCATCTCCATCCTTTTGCAATCGTACAAGTACCTTATAGTAAATAAAATAAAGACTGCGTCTACCAATTTTATTACTGGTTGGTATGCGATGTGAATGTGGAAACGTTAGCTTTATTGTTCGCTTTCGTCTCTACACATCTCCGATTTCATTTGATTTAAACCGAACCCGTATTCAGCGCTCTCTGTCTCTGGAAATATTCCGATATTTTAGAGTTTGGAATTACTCGAGAAAACTGCTCAAGCGATAAGGACAATGAGATTGCACAGTAATCATAACCCATATGTCTAAGAAAGCCGAACCGACCGTACGCATTTTATCAAAACAGACGTTATTGGAGTTTTCTGTTTGATGTTGTGGAATTATTGTTTCTCATATTTACCTGCTGTGTGATTACTCTCTTGAAAACCTACTCGCATATCAAATGGAAAAATTCGTTTGACTTTCTGCTTATGGGTTTTATATTAAATATTGTCAGCGGTAGCATAACGGTCTTGTTTCACATACTTTTAAGGATTTGCATAAAGTGATATACTGTATCACACAAGCTTCTTTTACGTTGCAGTAAATAAAAATATCAATGGTTTTGCATTTTTTCTTAACTTATAAACTCAGGTGTTTTGATGGTACACTGGCTTGTAAAAAAATTGCGTACACCTTAAAAATCAAGTAACCGAGTTTTTACCTTTTTTGAGCTATGTAATAATTTTTAAAAATAGGTTAATGTCAACTCAATGGAGTTGTCACTGTCATGTCATTATTTTAGGTATCGTGGAGCAAGTTCATCATTGTGCTAAGTTACTACTAAATTACAAATATATTCTATAAAAATTAAAGAACAACCAAGTATTTATTTTAAATGGATTATAAATAAGTAAAAATTATGAATGAAACAAATTATGGACGAAGTAACAGTAGTAATATACCATCGCTCCATCAGTGTCCAGTACTTTATTTAATCTTTGAGGCATGGAGGAAATAAGATTTCTAAAATAATTTTCATTATGACTCAAGGTTTCCCAGGTGTTGACCATGACCCTGGAAAATATGTTGTAAAAGCATCGTCTCTTGCTGTTTCAAAAGGATGTTCCCATAAATGATTTAAAAATGCTTCATCTTGATCATTGGTGAAAATTTTGGGACGTCCGGAACCTTCTTTCCTTTTTATACTTCCTTCATTTTCCCACCTACTCCTCACCCTCATAACAGTACTTTTATTAATATTAAAATGTTCTGCTACTGATCTGATTGATCACCCCTCTTCTAACTTAGAAAGTATTACTACTTACTCGTTTTTTGATAATTTTGACATCATAATTGACGTTAATGACACTGACTTGTGACACTGACAAGTTAACAATCGAGACCGACTCAATACAGCAAAAAACAGGTGTACGCGATTTTTTTGCAAGCCAGTGTACGTGTTAATTTAATACTGAGCGCGATTCTAATTTATTTGAAGACGAGATTGATTCTAATTATGACGCGGGATTTTATTTTTTATGAGGTTTCTAGCCGCGTGACTGAACGTAAAATAAAATAAAATAAATATTTCATCACGGCATATTACCCATTGCTGGGTGTGCCAATCTGCTTCGTACACAGATATCGGTAATGATGGAATATTTGTACCGTGCGGGCGCTTACCAGGCGTCACCTCACGGGCACTCATAGCTGGCGTGGAGAGTGCACCATAGGGGTCAATTTTGTGCCATTAAAATTCGATGTAATATTTGGCGTCGGTCGGGATCGAACCCGGGTCCCCAGATTCGCGACCAGACACTCAGGCACACGGCCACGAGACCCCATGTATCTCTTTTCATCTTAATATTTTAAAAGCGTCACTTAAAATTTCTCATTAAATCTGCCTGCATTACTAAAACATTCCATCTCTGCTACACATGATTTTTAGTGTTTAATCCTGCTGCAACTCCATCACAAATCACACATTACCCTATTTCGGTGTAAGCTAGCATAACTCCGGGTATTACTGAGTAAATAGCTAGCGTAGCGTAGTGCAATACTAGTTCAGCCTTCGGTTCGGTTTACCGCTCGCGCGGCGTTCTGTGCTTTGTTTAGCGTCGCTGCAGGCGTCCAAACGGTAAATGGTAAACGCTCTAGCCTCCTAATTGTTTATACCGTGTTACCTGTGATTTCACTGACGACAATCTCATTATATTGTACGGGAAACGGGAGCTATTTGTATGCATAGAAATTTGGTTAAGTGACAAGTTTCATTAGTTGGGATTTCAAATTATTATTTTCTAATTTTTTTACCTACTTTAGATCAAAAATATGTGAATAGGGATTGATCTAAAAATAGGTTAGTGATATTTTGATAATAACTTTTCAAGACTTTAAATGCTTTTTACCTTCCGTCACCTTTAAGGTAAGGTAAGTAAGTATTGTTTTTTGTAAAAAAAATCGATGGTAATTTTTTAACAAATAAGCACGTTTTAGAGTGTACGTATTTACTGTTTTTACCTTCCGTCACCTATAGGTAAAGAAGGTATTGTCTTTGGTCAAAAAATTAGATAGTGAGTTTTTGATGGAGTTCCTACAATACGAATTTACTGTTTTACGATGATGTCTGTATGTGTGGGTGTGTGTGTGTGTGTGTGTGTGTGTGTGGATGTGTGTGTGTGTGAGTATGTGTATGTGATAAAAAATTCTCCTTCGATAACTCCAATACTACAATTCCAAAAGTTATAATTCTTTCATAATCCTATTTCGTACGTCCATACGAACAGTTGATTAGATTTTGGTTATGATTGGTTAACCAGAAGTACCCTAATTAGTAGATTTTAACAGTATTTCTTGAAAAAACGCTGTTAAATATCATTTTTTGACCTTTTATGTTATTATAAATAAAAGAATATGTTATTCTCTATTCGATTTAATTATATTTTTTTCTTTATATTCAATTAATTTAGATATAAAGAATTATAAAGAAATAACCTAATTCTGCTAAAAGCTGCACCATGGAAACAATATTCAAATATTACTAATTGACAGATGTCAGTGTCAAATAAAATTTACATAGGTAATATCTTTGTGAAATGATTTTACTGGAAATATAAAAATGTAAAATAATTTAAGGGGGCAAAAACATATCACTTAAACTAATACAACAGCATACAGCCATAAGTCAATTCAGCAGATTATTTTGTTACAAATATAATGCTATGTATGTTTTTATTTTCTACTTCTTATTTTAAGAAACATATTTTTCTTTTTAGGAGTAGTTCAGTTCAGTTCAGTACAAGGTGTGTGGAATTTATACAAAATTATCTAGAATTGACGGAAGAGAATGTGCTGGCCACATCAGATTTTTTAAATAAAGAGTTTAACAAAATTTCTTTTAAACAAAAAACGATTTAAAATTATATTAAACTATATTAAAGAATATAGCTTAGTATAACGGTTTCCCAGTTAAAAATATTGATAAATTTAAAAATCGCCAATCCGTTTCTAATTTTATGATTTTAACACCAAGTAATAATAAAAATAATAAGAAGCTATGGCATCACCCTGACAATAATTTATGATATTTCATTGAACAACAAGAGATAAAGAGAATATACAAAATATTGTATTTCTTAAAAAAATCAGTACATTGTAATACCATAAAAAATATTATATAGATAATAGATTCACAAGATTCAAACAACTCTCAGATAAGTATGCAATGATATTTTGTAAATAAAATGTCAATTCACAAAAATGAATATAGAAACAATAAAAAAAAAAATCACATTCCCATATTGATACGAGCAAGTGACGCTTAAAGTTTTCCTTAAGGTACTAATATATGTGTTACTTATTTTTAAGCGCTACTTACTTAAGTGTAACTTATATAGTGCAATAGTGCAAGCGAGAATTAATTCCATATTTCTAATTGTTCTGCAGTATCATCAATTCAAGTTGAAAGTTTGTCGAAGTAAATTTCTGTTCGATGAAGATTAAAAGTTTCGTAAAGTAATATGCAAATTTTTACCTCTCCAGATTAACAAGTATTTTTTTATCATTTTTCCTAATGAATATTCAAAGCTCACTAAACAGTAATCGATATTGTGAATACGTAATTTAAATTGATATGTACATAATTTATTAGTTACCTGGAGCAAATTTAATCATGGCGAATTTATTTATTCAATAATTTTGATGTTCTGCTTTTTTACGAATAAATTTGCAATTTTCCGATATTATAACTCGATAAAAACACGATACAAATATAGCTTTATAATACAGTTAATTTTATATACAAGTTGCTATAGAAATAAGTACATTAAATTTAACCAGTGTTCGAACTCGTCGAGTGCAACAATATTTTTTAATAACTTTTTCCTGTAAACCTTCTAGATATTGAATTAAAATTCTTCAAAGTTTTGTCACAAATTTCATTAGCCGCCTATGGTTGAATACAATAACTGCAAACTGCATGTCTGAAAAGTAGAACGCGATGTTTAATGCCAAAATTCAAAATGTGTCTATTCTGCGCGTGCGTGACTGAGACTCAATACAATGAAAGAATGATTACAAGCTGGGTGAATAGACACCAGAAGATGAAACTATACACAAATCGGGAAAGATAAGAGATAGAATAGATTATCTCGACTAAGGCAACAAAAAAAATCATACATAATTTTTTTTGGATATTCTAACTTGTTGTAAAACAGGTTAGAATATCCAAAAATGGTAGGACATTTATAGGATGCTGTCGACTAAGAAAAACTCTACAATTGACGGAACAAGAAAACGCATAAAGATGATGAAAATGATGCTGACTTGGGCATCGTTTCCTTAAGCTTCACCATAGGGCAGCACAATGTATACTCGCTATCCGTAAAGGTAGGCATTTTTACTGATTATAACTTTTATTATAATTATGAATCGATTTATTCGTCAAATTTATTTGAAAAAGTAAAAAATTCGGTGGTGAGTTTTCAATGAATAAACAAGTTTTAGGGTCTTTACAATACGATTTTACTATTTTTACAATTATATCTGTATGTGTGTGTGTGTGTGTGTGTGTGTGTGTGTGTGTGTGTGTCCGTGCGTGTGTGTGTGTGTGTGTGTGACCGCGGTTTCGGCCGCGATATATCCAATACTAGAATTTCAAAAATTACAATTCTTACGTGTTCCTCTTCCATATGCAGACTTTATTAGGTCAACCGGAAGTACCCTAATTTGAAGATTTTAACAGTTTTTCTTGAAAAACCACTGTTAAATGTTATTTACACTTTTAATATTATTATAAATATTAAAGAATATGTTATTATCTATACGAATTGATTGCATTTTATATTTCATATTAAATGGATATAGAGTTAAAGAATTATAAAGAAATTAAATTTTATAAATCAGCCAGCTATAATAATAATAATAATAATAATAATAATAATAATAATAATAATAATAATAATAATAATAATAATAATAATAATAATAATAATAATAATAATAATAATAATAATAATAATAATAATAATAATAATAATAATAATAATAATAATAATAATAATAATAATAATAATAATAATAATAATAATAATAATAATAATAATAATAATAATAATAATAATAATAATAATAATAATAATAATAATAATAATAATAATAATAATAATAATAATAATAATAATAATAATAATAATAATAATAATAATAATAATAATAATAATAATAATAATAATAATAATAATAATAATAAAAAATAAATCGAGGTTGCACTGCTGAAATGATACCTATGTATCACTCTTTAATAGTACAAGTATTTTGGCCATTAATGTATTATATATTTATTATAAATTGTATTGAGCTACTTTATTGGTAATATATTTTTATATTTCATATAATTTAATCTTATAATCTTTGTATTATACTAATATATTGTACAATATATAAAATGACAGCTGTCATTTAATTTCATTAAAAAATATAAAAATAACATAGATAACTTAATAAATATAATTAAATTTATATTTGAAATCAGATTATATATAGTATAATCAAAGTATTTAAAATATGTTATTAACATACAATTTTATAGGTATTATTAAAGTTTGATATAAATAGTGTAATTTCTGACAGTCAAAACACAGAAGAACTAGTGTTTAAACTTGGGTTTGAAACTTTCCCAACAGAATGCCTCCCCAGGTGATAAATAGGGGAACATCCATCAGTTATGAGTACGCGGTACTCAACAACGTCTGATTCTTCAGAGGAGGCGTCTAGTTTCAAAGCTGACAGGAGCTATAAAATGTAAAATAATTAAAATAATGGTCCAAACAAGAAGTCAAATTTTGAGTGGCGTGCCGGGATTACCGGGTCGGATCTCGCCACATACAGGATGGATTCATAATGAAGACGACTTACGCAATGAAAATGGTCAACGAGTAGATAACAACATTAACAACATGGAAACATCACATCAGCATGATAACGCTTACTGCACAGAGGTTTCTCAAGGCGGAGCGTTATGTAGCCAAGCTGAAGAACCACCTACATCAAGTAGAAGAAGAATAAGACAAACGTGGTCAAAAGAGGAATATAAGGAGTTAATGTGGTGTTACCAACATAGTAAACTTACCGTTAAAAATTACAGGGATACTTTTAAGTTATGGCGTCAAAGAAATCCCAACTCTAGATTAAATATGGATGCAAATAAGCTGCAAAATCAACGCAGGTATATTGAACAAAAAGAAAAACTTTCCCCCGAAGAAATACAACAAATTATAAATGAAGTTAAAACATACATCGAGTCTCAAAATCATGAAACACATCCTAACACTCAAGAAATTCCTACTATTGAAGAAATTTCAATAAATCAACAAGAAATAATACAAGTACAAGAACAAGATCAAGAAGAAAATGAAAACAGAGAAACTAACATAAAAAGAGAAATAATAGACCTATATACAAAATTAATACAAGAAGATTTCAATAGTAGAGTAAAACTTCCTAAGATAACATACAACAAAGACACAAGACAACTAATAAACATTGGAAATAATTGTCTAGATGAAATACTGAAAGAAGTTGAAAATGTAAATATTACCATTATTAACACAGCTTTATATAGCACAGCCTACGTTTTAACCCAGCAGATAAATAATATAGATCTATCCAAAAATATCATGCGAAAACCTATAAAACAACTTGACATACCTATGTGGCAAAAGAGACTTGAAGAAAAGATTAAAAAATTAAGAACAGATGTATCACAATTATATCTATTAAAAGAAAATAAAACTCCAAAATCAAAATCGAGAGTAGAATATTTAACAAAAACATATTTAGAAAACAAAGAAAAATCTATCGAAGTAGTAATTGAAGAATTAAAACAGCGAATAACAGCGACAGCACAAAGAATAAGAAGGTTTAGGGCTAGAACACAGCAATTTAAAGACAATAGAATGTTTCATCAAAATATAAAATTATTTTATAAAACTTTAAGAAGTACTAATTGTCTAAATAAAGAAGGTCCAAGTGCAGATGAAATAGAAAATTATTGGCAAAATATTTACGAGGATAATATAGAACACAACAAAGATGCTAGTTGGATTAAAGAAATAAAGCAGAGTCAAGAACATAGAAGAATGGACTGGGAAGAAGTGGCATGTGAAGAAATTACAGAAAAAACTAAACGGACACAAAATTGGAAATCTACTGGAATTGATATGATCCCGAACTATTGGCTAAAAGAATTAAATATATCTCATAAATATTTAGCAAAACAATTTAACGAATATATAGATGATCCTTCACTTATTCCAGAATGGCTTTCAACAGGAAAAACATATTTATTGTATAAAGACGGAGATATTAAAAACCCCAAAAACTATAGACCTATAACCTGTCTGAATGTAATGTATAAAAACTTTACCGGTATATTGGCTAACAGAATAAGCAAATATGTTATACAACAAAAAATAATACCGGCGGAACAAAAGGGATGCGCCAAAGGTTCGCAAGGCTGCAAAGACCACTTACTCTATGCCAAAGCAGTGCTTGAAGATTGCAAGAAATATAAGAAAAACCTAAACATTGCCTGGATAGATTATATGAAAGCGTATGATAGTGTCCCTCACAGCTGGTTATTAGAATCTCTCAAAATTTATGGTATACCTCAAAACATTACAAATTTATTAGAACAAATGATGAGTACATGGAAAACTAAAATGTATTTAAAAACATCAAATGATATTAAAGAAACAAGAACTATCAATATCAGAAGAGGCATATATCAGGGAGACTCATTGTCACCTATTTGGTTTTGTTTAGCGTTGACACCACTATCCACAATAATTAATAAGACTGCAATAGGATATAAAATAAAAGAAGCGCAACATGTAGTAACACATCAAATGTATATGGACGACCTAAAGTTGATATGTAAAAGCAATACAGAACTGAAAGAAACCATAGACAAAGTTAAATTGTTCTCCGATGACATTCGAATGAAATTTGGTATACAGAAATGTGCTACAGCTAATTTTCTGAAAGGTAAATTAATACGGACAGAGAATATACAAATAAATTCAGATGAAAGTATAAAATCTTTAGAGCATGGAGAAACATATAAATACTTAGGGTTGAATGAAGGCGATGGAATAGATCACAAGACAATTAAAGAAAGAATTAAAAAGGAATATTTAGCAAGAGTTAAAAAAATATTAAATACTCATCTAAATTGTAAAAACAAATTTCAAGCCATAGGAGCATTAGCTATCCCAGTAATCCGCTACAGTTTTGGTATAGTACATTGGACCCTAGAAGAAATAAAGAAGGTTGATAGAAAAACACGAAAATTACTTACCATCAATGGACAATTACACCCACGTCAGGATGTTGAAAGACTATATGTAAAAAGAAAAATGGGAGGAAGAGGACTTCAACAGATAGAAGCAGCTTACTATGCAACAATGTTTCAGTTAAGTTTTTACATTAGAACAAACAGTAACCGTGATCCAATAATAAGCAACATTAAAAGATACGAAATGGGCCTTCCACAGAACAGATCTCTTTTAAAAATATCGAAGAAAATAGAAGAAAAAATATATAGTGGGGTAACAAGTTCTGAAAGTAACGTAGAAAATGTAGAAGATGAAATTCAAATAACACAACAAACTCAGCCGCAAGAAAGGAGGACACCTACACAGATAAAAACACAATGTCAAACAAAATTATACAATATTTGGAAGAATAAATCTATGCACGGACAAAAATTTAGACAAATGGAAAATTTAAACATAGACAAAGAACAATCGTACAAATGGTTAACAAGTGGTACTATTAAAGGTGAAACTGAGAGTCTTATAACAGCAGCTCAAGAACAGGCATTAACTACAAGGTATATTGCAAATAAATTACATCGTAATAGACAAGATAAATATTGTAGAGTATGCAAAAAGGATGATGAAACTATACATCACATAATATCTTCATGTTCGGAACTTGCTAAAAATGAATACGTTAAAAGACATAATAAAATTTGCACTCTCATTCATTATAATTTATGCAAACATTATAAATGTACAAACTTAACTGAAAAATGGTATAACCATAACCCTGTAAATGTAATAACTAGTGCAGACAATAAAGTTACAATTTTGTACGATTTTGGAATACAAACTGACAGAACTGTGTTAGCCAATAGACCAGACATAATAATAAAAACAGAAAAAATTACCTATCTTTTGGATGTTTCAGTTCCAGCAGACGAAAATATAATATCAAAATTTTCTGAGAAGCTGCTAAAGTATAAAGATTTAAGTATTGAAATTAGTAGAATGTGGAAGACAAAAACATTTATAATTCCAATAATCGTAGGAGGGACAGGATTTGTGGATGCAGAATTTAAAAAAACTATAGAAAAAATCCCTGGTAAACATGACGCACTGGAAATTCAAAAAACTGCAATATACGGTACTGCACATATAATAAGAAAAACAATTACTTAACACCCTTACCTGAGCTGCTTGGTAAGCAGCTGGAAGGAGTGTAAATCCCGGAACAGGAAGTGGGCGCATACTACTGAGATTACACCCGAAAAATACAAATGTTTGTGTATATATTGTACCTATAACCTGTATCTGTGAAATAAAGGATAATAATAATAATAATAATAATAATAATAATAATAATAATAATAATAATAATAATAATAATAATAATAATAATAATAATAATAATAATAATAATAATAATAATAATAATAATAATAATAATAATATCAGTTTATTCAACGACATGTTATGTACATGTATAGAATACGTCACACAATATTAAATTAATATAAATAGCACATACATAGGTATAAAGTAGATAAAAGGAAATGTTTTCAGCATTTAATGTGTAATAGCTTTTTCCTATAAGATAATTTTTAAGAAGTTTTTTAAATTTAATTTTATTGCATTCCTCCTTTATTATGGTGGGCAGTTTATTGAAAACCTTTAGCCCTTGTATATCGGGTAAAGAATTTAGTGAGTTGTGTTTCACATTCGGAATATAGAATCGCTGTTTTTGTCTAGTATTGAAAGTGCGAATACTGGAACTGAGTTTAAAATTATTTTTATTGATATAAATGTATAAACAAACTTCAAATATATCTATGCTATAACGATGGAAACAGCTACTATATTAAGAAAATTCTAACTGACAGATGTCAGTGTCAATGAAGAGAAAATGAATGTGGCAGAGATGAAGACGTTGCGATAGATGTCCGGGAAGACACGGAAATATACGATAAGGAATGAAAGAATAAAATAACTCGAGTATTAAAAGTTTCAAGAAAGATACAAGAAAGGCAATTACATTGGTTTAAACATGTCATGAGAGATAAAGAATATATTGGAAAAAAAATGAATAGCTTAGTAATAGAAAGTGCAAGAAACAGAGAAAAGCAACCGAATGAGGACGACCCGCAAAATAGGAATGAATGGAAGAAGAAAATGAAAAATAACGACCCATTACGAATGGGAAAAGCTAAAAAATGTCAAGTACCATTTTCATAGTTTGTTTATGAAATAATTTTCCTGGAAATTTAGAATCTTTTTCAAGAAAATTATGTATGGAATTTATACATAATACACAGAACTAACGGACGATATTGTACTGGCCGCATCAGATTTTTACTTATAGGCGATGTAAAGTAAAATGTGTCCTAACAGCCTTGTGGGCTAACGCTTTTCTCGTGCGACACATTTCCAATTTCTCATCACATATTAATTAATTTATTTGTTATACGAATTAGATGTGAAAGCACATACCGTCAACAATTTGATTGTCCGCTACTACTAGCCTCTGGTTACTAGCCCGTACATTTCTATTCAGTACACTCGGGTCCTGCAATCTAAGAGATTAGCGTTTGAATGCATTTCATCACGATGATGCAGAAGCTACACGGTTGCTCGCAATGAGCTAAACTACTCAAAATCTAATACATTGTGATATTATGCTATTCCCACAACGACACAATCTGATAATGTACCAAGTTTCAATTGCATGTTGCAAAGATAAACAACGCATAAAACAAACGACCAACAACACTTGTTTCGCTAGGGAAACACCAAATAAATATGGAAATCACTAATAGTTTCCAACAAGTCGGAATAGTTGGATGATTTTGTACATTGTGAAGTTGTTCGCGTATTTGTTTTCCATAAGATTAATTCAATTATTGCGCATTGCAGCTTACAAGATCTACATTTCTAATCTAATTTCATGAAGTTCCAATTAACTCTACTAATAAAAATACTGAATTTAGTATTTGTTTTATTAAAAATTTCGATAGTGAGTTTCTAATGAATACGAATTTACTATTTTTACGATGATGTCTGTATGTGTTTGTGTGTATATGTGTATGTATGTTACGATTGTGTCGGATCACATAACTTCGATACCACGATTTCAAAAGTTATAATTTTTTCATATTTCTGAAGTTTACATCCAGAAGAACAAGTGATTAGATTTTGGTTATAAATGGTCAACCGGAAGTATCCTTATTTGAAGATTTTAACAGTTTTTCTTAAAAAAACGCACTTAAATATCATTTATTGACATTTAACGTTATTATAATTTGAAGAATATATTATTCTCTATACGATTTGATCGTATTTTAAACTTCATATTCAATAGATATAGAGTTAAAGAATTATAAAGATATTAAGTTTCAAATTAGCCAGATATGCTAACCATGGAAACTGCTAATATATTTAGATAATAAAAATTGACAGATGTCAGTATCAATAGATGCGTTCAGTGAAATAAGCAGTTCAAGCAAATGCCAGCTAAACAAACGAGACTTGTTGCTTAGTACACTGAAAGATTTGCTAGCTATATGACGAACTGATATTCACATAATTTTGAATATTTCAAATTTAACAATGTTATGAACATTCATCACAAAATTTTGAAAGCCTTTTAGACATGTAATTGATATAAACACACCATAAAATCAGATAGAAACAGTACAAGTTAAATGTATAATTTGCATTTTCCGCCATTATATTTCATAAGTTAGCAAGACAAGCGAAAAATTTGGCGCGTGGATTGCTTTCGAGCAAATCAAGCAAATACTTGGCTAACAAAGTCTTTCAGCAAACTTTCCTTGTTTTCGATACGGTGAGAAATGAAAGAATAAGGGAAATAATTCTAGTATTAGAAGTTTCTAGAAAGATACAAGCGAGACGATTACATTGGTTTGATTAATATTTATAATAATATAAAAGGTCAAAAAATTTAACAGCGTTTTTACTTCCTTGTACGTAAGTAAAGGAAGTATTGTAATCGCGAAAAATTTCGGTTTTCAGATTTCAGCGGAAATATCCATTTTGATCATCCCTAAATCCATTTTGACTAATTTCGTCGTGACGTCTGTACGTACGTATCTCGCATAACTCAAAAACGGTAAGCCGTAGAAAGTTGAAATTTTGTATTTAGGACTCCTATAACATCTAGTTGTGCACCTCCCTTTCTGGTTATTACACAATTTCCAGAAGTGGCACTTTACATGAAGCCTATAATAGATTTTAATGAAAAACTATTTTAAAATATAATCCAAAACTTTTCAAATTTAGTATACAAGACTTTTATGTCAATCGAAATAACATAATAGATTTTGGTTAAAATAGACTAACCGGAAGTGGTACATCACTTGAAGTTGTGAACAGTTTTTCTTGAAAAAATGATTTTATTTTGATTTTAGAAATAAATGCTTCAAATAAAAGTTTTAGAGAATTAATTTTTGCGTCGAGCACATCAAGTATTATTAAATTAGCCCTTTGTATAAGCGAGATATGTAAATTTAAAAATTATATACTTTTTTGTTTTTGTAATAAAGCTTCCTATGGATTAGGACAAAAACAAAAAAAAATGTTCATGTCAAATTACGTTAAATACGTGCAATTTTATAATTCGTACAATAACAAATATTATATTTTTATTGCGAAATTAGTCATATTCCTTGTTGTAATCAAATATTTCTTTGTTGTAATCAAAACTCTCTTTAAAAAGAACCGGGTTAGATTATGGTCGCTATATATCTTACTGTTTTGAAGTTAAAATTAATATTTTGTAATTTATTTATTAAAAAAATATGTATAGTTTAATAATCGTACAAGGAAGTCGTGTGGTGTCCACATCAGATTTTTTCAAGAAAAACTGTTGAAATTTTCAAATGAGGGTACACATACACACACATACAAACATCATCGTAAAAACAGTAAATTCGTATTCTAGGGACCTTAAAACGTGCTTATTCATTAAAAACTCACAATCGATTTTTTTTGACCAAAGATAATACCTTCCTTATCTGGTGACGGAAGGTAAAAATAAATTATAAATTAAACTAATATTCATATTAATTTTACTACCGTCTCCATGAAATCATAAAGCGCAACCACAAAATCTCACAAACACATAAAGCACGGTGTAATCTTCTGTATTGCAGTCAGCAAACATGTTAGTTAATTTTCAGACTAACGTTATAAACGAACACAGCCATTGACTTCCATTACGCAAACTACGTTACAGTGCCAGTATAGCACAGCAGTGTAGAGCATAGTAAGCATGTGGATGCGAAGTCTGAGACCCCCAGCAAGACAGAATTGTAATGCAAAACCAGCAAGGGAACAAAAGCTTTTTGCGCGGAGGAGAATCTCAGGATTAGGGTAGATGAAAATAAGAAATATGGAGAACTACGAACAGGAAAGAACAAGAATAGGAAAAGGAGCTAGAAATTGTAATAATCTCTTTAGAGTCCGTACACTTTTAGTTCAAGCCATTTGCGATATCTATCGCCCGGTGCGCGGTAAGGGGAAAGAGAGTGACGTTGATTTGTATGATGTCCGAATCCATAGGCTTGTCAGATTTGTTTAAAACTGGGGCTAATTACGTTCTGTAATAAAACATTTATTTTCTGTCGCAAAATTTTAGTAATCAATTTAGTACTTAACACATATCACATATCTATGTTTCATTTGAAGCAATTTGGTGTTATACATACCTGAAATTTGCCAGGGGAATTTGCAGCATTTTTCAGCTTATGGTACCATGAAAGCTATGACATTATTTATAATCTCACATCCCTGACTCCTAATTCTTTATATTTGAACACCAACCTTTTTACCTCTCGCTAAGACAGGTATTGGATACATGCTAAAAATCGCATATCCAAATTTGAATGATTAAGCACGTTTTAAGGGCCTTAAAACGTGGGACCCTAAAATCCGATTTTAATATTTTTACGATGAAGTCTGTGTGTGTGTGTGTGTGTGTGTGTGTGTGTGTGTGTGTGTGTCTGTATATGTGTGTTTGTGTATGTGGGGAGGTTAGAAGGACGATTTCTCAAAAACTATAATATTTAATGTATGTTTAACTACGTATTTCTTATTCGGACATTACTGGGAAGAGCTGAAAAGGTCTTGGTAATAATTGGACAACCGGAAGTAGCAGATTCGTAAAAAAAATCTTCTAAATATTATTATTAAAGAAGAGTAAATTCTCTATCTGATACATATAGATATTTTATTATATTTTTTTATAGATTTAGAGATAAAGAAATATAAGGCATATAATAATCTGTTGTAATAAATCTCACAACCCAAATAATGTCATGGAAACCAATTGAAAAATTAATATGTTTGTAACTGACAGATAAATATCAGTGTCAAATATCCAGAGATATTACTGAAGATTTTTCTGGGAAGTACATACATTATATTATTTCTTATTATATTAATAGTTAAATATTTAAAATTACAGGTATCAAAAATACTGTCAATCCCGACAATGAATTGGAAACATTTCGAAAAATTAGGACAAAATATCTTCATAGAATGAATTTAAAATTTTAAAATCTAAATATAAAGAATAGATTTAAGTAAAATTTTTGGTGTAGAGTGTAGGTATACAAGAAATTTTAAATACAATAGGGCGCGACCAGTCATGTCACTTTGTTGGCCTTAACAAGCAGATATGGGGACCCGTGTTAGAATTATAGCTTTAGAATAGATAGATAGAATTTAGAAAATCTTTTAATAAAAAATTCTGACATTTGACATCTATGTACATAATTACTAATTGTCATTCTGACACGGGCAGTAATATTAACTCTTCGTTTTAAATGACACAAAAGCTACCCTTTTGGTGCATTCTCTACGCTAGCAATGAGTGTCTATGGATTGACGCCTGGTAAACGCCCACACGGTACAAATATGTCATCATCATTACCGAAATATGTGTACAAAGCAAATTGGCACACTCAGCAATGGGTAATATGCCGTGATGATATATTTATTTTTATATTCCATTCTTTCTTGACTTTAGTGCTGCCACAGAAACTTAATAAGGCGCTTACCAATGTTAAAAGGTGATAATAGAACTGCTATGTGATTAAACGTAAATACAAATTTCCAATTTTGCAAACAGATACATCATTAGTCGGGTGAGTGACTAATGTCAACCACTCACATTTTGTGACCACTATCAGCTACAGCCTCACCTTTGAGAAACAGGCTCTAGCGTTTATTAAAGTAGAGTGGGTGACGTTTGTCACCCGCGCGACTAACCTAGGGCTAAAAGTACATTTCCTTTATCTTTAAACGAATAAGTAGAATCAAATAACAAGAAGGTATTTCTCAAAATTATCTATCGGGAGATAAAAAATTCAGAGAATCTAATATATATGGAAACTGGCGTGGCGAAAATCGATACTCAAACACACAATCGAATGCTTTGTCAACGGATTCCATTGAGAAGTTGGCAGCCAGCAACCGAGTACCGCACACCGAGCACCGAGAGTCGATCGTATCGCGTTATAAATGTACGATGTTTTGAATACGCGCGGTATTTGTTCTAGCCGTCGCTTTGTTCACATAACGAACTTCCTTTCGCCCTGAGAAGCCCAAGATTACACCAAGGGACAGCGCCAATTGAATTATTTTGTGGGGAGACAACAAAGACTAACCAAATTTTCACATTTTGTACGTCACCTAGTAGCAAATGGTACCACAACAAGACTACGCTGAGAATGACTCAAGCATAAGGCATGGAGGTAAATAAGGCTTACCTTAATTAAAATTCTGATGTGGTCAGCACAGTACCTTACGTCAATCCTGTGTATTATGTATAAATTCCATACATACTTTTTTTTGCAAAATATTCTAAATTTCCAGTAAAATTTTTCATAAACAAACTATTCAAATGGCACTTGACACTGACATCTTCTACCTCTTCTTTTTTAGCTTTTCCCATTCGTTAGGGTTCGCTATTTTTTATTTTTCCATTCATTTCTGTTATGCAAGTCGTCCTCATTCGGTTGCTTTTCTCTGAAGTCTTCCGCAATACAATACTTCCATCTTATCTTTGGTCTTCCTCTGTTTCTTCCACCAAGTATTAGGCCATTCATTATTCTTCCAATATATTCTTTATCTCTCCTCATGACATGTTTAAACCAATGTAATCTTCTCCCTTGTATCTTTCTAGAAACTTTTAATACTCGAGTTATTTCCCTTATTCTTACATTCCTTACCTATCTTTCCATGTCTTCTCCCAGCATCTATCTCAACGTCCTCATCTCTGCCATATTCATTTACTTTTGATTACATCTGTCAATTTGAATTATCTGAATATATTAGCATTAACTATATATCTACATCTATTGAATATCAAGTATAAAATCCAATCAAATCGTTTAGAGAATAATATATCTTTTAAGTTATAATAAGGTTAAATGCCAATAAATGATATTTAACTGCGTTTTTTCTAGAAAAACTGTTAAATTCTTCAAATAAGGGTACTTCCGGTTAACCAATTATAACCAAAATCTAATTACTTCTGCTTTTGGATGTAATTTTTGGAATCGTGGTATCTGAAACTTTCGTCACACACACACACACACACACACACACACACACACACACACACACACACACACACACACACATATATACACACAACATACACACACACACACATACATACAGACATCATTGTAAAAATGGTAAAATTGTATTATATGGACCCTAAAACGTGCGTATTCACTAAAAACTCATTATTGAATTTTTTGACCAAAGACAATACCTTCCTAACCTAAAAGTGACGGAAATTTGTTTAAGATAAAAATCTGTACCATTGTATAATAAGAAAAGATATTATTACAATATTTAATATAAAATTATTGAATGAAAATATCAATATTTAATTATTGAGGAAACTTTAAAATTATGAAACTTTATTGTAACATCTACGAAACTGTTCTTCGTTATCTGGAATCTAGGTTAGTGTGCTAAAAAGTAGAAATGAAATGTGACATTTTGTTAAAAACAATTTGGACTTTTAATATTTATTAATCGTGAGTACTGATTCCGCCGATCGCTAGCAGTCATAAATATTTGTATGCAATTCGGAAAGTTTTGTTCATATTGATTTCTTATCAAAGTTTACTACCGCAATCCTTTTAAGTCATTAAAATTTTATAGTTTCGCCCATTAACAAAGCAATCTCAGTTAAACTGGGAGAGAATTTACGACACTTTGCAACCGTTTTAAATATTGAACGAGGCTTAAAAGTTAAAAATCAAATTTTAAGTTACGGTTTTCGTGATTGCACTAGGAATACAGCTTACAACCGGGACACTGTTCTCATGAATTTGTACATTTTAACTAGAAACTAATTATTATAAATATTAATTTGTTAATAGGAATTACAGTAAAAATTTTGAAAGATGTCCGATCAAGGGCACCTGTATCACGAACGAATTAACAAATAGGCATACATTTATCTCTTTCTTTTGCAAAGGCTGTAAGACTGTGTGATAAGGATGGATATAACACGCTTGTCTTTAAAAAATTCATATTGTTTCGACTAAGTTAGGACATTCCATTTATAAACGATGCTCGTTGTTGATAATATTTTCGCTGTAACGTAAGTTTATTTATTAATTCAGATACATTACCTGGATTCATAGCCGTACGTATAACGTTATATTCTGTCAGAGTCACTGACACTGACATTGTGTCAGTATCTTATTTTTAACATATTTGGTTTTACATTTGCTTATAAACTTACTAGTTATTATATATATATTTTTGTAATAATAAAATAACAGTAATATCTTACGTACCCTCATAAAAACTAAGCAAACGACACTACTGAATTTGTCATGATGGGCGGAGCAAAAATCTGAATTCATACAATTCGTAGACAACCTTGTTCGGACATCTTTCAAAAATTAAGAGTGTGTGACCATAATGTAAGCGTTAACATTTAACATGGCTAAAAGTATTAGGACCTCCTTATAAATATGGAAAAAGACGTTATTCTCCACACCGTCCTCCAGTCCGGAGGTGCGCGACCTTTTTTCATAATAGTTATTTGTATATCAAGGCCGCGAAATCACTCTTTAGCGTACCGAGAGAAAAATTGTCGCCGAGGCCGCTTGCGGCCGAGGTAAAACAATCTCGAGGAATTTAAAGGATTTCGCGGACAAGGTGTACACAATATTTTTTGTGCAACCGTAAAAAATATGTAATTACAAATTTTATTAATTTTAAACAGTTTCACTGTAAATTGAAAGTTGGCTTTCAAGGTAGCTATGGAATTGACATTTGATAAACAAAACAATTAGTTTTGAAAAAATCATAGTGATTGTTTACTCAATTTCGCGGCCGTTACCATGACAGCGGCCGCGAAATGGATTTCGCGGCCGGTTGCACAAAAACATTTTTTTTACGCAACCCCTATCTTTTCTTTAATAATTAGTAAATTTAATATACATACGAGGTAACGTGAAATAGTACTCGGAATCGTTGCCTAGAGTCAAGCAGGTGATCGCTGGAGGGCAATTCCTTTTTTGTGGGTTGGCAGCCACTACTAGGGTAAGGGGATAGCGTAGATTCGCCCGGCACCCATTTAATTACTGTCTGTAAAATCTGCAGGTTGTTTCTTACAATGCGTTTTTTTTTTTCGTCGGATTTAGAAATGCCGCACAGACATCAAATTCTACGTTATACTGGCCTGTATAAAAATACAGGGTGTTTGGCGTAAGTCCGGCACCACGAATATTTCGTTTATTTTGAGAGATACAAAAAAATGTTAATAAGCAAAGTTAAACTAGACAAAGAGGCCCATAAGATGATCATAGCAGAAATTTTGTATCACTTCCGGTTTTAGCGGAAATGGGTACAACTTTAAAACTAGCATAGGGAATCGGTATTTTTATATATTTTTACCTCTCGCTAAGAGAGGTATTGCATTCATGCTAAAAATCGCATATCCAGATTTTATTGAATAAGCACGTTTTAAGGTCCCTACAATCCGATTTTATCATTTTTACGATGATGTCTGTGTGTGTGTGTGTGTGTGTGTGTGTGTGTGTGGATGTGTGTGTGTATGTGTGTGTGTGTGTGGGATGTTGGAAGGACGGTTACTCAAAAACTATAAGACTTTAAATTTTTTTAACTACGTATTTCCCAATCGGACATTCATGGGAAGATCTGAAAAGGTTTTGGTAACAATTGGACAACCGGAAGTAGAAGATTCTTGAAAAAAAAATCTTTTAAATAATATTTTTTGAAATTTTTTCTTGATAATATTAAAGAAAAATAAATTCTCTTTCTGATACATTTAAATATTTTACAATATATTCTATAGATTTAGAGATAGAAGAAATATAGTATGTAAAATAATCTGTTATAATAAATTTTACAGCCGAAAAGAATGGCCATGGAAAATAGTTGAAAATTTAATTTGTTTGTAACTGACAGATAATGTCAGTGTCAGAAATCCGAAGACATTACTGAAGACTTTTTCTGGGAAGTACATACATTATATTATTTCTTAATGTATTAATAGAATTGGAAACATTTCGAAAAATTAGAAGAGGACAAAATTTCTTCATCAAAAATGAATTTAAAATTAAACAATCTAAATATATATGGAATAGATATATGCGTAAGTAGAATTTTTGGTGTAGAGTGTAGGTATACAAGAAATGTTAAATACAATAGGGAGCGAGCAGTCATATGATTTTGTTGGCCTTGACAAGCAGATATGGGGGCCCATGTCAGAATGATAGCTAGTAATTATGTATATAGATGTCAAATATCATAATTTCTCATTCTAAATTTAGTGATTTTCCAATTCCATGTGGAGCAGAATTAAATGTTAAATATCTAAGGCATACAAGTAAACTTTAAACTCCTGGTGATAAATTAACTACGTAAATTTAGAAAATCTTGAAATTTTTAATGAAAAATTCTAACATTTGACATCTATGTACATAATTACTAATTATCATTCTGAAACGGGCCAACACATTTGCTTGTCAAGCCCAAAAATGTAACATTACCGTTCGCGCCCTATACTTATGTAACCAAAAAAAGGAAGTGGCGAGAGGTATTGTGCTGGCCACAACAGATTTTTTTAGAATGTACATAATATTTGCTTCACAATGATACCAAATTATCATAGTTTTTGCACTCATAAACACTTAAACCTTTAATAACGAATTAACGATACCTATTTAAAAAATCTAATGGCCAGCACATTTCCTTCCGTCAATCCTCTGTATTATGTACAAATTCCATACATAAATTTTGTTGCAAAAGATTCAATATTTCCAGTAAAATTATTTCATAAACAAACTATGCTAAATGAACTTGACACTGGCATCTTCTTCTTCACTCATTTTTGTTTTGCGGTGCATTTAGTTCCTTTTCTTTCAAGTCTTTCGCAATACAGTCTCTCCATCTTATTTTTGGTCTTCCTCTGTTTCTTCAACCTTTTATTACTAAGCTATTCATTCTTCTTCCAATATATTCTTCATCTCTCCTCATGGCATGTTCAAACTAATGTAATCGTCTCTCTTGCATCTTTCTATAAACTTCTATCACTCGAACCATGTCCCTTATCCTTTCATTCCTTATGCTATCTTTCCGTGCCTTCCCTTATCTCAACATCCTCATCTGTGCAACATTCTTTTTTTTTATTGAAACTGATATCTATTAGTTAGAATTATCTTAATATAGTAGCTGTTTCCATAGTTATAGCATAGCTGGGTGATTTATAAAATTGAATTTCTTTATAATTCTTTAACTCTATATCCTTTGAATATGAAATATAAAATGCAATCAATTCGTATAGATAAGAATATTCTTTAATATTTATAATAACATTAAATGTCAAACTGTTAAAATCTTCAAATTGCGATTGGCCAATTATAACCAAAATATAATCAAGTCTGCATATGGATGTAAGGTAGAGGAATACGTAGAAATTGTAATTTTTGGAATTCTAGTATTAGAAAAATCGCTGCCGAAATTATAGTCACACACACACACACACACACACACACACACACACACACACACACACACACACATACACACACACACACACACACACAGACATACAGACATTATCGTAAAAATAGTAAAATCGTATTTTACATGCTTATTCATTGAAAACTCACCACCAAATTTTTTGGCCAAAAAAATATCATTTTTACCTAGAGGTGACGGAAGGTAAAAACTGGGTAGGTAAGTAAGTTCTACCTTAATTTTAAGTGCGAATAAAAGCAAATACTTCTAGTGGGTAATATGCCATAAATATTTTAATAAATTGTATATGGTATGTATTTAGACTATAAACAATTTACTATATTAGAAGAGTTCACGTGTAATTTCTCAAATAAATGAAGACATTCCTTTCTAATGCTTGATCAAACGACACCTTGTCGTTGTCCTATATTTTTGAATCATGAATACCACACGTCCTACATTAATATTCAATTTCCCTGCTGTTCGCGTTCTGGCTAACGCCATTGCCATTGCCAACATAACGCAGCGAACGGCCCTAGGAGTACAGCTCTGTGGGGAAATGTAGGCTACATAACGCAGGGCACATATGTGACAAGGCCTACCAACTGATGAAATTTTAATTCCGGCTGAATTCCTCCAAAAATAATGAAATTTCTTCGGGAGAACGCAAGATGAAATAAAAACAATTATTTCATAGCAGTATGCTATATACGACACTGAAAATATAACTTTTTTATTTATAATTATTTTTTAATTCTCTTTATATATTTGTAAACTAGGCTTAGGGGCTCACAAATTATGATATTTGGTATGACGGTAGCGCAAGAAAATTTGTGTATGGAATTTATACATAATACACAGCATTGACGAAAGGTATTGTGCTGGCCACAACAGATTTTTACCTCTCGCTAGGAGAGGTAATGGATTCATGCTAAAAATCGCATATCCAGATTTTATTGAATAAGCACGTTTTAAGGTCCATACAATCCGATTTTAATATTTTTACGATGATGTCTGTGTGTGGATGTGTGTGTGTTCGTGTGTGTGGGATGTTGGAAAGACGATTACTCAAAAACCATAAGACTTTATATTTGTTTAACTACGTATTTCCCAATCGGACATTCATGGGAAGATCTGAAAAGGTTTTGGTAACAATTAGACAACCGGAAGTAGAAGATTCTTGAAAAAAAATCTTCTAAATATTATTTTTTTAAATGTTTTCTTGATAATACTAAAGAAAATTAAATTCCCTGTCTGATACATTTAAATATTTTATTATATATTCTATAGATTTAGAGATAAAAGAAATATAATATATAAAATAATCTGTTGTAATAAATTTTACAGCCGAAAGAATGCCATGGAAAATAGTTGAGGATTTAAATTGTTTGTAACTGACAGATAAATGTCAGTGTCAGAAATCCGGGGACATTACTGAAGACTTTTTCTGGGAAGTACATACATTATATCATTTATTATTGTATTAATAGTTACATATTTAACATTATAGGTATATTACACATACCTTTCAGAAATACTGTTACTTCCGACAATGAATTGGAAACATCTCGAAATATTGGAAGAGTAGGACAAAATTTCTTCATAGAATGAATTTAAATTTAAAATAATCTCAATATATGGAATAGATGTAAGTAGAATTTTTGGTGTAGAGTGTAGGTATACAAGAAATGTTAAATACATTTGTGCGCGAGCAGTCATCTGACTTGACAAGCAGATATGGGGCCGATGTCAGATTTTCAAATTCCATGTGGTTTATTTTCCTCGACAAGTAAATTCCACACTCCTGGTGACAAATGTACTACGTGAATTTAGAAAATCTTGAAATTTTTAATGAAAAATTCTGACATTTGACATCTATGTACATAATTACTAATTATCATTCTGAAATAGGCCCCCACAACTGCTTGTTAAGGCGAACAATGTAACATGACTGTTCGTGCCCTATACTTATGTAACCAAAAAAAAAAGGAAGTGGCGAGAGGTATTGTGCTGGCCACAACAGATTTTTTTTCTCTAGTCATTATTTCGCCCAAAATCCGCTCGTGTGTCCCTTAAAAAACCCCCTGTATAGTGCAAAAACAACCAATGTTAGCATTTTCTCAGGGTTTGCTCCTCTTTTCATATATTTTTCATTCTATTTCGTTTTGAATTTATCTTTTCCGGTTCTGTTGAGTTCCACAGATTCAACAATTTGGTGTATGCTGAGGACCACATAGTTTCCCTTGCCTATTGTCACTTAATTAACAATACACACGATGTATAATTCATTGGTTAATGAATAATTTCACATGTCATTGGTAATTAATTATGGTTATTTGTGCAGATGAACACGACTCGAGGCCACGTTCTAAGTCGACCAGAAATTCCGCAGATCGAACCCGAGATGCCACAGGCTCTATAATGCGGTGAGTCGAATTATCGGGAGTTATTGTTTGGGAGATATAGAATTTCTCTTATAGAAGTCACTTTCAGGCAGTTAGTTTGTAAATTAATAATTAAAATTTGAGTTTTGTTCAAGACAATTGAAGAGCTCGTGGCAAAAAACAATCACGTCAGCAATAAGCGCTCGTGAGATGACACCTGGTAAACCCCGCACGGTACAAATATGTCATCATCGTTATCGAAATCTGTGTAAAAAGCAGATTGGCAGACCAGCATTGGATAATATGCCGTGATGATATATTTATTTTATTTATTTATATACTTATACTACTATATTCATTCCTGGCGTGGAGAGTGCAACACAGTGGTCAATTTTGTGCCATTTAAAATTCTAAAATATTTGGCGTCGGTCGGAATCGAACCCGTTCCCAAGATTCGCGTGAAATGACGCCTGCACGGAACAAATATGTCATCATTATTACCGACATCTGCGTACAGATTGGCTCACCCATCAATGGGTAATATGCCGTGATGATATATGTTTTTATTATCTTACCTATATTTTTACATATTTACTTATGCTGGAAACTATATTAAGTTCCTTTCCATATAATTATTGTTCCAGTTACTATTTTCTTTTTAAAACGTTAATATTATTATTTGAAATGTTTAGTTTCTTCACAGTGACATATATCTGTCAGTTACAAACATTTGAGATTTGAATTGTGTAACCATGTGTATGAGTTGTGTTTAAAGCGCAGGCTACGGGATTAAAATTATAGATGGTTTTATAACTTCATCCATAAAATATATAGAAAAAGTATTAATGCAAACCTGTAGAAAATTTAATAATCTTTGATTTTTATATAACATAAATCTCGAAAAAAATAACATTTAAAGGTATTTTTCGAAGAAAAACTATTTTGAGCTTCCAGTAAAGTGCCATTTTCGGTTATCTGATTTTTTCCATATAAGAGTAAGGTAGAAATACAAGGTTTCAAAAGTTTCTGAACGATAATATTTGAGTTAGAGCGTAAAGAGGATCCACACACACACACACATACACACAGACATCATCGTGAAAATGTTAAAATTGAATTGTAAGGCCCTTAAAACGTGGTCAGTTACCAAAATCTCGATATGCGATTTTTAGCACGACCCCTATACCTCCCTTACCAAGGGTAGCGGGAGGTAACAATCATTGATAATTTACTTCTTTCAATGCTACGATGATGTAAACTATTATAAAAAGCAAAACGTAATGGGTTAAGTATTAAATACCTAATATTATTTATTTTTTGGGTAATTTAAATTTTGCCACGAGCTCTTTTTGTAGAATAATTTTAAAACATAGAATTGACACTTCGATTGTAAGAATAATAAAGAATGATTCTTAATAAAGTGTTTCTAATGGCTCTAGCGTAAAACGATAAAAAACACTTCTTGCGTTCCTGAGACAAATTCCCTCCATTAAACTGCTTACAAACTTCTGAAATTAAAAGCAGGCCACGACTCTTGCATTTGTTTTTTCGGGGTAGGGAAAAAAGCCATAATTATTGTTGACATTTAATTACAAGGCCATGTTGGTGTTGTCATCAATTCTCCTTTTTTTCTCATGGAAGAGAAATCAATACAAAGCCGAATAAATTTCAAATTAAACCAATACGAAATGGATATAATCATACAAAAAGCACGCGGGGTTATTTCTATTCTATTTGTGTAGTAAACAATGCATTAAATATATTGCGATACATTGGATGCAAGTATGTTGTTTTACATTCCAGGTATATTGGTAATCAAATGGATTGTTAATCGTAATTAAACTAATTTATAAAATGACTATGTTATAAAATTAAAAAGATAAACAAACATACATTCTATTTCACGTCAATAATTTCGGCTGTAAGAATTTCTAATCTTTTATCTAGAATCTTTGTCGTACACTCATCACGCATGGTTATTTCATTATTGTAAATGTTATATAGATGTACAGTAAAATTTTTGAAAGATGTCCGATCAAGGTTGTCTACGAATTGTATGAATTCAGATTTTTCCGCCCATCATGACAAATTCAGTAATGTCGTTTGCTTAGTTTTTATGAGGGTACGTAAGATACTACTGTTATTTTATTATTATAAAAATATATATTACAGGAAAAACATTCAAAATTCAAAAATAAGTCAACTAGTAAGTTTATAAGCAAATGTGAAACCAAATATGTTAAAAATAAGATACTGACACAATGTCAGTGTCAGTGACTCTGACAGAAAATAACGTTATACGTACGGCTATGAATCCAGGTAATGTATCTGAATTAATAAATAAACTTACGTTACAGCGAAAGTATTATCAACAACGAGCATCGTTTATAAATGGAATGTCCTAACTTAGTCGAAACAATATAAATTTTTTGAAGGACAAGCGTGTTATATCCATCCATATCACACACTCTTACAGCCTTTGTAAAAGAAAGAGATAAATGTATGCCTATTTGTTAATTCGTTCGTGATACAGGTGCCCTTGATCGGACATCTTTCAAAATTTTTACTGTACCTACTCAGAATATCGTTTATTCCGAACAAGATTGAATATAACTTTCGCTTGTCTTGGGGAAAACCACTGCGATTATAATAGCCTATTCTTCTCCGTTGATGACACCCGTAATACACACTCACACAGTCTCACTTGCCAATGTCTATGTGTCCCTAAGTTCGTCATCCACATCCATTCATGATCATTGTGGCGCTGATAGTGTAATTTAAGTTTCGGAATGAGTCAAGTTGACGTCGCAAACAATAGATGCGTGCATTACATTAGGAATGAGATGTGGTAATTAAGATGGCGCCGAGATTGGCAATTGTCATCCAGAGCCTTCCCGATCCCAGCCCAGAACTCACGATTCTGTTAGTGTATGAATATGTATACGGAGATGTAATTATACTTCTCAAGTGTTATTAAGGGAGGCGAGAAGAACAAAATGGGGCCGACAAAATATGTATTCTAATGGAAAGTTATGACAATGTAAGATGGAAACGAGGTTGAGGTTAGGTAACGACTGTAATAATGGCAACGTTTTAAAGATCTAATGCGTTCCTTATAAGTAATATTACCACAGTCTAGAAATGTTTTTATTACATAAATATAATATAGAATTATACGAGTTCAGAGTCATTATTATTGGTCGGGTGCATTGGAACCCACTAAACTACATAAACAATCAAAACAAAATATATAACAAATGATCATTAACACGGTGAATATCTGTGCCAACTTATTATACTTAACCTACGAAGATGGTATTCACTAGACGTCTCAGTCTGAAAGGATAGAAAAATGTTCCGGAATTTGTATTGGTATATTTAATAATCTACTTTTACTATTTTTACCTTCCGTCACCTTTAGGTAAGGAAGGTATTGTCTTTGGTCAAAAAATTCAATGATGAGTTTTTAGTGAATAACTACGTTTTAGCGTCCCTACAATCTGATTTTACCATTTTTATTAATGATGTCTGTATGTATGTATGTATGTATGTACGTATGTATGTATGTATGTATGTATGTATGTATGTATGTATGTATGTATGTATGTATGTATGTATGTATGTATGTATGTGTGTGTATGTGTGTGTGTGTGTGTGTTCTGTGTGTGTGTGACAAAAGTTTCGGAACGCATAACTTCAGTACTAAAATTCCAAAAGTTATAATATTTCTCAAGTTTACATCCAGAAGAACAACTGATTATATTTTGCTTATAATTGGTGAACCGGAAGTAGCCCCAGTTAAATTTGATTTATTGACATTTAACGTAATTATAACTTAAAAGAATATATTATTCTCTATACGATTTGATTGAATTTTACTTCATATTCAATAGATACAGAGTTAAAGAATTTTAAACAAATTAAATTTTATAAATCAGCCAGCTATGCTAAACATGGAAACTACTAATATATTCATATAATTCAAATTGACAGATGTCAGTATAAATAAAAAGTAAATTAATGTGGCAGAGATGAGGATGTTGAAGTAGTTGTTGGGGAAGACACCGAAAAATAGGTGAGGAAATAACTCTAGTATTACAAGTTTTTAGAAAGATACAAGCGAGATGATTATTTGAAAATGTCATGAGGAGAAATGAAGAATATATTGGATGAAGAATGAATAGCTTAGTAATAGAAGCTTGAAGAAACAGAGGAAGATCAAAGATAAAGACTGTATGGTGGAAGACTTGAGAGAAAATGAACTGAATGAGATCGACACGTAAAACAGAAATGAGTGGAAGAAGAAAATAAAAAATAGCGAGCCCTAACGAATGGGAAAAACTAGCGAAGAAGATGTCAGTGTTAAGTATAATTTGCATAATTTGTTTATGAAATAATTTTACTGGAAATTTAGAATCTTTTGCAAGAAAATTTATGTATGGAATTTATACATAATACACAGGATTGACGGAAGGTATTGTGCTGGTCACATCAGATTTTTTATAACTATCTTAACTTAAATTATTACCAACTAACCATAATTATAACTACCTACCTTGCACTACATTATAAATAATAATAAGCTAATCAACGCGTATCATGTATAATTCGTCCTTGGAGCCCAAGAAATCATTCTTCTTAATGACATTTGAATATTTAAGCGGTGTATACCAGGTGTCCATCTCTAGGGGGGTAGGGCTTACACGGTAGGCACATATGGCTATGCTAACATGTAGAGCGTATTAGGTACGCACTTGTTGTGTATTCATTACTCAAGCATCGAGTGACCAGCGGTTCATGATGTTTAATTATTACACGCAATCAAACCGTTAATGGCGTATTATAGGGATTATAATAGCGACAGGAAAAAAATATGTAACGTAATAAGAAAAATTATTATGAAGACGAAGATCTGTCATGAACGTTACATACTTAAGGTAGTGACATCCCTATTCAAATAAGTCATTATATTTAAGTTCATTAAAAATAGAAATTGTTATTTTAAAATTTCTGCATTTTTTTTAGTTTTAATCGATGAAAACCAATTGTATGGTTTACTTTTTACCTCTCGCAAGTTCAGATTTTAATGATTAAGCACGATTTTAATATTTTTACGATGTTGTTTGTGTGTGAATGTGTGTGGGGACGTTGGAAAGACGATTTCTCAAAAATTATAATATTTAACATCTGTTTCACTATGTATTTCTCAATCGGACATTACTGGGAAGAGCTGAAAAAGTTTCGGCAATAATGGGACAACCAAAAGTAGCATATTCTTAAAAAAATCTTCTAAATATTATTTTTTGAAAATTGTTGTTCTTGTTTTTCTATCTAATACATATAAATATTCTATTATATCTTTTATAGATTTAGAGATGAAGAAATATAAGGTATATAATAAGCTATTGTAATAAATCTCACAGCCCAAATAATGTCATGGAAACCAATTGTAAAATTAAAATGTTTGTAACTGACAGATAAATGTTAGTGTCAAAAATCCAGAGACATTACTGAAGATATTTTTCTGGGAAGTACATACATTATATTATGTCTTATTGTATTAATAATTAAATATTTAAATAGGTATAATACATATATCCTTCAAAAATACTGTCAATCCCAATAATGAGTAGGACAATTTTTTTTCATAGAATGAATTTAAAATTAAACAATCTAAATATAAGAAATAGATATAAGTAAAATTTTTGGTGTAGAGCGTAGGTATACAAGAAATGTTAAATATAATAGGCGCGAGTAGTCATGTGACTTTTTTGGCCTTGAAAAGCAGATATGGGGACCTGTGTCAGAATGATACCCAGTAATTATGTACATAGATGTCAAATATCATAATTTCTCATTCTAAATTTAGTGATTTTCCAAATCCATGTGGTTTATTTTCCTCGACACTAAATTCCACACTCCTGGTGACAAATTAACTACGTGAATTTAGAAAATCTTGATATTTTTAATGAAAAATTCTGACATTTAACATTTATATACATAATTACAAACATTGTCACACGACTGCTCGCGCCCTATACTTATGTAACCAAAACCGGAAGTGGCGAGAGGTGTTGTCCTAGTCAGAACAAATTTATTTAAATTTTATTTATGTTTAAATTCAGTAGTATTGAAATAAAATATCCAACCAAGTGATATGGCTATATCTTCCGTAAAATGTATTTTGTATAAATTCCACACAGAATTTTTTTGGTAACAATTTTTTTTTTTAGGGCGAAATGAACTGATCTTTCCTCGTACTGAACCGAGTTGAACTACTCCTAAAAAGAAGAGTATGTTTCTTAAAATAAGAAGTAGACAATAAAAACATATATAGCATTATATTTATAACATAATAATCTGCTGAATTGATCCGGTGTCTGTTAATCGCCTTATAACATGATTTATGCTAAAGTGTCATTATTAGAAGAAATCTCGAGATCTTTGGACCAAACTTAGAGCAAATTTATAACATGTTACAACTAACTCGAAATGTCATTCAGGTACATTTGTTGTAATAATAGCCTACTTCGTTTTAAACTGATTCACTTGTCTGTCTATGTAAATGTTTGTCATTTGGTAGATATAATTTTCAAACCTTTGCCTGCAACATAATTTATTATTCGTAGGTACAGTAATTAATTGTTGAAGTATTAAAAATATTCGAAAAAAAATTCTGTTTATGTGAACGAATAATTAATTAGGCATTGTATTTTATTTTCCAATTCATTTTAAATGCAAATAGAAACAAATATAAATATATTAATATTTTCGATACATAAATTATTCAGTTTAATTAAAAATAAATTAAAATATAATTGTGCAAATATTTCGATAAAAAATCTTTTCTGAATAATCAGTTTATAATTTAGAATTCCAAATTAATAATGGAAAAATAATACAAGTATTGGATGATTATGAATTAATAAAGAGAGTAATAAAAATGAGAAATTAAAATGAGATATTTTATTAAAATAACAATTATATTTACATAAATGTTTCAAATATTCCGAAAATGTACTATACGAAAAATAAATAATTTTATATTTCATAGATTATATTTCATTGTTAGTAAACAAATTCTAGTTATTTTATAATATATAACTGCATTATAAATTTTAATATATGAGAAATTCTATATTTTGTTTCATTAATTTTAATGTACAATATACAAATATTGATGTACAGCATTGGTCAATTTTTTTTAATATATTAGTTTTATAAAATTTTCGCTTATTATCATTCAGTAAATTATTGGCTATAATTGATATTTTTTTTTAAATTTTGACTCCGGAAGGTAATGGAAAATGGGAAAACTGCTTTCGAAAAATTTCTGCATGTGACGACAAACCAATAATATGTAAAATCTTTTGCTGATGTACAGAAAAGAGCACAAAGATTATTTCAAAAATGTCAAAATTATATATAAACGATTTTAGATTAATGTATTTGTACTTGTAAGTAATTTAAAATTAAATACAGGTACTCACCAGTCTGATGGTCCGGGTTATCTGCAACCCGTCAGGTACATTCTTCGATCTGTAACAATTAAAAATAAAATTAGAAGGTTGCAAATAAACAAGTGATTATGGTTAATTTTTTTTAATTAAATGGCGGGAGGTATTATGTTGGCCGCATCAATTTTTTTTACCTTCCATTACCTTTAGGTAGGTAAGGAAGGTACTGTCTATGGTCAAAAAAATCAATGATGGGTTTTTAGTGAATAAGCACATTTTAGGGTCCATATAATACGATTTTACCATTTTTACGATGATATCTGTATGTATGTAAGTATGTATATGTATGTGTGTTTGTGTGTGTGTGTGTTTGTGTGTCTGTGTGTGTGTGTGCCGAAAGTTTCGGATCGCATAACTTCAATACCACGATTCCAAAAATTATAATTTTTTCCCATTCCTCAAGATCACATCCAGAAAAAGCAGTGATTAGATTTTGGTTATAATTGGTCAACCGGAAGTACCCTCATTTGAAGATTTTAACAGTTTTTCTTGAAAAACATTTATTGATATATAACGTTATTATAACTTAAAGAATATATTATTCTTTGTACAATTTGATTGCATTTTATACTTCATATTTAACATATCTAGAGTTAAAGAATTATAAAGATATTAATTTTCTAAAATCAGCCAGATATGCTAACCATATTCAGATAATTCAAATTGACAGATGTCAGTATTAATGAAAAATAAATGAATGTGGTAGAGACGAGGATGTTGAGATAGATATTGGGGAAGACACGGAAAGATACGACAAGGAAAGAAAGAATAAGGGAAGTACGTCTAGTGTTAGAAGTTTCTAGAAATATAAAAGAGAGACGATTACATTGGTTTGAACATGTCATGAGGAGAGATGAAGAATATATTAGAAGAAGAATAAATAGCTTAGTAATAGAAGGTTGAAGAAAAAGAACTGAATGAGAACGGCATGCAAAAACAGAAATGAGTGGAAAAAAATAGCGACCCCTAACGAATGGGAAAAGCTAAAGAAGAAGAAGAAAATGTCAGTGTCAACTGCAATTTGCATAGTTTCTTTATGAAATAATTTTACTGGGAATTTAAAATCTATTGCAATTATGTATCGAATTTATACATAAAACACAGGATTGGCGGAAGTTGTGCTGGCCACAACAGATTTTTAAGTTCTATTGATGGTTCAGTAAAGATACTTTCAGGCCATGTTAGCTACAATATTTTTTCGTGGTCCTGAATAAAAGAATAAAAACAAATCAATACGTGGTGTGCATTATTCTATTTTTTATTGTGTGAAAATAAGAAATAAATAAATAAACAAATGATCGATATGAAAACATTCATTTTTCCGAAGTAGCTCAGTAAAAAAGGATTTACCGGTCTAAAAAGATATCAAAAAAAATCTGATGTGGCCAGCACATAACCTCTCGCCGTATATTTTACCTGGCTGTATGCATAAAGCAAAGATTATTTTTATAAATACAAATAATATATTCATATAAATCTATGACGTATAAACTTCTTTATTATTCAATAATAGCATGTCTCAACATGAAGATATTTTACCATAAATTATGTTACAATAAATTACAAAGTAGAGTTTACCATATATAAATATTAGGCTGGTAACAGCAATTTTCAATTCGAACAACTTTGTTTACTTTCTCTTTATATTCTTCTAGTAAAAACATTAATTTTGGGCGGTCTAAAATGTATATATCTGGATTGTGCATCTATTCTTATATATCTTCTTTTACATTTTATTTTTTCATACTTGTTATATCTAAATAACCTTAATTCCCTTTAATAAAGTGACGGATAGATTGCACTCCGATTTTGTCAATATTTACAACTTACTTGAGAAGAATTTGATAGCTTTTTCGCAATTCAAAGTTACTCTAGTCTACAGTACTGGTGTACATTGTCCCATAATGTTTGAAACAAATTTAAGTCCTTCAACCTAGACTTGTCATCGCCATAATAGTCACAGATCAAGAACTAAGGGATTCTCCAAGTACATTTTTAATTCATTACTCATTATTTCTGACACTGACATTTATCTGTCAGTTACAAATAATTTAAATTATCAACTATTTTTCATGGCATTCTTTCGGCTGTCAAATTTATTACAACAGATTATTTTATATATTATACTTCTTTTATCTCTAAATCTATGGAATATATAATAAAATATTTAAATGTATCAGATAGAGAATTTAATTTTCTTTAATATTACCACGAAAAATTTTCAAAAAATAATATTTAGTAGATTTTTTTTCAAGAATCTTCTACTTCCGGTTGTCCAATTGTTACCAAAACCTTTTCAGATCTTCCCATGAATGTCCGATTGGGAAATACGTAGTTAAACAAATTTAAAGTCTTATAGTTTTTGAGTAACCGTCCTTCCAACATCCCACACACACACACACATACACACACACATCCACACACACACACACACACACACACACACACAGACATCATCGTAAAAATGTTAAAATCGGATTGTAGGAACCTTAAAACGTGCTTATTCAATAAAATCTGGATATGCGATTTTTAGCATGAATGCAATACCTCTCTTAGCGAGAGGTAATAGCTCATATTCTAGACGATCGCGAAAATAGATACATGCAAACATTATTATCTTAGCAGGAATCGAAACGTATTAAGATCCAATGCTTCCACTACACTATTTCGATCGGTTTGTTTATTTAATACGCAAACACTTCAGAAAATATCCTCATCTTTGAATAAATACAACAATACCTCCGATAACAAAATAAAAGTTCCCTTTCTTGGATGAGACTAGCCTGGTGATGCAACAGTTGTCAAGGAGTCATCTGAGCATCGCGTGTCCGTGCCGCCTCTTATCTCATTCCTATCACGTCCTTTATCCATCCGACGTCGCCTCATGGAATCACTCATCGTCTGCAGAATAGTCCTCCGCATACACATACACCACACGCCAAACCGCAGAAAAACATCCCTCACGAGAGAGTTTAGATAGTAACGGAAAAAGACGACTTTCAGATTTGGTTAAGATTGAGATATAGGAGGTACTCGCATAAGGAGAGAAGTGGCTTTTAATCAAATTTTTCTATTTATTAAGCTAGTGTTATTTATTACTTTCTTTTATTTTTACCTCCTGACACCCTTGGTAAGGGAGGTATAGGGATTGTGCTAAAAATCGCATATCGAGATTTTGGTAAATGATTACGTTTTAAGGTTCATACAATCCTTTTTTAACATTTTCACGATGATATCTGTGTGTATGTGTGTGTGGATCCTCTTTACGCTCTTACTCAAATACTATAGAATCTTGAAACCTTGTATTTCTACCTTACTCATATATGTAAAGATGCCATTAAATTTTGGAGTAAATCAAATAACCGAAAATGGCACTTTACTGGAAGATCAAAATAGTTTTTCTTCGAAAAATACCTTTAACTATTATTATTTCGAGATTTATATATATATATATATATATATATATATATATATATATATATATATATATATATATATATATATATATATATATATACAGGGTGTTCCGCTACTCGACCGACAAACTTATACCATATATTCCGGGGATCATTCCGATCAAAAAATGTTATATGGCCTATAGGTGAATTCCTCTTTGTTTCGGAAATATCGAAGAAATTTAAAAAAAATGATAAAAGAAAATTTATTCGTCAATGGATAGCTAATTAACACAAAATTACAGCAACTGTTCAAAATGAGAACCGCCATTTTCTAAACATACATTTATCCTTCGAGTCATAGAATGTTGCCATTAATTCCTGCCAATTCATTCTTTAGGGAATTAGTAGCTTCAACTATACGGTCAGTCAACTCTTCCCGTGTTTACCATTACTATACACACGAGATTTGAGGACACAGAAAAAAATCTAAAGGCGACAAGTCAGGTGACCGAGCTGGCCACTGTACAGGACCAACTCGTCCTATCCATCTTTCTGGAAAATTTTCATTAAGAAACACCGTCACTTGTCTCCCAAAATGTGGTGGTGCCCCATCTTGCTGGAATCACATGCCAGGACGAGCTTCCAGAGAAATATCTTTCATGTAATTCGGCAATTCTTCTTGCAAAAAGTGAAGGTAAGTTTCTGTAAGGAACAATGCGATCTGGGTATCGCCTGAGGTACTCTGCAGTTGCAGCACGTCCACTTCCATTGCAAAAACCATACACGAAAACCATATTGGCATATTCTGCTTTAGTAAAATGCGGCATAATGGCTTAAATTAATAAGACAGCACAAAAATCATTCAGCATTAACTACGATAGTAAACACGTCAATAAAAACTGTTATTGTCAAGCATACGTTAATTCGTCAAGGCTAACTCAATTTTTTTTTAATTCCTTCGATATCTCCGAAACAAAGAGGAATTCACATATAGGTCATATAACATTTTTTGATCATAATGATCCGCAAAATATATGGTATAAGTTTGTCGGTCGAGTCGTGGAACACCCTGTATATACGAGGGTCATTCAATAAGTAAAGAGACAAATTCTATAATTTTAAAACTATTCAATGAATGTGTACAATCTTTCAGGGGTGTTAGTTGGCAACCTTGGGATATGCTCTGATCAGCTGTTTCATCATTTTATGTCAACATAACCTCAAAATTTTCAGTTCACCATGGCAAGTCTACTAGAAGATTGCACCTTAGAAGAGCAGCGCTCAGTCATTAGATTTTTAGTCGCAGAAGGTGTAAAACCAAGTGAATTTTTTTCTAGAATGTTAATACAGTACGGTAAAAGTTGTATGAACCAAAAGGCAGAGTATGGAGTGGAAACACACTAGCTCTCCAGTTCGCAAAAAATTCAAGGTTCAACCTTCCGCCGGTAAAGTGATGCTGACCATCTTTTGGGACTCACAGGGTCCAGTCTATTGCGATTTCCTTGAATATCAGCGAACTATCAATAGCCAATACTACTCTAAGATGCTAGAACACAAAGTTAGACCAGCTATCAGGAGCAAACGCCATGGACTCTTGTCAAAAGGAGTCATTCTTCAGCACGATAACGTCCTCATACAGTCCAGCTGACGCGTGATAACTTCAAGAATTGGGTTAGGAGGTCTAACCTCATCCTGCTTACAGTCCCGACCTCGCCCCACCTGATTTTTACCTGTTTGGACCACTCAAAGGCGCCCTACGTGGAAAAAGAGTTGCTAACAATGAGGAAGTTAAGGAAGCGGTGCAAAAATGGCTTCGGGGTAAATCGAAAGAATTCTTCACCAAGGGAATTAGGAAGCTGCAAGAAAGATGGGACAAGTGCATAACTGTGGGGGGTGATTATGTTGAAAAATAGCCTTAATTTTGAAAGATTGAAATAAACCGTTTTTGAGCTATAGCCATTTATCTCTTTACTTATTGAATGACCATCGTATATGTATGCCAGTTTGTTAATTCGTTCATGACACAGATGACCTTGTTCGGACGTCTTTAAAAAATTAGCCACACATAATTGTAAAATTTAATCAACAAAATCCAAAAACAAATTCCCAAGGTATCTCTTAAATAAATTCCAGTGAAAATTTCCTCTCCATTGTGAAAAATCGTGTAGTTAAAGCGGGAGCTAATAATGTTACACAGTCAATTAAAGTTTTCATTAATATGCACAGGAGAGTTGTAAAAAATTCCCATTCTGGTCACGTAGCGCGAAACTTCATAAATGAACCCTGCAATTTTCGGTTCGCGATGTCTGCTACGCTATGTCAGAGGGTTCAGGATGTCAGCGCTTGTCGTCCTGCTGCTGGAATATTCATCCTGCTAATCATCACATCGATTTCATTCATCACTTCTGCCGATAAAGGAAAACCGGGGGGAATTAAAAAACCAAGCTGGTCATTCCATTATTTTCTCAAAGAACTTTGTTATACATTTTTTACCTCCCGCTACCCTTGGTAAGGGAGGTATAGGGATCGTGCTAAAAATCGCATATCGTGATTTTGGTAAATGACCACGTTTTAAGGTCCTCTAACTCAAATACTATCATTCAGAATGTTTTGTAACCATGTATTTCTACCTTATTCTAATATAGAAAGAAACCATAAGATTTTAGTGGCAATCGGATAAACGAAAATGGCAGTTCTCAAAAAAATAACTTTAAATGTATTTTTTCGCAATTTGTTATAATAAAAATGAAAGATTATTCCATTTTCTACAGTTTTGCTTTAATACTTTTTCTGTATATATTATGGATAAATTTATAAAGTAATATAAAAATTATAAAGGGTTTTCCAATAAGAGGTGTTATTTTGAATAGCCCGCTATTTCGGTAGATGTCGCTTTTGAAGCTGTCATTTTTTGACATTTGACAAGTAGAAACTACGCCATTAATAAAAATGGAACGATACACGCTTCAACAACGCATTGAAATTATTAAAATTCACTATAAAAATGGTGAAAATTTGGCAGAGACGGTTCGTAAAACTCGACAATTTTTGGGTCGTCGTGAAGCACCTTGTCGGACCGCAATACAGAAATTGGTGGAAAAATTCGAGCTGTTGGGACAAGTTAGTGATGTGAAGAATAAAACCCGTGCACGTCGCTCAAGAACAGCCGAGAATATTGCTGCTGTAGCCGAAAGTGTTGAAGAAAACCCAGGTTTGCCCATTCCTCGTCGTTCTTTGTAATTAGGCATTCCACAAACGTCATTACACCGTATTTTGCATAAAGATTTGGGTCTTAAGGCTTATAAAGTCCAGTTAACACAAGAACTCAAGCCGGCCGATCATCAACAACGTCGTGTCTTTGCTGATTGGGTCGTTGAAATGCATGAAAATGATCCGGAATTCCATCGAAAAATCATCTTGAGTGATGAGGCCCATTTCCACCTCGGTGGCTTCGTCAACAAACAAAATTGTCGCATCTGGGGCTCAGAAAACCCAAGAGTTATTGTTGAAAAGCCTCTCTATCCTCAACGTGTGACTGTTTGGTGCGGTTTATGGTCCGGCGGAGTCATTGGACCTTACTTTTTCGAACAGTTACGGTGAATGGATTGCGCTATCGAGAGATGATTAACGATTTTGTTATGGCCGGAATTGGATGGTATTGATCTGGACAACGTTTCTTTCAACAAGACGACGCTACGTGCCACACAAGCAACGAAACCATTGATCTTTTACGGGAAAAGTTTCCGGACCGTGTTATCTCTCGAAGAGGTGATCACAATTGGCCACCGAGATCTTGTGATTTAACACCTTGCGACTTCTTTCTTTGGAGCCACGTGAAAGAGAAGGTCTACGCCAACTGCCCAGCGTCGACTCAAGACCTCAAATATGGAATTCGTGAGGCTATCGAGGACATAGGACAGCCACTTTGCGATTTGGTTTTGGAAAATTTCATGAAAAGGATATTGTCCTGTCAGCGTGGTCGTGGTGGTCATTTGCCTGATGTTATTTTCCACTATTAACGGCATACCTTCCTCTTTATAATGAAATAAACATCCGATCATTTATATTAAAAAATGGCATTTTTCTTTGAATATAATAACACCTCTTATTGGAAAACCCTTTACCTCGGAGCTTATGCTTTAAACACATCTCCATGTTTATATAGTTCAGCTCAAATGTATGTAACTGACAGATAAATGTCACTGTCAAAAAAAATAATGATTTCAAAATAATAATAGTAACATTTTAGCACAGAGGGCAGTGTAGTAGATAATTAGATATATGTAAGTCTACGCGCGATATACGTTATTATTATTTTTAATGTATTAGATATTAATGTCACTATATACGTATATCTGTCACACAACATATATCACATAGACATACGTCAAATAATCTTTCTCTTTTTAATATGATATATTACTAAGCAGACACTAATGGCAGTTTACATAACCTCATAAAAATATTATAGGCCGCGAAATTTTCAATCCATCCTCTAAAATACAGCCCTCTTTATTCTTATTATTTGTTCTCCCTCTGTCTTCATCATCATTTACAAAATTACGTTTAATTTGAAACCACTTTTGCATTTATATTCCGTTCTTAACTAAAGCATTTTTGGTGTTTGCATTGCCAACTTGAAGTTTGCTATGAAATCCACAACAAGATGATAGTATTTGTCTGAATGAATGATTGATGTCTCCGTTCGAGCACACAGACAGTCCAGCTCGGCTCGAGGCTTGGGGCTCGGGCGGTCAAGTGTAAACAGCGAGTGAATTGAGCATGGAAGTCAAACATTTGCATGCGTCTGTCCAGATAGTGTTGACACAGAAACGGTTTTGGTTTTCAGCACAACAGTCGAGCCCATTATCAGATATCGTCTTATTTGACCAGATAAAGACGATCTATTAATATACTTAATGTATGTATTTATAGAATCTGGGTTAGCGTAAAGCTCTGGTGAATTATTGACAAGGTTGGCTTTAAATAGATACACCAAATACAAAATTTATCTATTGCACAGAACAGAACAGAATTAACTACTAAAGTAAAGATCAAAAAATATTGTTTGCAGTATTGATAACATCTTCCGGGAGTGATAAGACATACTTACTTTCCTTGTAGCTTAAATAACTATAAAACATAAAAATCTTATGTGGCCAACACATTACCTTCCGCCAATCCTGTTTTTTTTACAAATTCCATACATTTGTGGTTGTAAATGTGAGTCAGGAGAAGAAAAGAATAAAGGAAAAACTTTCTTGGGATGCAAAATTGAAATTTTACCCGATTTATCACTGGTTGTAAAAACGTTCATCAACCCTCTTCTTTAGCTTTTCATTTGTTAGGGGTCGCTATTTTTATTTTCTTCTTTCACTCATTTTTGTTTTGCGTGTCATCTTCATTCAGTACCATTTCTCTCAAGTCTTCCGTTATACAATCCTTCCATCTTATATTTCGTCTTCTTCTATTTCTTCAACCTTCTATTAATAAGCTATTCATTTTTCTTCCAATATATTCTTCATTTCTCCTCATTACATATTCAAACAAAATGTAATAGTCTCTCTTGTATCTTTCTAGAAACTTCTAACACTAGAGTTATTTCCCTTATTCTTTCATTCCTTACCGTATTTTCCGTGTCTTTCCCAACACCTATTTCAACATCCTCATTTCTGCTACATTAATTTTCTTTTCATTGATACTGACATCTGTTAATATGAATTATCTGAACATATTAGCAGTTTGCATGGTTAGCATAGCTGGCTGATTTATGAAATTTAATATCTTTATAATTCTTTTACTCTGTATCTGTTGAAAATGAAGTATAAAATGCAATCAAATCGTATAGGGGAATAAAATATTCTTTAAGTTACAATAACGTTAAATATCAATAAATGATATTTAACTGAGGTTTTTCAAGAAAAACTGTTAAAATCTTAAAATGAAGGTACTTCCGGTAGACCAATTACAAAAATCTGATCACATCTTCTTTTGGATGTAAACTTAAGGTACAAAAAAATAAAATAAATAAATATATCATCACGGCATATTACCCATTGCTGGGTGTGCCAATCTGCTTTGTACACAGATATCGGTAATGATGAAATATTTGTACCGTGCGGGCGCTTACCAGGCGTCACCTCACGGGCACTCATAGCTGGCGTGGAGAGTGCACCACAGGGGTCAATTTTGTGCCATTAAAATTCGAAGTAATTTTTGGCGTCGGTCGGGTTCGAACCCGGGTCCCCAGATTCGCGACCAGACACTCAGGCACACGGCCACGAGAAACTTAAGGTATACGAATTATAATTAGCCGAAACTTTCGTCACACACGCACAGGCACACACACCCACACACAGACACATATACATACATATAAACATCTTCGTAAAAATAGTAAAATCGTATTATATGGACCTTAAAATGTGCTCATTCACTAAAAACTCATCATTGAATTTTTGACCAAAGACAATTCCTTACCTAAAGGTGACGGAAGGTAAAAAATATATTATTGTTACGGTCGGTTATGAATACGGGTAGTAAAGTATTGCATTTCGTTTCAGGTGTTTAATAAAAACCTGCTTGAAGTCCCTCTGGACTGTCGTTTTCTTCTTGGAGTATCATCGACCTCCTAATTTGATTACAAATCTCCTTTCGTTGGAAGTGTCACAATTTCACCCTCATTTCTCCCGCGCCTACTTCATACAAATTGAATTTTAATGTCAGCGTACGTGTGAAATTGATATTTCATAGCAGTTAAACACGAATTTGGACGTAAACTGATTTCGCTCCTCGTTCTGTTCAATTCCGCGATCAGTTGACAGCTAATATGCCATGAAAATCTAATACACCTGCCTATCGGCTTGATGGAAGTATCTCGATAGCTCGTATTGCTTAATGTTTATTTGCTGTTTCATTAATATGTGTCAATAAACAAGTATCGGCTTTGTTTTTAAATTCGCGTTTGTTTCGGATGTTGGATTCGTGTTAGCTATCGACAGCAAATTAAATGAATGATATTCAGACAGATAAATCCACTTAACACTCATGATGAATTATGTGATTTTGTGAATACTTGACACAAATGTGAAAACAATAACTGAAATATTAAATTATTGTTACATTTCGTGGTAATTTATTTCGGTATTTGAAGATACTTGTATGACTACTTAAGCCTACTTTGTGTTACATTGGTTATTGTTTGATTTATTGTCTAAAATTGTGAAATTCAATATAGGATTTCCGAAACAGTTTGCATTGATTTTAATTGGTCCTAGTTCGTTTAATTAGAGTTCTAGTTAAGGAAGGTATTGTCTTTGGTCAAAAAATTCGGTGGTGTTTTCAATGAATAAGCACGTTTTAGAGTCTCTACAATACGATTTTATTATTTTTACGATGATGTTTGTATGTGTGTGTGTGCATGTGTGTCTCTGTGTGTGTGAATTATAATTTTTACGTAAACCTCTTCCTTACATCCATATACAGACTTGATTAGATTTTGGTTATAATTGGTTAACCGGCAGTACTCTCATTTGAAGATTATAACAGTTTTTCTTGAAAAAATACTGTTAAATATAATTTACACATTTAATGTTATTATAAATGTTAAAGAATATTCTATTATCTACACGAATTGATTGCATTTTATATTTTATATTCAATGAATATAGAGTTAAAGAATTATAATGAAATTAACTTTTATGAATCAGCCAGCTAAGCTATAACCATGGAAACAGCAAAAAGAAAATGAATGTGGCAGAAATGAGGAAGTTGAGATAGATGGTTGGTAAGACACGGAAAGATAAGATAAGGAATGAAAGATTAAGGGAAATAACTCGAGTATTAAAATTAAGATACAAGAGATACGATCACATTGGTTTAAACATGTCATGAATATAGATAAAGAATACATGGCAAGAAGATTGAATAGCTTAGTAATAGAAGGTGGAAGAAACAGAAGAAGACCAAAGATAAGATGGATGGATTGTATTGCGGAAGACTTCAGAGAAAAGCAACCGAATTAGGACGACCCGCAAAACAGAAATGGACGGAAGAAGAAAAAAAAATTGGCGAGCCCTAACGAATGGGGAAAGCTAAAGAAGAAGAAGAAGAATATGCCAGTGTCAAGTGCCATTTGCATAATTTATGAAATAATTTTACTGGAAATTTAAAATCTTTTGTAAGAAAATTTATGTATGGAATTTGTACATAATACACAGGATTGACAGAAGGTATTGTGCTGGCCACATCAGATTTTTAGATAATTATGTAAAACTTAAAATACTTTGCTGCAAGCCAACACTCTTTTAGAACCTATACCAAATTAAGCAATGGTATGGTAATACCAAGAATCCTTAAGATTAGGGTCGGATGAAAAAGAAATTTGGGTTGTTTCCTATTCCTACCAAAAAAAAATAGCTGCTCTACAATAAGCTGCATGTGGTTGTAGAAAAGTCGGTCCAATATCGTGTGCGTTGTCAACGACTTAGATCAATTCGTAAAAATCTGATGTGGCCAGCACAATACCTTCTGTTAATTCCACGTGTTTTGTACAAATTCCACACAGATTTTTTTTTGTAAACTATTTTACGGGCGTTTTCTTTTTCGGGTAAAAATGAACTGATCTTACCTCGTACTGAACTGAACTGATCTACTAAAAAGAACAGTACGTTTTAAAAATAAGAAGTAGAAAATAAAAACATATAGCTTTATATTTATAATATAATTGTTAACTTCTATGTATTGATGCGGAAGCCTATTATTGGATTTATCTGTTGGCTTCCCGAATATAAATAAATAAATAATAATCTGCTGAATTGGCTAATGGCTATAATTTGTTGTATTACCTTATGTGATTTGTTTTTGACACCTTAAATTATTTTACATTTTTATATTTCCAGTAAAATTATTTCACAAAGATATTATGAAAATTTTATTTGACACTGACATCTGTCAATTAGTAATATTTGAATAATCTATTTCCATGGTGCAGCTTTTAGCAGCATTAAGTTGTAAGATCTTTCTTTATAATTCTTTATTTATAATTACATAAAAGGTCAAAAAATTATATTTAACAGGATTTTTTTCAAGAAAAACTATAATATAATTACAATATTCATTATTAAAACTAAGACACTTTCTTCGGAAATACTCATATACATGAATAACAAATTGTATTATTGGCAATGGTAAGGCATAAATTCCTACCTGTTAGGAGAGTACCTACGTTTTAAGTAATATCTCTAGAGAAGACGGAGAGTACTTGTAATTCGTATGCCACATTGATTAACTAGAACATTGAATATTAATTTAAACTTATTACAACTTACCTACCGAAGTTAAATTTGTGTCAAAGTTTGTAAACTTGTTACCTAGTTGTGATACCTTAATATTCAACAAATTCCCTTACAAATTTCGTTTGAAAATGATTTGCGTTATCGAGAAATATGTATTTTGAACATATGCATTTGTAGAATACACTGATATTGTATATCGAAGTATTTTGTAACAGTTAAAGAAATGTGGAACCCATTTCAAAAGGCAAAACCTGTTAACAATGGAATATATGAGAAGGCTTTTCTCTATTGTTTCCTGTAAATATTTATTCTGTGAAGTTTATACTCGAGTTTCACGTTATTTTAAAAATTATAAATCTATATTTTCTGAAACACAGTTATTCTCATGTGATATTCTAGAAATAGGTTTCCTTTTACTTTTTAATATTTGAATATTTAGCTAAGTATTTGATTTATTCATTTTCATAAAAAATATGTTGTGGCCAGCACAATACCTCTCGCCATTTTCATTTTATGTTACATAAGGCAAAAAGCAGTCATGTGACTTTATTGGCCATGGAAAGCAGATATAGAGGCCCGTGTTAGAATGACAGCTATTAATAATGTACATAGGTGTCAAGTATTCAAAACATTATTTTCCAAATCCATGTGGATTATTTTCCTCGACAAGTATATTCCATACTTATAATGACAAATAAACATCAGAATATTTTGAAATTTTGAATGAAAAATTATGACAATTGTGACATTAATGTAAATAACTACTAGCCGTCATTCTGACACGGATCCTCATATCTGCTTGCCAAGGCCAACAAAGTCACATGACTGCTCGCGCCCTATAAGTAACGAGTTTAACATTTCTTGTACATACAAATAATTGAAATTGTATCTCTTCTTTCGTTCTATGAGGATTTTTGTCCTACTATTCTATGTTCAAAATTCTTCAAATTCCTTGACAGTATTACCGGTATTTCTTAAGGATGAATGTATTATTAACATACCTATAATTTAAATACATATTTAATTAATAATAGAATAATATATATTAAACGTATTCGTACCTGCCAGAAAAATCAGATTTTTGACATTGACATTTTGCACTTATCTGTCAATTACAAACATTTGAATATCTCAACTGTTTTTTAGGCAACGAGATTTATTACAACAGATTATTCTTATATCCCCAAACCTATACGAGATATAATAAAAAAATTAAATGTGTCAGATTGAGAATTAAATTTTCTTTAATATTACAAAGAAAATTTTTCAGAAAATAATATTTAGAAGATATTTTTTCAAGAATCTGCTATTTCCGGTTGTCCAATTGTTACTAAAATCTTTTCAGCTCTTCCCATTAATGTCCGATTGGGAAATACGTAGTTAAACAAATATTAAGTCTTATAGTTTTTGAGTAATCGTCCTTCCAACGTCCCACACACATACACACATCCACACACACACACGCACACAGACATCTACGTAAAAATGTTAAAATTGTAGGGACCTTAAAACGTGCTTAATCATTAAAATCTGGATAAGCGATTTTTAGCATAAATCCAATACCTCTCTTAGCGCGAGGTAAAAAGGAACCGGGTTACCAATTTTTAATTTGGTTAAATTTTATCTTTATAATCAATCATGAGACCAGAATTTTCCAAAATATAAATTGTACTAATCTGGTATGAATTCGATGAATGTACGGTACCTATCTTTTAATATTTATAATTTGTTATTATGAAAATCTTTTGTATCATTCATCATGTGTTTCAGTATGTATGTGTGTTATTCTGTGTAAATCCGGGTGTACATTAGTCATATAGAGCGACGAGGGCTAGGGTATTAGCAACAATGTATTACACGGCGAGAGTTATATTTCCTTTTTTTAAGTCGGCGTGTCGCGCCGGTATTTATGGTCACGTGGACCCGGAATTAGCAGGAAACATGGTACCAGTCTCCGGACATCGCCAGACCAGTGGCGGCGCAGTAGGATTCGGATAAACACCAAGATATACATATTCTTCCGGTTTGCTAATATGTTTTCTTTTTACCTCTCGCTAAGAGAGGTATTGGATTCATGCTAAAAATCGCATATCCAGATTTTAATGATTAAGCACGTTTTAAGGTCCCTACAATCCGATTTTAATATTTTTACGATAATGTTGTGTGTGTGTGTGTGTGGATGTACGTGTGTGTGTGTGTGTGTGTGTGTGTGTGTGTGTGTGTGTGTGTGTGTGTGTATGAGTTGGTTGGAAAGACGACAACGCATTTCACAATTGGACATTAATGCGAAGAGCTGAAAAGGTTTTGGCAATAATTGGACAACCAAAAGTAGCAAATTCTTAAAAAAAACTTCTAAATATTATTCTTTGAAAAAAATTGTTTTCGCTTGTATTAAAGAAAAGTAAATTTTCTATTTGAAACATACACATATTTTATTATATCTTTTATAGATTTAGAAATTAAAAAATACATGGTATATAATAATCTGTTGTAATAAATCTCACCGGCAAAATAATGTTATGGAAACCAAGTGAAAAAAAGTGCATACATTATTTTATTTCATATTGTATTACTAGTTAAATATTTAAAATTATAGGTATATTACATATACCCTTCAAAAATACTGTCAATTCTGACAATGAATTGGAAACATTTCGAAAAATTAGAAGAGTAGGACAAAATTTCTTCATGGAATTAATTTAGATTTAAAAAATCTAAATATAAACAATAGATATAAGTAGATTTTTATTGTAGATTGTAGGTATACAAGAAATGTTAAATACAATAGGGCGCGAGCAGTCATGCCACTTTGTTGGCCTTGACAAGCAGATATGGGGGCGCGTGTCAGAATTATTGCTAGTAATTATAAAATAAAAATTTTCACTCTAAATTTAGTGATTTTCTAATTCCATGTGGTTTATTTTCCTCAAGAAGTAAATTCCACACGCCTGATGACAAATTAACTACGTGAATTTAGAAAATCTTGCAATTTTTAATGAAAAATTTTGACATCTGCTTGTCAAGGGGAACAATGTCACATGACTGCTCGCGCCCTATACTTATGTAAGCAAAAACGGAAATGACGAGAGGTATTGTACTGGCCACATCATATTTTGTTAATGTTTTCCAGAACCCTTGTAGAACTGAATTTCTGTTTTTCGTACTCTTCATCAATTTTGATATTTCCATTTTATCATCCATTCAGTCCATGTTTAGGGCTTCTAGTTTGTTAAAAGGTGAACTAATTTTTCATATATATATATATATATATATATATATATATATATATATATATATATATATATATATATATATATATATATACTGGTCATGTCAACATTATTTGATATGTTATCTTTGTTATCAATATCCGTTTTTGGACATATTTCTTCGTGTACTTAACACTTTTATCCCTTTTCCTACAGCTGTCAGCGGTGTTTTTCAACCCTTATGATATATTTATCCAACACCTACCCCTTAGAAAGCCGTTTCGCTCCGCCGTTGTCCACCGTCTCCAAGATACGTGAGTTATTCGGAAAAAATGCAAATGAACGGTTGGAGGAAAGGTTTTAACACGCGGCCCGAGTTATGAGTCCGTTATTTGCATAATAAATTAGGTGTACTGTAGGTGGCGTACAACACCACGCCTGCTATTGTTTTAAGGATATATGATAGAAGGAACAGCAACACTATTTGTTTTCTTGTTTGTTAAGGATACATATACATATGTATAAAGTAAGAGTTAGTTTTTTTTTCTATATATTCCAGAGCCTTATAGTCTCACCGTGAAAATTTATCTTTATAAAGCCATGCCTAATTTGACTTAGTTTATTTAAAATTTCTGAAAGTTAACTTAGTTAATCTAAATATTATTTTTGAAATTTGACTTAGATAATTTAATAATTTCCGATATTTGACTTAGTTTATTTCATATTTATATTCATTTCTGGAATGTGACTTAGATTATATAAGAAATAGCATTCAGAATTTGACTTAGTTTCTCTAAAAATTCATATCTGTACTTGATATAGTTTATACAAAAATTTACTAACTGAATTTTGACTTAATTTACTTAAAAATCAACACCCGTAATTTGACTTAGATTATATAAAAATTAGCGTCCAGAATTTGACTTTAAAAATTTAAACCTGGAATTTGACTTTATATAAAAAAAAATTACGGAATTTGACTTGGTTTATTTAAAGATCAATATTCAAAATTTGACTTAGATTTCCAGAATTTGATAGTTTATTTAAATTAATTTCTGGAATTCGACTTAGATTATTTAAAAATTACCATCCAGAATTTAACATAGTTTTTCTAAAAAAATATTCTGGAATTTAACTAAAAATTAAGATTCTGAATTAGGCTTTGTTTCTCTAGAATTTATTTTTACGTTCCGTCACCTTTAGATAAAGGAATGTGTTGTTTTTGGTCAAAAAAATCAATGATGAGTTTTTAGTGAATAAGCACGTTTTAAAGTCCATATAATACGATTTTACCATTTTTAGGATGATGTCTGTATGTATGATCAACCGGAAGTACTCACAGTTTTTCTTTGAAAAAACTCAGTTATATATTATTATAACTTAAAGACTATATTATTCTCTATACGATTTGCTTGCATTTTATACTTCATATTCAATAGATACAGAGTTAAAGAATTATAAAGATAATAAATTTTATAAATCAGCCAGCCATGCTAACCATGGAAACTGCTAATATATTCAGATAATTCAAATTGACAGATGTCAGTATCAATGAAAAGTAAATGAATGTGGCAGAGATGAGGATGTTGAAGTAGATGTTGGGGAAGACACGAAAAGATACGGTAAGAAAATAACTCTAGTGTTACAAATTTCTAGAATTATACAAGAGAGACAATTATATTGGTTTGAACTTGTCATGGAAAAAGCTACAGAAGAAGATGTCAGTGTCAATTGCAATTTGCATAGTTTGTTTATGAAATAATTTTACTGGAAATTTAGGATTTGTTGCCAGTAAATTTATGTATGGAATATATACATAATACACATGATTGACAAAAAGTATTGTGCTGGCCACATCAAGTTTTTTAAATTTGAAAGTTTAAAGTTTCTTTAGAAATTCATTAACGAAATTTGATTCTTATTTAAAAAAACATTTTCGGTATTTGACTTTGTTTAGAAATTCATTTTAGGACTAAACATTCATTTCTGAAATTTGGGTTTGTTTAAAAATGAGCACTCGAAATTTGACTTTGTCTAAAAGATATTTCTGAAATTAGGCTTAGTAGGTATATCTATTATTTTTTTCCGGAATTTAATTTAGCTTCAGGGCCGGACTGAGGGAATTTTACCATGAGGAAAACAAAAATATTCCTTCAGTTTTTACTGTCAATTATTGTTACTTTAGAATCATAAAATTGTGGATGTTAGCTACATTTTCCGAATATATAGCAAACCTAAAATAAATACATCTATCTGTTATTTAACTAGTCTATTTACGTACGTAAATTCGGTAGGATACATTTGAGGTAAACAAATTGTTATTTTCCATTTGAATTCTGAAACGCTGAAATACGATGTTAAGAGGAACACAAACAAATTGTAGACGCTACTTATAAAAACATTCTCAAGTCATATTCCGTAAGGCGTACATCAAAGTACGCCAACTAAGTAATTAATTACGGAATCCTTTGCTCTTTGTAGATACGTAAGCAGAATTTGAAACATCCAAAGCACACATGGATCTTAATATGATGAAATAAGGATGAGCCCAGTTTTTTTTATCAAAACTAACGCCATGCAAGCATAAGCATAAGGTAATCTGCCTGGTAAATATAGGACTAAAATATTAAGGATTTAAAGAAAATGTGTGGAAACTTCAAAGCGTAAACTAAAATTAATTATAATATTAATTAAGCGATTCAAAGCTTTCTGTAAAAACTGACTCAAATTCCTTTAAGCCAAATTTATTTATAGTAGACATAAACATATACAGGGTGGAAACGAACTTTATGTCATAAATTTAAGGGTGAGTAGTATGACATGTGTAGAATACGAAACTGAAAGATTTTTTTTAAAATTCGAAAAACGAAAATTCTACTTTTCTTAAGGAAACTTTTTTTTACTGCTGTTTTAATTCATATTTCATTAAAAATATGGTTAACAAAAATACATTCAAAATTAGTTGTATAAGATATTATTCTTAATAATTAAATTAAATAGCATTTTTAACGAAAATAATTGTGTAATAGATAAAATAATGCAAATGCGTTGCCAGTGGTCCAGTGGTACCAAAAATGTTGGTTTCATGAAAACTACCCTTATATATGCGAATTTTAAAAAAAATCTTTCTGTTTCGTAATCTACACATGTCATACTACGCACCCTTAAATTTATGACATTAAGTTCGTTTCCATCCTGTATATATATATATATATATATATATATATATATATATATATATATATATATATATATATATATATATATATATATTTACAGAAAGCTTTGAATCGCTTTAATTTTAAATTTCTTCATAGAATGAATTTAAAATTAAACAATCAATAAGGAATATATGTAAGTAGAATTTTTGGCGTAGAGTGTAGGTATACAAGAAATGTTATATACAATAGATGTCAAATATCATATTTTTCATTCTAAATTTAGGGATTTTCAATTTCATGTGGTTTATTTTCGTCGACAAGTAAATTCCGTAATCCTGGTGACAAATTAACTACCTGAATTTAGAAGATCTTGAAATTTTTAATAAAAAATTCTGACATTTGACATCTATGTACATAATTACTAATTATCATTCTGACAGGGGTCCCCATATCTGCTTATCATGGCCAACAATGTCACATGACGGCTCGCGCCCTATACTTATGTAACCAAAAACGGAAGTGGTGGGAGGTATTGTGCTAGCCACAACAGATTTTTTAACAAGAAATGTTGCTAAACTACTGCTGTAACTATATTCGCTATTTTCTAATTTATTTCCATTTCTAAATTAAGATTCAAGATGAAAAGCTTCAGTTTCTTTAGATAACATTTTTGACAATATCTCCTGTCAAATTAACATTTAATTAAATATTTTGAAATTATGACATATCTTCGTTTGTTCGTAGCCTACTTCGAGTTAGGTTTTTTTTTAACATACACTATTTTCAGCATATTTAAAAAAAATTAAAATATATGAACAAGTGTCTTATAGGACTATTCTGTAAACATCGTTATGACATAACGAATCGTTAAAACTTTAATCATTATGGTAATAACGAAAATCGTTTAATAGGCTTATTCTGTAAACGATAATAACAATAATCGTAAAAGTGGTGTTCCGTAAACAATAATTTAATTCTACATAACGGAAAAGGATACCGATATAGTTATTTTTTTAACGACTGGAAAAATCATTCATTACATAAACGTTTAGTCCATAAGTCAGTATTTTTATTCATGTCAAAATAAAATTGCTATTATGTTGAATAGTGATCTAAAAAGCCAGTCTTTTTACGATTTTCTGCAAGGTAATATTAATAATAAGTTTTTATTCGTAGCACCTAGCGCAAGCTTCCCAATTTGTCTACAGATGGAAGTAGTAGCTTTAGCATAGCCTACAACAAGAAAAAGAAGGTCCGACAGCTGACACTTTGACAGCTGACTCCCACCAGAACTAATCTAACCTAGAAGTTTTGTGAGTTATATTGAATTATTATAATTTGATTTTAGGACATAAAGTTCTTAACTTGATCCCAAGGTTATTATTTTTCAAAATGTGTTACATAATACGGATACGAAGCTAACGATTATCGTTAAGTAGAAATAACGATTTTCATGATAACGATTTCGTTATGATAACGATTCGTTAAGTGAATATTTTACAGAATAGGCCTCTTATGCTCAATAATTCTGGCATGATCCTCGTATCCTTGCCTGTCAAATCCTGTCAGGGTCCACAAATAAATATCCTCCTGTACATCTTTGGATCTCTGTTATCACCACCCATTCCATTTTATGTGTTGATGATCTCGTGGCAGAATTCGGCAATGCCATAAAGCATTTCAATCGCTGTGGTGGTCGTGGTAGTTTTCACTAGCACTAGGCACTAGCGTCGTGCGATTGCGATGCCATTGCCATATCGATTTTCATTATCAGTAGATTCCTGTAGTGGGCGTGATAAACGTGCGAGAATGCCACTGGGATTCGTATAACTGCCGTCGCAGGCCTGGTATGCAATATCCACTGATCGGTCATGAGAAAACGAACGACAGGGAGATTGAAAGTTGAAATGAAAGGGAAAGGGAAATATTTCAAAGTGATGAAGCAGGAGACAGATATTAAAATTAAACGATTAATAATACATTCATTACTGTTGATGGAAATATAAATAGTTTTGAACTTCAAATTCGCACTAGGATGTTCCGAATTCGTTTTTGCGGATATTCGCCAAATTTTATGTATTTGTATTCGAAACCATATTCGTTAAATTTAGGTCGAATACACGAATACAATACGAATAATAACCCAAGTAATTTTAAGCAGCAAAATGATCTAATTTGACAATAAGAAACTGATTAAATCTTTAAAAATGGTTTTATTTAACAAAAATATTTTTACTTACCGGCAACTTTAAATAAGGAAGGTATTGTCTTTGGTTAAAAAATTCAATGATGAATATATAGAGAATAAACACATTTTAGGGCCCCTATAATGCGATTTTACCATTTTTACGACTATTTCTGTATATATGTATGTGTGTGTGTGTGTGTGTCTGTGTATGTGTGACGAAAGTTTCGGATCGCATAACTTCAATACCACGATTCCAAAAATTATAATTTTTTTCGTATTCCTCAAGTTTACATCCAAAAGAAGAGGTGATTAGATTTTGGTTATAATTGGTTAACCGAAAGTAGCCCAATTTGAAGATTTTAACAGTTTTTCTTGAAAAAACGTTATTAAATAATTTTTTCATACTTACGCACGATATTTCAATCTCCTAACAACTGTTTGGTAAACAAATTTATTATGTAGATTTAATAGGAAAATTGTCATCTTTCGGTATTTCAATGTATAGTTGCTAGGCAAATTGTTATTAGGTACTTTTTTAGAATCTAGTTGTAAAAAATAGAATAAATTGAAATATGATATGACATTGACATTTTTGTGACATGGAAATATAAATAAGTTATGTGTGTTTATAAATCACTTCGTAATAAATGTGGACAAGAAAAGAACTGCAAATTTTTCCACGGCTGAAGTTCGCTTATTAAGCTATACTAACCACATCGCCCCCATCGCCTAAAATTATTTCGTTACCGGGGAATTTTCAAAAATATTACTATCATGGTTCGATACTGTGCATTGTACGCCCATATATGTAATTTTGTAATCAGCATTGCAGAGAAATTATATATTTAAAAGACTTTCTTGATAATTCTTCTTGCTGTGGATTTATGTATAACCCAAAAATCTCCAAAAGGATAGTTAAGATAATTACACGTACATAGATGTATGTATGCCTGAATGACTGGTCGCGAATCTGGAGACTCCGGTTCGATCCCACTAATATTATTTTTAATTTTAAATTGTACAAAAGTGACTCCCATGGTGCACTATCTACCCAGCAATGAATGCCCGTACGATGATGCCCGATAAACACTCACATGCTGCGAATAAGTCATCATAATTACCAAAATCTGTGTACGAAGCAGATGGATACATCCAGCAATGGGTAATATACCATATTTATTTATATTTACATATTTATTTTCTATTAATTCTAAAATATATTCTAAACTAGGTTTAAAAATCCGAAAACTTTGAAAAAATTCGACCAAATTTAAATTATTAGGTCTGTTTCGTACAGTTTAAATTTTACGTATTAATATTATCAATTCTTTCAAATTTTACCTGTTTCAATATACTATAATAAATTTCATCATTATAATTCCATTTTACTATATTTATTATTTCGGATTTAAATTTTATTAGGTAGCTAACAAATTTATTATCTACTGCAAGTTCCTCTCAAATTTGATAGCGAATAAACAATTTATAAGGTACCTAATAACTTGTTCGGACATTGAAATACGCAAAAAATGGTTGTCAGGTAAATAAAAATTTATTAGGTAGTTGTTAGGAGATTGAAATACCGGCCCTTAATGATACAATAAATATTAAAGAATATACTATTATCTGCACGATTTAATTGCATTATATACTTTATATTCAATGGATATAGAGTTGAAGAATTATACACAAATTAAATTTCATTAATCAACCAGCTATGCTATAACCATGGAAACAGCTACTTTATTAAGAAAATTCTAATTGACAGATATCAGTGTCAATGAAAAAAAAAACGAATGTGACAGAGAAATGAGAGGATAAAGGAAATGGCTCTAGTGACAGTAGTTTCAAGAATTTACAAGAGGCGAGAGCTCTTCAGTGTGGTGTACTGACGCCTCTTTCGAGGCACTGAAACTAGTTGAGCGGGCAGATGATAAACACCACACTGAAGAGCTCCAATAAGAGCGAAACGCGTCTGTGGTTCTGGTTGAGTGGGTCTGCCTCTGATAAATGAAATTTTGTGAACTTTGTCAAGTGTAATATAAATATTTTTAATATTATTTAGAGCAGTTCACCAAGTGTCGCATTTGTAAATTGTACAGTTTTCTTGGCATTCTGTTTAAATTTCATAATTTTATACGACTTTGAGAACTCAGTTTTCGAAATATGTATTTAGTTTTTATTAAAATTAATTTTAGTTAAGTAGTTATTGTTGAAATTTGAAAATTAAAACCCATTGTAATGGAAAACATGTTTCGTTTACAAAAACATTAAAAACTCTAACAAACTTTTTAAAAACTAAATTTTGCGCTAGCATTATTTCGTAATTTCAACTTTCCGCATATGTGAATCGAATCTTGGAAGCATGAAATGAAATATTCCTACACTCCAAGTAATGTCAAATATATTATTTCTATTATTGCCATCAGATGGTCACTTTAAATTAAGAGTTTTTGATGTAGTTTTTGTTCAAAACAAATTTTATGCATGAACTATAGTTTTCTAAAATAGCAGAAATTATGAAACTGTAATTAAAAATATTTGTTTTACGATACAAACTTTCAAATTAAATATAATTCCAAATTTTTAATTTTTTAAAAGTAGACAAAATGTTAGATAGCACCTAATTATGAGCAATTACATACTTATTAGTGTTTTTTATTGGACAATGGTTGTTTTTGTAAAAAATATGATGTGGCCAGCACATTACCTTCCATCAATCCTGTGTATTATGTATAAATTCCATATATAAATTTTCTTGCAAAAGATTCTATAGTTCCAGTAAAATTATTTCATAAACAAACTATGCAAATTGCACTTGACACTGACATCTTCTTCTACTCCTTCTTTAGCTTTTCCCATTCATTAGGGGTCGCTATTTTTTAATTTCTTCTTCCACTCATTTCTGTTTTGCGTGTCGTCCTCACATAGTTCCTTTTCTCTCAAGTCTTACACAATACAGTCCTTCCATCTTATCTTTGGTCTACCTCTGTTTCTTCTATCTTCTATTACTAATAATTATAGATATTTAGATGCATACGAGAGCTTAATAATAAATAAATTTAAAAATAATTTGATGGACTCAGATCTCGGTCCCATGCCAAATTCTAAACTATTCAATTTAATATAAACTTAAATTTTATAGGACGTTTTAAATCTTAAATTTCATTGGACGCTAAATCTTAGTTTATAATTGGTATTCATTCACCTTTGACTCCCATCCCCATATAATCTCAGTTCTCTCCCTTGTTTGTTCAGAGTTGTTAGACCTCTGGACTGGTTTACATGTTGAGTAATCTTAACTACTCTGCTTAAATTTGTTCTACTGATGATGAGATCTTAGTTCTCGAAATACGTATTTAGCTTATTAGCTTATTTTATTATTTTAAGGTTAAGGGGTAATTGTATTAGTTTTAGTTATTACTAAGCTATTCATTCTTCTTCCAATATATTCTTCATCTTTCCCCATGACATGTTCAAACCAATGTAATCGTCTCTATGGAACTCATATCACTCGAGCCACTTCCCTTGCCTTTCATCCCTTACCCTATCTTTCCGTGTCTTCGCCAACATCTATCTCAATATCCTACTCTGTGCCACATTCATTTTCTTCATTGAATTAACTGAATATATTAGCTGTTTCCATGGCTATAGCATAGCTGGCTGATTTATGAAATTTAATATCTTTATAATTCTTTAACTCTATATCTATTGAATATGAAGTATAAAATCCAATCGTAGAGAATAATATTCTTTAAAATTTATAATCACTAAATGCCAATAAATGATATTTAACTGCGTTTTTTCAAGAAAAACTTAAAAGTTGCTATTGAGGGTAATTCCGGTGGACCAATTATAACGAAAATCTAATCACGTTTGCATATGGATCTAAACTCGAGGAATACGAAAGAAATATATTCGTGGTATTTGGAGTTTTGCGATTCGAAACGATCGTCACATCACACTCACACACGCACACATACAGACATCATCGTAAAATTAGTAAATTCGAAATGTAGGGTCCCCAAAACGTGCTTATTCATTAGAAACTTACTATCTAATTTTTTGACCAAACAACCTTCCTCGTTTAGTGATTCCGAGTCTACTGAAAAGCAGTTCATTATATTTGTGTCAAGCTTTCGATTATACATTTATAATAAATTTATAAACAAAATATATTCAAACAAAAGGATTTTTATTAAATTATTTCATTTATTCTGTGAATCCATTTATATGAACTAATTAAATTTTAAAGCAAAACAAAATATATCAATTTCAAAATAATGTACTGAAATATTAAACATACAGTCCCTGTGGGCTGGAAATTAAAAATTTATGCACAACAAATCATACTATAATGAAATTATGAACTACATAATGAATTATCAGATTTTACGGTGAAATTTTGTTGCGGATTTAAATAATTTACGCATGAGAGAATATTTAGAACACTCAAGATTTAAAAGTAAATAAGAGCATGTTTGAATTCTCATTTCAAGTTAAATATTAACAACAAACAACGTAAATATTATATTTTCTGTTTCTTTTATGTTGAATAATAAGAAAAGTTTTTTCATTTGATGTATAAACAATGCAAATATTATTTTAAAATGCTTTTCAGAAATTATCTTTTATATTTCATATAAATATACTTATAATTCAACAAAATATTATTATTATTTTCTTTAAGTTTAAGTAGATACGATCGCACGCTCATAATAATTCGGGCGGTTAACATTTATTAAGTATATAATTGCCTACTCTGCCTATTGGGTAATCCGGCACTGCACATACTAATAATATGAATATAATTATATTAATGTATGTAATGTAAATGAATAATATTTGCTACTTTCATTTGATATAGTTACAAACAATTGTGACCATAAAATATTATAACATTAATTTTCATAATCTATATGCCGGGAAAATGTTAACCTAATTAATATGTTAGCAAAATATATAGTTGTTAAAATCAAATACTGTAGATCTATGAATATATTATTAAATATAATATATTTATATGTAACCATTATTTAAACGTGAGGCAAACTTATTTACATGTACTCGTAGTTAATTAATACAGACGCACGTAAAATTAATTAAATTCCAAATATGGATATGCACCACAAAATATGAGTTGCAACATCTTGTGGACGGATATTGCAGGACTTGCTAGTTTATACTAAAATAACTTGGACTGCATAGGAAATAGGTAATTTCAATATAGAACACAAATAAAATAAAACTGTTTAAATCTGTAACTTAGTGCAAAAATAAACAAATATTTCTTTTATCTAAAGACTATTTATAAAAATGTGATTTAAAATATTTTTAATTTTACTTTTGTTTATTCTAAAATTGTTACACTGAATCATCCTCAATTTTTTTCATATTTTAAAGAAGTATGGTAGATTAAAGAGTATCTTTTATAATAAATTAATTCTTTAAGAAACATGGCTGACACTGCCGGAAATGTAGGACTAGGGTCTTTTTCTGCCTTTTTTACCTTCCGTCATCTCTAGGTAAGGATGGTCAAGAAATTTGGTGGTGAGTTTTCAATGAATAAGCACGTTTTAGGGCCTCTACAATACGATTTTACTATTTTTACGATGATGTCTGTATGTATGTGTGTGTGTGTATGTGTGCATGTGTACATATGTGTGTGTGTGTGTGACTATAATATCGACCGCGATATCTCGAATATTAGAATTCCAAAAATTACAATTTTTACGTATTCTTTTTCCTTACATCCACATGGCGACTTGATTAGATTTTGGTTATAATTGGTCAACGGGAAGGAACCTCATTTGAAGATTTTAACATTTTGTCTTGAAAGCTATTAAATATTATTTCTTGACATTTAATGTTATTAAAAATTTTAAAGAATATTCTTACCTATACGAATTGATTGCATGTTATATTTCATATTCAATGGATATAGAGTTAAAGAATTATAAAGAAATTAAATTTTATAAATCAGTCAGCTGTGCTATAATGGAAACAGCTACTATAGTAAGAAAATTGTAACTGACAGATGTCAGTGTCAATGAAAAGAAAATAAATGTGGCAGGAATGAGGATGTTGAGATGGATATTGGGGAAGACACGGAAAGATAGGATAAGGACTAAAAGAATCCGAGTGATAGAATTTTCTAGAAAGATTGGTTTGAACATGTCATGAGTAGAGATGGAAATTATATTGTAAAATTGTATAGCTTAGTAATAGAAGATAGATGAAACAGAGGAAGACCAAAAATAAGGTTGAAGGACTGTATTGCGGCAGACTTGAGAGAATGGATCTAAATGAGGATGACACGCAAAACATAAATGAGTGGAAGAAGAAAATATAAAATAGTGACCCCTAACGAATGGGTAAAACTAAAGGAAAAGAAGAAGTGCAATTTGCATTGTTTGAATTAATAAAATAATTTTACTGGAAATTTAGAATATTTTGCAAGACATGTCATGAAGAGAGATGAATAATATATTAGAGGAAGAACGAACAGCTTAGTAGTAAAAGGTAGAAGAAACAGAGGAAGATCAAAGAGAAGATGGAAGGACTGTATTACGGAAAACTTGAGAGAAAAGGAACTGAATGAGGACGACAAACAAAATAGAAATGAGTGGATGAAGAAAATAAAAAATAGCGACACGTAACTAATGGGAAAAGCGAAAGAAGAAGAAGAAGAAGAAGATGCCAGTTTCAAGTGCAATTTGTACACAATGCATAGAATTGACGGAAAGTAATATGTTTGCCACATCAGGGCCCTTATTCTTATGCGTTTGTCAGTGTCAATTGTATTGTCACATTTATTCAGATCACTTACAAGTTAAGAGTTCACTTTTATCATATATTTATTAACGATTAATAAATATTTTTTTTAACTTGAAAATGATGTGAATAAATGCTGCAATACAGTTGACACTGACAATGACATATCCAATATTGTTTTGGAAACACAGACTACTGTGACTACTAACATGAAAACGAACGCGAATACGAATACGAACGAAAAGACGAACGCTCAAGAATACGGGCCCATATTTTTTTGGCATAGCATCTTGTCGCTGACAAATTTTGAATTAAATAACGAATGTGATATTATTTGTCTTGTGAAAAATATGTGGTTAGAAAACAAAATATATGACCTGTAAACAAACAAATGGCGTGAGTAGTGAGCTACGTGAAAGAAAGCTAAAAGATATGGCTGTAACCGCCACGAATTTGCTGCGGTGTTGTGGAACTAATGCTTCAGTCCACGCAACAGATTTGTTCCCGTTAACAGCTTAAAATTCACTAAACAACTTACAACCGAACCCTCATTTATCTTAATGCAAAACAAGTCGATCCTTTCCCAGTCGCAGTCTGTAAAAACCCGACTGCTGCATATTCAAACGCATAATCTCATTGCGAGATTCTTGTACAGGCTGTAATGAATATGGAACGTAAATGCAAATTTGATTAATTGTGTCAGGATGGAAATAAATTTGTTTCATTCATGCACTGTACTTCCACAACATTTTTCTGCATTAAATCTTTCCGATATAAGGGTTTTTCTAGAGTTGCGTGTACTAATCGACTCTGTACTTTTAGATGCGGAGAAATATGAGAATGAATAACAAAGTCTTTCGTTCGATGAATAAATTTCAGTTTACTGCTTCCGTTAAATTCTATACTAGCATAACTAATTGTTCTAATTTACATTAATAGCTTTATAGTATTTATACATACGGAAACTGCTACTATACATCCAACACACCTATACAATACAAAGTGATCAAAAATCACTGATACAGTTGGCAATAGAATTCTAGGGATCTTCTTATTTCATAATTTATACAACATTAGGCGCGGAAATACTATTTCTCCAACACTATTTTGGAAACTACACATTCCACAACTAAAAATTATGTTGTAATTCAATTAATTCCAACAAACCGTGTGGATTAATTCCGTACGCCGTTTGGAATAATTCCGCACGGCTCTCGATGAAACAGAATATATTTCTATTAATATCATGGTTCGGTTGCTATGGTTATGACTCTTTTTAATATTTAACCTAATTATTTATCGTTTAATAAACGTATTATTTCTCCGATTTTTACACTTCACCCATATAAATAAACGTTACAATAATTATTTTCGGTAAATCGTCCTACGAATACCATTCATGTTCAAAGTTATGTTCGACATTTTTTGGTGTTGTATCAGTAATGATTGTTGCGCTTTACTTTTAAATAACACGAGTGCGTAGCCATAACTTTGAATACTATATGAATATCTTCTTATACCCAATTTTATAGAAACAGTATAGAGACTACTACAATATCATTATTTTACGTAAGTAATCGTATAATCATCGGCGATGAAAAAGTGGTTGCGAATAGCCGAGTCTGATCCCTACAAGCCTGCAAATTGGCGTGGATATTAACCTTCTCTGGAGTGGGGTAGGTAGGAAATAATCTCCTTAAATCTCAACTGGATACAATTTGAAATCGTTGAACCATTAGGAGGGTCGAGAACGCAGCGTTCAACGAAAACAATCGACCAGCTAAAAGCTATTTTACTACCACTTAACTATAATGATGCTGGTTACTCGTAAAATCGGAAACAAGCCACCCCAAAACCACGTTTTTTCGGTTCGCACTTAATAGCTTCTTTTATTTCAGGCAACTGATTGTTGCTTTGATATTTCGCCTTCAGAGTACAAGGTTGCGATGTTGAAAGTTCAAATCAATCAAAAACAATGTTTTATACAATGCACAATATGATTATTGAAAACAATGTAGAATCAAAATATGTTATATATTTAAGGTCTATTTATAATGAAGTAACGCAAGCGGTAACGCAGTTGCAGTAATGCAAAAGATAAATCCTACTTCCAACTTTCTACATTGCTGCTTCTACCTCTGACCAATCAGGAATCACTATTTCAAATATCAGTATTATGTTGTGTTTTTGTCAGATGATAGGTGACAGCTTGTGATTTTGGACTATGTTATACTATTAAATTTTAGTAAATTGTTTTTAATCATGAATGATGAATTATTAATACATCCTTTGAAATGTTGTGTTGATTTAGCTCGTTACAAATGTTATAGGAACGGAACTATTTCTCGCCTTCTCAAGGTATAAATTAAGGTTTATATTGATTAGCAACCAATCATCTTTATTGTACAAAAATTTTCTTAGACGCGTCGAAAGTCTCAAGGCTCATCTTCAGCAATAATTTTTTTTTTCAAAAGTGTTATTACATTTTTACATTGGATTCGTCCTAAAAATGTCATATCCAGATTTTAATGGTTAAGCACGTTTTAAAGTCCCTACAACCCGATGATGTCTGCGTGTGTGTGTATGTGTGTTTGTATGTGTATGTGTGTGTGTGTGTGTGTCACTCGGTTAGAAGGACGATTGCTTAAAAACTATAATACTTAATATTTGGTAAATTTCTCTATCGAACATTACTGGGAAGAGCTCGACAGGTTTCGGTAATAATTGGACAAACGGAATTAGCAAGTTCTTTTTTTGAAATTTTTTGTTGTTGCTTATTAAGTAAATTCTCTATCTTACACATATAAATATTTTATTATATCTTTTATAGATTTAGAGATAAATAAATATAAGTTATATAATAATCTGTTGTAATAAATCTCACAGCCCAAAGAATGTCATGGAAACCAATTAAAATATTAAATTGTTTGTAACTAACAGATGTCAGTGTCAAAAATTTAGAGCCATTACTGCAGATTTTTTCTGGGAAGTACACATATTATATTATTTGCCAAGGCCAACAAAGTCACATGACTGCTCGCGCATTAAAATGGCGGGAGGTATTGTACTGCCCACAACAGATTTTTTTGTATTACAAACCTTAAATTTAAACTGACAGCTTTGGAAGTAACACATGTCATACGTTGTGATTGGCCGCAAGTAGTTATGGATACTTTATTATAAATCCCACTTTATGAAAAATATGAAATATAATAAAATTTAATTACAGACTATGGGTAGTTTTACCGTGTACTTCTCCCTATATAGGTAGGTACGTGTTTTCGACAATATTTTATAAAACAGTTGTACTAGTTTTAACTTTTGAAGGAACTACAAACTGAACCAAAGTTATATTTTGATAAAGTTTAAACGACTGCGCGAGTTGCCTTACTTCATGAAATATCTTTATATTAGGTACATTTCTTTCCCAGTAAACTTATGAAATGTATTTCTATACATTCAATCATTCGAAAACTTTTGAATACACTCTTTTTATGCTATTTACACTTGGATATAAATGTCAATACCAAAAGTGTTACCTATTATGTTTATAATATTTACGTTTACATATGTAATATCTCTTAATATTATACACTTAATGCATAAATACAATTAGTAAATGTCAAATTATTTCGTTAATATTAGTTCCACTTTGGTGCTGCGATCTTATTTCCCATCGCCTATATTACAGAAACTGATGTTCGTATCAGTGTATCGTTATCGTACCGACATTTATCGCTAAAGTGAAGCAAGCCTTCCTATTAGCAAGTAGAAAATTTTATATTCTAAATGTTCGTTACATTAAAGTCAATGGGCAAATTTTAATTCCATAATGTACTACTATCCTACACCTGCGATTTCGTACTTCCTAAACAGCTTACGGTAAAAGAAACTCCAATTACAAAAGCATGTATCCATCTCCCCGTGCAAAGTTTCCCCCGAAATAGAATGTATAATTGTTCTCCGGGCCAAATACAAGTTCGCTAAATTTCTCATTAAATTTTCCCTTGAAATCCCGTCGCTATTCAGATTTAGGTAGCTATTAAGCAGATAATTGAAGCCAGAGTGGAACTCAGACACTCGCCTTGTGTGATGTCGTCGTCTTCACGTATTATTCCGGAAGCCTGCGCCACTTCCGTAATATTATTCTTCGACTCATTTCATCGTCTTTGCCTTCGGTTTCATTCCAGAGAAAACATTCCAAAGAAATAGAGAGGGATTTTTAAATGCGAGAAATAAAATTTGTCTCGGAAAGTTTAAATAAATATCACTATATTTTTAATCGAAAGGTTTTCCACAAGAATCGAATAAGTTCACTTAATGAATTTTTTACCTCTCGCTAAGAGAGGTATTGGATTCATGCTAAAAATTGCATATCCAGATTTTATTGAATAAGCACGATTTAAGGTCCATTAAATCCGATTTTAACATTTTTACAATGATAACTGTGTGTGTGTGTATATGTTGGAGGAACGATTTTTCAAATTCTATAAGACTAAAGATCTGTTTGACTACGGATTCCTCAATCTAACATTAATGGGGAGACTTGAATAGGTAGGTTTTGGTACCAATTAGACAACCGGAAGTAGTATTATCTTATAAAAAATCTAAATATTTTTTTTTTAATTTTTATTATTAGTATTAAAAAATCTGTTGTGGCCAACACAATATCTTCCGTCAATCCTGTGTATTATGTATAAATTCCGTACATAAATTTTCTTGCAAAAGATTCTAAATTTCCAGTCAAACTATTTCATAAACAAACTATGCAAATTGCACTCGACACTAACATCTTCTTCTTCTTTAGCTTTCCCCATTCGTTAGAGGTCGTTATTTTTTATGTTCTTCTTCCACTCATTTCTGTTTTACGTGTCGTTCTCCTTCAGTTCCTTTTCTCTCAAGTCTTCCGCCATATAGTCCGTCCATCTTATCTTTGGTCTTCTTCTGTTTCTTTAACCTTCTATTACTAAGCTATTCATTCTTCCAATATATTTTTTCTTCATTTCTCCTCATGACATTTTCAAACCAATGTAATTATCTCGTTTGTATCTGTCTCGAAACTTGTAGAGTTATTTCCTTACCTATCCTTCCGTGTCTTCCCCAACATCTACTTCAACATCCTCATCTCTGCCACATTAATTTACTTTTTATTTATACTGACATCTATCAATTTGAATTATTTCAATATATTAGTAGTTTCCATGTTTAGCATAGCTGGCTGATTTATAAAACCTAATTTTTTTAAAATTCTTTAACTCAATATCTATTGAATATGAAGTATAAAATGCAATCAAATCGTATAGAGAATAATATATTCTGTAAGTTATAATAACTTTAAATGTCAATAAATCAAATTTAACTGTTAAATCTTCAAATGAGGCTTCTTCCGGTTCACCAATTATAACCAAAATCTAATCTTGAGGAATACGAAAAAAATGTAATTTTTATAACCATGGTATACATACAGACATCATCGTATAATAGGGACCCTAAAACATGCTTATTCACTAAAAACTCATCATTGAATTTTTTGACGAAAGACAATACCTTCCTTACCTAAAGGTGACGGAAGATAAAAAATTGTTGAAGGTTGTGCCAAAACTTTTAGGACATAAGTTAGAAATTATTTGCCCATTTAACCGTATTTGTAGCTCTTATAATTCTCAATTCATTTAAAATGAACACCCTATATAATTCAGATTCTTCGAGATGTTCGTATTCGTACAAGGTGTAGTATCATTCAACCCCTGAAAAAATAACTGACATCAAGTGAAAATTTGAATTTCAAAACAAGACGAATGCAGTTTGGCGTGTTTTAGTATTCGCTAGTGCTTATTCAGCTCTGAAAATAACAGCCATTAATTTTCAACTGGGAAATATTCATGTTTGTTTTTCTTCTTCGTTTGATGGCCTCTGAAGTAATTTATTCATAGTTTGTTTTCAGACTTGGGCAACTTGTGCCGATGGCAGACTCTCGCCGTAATGTGAGGGATTAGCGCATGAATCCTGATTGAATTTCGACTACACTAACACTAGATTATTTCAAGTGCTACTCCTCCATATCCGAGCCAATTATTCTTCATTCAAAGGATTTACTTGTTTGTACACAATCGAATGTAAATATACGAAAGCGTTTTCCATACAGATCATTTCTTTGATTACCTGTACTCGAACGTTTATTGAAAAAGAAATTTCCAGTTTTTCGTTCGTTTGATAATTCATTTGCATTTTTCTAGTAAAATAATGGGGTCCTCCTACATAACAAATTAGAACCTGGGTCAATTATATTAAAACAAATCAGATGTGGCTACCACATTACCGTCAATCTTATATATTATGTACAAATACCATAGGGCGCGAGCAGGCAAGTGACTTTGCTGACCTTGGCAATCAGATATGTGGGCCCGTATCAGAATGACAGCTATTAATTATGTCCATAACTGGCAAATATCATTAATTTTTCATTCAAAATTTAATTTTTTGGTATTTTATCATTCCGTTTCTCGGCAACTGAATTCCACACTCCTGATAACAAATAAACCACATGAAATAAGAAAATCATAAAATTTTAATTGAAAAATTATGACATCAGTTATGGACGTAATTAATAGCTGTCATTTTGACACGGGCCCCCATATCTACTTGCCAAAGTCACTGCACGCGCCCTATATATGAATTTTCTTGCAAAAGGTCCTATATTTCCAGTAAAATTATTTCATAAACAAACTATGCAAATTGCACTTGACACTGACATCTTCCTCTTCTTTAGTTTTGCCATTCGTTAAGGGTCGCCATTTTTTATTTTCTTCTTCCACTTATTTTTGTTTTGCCTGTCGTCCTCATTCAGATCCTATTATCAATCTATTCATTCTTCTTCCAATATATGCATCATCTGTCCTCATGACATGTTCAAACCAATGTAGTCGTCCTTCTTGTATCTTTCTAGAATATTTTTTCACTCGAGCCGTATCTTTCCGTGTCTTCCCCAACATCTATCTCAACATTCTCATTTCTGCCACGTTCATTTACTTTTTATAGATACTGACATCTGTCAATTTGAATTATCTGAATATATTAGCAATTTCCATTGTTAGTATAGATGGCTGATTTATGAAATATAACATCTCTAATTCTTTAACTTTATATCTATTGAATATGAAGTATAAAATGTAACCAAATCGTATAGAGAATAATATATTCTTTAAGTTATAATAATATTTAACTGAGTTTTTTCACGAAATACTGTTAAAAATCTTCAAATGAGGGTACTTCCGGTTGATCAATTATATTCAAAATCTAATAACCCCTTCTTTTGGACATAAACTTGAGGAATAAGAAAAAAATATAATTTATGAAATCGTGGTATTAAAGTTATGCGAGCTGGAACTTACATCACACACACAGACACACATACATGTATACAGACATCATCATAAAAATGATAAATTCGTATTATATAGACCCTAAAACGTGCTTATTTAGTAAAAACTCATCATTGAATTGTTTGACTAAAGGTGACGGAAGGTAAAAATTGAATAAAAAAAAAATCTGTTGTGGCCAGCACAATACCTCTCGCCACTTCCTTTTTTGGTTACATAAGTATAGGGCACGAACAGTCATGTTACATTGTTGGGCTTGACAAGCATATGTGGGGGCCCGTTTCAGAATGATAATTAGTAATTATGTACATGGATGTCAATTGTCAATATTTCATTCAGAATTTCAAGTTTTTCTAAATACACGTAGTTAATTTGTCATCAGAAGTGTGGAATTTACTTGTCGAGGAAAATAAACCACATGGAATTGGAAAATCACTAAATTTAGAATGAGAAATTGATACTTGACATCTATATACATAATTACTAGCCCCCATATCTGCTTGTCAAGGCCAGCAAAATCACATGACTGCTCGCGCTATATTGTAGTTAACATTTCTTGTATAAGTACCTACACTCTACACCAAAAATTCTACTTACATATATCTATTCCTTATATTTAGATTGTTTAATTTTAAATTCATTTTATGAAGAAATTTTATCCTCTTCTAATTTTTCGAAATGTTTCCAATTCATTGTCAGAATTGACAGTATTTTTGAACGATATATGTAATATACCTATAATTTTAAATATTTAACCATTAATACATTAAGAAATAATATAATGTACGTACTTCCCAGAAAAAGTCTTCAATAATGTCTCCGAATTTCTGACACTGACATTTATCTGTCAGTTACAAACAATTTAAATATTCAAATATTATCCATGGCATTCTTTCGAGTGTAAAATTTATTATAACATTATTTTACATATTATATTTCTTTTATCTCTAAATCTATAGAATATATAATAAAATATTTAAATGTATCAGATAGAGAATTTAATTTTCTTTAATATTACCAAAAAAAAATTTCAAAAAATAATATTTAGAAGATTTTTTTTCAAGAATCTTCTACTTCCGGTTGTCCAATTGTTACCAAAACCTTTTCAGATCCTCCCATGAATGTCCGATTGGGAAATACGTACTTAAACAAATTTAAAGTCTTATAGTTTTTGAGTAATCGTCCTTCCAACATCCTACATACATACACACACACATACATCCACACACACACACACACACACACACACACACACACACACACACACACACACACACACACACACACACACACACAGACATCATCGTAAAAATGTTAAAATCGGATTGTAGGGACCTTAAAACGTGTATAATCATTAAAATCTGGATATGCGATTTTTAGCATGAATCCAATACCTCTCTTAGCGAGAGGTAAAAATATAAATAACATTAGGTCATTTCAAACTGTAATGTTTCAATTGACGATCACCAAGTGACCATCCCTATCTGAACAACGAATTGAGTCTTTAATCATGCTTGATTTGACCGTGGACAAATGCCTATCGGCATTCGAATTCCGTTCCCGAACTAAGCGAATCAGTATTCACGTCCTGAAAGTCTACTCTGTTACTCATCGGGCGATCAGGACCAATGCAGGGTTGGGCGGAGGGAGCTACTGCAGTGGTTTCAATCGCACGCCAATTGTTTTCAATAAACTTGGAATTTATACGGTTTGTTTCATTATATGGGATGGACATGGGTCATGCGTGCATGGAAAACTAATTCCAAATGGATTCAGTCTTTATTTGCGAGTGGAATAAATAAAACCTCAATTGGATGGATGACAGAGAGTAAATAAATGCAGTCTGATTGGGGTGAAAGACAAGCGAGGCTGTTACATGAATGTTTTAAATTTTTTAAATTAAACAATGAAATATTATTACACGTAACTCTGGCAGAATTTATTTTTACTGAATTCATGCAATTTATACAGATATTGTTCCACGGATGATATTTTTTAGTCTAATTGTGCTGGCCTTTTTAAAAAGTTCTACTGCATTTTATTGTTAAATTAATACTATAAATTATTTTATTACTTGCTTTGTTATTGTTAAAAAAAATTGGTGTAGTCAATGATGGAACAAATTCGAGTTCGTTGTATGAAAAACTTTGCTATTATGTACGTTATTGAAAATTTATGTAGGTCTTTATGGACCAACTTTTTGAGACATTTTTTTACCGTCTTTTGTTTTTGAGCCACAGGCTAAAACTTGATGTTCGCTTCTTTTGGAAATACCACATCTCGCTTATTATAATTTAGAATAACGAGGTCAAATCAGATTTTCCAAATTTATTAATTCTCGATATATACACAAACATAATATCTTTGAATATATAATACATATAAGAATGGCAACGCATATGGCCTAGCAATATACTATATATGTCTCTTTTTATTCACAAAATTATTATAGATAGCTAGTGACTCCTACCACAAAACTATGAACTACGGTAAATCGTGCTGACAGCATTGCCAGATACTATTTGTTAGAGGTATTCAATAATCAATACTTCAAAAATATTGTTTCATAATAACCAGATAATATATTTTGAATCTTCAATGTACATGTATACTTGTTTTACAGTAGCAAACTTAAAAACCTTTATAAAATCTTAACTTGCTGTTCTAGCTACGTGGCAACACTGTGCAACATCCACCTATTATGTATTTTTTGAACTAACTCAGAAATAATTCGTATACGGAGGGATAGATGGCACCTTCTCTCGAAATATTTAATCTAAATACATTACGTTGCCGTTCTTATATGTATTATATATTCAAAGATAATATGTTTACCTCTCGCTAAGAGAGATATTGGATTCGTGCTAAAAATCGCATATCCAAATTTTAGTGAATAAGCATGTTTTAAGGTCCTTAGAATCTGATTATAATATTTTTACGATGATGTGTGTGTGTGTGTGTGTGTGTGTGTGTGTGCGTGTGGATGTTGGAGACACAATTTCTCAAATTCTATAAGACTAAAGACTTGTGTAATTATGGATTCCTCAATCTAACAGTAATATGAAACGTTGTATAGGTTCTAGTAATAATTGGACAACCGGAAGTAGTAGTGTTTTAATAAAAATCTTCCAATATTATTTTTTGAAAATTTATGTTATTACAAATTTTAAAGAATAAAATTCTCTAGCCGACACATTTTTTTATGTCTTCCATAGTTTAAAAATATAGAAATATAATCTATAAAATAATTTGTTGTAGTAAATATTACAGCCCAAATATTTCCATGGTAACCAGTTGAGAAATTGAAATGTCTGTAATTGACAGATAAATGTCGCTAATGTCAATGTCATATTACTGACGTTTTTTCTGGGAACTATATTTAATATTTCTTATTGTATTATTAATTATATATTTAAAATTTTAGGTATATTACATACACCCTTCAGAAATCCCGTCAATCCCGTCAATGAATTGGAAGAACCTCGAACATTTAGAGATCCAAATATAAATATTAGATGTAATTAGAATTTTTTGTGTGTACAAGAACTGTTAAATATAACACTAACTATATCCCACAATGGAAAGGGCAACATATATTGTAAATAGTCTCATCTTTTTCGTTATTTTACAAACTCAATTATGTATTACAAGTCTACATTCTTTTGTTTTAACCTGCATAAAACATGAATTATTGTTTTTTTGGGTGAAAAATATGAAATTTATTAAGATTTAAATTAAAAAGTCAGCTACAAATCATCATTTGTTTATTTTGATTTTATATCTATTAATTAAATTCTCAAAATTATTATAGGCCATAAAAACTTACATCAATTTCAATAGAGTGTATAAGAAGAAAGTTTTTCATATAAGGATCTCTTTTTTTAACCAGTACATAATTGTCTCTGGCAAAAGAAATTGGTGTATTGGAAATTTTCAAAAAGAAAAAGTCAAATTTCAGGCCGAACTGAGTTTCATTAATTTCTTTACATTTTATTTAAATTCCTACATCTTGCTACATTATTATTGGTGTACAGACTACCATCAGGAGTCCGTATCAATGATGTCACCAGAATCCTTACACAAGATATTTACGGCTATTTTCCATATTATTCGGTTGTCGTTTTTTAGGCCAAATAGATGTGTGTACGCTCTTTGAATTTTTTGTACAATGTTTAATAAATTAACTGAATGTTTTGTACGAATGTATTTTGTGTACATGATTGTAACAATATGTAAGATGTTACTGTAAGTGTCATAATGTCCATGCTATTTTGTATGTATTACATTTTTGTTGTATAATTGTTGTAGACCCTGAAGAAGGTGCAAGAGTGCACCGAAACGTTGGTATAGTAAGAATAAATGCTGTTTGACTAAACTAGAGTAATTATTAACACCTAATCCACATCACAGAAATTACCCAGAACTTAACAATAAATGTTACAAGATGTAAGAACAATATGTTCGACGATATATATAACGCAAAGACATCTTATCATATCTATACAATGTACTTTAGATAGAGTATAAGAACATATAAATTACGGTACTCACTACATACTAGAATATCTTCATATCTGGTACCTTTTTTTAAAAACACCAATACACATTAATAATATTCATATTTCACTTTAAAAAATAGTTAAATACAATCAATTAACAAACAGATGCATACATCCATTCACTGCCAAATATGACAAGAAACTAAGTCACGGGTATGTACTAACTTGCAACTTAAAACTTGTTTCATTAGATGCAATACAGCACTGGTCTTAGTATAATTTTTTATCAAATAAATAAATATATCATTACAGCATATTCCTCATTTCTGGGTGTGCCAATCTGCCTTGTACAATTTTATCTCTTTTAAAAACACCCTGTAAGATTTTTGTGAATTAATGTAGTTTTAAAACGAATCTCCATTTTCGTCCTTGCGCATTACATTGTGAGATCCGAGTCTGATATACGCGATAAACAATGCAGCAGCCTTTCCGCTAAAATAATTAACACGCCCATAAGTAGAACACGCGTTGTAACCTCCGGGCTATAAAGTCAACCATAAAGTGTAGGCAGTGACCTCAAATCCCGCTTGGACGCTCGTTTTTCCTCCCACTGTGAATACCACACTCTGCATGTGGCTTGGGAAATCATAGGGAGAACATCAAGCGAAAAAGAGGAGAAAGATATACTTGTTAATAGAAATATAACAGCATGATAATACGGTTATAATATACGAGGTTTGATAAAAAAAATAAGAAGAATTTTTATTTTTTTGACTCGGCTGAAGGTTTCTCTGGCCCTAAATTGAAGGTCGATTTGAAATCGAGCCGGACAGGGCCGAGCGAAAGCTTGAAATCAAGTGTATACCTGCACTTATTCGAGCATCTTTAACCCTTCGTTAGTGATGTGGGGTATGTCATACCCAGTACCAAAATATACAGTCTTAAAATCAAAATAAGACAATCGATTGCAGATAAATGTCAGTGTCAAAAATCCAGAGACATTACTAAAGATTTTTTCTGGGAAGTACAGTAAAAATTTTGAAAGATTTTCGATCAAGGTCATCTACGAATTGTATGAATTCAGATTTTTGCTCCGCCCACAATGACAAATTCAGTAGTGTCGTTTGATTAGTTTTTGTGAGGGTACATAAGATAAAACTGTTATTTTATTATTATAAAAATATGTTACAATAATAGCATTCAAAATTCAAAAATAAATCAACTGGTAAGTTTATTAGCAAATGTAAAATCAAATATATGAAAATTAAGATACTGACACAATGTCAGTGTCAGTGACACTGACAGAAAATAACGTTATACGTACTGCTATGAATCAAGGTAGTGTATCTGAATTAATATATAAACTTACGTTACAGCGAAAGTATTATCAACAACGAGCATCATTTTAAAATGGAATGTCCTAACTTAGTCGAAACAATATGAATTTCGAAAGACAAGCGTGTTATATCCATCCTTATCGCACACGCTTAAAGACTTTGTAAAGGAGGGGGATAAATGTATACCAATTTGTTAATTCGTTCATGATACAGATAACCTTGATCAGACATCTTTCAAAATTTTTACTGTACATACATTATATTATTTCTTATTGTTTTAATAAATAAATATTTAAAATTATAGGTATATTACATATACCCTTCAAAAAAATTGTCAATCCTGACAATGAATTGTAAACATTTCGAAAAATTAGAAGAGTAAGACAAAATTTCTTCATAGAATGAATTTAAAATTAAAAAATCTAAATATAAAGAATAGATATATAAGTAGAATTTTTAGTGTAGAGTGTAGGTATACAAGAAATGTTAAATACAATAGGGCGCGAGCAGTCTTCCAGTTAACCAATCACAACCAAAATCTAATCAACTGTTCATATGGACGTACGAAACAGGAATATGAAAGAATTATAACTTTTGGAATTGTAGTATTATTGGAGTTATCGAAGGAGAATTTCTGTCACACACACACACATACACATACACACACACACACACACATACACACACACACATACTGACATCATCGTAAAAACAGTAAATTCGTATTGTAGGGACTCTAAAACGTGCTTATTCATCAAAAACTCACCATCGATTTTTTTGACCAAAGACAATACCTTCCTTGCATATAGGTGACGGAAGGTAATTACAGAACTAAATCCAAATATTGTTTTATTTTATTAAAAAATAAATAATACGTATATTATAATGTACTTATATTTCTGTAAAGATAATTTTAGAAGAGATAACCCCTCATTTCTCTGTTTAAATATTAATGTGTAATTTCAATGTTTTTCCTTTCTCGTGCAAAACATTTCATGATATACGTCAGCTCGTGTACATTTTTAAAATTAAACTTCAGAATAATAATTTAATCAGCGAAGTAATGAGTTTTGTTCATCCAATTTATGGTAATTTGTGATTGTAAGATCAAAGGGGTTTTTGAAGTGATTATGATTAATATAAGGGAAAAAATATTTAATATAATGCAATATATAATTACCATTCTTAAAAATAAAGTTAAAGGTGATATTAATATAATCAGCTGTTTTTGTGCAGGTATTTGCTCACGTATAAAATTACAATATTTACTTGCATCCATTATAATTTACGTTATTTTTGCAACAATTATTACAGACTTTAGAGGCGGATGATGATGTCCAGCAGCCATCTATGGTTTATGTTACACCTCCCGATGATAAGTCAGCAGAAACAGAAGAGGACAATAACAACTCCGATGTAGAAGCTGCAAATTCAAATCGTATATCCAAGGGACTTAGACGGATTAGTTGCTAGTTACAAAACACGAATTAGGCAAAACAAATGGTACTGCTTATTGTTGCCTATTTAACGGTACTGTAAAAAATCTGATGTGGCTAGCACAATAGCTCTCGCCAGTTTTATGTTGCATATGGCGCGAACAGTCCTGTGACTTTATTGGCTTTGGCAAGCAGATGTGGGAGCCCGTGACAGAATACACACGTGTCAAGTATCATAATTTTTCATTCAAAACATCATAATTTTCGAAATTCATGTGGATATAAATAACTATTAGCCGTCATTCTGACACGGATCTTCATATCTACTTGCCAAGGCCAACAAGGTCACATGACTGCTCGCGCCTTATAAATTACGGATTTAACATTTCTTGTACACAAAAATAATTAAAATTGTATCTCTTCTTCCGTTCTATGAGGAATTTTGTCCTACTCTTCTAATATGTTCAAAATTCTTCAAATTCATTGACAGTATTAGCGGTATTTCTTAAGAATATATGTAATATTAACATACCTATAATTTTAAAAACATATTTAATTAATAATACAATAATATATGTATATTAAATGTACTCGTACCAGGTTGGATGTTGTCCTTGGGAATGACTGAGTTTCTGGGTTTCAGAATTTAAGCGTGGCCGAACACACACCTGTAACGAGCCATGTTCAAGTCACCCAAAATCGGCTACCACACCGGAAATTATGGATAAAGTCCATGATATGGTTCTGGAAGATCACCGAATGAAAGTGCGTGAGAATGAGGAAGCCATATGGATCTCTTATGAACGTGTAGTTTATATTTTACATAATGTGCGCCAGGTGGTACCGCATTTGCTTAATTCGGAGCAAAAGCAGTTGTTTAAGAAAAATCCCGTCGATTTTAAAAGACGTTTCGTAACCATGGATGAAACATGGATACACCACTACACTGCAGAGACGAAAATTCAGTTGAAAGCATGGATTGGACATGGTGAGTCGGCCCCGAAGAAAGAGAAGTCAGTTCAATCGGCAGGAAAGGTGATGGCGTCAGTCTTTTGGGAGGCCAAAGGTATTCTGCTAAATGATTATCTTGATAAAGGAAAAACTGTAATTGGACAACACTACGCCACACTTTTAGACAAGCTGAAAGCAGCAATTCAAGAAAAACGCCCGGAAATGGCAAAGAATTTTTTTGTTTCATCACGACAATGCGCCAGCTCATTTAAATCGTATTGCTCAAAAAAAAATTGACCGAACTGAGGTTTAAAATCCACCGTCGGACTTCCATCTTTTCCCGAAGCTCAAAACGTTCCTCGCTGGAAGGAGATTTCGATCCAAGGAAGAAGCCATCGATGCAGTAAATGCTTGTTTGGAGGACCTCAAAGATTACCATTTTCGGGAGAGAATCGAAAAGTTAGAAAACTGTAGTCCATGTTAAATATATATATATATATATATATATATATATATATATATATATATATATATATATATATATATATATTCATGTTATTCCGGAAACTTTTCACCCTCGTATGCATGTGAGACAACTTCATGTACTAATGGGTTAATATGTTGTTGATTTTACAATGTTCTTAATGTTCCTGAATAAATTGTTTGCTATAAATTAATTTCCGTACAAATTTAACATCAATGTTTATAAGCAAGCAAAGTAGTTTAATTTTAATTTAAAACTATCCCCACCGGCAAACAACCCTTTACGTGTTGAGAAACTTTCAACCAAGTATTAAAATGCTACAAAACTTCTTGGAACTCCTTAAAAAATATAACAAAACATCGTGTCTCTTAACCTCGTTCTAAGACAATTACCAGCATAATTAAAACAAATTAAAGATTACTTATTCTCCACTTGCGGTTAGAAGTGGTGCAGTATAATTACACATAACAATATGATTGTGGAGAAAAATCCAATAACCCTGCTTATTCCTCACCATTTCACTCGCAACCTAGATTTCAAATATCACATAATGTTCCATTTTCAAGCCTACTGCGAGGCGAATTTCAACACGGGGGGGATTTACTTCGCCCGCTTCTAATTCAAACGTTAGAAATTGTTTTTATTTCGAATCTAATGTTGCGGATCTCAAAGTGTTGTGAAAAGCAACAATTTTGAACAAAATTTGTTTAAAATTTTAACGATGCTCAAGTTTTTACCTTCCGTCACCTTTAGGTAAGGAAGGTATTGTCTTTGGTCAAAAAATTCAATGATGAGTTTTTAGTGAATAAGCATGTTTGAGGGTCCCTATAATACGATGTATGTATGTGTGTGTGTGTGTGTGTGTGTGTGTGTGTGTGTTTGTGTGACGAAAGTTTCTGATCGCATAACTTCAATACCACGATTCCAAAAAATATATTTTTTTCGTATTCCTCAAGTTTACAACCTGAAGAACAACTGATTAAATTTTGGTTATAATTGATGAACCGGAAGTAGCCTCATTTGAAGATTTAACAGTTAAATTTGATTTATTGACATTTAACGTTATTATAACTTAAAGAATATATTATTCTCTATACGATTTGATTACATTATATACTTCATATTCAATAGATACAGAGTTAAAGAATTATAAAGAAATTAAATTTTATAAATCAGTCAGCTATGTAAAACATGGAAACTACTAATATATTCATATATTTCAAATTGACAGATGTCAGTATCAATAAAAACTAAATTAATGTGACAGAGATGAGGATGTTGAAGTAGATGTTGGGGAAGACACGGAAAGATAGGTAAGGAAATAACTCTAGTGTTACAAGTTTTTAGAAAGATACAAGAAAGATGATTACATTGGTTTGAAAATGTCATGAGTAGAAATGAAGAATATATTGGATGAAGAATGAATAGCTTAGTAATAGAAGGTTTAAGAAACAGAGGAAGACCAAAGATAAGATGGAAGACTTGAGAGAAAAGGAACTGAATGAGAACGACACGTAAAACAGAAATGAGTAGAAGAAGAAAATAATAATAGCGACCCCTAACGAATGGGGAAAGCTAAAGAAGAAGAAGAAGATGATAGTAAATTTGCATAGTTTGTTTATGAAATAATTTTACTGAAAATGTAGAATCTTTTGCAAGAAAATTTATGTATGGAATTTATATATAATACACAGGATTGACGGAAGGTCAAACAATTTTTTTAAATTTGGGAATCATTTCGAACCTTAATTCCGCCAATTTTTGCCCAGCAACCCCATTGAAATGAACGGGAGCATCGTTGTGATTCTACAAAATTATTATTTTTTGACAAAGCAAAGTGTCCAGATGATCAAAATAATATTTGAACTTACTGTATGGATATGTATGTAAAAATAACATATCTTTCTGGTTGAGTTGGACATGGTCGTGTTGTGTGCCCAAGTCCAAGAATGCTGGTAGTCGGTCCCGTAACCACTTTATACGAAGATTGGGTGGGAACGTGCGCGGAATCTCCAAGTGGATGTAATTATCTGGGGCTTGTAAAGTAGCTGTTGTTTCAATACTGTAACACTGCTTCAGGCTTTACTTATGTTAGATCACTTGAGATGTAACCAAATAAAAAATCTGATGTGACCAACACAATACCTCCCGTTTAATTTAATTTTTATTCATATAAATACTTTAAATTAAATATAAATACCGGGTTCGATCCCGACCGACGCCAAATATTTCGAATTTTAAATGGCACAAAAATGACCCCTGTGGTGCACTCTCCACGCCAGCAATAAGTACTCGTGAGGTGACACCTGGTAAACGCCAGCACGGTACAAATATGTTATCATCGTTTCGGAAATCTGTGTACAAAGCAGATTGACAGACCCAGCAATGGGTAATAAGCCGTGATGATATATTATATATTTTTATTATCTTACGTATATATTCCTACAAATTTATTTATGTTGGAAACTGTATTAATTTCCTTTCCATTAACTATTTTCTTTTCAAAACGTTACTATTATTATTTGAAATGATTAGTTTGTTGACAGTGACATACATTTGTCAGTTACAAAGATTTAAAATATATAGAAACTTTTATACATTTATCCACAAAATATATACAAAAAGTATTATGCAAACCTGTAGAATATTAAAAAAATCTCGAAAAAATAACATTTATAGGTATTTTTCGAAGAAAAACTATTTTTAGCTTCTAGTAATGTGCCATTTCTGGATATCTGATTTACACCAAAATCTAATGGCTTCTTTCCATATAAGAGTAAGTTAGACATAAAAGCTTTCAAAATTTTCTGAGCGATAGTATTTGAGTTAGAATGTAAAGAGGATCCACACTCACACACACACACAAATACACACACACACACACACATATACATATATACATACACATACACACACACATACAGACATCATAGTGAAAATGTTAAAATTGGATTCTAGGGACCTTAAAACGTGGTCATTTATCAAAATCTCGATATGCGATTTTTAGCACGATCCCTGTACCTCCCTTATCAAGGGTAGCGGGAGGTAAAAAATATGACGTGGTTTCTCAAATATTTCATATGTAATAGTTATTTTTCAAAATAGCAAAAAAATCGCTAAATAATGGATCATTTTAATGGTGTGATTATAAAAACGGTTATGATAAAAACTTTTTAAATTAAACATAAAGCGAGTTTGTTAAATTCTTTGTAGGTCAGAATTCACGAAATTTTGTTATATTTATTTTATATTTAATTTATTTAAAAAGTTTCATCAATATAGACTTTACATAAAACGCGATATCTTACGTTCCATTTTGAAAGAAATTAAGCAAATGGACTGTATTATCCCGAAAACCCTTAACCCATCCCATATTCAAATCCATCCGCTATCGAAAAACAATTTAACAAAATCCACTTGAAGGAAATGATCTCCTAAAGTAAATATAGTAAAATATTATTTGAAGAAAGCTTTTACCTGACTGTCCTTCCTGACCGTGATTCCTCCCGGGGGACAATGAAAAGATGACGTCAATGGGATCTCCGTAACATAGGTGGCTCTGCCGACGTTCACCTGTTATCCTTCTCGGCCGCCTGCGACTACGATTACTTTTACTCGATATCTCGTCGCGCACCGCAATCACGTTATTGCATTTGTCATGATGGAAATATTTTCTACTCTACCCACAAACGCGGATTATGTTTGTGTTTGTTAAATGGGTTTTTGCTTCAGTGAATATTTTTATTTTCTGTTTACAGGAAGATGAATATAGAATATATTCAGCGGTACGAAATGAATTTTAATTGAAGAAAAAATAGATCCTTGAGGAGATATTCCTGAATGGAAACGATAGAGAAATACGAGTTTATTTTACTTACAGCGATTTTATTTTTCGTGTCATACTTTATAAAAAAAACTTTGAACTACACAATTTTATTCTTGTACTCATGTATTGAAATGTGGTCTTTCGTGTCGCATAAGCAACGTCCGATATATCATTTGCCAAGTCTCCACCAGATAAGTGATCGGGAAATTTTACAAAAAACACTCTCCTATTTCTTAAGCATTTCTTAAAGAACTAAATTTATAATAAAAAAATCTGCTGTGGCCAGCACAATACTTTTCGCCACTTCCGTTTTTGGTTACATGAGTATAGGGCACGAGCAGTCATGTGACATTGTTGACCCTGACAAACAGATGTGGGGGCCCGTTTCAGAATGATAATTAGTAATTATGTACATAGATGTCAAATGTCAGAATTTTTCATTAATAAATTCAAGATTTACTAAATTCACGTAGTTAATTTGTCACCAGGAGTGTGAAAAAAAAACCACATGGAATTGAAAAATCACTGAATTTAGAATGAAAAATTATGATATTTAACATCTATGTACATAATTACTAGCTATCATTCTGACACGGTCCCCCATATCTGTTCGTCAAGGTCAACAAAGTCACATGACTGCTCACGCCCTATTGTATTTAACATTGTATACCTACACTCTACCCCAAAAATTCTACTTATATCTGTTCTTCATATTTAGATTTTATAATTTTAAATTCATTGCCATAAAGAAATTTTGTCCTACTTATGTAATATTTCGAAATTTTTCCAATTCATTGTCGGGATTGACAGTTTTTTGAAGGGTAATATACCTATAATTTTAAATATTTAACTATTAATACAATAAGAAATAATATAATGTATGTACTTCCCAGAAAAAAATTGCAGTAATGTCTCTGGATTTTTGACACTGACATTTAATTTTTCAATTGGTTTCCATGACATTATTTGGGTTGTGAGATTTATTACAAGAGATTATTATGTACCTTATATTTCTTTATCTCTAAATGTATAAAAGATATAATAAAATATTAAATGTATCAGATAGAGAATTAAATCTTCTTTAATACTAGCATGAACAATAATTTTCAAAAAAAAAATTTAGAAGAATCTTTTTAAGAATCTGCTACTTCCGGTTGTCCAATTATGTTCAGCTCTTCCCAGTAATGTCCAACATCCTCACTCACATATACACACACACATCATCGTAAAAATATTAAAATCGCATTGTAGGGACCTTAAAACGTGTTTAATCATTAAAATCCGGATATTTTTAGCATGAATCCAATACCTCTCTTAATGAGAGGTAAAAATGGTGGGTTGAATGAATTTTAAAATAATGAATTTAGTGCATTTGGTTCACAATGTTCTCAACAATTTCTACTTGGCGGGACTCGGCAAGACAGAGTACTCAGGATGTCGGTAACACATAACCAACGAACGTAATGTAAATTGTAACAAAACAATAAAAAAACTTAATAAACTTATTGAGTTTAAATTAAAGTAAAATACTTGGTAAGTAATAAATAGTTATTTACATATCATAATTAACACTACATTACATAAAAATAAACATTACAATAATTGGAATATAAATTTGATACATCACTCTGAAATTAACTACAAACCAGTGTATATGTGCATTATGTAATAAAGTTTTAATAAATAAAATTATTTGTACAAAAATTACTAATTATTAGTTTCATATTTTTTGTACAAAAAATATTGTACAAACTGTGTTTGTATTTAGCGGAAGAGGGAAGATGTATCATCGTAGACAGATGCTATTTCCACACTGCTGGACCACCGTTTGAAAGAAGAGGAGTCCCTCTACAAGACAATGGTACCAACTTACCGGAACAGAATTTCCCCAGGCCACCAGTACAGTTATATGTCGTTCCCCAAAATAATCCTCAACCGGTAGGAAGTACATACTGACTTTAATATTTATAAAAACGATTTCAGTAGTCCCTATTATTTCATAATATTGTGACGTGCGCCCCTGTGAGAATAGTACACGAGCCCCGCCGCTGAAAGAATGTACCAGAGCGATGACCCAGATGACGCAATCCCTGCGACGCGCCGCCTAGAGGATAACTACGCCGTAACCTAATTCCTTTGTATACAGGTCACTGTCGCCTCTAGAAGTTCTCCAGGAGGTTCTAGAACTAAAGCCGCCAGGTATATAACCCGCCGCCAAAGCCGGCGAAAACATTCTGTATTATAGAATCAACGAGTAAAGAAGTCTGATATAAATAAGCGTCGTGAATACTTAGTGATATAAACAACAGTCGACAAGTGAACATAAATAAATGTAATTAGTGACATAAAGAGTGGTGTTAATTGTTTAAATAAATAATCTTAGTGTTTAAGTGTCTTATTCTTAGTCTTTAAATTAGTGTTAATATTTGTTTGTCATAGTGTTAGTTACTTTTATAAACCTTTAATTATCTTTTTAATATTTATTTATCGCTTAATAAACGTATTCTTTTAGTCAATAATATTTCTCCGAATATTTACACTTCACCCATATAAATAAAAACGTTACAATATTAATAAATTATCAGCATGGAATGTAAAGTAAGTTAAGTAGCGAGACAATAAAAACGTGAACATTGCAAGCATCAGCTCATGTGTGATTATCAGCGTGTTTCATCAGCACGTAATGTGATTAACACGTTCATGTCGCGTAATTTTCCTATTAAAATCTAATTTACTTTCCGTGCGAATAACTCTTCTCCTATACTCGCTCCACCGCCACTCTAATGACTATTTTAAAATATTGCATTGCACCAGAATTAGACTACGCATTGCATTATTTATTTACACAAATTTTCAAAAACTATGTTAACATGACCTAATCTAATTTCAAATTTTGATTTTATTCAAAATTGTAATTAACCCTCCTTGGCCCAAATTAAATATATAAATAATATAAAATATTTAAACAACTGGCTAAAATTTTAAACCAATCCTGTATGTTGATATATAACAAAAAAATCTGTTGTGGCCAGCACAATACCTCTCGCCATATGTTGCGTAGAGCGCGAGCAGTCATGCGACTTTGTTGTCCTTGGCAAGCATATATGCCCCCCTCCCCAGCTAGTAATAATGTACATAGGTGTCAAGTATCACAATTTGTCATTCAAAACATCATGATTTTCTATCCATCAGAATTTTGAAATTTTGAATGAAAAATTGTGACATCTATATAAAAACTACTAGCCGTCAATCTGACACGGATCCCTATATCTGGCCAAGGCCAACAAAGTCACATGACTGCTCGCGCCCTATAAGAAACGATTTTTACATTTCTTCTACACACAAATAATTGAAATTGTTGCTCTTATTTAGTTCTATGAAGAATTTTATCCCACTATTCTAATATGTTCAAAATTCTGCAAATTTATTGACGATATTAGAGGTATTCCTTAAGGTTATATGTAATATTAACATACCTATAATTTATATACATATTTAGTTAATAATATATATTAAATGTACTCTCAGGAAAACTGCTGATTTTTGACTCTGACATTTTGCATTTATCTGTCAATTACAAACATTTACATATCTCAACTGTGTTTTGGGCAACTATATCTCCAAACCTATACAAGATGTAATAAAAAAATTAAATGTGTTAGATTGCGAATTCAATTATCTTTCTTATTTGTAGTAACATAGTATTTAGAATTTTTTTTTTTAGAAACTACCTCTTCCGGTTGTCCAATTGTTACCATAACCTATTCAACTCTTCCCATTACTGTTAGATTGAGGAATCCATAGTTACACAGGTCTTTAGTCTTTAGAATTTGAGAAATCGTACCTCCAACGTCCTCGCACAAACACACACACACCCACACACACATACATGCATCCACATTCATCCACACACACACACACACACACACACATACACATACACACACATACACACACACATACATAGAGAGAGAGAGAGATCATCGTAAAAATATTATAATCGGGTTCTAGGGACCTTGAAACGTGCTTATTCACTAAAATCTGGATATCCAATTTATAGCATGAATCCAATACCTCTCTTAGCGTGAGGTAAAAATGGATCTTTAGTTGTCAAATGAATCTCGATTTGATATTTTTTTTAACCAATTGTTAATACAAATATTTGAACCCTGCAGATATAAACATAAGTAAGAAAAAAATATTTATCAGTAAATGTGACATGATTGAACTTTGAAAGAAGAATGTTTCGAATTTAAGACATCGCTGTAGAGAACAAATGTTCACAGGAACTTTTTTGTCTTTGATATGTAGAAACGACTATTAAAGTAGCTGCCAACTATTTATTGACACTCTTTCTATATCATAAAGAAAATAGTACTATTCTTGTTTAAGACAAAAAACGCGGTTGTAATTTTTTCTCCAGGAAAATACTCTTATTTGCATTTGCTTGTTTTCTTTGCAATAATTTACACTTGGAAAAACGAAATAAGTCAAGGTACTAAATCCATATCTCGCTTTATATCGCTCTGGGGAATCGTAATGTTTACTTTAAATAAATGAATTTCATTGAGTCATAGCTATAACGAAACCGGGACACATTATTTCTAATATTACACTAACAAAGACACAGATTTTTAAAAAGTAGGTAACCTTTCGTGAAAAAGGAAATTAGAGAAGTAAAATTGGCTCCAGAAACTTCAAGATGTTTCTTTACCTTCCGTCACCTTCAGGTAAGGAAGGTATTGTCTTTGGTCATAAATTCAATGATGAGTTTTTAGTGAATAAGCATGTTTTAGGGTTCATATAATACGGTTTTACCATTTTTACGATGATGTCTGTATGTATATGTATGTATGTATGTGTGTGTGTGTATGACGAAACTCGCATAACTTCAATACCACGATTCCAAAACTTATATTTTTTTCGTATTTCTCAAGTTTACATCCAGAAGAACAAGTGATTAGATTTTGGTTATAATTGGTCAACCGGAAGTACCCTCATTTAAAGTTTTTAACAGTTAAATATGATTTATTTACATAACGTTATTATTACTTAAAGAATATATTATTCTTTATACGATTTGATTGCATTGTATACTTCATATTCAATACATATTAAATTTCATAAATCAGCCAGCTATGCTAACCATGGAAACTGCATATATATTCCGATAATTCAAATTAACAGATGTCAATATGAATGAAAAGTAAATGAATGTGGCAGAGATGAGGATGTTGAAGTAGATGTTGGGGAAGACACGGATGAAATATCTCTAGTGTTACAAGTTTCTAGAAAAATACAAGAGTGACGATTATATTGGTTTGAACATGTCATGAGGATATATGAAGAATATATTGGAAGAAGAATGAATAGCTTAGTAATAGAAGATTAAAGAACCAGAGGAAAACCAAAGATAAGATTGAAGGACTGTATTGCCGAAGACTTGAGAGAAAAGGATCTGAATGAGAACGACACGTAAAACAGAAATGAGTGGAAGAAGAAAATAAAAAATAACGACCCCTAACGAATGGGAATAGCTAAAGAAAAAGAAGAAGAAGATGTTAGTGTCAAGTACAATTTGCATAGTTTGTTTATGAAATAATTATACCGGAAATTTAGAACCCTTTTGCAAGAATATTTAGGTACGGAATTTATACATAATACACAGAATTCACGGAAGATATTGTGCTGGCCACATCAGATTTTTTTCTTTTATTCCAAACTTTGATTTCAATCCTTTTCAGAAAAAAAATAATAATGGACGATACTGTTAAAGAAAAGTATATTTAATCTGCTCATTAATACAATAATTAATTAAATAAGTTATAACATTCATGTTTAATATAGAGCTAATGCCAGTTTTCTTCTAGACGACGAAGTTTAGTTCTGACTTGCCCTATGAGTTTTTGGCGAGTTTTAAATTTATTTTGTTTCCTTTTTAAAAATCTTTCCTTGTTTTCATTTTATTCTAATAGGTAAAACATTCTTACATTTCTTTGTAATTATGTTGTTTCAATTCCATGGCTAATTATGATCTAAATTCGAAAGTTTTGGGCAGCAAAAACAAAAGAGAATTTATATTTATACCAAGAAAAACTGTTACACCTTACTCTGTAATTGAAAATAACTATGTATTCACTCTCTATATCTACTCACCACCTATGACTAATCCGAGGACTAATCTAACCTTACACGTATTTATTTAAACAGCCGATCTGCGCCGAGTGCGACCGACACGTTGCACTTGGCCTCGACGTCACGACGCCCAGCGTCGCCGCGCCGTCGCCGTCGCTGGCCAGTCAGCCGCAACAGGCTGTGAGGTGCGATAGGTGCTTGTTTGCGCGGGAAATTCAACCGTGGGGCGCACATGGTGTATGGACAACAGAAAGTGACTTTGGAATTGTGATAGTGGGTAAAGTGATTTTATTTTGCTAAGGTAAGTTTGCAAGTTTTAGAAGGGAAGTAACTAATATAAGATGTTCATTATACAACATATTTGGCATATGTTTATTTATTATAAAAAAATATTTTGTTTATATTCTTGATACCTTGAGATCAGTTTGGTAAATTAACACAGTATTAAGAAGAAGACAATACAATTTAAGAGTTACTAGCTCTTCATATATCGGGTGTTTTTTACCTCTCGCTAAGAGAGATATTGCATTCATGCTAAAAATCGCATATTCAGATTTTAATGATTAAGCACGTTTTAAGGTCCCTACAATACGATTTTAATATTTTTACGATAATGTCTGTGTGTGTGTGTGTGTGTGTGTGTGTGTGTATATGTGTGTGTATTTGTGTGGGACGTTGGAAGGACGATATCTCAAAAACTATAATACTTGATATCTGTTTAACTACGAATTTCTCAATCGCAATTACTTGGAAGAGCTGAAAAGGTTTTGGTAATAATTGGACAAGTAAATTTCACACTCCTGGTGACAAATTAACTACGTAAATTTTGAAAATCTTGAAATTTTTAATGAAAAATTCTGATATTTGACATCTATGTACATAATTACCAATTGTCATTCTGACACGGGCCCCCATATCTGCTTGTCAAGGCCAACAAAGTGACTTGACTGTTCGCGCCCTATTCTTATGTAACCAAAAAAAGGAAGTGGCGAGAGGTATTGTGCTGGCTACAACATATTTTTATAAAGTTGTACATATAGGAGACTAACATGGATAATCAGTTTATCGCAGACTGTTGCGGATCCGAAACTTTTTCAGTAATAGAACCTTTAGAAAACCGCCTGCGTTTCGCAGAAATTTATCCTTTTTATTGGCATTTGTGAATCCAGAACTGTATGTGATGTATCAAAATCGAAGATATATATTTGCTGATACACCAATACATTTTGAATTTCGCGCTTTCGAAAAACCACTTAAACGCACCCAATCCAAGTTAGTATAATGCGTGGCGGATTCCAAAATATCGTTTCGTTCAACCAACCCTCCAGCACCTATATGACCCCTGATTCCCACAAAGTCGAGTGATATTTGAAAGTCCTTAATATTGCAAGGAAAGTGTTTTAAGTTCATTTTTTGGCGCAAAATTTGTAAAAAGCTGCGCAAAAGTATTGTAGTTTTCAGATAAATTCTGTGGAAGAGAATTTAGCAGCAATTCTTATTCGGACATACTTTTAATATCGCTTGTCTCCACACTATTCACAAATTAAGAATCAAAGTATATTTGTAAATAATAAAACCAATGCGGTTCTAAATAAAAATAAAGAAGAAGCATGGAACAAAGTTATAAATGAGTACAACACCTAGAATCCTAACATAGCTATAAACGTTAAAATTAGGATTCAAAAATATGATCAGTCCTTGATTCATGGAATATGACGAATCAGTTGATCATTGGTTTTGATTAGCAGATTAGCTTGATTTTTAATGGTGAATTGGATTGTTTCAGAATTATCATTGATCTGTGGATCTACTCATGATTAAGGAATGGTGAATTTGGCTGTTAGATATCTTTGAATTAAAATTCTGCATTTATTGTGTTAAATAAAAATGATAATAAAAATTAAATGCAGCTACACTACAATTTTTTAGGAGCTTGGCAGATTAAAATTAAAATTTAGCTATTACGGTCTATCGCTCTACTTTTTATGCTATAGAGTCCTGCTTGCTCTTGTTGAGAAAATAAATTGTGTCATAAATTAAACATATCTCATTTAGGTTTTCAGAGAAAATTATTTTAGTTCTTGTTGCATCAGATTTTTTGTTATCCTACAAAAAATATTTTATATTGTGAGTCAGCTAAACGATGTGGAACTAAAATTTATAGCGTAACTTGTGGACATTTGTTCTCTGTATGTTATATTGTTATTTATATTTCATACTGCGGGCGTTTTTCACAATTATTATAAAGCAGAATATATTTACATCTCGCATATTTACATATGAATTCTCTGTTTTATTTATTATGAGATGACAGCAACAATATTTACTTGCAGTTGGCTAAAGTTTATATTTATACAATGTCAATAAAGTTTGTATACTTTAAATAATTTTAAAAAATCTGACGTGGCCAGTCAATTCCATGTTTAAAATAGCAATGAGCTATAAGTAAAATATCACTTCCGGTTGATCGTTTGTAAACAAAAACTAAGTCTGTAATACAAAATTTTGGATTATATTTTGTTCTTCCTCGAAAATCTGTTAAGGGCTCGAAGTTAAGTACCACTTCCGATTTATAATATATAGTGAAAATAGAATATGTTGTTTTAATCATATACGAATTTTACATACCAAATTTGAGAAAGTTTAAATTATATCATAATATATTTTTTCATGAAAATCTGGTCAGAGTTTTAAGTAAAGTATCATTTCCAGGTAATGTTTTAGATATTTCAAAATAAATTTTCATTAAAAACTGTTATGGACTTCGATCCAATTAATCAACTTGTTAGAATGACAATTACTAATTATATACATACACGACAAATGTCATAATTTTTCATTAAAAATTTCAAGATTTTCTAAATTCACGTAGTTAATTTGTAGTGTGGAATTTACTTGTTCAGCAAAATAAATCACATGAAATTGGAAAACCACTAAATATAGAATGAAAAATTATGATATTTGACTTCTACGTACATAATTACTAGCTATCATTCTGATACGGGCCCTCATATCTGCTTGTCAAGGCCAACAAAGTCACATGACTGCTCGCGCTATATTGTTTTAAACATTTCTTGTATACCTACACTCTACACCAAAAGAAATTTTGTCCTACTCTTCTAATTTTTGAGATGTTTCCAATTCATTGTCGGGATTGATAGTATTTCTGAAAGGTATATATAATATACCTATAATTTTAAGTATTTAACTATTAATACAATAAGAAATAATATATGTATGTACTTCCCAGAATTATTTCGACTGTAAGATTTATTATAACAGATTATTTTATATATTATATATATTTTATCTCTAAATCTACAGAAGATAAAATAAAATATTAAAATGTATTAGATAGAGAATATAATTTTCTTTAATATTTGCTAAATTTTCAAAAAAAAATATATTTATAAGATCTTTTTTTAATAATCTGCTACTTCCAGTTGTCCACTTATTATCGAAACCTTTTCAGCTCTTCCCAGTAATATTCGATTGAGAAATACGTAGTTAAACAAATATTAAGTATTATAGATTTTGAGAAATAGTCTTTCCAATATCCCATCTTCACACGCACACACACATACACACACACAGACACATTATCGTAAAGATATTAAAATCGGATTGTAGGGACCTTAAAACGTGCTTAATCATAAAATCTGGATATGTGATTTTTAGCATGAATCCAATACCTCTCTTAGAGAGATGTAAAAATGTGTTGTGGGAACCTTATTCACTAAAAACTCACAATCTAATTTTTGGACCAAAAACATTACCTCTCTTACCTATATATGCAGATCAGCGGAAGGTAAAAAGTTTAACAAACAAATGATATTAACAACAAAATTAAAACTAAACGATCAAGTGTTGCACATTATACTTTATCTATGATCAATTCAATAAAAATATTTTATATATGCTTTCAAACAACTATCGAAATTAAATGTCAAGAAACAATAAAAAGCATACGTTGGAATTTTCCAGTTAAATATTACGTGGCGCTCATTAACAATTTCTGTGATCTCGACCCCGCCCGTCTCCACTGTTTAAAGCCAGCGGCCAGTCACCCGAATAGTCAGGCGGAGTACCGTGAAGTGTGACGAACCTCTATTGTATGTGTAGGCGTTCATTGAGCTTCAAAATGTTTTACAATGATATTAGTATTTTTGATTTAAATAATTGTTTCAACCTTCTTTCGTTTATTACCACGTATGTAATTTTAACCCACGATTGTCCGTATGCATTTTATATTAAAAATAAAACTTTGTGTTCAAAAAGAGAAAAATATCCTTGTGTAGCGATTGAATTGAACTCGGCATAATCCCATTTGGTATAATGACAGCACGATGTTGGCTGCCGGTTGCGTAGCCGTACATATCGAATGTTTAACCACGTGTTGCGCGCAGGAAAACAAAAAAGAAAAACCCTTGTGAGCACGTGCACGCAAAACGCTAATACAAAACAGTGATGCCTCGTCGAACCTGACATAAAATGTATACGCGGCTTTAGCTAAAGCAGGGATACATGATCGATGACGGAAATAATGACAGCGAACAAAAGGTTTTGTGTTTTAAATTTATTTTCGTTTAGGAATTTAATTGTACTGCAGTCAATCAGAGGATGAAAAGTTGAGGCTTGTATTCTGCTATTAAATTAAATTAATTATATCAGTGCTTTGACTGCCTGGGCAGGTTTCATATCTACAGCTAGAGCCAGTTAAATGAAGAAAAATAATTTCAATAAATACTCCTTTTATGCGCTTACTATACGTACATGACAATTATTTATATTAGCACTATTAATACCATATAATATATTTCTAAATCTATAGAAGATATAATAAAATTTTAAATTTATCAGAATTTAAAGATCTTTATTATTATATTAACTAAATTTTCAAAAAATAATATTTAGAAGATTTTTTTTAAGAAACTACCACTTCCGGTTGTCTAATTGTTGCTAAAATCTATTCAACTTATTTCTCATAATTTGAATTTTCCTGTTATTTTCTTTTTGTATACAATGCTAGAGCTTCTTTATTATTGGGATTCGTCCTGTTAAGAAGCCAAATATAAATAAATAAATATACTCTTCCCATTAATATTAGAATGAGGAATTCGTAGTTAAACAGGTCTTTAGTTATATAGAATTTATCTACAACATCCTAACACACAAATATCGCCACACATACACACACACACAGACACACGTAAAACTATTAAAATCGTAATGTAAGGACCTTAAAACGTGCTTATTCAACAAAATGCGGATGTGCAATTTTTAGCATGAATCCAATACCTCTCTTAGCGAGAGGTAAAAATTTAAAGATGTCCGATCAAAGTCATCTACGAATTATATGAATTAAGATTTTAGCTCCGTCTATTCTGTCAAATTCAGTAGTGTCGTTTACTTAGTATTTATGAGGGTACATAAGCTACTACTGTTATTTTATTATTATAAAAATATATGTTAAAGTAAAAGCATTCAAAATTTAAAACTAAGTCAACTGGTAAGTTTATTAGCAAATGTAAAACCAAATATGTGAAAAATAAGATACTGATATAATTTCAGTGTCACTAACACTGACAGAAAATAACGTCATTCGTACGGCTATGAATCAAGGTAATCTATCTGAATTAATAAATAAACTTACGTTACAGCGAAAGTATTGTCGACAGCGAGCATCTTTTTAGAATGGAATATCCTAACTTAGTCAAAAAAATATGAAGTTTTGAAAGACAAGCATGTTATATCCATCCTTATCGCACACGTAGTATTTTCAAATGAGAGAGATAAATGTATGCCAATTTATTAATTCGTTCATGATACAGATAACCTTGATCGGACATCTTTCAAAAATTTTATTGTACAAAAATATTCCTCCTATTTTCGATACATAGTAGAGTTCTTGTGGCTGTTAAATAAGACTGGTATTAAAATACAAAAAACTTTTGAAATTTGTCTGGATGAATCTTAAGTGAATGACCGATTTTCGCTCTTTTACTTTTTATAGCGTAAACGTGAGTTTGTAGAAGGTTTAAGAAGAGAAAAAGAGCATTTGCATAAAATCCTTAGGCGCGTCGGCAATAAATTCATAAATAAACAGCGAACGTGCGTATGACAAAGGAGAATTGTGCGCGAAAGCCATCGCTACCAGGACGAAGGACGGAGGACGCAGGACGAACGACTGGACGGAAGGAAAGATTTAGCGAGTGTAAATCCAAGGGAGGAGCAACCAGCGACGGAGGAGGACGATTTTTTTTTTTTAATAATATGAATTAAGATCAAAATCATTATAGAAACGCATGACTCACGATGAAAAGTTCAAAAATTTATTTCGTAATATAAACTGAAAAATCGGATTTTTACTCAAAAAAAGTCTTAGTTTCTTTTTACCTTCCGTCACCTTTAGGTAAGGAAGGTATTGTCTTTCGTCAAAAAATTCAATGATGAGTTTTTAGTGAATAAGCATTTTACCTTTTTTACGATGATATCTATATGTATGTATGTGTGCCTGTGTGTGTGTGCCGAAAATTTCAATACGATTCCAAAACTTATAATTTCTTCGTATTCCTCAGTTTACATCCAGAAGAAGAGGTGATTAGATTTTGGTTATAATTGGTCAATCGGAAGTAGCGTAATTTGAAGATTTTAACAGTTTTGAAAAAACGCAGTTAAATATCATTTATTGATATTTAACGTCATTATAATTTAAACAATATATTCTTCTCTATACCATTGGATTACATTTTATACTTCACATTCAATAGATATAGGGTTAAAGAATTATAAATACATTAAATTATAAAAATCAGCCAGCTATGAAAACCATGGAAACTGTTAATATATTCAGATAATTCAAATTTACAGATGTCTTTATCAATGAAAAGTAAATGAATGTGGCAGATATAAGGATGTTGAGATAAATGTTGAGGAAGACACCGAAAAATACGGTGAGGAAAGAAAGAATAAGGGAAATAACTATAGCGACCCATAACGAATAGGAAAAGCTAGAGAAGAAGAAGATGTGAGTGTCAAGTACAATTTGCATAGTTTGTTTATGAAATAATTTTACTGGAAATTTAGAATCTTTTGCTAGAAAATTTATCTATGGAATTTATACATAATACACAGCAGTGATAGGTTCAGGATTTAATAAAATTTGCGGTTTTGTTCAGGTTCGGTTCAACCTAATGAAAATTTAATTAATATTTTCTTAGTAACTATCTTTAAATAAAATTAATTCCACTCAAGACAAGAACACGAACACAATTTACACAACAGACAACACCGGTAGTAACGCATACGCCGAAGGCTTCGATTATTGGCTATATACGATTATGCTTACGTTTCGAACTCAAAATGAACCTGAACCGAAGCAGAACCCTGAACCCGAAATTTAATACTCGGTTCGGTTCCGACTCGGGTTCAATAGAAAAATATATCTGAGGTTCAGTTCTGGGTTTAGGTTCGCTAAAATATTATGATTTGATTCTGGTTTTGGCTCGGTTCAGGTTCGCGTTCGATGCCCTGATACACAGGATTGACGGAAGGTATTGTGCTGGCCACATCAGATTTTTTTTTGTAATAAAAAAGATGCCCCTTCTTCCTACCTTTGTCTACGCCTCTGGTGATGGCAGTGGCAAACTCCGGTGCACAGTCCGGTCTCCGGAGTGGCATGGCTACAGAACTGAGTGCAACAGTACGTCCAGGCAGTAGATGCGGGACTGGCTATTCTTTACGCTGAATATATGGCTGAAACAAATGCGGATGGTTTTAAAGGTGCACGATAAATTAGAATTTTATTCGATTACGTTTTATTCTATAATTTATATTGCAACGGACGGTCCAGATGTTATTCGGAGAATTATTTTTGGAATTAGTTTACAATGGATGAAGAAGAAAAATATTCTGCAGTTTTCTAAAGTTATAACGATCTAGTTGTGAATTAAAATTGTTTAACTTGTATCTTTTACCCAAAAATTATGTCGTCTATTTTTACCTTCCCTCATAGGTTAGGAAGATGTTTTTGGTCAAAAAATTCGATGGTGAGTGTTTAATGAATAAACACGTTTTAGAGTCCCCAGAATACGAATTTACTATTTTTACGACGATGTTTGTATGTTTTTGTGTGTGTGTATGTGACGATCATTCCGGATCGCATAACTTCAATACTACAATTCCAAAAATTATAATTATTTCATGTTCCTCTTTCGTACATCCATATGAAGAGGTGATTAGATTTTGGTTCGATTGGTTAACCGGACGTACACCAATTTGCAACTTTAAACAGTTTTGAAAAAAGACAGTTAAATATCATTTATGCATTTAATGTTATTATAGCTTTTAAAGAATATATTATTCTCTACGATTGGATTGCACTTTATACTTCATATTCAATAGATATAAATATAAATCAGCCAGCTATGCTAACCATGGAAACTGCTAATATATTCATGTAATTCAAATTGTCGGTATCAATGAAAAGAAAATAAATGTGGTAGAAATGATGATGTTGTGATACACGGGAAGATAGGGTAAGGAATTAAAGGATAACGGAAATGACTGGAGTGATATATAAGTTTCTAAAAAGATACAAAAGAGACGATTACATTGGTTTAAACATGTCATGAGGAGAAATGAAGAATATATTGGAAGAAGAATGAATAGATTAGTAGATGGTTGAAGAAACAGAGGAAGACCAAAGATAAGATGGAAGGACTGTATTGCCGAAGACTTGAGAGAAAAGAACTGAATGAGGACGACACGCAAAACAGAAATGAGTGGAAGAAAAAAAATTGCGACCCCTAACAATGTCAGTATCAAGTGCAATTTGCATAGTATGTTTATGAAATAATTGTATTGGAAATATAGGATCTTTGCAAGAAAATTTATGTACATATATAATATATAGGATTGGTGGAAGGTAATGTGCTGGCCATATCAGATTTTTAATAATATATTCAGCTCTATTTTTTAAAAAGTTGTTAAATGTTAGCAACATTGCCAATCAATAGAAACAAATATAAAGCCTGTCATTTTCAAGTTTTATACAGAGTTCGCAATTATTATTCATTATTTGCTACAGCAATGTTGCTAAGACAACAATATTCTTACAAAATAGGGCTGATTAACCTCTTATTTGTTTTGTTTATTTATTGAATATCAGCTGATTTCAACTTTAGCGAGCAGATTTGCATCTGAATACTGCAGTTTACAACTGCGTGCATAAATTGTCCGACTAAATTATAGTATACGCTTAATGCAACAGAAACACTAAATCTGGCTTTGACAGAACGTCATTAAATGCAATGAAAGCACTTATTGAGCTATTGCATAACAGGTAAATACATTGTAGTAAGTTAATAATAGAATGAAAAAATCTGATGTGGACACCACACGACTTCCTTGTACGATTACTAAACTATACATATTTTTTTAATAACTAAATTACAAAATATTAATTTTAACTTCAAAACAGTAAGATATATAGCGACCATAATCTAACCCGGTTCTTTTTAAAGAGAGTTTGGATTACAACAAAGAAATATTTGATTACAACAATGAATATGACTAATTTCACAATAAAAATATAATATTTGTTATTGTACGAATCACAAAATTGCACGTATTTAACGTAATTTGACATGAATATTTTTTTTTATTTTTTTGTCCTAATCCATAGCAAGCTTTATTACAAAAACAAAAAAGTATACAATTTTTAAATTTACATATCTCGCTTATACAAAGGGCTAATTTAATAATACTTGATGTGCTAGACGCAGAAATTAATTCTCTAAAACTTTTATTTGAAGCATTTATTTCTAAAATCAAAATAAAATCATTTATCATACCAAATTTGAAAAGTTTTGGATTATATTTTAAAACAGTTTTTCATTAAAATCTATTATAGGCTTCATGTAAAGTGCCACTTCTGGAAATTGTGTAATAACCAGAAAGAGAGGTGCACAACTAGATGTTATAGGAGTCCTAAATACAATTTCAACTTTCTACGGCTTACCGTTTTTGAGATATGCGAGATACGTACATCCGTACGTACGTACGTACGTACAGATGTCACGACGAAATTAGTCAAAATGTATTCAGGGATGATCAAAATGGATATTTCCGCTGAAATCTGAAAACCGAATTTTTTCGCGATTACAATACTTCCTTTACTTACGTACAAGGAAGTAAAAACAAATCCATTAAATTTTCAATATTTTTGACATCAAAACTTAATAATTTTTTTAAAAATTTAAAACAATTCTAAAGTGAGAATGTTTTAAAGGGAAAGTGTAGTGCATCGATAGTGTGTCAATTTCGTAGATTTGGGCCATCCTTATGCACGAATATTTTCGTCGCAAATTCGTAGATTTGGGCCAGCCTTGCCCAATATTTTCGTCATTCTGAATTCGTCAGAATAATCAACCGGACCGATAAAAGCTCAATTCCAGCGTTTGAGACCTTCCTGAATTGGTTCTTCAGAGTCAACGTGTATTCAAAGTCCTTCGATTCTGTGCTCCTACTCCTCAGCAGTATCCAATCCGGAGTTCCAGCTACTTGGTTCCCCGTTTCGTTCCAGTTCCAGCCAGCGATAAAAGATCAGTAGCCGGATTTTGTTTTATTGGTAGTTTTCACGTTACATACTTATCAGCCAGCCCGCCTTTTAATTCTAATTTCTCATACAACCATTATTTTAATCTTTCGGAAGAATACATCATAATTTCTTACATTTTGATACAGTCCATTCATCAATTTTGTTTAAAAAATCCTACGATATCTTTTGTAAGGCAAAGGTCTGTTCCTTCCAAATCAAATTGAGTTGCGAATAAATTTCAGTCATGCGATTTTTTTATCCTCTAGTAAAACATATGTCAGCAATGAAATAAATTAGTTGCTAACACCACATTGGCACCGGCTACAACAGATCCCTTGTAGTTTAGACACCTTTAACTAATAGACACTGAGATTAATGATTTAATTGTTGTCCAAGATTGTATTTTTTTCCGTTCGCGTTGGATTTAGATCAAAGTTCTTGCAATGCCAAGGAATGTGACAATTATATTTTATCACTGTAATGATCATAGGTAATAATAGGAACTAGATCATCTGGATTTTAAGAATGTGATGAATCATAAGAGCAGAATTGTATCGGGTTTGTTATGCACAGGTGGAGAATGAGTTGGCAACGAAAATAAAAGGTTATAGCTTCCTATATTTATTTAAATACTCAGGACATTATAAACACTAACATAATTTCAAATATAAACCTTTAATTTACTCTATTCTAAAACTGTAAAATTTTATTACAATGTAATTTAAAATCACTCGAACTAAAAAGTTCCCAAGCCGATATGCTTTTTCTTTTTAAGTTAGTAAACAATTATATTGATAACTACAATATTATTGACTATATAAGAATTCATATTCCAGCTTTTCACACATGTAATAGAACCTTGTTTTATATACCAAAATGCAATACCAATAATTATATGAATTCACCCTTGAACAGAGTCATGGGAAATTATAATCATTTTTTATCAACTTATAGACGTATTTCATTTATCTTTAGCTCATTTCATGGGTGTACTTCATGCTTCTTAATTTTTCTTAGGATTATTTACTAGTTAATATTATATTATGTGACTATGTACTGTTTAAATAATATGTTGTTGTTAATCAGTGGAAGCCTTTAATTGGGCAACTGTTGACTTCCCAAATATTTTAAATAAATAAATAAATAATAAAAAGTTATTTTGAGTGATCCGTTTTTTAGTGCCATCTGTATAATAAACTTATATTTCAAATTTATAAAACTATTTTAAAAGTTGTGACGATACGTACCTCGTCTCAATATTGTTGTCGTAAAACAATTTTAGCCAGCCTTAAACGATGTAATATCGTAAATGAATCGCAGCGTGCTGGAATTATAACTAGTCAGATATTTGCAAATAAATGTATGTTTGACTTACCTGTGTAATGTAAAACTATGATACGAAGCGTGTACATTGTTGTATATTATTGTTATACTGTTGACTGGTTGTAGGTAGGATTTGTTACACATGTATTTGATCGCTAGAACTGCCAGTTGTTTTCGAGGTTATGTTCAGCCCCGTGAATTGAGTGGCATGTGTCAATGGCATGCTCAATTCTTATTATTGTAAAATATTATTTTATAATATTTGTTACAATGTTTTTATTGTCTTTTACGACAAACTGTGACTGCCTGAAATTATTACAATTTCTATTAAATTAGTTTTCGTTAAAGGAGCGTTCGCAGCGCCATCAGTCATATAAAGTTTAAAGTTTCTCCCCTCTTAATAATACGCGAGATTTTTCCTGATATACCAAATCTCGGGTATAAAAGACCGCGATCGTCCAGCGAAATCAGTTCTTCAGTTCGGCTTAACCTAGTGGCTGGGTTCCGAACTAGAGATGCAGCTCAGAGCGACTTGGTCAAGCTCTGAGAAGAACGTTTGAGTCGTGGAGTTGTACCGTCGAAGTTCTAAGTCGAGTTTGGGTGATTGAAATTCACCACTCGCCGAGATAAACCTCCGTCCGTATCTCCGATACCTTATGTATTAGAGTCCGTTTGAACTTTGTATTTTATTAGATATTTTCATTTTTACTTACCGCCGTCAGAGACTGCTATTGCTGTATCGCGGGAGCACAGTTCCCTTGTAGGTTAAACACAGTCCGTCACAGTTTTCACAAAGGGTTTCAATCGTTATTTATTTATTTATGTTGCATTATAATTTTACATACGTTGGGAATAATAAACTAGTTGGTTAAGTTAACTACGTGCTTTTCTGAGACAAACCCTAACCCACCTCCGCAGATAGCTATCCAGCAATACTCCCTCTCTTTCAGCATCCGACGCCGAAGGCGCCCGAGTAAATCGAACCTCGTTGACAGAGAGGAATACGACAAGATAGCCCCATCACAACCAACCGGGCTACCGTCGCAAATGACGCCCGAACAGGGACCGTCACAAAGTATATCCAATTTTTAAATAGCACAAAAATGAATGGGGCGGAGAAAGCAAATTGACACACCCAAAAATGGGTAATTCCTTTTTGTGATATATTTATTTATATATTATTTTACGTAAGATCACTGTCATGCTGTTACAATAAATTGTCGAAGCTCTCTAATGATAATATAGGAACATAAAATCCCACATGATTAAAATTCTTGTCATGACCTACTATCAAATATAATTTTTAATTAATTAATTCAACCCAATCCCAGTGGACAGAGGGGCAAAAAGTGTCATTCCCTGTTTGACGTCACACCCTCGACGTGATGTCAATCGCACGTCAAATTCAAATACAACATTCACGTGACATGTACGCGCACAGAATGTAACTCTCAGCCCCATGCTAAATATAATACGCCAGCTCATAAAAACAACAATTTGTTTATAGTGTCACTCGGGCACGAATTGCAATAATGAAATGTTGTACGCTGCATGTGGTGATAAATTAAAATTGGAAGTGAAATTTTCACTGGCGAGATTTGATTTGTGGCGCGGTTTGTCATCGAATCGTGGGGTAATTGTGTGGAAAGTTTGTTATTTAATGTTTTTACTCATGTAACTTCAATTATTATATTTGTATTTAATGATTTACCGATTATATTTCATGGGGTGATGATGACAGATGTAATTATTGAAAATTGATTCAACATAACCGGGTAGATTTTTCATATTTTTTTAGTTTTTACAACTTTTACCTTCCGTAACCTTTAGGTAAGGAAGGTTTAGGGGTCCCTAGAATACGAATTTACTATTTTTACGATGCCTGTACGTGTATGTGTGCGTATGTGTGTGTATGTATGTGACGATCGATTCTGATACCATAACTTCAATACCACGATTTAAAAAAATATAATTATCGCATTCCTCGAGTTTAGATGCATATGCAAATGCGATCAGATTTTGGTTATAATTAGTGTGCCGGAAGTACTCTCATTTGCAACTTTTAAAAGTTTTTATTGAAAAAAAAAATCTGTTGTAGCCAACACAATACCTTCTGTCATTCCTGTGTATTATGTATAAATTCCATACATAAATTTTCTTGCAAAAGATTCTAAATTTCCAGTAAAATTATTTCACAACAAACTATGCAAATTGCACTTAACATTGATATCTTCTTCTTCTTCTTCTTTAGTCGTCGCTTTTTTTATTTTCTTCTTGCACTCATTTCTGTTTTGCGTGTCGTTCTCATTCAGTTCCTTTTCTCTCTAGTCTTCCGCAATACAATCCTTCAATTTTATCTTTGGTCTTCCTCTGTTTCTTCAACCTTCTATTACTGAGCTATTCATTCTTCTTGCAATTTATTCTTCATTTCTCCTCATGACATTTCCAAACCAATGTAATTATCTCTCTTGTATCTTTCGAGAAACTTTACGTTGCTTCCCCAACATCTACATCAACATCCTCATCTCTTCCATATTCATTATAAAATGCAACCAAATCGTATAGAGAATAATATATTTTTTAAGTTATAATAACGTTAAATGTCAATAAATCATTATTTATCTGTTAAATATTCAGGCAACTTCCGGTTCACCAATTATTCAAAATCTAATTACTTGTTCTTCTAGATGTAAACTTGAGAAATACTAAAAAAATATAATTATTGGAATCATGGTATTGAAGTTACCTCACATAACGACAGACACACACACACACAGACACATGCACACACACACACACACACACACACACACACACACACACACACACACACACACACACACACACATACATACATACATTATCGTAAAAATGGTATTATAGGGACCCCAAAACATATTCACTAAAACTCATCATTGAATTTTTTGACCAAAGACAATACCTTCCTTACCTGAAGGTGACGGAAGGTAAAAAACGACGTATAGCCGCGTTGAAACTGTTTTCAATCTAAAATCTGTTTTGAAAACTGCATATAAACATTTTCGCAAAATTTTGACTGAAAACTGAAACCGTTTTGAAAACTCCATGTAAACATGGTAAATATAAAATCTAGGTTTATCATGATCTTTGATAAATGTATATGACATATTAGGTTACACAATGATCTCCAGTATTCCAATTGAAAGTGCAGTATAGGAAAACTTTACGTTAGTAAACAGGATTTGTGCATTTTTCCACAAATCCCATCCCACCCTATCCATGAAGTTTGACTCGCGTAAACAAACTCCAACACTGCTGGGAGAAAAACAAACCAATTTAATTCACATTCCGGCACTTGTCCTTATTCTCGGACATTTCTCGCAGAGTCGCATTACGTGCAGCAGGGTCGTAATTACCAACAGACGAACAGCACAACGCCGCCTACGACTCCGTCGTCCACCCCCGCCGCCCGCTCAGGTTTCCAATCTGTTGAAAGGTCCCTTATCTACCGACCCGACACTTCACATTTACATCCATCAAATATACTAAATTCATCCGCGCAAAATTGAACAGCGGGAAAATCAAATACTTGCGATTTGTCTTCATTACAATAATGGGATTTTGATTCTTTACTATAATGAAATTTCCTGCAGATATGGAAGGATAATGGGATTGTTTTCCAAGAAATCAAATATGCTAAATCAATTTCATATGGTAGTAGATAGAAAATAGGTATATCATTTGATTAATAGTCGTTAATGTTTATGTATATATGTACGTAATTTAATGGTAAAACATCATTAAAAAATCGGATGTGGCCAGCACAATACATTCCGTCAATCCTGTGTATTATTTACAAATTCCATACATAAATTTTCTTGCAAAAGATTCTAAATTTCAGTAAAATTATTTCATAAACAAACTAAGCACTTCACACGGACATCTTCTTCTTCTTTAGCTTTTATCATTCGTTAGGGGTCGCTATTTTTTATTTTCTTCTTCCATATATTTCTGTTTTGCGGGTCGTCCTCATTTGGTTGCTTTTTTCTGAAGTCTTCCGTAATACAGTCCTTCCATCTTATTTTTGGTCTTCCTCTGTTTTTTCTACCTTCTACTAATAAGCTATTCATTCTTCTTCCAATATATTATTTATCTCTCCTCATGATATGTTTAACCCAATGTAATCGTCTCTTTTGTTTTCTAGAAACTTAATACTCGAGTTATTTCCTTTTACTTTCATTGCTTACCGTATCTTTTCGTGTCTTCCCCAAACATCCATCTCAACATCCTCATCTCTATGCTACATTCATTTTCTTTTCATTGACACCTGACATCTGTCAATTTGAATTTTCTTAATATAAATAGTAGCTGTTTCCATGCTTATAACATAGCTAGCTGATTAATGAAATCTAGTTTCTTTATAATTCTTTAAATCTATATCTGTTGAATATGAAGTATAAAATGTAATCAATTCGTATAGATAATAGAATATTCTGTAAAAAAATTATATTTAACAGCGTTTTTTCAAGAAAAACTGTTACAATCTTCAAATTAGCGTACTTTTGGTTAATCAGTCGTTACCAAAATCTAATCATATGGACGTACAAAAGAGGAATATGAAAGAATTATAATTTTTAGAATCGTGATATTGGAGTTATGCAATCCAAAACGATCGTCGCATTCATACACACACATACACGCACATACACATAGAGACATTATCGTAAAAATAGTAAATTCGTATTCTAGGGACCGCAAAACGTGCTTATTCATTAGAAACTCAATATTGAATTTTTTGACCAAAACAATACGTACATAAATAGATTAGATTAGGTTAAATTGAGTTGCATTAGGTTAAATTACATTTTTAAGTTAATAACATAAAAGATGTGTATTATTTTACACTTGGAAATTGTTTGCTAAATTTACATTTTCGCTTAAAATTCTGTAATTAACCTACTTCGTATCTCGTTTTTCGAAACACTTTATACATATTTAGGTTTAGTTCAAAAACAACCTAAATCTAACTGTAAAGATATCTATAAGAATCGACATTCACTGAATCAGGTTTATGTTAGGTAGGTCTCAAATTTCATTCACTATTTTGGACAATCAAGTCATTTTGTGAGTATTTTTTCCTGACCAAAGAGTTGGACCTTCGATGATCAAGATAATTTAACACCGTAGAAAAGAATGTGTGTTTCTTTCTGTGTCAATTATCGTAAGAAATGTAGATTGGGCCACGTTTTTCCCAACGTTGGTGAAGTGCCAACGCAAGGCTATTATTTATTTTTACGCTGCTTATTCATTAATTAGTCATTTGACCGTCGTTAAAATCCAATTTTTTGTAGCTACTTATGCAAGTAATGAAGACGGAATGAAGTAGGTGCTTGAGATTTCATAGCTCTTTAATTTTTTTAATACTCTTTAACTGAAACGCCATTTCTTTGGTTGCTTCCAAACTTAGCAGTAAAAAAGTTAAATAACACAAATATAAAGAATACCATTAAATACCTATTCATATTTTTATGAGAATGGATAATTTAATAATCATAAAGCATTATTTTATTAAACTGCATCTACATTGAAAGCGCATGCGCATCAATAGTTCTACAAAGCCTTAATTGTCATTCGTTAATCTGTAATATATTTTTTAATATTCTATGACACAAAAGTTAATCCCATTTTGTTCTGAAACACTGGAGTTCGCTAATAATTATTGGAGTTACATAAATTTTATTTGGTTAGATAAGGAAGGTATTGTCTTTGGACAAAAGATTCAATAATGAGTTTTTAGTGAATAAGCACGTTTTAGGGTGCACATAATACGATTACACCATTTTTACGATGATGTCTGTGTGTATGAATGTGTAACTTCAATACTACGATTCCAAAAATTATATTTTTTTCATATTCTTCAAGTTTATATCCAGAAGAAGAGGAGATAGATTTTAATTATAATTGGTCAATCGGAAGTAACATCATTTGAAGATTTTAACAGTTTTTCTTTGAAAAACGCAGTTAAATATCATTTATTAACATTTAGCGTTATATAAGAATATATTATTCTCTATATGATTTGATTGCATTCTGTACTTCATATATTCAGATAATTTATACTGATAGATTTCAATACCTCTGCAAATTAAATGAATGTGGCAGAGATGATGATGTTGAGATAGATGTTGGGGAAGACATGAAAAGATACGGTAAGGAATGAAAGAATAAGGGATATAACTTTAGTGTTAGAAGTTGCTAGAAGGATACAAGATAGACCATTAAATTGGTTTGAGCATGTCATGAGGATAGATGAAGAAAAATGAATAGCTTAGTAATACAACGTTAAAGAAACAGAGCAAGACTAAAGATAAGATGGAAGGACTGTATTGCGGAAGACTTGAGAGAAAAGGAACTGAATGAGAACGACACGCAAGACAGAAATGAGTGGAAAAATAAATAAAAAATAGCGACCCGTAACGAATGGGAAAAGCTAAAGAAGAAGAAGAAGAAAAACTTATTCTAATAGAAAAAAGCCATTAGATTTCGGTGTAAATCAGATAACCGGAAATGATACTTTACTTGAAGTTCAAAGTAATTTTTCTTCGAAAAATACATTTAAATGTTATTTTTTGAGATTTATGTTATTATATTTTGCATTAATTCTTTTTCTATATATTTTATGGATAAATTTATAAAATTATTTATAATTAAGCCCAACTCCATGGTTATACAGTTCTCATCTCAAATGTATGTAACTGACAGATAAATGTTACTGTCGATAAACTAATCATTTCAAATTAATAATAGTAATGTTTTAAAATGAAAACGGTACTACCTATTGCAATCTGCTTTGTACACTAATTTCAGTAATGATGAAATATTTGTACCGTGCGGGCGCTTACCAGGTGTCACCTCTCGAGCATTTATTGACATTGCTGCCATGGAGAATGCACCTCATGGATCACTTTGTGTCATTAAAATTTAATATAATGCGATGTATTTAATTGAATAAAAATTAAATAGCGGGAGGTTTTGTATTGACCACAGCAGATTTTATTTAAACTGGAGTTCTATCGTAGAGTTCCAAGGTTTAGTTATAAGATCGCAATTACTCTTTTTATATTTATGTCCAGATTATAATAAAAAGAACATAAATTTTTCTAAAGCATTCTGTTGAATTTCCTTTATTAACTTATATAAACAAATGGTAATAGAATACTTCCCGTAAATTATCCTGACAATAGTAGCCTATTCCCTCTGTTTTCTTCTTTGTTGATTCCTGCTAGAAGTGATGGGAAGCACGAATAGCAGGAATGCCCTGGTGTTTCGGTTTACGGCCGCTATCATTGTCACGTGTCTCCTCCGTGAATCGTGATCGGAACAGTACCACTCCTATGAAACTTTAATCCCGAGGGATGGAGCTTATTTTGGTGATGGACCAAATTTTATAGATTTTTTTATTTATTTCCCAATGATTTTTGCGCTGGGGAAATGGATGACTGTTTGATTGTACGGAAGAGCTCGTAAATCTTCGGAATTACTCGTAAAAGATTTAGTTTTAATTTAGTTGCTTGAAAGTGATATCTAGAAGGAAATATGGAACAGTTTAATAGTTGAGGCTTTTAAGTTGTAGTTGTTTTATTTCGAACTGTCAGCACGTCAACGGATAGGATGAGTTGAAATGTAAAAACAAAGCCACAACTTAGATATTTTTATCTGGAAAAATCGCTGTCAACTCGCTCACAACTATTTTGAAAAGTTTTATTTTAATATCTGCATTATGCACTGTATCATCGCACGACAGTGAACTTCATAAAAATTCAATTCTTTAGCGGTCTTGTAAATTCTTTATATGCCTAGTTTTATAGCGAGCTACTTTCCTAGCTCAATATAGTACTTTAATTGAACAGTCACATGATGAGTGCCGTATATAGTACTTTACACCCGACCTGAGAAACATACTATTACTAGCCGAGCGCTCTACACTCTACACCAAAAATTCTACTTATACATATTCTTTATATTTAGATTTTTACCTCCTGCTACCCTTGGTAAGGGAGGTCTAGGGATCGTGCTAAAAATCGCATATCGAGATTTTGGTAAATGACCACGTTTTAAGGCCCCTAGAATCCAATTTTAACATTTTCACGATGCTATGTATCTGTATAAAATTTTGAAACCTTATTTTATTATGGAAAGAAACCATTAGATTTTGATGTAAATTAGATAACCTGAAATGGCACTGTACTGGAAGCTCAAAATAGTTTTTCTTCGAAAAATAACCTTCAAATATTATTTTTCGAGGTTTGCATTAATATTTTATCTATATATTTTATGGATAAATTTATAAAACTATCTATAATCCCGGAGATTTACCGCTTTACGCTTTAACCGCAACTCCATGGTAAAACAATTTAGATCTAAAATGCATGTAACTGATAGATATATGTCACTGTCAACAAATTAAGCATTTCAAATAATAATAGTAACGTTTTAAAAAGGAAATAGTAAATAGAACAATAATTATATGGAAAGGAACTTAATACAGTTATCAGCGTAAGTAAATATGTAGGAATATAGGTAATTACATAAATAAATATATCGTCACGGCATATTACCCATTGCAGGGTGTGCCTATCTGCTTTGTACACAGATTTCGGTAACTATGATGATATATTTGTACCATTGGAGCATTTACTAGGCGTCACCTCACGGGCACCCATTGCTGGCGTAGAGAGTGCAACACGCAGGATAGAATATTGCGTCGACTCTCAAGAGTAAGCATATTGAAATCCTGTAAAAATCTGATATAACTGTAAGTGAGGCAATTGAAAGAATAGCAAAATTTACGCGTACAGAATCTAGCAAACTTTCTCTGTATTCGTTCAATTTCATCATTTTGTTTACTATATATTGGATTGCACACCACAACACAATACTCAAGCTTGAAGCGCACAAATGAGTAGTATAAGGATCTGACAGTCGTTAAATTAGTGAAATATAATGAATTTTTGATAATGAAACCTACAAGTTTGTAAGAAGACTAGACTAAACATTCAATATGAAGTGAAAAGGTCAGTTTTGGATCAAAAGTGACACCCAGATCCTTACACTGCGCCACTCTTACAAGAGGTACATTTTCCATATTATAGACATAAATTACAGGATTACGCTTCGTAGAATATGCCATTACTTTACACTTATAATGTTAAAAAATCTGTTGTGGCCAGCACAATACCTTCCGTCATTCTCGTGTATAATGTATAAATTCCATAATTTTTCTTACAAACGATTCTAAATTTCCAGTAAAATTATTTCATAAACAAACTATTCAAATTGCACTTGACACTGGCATCTTCTTCTTCATTAGCTTTTCTCATTCGTTAGGGGTCGCTATTTTTGCATGTCGTTCTCATTCAGTTCCTTTTCTCTCAAATCTTCCGCAATACAGTCCTTCCATCTTATCATTGGTCTTCCTCTGTTTCTTTAACGTCCTATTACTAAAATATTCATTCTTGTTCCAATATAATTCTTCATTTCTCCTCATGACATGTTCAAACCAATGTAATCGTCTTTCTTGTATCTTTCTAAAAACTTGTAACACTAGAGTTATTTTCTTACCGTATCTTTCCGTGTATTCCCCAATATCTACTTCAACATCCTCATATCTGCCACATTAATTTACTTTTTATTGATACTGACATCTGTCAATTATATGAATATATTACTAGTTCCCAAGTTTGGCATAGTTGGCTGAATTATAAAATTTAATTTCTTAAAAATTCTTTAACTCTGTATCTATTGAATATGAAGTATAAATTGTAATCAAATCGTATAGAGAATAATATATTCTTTAAGTTATAATAACGTTAAATATCAATAAATCAAATTTAACTGTTAAATCTTCAAATGAGACTACTTCCGGTTGACCAATTATAACCAAAATCTAATCAGTTGTTCTTTTGGATGTAAACTTGAGGAATACGAAAAAAATATAATTTTTGCAATCGTGATATTGAAGTTATGGGATCCGGAACTTTTGTCACACACACAGACACACATACATACAGACATCATCGTAAAAATGGTAAAATCGTATTATATGGACCCTAAAACGTGCTTATTCAGTAAAAACTCATCATTGAATTTTTTGACCAAAGACAATACCTTCGTTACCTAAAGGTTACGGAAGGTAAAAATAAATATAATATATTATTATTATTATTAAGGTATATTTTATAAACTTACGTATACTTATAGTACCTTAGTTATGACAAAATGCATTCTCTTTTATTTTCTTGTTTAATTATATTCTTTAACTACACTATATTCTTCTTAATATAATTGAAGACCTAAGTGGATAAAGGTGATATGTAACATTTTTGTATAAATTGAGATTTTTACGTGGTATGAAGCAATGGCACAAAACTCCTTCATTCACGTAAAAATCTCAATTTTATACAAAATGTTACATATCACCTTTATCCACTTAGGTCTTCAATTATTATCAAGTATTTTTGTATCTTTGAATTATTGGAGCGCAAAATCCAACTAAACTCTTGGTTATTGTAATATCTCTTTGAAATTGTTATTGGCAGCAAACATCATCACGTACAAATCCTTGTACAATCTATAATATCCTTTCACAATACACGATTTCTCCATCCAATTCCTCATCTCATCTTGGGTAGCAGAGCAGTAGCGTAGCATCAGCAGCTGACCTCCCAAATCACTGTACGTTCTTAATCCATCCGATCGAGAACAAAGACCCGTAAATCCGGACATTGTGTCGTCGTCGGAGATCGTAGTGGCGTGGCTGTCGTCGTTGTCGTTGCTGCGAACTTGATGCTGAATTCTGGCCATCAAGGCCACTAGGATTCGAAGTGAAAGCTGAAAGTATGCTATGGAGAGGAATTCTCGAAAATAGAAAGATATTGTATTGTGATAAAATCACATTTTATTTATATTTTATAAAGGTGTACTAAAAGGCGCACTGAATTTAATTTTTAAATAAAATCTTTTTACCTTCCGTCACCTTTAGGTAAGGTACGTATTGTCTTTGGTCAAAAAAATCAATGTTGAGTTTTTAGTGAATAAGCACGTTTTAGAGTCTATATCATACGATTTTACCATTTTTACGATAATGTTTGTATGTATGTGTGTCTGTGGGTGTGTGAGTGTGTGTGTGTGTGTGTGTCTGTGTTTGTGTGGGTGTGTGACGAAATTTTCGGGTTGCATAACTTCAATACCACGATTCAAAAGATTATAATTTTTCGTACTCATCAAGTTTACATCCAAAGGAAGAGGTGATTAGATTTTGGTTATAATTGGTCAATCGTAAGTACCCTCATTTAAAGATTTTAACAGTTTTTCTTGAAAAAATGCAGAATAAAATAAAAGGTCAAAAAAATCTAATCAACTCTTCATATGGACATACGAAAGAGGAATATGAAAGAACAATACCTTCCTTACGTATAGGTAACGGAAAGTAGGTATTCTGTATGGGACCTGCATAAAACGACATTATGTACCTATATGTAAATGATAGCCGATAATAAATGCTAGATATTTTCAATCGTTACAGGACGCCGCCTGCAAAGCCTTTTATTGCTGTGAATTTTACCTATCAAATATTGAAAACATTCTCTTCTGATGAATTTTTTGTCCGTCTTGTGACCTCTGCTGACTGTAGGCCATGTAGCGAATCTAGAGCAACCGCCCCATCAAGAAATGAATTCCCGTTTCATTACGGCACCCACACACCTATCATCAGGTTTCCTATCGACCACCACGACCGCACAACTTCAAATTTACTCGGTAATTTATTGCCAACAGTTAATTGCAAGATCGAGACTTCGGCAAGTTTTTATACGACGGAATTACAGCAAAATCGAACCGGAAACAGGGCATATGATAGCCCTCGCTGCGTAAAAACTTAAATGGGAATACGGCTTGCAAAAACATATAGGAAAACATACAGGAATTAATTACAGAGCGGACGAGATACATTAGTACAGTATAAACAATTATACAGTAGCGACACCGCTCATTTTCGTTTCAAACTGCTCGAGTTGAAGGCGAAATAATGAGGATCGGGATTTTAAATCACAATAAATAATATATTAAGTGCAGATTCATAGTTTTCAGAACAAATTTAAAAATCGTGCATAGTAATTTATCAAGGTGGGGTTTGTTGCATCAAAGGAAATATGATTTTCGCACGAAAGCGTGACCCACCATAATTTTGAAAACAAAGAAAATATGTCACATAAAAGATTTGTTTTAAGTACACATACTTAATATTCGTGAGCAAGAACATTCCATTTTACTTCAATATGATCCATTTTTACATCTCGCTAAAAGAGATATTAGATTCATGCGAAAAATCGCATATCCAGATTTCAATGAATAAGCACGTTTTAAGGTCCCTAAAATCTGATTTTGACATTTTCACGATGATGTTTGTGTGTATGTGTGTGTGTGTGTGTGTGTGTGTGTGTGTGTGTGTGTGTGTGGGGATGTTGGAAGGATGATTTCTCATAAACTATAATACTTAATATCTGTTTAACTACGTATTTCTCAATCGGAGAGTTGGTGTGAGTCAGTTGAGATGGTTTGGGCATGTGGAGAGAATGGCGAGTGAACGGCTTGTTAAGCGTATATATCTTGGTGAAGTAGAGGGTTTTCGATTGCGTGGCCGACCAGTGTGTAAGTGGATGGATGTGATTGGTAGGGTGCTTAAAGAGAGAGCGTTTCCAAGTGTGAAGAGAAGAACAGCATGTATGAACGCGATTATGAGTGTGGTCGAGGCGAAAGAAGTCTGCTTAGATAGTAATGTGTGGCGAAGGATGATTGTTTCCTAACTATTATTGTGATCCGGATGCGGTATTTCGCTACCGAAAATCGGTCACTTTAATATGTTTAAGAGTAAGGATTTGTTGTATGATGTTGATGTTATTCTTATTATTATCGGGTTTGTGCGAACCCACTACGTGGGACACGCGTGATTTTATGTATGTATGTATGTATGTTATGTACTGAAAAGGTTTTGGTAATAATTGGACAACCGGAAGTAACAGATTTTAAAAAAAAATCTACTAAATATTATTTTTTGAAAATTTTTGTTCCTGCTAGTATTAAAGAATAAATTCTATTAATATAGTAAGAAATAATATAATGTATGTCTGTGTGTGTGTGTGTGTGTGTGTGTGTGTGTGTGTGTGTGTGTGTGTGTGTGTGTGGATGCGTGTGTATGCATAGATGTGTGTGTGTGTGTGTGTATGTGAGTCGGTTGGAAGGACGATTTCTCAAAAACTATAATACTTAATATCTGTTTAACTATGTATTTCTCAATGGGACATTACTGGGAAGAGCTGAAAAAGTTTTGGTAATAATTGGACAACCGGAAGTAGCATATTCTTGAAAAAAATCTAAATATTATTTTTTGATTTTTTTTTGTTCTTGCTTGTATTAAAGAAGAGTAAATTCTCTATCTGATACATATAAATATTTTATTATATCTTTTATAAATTTAGAGATAAAGTAATATAAGGTATATAATAATCTGTTGTAATACATCTCACAGCCAAATAATGCCATGGAAACCAATTGAAAAATTAAAATGTTTGTAACCGACAGATAAATGTCAATATCAACAAATCCAGAGACATTACTGAAGATTTTTCTGGAAAGTACATACATGTATAATACTGTCAATTAGAAGAATAGGACAAAATTTCTTCATAGAATGAATTTATAATTAAAAAATCTAAATGTAAATAATAGATATAAGTAGAAATTTTGGTGTAGAGCGTAGGTATACAAGAAATGTTAAATATAATAGAGTGCGAGAAGTCATATGACTTTGTTGGCCTTGATAAGCAAATATGGAACCCCGTGTCAGAATGATGGCTAGTAATTATGTACATAGGTGTCAAGTATCATAATTTTTCATTCTAAATTTAGTGATTTTCCAATTCCATGTGGTTTATTTTCCTCGACAAGTATATTCCACACTCCTGGTGACAAATTAACTACGTGAATTTAGAAACTCTTAAAAACTTTAATGAAAAATTCTGACATTTGACATCTATGTACATAATTGCTAAAGAATGTCTCATGACTGCTCGCGCCCTATGTTTATGTTATCAAAAACGGAAGTGGCGAGAGGTATTGTACTAGCCACAACAGAAGTTTAATATTCACTTGACAGTGGATTATTTATACTATAAATAAGTTAGTTTCCGTTGGCCTACATATGACATTTGACGCTAGGTGATGATTATATTATTGGAGTTGTTTTCTTGATATAATTTTTAAATCATGATTCAAAAGGACCAGAATTAAACTAATCAAGATTCACGGTTTTTGTGTCTCTAAATATTTGATAAAAGCGCGGCAATATTTGAATGACTGAGGGATAACTTTTCAACGACCTCGCCCAAATTGTTGTACCAACCAATCTTAATGATATATTTTTTAATTGTAGACTATTAGCCTCAATGCTTGTCTTTGTTTTATATTTCGTTGTGACCTTTTATCTTTCCGCGGTGTTAGGTATTACATGGAAGCCAGGGCAGGGTTGGAGGCATCAGCAAGCCAGTCACGCGATATTTGCTGTAATGTGATTATTACAAGACGATGCACGTGCGAGCCCTGCCCATAACTCATCGCTAATTTGTCCCGGTCATTGCTGTTTGCACTGCGCCATGTTCGATACTGTTCACGGACACTCATCTGTTTCTGTATTCGATGACCAGTTACAGTCCATATACTACAATATCAACTGTGATTACATTCAATCAGAAATGATATTAAATTATAATTACAGAAGAGACAATTATAATTTTTCATCGGAGAAAAACAGTCTTGAAAATATGTGAACTTGCTTTTCTCCGATTTTCCCATTTATTAATTTATCCAGTCGAGGAATTATCAAATAAGAAATTAAAAGGTTTTATTATTTTATTGTATTATTATTATGCATGCATACCTTCCGTCAGTCCTGTGGATTATGTATAAATTCCATTCATAAATTTTCTTGCAAAAGATTCTATATTTCTAGTGAAATTATTTCATAAACAAACTGACATTTTGTTTTGCTTTTTCCATTCGTTAGGGGTCGCTATCTATTATTTTCTTCTTCCACTCATTTCTGTTTTGCGTGTCGTCCTCAATCGGTTCCTTTTCTCTCAAGTCTTCCACTAATGCGGATTCTTCCATCTTATCTTTGGTCTTCCTTCCTCTGGTTTTTCAACCTTGTATTACTAAGTTAAGCTATTCATTCTTTTTCCAATATATTCTTCATCTCTCCTCATGATATGTTCAAACCAATGTAATCGTCTCTCTTGTATCTTTCTAGAAACACTAGAGTTATTGCCCTTATTCTTTCATTCTTTTCCGTATCTTTCCGTGTCTTCCCCAACATCTATCTCAACATCCTCATCTGTGCCACATTTAACAGATATCTGTCAATTTGAATTATCTGAATATATCAGCAGTTTTCATGGTTAGCATAGCTGACTAATTTATGAAATTTAATATCTTTATAATTCTTTAACACTATATGTATTAAATGTAAATTATCGAATGCAATCAAATCGTATAGAGAATAATATATTCTTAAATAAATAAAATAAATATTTCATCACGGCATATTACCCATTGCTGGGTGTGCCAATCTGCTTCATACACAGATATCAGTCATGATGGAATATTTGTACCGTGCGGGCGGTTACCAGGCGTCACCTCACGGGTACTCATTACTGGCGTAAAGAGTGCGCCACAGGGGTCAATACATTCTTTAAGTTGTAATAACGTTAAATGCCAATAAATGATATTTATAAATAAAAGAATATGTTATCCTTCATTCGATTTAATTATTTTTTTCTTCAAAATCAATAAATTTAGAGACAAAGAATTATAAAAAATATATCTTGCAGCCTAATCTACTAAAAGCTGCACCATGGAAACAGAATATTCAAATATTACTAATTGACAGATGTCAGTGTCAAATAAAATTTACATAATTATTTTCTGAAATGATTTTACTGGAAATATAAGAATTTAATAGCTATTTGTTGATTAAGAGCGCAAAATAGGACATTGTCGATTGAGAGGCTGTTCTCTCGAATTCGACAATGTCCATTTGCGCTCGAAACACAAACAAGATTTTTTCTACATTCGCTACCATAACAAAAAATAATAAAATGTACACTTTATACTTACACTACTACTCAATTAATAAGGATTAATATAAAGAAAAAACGTCTTTTATACTTAATTTTAATTTATCGTTATTTTCTATTCTTCTTGACCTATTGATTCAGTCTAACATAAACATTTTATACTTTCGTTTGTGTAAATGAATGCCCTATTTTATTTTCACAATAGCGCGGCATTTTTTTTTTGGTTATGTAATATATCGACAGAGCAGTAATGTCAGATTTATTTATAAAGGTGTTATGTTACAGTGCCACGTTTCCATTAAGAATGTAGACAAGTGACATTTCTCAACATTGTATAATTAGAAATTTGAACAGCGAGCGTTTTTTCTACTTTGTCGCGCTAGAGCGGCAAAGTGACATTTTGCGTTGACAAAAGAGAGCGCAAATGGCTACTTTCATGTAGACTGTAGAAAAAATAATTTAAGGTGGCAAAAACAAAGCACATAAGATAGTACAACAGATTATAGTTGTAAGCCAATTCAGCAGATTATTATGTTATAAATATAATGCTATATATCTTGTTATTTTCTACTTCTTATTTTAAGAAACATACCGTTCTTTTTAGGGGTAGTTCAGTTCAGTACGAGGTAAGATCAGTTCATTTCCCTGCTAAAAAGAAAACGCCCATAGAATAGTTTCAAAAAAAAATCTGGGTGGAATTTGTACAAAATACTTATAATTGACGGAAGGTACTGTGCTGGCCACGTCAGATTTTTTTAAACAGTTTTTGGTCAGACTCACAGTTGGGTACATCGCCTTTTTTCGGGAAAGAAGCTCCAGTTCTTGTAGAAAACATGCAAAACAAAAACCAGATTTACTATTTTTGGGGTTAGTCCTTCCATCGATTAGGCCTTACATACTTACTTAAATAACATCTTGTATTTTAGAGTCTACTTGGTATATTGTGGTCTTAGTCGTACATATTTACAGCACAAATAAATTAGCAAAATTCTGCAGCAAAAGTATTAAGAATTATATGAAGGAAATAACTGAGTACAATATAAAACTGAACTTTAATTTTGTCTCTCTCTCTCAGTTTTACTGTTCTACATATTCTGGTCTACTTCCCTCCTTCTATTCTATATCTTGTAACCACTCCATATATCATCCCGAACCTCCTGCATACCAGAATACCTCCCCAGAGGCCTCTACAACTCTAGCATCTGGTGAAACGGGTGCGAACTACAAGGCTGACCAAACCAGGCTCCTTGTGGGGGACTAGCGTGCATAATTTAATGCTTCACGCCGTGGTTCTGCAGCTCTACATACTCGTATCATTCATGTTATTCTTATGAAATGTATGTTTCAATTTAAAGCCATAGGAAGGATATAGGTTATTGAGATGTTATGTAAATAGTACCGGTAAGGCCATAAATGGGCTTACAGACACTGTATCCTACATTTTTTATACTGAAAAACAGCCTATATAAAATCAAATTTTTAAATAAAGCGCTCTTAATGACAAAATGTACTTTTACATTTTCTTATATTTAAAAAGATAATTAACTCAAAAATGATATATTTATTTCGATGCTGTATTGGTCCCCGGAGCCTAATGCAAACTTTCTGTGTATGTGGTACTGGGCTCCGGCGACTGGTGATGTTTGCAACATAAATTGCTACTAGTTGTATTAAAACTTGTTAAGATTATAATTTATTTAATTCAGAAACACAGATTAACTTGTATTATATTTATTTTTATTCGAATTGAACATCAAGAATTATTAAATTAGCCCTTTGTATAAGCGAGATATGTAAATTTAAAAATTACATACTCTTTTGTTTTTGTAATAAAGCTTGCTATGGATTAGGACAAAAACATAAAAAAAATGTTCATGTTCATGTACGTTAAATACGTGCAATTTTATGATTCGTACAATAACAAATATTATATTTTTATTGTGAAATTAGTCATATTCATTGTTGTAATCAAATATTTCTTTGTTGTAATCAAAACTCTCTTTAAAAACTCTGTTTATGGTCGCTATATATCTTACTGTTTTGAAGTTAAAATTAATATTTTGTAATTTATTTATTAAAAAATATGTATAGTTTAATAATCGTACAAGGAAGTCGTGTGGTGTCCACATCAGATTTTTTTAATCTTGAAATTCAGAAATAAAACTGTTGGCCAATAAAAGCAGCCAATATAGTTATTAATGTAGTTTTCTTATGACCGCAAGCTGATCGTGAACCATTAATATGTAAGTTAAATAAATGTCACTGATACAGGTAAAAATCCTATTCCATGCTTCTCAGGCGATATAAGGAAACTAATTATTAATTACTTCTTATAAGGAAAGTATAAAGTACATATATACATTCTTATAAAGTATGTTGTATGACTCTCCATTTGCAACGGTATAATTATTCTTTAGTGCTTGGTAGATTAGCATACAAATAAGGTCTTCACGGTATATTAGCTTGAAAGTGTTAGAGCCTAGCTGAAAGGTTTTAAATCAGCTGTATCGATTCTGCTTTGTTAGAGCATGTGGCAGTTGGGCCGGTGATCGCTGGCGCTGGGAATGAGTTTACCAAACGAGGGTAGCGCCAACCTGATAAGGATAAGATGAATTTGTGGACCATAAAACGTCAAAACTTAATACTTTTCAATGGTCAAAGCCTTGGAGGGGTCATTCATAGGATATATTACCGAGGAGAAAGTCCTGGGAATGATGTTATAAAAATATTTAATAACAGTCAAATAGAAATAAATAATTGGATGATGGCTTTTATGTTTCTTACCACGAGGATACAGTTGAAATATTATTGGTATTACTCAACCACGTGATCTCGAAAAATGTATATTTATTATTTATATTTCTGAATAAACAATCAAGATCATCTGTATTATGAACGAATTAACAAATTGGCATACAGTTATCTCTGCCATTTGCAAAGACTACTAGCGTATACAATAAGGATGGATATAACACGCTTATCTAAAAAATCCATTTTCCATGTTTATTTATTAATTTAGATATATTACCTTGATTCATAGCTGTAGGAATAACGTTATTTTCTGTCAGGGTCGCCGACTCCAACATTGTGTCCAGAGTGTAAAATAAAAAGATCTAGTTATAATAGTATTTAAATTTATTTATTTAAGCAAGGTAAAAAATCTGACGTGGCCAACACAATACCTCCCGTTTAATTTAATTTTTCTTCATGTAATTAAATTAAATTCAAATACCGAGTTCGATCCCGACTGACGCCAAATATTTGGAATTTTAAAAGGCACAAAAATGACCCCTGTGGTGCACTCCCACGCCAGCAATAAGTGCTCGTGAGGGGCACTTATAAACGCCCACACGGTACAAATAAAATGTCATCATCGTTACCGAAAGTGTACAAAGCAGATTGGCACACCCAGCAATGGGTAATATGCCGTGATGATATATATGGAGAGTGCACCACAGACGTCTATTTTGTGCCATTTAAAATTTAAAATATTTGGCGTCGATTAGAATCGAACCCGGGTCCCTAGATTCTGTGTACAAAGCAGATTGGTTCACCTAGCAATGGGGAATATGCCGTGATGATATATTATATATTTTTATTATCTTACCTATATTCCTATATATTTATTTATGCTGGAACTGTTAAGTTCCTTTCCATATAATTATTGTTCCATTTACTATTTTCTTTTTAAAACGTTACTATTATTATTTGAAATGATTAGTTTGTTCGCAGTAACATTTAGTTGTCAGTTACATACATTTCAGATCTGAACTGTGTAAGCATGGAATTGTATTTAAAGCGTAGGTTCCGGTGTTAAAATTATAGATCATTTTAGAAATTTATCCATAAAATATATACGAAATGTATTAACGCAAACCTGTAGAAAATTTAAAAACTTTAATTTTTATAATACAAATCTCGAAAAAAACATTTAAAGGTATTTTTCGAAGAAAAACTATTTTGAGCTTCCAGTAAAGTGCCATTTCCGGTTATCTGATTTACTCCAAAATGTAATGGCGTCTTTCCATATAAGAGTAAGGTAGAAATACAAGGTTTCAAAATTTTCTGAACGATAGTTTTTGAGTTAGAGCGTGAAGAGGATTCACACATACACACACACACACACATACACACATACACACACACACACACACACACACACACATATATATATATATATATATATATATATATACACAGATGTATGTATGTATGTATGTACAGATACACACAGACATCATCGTGAAAATGGATTGCATGGACCTTAAAACGTGGTCATTTATCAAAATCCCAATATGCGATTTTTAGCACGATCCCTATACGTCCCTTAGCAAGGGTAGTGGGCGGTAATAAAAACGCACGATTACAAGATTACATAGAATGACAATTCTATTGAAAGCATAACCAATATGTTTTATAAAGATAGAAACGTTACTCAAGAAAATTTTGTACTTCCCATTCGCGTATGAAATCATGAATAATGAATACCCTCCACGCCTCCATAACCTAGTCGGGAAGAGCAGGCAACCACGCGTGATAAATATTATAAAGTGTCAAACGACGTTTGGAGAATTTATTCCACTTGAGGTGAATGTAATAATCTCTGTAATTACAAATCCATTTAATTCCTCGCATCGCTCGGCTCTTCCTCAATAAGCCATTGAGCCGAGCATGTCTGGTGCCTGCACTTTCGATTACACATAATGAAAACTTAATCCCACACACAACCGCTACATACTAATGTCGCGATAAATCACACATGCATCGGACAGCTGTCCTGAGCGATCTGTATAGTGGAACAGGAACACTCACATCAGCACAATCGTTCCGCATGGAGTGGGATACGACATTGAGTGTAGCATTGCAATTTGTGGAAACCAATGTGGATGGATACAGTAAATTTTGTAATAACCAAAACACTGTAATTGCAAGTACTGTGAACAAAGATGATTAAAGATTAAACGTAGATAGTTTTCTGCCCATCTTCGAAAAAGGAAACAAAAAAAATATAACAATTACAGAGGATTTTTTTTTTTAATAAGTGCAGCCAATAAATTATACGACATAATAATGGAAAACAGATAAAGGAACATATTGAAGCCAACTTGGATGGATAACCAATGTGGTTTCAGACCAGGGCGAGAGACAACTTACTGAAAAATATGTTGTGGCCAGCACAATACCTCTCGCCCCTTCCTTTTTTAGATACATAAATATAGGGCGAAGCAGTCATGCGACTTTGTTGGCTTTCACAAGCAGATATGGGGGCCCATGTCAAAATGACAACTAATAATTATGTACATAGATGTCAAATGTCAAAATTTTTCATTCAAACTTTCAATATTTTATAAGTTCGCGTGGTTAATTTGTCACCAGTAGTGTGGAATTTACTTGTGGAGGAAAATAAACCACATGTAATTGGAAAATCACGAAATTTATAAAAAAACTATGCTATTTACAAACGAGTATGTACATAATTACTAGCTGTCATTTTTACACGGCCCCCCATATCTTCTTGTTAAGGCCATCAAAGTCACATGACTGCTCGCGCCCTATTGTATTTAACATTTCTTGTTTACCTACACTCTACACCAAAAAAACAACTTATATCTACTCTTTATATTTACATTTTTACTTCCCGCTACCCCTGGTAAGGAAGGTATAGGGATCGTGCTAAAAATCGCATATCGAGATTTTGATAAATGACCACGTTTTAAGGTCCCTACAATCCAATTTTAACATTTTCACGATGATGTCTGTGTGTGTGTGTGTATGTGTGTGTGGATCCTCTTTATGCTCTAACTCAAATACTATCGTTGTATTTCTACCTTACTCTTATATGGAAAGAAGCCATTAGATTTTGGTGCAAATCAGATAACCGGATATGGCATTTCACTGGAAGCTCAAACTAGTTTTTCTTCGAAAAATACCTTTAAATGTTATTTTTTCAAGATTTGTTATTATAAAAATTAAAGCTATTTAATTTTTTTACAGGTTTGCATTAATACTTTTTGTATATATTTATGGATAAATTTATAAAATTATCTATAATTTTAATCCCGGAGTCTACGATTTAAACACAACTCCATGGTTACACAGATCAAATCTTAAATGTTTGTAACTGACAGATATGTCACTGTCAACAAACTAATTATTCCAAATAATAATAGTAACGTTTTAAAAAAAAAATAGTGAACGGAATAATAATTACATGGAAAGGAACTTAATACAATACAGCATAAGTAAATATGCGGGAATATAAGTAAGATAATAATAATGATATGTTACAATATATCATGACGGCATATTACCAATTGCTGGATGAGCCAATCTGCTTTGTACACAGATGTCGGTAATAATGATGACATATTTGTACCGTGCGGGCATTTACCAGGCGTCACTTCACGCAAATCTGCGGAACCGAGTTCGATCCTGACCGACGCCAAATATTTTAAAATTTTAAATGGCACAAAATTGACTCCTGTGGTGCACTCTCCACGCCAGCAATGAATACAGGTAAGTATATAAATAAATAAAATAAATATGTCATCACGGCATATTACCCATTGCTGAGTCTGTCAATCTGCTTTGTAAAAAGATTTCGGTAGCGATGATGACATATTTGTACCGGGCGGACGTTTACCAGGTGTCACCTCACGAGCACTTATTGCTGGAGTGGAGAGTGCACCAGACGGGTAATTTTTGTGTCATTTAAAATTTGAAATATTTGGCGTTGGTCGGGATCGAACCCGGTTTTCAACGTTATCATAATGCTGTTTGTCTCTTCTTTTCAAGAGCTACTCTGTTCTGTCATCTTTGAAAAACAACATTTTTAGTTAATTTATTATTTATGGAATCAAAATTAATAAAGTGGCATGCGATCCTGGACATATACAATCCTCCTGCAATCTGTATACTGTACCATTGGTTAACACCGCATATTCCTGCATCATCAGTCCTGCTCTTACGCAGGTCATTGTAGAGTAGTATTGTAGGAATGCAAGAGTAGAATTCACTGGCCACAGTAATGCCAAGCGCGTCACTGTTGCACTTGTGTTCTGTCACTCTCATATTATCAAAAGCCATATGCTTTACAGATGTAAATGCAGGGTTCGTATTATTGTGCAACGTGAAACATTGGCAACACGTTAATCTTGACTTTAAAATTAGTTAATACCTTTGAATATATAATACATATAAGAACGGCAAAGCATATAGCCTAGCAAGATACTATATCTGTCTCTTTTTATTCACAAAATTATTATAGATAGCTAGTGACTCCTACCACAAAACTATGAACTACGGTAAATCGTGCTGACAGCATTGCCAAATACTATTTGTTAGAGGTATTCAATAATCAATAATTCAAAAATATTGTTTCATAATAAACAGATAATATATTTTGAATCTTCAATGTACATGTATACTTGTTTTACAGTAGCAAACTTAAAAACCTTTATAAAATCTTAACTTGCTGTTCTAGCTACGTGGCAACACTGTGCAACATCCACCTATTATGTATTTTTTGAACTAACTCAGAAATAATTCGTATACGGAGGGATAGATGGCCCCTTCTCTCGAAATATTTAATCTAAATACATTATGTATTATATATTCAAAGTTAATACTTAATTCTTTTTATATTTAGTTCCGTTTCAATATTGTTAATTCAACAAATAGTACATATGAATATTACGAAAATAAAATGTGAGTTCCACAATAATAAATCTGTTGTAACCAGCACAATGTCTCTCGCCACTTTTGTTTTTGGTTACATAAGTATATGGCGCGTGGAGTTATGTCACATTGTTGGCCTTACAAGCAGATATGGTGGCCCGTGTCAGAATGAAAATTAATAATTATGTACCTAGATTTCAAATGTCCGAATTTTTCATTAAAAATCTCAAGATTTTCTAAATTCACGTAGTTAATTTGTCACCAGGAAAATAAACCACATGGAATTGGAAAATCACTAAATTTAGAATGAAAAATTATGATATTTGATATCTATGTACATAATTACTAGCTATCATTCTGACACGGACCCCATATTATCTTACAGTTACATGACTGTTTGCGTCCTATTGTATTTAACATTAACATTTATTGTATACCTACTTTGTACACCAAAAATTCTGCTTATGTCTATTCTTTATATTTAGATTTTTTTATTTTAAATTCATTCTATGGCGAAATTTTGTCCTACTCTTCTAATTTTTCGAGATGTTTCTAATTAATTAACGGGATTGACAGTATTTCTGAAGAGTATATGTAATATATAAATAATATATGTTGAAATTCCCAGAAAAAGTCTTCGGTAATGTCTTCGGATTTCTGACACTGACATTTATCTATCAATTACACATATTTTAATTTATTAATTTGTTTCTATGGCATTATTTGGAGCTGTGAAATTTATTACAATAGATAATTTTATATATTATATTCTTTTATCTCTACATCAATAAAAGATATAATAAAATATTTAAATATCAGATAGAGAATTTAATCTTCTTTAATATTTACAGGAACAAAATTTTTCAAAAAATAATATTTGTAAGAAATTTTTAAAGAATCTGCAACTTCCGGTTGTCCAAAGCTACCAAAACCTTTTCAATTCTTTCCATTGATGTCCGATTGGGAAATACGTAGTTAAACAAATATTAAGTTTTTTAGTTTTTGAGAAATCGTCGTTCCAGTGTCCACAAAGACATTCACACGCACGCACGTACATACACTCACACACATCATCGTAAAAAAATTAAAATCTAAGGACCTTAAAAAGTGCTTTTTCAATAAAATCTGGATATGCGATTTTTAGCATGAATCTAATATCTCTCTTAGCGAGAGGTTAAAACTGAAAAAAATATTAAGGTGTTTTGAAGATACAGTTATTGGAAATAATCACCTCTGTCAAAGATATTTAAATTTCAATACGAACATTTTAGAATTAATATTTCTACAAGTATGTTTTTGATGATTTAAATAATTTAGTATTCAGCCTATTTATATACAGATTGTTTTTAAATATATCATTTTGTAATTATTTTTGTAAATATATTAAATCAGATATCAAATGAAACATTAATAAATTGATATTTGATTACTTTATTCATATTATAAATATCAATATCATGTGTCTGGTATGCGTAAATATATAATTAATAACAAAACATTGTCTGTTTAATAAATGTACATTTTGAAGTACTACTATATTAGTATATTAATATGTATATTCGCCATTATTGATATTGGTTATTTATTTTGTAACATTGTAATAATTGCGATGAGTGAAAAGTCGTAATTCGTTGGATATTTGCATATACCGCAATACGCAAAAAGACCTTGAGTTCAGCAAGCGAAACACGCGAGCTGTCTGCTCTGCAGACGTTCCTGCGGCTCCATTCCTTCCTGCCCTTCCCAAAACAGCAGGAAGAAAAGATAGGATTTTCAATTTTATATTTATACGAGTACCACCAATACAGATGAAGCAATATTGTTTTTACCTCTCGCTAAGAGAGGTATTGGATTTTATTGATTAAGCACATTTTAAGGTCCCTACAATCCGATTTTAATATTTTTACGATGATGTCTGTGTGTGTGTATGTGTGTATGTGTGTGTGGATGTATGTGTGTGTGTATGGTGTGTATGTAGGTCGGTTGGAAGGACGATATCTCAAAAACTATAATAGTTAATATCTATGTAACTACGTATTTCTCAATTGGACATTACTGGGAAGAGGTGAAAAGGTTTTGGTAATAATTGGACAACCGAAAGTAACAGATTCTTAAAAAAATCTTCTAAATAATATTTTTTGAAAGTTTTTGTTCGCGTAGTTATTAAAGAAGAGTAAATTTTCTATCTGATAAATACAAATATTTTATTATATCTTTTATAGATTTAGAAATAAAGAATTATAAGGTATATAATAATCTGTTGTAATAAATTTCAAAGCCTATGTAATGTCATGGAAACCAATTGAAAAATAAAAAAAATGTTTTTAACTGACAGATAAATGTCAGTGTCAGAAATCTAGAGACATTACTGAGGATTTTTTGTGGGAAGTACATATATTATATTATTTTTTATTGTATTAATAGTTAAATATTTAAAATTATAGGTATATTACACATACCCTTCAGAAATACTGTTAATCCCGACAATGAATTGGAAACATCTCGAAAAATTAGAAGAGTAGGACAAAATTTCTTCATAGAATGAATTTAATTTTAAAAAATATAAATATAAACAATAGATATAAGCGAGAATACAGCCCAAATGAAGACGAGATTTAAATATTATAAACACAAGATGAAAGTGAAGCTGGTCTGCACTCTGCAACGTAAAATACAGAAAAATTGTATCTCATCGAAATAATGAGTAATGAAAGAAAAATGCACTTGAAGAATCTCTTAAATCTTGATTTGTGAGTATTATGGAGGTGACAAGTCTACGTTGACGTTGAAGGAATTTTTCTTGATAATATTAAAGAAAAATAAATTCTCTTTCTGATACATTTAAATATTTTTATACATATTTTATAGATTTAGAGATAAAAGGAATATAATATATAAAATAATGTTGTAATTAATTTTACAACCGAAAGGATGCCATGAAAAATAGTTGCAAATTTAAATTATTTGTAACTGACAGATAAATGTCAGTGTCAGAAATAATGAGTAATGAAAGAAAAATGTATTTGGAGAATCCCTTAATTCTTGATCTGTGACTATTATGGAGATGACAAGTCTAGGTTGAAGGACTTAAATTTGTTTCAAACATTATGGGACAATGTACACGAGCACTGTAGACTAGAGTAACATTGAACTGCAAAAAAGCTATCAAATTATTCTCAAGTAAGTTGTAAATATTAACAAAATTACACATCGATATAAGAATAATCGGAGTGCAATCTATCCATCACTTTATTAAAAGAAATCAATATGTTATTTAGATACAACATGTACAATATGTAAGAATAGATGCACATATCCAGATATATATATTTTAGACCACCCAAAATTAATGTTTTTACTAGAAGAATATGAAGAGAAAGTAAACAAGAACGTTGTTAGAATTGAAAATCCCTGTTACCAACCTAAAATTTATATATGGTAAACTCTACTTTGTAATTTATTTTACATAATTTATGGTAAAATATCCTATAGATTTTGTAAATATAAGTGAAATTTTTTTAATATTGAGACATGCTCTTATTATTATTTTTTGATATTATACTAATGTAAACTTCAAACCAAATAAAATTGCTCCATCTAGGTATTATTACGTTTTAAATAATACTAATAAATTAAACTCTGTAGATATTTTGTTATCACACCCTTAAGTACTATTCTCATAGTAAGTTTCAAATTTTTCTGATAAGATTCACCTTCAAAGAGCCGTAAATCTTCAATGAAACGTTTCCGGACATACCTTCATATAGCATTTATTACTCAAAATATTCCCTCCAATATATGGTTTAATCTTAACCCACCAGTTACGAATTCCGCTGTATAAGTCCGGGAAAAGTATCTGGGGTAAATAAATTCAGTTGACTGTTTATGTTTATGAATAAATTGAAAATGACATTTTTGACGCTTTCGCCAACAGCGAATTTTAAATTGAATAATAAAATAAATATTTTGTTGTGCCACCGGATATGTACTAACAAAATTTTAGAATAAATTAAATACAATTTGTATATTATGACAATTTTGTTTTAATGAAAATGAAATTTTCTTTCAAAATATAATCTGCAACGTTTTTGGCAACTTTTCGAAAGGGTTGTTTGGGAAGGGTAGTTCTGTGCTTCGCCTTCCTGTTTGGGGTAATTATTATGCACATCCTCGCGTGCCAGGCGCCCGTAGACGTCAAGGAAGTGGATTCTAATACGCTGCCAGCCGGTCGGCCCAGGATATAATGGCCTGTGTACGTGCTCATTTAGACCAGACAATTTTTAATAAAGATAACATGATTTCTCGGCCTCAGACAACCTAATCGTCAGCCGTTCTTACTTCAAATATCGTGTACTTATATTACGCCAACATGAATCCATTTTGCATAGCAATATTTCAGAAAATGGATAATAGGGTTTCCACAATTTTTTGATTATTTTATATCTTAATGTAGTGATGAAAATATTAGACCTATATTTTTATTTTGCATAATAATTAATAGAATGGGAAAATAAATGCAAAAGAATTTTGCAATTTTCTATGATGTAATCACGTGACGTAACGGACCCAGCTATCCCTAGCGAGAGAGAAAGCTTGATGATCATGATCAATTTATTAAGTATCTCCTTTGAATATATAATACATATAAGAACGGCAACGCATATGGCCTAGCAAGATACTATATCTGTCTCTTTTTATTCACAAAATTATTATAGATAGTTAGTGACTCCTACCACAAAACTATGAACTACGGTAAATCGTGCTGACAGCATTGCCAGATACTATTTGTTAGAGGTATTCAATAATTAATAATTCAAAAATATTGTTTCATAATAACCAGATAATATATATGTTGAATCTTCAATGTACATGTATACTTGTTTTACAGTAGCAAACTTAAAAACCTTTATAAAATCTTAACTTGCTGTTCTAGCTACGTGGCAACACTGTGCAACATCCACCTATTATGTATTTTTTTAACTAACTCAGAAATAATTCATATACGGAGGGATAGATGGCACCTTCTCTCGAAATATTTAATCTAAATACATTACGTTGCGCTTCTTATATGTATTATATATTCAAAGGTATCTCGTTTTCTTTTCAAATTCTTGACAAAAACAAAAATTTAACCACAGTTTTCTTGTTACGCATGTGTATTAAGCTCACAATATCAACAAAATAATTCGCCAAGCATGCTCACAAACGCCATCAAATGAATTAACTTCGTTGTTTATAAATACTGTATAATTCATCATTATTTTTACCTCCCGCTACCCTTGATAAGGGAGGTATAGGGATCGTGCTAAAAATAGCATATCGAGATTTTGGTAAATGACCACGTTTTAGGTCCTTAGATTCCATTTTTAACATTTTCACGATGATGTCTGTGTGAATGTATGTATGTTTGTATGTGTGTATGTGTGTGTGTGTGTGTGTGTGTGTGTGTGTGTGCGTGTGCGTGTATGTGTGGATCCTTTTTACGCTCTAACTTAAATACGAGTACTATCGTTCAGAAAATTTTGAAATCTTGTATTTCTACCTTATTCTAATATGGAAAGAAGCCATTAGATTTTGGTGTAAAAAAATACCTTTAAATGTTTTTTTGTCGCAATTTGTTATTATAAAACTTAAAGATTATATCATTTTCTACAGGTTTGCATTAATACTTTTTCTATATATTTTATGGATAAATTTATAAAATAATATAGAAATTATATCTCGGAGCTTATGCTCCATTGTTACACAGTTCAGCTCAAATGTATGTAACTGACAGATAAATGTCATTGTCAAAAAAATAATCATTTCAAATTAATAACAGTAACGTTTTCAAAAGAAAATTGTAAATAGAACAATAGTTATATGGAAAGGAACTAAATATACATAATTTCAAATTAATAATAATAACGTTTTAAATCGAAAATTGTAAATAGAACAATAGTTATATAGAAAGGAGCTTAAGATACATAATTTCTAGTATTAGTAAATATGCAGGTATATATTTAAATAAGAAAATAAATAAATATATTATCACGGCATATTACCAATTGCAGGGTGTGCTAATCTGCTTTGTACACAGATTTCGGTAATGATGATGACATATTTGTATCGTGCGGGCGTTTACCATGCGTTACCTCACGGGTACTCATTTTTGGCGTGGAGAGTGCAACACAGAGGTCAGTTTTGTGCCATTTAAAATTCGAAATATTTGATAGTAGCAATTGAATCCGGTTCTCCAGATTCGCAACCAGACACTCAGGTACGCGGCCATGAGACCCCATAGGTATTTAAATTAAAAAAAATTAAATGGCTGGAGGTTTTGTATTGATCACATCAGATTTTTTATTGAACATTTTCTGCAGACTATAGTCTCCGCTTAGAATTTTACCGCCTATTATTTCGTTAAATTTATTTATGTTTTATTGAGTTGTTTTGTGTTTTGTAGTCCACATCATGTTTTGTTTTCCATGTATTGTTCAAATACAACTTGATATTAATTTGAAAACTAACAGCAATGACTTGAGGCATAAATCACATTGTATACTCTGGTCTTTCTAACTCTGTATTGGTAGCCATTCTAAAAATACGTTGTATATTATTTGTATGCGTTCGGAATCTGTCAGTTCTGGCACATTCCACACATACAATTATTTCTAGTCGTGATTGTGTACCAGGTAATAATTAAAACCGTCCAACAAAGCTATTTATAAATAAATTGCGTGATATACGTAAAACAACAGATGTCGAGGCCCGTCTAACTATAAACCTGCCGCCGTGCTGAAATTAACTCCGAGAGTAGATTTCACGAGGAATTCTAACAGGGAAAAAGGAAATGGGAAGAAAATTAATGCGGAATATGAAACTGGATTAGCAATTCCTTCACATGCCGAGCGGGGTCGTTTCATACCAAAAATAAAATTATACAAAGGAATAGCGACGATGTATTTGTGTCTGTGTAATGAATAAACGGAAAATGTATAAACTACATTATATTTTACCTTCTGTCACTTTTAGGTAAGGAAGGTATTGTTTTTGGACAAAATATTCGATGGTGAGTTTTAAGGACGTTTTAAGATCCCTAGAATACGGATTTACTATTTTTACGATGTCTGTACTTTGATCTAGGAGTCTACTCCCTATGGACTCGACAGAGTCCACAGGTTACACCACACTGATGAGCACCAAATAATATGAAACGCGTCTGTTGTACTGGCCGGCATCTGGCGATGGTTTCATTGAAGTTGACGAAGAAGTTGTAAACTGGTGAAACATTGACGTAACGTTGTAATATTTTATTATAAAGTTGTTTCACGGAGAAATTAGCAATTTGCTTTTGCAATTTGCATTTTTACTAATCAGTAAAAGTGATATCTTACAAGCTGCCAAAAAAATCATTTAAATGGTTGAATTTTCTGTTTGTTACTATTGATAAATTAGCTCCTTATTCTAAATCATTTTTGTATCATTTTCTCTAAAATTATTCGCCCAAAAAAACACTGGTTGTTTTAAATAATATATAATTGTCATCAATGTTTATTTGCCTATTTCCAGCCAGTAAATATTTTTCTAATACTTAAATATAATCCTGGATTAAATTAAGTTACAAAAATTTATAAAAGTAAGGAAGCTAAAAAGTTGTTTCTTTGGTTATCTTAAATTAAAAAATCTGATGTGACCAACACAAAACCTCCCGCCATTTAATTTTTATTAATTTAAATACATACCTCGTTGCCGCGTGCCTTATGTCTGGTTGCGAATCTGGGGAACCCAAATCGATCTCGATCAACGCCAAATATTTAGAATTTTAAATGGCACAAAATTGACCCCTGTGGTATATTCTCTACGCAACAATAATTGCTCGTGAGGTGACGCTTGTTAAACGTCCGAACGATACAAATATGTATTACCGAAATCTTGCGTGTAAAAAGCAGATTAGCACACCCAGCAATGGGTAATATGCCGTGATAATATATTTATTAAATACATACCTACATATATGGGGTCTCGTGGCCGTGTGCCTGAGTGTCTGGTCGCGAAGCTGGGAACCCGGGTTCGATCCCGACCGACGCCAAAAATTACATCGAATTTTAATGGCACAAAATTGACCCCTGTGGTGCACTCTCCACGCCAGCTATGCGTGCCCGCGAGGTGACGCCTGGTAAGTGCCCGCACGGTACAAATATTCCATCATTACCGATATCTGTACAAAGCAGATTGGCACGCCCAGCAATGGGTAATATGCCGTGATGAAATATTTATTTTTTTATTTTATACCTACATATTTACTAATGCTTAAAATTATGTATATTAAGTTCCTTTCCATTTAACTATTGTTCTATTTATAATTTTCGTTTTAAAACGTTACTTTATTAATTTGAAATTATGAATATTAAATTCCTTTCTGTATAACTATTGTTCCAGTTAAAATTTTCTTTTTAAAATGTTACTGTTAATAATTTGAAATGATTATTTTTTTTGATAGTGACATTCATCTGCCAGTTACATACATTTGAGCTGAAATGTATAACCATGGAGTTGTGTTTAAATCATAAGCTCTGAGAAATAATTTTTATATTACTTTATAAATTTATCCATAAAATATATAGAAAAAGTATTAATGCAAACCCGTAGAATATAATATTAGAATAAGGTAGAAATTCATGGCTTCAAATGAATGATAGTATTTGAGTTAGAGTACCCAGAAGATTCACACACACACACACCCACACATACACACACACACCCACACACACATACATACAGAAATCATAGTGAAAATCGGATTGTAGGGACCTTAAAACTATGGTTGATTTTGTTAAGAACTGTTCAATTGTAAAGAACGAAAGTGTTTATTTTTTTATAATGTTTTAGTAATACGTTTTATTTGGGGATTCACCCTAATTCTGAGTGTACAGTCCATACGATGTAACTTGGCGAGTTGGGGCAATTCACATTATCAATGCGGTAATGGGGAAGTTATAAAATCCGTAGGCTTACCGAAGAAGAATGAAGTTCAATAAAATTACTAATATTACAAAAAAAAAGAAATTATTTATACAAAAAAAAATATTACAAATATTGGAATGAATTATTTATTATATAAATCATATTAGAATTAATTATTTTTTTAAATTAATTATGTTAAGAAAATAAAACTTCTGTTGCTATAGAAAAAAAAAATGCACCAACGCTTATGTATGAATATAACTTCTTGGGTTGAAAAGTACCTGACACCCCGAGTTTGAGTGTATTAGGGTGAAATTTGCTTTGTGTAAGGCAATAAAACATTGTAAAATCACTATTTCACTTCTGAAGCTGTACGGCATCGAAGTAAAAGTAAATATTTGGCAGAACGCAACTTATGAATAGTGAACTGAATTACATTCTTTTGCCTCGCCAAGTTACATCGTATGGACTGTACATGTATAACTTGTATTTATTTTTAAATAAATCCTGTTTAAATATAAACGTTTCTCATGCAATATAACCAATTCGTATTAGTACAACCAGAACCAAGAAGATAGCTCTACTTCATTTATTTATGTTTCTACTTTGTGTCCCTTTAAACACTTTCTAAAAACAATCCTCGTACACATTCGCCGTTGAAATGAGTCAGTGTTGGTAGAGAAAATTTGGCCGGTTGTGCTGGCCCAATGAATCATAGTCTGAGCTAATGCAACCTCGACACTGTAATTTCTTCTGTACATTTAGATACATCGCTCTGCAAATACGGAATAGCGTGAAGATACACAAAAAATACGACACTCTGATTCTCATTTAAGTTTGGGGAAACTTTGCTCCAACTCTGGGACTGGGACTTTTTCTGCCAATTCGTTTTCATTTAAAGGGAAATAAAAGACGTGATCTATATTAGGTTTTAAATTAGTTTGCCATTCTTTATTGATAAATAAACTCCGAAAGGATGAATTGCAAAATAAATGAAAATTGATCAGCAATCTTTCATCAACAATTTATTGTTCTTCAAACTGTAACACCTCCATGATTGTGACATTTTCTTAATTTAGATTCCGGTACATGAATCTGGCGAAAAAGCAATTATAGAGAAAAAATGATGGTTGATTCAGGGCATGGGTTTTACATACATGAGATATGTAATTGAATGAAGTTGGAGCACTCAATTCCCGCGATTTCCACGCTAATCGGGCGATGTTCACACCAGCTAATCCGGTTACTCTGGAAGCCCGGCTTCCAGCTCCAGCGTGGCCACTATTATAATACAAGCGAATTTGCATACGTCATATGAGGTCATCTCACGGTAATCGTTTCAAAAGTCAGCGATGGAATTTCAATTGGCGATTACAAAAGATTTTTTTCGCAAAATAAATCGTTTTTACATAGGTGTAAAGCATTATTAGGTAATAACTGTCACTTTACATTGACGGCAATGTTCTGTTGATTTAACCAGCAAACTGATGTTTAAAAAGTTAGATTGTTTTTGTCTCTTGCTAAGAGAGGCATTGGATTTATGCTAAAAATCGCATATCCAGATTTAATGAATAAGTACGATTTAAGGTTCTTAGAATCCGATTTTAATATTTTCATGATGATGTCTGTGTGTATGTGTGGATGTATGTGTGTGTGCGAATGTTGGAAGGAAGATTTGTTAGTTACGTATTTCTCAATCAGATTAATAAAAAAAACTTGTTCTAAATATTATTTTTTGAAAATTCTTAGTATTAGTATTAAAGAATATTAACTTCTCTATCTGATACATATAAAAATTCTATTATATCTTTTATAGATTTAGAGATAAAGAAATATAATGTATTAAATAAATAATCTGTTGTAATTAAATCTCACAACGCAAATAATGTCATCGAAACCAATTGAAAAGTTGTAACTGACAGATAAATGCCAGTGTCAAAAATCCAAAGACATTACTGAAACCTTTTTTTGTGAAGTACATAAATTATATTATTTCTTATTGTATGAACAGTTAAATATTTGAAATTATAGGTGTATTACAATTCAGAAAAACTATCAATGCCGACAATGAATTGGAAACAAAAAATTAGAAGAGTGTGACATTGTTGACTTTGACAAGCAGATATGAGGGCCCGTGTCAGAAAGAGAGTTACATAGATGTAAAATATAATTTTCCATTACAAATTTAATATTTTTCCAATTCCATATGGTTTATTTTCATCGACAAGTAAATTCCACACTCCTGGTGACAAATTAACCACTTGGAATTGGAAAAACACGGAATTTAGAATGAAAAATTATGATATTTGTACATTTTTATCAGCTATCATTCTGACACGGGGTCCCATATCTGCTTGTCAAAACCAAGAAAGTCACATGACTGCTCATACCCTATTGTATTTAACATTTCTTGTATAACTACACTCTACACCAAAAAGCCTATTTATTTATATTCTTTATATTTAGATTTTTTAAATTTTAAATTCATTCTATGAAGACATTTTGTATATAATAAAATATTTAAATGTATCAGATAGAGAATTTAATCTTCTTTAATATTTGCAGGTGCAAAAATTTTCAAAAAATAATCTGCCACTTCCGGTTGTCTAATTGCTACCAAAACCTTTTTAACTCTTCCCATTATTATTATTTTCCGAATGAGAAATACGTAGTTAAATAGATATCGGGACACACACATCGACCCACACACATACACACATACACGTACACACGCACACACACACACACACACACACACACACACAGATATCATCGTAAGAATGCTAAAATCGGATTGTAGGGACCTTAGAACGTGCGGATTTATATGAACAATTTATTATTTTTATTTGTCAAAAGAATTCTTTAAATACCAATCATATATTTGTTGTTACTCTTTGTTCTTCTTTTCAAATTTTCGTAACTATAAAGTTCTCTATTTTATCGTCAAGTTCTCTCTCTCTCTCTCTCTTTTCATAAGCTACGCTTTCGGCGTATATACTTTGTCCGACTTGGCACCAGTTGTACTATATTTATCATTTCGTAGTTTACGGTCCGTTGTGAGTAACATTTTGACAAGAGCGCGAGGTATTTATCATAGGTGCGGATTTATTTTTGTCATAATTTGTATACATTATCTAATAACAGTTTTAAATTGGGTTAGTGGAAATATGCGGTGAATCAGCAACAACAAAAACATACTATACTACCAACCGAGTGTATTTTTAAAATGCCACCGCTCTGTATATATGTGATCATTATTTACGTTAATATATCGTGAAAGTGACAGCGTTTTTGCGCAAATTTTTCGAAGAAATTTATTATTAGATTAAAATAGTCATACAGTCAGAGTTTTATTGGCCTGTTTTTTATTTAGAACGATTTGTTTTTCCGTAAACATAAACGAAAAAATAGTATATGGCCGGCACATTACTTTTTGTCATCCAGGGGTGGGATCCCAAGACACCGCTATGATAGCATAGCGAAAAAGATATTTGTCGCTACGCTATCATAGCAATTCTTTGGGATCCCTACCCTGTTGCTAATTCTAGGTAAATAAAGTTAATATTATGATAAACAAATATACAGAATGTGCCAAATTAAGTGGTATACTATTGAGAACTCGAAAAATTATAAATGTTACGAGGTCGGTGAAATGGGCAATGTTGTTCAGTTTTGAGGGCTCATCCAAATTCCGCTGAAAGTTATTTAAAAAAACCTGAAAATCGCGATTTTAAAAAATATCAAATAACTCCGTCATTACAGGAGATATAAAAAAAATGTTTCATTTAAAAGTTACATGATTTGACGAGGCAAACTTAAAAGTGATGTCTTAGTGATTACTTATTTTTCTGTCTTGTGTAAGAGTTGTTTTAATTTTATTTTACACCTAAAATCTTAATTTTTTCGTTATTTTTACACTCGTACATAAGCATCCCCAAAAATAAACAAAATTTCTTTCATAATTATTTTTCGACGGAGTCCATGAAATATTGTGAAAATAAGTATTTCTTTCCCTTACCCCTCAACTGGGGTGACTGGTGTCACGCATTATACAGGGTGTTTATTAAACATACGGCAAAAATTCAAGGGGTTATTCCCCGTACTATTCTAAGAATATTTTGTCCTTTGATGATTTTTGAAAAGCCGCTTCGTTTCGAAGATACAGGGCAAAAAAAAATTCAACAATAACAACATTTAATACCAAAAATTACATGTAAAGTTTCTTAATCTACAAGAACTGTTGAAAATGACTATCTCCAGCTACCATGCAAGAATCCAATCTTCTTCCCATTCATTGCCGAACTATTTCAAAAACACCAGGGTCGTTTCTTATGGAGTTACACCCAGCAATTATCCGATGTCTTAAATCTTCCAAATTTGCCAATGGAGTAGAATAAACTAATGACTTTAGATGGCCCCATAGAAACAAATCCAGGAGGTTTAAGTCCGGGGATCGAGCAGGCCATAAGTGAGGTCCACCTCGACCAATCCAGCGATCTCCGTATGTTACTGTTAAAAAATCACGAGCAACCACACTAAAATGCGCTGAAATGCATGCCATTCATCTCGGTATTCGTATAGCGATTCATGATAAAGGATTTCACTAACAAAAGTTTAAGTATTATAGACAGAAAATACATGTCAAACAGCCAAACGTCAATCAGTCTCAACAAATTTGACACATAACTTGCCTACTGTTACTGGATTAATAATTTGAAAAATATCAAAATTGGTTTTATCGATTTTTTTCGCCCTGTATCTTCGAAACAAAGCAGCTTTTCAAAAATCATCAAATGACAAAATCATCTTAGATTAGTCCATGGAGTAACCCCTTCAATTTTTGCCGTATGTTTAATATACATCCTGTATATCTAATTTTATTTTAAAACCATCGATAGATAGTAACTATTGTTTGTAAATATGTACATATGTAAAGTATTAAACCGTTTTGCTCGCCTTGTCATACAAAAGCTCTACTTATCGTCACTTGCTAAGGTTTCCCCTAAAAATATTTTCGCATTTGTAAGTTTTCCAACCTTTGAGCAAATATAAACATCATTCACGTAGATTACCGTGGAAATACTTTCCTCAGCAATAAATACTTTATCTGTGGGTATTAATAGGAGCTGTAAAACTGGAACCATCTGGCAAGGCATAAGGCACCGTCAGTGTATCACGACAGTTTTTTGCGTCTCTCGTGACGGGAATGTGTGATCTAATTGATGTCCCATCATTTTTAACACGTGTTCGCGCCGTTCTATCATACACGAATTATTTAGTGCCTTCGGCGTATGACATATTAACAGTGTGTTTAGATGGAATGTTTCTACTAACGAATACGACGAAATATAAGGCATAATTAGATATGTACTAATGATAAATTTATGACAATTATTAAAATATAACTTACCTTCAGGTTGTGTTTAGATGTTTGGATATGCTGAAGCCTGGAAAAAATAGAACCATTAATATTGGATATTTCTAATTTGTTTGTTGAAAATTATGTAGAAAAATGTTTCCTAAAATAAATAATTTATACATTTCAAACATTTTTGATTGATATACGAAAACGACAACATTCATTCATAGAATACACACTGTTTGCCGGCGACAAACATTTAAATTTGCACTTAAATACGCATGCGCCAGACAACTGCTCAACATGCTCCATGGTTAGAGAACGAGCGAACAGATCAGGCTCTGTGCGCTCCATGAGCTAATAACCAAATGTAGATCTGAGCAAAAAAATCGCTCAGATGTAATTACCGAATGGCATCGAGCCCTCAAACCGCTCAGAGCGTAAAACCGAACGCAGCCATATTTAATATAGGAAGCCATGCCCGCACTAAGATCTAAACTGTCGTAATGATTGAGATTATTATTCCTGGTTTTGAAAATCACAGTGGCTTCTCTAATTAACCTGTTGGTTACGTGTGTTGGTCTCGCTAGAATTTTTGTTTCTTCGAATTTTATACAGTAGAATTCTTCCAGGGCATGCTATGCAACTGAAGATTTTTCTGGCTGGTTCAATCTGATCGAACGCTGTTGTTCATTCAATCTAGTTGAAATAGTTGTACCAGTATGGCCAACATAAACTTTCCCGCAGAGACATAGAATCTGGTAAATCCCTGATGACTGAAGAGGGATGACGACTTTCACTTGTCTCAACATATGTCGAATTTTAACATATGAAGAAAACGAAATCTTCATGTTCTTCTTACAAAGAATTCTACCCATCCTGTCCGTGACATTTTTCACATAAAGGAGCGAAGCAAACAATTAGCATTGTTAATATATCTTTTCGGTTTCAGACATTTTTCGATAGAAGATTTAGAGTAGTATATTCTACAACAAGTAATGGAATGGCCCATATTCTACACGAGCAAAAAGTTTGTGGCCCGAACCGAAGGCGAGGACTACGGTTTGCGAGTATGGATTATGCAATTCCAAACGTGTTGTAGACTATACTTTCTCTAACAAGATTTTAGAAATTATACATAATATGTTGATTGATAATAACAATATATTATCATATACCATTAAATATTTTTTTTGACGCCAGTCCATAAATTGCTTATAATAACTCCATTCATATTTTTCTTTCGATTTATTTGGTAATAACTGACTCCCTGTATCATTAGCACGTTGCCTTGGTTGGTGAAGTACATTCCATATCTATATCTTCATTTTATGTTTTTTCTACAAAATGGCTTCAGTTAATTTTCTAAGTAATATATTATTATTTAGATAAATTTATTACTCTGGACAACTCCAAAAACTTGTAAAACTTAACAAAAAACTCTAAAAATGTTCAAAACTTTAAAACGTCAAATAAATATAAAACTAAGAGTCATAACCATAGCAACCGAACCAAGATATTTGATATACCCCGCTAATATACGGCTAAATAGATTGTGATTCGAAAGCCGTGCGGAATTATTCCAAACGGCGTACGGAATTATTCCACACGGTTTGTTGGAATAATAATAATTCCAACATAATTTTTAGTTGTGGAATTTGTAGTTTCCAAAATAGTGTTGGAGAAAACCATTCTTCATAAAAAATATTCTTAATATTATTAATTTATAACAATAAACAGAACTAAAACTAAAATTTCGTATCATTTTAATTAAATTTGATTCAGTTTATTTAATAATTCATTTCTGGAGTTTAACTCGGTTTATCTACCATTTTCAGAATTTGACTTAGCTTACATATACATATAAGATTATCCCACTTCATATTAGTTTGCTGAAAAGAGCGGCAATAAAAACCTGCCCCATATTTGCGCCACAAAAAGTCATTTAAAATGCCGTCACCTGTCACGAAAAAATTAATCTTTGAATTGAAATATTTATCTCCGAGATATGGATATGATATGAAGGCTGCGCAATAACATCAACAAAAAGATTCCTGCAAAAAGACGACGGCTGACGCTTGTGTGACTGCGATTCGCTCTGACAGCCTCTGAAAAGGGAAACGCAAACGGATTCTGATGACGGACGAGCGCGAAAATTATGTTATGGAGATCACCCAGCAACTGTCAGGTCAGGGAGGCCTAATTACATTTAGGTTTTAACAATCAAATGAATCTTTCAACCAGCACAATCAACGTGGATTTTTATTTAATGAAGGTCAAAGCGGGAGACAAGTGTTGCAAAAAGAGGATTCTATTTTTATAGTCAGAGAAATTTATATTCGTATAAAAGGTTTTTCCTTCAAGCGTATTATAATATTCATATTATGCTACTGTACACACACTATAGACGATATTCATTATCTTACTAGTACAACAATGTTGTTCATTATTGTACTAATAAAAAAATGTTACTTTCTTAGTTCACCGCTGGCGGCAGCAGTCGTCATAAGAACACAGATCATACATATTACATATTGAATATTGTTATTTGACAGTTATATTGTTTGTGTTTTGTAGTGTACACAGCCAACTTTGGCTGAAATGGCAAACTCTACAATTAAAACAATAAATAAATAAATATTTCATCACGGCATATTACCCATTGCTGGGTGTGCCAATCTGCCTATGGACACAGATATCGGTAATGATGGAATATTTGTACCGTGCGGGCGCTTACCTGGCATGGAGAGTGCGCCACAGGGGTCAATTTTGTGCCATTAAAATTCGATGTAATTTTTGATGTCGGTCGAAATCGAACCCGGGTCCCCAGATTCGCAACCAGACACTCAGGCACACGGCCACGAGACCCCATTAAAACAATTCAACCAAAATATTTAAAAAATCCCCAGTTTTCTTTGAAACACTGTGGTAGACTCCTGGATTGTGAATGTGGGAAAGTGTACATAGGCGAAACTAAGAGGCCGCTGGATATCAGGATGACGGAACACAAACGGCATACAACAAGAGGAGAAATTGAAGTTAAAGTGCCAGAAAAATATTTTGCTGCTGAAATACTGTTCTTGTTTGGTGTGCAGAATTTAAATGATAACATTTCTTTAACTATTGTTAAATGCCAATAATTGTCCACTGCAGCTTTCAATTTAATATCGCACTCGTTAAAATGTTTGGATCCTGACAGTTTTTGTTCACTTTACAGGTCGGTAACTCTTTTTTGATAACTTAATAGCATTGATTCGCGTGCAGAACGCATGCAGCGAATGACAGTCTAGTCATTAAATTCCCAGTCATGTATATCCGATAGGGTGAATTACCATAAAGTAATCGTTTTTATTCGCCAGGCTGTAAACTCTCTCCTGTCAAACGCTCCAGTTAATCGTCTACGTTGGGAAATGAATATGATTTTATTACGCAAGCTATTAATCAAACTCTGAAATTGCAGCTTCATTAAGATGTTATTCAAATTGCGAAGGATTCCAGCAGAAATTGAAATTGAAGACAATGTCTAGTAATGGAAGGAGTTTTGTAACTGTTGATTCTGTTGCAGGAAAAGAATGAAAATGAGCAAAGTGGGGAATCAGACTAACTCGCAGGACCCGCAGGCCGTGAACTCGCGTGTGTTCGTGGGTAACCTTAATACGTTCCAATGCTCCAAGACTGATGTGGAGCGTATGTTTCAGAGATATGGACGTCTCGCTGGTAAGAAAAAAATATACATATTACTATACTTTTCTTTCAGATTAGATTATATATCATTGCTTATTACACTGGCTTGCAAAAAAATCGCGTACACCTTAAAAATCAAGTAACCGAGTTTTTACCTTTTTTGAGCTATGTAAATACGATTTTTTAAAAATAGGTTAATATCAAGGAGTTGTCACCGTTGTCACTGTCATGTCATTATTTTAGGTATCGTGGAGCAAGTTCTTCATTGTGCTAAGTTACTACTAAATTACAAATATATTCTATAAAAATTAAAGAACAACCAAGTATTTATTTTAAATGGATTATAAATAAGTAAAAATTATGACTGAAACAAATTATGGACGAAGTAACAGTAGTAATTTACCATCGCTCCATCAGTGTCCAGTACTTTATTTAATCTTTGAGGCATGGAGGAAATAAGATTTCTAAAATAATTTTCATCCTGACTCAAGGTTTCCCAGGTGTTGACCATGATCGTGGAAAATTTGTTGCAAAAGCATCGTCTCTTGCTGTTTCAAAAGGATGTTCCCATAAATGATTTAAAAATGCTTCAAGATCATTGGTTGAAATTTTGGGACGTCCGGAACCTTCTTTCCTTTTTATACTTCCTTCATTTCCCCACGTACTCTTCACCCTCATAACAGTACTTTTATTAATATTAAAATGTTCTGCTATTGATCTGATTGACCACTCCTCTTCTAACTTAGAAAGTATTACAACTTTCTCGTTTTCTGATAATTTTTACATCTTAATTGACGTTAATGACACTGACTTGTGACACTGACAAGTTAACAATCGAGACCGACTCAATACAGCAAAAAAAAGGTGTACGCGATTTTTTTGCAAGCCAGTGTACCTATTACTGGGCATGCCAATTTATTTTCCATGCGCAAATTTCGAAGATGACGACTTAAAGAAATTTTTGGTAAAGTTGCTAAGATATATGTTTGTAGTTGCATGGCCCAAGGACGTTTTATCGTTTTATGTTGATCCTTCGATAAAAAAATACATCAAGGGAGGCAAATGCGTAATTTGCGGTGCAATTTGAAGCCCAAAAGCACAGTTCGAGGGCAGTGCCAAGAGAAAAATAACATTCTCTATTGATATATAGTACTGGCCAATATAATCACAGTATACTTCGGTACTTATAAAAAATTGGTTCAGAGACAATAAAGCTAATGTTATGACATGACCATCGCAGTCTCTAGAATTAAATCTAATAGAAAATGTCTGGGGAATTCTATATCGAAAAATCTGTTGTGGCCAATACAATACCTCTCGCCATTTCCTTTTTTTGGTTATATAACTAGGTATAGGGCGCGAACAGTCATGTTACATTGTTGGCCTTGACAAGCAGACGTGGGGGCCCGTTTCAGAATGATAATTAGTAATTATGTACATATGTCAAATGTCAGAATTTTTCATTATTTTTTTTTAAGATTTTCTAAATTCACGTAGTTAATTTGTCATCAGGAGTGCGGAATTTACTTGTCGAGGAAAATCAACCACATGGAATTAGAAAATTACTAAATTTAGAATGAGAAATTATATTTGATATCTGTATACATATAATTACTAGATATCATTCTGACATGGGCCCCCATATCTGCTCGTCAAGGCCAACAAAATCACATGACTGTTCGCGCCCTAATGTATTTAACAATTCTTGTATACCTACACTCTACACCAAAAATTCTACTTACATCTATTCCTTATATTTAGATTTTTTAATTTTATATTCATTCTATGAAGATTTTGTCCTACTCTTCTAATTTTTCGAGATGTTTCCAATTCATTGTCGGGAGTAACAGTATTTCTGACGGGTATGTGTAATATACCCATATTATTAAATATTTAACTATTAATACATTAAGAAATAATATAATCTATGTACTTCCCAGAAAAAGTCTTCAGTAATGTCAAACAATTTAAATTTTCAACTATTTTCCATGGCATTCTTTCGGCTGTAAAATTTATTACAACAGATTATTTTATATACTATATTTCTTTTATCTCTAAATCTATAAAATATATAATAAAATATTTAAATGTATCAGATAGAGAATTTAATTTTCTTTAATATTCAAAAAATAATATTTAGGAGATTTTTTTTCAAGATTATTCTACTTCCGGTTATCCAATTGTTACCAAAACCTTTTCAGATCTTCCCATGAATGTCCGATTGGGAAATACGTAGTTAAACAAATATAAAGTCTTATAGTTTTTGAGTAATCGTCCTTCCAACATCCTACATACACACATATACACCCACAAATATCCACACACACACATATACAACACACACACATACAGACATCATCATAAAAATGTTAAAATCGAATTGTAGGGACCTTAAAACGTGCTTATTCAATAAAATCTGGATATGCAATTTTTAGCATGAATCCAATACCTCTCTTAGCGAGAGGTAAAAATTAGGGATCATAGTTATTGAAAAACAAGTTTTAAGAAGACCTGGGGGGTGGGGTAGTTGACCAGGATGTAATATTAAAATTACTATTATTACACTATATATTAGAAATTCTAAGTTATATTAATTTTGTAAATTCAATTTGTAATGGCTGCAAAACTTCTTGACTGGAAAGATGATTGGGAAATTTAAATTACTAGATATTATTATTATTTTTTTTTTTTATAAAGTCAAATTCGTGCTAGAATAGATTGCCTTCTGTAACTTAAGTTTTCATATATTATTAAACTTTTCATAATAAGTAATTCTATCAACATTTTCCGTAGGTATATCAATGCATAAAGGCTATGCCTTTCTGCAGTTCACCAACCCTTTCGATGCCCGCAGCGCCTGCATGGGGGAAGACGGACGAACGGTACTCAGTCAAGTATTAGGTGAGTTTTAGTGTGAATGTGAGTGTGAGTGTAAGGCCTCAAGTCTCAACTCAGCCCAGCCTTGTCTGTAAATAATGAATCACCCACGCTTGCTATAAATCGCTCGCTCACTACAACAAACTTCAGACATGGAAATTATTTACCACCTGATTATTTCATTACCAGATCGATTAGGGGGTAATGTTGCGCTAATTGGGTCTCCTGTAAAATTTACCTGGGAGAAGTATTACACAGTATTGCTTCAACAAAAGAAATAAGAAATTTAAGAGTTACTTCTGGTTATATTGGAAGTTTGGAAGTGACTCTAATTTTACTAAGGTCAAGTAAGAAGATACTTATGAGTATATACATTCACGTCGTTTCTTTTATGAAGTACAGTTTTATAAAAACTATCAAAATACTTCTAAAAAGAGAAAAAAAGTCTGATGAGCCAGCACATTACCTTCCGTAAATCCTGTGTATTATCTTTGAATATATAATACAATACAAGTATGGCAACGTAATGTATTTAGATTAAATATTTCGCGAGAAGGTGCCAACGATTCCTCCGTATATAAATTATTAGTTAGTTCAAAAAATACATAATAGATGGATGAGATTTTGAAAAGGTTTTTAAGTTTGCTACTGTAAAACAAGTATACATGTACATTGAAGATTCAAAATATATTATCTGGTTATTATGAAACAATATTTTTGAATTATTGATTATTGAATACCTCTAACAAATACTATTTGGCAATGTTGTCAGTACGATTTATCGTAGTTCACAGTTTTGTGGTAGGAGTCACTAGCTATCTATAATAATTTTGTGAATAAAAAGAGACAGATATAGTATCTTGCTAGGCCATATGCGTTGCCGTTCTTATATGTATTATATATTCAAAGGTATTATGTATAAATTTCATACATAAATTTTCTTGCAAAAGATCCTATATAAGATCCCAGTAAAATTATTTCATAAACAAACTATGCAAATTACACTTGGTACTGACATTTTCTTCTTCTTTAGCTTTTTCCAATGGTTAAGGGTTAGGGGTTGCTATTCTTGATTTTCTTCTTCTACTCTTTTCTGTTTTGCGTGTCATCCTCATTCAGTTACTTTTCTCTCAAATCTACCTTCTACTACTAAGCTATTCTTTCATTAAAATATAATAAGATTAAATATAGAGTTAAAGAATTATAAAGATATTAAAATTCATAAATCAGCCAGCTATGCTATAATCATGGAAACAGCTACTATATTAAGAAAATTGACAGATGCCAGTGTCAATGAATAGAACATGAATGTTGCATAGATGAGGTTGTTGAAATAGATGTTGGGGAAGACACGGAAAGACAGGTAAGTAATTATAGGATAAGGGAAATGGCTCGAGTGATAAAAGTTTCTAGATAGATACAAGAGAGATGATTGGTTTGAATATGTCATGAGGAGAGATGAAAAATATATTTGAAGAAAAATGAATATCTTAATAGTAGAAGGTAGAAAAAGCAGGAAGACCAATGATGAAATGGAAGGACTGTATTGCGAAAGATTTGAGAGAAAAGGAACTGAATGAGGACGACACGCAAAACAGAAATGAGTGGAAGAAGATAATAAAAAGTAGCGACACCTAACGAATGGGAAAAGCTAAAGAACAAGAAGATGTCGGTGTCAAGTACAATTTGTATAAATTGTTTATGAAATAATTTCACTCGAAACATAGGATCTTCTGCAAGAAAATTTATGTATAGGGCACGAGCAGTCACGTGACTTTGCTGACTTTGGCAAGCAGATATGAGGGCCCATGTCAAAGTGACAGCTATTAATTATGTCCATAACTGACAAATGTTATAATTTTTATTCAAAATTTTAAGATTTAGTTATTTCATGTGGTTTATTTGTTATCGTGAGAAAAATATATATACAATAGCAAAAAATGAAATTTTGAATGAAAAATTATGACATTTATCAATTATGGACATAATTAATAGCTGTCATACGGGTCCCCATATATGATTGCCAAGGTTAGCAAAGTCTCATGATTGCTCGCGCCCTATGGAATTTGTACATAATACACAGGATTGATTTTCCTTAAATTGACAATATCGTATCGAAATGTAACGTCAAATTGCTGTCAAAACTTCTATTTGCATTTTTTGTTTAAGCCTAGCTTAAAATTCGTGTCAGCGGTACAACTGGGCATTAATCAATTAATAATACAGTTAAATATCTATTGGTCTTTATCTTATCAATCATACTGTATTTATTTTAAATTTTTGGGTATATTTTACTTTATCTAATCAATAATTCACAAATTTTGTTCACCCCTTTGGATTCAATTTCAAATTTCAATGATAATTGTCCAACTAGGAAATCACACAATAATTTTCATTTTGATTATAATTTGAAGCAGAATAATCGCATAATTTTTGATTAAGTTTATGACCCGGACAATATGTGATTGCCTTTTCCGATATTTTACTTCGTTGCATTATTCATTCCACATATAACCATTTATAAACAACAAGTTATTTTGAAATTTTAGCCACTATTCAATTTGCATCTGTTGACAATAATAAATGTTTACAAGCAATTTATTTTTGTTTTAAATTTTTGTGAAATATTTTACAAATTTCGAGGGATATAAATGGCATTTTTCTATTATTCAACAAAAAGTTTTTTGTATAACGATAACTGCAACATTTTTTGTTTTTGTGAAAATCATATGAAAATTTCATGGTGTTTTTTCATGTTAACCGCAGGGCATAATTCACAAATTATAAATGATATTCATAATGAGGAGAAATTCGTGTTGACGGCAGGATAAATCGGTGGAGAAAGAGGAAAAATCCTTTTCCAGCTGTTACGTCTCAGCCTCAGCCTGCTGTGACGAGGTTAATGATAGTGTGGCGGGGCTCTATATTTGAACTTTGAACAGCGCAGTATATGTATAAATACAAGGTGTTACGTATAAATCCTAAACATTGCCTCACGCTCAGTGTGTTGGTAAACTATCCCAAAAGATGCCAAATATGAATAGTGCAAGACACAGTTACAACCAATTTGAGGCATGTTTAATTTTAACTTTTGACGTGAAAATATAATCATGATATTTGAAATTCGTCTTAATTCAAGATCGGTCGCGGTTCGATCATTTAAACCGTAGCAAACATACATTTATAAAAATTTGTTATTAAATATAAAAATCTGATGTGACCAACACAACACCTGTCGCCATTTAATTTTTATTAATTTAAATACATACCTTGTTGCCGCGTGCCTGATGTCTGGTTGCGAATCTGGGGAACCCGATTCGATTCCGATCAACGCTAAATGTTTCGAATTTTAAATGGCACAAAATATAAATATGTCTTCATCATTACCGAAATCTGTGTACAAAGCAGACTAGCACTCCCAGCCAGGGACTAAGAACGAAACGAAAACGAAATAACGAAATAAACCGAAATTTTTATAAGAACGAAAACGGAAACGAAAACGCAATAAATTTTTTTCGTTCATGATTGAGAACGAAATAATTTATATCGGTTACCGGTTTTAACCGTTATTTTATTTAATATTTTATTTTATTTACAGCAAATATTTTACAGGCAAATATTATTGAATTTTCAGATATTTGATTTGCAAACACGCAGATTTTCAAAGTAGCTCTCCAGTAGCTAACCCTGTTACGTGTTAGGTTAAATGGTATACTCGTAGTTTCATCTATTAAACACTGGCTGCGATAATTTTCATTTGCACACACTGTCGGTATACGTTTTATTAGTTATGTTAAGTACTTATATAAGAGAACTGACATAAAGGAAGATTTGCTTGAAAACATACTATTAGTTAGGTGAAATAAAATTTAATTTAATTAAATATTTTAAATTTAAATTTAAATTTAATATATTAAATATTTTTCGTTTTTAGTCCCTGCTCCCAGCAATGGGTGATATGTCATGATAATATATATATATATATATATATATATATATATATATATATATATATATATATTGTTTAAATACATACCTGCATATTTACCAATGCTAAAAATTATGTATATTAATTTCCTTTCCATATAACTATTGTTCTCTTTGCAATTTTCGTTTTAAAACATTATTATTAATTTGAAATTATGTATATTAAGTTCCCTATCATATAACTATTGTTATATTTACAAGTTTCTTTTTAAAACCTTACTGTTATTAATTTGAAAGCAATATTTTTTGACAGTGACATTTATCTGTCAATTACATACATTTAACATGAACTGTGTTACAATGTAATTGTATTTAAAGCGTAAGTTTTTATATTACTTTATAAATTTATCCATAAAACATATAGAAAAAGTATTAAAGAAAACCTGTAGAAAATAGAATAATATTTAATTGTCATAATGATAAATTACGAAAAAATAACATTTAAAGGTATGTTTTGAAGAAAAACTATTTTGAGCTTCAAGTTAACTGCCATTTTCGGTTATCCAATTGACACCAAAATCTAATTGCTTCTTTCCATATTAGATCAAAGTAGAAATACATGATTTCAAAACTTTCTGCATGATAGTATTTGAGTTGAGTGCCTAGAATATCAACACACATACACACCCACAGACTTCATCGTGAAAATGTTAAAATATCATTATAGGGACCTTAAAACGTGGTCATTTACCAAAATCTCAATATGTGATTTTTAGTACGATCCCTATACCTACATTACCAAGGGTAGCGGGAGGTAAAAAATGCTATAAATAATGTTTCATTTTTATGTTTTCGAAAATTGTAATCATGATATTATCTGGAAAACCATAAATAATGTAAACAGCAATAAATTTCAGAATTTTTGGGCCAGTATCTTATTTGACAGTTTTTTGTCTCCTGAAAAATTTTTGTCTTTGACTTGTGTGGTTTCTCAAATAGGTGTTTCAATTGAAATTTTTCGCACTCTTGTATTCAATGTAGTAAGAAAATACACTATATCATATTTCTGTCCAAAAATATGTAAATAAAAATAGCCGATTAAAATCTCACGAATGTGTTGAAAGAAGGCAGCTGCTATCAGTCTGATGCATAATTAATTTAATGGATGTAACACAACAGATTCTGTACGTCTAATGAAGATTAATTAAACAGTGACAATTCCTAATTAACACAAATGTTAACACGTCCTTAATTAACTAAGCGCCTAACTATTAAACAATTGATTTTCATATGCTCCAGTTATTACTTTCGAGATTATTTATAAGATTATATTTTTAATCAAGCGTTCGATACATGGGGTATGCCAAACCCCAAGCGTCGAAAACTGCATGTAACTTTTGGAAATTCGCGGTTTGGAATCGAGAGCACTCGATAGTCTCCCATTTTAGTTGTCTTTGCAGTATTAGTATTTAGTATCAATAAACATTTAGCGTGTTTGAATCGTACGGGTTTGAATTCGACTGGCCTGCCCAGCTGTCTTAATGCGTTTTAAAATTGTGGTATAAAGTTGTGACGTGAGAAATGTTAATAAAATTAGATCACGGCTGCTGCCGATGCGGAAAAAATTATATTGTAAATAATTAAGCAATCCATGTATTGTATTTAAAAAATATAGTAGCTTGTTAAAAATATTGAAATCTGCAACAATGAGAATCCATAGTGATTGAACAAAAACCGATGTAAATATATAGTTTTTACCTTCCGTCACCTTTAGGTAAGGAAGGTATTGTCTTTATTCAAAAAAATCGATGGTGAGTTTTTGATGAATAAGCACGTTTTAGAGACCTTACAATACGAATTTACTGTTTTTACGATGATGGCTGTATGTATGTATGTGTGTGTATGTATGTGTGTGTGTATGCGTGTGTGTGTGTGTGTGTGTGTGTGTGTGTGTGTGTGTGTGTGTAAGTATGTGTCTATATGTGTGTGTGTGTGACAAAATTTCTCCTTCGATAACTCCAGAACTACAATTCCAAAAGTTATAATTCTTTCATATTCCTGTTTCGTACGTCCATATGAAGAGTTGATTAGAATTTGGTTATGATTAGTTTACCGGAAGTACTTGAAGTAATTTGAAGATTTTATGAGTATTTCTTGAAAAAACGCTGTTAAATATTGTTTTTATTTTTTTATGTTGTTATAAATAAAAGAATATCTTATTCTTTATTCAATTTAATTATATTTTTTCTTCATATTCAATTAATTTAGAGATAAATAATCATAAAGAAATAATTTGCAAAACTAATGCTGCTAAAAGCTACACCATGGAAACAGAATATTAAAATATTACTAATTGACAGATGTCAGTGTCAAATAAAATTTACATAATATCTTTGTGAGAAGATTTTACTGGAAATATGAAAATGTAAAATAATTTAAGGTGGCAAAAACCAATCACATAAGGTAATACAGCAGATTATAGCTATAAGCCAATTCAGCAGATTATTATGTTATAAATAATGCTGTATATATTTTTATTTTCTACTTCTTATTTTAAGAAACATACTGTTCTTTTTAGGAGTATTTCAGTTCAGTACGAGGTATGATCAGTTATTTCTTCCCTAAATAGAAAACGCCCATAGAATAATTTGCAAAAAAAAATGTGTGGAATTTGTACAATATACGTAAAATTGACGGAAGGTATTGTGCTGGCCATATCAGAATTTTTATTTTAAGCTTCGCGCCAGTTACAAGAAAAAATGTTTAAAATTTCTCAATAATTCAAAATTCATAAGTAAGGTTGCAGTTTTAAATATTTTACTGATGTTTGTCACAATTTCAAAATCAAACTTCGATTTTTGGCAGTCAAGTGTTGTATTTCTTATTGCATTCAGCAATAAGTTAGGAGAAAGTGAGAGTGTTTTAAAGGGAAAGTGTAGTGTTTCGATAGTGTGTCCACTTTGTAGATTTGAGCCATCCCTATGCCCGAATATTTTCGTCGTAGATTCATAGATTTGGGCTAGGCTTGACCGAATATTTTCGTCATTCTGAATTCGTGAGAATAATCAACCAAACCGACAAAAGCCCGGTTCCAACGTTCGAGTCTTTCGTGAATTGGTTCTTCTGACTCAAATAATAAAAGTATGAAATTGTTTTAATTAATTTAAACAGTTAATTATCAATTTGAAACAATATCTGCAATAATTGGAATAAAAATAGATAGGTAGTATGATAGTATAACAAATATTTTTATTATTTATATTTTATTCTTAGAGTAGAAATTATATTACAATATATCATCAATTATATATAATCTGCAACTGTGATATTAAAACTTACAAATAAATATGTTATCGCGCCTTAGTAATCATTTCAATATCGATATACTTTTATTTGAAAGGGCGCTTACAAGAGTCACCTCAAATACGCAAAGATAAAGTAGAAAATTTATAAATAATATACCAGAAAAAATGTTTAATTTAATAAAATTCAGCTATGTCTATATATTTTAAAATTAAATGTGCTGTACACTCTAAACTCTAAAATGTGGAGTCAATAATTTATAACCTTTACTGACGTAAAGTTTGAACCATTAAAACATAACATCTGAATACCCAATCTAATATCTGCAAACAAATATAGCACATAATATATTTATTACCATCTGAAAAATATTTAAATATACCACAATTATAATTGCTACATTCAAAGGCAAAACTTCAAAAATAACTGGATCGAAGAGCTGGTGCATCGCTTGGAGCATAAGTGTATTTCTCTGCAATAATTTAAAGTCAGAATTATATGTTTAGTTTTAACTTGCAGCACCAACCGATTGGATTAAAGATGGGTCGAAATAACAAGCGGTCCAGTCAAACATCAACTCCAATGTACGTTTTGTCTGAATAAAAAAAATATATACACAATATTTTGCTGTAACGGCTTTTCCAAATCAACGCAAAATATTCGCAGCGATAGCGAAACTATCGCGTTTTCAAATTGTCGTCTTCAAACCAAACCTCTAGTGGCGGCTCGTGCACTAAAACTTTGGTGAGGCAATTCTTTTTTCATTCAAGGTCAAATGCTTTATAATTGAAAGTTACATTTTTTCAAGGGATGTGCAAATGTATATTTTTCCCCTCTCATGTACAAAAATAAATTGCCAGATCACAGAACATTTTAGGAAATTCTTTGACAAATAGTTTATCTTCATAAGACAGTTGATTAAATGGATTTTTGTTAATTAAAATATTAACAATATCTTCAGAATTCCTTATATTGTCATTCAATTCTTTTAAAGTTGAAGTCGAAGCCATTATTTGTTTTTTGTTTTCAACTATGATTCAAATTACAAAAACACTACGTGGGTAAACTATAAAAACAACGAAAAAAATAAAAGAGTTAAATATTTACTGCAATACGTATCAGTCGCAAACCAGAGCCTATTATTATAAAAATGCTAGACAAGACAGGTTATGTTATATTTGTTTATTGTCGAATGCAATTTGCAGCTAATATTATTATGTCGTGAACCTACTTACAAAATTTATCAGTACGTGGCGTTGATTGTATTCATGTATGGTAACGTCCTCTATAGGGCCGCGTGGAAGATAAAGCGACTATCTTTTATCCTTTACGGACTCATTGCATTTAGCATTTGAAACTGCCTCAAACAGCTCTTTGTCTAGCGCACGTATTTCTTACCGGAATGAATGCTTTATCAAAAACATTAGGTAGTTATACTATTCATTTCGAGAAGCACTTTATAGGGTTTAAATTAGTTGAACTGCATTACATATTAGGTATGGTCGTGGCTTAAATTATTCTTTTGATATTTATAAAGACAAGCATTAACGGAATAAGTTAAAATTTAATTTACATACTACTTTACTTGCAGCTTTATTTTTTTTCTGGTGAGGCACTGCCTCACCTGCCTACCATCACAAGTCGCCACTGCTAACCTCTCTTCAGCAACAATAGTGCAAATACGAGGGTCATTCAATAAGTAAATAGACAAATTCTATAATTTTAAAACTATTCAATGAATGTGTACAATATTTTCAGGGGTGTTAGTTGGCAACCTTGGGATATGCTCTGATCAGCTGTTTTATCATTTTATGTCAACATAACCTCAAAATTTTCAGTTCACCATGGCAAGTCTACTAGAAGATTGCACCTTAGAAGAGCAGCGCTCAGTCATTAGATTTTTAGTCGCAGAAGGTGTAAAACCAAGTGAAATTTTTTCTAGAATGTTAATACAGTACGGTAAAAGTTGTATGAACCGTGCGAATTTTTACAAGTGGGTTGATCGGTTTAAAAGTGGCCGAACAAGTGTAGGTGATGAACCCCGATGTGGACGTCCAGTGATGCTAACCATCTTTTGGGACTCACAGGGTCCAGTCTATTGCGATTTCCTTGAAGATCAGCGAACTATCAATAGCCAATACCACTCTGAGATGCTAGAACACAAAGTTAGATCAGCTATCAGGAGCAAACGCCGTAGACTCTTGTCAAAAGGAGTCATTCTTCAGCACGATAACGCCCGCCCTCATACAGCCCAGCTGACCCGTGATAAGCTTCAAGAATTGGGTTGGGAGGTCTTACCTCATCCTGCCTACAGTCCCGACCTTGCCCCATCTGATTTTTACCTGTTTGGACCACTCAAAGACGCCCTACGTGGAAAAAGATTTTAACAATGAGGAAGTTAAGGAAGCGGTGCAAAAGTGGCTTCGGGGTAAATCGACAGAATTCTTCGCCAATGGAATTAGGAAGCTGAAAGAAAGATGGGACAAGTGCATAATTGTGGGGGGTGATTATGTTGAAAAATAGCCTTAATTTTGAAAGATTGAAATAAACCGTTTTTGAGCTATAGCCATTTGTCTCTTTACTTATTGAATGACCCTCGTACATAATAGAAAAGATAAATTCGTGTCGAATTCAAACCGCGTTATAATGATCGAAGTGATAGATGAAATATGAGAAATTTGCCGATTTAATACATTTCAAAATATAAACACCTTCGCTGCCGCGGGGTCATTTTAAAATTGTCCCAAAAGACCATAACTGCTCAAAATTGCGTTAGTTTAGGAAGATGATATAAAATGAAAGACCCACCTGTCTCTGATAAAGTTCAAAAAGAGTTGAAATGAACAAATTCAATGCGATATTCATTATATTGAATATTGTAATAGAAATGCTAAAAATATTATAGTAAACATATATGTATATAGACACGGCAGTTCCCGTTGCAATTGTATACACATAAAAAACATAGAAGGCATGGAACATCATCTTTTTATTTTTCATCAGTACGTGATGATAACATAGGACATCTGCAATAGCGTGAAGATCTAACTCAGAAGATTTTTGAGATACATCACATTGATTATCATTGTCAAACAAAATATCCATTCCAGCTATTTCTTTTTTAATCGCTCGATTTATTAAAACTAGTCTGAGATTCATAACGAAGGTGCTACCACATATTGTATATAGGCTACATGCTGTAATCATTACGAAGAAGAAGCCTTGGATCATATTTATCAACTTTGTAAAAATAAAATGATTTTCTAGTGAGGATATATGAAATCCCAAAATTACATTTGATACAGCGATAAACCAAACGAAAGTAATAGCGATTACGTTGGATACAACGACAAGTGTATAGTTTGTTTCCAAACCCATTCTTTTTACTGATTCGTCTGCAAAGTAATGCAAGTCTATACTTTCCATGATTTTTGTTTTACAGTATATTATGTTCAAAATAGTGACACAGCAGTAGACGCCCAAAGAAGTGAAAACTAATACAGAAAATTCTTCTTCAAAATTCAAGTTCTTCTTCAATATACTTTTCACATTCATATAACTATACAAAATTGAAGTGAAAAAGGGCACTAAAACAAAAATTCTATAGTTAGTGACATACACGAATTTATTTTTACAACATAAGACAATGAAACGGGTAGTTTAATAATAATGCAGTATAGTTTAAAGATTTCGGACTGATTTTCTGTAGCGCCAAATAACAGTGCCATCTATGAATTTGCACACAAACTATTTTTATCAACGTCCCCTTCAAGTTTTATTTCAAAAAAAATCTGATGTCAGCACAACACCTTATGTATATGTATTATGTATAAATTTCATAAATTTTCTTGCAAAAGATTCTAAATTTCCAATAAATTTATTTCATAAACAAAATATGCAAATTACACTTGACACTGATATCTTCTTGTTCTTTAGCTTTTCCCATTCATTAAGGGTCGCTATTTTTTATTTTGTTCTTCCACTTATTTCTGATTTGCGTATCGTTCCTTTTTACCTCTCGCTAAGAGAGGTATTGGATTCATGCTAAAAATCGCATATCCAGATTTTATTGAATAAGCACGTTTTAAGGTCCCTACAATCCGATTTTAACATTTTTACGATGATGTCTGTGTGTGTGTGTGTGTGTGTGTGTGTGTGTGTGTGTGTGTGTGTGTGGATGTGTGTGTGTGTGTGGGATGTTGGAAGGACGGTTACTCAAAAACTATAAGACTTAAAATTTGTTTAACAACGTATTTCCCAATCGGACATTCATGGGAAGATCTGAAAAGGTTTTGGTAATAATTGGACAACCGGAAGTAGAAGATTCTTAAAAAAAAATCTTCTAAATATTATTTTTTGAAAAATTTTCGTGGTAATATTAAAGAAAATTAAATTCTCTATCTGATACATTTAAATATTTTATTATATATTCCATAGATTTAGAGATAAAAGAAGTATAATATATAAAATAATCTGTTGTAATAAATTTGACAGCCGAAAGAATGCCATGAAAAATAGTTGATAATTTAAATTATTTGTAACTGACAGATAAATGTCAGTGTCAGAAATAATGAGTAATGAATTAAAAATGTACTTGGAGAATCCCTTAGTTCTTGATCTGTGACTATTATGGAGATGACAAGTCTAGGTTGAAGGACTTAAATTTGTTTCAAACATTATGGGACAATGTACACCAGTACTGTAGACTAGAGTAACTTTGAATTGCGAAAAAGCTATCAAATTCTTCTCAAGTAAGTTGTAAATATTGACAAAATCGGAGTGCAATCTATCCGTCACTTTATTAAAGGGAATTAAGGTTATTTAGATATAACAAGTATGAAAAAATAAAATGTAAAAGAAGATATATAAGAATAGATGCACAATCCAGATATATACATTTTAGACCGCCCAAAATTAATGTTTTTACTAGAAGAATATGAAGAGAAAGAAAACAAAGTTGTTCGAATTGAAAATTGCTGTTACCAGCCTAATATTTATATATGGTAAACTCTACTTTGTAATTTATTGTAACATAATTTATGGTAAAATATCTTCATGTTGAGACATGCTATTATTGAATAATAAAGAAGTTTATACGTCATAGATTTATATGAATATATTATTTGTATTTATAAAAATAATCTTTGCTTTATGCATACAGCCAGGTAAAATATACGGCGAGAGGTTATGTGCTGGCCACATCAGATTTTTTCTCAAGTCTTCCGCAATACAGTCCTATCATCTTATCTTTGGTCTTCCTCTGTTTCTTCAACCTTCATTCTACTTCCAATATATTCTTCATCTCTCCTTATGACATGTTCAAACCAATGTAATCGTCTCTCTTGTATCTTTCTAGAAACTTCAAACACTACAGTTATCTCCCTTATTCTTTAGGTATCTGTTCATATTTTCCTCGACATCTATCTCAAAGTCCTCATCTCTGCCACATTCAATTTGAATTATCTGAATATATTAGCAGTTTCCTTGGTTAGTATAGTTTATGGAATATAATATCTTTATAATTCTTTAACTCTGTATCTGTTCAATATGAAGTATAAAATACAATCAAATCGTAAAGAGAATAACATATTATTTAAGTTATATAACGTTAAATGTCAATAAATTATATTTAAATGTGTTTTTCAAGAAAAACAGTTAAAATCTTCAAATGAGGGTACTTCTGGTTGACCAATTATAACCATAATCTAATCACTTCTTCTTCAACACAGCGATCGAGTATTATGAAAAAATCATCTGTCGTTTTATTTTTTTACAGCCTTGCGGGCGGTAAAACTGACAAAAAAACCCGGCAGATGTAAACAAACAATATTAATACAGTTGTGCATAGAAAAGTTTTTAAATCACCCGTTTCATTAGTTTATTTTTAATTTTACCTGCAGCCCACAATATTATCCTCCATTTTCTTGGATCTTCAGTAAACAGTACTTTATCATCAACCACATTCTTTTTTAAAATAAATAGAAAAGAATTTATATATACAATTCTTAACCAATCGATAGCATCATAAATTGAGTCGTACCTTATTTGAATTCCAAAATGTGGTGCTATTTTATCAATGATTTTGGATAACTTTCGACCAACATCTTCACAAAATTGAATAAGTGAGTCCATGTTGTGAAAATGATATTACTGAACTGAAAATGCATATATTTTTGCTTCTCAAAGCGTATGAATGTAATTATTGTAATCGCTTAAAAATATAAATGATTTACCAGGTGAATATTATACCAGGTGTTATATTTTGGTGGACCCAGTAAATATCTCGCTTATTTATTAAGTTAGTAATTTCTTTCATATAACATCATTTATACAGCAACATTTAAGCTACTTGATGACGGATGTACATTCATGATACCACATCCAGTTTATTAGTAATTAATATCAACTTTAAAATTTGAAAAGTACATCAAATTTACTTTACAATCATGTAAAATAATCCATATGTTACATTATTAAAAAGTAAAATGGCGGGCACTTTTTTATACACCTAGTCGAAAAGAGATTAGTAAGCCATGGCTAGAAATAAAACAATGAACTATGACAATTGTAATGATAAAAAAATATTATTTCGTTTAATAATAATTGGCGTGTATTGCTAAGCGATATGACATCTGGTGGCAAAATAATGAACTATAGGTTGACTTGGTATTAAAGTATGTAATTTTAGAAATTTGTTGAATATTATACGTATTTGTGTATCTAAAGTGACATATATATTGTAATATGAGTAACAATTATTGCTGCTTACTTGAGTGCACATTGTCATGTTAGAAAGTTAATAAATTATGTTGTCACGAATTGCCGCGTAAACGAAAAGTTCGTGTTTATATTAAAAATATGCTTGACAAGACGAAAAAGATAATAATACAGTGCGTGAATCAGAAAATTATAAATTAATATATCCGTCTTGTATACTTTGAAGATTTATTCATTATATTTCAAAGAAAACTTTATTTCAAAACGAGGTTAGTTTTATAAATGTTCACAAAAATTTAAGTTATATTCACTTCCACGAATACATCCTTTACTAATGTTCACAAGTGAATACGAAATATAATCATGTAATTTTGCTATTTTAATTATTTTTTTGAAGATATCATGTAAAACAGAAGTGGTTATACAATTTAAGTTAAAAGTTTTATAAAAGTGTACTAGGAATTTACATTAATTTACCCTTAATGGAAAATATAAAACCCACTATAAAATAATATAAAAAGAAAATTAAATATACAGTACTGTGAGAAATATACAATTCTATAAATTATGTGTTTGCACATTTGACAGTAGGTTGACGTCATATCTCGTTCAACCTGTAGTTCAAAACTTGCCACCCCAGCGCTGCGATCTTAAAAATACATGCCAATAGTTACAATTGAATAATTATGACGTAATGTCAAAACTGACAGTATTATAATAAATATAACCTATATTGTGTCAGTTTTGTTATTCATGAAAATTTGAAGTATAAATAGTTATTTAGCAATACTAAACGAATTGACTAAATACGATATAAGTATAATGGATGAAATATACTCTTCTTTATATTGTCCAAAAGCAATATGTTGTAATAATTGTCGGCAATCTTAGAAACACCGTCTTTGCAATAGCAAAATGCACAATACAATACCAAGAATTAACAAAACTACCAAATATATACAATGGGGTCATTTCAAAAAAAAAAATTCGTTGTTTTTTTTATAAAATCATGAAATCCGTCTCATTTAATAAATATAATAATATAAAATAACATGAAATATGCGACTTTTCATTCATAAATTTGCTATTAAACTTTCGCGGCTGAAAATTCGTGACGTCATGGTTTGTTACTCACACAAAGACATTCCTCTCTCACACACACACAACGGCCCACGTGGTATCCGTTTGCAAGCTAACCTAAAATTGTGACAGGTGACACCAGACTTAAGAATAAAGGTATGTAAATAAAACATTTAATAAAATAAATACCAAAAGTTGTGTGAAATATGTGTTTCGTTAACAATATGTTGCTGTCACAAAATCAAACTGAGAATTGATATGGGTTATCAATCATAGTTCCGAACACAACAGGTAGAGGGCACAAACCGTGACGTATAGCCGTGACGTCAGCGTCCAAATATTTGATATTTAAGACAACTTTTAAAAAATCATATGTCTGATTGTAAAGACTTGTAAAGTGTAAAACATACACCTACATATTTAATTTGACCTATTCTTTCAAGAAAAAAATAAATTAGAAAATGTGAAATGACCCCATTATACAAATACTTACCATTTGCGTAGGTTTTATAAGTTGTTGAAAATCACATGTCCACGTTTGTTGTAAATATGGCGACTACTTTAAATACTTACAAATTTAAAATTGCCTTTTTCGTTGGTTCATCTACAGTAGCCCAAAATATTATCCACCATTTCCTTGGGCTCTCAGTATAAACTGTACCATATTTTTCTTCCAAAATATAGATAAGATTTCGGATAACTTTAGAATAATTTCTTCAGAAAGGTTATATAATCCAACCCACAAAAAATATTATAATATATTACATACTTTATATGTACCTAATAATATTCCGTAATCGAATAATGGCATCAATTATTGAATAACCTACTGATTACAATTGCATATTTTATTAATATCGGTACGTTTCAAATCTATTATATCTCTAATCAAACTAGTAGGAGAATATGAAATATTTTTATAAAATATTTACAATAGTTTTTGTATTATTATTCTAAGTAATTTTTTGTTTGTGTGTGTATGTGTGTGTGTGTGTGTGTGTGTGTGTGTGATGATCGTTTCGGATCGCATAACTCCACCACGATTCCAAAAATTATCATTTTTTGTATTCCTCGAGTTTAGATGCATATGCAGACGTGATTAGATTATGGTTATAACTGGTCCACCAGAAGTACCCTTATTTGCAACTTTTATCAGTTTATCCAGAAAAAAGGCAGTTAAATAACATTTATTGAGATAAAATGTTTATAAATTTTAAAGAATATGTATATTATTCTCTATACGATGTGATTGCATGTTGTGCTTCTTATTCAATAGATATACAGTTAAAGGATCATAAAGATTAAATTTCATACATCAGTCAGCTATGCTAACCATGGAAACTGCTAATATATTTAGATAATTCCAATTTACAACTGTCAACATTAATTAAAAGTAAATAAATGTGGCAGAGATGAGAATGTTGAGATATATGTTGGGGAAGATAGGAAAAGATACTGTAAGGAATGAAAGAATAAGGGAAATAATTCGAGTGTTAGAAGTTTCTAGAAAGATACAAGAGAGACGATTACATTGGTTTGAACATGTCATGAGGAGAGATGAAGAGTATATTGGAAAAAGAATGAATACTTTAGTAATAGAATATTGAAGAAACAGAAGAAGACCAAAGATAAGATAGAAGGACTGTATATTGCGGAAGACTTGAGAAAAAAGGAACTGAATGAGGACGACATACAAAACAGAAATGAGTGGAAGAAAATAAAAAATAGCGACCCATAACGAATGGGAAAAGTTAAAGAAGATGTCAGTGTCAAGTGCAATTTGCATAGTTTGTTTATGAAATAATTTTACTGGAAATTTAGAATTTTTTACAAGAAAATTTATTTATGGAATTTGTACATAATACACAGGATTGACGGAAGGTAATGTGCTGGCCGCATCAGATTTTTATTTTGTAAAGTTGCGAAGTTGTTAAGAAAATAAATTATAGTGAAAATGATTAGGCAGAAGATGCACGTTATCAACCTGAAAAAAACCTTATAAAAAAAATATAACTTGTAGAAATTATTAGTTGTTATTTATTTTTATAAAAAGAAGAAAACATATACTAGTACATATATATTAATGAATTTACAATTATAACTAAGTTAATCCTTATTCCTTTTACGGAATATAAAATTATTTGATACAGTTATTCTCAGTAGTGCCAACGTATGGTACGAAAATAAACTACAATTATTACAAATAATTTCATATTCCGTAAAAGATATAAAGATTGACTTAGAAATATAATTGTAAATATCATTAATACATAAATTACTTAATACTAGTACTTTTTTTCTTCTTTTAAAAATAAATAACATCCAAAAATTTATACAAGTTATATTTCATTTTATAAGGTTTTTCCAGGTTGATGACGTGTATTGGTGGTGGTAGCTCTGTAATGTGTAAATAAAATACGATACGAAAAGCGTTTACTTTACGCACTGTCTGCAGTGTGTAAAGTATCAACTTTACACATCGGAGTATAAAAAAATATTAGAATATCTCATTAGGTAGTAGTCACACTGAAATCAAATAAGAACAGTAGAAATGGAACTTAATCGTATCATGAGAACGCCCTACAAGCTTTTACAAATGTACAGATATAAATGTAAAATTACAGTGTTGATAATGTTGCATTTCATTGTTTGATTTCAACTTTATCTTGTTGAAAAACATGTTATTCACTGTGGTTCACAATTTCAATCATTTTTAACAAAACACTATAACGCAACAAACAAAAATATATCGCTCTGCCAGTCCGAATTAATATCACGGCATTATTCATAATTTCTTTTCATTTTTCGCTGTCAAAAATGGGGAAACGTATAAATTTCCCGTTTATTTGTTTGGTAGTAGGCCGGCGCAGCGGCAGCGAACACATTTAGCTTCAAATTATTTTCTGTCAGCCGCGCGAAATGCAATATTTGTTCATTGCTTTATAAAGCTGTGACACATCCGTGAATGTCAAAGCCAGGCCAGTTGAGGTCGTGTGTCGGTTAAATAGCCCGCTTTTATTTCCTTTATTTTGCTCCCTCTATGCCCAGATTTTCAATTATATCTGCTATGTTGGGATTTCAATTTTGAACGCCAAATAAAATAATTCCATTTTTTATTCTTTCTCGACATGGAAATGAGTTTTAATAGACTGCAAAATTCATTTAACCTCAAAACTGTTAGAGCGAAAATAAATTGATATTCGAAAATGTTGTCAATGAATAATTGAATAATAATAATAATAATAATAATAATAATAATAATAATAATAATAATAAAAATAATAATAATAATAATAATAATAATAATAATAATAATAATAATAATAATAATAATAATAATAATAATAATAATAATAATAATGTTAATGAGTTTTTAGTGAATAAACATGTTTTAGGGTCCCCTATAATACGATTTTATCATTTTTACGATGATGTCTGTATGTATACATATATGTATGTATGTATATATATATATATATATATATATGTGTATGTGTGTGTGTGTGTGTGTGTGTGTGTGTGGGAGTGTCTGTGTGTGTGTGGGAGTGTCTGTGTGAGTGTACGTGTGTCTGTGGGTGTGTGACGAAAGTTTCGGATCGCATAACTTTAATACCACGTTTCCAAAAATTATATTTTTTTCGTATTCCTCAAGTTTACATTCAGATGAACAAGAGGTTTTTCTTTATAATTGGTCAACCGAAAGTAGCCTCATTTGAAGATTTTAACAGTTAAATATCATTTATTCACATTTAACGTTATTATAAAAGAATATATTATTCTCTATATGATTTGATTGCATTTTATACTTCATATTCAATAGATATAGAGTTAAAGAATTATAAAGATATTAAATTTCATATATCAGCCAGCTATGCTGACCATGGAAACTTCTAATATATTCAAATAATTCAGATTGTCATATGTCAGTATCAATGAAAAGTGGGAAGACACGGAAAGATACGGTAAGGAATGAAAGAATAAGGGAAATAAAAGAGAGATGATTATATTGGTGTGAAAATGTCATGAGGAGAAATGAAGAATATATTGTAAGAAAAATGAATACTTTAGTAATAGAGGGTTGATGAAACAGAGGAAGGCTAAAGATAAGATGGAAGGACAGTATTGTGGAAGACTTGAGAGAAAAGGAACTGAATGAGATGACACGCAAAACAGAAATGAGTGGAACAAGAAAATAAGAAATAGCCACCCTTAACGAATGGTAAAGCCTAAAGAAGAAGATGACAGGTCAAGTGTAATTTGCATAGTTTGTTTATGAAATACTTTTACTGGAAATTTAGAATCTTTTGCAAGAAAATGTATGTATGGAATTTATACATAATACACAAGATTGACGGAAGGTATTGTGCTGACCACATCAGATTTTTTAAAACATTTTTGGGTCATGTCCACAACTGGGTAGATCGTCTTTTTTTTCGAGGAAGATAGTAAATTGTTCTCCAGGGTGTTTAAAGTGAGTACCAAGGGTCAGTATTTGGAACACCATGATACATTTTTCACGTAGCTCTAGCCCCCGATCTATTTCAGTCCATCTTCGTATATATTATATTATATGTACATAGACAACAACAACGCCAATGTTAATTAGCAGAAAACTAGTACAGTAAAATTTTTGAAAGATGTCCGATCAAGGGCAACTGTATCACGAACGAATTAACAAATAGGCATACATTTATCTCTTTCTTTTGCAAAGGCTGTAAGAGTGTGTGATAAGGATGGATATAACACGCTTGTCTTTCAAAAATTCATATTGTTTCGACTAAGTTAGGACATTCCATTTATAAACGATGCTCGTTGTTGATAATACTTTCGCTGTAACGTAAGTTTATTTATTAATTCAGATACATTACCTGGATTCATAGCCGTACGTATAACGTTATATTCTGTCAGAGTCACTGACACTGACATTGTGTCAGTATCTTATTTTTAACATATTTGGTTTTACATTTGCTTATAAACTTACTAGTTGACTTATTTTTGAATTTTGAATGCTTTTCCTGTAATATATATTTTTATAATAATAAAATAGCAGTAGTATCTTACGTACCCTCATAAAAACTAAGCAAACGACACTATTGAATTTGTCATGATGGGAGGAGCAAAAACCTGAATTCATACAATTCGTAGACAACCTTGATCGGACATCTTTCAAAAATTTTACTGTACATTTGAATCTATATGTGTTTCGTTGTTAAAAGCAAGAAAGCAATTGTTAAATTTTTAACATTGTAATGGATCAAGGTAGCACTGGAAACAACATCCAGCAATGCCTTACACAAACAACTCTTGCAGAACATTCAGCATCGTGTGTTGGGCTTAATGGTAAGCATCCATCTTCATTATCCGGGGATGCTGTTGTTCACTTCTACTTTCCACCGTTTCAATAATGCATATGTGCTCTGCTGGATTTTTAATTTGAAGCAGTATGCTACGATTTGTTGCTTTCCAAATAGTGAGAGAATTAGGAAATTAACTAAAGAAAAAGAAAACAAAAGCATCCTTAAGTAAAACAAAAGAAATCGCAACACCGAAACAGTGTTAACAAAATAATTGATCATGATAAATGATAAATACTGGGCATAGATTGTTTTCCAAACAGCACCTTTTCTTCATCTTCATCAGCACATCATCATATCAACTGTGTTAAAATACCTACATAATAATATATGATATCAAAGTTTATATTGTTAGAGTACAATAATTTTTTTTTACCTTCCGTCACCTTCAGGTAAGGAAGGTATTGTCTTTGGTCAAAAAATTCAATGATGAGTTTTTACTGAATAAGCACGTTTTAGGGGCCATATAATACGATTTTACCATTTTTACGATGATGTCTGTATGTATGTGTGTCTGTGTGTGTGGGTGACAAAAGTTCCGGATTCCATAACTTCAATACCACGATTCCAAAAATTATAATTTTTTCGTATTCCTCAAGTTTACATCCAGAAGAACAACTGATTAGATTTTGGTTATAATTGGTTAACCGGAAGTAGTCTCATTTGAATATTTAACAGTTAAATTTGATTTATTGACATTTAACGTTATTATAACTTAAAGAATATATTATTCTCTATACGATTTGATTACAATTTATACTTCATATTCAATAGATACAGAGTTAAAGAATTTTAAAGAAATTAAATTTTATAATTCAGCCAGCTATGCCAAACTTGGGAACTAGTAATATATTCATATAATTCAAATTGACAGATGTCAGTATCAATAAAAAGTAAATTAATGTGGCAGATATGAGGATGTTGAAGTAGATATTGGGGAATACACGGAAAGATACGGTTATAAAATAACTCTAGTGTTACAAGTTTTTAGAAAGATACAAGAAAGACGATTAAATTGGTTTGAACATGTCATGAGGAGAAATGAAGAATTATATTGAAACAAGAATGAATAGTTTAGTAATAGGACGTTAAAGAAACAGAGGAAGACCAAAGATAAGATGGAAGGACTGTATTGCGGAAGATTTGAGAGAAAAGGAACTGAATGAGAACGACATGCAAAAATAGCGACCCCTAACGAATGGGAAAAGCTAAAGAAGAAGAAGATGCCGGTGTCAAGTGTATTTTGAATAGTTTGTTTATGAAATAATTTTACTGGATATTTAAAATCTTTTGTAAGAAAAATTATGGAATTTATACATTATACACGATAATGACGGAAGGTATTGTGCTGGCCACAACAGATTTTTTTTCATATGTATACATGCCGGCAAAATTAGGGAAACGCCTAAAAAAGCTATGTATTTCAAAAACTATGAATCTTCTGTCTTTCATATATGTGTTGGTAATTCTACATCTACAATAAATAATAAATGACGATATAACACCTAAATATAACCACTTACTAAAGATTGATTATCAATTATCGAGATATTGAAATTTAGTGAATAAACACGTTTTACGGACCCTAGAATCCAATTATAACATTTTTACGATGGTGTGTGTGTGTGTGTGTGGATGTGTGTGTGGATGTTTGTGTTAGGATGTTGTAGATTTCTCAAATTCTATGACTATCTGTGTAACAACAGATTCCTCAATCTAACAGTAACGGTAAGAGATGAATAAGTTCTGGTAATAATTAGACAACCGAAATTGGTAGTTTCTAAAAAAAAAATTCTAAATATTATTTTTGAAAATTTATGCTACTACAAATAATAAAGATAATAAATTCTCAATCTGATACATTTAAATTTTTTATTATATCTCTTATAGGTTTAGAGATATACGAGTAGTATATACAGAATAATCTATCGTAATAAATCTCGTGGCCGTGTGTCTGAGTGTCTGGTCGCGAATCAGGGGACCCGGGTTCGATCCCGACCGACGCCAAAAATTACATCGCATTTTAATGGCACAAAATTGACCTCTGTGGCGCACTCTCCACGCCAGCAATGAGTGCCCGTGAGGAGACGCCTGTTAAGCGCCCACACGGTACAAATATTCCATCATTACCGATATCTGTGTATGAAGCAGATTGGTACACCCAGCAATGGGTAATATGCCGTGATGAAATATTTATTTATTTATTTATTTATAAATCTCGTTGCCCAAAAAACAGTTGAAATATTTAAATGTTTGTAAATAACAGATAAATACATCATATCAGTGTCAAAAATCAGCAGTTTTCTGGGAGGTACGAGTACATTTAATATATCTTATTGTATTATTAATTAAATATGTATTTAAAATTATAGGTATGTTAATAACATATATCCTTAAGAAATACTGCTAATACCGTCAATGAATTTAAATAATTTTAAACATATTAGCAGAGTAGGACAAAATTCCTCATAGAACGAAAGAAGAGATACAATTTCAATTATTTGTGTGTACAAGAAATGTTAGATTCGTTACTTATAGGGAGCGAGCAATCACGGGACTTTGTTGGCCTTAGCAAGCAGATATGAGGATCCGTGTCAGAATGACGGCTAGTAGTTATTTACATAGATGTCACAATTGTCATATCATATGGTTTATTCAAAATTTCAAAATATTCTGATGGATAGAAAATCATGATGGTTTGAATGAAAAATTATGATACTTGACATCTATGTATATTATTAATGGCTCCCATATTTGCTTGCCAAGGCCAACAAAGTCACATGACTGCTCGCGCTCTAAGCAACATATAATGAAAATGGCGAGGGGTATTGTGCTGGCCACAACAGATTTTTTATTCTAAATACTTAGAATTGAAAGGACAACAAAAACAGAAATTATTGTTAACCCTTAATCTATAGTGAACACGAATAAAACACCCATATTTAATAAAACAGAAGACCGAACAATATTTAACACCCCGATATATGATAATCAATCTTTAGTAGGTGGCTATATTTAGGTATTATATCGTTATTCGTTGTATATGTAGAATTACCATCACAAATATGAAAGCCAGAGGGTACATACTTTTTGAAATACATAGCTTTTTTGCGTCCCCTAATTTTGCCGGTTTGCGAAACCAAAATTAATTTTACCCCCCATAAAAACATCTCTGTACAAGTTAGGAAGAAAAAACTACCCTAGTAACAAAACAGGTAAAATTTCCACATACAATTTACCCTTTACTTTAAAGCTGAGTGCTGTCCTATGTTTAGTTGAGGATCACTAATTAGATATGTGCTGTTTAGAGCATTTCCTCGTCGGTAGAATTACGAAAAATATACCAACTCTTCATACGAGAGGGGGTTACATCCTCATCCTCCAGCGTACAAGTTTCGAAATCAAGACTAATAACGTAAGGAATTATTTTCCTTTTGTCATTTTTACGTTTCATTGCAATTTATTTGTTTAACCAACAGTTCTTGATGGTTTTGTAGTACAGAAATTATTGGAATTTAGTTTTACTCTATTTTAGCATTAAATATCTGAGCTTACAAGTCAGAAATCTTTTTAGATTTTTTCATACTTGTATAAAAACTCAGGAAAAATAACATATTTAAATTTTATTTCTATCATTCAATCTGTCGTAAATACGATGACAGAACCACCTTAATCCATTAGTGCATATTTAATTTTATAAGGGAAGGCATCGTTTTAATTTTTCATGACGTTACTGACGCAAGTATAGACTTGTTCATGCGCAATAATTCCTAAAAGAATAAAGGACAATATCTGAAGTAGAAGTAAATTATGTTTTGATATATACATGGTTCCTAGTTGGCTAAGGTATTATTTCAATATAATAAAATTAAATCTTATAATATTTGGTTGTACAATAAGTTTTATATGATTGCGTATTTAATTTATTTACAAATATATTTTTATCTCTCGCTAAGAGAGGTATTGGATTCATGCTAAAAACGTCAAATCCAGAATTTAGTGAACAAGCACGTTTTAAGGTCTTTACAATCCAATTATAACATTTTTACGATGATGTCTGTGTGTGTGTGTGTGTGTGTGTATGTATGTGTGTGTGGATGTGTGTATGTTACGATGTTGTAGAAACGATTTCTCAAATTATATAAGACTAAAGACCTATGTAACAACGGATTCATGAATCTAACAGTAATGGGAAGAGTTAAGTGGGTTCTGTTAACAATTGGACAACCGATAGTAGTAGTAATTTTTTTCCTATAGGTTTAGAGATATAGTATACAGGGTGTTCGAAAAATAGGGGACCAAATTTGGAAAATATATTAATCAAACCAAAACAAGAAAATAATCCTAATAGACCCATGTCCGGAAACGAACCATTTCGGAATAAAACACTCTTTTGTTTGAATTATTATTTTTATTTTTAGTAATGTTTTTTACTCTCAAAATTACAATAGTTACGTTAATACTTGTAATTTTTTTAATCACGTTTCCTTAGCAACTGTCACCGTAATTAAATTATTTTCACATTGTTTAGAACCAGGAATATTCGAACGTGTTCGACAATCAATGAGAAGACGTCTAGAATGTTACATGCAAGTTGAAGGAGGACATTTCGAACAACTATTGTAATTTTGAGAGTAAAAAACATTACTAAAAATAAAATTAAAAATTCAAACAAAAGAGTGTTTTATTCCGAAATGGTTCGTTTCCGGAAATAGGTATATTAGGATTATTTTCTTGTTTTGGTTTGGTTAATATATTTTCCAAATTTGGTCCCCTATTTTTTGAACAGCCTGTATAATAAAACAGAATAATCTGTTGTAATAAATCTCGTTTCTCAAAAAAACAGTTGAGATATTTAGATGTTTGTAATTGATATATAAAGGCATCATTTCAGTGTCAAAAAACAGCAGTTTTACTAACATTACTGGAAGATTTTTCTGAAAGGTACGAGTAAATTTAATATAAATATATATATATATATATATATATATATATATATATATATATATATATATATTATTGTATTATTAATTAAATATGTATTTAAAATTACAGGTATATTAATATTACATATATCCTTTAGAAATACTGCTAATACCGTCAACGAATTTGAAGATTTTGAAAAAAAGAAGAGATACTATTTAATTTATTTGGGCGCGAGCAGTGATATGAATTTGTTAACCTTGGCAAACAGATATTGGGATCCGTGTCAGAATGACGGCTAGTAGTTATTTACATAGATGTCACAATTGTCTTAAGTTATAATTTTTCATTCAAAATTCAAAATATTCTGATGAATAGAAAATCATGATGTTTTGAATGAAAAATTATGATACTTGACACTTATGTACTATTACTAGCTATAATTCTGATACGGGCCCCCATATCTGCTTGTCAAGGCCAACAAAGTCACATGACTGCACGTGCTCTATGCAACATAAAATGAAAATGGCGAGAGGTATTGTGCTGCCCACAACAGATTTTTTTTTCGTGTCGTGGATATGTTTTTAATTATAATAAATAGATTTATGTTATTATAACATTAATAATAAACAAAAGACACCTTCATGCACTAATGGGTTAAGAGAACTGCCCTCGTATATTTGCTTGTTATCGAATCTAGTAACCGATGCTGATGCGCTGATGTCTTTTTCAGATGTGAATATGGTGGCTGAGCCTAAACCACATCAAACGGGCCGGAAGCGACAAAATGTGAGCAAAACCGGAAATGACTGGTAAGTGATTAGCTTTGAAGTAAGTGCTTTAATCATATACTCACCGGTTTATAAATTCACAGCTGTGCCATTTTATAAGCCACAATTACCACCGCAAATAAATAAATGTCAGTCAAAATTTTATGGATGTAACTTGTAACAGATAGTAAGTATTGCCTTTGGTTTTAAAACTTTGTACAGACGGATAATAGTCGATAAATAAAATATCTAGAATTCCACTAAATTACCAAATATCACAAAAAGACGATACTTTTTTCTGACTATGCAACAAAAAGCTACATTAAAAAAAAAATGACAAAATGGCAAACTAATCAAAATCTTAGTTAAACAATGGAACATGCATTACTTAATGCATATCACATGGAAACTAATTCGCTTGAGAAAGTAACTTAGTTAAAGGATCTTGGGATAATATTTGACATAAAACTAGCATGTAATGTACACATTGAGACTACGTAAGATCACCCTACAAAAATCTTGGATTTGTAATTAGAAATTGTCGGTCTTTCTGTAAAACAACTACATTAAAAACCTTGTATTGTGCATTTGTCCGCTCTAAGATTATTTTCTACAAGTCTGGAATCCAATATATACTATTATTTCTTGAAGTGACTAGTGGAACGTGAAATGGTATTAGCTCATGACTACTGGGTCACCAATAGAATTATTAATTAATTTGTATATGTAGAGCGATAATTGTAAATTTCTTCTGCTACTTAATGGCACCGAGTTCACTTCAGGCAATAAAACAGAATAATCATGGGTATTTTAAAATAACAATATTTGATGAATTTATGCTGGACAGACTCAATCTGAGATATATATTTATGATATATTGGATTCCAGACTTGTAGACAATATTCTAGCTTAAAGCGGACAAATGCATAATACAAGCTTTTGAGTGTAGCTGTTTTACAGAAAGACCGACAATTTCTAATTACAAATTCAAGATTTTTGTAGGATGATCTTACGGTAGTCTCAATGTGTACATTAAATGTTAGTTTTGTGTCAAATATAATCCCAAGATCCTTAAACTGAGTTACTTTCTCAAGCGAATTACTTTTCGGGTGATATGCATAAGTGTAAACGTATTTTTTAACAAAGTAACTTATTATTTTACATTTGCTGTAATTAAAGAACAATTTTGAGTTGTGGGACCATTTTAAAATATTATTGATGTCGTTTTGTAAGAGAATACAATCATTAATAGAATTGATGGTTTTATAAATTTTTATGTCATCGGCATACAAAAGTATTTGAGAATGTTGAACACTGTCCACCACGTCATTAATGTAGAGGTTGAATAATAGTGGGCCCAAGTTTGATCCTTGTGGGACCCCAGAAGTAGCAGTGAACGGGTTTGATTTAAAGTTATTAAGATGCACGGTCATTTTGCGATATCTGAGGCAGGATTTAAGAAAATGAAGATTTATATTATGCAATATTTTAACCCAATAAATTAATTATTAAATATATCAAATTTCTTGTTAATAGCGATAGCTATGGAATTTGAATAAAAAGACAAACAAATGTTTGACATTTTATCTGTCAACAGTATTTTTTTTTAAATCGTAAACAATTTCTTCATGCTACGAGCCCATATTTTTAAACCCATTGTGCAATTTAAAATTAGCAACAATTTTCAATTTAACTTTAGTTAGTTACAAAGCCACACTTCCAAAAAATGAGCTTAAAAAAATTGCTGTCCTTTTGTGTCCCGTTCCGTTTCTATTCCTCGGTCTAGTTGGCGTGATTTGTAACAAATGCGAGTTATTTACCGGATGACCGAGGCTCAAGTTGACGGTGAACCAAGTCCGATCAATTCCCGGTTTAACAGCCAGGGGATTGTGCCTGATGTTTTAAAATTATTATCGTCCTCTTCAACAGACACTAGACAAATGTTTAACGTTTTGTTACTATTGTTGCTGCGGACTTCAATGCCGTAAACGGATAGATGAAATCGACACAAATGCCAAATTGTTATAAAAAGGTTATTTTGCCCTAGAAAAAAATCTGATGTAGCCAGCACATTACCTTACATCAATTCCATGTATTTTGTACAAATTTCATGCAGATAGTTCCTTGGAAAAGATTTTATATTTCCAGTAAAATTATAACACACACTTATTCTTTAGCTTTTCCCAATTATTCGGGGTTGCTATTCTTGATTTTCTTTTCCACTCATTTCTATTTTGCGTGTCATCCTCATTTAAATCTTCCGCAATACAGTCCTTTCATCTTCTTTGTGGCCTTCCTCTGTTCCTATCTTTCCGCGTCTAATGAACATACCATGTAAATTGCACTTGACATTGACGTCAGTCAATTAAAATTTTAATATATCAGCAGTTTCCATGGTTATATGGTTATAACATAGCTAACTGATTCATGAAATATTAAACTATTTATAAAAAAAGTGAAATCAATAAGGTATTTACGTGGTTATGTGGGTATGTGTATTACTAAGAGAGTTGATGTGAGTCAGTTGAGATGGTTTGGTCATATGGAGAGCATGGCGAGTGAACGGCTTGTTAAGCGTATATATCTTGGGGTCGTTGAGGATTTTCGATTGCGTGGCCGACCAGTGTGTAAGTGGATGGATGTGGTTAGTAGGGTGCTTAAAGAGAGAAAGTTTCCAAGTGGGAAGAGAAGAAGAGCATGTATAATAGCGATTATGAGTGTGGAAAACTGTGCTTAGACAAGAATGTGTGGCGAAGGATGTTTGTTTCGTAACTATTATTGTAATTCGGATGCTGTATTTCGCTACCGAAAATGGGTCACTTTAATATGTTAAAAGTGAGGATTTTTTGTATGATGTTGCTGTTATTGTTATTATTTTCGGAGAATAAAAATTTCTTTAATTGACCAATTATGACCAAAATCTATTCAACTATTCATATGGATGTAATGAAGCAGAATGCAAAAGAATTATAATTTTTAGAATTGTAGTGTTAGATTTATCGACGGAGAAAATTTCGTCACACAAACACACACACACATACACACACACAGACATCATCGTAAAAATAATAAAATCGTATTCATTCAAACATCATTAAAAACTCACCATAGAATTTTTTGACCAAAGACAATATCTTCCTTAGCTAAAGGTGACGAAGGTAAAAAATTGTTAAAATATGTAATTTTGCATGTAGAATCGAATGGCGAAGTTTCCTCACTTAAACTACTTTTCCATTACTACGAATATACATAATGTAATGTAGTGTATCCCTTCACATTTTACCTTAAATGAATTACATCACATTGTTCTAGTTTTTGATTTTCATTCGCGCAAGACATTCGTTTCGCGTTAGCGAATTCATTTACAGTTTTCGTTTAATTGTTTGAGACGATGTTATTTTGGTACGGTCGTATAACCGGCCCATAACACCCGCTCCGTTCATATCTATTATCTGCTAATTTCCTGCATTCCTGCTTTATTGCTCAAGCCTGATATCTTTTATAACACCTTGCCACACAAATTGCTTTCGCATTATGCTAGAATCGCGAAAGACGAAACCATGAAAATAGAAATATTTTCTAACCTCGTTTCTCTATGAAAACACCACAACCAACATTGCGAATAACATAAAGTACCTATATTAAAATGTGTGGTGTCAAAGTATACAACAAAAATTCAATAAATAATTTATTCCTACAAATATTATATTATTACCGTAAAACATACAATATCAACTTAATTTAACAACAAAATATAATTTCGATTAGGTATTAAACTAAATTAAATTAACTATAACATGCGAATCAGAATAAATCGGTCACTATTTTAATATTTCTTTGCGCCTTCTTTTTATCTTCCGTCACCTCTAGGTAAGGAAGGTATTATCTTTGGTCAAAAAAATCGATGGTGAGTATTCATTGAATACACACGTTATAGGGTCTTTAAAATACGATTTTACTATTTTAACGATGTTGTCTGTATGTGTGTGTGGACGTATGTGCGTGTGTGTGTATGTGTGTTCGTGTATGTGTGACCACGGTTTCAGCCGCGATATCTAGAATTCCAAAAATTACAATTCTTGCATATTCCTCTTCCTTACAACCATATGCAGACTTGATTAAATTTTGGTTATAATTGGTCAACCGGAAGTATCCTCATTTGATGATTTTAACAGTTTTTCTTGAAAAACTCAGTTAAATGTTATTATAACTTAAAGAATATATTATTCTCTATACGATTTGATTGCATTTTATATTTCATATTTAACAGATATATAGTTAAAGAATTATAAAGATAATAAATTTCATAAATCAGCCAGCTATGCTAACTTAACCATGAAAACTGCTAATATATTCAGGTAATTCAAATTGACAGATGTCCGTATCAATAAAAAGTAAATGAATGAAAGAATAAGGGAAGTAACTCTAATGTTTCTAGAAAGATATAAGAGAGACGATTACATTGGTTTGAACATGCCATGAGGATGAATATATTGGAAGAAAAATGAATAGTTTAGTAATAGAAGATGGAAGAAACAGTGGAAGACCAAGGACTGTATTTCGGAAGACTTGAGAGAAAAGGAACTGAATGAGGACGACACGCAAAAAAAATGAGTGGAAGAAGACCCCAAATAAATGGGAAAAACTGAAGAAGAAGATGTCAGTGTTAAGTGCAATTTGCATAGTTTGTTTATGAAATAATTTTGCATGAAAATTTATGTATAGGACGCGTGCAGTGACGTGACTTTTCTGCCTTTGGCAAGCAGATATGGGGACCTGTGTCAAAATGACAGTAATTAATTATGTCCATAACACTGACAAGTGTCATAATTTTTCATTCAAAATTTCATGATTTTCTTATTTCATGTGGTTTGTTTGTTATCAGGAGTATGTAATTCAGTTGCCAAGAAAGGGAATCATAAAATACCAAAAATTTAGAATCTTTTGCAAGAAAATTTATGTATGGAATTTGTACGTAATACACAGGATTTACGGAAGGTATTGTGCTGGCCACATCAGATTTTTTGAATGGTCTATTTTTATTTTAGAGCTAATAAGACTTATTAAAACACTCTATTCAATTGCTAGTAGTAAGTGAAATAATAACCTATTTATACATATTTTACTATCCCATAAAATAAATTTCCATATTTAATGACTTTGCAAATATACTTAACATTTCTTCAAATCGTTAAAGTATCCACTAATATTCAAACATGCATTAAAGAAATAATGGAAAAATAAGAGGGAATAGAATAAATATAACAATCTTATTCGCTCGATGTATGTATGTATTAGACTAGTGAAGTGTGTTCATACGCTTTTACTGAATTGATACAAAAATAAACTGGAATATAGCATAGCTCGTGACACAGACATAACGTTTTATGACCTAATGTGAACATTAGTTATCATGTATAATTTCACTTTGCGAAGAGTGGTTGCATTGTAAATGTAAGAGTGTCTTTTCGTTTCGAACAGTCTCATTTTGACAAGAAAAATAAATATACCAGATCTGTTCAAAAAGTATCGAACCTTTGGTCAGCAAAAAATAAATTATTCATTTGAAGGTCTGAAACCCTAATCCCTTTCCAAGTAGAATCCTTACATATATCTCCCAGCTGTCCCGCCATTATTAGAAACATTTCTGGAAGGCTTCCTGTGGATTGGTGTTTAGCTGTGGATTGGCGTATTTTTTTGAATCAGTATTTTTAAAATAAACCATAAAGAGAACATGGGATTAAAATTAGACCTGTTAGAAGCACTGAAAATTCAGAAAACCATAAAAGACGGGAGAAAACAGATGAATGAACAACTGGAATTATTTACATCTCTACTTCTGGGTTTTCTTTAATCCCTTGACCATTTTCATCTACAAATTGGACCGTCGCTATCAACGAGTGTCTTTATCTTCCATCAGTATTAATCAAGTTTCAACTAGTGCCAACACATTCCTAAATACAGTTTATAAGTTTTTAATTATTTATAAAGTATATATTTCTTCAAACGTCATAAAAGTAGCATCTTTTGTGACTTGATTCACAAGGTAGCAGTTTAATTTCTACGCCGCCGGAGTAGAAATAAAATAAATAAATATCCATAGAAACTATGCAGAATCAACGAATAAGAAGTAACTTGTATAAAAGAAACCTGTAATATCGCCCTAAATGTCACTATAACACACAAGATAACCTAAGAATTGAAACTTTTAACAGTTTTTCTTGAATAAAAGCAGTTAAATATGATTTATTGACATTTAACGTTATTATAACTTAAAGAATATATTATTCTCTATCCGATTTGATTGCATGTTGCACATCATATTCGATAGATATAGGGTTAGAGAATTACAAAGATATTAAATTTCATAAATCAGCTAGCTATATTAATCATAGAAACTGCAATTATATTTAGATAATTCAAATTGACAGATGTCAGTATCAATGAAAAGTAAATGAATGTGGCAGAGATGAGGATGTTGAAGTAGATGTTGAGGAAGACACGGAAAGATACAATTTTACCATTTTTACGATGATGTCTGTATGTATGTATGTGTGTGTGTGTGTGTGTGTGTGTGTGACGAAAGTTTTGGATCGCATAACTTCAATACCACGATTCCAAAAATTATATTTTTTTCGTATTCCTCAAGTTTATATCCAGAAAAAGAGGTGATTAAATTTTGGTTATAATTGGTCAACCAAAAGTACGCTCATTTGAAAAAAAAAACGCAGTTAAATATCATTTATTCACATTTTTATAAGAATTTATTATTCTCTATACGATTTGATTGCATTTTTTACTTCATATTCAATATATATAGAGTTAAACAATCATAAATCAACCAGCTATGCTAACCATGGAAAGACATGGATAGATACGGTAAGGAAGTAACTCTAGTGTTAGAAATTTCTAGAAAGATACAAGAGAGACGATTACATTGGTTTGAACATGTCATGAGGAGATATGAAGAATATATTGGAAGAATATCTTAGTAATAGAAGGTTGAACATAAGATGGGATGAGAACGACAAGAAAATAAAAAATAGCAATCCCTAACGAATGAGAAAAGCTAAAGAAGAGGAAGAAGATGTCAGTGTCAAGTGAAATTTGCATAGTTTGTTTATAAAATAATTTTACTGGAAATTTAGTATTTTATGCAAGAAAATTTATGTATGGAATTTATACATAATACACAGGATTGACGGAAGGTATTGTGCTGGCCACAACAGATTTTTAATATTGAATTCGATTGATTCAGAATCAGCGTTGATCTGTGGATCAACACATGATTAAGGAAATATCATAAAAATGTACTTTATTGTACATTTATTATTAACTTTTAAAACTTATTGGCAATATTTAATTTCCTCTCCTGGGAATGTTCAAAATCTGAGGTGCAATGTGACAGATTTTCCAGCATCTGTTTTTAGTGCCTTGAGCTATAAACATGAAGTATAAAAGTGCATTTGACAATACGTGCATCTCTCTGAGATAGTTTAATGTGCAATACGTCTGCTTTATACCCTAGACATGCATTATGCGTTTCTTACAGCCTCTGCCATACTCTCTTCTATTAGCGGTGTAAAGGTTTACTAACAGTAAAATGTTATCATGTTTATTGTCTCACACAACGTGAATTATTTATTATTTACAGTGGATAAGGCCTTGGGGAGTTCATGATGGCTTTTATGTTGAGTTTTAACCTAGATTTAAGATTACTAAATTCAACGAACTCTCTCTTAGTCTTAGTCTTAAAGTGCATCAAGTTGTATATCACAATAAATTGATTTTTATACAAACTGTAAATACTACTTAGGAAGAGTGAAGACAAATCAGATTTAATAGTCGTTCGTTAAGTTTGCTATTAAATTTATGATGTCGTTAAGCGTAAATTTCAGAATATTTACGTTCAAAATACCTTTAGAGTAGAGAAACGGTAGTTATATGCAAAGAAACAAAATAGGATATTGACCACCACACCAGAACATATAGAACTTCAACATGTAAATACATATTATACCTTTAACTGTCGCTTCGATTTCAATAAAATTATTTGTTTCGAAAATCATAGTCAGAGATACAAAATTTTATATTCTACTTATAAATGCGGATTTACAAAATTAATTATCAAGATATCAAGATTTCTTGATAAGAAGTCTTGATTCTTGATGATGCTTTTTGTCTTGTCTTGGGACATAAACTAGATTTCTTGTCTTGGTCTTGTCTTGATTTCAAGACAAGATCAAGAGTATACCTTGATTTTTGTGACATACTAATAGCTACCAAAACTAGTAACACACACGAGTAACCATATATTTTAATTAATTAAATTTAAATGACAGTAAGTTGATATAGATTTTTTGCAGAATGCAAAATAGTTTATATTCTTGCTAAAACTTTACGATGTAAACAAATAGAAAAAATCTGATGTGACCAACACAGTACCTCCCACCATTTACCTATGTATATAATTTTTAAATAACTTTATAAATTTATCCATACAATACTCGTATATAGAAAAAGTATTAAAGCAAACTTGTAGAAAATGAAGTAATCTTTAATTTTTATAGTAACAAATTGAGAAAAAATTACATTTAAAGGTATTTTTTGAAGAAAAACTATCTTGAGTAAACTGCCATTTCCGGTTATTCGCTTGCCACCAAAATCTAATCAGATATTTCCATATTAGAATAAGGTAGAAATACATGGTTTCAAAACTTTCTGAATGATAGTATTTGAGTTAGAGCGTATACACTATACAGGATCCACACATACATACATACATACATACATACATACATACATACATACATACATACATACATACATACATACATACATACATAAATACATAAATACCTACATACATACATACATACATACATACATACATACATACATACATACATACATACATACATACATACATACATACATACGTACATACACACAGACATCATCGTGAAAATGTTAAAAATGAATTCTAGGGACCTTAAAATGTGGTCATTTACCAAAATCTCGATATGCGATTTTTAGCACGATCCCTATACCTCCCTTACCAAAGGTAGCGGGAGGTAAAAAGTATATTTTATCTAGATAATTTTTTTTGTTAAAATTTTCGATAGTCTTCTTTCTGTTATTTTCAAGAAGATCTCTTGCTTACTGTCCGTCAGAATTATGACGAGTCTCAGTCCAAGACTTGAGACCCCAGGGACTCGTGAGCAGTGCAGAAAAGAAGGAAATAAATCAAAACCGGTACAACGGCGCTTAGCCGCTTAAATAGAGGAGAACACATGGGAAATTATGTGCAGCAAAACAGTAATGGCGCTATGCAGGGACGGACACTACAGTAAATTAAGAAAAAGCAGAGATTTGATAAATTTGTTTCTAGGTAGTTCAATTCGCCCTATAATCTGTACTGACATTTACTTAGGAAACTATATTTCTCTGCATCAAAAAATGCACTTCCAAACAAGATAATTTTTATGGCATTTTGAATAAATCACATAATTGACACGATTGCGAGTAAAACAATTTCACCAACTTTGTATATTTATTATTATTTATTTCAATTACGTATGTCTTCAACAATCTTTTTAATATGTAATAGCGCAATGCCATTCTTATATGAAGAATACTACGAGAGTAGTACGAAGAAGACGAACGATAACAATTTTTTGTTGGTGTCATTTTTAAAATTACATTCAAATCATACTATTTATTACAGTTTAACGTAGAATTTTGGGATAAAAAAACTATTGTGGCCAGTACAATAGCTCTCGCCATTTCCTTTTTTGGTTACATAAGTATAGGGTGCGAACAGTTATGTTACATTTTGGCCTTGACAAGCAGATGTGGGAGCCCGTTTCAGAATGATATTTAATAATTATGTACATAGATGCCAAATGTCAGAATTTTTCATTAAAAATTTCAATTCATGGAATTGGAAAATCACTAAATTTAGAATGAGAAATTATGATATTTGACATCGATAAACATTATTACTAGCTATCATTCTGACATAGGCCCCCATATCTGCTTGTCAAGGCCAACAATGTCACATGACGGCTCGCTTCCTAACGTATTTAACATTTCTTGTATACCTACACTCTACACCAAAAATTCTACTTATATCTATTCCTTATATTTAGATTTTTAAATTTAAATTCATTCTATGAAGAAATTTTGCCCTACTCTTCTAATTTTTCGAGATGTTTCCAATTCATTGTTGGGAGTAACAGTATTTCTCAAGGATATGTGTAATATACCTAAAATATTAAATATTTAACTATTAATACATTAAAAAATAATATAATGTATGTACTTCCCAGAAAAAGTCTACAGTTATATCTCCAGATTTCTGACACTGACATTTATCTGTCAGTTACAAACAATTTAAATTGCAACTATTTTCCATGGCATTCTTTCGGCTGTAAAATTTATTACAACAGATTATTTTATATATTATATTTATTTTATCTCTAAATCTATACAATATATAATAAAATAATTAAATGTATATGGTAGAATTTTTTTTTTAATATAACCAAAAACAATTTGAATCTTCTACTTCCGGTTGTCCAATTGTTCAGATTTTCCCATTAATGTCCGATTGGGAAATATGTAGTTAAACAAATATAAAGTCTTATAGTTTTTGAGTAATCGTCCTTTCAACATCCCACACACACACACACACACACACACACACACACACACACACACACACACACACACACACATACAGACATCATCGTAAAAATGTTAAAATCGGATTGTAGGGACCTTAAACGTGTTTATTCAATAAAATCTGGATATGTGATTTTTAGCATGAATCCAATACCTCTCTTAGCAAGAGGTATTGTTCAAGTTTAATGTGCTTCTTTCATAGCTAGATAGATTTCTTTATAAATTGCCCTCGTATACTAGAATTCAAAAAGCTGATTAAAATAAAAATTACTTTCAGAAAAACTATGTTTCTTGGCAATTTAACCAAAGATGAAGAAACCAGGGTTAAATCACATTTGAACAGTAGTAGTACATAACATAAACTTTAATTGCTTTCCAAAATTCGAAACCCTTCCCTTTCTTAATCCAGGTCTGTTCTTTCCGTGTCCAGCACATCCAGCGCATCCAGAGCATCCAGAAGAGAGATCTGGAGCTTCCAGCTCCCTGGGGACACGTTCGAATTAAGTTTCATAATCTTCGCCCTTTGATACGCGCTAAATAAATTGGATATATGTAATCTAGAGCCCGTGCGGAGCAGACGGTTTTGTTAGGGTCTTACATTTATATGGAATTACTTGACTCGTACTCCTTGCGGGCCTTGAGGAGAATCTTGGCTTAATTGCGCCAGGAGATTGATGTAGCACCGCTTCAGAATGATAAATAAATATATCATAGGTGTGTGTATCATCAAAAAGTATAAATAATACATACACACATATAACTAATTACAATAATTAAGTTAGTTATTAATATGAATTAGACATCAGAGACGTTCGTAGATCGTCATCTTCTATATACAAAATGTCTCATGAAAGAGTGTCAATAGATACTTAATCCATAGGCATATTTTTAACTTCCGTCACCTTTAGGTAAGGAAAGTATTGTCTTTGGTCAAAAAATTCAATGATGAGTTTTTAGTGATTAGTTTTAGGGTTCATATAATACGATTTTACGATGATGTCTGTATGTATGTATGTATGTATGTATGTATGTGTGTCTGTGTGTGTGTGTGTGTGTATGTGTCTGTGTCTGTGTGTGTGCATGACAAAAGTTTCGGATCGCATAACTTCAATACCACGATTCCAAAAATTATAATTTTTTCGTATTCTTCAAGTTTACATTCAGAATAGGTGATTAAATTTTGGTAATAATTGGTCAACCGGAAGTACCCTCATTTGAAGATTTTAACAGTTTTTCTTAAAAAAATGACATTTAACTTTATTATTACTTAAAAAATATATTATTCTCTATACGATTTGATTGCATTTTATACTTCATATTCAACAGATATAGAGTTTCAGATAATTCAAATTGACAGATGTCAGAATCAATGAAAAGTAAATGAATGTGGCAGAGATGAGGATATTGAGATAGATGCTGGGGAAGGCATGGAAAGATACGGTTAGTGTTAGATGTTTGTAGAAAGATACAAGAGAGACGATTACATTAGTTTGAACATGTCATGAGACGAGATGAAGAATATATTGGAAGAAACTTAGTAACGGAAGGTTGAATAAACAGAGGAAGACCAAAGATAAGATGGAAGGACTGAATGAGAACGACATGCAAAACAAAAATGAGTCGAAGAAGAAAATAAAAATAGCGACCCCTAACGAATGGGAAAAGCTAAAGAAGAAGATGTCAGTGTAAAGTGCAATTTGCATAGTGTGTTTATGAAATTACTGGAAAGATAGAATCTTTTGCAAGAAAACAGGATTGACGGAAGGTCACATCATATGTTTAAGTCTTAATTCTACATTTAACGTAATCGAAAGATTTTTTTTCAAATTTCTAATCATTTGTGTAGGTTTTATAATTTGTTGAAAATGTAAACCGGTCGAACTATCATAACTTTGGGTTCGTTCACTTCGTGAGCGAATTGTGTTTTTCTCTCGTATTGCCGCTCGGCTTCGCGTTGTGCCACATACTCATACACTTCTCCTCTTTGTTGTACTATTATCCACTTTCAGATAAAAAAATTATTACTCACTTGTACAATAAATTACTATTCATAATTTGTTTTGGCAGTTCAGTTACATGTATATTGTTTAGGAAATAATATTCAATATTTGAAACAATTCCAAAAGCTTGCAGATATGATATATGCCATAACACATCAAAATGTATATTATCCGTCAGAACATCATTTCCAAATTATATCAAACATTGAAATTAAATTATACGTACATTAAACTAATCAACTAATTTATTATTTAAAACGCATAATATATGAAAATAACATGTAATTATCTATCAGATTACCAAAACAAATATCAGTATATATTAATTATCAATATGTGATTTATAACAATTTCCTTTTTGTCAAAAATATAATCAAACATTTCTATAAGCTTTCTATTACATTATAATCACTTCATATTATCTGAATCCATCATAATATTTTACAGTTATCCCCATTTAATTGATCGCGTATTTAAACATAAATTTTCAACTTCATTTGTTAACGTGTGTCTTTTATTATTACCGATTTTAACAAAGGCAATAGGTAGTTTTATTGTGTATGTGATATTTGAAATACATATATGTATTTAATAATGAGTCACGGGATGATGTGGAATTGATATGCATTTCATGGTATAGAAAAATAATTTTGTTTTGTTTTGTTACAGGGACTACTACTATGATAGGTAAGTAAATAAATTTATTAAATTAATTATCAGAAATACCTATATAAAATGAATATAATAATAAAGTTTAAATTCCTGGAAATTTTGTATTTAATTAGCACAGGAATTTAAACAAAATATTATTATTGACATACACTTTGATTTTTATTTATTTGTTTTCAATTTTGTTATTAAGTTAATAAATAAATGTTTATTTTATAATTTATTAAACATAAATTATTCCACCAAATTTTTATACTTGCCAAAAAATCATCTCTTTGATGAAAAAAATCTTGAATTACCGGTTCGGGATATTAAGCCTTTGTTTACATATGCAAAGCTAGGCTAGTAACTAAAGAATAACTGTATCTGTACGAGAATATAAATCAATAGTCACGTAGCATGTTTTCCGCCACTCAACATTCAGAATCTCCCTAGTTATATGTCTATCACAGCGATGATAAAAAAATTCACCGTATTTATAGTCGTTACTAAGTTAATTTTGAGTATAAAAATCTGTTGTGGCCATCACAATACCTCTCGCCCTATCCATATGTGGTATATATAAGTATTGTATTTAACATTTTTTGTAAACACAAAAAATTCTAATTACACCTAATCTTTATATATACGTATTTTCTATAATATTAAATTCATTCCATGCGCAAGTTTTTTCATTTCTTCTAAATGTTCGAGGTTTTTCCAATTCATTAACGGGATTGGCGGTATTTCGGAAGGGTTCATGTAATATACCTATAATTTTAAATATATAATTAATAATACAATACAAAATATTAAATATCGTTCCCAGAAAAAGCCTGCAGTACTATCTCTGATTTTTGACACTGACATTAGTGACATTTATCTGTCAATTTCACACATTTAAATATGTCAAGTAGTTACCATGGAAATCTTTGGGCTGTGAGCATGCTGTGAGATTTATTACAACATATTATTTTATAGCTTATATTTCTATATCTTTAATAATACAAAATTTAAATGTGTTGGATAGAGAATTTTGTTTTTTATAATAACATAAATTTTCAAAAAATAATATTTGGAAGATTTTTGTTAAAATACTACTACTTCCAGTTATCCAATTGTTACCAGAACCTATTCAACTCTTCCCATTATTGTTAGATAGCAGAATCCGTAGTTACACAGGTCTTTAATCTTATAGAATTTGAGACATCGTATCTCCAACAAACACACACACACACACACACACACACACACACCACAGACAAAAATGGTATTATCGGATTCTAGGGACCTTAAAACGTGCTTATTCACTAAAATCTGGATATGCGATTTTTAGAGAGAGGTAAAATGAGTAATAACAATAACTCAAACTCCGATATAATAAATAAAACTCGTAAGTACCATGTTTTAATATAATATTAATTTGTATATCAAAAGTTAGGTTAGCAGCACACACAATAAATGGTATTTATAAAAAGAAGCATTTGCTTACAAAGTAAAGGATTTGCTTATAAAACTTATCTAGTTCACATGCAACTTTTTTTCAAGAATCTCAATTTTTCATTAGTTTTCCAGCCCGCATACAAGGTGTATATGCTGTTTTTATAATTATAACCTAACTTTCATTTCGGGTGTGCGGTTACGGTGTTATGTTTGCCATGGTTGATGTGGTGCATGACATGCAAGGAAATTTTAAAAACCGAGGCATACGCCTCGTGATTCAGAATTCAAAACATTATTTCGATTTGAAGTGGTCCATTTGGTGTGGTTGGCGCACCATATTCTGGGAGGGAATCCAGGAACTCGTGGAGCTGCCCTTCGAAGTAAATGGTTTTGATGTCAGTGTCAAGTACAATTAGTTTGTTTTTTCTTCAAACGTCATAAAAGTAGCATCTTTTGTGACTTGATTCACAAGGTAGAAGTTTAATTTCTAATAAAATAAATAAATATCCATAGAAACTATACAGAATCAACGAATAAGAAGTAGTCTCAATAAAAGAAACCTGTAATATCGCCCTAAATATCACTATAACACGCTAGGTAACCTAAGAATAAAGTTACTAAATACGATTCATAGCTGTCAAATTTAAGTTATAACCTGTGAATTGAAATATAAACTTTTGAAGAAATAACATTATTAAAGAATAGCAGACTTACAGATTACAAATACAGGGACGGTAATGAGCATAAGAATATTTAGAATTAAAGTGATAAGAAAATATTATATTGATTTGCAGTGATTCGTGGACATATCTTTCAGCCACACTATTAGATTTCGAACCAATTGAACTTCAGGCGACTTACATTACATTATAATCCTTCAAATTCCGACATAATTGCACACAAGGAGGATATAAAATTGCACAGTTTTTATTTAAACGTCAAAACGTGAAAAAAATCATTTCAATGTTTATAAACAAAAGGGAACAAATAAGTATCCATAGCTACAGGGCAATTGAAATCGCAAATGTGTCGCAAACGTAATTTACGTAAAATGTAACGTCAGTGGTAGATATTTTTCTTTAAATATCTACGTTTGAAGAAAAAATATAATGTGTCATTAGGAGTAAAAGTGTCTTTGTGTGCCTCGCGTGCATTTATCCGACTCGCTTCGCTCGTCGTTTAAACTACCACGCTCGTCACACAAAATCTCACTTTTACTCCTAATAACACAATATGCTAATATGAAATAATTTTACTGGAAATATAAGATATTGTGCTTGCCACATCAGATTTTTTAAAAACACAGTTACATAATTAAATATTTATTTTATTTTTTCACAGAGTTCTTACGCCCTCATTTACCATTTTTACTACTTCTTTGTTTAGATCTTGTTAGCTGATATTTTCTTATGGCCTCTTAGTAAATAACATGTCATGAAAAATCACATATGTTAATGAAGAGTTTTTCATGTATATACAAGGAATAATTTCCATATATTACGCACGTACTTTCACTGAAAGCAGCTCACTGTAACGACCTATTCCAACCCCAGAATTTGTGGAAGAAAGATGACAACCCGTTCTGTTTTTAAATAAAGTAATTACAATAAAAAAAAATCACATCAAGCTTGAAAAATGAATGTCAGCTTCGCGTGCTGAGATCACGAAAGCCTTGGCTAGGAGGATATATTACTCGACATCCGTTTGAATTGCAAAGGCGAATATCGTTAGCCGGAACTTGCCATGAATATTTATTTCATTTTTTAATGAAAAATAATTCTGCTTAATTTAACTTTTTTCCTTTTAGATTATAATGACAAAGTTTGCCGCAAAAAGTTTGTTCTTCCCCCGAAAATTATAATCAAGATACACATGCAAAACGAACGATAAGTTTTGCAAATATTTAAATCAGTAATTAGAAATGACAGTGCAAAATTGCACGTCAACTAAAATAAAGCGCAGGTAAAATACGGAAAATTCAATTTCAAGAAAATATGCATATTTTAATATTCAAAAGCGCATTTAAAGTGCGGATGAAACTTTATCCAAAAAGGATATTAGTCTTTATTAATTTTTCTCATTTGTTTAATGGAAGTAGCCTTGATTATTGAAAACTCACTCTAGGAATGATTCATTTCGTTCTTTCTATAACAAATTAGTCAGTTTTTAGCAAATCTTCAAAAAGTATACCAGTCAAGCAGTAGCGGATTAAGGGGGAAGACGTTAGGGGGCTAAATCCCCCCCCCCCACTAGATAAAATAAAATTTGGAATAAGAAATTTATTTTAGCCCTTCTTATGATTCCAGTTGATTAACCAATTATTAGAATCATATCATTAAATTCATTCTTTGTAAACATTTCAAAACCAATTATAACCACACACACATACATACAGAAAACATAGTAAAAATAGTAAATTCATATTCTGGAGACCCCGAAACGTGCGTATTCATTAGAAACTCACTATCGAATTTTTTGACCAAAAAATTATCATTCATATTAAAACTAGATTTTAAAACCGTATGAAATAATTATTTTAATATCTAATAGAGTAAAATTTTTGAAAGATGTCCGATCAAGGGCACCTGTATCACGAACGAATTAATAAATAGGCATACATTTATCTCTTTCTTTTGCAAAGGCTGTAAGAGTGTGTGATAAGGATGGATATAACACGCTTGTCTTTCAAAAATTCATATTGTTTCGACTAAGTTTATAAACGATGCTCGTTGTTGATAATACTTTCGCTGTAACGTAAGTTTATTTATTGATACAGATACATTACCTGGATTCATAGCCGTACGTATAACGTTATATTCTGTCAGAATCACTGACACTGACATTGTGTCAGTATCTTATTTTTAACATATTTGGTTTGACTTATTTTTGAATTTTGAATGTTTTTCCTGTAATATATATTTTTTAATAATAAAATAACAATAGTATTTTACGTACCCTCATAAAAACTAAGCAAATGACACTACTGAATTTGTCATGATGGACGGAGCAAAAATCTGAATTCATACAATTCGTAGACAACCTTGATTGGACATCTTTCAAAAATTTTACTGTATATGTATAAAAAAGTTATTAGTTTTTAAAATATTCGAGATTGTACTAATTTGAAGCTCTCTGTTATCGCCTTTTTGAAATCTGTAATCCATTTTCAAGTAAATGAAAAGTGAAAGAACGAAACTAAATAACACTTGTTAGTAGCAATCTATAATTATTTTACTAAAATATAAACCGACATTTTTTGGTCTTTTCATGCACAAAAATCGAGGAAAATAAGATAATTGAGAAATATGAGAAATAATTTGTATTCATATATTCTAGACAGGTATATGAAATTAAATAATATATCAAAAATAGCGACCCCTAACGAATGAGAAAAGCTAAAGAAGTAGAATATGTCAATGTTAAGTACAATTTGCATAGTTTATCTATGAAATAAATTTATTGGAAATATAGGATGTTTTGCAAGAAATTTATGTATGGAATTTGTACATAATACATAGGATTGACGGAAGGAAATGTGCTGGCCACATTAGATTTTTTATTATGTCTGTATGGTATTGTGAAAGCTAAAAAACAGGGAGCATATGTAGATCTATATGATATACCTACCTAGTATGAATTTACGATTTACAAATATGGTACAATTAGTTCAAAATTGAAAACGCACGATTTTATAATGTAATACCAAACCAAATATTGTATTTTGATTACGTAAGGGTGGTACAATAAGAACAATATTTTTGACGATGACTATAAAGGAAAATCTTTAAAGCCCCTCATATCTATGAATGTAGAATAAAAGAAACAGTACTTACCAGATAATGGAATATCTTCACCTGGTATCTTCGTCTAAAAAAGTCAATACCACTGCACATAAATATTCATGTTTCACTTTAAATATTACTTTCAAAGCTGTCACTTAATACACAGAAATATACGTCCATTCACTGCTAAATATAATAAAAAACTGAATCAAAAGTATGTACTAACTCGCAACTTCAAACGTGTTTCATTAGGTACAAGATAGCACTGATCACAGTGGAAACTTTTATTTCTTTAAAAATTAGTCATACACAATAAATATAGTGTAATATTGAACGATATAAATTATTTAACATTTTAGCATTATTGTTTATAATTTTAATAGAACGAGAACTGGTTTCATTATGTAATTTGGATATGGATAGTAATACTTATTATTTATTTTAACAATTTTTTGTACATAAAAATTACATTCATGGTACATCAATATTTGTCAAATAAATATATGTATCTACATACGTATACACGAATATTTTAATTCAAAGTTTAAGGTTTTAGAATAACTTGAAAATTTGCGGATGTAACTATACATTCTGGAAAATTATAGAACCTATTTTTATTAAGTAGTTTCGAACAGTATTTTTAAATTTAGAGTTATATAGTGCCTTGACATGGTGAGATAAAATATTATAGAATTTCAGTTGAAGAGGGTCTCTTTCAGAGCGATTGTTATTAAATTAGACTTAAAATTAATTCAATGGATGAAGCGGTCGGCACTCGGTGAAACATTGGAAATTATTAAATAAAACACTCGGTTTCGTTCTCAAAATAAAGAATAAATTGTACATGTGATGTGGATTAGGTGTTAACAATTACTCGACAATTCAGTCAAACAGCATTTATTCTTACTATACCAACGTTTCGGTACACTCTTGCGCCTTATTCAGGATCTACAACAATTATACAACAAAAATGTAATACATACAAAATAACATGGACATTATCACACTTATAATAATAATAATAATAATACTAATAATAATAATAATAATAATTTATTTAAACCACTTTTTGTACATGAGATACAATTATGGCACGTCAGTTTAAAATACAGATACATAGATATGCACGTTATATAGATATAATATTTGGGGGGGTATCCATATATTCTTGAAAAGTGTAAAAACTATTTGTTATTAAGTAGTTACGGACAACATTTTTAAATTATTTTTATTTTATATTATAAAATTTTAGTTGAAGAGAATTTCTTTCGGAGCGTTTGTTCTTAAATTTATTTAATCTTAATAAATTTGCTGATCTAGTGTTATGGCTATGTACATCACTGTTCCTTAGATATTTATCTTGGTTCGTGTGAATTTCAAGTAATGTTGCATAAATATATAGACGAGGCAAAGTCATTATCCTTAACTCAATAAAAAGGTTTTTACATGAATGTGTAGGGCTTACATTAGCAATTTCTCTGACAATCCTTTTTTGCAATATAAATATTTTGATTACGTGCGTCGAATTACCCCAGAGTAAGATGCCGTAGTTTAAGTGACTATGAAAAAGAGCGAAATAGGCCATATGCAAAACTGGAACTTGACACATGTTCTTAAGCCTTCTAAATAGGTATATAGTACTTGATAGAGTTGCACAAAGTTTAATTATTTGGGAATGTCCTGTAAGGTCATCATCAATATCCATACCAAGAAGTCTGACAGATTGACCATTTCTGTTCTTTAGGTTGTTAGAGATTGTGAGACTTTGAATTTTTGATGCATTTAGTTTCAAGTTATGTGATGCAAGCCAGTGCTCAACATTGTTAGTTGTATTTTCAACTTGTTTTTTTAGTATATCCATATTAGAATGACTGGAAAGTAAAGTCGTATCGTCGGCAAACAGGATACATTTGTTTGGTTACTTACAGTAAGATATTACAAATTGTTACAATTCATGTACACAAAATGAATTCGTACAAAACATTTAGTTAATTGATTAAACATCGTACAAAAAATTCAAAAAGCATACACACGTCCATTTGCTCTAAAAAAACGACAACCGAATAATACGGAAAATAGCCGGAAATTTCCTGTGTTTCTGGTGACATCAATGATATGGATTCCTATTGGTCGTCTGTACACCAATAATAATGTAGCAAGTTGTAGGAATTTAAATAAAATGTAAGGAAATTAATGATAACCAGTTTAGCCGGAAATTTACCTTTTCCTTTTTTAACTTTTCCAATGCACTAAAATATACGCTGTTAAGTCCTTGAATATCAGTTCTTGCATTGATATTCAAGGACTTAACAGCGTATATTTTGGTATACAGACGATCAATAGGAGTTCTTATCAATGATGTCACCAGAATCCTTACACAGGATATTTCCGGCTATTTTCTGTATTATTCGGTTGTCGTTTTTTAGAGAAAATGGATGTGTGTATAGTCTTTGAATTTTTTGTACGTTGTTTAATAAATTAACTGAATGTTATGTACCAATGTATTTTGTGTACATGAATTGTAACAATTTGTAAGATCTTACTGTAAGTGTGATAATGTCCAAATTATTTTGTATGTATTAAATTTTTGTTGCATTAATGGTGTAGACCCTTAAGGTGCAATGGTGTACCGAAACGTTGGGATAGTAAGAATAAATCCTGTTTGACTGAACTTTCGAGTAATTGTTAACACCTATTGTACTATAAAGTTAATTTTATTCTTTATTTTCTGAAACGAAACCGAGTGTTTTATTTAATAATTAAAACTTATAAAAATATCTGTTGTGGTCAGCACAATATCTTCCGTCAATCCTGTGTATAATGTATAAATTCCATACATAATTTTTCTTGGAAAAGATTCTAAATTTACAGTAAAATTATTTCATAAACAAACTATTCAAATAGCACTTGACACTGACATCTTCTTCCTCTTTAGCTTTTCCCATTCGTTAGGAGTCGATATTTTTGCGTGTCGTTCTCATTCGGTTCTTTTTCTCTCAAGTCTTCCGCAATACAGTCCTTCCATCTTATCTTTGGTCTTTCTCTGCTTCTTCAACCTCCCATTAATAAACTACTCATTCTTGCTCAAATATAATTCTTCATTTCTCCTCATGACATGTTCAAACCAATGTAATCGTCTTTTTTGTATCTTTCTAGAAAATTGTAACACTAGAGTTATTTTCTTACCGTATCTTTCCGTGTTTCCCCAACATCTACTTCAACATCCTCATCTCTGCCACATTAACTTACTTTTTACTCATACTGACATCTATCAATTTGAATTATATGAATATATTAGCAGTTTCCATGTTTAGCATAGCTGGCTGAATTATAAAATTTAATTTCTTTAAAATTCTTTAACTCTGTATCTATTAAATATGAAGTATAAAATGTAATCAAATCGTATAGAGAATAGCATATTCTTTAAGTTATAATAATATTAAATGTCAATAAATTAAATTTAACTGTTAAATCTTCAAATGTGGCAACTTCCAGTTCACCAATTATAACCAAAATCTAATCACTTGTTCTTCTGGATGTAAACTTGAGGAATACGAAAAAATTATAATTTTTGGAATCGTGGTATTGAAGTTATGGGATCCGGAACTTTTGTCACACACACACACACAGACACACATACATACATACAGACATCATCGTAAAAATGGTAAAATCGTATTATAGGGACCCTAAAACATGCTTATTCAGTAAAAACTCATCACTGAATTTTTTGACCAAAGACAATACCTTCCTTACCTAAAGGTGACGGAAGGTAAAAACCGTGGACCAAATGATTGGTGTAATAGTTTGATCGGCATTTTAAGGGTCATCTTCTAGTCCACCTTTAAAATTTATATTTTAAACCATTCAAAAGATATTTATAGAAATTTCTCACTATTTATGTAGGTTCTATATTTGTTGGTTGAAAATATTAACCGGCCCAACTAATATAAGTTTGGGCTCGTATACACAGTACTAAGAGTATATTTAACTTTCCATATTTGTCAAATATATCATTTTGTGGCATTGTCACTTTACGGTCATAACCCCATACCTAGATAAAATCAGTTGATAAAGTACACAATACACATATCTTCTATGTTTGTCCATTGCAATGCGATTACCGTGAGAACAAACAAAACTCTATGCAAATGGCTATCTGGAAGAGTCGGAATCTAATCAACCATGTAAATATAGGTGTGCTTAATTACACCACTGGATAAAGTAAATATCCCTTTATCATCGTTTACTACAACAAGACAGAGGACAGAGTGAATTGGATAGGTGGACACAGGTTTTTTACCTGTTTTCAAGCGATTATGGAAATGAAATAAAGTATTCAAGAGTTTTATCAATGCCACTTTGTGGTTACTATTCTATAATAATAATAAAAATCTGATGTGGCCAGCACATAACCTCTCGCCGTATATTTTACCTGGCTGTATGCATAAATAGGTGAATATTTTTAGACATACAAATAATATATTCATATAAGTTATGACGTATAAACCTCTTTATTATTCAATAAGAGCATGTCTCAACATAACACAAATTTCACATATATTTACAAAATCTATAGGATATTTTACCAAAATTATGTACAATAAATTACAAAGTAGAGTTTACCATATATAAATTTTAGGCTGGTAACAGGGATTTTCAATTCGAACAACGTTCTTGTTTGGGCGGTCTAAAATGTATATATTTGGATTGTGCATCTATTCTTACATATCTTTTTTTACATTTTATTTTTTCATACATGTTGTATCTAAATAACACATTAATTCCCTTTAACAAAAGTGATGGATAGATTGCACTCCGATTATTCTTATAACGATATGTATTTTTGTCAATATTTACAACTTACTTGAGAAGAATTTGATAGCTTTTTCGCAGTTCAATGTTACTCTATAGTCTACAGTGCTGGTGTACATTGTCCCATAATATTTGAAACAAATTTAAGTACTTCAACCTAAACTTGTCACCTCCATAATAGTCACAGAGCAAGTATATTTTTCTTTCATTACTCATTATTTCGATGAGATATAATTTTTCTGTATTTTACGTTGCAGAGTGGAGACCATCTTCAGTTTCATCTTGTGTTTATAGCATTTAAATATCGTCTTCCTTCGAGCTGTATTATCGCTCATATCTATTCTTTACATTTAGATTTTTTATATATAAATTCATTAAATGAAGAAATTTTGTCCTACTCTTCTAATTTTTCGAGATGATTCCAATTCATTGTTGGCATTAACAGTATTTCTGAAGGGTATGTGTAATATACCTATAATTTTAAATATTTAGCTATTAATACAATATGAAATAATATAATGTATGTACTTCCCAGATTTATGAAGTAGCCAAAATGATTTTTTTTTTTATTGATTCGGATGTAAAAATTTCTGCTTTACAACATCCATTTAAAACTTTTTGTCTAAAATAATTAGGGGAGTAATGCGCACGGAAAAACTGATTTCCCATGTTAAATACCTCTATTTCACTTTCCGTGATATAGCCTGCATATGGAATTTGTACATAATACACGAAACTGACGGAAGGTAATGTGCTGGCCACATCAGATTTTTTCCCTCTTGTTTACCGATCAATTTTTATTACCTTCCGTCACCTTTAGGTTAGGAAAGTATTGTCTTCGGTCAAAAAATTCAGTGATGAGTTTTTACTGAATAAGCACGTTTTAAGGTCCATATAATACGATTTTACCATTTTTACGATGATGTCTGTATGTATGTGTGTCTGTGTGTCTGTGTGTGTGTGTGACAAAAGTTCCTGATTCCATAACTTCAATACCACGATTCCAAAAATTATAATTTTTTCGTATTCCTCAAGTTTACATCCAGAAGAACAAGTGATTAGATTTTGGTTATAATTGGTGAACCGGAAGTTGTCACATTTGAAGATTTAACAGTTAAATTTGATTTATTGACATTTAATATTATTATAACTTAAAGAATATATTATTCTCTATACGATTTGATTAAAGAATTTTAATGAAATTAAATTTTATAATTCAGCCAGCTATGCTAAACATGGAAACTGCTAATATATTCATATAATTCAAAATGACAGATGTTAGTATGAGTAAAAAGTAAATTAATGTGGCAGAGATGAGGATGTTGAAGTAGATGTTGGGGAAACACGGAAAGATACGGTAAGAAAATAACTCTAGTGGTACAATTTTCTAGAAAGATACAAAAAAGGCGATTACATTGGTTTGAACATGTAATGAGGAGAAATGAAGAATTATATTTGAACAAGAATGAGTAGTTTAGTAATGGGAGGTTGACGAAGCAGAGAAAGACCAAAGATAAGATGGAAGGACTGTATTGCGGAAGACTTGAGAGAATAAGAACCGAATGAGAACGACACGCAAAAATATCGACTCCTAACGAATGGGAAAAGCTAAAGAGGAAGATGTCAGTCTCAAGTGCAATTTGAATAGTTTATTTATGAAATAATTTTACTGGAAATATAGAATCTTTTCCAAGAAAAATTATGTATGGAATTTATACATTATACACAGGATTGACGGAAGGTATTGTGCTGGCCACAACAGATTTTTTATTATATATTTAATAAAATTTAACGTATGTTACTTTATAATTATTGCAGTTTTTCTTTGCAATGGTAGAATACCCCATTCATATTTTTACCGTGTAAAAGACAGAGGGCATTGGTTTCCCTCCGAGGTAGGCATTGTTCTCCACACAACATTCCCAGTTTTACAAATGATGTTTGCCGGTCTACCGGTGCATGTTAGCCTTTATAATTATGATTAATTATATATGTTTTATGTGCGCACCCTGGACTTGCCGCTGGCCCAAGTAATTAAAACTGCTTCGCAGACAAATTTCTAAAAGTTAATCGTAATTTGTTTGCAGTTTGCTTAATGACTAGCCGCAGATGTGTGGAGGCTGTGTGCTGTACGTAGCATCAATCAGAAAAAAAACTTACTCCTAATCGTGATATATGGCTGAGCTAATTACACATTACCAGATGAATTGCTATTCTAACTCGACGGAATTGATGGAATTATGTAAAAATTGTTAGCGCCAAGCTTAAGCGATGATTAGGGAAGTGAAACGCCGTGTTTTATGTTTGGGAATTTTTTGGTAATTGATATAAATCGCTACACAGATTATTCAGCTCCCAACTTGGTAATAAATTAACCGGCAACCTGTCGCGGCACAAATGGGTATTGTGGTTTTTTCCTGCTTACAACAATACATACGTATCGCTTCAAATATTGTATCCACGCAGACTTTCCGACAACTCTTTTTAACATCAGCAGTAAATGAAAACATAATTCTCTTTGTAGAAGTACAACGCTATTCAGATTGCAAATAATGGTGAGATATTATCCTTAAAACTATTTTTTTTTTGTTGTGGCCATCACAATACCTCTCGCGCCCTATCCATTGTGGTATATATTATATTTAACATTTCTTGTACACACAAAAAATTCTAATTACACCTTTATATTTACGTATTTTCTATAATTTTAAATTCATTCTATGAACAAGTTTTCTCCTACTCTTTTAAATGTTCGAGGTTTTTCCAATTCATTAACGGGATTGGCGATATTTTTGAAGGGTTCATGTAATATACCTATAATTTTAAATATGTAATTAGTAATACAATAAGAAATATTAAATATCGTTCCCAGAAAAAGCCTTCAGTACTATCTCTGAATTTTTGACACTGACATTAGTGACATTTATCTGTCGATTACAGACATTTTAATTTCTCAAGTAGTTACCATGGAGATATTTGGGCTGTGAGCAGGCTGCATGATTTACTACAACAGATCATTTTATAGATTATATATCTATATCTTTAAATCTATATTTGTAATAACATAAATTTTCAAAAAATAATATTTAGAAGATTTTTGTTAAAATACTACTACTTCCGGTTGTCCAGTTGTTACCAGGATTTATTCAACTCTTCCAATTACTGCTAGATTGAGTAATCCGTAGTTACACAGGTCTTTAGTCTTATAGAATTTGAGAAATCGTAGCTCCAACAACCTCACACACACACATACCCACACACATCCACACACATCCCCACACACACACAGACATCATCGTAAAAATATTAAAATCGGATTGTAGGAACCTTAAAACGTGCTTATTCATTAAAATCTGAATATGCGATTTTTAGCATGAATCCAATACCTGTCTCAGCGAGAGGTAAAAACTAAAAACAATAAAATTTTAAATGGTCGTATATTAAGTAGTTAACGGCATTCCCAAGTTATCATCAAAGAATGCTGTGATTTATATAATTTCCTCCGTTACGTTTACTACTGAAAGTACTAATTTGTGTCATATATGTCTAATATATTCATCACAGTCGTAAAATTCTTAAACTTTACTGCGTGCTCTGGTTATAGTATCAAACATCACGTAAACACTCACTTTTTCTTCCTGCTCCCAGCTGATATACAAGGTTATTTACGTGTGCAATATGAACTAAATTCTGTACATATTTCGAGAAAGACTATATTACCAGATGGTTCCCTCTACATGTTCCGCATATAAGTAATAAGTTATCACATAATAATTATGAGTACTTTACTTTTTACTGTAATTGATTTTGATTGACTTTGTCAATTATACCACAGTGGGTCCTCCACCATAACAAAAAATAATAAAATGTACACTTTGTACTTACACTACTACTCAATTAATAAGGATTAATATAAAGGAAAAACGTCTTTTATATTTAATTTTAATTTATCGGTATTTCCCATTCTTCTTGAGCTATTGCTTCAATCTAATCTAAACATTTTATACTTTCGTTTTTGTAAATGAATGCCCTATTTTATTTTCAAAATAGTGTGGCATTTTTTTTGTTATGTAATATACCGACAGAGCAGTTATGTCAGATTTATTTGTAAAGGTGGTAAACGTGTCACTACAGTGCCATTAGTTCCTTGACTAAACGTTTCATTAATAATGTAGACAAGTGACATTTCTCACCATTGTACAGTTAGAAATTTGGACAGCGAGCGTTTTTTCTACTTTGTCGCGCTAGAGCGGTAAAGTGACATTTTGCGTTGACAAAAGAGAGCTCAAATGGCTACTTTCTATGTAGACTGTATAAAAAGGTATAAATATGGAAGAAAATATATAAGCAAACAATGCTGTTGACATTTATCATTTAACGAGGATTCCCTAACATTTATATTGAATTTCTTGCCTGATTTGTATATTGTATGAAGAAATATTAATATTAGATACTATTTATTTATTATGACCCTTAAAATGCCGTTCACCAGTTATTTGACCCACATTTTTTTAAAGTTTTAGGTCTATATATAAAGTAGCCGAAATAATTTTGAACGAATTTGTGTAGATTTTATAATTTGTTGAAAAAGTAAACTGGTCGAATTATTATGTGTTTGGGCTCTCGTAACCAAGGCAAAATAATAAACAAAACTCCGTGAAAGCACTGCTTGTTGTATAAATAATTCCTTTCTCCAAAAAGTTCTGTTTTACATTCTGAGTCGATCTCAACATTACCAGCAAACAAGCCATCTATTACAGTCTCTCGTTCGACAAGAGGCCGTGCGGGCGATATTTATGGTGGTGATAATGCCCCGCGTCGTAGAGTTTCACCAGCACGTATAGACTACGTACTATATCATTTTATTTGTCGTCGCCATTGAATTATTGCTCATCGTTAATCGGCCAGGGACGATCCGACCATTTTTAGACTCAATTTCATTAGAGAGCAGGACAATTGCTGAGAAATAGTGGACGATATTGCATAACTCGTTTTCCATTTATGAGCCCAAACTTATAATAGTATATAAAGCAGATTGGCATACCCAGCAATGGGTAATATACCGTGATGATATATTTATTTGTTTGTTTCATTCAGTACTGATCGTCGCGTCACTCGCGGTTTTTTTTAACACTAGCGTAGGTATAAGTTTAAATGACAGTTCGTAAACACACCTAAATATAACGCAGATAATAAGATTCATTTTTACTCCTTCCCTTATTATCCTTGGGAACGAACGAACTCAATTTCTAATAGCTACGAACTTATTTGAAAATTAAATATTGGTTATGCTCGTCACATTTAACTTAGTACAATTATTTGATTTTTACGTCTCGTTAAAAGAGGTATTGGATTCATGCTAAAAATCGCATATTCAGATTTTAATGATTAAGCACGTTTTAAGGTCCATACAATCCGATTTTAATATTTTTACGATAATCTGTGTGTGTGTGTGTGTCTGTGTGGATGTATGTGTGTGTATGTGTGTGGGGAGGTTGGAAGGACGATTTCTCAAAAACTATAATACTTAATATATGTTTAACGACATATTTCTCAATCAAACATTACTCGGATGAGCTGAAAAGGTTTTGGTAATAATTGGACAACCGGAAGTAGCAGATTCTTCCAAATATTATTTATTGGAATTTTTTGTTCTTGCTAGTATTAAAGAAGAGTAAATTCTCTATCTGATACACATAAATATTTTATTATAGTTTTTATACATTTAGAGATAAAGAAATATAAGGTATATAATAATCTGTTGTAACAAATCTCACAGTCAAAATACTGTAACGGAAGCCAATTGAAAAATTAAAATATTTGTGAGATAAATGTCAGTGTCAAAAATCCAGAACCATTACTTTTTTTTTCTGGGAAGTACTTACATTATATTATTTCTTCTTGTATTAATAGTTAAATATTTAAACTTACAGGTATATATACCCTTCAAAAATACTGTTAATCCTGACAATGAATTAGAAACATTTCGAAAAATTAGAAAAGTAGGACAAAAATTCTTCATAAAATGAATGAATGTTAAATGTAATAGGGCGCGAGCAGTCATGTGACTTTGTTGGCCTTGACAAGCAGATATGAGGGCCCGCGTCAGAATAATAGCTAGTAATTATGTACATAATTTTTCATTTTAAATTTAGTGACTTTCCAATTCCATATGGTTTATTTTTTCTCGACAAGTAAATTCCACACTCCTGGTGACAAATTAACTACGTGAATTTGGAAAATCTTGAAATTTTTAATGAAAAATTCTGTCATTTGACATCTATGTACATAATTACTAATTGTCATTCTGACACGGGCCCCCATAACTGCTTGTCAAGGCCAACAATGTCACATGACTGTTCGCGCCCTATACTTATGTAATCAAAAAAGGAACTGACGAGAGGTATTGTGTTGGCCACAACAGATTTTTTTAAAAGCAACAGCACATCCAAGGTAATCTCTGCAAGAAAAACAAAAAGTCTTATTTAATTGAAGTCTTAACTCTTATAGTTTTCCAGATGACTGAGTAAACTTGCACTGGACTTTTGTAACAGGTTTCATTTAAAATGAACTACACATGTGTTGTAACAACAACTAGAGCCGTTCTTGACGTCATTAATTGCACTAAGTACAAAATTAAATATATAAATGTAGAACTCTACAAAACAATAAAGTATAGATGATATTATAATACTGTCAGTTTTGACATTACGTCATTAATGCTCCTTCATCTAGCGATTTGAAACACATGCCTAAGATTGACGTCATTTGTATCAACTCCCAGATACAGTTTATATATTTATATACAATTTAATAAGTAATCATTTACGAAGTCCTACCTTTTGGAAACAAGACGAACAAATATGTGGCATATTAATCTTAATTAAAACTCTTATGATGATGCAAACAAATGCATATTGGTAAACAAGCGAATCTTGGCCAGCAGCACGTCAGCTGCAAAATCATTTATTATTGGCCGCGAATTACCAGCTCAATATAATTTGCTCTGACCTAGCCATTCGGAATTCATTAAAATGCAATTCAGACCACCGCGGGATATTTCCACGACTGCAATCGAAGACGTCTCTCTCGCTCTTCGATGAAAATGAAATTTATATTGTTATTTCTGGCAGCCAGTCAAGCAAACATGAGTAATTAAATAATAATTTATTATGCAGTTGCAGCTTCAAAGTGACTAGATTGAAAATAGCAACAAGAGTGACACATTATCAGTGCCAGCCATAAAGGTTTCGCAGATGCAAATTAACATTGGCATGGGCCATGCTACAGCAAACAGAAAAAAAAGATAAACGAGTTTGAGCACACGTCAGTAATTTTACGAAACCGTATTCCTTCTGATGATGGTTGTCGTCTTGTAACACACATCAGTGACGTATTCAGGAGTGGACTTAGGGGGCTGGAGCCCCCTCAAAGTTCAGTGAAATAATAAAAAAGTCTTTTAAATTAATCATTTTATACATTAAAATATTTGTATAATATAAGTACAATGGTGAAAGAAAAGCTTAATGGTACAGCACTTTTTGTATAATTAAAAAAATCTGTTGTGGCCAGCACAATAACTTCCGTCAATTTTGTGTATTATTCCATACATAAATTTTCTTGCAAAAGATTCTAAATTTCCGGTAAAACTATTTCATAAACAAACTATGCAAATTGCACTTGACACTAACATCTTCTTCTTTAGCTTTCTTCATTCGTTAGGGGTCGCTATTTTTTATTTTCTTCATCCACGCATTTCTGTTTTACGTTCCTTTTCTCTCAAATATTCGCAATACAGTCCTTCCATCTTATCCTTGGTCTTCCTCTTTACTTCAACCTTCTGTTACTAAGCTATTCAATATATTCTTCATTTCCCCTCATGACATTTGCAAACCAATGTAATCATCTCGTTTGTATCTTTCTAGACACTTGTAACACTGGAGTTATTTCCTTACCGTATCTTTCCGTGTCTTGCCCAACATCTACTTCAACATCCTCATTTCTGCCATATTAATTTACTTTTTATTGATACTGACATCTGTCAATCTGAATATATTAACAATTATCATGGTTAGCATAGCTGGCTGAATTATAAAATTTAATCTCTAAAATTCTTTAACTCTATATCTATTGAATATGAAGTATAAAATGCAATGAAATCGTATAGAGAATAATATATTCTTTAAGTTATAATAACGTTAAATGTCAATAAATTAAATTTAACTGTTAAATCTTTAAATGTGGCTACTTTCGGTTTACCAATTAAAACCAAAATCTAATCAGTTGTTCTTCTGGATGTAAACTTGAGGAATACGAAAAAAATATAATAATAATTTTTGGAATCGTGGTATTGAAGTTATGCGATTCGAAACTTTAGTCACACACACACACACAGACACGCATACATAGATATAGACATGATCGTAAAAAAAGTAAAATCGTATTATAGGGACCCTAAAACATGCTTATTCACTAAAAACTCGTCTTTGAATTTTACCTTCTTTACCTAAAGGTGAAGGAAGGTAAAAATACAACTTTGTATTGTAACTTGAGAACCACTTGTTTAAACAAATATTTTTCTACAGTCTACATAGAAAGTAGCCACTTGCGCTCTCTTTTGTCAACGCAAAATGTCACTTTGCCGCTCTAGCGCGACAAAGTAGAAAAAACGCTCGTTGTCCAAATTTCTAACTGTACAATGGTGAGAAATGTCACTTGTCTACATTCAAAGGAAACGTTAGGCAAAGAACTAATGGCACTGTAGTGACAAGTTTACCACCTTTACAAATAAATCTGACATAACTGCTCTGTCGGTATATTACATAACAAAAAAAAAATGCTGCACTATTGTAAAAATAAAATAGGGCATTCATTTGGGAAATAACGATAAATTAAAATTAAATATAATAGACGTTTAGCTGTTACAGCCCGTATATAATGTATGGGGCTATAATTTTAAATTCAGAAAATTCGTAGATGACCTTGATCGGACATCTTTAAAAAAAATACTGTACGTCACACAGTGCACTCAGTACGCACTAATACCGCGTAAACCGAAAACGCTTTAAGATAGAACCATGTTAAATAGATCTTAAAGGTCGCAGTGAGAAAATATGACTAGCGCTTAAAACTCCGAACTAAATAATATAATAATGTTGGTAAAGTCGCGACGCACAATCCCAACGTGTTTCTATTGAACAATTCTCGTATTAAAGTTTATTAAAGTACTACGGTAATTTATCTGAATTATATACCTAAGTATATAACCACAACAATACTTATTATCATCTTGAAAGTTATGTCCTTATTGAGTCTCTCGTTCTACGGCCATTTATAACAACCTCTCAATAGTTTGAGTGTCGGTGACACTATTGTCATAAGCACGATAAGTTCGAAGAGCTCTTCCAAGTTTTCCCAAGCTACAACAAACAATCCTTCGCTTGGAAGTTCTTCATTTGCACACAACAAATGAATTAGAAGTTGAGGCGTTGAGGGTGAAGTTTCTGGGACTGGACATGCATGTTTGCAGGGCTCATGACCATTGTTCACAGCAGATGGAAGTTTATGAACCGTGACTTGGGTTTAGTTTCGATGTAAACTTGAGTTTGCTGTTTTATGGCAGATGGAATGGATATTGTAGCAATGTTATGGCTCCGGGAGTTTCATTGCTAAAGAGGTTTTAATATTACTAAAACTATAATATTCTTAATATACATTATTCGTTTATGCAAATTCAATTACAGATTTATTGGTAATTATTGGTTTTACAATCCTATAAACTATCTTTATTCCTTGATAATATTATTTAAGTAGTTTTAAAAGTTCGTTAAATCTTAAATATACAATTAAAGATACGCAAATAGAAAAGATGTACAGTAAAAATTTTAAAAGATGTCCGATCAAGGTTGTCTACGAATTGTATGAATTCAGATTTTTGCTCCGCCCATCATGACAAATTCAGTAGTGTCGTATGCTTAGTTTTTATGAGGGTACGTAAGATACTACTGTTATTTTATTATTATAAAAATATATATTACAGGAAAAACATTCAAAATTCAAAAATAAGTCAACTAGTAAGTTTATAAGCAAATGTAAAACCAAACATGTTAAAAATAAGATACTGACACAATGTCAGTGTCAGTGACTCTGACAGAATATAACGTTATACGTACGGCTATGAATCCAGGTAATGTATCTGTATTAATAAATAAACTTACGTTACAGCGAAAGTATTATCAACAACGAGCATCGTTTATAAATGGAATGTCCTAACTTAGTCGAAACAATATGAATTTTTGAAAGACAAGCGTGTTATATCCATCCTTATCACACACTCTTACAGCCTTTGCAAAAGAAAGAGATAAATGTATGCCTATTTGTTAATTTGTTTGTGATACAGGTGCCCTTGATCGGACATTTTTCAAAAAATTTACTGTACATTAAGTTCATAGTGTTTTCCATTAATACAGGGTTTAACATGCAAAATCAGATTTTCCTAATTTCCTGCACTCCTAATTATTTCAGGTAAACAATCTTCAAATAAAAGTTGTAGGGCATAAAATTCTTCATGTGAACCATTAAGCAAAATTTGTATGCCTTGTAACGTCAAAAATTAGGTGTAAAAATGTCGAAAATCACCGCAAAAATAGCTATAGCCATGGATTTGAAACAAAAAATTAACAAATGCTAACGATTTATCTGTCAAGCTAGGTTAATTTAATTACATTATTATTTGTAAAATCTGTTCAATTTAAATTAACAGATAATTGTTAATTGAAACAGAAATTAGAAATAATATCTAATAAAAATAAATTATCTTAACATGATAGATAAACTGTTAGACATTTGTTATTTATTTTGTCTCAATTCAATGGCTATTGCTATTTTTCGAGGTGATTTTCGATATTTTCATACCTAATTTCTGCTACTTTTATTTGAAGCATTTTTACCTAATATAATTAGGGAAGCTGGAAATTAAGAAAATATTATTTTACATGTTTAGTCCTATGTTCCGAGGTCGCGGTCACCACCCTGTATATGATGTCTCCTAAGGAAACCGAAAAAATCTTAGTATATATTTTAAGGGTCATTAGTTTAGATAATGGGCTTCTTGTATTCAAGAGCATTTTGAAAACTATTATATTTTTCAAGTTTAGTTTACTCAACTACATTATTTACATTATAAATTTTTCAAATACATTGTGTTATTATTTAATAAATTTAACATAAATGTATCCCTCCTATCTTGATGACGACACAATCACTAGCATTTGATTCGTTAATGTGAATGGGTGAGGTGAAGGGAAGATCGAGGATCAAACAACGTTCTACTATCTCCGTCTCTGTCTTCTCAAACTACAGAACTAGGACGTATGTCATCCGTGATTGTGACGTCATAAAAAGAAAATATTTATTTTTAGCCGTAAGTGACAAAATTTTGAAAAAAGAAAAAATAGGGGGTCTTTTATTTTGTATATATATATTCCAAAAAAAATTGTCTTAGTATCATGCAAGTAGCCTATTAAAAAAATCTGATGTGGCCAGCACAATATCTTCCGTCAATCCTGTGTATTATGTATACAAAAAAATTCTTGCAAAATATTCTAAATTTCCAGTAAAATTATTTCATAAACAAACTATGCAAATTGCACTTGACACTGACATCTTCTTCTTCTTTAGCTTTTCCCATTCTTTAGGGGTCGCTATTTTATATTTTTTTCTTCCACTCATTTCTGTTTTACGTCATCCTAATTCAGTTCCTTTTCTCTCAAGTATTCCGCAACACAGTCCTTCCATCCTATCATTGGTCTTGCTTTGTTTCGTCTACCTTTTATTACTAAGCTATTCATTCTTCTTTCAATATATTCTTCATCTCTCCTCATGACATGTTCAATTCATACGAATGTAATCGTCTCTCTTGTATCTTTCTAGAAATTTCTATCACTCGAGCACTTTCCCTTATTCTTCTGTATGAACATTTAACTCTGCGTTCAAGTTATGGTTCATATGATTTATAGTTATTGATATTGGAATACATATTAATTATTGTTAATAAATTAATAGCTAAAACTATAGTGTACTTATTATACCTATTTGTTTATCAATAAATAATTTATATTTAATAAATTTTAATACTATATATAATTGCTCACATTTCTTAAATCTATTTATATTTACATTAATAGTTATTTACATTTATTTAAAATGTAATGGAGTAATTAATAATTTTTAATATTTTTTTTCAGTTATTACGAATCGGCATCTTTGCCATCTCTAGTCCCAAGAAACGGTCCTCCTGCTAAAAGACCACGCCTCCTCTCATCAAAATCATCAAAAAGTAGCCTATCCCCTCCCCCAATTGAGAAGAATGTGGAATACTCTACAGCAATAACGAACGATCACTACAAGAAGTACAGTAAGTATCTGATTTTTTTCCAATTCCTTCAGTTTCTTTGCAGGATGTTAGAGATATAAAAAGAAATTATCGTAGACCATACCAGAAGCAAATACAAAATTTAAGAAGTGTATCAGGAGAATTCAAATCGCGTCTGGAAGTCTAGACGTAGTATTGTTAAAAATTTAGCGGGGGATTTGAATCTATTCCATTTCTCCTGCCATCATCTGACCAGGAAGAGAGAAATAAATTGTCCAGTATTTATTACTAAACTTAAAAAAAAAGAATACAGATCTTTATTTGTTAGATAAAATTAAAGACCAAATATTGTTCTTATCTATTAGGTAAGTTCAAATAAAGCATAATTTGAGAAATAAACACTTATTTGTCCACATTTGTAGACAAATATGCCAGTTGTTGATAGCTATACGATTTTATGCAACAGGGTGTATATCGTGGATAAATGGTCACAACTAAAACTAAAATAATTTTCTAATTGATTCCAGATGATGTCTTTTTTCTTTCCAAGGAACGGAATCTGTCTTCCTGGACTCAATTATATGTTTATATTTGTCGACTAATTTATTTAAATTAGTTATTTCCGTGGTAGTTAAATAAACTGCTTTTTCTCTTTATCTATAATTTTCACCACTCATTTTTGCAAGTCGTATTTATCATTTTTATAAACGTTCAAACTGTGGTATAAACTACAACTGCACCAAAACACAGACAAGCGAAAAAGTAACCAAATTTCTATTAAAATTGTTACAGCCAATTTGCCATCTTTTCAAAAATAACTCTACCCTCACACAATTTTAATCTTTTTGATAGCAATCTGCCAGTTAGCTATCCGGAGAATAAAAAATCATGGAGCAACCCAAAAATCTTATTCTCTAGTTAAAACGGTAGAATAAATTTATCTAATAGATAGTACACTGCTACTTTATCCGAACTTGAAACAACCGGGCCTAAAAGATGTAAATAATTATGTTGACAATGAAAATATAATTTAGTGTTAAAACTAAAAGTGATTTTATTTTGTGAGAAGTGTGGTTAAAACATTCTATCTTCTGGGGTCCCACAAGGGTCAAAATTGGGCCCACTATTATTCAACCTCTTCATTAATGACATTGTGGACTGTGTTCAACATTTTCAAATACTTTTGTATTTGACATAAAAATTTATAAAACCATCAACTCTATTAATGACTGTATTCTCTTACAAAACGACATCAACAACTTTTTAAAATGGTCCCACAACTCAAAATTGTTTTTAATTACAGGAAATGTAAAATAATGAGTTACTTTGTTAAAAAATACGTTTACACTTATACATATCACATGGAAACTAATTCGCTTGAGAAAGTAACTCAGTTTAAGGATCTTGGGATTATATTTGACACAAAACTAACATTTAATGTACACATTGAGACTACCGTAAGATCATCTTACAAAAATCTTGGATTTGTAATTAGAAATTGTCTTTCTGTAAAACAACTACACTCAAAAGCTTGTATTATGCATTTGTCCGCTCTAAGCTACAATATTGTCTGCAAGTCTGGAATCCAATATATCATAAATATATATCTAAGATTGAGTCTGTCCAACATAAATTCAACAAATATTGTTATTTTAAAATATATAAGGCAATATCGTATCTTTACCCATGATTATTCTGTTTTATTGCCTTAAGTGTACTTAGTGCCATTAAGTAGCAGAAGAAATTTACAATTATCTCTCTGCTTATACAAATCCACGCATCACTTCTAGAAATAAAGTACCATTTCATTGTAAAACAGCTAGGACTAATTATGAATTGAAATCTCCAATAAGACAACTCTGTGTAAGCATATAACAGTGTATCATGTACTATTGACATTGACACATTTGGCGACTCCTTATCTAAATTTAAGAATATATTAACAAAATATTAAGTCATTTGTTGAATTTCTTCTATGTACTTACTATTCATTTTATTCGTTTTTGTATTTGTATGTCATATGATCGTCCTGTAATTGGGATCTTGAATCCTGTTGGATCGATTTATTAATAAATAAATATATCTTGTTGTAGAATATTTCTAGCAATAAACAAACGACAACGTGGAATCATTTAATTTTATCTTCAATCTGATATCCCGTGTAATCCGGCAATTCGCAATACTTTACCTAACTGTCTGACGACTACATTACAATGTGTAGTAACTACACCACTACATTTACGAGCCTGTAGTTTTTCCTTGGTTTCAGGCAACCCTGACATTCTGATTTGCGGCAACTGTCGCGAATTATTTACCGAAATCCACGATCTGCTGGAGCACAAGAAGACTTACTGCAAATTACGATTCACTTGCAAATGCAGACCGCAGTCCCTGAACGGATGCACGGAGCATTATAGTAAGTACGAGTTATTATTGCGGGAAATAATTAAAAAGAGTTATGTTTGGATTGGTTTATTTGTGTTGTTTTATGATTAATTGGGATTTTTTTTTTGAGTAATATAAATACGAAGGTCCCGGAAAATTAAGGTATTGTTATTATAATTTCAAAAAGTGCTTATAAATGGAAAGAAAGTATAGATTAGATTTTAACGAACAATCGCCTTCTTTGCATGTATTTTTTTAAAAATGTCCGATCAAGGTCATCTGTACCATGAACGAATTAACAAATTTGCATACATTTATCTATATCCTTTGCAAAGGTTATAGCGTGTACGATAAGGATGGATATAACACGCTTGTCTTTCAAAAATTGATATTGTTTCGACTAAATTACATTCCACTTTAAACCGATGCTCGTTAATGATAATACTTTCGCTGTAACGTAAATTTATTTATTAATTCAGATACATTACCTTGATTCATACCCGTACGAATAACCTTATTTTCTGTCAGTGTCACTGACACTGACATTGTGTTAATATATTATTGTTTACATATTTGGTTTTACATTTGCTAATAAACATACCAATTGACTTATTTTTGAATTTTGAATGCTTTTATTGTAACATATATTTTTATAATAATAAAATAACAGTAGTATCGTATGTACCCTCATAAAAACTAAGCAAACGACACTACTGAATTTGTCAGAATGGGCGGAGCAAAAAATCTAAATTCATACAGTTCGTAGATAACCTTGATCGGACATCTTTCAAAAATTTTACTTTACAATATAATAAAAATATACAAAGTATAAAATTTATAGTTACTTTTGGAAGAAAAATAACCCGTCACACTTACTTCGGCAGCTTTATGGTTGGTCGTAAGTTCCTAATAGGTATGCTATTTTGTGACAATAAGGGCGTTTTTGTGGCCAGCAAAATACCTTCCGTCAATCCTGTGTATTATGTACAAATTCCGTACATAAATTTTCTTGCAAAAGATTATATATTATTTCCAGTAAAATTATTTCATAAAAAAACTGTGCGATTTGCACTTGACACTGACATCTTCTTCTTCTTTAGCTTTTCCCATTCGTTAGGGGTCGCTATGTTTTATTTTCTTCTTCCACTCATTTCTGTTTTGCGTGTCGTCTTCATTTAGTTTTTTCTCTTAAGTCCTACGCAATATGGTACTACCATCTTAACTTAGGTCTTCCTCTGATTCGTCTACCGTCTATTACTAAACTATTCATTCTTCCAATATATTCATCTCTCCTTGTGACATGTTCAAACCATTGTAATCGTCTCTCTTGTATCTTTCTATAAACTTATATCACTCGAGCCATTTCCCTTATTCTTTCACTCCTTATCCTATCAAATTTAAATAATTTACCGCGAAACAAAATCGAAATCGTTTCAATATACAAAATAAAAAATCTGTTGTGGCCAGCACAATTCCTCTCGCCACTTCCTTTTTTTGGTTACATAAGTATAGGGCGCGAACGGTAATGTTACATTTTTGGGCTTGACAAGCAAATGTGTGGGCCCGTTTCAGAATGATAATTAGTAATTATGTACATAGATGTCAAATGTTAGAATTTTTCATTAAAAATTTCAAGATTTTCTAAATTTACGTAGTTAATTTATCACCAGGAGTTTAAAGTTTACTTGTATGCCTTAGATATTTAACATTTAATTCTGCTCCACATGGAATTGGAAAATCACTAAATTTAGAATGAGAAATTATGATATTTGACATCTATATACATAATTACTAGCTATCATTCTGACATGGGCCCCCATATCTGCTTGTCAAGGCCAACAAAATCATGACTGCTCGCTCCCTATTGTATTTAACATTTCTTGTATACCTACACTCTACACCAAAAATTCTACTTACGCATATATCTATTCCATATATATTTAGATTGTTTAATTTTAAATTTATTTTTGATGAAGAAATTTTGTCCTCTTCTAATTTTTCGAAATGTTTCCAATTCTATTAATACATTAAGAAATAATATAATGTATGTACTTCCCAGAAAAAGTCTTCAGTAATGTCTTTCTGACACTGACATTATCTGTCAGTTACAAACAAATTAAATTTTCAACTATTTTCCATGGCCATTCTTTCGGCTGTAAAATTTATTATAACAGATTATTTTACATACTATATTTCTTCTATCTCTAAATCTATAGAATATTTTGTAAAATATTTAAATGTATCAGAAAGAGAATTTATTTTTATTTAATATTATCAAGAAAAAATTTCAAAAAATATTATTTAAAAGATTTTTTTTCAAGAATCTTCTACTTCCGGTTGTCCAATTGTTACCAAAACCTTTTCAGATCTTCCCATGAATGTCCGATTGGGAAATACGTAGTTAAACAAATTTAAAGTCTTATAGTTTTTGAGTAACCGTCCTTCCAACATCCCACACACACACACACACATACACACACACATCCACACACACACACACAGACATCATCGTAAAAATGATAAAATCGGATTGTAGGGACCTTAAAACGTGCTTATTCAATAAAATCTGGATATGCGATTTTTAGCATGAATGCAATACCTCTCTTAGCGAGAGGTAAAAACTGAAATATATATATATATATATATATATATATATATATATATATATATATATATATATCTACTTCCACATATTATTTGTGAAATATAATATTAATGTTGCATTTAATCAGATGTGGTTGTGATAAAATATTAACTGTTGGCAATAATTATCCAAATTATACGTATTGTATGCAATCACTAATTTAATTACATATAAACTATGAAAAGATGAACTTGTATTTATACTGTATTATAATTTATTATAACAATTAGACTGCACTCAATTTATAATGAGGTACGTTCAAAATATGTTCTCATTTAGGTATAATCAATTATGGTTTAGTGTTTATACAAATATGTGTATATAGATGAAAATAATTTGTACATTACAATATTATAGATACATCGTTGGGAAATAATATCATGAAAATAAAATTAAAAATCTGTTGTGGCCAGCACAATATATCTCGCCACTTCCGTTTTTGGTTACATAAGTATAGGGCGCGAGCAGTCATGTGACATTATTGGCCTTGACTAGCATATATGGGAGCCAATGTCAGAATGACAATTAGTAATAATGTACATAGATGTCAAATGTCAGATTTTTCCATTAAAAATTTCAAGATTTTCTAAATTTACGTAGTTAATTTGTCACCAGGAGTGTGGAATTTACTTGTCGAGAAAAAAAAATCACATGGAATTGGAAAATCACTAAATTTAGAATGAAAAATTATGATATTTGACAACTATGTACATAATTACTAGTTATCATTCTGACACGGGCTCCCATATCAGCTTGTCAAAGCCTACAAAGTGACATGAATGCTCGCCCCCTATTGTATTTAACATTTCCTGTATACCTACACTCTACATCAAAAATTCTACTTACATCTGTTCTTTATATTTAGATTTTTAAATTTTAAATTCATTCTACAAAGAGATTTTGTGTATTTCTAATTTTTCGAAATGTTTCCAATTCATTGTCGAGATTGACAGTATTTTTGAAGGGTATATGTAATATACCTATAATTTTAAATATTTAACTAACCGCCTCGGTGGTCGAGCGTGTTGAAGCAGCGTGCCTGGCAGCGCTCAAAGCGACTTCACCGCTCGGACCCTGGAGTCGTGGGTTCGATTCCCACCGGGCATCTTCATCTATGCAATTTATACACTGTGAAAGTTACAAAAATGCAACAATTAACTCACCCCCCATATATCATAATTGTAATAAGATGTAAAATCTAGAAATACAATAAAGAATTATTATTATAACTATTAATACAACAAGAAATAATATAATGTATGTACTTCCCAGAAGAAATCTACAGTATTGTCTCTGGAATTTTGACACTGACATTTATCCCTCAGTTATAAATATTTTACTATTTCAATTAGTTTCCTTGACATTATTTGGGCTGTGATATTTATTACAACAGATTATTATATATCTTATATTACGTTATCTCTAAATCTATGATAGATATAATACAATATTTATATGTAGCAGATAGCGAATTTACTCTTCTTTAATAAGCAAGAATAAAAAAATTCAAAAAATAATATTTAGATGTTTTTTTTCAAGAATCTGCTACTTCCGGTTGACTTTTCTGCTCTTTCCAGTAATATCCGATTGAGAAATATGTAGTTAAACAGATATTAAGTATTATAGTTTTTGATAAATCGTCCTTCCAATGTCCCACACACACAAACAGACATCATCGTAATAAATTAAAATCGGATTGCAGGGACCTTAAAACGTGCTTAGTCATAAAAATCTGGATATGCGATTTTTAACATGAATCCAATACCTCTCTTAACGAGAGGTAATTTGTAATATTTATCTGAAATTTAAACAACTTTTTCTCTCTTTTCAGAGTCCCCCGACTTCCCCACCCCTACATTACTGTGCACTCAATGCCTGACCCCTTTCCCTTCAGCCTGGGACCTCCTCCTCCATGTGCAACTCACCCACGCCCTCAATATTTACTCCCAGAGGAACGGCAGCCCCCAGGACTCGCCTGGGTCACACGAACATCAGGACCACGACACGGACGCCACTGACCTGCCCCAGAGGAAAACTCCCTCGCCTGCGCCACTGAGCGACAAGGTCAGGTGATATATAGCCAGGGAATAAGGGATGTTAATATATAGAAAAGGGATAAAGGATGGTGTATTTGTTGAAGGGATGGGAGCAATGGAGAAGTGATTGATATATGAAATAATTAGATGGTTTAAAGATCGACAATAGATATACATTCTACAATAAAGTAATATATTTTTTTATCACATTTTTGATACAAAGATTTTTTGCAAAACTTGAAATACTGTTTAGCATTATTTTATTCTCTACATTTTTTTTCTTTCTCAAAATGATTTCTCTTTTTCTTTTAATCAATTTACCCACTCCGTTTCAATAAAACCATGGGCGCCATTTAGGGGAGGGGAGGGAGGTGAAGTTATGTTCAATCAGTATTTTTTTAAACTATTTCAGATTTACGCTATTAATGCCCCAAAGTCGACTTTCTTGCAATGTATAAATTCAACTTTTTTCCATATTTTGTATATGTCATTAAAGGCTTATATATGAATATTTAATTAACTCTTCTTGCTTAGAGTTGTATTAGAGTTGCATTCGCTTGAAGTGTTGTGTTTTGTTTTATTACATTTTTGACTCTTTTATTGTATTTTCATTTTGGTTTTTAATTTTTACAATATTTTTACAGGAAGGAGACTCAAATTCTGGTCAGTCTTCCATACATGATAGTGGAACTCTCAGTTTTCCAATTATTGGCTAGCATTCACTCCAAAATTATTCCACAAAGGGCTTCACAAAAAATGTAGTTAATAATAAACTGTGACGTCTTATTATCTAGATTTTTTCTCTTTTTCACTAGAAGTTATTTATTATAGTTATTTATGATACAAGTGTTATAAAATCACTTTTAACAGGTGTATCATACACTATTTTTTCTACAAACGATATTTTTTCATTTAAATTTGTGTTTCTAATAATCTTTTGACATATGGTAAAAATTAAAATTAGATTTCAATAGATTTGTAGAAAAAATATTTTATGTAATGTTTAATTATTTACGTGGAAAGTTCAAAAATAAATTATAAACAGAAAAGAAAATTATTTAATTTTTTTTCTAGATATTATGCTTTTATTCTGTTTTTGTCTGTGTTCTGTTATTGTATTGTAATAATTATATTTGTAGTTCATATTTAATAATAATACTTAATAATTATAAAATATTAGGTGTATTTCATTGTTTAACTAGATTATTTAAATAAAATTTATTCCTTATGTGTTGCTTATTTTGAATTTCCTTTAATTACTATAGCACCAGCAGTAGTTATTTAGATGTTAGATGAAAAGTATAAAACTAATGATTAGTAATTTTTTTTTCAAATAATTTTATTTATTAAAACTTATTACACAATATACATATACACTAGTATGAGTCAAATTTAAATTCCAATTATTTTAATGTTAATTTTTATGTAATCATGGCATATAAATAACTATTTATTACTAACCAACTACTTCACTTGTAGTGTATAGCGAATTTAAACATAATAAACTTGTTAAATTTCTTACTGTTTTCTTATAATTTACATTACGTTTGTTGGTTATGTGTTACCGACTTCCCGAGGACTCTGTCTTGTCGACTCCCGTCGGAAATTGTTGCCAACATTATAAACCAAATTCCTAAATAAATTTTAATATTCCACCATTTTCTCTTGTTATTATTAAGCGAAGGAATATTTGAGAAACTATACTTTTTACCTCTCGCTAAGAGAGGTATTGCATTCATGCTAAAAATCGCATATCCAGATTTTATTGAATAAGCACGTTTTAAGGTCCCTACAATCCGATTTTAACATTTTTACGATGATGTCTGTGTGTGTGTGTGTGTGTGTGTGTGTGTGTGTGTGTGTGTGTGTGTGGATGTGTGTGTGTGGGATGTTGGAAGGACGGTTACTCAAAAACTATAAGACTTAAAATTTGTTTAACAACGTATTTCCCAATCGGACATTCATGGGAAGATCTGAAAAGGTTTTGGTAATAATTGGACAACCGGAAGTAGAAGATTCTTGAAAAAAAATCTTCTAAATATTATTTTTTGAAAAATTTTCGTGGTAATATTAAAGAAAATTAAATTCTCTATCTGATACATTTAAATATTTTATTATATATTCCATAGATTTAGAGATAAAAGAAGTATAATATATAAAATAATCTGTTGTAATAAATTTGACAGCCGAAAGAATGCCATGAAAAATAGTTGATAATTTAAATTATTTGTAACTGACAGATAAATGTCAGTGTCAGAAATAATGAGTAATGAATTAAAAATGTACTTGGAGAATCCCTTAGTTCTTGATCTGTGACTATTATGGAGATGACAAGTCTAGGTTGAAGGACTTAAATTTGTTTCAAACATTATGGGACAATGTACACCAGTACTGTAGACTAGGGTAACTTTGAATTGCGAAAAAGCTATCAAATTCTTCTCAAGTAAGTTGTAAATATTGACAAAATTACACATCGATATAAGAATAATCGGAGTGCCAGCTATCCGTCACTTTATTAAAGGGAATTAGTGTTATTTAGATATAACATGTATGAAAAAATAAAATGTAAAAGAAGATATGTAAGAATAGATGCACAATCCATATATACATTTTAGACCGCCCAAAATTAATGTTTTTACTAGAAGAATATGAAGAGAAAGTAAACAACGTTGTTCGAATTGAAAATTGCAGTTACCAGCCTAATATTTATATATGGTAAACTCTACTTTGTAATTTATTGTAACAGAATTTATGGTAAAATATCTTCATGTTGAGACATGCTATTATTGAATAATAAAGAAGTTTATACGTCATAGATTTATATGAATATATTATTTGTATTTATAAAAATAATCTTTGCTTTATGCATACAGCCAGGTAAAATATACGGCGAGAGGTTATGTGCTGGCCACATCAGATTTTTTATTATAAATTTAGTTCTTTAATAAATGTTTTAGAAATAGGAGAGTGTTTTTTCCTAAATATATAACGCAATATACTTTTTTCGTTCATGATTGAAAACAAAATAATTAATATCGGTTATCGGTTTTAACCGTCATTTTATTTAATATTTTATACGAAAATATTTAGGTGGGAACATTAACGAAATATTTTTCGTGTTTAGTCTCTGTTTTGAGTGGCCCGTTTTTCAGTGTCACCCTCTGTATTGTGTTTTATTTAATAAGGTAAGTATTTGTTTCAAAAATCTGCCAAATCCATATTTTATTTTCTTATTAATAACCATATTTATTTTTGAAAAAATTACATTTGTAACAAACACATCATAGATATATTCCCAACGACGCCAGTATGAAAAGACTGCATCTTATATTATATTCCTGTAAAAATTTCTCTCCAAATCGATGAAAATCTCTTATTGTGACAGTTTCCTATTTCCGCTTGTAAATTTAACCCATATTTCGTAAATTATATATTCTTTGGATCGAAGTGTCCGTCGCGTCGCTGGCATTGTCAACACCGACGCTGACGTCCACGTGTACGGCTAAAAATATCGCGTCGGTAAGGTAGGAAGTTATTCCAGTCGCAAGCTATCATGAAAAGATTTTCATGAAATTCTAAATATGTGAATTAGAGAAGAGAAAAACGAGATATGTCAACCGAGAAATTAGTTCGCATTACTAACAGAAATAGAAGGAATTAAGAGTTAATTGTATCATTATACTCCATTTCACGTAAGAAAATAGCGTTGGTTTAGATAGGGATATAAATTTATGCTCTTTGGTTGGTCAGAATGCAAATCTAGTTCACGAAAACAATAAAAATATCGCCTGTTGTCAGTTATCAAGTACAATCTACAGAATTAAGTGATATTTAACCATGTTTTGTTGTAATTTTTAATATTGAGGTCTTGTACATTTTTACAGACAAAAATATTTATTATAGACAAAACTTGGTTTCACGAGTTTAAATTATTTCTTTAATGCCTTCTACTATTTTCTTAAATGAAATGAAATAAAGTTTAACAACTGCACGTCTGCGAGTGTGAGTATAATTTGATAGGGATATTATGTATTGACTTTCAGTTACACTACACAGCACGTCATTACCACAGTATTATTCCCAATTTAACTAGGTTTATATGTATATGCGAATAGCTTTAAAAAAAAAACTGATGAGGACACCACACGACTTCCTTGTACGATTATTAAACTATACATATTTTTTTAATAATTAAATTACAAAATATTGACAGGCTTAAGCCAAGTCCGAGAATATTTTGATATAGAACAAAAAATAATTCATTTACTACTATCATTCTTAAATTAACTTTAATCTAACCCGGTTCTTTTTAAAGAGAGTTTTGATTACAACAAAGAAATATTTGATTACAACAAAGAATATGACTAATTTCACAATAAAAATATTTGTTATTGTACGAATCATAAAATTGCACGTATTTAACGTAATTTCACATGAACATTTTTTTTATGTTTTTGTCCTAATCCATAGCAAGCTTTATTACAAAAACAAAAAAATATATAATTTTTAAATTTACATATCTCGCTTATACAAAGGGCTAATTTAATAATTCTTGATGTACTATAGACGCAAATCTGATGTGGCCAACACAATACCTTTCGCCAATCCTGTGTATTATGTGTAAATTCCATATATAAATTTTCTTTCAAAAGATTCTAAATTTTCAAAGCTCTTTTATTTTGGTCCATAATTCTTTTGAATTTTTTTGTTCCCTTGTTTGGTATGGCTAGTTTCAGGACAAGAAAACTGTAGGCTTCTTTATTATTTTTCGACCAATCTTTATATTTCTTTATTCCTGTCGACGAACTATCTTCTTCACTTGGTTCTTCTGCTTCAATAACATCTTCTATAAGACCTTTCCAATCAAGGGAAGCTTGCATCTTGATACTCCATATACCATAGTTTTAAGAATTGAATGGTTCTATTTTTAAATTGTAATTATCCATTTTGTTTAATAATTTTCTTGTACGACTAATTGCATATCAACTAACTAACTACGCTCTGCTACCAATTGTGAGAAAAATAATTACATGAAATTCAAAATACTTTATTCTAGTCCTTCATATTTGTTTTGGTAAACCTTCTATAATATATTTTATAGAATGGAGTTCCATCACAATAATCCACCTGCCCTTTCATCGCATTTGATTCAAAATTTCTTGGTGAAACACAACATTCGTTAGGCTCCTTACTCCGCCGAAACAGCTCTATGTGATGTTTAGGTTGAAAATGCCACAGAAAGGTACCCGATTTGAATCAAAAGAAAACTTTATGCAAAATGCGGCAGCCCAGCTAAACACCATTCCACAAGAAGCCTTCCAGAAGAGTTTTCGACAATAGCGGGACTGCAGAGAAATGCGTGCATTACCAAGGAGACTACTTTGAAGGGGATTAAGGTTCGAGACATCGAAATGAATAATTATTGTATTTTTGCCATCCAAAGGTTCGATAATTTTTAATAGACATTGTAATACCAATATTTCCTTATTTTCTTAAATTATAATTAATTGTTCCTTTAATTGTGATAAATGTAATGCCATATTTAGATTACAATTAAAAAACCAAAATAAATAAATACATTTTAAGTTTTAATTAATTTTTCCATTTTAATTAAAATATATATGTTTACATACATAATATAGGATTTTTTTACCATTTTAATTCACCTACATGATATCACAAACTTTTGTCTGCTCTATAAATAATATATTGAGTTTTTAATTATTATAAAATTTTCATGGAATTGGAAATTATGTATTGTCGGTAACCATAAATACAATGTAGATTGAACAACTGTAAATAAACAATATGTATCGCGTAGTTTTTCATTTTGCATTTCATTTTATATTTTATACTTGTTTATTATTCAATGTTTCAAAGTTGAATAATTATGTTTACTCTCTTTCAAATAATAGATTGATAAAATAAAATAAATAAATATATCATCACGGTATGTTACCCATTGCTGGGTGTGCCAATTTGCTTTGTACACAGATTTCGGTAACGATGATGATATATTTGTACCGTGCGAGCGTTTATCAGGTGTCACCTTACGAGCACTTATTGCTGGCGTGGAGAGTGCACCACAGAGGTCATTTTAGTGCCATATAAAATTCGAAATATTTGGCGTAGGTCGGGATCATACCCGGTATTTAATTTTAATTTAATTTAAAGTATTTACGTATAAAACTTAAATAAAACAAGGGGTATTATATTTTTACCTTCCCTTGGTAAGGGAGGTAAGGGATGGTGCTAAAAATCGCAAATCAAGATTTTGGTAAATGACCATGTTTTAAGATCCCTAGAATCCAATTTTAACATTTTCACGATGATGTCTATGTGTATATGTGTATCTGTATGTATGTATATGTGTTTGTGTGTTTGTGTGTGTGTGTATGTATGTGTGTGGACCCGCTTTACGCTCTAACTCAAATACTATCGTTCAGAAAAAAATCTGTTGTGGCCAGCACAATACCTTCCGTCAATCCTGTGTATTATGTACAAATTCCATACATAAATTTTCTTCTAAAAGATTCTAATTTTTTGGTATTTTATGATTCCCTTTCTCGGCAACTGAATTCCATTCTCCTGATAACAAACAAACCACATGAAATAAGAAAATCATGAAATTTTGAATGAAAAATTATGACACTTGTCAGTTATGGACATAATTAATTGCTGTCATTTTGATACGGGTTCCCATATCTGCTTGCCAAAGGCACGCGCCCTATACATATTTTTTTTTTGCAAAAGATGCTATATTTCCAGTAAAGTTATTTCATAAACAAACTATGCAAATTTCACTTGACACTGACATCTACTTCTTCTTCTTTAGTTTTTCCCATTCGTTAGGGGGTCGCTATTTTTTATTTTCTTCTTCCACTCATTTTTGTTTTGCGTGTCTTCCTCATTCAGTTCCTTTTCTCTCAAGTCTTCTGCAATACAATCTTTTCATCTTATATTTGGTCTTCCTATGTTTCTTCCACCTTCTATTAATATATTCATCGCTTCTCATAACATGTTCAAACCAATGTAATCGTCTTTCTTATATCCAGAAACTTCTAACACTAGAGTTACTTCCCTTATTCTGTCATTGATTTACATTTTATTGATACTGACATCTGTCAATTTGAATTACCTGAATATATTAGCAGTTTCCATGGTTAAGTTAGCATAGCTGGCTGAATTATGAAATTTATATGAATTTTTTTATCTTTATTATTCTTTAATCCTATATCTGTTAAATATGAAATATAAAATGCAATCAAATCGTATAGACAATAATATATTCTTTAAGTTATAATAACATTTAACTGAGTTTTTCAAGAAAAACTGTTAAAATCTTCAAATGAGGGTACTTCCGGTTGACCAATTATAACCAAAATCTAATCAAGTCTGCATATGGTTGTAAGGAAGAGGAATACGCAAGAATTGTAATTTTTGGAATTCTAGTATTGGAGATATCGTGCAGGAAAAAACGGTCACATACACACACACACACACACACACACATACACACACACACACACACACGCACATACGAACACACACACACACATACAGACATCATCGTAAAAATAGTAAAATCGTATTGTAAAGACCCTAAAACGTGCTTATTCAATGGAAACTCACCACCGATTTTTTTGACCAAAGACAATACCTTCCTTACCTATAGGTGACGGAAGGTAAAAATGAAATCTTGTATTTCTACCTTACTCTTATATGGAAAGATGCCATTAGATTTTGGAGTAAATCAGATAACCGGAAATGGCACTTTACTGGAAACACAAAATAGTTTTTCTTCGAAAATTACCTTTAAATGTTATTTTTTCGAGATTTGTTATCATATAAATTAAAGTTCTTTAAATTTTCTACAGGTTTGCATTAATACTTTTTGTATAAATTTATAAAATTATCTATAGTTTAAATCATGGAGCTTACGCTTTAAACTCGACTCCATGGTTACACAGTTCAGATCTCAAATGTTTGTAACTGACAGATATATGTCACTGTCAACAAACTAATCATTTCAAATAATAATAGTAACGTTTGAAAAAGAAAATTGCAAATGGAACAATAATTATACGCAAAGGCACTTAATACAGTTTTCAGCATAAGTAAATATGTAGGAATATAAAAATATATAATATATCATCACAGCATATTATCCATTGCTGGATGAGCCAATCTGCTTTGTACACAGATGTCAGGCGTCATCTCACGCGAATCTGGGGAACCGGGTTCAATCCGACCGATGACAAATATTTTAGAATTTTAAATGGCATAAAATTGAGCCCTGTGGTGCACTGTCCACGACTCCACGCGGCATATAACCCATTTCTGGGTGTGCCAATCTGCTTTGTACATAGATTTCGGTAACGATGATGACATATTTGTTCCGTGGGGCGTTTACCAGGTGTTACCTCACGAGCACTTATTGCTGGCTTGGAGAGTGCATCACAGGGGTAATTTTTGTGTCACTTATAATTCAAAATATTTGGCGTCGGTCGGAATCTAACCCGGTATTAAAATTTAATATTAAATATTTACATGAATAAATACGAGAGGTATTGTGTTGGCAACATCAGATTCTTAAAAGCTCCAAAAAATTCCTATAAGATTTACAGGGCAGAAAATACCTATACATGAAGAATTTTGCTGTTCATTCTGTATATCTCACCAATATTATATACACATTACATGAATATTAAGTAGTCTGCATTGGAATAAGAATATTTCTTTATTTCTTGGGATTTGGCTACGCCACATCTCATACTTTGCTCGATTTGGAGCAATCCTAGTCTGTCTCAAAGGAGCAGAGCTTGCAATTCCTGCTGTTACTTAACTATGCATTAAAGTAATCCCTAGAAAGGCCAGGGAGATACACCTTATTAGCTTATAACACCGTATGTGAACATCTGCGTCAGGGAAAACTACCAGGTTAGATTTCATCTTGGAAAATCAGAAAAGAAGTAGGTTAATAATGAAAAACTGTGTCTTACATTCATTCATTTTATATGTCTACTGATTTTGAATTGTAATACTTCTTTCCAAAAAAAGTTTTTTATCGACTTATAACAAATGAAATATGGGTTGTAATTTTTATCTTAAAATATGAACAAATGTTCTATAAAGTAATATTAGAGAATAAAACAAATGTAGCAAACACTTTATTTATTAAGAGAAAGAAAGAAAACTAAATCTCTACAAAATTATCTGTTTCAAAAATTCAATCATAACTATTAATTCTGCAATTATCGTTGGTAATATTTACAATACTGATTGTGCAACCTTGATTATTCCCAGAAGTACTGCCCGAACTGTAACTGGGCGTTATTATCAAATAGAAGAATACACCAGATGACGAATATCAGGAGCATTATGCAATACAAACCCGGTTAAACATCGATTTATAGCAATATTTATACTACAAGAATGAGTCGTACTACCAAACATTTTACCAAATGGCAGATGTTCGTGAAATTGAAATTTCTGCATGATCCGTTCGCTGAAGGTTATGTAAATATTGTTTAAGTCCTAGGATGTCCGTTGCTTGCCCAGTTTTGCTCGTAGCACGACGATTGTAGTGGTTACGTTTTGCGCGAGAACATAGAGACTGCAATGGAGCACTGGAGCGCCTTATTGTTCATATATGAATCCCATTTCTATACGAGTTCATTAAGTGAACAAGAATGTGTGGTTATTGTCAGGAGAACCGTTTTCACGACACTGCATACCCTGAAAAACACCATTTGACAGTGGTAATAAAGTGGCATGGGCTGGTATTTCGATGTATTGAAATATTAAGCTTAATTTGGTTAAATACGGTGCTTTGTCGGAAGTTCTGTAAATTAGAAAATGCACATATGACTCCGTAGTACCTTTTGCTCTATTTGTTCTCGAGAATTTCATCTTAAAAGTTGACAACATGAATCCTAACTTTGCACACTTAACAAAGCAGCATTTAAAATAAGTCAATATTCGATTATTACAATGGTCAGAGCGCAACCGTGACTTGAATTCCTGTGAAAAATCTGGGATTTCGATAAAACAAAGTATTCAGCATCAATAATCCGTACCAAAAACTATTCAATATATAACAGTATATCTTTTTAAAAAACCTGTTGTGGCCAGCACAATACCTCTCGCCACTTCCTTTTTTTGGTTACATAAGTATAGTGCGCGAACAGTAATGTTACATTTTTGGGCTTGACAAGCAGATGTGTGGGCCCGTTTCAGAATGATAATTAGTAATTATGTACACAGATGTCAAATGTCAGAATTTTACATTAAATATTTCAAGATTTTCTAAATTTACGTAGTTAATTTATCACCAGGAGTTTAAAATTTACTTGTCGTATGCCTTAGATATTTAACATTTAATTCTGCTCCACATGGATTTGGAAAATCACTAAATTTAGAATGAGAAAATATGATATTTGACATCTATATACATAATTACTAGCTATCATTCTGACATGGGCCCCCATATCTGCTTGACAAGGCCAACAAAATCACATGACTGCTCGCGCCCTATTGTATTTAACATTTCTTGTATACTTACACTCTACACCAAAAATTCTACTTACGCATATATCTATTCCTTATATTTAGATTGTTTAATTTTAAATTCATTTTATGAAGAAATTTTGTCCTCTTCTAATTTTTCGAAATGTTTCCAATTCATTGTCAGGATTGACAGTATTTTTGAAGGATATATGTAATATACCTATAATATTAAATATTTAGCTATTAATACTTTAAGAAATAATATAATGTATGTACTTCCCAGAAAAAGTCTTCAGTAAAGTCTCCGGATTTCTGACACTGACATTTATCTGTCAGTTACAAACAATTTAAATTTCAAACTATTTTCCATGGCCATTCTTTCGGCTGTAAAATTTATTATAACAGATTATTTTACATATTATATTTCTTTTATCTCTAAATCTATAGAATATATATTAAAATATTTAAATGTATCAGATAGAGAATTTAATTTTCTTTAATATTACCAAGACAAAATTTCAAAAAATATTATTTAGAAGATTTTTTTTTAAGAATCTTCTACTTCCGGTTGTCCAGTTGTTACCAAAACCTTTTCAGATCTTCCCATGAATGTCCGATTGGGAAATACGTAGTTAAACAAATTTAAAGTCTTATAGTTTTTGAGTAACCGTCCTTCCAACATCCCACACACACACACACACACACACACACACACACACACACACACACACACATACACACACACACATCCACACACACACAGACATCATCGTAAAAATGTTAAAATCGGATGTATGGACCTTAAAACGTGCTTATTCAATAAAATCTGGATATGCGATTTTTAGCATGAATCCATTACCTCTCTTAGCGAGAGGTAAAAATAGAAAAATAATTACCATGAAGAGTTATCAGCTGTATTGAAAGTTTAACAAACCATGTGGTAGAAGACTTTACTGTTCAGGGATCCAATACCCAATATTACTTACTAAAATAAATCGTACCTTAGCTATAAACCTAATTAATAAAGAAAAATATTTTTACTACTTTTGTTTATTTTTCTGTTTCAGTAACTTTTCTTAATAAATAAAGTGTTGCTGAATGTTTTTTATTTTCTAATTTTACTTTATAGATCAGTTATTCATATTTTAACAAAAAATAACAAATAAACCTATAATTATTCGATGGTTTCAAGTGGATAAAAACATTTTTTTTAAGTATCCGGTTTTTTTGGCCACGAGTGTAGTTATTTTTATTTTCATAACACTAAAGTAAAAACAATTTTCTTTCGTATTGTATTTATATACTTTTTTGAATTAGTAAAGTTGTCCACATATCCAATACTTTATCGCCTTCTGGAGGAATGATACTTCTCCTATTTTAAAATTCTGTCGCAATAAATTCTTCGTCCACGTCCCATCTGAGTTGGCGGCGGGCGCATCTATGGATTGCCATCGCCCGGTATTATATTTTGATGTTACCAATACTTTTATCACCACTCAGCTATATGAAATTTTGTGATGCATCTCATGTTGAATATTGCATGTCAATGGAATAATTCCGTGTTTTAGTTGATTATAAATAAATAATATTGGATATAATATTGCAAACATCAATGTCAATTTAGTCAATTTTCAGATGGAATTCTATTTATACATACATAGGGTGTTGACCGTGATACCCGAACATAGGACTTTAATATATAAAATCATATCTACTTTCGTAATTTCTTGCTGCCTTAATTATTTTAAGTAAATGCATTTGAAGCAATAAGCAAAATTATTTTTTCATGCTTTGTAACGACAGAAATTAAGTATGAAAATGAAAATCATCCCAAAAATAGCGATAGCCATGGAATTCAAACTAAAAATTAACAAATGTTAACGATTTATCTGTTAAGCTAGGTAAATTTATTTTTACTATTATTTGTAATTTCTGTTAAAGTGAAATATTATTTATTTAAATTAATAGATAATTTTTCATTTAACGTCAAACATTTCATTCGTCTGTTGCAATTCCATGGCTATCGCTATTTTTAGGGTGATTTTCGACATTGTTATATCTAATTTCTGCTGTTATAAAGCATGCTATAGTATATTGAAAGACAAGTACAGTGTGTTTAAAATAACCTAACTCGGAGTAGGCTATGAACAGAGGAACGTATGTCTGATTATCATTATGAGGACGACACGCAAAACAAAAATGAGTGGTATGAAAAATATAAAATAGCGACCCCTAACAAATGGGAAAAACTAACGAAGAAGAAGATGTTAGTGTCAAGTGCAATTTGTATAGTTTGTTTATGAAATAACTTTACTAGAAATTTAGAATCTTTTGCAAGAAAATTTATGTATAGGGCGCGAACAGTCACGTGACTTTGCTGACCTTGGCAAGCAGATTTGGGGACCCGTGTCAGAATGACAGCTATTAATTATGTCCATAACTGACAAATGTCAATTCTTTATTCAAAATTTCATGATTTTTTTGATATTATATAATTTATTTTTCTTGGCAACTAAATTACACACTCCTGATAGCAAATAAACCATATGATATCAGGAAATCATAAAATTTTGAATGAAAAATTCTTACATTGTCAGTTATGGTCATAATTAATAGCAATCATTCTGACACGGACCTCCATGTCTGCTTGCCAGGGTTAGCGAAGTCATGAGGAGAGATGAAAAATATATTTAAAGAAGAATAAATAGCTTAGTAGTAGAAGGTAGAGGATACAGAAGAAGTCCAAAGATAAGATGGAAGAACTGTATTGCGGAAACCTTAGAGAGGACAACACGCAAGAAGAAAGGTAAAATATAGCGCCCCCTAACGAATAGGAAAAGCTAAAGGAAAAGAAGTCAGTGTCAAGTGCAATTTGCATAGGTTGTTAAAAAAAATCTCAAAATTTTTGTTACGTCATTTCCATTTCAAAATTTATTTATAAAGTATGAAAGTAAAAGTCATTTATCATCAATCTTCTCAATTCTCTCTCTCTTCAATCAAATCACAAAATTAACAATTCTAACATTAAACTTTTAAAGAATATTAATAATGATAGATATTTAGATGCATACGAGAGCTTAATAATAAATAAATTTAAAAATAACTTGATGAACGCAGATTTCGGTCCCATACCAAATTCTAAATTATTCGATTTAATAGAAACTTAAATTTAATAGGACATTTTAAATCTTAAATTTCATTGGACGTTAAATCTTAGTTTTAATTGGTATTCATTCACCTGTGACTCCTATCCCTATATAATCCCAGTTCTCTCCCTTGTTTGCTCAGAGTTGTTAGACCTCTGACATGGTTTACATGTTGAGTAATCTTAACTTCTCTGCTTAAACTTTTGTTTTGTTCTACTGATGATGAGAACTTAGTTCTCGAAATACGTATTTAGCTTTTAGCTTATATTATTATTTAAGGTTAAGGGGTAATTGTTTTAGTTTTATATATATTTTTAACCTTAGACTCCTCCTATTATTGTAATCTTCTGTACTAACCCACCCAACGTATAATATATTAATCTTGTCATTGCATGTTTGCCACCATAAAAATTAAAAATAAAACTCATGTAGTGAATTGAACAGGTTAGTTATTAAAAAATATAAAATCATATCCAGACTTCATGAATAAACCACAAAAAATATTAATAATACACATTATTTTTTAAAGATGTGGCATTTCATATTTGAGTCTAGAATGATTACAGTGTAATAACCTCTTCCTTATCAGCCCTCGATGAAATTTCTAAGTCCCTTCCTGGATGACCATGCAGAATCACCCCTCAGGCAAACAAAATAAACCACGGTATGAAACAACACGTCAGCAGGGGTCAACAACATCAGCATCAAATGAACAGCACCATTACCGCACCCAGCGCATACTAATTCTTTCATTAATATTAAAACTCCCGCCAAAACGAGATATTCAAGGGCGCAGGAGAGCTTTATGGTCAAACAACAGGGAAAGGGATTATCACTCCTGAAGCGTAGGATGGCGGGATTCAGAAAGGGAATTTTCACGAAGGGTGGTGAAAGTTAAAAAAATCTGTTGTGGCCAATATAATACCTTCCGTCAATCCTGTGTATTATGTATAAATTCCATACATAAATTTTCTTGAAAAAGATTCTAAAAACCCAGTAAAAATATTTCCTAAACATACTATGCAAATTTCAGTTGACACTAACATCTTCTTTTCTTTAGATTTCCACATTCGTTAGGAGTCGCTATTTTTATTTTCTTCTTCCACTCATTTCTGTTTTACGTGTCGTTCTCATTCAGTTCTTTTTCTCTCAAGTTTTCCGCAATACAGTCCTTCCATCTTATCTTTGGTCTTCCTCTGTTTCTTCAATCTTCTATTGCTAAGCTATGCATTCTTCATCCAATATATTCTTCATTTCTCCTCATGACATTTTCAAACCAATGTAATCATCTCGCTTGTATCTTTCTAAAAACTTGTAACACTAGAGTTATTTCCTTACCTATCTTTCCTTGTCTTCTCCAACATCTACTTAACATCCTCATCTCTGCCATATTAATTTACTTTTTAATTATACTGACATCTGTCAATTTTAATTATATGAATATATCAATATTTTCCATGTTTAGCATAGCTGGCTGAATTATAAAATTTAATTTCTTTAAAATTCTTTAACTCTATATCTATTGAATATGAAGTATAAAATGCAATCAAATCGTATAGAGAATAATATATTCTTTAAGTTATAATAACATTAAATGTCAATAAATCAAATTTAACTGTTTAATCTTCAAATGAGGCTACTTTCGGTTCATCAATTATAACCAAAATCTAATCAGTTGTTCTTCTGGATGTAAGGTTGAGAAATATGAAAAAAATATAATTTTGGAAATCGTGGTATTGAAGTTATGCAATCCGAACGGCAAAAAATGAAAAAGAAACTATATTGTAACAATTGTAATTTTCAAATATTTGGATTATTTGAGTATTCATTTCATTCTGTCAATCATGTGATTAAGATGATTTTTTGATTTTGGCATCGATAATTTGTGTTTCGTTGTGTGTTGGTGGTTTTATTAATTCTTGGTATTATATTGTGCATTATGTTATTGCAAAGACGGTGTTTCTAAGATTGCCGACAATTATTGCCGACTGAGAATAACCATGTTATTACTTCGAATTTTAATGGCACAAAATTGACCCCTGTGGTGCACTTTCCACGACTGCAATGAGTGCCCGTGAGGTGACGCCTGGTAAGCGCCCATTCGGTACAAATATTTCATCATTTACTGATATCTGCGTACATAGCAGATTGGCACACCCAGCAATGGGTAATATGCCGTGATCATATACTTGATCATTTGTGATTTGTGATATGTGACTGGAACTACAATAGACAATAGCTTTCATATGGAAGGTAGATACTTTTACAATTTATAAAAAATTCAGCCGTTTTCGTATGGAACGAGTGTTTGGAGAGTCCGCATTTATGAAGCTATGTTGCCGCAATGGCAATGGTAACCTTTATCTGTTGTTTAATTAGTACCGCATCTGCTAATATTCATACAGCCGTGACCGCGGTGCTCTGCTGCCCTAAGCTGTGAGCCAGGCGTATCGCTAAGGGGCGAATATCATGCAAAATTCATCTTCATCAAGTGTAATTTTCAACTTAATTCTCAAGTAAATTTGGTTTATGTTAATAAAATATGTGCTGGTCACAACGCGAAATGAAGAAAAACTCTGCCGCAATTCTCTCGTCGCAGGAATTTCTTTGTTATTCTGGCGCTTTGCATACGCGCGGGAAATGTGTGGGATTGCGTTATTACCTGCGTTGCGTTTTCAGTTCCTATTCATAGAACATTCACACAAATGTACAAAATGAACTATTAATAAATAATCGTGTTTATGTTCAGGGAAGCCACAAAAGTGTTCATGGTAACGCTATTACCGACTTATTGCTTGCAGTGTAATAATAACTATATTAATAATATTTAATTAAAATTGATATGAAAAGGATCTTAAAATAGTATATTATGTTATTAGGAGTAGAAAGCGGTCTTTTTGTGTTGAACCCAGCTATTGCGGCCGAGGCGTCAGCCGAGACCAGGCAAGCTGGGTAAAACACAAAAAGGGCGTTCTGCTCCGAGTAACATATACTATTTTTTCTTCAAGTGTTTCAAATAAAACTGGAGATTTTTTAAATATTTTTCTAAAATTGTTTTAATAGCGTTTGCAATTTCAGCCATAGTTGGCTGTGTACACCATAAAACACACACGATACAACTGTCAAATAACAATTTTTCAATAAGGTCTGTGTTGCTGTGACGACTGCTGCCGCCAGCGGTGAATTAAGAACCTAACATTTTTTTACTAGTACAAAAATTACCCAACATTGTTGTACTAGTAATAAAATGAATATCTTCTATAGTGTGTATATAGTAGCATAATATGAATATTATTGTACACTTGAAGAAAAAACAATTTACTTTCACTATACCTACATGTATATAATAGGTAAACTTCGTTTCCATGAGTTGATCGCCACGTCATCAATTGTAGCTATATGATTCAAATCGCCAAGGAGTGGAAGAGGTAATTGATGACGTCATGATGTCGGGTAAAATCGGGCAAAATCGTCTGATTTCCGTTGTATTCATAAAAATCAAAATTGAAAACTGACAGTAGTGCCAACGTCTGGTACGAAAATCAACTACAATTATTTCAAATAATTTTATATTCTGTAACAGGATTGACTTAGCAATAATTGTAAATTGCATTAATATATAAACTCCGTTTCCACGACTTGATCCCTACGTCATCAATCGTAACCATCTGATTCAAATCGCCAGGGGCGGGAGAGAATTGATGAAGTCATGTTATCGGGTGACATCGGCCGAAATAATTATGATGTAATGTCAAAACTGACAGTATTATAATAAATATAACCTATATTGTGTAAGTTTTGTTATTCATCAAAATTTGAAATATAAATTCAATTGAATAAATACGGTAAGTATAATGTATGAAATATGGATACCTCTTTTTATTGTCCAAAAGCAATATGCTGTAATAATTGTCAGAAATCTTAGAAACACCGTCTCTGCAAAAGCAAAATGCACAATATAATACCAAGAATTAACAAAACTACCAACACACAACGAAACACAAATTATCGATGCCAAAATCAAAAAATCATCTTTATCACATGATTGACAGAATGACATGAATATTCAAATAATTCAAATATTTGAAAATTACATTTGCTTTTTTTGCCATCAGTTGGACGGAGATAGCGTATACCCCTCCGAAACACCGAAGATAATGAGATAGCGAATCAAAGTCTCATATATGTCATGTGTATACGACAAAGATGCTAGATAAAAGTTTTATTTGTTACTCACTTGTAAATTTCAATTTATCAAGGCATTCTAGTAAGTAGTTAAGTTTGATTTAACAAGTTACTAACTTGTTAAAATTTAACAGGTTAGTAGATTAGCTGTCACTGAAATAGGTTAGAATTTATTTATATTAAATATTATATATAATTTAATTAACAACTATTTTTATATATTTTGTACATTTTTATACATTTTATACATTTTTATACATTAGAGAAATTACTAAATTTTAATTATTTACATTTGAAAATTCTGTTCGGTTTGAATTTTGACAAATGTAGTTCATAGTATCCGTAAGAGATGGCAGCACGCAACACTCGTGTCAATATAAATTTGAGTAATGTGTTTTTAACTTATTTTAATTTATTTACAAGTGAAAAACAAATAAAATATTGAACAATACACGCGAGGTAACGGGTTTAACTGGCTCCAGAAGGATAACAGGCTCGTCTTCGACTCGCCAGTTCAATTCTTCTGTCCGCCAGTTAAACCCTACTTACCTCGCTAGTAATGTTAAATACTATAACAATTCTTGCATCAGAAATTAATGACGTGGGATCATCTGGAAGATACACAAAGTGCGTTTTTTAACACTAGTATTATATTTTCATATTAAATAACTCCTAATAATTTCATTTTACAAGGTCTTGATGACTTGTGTCTTCTGCCTTTTAGTTTTGCTATAGGTATATCTAATTCACAGAGGAGGGTAATGAAAGAATAATGTTTTTTGAAACTATTTTAAAGAGGCAATATAATTAGAATTTGCAGAGTAATAAATAAAATAAAAATTAAGAAAAATAAAATTTATGTTTTCAAAACATGTTTTCTTTTATAATTCCCATGAATATGCTTCATAAACAACTTTAACAATGAAAATATATTATAATAAAATGAGTTTAATTTCACTGTCATATTAAAAAGGCTGTATAACGCATTTCATATGCTATGCAGTGTTATATTCAGAGTAGACCGAATACATTCATGTGTTCATAAAATTTAATTTCATTTGAAACCCGCCAACATCGCGTCACATTTATTCAGATTTTACGCACCTTAGTACCGTCCAAATAAAATTATTTCCCTGCTAAATAATTCCCAACGTAGCTTCGACTAAACTCACACGTCAAAAGCGTTAAAATTTTCGCTCTGACAACAGACGAAACTCTTTTCAAAATGGCGAGGGGAAGCCTACTGCAAATAGGATTAAAAAGTCGGATGCACTTCTAGAAACAGAGTTGTCGAGACTTAATTTGTATAAATTGAGTTTTTGATCATCAAAGTGTGCTTCAAGTAGGGAGAAGTTCACGTACGTATTTTTATTTTTAATTAAAAAAATCTTCTAAACGACAGATGTGTAAATTTTAAACTCAAAGACTTGTAATATTTTTCTAACTTTTATTATTTTCACTTGCTCACAGTGCTTGCTTTGATCGTGATGCGTAATTAATACAATTTTTTTAGATAAAATTAATTAAATTGAATGTTAATAAGTAAACGAAACGAAAATTTGTGTCGGATGTGCTTCATATGAGTTGTGTAAACATTCAGTTGTCCTGACTTTTATTTAATTAGACATATTTAAAACAGTTTTTTTTATCTCTTTTGTAATTCTACATATTTATTATTTATCGCTCAGTTGTCTGGCGCCCACTTGACTAGTGCGGTAGGTACAGTCCATACGATGTAACTTGGCGATCCAAAAGAATGTAATTCAGTTCACTATTCCTAAGTTGCGTTTTGTCAATCATTTACTTTTACTTCGATGCCGCACAGTGAAATAGTGATTTTACAATGTTTTATTGCCTTACACAAAGCAATTTTCACCCTAATACACTCAAACTCAGGGTGTCAGGACAAAATTTCTTCATAGAATAAATTTAAAATTAAAAAATGTAAATATAAAGAATAGATTTAAGTAGAATTTTTGGTGTAGAGTGTAGGTATAGACGAAATGTTAAATACAATAGGGGACAAGCAGTCATGTGACTTTGTTGGCCTTGACAAGCAGACATGGGAGCCCGTATCAGAATTATAGCTAGTAATTATGTACATAGATGCCAAATATCATAATTTTTCATTCTAAATTTAGTGATTTTCCAATTTCATGTGGTTCATTTTCCTCGACAATAAATTCCACTCTCCTGATGACAAATTAACTAAGGTACGTAAATTTAAAATATCTTGAAATTTTTAATGAAAAATTCTGACATTTGACATCTATGAACATAATCACTAATTGTCATTCTGACACGGGCCCCCATATCTGCTAGTCAAGACCAACAATGTCACATGACTGTTCACGGCGCCCTACACTTATGTAACCAAAGATATTCTGCTGGCCACAACAGATTTTCAATTGGACCACTTTCATTCTATATTTACAATAATAAAAACAAACTCCCTCTTTACTCTCGGCTTCCATATTTACTGGAAAAGTCCTCAAACCCTTCCATTCGATCTACGTGCTGATACTGGATGTAGCTGGATAGCTTGACGCCGCCTGGAAACCCAGACGCAGATCTTGTGTTTGTGTTCATGATTGTTGTTGATTTCATCATCGCTTGTATGCGTTGGCTGTATGTGAAGCTGTGAAGTTTGGTTCATATCAACATGCAAATATCGTCGTACCATGTAGCATAATGTGTAGATTAAGATATTCAAAAGAAAGGAGATAGTAAAGAGGAAAGATTGATAATAAGAGATAGTCAATAAATAAGAAACTTGTTTTATATCTCTTTATAATATGTAGTTATTTATGTAAATGAAAGAAATATTTATTTTTACAGGTCATGTTTGTCAGTCTGACACTCATTGTTGCTAATCTCGGACATTAAAGTTATTGTAAAGATCACTCATAATGGATTTTTTTCAATTTAACAGCTATCTCTTTAAGGTTGGCATCACTGCATTTGCATGATACCGAAATCGTCGCCGATTTCTTAACTTTTAATGTCGTTTTTTTGTGCACTTTACAGTGCCGCTTAGTGCAAAGTTATATTTCAGCGCCCCCCATAATATATAATTTGCAAAATAACACACGCTTTAAAATTTAAATTATACTTTTGATTCTTCGAAAAATTGCTTGATTTAAAATATTGATATTTTCTTCTTGAATCAATTTTATTAAGTTATAATCAAAATCGTTTGTTGTAATCAACAATATATAGTTTGCAACAAAACAATGCAAGAAAATTGTCCGTTTGACAAAAATTCTGTGAACCTCAATATCGGCGAAAAAGAAAATTATGTCACTAAGATTTAGTGTGTAAATATCGTATTCATTCTTGTAATCAATATCCCTGAGCTATGATCAACGTATTCTTTGTTGTAATCAACACCTTTATAGTTATTATTTCAATATAACAATGCAATAATAGTTATTTATACAAGAGTGTAAACACAATATTTATGACGAGGTCACGAAATCGGAGTATACAATATCAAGGCACTGAAGTTTTATTTATTATCACGAATGTGGAATTTAGTTGCCGAGGAAAATAAACCATATGACCATATGAGTGATAAAAGGAACTTCAGTGCCAAAGGTGCATATTAAATTTTATTTGAAATCGAAATTTTGTGAAAATGAAAGATATATTTATATTTTTATAGGTTATCTGTCAATTGCTGTCAGTCAAACAAACCTCCGGACATTGAAGTTATTGTAATGAATACTCAAAATTATATGTGTTATCTCAAATATCTTCATCGAAATTATTTATTTCGTTCTTGCACATATTGTTTGTCATTTTACATACAAATTTCCTATTGTACAATGTATGTCAGCCCAAATTATCTTATATGTACAATAATTTTTATAACGTTGGCAACACTACATTTCATGAAATCGTCGTATAATAAGTTACTTTTAATGACGATTTTTGTGCACTTTAGTGACGATATCAAATAAATAAAATTGTCACTAAGATTTCAGATTTGTAACTCACAAGCATTTCATTCTTTGCAAATTGATAGTATTTAAATATCGGAATCATTCTTGTAATCAATATTGCTGAGCTATGATCAAAATATTCTTTGTTGTAATCAACACCTTCACACTTATTATTACAATATAACAATGCTATAAAATTATTCGTTTCATACAATGGAACAAATTAAAAAAATATATTGTTCAGTTACTATATAAGTTGTATAAAATATTTTTTACGAGCATTTTATAAAAATTTACTATTATTTAGTATCTTGAATTGGCGCCCCTCACGGTCAGGTGCGTTTGTGCGGCGCACCTACCCATCCGCACGGAACGGCCTTGGCACTTTAGATACGATTTAAAATAAAAATTATTATAATAAATATACATTAAAAAATAATTCAGTCACAAAAAAATAACTACATAGTACAATATTTGTTAATTACTGTATTTGTATCTTGTAATAATTAAAAAATAGGATTGACTAAAACTTTGGAATCAGCTGATTACATGTATCAACAAAAGTTTTGTTATTGTTAATTTTTTTAAAGAAAAGTGTTGATTTTAATATTTAAATATATCTAGAACTTAAACCTAAACTCAAAATAGCTTTATTTATAATTATTTTTTTGTTAATAGAAAACAAATATACTTCTTATTTATTTTATTATTAAATACAAAATTTCGTTCCACTGTTTTGGTATAGTACTATACACACTGGACGTCCTCCCCACCATTTTGTTAATGACTGTCTTTAACTTGCGGTTTGCGGTTAGGTTCAGACACAGGTTCAAATAAGATTGACGTCTAATTGCTGATTGAAAATACATTTATTTGTGATATCGTATTTTATTGTACTACAGATATAAATGGATAATACTTCCTACAAAAGGTGACAGTGTTTTTGTGTGGTAAACTAATAACATTTTTATGGTGTTGGTGTTAAATTAACAATAACTTTTGTGAAAGTGTAATGTATAATTAAGACTTTGGATCGTTGACAAACTGTATTTCCAAGATTTTGCTGTGTTTGAATCGACAAATGTAAGTGATTTAATAATTATTATACGTTTTAAATTGTCCATTACAAAAGATCAAGCAAAAGATATTCAAAACATGATTATTATAGTGTAACTATATACATTGAATATAAACAACAATAACAATTATTTTATTGTAACATACTTATATTTTCGATAACAATGATAAATAACAACTAATTTAACAATGAACAATTTTAAATTGTTTATGAATAATTCATCTAGCATTGTCATTCCAATTTGTAGGTTAGAAAATTATTTGATATTGGAATATAACATAAAGATATAAGCTTTTTTTGCAAAATGCTAGTACGTACATGCTCGTATTAAATTTAGTTGAAATTTGTTGGATTCATTCTTGTAATCAATATGTTTGGGCTATAATCAAAATATCCTTTGTTGTTGTAATAAGCACTTGTTAAATTTCTTATATGTACTTACTGTTCAACTCATTCGTTTCTGTATTTGTATGCCATATGATCGTCCTGGAATTGGGATCTTGTAACCTGTTGGTTCGATATATTAATAAATAAATAAATTGTAGTTGTTGTAGTAAATGAAATCCGACCGAAATATTGAAATAACAATTAAATTTACTATAACAATCTCTCAGATTAGAGGTAAATGTAATTTCCGTTTTATTTCCTCCAAACACTTATCCTCTTCTCATCCTTCTTTTTATCTGGCGTTTGCTCTTCTCATTTCGTATCACCCGCCTATATTCCAGTATAATTGTGTTACTCTTGCATTTCGTATCGGATGGATGATGGATCGATTCGCTTGTATCAGCGACGCGACTAAATATTCATGAAGCTCCTTCTTATAAATATATCACATGTGCTGGGAATAAATGAGAAGAATTGCTCTGAGATTGTCAGGGAAGCTGAAATTACATTACGAAGATTGAGGGAAAATTTCACGATGATGGGGATTATATCAGAATATTTAAGAACCGAAAAAAGACATTCATCTTTCAGTAAATGATACGAAAATTGTTTTGCGATTGCAAATGAAACCAGTGGCGTACCCAGAGGGGTGTAAGGATGCACTTGCACCCCCTTTAAGTTACGGCTGATTGATCAAACAACTAGGTAGGCGACAAAATGAAACCAAATCTATTCTGGCCAGCACAATACCTCTCGCCACTTCCGTTTTTGGTACATAAGTACAGGGCGCGAGCAGTCATGTGACATTGTTGGTCTTGACAAGCAGATATGGGGCCAGTGTCAGAATGACAATTAGTAATTATGTACATAGATGTCAAATGTCAGAATTTTTCATTAAAAATTTCAAGATTTTCTAAATTCACGTAGTTAATTTGTCACCAGGAGTGTGGAATTTAAATGTCGAGGAAAATAAACCACATGGACTTGGAAAATCACTAAATTTAGAAGGGAAAATTATGATATTTGATATCAATGTACATAATTACTAGCTATCACTCTGACACGGGTCCCCATATCAGCTTGTCAAGGCCAATAAACTGACATAATTGCTCGCGCCCTATTGTATTTAACAAATCTTGTATACCTACACTCTTCACCAAAAAATCTACTTACATCTATGCTTTATATTTAGATTTTTGTCCTCTTCTAATTTTTTGAAATGTTTCCAATTTATTGTCGGGACTGACAGTATTTTTGAAGGGTATATGTAATATACCTATAATTTTAAATATTTACCTATTAATGCAATAAGAAAAAATCTTCAGTAATGTCTCTGGATTTTTGACACTGACATTTATCTGTCAGTTACAAATATTTTAATTTTTCAATTGGTTTCTATGATATTATTTGGGCTGTGAGATTTATTACAACAGATTATTATAAAAAAAAAATATATCATCACGGCATATCACCCATTGCAGGATGTGCCAATCTGCTGTGTGTACATATATCGGTAATGATGAAATATTTGTACAGTGTGGGCGCTTACCATGCCTCACCTCACGGACACTCATTGCTGGCGCGGAGAGTGCACCAGAGGGATCAATTTTGTGCCAGATTATTATGCATCTTATATTTCTTTATCTCTAAATCTATAAAAGAAATAATAAAATATTTATATGTATCAGATACAGAAACTCTTCTTCAATAGGAAGATTTTTTTAAGACTGCTATTTCCGGTTGTCCTAATATTACCAAAACCTTTTCAGCTCTTCCCAGTAATGTCCGATTGAGAAATACGTTGTTAAATAGATAATTAGTATTATAGTTCTTGAGAAACCGTCCTTCCAACCTCCCCACATACATACACAGACATACACACACACACATACACACACATACACACACACATACGCATACATACACACATACACACTCACACACATACGCACACACACACACACACACACATCATCATCATCATCGTAAAAATATTAAAATTGGATTGTATGGACTTTAAAACGTGCTTAATTATTAAAATCTGGAAATGGGATTTTTAGCGTGAATCTAATACATCTCGCGAGAGGTAAAAACAATGATGTTTTTCTCTGTTTTGGACTTAGAATGACATATTCTAGCACGTTTATGACCGCTACGTCTCCTAATTTGACAGCCTCGGACTTCTTTTTATTGGGTTATTTTAAAGGGAAAATATATGTCAATAAACCACGAACTCTTGATTAGTTAAAAAAAATTGGGGCCCTTTCGAGCCTGGAGCCGGCCCGCAATGCGAACCCTTGCCGTATAATTTATACTATATCATTTTAATCAAAGCTTGTTTTTTTTTAAAATATTTTTTTATTTATTTGTTGTGATTGACATTTAAATTCAAGCTTAAATAATCATTATTAATGATGACGAACTTTAGCTTTTTGTGTTTTAAAATGTCGTAGTTGATTGCATGTCGCCTGCTAGTTTAAAACAATTAATTCTTCATTTTGTCATGGACACGGACAATGAACACGGCCAAGAGAAAATAACGAAAATAATTTCCTTGCGTTTCAAGACAAATTGGCAGAGGTAAATTAGTGCAGCTGTCACCATTACTCTAACTATACCGCAAAAATAGAAACAAATCGCAGATTAGAACGGGAATTTACATAAAAATAATTCATCAAGATATATCGCCCAAATTTTGTACACGAACTGTAATCTTCAACACTAAAGAGACAAGCAGTTTTTACATTGGAAGAAGTAAAATGGATTTATTGCAAAATCAACCAAAATTGTCTACACACCAAAATATTGTGTCGCTATTTTTTTTGTCAGGAAAGCTTTGAGGGTCCGTGAGGCATAGGCGGAGCCAGGGGCGGAGGAGGGGAGTGGCGAAAAAACATCGCAGTGGTCCATCTGATAAGTAGATTGATTGATCGATCATAATGATAACACTACATTTAATCTGATCGTTATTAATCACAGACGATCCATTTTGATCGATCAATCGATAAAATCAATAAAAATTAAGGATAAAAAATCTGATGTGGCCAGCACAATACCTTTCGTCAATCCTGTGTATTATGTATACAAATTCCATACATAAATTTTCTTGCAAAAGATCCTATATTTCCAGTCAAATTATTTCATAAACAAACTATGTATATTGCACTTGACACTGACATCTTCTTCTTCTTTAGCTTTTATCATTCGTTAAGAGTCGCGGTTTTTTATTTTTTTCTTCACTCATTTCTGTTTTGCGTGTCGTCCTCATTCAGTTTCTCAAATCTTCCGTATTACAGTCATTCCATCTAATCTTTGGTCTTCCTCAGCTTCTTCTACCTTCTATTACTAAGCTATTTATTCTTATTCTAATATATTCTTAATCTTTCCTCATGAATTGTTTAAACCAATGTAATCGTCTCTCTTGTATCTTTCTAGAAACTATATCACTCGAGCCATTTTCCTTACCTTTCATTCCTTACCCTTTCCCAAGAACTATCTCAATATACTAGCCTCTCTTTTCATTGATACGGACATCTGTCAATTCGAATTATCTGAATATATTGGCAGTTTACATATTTATAATAACATTAAATGTCAAAAAATAATATTTAACTGCGTTTTTGCAAAAACTGTTAAAATCTTCAAATAAGGGTTCTTCCGGTTGGCCAGTTATAACCAAAATCTAACCAAGTCTGCATATAAATGTAATGATGAATAAGCACGTTTTAAGGTCCTTAAAATGTGCTTATTCATTAGAAACTCACTATCGATTTTTTGACCAAATACAATACCTTCCTCATCTAGAGATGACGGAAGGTGAAAAGATCATGAATTTTGAAGATCGAACAGCCTTATTCTATGCTATATTTCACCCCCCCCCCCCCTTGGGTCAGACTACATTGCCCCTCCCTAACATTAATCCTGGTTACACCCTTGGTGTGAGATGACGCTTGGTGAGCGAATCAAAAGCAAATTCACACATCCATAAATGGATAAGCCAAATTAAAAACATTAAATCGTCCTATTTCGATCTTATGAAATGAAAATAATATTCCTCCCTAATTGGAATATGTCGTTAATTACGAAACTCATCCACACATGTCCTAAAAACATCGTAAAACTTGAAACGGCATTCCAAACACGAAATTGGTGTTTCTAATTGGTGTGGGGGCGATAATGACCCCATAATGAGATAAAAATTTTGCCGATAAGTTGGAAACTCGTCTCGCGCTCTCTTAACGCAACAGTTGCCTGTCGTTCGCATCCCGGATCCTGGTAGGCGATGCGGCCGACCGCAGAGACACCACGGGATTTCATTCCGAGTGTCTGGAAGAGGCGCCAAATTTAATTTTCCCTTTTAGTAGCTACACTTGTTTACTTATACAACTCTGTTGAAAATAGCCAAAAATCTCAAAAAAGTAATTTTTATCATTCTCAGCGATTTCGGTTCTTCGGCTGTTTAGACTCAACTTATGGGACAAATTTCGTGAAAAAATGTAAACTTATGGAATTTTACTCATCGAATTGAATGGTGTAAGCATCTATCCCATTTTCTAGTTATAACCTAAATGTAAATATCTAGAAAACGAAAAGAGGTCGCCTGAGATTTGGAAAATTGCAATTTGAAAGTTTAGAGGATTTTGGAGAAAATGAGTGTATTTGGGTTTTGAGGGCTAAAAGCAGGTCCAACGTAATCTATACTTTATAAGGTATAATAAATTTAAAAAATCTGATGTGTCCAGCACAATACCTTCCGTCAATCCTGTATATTATGTATAAATTCCATACATAAATTTTCTTGCAAAAGATTCTAAATTTCCAGTAAAATAATTTCATAAACAAACTATGCAAATTGTACTTGACACTAACATCTTCTTCTTTTTCTGCTCTAGCTTTTCCCGTTCATTAGGGGTCGCTATTTTTTATTTTATTCTTCCACTCATTTCTGTTTTGCGTGTCGTTCTCATTCAATTCCTTTTCTCTCAAGTCTTCCGCAATACAGTCCTTCCAGCTTATTTTTGGTCATCATCTGTTTCGTCTACCGTCTATTACTAAGCTATTAATTCTTGCAATATATTCTTCATCTCTGCTCAAGACATGTTCAAACCAATGTAATCGCCTCTCTTGCATCTTTCTAGAAACTTCTATCACTCGAGCCATTTTCCTTATTCTTTCAGTCCTTACCGCATCTTTCCGTGTCTTGCCCAACATCTATCTCAACATCCTCATCTCTGCCACATTCGTTTTTTTCTGTGACATTTGACAATGACATCTCTCAGAATTATCTTAATACAGTACATGTTTCCATAGTTATAGCATAGGTGGCTAATTTATAAAATTTAATTTCTTTATAATTCTTTAACTCTATATCCATTGAATATGAATATATAAAATGGAATCAATTCGTATAAATAAGAAATAAATAAAATAAATAAATATTTCATCACGGCATATTACCCATTGCTGGGTGTGCCAATCTGCTTCGTACACAGATATCGGTAATGATGGAATATTTGTACCGTGTGGGCGCTTACCAGGCGTCACCTCACGGGCACTCATTGCTGGCGTGGAGAGTGCGCCACAGGGGTCAATTTTGTGCCATTAAAATGCGATGTAATTTTTGGCGTCGGTCGGGATCGAACCCGGGTCCCCAGATTCGCGACCAGACATTCAGGCACACGGCCACGAGACCCCATGTATAAATAAGAATATTCTTTAATATTAAATGTCAAAAAAATAATATTTAACAGCGGTTTTTCAAGAAAATCCTTCAAAATCTTCAAATGGTGGTTAACTACTTATAATCAAAACCTAAACAATTCTGCATATGGACGTAAGGAAGAGGAATACGTAAAAATTGTAATTTTTGGAATTCTAGTATTGCAGATACCACACACATACATACATCATCGTAAAAATAGTAAAATCGTATTTTAGGGACCCTAAAACGTGCTTATTTATTGAAAACTCACCACCGATTTTTTTGATCAAAGATAATACCTTTCTTACCTAGAGGTGACTCAAGGTAAAAATTGCTGTACCCTCCATTGTACCTAATTAGTCAAATGTCAAAATCGTATGTAGTGGCACGCTTCAGCCATTTTCCATCACTTTGTAATATCTATTTAAATATGCCTTGTCTATGAAAATAATGCCCATAAAAAATTCTTGAAAACATGATAAAATATTTATTATTTTCGTAAGCTGCAAATGGTACACGTAAAAAATCCTTTTCGCGTGGTATTACATTCATATAAATTCCAACAATATTTTTTCTTTTCATCTGGAATGAGCATGGCAGAAAAGTGTCCCCGTTATCTGCCTCATCACTTGATGTATTTCCTGCCGCGGCGCCACCATCGCGCGGATACTTAAAGACCTGCGATCACTCATCTTTATGTAGCGACGGTGATAACGCCGCATTCAAATGTTAAAGAGCTAAATCATCCCCCAGATTCACTTGCGACACTACTTATTGTTTCTCTAATGGCCACTTGATCATATTTATTGTTTTCGCCAGAGGTTAATTGACATTGCTTTTGTTTGGCGTTGATCAACGTAATTAATTATAGAAATTATATGGAAATTTTGTAAGGTTTGTAGGATTCTACAATGTTCTGAATTTTATGCAAATGAACGGCAGTTGAGATATTAAATGCTCCTAAATTTGAAAATTATACAGGTATTATTTTAGTTGGAAGAACCATCATTGAATGACAATGCTACCAAAATTACTATAACTTTGTTTTGTATCTCAAGAAACCAAATAATACCCTTAAATGAACACTTTATTTAAATGATCTTACAAAGGAAAATATAATTCTAGGTATTTATTTTGTGTATACGGAATCTTGGGGAAAAAATAAGGAACCCTCGTCTCGTCAGTGAAATTCATACGCTTTTCAAAGGGATTTTATATATGTAAAATATAGGTTTTACGAGTTTCTTGTACGAACCCCTTGTCAAAGTTTGTATACCTCGCAAATTTAATAATATATTCAGATTATTCCACAAGTTCTAATGACGAAAATTGATGCAGCTTTTGTGAAATATGAACTGACTATTAACTCCTCAGTACAAAGAAAATGGAATTTTGTTCATAAACTTAGCTTAGACATTAAATTTAAAGGATTTTTAATTAATTACCAATCTCACATAGATTGTATTTCAGGGAACAATTACCAGTATAGTAAAAAAGAAAAGGCAGAAGACGCATGTTAACAACCTGAAAATTTTTTTAAAAAATCTTTCTGAACTCGTAATTCAATTAAAATGATACAACCTTTTAGTTTTAGTTCTGTTTATTGATATAAAAACTTCACGGAATAAACAAGAAACATATAAATAAATAATAATATAACCATGGTGACATGACCGACTAAGATTTAAACCGTCACAATTATTCTCGGTTTTGAAAATCTCAATGGCTTCTCTAATTTAACCTGTTGTTGAGGTGTCTGTCTCACTAGTATTTTTGTTTCTTCGAATTTTATACGGTGGAATTCTTCCAGGGCATGCTGGTAGAACTATTTCAACAAGATTGAATGAATACCAGCATTCGATCTGGTTTTCTCAAAATCGGACCATTCCTAATAGTGATTTTGATTTGAGGCGAAATGCTAATTTTTTTTTGTCGAACTTAAAAAATCTCTAGTTTCTTAGATCGTTTCACAATACTTTTGGATACTTTAAGTACCAAAAACTGTTTAATAAAAAAAATCTGTTGTGGCCAGCACAATACCTTCCGTCAATCCTGTGTATAATGTATAAATTCCATACATAATTTTTCTTGTAAAAGATTGTAAATGTCCAGTAAAATTATTTCATAAAAAAACTATTCAAATTGCACTTGACACTGACATCTTCTTCGTCTTTAACTTTTCCCATTCGTTAGGGGTCGCTATTTTTGCGTGTCGTTATCATTCAGTTCCTTTTCTCTCAAGTCTTCCGCAATACAGTCCGTCCATCTTACCTTGGTCTTCCTCTGTTTCTTCAACATCCTATTACTAAACTATTCATTCTTGTTCCAATATAATTCTTCATTTCTCCTTATGACATATTCAAACCAATATAATCATATTTCTTGTATCTTTCTAGAAACTTGTAATACTAGAGTTATTTTCTTACGGTATCTTTCCGTGTTTTTCCCAACATCTACTTCAACATTCTCATCTCTGCCACATTAATTTACTTTTTATTGATACTGACATCTGTCAATTTGAATTATATGAATATATTAATAGTTTAGCATAGCTGGCTGAATTATAAAATTTAATTTCTTTAAAATTCTTTAACTATGTATCTATTGAATATGAAGTATAAATTCTAATCAAATCGTATAGAGAATAATATATTCTTTAAGTTATAATAACGTTAAATGTCAATAAATCAAATTTAACTGTTAAATCTTTAAATAAGACTACTTCCGGTTGACCAATTATAACCAAAATCTAATCAGTTATTCTTCTGGATGTAAACTTGAGGAATACGAAAAAAATATAATTTTTGGAATCGTGGTATTGAAGTTATGGGATCCGGAACTTTTTTCACACACACAGACACACATACATACAGACATCATCGTAAAAATGGTAAAATCGTATTATAAGGACCCTAAAACATGCTTATACACTAAAAACTCATCATTGAATTTTTTGAACAAAGGCAATACCTTCCTTACCTAAAGGAGACGGAAGGTAAAAAGTATTGTAAATACAGTACTAAGTACTAATTTTCAAAAGTATTTAATGAAAATTAATATAAATACTAGATGTATTTAAAGTAATACTTCCAGTACTTTTACTTTTAGTATAGTTTCCAGCTCTGGTGCTGGCCACATAAGATTTTTTTATGGCTTTTCAAAACTCCACAAGAAGGTTCAGGTCCTTAAACGGTAATTTAGCTCCGGTTTTGGTGAGCTCATCTGCTTTTTCAATACTTAAAACTTCTTCATGCTCTGGTACCCACCACACAATGACGTGGTTGTGTTTGACCATAGATATCGACGGATATTGATTCCAGACTAGCTTTGACTCGCAACTGAAGGCACCTAGAGCCTTTTAAGCAGTTTGATTGTTGCATCTTTGAGACCTTCATTTAGGTTTATTATTGCGTAGATCTCTTCTGGAAATATAATGAAACTGGTATCTATGGATTCCTTTATTTGGTAACCTGGACCAAATACACGAATACACCCATTCCAGTTTTTCCTGACTTTAATTTTAAACCATCCATTAAGCAGGACTAAGAATCCCTTTGGGAGGATGACACTCCTTTTGTACACTAAATGCGACTACCAATAAATACTTTATACGTTTGGTGAAATTTGTATCTTGTCATTCATTATATCGGAGACTTCACTAGGTGCATTTCCTTTAGAATAAACAAACTAAAGCCCATCTAAAGTTACCAATTTATAACTTTTCTAGTATATGTCATCCATCAGCTAGCTTCATTAAAATCCCACCCCACACCCAATAAATACATGAGTAAAAATATCCACACTCTGAGGAATTGGATTTGTAGCGTTAGATTTGTAGCGAGATTTATGCATTCGAGTTTTACAGCCCCGAATGAATTCCCTTAACACGCCGAACGGGGCCGATATTGGCCGAGTGCGTTCGGGACCGACGCCAGCGTCGGTGTTTACGTAGCGACGTCGCAATTTGTCGTCAGTTCAAAGCTGCGTCTCGCGGTTACCTATTCGTCGTTGGGTAGTACTGCGCGCGTGTTCGAGTGGTAGGTTAGTGACTATCAGTGTTGATTCCACGTTGCTGGGTTACCACAAAATAGTTGTAAGTTGGATTTTATAAATATTTTACTATTGGTTATCATATAAAATTTAAATAATAACTTTGTATTTTACATTTTTTATTAATAATTGGGAAAATATAGATGTTCTTTAGGTATTATTAAGTAATGTAAGGGAATAGTATATTCTACAACAAGTAATGGAATGGCCCATATTCCACACGAGCAAAAAGTTTGGGCCCGAGCCGAAGGCGAGGGCTAAGGTTTGCGAGAGTGCCATTCTAAACGTGTTGTAGACTATACTTTCTCTAACAAGGTTTTAGAAATTATACATAAAATGTTGATTGATAATAACAATATATTGCTTATAATTACTTCATTCATATTTTTTTTTTTTATTTATTTGGTAATAACTGACTCCTTGTATCATTAGCAAGTTCCCTTATTTCTGGTGACGTACATTACATATCTAACGTATATCTTCATTTCCTCTTGATATGTTTTTCTACAAAATATCAGTTAATTTAGATAAACTTATTACTCTGGACAACTCCAAAAACCTGTAAAACTTAACGAAAAACTCTAAAAATGTTCAAAACTTTAAAACGTCAAACGCGAATACAGAAATAAATAAACATAAAACAAAAAGTCATAACCATAGCAACCGAACCAAGATATTTGATATAACGCGCTAATATGCGGCTAAATAGAATGTGATTCGTCGAAAGCCGTGCGGAATTATTCCAAACGGCGTACGGAATTATTCCACACGATTTGTTGGAATAATAATAATTCTAACATAATTTTTAGTTGTGGAATGCGAAGTTTCCAAAATAGTGTTGGAGAAAAATATATTATGGTGCGCTTTTATAAAATCACTGGTTAAATTTAATGTACTTATTTCTGTTACAGTCTGTATACCTACTTCATAATAATAAAAATAACATAACGAACTTGTGAGCTAATTTTTGAATAATACATTCTCTCTACTACATAGCAAATAGCAGATATGGATTTGCAATTACAGTTTTTTTACATAAATAAATACGTATATTGTAACATAATAAACCGATACATTTGTACGCATTTTGATAATTGACAAGTACATATTATTACAAATATTTATTTTACTTTTATTAAAAACAAAACGTTTGGTTTGCCATTAATTTGCAATTAACAATTTATTAATATAAAGCTGTCATATTTAAAATTAAACTATATATCATAATCCCTATAACACAAATTGAATTGCAGCCAAAAAATATAATTATTTGCAGCTAATATTTTTAATTATGGAATTATACCACAATATTTTTATAATCTGCAAAATTTATTTAATAATTATTTAAGTATCAAGGTACTGAAATTTTATTTTTTATTACGAACGTGGAATTTTGTTTCCCGAGGCCGTAGGGCCGAGTAAAATAATCCATATTTTATTTGAAATCGAAAAATTATACAAAATGAAAGGTATATTTATTTCTATAGATTTGTTGACAAATCTATCAGTTGCAGTCATTCATATAATCTCAAATTCCTTCATTGGAATAATTTAATTCGTTATTTTTGCATATACTTTTTGCCATATTACGTACAAATTTCCTATTGTAGATAGTATACCTACCCAAAATGTACAATATAATTATCATGAGGTTGGCAACATTGCATTTGCATGAAATCGTACAATGGATTATTTTAGTGCCGAAGAATATGTTATTCGCTATCCGATATAATTGCATTTTATTCTTCATATTCAATAGAGTTAAAGAATAATATAGATTTTAAATTTCATAAATCAGCCAGCTATGCTAACCATGGAAAATGATTATATTCAGATAATTCAAATTGACAGATGTCAGTATCAATGAAATGAAAGAATAGTATAAGAAATTAAAGGATAGGGGAAATGGCTCGATTGATAGAAGTTTCTAGATAGATACAAGAGAGACGATTACATTGGTTTGAACATGTCATGAGGAGAGATGAAGAATATATTGGAATAAAAATGAATTGCTTAGTAATAGAAAGTAGAAGAAACAGAGGAAAACCAAAAGTAAGATGGAAGGACTGCATTGCGGAAGACTTCAGAGAAAAGGAACTGAATGACGACGACACGCAAAACCCTAACGAATGGGAAAAGCTAAAGAAGAAGATGTCAGTGTCAAGTGCAATTTGCATAGTTTGTTTATGAAATAATTGTACTGGAAATAAAGGATCTTTTGCAAGAAATTTTATGTATGGAATTTATACATAATACACAGGATTGACGGAAGGTAATGTGCTGGCCACATTAGATTTTTTAAGGAAGTATTGATCGATGTTGTTATTTACTTACCGCCTTGCCTCTTAATCGGTAAGTAATGACAATTACTTAACAATCAGCCTTGGAAACCCAATTGGTAAACAAAAAATCTGTTGTGGCCAGCACAATACCTCTCGCCACTTCCTTTTTTGGTTACATAAGTATAGGGCGCGAACAGTCATGTTACATTGTTGGCCTTGACAAGCAGATGTGGGGGCCCGTTTCCGAATGATAATTAGTCAGTATGTTTCATTCAGAATTTCAAGATTTTCTAAATACACGTAGTTAATTTGTCACCAGGAGTGTGGAATTTACTTGTCGAGGAAAATAAACCATATGGAATTAGAAAATCACTAAATTTAGAATGAGAAATTATGATACATCTATATACATAATTACTAGCTATCATTCTGACATGAGTCCCCATATCTGCTTGTCAAGGCGCCCTATTGTATTTAACATTTCTTGTATACCTACATTCTACACCAAAAATTGTACTTACATATATCTATTCCTTATATTTAGATTGTTTAATTTTAAATTCATTATATGAAGAAATTTTGTCCTCTTCTAATTTTTCGAAATGTTTCCAATTCATTGTCAGGATTGACTGAATTTTTGAAGGATATATGTAATAGACCTATAATCTTAAATATTTAACTACTAATACATTAAGAAATAATATAATGTATATGTACTTCCCAGAAAAACTCTTTAGTAATATCTATGAATTTCTGACACTGACATTTATCTGTCAGTTACAAACAGTTCAACTGGTCAACTATTTTCCATGGCATCCTTTCGGCTGTCAAATTTATTACAACCGATTATTTTATATGTATATTATACTTCTTTTATCTCTAAATCTATGGAATATATAATAAAATATTTAAATGTATCAGATAGAGAATTTAATTTTCTTTAATATTACCACGAAAAATTTTCAAAAAATAATATTTAGAAGATTTTTTTTCAAGAATCTTCTACTTCCGGTTGTCCAATTATTACCAAAACCTTTTCAGATCTTCCCATGAATGTCCGATTGGGAAATACGTTGTTAAACAAATTTTAAGTCTTATAGTTTTTGAGTAACCGTCCTTCCAACATCCCACACACACATCCACACACACACACACACACAGACATCATCGTAAAAATGTTAAAATCGGATTATAGGGACCTTAAAACGTGCTTATTCAATAAAATCTGGATATGCGATTTTTAGCATGAATGCAATACCTCTCTTAGCGAGAGGTAAAAACAGTCTACAAAATAAAAATAAAATAAATCAAACATATAATTTGAATATTTGTCATATTGACATAAGTCAAAATAATGGTTCTGTTTATCAATGCATTCTGAAAGTAGAATTAATGAAAGAATTTCAAAAACTAATATTTATTAATAATGAAAGTATAACAATTTCTGGATATCAGCCACTTTATTATTTCCAATTCTACAGAAATACTAAAGTGGCTGATATCAAGAAACTGTTATACTTTTATCATTAACCCAGCCAAGAAACAACCCCCTCTCACATTATTTATTAATAATGTCTTCATTTCCTAATACCGATAAACTATTGAACAAACCACAGATGTTATGAATCATAACACGCCTTAGATGTTTTAAAATTCTCGCTCTATGAGCAGCAGTTATGATACTTATAAGAATGAAATTTATATAAAACACATAAAAATGTCCGAAGGTACGTAATATGTTGGGCATATCACTTTTTAAATAGTATTTCTCTTCTTATTAAAATTTATTTGCAGAAGCAGAATGAAAAATGATTATCAAAATATAGTAAACACGTATGATAAAAGTTATGGTCGTTTTTATTTATTGAATAGCATGTTTGAAATACTGAGAAATAATATCCAACATATCAGTTTTTTTGTGTACAGGTTGGGTAAATTATAGACATTTTAAAATGAAAATTATTATAACATCTCTTAACATATTACACATGTTTTCGTATGAATTCTAAAATAAATTTCCAGGATGCGGCAGTGTTACTCGCTTTAAATATTTGAGCATTCTTCAGATATGTGTAAAGAAATACTGAAATAAATACATCTGCGCTGTATACAAAACTTGAAAAAATATACGGATATATTTTTATTTAGAAACTAAATAACTCCTTGTTTATTTTCTCAACGTCTTATGTATAAACTATACTTACAAAATGCACTGTAAAGTAGTCTAATTTCTTACGAAAACATGTTGCCAATATCAAGAAAAATAAATAAAAGTTTCTGAACTAAATAAAAGCTAAAGTAGAAAATTTATTTTGCGTCTGCCTAAGTTTTTTCGCGGTTGGTGGAATGTTTGGTTAGACAAAAACATGAAAATCTTTTCAGCACAGAGGCGCATAAAATTACTTATTATTTCAGCAGCCGTAGGTTTGTATATGTTGAACCAAGATCAGACAATGATTTTTAAATGCGCATTGTGTAGCATGAAAAGCTAATGAAGTATAAATACTTTTTAATATTTTATTATCCAACCTTTATAAAAACGGTCTTTAAAATTTCTTTTAATTTTTTTTACGGTAATGGCTTCATTGTAAGCATAGTACATATAAAAGAAATTGACACAAAATTATTAAATAATTTGCAGATACTCTTCTTAATAAAAACAATTGATATAAATTAGTATCTAATCTAATAAACTATTTTTTCTTCAAACGTCATAAAAGTAGCATCTTTTGTGACTTGATTCACAAGGTAGAGGTTTAATTTCTACGCCGCCGGAATAGAAATAGCTAATTTCTACGCCGGAGTAGAAATAGCTAATTTTTACGCCGCCGGCGTCGAAATAAAATAACTAAATATCGATAGAAACTATTCAGAATCAACGAATAAGATGTAAATTGTACTAAATATCATAAATAGCTGTCAAATTAAATAAATAAACTATGAATTGAAATATAAACAGAGTTTACTTTTGAGGAAATAACATATTAAAGAATAGCAGACTTACAGATTACAATAACAGGAACGATAATGAACATAAGAATACTTAGAATTAAAGTGATAAGAAAAGTTTATATTGTTTTGCAGTGATTCCTGGACATACCTTTCAGCCACACTGTTAGATTTCCATCCAATTGAACAACTTCAGGGGGCGTATATTATGATACTTCAAATTTAGACATAATTGTATAGGAGGAGGATATAAAATTGCAGTTTTTATTTAAACGTCAAAACGTGAAAATTTTCACTTCAATATTTATAACAAAAAGTGAAGAAATAAGTATCCATAGCTACAGGACAATTGAAATCGCAAACGTAATTTACGTAAAATGTAACGTCAGTAGTAGATATTTTTCTTTAAATATCTACGTTTGAAGAAAAAATATAATGTGTCATTCGGTGTAAAAATGTCTTTTTGATCAATGATAATACGACATCTAAAGGTGACGAAAGGTAAAATAATAACATTGTATTCCTTATATTACGAATTTCAAGTAGACACCCGGTATACTTTCAACAATGCGAAACTGTTTGGTAAAACTGTTTTTTGCAAAAAGTATCTTAATCTTAGTTACACGTTATTGCATTTTAAAGTTTGAGCTTTTCTTCAAAATCGTCCTATATAAATGTCTAATTATTATGTAATTGTTCTTCAGAGATTATTTTTCTATTACTTAACATCTAGTAAATAATTTTCTAATATTTATATATGATCCTGAGGTAAATTATGTTACATAAATCTATAAAAGCAAGGAAGCTAGAAAAATGTTTATTTGATTACGCACTGTTAATAATATATTACATCCGAGGTGGGAAATTTTTCATTACAGTCTAAGGCTCATGTAGTCGTATATGACCGAAAGTTGAAGCCTCGAGACACAGCGCGAGGCTGTAATGAAACTCCCACCGAGGTATATATACTGTTTTATTCACAATCCTCTTTCTAAATCCATAATTTTCAAAATTAATTATGGAGTTATAATCTTTAATTTTATTAATATTTTTTGACACCTCTATTAAAATTTGTTTAGCCTAATTTATTATAAGGACCTATAACCTTAAATAAACATTTCCAACCCGTGGGGTGGAAGCGTTTTCTGTCGTTTTCCACCCAAAAGATTATCATTGCAGGAATGACATATTTCCCAACCTCTAAAAGGTTAGTAATTGGCATATTACTATAATGATTGTGAATAAAAGTCTTCATAATTGGAGAGAAAATAACTTTTTCTACAGTCTACATAGAAAGTAGCCATTTGCGCTCTCTTTTGTCAACGCAAAATGTCACTTTGCCGCTCTAGCGCGACAAAATAGAAAAAAAACTCGCTGTCCAAATTTCTAACTATACAATGTTGAGAAATGTCACTTGTCTACATTCTTAATGGAAACGTTTAATCAGGAACTAATGGCACTGTACTTTAGTGACACATTTACCACCTTTACAAATCAATCTGACACATAACTGCTCTGTCGATATGTTACATAACCAAAAAATGCCATACTATTGTGAAAATAAAATAGGGCATTCGTTTACAATAACGAAAGTATAAAATGTTTAGATTAGATTGAAGCAATAGGTCAAGAAAAATGTAAAAAACGATAAATTAAAATCAAATATAAAAGACGTTTTTTCTTTATATTAATTCATATTAATTGATTAGTGGTGTATGTACAAAGTGTACATTTTATTATTTTTTTGTTATGGTGGAGGACCCCACTGTGGCGAATGTAGAAAAAATCTTGTTTGTGTTTCGAGCGCAAATAGACATTGTCGATTTCGAGACCTCTCAATCGACAATGCCTTATTTCGCGCTCTGAATACACAAATAGCTATTTTATGCATTTTCTTGATTAACAGACGTAATAGTGATCAAGTGATTCAGAAATAATAATCCTAGAACTAATCCCAATTAAATAAAAAAACTCCTACAGAGTAACAACAAATATCAAATATCAAATTGAAGCCTTTCGATGATAACAATGAACAACATTCAATTAATCAAAGAGAAATAAAACTAATCAACGTGCTCTTCTTTCGTTAAATAAAACCCAACTCAATCAGCTAAAATAATACATACCAGCATGGCATCATAGTGTGAAGTAATCAAGTTACTCGAGATGGACAATATTGAAAGGCAATAAGTCAGCCAGTGGCGTCCCATCAGGGGAGATGTCACGCTCGACCTCCGTCTCTCTCGGGACAGGGGTGGTTCGTCTCTAGGGGGTAGATGAGATGTTTATTGCGGCGGTGATACTAATAAACTAATCAGGTTAAGTGTCGGGAAGACATTTTGATATGATACGGTAATCAATTAGGGGTAGTATATTTTAAAAAAATATTTAAAACAATAGATAAGACAATGAATTATAATTGATATTGAAAAATCTGATGTGGCGAACACAATACCTCCCGTTTAATTTAATTTTTATTCATGTAAATACTTAAAATTATATTAAATATAAATACCGGGTTCGATCCCGACCGATGCCAAGTATTTCGAATTTTAAATGGCACAAAAATGACACCAGTGGTGCACTCTCCACGCCAGCAATAAGTGCTCGTAAGGTGACACCTGGTAAACGCCCGCACGGTACAAATATGTCATCATCGTTATCGAAATCTGTTTACAAAGCAGATATGCCGTGATGATATATTTATTTTATTTATTTATATAACCTATATTCATTGCTGGCGTGGAGAGTGCACCACAGGGGTCAATTTTGTGCCTTTTCAAATTCTAAAATATTTGGCGTCTGTCGGAATCGAACCCGGTTCCCCAGATTCGCGTGAAGTGACGCCTGGAAAACGCCCGCACGGAACAAATATGTCATCATTATTACCGACCCACAAAGCAGATTGGCTCACCCATCAATGGATAATATGCCGTCATGATATATGTTTTTATTATCTTACCTATATTTTTACATATTTACTTATGCTGGAAACTGTATTAAGTTCCTTTCCATATAATTATTGTTCCATTTACATTTAAATGATTAGTTCGTTGACAGTGACATATATCTGTCAGTTACAAACATTTGAGCTCTGAATTGTGTAACCATGTGTATGAGTTGTGTTTAAAACGTAGGGTCCGGGATTAAAATTATACATAGTTTTATAAATTTATCCATAAAACATATGGAAAAAATATTAATGCAAACCTGTAGAAAATTTAATAATCTTTAATTTTTATATAATATAAATCTCGAAAAAATAACATTTAACGGTATTTTTCGAAGAAAATCTATTTTGTGCTTGCAGTAAAGTACCATTTTTGATTATCTGATTTACTCCAAAATCTAATGGCATCTTTCCATATAAGAGTAATGTAGAAATACAAGGTTTCAAAATTTTCTGAACGATAGTATTTGAGTTAGAGCGTAAAGAGGATCCACACACACACACACACACACATACATACACACAGACATCATCGTGAAAATGATAAAAATGGATTTTAGGGACCTTAAAACGTGGTCATTTACCAAAATCTCGATATGCGATTTTTAGCACGACCCCTATACCTCCCTTACCAAGGGTAGCGGGAGGTACAAAAATAAATTTTCTTCTGATGGTTAAATAATTTCTCGTGCTAACAAAATATATTTCACATTTGATTAGATTGTTGCTTACACCTTTTATCAGAAATAACACCCTCCGTAAATTCATAAATTACTAATTCAATCTAAAGCACGTTTATTGTTCAGTACCCTAAGTGCCGAGTGCCGACAATAGCAAATGTCATGCAAGCATATTAACGTTGCTATGTGATACAGTTGTCCGTTCGAGTGTTCATTCAATACACTGGATTGTAGCGATAGATAGGGTTTCATTCACATATGGAGACATATGATATGTGTAAGATAATACATGGTATAAGGATTTTATATGTCACTTCATACGTGGTAAATGATATGTGTATGAATTATGGGAAATGAAAATAAGTAATTAATTGTAACGTTTTTTTAATTTATCTATATTTCATATTAGGTATATTACATACAGCCTTATTCTTTAAAAACTATACTCCAGTGGATTTGTATCTAAGAGTGACAACTTTCTAAGAAAATACTGCGTGAATTTTATAGTTAAACGAACTGTAAACCATGGTTCAGGTGAATAGTTTAAAGAACCACAGTTCTAGGAGACATATTATGTAGAAACAAAATCATCGGGAAGACCCAGGCCATGTAATGAAACAGATGAATTAATTTGTCAATTAAATCGCCTAGATTCAAAATCCGACAAATTTAATAAGAAAAACTAATTAATAATGTCACAATTAAAATTTTAAAAATATTTTGTGACCAGCAGAATATTTTGTTACGTAAGTATTGTATTTAACATATCTTGTATGTATACACACTACACCAAAAAAATGCACTTATTCCTATTCTTTATATTTAGATTTTTTAATTTTAAATTCATTCTTTAAAATGCGAGTAGTAATGTGACTTTGTTCGCCTTGAGAAGCTGATATGGGGGCCCGTGTCAGAATAACAGCTACTAATTATATATATATATATATATATATATATATATATATATATATATATATATATATATAATATTAAATGTAATGTTTCATTCAAAATGAGTTCATGTGGTTAATTTGTGACCAGGAATATGGAAATTATTTGTCGAACAAACCATACGGATTTCGAAAATAATGAAATATCTGCTTTTCAAATCCAACAAAGTCACATGACTGCTCGCGCCCTATGAAGATATTTTATCCTACTATTCTAATTATTCGACATGTTTCCAATTCATTGTCGGAATTGACAGTATTTCTGAAGGGTAATATACCTATAATTTTAAATATTTAACTATTAATACAATAAGAAATAATATAATGTATGTACTCCCCAGAAAAAGTCTTCAGTAATGTCTCTGGATTTTTGACACTGCCATTTATCTGTCAATTACAAACATTTTTCAATTGGTTTCCATGACAATATTGGCGTTGTGAGATTTATTACAATAGATTATTATATATTATATATCTTTATCTCTAAATCCATAAAAGCTATAATAGAATATTTATACGTATCAGATAGAGAATTTAATGTTTTGTATTAATAGAAAGAACAAAAAATTTCAAAAAATAATATTTAGATGATTTTTTAAAGATTATTATCAAAACCTTTTCAAATCTTCCCAGTAAGCTTTGTGCGTGGAATTTTTTTTTAACTATGATAATAATTAAAATGATTTCTTTTTAAAACCCAAGCAACTTTTTTCGAAAATTCTGTATAAAATCTCGACCTTCCTAATAACAACCGCTCACTTTACGTACATAAACAAAATTTTCTGTTTTTACCAAATAAATTTAGACACTAATACCCTCCGAGCGTCACTTTTTTCAAAAATAATCAACACGTTATTTACAAGCATGTGCGGTGTTGATTTGAGTCACGAAAAGCCAGCTATCAAATAAAAAAAAACCCTCGCTGGTATAGCGCATACATCACCCTGGTTATGTCTATCGATCTGAGGGCAACTGCCCCTGGCCTGTGATCGTACCGGCCGGGAATCAACCCCTACTAGTGGTAGTGGTGACTATGCGGTTTCAAACGCCTGGATGACTTACACACGATATCGATCAAATAAAAGCGTGGGTGCAAGGTGATGATATTGGGCAATTTGGATGGAGAATGGATTAAATTTGAGGTTAATTTGTAAATGATTTAAACAGATATGTTTTTGTGGTGTTCATCTACATCAAGAATATCTTTCAACCGGAGTATTTGCGAGGTTTTGCTTACATAAACTTGTTCATTTATTTTTAGGTATTATATGTAAAGTAATATGGAATAAACGACTGTGTTGTTGTTGATGACAAAATTAATAGGATTGCAGTCCAAAAAATTTCTTTATTAATCTGAAGCCAACGTTTCGCTGCCACTTACAGCTTCATCAGAGCAAACTGGCAAAAACATAAATTGACACGTGTTTTACTACATTGAAAAACTGTTTATACATACTTACTGATTAAGGGGTTAAAAATAAATAAATTTAAATATATTTGTAATGTTAAAATAAAAATAAATAAATATTTCATCACGGCATATAACCCATTGCTGGGTGTGCCAATCTGCTTTGTACAGATATCGGTAATGATGGAATATTTGTACCGTGCGGGCGCTTACCAGGCGTCACCTCACGGGCACTCATAGCTGGCGTGGAGAGTGCACCACAGGGGTCAATTTTGTGCCATTAAAATTCGAAGTAATGTTGTCTTGGATAATTAAAAATTGTATGAAAATATTTACAATCGTCGTTCAGAAGACATTAACTTTAAAAAAGGCTTTTTTAGCAATGACGATAATAACGTTTTTTTTCCCTTTCAATAGGAACTTGATACTTGTTTGATAAGTAGGAGACATCCTTAAAAAACAAAAAAAAACATTTATGGTGCATGCTGAAACAATTTGCAGATTCTACCATACAGTAGAATCTGCAAATTGTTTCAGCAGCCGTCATGAGGGTTTTTGTTTTTTTTTTGTTGTTTTTGTGCACAAAATTTGCTTTACAATGATAGTAAATAAGTAGGACGTTATATTATTAAAAAGTAAAGTGGCGGACGTTTGAAATATCTTACAAAATAAGTTAAGGAAGTGTGGAATTTTGTTTTATTGGATTTGTTGCCTAGGTTACGTAATATAATAGTTATTTGTATATCAAGGCCGCGAAATCACTCTTTAGCGTACCGAGAGAAAAATTGTCGCCCAGGCCGCTTGCGGCCGAGGCAAGACAATCTCGAGGACGCTAAAGGTTTTCGCGGACAAGGTGTACACCATATTTTTTGTGCAACCGTAAAAAATATGTAATTACAAATTTTATTAATTTTAAACAGTTTCACTGTAAATTGAAAGTTGGCTTTCAAGGTAGCTATGGAATTGACATTTGATAAACAAAACAATTAGTTTTGAAAAAATCATAGTGATTGTTTACTCAATTTCGCGGCCGCGAAATGGATTTCGCGGCCGTTGCCATAACAACAATCGCGAAATCTAATTTCGTGGCCTATATTGCGGCTAAGAAATACCTATTTCGCGGCCGGTTGCACAAAAATGAATTTATCTCAAAAAATATTGTCATTTATGAACAAAAAACAATAAAATCTTACACACTTGATTTTATTTCATTCATATATTAATATTTCAAACGTCCGCCATTTTATTTTTTAATAATACAACGTACTATTCTCGGCTTTTCTAGAAAAGCCGAGGATAGAAACACTTGGCGATCCATGGCTGTCAACGTCTGCAACAGACAGGACACCTAAAGAAGAAGAATAATAACGTAATACTAATTTACTACCATTGTAAAGCAAATTTTGTGTACTTTTCAAAAATATAAAAAATATAGTATATTCCATTTGAAATTTTAAAGTTGGTATCACATACTCCGGAATCGGAAGTAACAGAACGCTTTTTGATACGACATCTGATTGCCCACATTGCCTGTAGTAAATTTGTTTATTGTATATATATATATATATATATATATATATGATATGTATACTTTCGCATATTTTCATTGGCGTAACTCATATTATATCTCGTGAAGTTAGTTGTAGTTGAAGTTACAAAACAAGGCAGTCTTAAAGTTGGAACTTATAATTAACCTGTACGAGTAACAGTATATTATTTACACGACAAAATGTAGTCATTTATGTTACAATAATTAAAGATTTAGTCCTGAAATTTGTAAATATTTTGGTAATTATTGTGTTGAAAATACCCCTGCATTGACATGTCAACAAAACATGCCGATTTGGAGTTATGTAATACTACCTATACCGAAAGGAGGCACAAAAATTATATTTATTTAGTATTCAGATCAATAACTTTTCCATCACACACTTTTCATATACTACCACCTGTTCAAACTTTATGTCATTTAACATATTACTTTCAAACTAAACTACTCACAAAATAATAGTAATAAATAATATGAAACATGTATAGATATTAAAGTCCCATCAATAAAGTTCTATACAAAGCAGTAAATGCTGTGTAATAAAGATTATTTTACATACGAATATTTTTATGTCGACTTGAATGGTAGTTCGTGTTGATATGCGTAGCGCTACTTAATAATAAATGGATACTTCACTTTATATAACGTTAATGTGCAATATAATAAAACTTACAAAAATTCAAGTTGAAGAATATTGAAAAAGAACTTTGACATAGAGCATGATATAATTAGTTGTTTGTATATCAATGGTTCAAAGTAATTCTATGCACTTTATAGATTGTCTGAGCATAGCTAGACTGCAGCTATGTAGTTGAAGTCTGCAAAGAAACTTTTAGCCGGAGGTATAATACACAACTATTATTCTACGATCAGGTTTTAATAGTTAATTAAGTATTAAGGGCGGTTACTGCTTCCTACCGGTTAAGGATGATTTTGGAGAACGACGATCTTTAACATGCAAAATTTTAAAAATCTGATGTTGCCAACAATATACCTTCCGTCAATCCTATGTATAAATTCCATACATAAATTTTCTTGCAAAAGATTCAAAATTTCCAAGAAAATTATTTCATAAACTATGCAAATTCCACCTGTCACTGATATCTTCTTCTTCTTTAGCTTTCCCCATTCATTAGGGGTCGCTATTTTTCATTTTATTCTTCCACTCATTTCTGTTTTACGTGTCGTTCTTATTCAGTTCCTCTTCTCTCGTCTTCCGCAATACAGTTATTCCATCTACCTTTGGTCTTCCTCTGTTTCTTCAACCTTCTATTACTAAGCTATTCATTCTTCATCTAATATATTCATTTCTCCTCATAACATTTTTAAACCAATGTAATCATCTCACTTGTATCTTTCTAGAAACTTGCAACTGTAGAGTTATTTCCTTACTTATTTAATTTAGTTTTTATTGGTACTGACATGAATTGAATTATATGAATATATTAGTAGTTTCCATGTTTAGCATAGCTGGCTGATTTATTAAATTTAATTTCTTTATAATTCTTTAACACTATATCTATTGAATATGAAGTATAAAATGCAATCAAATCGTATGGAGAAAAATATATTCTTTAAGTTATAATAACGTTAAATGTCAATAAATCAAATTTAACTTTTAAATTTTCAAATGGGGCTACTTCCGGTTCACCAATTATAACCAAAATCTAATCAGTTGTTCTTCTGGATGTAAACGGGAGGAATACGAAAAAAATATAATTTTTGGATTCGTGGTATTGACGTTATGTGATCCGAAACTTTCGTCACACACACAAACATACATACATACATACATACATACATACATACATACAGACATCATCGTAAAAATGGTAAAATCGTATTATAGAAACCTTAAAACATGCTTATTCATTAAAAACTCATCTTTGAATTTTTTGACCAAAGACAATACTTTACCTAAAGGTGACTGAAGATAAAAAAGTTTTCATCGTTGCTAAAAGAAAGTGTAAGACCACCAGCCGAAGCATTGCTCGATCACCCCCTTGTGTTACAGTAATGATGATGACATTCGTATCGTACAGACGTTTACCAGGTGTCACCATACGGGTACTCATTGCTGGTGTGAGAGCACTACAAGGGTCACTTTCGTGCCATTTAAAATTCGAAACAATTTTGACGTCGGTCGGGATCGAATTCAGGTCCCCTCATTCGCGACCAGACAAATCACATGCGTATCTATTGTCCTAGGCTAGGGCCATTGGCTTATTTCGTTTATATTAATAATCTTTTAAATAATTTATATATTCATTAATATCAACAAAGTTCAATTGTCAATCGATTTTGCTTTCAATATACCCTTCAACCTTAATTCCAGCGTCGTCGCTTGAGGGATAGAAGAGCCATTTACCGTGCCGTCTGCCACTATGTTTTATGGCTGATATTCACATGTGATAGTATAGGGTGAAGTAGATTTAAATAACAGGGTAAGAACGGGTCACGCGACGAAATAAATAAAGTTATAACACTTCAAACTTTACGGATTAACTTGCATAAAATTAGTTTGATTGTCTAGTAGTAGTGGTAGTGTTTACCTAGGGGAATATTTTAATGTTTTATGAAAGTCATGAGGGGTAGTGGTGTTTTTACGGTTTTTATGATATCTTGATAACATACTCGTATGTCATAAAAAGTCATTATGGTACGAGTGAGGAAGTTTATAAAGAAGTTTTTCATTTTAGGCTGTGTATGAAGTAGTTTATTTGTTGAGAAAAAATGGGTTAATGTACTAGTAACATGAAGTTCATAACACAAAGTAAATAATAATATTAGCTGTATTGTTTTTATCATGTTTTTGTTTCTCATTGTTTAGTTTACATGAAATTAATATTCTACTGAAACTAATTATTTATTTTTGCAGCAATTATTTTCATTTATTATGTAAACAAACAATGTTTTAATTATATTTGTTTAAATAATATTATACTCATTCAAGCTTATACTGCACTATTATTATTATTATTCTTTTGAAAAATGATTTTCAATAATTTATGTAATATTTTTACTTCCCGCTACCCTTGGTAAGGGAGGTATAGGGATCGTGCTAAAAATCGCATATCGAGATTATGGTAAATGACCACGTTTTAAGGTCCCTAGAATCCATTTTTAACATTTTCACGATGATGTCTGTGTGCATGTATGTATGTATGTATGTATGTATGTATGTATGTATGTATGTATGTATGTATATGTGTGTGTGGATCCTCTTTACGCTCTAACTCAAATATTATCATTCAGAAAGTTTTAAAACCATATATCTCTACCTTATTCTAATATGGAATGAAATGATTAGATTTTGGTGGCAATCGGATAACCGGAAATGGCAGTTTACTTGATGCTCAAGATAGTTTTTCTTCAAAAAATACCTTTAAATGTATTTTTTCTCAATTAACTATTATTCCATTTTCTACAAGTTTGCTTTAATACTTTTTCTATATATTGTATGGATAAATTTATAAAGTAATATAAAAATTATATGCATAGGTAAATGGCGGGAGGTACTGTGTTGGTTACATCAGATTTTTTATATTTCGTTTTACAAAGTACAAATATAATTTTTTATTTTTAAATTGAAAAATAGATGTTTTACAAGACATAAAATATACTACAATATTCGTAATAACTTAATTTTTAATAATAATCTATTCTGTATATTTATTAAATATTTAACGTTTCGACAGCATACACTGGTACTTTCTTCAGGAAAAAAATAAATAATAACAAAACAATAACAAGAACTAAGTTTAAGATATTACCACATATTTAAAATAGGAAACCATACTCGACTAAGTTCTAAATAGTCACAATGATTCAGATTATTATTCTTTGTTTTGAAAATTTAATTTTTACCTCTCGCTAAGAGAGGTATAGGATTCATGCTAAAAATCTCATATCCAGATTTCAGTGAATAATCACGTTTTAAGGTTCCTAAAATCCGATTATAACATTTTTACGATGATGTCTTTGTGTGTGTGTATGAGGTTGTGGGAGATACAATTTCTCAAATTCTATAAGACTAAAGACCTGTGTAACTACGGATTCCTCAATCTAACAGTAATGGGAAGAGTTAAATAGGTTCTGGTAACAATTGGACAACCGAAAGTGGTAGTTTCTAAAAAAAAATTCTAAATATTATTTTTTGAAAATTTGTTACTACAAATAATAAAGATAATTCAATTCTCAATCTGACACATTTAATTTTTTTATTATATCTCGCATAGGTTTGGAGATATAGGATATAATAATATAGAATAATCGTTGCTCAAAAAACAATTGAGATATTTAAATTGTTTTTATTTGACAGATAAATGCAAAATGTCAGTGTCAAAAATCAGCAGTTTTAGTAACATTACTGGAAGATTTTTCTGGGAGGTACGAGTACATTTAATATATATTACAGTATTATTATTAAATATTTAAATTATAGGTATGTTAATATTACATATATCCTTAAGCAATACCGTTAATACCGTCAATGAATTTGAAGAATTTTGAACATATTAGAATAGTACGACAAAATTTCTCAAAGAACGAAAGAAGAGATACAATTTCAATTATTTGTGTATACAAGCAATGTTAAATTTGTTACTTATAGGGCGCGAGCAGTCATGTGAATTTGTTGGCCTTGCCAAGAAGATCCGTGTCTGAATGACGGCTACTAGTTATTTACATAGATGTCACAATTGTCATATGTCATAATTTTTCATTCAAAATATCAAAACATTCTAATGTTTATTTGTCATCATTAGTACGGAATATACTTGTCGAGGAAAATAATACACATAGATTTAGAAAATCAAAATGTTTTGAATGAAAAATTATGACACTTGACACTTATGTATATTATTAGTAGCTGTCACTCTGACACGGGACCCCATATCTGCTTTCTAAAGCCAACAAAGTCACATAACTGCTCGCGCCCTATGCAACACAAAATAAAAATGGCGTGAGGTATTATGCTGGCCACAACAGATTTTTGAATTTAGCTGGCAGGTCACATCAAATGGTGTTGCGAGCCTTGCGGCCCACGGGTCGGACGCTCCCCATCCCTAAAATAACTACATTTGCATTTAGTACCGGAGTTTAGAGATAGGATTGACATTTATATGTTTTCCAGTTGAAATATTCCAGCAATTTTATTTAAAAACAGGATGGAAATATTTAATGAATGCAAATGTCAGAATTAATATTAAAAGAGCTGTTCTACCTAGAAAATGTAATGACTCATGATTTATAGTCCACTTCAGAATAAATTTGAATATATTTCAGCAAATACAAATAGCGTAAAATGTGTATTTCAATTTTAATTAGTAGGGCCTTCCCTGAATTTTTCCAGGGCCATATGAAAGGGATATAAATGAGCTAATTAAAGATGAATAAATATTTATTATGTGTCGTAAATGTAGAAATATTTACAGTGCAGATACGTCTAACAATGTTTAAAATTCTGAATGATTCTAATCTAGCATGCAACACTATAATTCTTTTTATTTAACACGTGTATATCTACATCATTCTATTTCTGTTTTCAGCGCGAAATCTACACATTTATAAATTTGTTCTACGCATAATGAGCTGCGGTATTATGTTATGAAACGTGTATTATTCCGCCTTTTATTCTGAAATAAAAAGTACTTAGCTGAATGGAGATTTCAGGACAAGATAAATGTAATGGAATAGTTAGTAACATTTCAAGGACACTTGTGTGAAGCATCAAGGAAGAGTTTTGAAGACGATAAAGGGAATATAATTACCAGTGTGTCTTTGAAGTACTAATTACTTTATAAAGTTTTTTATGAGTGGAATTATATTTTTATTCTGATAAAAATTACAAAGTAATCCAATATTTTTCATAATTTAATAATCTTTATAACGTATGTAACAGAAGTTTTCAGAAAACTTTTAAGCTCCAAATTTTATTATTAAATAAGGTCTAATCTAGTTGTCGCTGGACAATTAAATACATAATATTTGAATTGTCAGAAAACGTTTTGAAAGATTTTATACACACTTAAAATACGTAAATCTATTTATAGGTTAGTTAAACCTACCGGAAACGTTGTGGGGAACAAACAGGGATGGGCGTGCAGATTACGTCACGTCGACAATGTAATAGGTAATGTGTCGATACTGTAGAGAATGTAGATAATAAAATTTGAATTTATTTATTGTAAAATATTACATTAATTCAAAAAAATCTAATGCGGCCAACACAATACCTTCTGTCAATCCTGTGTATTATGTAAAAAATCCATACTTAATTTTCTTGCAAAAGATTCTAAATTTCCAGTAAAATTATTTCATAAACAAACTATGCAAATTGCATTTGACACTGACATCTTCTTCTTCTTTAGCTTTTCCCATTCGTTAGGGGTCGCTAGTTTTTATTTTCTTCTTCCACTCATTTCTGTTTTGTGTGTAGTTCTCAATCAATTCCTTTTTTCTCAAGTCTTCTGCAATACAGTCCCTTCTATCTTATATTTGGTATTCCAACCTTCTACCACTAAGCTATTCATTTTTCTTCCAATATATTCTTCAACTCTCCTCATAACATATTCAAACCAATGTAATCGTCTCTATTATATCTTTTTAGAAACTTCTAACACGACTTATTTCCCTAATTATTTCATTAATTACCGTATCATTCCGTGTCTTCCCCAACATCTATCTCCACCCCTAGTCTAAAAGGTGCTTTACAACTTAATGTTTCTCCTAACATTTTACTTTTTTGACGAGTGACATTATCATCTGTCACTAAAAACATTCTTATCCTCTGAAAATGCCTAACACAATGTTAGGTGAAACATTAGGTTGTAAAGCACCTTTAAGACCACGGCCCAACAACCCGAAAAAGAATCAGACTTTCATAGACCACGGCCAAGAAAACTTAAGTATTTATCCTCATCTCTGCCACATTCATTTACGTTTCATTGATACTGACATCTGTCATTTGAATTATCTGAATATATTAGCAGTTTCCTTGGTTAGCGTAGCTGGCTGATTTATGAAATTTAATATCTTTATAATTCTTTAAGTTTATATGTATCTATTGAATATGAAGTATAAAATGCAATCAAATCGTATAGAGAATAATATGTTCTTTAATGTCAATAAATGATATTTAACTGCGTTTTTTCAAGAAATCTATTAAAATCTTCAAATGACGGTACTTCCGGTTGACCAATTATAACCAAAATCTATTCATCTCTTCCTTTGGGTGTAAACTTGAGGAATACGAAAAAAATATAATTTTTTGAATCGTGGTATTGAAGTGATGCGATCCGAAACTTTCGTCACATACACACACAAACACACATATATACATATAGTCATTATCGTAAAAATCTTATTCACTAAAAGCTCATCATTGAATATTTTGACCAAAGATAATACCTTCCTTATCTAAAAGTGACGGAAGGTAAATATTTCTTCCTATTTGATGAAGAGGTCTACCTTTTTCTGAAAATTTTTGTTATATACGTTACAGTGTTTCAGGTTTAATCCGCCAAACTTACCAAAATTCTATCATTCCGCAAACTTTTTGTCTAATGTTCTATAAATTAATAAAATCTTTTGAGCAATTGTACAAAATATGTACAAACAACTTCAATTTTAAATCGTCAAACAACTGGTTCTCCCTCGTTCCAATTTTCGGAGACATCTTAAAATACCGCGATATAAAAAACATACGGAAGGTTTCGGTTTGGGAATAATTTAACGCGAAATTAAAGACAACATCTATCGTGGATAATTATGCCACTCATCTGTCTCGCTCGAAATCTGGCACAGATTGTGTCACAAGTCATCTGAATCTGTCACAAGATCTGACAGCTTAACTGCAAGAATAGATATTTATTATTTCGATCTTGGAAAGAAATTTCCACGGATTAAGTTTTTGTTTATTATTGAATATTTATAATTTTGTTGGCACTTACACATTGTCGAGAAGAAACAAGATTACCTATGCTATACTTACATACTTACATACATAAAATCACGCATGTCCCACTTAGTGGGTTAGCACAAATCCGAAAACAATAATAACAACAACAACAAAAATCAATCACTTTACTAAACGTACACCATACAATCCCTCACTCTTAATATATTAAAGTGACCGATTTTCGGTAGAGAAATATCACATCCGGACCACAATAATAGTTACAAAACAATCGTCCTTCGTCACAAATTCCTGTCTAAGCACGCTTCTTTTGTCTCGGCCACATAATCGTATTCATACTTGTTCTTCTTCTCATCCCACTCGGAAACCTTTCTTTTAGCACCCTACCAACCACATCCATCTATTTATACACTGGATCGAACATCCTCAACTTCACCAAGATATATACGCTTTACTAGCTATTCACTTGTCATTCTCTCCACATGATCAAACCATCTCAACTGACTCACACCAACTCTCTTAATACCATTGTTCTCCATTCCTCATACACCAAATTATTCCGTACGTGCGATCGCGTTTTACATACCTACATACATCACGTAAATACCTCATTTCCACGACAGTCACTCTCTTTTTATGCTTTCCCGTCCATGCCCAACATTCGCTTCCATACATCAAAGCAGGAACTAGCACCCCATTATATATATGTACACTTAACTAAGCATCTCTAACGTTTCTAGCAAACGTATCTAGATCACCCATTACCTTACATCCCGCACTCACTCACCTTTCAATTTCTCGATCAATTCGACCATTCCTTGACTTCATGCTACCCAAATATACAAATTCATTTACGATCGGGTATTTTGAATATTTACCGATATTGATGTGGTACTGATCAGTAAGTGATGTGACTGACCGGTAAGTGATGTGACTACCTACCGATCTGGAGGCGGTGAAAACTACATAAATAAAAAATAAATGTACAATTTTTAAAGCTTTAACGATAACAAAATAACGATCATAGCTTCCTTAAAAATGACAACTATTTTTTTTTAAATGTCAAAATAATTTTTAAATAATTCTAAACTTTAATTTGTTATTATTGGGACGATCGTGCAAAAAATACAACAAGCATTGCGTGCATTAAGTGCTTCTTACCGGTATCGGATGTATCCTAATCCTCAACCAGTAAGTTGCACTTACTGCCCTTAATTCTTAAATAACTATTCATTATCTTATCTATATTCCTACATATTTACTTATGCTGGAGACTGTATTAAGTTCCTTTCCATATAATTATTGTTCCATTTATTATTTTCTTTTTAAAACGTTACTATTACTGTTTGAAATGACTAGTTTGTTGACAGTGACATATATCGTAGCGTAGGCTCCGGGATTAAAATTATAGATAATTTTATAAATTTATCCATAAAACAATACAAAAAGTATTAATGCTAACCTGTAAAAAATTTAAAAAGCTTTAATTTTTATAATAACAAATCTGGAAAAATAATATTTAAAGGTATTTTTCGAAGAAAAATTATTTTGAGCTTGCAGTAAAGTGCCATTTTCGGTTATCTGATTTACACCAAAATCTAATGGCTTCTTTACATATAAGAGTAAAGTAGAAATAAAGGTTTCAAAATTTACTGAACGCACACACACACACACACACACACAAATACATACACACAGACATCATCGTGAAAATGTTAAAATTGGATTATAGGAACCTTAAAACCTTAAAACGTGATCATTTACCAAAATCTTCATATGCGATTTTTAGCACGATCCCTATACCTCCCATTCTAACTGTAGCAGGAGGTAAAAATGACAACCATTTTTTTCTCGAATATTAAGACGTTTGTACTTAAATTCTTGTACGTAAAATACTACTTATACTCATTAAATAAAAAAATGGAAATTGATCGCGACCATCCTGACCATTTGATTAAACTATAATAATCCTTCAATACTTAAGTATCTATCCAGTATCTGATAAAATCTCCTCTTCATATAAATTTCTTCCTTTCGCTCTTCTCGAATCTCTATAACTCCCGCCGGAAAAGGAAACCAGGCGTAAGATGTCCCCAGCACGCACGTTGTAACACGCACGTTCCTTCAGCAACAGTTCCTTTCAGGGTTTCAGTATTTCAGCCGCTAAAGTGCTACAGGAAGAGCGGTATTAAAGTCCTGATGGAATGTTGATTACCGACATGAAATCCAAGAATTATAACGAGTTGTAGGTCGCTAGTAGCTTTCCGATATAACAAGGAAACGAATCAAGATTCTAATAATTGTTTCAGGATATGAAAGGGAAGGTTATTCAAACTATTAGCCTTTTCCATTTATATAATCAGTACGCATTGTACTTTGTTGAGTTTTACGTGTTTCATATATACTTTTCGACTGAACAGAACCTGTTAAAATCGGTTTGTAGGGACCTTAAAACATGCTTATTCATTAAAATCTGGATATGCGATTTTTAGTATGAATCCAATACCTCTCTTAGCGAAAGGTAAAAATGCTCAATAATATCCTAATATTCTAAGTGACATCAACATGCGGTGCATTACAATTTTATTTCATGTTAAATTTAATGAGAGTATTCCGGTGCGATTATAGTGAATGGGGACTTATACAATTCAAATATTTTGGTCGCCATCTAGTGTGTAAAAAAGTATTTAATAGTTAGTTATGTAGTGAGCAAGATTTTTCTCTAAGTTTGACGTTTATCACGTGATCCATATATGTATGGTCCCACGTGATCACAACAACCATTGTTTGAAAAGAGACATGAACATGTCTTGAGACTGAACACGGAAGTTGAAATAATATGATTAATATAAATTGAATATGAATTAGTAATATATTTACAGGAATTTGTGATAAAAAAGGAAGTTTAATTATGTACAAAATAACAATAAAATGACGCATACCTATGTTTGTAAAGTGGACAAACATAATCAAACTTATTTTGGAAAAACAAGTACAGCAACTGAAGCAACTTTAATAAAGCTGTCTACTAATAAAGAGACACAAGTTTATATTAATAAAAACACATATAAAAATTGATAATAAGCAGAACAACTCCACACAAACAGAAATAATGATTAATAAGGAAAGTAGTACCCAAACAGTCAACAATTATTATGTAAGAAAGTTATTTGGTGCTGTAGAGACATCGAGAAATGAAATTAATAAATTTGTCAATAATTGGAAACTAAATTATAATTTATTAAGCAAAGATGCTGTAAAATTTATATATACATTTATCGGCTTATCAGCAGAACATTTTAATGTTCTATATGATTTGTTAAATCCCACAGTTATGCCAAAGTTGAAATGCAGATTATTTCCAAAAAACGCCAAAGAAAACTAAATTTAATAATTTAACATCCAGAGACAAATTATGTATGACTTTAATAGGATTAAGACATGGATATACATTAAAAGAAATTTCATTATTTTTTTCCGTCTCTCTCAACAGTGGAATTTTGTAGTGTTTACATGGATTCAGTTCATGCTTTTTCAAATTGAAAAGATGAAATCGAATTTGTTTTCCCTCCGTGAGAATCAGAAAGATTCGATTCCGCAATGTTTCATTAATAACAATCACTACACATAATAACTTAACCAAACTTTGCTGACTAAATAACAAATTATGGAATCATCGGGGAGGTGCTGAAGAGGGAAAACATTTGATCGACTCGGCCATGGTATATCACCTCGCTCTTTCTAAAAATTTCTTGTCCCTTTCTAAATTATGTGGAGGGAGGTCCACTTCCGATCCGCCGCCGATGACGTCAAAATCATAAGTCCCTATTAAATTATATCACACATCTCACATCTGGCTCTCACAAATGAGTAGTACAGTTTTTACTTGTACATGTCAGAATTAGTGAGATTTGCCATCTACAGATGTTAATTATCTGGCAGTGAAGTGAATATTGTTTGTTTTTCTCGTGTCTGCTCCTTTATAGTGGAACTCATTACGCTAAGTGTATGATAATGCCGTCCAAACAATGTCTTGTAACTGGATTCGCAGTACATTTGCAAAGCATTTGCTGTCTGCTCTGCATACCTTCTCCAAATCCCACAAGAGATTCGGATACAATACTTCAAACAATGTGTTGTCATTGTATGGTCAAAGTCATTTCAGATCAATGCTAGTAAATTACTATTGAAATGGCTTCATTCTAAACAAGATGCTGCTAAATGAGAATTATATAGCAATTGAACGGTCTCTGGCAACAACAAAGAGTTCAATTTTTACCTCTTGCTAAGATTCATGCTAAAAATTGCATATTCAAATTTTATTGAATAAGCACGTTTTAAGGTCCCTACAATCCGATTTTAACATTTTTACGATGATTTCTGTGTGTATGTGTGTGTGTGTGTGTGTGTGTGTGTGTGTGTGTGTGTGTGTGTGTGTGTGTGTGTGTGGATGTATGTGTGTGTGTGTGTGTGTGTGTGTGTGTGTGTGTGTGGATGTATGTATGTATGTATGTGGGACATTGGAAGGACGATTACTCAAAAACTATAAGACTATATTTGTTTAACTACGTATTTCTCAATCGGACATTCATAGGAAGATCTGAAAAGGTTTTGGTAAAAATTTAACAACCGGAAGTAGAATATTCTTGAAAAAAATCTTCTAAATAATATTTTTTGAAATTGTTTCTTGGTAATATCAAAGAAAATTAAATTCTCTATCTGATACATTTAAATATTTTATTATATATTCTATAGATTTAGATATAAAAGAAATATAATATATAAAATAATCAGTTATAATAAATTTTACAATCGAAAAAAATGCCATGGAAAATAGTTGAAAATTTAAAATGTTTGTAACTGACAGATAAATACATTTTATTTCTTATTGTATTAATAGTTAAATATTTAAAATTATAGGTATATTACATATAACCTTCAAAAATACTGTCAATCCTGACAATGTATTGGAAACATTTCCAAATATTAGAAGAGGACTAAATTTCTTTATAAAATGAATTTAAAATTAAACAATCTAAATATAAGGAATAGATATAAGTAGAATTTTTGGTGTAGAGTGTAGATATACAAGAAATGTTAAATACAATAGTCATGTGACTTTGTTGGTCTTGACAAGCAGATATAGGGGCCCATGTCAGAATGATACCTAGTAATCATTCTAAATTTAGTGATTTTCCAATTCCATGTGGTTTATTTTCCTCGACAAGTAAATTCCACACTCTGGGTGACAAGTTAACTACGTGAATTTAGAAAATCTTGAAATTTTTAATGAAAAATTCTGATATTTGACATCTATGTACATAATTACTAATTATAATTCTGAAACGGGCCCCCACATCTGCTTGTCAAGGCCAATAATGTAACATTAACGTAAATTTAAAGATTATTATGCATTCGACATAAAAATAATAATCTGTTAAATAAATGTATTCATTTATTAAAATATCAGTAGATAAAATATGACATATATTCGCCCCTTTCAAATACAATTTACCGGATTATCGAATTAAATACTTTAAAACGACAAATTCACAACATGTTCTTGTTTACAAAGTGCTTAAAAACAATCATTGAAAACATGAATAGCATTTTAAACAGATACAAATTAAATAATTGTTTTTCATTTTGTTTATCGCTTGATTGTATCACACGCTTCACAATATTTTAAAATTCCTGTAAATGAATTTTTATCGCCTGCATAGCATTGCAGTATTGAATAGTGGAATACTTTTAATGAAATATTTCTATCTCTGTATTCTTTTCACGTATGCATTTTATGTTTCATTCTGCAACTTGATACACCTGACTGCATTTTAACTTAATGGCACTTCAAATGGTCTTATATGCAGCTTTAATGTACACGGTGCATTTCCCTATGCACTTGATATTGCATTTCGGGGAATGATAAAAAATTACGAATGGAAAATCGAAAAAAATCTACTTTACGTCTGGAACGATGTACTTAACTATTGATACGGTAAATGTTTCTATGGTTTGTAAAGTTAACTATTTCTAAGATAGTAAAGTGTGTAACAAAAGTTTTCGGAATTTTATTTGGTGAAATTTAAAAATATAGAAATCACGTATTCAAATAATTTATTTAGCAACTTTTTTTTAGAATAAATGATTAACAGAATGTATAATTTAAATAATACTTAAAGGTCCATTGTTTTCAATAGCACGCATTTTTTTTTATTAACATTGTCTACTTCGCCAATTTTTTGAAATATTCGACTTCGTAGTTGTTCTTCATTTTGAGCTTCCCAACCATTATCGTAAACCTTTCTACTTAATATTGACCAAAATTCTTCAATGGGCCTTGCCTGGGGAATATTGGGGGGATTGTCATTTTTAGGCACAAATGGGATGTTGTGAGCATCTAACCAATCTCTGGTTATTCTAGCGTAATGGCAAGATGCTAGATCCGGCCAAAATATATCATTAGGATGATGTGTATTAATAAAATCAACCAGTTTTGGGAGGCATCTCTCGGTATAAATGTTAGCATCAACCGCCTCACCCCTCACATGTCCAACATAAGGACGTGAAATACCTGCCGCTGATATGGCGCACCAGACCAAAATCTTGTCTTCAAATTTCTTTCTTGTTTTATATTTCACATTATTTGGACAATTTTCTAATTTCCGAATTAGAAAACGTGAAATATTTTTCATCATCCATGATCAAAACTCTGTTAGCTGTAAAGTGAGATATTCTTAATGCACGGCAACATATCGGAATTCTACGTAACTGACCTTCTGTGTATTTTGGACACTTCTTCCTCTTCCGATGTTTAAGTACATTTCTGTTGAGTTCTCGGCTGATTGTCATGTGTGAAACCCGAAGTCGGCGAGCCAATTTTCGAGTCGAGGTTCCCAACCGGTCTTTTGCACTTTCCACCAACCTATTTGACTGGGCATTAGTCAAAGCTTTAGGCCGTCCACTTTTTGGAAGGTTTACACATGGTATACCTTCCTCATATTCACTTATAGTTTTATAAATGGTCGAAACAGTAATATTTTTTCTTCTAAATATATTTACTATTTCAGATTTTGACACCCGTCCAACCAAATTGTATATACTTTTTCGAATATCTAGTTTGTACGACATAACTATGTTAATATTCGACAAATATGATATGACATATTAAAATTTAAACAATATTGAACATTTGTTTTCAATGACAACTAGATGCTAAGTTTTTTTGAATTTATAGACAACGAAATTTTTCCGAAAACTTTTGTTACATTCGTTATTATCTATTACAGTACTGTTATAGCGAAAATTTATAAATTATTGATGTTATAAATATGTATATTGGTGTATAAATGATTAATATTTTATGAAGACTTTGTAGGAAACTGATAAAGATTTACCTCTAAAAGGATTCCGACAAATTAAGAAGAAACGCAAAAGCTTTAGTCTGTTTTCATCGGGTACTCATAAACAAAGTAATTTAATTATGTTGATACTTACAATGCACCAGGGATTCAAATAAAACATTGTTTTCTAGAAACTGTAGATGCCAATTACGGTAATTGACTACTTATTCTAGATCTGCTTCCACGGTTTTTGTTCCAATCAATTGCACGGGCGAAGCAGTTAACTATTTTGTAAGATATAAATAAATAAATAACTATTAATTATAGTGACATACTTAAGCGCTTTGGCAATGATGGTTGATTTTCCACTACAAAATGAGTAACATGTTTTATGTTTCCATATGGTAAATTATGCGAATGTTTGCCTACAATTAGGAGGCAACTTATTTGGTTTTTTTTTGTAACAAAAGCTGTAGAAAATACTTGGTAATTTTTTTCTTTAGTGGACAGTAGTTGGCTTAACTTGTGCTCAAATAAACCCAAAAAAAATCTCATAGAGAACAACCAACATAATGTCAGGCAGCCAGGCTGCTTTAAAGGCACGATATTTAAAAAAGGAAATGATTTTTTAAAAATTGGTTTTGATAATAAAAAATATATTAACGATCTTTTCAAATAATTATAACTGATCTTTAAAAAACCATGTTTGATATTTATGAAAAAATCTGTTGTGGCCATCACAATACCTCTCGCCCTTTCCATTGTGGTATATATAAGTATTGTATTTAACATTTCTTGTATACACACAAAAATTCTAATTATACCTAATCTTTATATTTTTTTATAAATTTAAATTCATTCTATGAGCAATTCAATAACGGGATTGGCGGTATTTCTGAAGGGTTCATGTAATATACCTGTAATTTTAAATATATAATTAATAATAGAATAAGAAATATTAAATATAGTTCCCAAAAAAAGCCTGCAGTACTATCTCTGAATTTTTGACACTAACATTAGTGACATTTATCTGTCAATTACACACATTTAAATTTCTCAAGTAGTTATCAAGGAGATGTTTGGGCTGTGAGATTTACTACAACAGATTATTTTATAGATTATATTTCTTTATCTTTAAATGTATAGAAGATATAATACAAAAATTAAATGCGTGGGATAGAGAATTTTGTTTTTTAATATTGGTAATAATAAAGTTTCGAAAACTAATATTTAGAATTTCTTTGTTATAATACTACTACTTTCGGTTATCTAATTGTTACCAGAACAATTCATATCTTCCCATTACTATTAGATTGAGGAATCCGTAGTTACACAGGTCTTTAATCTTATAGAATTTGACAAATTGTACCTGCAACATACACACACACACACACACACACACACACACACACACACACACACACAGACATTATCGTAAATATGTTATAATCGGATTCTAAGAAGGGAATTGTATTCAAAATTTGTTTTTCTAATATTATTCATTGTTAATAAAGTTTAAATATGAATATTTGATTTTACCTTCCGTAAATTGTAGTTAAAGAAAGTACCTATGTCTTTGGTCCTCGCTTGGGTCAAAATATCCGATGATGTGTTTTATAATGAATAAACACATTTTTACATAATAAACAGGATTGACGGAAGGTAAAGTGCTGGATTTTTTACCTTCCGTCACCTATAGGTAAGGAAGGTATTGTCTTTGGCCAAAAAATTCGGTGGTGAGTTTTCATTGAATAAGCACGTTTTAGGGTCTTTACAATACGATTTTACTATTTTTACGATGGTGTCTGTATGTATATGTGTGTGTGTGTTTTCGTGTGTGGGTGTGTGTGTGTATGTAAATCAATGAAAGAATAAGGGAAATAACTCTAGTGTTAGAAGTTTCTAAATATAAGAGAGATGATTACATTGGTTTGAACATGTCATGAGGAGAGATGAATATATTAATAAAAGGTGGAAGAAACATAGAAAGACCAAATATTTATAAGATGAAAAGACTGTATTGCAGAAGACTTGAGAAAAAAGGAACTGAATGAGGACGACACGCAAAAGAAAAATGAGTGGAAGAAGAAAATAAAAAATAGCGACCACCTAACGAATGGGAAAAACTAAAGAAGAAGAAAAAGATGTCAGTGTCAAGTGCAATTTGCATAGTTTATGAAATAACTTTACTGGAAATATAGGATCTTTACCAAGAAAATTTATTCATAGGGCGCGTGCAGTGACATGACTTTGCTGACTTTGGCAAGCAGATATGGGGACCCGTGTCAAAATGACAGCAATTAATTATTTCCATAACTGACAAGTGTTATAATTTTTCATTCCAAATTTCATAATTTTCTTATTTCATGTGGTTAGTTTGTTATCAGGAATATGGAATTCAATTGCCGAGAAAGGGAATCACATAATACCAAAAATTTAGAATCTTTTGCAAGAAAATTTATGTATGGAATTTGTACATAATACACAGGATTGACGGAAGGTATTGTGCTGGCCACATCAGATTTTTTTATTAATCATTTGATAACGATAGACAATCAAAAAAGTTTCACTATACTCCGTTTGCTGAAATGAGAGAATGTGGAACTAATTATTGAACAGAAACAAGTCTTTCTATAGGTTCTGCTCCAAGATTATCCTCTTTGGCAAAGTATTTTGTTATAAGTTGTTTGGCCCTCTGGATTTCAAAATCATAGTCTTTCGAAACATATTTATTTATAGAAAATTAGAAAATACCCTTATTGATTGCATCACGTAGAAAATGGATTTTTCTATCTTTTAATGAAGTTATAAGTGAAAGATTTATCGAGGGCGTCCAAAATTTTAATCGGTCGTTGATTAAATTACACGTACACAGGAAATAATCCTAGCAATTTAGAACACGAAAACTTTACTCACTAATATTGGAAAATGAAAGTTTCTGCTCTGTGATGAACTTATTTAAAAATATATTGATTGGAGCTCCCTCCAAATCTGAAACCTGTTAAATTAATTTCGAAAATCGTATCCTCAGCTCAAAATTGAAAGCATGGAGGATAAAATAACAAGATTTAGATCATAATTTATGATTTTAATGTCACATGTATTGTGAAACAAAACAATAAATTATTTTGTTTATCTACATTATGTGTAGATAAAGAATATAATTTATTCTTCTAATATTTCTTTTTCTTATAAAATATTCAAATATAAAAGACGAGGCACGCAGTATGACACAATAAAAATATAATAGGTATTATATAACGAACTCACATACGATACTTCTTCTACGACTCGTCCCATTAATGTCAGATTGAGGAATACGTAGTTAAACATGTCTTAAGTACTATGAACCCAAAATCGTGCTTATTCACTAAAATATTGATATGCGATTTTTTGCATGAATCCAATACCTTTCTTAGCGAAAGATACAGTCGAAAACGTCACACTAATCTATATCATTCAGGAACTGGTGACATTTTGACATAAAATATAAGGATAATATATAAGAAATAAAATTTGGTCTTTTTTCAATGAGCGTGGCATCTATTATTCCAAGGTTCTTCACGCTCACCATATTCTGTGTACGGGACGTTTCCTAGTTAAGGGTGTGAGTATTAGGGGCAAAGGCTGTAACTCAGGAATCCACGAACAGGTGTCGCTAGTGATGTGTGGCCACAGCTCATTCTTTACCGGCAGGATATACGGCTTAAAACAAATGTCCGGAGGTCTCGCACATACGAGAAAAATAAGATTTTTACGTGGGGGTTGTTTACGAGGACGGTTTATAGACAGGGCTTAGACGGTATGAACTTTATAAAAAAATGGGCGTCAATATATTTTAAAACAAGACACTATCGTCTTCTTATACTCTTTATGACTCTTGTGATATCAGTAACAGTATGATTTTTTTTTTTTTATTTATTATTATATTGTTTCGGGATTTTCAACCCTTACATGTTATATCCCTAGAATGGTCTCACACACAACATCTATTTAATTTTTAATTTTTACAATTGCCACGAAGTTTCTTACGCAGATGTCATGTGTGTTGCCCACCCGAGCAAGCCCTTGTTACAATCACCAGCCGGTGCTAGATAGCTTAGTGATTGCCAAGTTAATTGTATCCCAACTTGGAAAGGTAACGGGAGTAGATACCGATCAAGATCAGTCGAGAAAAATTCGACCTGACCTGGATTCGAACCTACAGTATGAATTTAAAAAAATATAATAATAAAAAAGTGTTCTTTTTATCTCTCGCTAAGAAAGGTATTGGATTCGTGCTAAAATTCACATATCCAGATATCCAGATTTTAATGATTAAGCACGTTTAAAGGGCCCTACAATTCGATTTTAATATTTTTACGATCATGTGTGTGTGTATTTGTGTTTGTGTGGATGTATGTGTGTGTACGTGTGTGTATGTGTGTATTCGTGTGGGGACGTTGGAAGGTCGATTTCTCAAACTATAATATTTAATATTTGTTTAACTACGTATGTCTTAATCGGACATTATTAGGAAGATCTGAAAAGGTTTTCGTAAAAAATTGGACAACCGGAAATAGCAGATTGTTAAAAAAAATCTCCTAAATGTTATTTTTTGATAAATTTTGTTCTTACTTGTAAAAGAAGAATAAATTCTCTATCTGATACATACATATTTTATTATATCTTTTATAGATTTAGAGATAAAGAAATATAAGGTATATAATATGTTTTAATAAATCTCATCTCACAAATAATGTCATGGAAACCAATTGAAAAAATGAAACTGTTTGCAACTGAGAGATAAATGTTAGTGTCAAAAATCCAGAGACATTACTGAAGATTTTTTGTGGAAGTACATACATTATATTATTTCTTACTGTATTAATAGTTAAATATTTAAAATTATAGGTATAGAACAAATAGTGGCAATCCCGACAATGAATTGGAAACATTCCGGAAAATTAGAAGAGTAGGACAAAATTTCTTCATAGAATGAATTAAAAAATAAAAAATCTAAATATATAAGGAATAGATATTAATAGAATTTTTGGTGTAGAGTGTAGATATACAAAAAATGTTAATAAAATATGACGCTAGCAGTCATGTGACTTTGTTGGCCTTGACAAGCAAATATGGGGGCCTGCGTCAGAATGATAGCTAGTAATTATATACATAGACGCCAAATTTCATAATTTTTCATTCTAAATTTAGTGATTTTCCAATTCCAATCTTGAAATTTTTAATGAAATATTCTGACATTTGACATCTATGTACATAATTACTAATTATCATTCTGAAATGGGCCCTCATATCTGCTTGTCAAGGCCAACAGTGTCACATGACTGCTCGCGCTCTATACCTATGTAACCAAAAACGTAAGTGGCGACAGGTATTGTGCTGGCCACAACAGATTTTTTTTTCTCGTAGTTAAGTAGATAAAATTATAAATCTTTTTTGTGTCAAGGATATATTATTATATTGTATTATTCTCTATTATTTTCTACTTTTTATAAGCCAGATTAAAATGCCAGGAAAACACAATACATTCATCAAATTAATTTCTCCCATTCGTGATCTAATTATAGCGTACCTGGCATACAAATCATCAATAAATCATCAATCATATCCACTCCTACTTATCTCCATTCCTGCCCACATGTAATAATATTGCAATCCTCAATTATTCATCCTGCTGTGTCTGGGACTGGACAGTTAAACACACGGACACTCCGTGGCTCACTGCAGGATTTCCTGCGAAGAAATTGTTTGTCCTTCGGGAGATAGCTGGCAGGATGTCTGCTTCTGGCGTGGTATTCCCGCAGGAGAGAAAGAAGAGGGCAGGAATTAGAGATGGTGCAGTAGAAGCAGGAATATGAGGATTGGTGTAGAAATAATTTGGATTAATAATAATTTCGGGGAACATATGTGTGTATATTAGGTTTGCTTATTTGGGTATATGATGATATTGAGGACGAATTCATGTTAGTATAACTTTCATTAAAATATATGTATAGGGTCGTTTCACAAATTTCAAATATGGTCTGAAATGAAAGTAAACATAAAAAAATTCCCTCAATTTTTTTTCTTTTTCTTTGCGATCGAGATTATAATCGTGGAAAGGTCCCCATTTTCAAAAACACCCCCACCAACATGTGACGCCATTATTCAGGTTGACCTGTATTCTTCCATATGATTTGTACAGTAATTATGTTATAATTTAATTTTTATACGACCAGTGTGATAAGTATGACATATGAATGTAGTATCTTAACACTTACAGCGGTAATAATAAATAATTTCCTATTCCCAGATTAGAATATCTCTTAACCCTGTGTTAAAATGACGTTTATGGAGGGTTTATTCTAGAGTTAAGTCTTATTCCATGTTTAATATTATACATTTGTGGGTTAAACTCGTGATAAACTAGGAATAGCTATTCCTGTGTAAAAATGAAGATATTCTGAACTTAACCCTTGTTTATTATTACCCCTGTAAAAGTCTGATGTGGCCAGCACATTACCTTCCGTCAATCCTGTGTATAATGTATAAATACCATACATAATTTTTCTTGCAAAAGATTCTATATTTCCAGTAAAATTATTTCATAAACAAACTAGGTAAATCGCACTTGACACTGACATCTTTTTCTTTAGCTTTTCCTATTTGTTAGGGGTCGCTATTTTTTATTTTCTTCCACTCACTTTTGTTTTGTGTGTCGTCCTCATTCGGTTCCTTTTTTCTCTAGTTTTCCGCAACACAGTCCTTCCATCTTATCTTTGGTCTTCCTCTGTTTCTTCTACATATGGAGGCCCTTGTCAAAATGACAGTTAGTAATTATTTACATAAATGTCAAATTTCATAATTTTTCACGTGGTTAATTTGTCACCAGGAATGTGAAATTTACTTACTGAGGAAAATAAACCACATGGAATTGAAATATAAAATTTGGAATGGAAAATTGACATTTGAAATCTATGTACATAATTACTAGCTGTCATTCTAACTCGGGCTCTATAAATTTTTCAAGTCTTTTCTTTATGTTTAGATAATTTTTATATTTTTAAATTTATTTTTTAGGAAGATTTCTCCTACACTTCAAATGTTCGAATTTCTTCCAATTTCTTGATGGGTTTTCTGATGGGTACATGTATATAACTATAATTTTAAATATTTAATTGTTATTATTGTTATACAACAAGAAATAGTAAACTTCAATAATGTCAGTTAAACTTCTTCATTTAACGTAAAAGCGTAATTTGACGTTTTACTATTATGTTGCCAAATTAAATGACAGATTTTGAATCGGTTCTTATCCGCTGCCAATACCGCCCAAGTAGGTTTATGAACTATTGTTGGTTTTTGTTGTTTAAGATCTGAAATTTATTACAACAGATTAATTTATATATTACTTTTTTATCTCAAATATTGAAGATATAATAAAAATTTAAAATACCTATTCTTTTACTTTATATATAGTCAAAAATAAGTTTTATAATGGGGGCGACAAAGTTCGGTTGTGCTTAGAGCGCAAAAATACCAAGGACCGACTCTGCCATCATGTATGTCAATGTCGATTTATTAGATTCATTTGGGAAAGTAAATAATTCCACATATAGCAACTCTATAGCTTCCCTGTCGTACCTATTGGTAATCCCTAATAGACCCGATTTTATTAAACGCGATGTATCACAATATTTGCGGTTCCACTAACTTATTACAACATATATGAAATTAATTGGTGTTTACATGTATAACCACCCTTATGGCTAGGCAGGCAGGTAGCTAACTTTGTGAAGCAAGTTTATATCAAAATGTAAATGTTTGGACTAAACTAAACTATTTTGGTTTCCTAATGTTTACGTTTCACTAACATTTTTGCTGCGCACACATAATTAATTTCTCAACAAGAACGAGATATGCACGTAGCGCGCTATAATGTAGATACCAATACTATTTGGAAACTGGCATATGAAGAACCACTAACTTATATCCAATCTAGATGGACAGCCTAAACTAACAGCCAATGGTATTGTTGATATGGGATAATATTTTTTTAGACACAATAAATCAGAAATCAATCCGATGTTAATAGAAACAACTCCATATACAGTAAAAATTTTGAAAGATGTCCGATCAAGGTTGTCTACGAATAGTATGAATTCAGATTTTTGCTCTGCCCATCATGACAAATTCAGTAGTGTCGTTTGCTTAGTTTTTATGAGGGTACGTAAGATACTACTGTTATTTTATTATTATAAAAATACATATATTACAGAAAAAACATTAAAAATTCAAAAATAAGTCAACTAGTAAGTTTATAAGCAAATGTAAAACCAAATATGTTAAAAATAAGATACTGACACAATGTCAGTGTCAGTGACTCTGACAGAATATAACGTTATACGTACTGCTATGAATCCAGGTAATGTATCTGAATTAATAAATAAACTTACGTTACAGCGAAAGTATTATCAATAACGAGCATCGTTTATAAATGGAATGTCCTAACTTAGTCGAAACAATATGAATTTTTGAAAGACAAGCGTGTTATATATATCCTTATCACACACTCTTACAGCGTTTGCAAAAGAAAGAGATAAATGTATGCCTATTTGTTAATTCGTTCGTGATACAGGTGCCCTTGATCGGACATCTTTCAAAAAATTTACTGTATATTTTGTTACAACCGATTATGAATGATTTGCGAGTAGGTGACTCAATAATGATTTATCTCTGTCAGGCGTTTGTGGTTTTTATAATTTCGTAAACATTTCTCTCCCTTGAATGTACTATTATTATCTTTCTTATTTTTTACCTTCCGTTACCTTTAGGTATGGAAGTATTGTCTTTGGTCAAAAAATTTAATGATAAGTTTTTAGTAAATAAGTACGTTTTAGGGTCCATATAATACGATTTTAACATTTTAAGATGATGTCTGTATGTATGTATATGTGTCTCTGTGTGTGTGTGTGTGTGTGTGTGTGTGTGTGTGTGTGTGTGTGTGTGTGACGAAAGTTTCGGATCGCATAACTTCAATATCACGATTCCAAAAATTATATTTTTATTCCTCAAGTTTACATCCAGAAGAAGTGGTGATTAGATTTTGGTTATAATTGGTCAATCGGAAGTACCTTCATTTGAAGATTTTAATAGTTTTTCTTGAAAAACGCGGTTAAATATCATTTACAGACATTTAATGTTATTATAACTTAAAGATTATAATGTAACGTGCGCGCCTGACAAGAGTATGCGAGCGGTAGAATATTCCCGAGCGATGACGTAATCCCCTTACGCGTCTAGTTTATTACATCCGGTGGATGATCATTTGTTTTCAATGTCATTGTGGCGCCGGAAAGTTCATGAAGGACATCGCGCTATATAAACCCGTCGCCAAAGCCAACAGACTGATATATAGAAGCAAAGAGCAATGAACACTGGGTGATATAAATAAACAGTCTACAAGTTGCGAACATAAATAAATGTAGTTGTATAAATAAATGTAGTGATATAAATATTATTTAAATAAGTAATCTTAGTGTTTAAGCATTAATTAATATTCTTAGTCTTCAAGTAGTGTTTATATTTATTTAATCATGGTGTTAGTTATTTATAATATATATCCTTATTAATTATCGTTTAATAAACATTTATTTTCAATAAATAATATTTATCTGATTTATGCATTTCACCCATATAAATAAACGTTACAATATGATTCTCTATACGATTTGATTGCATATAAATAATTAGGATACTACATATGTTTGCGGGCACAAACAAAAAATACCAATGTATATCTCACATATACCATGCGTTTCAAATACACAAATAGTGTACATTACATTCAAGCATCCGGCGATACACAGCTAAGCGCCATACCTGTACAGTCACAACACAACTAAACTACCTATCCATGGTTCGGGGGTGTCCATACATCCACATAAATATTAACTAAAATTACATCGTGAAAATAAAAAAAAAAGTTTCCATACATCAATCCGCCACTGTATGAGAGGTTCTACTTCGATCGTAATATAACGTATCGAGATTTATTTGTTTATGAAAGATGCTGGGTTTTGCTGTTGAGTTTGTGTTTGTAGAGTGCGGTGGCTTCTGAATTATAAATGTGCCGTACGAGTGTATACTGTGTTATTCGTTCCGCTCTGGAGAAAGGTGATTGTGAGGATTATGCTACGGAGAATAAAATACTCTTGACCTTTAGTAATTGGGCCTCAAGCTAGATTTTATTTCCTATTATTTTTATTACTTTCGGTCGGAAAAGTAGGCAAAGGAAAGGATAATGCACATTGTGGAGATTGTAACGAATAATGCAGAGAAAAGTACATTACACAACTGTCATTTATTTTACACGATCGTTTTTTGTTTAATATTTACCGATAGGCTTTTCAAGTAGAATTTATTTACTGATTAAGATTTGGTTGTACGATAACAAATACAGTAAAATATATAAAAAGACCGTGGGCGGTAAGTGAATAAAAAGTTTGTACATCATCTTAGTGTTAGAATAAATACAAATCTTGTTCACTTTAGTAAAAAAACTTCTCGTAGTATCCATTTTTACAATATTTTTTTTTAAATTTGTTCACTAGGCAACCATTCTTTTCTCTGTACTAGACGAATGGCTAGGATTTGTGTTGAAAGTGAAATAGAGAAATGTAGGGAGAGAGGGGGATAACAGCCTTTTTTCTATATTTTGCTATATGTTGTACCTGTGGTTAGATTGTTGAATAGTGTTTGCGGTAGCGATTGTTTATCATATTTTCTAAAATAGGTAGGTAGGCTATACTGCTTTTTGCCTCTCGCTAAGAGAGGTATTGGTTTCAAGCTAAAAATCGCATATCCAGATTTTAGTGAATAAGCACGTTTTAAGGTTCCTATAATTCAGTAATAACATTTGTACGATGATGTCTGTCTGTATGTGTGTGTGTGTGTGTGTGTGTGTGTGTGTGTGTGTGTGTGTGTGTGTGTGTATGGATGTGTGTGTGTGGTTGATGGAGGTACGATTTCTCAAATTCTATAAGACTAAAGACCTATGTAACTACGGATTCCTCAATCTAACAGTAATGGGAAGAGTTGAATAGGTTCTGGTAACATTTGGATAACCGGAAGTAGTAGTATTTTAACAAAAATCTTCTATATATTATTTTTTGAAAATTTATGTTATTACAAATATTAAAAAACAAAATTCTCTATCCGACACATTTAAAAAAATTATTATATCTTCTATAGATTTAAAGATACCTATAGAAATATAATGTATAAAATAATCTGTTGTAATAAATCTCACAGCCTGCTCACAGCCCAAACATCTCCATGGTAACTATTAGAGAAATTAAAATGTGTGTAATTGACAGATAAATGTCACTAATGTCAGTGTCAAAAATTCAGATATAGTACTGCAAGCTTTTTCTGGGAACGATATTTAATATTTATTATTGTATTATTAATTATATATTTAAAATTATAGATATATTACATGAACCTTCAGAAATATCGCCAATCAAGTTAATGAATTGGAAAAACCTCGAACATTTAGAAGAAGTGGAGAAAACTTGCTTATAGAATGAATTTAAAATTATAGAAATACGTAAATATAAAGATTAGGTGTAATTAGATTTTTTTGTGTGTAATATACCACAATGGAAAGGGCGAGAGGTATTTTAATGGCCACAACAGATTTTTTGAAATTTGAATAAATCCATATTTATTTTTCAATAAATAATACATGTACCATTTTTACTGTGTCAAATTCTTTTCAATATAAAATTCCTTGATATATGTTACCATTATGATGTCCGTGAAAGGGTCTACATATATCTGATTAGGGAAAGTAAACAACCGTATCATTGAAATGGAAAACTATTTATCGTGTGATTGTGAAAGAGCAGTTTAATAGGCGGGCGTTAATTTTGACAAATTGGGGTAAAATTTAACAGAATGGTCGGTTATCGGCCCAATAAATCATGGCGTGCGACGAGCCGGCCACGGGCCTACAGGTGTAAATGTGAACGCAAATATTTTTCCAACCAGACCGTGAAACGTGCTCGATGAATTAATGAATAATGGCGATGTTTTGAACATGCGTTAAACGCAAATTAATTTTATGTAAATATGGTATTTACTCGCACTCCAAATTGTGTTGTTTTCCAACGAAATGGACACAGTTTAAATGAAGGGAGAAAAATATTCGAAATAATACTACTACTGTAATTGTTTGTAGAACTAAAAATGCTCATATTTATAATTCATACTACGGTCGTTGTGGTTTTCCCAATTTTTATATGGGTTACTACACCATAGTCATATTTTATCTATCTTAGATAAGAAATGTAAAATCAGGAAATCAGATTTTCTGTGCGCATTGCTCCCCTAATTATTTTAGACAAAAAGTTTCGAATGGATGTTTTAAAGTAAAAATTTCTACATCCAAATCAATATAAATAATCATTTTTTGCATGATCAGGTTTTTTAAACTTTACCGATAGGGTTTTCAAGGCAGTAAGTTTTGTTTACAAATTACTGATCAGTAAGTGATGTGGTACTGACCAGTAAGTGATGTGACTGACCGGTAAGTGATGTGACTACGATCTGGAGGCGGTGAAAATTACATAAATAAAAAATAAATGTACAATTTTTAAAGCTTTAACGATAACGAAACAACGATCATAGCTTACTTAAAAATAACAACTATTTTTTTAAATACCGAACGCACCCATATATACACACACATATATATATATATATATATATATATATATATATATATATATATATATATATATATATATATATATATATACATACACACCCACAGACATCATTGTGAAAATGTTAAAATCGGATTCTATGGTTCTGGAAACGTGGTCATTTATCAAAATCTCTATATGCGATTTTTAGCATGACCCCTATATCTCCCTTACCAAGGTAGCGGGAGGTAAAAATGATCAATTTGTTATCACAGCCTGCCTGATATGGTTTACCAGGTTAATTATTCATAATTTTCTCTTAGAGTTTTGTAATTCATTTCTTCAATAAAATCATATCGTTGAATTCGTAATTTTATGTAGATTCCAAATATATAATAGTACATTAAGAAACAAGTTTCATAAGACATGATTTTAGCGCACGCGTCTTTGTTAGAAACGAGCGGCTTGCCGCGAGTTTTCTAACGGGACAAGTACGCTGACATGTCTTATGAAACGTGTATTTTATACTATTTTTTCTATTTTGGTCCTTTTGTCAAAAAAATATTTACAAATATACGTGATTTCATTTTTAGGAATATTTTAATTTTTATTTGATTGTTGGTAACAGTAACAGTGATTGATATTCGTAACTATCACGTTTCATTGTTATTGTTTACAATTTAAATAATATTTACTTTCAAATGACAAATGTCTAGAAATGTAGGTACTACGTACCAACCTAAAAGAAATTAGGTTTGAGTTCTTTTAAGAAGTACTTTATGACATCCAAATGGGTTTCATAAAGTACATATTAAAGAACCAAAATAGAAAAAAAATATAGGCTATCCCATTTAAAATATGAAAATTAATATGATTTCCGGTTAAACCGGAAGCGGTACCATTATGTCAAATATTATGATTTGTGAGCCACTAAGCCTAGTTTATAAATATGGAAAGAGAATTAAAAATAATTATAAATAAAAAAGTTGTTGTGAGTGGCCCGTTTTTCAGTGTCACCTGTATATAGTAGGCAGGGATAAACATTCCTCTTAATACATAAATAACTATGTTATATAAAATCGAAGATAATCCCAAACACTTGTAAACAGCCGTCCAATATTCGTTGTTCAATTTTCCCCCGCATTTATTCTACATACAACAGCCAAAAAAATCCAATCACCTCTATCCTATTTCCAATCACTGATCCAGTAATCCAATCCGATAAGACAATACAAACACAACAATCAATACGCGTATCAGACTCTTCCTGCGAAGTAATAATTAACAGGCTAGTCAACACCGTTTAATCATTGCTTCACCTCCATGCGACCAGGGCCCACTATGCTGCATGCTAATTAAATGGCACATATCGCGTTGCCAACATGCCTCAATACAGAGGCGACTAGATGTGAAGCGATTTATCACAGCGCCGATGTGGACAGAAATTAAAGCGAACAATGTCATGGTGTATTATCAGTTATTTTTCATTACAGGGGATATTCGATGCTAATTGTTTTTGTCGTGATGTTTGGAAAGAGTACGGTGGATTTGTCTTTTTGTTGCTTGTAACATGATTTTATAACATCAATGAACTAACAAAATATCGTTTACCGGTTTCAGGATTAGGGAGTTTTTGCATAACGTACGTGAATATTCCGTCAACATTAACGGGACGTCTTTAATAACAGACGTACAAAATAACGGGTTTTCAAAAGTTTAGATTTTGCATTACGTTTTAATCACACGTACATTGATTTTTATATTCAAATGACATTTTTACCTTCCGTCACCTTTAGGTAAGAAAGGTATTGTCTTTGGTCAAAAAAATTCAATAAATAAATAAATAAATATATCATCACGGCATATTACCCATTGCTGGGTGTGCCAATCTGCTATGTACACAGATATCGGCAATGATGAAATATTTGTACCATGCGGGCGCTTAACAGGCGTCACCTCACGGTCACTCAAGGCTGGCGTGGAGAGTGCACCACACGGGTCAATTTAGTGACATTAAAATTCGAAGTAATTCTTGGCGGCGGTCGGGATCGTACCCGGGTCCTCAGATTCACGACCAGACACTCAGGCACACGGCCACGAGACCCCACCAAAAATTCAATGGTGAGTTTTTAGTGAATAAGCATGTTTTAGGGTCCCTATAATACGATTTTACCATTTTTACGATGATGTCTGTATGTATGTATGTATGTATGTATGTATGTTTGTATGTATGTGTGTGTATGTGTGTGTGTGTGTGTGTGTGTGTGTGTGTGTGTGTGTGTGACGAAAGTTTCGGATCACATAACTTCAATACCACGATTCCAAAAATTATATGTTTTTCGTATTCCTCAAGTTTACATCCAGAAGAACAAATGATTAGATTTTGGTTATAATTGGTGAACCGGAAGTAGCCTCATTTGAAGGTTTAACAGTTAAATTTAATTTTTTGACATTTAACGTTATTATAACTTAAAGAATATATTATTCTCTATACGATTTGATTGCATTTTATACTTCATATTCAATAGATATAGAGTTAAAGAATTTTAAAGAAATTAAATTTTATAAATCATCCAGCTATGCTAAACATGGAAACTACTAATATATTCATATAATTCAAATTGACAGATGTCATTATCAATAAAAAGTTTTTAGAAAGATACAAGAGTGATGATTACATTGGTTTGAAAATGTCATGAGGAGAAATGAAGAAGAAGGTAATAAAAAATAGCGACCCCTAACGAATGGGAAAAGCTAAAGAAGAAGATGTTAGTGTCAAGTGCAATTTGCATAGTTTGTTTATGAAATAATTTTACTGGAAATATATAATCTTTTGCAAGAAAATGTATGTATAGAATTTATACATAATCCACAGGATTGACGGAAGGTATTGTGATGGCCACAACAGATTTTTTTTAAATATCTGTCATTTTCTTTGTAATTTGGTAAATAAAATAAAAACTAATAGAAGAACTATTTAATGTTTGCTCAATAGCTATAAAAGGTGTTTTTCATATTCACTGACTACTCTGAAAAAAATTCTTTAAAAAATAAATAACACCCAATAATTTCCCCAAGTTATATTTCATTTTATAAGGTTTTTTTCAGGTCGATGACGTGAGTCCTCTGCTTAATCATTTTCACTATAGTATCCAACTGATGATGAACATTTTTGGTGTGGTGTATGGTGTATATTAAATAAGAACTGAAGCGAACTATTGTTAATTAAACTAATGTATGCGAAATTTTGTTATTGGAATTATTTAGTGGTTAATTTAATACAAATGAAATTATTAATTTATGGTTGAACAACAGCTTATTATTGCATACTGAAAGAATCAACATAATTCTATGTTTGTAATTAATTACGAATACAATATAATTAGTGAAATATTGTGTAGTATTCCTAATAAATAACATGTATAATTTTAGATACTTCGAAAACGGGTACATTATTTTCATGTGGTATAAATTTTATATAATCTTGCATACACACCCCTATAAGATTTGTTTAGAAAACATTATAAATTTAGGTACTTAAGGGGTCCTGCTGACGTTTATTGTTATAAAGTAGCGCCTTGAGAATGCTTTTTATGATATGTAGAAAAATTAAGAACAGTGTTTCATTTTGAAATATTTACATAGCTACCTTGCTTTTTTTTAGGGTATAAGATTTATACACACTTTCATACGGAAAATATTTATTATTTTTGAACCAGTCAACAAAAAATATAGTTATAGCTTTTTTAATAGTTATATTATACGTACAGGAACTTAATAGAATTGCCAGCATTAGTAGATATGTTTAAGTAAAGTCCGTTTCCACGACTTGATCGTGGGGATCAAGTCGTAAGCATACGATTCAAATGGTGAGGGAAGGATTGATGACGTCATGTTGTCGGGTGAAATCGTGTGATTTCCGATTTATACAATTCAAAACTGATAACTGACAATAATACAACCTATAATGTGTTAATTTTTTTATTACCTCCCGCTACCCTTAGTAAAGGAGGTATAGGGATCGTGCTAAAAATTGCATATCGAGATTTTGATAAATGACCATGTTTCAAGGTCCATAGAATCCAATTTTAACATTTTCACAATGATATGTGTGTGTATGTATATGTGCGTGTATGTGTGTGAGTGTGTATCTTCTAGACACTATCTCAAATACTATCAATCGCAAAATTTTGAAACCTAGTATTTCGACTTTCTTCTAACATGGAAAGAAACCATTATATTCGCACTTTACTAGAAGCTCAAAATATTTCGTCTTCCAAAAATACCTTTAAATGCCAATTTTTCGCGGTTATGTTATTATAAAAATTAAAGATTATTGAATTTTCTATATGCATGCTTTAATAATTTTACTGTATATTCTGTAGATGAGTTAATAAAATAATCAATTTTATAAATCCCGGAGTCTATGTTTTAAAGATAAACACAATTTCTTAGTTACACAGTTCATATTTCAAATGTATGTAACTAACAGATAAATGTCACTGTCAAAAATATAGTCATTTCAAATTAATAATAGTAACGTTTCAAAAAGAAAATTGTAAATAGAACAATAGTTATATGGAAAGGAACTATATTATCATTGCATATTACCTATTGCTGGGTGAGCTAATCTGCTTTAAATACAGATTTCGCTAATGATAATGACATATTTGTATTTCTGGCATGGAGAGTGCACCACAGTGGTCAATTTTGTGTCATTTAAAATTTGAAATAATTGGTGTTGGTAGGGATTGAATTCGGTTCCCCAGATTCGCCACCGGACACCCCATAGGTAAACGTATTAAATTTATAAAAATTAAATGGCGGGAGGTATTGTGTTGGTCACATCAGATTTTTATTGGTCCATGCGTATATAACTGAAAATGAATTCTGAATGTGGTCTGAAACCGATTTAGATCTTCCTACTGATGTAGAGGAATTAAGTGTCAATAATTTATAAATTGATATTAAAAAAATCATTATTGATATATTCTTGTTTCTTGTATTATCAATTTGTCGGTTGTGTAAATATTATTTAGGTAAAGAATTGTATAAAACTCATTTCGTATCAAATATGTAAAAAGTGACGTTTCATAACGTCAAAAGGTTAGGTAAAATTCAACTTTTTAAAACGGAATTACATAAATTAAATTGCGCGGAGTATTATGTTGGTCACATCGGTTTTTTGTTATTCATACATCTGTTCCAATTTCCAATTAATATAAATAAAATTGTAAAGTTTCATTTATATGAAATATCCTGTTTCATAAAATACATTTGTCAAATGTTACACGCGCTTCAAAAATTTTGCTTCTTCATTAAATATTTTCTGTTCGATGCATTCGAAACTTTATTTAAAAAAACTAATATACAAACTCTGATCAATATTAAATTGTTGACAATAAACAATATCATTTGATGTTTGTATTTAGTAGGAAGAATGTATCACAATGTAATGTTGAAACTGGAATATTACATTCAAAAATGAATATGGTGAATGTAACATATATTGAATCTCTAAGGTAATTAGTATTAATTTAATGAACACGATTAAAGCCCCTCATGTATACATGCTAACAATACACCAACATAATTAACAACAAATTCATTTAACAATTGTATCAATCACCACAATGTCATGTAGTAAGTTGGAACTAATATCCGGGCCATATCAAAATACAATTCCCTGAAGATAAGATGAAATGTTAACAATTTCACATTTCAACTATTTTGAACATGTCATATTGTTCGATGGAATTTACATTTCGATAGCTTCCATTCAGTTCGGTTTTCCAATATTCTGTGGACAATGCTCTAGGAAAGAGATATTTTTAAATATTTCTATTCTATTATTACAAGGATCATGATAGAATTATTTAGAATAAGACATGTAGTTCACATTTTTAAAGTTTTATTTTAAATATGTTCTAAGTAGATCCCTGCAACAATTTCTTAAAAGCTCCCAAACAAATTTGGGAAGCTATATTACACTCATACAGAGCTACGTCGTTTTTATATCTCTCCATAATTCTAGAACATTCCAGTATATTTCCAGTACCGTTCCAGAACAATAGAAAAAATCTGATGTGGCCAGCACATTACTTTCCGTTAATCCTGTGTGCTTAATAACGGAGATAATTGCTGGTTCATTCTCGCGTGATCACCCTGTATATCTATTGAATATGAAGTATAAAATAATATCACATCGTATAGAGAATAACATATTCTTTAATATATAATAACATTAAATATCACAATCTGGGGACCCGGGTTCGATCCCGACCGACGCCAATTACATCAAATTTTAATGGCACAAAATTGACCCCTGTGAGGTGACGCCTGGTAAGCGCCCACACGGTACAAATATTCCATCATTACCGATATCTGTATACAAAGCAGATTAGCACACCCAGCAATGGGTAATATGCCGTGATGAAATATTTATTTATTTATTAAATATCAATAAATGATATTTAACTCCTTTTCTACCTTGCGTCACCTTTAGTAAGGAAGGTATAGTCTTTGGTCAAAAAAATCGATGTTGAGTTTTTAGTGAATAAGTACGTTTTAGGGTCCATATAATACGATTGTCTGTATGTATGTATGTATGTATGTATGTATGTATGTATGTGTGTGTGTGTGTGTGTGTGTGTGTGTGTGTGTGTGTGTGTGTGTGTGTGTGTGTGTGTGTGTGTGTGTGTGTGTGTGTGTGTGTGTGTGTGTGTGTGTGTGTGTGTGTGTGACGAAAGTTTCGGATCGCATAACTTCAATACGACGATTCCAAAACTTATAATTTTTTCATATTTCTCAAGTTTACATCCAGAAAAACAAGTGGTTAGATTTTGGTTATAAATGGTCAACCGAAAGTACAGTTAACAGTTTTTCTGGAAAAATGCAGTTAAATATCATTTATTGACATTTAACGTTATTATAACTTGAAGAATATATTATTCTCTATTCGATTTAATCGCACTTTATCCTTCATATTCAATAGATATAGAGTTAAAGAATTATAAATAAGTTTCATAAATTAGCCAGACATGCTAACCATGGAAACTGCTAATATATTCAGATAATACAAATTTACAGATGTCAGTACCAATAGGTGCGTTCAATGAATAAGCAGTTCAAGCAAATGCTAGGTAAGCAAACGAGACTTGTTGCTAGCTATATGACGAAGTGATATTCACAAATATCATCGACAAAGTTATACAGTTGTCAAATATGTTAAGATTAGATGTTGGGGAAGACAAGGAAAGATATGATAAAAAATGAAAGAAAAGGGGAAATAACTTTAGTGTTAGAATTTTGTACAAAGATACAATTAAGACGATTACATTGGTTTGTACATGTCATGAGGAGAGATGAAAAATATATTGGAAGAAGAATGAATAGGTTGAAGAAACAGAGGATGACCAAAGATAAGATGGAAGGACTGTATTGCGGAAGACTTGAGAGAAAAGGAACTTAATGAAAACGACACGCAAAACAGAAATGAGTGGAAGAAGAAAATAAAAAATAGCGGCCCGTAACGAATGGGAAACGCTAAATAAGAAGAAAATGATGTTCGTACACAATAGATAGGAATGATGAAAGGTATTGTGCTGGCCACATTAGACTTTTTCAAGAAAAACAGTTAAAAGTTGAAAATGAGGGTACATCCGGTGGAACATTTATAACCAATATCTAATCTCGTCTGCAAATGGATCTAAACTCGAGGAATACGTAAAAAATATAATTAATCGAATCGTGGTATTGGAATTATGTGATCCGAAACGATTATCATATACACACACACACACACACACACACACACACACACACACACACACACACACATACAAACATCATCGTAAAAATAGTATATTCGTATTGCAGTGATTCTAAAACATGATTATTCATTAGGAACTCACTATCGAATTTTTTTTACCAAAGACAATACCTTCCTTACCTAAAGGTGACGGAAGGTAAAAATAACATTGGTTGTTGTTGCGTTAACCTACATGTATTGGAACATTTAATTACAATCATCTTTGACAATATACCACGTTCAAAATGTTGAAAACCACTCTTTGTTCGTCATTCCATCGCATGACACATTTAATAATTAGACTCTTAGTCGTCTGAAGGAGGCTGACTGCAAATTTAACCCTTTCTTGGCACCACATCATTAACCCAAAATATTTCACCATCACTCAAGACTGCGAATGAAAGCAAGAGCGACAGTTCTTTCATGTACTCCCTCGCGGCTGCTGTCGCCTGCTGCTAATAATTATTGTTGACATTTAATTACTGAACACGCGCCGCCATTAATTGTTGTTCAGAGACAATGGCAAGAATCAATGTGTCAAGTGACAGATTGGCAATTACAAGGGTAATATACAAAAATCAACGAGAGGGATGATTTACATCCCGCAGTGTATGTGTGTACGCCAGGCGGGTGGAATGGACACTACAGGGATTTATTGCTGTTGTAGGGGATGAAGAGGACAGGGATGATGGAAATAGCAAATGGAATGAGATGCATTATAAGGGTTAATTGTTTAGTATACTGGCAGTGCTGAATAATACAAATATGTAATCTAATTGTTGGGACTACAATGGATTAGGCCACTTCTGAGCGCGTGTTGGACTATAAATGATAAATGTAATATGAAACAGAACGCTGGACTAAAGTATAGAATAGGATCCAAACTCAAAATGCATTTAAAAGACTAATAATAATAATTATTATTTTATTTATTTATTAATAAACCGATCCAAGACAATACAAGATCCCAATTACAGGACGAATGAGTTGAACAGTAAGTACATATAAGAAATCTAACAAGTAGGTAACTTAATCCAAAAAATATTTTGTTAACATACTCTTAAATTTAGATAAGGAGTCGCCAAATATGTCAAATGTCAATAGTACATGATACACTGTTATAGCTACACAGAGTAGTTGTCTTATTGGAGATTTCAATTCATAATTAGTCCTAGCTATTTTACAATGAAATGGTACTTTATTTCTTGAAGTGACGCGTGGAACGTGAAATGGTATTAGCTCAAGACTACGTGGGTCATCAATACAATTATTAATTAATTTGTATAAGTAGAGAGATAATTGTAAATTTCTTCTGCTACTTAATGACACCAAGTTAACTTCAGGCTATAGAACAGAATAATCATGGGTAAAGTTATTGTCCATGTATTTTAAAATAACAATATTTGATGAATTTATGCTGGACAGACTCAATCTTAGATATATATTTATGATATATTGGATTCCAGACTTGTAGATAATATTCTAGCTTAGAACGGACAAATGCACAATACAAGCTTTTTAGTGTAGTTGTTTTACAGAAAGACCGACAATTTCTAATTACAATTCCAAGATTTTTGTAGGATGATCTTACGGTAGTCTTAATGTGTACATTAAATGTTAGTTTAATGCCAAATATAATCCCAAGATCCTTAAACTGCGTTACTTTCTCAAGCGAATTAATTTCCATGTGATATGCATAAATGTAAACGTATTTTTTAACAAAGTAACACATTATTTTACATTAGCTGTAATTAAAGAACAATTTTGAGTTGTGGGACTATTTTAAAATGTTGTTGATGTCGTTTTCTAAGAAATACAGTCATTAATAGAGTGTATGGTTTTATAAATTTATAATATCGCCCCCTTCTGGGCGAGAGATAGATCCAGGGGGACAGACAATGTGACGCGATCCGAATCGAACCCAAAAACTTCAATTCGTATGGGGAACCTCTCATTCAAATACCTCAACTCTGCACCATCATCTTCCGTGCCAATTTTAGAATCTAATATAAAATACCTATCATCATATGTAGATATCTTTGGTATCTGCAGCAATACGAAAATCCTTTACTATACGAATTGTATTCCTCTTCCGCAACAACAGTCTGTTTCGCATCCCCACAATCACATCCACCTCGCACCTGCGCTGCCTACGACGCTGTGAAATATTCATCGCGCTGCAGTATTCCTCATGTACACACAACTAATTAAATGAATCATTGATGAGACGGGACGCGTGTCTCGAATACAACGGCAGCAGGACAAAAATGAAATATCGCATCCGCGACGCGAGCCTTCAAACTTTCATTTCATATACGCAGAGTCAGATGGCAAACGTGGACAGGATTTGCATAGTGTTTGCAGAAACAGACTGAATAATAATGAAATGGACGCTGAAAGTAGGTTCATTAAAAGAGTCCACAAGAATGGAAACAGACAATGGAGTTCATTTCCAGAAAGAGTTATTGGAAAAATGAACACAGTATTGTTAGGAGACTGTGGGATCATATATTATTTCGTATATAGCTCGTTTGGACTTGTTCCTTTTTACTTCCTTGTAGGTAAGTAAAGGAAGTATTGTAATCGCGAAAAATTTCGGTTTTCAGATTTCAGCGGAAATATCCATTTTGATCATCCCTGAATCCATTTTGACTAATTTCGTCGTGACGTCTGTACGTACGTACATATCTCGCATAACTCAAAAACGGTAAGCCGTAGAAAGTTGAAATTTTGAATTTAGGACTCCTATAACATCTAGTTGTGTACCTCCCTTTCTGGTTATTACACAATTTCCAGAAGTGGCACTTTACATGAAGCATATAATAGATTTTAATGAAAAACTGTTTTAAAATATAATCCAAAACTTTTCAAATTTGGTATACAAGACTTTTATGTCAATCTAAATAACATAATAGATTTTGGTTAAAATAGGCTAACCGGAAGTGGTACATTACTTGAAGTTGTTAACAGTTTTTCTTGAATAAAATGATTTTATTTTGATTTTAGAAATAAATGCTTCAAATAAAAGTTTTAGAGAATTAATTTCTGCGTCTAGCACATCAAGTATTATTAAATTAACCCATTGTATAAGCGAGATAAATTTAAAAATTATATACTTTTTGTTTTTGTAATAAAGCTTGCTATGGATTAGGACAAAAAAATAAAAATAAAAAGTTCATGTCAAATTACGTTAAATACGTGCAGTTTTATGATTCGTACAATAACAAATATTATATTTTTATTGTGAAATTAGTCATATTCATTGTTGTAATCAAATATTTCTTTGTTGTAATCAAAACTCTCTTTAAAAAGAACTGGGTTAGATTAATGTTAATTTAAGAATAATAGTAGTAAATGAATTATTTTTTGTTCTACATCAAAATATTTCTCGGGCTTGGGTTAACCTGTCAATATTTTTGTAATTTAATTATTAAAAAAATATGTATAGGTTAATAGGTAAAAAAATATATATAGTTTAATAATCGTACAAGGAAGTCGTGTGGTGTCCACATCAGATTTTTAACTTCTCGCTAAGGGAGGTATTGGATTCATGTTAAAAATCGCATATCCAGATTAGAGATCGGGTTGGGTTCCCGCGGGTTTCCCGCTTTGCGGGTCGGGCGCGGGTAAGACCCGCGGATATAAATTCGGATCACGTGTTTAATTTTTATTTCCTTTTTATTATAATCATTGTTCATTTTTTTTGTTGGCATATTTGAAGATTCTAGTGACGAAAATGTTGAATTACAGACTGATGAGTTTGATATTTCCTGCAAAATGAAAATAATGCACAGTGAAGAGAATTTTGATTTATTAAATTGGTGGAAAATTAGTGAAGCCCTTTTACTACATTTAGCAGAAATAGCACGTTCCAGCCACTAGTGCACCTAATGAAAGAGACTTTTTTACTGCTGGTTACGTTGTTCAAGAAAGAAGAACAAAATTTAATCCAGGAACTGTGGACGATATAATATTTCTGCATAGTAACTTGTAAATAATATGACTATATTTTTTGTATTTAAAAATTTATTACCTATATATCTAAAGAATAAATATTTTGTTTTATATACTTTGTATTAATAAGGAATAAAATGTTTTACATACATTTTTCTGATTTTTTTTTTTTAAGTAAAATTTTACATCTTCATTTCAGATTGATGGAAATTATATAGTGGGTAGCGGGTTCGGGTGCAGGTATAACATTAGCGGGTATGGGTCTTAATATTGCGGGTACGGGTCGGTTGCGGGTCTGAAAAAGTATATCCGCGCAAGACTCTAATCCAGATTTTAATGATTAAGCACGTTTTAAGGTCCCTACAATCCGATTTTAACATTTTTCATGAATCCATTTTCGTTATTTATACTTTAGTATACTTCACGGTAAGTTACTGTTATTCACCGTTTCCTATCTTTCATTATATTCAGAATGTTGTTTTTTTCCACGCTTCACAATTATAAAGCACCAACTAACAGGAGTGTAAATTCATTTCACGCTGTTTGAATTTTGAACGAGTTTTTATACACATGTTGTTATTGTGTGCAGAGAGTATCGCAGGACTGTAAATACATGTAAATTCTCACGGACTTTTTCATATTTAGTACTGTGGTTTTACGCTAAAAAAATCTGATGTGGCCAACACATTACCTTCCGTCAATTCTGTGTTTTATGTACAAATTCCGTACAAAAATTTTCTTGCAAAAGATTTTATATTTCCAGTATAATTATTTCATAAACAAACTATGTAAATTGCACTTGACACTGATATTTTTATTTTCTTCTTCCACTCATTTCTATTTTGCTTGTCGTTCTTATTCAGTTACTTTTCGCACAAATCTCCCGCAATACAGTCCTTCCGTCTTCCTCTGCTTCTTCTACGTTCTACTACTTAGCTGTTCATTATTCTTACAATATATTATTTTCTCTCCTCATGACATATTCAAACCAATGTAATCGTCTCTCTTGTATCTTTCTAAAAACTTCTATCACTAGAGCCATTTCCCTTAAATTTCATTCCTTAGACTATCTTTTCCTGTCTTCCTCAACATCTATCTCAACATCCTCATTTCCACCATATTCATTTTGTTTTCATTGACACTGACATCTATCAATTAGAATTATCTGAATATATTAGCAGTTTCCATGGTTAGCATAGCTGGATGATTTATTCTTTCATAATTCTTTAATTCTATATCCATTGAAAATGAAGTATAAAATGCAGTCAAATCGTATAAATAATAGAATATTCTTTAATATTTCTAATAACATTAAATGTGGAAAAATGATATTTAACAGCGTTTTTTCAAGAAAAACTGTTAAAATCTTTAAATGAGGGTACTTGCGGTTGACCAATTATAACAAAAATCTAATCAGCTCTTCATATGAATGTGAATAAAAGGAATACGAAAGAATTATAACTTTTAGAATTGTTGGAGGTATCGTCTATGAAAAAGAACCTATTTAACTCTTCTCATTACTACTGGATTCAGGAATCCGTTGTTACACAGGTCTTCAGTCTTATAGAATTTGAGAAACCGTATCTACAACGTTCTAACATACACACATCCACACACACACACACACACACACACACACACACACACACACACAAACACACACATGTGCTTATTCGCTAAAAACTCTCAATCGTTTTTTTTCACCAAAGACAATGGCCTGTATTCCGAGCGCACCTTCAAAATAAAAGCGCTTTTATGGAGCGCGCTTTTACATTATATTCTTATGGCGAATGTGCTCCATAAAAGCGTTTTTGTTATTTATAAAGGTAATGGAAGGTAAAAACCTCGAATATATCTATTTATTTATTAATAATTATATTATAAAGAGAATCGATATTATTCTGTGCACCATTTGATTCTGTATTTGTTTAAAACACAGCGTCCAGACAACGTGCAAATCCCGAAAAACCCTATTGTATTGCGCGTGATAGCAGTAAATAAATGAGCACGTCCAGGATTAAAGTTTCATCGGGGAGTGTTTTCGTCGATCAGTCTGACTGTGATTCCGGTGATTCCGGGGACTCGACACGTGACAATGATTCGCCAGACACTGACCGGAAACCGGACCGTATGGCTTGATACATGCCAGAATCGTTAGCAAAAATTCACTGCCACAAACAAAAATAACAGAAGAAAATTAAACAGATCTATGAAAATAAAAACAAAAATACAACGCATTTATGTTTTGATGCATTAATTGTACATTATTGATTCAAATTTACCGCCATTTCCTTCTGGAACTGCATTGAGAGATGTCTATAAAAATATCTAATGCAGATAGGTACAGATTAGTTGTAGAATACTGAATTGTTACCTAGTATAATGGATTAAATCGTACAAATCTACTAATTGTTGAAATGTCGTTATAATTTGGAAACCGTAGTACATAATAATAACTTTTAAACGTTTGTACGTAAAGAATAGGAATAGATACTTTTTACCTCTCGCTAAGAGAGGTATTGGATTCATGCTAAAAATCGCATATCCAGATTTTAGTGAATAAGAACGATTTAAGTTGAGTATAGAGTAAGGCCTTGGTGATCCAGATTTTTAATATTCTTTATTTATTTCAGAACATCGGACGTTTCGAACCAAAGTGGTTCATCTTCAGCTACATAAATTTTTTACAAAAATAATTGTTAACAAATTTATAAGTATAACATAAAATATTGTAATCACTCACCATTATAAAATTAATAAATAAAATCTGTTTACTTACATTTCTCATTTTAGTGCTATTAAGTCACTCATAAGCTTAAGATGGGTGCGGTTTTTATCAAATTGTATTGCATTTTCGACCTTTATTATATTGCTTTTTTACTTTTTTATATTTATAACTTCTAATAGTTATGCCAAAATGTTAACCGACGTTGGATTTTTTCATACAAATGTTTATTAATGGTGAGTGATTACAATATTTTATGTTATACTTATAAATTTGTTGTTAACAAATTATCTTTGTAAAAAATTTATGTAGCTGAAGATGAACCACTTTGGTTCGAAACGTCCGATGTTCTGAAATAAATAAAGAATATTAAAAATCTGGATCACCAAGGTCTTACTCTATACTCAACGAAATTTCCAACTGATCCTTCTCGACTCAACAAAAAAAGAACGATTTAAGGTCCATAAAATCCGATTTTAACATTTTTACAATAATGTCTGTATGTATGTGTGGGTGTGTGGAATACCGCTAATACCATTAATGAATTTGAAGAATTTTGAACATATTTGAATAGCAGGACTAAATTTCTCATAGAACGAAAGAAGAGATACAATTTCAATTATTTGTGTGTACAAGAAATGTTAAATTCGTTAATTATAGGGCGCGAGCAGTCATGTGACTTAGTTGGCCTTGGCAAGCAGATATTATGAGGATCCGTGTCAGAATGATGGCTAGTAGCTATTTACAAAGATGTCACAACTGTCATATGTTATAACTTTTCATTCAAAATTTCAAAATATTCTGACGTTTATTTGTCACCCATAGTACGGAATATACTTGTCGAGGAAAATAATCCACATGGATTTGGAAAATCATAATGTTTTGAATGAAAACTTATGATACTTGATACCTATGTACATAATTATTAGCTATCATTCTGACACAAGTGCAATTTGCATAGTTTGTTTATGAAATACTTTTAGTGGAAACTTTTGCAAGAAAATTTATGTAAGGAATTTATCATAATACACATGATTGACGGAAGGTATTGTGCTGGCCTCATCAGATTTTTTAGTATTTATAATGGAAAATCCAATTTTCAATTGTTCTAATCCAGGTCTACAGCACTGACTTAGCTCCTATCTTTGACTGTTTTCTCTCGTGTCTTATGCTTTCCAAAAACATGACACTAAGTAAAATCTCCCATTATTCAGAGAATATAAAATATATTCTTCTTCAACTCTAAACTATCCACTATTTAAATCTCCCTCGGTGCAACGTCTATCTGACACCCCATTCAGGGATGCATGTTAGAGATAGGGCCACCCCATGGTGGTCGAGATCACGACTTTGCACTAGCTGTGTGTTTAAGAGTGAATCATGACGCGATATCAGGTCATCTTATCACCTAGCGTGCAGGGGCGTTCGTGACATCAGGGCACTACACTAAACAGGGGATGATTTGTTGGGGGCAGTTAGTAGACTGGATAATGGGTGCAAATATTTAATAGAGGAAGACTGAATGGGCTAGAGCCAGAGACAGGATTAGATTTATAAAAATAATGATAAAGCACAATACATACTTTACCTATAAATGGTTTTAATTAGTGGAGTTTTAATATGTAGAATATATATACGTGTGTGTGTGTGTGTGTGTTTGTGGATGTTGGATGGACGATTTATCAAAAACTATAAGACTTAATATCTGTTTAACTACGTATTTCCCAATCGGACAATAATGGGAATTGTTGAGAAGGTTTTGGTAACAATTGGACAACCAGAAGTAGCAGATTCTTAAAAAAATTCTTGTAAATATTATTGGTAGAAAATTTTAGTTCTTGCTAATATTAAAGAAAAATAAATTCTCTGACACATTTAAATATTTTATTACATCTTCTGTAGGTTTAGCGACAAAAAAATGTAATATATGAAATAATCTGTTGTAATAAATCTTATAGCCGAAATACTACAATGACAACCAAACGAAAAATTACAATGTTTGTAACTGATAGATAAATGTGTTAGAAATTCGGAAACATTACTGAAGACTTTTTCTTGGAAGTACATAAATAAAATAAATAAATAAATATATCATTACGGCATATTATCCATTGCTGGGTGTGCCAATCTGCTTTATACACAGATTTCCGTAATGATAATGACATATTTGTACCGTGCGGGCGTTTACCAGGCGTCACCTCACGGGCACTCTTTGCTGGCGTGGAGAGTGCACCACAGAGGTGAATTTTGTGCCATTTAAAATTCGAAATATTTGGCGTCGGTCGGGATCGAACTCGGTTCCCCAGATTCGTGACCAGACACTTAGGCACGCGGCCACGAGTACATCCATATATTATTTCTAATTAAATTAATAACATATAATAAATATTTAAATTATAGGTATATTACACATACCCTTCAGAAATACTGTTAATCCCGACAATGAATTGGAAACATCTCGAAAAATTAGAAGAGTAGGACAAAACTTCTTCATAGAATAAATTTAAATTTTTAAAATCCACATATAAAGAATAGATGTAAATAGAATTTTTGGTGTAGAGTGTAGGTATACAAGAAATGTTAAATACAATATGGCGCGAGCAGTCATGTGACTTTGTTAGCCTTAACAAGCAGATATGGGGTCCGTGTCAGAATGATAGATAGAAATTATGTACATAGATGTCAAATATCATAATTTTTCATTCTAAATTTCGTGATTTTCTAATTCCATGTAGTTTATTTTCCTAGACAAGTAAATTCCACACTCCTGGTGATAAATTAAATATGTGAACTTAGAAAATCTTGAAATTTTGAATGAAAAATTTTGTCATTGGACATCTATGTACATAATTACTAGTTGTTATTCTGACGCGGGCCCCTATATCTGCTTGTTATGGCCAACAAAGTCATATGACTGCTCGCGCCCTATACTTCTGTAACCAAAAGCAGAAGTGGCGGGAGGTATTTTGCTGGTCACAACATATTTTTTATATGAAGTATTTTTCTCCACAATAATCAAAAAATCTGATGTGACCAACACAGTACCTCCCGCCATTTACCTATGTAAAAAAAATTATATTACTTTATAAATTTATCCATATAATATATATAGAAAAAGTATTAAAGCAATCTTGTAGAAAATGGAATAATCTTTAATTTTTATAATAACAAATTGAGAAAAAATTACATTGAAAGGTATTTTTTGAAGAAAAACTATCATGAGCTTCAAGTAAACTGCCATTTCCGGTTATCCGATTGCCACCAAAATCTAATCAGTTCTTTCCATATTAGAATAAGGTAGAAATACATGGTTTCAAAACTTTCTGAATGATAGTATTTGAGTTAGAGCGTAAAGAGGATCCACACACACACACATATATACATACATACACACAGACATACTTGCTAATCACTCTTAATCAGCTGTTTTATCAACGGCCATTGTTTTTATACAAGTTATAAGTCGTCAAAATGAAATATTTTCTCTTCCTCTGCATAGGAACTGAAATCTTGAGCCCTTACGAAAAATCCCACCGAGCAAACATTGCTTTAGACTTTGCGAAAATTGTATGTATTTGGCACACGGCCGCATCCGGTATTTAGACAACTGTGTTTAACGAAAATTTATACGGGAGCAGCACGAAACAAACTGACGTTTGCAAGACGTCTGTTATCTGTATAAATTAAACGTAATCACGATAGGCAGCCATATATCTCCTACAAATAATGCTTGGATAAAATGTCTGCTAATTTATTCCTTCTGCAGGGAGAACAAGGACTTCACCTGGAATATTTATACAGGAACATATATTACCCAACGCTGAATCACCAAACATACTATTAAACACACAACGCGCTATACTCTAGTCGGTATTAATAGCTATCGTGAATTATCACAAAATACTGCAATCGTGCATGCTAAATTAGATACGCAAATATATAAATATACCATGCTTAAAGCACATATTTTAGATATAGCTTCGATCGTAAATTAGTCTACCAACGATTACTATATCTGATATTTTCACTAAATTTACTAACTACTAGTCATATATAAGTACATTAAATTTAAACAGTCATAGAAATCTTAATAGCTTTTTTTCGAAATCTCAATTTTTTTAGCAATTTTACTCCCGCTTAAATTAACGAGTCGTTTAGGTATTTTCATAATGATTATGATCCAGTAGTAATAACAATGAAACAATTGTTTTTAACATATGTGAGTTGTCAACCTTTTCAAATATATTTTGACACATAAATCGATTAATAATTATTGTGAAAGTTATAAGCAGTAAAGATGCCTGTCTTTACTGATAGTGAGTTTACAGATATTATGCTGGCCTATGGTAAAGTTCAGAGAAACGTTCCCAAAGCCCAGTAAATTTATTTGGACCGTTTTCCGAATCGTCATCTTCCAAACTTTCGCACCTTTTTACATGTATGTAAATAAAATAAGTATAGTAATATTTTTGAAAGATGTCCGATCAAGGTCGTTTACGAATTGTATGAATTCAGATTTTTGCTCCGTCCATTCTGACAAATTCAGTAGTGTCGTTTGCTTAGTTTTTACGAGGATACATAAGATACTACTATTATTTTATTATTATAAAAATATATATTACAGTAAAAGCATTCAAAATTCAAAAACAAGTAAACTGGTAAGTTTATAAGCAAATGTAAAACCAAATATGTTAAAAATAAGATAATGACACAATGTCAGTGTCAGTGATTTTGAATATAACTTTATACGTACGGCTATGAATTAAGGTAATGTATCTGAATTAATAAATAAACTTACGTTACAGCGAAAGTATTATCAACAACGAGCATTTTTAAAGTGGAATGTCCTAACTTAGTCGAAACAATATGAATTTTTGAAAGACAAGCGTGTTATATCCATCCTTATCGCACACTCTTATAGCCTTTGCAAAAGAAAGAGATAAATGTATACCTATTTGTTAATTCGTTCGTGATACAGATAACCTTGATTTTGACATTTTTCAAAATTTTTACTGTATTTATTCTAAGCCAGGTTTTAGTACTCGAAGAATAGCATTACAACACAAAATGTCCCATATCACTCTTTGGAGGATATTGGAAGAACAACAGTTACATTATTTCGTCGACGCCTTCAGTTTTGTATTGACAATGACGGTGGCCATTTTAAACTTTTATTGTGGTTTCATTTAAGTCTGCATCACTTTTAATCGACTGCATCCTATAAATGTCCTACAATTTTTGGATTGTCCAACCTGTTGATTTTTTTTTGTTACCTTATTCGACGTATTTATTCTATCTCTTATCTTTCCCGATTTGTGTATAGTTTCACCATCTGATGTATCAGTCAATCTATTCACCAGTCTCTAACCTTTCTTTTGTGTTGACAAATTCATTCCACCTTTCATTGTATTCTGTCACAGTCACAAGGGCAATAATTGCTTGAATTCAACCATAGGGGGGGGGGGGGAGGGGTAATGAAATTTGTGACAAAACTTTGAAGAATTTTGACTCAATATCTAGAAGGTTAATAAGAAAAAGTTATTAAAAAAAATTGTTGTACTGGACGAGTTCTATCACTGTATTCTCCATAGAGAGATACATTAGCGGCTAAAGTGGAAGATAATGTCAGCCATAGCTCAATTGGTGGAGCGTTACTCCGGCAAAGTAATAGTCCATGGTTCAAATTCACACTTTCTTAATTTATTTCGAACATATAGACTGTTAACTCTACGTTAATTCCATTCTTCTACTTGATTCGTGTACCTTTCTTCTTGTAATTATCAGTTGCCGAATTCTAAAACTGAAGATCTGTTTACTAATGCTAATTTCACTATTTTCGCCAAACTATGCTCATGGACAACAAATCCCTTATTATTCCTTCAAAACTTTTTACAGCCTGGCCAGCATATTTTGCTCGTCTCCTTCCCGCGTAGTTATAACATTTCACAAGTTTTGATGCACTTATATCGGATAAGTAAACATACATTAATTGTAACTCCTTCACATATAAGTATGTGGTGTGATGTAAGTAAACCAACGTTCTCCTAACAACTTACAAATATTTGGTCGGTAAGAAACGTGAGAGTTTGCAACTTGAATATGTTTATATATCATTAACCCAGTTTACAGTAAACATATTTGCCTATATATCGCAGCTAGGTAAGCTAAGCGGAGCTATTTTTGTCTGCTTTATTTATCGACTAGCAGCGAAGCTATTCTCTGTTTTCGGAACAGTAAATATATTTTAATTGCTCTTTAATTTTGATTTATAGTTATTTAGATTTTCTCATTTGATTATTTAACTCTAGATATAAATTGAGGTGTTTAAACTTCTTTGTGTAAGATTCGCCGGATAGCTTTATATTTATTTGAAAAGTAATTTACGGTTTATATTTATAAAACAATATGGTTTGTATATATCAGTTTCAGCTATTGTACGTTTCAAATAAACCTTTGTGGTTTTGCGTTGGATTTTAAACCAAATGATAAATTTAAATAAAATATACGTAAACTATGAAATAATAAAACGGTTCAAATGCTACCTGTACATGTTCTTTGATTAGTTTTTATACAGTCCACACTGAGAACGCCTTGGTTTTTGGAAAACAATCTTATGTCGTTGTTTTGTGTAATTCTTCATATGAACTGTCACGAAATTTCAGTAAAATCTGTTTATCAGTCTAATCATGAAAAGCGTCTGTGTCGATCTACCTAGAGTTAAATCTATAATGGATAAAAACGAAGTTCGTGCGGTGATCAAGTTTTTTTTTTTTATTTGGAAAGAAATACAATAACGGAGATCAAGACCAGGTTGAATGCTGTCCTTGGAAATGCTTCACCTTCGTTTTCCACGGTGAGTTTCTGGGTTTCGGAATTTAAGCGAGGCTGATCACACATCTGTGACGAGCCACTTTCAGGTCGCCCAAAATCGGCCACCACGCCGGAAATTGTGGATTAAGTCCATGATATGGTTCTGGAAGATCGCCTAATGAAAGTGCGTGAGATTGAGGAAGCCATAGAGATCTCTTATGAACGTGTACTTCATATTTTACATAATGAGCTGGGCATGAGAAAAATGTGCGCCAAGCGGGTACCGCATTTGCTTAGTTCGGAGCAAAAGCGCATTCGAGGTTTTTCCAATTCATTAACGGGATTGGCGTTATTTATGAACGGTTCATGTAATATACCTATTATTATAAATATATAATTAATAATACAATAAGAAATATTAAATATCGTTCCTAGAAAAAGCCTTCAGTCATATCTCTGAATTTTTAACAGTGACATTATTCACATTTATCTGTCAATTATAGACATTTTAATTTCTCAAGCAGTTACCATGGAGATGTTTGGGCTGTGAGCAGACTGTGAGATTTACTACAATAGATTATTTTATAGATTATATAACTATATCTTTAAATCTATAGAAGGCATAATAAAATAATTAAATGTGTCGGATAGAGAATTTTGTTTTTTTAATATTTTTAATAACATAAATATTCAAAAAATAATATTTAGATTTTTGTTAAAATACTACTACTTCCGGATGTCTGATTGTTACCAGAATCTATTCAACTCTTCCCATTACTGTTAGATTGAGGAATCCGTAGTTACACAGGTCTTTCATATTATAGAATTTGAGAAATCATACCTCCAACAATCTAACACACATACACACACATCCACACACACACACACACACACACACACACACACACACACACACACACACACACACACACACACACACCTCATCGTAATAATGTTATAATCGCATTGTAGAGACATTAAAACGTTCTTATATATTAAAATTTGGATATGCGATTTTTAGCATGATTCCAATACCTCTTTTATCGAGAGGTAAAAAAAGATAAATGAAAACGCGCGAAGTTTAAAAATTGTTCGATACTATTTAATGAAACCTTGTAGGAGAAAGGAATTTCATCCGGAAAATATCAGTGAGAATTAGTACCGTGTGTGAGAGTTATTTACAATGGTTCGAAGGCATGAATTTCTGATAGCAATTAATCTCCCGTCAGCCCTGTAGCGTAACGCTTTGAAATAAATCGTCCCTAATTTTCATTCGCATCCATTTCCACAAACCAACACAAGTCTGCGTTAACAATATTTATCGTGAACATTTGTCGTATGAACGTTTTATCGCAGGTACAACGAATGCTTCGTTTTCGATATCAGCATCAGCTGACTTCGCACGGCACGGCCAATGTCGAGCAGACAAAGGGGAATCCTTTCCATTTTCACCATTTCCATTTCATCCACGATGAGAATACTCTATTCTTTTATGTTTAATACTGTTGGTAATGGAGAAATGTACGAGATGAAAAGCGATTCGTATTCACAAGCTTCTTTCACATCGAGTTTTAAATTGTTTTGATCTTGGAATATCAACCTGATTTTCATATTTTAAAATAGAATTGTAATTTCAAAACCAAACGTTGACTGAAACTAACAAACAGAATATCATTATAATACTCGAATACTTCTATAGTTATTTAAGCATTAAAAACAGTATGTGTAGTTTATCGCTTGAGGATAATGCTTGGATACCAAGACTAATGCCCGGTTTAATCAACATCAAATAAATCTTCGAATAGTTTATTCGTTGAATAAGTGAAAAATATCGCATAAAAAATGACAGCTAGAATAAATACCGTCATTTGAGTTATGGTTTCAATGCGATGTTTTTCTATTATTCGACGAATTACTCATTCATTTTGTATGATTTACTGACTTTGTTATCTTAGCAACCATATCTTGATTAGCATATAAAATCATTTAAAAAAATCTGATGTGACCAGCACAATACCTTCCGTCAATCCTGTGTATTATGTACAAATTCTATACATAATTTTTTTTGCTATATTATATTTCCAGTAAAATTATTTCATAAACAAACTATGCAAATTGTAATTGACACTGACATTTTCTTCTTCTTCTTTAGTTTTTCTATTCGTTAGGGGTCGCAGTTTTTTTATTTTCTGCTCTGTTTTTCGTATCGTCTTCATTCAGTTCCTTTTCTCTCAAGTCTTCCGCAATACAGTCCTTCCATTTTATCTTTGGTCTTCCTCTTTTTTGTCTACCTTCTATTACTAAGCTATTAATTCTTCCAATATATTCTTCATCTCCGCTCATGGCATTTTCAAACCAATGTAATCGTCTTTCTTGTATCTTTCTATAAACTCGAGCCATTTCCTTTACATTTCATTCCTTACACTATCTTTCCATGTCTTCTCCAACATCTATCTCAACATCCTCATCTCCGCCACATTCATTTTGTTTCATTTATACTGAAACCTGTCAATTAGAATTTTCTTAATATAGTAGCTGTTTTCATGTTTATGGCATAGTTGGCTGATTTATAAAATTTCTTTATAATTCTTTAGCTCTGTATCCATTGAATATGAAATATAAAATGCAGTCAATTCGTATAGATAAGAATATTATTCAATATTTATAATAATATTGAATGTCAAAAAATAATATTTAACAGCGTTTTTCAAGAACTGTTAAAATCTTCAAATGAGGGTAGGTACGTATGGTTGACCAATTACAACCAAAATCTATTCAAGTCCGCATGTGGATGTAAGGAAGAGGAATACCTAAAAATTGTAATTTTTCAAATTCTAGTACTGGAGATATCACGGCTGAAATTATAGTCACACGCACACGCACACACCCATACACACCGTAAAAATAGTAAAATCGTTTTGTAGTAACCCTAAAACGTACTTATTCATTTTGACCAAAGACAATACCTTTCTTACCTAGAGGTGACGGAAGGTAAAAAAAGGACAAAACTATCCAATATTTTTGATTCACATGTTAATCTACAACATAAGTATTTTTAAAACAGAAGTCCTCAACATAGACAAACTAATACAGGGTGTATCACGGAAAGTGAAACATAGGCGTTTAACATGGGAAATCAATTTTTCTGTGCGCATTGCTCCCCTAATTATTTTAGACAAAAAGTTTCAAATGGATGTTGTACAGCAAACAATTCTACATTCGAATCAATAAGAAAAATTCATTTTGGCTACTTCATAACCGCAGAAATAAAATATGAGAATTCATGGAATTACAATTTAATAGTATTAGCCATGGAATTAGAAGCAAGAGACGAACAAAAGCGTAACGTTTTATTAGGTCAGTGTCAGAATAAGTACTAATAATTTGACATAACGTTACGTTTTTGTTATGAAGTAGCCAAAATGATTTTTTTTATAGATTCGGATGTAAAAAAAATTGTTTTGAAACTTTTTTTCTAAAATAATTAGGGGAACAATGCGCACGGAAAACTGACTTCCCATGTTTCACTTTTCTTGATACACCCTGTATATGAATAATTTATTAAGGCCCGAAATAAAAACATTCATTTGCCCTTAGTTATACTTAAAGCGAATGCTAAGGAAATTTCTTAACATTTAGTCTGAATTTCATTGCTAAATTTCATTTTCCCTTTAAACGGATATCTCTTGTAACCGGACAAATAATCGACGACCAGTGCTGTCCACTTAAGAGAGATTCCACTGTAGAAGATCGAAAGAAAAGGTTCACGCCTGCGATAAAAATTTAAATCCCGAAACAATGAATAAATTTCATACTGTAGTTTCTGCTGTATAAATACTTATTATCCTCATCGCTTATTGATATATCGAACACAGTACGCTTGTTAATCTTGGTATTTGATTATCGTTCCCTGTTACCATCTCCATCTTGTATGTGGACTACGTAGTGTATGCTGTAGATCGTAGCACGTAATGAAAGTTGGCTCACTCGGGGATATTTGCAGGTGCAGGTGGTTATTTACCCGAGCGATATCCCGTGCGATAAGTGTAACAAGCATGCAACAGGAAATTGAAACAATATAAAAATGAGTGTAATTTTACAAACGGCGTATTGGAGTTCTTATTCACTACTACTGCCGTGAAAACACTACATCGTTATTGCTGCCATGCATTGGTGTTGAAAATAAACGAGAAACTAGCATTCAGATAATATTTTATGAATAAAAACTCTACTATGAACATAAATACAACAGCGTTTTTCAATATAAAAAGAAGATAGTATACAGTGTGTCTTATGGTATCTCTATATACAGGATATGGCCATGGGCCAACATCGCCGCCATTTGTGGGCCAATGTCAAACATACTGAGTACTCATTTCCCCATTTATTTGTAAGAAACGTGATATTATATTATAACGGAATATTAAATAATCACACTATGAATCTATAAAGGTAATAAAAATTCATTTATTTAAGAGATACACAATTATTATTATGACATAGATTTAGAGGTTATGTAGAGCATAGGATATAGGTTGTTATTATCACATCTAATTTAATAACTGTAGTTATTATTTACAAAATAAGTATATATTCTAAACTTACCTTTTCAAATTTTTAATGTTTGTAATATTGGTAATTTTTATGTATTTTCAATATTGTCAGTCATCGAAGTCAGTATCTCAAGAAAATACATAAGAAATGATATAAAAGTATTACTTACTCTTTAAATAAATATTAGAAGTATATTTAAATGTTTTGAATAAAAATAAAACAAATAGCCACGAAAATACATAATAACTTGCACAATAACAACGAATTTCATTGTTTATTGTTTTTTTTCTTGTTTGTTTCTTGTTTTTCTTGTTTAATAGCAGCAAGCCTATTTTATTTTAAATGATTGTTGCAGTTTGTTAAAATTTATCTTGCAATTCAATTTGAATAAAAACTTTTTTTGGCCAGATAGAAAAAAATGTTTCAGACAAATATTGTAATAGAAAGTTTAAGAATTTTAAAAATGTTTTATTTTCGAAAATCGATGGGGTGGTTTTCAAAATATCTTGTTTTGAAGTTTTTGATTGGTCGCCATTTTGTTGTTTGATGAAATATAAAATAATTGTAAATACAAGTGTTTTAGAGAACCGAAAGCAAATGCTGAAAGTTTTTGTATTTTTTAAATATTCCTTAAAATAAGGGTGTTATGACGATTTTTCGAAAAACAAGACAACGCCAATAACTATGAACTGGGGCTCCAAATCAAAAATTTGAGCTAAGAGAAGTTGTTTGTTTTAATGAGTTCTATCTACCATTTTCGAGTGTAACGACTTAGTATTAACACCCTGTATATAATATACTTATAATTTTAAATATTTAACTACTAATACAATAAGAAATAATATAATGTATGTACTTCCCAGATTATTACATACTTTATATTTCTTTATCTCTAAATCTATAAAAGATACGATAAAATCTTTATATGTATCAGATATAGAATTTACTATTCTTTAATACTAACAAGAACAAAAATTTTCAAAAAATAATATTTAGAATATTTTTTTTTAAGAATCTGCTTTTTCCGGTTGTCCAATTATTACCAAAACCTTTTCAGCTTTTCCCAGTAATGTCCGATTGAGAAATACGTAGTTAAATCATTCTTCTAACATCTACATACACACCACACAAAATTTTTACAAAATTCTTTCGACTACTTTAAACAAACTTAAAATTTAAAAAAAATTGAACCAAATGACTGGTGATAATAGAGCGACCGGTGTTTTAAGAGTCATTTTTTAATTCACATTTATCTTGATGATTCAAAAGCATAACGATTAAACTAATCAGAATTCACAAATTCATAATCACAGCCCGAAAGACACGGGCTAATATATCCCAGCTATTAATTGTTAGCTATGAGTTATATTTACTAAAGATGAATTCATTCCCTTATCGTCATCGGTAGCTTTGTATTCATATCATGCTGCCGGACAGCTTTCCACTTTAACACTTTAAATTTTACCCTCGTTAAATAATCCTTTTGATCACTCATTCATTATGATTAAGGTCCCATGGCCTTAAGCTTTGCTTAGCTTCTAGAAAATACAAATTCTCCAACGAATTTAAAAATATACACGGTGAATTTTCAAATTTACGGCAAGAGTATGACAAATTTTCTGATATCTATTCATGTATTCCTGAAATAAACCTTTGAACGTTCGCTTTGATATTTGCGTAACTGTAACTGTAGATGCTTAGTGGAATTGAATACACCTTGTGCTATTTTGAGGATTTTTTAGATAAATATTGTAATTTGAAGAATGTGGAACAAAATTAAATAAATAAATGCTACTCGTCAAAATAATTAGGAGAAAGTGTGCGAACGCTCACACTAAATGATGTATTAAATCGTCCGACAGTTAAGAGAGGTACTGGATTCATACTAAAAATCGCATATCCGAATTTTAATGATTAAGCACGATTTAAGGTCCCTACAATAATATTTTTACGATGATGTCTGTGTGTGTGTGTGTGTGTGTGTGTGTGTGTGTGTGTGTGTGTGTGTTGTGTGTGTGTTTGTGTGTCTGTGTATGTGTGTATGTATGTGTGTGTGTGTGTGTGTGTGTGTGTGTGTGTGTGTGTGTGTGTGTGTGTGTGTGTGGATGTATGTGCGTATGTGTATGAGTGAACGTCTGTGTGTGTGTGCGCGTGTGTGTGTGTGTGTGTGTATGTGTGTGTATGTGTATGGGAACGTTGGAAAGACAATTTCTCAAAAACTATAATACTTAATATCTGTTTAATTAAGTATTTCTCAATCGGACATTACTGGGAAGAGCTGAAAAAGTTTTGGTAATAGTTAGACAATCGGAAGTAGCAGGTTCTTAAAAAAAATCTTCTAAATATTATCTTTTGATAATTTTTGTTCTTGCTAGTAAAAGAAGAGTAAATTCTCTATCTGATACATATAAATACTTTATTATATATTTTATAGATTTAGAGATAAAACAACAGGTATATAATAATATGTTGTAATAAATCTCACAGCCTAAATAATGTCATGGAAACCAATTGAAAATTTTAAATGTTTGTAACCGACAAATAAATCTTAGTATCAAAAATCCAGAGACATTACTGAATTTTTTTTCTGGGAAGTACATACCTTATATTATTTCTTTTTGTATTAATAGTTAAATTTAAAAATAAATAGAAGAGAACAAAAATTCTTTACAGAATGAATTTAAAATTAAAAAATCTAAATATAAAGAATAGATGTAAGTAAATTTTTTTGTGTAGTGTGTAGGTATACAAGAAATGTTATATACAATAGGGCGCGAGCAGTCATGTCATTTTGTTGGCCTTGAGAAGCAGATATGGGGGCCCGTGTCAGAATGATTATGTACATAGGTGTCAAATATCATAATTTTTCATTCTAAATTTAGTGATTTTCCAATTCCATGTGGTTTTTGTTTCTCACTATGTGAATTTAGAAAATCTTGAAATTTATAATGAAGTATTCTAACTTTTGACATCTATGTACATAATTCCAAATTGTCATTCTGACACGGGCCTCCATATCTGCTTGTCAAGGCCAACAATTCACATGCCCTATACTTATGTAACACAAAATGAAAGTGGCGAGAGGTAATGTGCTGGTCACAACAGATTTTTTTTTAACTCCACATCCATTTAATATGAAGTATAAAATGTAATCATATCGTATATAGAGCGTAAAATATACGTTAATATTTATAATAACGAGCAGTTATCACGCACATATACGCACGGCACACGCACACATACACACACATACATACAGACATCATCGTAAAAATAGTAAAATTCTATTCTAGGAATACTCATCATTTATTTTTTTGACCAAAGACAATACCTTCCTTACTTAAAGGTGACGGAAGGTAAAAATGGAATAAGGTTGTTTTTATTAACCGCTCTTCATTTTGTATCTATAGTTACTTATTAATTTTATTCTTTTATTTACGGAAACTTTGGTCAACTCTACTGCCCTCATTGCTTGGCCGATGAATAGTATTAATCGCTTCATTATTCCTTTTCAAAATGCCATTGTACCTAACTTCATCATTTCGCACCACCTTTGTCTTTTTGTGTGTAAGACAAAAACAAAACGCAGTTACAAATCACACAGGGTGCATTATGATTATTCTGTGGATAAAGGCGCACAGCAGAACAACATACTATGCTTTATGCAGGGCTACGCGGACCCAGATAACAACGTGCAGTCAAGAAACTGCTGTATATCTGAAAAAGAAATAAAGGATAATGATGTAGCACGTGCTGTTACACGTGTCTGCTGACGAACACGCTTTCCTCACGTCATTTCGCACGTTCCGGACCCGGAGTACCGGAGCATTGGAACTCAAACCTGGAATTTCCAACCAAATGTATGCGATTGACTTTACAACAGGGTCAGGGAGAATGCGTTTCTTATACGAGTTCAAAACTTAGTAGTCGATATTGTTGCAGTAATTTTTTTAAAGACGTCCGATCAAAATCATCTACGAATTGTATGTCCATTCTGACAAATTCAGTAGAGGAGAGGGGCAGTTATGGACAGAGGCAGAAGTGGACAGTCCAAATTCGATCCCCATTGATGCCAAATATTTCGAATTTTAAATGGCACACAAATGACCCCTGTGGTTCATTCTCCACGTCAGCAATAAGTGCTCGTGAGGTGACACCTGGTAAACACGTGCACCGAAATCTCGTACAGAGCAGATTGGCAGACCCAGCAATGGGTAATATGCCGTGATGATATATTTATTTATTTATATACTTACCTGTATTCATCGTGAAAATGTTAAAATTGGATTCTAGGGACCTTAAAACGTGGTCATTTACCAAAATCTCGATATGCGATTTTTAGCACGATCCCTTTACTTCCCTTATCAAGGGTAAAGGTAAAAATTAAAAAATAAAATACATTTTTTGTCTTTCTAGTGTCCCCTCCTCCCAGTGTCATTAACTTAGTTTTTAAGGGGATATAAGATACTACAGTTATTTTATTATTGTAAAACAAATCTGTATGAGTGTGGAAGATGGAGGACGATAACAGGTCAAAAGGAATGTGAAATGTAATATTTGATTAATGCATGTTTTGCCTCCCATATATTCTTGGCAATAAATAGTTTTATAGTAATTAGCCCAACTTCACATTCAAGTTAAATAATAAATGAAAAAAATCTGTTGTGGCCAGCACAATACCTCTCGCCACTTCCTTTTTTGGTTACATAAGTATAGGGCGCGAACAGTCATGTTACATTGTTGGTCTTGACAAGTAAATGTGGGGGCCTGTTTCAGGATGATAATTAGTAATTATGTACATGGATGTCAATTGTCAATTTTTCATTCAGAATTTCAAGATTTTCTAAATACGCACGTAGTTATTTTGTCACCAGGAGTGTGGAATCTACTTGTCGAGGAAAATAAACCACATGGAATTGGAAAATCACTAAATTTAGAATGAGAAATTATGATACTTGACATCTATATACATAATTACTAGCTATCATTCTGACATGGGCCCCCATATCTGCTTGTCAAGGCCAACAAAATCACATGACTGCTCGCGCCCTATTGTATTTAACATTTCTTGTATATCTACACTCTATACCAAAAATTCTAATTACATATATCTATTCCTTATATTTAGATTGTTTAATTTTAAATTCATTTTATGAAGAAATTATGTCCTCTTCTAATTTTTCCAAATGTTTCCAATTCATTGTCAGGATTGACAGTATTTTTAAAGGATATATGTAATATACCTATAATTTTAAATATTTAACTATTAATACATTAAGAAATAATATAATTTATGTACTTCCCAGAAAAAGTCTTCAGTAATGTCTCCGGATTTCTAACACTGACATTTATCTGTCAGTTATAAACAATTTAAATTTTCAACTATTTTCCATGGCCATTCTTTCGGCTGTAAAATTTATTATAACAGATTATTTTATATATTATATTTCTATTATCTCTAAATCTATAGAATATATTATAAAATATTTAAATGTATCAGATAGAGAATTTAATTTTCTTTAATATTACCAAGAAAAAAATTAAAAAAATATTATTTAGAAGATTATTTTTCAAGAATCTTCTATTTCCGGTTGTCCAATTGTTACCAAAACCTTTCCAGATCTTCCCATGAATGTCCGATTGGGAAATACGTAGTTAAACAAATTTAAAGTCTTATAGTTTTTGAGTAATCGTCCTTCCAACATCCTACATACATACACACACACACACACACATACATCCACACACACACACACACACATACATCCACACACACACACACACACACACACACACACACACACACACACACACACACAGACATCATCGTAAAAATGTTAAAATTGGATTTTAGGGATCTTAAAACGTGCTTATTCAATAAAATCTGGATATGCGATTTTTAGCATGAATCCAATACCTCTCTTAGCGAGAGGTAAAAACTAATGAAAAATTATATCTTTAATCATTATTTTCTGTTAATATATATTGAAACATATTTCGATGTAGCTTTTCCTACAAAATAACCCTCCTTTGTGAAAAACTCCCGACTCTCCAGACATACATTTTGATTATAGTATTTGCATATTCAGATATGTTGGTCTAAATTCTTATCTGTCAGCATATGTACTCGTGCCTTGGTCCGGGGAAACACTAGCTGTAGCTGGATCCAGGAACTGCGTCCAAGGTAACGTTATTAACCGCTGACAGTCGACTTGATGTAGATAACAAAGTATCGCTTTGTCAGCCCGGCCAAAATCCCAGGCTTCTCTGCATGTTTAATGTTTACATAAGGTGAGCGCATACACATGGATATCCAGTGATGAATTGGCCAAATATAAGCAACAGCTACGAACTAGATAGATATAGATGCAAATCTAGTGCGAGAAACAGACAATTGCAGTATTTATTAATGGGGTAGAATCAAAATATGTCCATCCACGGTCATTTCAAAATAAAATGTAATACAAGCCCAAGCTCATAATATTTCGGACGGCTTTCATTTTCAATAAATTATAAAACCTACACAAATTTTAAAAAATATTGTGGGCCAAATGACGAGTTATAATGGTTCCATCGGCATTTTAAGGGTCATATTCTAGTCCAGATTTAGTTTCTACAGAAATTCTTTACTTTTGGCACAATGAAAAATAACTTTGTAAAAGTCCAATGCATAGGGGGGGGTCATTTGTGGACAAGGGCAGAAGTGTGTAACCAACCTTAAGATAGAGGTTATTGTAAAGTAATGCAACTACTTTGCAACCCGCCTGCGTAGAAATAAAATAAATAAATAACCATAGAAACTAACAGAATCAACGAATAAGAAGTAACTTGTATAAAATAAACCTGTAATATCGCCCTAAGTGTCACTATAACACACTAGGTAACCTAAGAATAAAGTTACTAAATACCATCAATAGCTGTCAAATTTAAATAAATAACCTATGAATTGGGGTCTCGTGGCCGTGTGCCTGTGCCTGTGCCTGTGTCGATCCCGACCGACGCAAAAAATTACATCGCATTTTAATGGCACAAAATTGACCCCTGTGGCGGACTCTCCACGCCAGCAATGAGTGCCCGTGAGGTGACGCCTGGTGAGCGCCCACACGGTACAAATATTCCATCATTACCGATATCTGTGTACGAAGCAGATTGGCACACCCAGCAATGGGTAATATGCCGTGATGAAATATTTATTTATTTTATTTATTTACGTATGAATTGAAATATAAACAAAATTTACTTTTGCGGAAATAACATATTAAAGAATACCAGACTTACAGATCACAATTACAGGGATGGTAAAGACCATAAGAATAAGTAGAATTAAAGTGATAAGAAAAGTTTATACTGCTTTGCAGTGATTCCTGGACATATCTTTCAGCCGCACTGTTAGATATCCATCCAATTGAACAACTTCAGGGGGCGTATATTATAATACTTCAAATTCCGACATAATTGCACACAAGGAGGATATAAAATTGCACAGTTTTTATTTAAACGTCAAACGTGAAAAAAATTACTTCAATATTTATAACAAAAGGTGAACAAATGAGTATCCATATAGCTACATGGCAATTGAAATCGCAAACGTAATTTACGTAAAATGTAACGTCAGTAGTACGTATTTTTCTTTAAATATCTACGTTTGAAGAAAAAATATGTGTCGTCCTCTATAATCTCAATTCTCTCCCTTGTTTTTCCATGGCATGGTTTACATGTTGAGTATATTAACTACTCCGTTAAAATTGTACTACTGATGATGAGAACTTAATTCTGGAAATATGTATATAGCTTATTTTATAATTTTAAGGTTAACGGGTAATTGCATTAGTTTTAGTTTCACCATTTCCTTAAGTTTTATATTATTTGTTTGTTAAAAATGTGAACCAGCCGAACTATTATGAGCCAGGCAAATAATTATTTTGTACATATTTTCTTGACCTTTCATTGCTTGAAAGTGCCGTATTCCCCAAGATATCCAACCCTATCTAATTCCGAATGATGATTATTGTATTTCTCGTAGTTTATTCGGTCTTCTTTATCGGGAACTGCATTAGCGTTTTTCCTGCTACTTCAAACAGATTGCTATTAAAAGCAAACTGCATTTGCACTGTAACTCAATCTAAGGAATCACATTAGCAAGATGCTGGATCAGTTCTACGGAAGAGAGAAGCCAATTTATTTCTGCAAAATCAGATCCTTGAACGAATAGTTAATAATTAAAGGAAAATTGCTAGTAGATTCGAAGCAACGGAAATTTGTTTACCAAAAAGTAAAATGAAATATATGAATTAGATACACGCAGGTGTATAGATATTACTAAAAGAAGGAAACTATAGTACAGTACAGTCAAAACGGACCCCTCCAATAAATGGACACGTCTGTTAACTGGACAATTTTACAGGAACCGGTATTTTTATATTGACTTTGCAAATAAAAATATTTCTATTAAGAGGACACGCTATTAAACGGACACCGACACTTACTTATATAAATATATGGCTGTGTAGAACACAGAAATTTAGTCAAGATACGGCATTTGTCCGGGAAAAGTCACTACCTACTTATTAAATCCCCCCATTTGATTTTTATTAATTTAAATACATATACCTAAGGGGTCTCGTCGCTGCTTGCCTGAGTGTCTGGTCGCGAATCTGGGGAACCGGATTCATTCCCTACCAACACCAAATATTTTGAATTTTATATGGCACAAAATTGACCCCTGTAGTGCACTCTTCACGCCAGAAATGCGTGGCCGTTAGGCGACGCTTGGTAAATTTCTTTTATCTCTTCTTCTAATTTCTCTGATTGACAAATTTCTGAAGCTCTTCTCATTGGGAATTTAATAGTGCCATATTTCTGAGAAGGATGATGATGTGAATTGGCATTAATATATTGATTAATGTGCGTAGGCTTCCTGTAGACTGAATGTAGTATAAAACCATATTCTCTGTTTTCCAGTAATACGAGGGTCATTCAATAAGTAAAGAGACAAATGGCTATAGCTCAAAAACGGTTTATTTCAATCTTTCAAAATTAAGGCTATTTTTCAACATAATCACCCCCCCAAAGTTATGCACTTGTCCCATCTCTCTTGCAGTTTCCTAATTTCCTTGGCGAAGAATTCTTTCGATTTCCTTAACTTCCTCATTGTTAGCAAATCTTTTTCAACGTAGGGCGTATTTGAGTGGTCCAAACAGGTAAAAATCAGATGGGGCGAGGTCGGGACTGTAGGCAGGATGATGTAAGACCTCCCAACCCAATTCTTGAAGCTTATCACGGGTCAGCTGGGCTGTATGAGGGCGGGCGTTATCGTGCTGAAGAATGACTCTTTTGACAAGAGTCCACGGCGTTTGCTCCTGATAGCTGGTCTAACTTTGTGTTCTAGCATGTCAGAGTAGTATTGGCTATTGATAGTTCGCTGATCTTCAAGGAAATCGCAATCGATTCCAACGAGGGACCAGAAACTTCCACTGGACGTCCACATCGGGGTTCATCACCTACACTTGTTCGGCCACTTTTAAATCGATCAACCCACTTGTAAAAATTCGCACGGTTCATACAACTTTTACCGTACTGTATTAATATTCTAGAAAAAAATTCACTTGGTTTTACACCTTCTGCGACTAAAAATCTAATGACTGAGCGCTGCTCTTCTAAGGTGCAATCTTCTAGTGGACTTGCCATGGTGAACTGAAAATTTTGAGGTTATGTTGAAATAAAATGATGAAACAGCTGATCAGAGCATATCCCAAGGTTGCCAACTAACACCCCTGAAAAGATTGTACACATTCATTGAATAGTTTTAAAATGATAGAATTTGTCTCTTTACTTATTGAATGACCCTCGTATATCCAGGAAGGGAATAATTCCACTTTCTTCGACATCTACGGTGAACTTAATATTTTCATGGATGTTATTAAAGTGGTTTAAGAACATTGATAAGTTTTTACGTCCATCCAAGCTAATTGTTCAAAGAACTCCATATAATAATTAGCTATGGAAGAAGACAGAGGATAACCCGTTGCAACACCATCAATTTGTTTGTAGAATTTATTTTTAAAAACGAAGAATCTTGACGTTAAACAATGTCGAAAAAGTTTCACAATATCTTCTGAAAAATGTCCAATATAGTCAATTTTTTTGACTCTGTCGGGTACAGTAATAAAACTATAAATGAACTATAAATATCGCAATTATGATAAAGCGGCATATCCTTTACTTTCTGTAGTATAATACTGTTTGGCTTCGGCCCATATTTTTGAGCCGCTCTATTCATTTATGTTAAAGGACGTTTGTTTCAATGCATGAATAGAGCGGCTCAAAAATATGGGCCGATGCCAAACAGTATTATACTGCAAAAAGTAAAGGATATGCCGCTTTATCATAATTGCGATATTTATAGTTCATTTATAGTTTTATTACTGTACCCGACAGAGTCAAAACATTTGACTATATCTCTCTTAGCGAGGGGTAAAAAAGTCAAAATCTATGGAAATCACCACAAAGATAATATTATCAGTATTTGATATGATTTCGGCCTGTTTATGTATCTGTTGGTGTATTTTTAATTAGTGAGAAAACGGTAGTGAATAATGTATAATATTGTAGAGGGTATAAATGATTCATAACGCATATTATCATAAATCATTCTGGTTAGTGTTTTGAGTGTCGCTGCGAGCGACAGCAGCTTTGTTAGTCGGGTAATGTTATGCAGCCTCTAGTAGTTATTCATGCAAATAAAATTGCATTTCATATTGATAATTACGTTCGAATCTCATTAACAGCAAAGCAAATGCGCCATAACAAGATACACTCTCATTATCTTAGATAACAATCTTGTTTGCCGAACCGAACAAGGAGGGTTCTAAATATGTCATATATTATGTCCAAGTCATATTCGCTCACTTAATAACAAATGGAATAAATTATAACGCATGCATATTATTATGTAGGCAAGAAAAAGCTACCGGTAGGTACATGTTTTCTTTAATATTATAATTACTACTTTTTAATTATTCATTTAATATGTTGATAAAATGTATGAAATTACCTTCTTTAAAGGTTTTAAACATGTTGGCGATCTACAGTTGATTATATTCTAATAACAAAGTTCTCTAGTTATTTATTAATGTTTGCAAGAAGTTCTTCTTCTTCTTCGATATTCATTACATGCCAATATGTGATCAATATATACATAATATGGCTATAAAGTTTTAGGACTTCCCTTATGAATAAGACATAAGCGAAAATATTATATACTTTTGCACTGACGCGATACTTTGTGCACGGACTAAAAAATTAGGTAGTTACTGAAAATTATTACAGCCAAAAGCAATTAATATATATACGAGGGTCATTCAATAAGTAAAGAGACAAATTCTATAATTTTAAAACTATTCAATGAATGTGTACAATCTTTTCAGGGGTGTTAGTTGGCAACCTTGGGATATGCTCTGATCAGCTGTTTCATCATTTTATGTCAACATAACCTCAAAACTTTCAGTTCACCATGGCAAGTCCACTAGAAGATTGCACCTAAGAGCAGCGCTCAGTCATTAGATTTTTAGTCGCATAAGATGTAAAGCCAAGTGAATTTTTTTGTAGAATGTTAATACAGTACAGTAAAAGTTGTATGAACCGTGCGAATTTTTACAAGTGGGTTGATCGGTTTAAAAGTGGCCGAACAAGTATCGCAAAAATCTCAAGGTTCAACCTTCCGCCGGTAAAGTGATGCTGACCATCTTTTGGGACTCACAGGGTCCAGATTTCCTTGAAGATCAGCGAACTATCAATAGCCAATACTACTCTGAGATGCTAGAAGACAAAGTTAGACCAGCTATCAGGAGCAAACGCCGTGGACTCTTGTCAAAAGGAGTCATTCTTCAGCACGATAACGCCCGCTCTCATACAGCCCAGCTGACCCGTGATAAGCTTCAAGAATTGGGTTGGGAGGTCTTACCTCATCCTGCCTACAGTCCCGACCTCGCCCCATCTGATTTTTACCTGTTTGGACCACTCAAAGACGCCCTACGCGGAAAAAGATTTGCTTACAATGAGGAAGTTAAGGAAGCGGTGCAAAAGTGGCTTCGGGGTAAATCGAAAGAATTCTTCGCCAGGGGAATTAGGAAGCTGCAAGAAAGATGGGACAAGTGCATAACTGGGGTGATTATGTTGAAAAATAGCCTTAATTTTGAAAGATTGAAATAAACCGTTTTTGAGATATAGCAATTTGTCTCTTTCTTATTGAATGACCCTCGTATATTCTTTTATTTATAATAACATAAAAGGTCAAAAACTGATATTTAACGGTATTTTTTCACGGAATACTGTGAAAATCTTCAAACTAGGGTACTTCCGGTTAACCAATCATAACCAAAATCTAATCAACTCTTCATATGTACGTACGAAACAGGAATATGAAAGAATTATAACTTTTGGAATTGTAGTATTGGAGTTATCGAAGGATACACACACACACACACACACACACACACACACACACACAAACACACATACAGACAAAATCGTAAAAACAGTGATGGAAGGTAAAAAAATAAAAGCAAAGGTATTTTAAACGTCACTATTTAAAAAATAATAATTATTACGATATTAATAAGATCATTAAATTTATAGACTAAGTTTTAGTATTATCTTTTCTATTCCTCGACATCTTTCATCGTTCTTGTTCTTCCAATCTCGTTAATTTCTACCTACAGAGAATTTAATTTCCAGTAAATATTTCGTTAGTTTACAGAGAAATATTTCATATTTCAGTAAACATTAATCTCCTGAGAGGCACAAAGGAATTATATCATTTCTCTAAAGATAAATAATAACAAATATTTTTAGTTTATTTGTTCAAACTTCTCCATTATGCTTTCATCTACTAGATCTCAGAATTTACACATTAAACAATTTCGCGAAACACATTATACCACCTGATAATTCCAGCAAAAACAAAAACTTTCCTGTAAGATGAAGTTAATTAAAAGGGGACACACTTCGAGGAAGATTTTCAAATTGTGATGTCTTTGTGTTTTAGAAGGATTAAGTTAAATAAAATTAAAATAAAAATATGGTAGACACAGTGTGTATACTTGAAGCATATTTACTAATAGCGTTTTCCATTTATATATTTAGTTTTGCAACCATACATACATACATACATGAAATCATGCGTGTCCCACTTAGTGGGTTCGCACAAACCCGTAAATAATAACAACATCAACATCATACAACAAATCCTTACTCTTACACATATTAAAGTGACCGATTTTCGGAAGCAAAATATCGCATCCGGATCACAATAATACTTACGAAACAATCATCCTTCGCCACAAAGCATATTTCTTTAGCCTCGGCCGCACTCATAACCGCATTTACATTTATCTGTCAATTACAAACATTCGACTGTTTTTTCGGCAACCTATACGAAATATAATAAAAAAATTAAATGTGCCAGATTGAGAATTTAATTTTGTTTAATATTACCAAAAAAAAAAAATTCAAAAAATAATATTTAGGAATTTTATGTTGAAGAATCCGCTACTTCCAGTTGTTTAATTTTTACCAAAACCTTTTCAGTTCTTTCCATTAATGTCCGATTGGGAAATACGTAGTTAAATATTAAGTCTTATAGTTTTTGAGTAATCGTCCTTCCAACGTCCCACACACACACACACACACACACACACACACACACACACACACACACACACACACACACACATACACACACGCGCACACACACACATACACACACGCGCACACACACACATACACACACACACACACCACACATACACACACATACAGATATCATCGTAAACATGTTAAAATTGGATTATAGGGACCTTAAAACGTGCTTATTCAATAAAATCTGGACATGCGATTTTTAGCATGAATCCAATACCTTTCTTAGCGAGGGGTAAAAAACCACAGAACACCTCCTTGTTCTTGTCAAGTGTCTTCTCAACAATCATACGAAGAGCAAACAATTGATCGACACATCCCCTCTCAGGCAAAAACCACTCTGAACGTCACTAGTTTTTGAAATTGTTAAGGTTCGCACCTTATGAATTAAAACATTACCAAAAAGTTTCCCTACAACATTTAACAAGAAGATAAAAGATGAAGATAAAATGTCACAATAAAATTTATGTCCAATAATCATGGACTAGTAGATACTATTAACATTAATAGAACAGCGCTGATATTCTTCAAGATAATACGGTGTTCAGCAATAAGGAAGTGACTGATCCACAATGAACTTATTTTAGAGAAGAGATCAAATATATTTTAATTATTTGTTGGCACCATATCTACATAATATACGCATTCTTTTCTAAGCTATTTAGTTAAGGCAAGGAATGCAACTATAACGTAACAATTTTTTTATGCGAATTCACATCATAATTAATCACTGTGAACAAAGTTTGAGCGTTCCGTCAAAACAAAGAACCATTTTTCAGTTTAAAAATACTCAGTCGATCGGTTACGAATATATAAAATGGATTGAGAATAGAAACATTTCACGTTATATATTATTTACGTAAATTTCACGTGAATTATTTATGAGTAGAATATATTTCACGAGAAAAAAGTTATTATTATTTAAAATGACATATTCGCTTGGTAGTGATTTTTGGTTAATTATATATTTATAAAGCAAATAGTTAATTATGCATATATTTCAAAATAAATATATGTATGGTAAATGTTTATTTATTCGTATGTTGAATGTGTGATGCATCAATTATGTTTTATTTTTTGTTCCATTATTATGGAATCGAAATTATAATTTGGTTTCCATATTTTATTCATATTTCATTAATGTAGAATATATTTTTTTTAGATATTTCATTTTTTTATAATTGTAAAATGAAATATTTGTTTTTCATTTTGCTACAAGAAAATATAAAAAAAATCTGTTGTGGCCAGCACAATACCTCTCGCTACTTCCGTGGTTACATAAGTATAGGGCACGAGCAGTCATGTGACATTGTTGGCCTTGAAAAGCAGATGTGGGGGCCCTTTACTAAATTTAGAATGAAAAATTATGATATTTGACATCTATGTACATAATTACTAGCTATCATTCTGCTACGGGTCCCCATATCTGTTTGTCAAGGCCCTATTGTATTTAACATTTCTTGCATAGCTACACTCTGCACCAAAAATTCTACTTTGGTATCTATATATATTCTTTATATTTAGATTTTTTAATTTTAAATTCATTTTATGAAGAAATTTGGTCCTACCCTTCTAATTTTTTGAAATGTTTCCAATTCATTGTCGGGATTGACATTATTTTTGAACGGTATGTGTAATATACCTATAATTTTAAATATTTATCTATTAATACAATAAGATATAATATATGTATGTACTTCCCAGAAAAAGTCTTCAGTAATGTGTCCGAATTTCTGACACTGACAGTTATCTGTCATATTTTATTTTATCAATTGATTTTCATGCCATTATTTGTGCTGTGAGATTTATTACAACAGATAAAATATTTATATGAATCAGATAGAGAATTTACTCTTCTTTTACTAGCAAGAACAAAAATTATCAAAAAATAATATTTAGAAGAATCTGCTACTTCTGGTTGTCTAATTATTACCAAAATCTTTTTAGCTCTTTCCAGTAATGTCCGATTGAGAAATACATAGTTAAGCAGATATTAAGTATTATAGTTTTGAGAAATCTTCCTTCTAACCTCCCCACATACACACATACACACACACACACATCCACACACACACACACACACACACACACACATACACAAACACACACATACATCATCGTAAAAATATTAAAATCAAATTGTAGGGACCTTAAAACGTGCTTAATCATTAAAATCTGGATATGCGATTTGTAGCATGAATGCAATATCTCTCTTAGCGTGAGGTAAAAATCTTTATACAGGGTGATGTGTTGGGCAACGCACCATTGAATTTTCAAAGTTAATTTTGAATTGATCAAATATTGTTTCTTCAAATTGTTTGCAACAAAATTCTTAAATAACCTTGGAATACAATATTTGGACATTTAAACATTAATATTGTATCGTATAACATTTATCAAGCTGGTATGTATGTAAGTACATTTTAATGAATAATATTATGATTTGCTCTTTATTTTATAGTACTTGTCTTAAACCTGTAACATTAAGCAGCGATTGAATTTCTTCCTGCATTACTTCGTATTTGGAAGTTGAACATCCAAAGTCCTGCACATTAAACAGGTCATGAGGAAGATAGTTGGCAGGATTCGTAGTGTTGAATGAAGGCGTCTGTATGCTCCAACCGCGCGACATCGTCTCTCACCAGCTCTAATAAGCAATTGACCATCAGAATACTGATAAATGTGTCATTAGGAAAAAAAGATTTACTAGGAACAGTTCGTAGATAATCTGTTGACTTGGCATTCTTTTTCCACTCTGTTAAAAAGGTTATTATTATTTTGTAAGTTTCACTAGACCAAATAAAAGCATTTGATTACAAAATTGCAATAGCGTAATAGGTTGAAATGGGCTAAGAATAACAAAAATTTGAGTCAAGAACAATGGAATAGTCATTAGGAGTGATGAATCCAAATTTTAAGTTTGCCTGGGAGATTGTAGAAATGGCGTATTGTGTACTTTTTCCAAAACATACCAGACAGACAGTTTGGTTAAAAAAGTTAAATTTCCTTCAAGCGTTATGGTTTGGGGTTGTATGTCTAAAAGGCGGGGTGAGAAAGCTTCATTTTCTATATGTCACCGTTAACGCTGGTAAATATAAAGATATACTTGTAAGATTCACTATTAGTTGGTACGCCAATGGGTTTGAAGCACAGGCAAAGACACTTGACATTCCTAAAACCAATGACACCTCCGACCCTAAGATTTGTAGCTTAATTGTTTAGTTGTGTTGTGACTACAGTCCCATGCAGATATGTGTGATAGTGTCCATAAGAAAAGACAAGCAGTTTTCTGTAATTACAGATGTGTGGTAAACCTAACAGTCGTTCCAATTACTATACCGATATGACATTCAGGTGTGGCTCACCAGATGCTTGATTGTTATGTTGTACACTATTTCTGTATTTGATACGTGAGATAAACAGTGATATTATTGGTTTGTGGCCGCAAACATTTGTAGTATTGTCCTATTATCAGAAGGGTTGTCTGGGACAACGTTGGGTCCACAGAGTCTTATACTCTAAAGGTGGCCACCGTACCTAGTGGAGAAACACAAAGTGAGAGGCTGAGGTCCATGAGAGGTCTGGGACTTACTTATGGCCGTAAGCTAAGCTCTTGCAATGGGTCTGGGACATGTATTGGTGGCTATGGTAAGGCTAGTAGTGAAACACTAGGTGTGAGAAACACCAAATGAGAGGCTGAGTTCCATGAAAGGTCTCAAAACCTACGTTCGAACGTAAGCTAAGCTTTCATAGGTCTGGGACAGACCTTATACCTATCCCCCCTCCCGTCTATCGTATTAAATGATAATGCACGCCTGTGACAATAGTTGCGCTTGGAATGACAATGTGTACTTTATATCACTTAGGCGAACCTGGCTTCAAAATCATAATATTTTTACTCTAAAGAGGATTTCAAGTCGTCCGGATTTATCGCCAATTGAGTCCCGTTGGCATAAAATGAAAAAGAAACTGTGTAAGAATCTGGCACGCACAGTAAACGAATTAAAAGTCAAATTGCAACAAGTATGGGATAATAATAAACCTGGTGGGTGTTCAAATTTAGTTGATACAATGCCTGATAAAATTAAAGCCGTATATACAATAAAGGAGGCACAACGCAATATTAAAATAGTGGGCTAACTATTCTGATTCGTGTATAATATTTAATTTAAAACATAATTGTTATATTTCCTTAAGTACGAATAAAATATTTACCTATTTAATTTTTTATAATACATGAAATGTCATTAATGTACAATATTATGACGACTAATATAATTTTGAGCTCGTATGTCATATGTTTTCGAAAAAAAAAAAATTAAATCAGCGCTTACAAAAATAGAAAATCACCCTGACCGCTTAGATGTTTCTCCAAGGATGACGCTTGGGCAATAGATCCAAAAGGATGTTTAGTAAATGCACTTAGCGGGTAAAGTTGGACCTAGCGCTCACCGCCCTTCAGGAAATAATTCTCGAAAATTTTGGGTAGCACCTCGTTCCAAAAGAGGGTAAATTTTATTGAAGGTATATAGTATTGACCAAAATGAGAAAAAACGAAAAATCGAAGACAAACTGACAATGACACTATAAAAACAAAGTTGTATTTCAAACATTTTTCTCAATATCTAATAGCTACGAAGGTTGACACATTTAATTTAGTACAATTATTTGATTAAAAAAAACACATGACTTCTAAAAGGTATACAAAAAGTCTCATTTAATCGAACTCGTAACTTTTATGGCTTTCCTGATAGCAGAGGTAAACCCCGTAAAAACTCATTTTTCACTGCCTTATATCTCAGAAATTTGAAGATCGGACCTATGTTGATTAAGCTTTTGTTACTCATTTGGGTTAGTACAATATGCCCTTACAATTTTTTATCCTTTTTTTAACAGCCTGTTGTAGCTCAAACTACTCCAAGCAAATCAGATGAAGAATTCAAAGGTCTGTAAATGATAGATAAATGTTTTAAAAAGTGACATATCTACTTTGGCCACAAGACCACAGATTTATTTTATCATAACAAAGGATCTATCAACGAGTAAATCTACTACTATTGATTAATTTAAAATCAATCGCCATTCTTTCAAAAATAATCCAAATAAATATATCAGTCGTCAGTCATTGTTATACATTCTTCAATTTTTATTTTTAGATATGTAAAATAATTCTAGTCTGTAAAAACATTTCATTGTTCGTCATTCTCTTATTCCGTGTTTAAAGTATCCTCCGCATACATTAATCCCAAATAACATGTGTAAACATCCATCAAACCCCACCATTTTACAATTCCTTCTCGGCTGAAACCGAGCGTGAAACACATAACGAATTACTCAAGAAGTTCCCGGGTAATATAAGTAGCACTCGGAGTAGGTGATACATACAACACCAACACCCACAACCATCGCAAAGGGCGCTGAAAACAAACAAACTCAAGGCGACACACCGTCTCAGAGATCCTGCGAGCTTTTGTTAAAAGCTGTAATCGTGCGAACGGCCTAAGCTGTGAAAACAACGAAATCTTTGTCGAAACAGCGCGGTAACCGCTTTTATATGCGTTATATATTACACGTATTTACTTACTTAACTGTGCGCCTTTTGTTTCGGGACGGGATGGCAGTAGGCAACATTGCGAAATGACAGTTTGTGACACTCCCGCAGTTTGACATTTGTATGTGCGAAGTTAAATATCAGAATTAAGGAGGTTTTATTTGATTATAACAAGTAAGTAAAACAAAAGGTGTTCATTATTACGTTTCGCTTATTTTGAATATCATCTTTAATGATTAACTAACAGAAGACATATTATTATATGTTTCTCTTTGTACGAATTAAGAAACTGGATTATTGAAATTCAAATACCAAATTGTTAAAATTATTAGTGTAATTTTTTTACTCGGTCCGATTTTACCTTCCGTTACCTTTAGGTAAGGAAGGTATTGTCTTTGTCCATATAATACGATTTTACCATTTTTTCGATGATGTCTGTATGTACTCGTATGTATGTTTGTCTGTGTGTGTGTGACGAAAGTTTCGGCTCGTATAACTTCAATACCACGAATCCAAAAATTACAATTTTTTCGTTTTCCTGAAGTTTACATCCGAAAGAAGAGGTGATTAGATTTTGGATATAATTGCTCAAACTGAAGTACCCTCATTTGAAGATTTTAACAATTTTTCTTGAAAAAATATTATTATAACTTAAAGAAATATATCTCCATACAATTTGTTTGCATTTTATACTATACAGAGATAAAGGAATTATAAAAAAAAAAATTCATAAATCAGCCACCTATGAAAACCGTGGACTATATTCAGATAATTCAAATTGACATATATCAATGAAATGTAAATAAATGTGGCAGAGATGAGAATGTTGAGATAGATGTTGGGGAAGACACGGAAAAATACGATAAGGAATGAAAGAATAAGGGAAATAACTCAAGTGTTAGAAGTTTCTAGAAAGATACAAGAGAGACGATTACTTTGGTTTGAACATGTCATGAAGAGAGATGAAGAATATATTGGAAGAAGAATGAATAGATTGGTAACAGAAGGTTGAAGAAACAGAGGAAGACCAAAGATAAGATGGAAAGACTGTATTGCGGAAAACTTGCGGAGAAAAGGAACTAAATGAGGACGCCACGCAAAACATAAATGAGTGGAAGAAGAAAATAAAACTTGGCGACCCCTAACGAATGGGAAAAACTAAAGAAGAAAAAAATGTCAGTGTCAAGTGCAATTTACATAGTTTGTTTATGAAATAATTTTACTGGAAATTTAGAATCTTTTGCAAGAAAACTTATATATGGAATTTGTACATAATACACAGGATTGACTGAAGGTATTGTGCTGACCACATCAGATTTTTTCTTTAACGGTTACCGATAGGGTTTCTAGGGCAGTAGATTTTATTTACTGGTCAAGATTTGGTTGCTAAGATAATAAAGGCACATTGCGACATGTGTATTTTTTACAATTTACGAAGGGGGGGGGGGGGTATCCAAAAATAATAAGTTCCGACTTCCACCGTTAGATATCTTTACTAAAGTCAAATACATATATCTAAAAATGGCATTTCAAGGTCATGAGCCAGGTAGTCAACCCTATTGATCTAGTTGATAGAGCTGACATCCATAGTCAACATTATGGTTATTACATAGTTACGACCCATGTATCCACTAATACAAACTATTATGACCTCAATTTTGTGGTGACCTTGATTTACAACAGATCCGACAAATTAGTTCTTCTTATAAAGTTAAATCAAATTTCTTTTCTTTTTCATTCACGTATTATAAATAGTCGAGAACCCTTTTCAGATCTATTCTTGATCTTAATCATCAAGAAGGCATTTTTAAATAAATTTTATAAGTGACAAAACCTATCAACAGGTCGCCATTTCAACTCCAAATTACTAATACACAGGCCTAATGAATCATGCTACTTTGGTAATCTAGGGATTTTAGAAAAGATACCCACCAGAAAATAATTCTCGTTCTTTTGGGTATCCCTTCGTTTGATAAAATATCGATGCTATATTTTTCATCCGACAATTAGTAAACAGTTCAGCCAAAGTTGTAAATATTGGACCTTATCCCAGCAATCATAATGACTAATAGGTACATTAGACTTAAACTTGTTTCACTGATCAAAACTTGAATTCGATCAGTATAATTATGTTTCATACACCAGAATGAGATATCGATATATCTGCAATTCAAATTGTTCATAACAAAATTATCCGATATGCAAGAAGCGTGTACATATTTGCTGCAAACTTTGCATTCTCATTCAAACAACATTACCACCATATTAAATGCTGTAGCAGGCCTCGCTTGGGAGAAGAAAAAGAATCAAATTGTATTTACATATCCCCGAATCATTCATTTCATTTGTTCAATTAAATATTTGCATATGAATTTACAATAACCAAATATGTAGCTTATGAATTTTTCGCACAATTGATTTCAGTATAAATTATACATCGACCGCACAATGGCAGAGGTGCCATACATTTCCATGATTATGCATGAATCTGTAATGAAGTTAGGACTATTCCAAGCCGCCAAGTTGGCAACAATGCTGTAGTTATGACTGTATGTGGTGGATTGAGTGAATAGATAGTAATGAATCTATTGTCAATATGAAAAATACCAGCAAAATGGTAATATGATTGTTTTGGTTTGTTTCAGAGCTAACTGGGACGAAATACATGGTACGAGGGGTCGACGGATTCATTTGCATCTAGAAGTAAGTCAAAATATATATGTTTATTACAATAAGTCTTCTACATCAGCGATTCCCAAAGTGTGTTCCGCGGAACCTAAGGGTTGAGAAATTAAAAAATATGTCAAAAAACCTATTTAAAAAAATACGTAGTAAAAAGTAAAATCAAGAAAGACAAAGGTGAAACCAAAATTAATTTGGATGAGTGATAGGGATACACATTTTGCTTACATTTTGCTAGCAATATCAAATTGTACGGAGACGAATGATTTCGCAAGTTTATCTGATTGAGACCTGCTGGATACAACAGGCTCTCAAATTCCATAGAACTCTTCTGGATTTTGATAAACAACTAGATCACGCCAGAAAATCTACGGATCCCCTTCTCTTGCAATATTAGATCAGAGTGAACTTAGCAGCAGATTTGCAGCAGCGGATTCGAATATTTACATTAAGTTATTTGGTAACTTAAATCAGGGACACAGGGTACACAATAACAATTATTGTAAGATAATATACATTTTAACAAATATTGCTGAGTCATACTTACCCTGCAAAAATACGGACAGAATGAATCATATGCTATGATTGTTACATAAATAAACAATACAAAAAATATCATTTGGTTAAATAATACAAGAGAACAGGGTAATTGATAACAATAAAACTTTGAAAATTTATAACTTAATTGATATTATTGGCCCATAGTTATCCTGAAGGATACGGACAAAATTAATCATACGCAAAATGATTGTTACATTAATAAAGAATACAAAAAAATATCAAAGTTTTATTGTCATTACGTACCCTGTTCCCCTGAATTATTTAACGAAATGATATTTTTTGTATTCTTTATTAATGTAGCAATCATTTTGCGTATGATTCATTTTGTCCGTATCCTTCTCAGGATAACTATGGGCCAATAATATCAATTAAGTTATAAATTTTCAAGGTTTTATTGTCATTACGTACCCTGTTCCCCTGAATTATTTAACCAAATGATATTTTTTGTATTCTTTATTAATGTAACAATCATTTTGCGTATGATTCATTTTGTCCGTATCCTTGTCAGGATGACTATGGGCCAATAATATCAATTCAGTTATAAAATTTCAAAGTTTTATTGTCATTACGTACCCTGTTCCCATGAATTATTTAACCAAATGATATTTTTTTGTATTCTTTATTAATGTAACAATCATTTTGCGTCTGAGTCATTTTGTCCGTATTCTTTGCAGGGTAAGTAAGAGTCAGTAATATTTGTTAAAATGGGTCCTATGAAGAAATTTTGTCCTACTCTTCTAATTTTTCGACATGTTTCCAATTCATTGCCGAGATTGACAATATTTCTATTCTATTAAGGAATTCAAATAATAACTCTAATCAACTTTTCATACGGTCCTACAAAGGAATTATAATTTTTGGAATTGCAGTATTGGAGTCATCGAAGGAGATATTTTTGTCAAAAACAAATACATACATCATCATCGTAAAAATAGTAAAATCATATTCTAGGGACTCAGAAACATGCTTATTCATTAAAACTAGCCATCGAAATTTTTGACCAAAGACAATACCTTGAATTAATGGAACGAGGTTAAAAATTGGACTGTTGTTTTGTTCTATGAAATTTTTTTAAAGCACAAAATAAATGAAATAAATGCATATTAAACCAATGAAATATTTTCGGGCATAATAGGAATATTGGAATAACAAAATGTCATATGTTGATAACGCATACATGTTTAATATTTTTCATACGACCTGACTTAGTTTTATTTTCACAATATGAAACAATATTTATCTAGGTACAGTTCGCTATTCCCATTATTGTGTTGTTTTGTACATTTATATTTACATATAAAATTTGAAATATCCTAGTTTTGAATATTGAACACTGCTGTATAATATAAACATATAATGTTTTCATAAATATTCAACTATATTGCGACATATTTACGTAATATTAAATATGTAGAAAACAATTATCCAGGATAAATACAATATTTATTATTCATACAAATTCAATAACTGGGAGAATTCTTAAACTCGTACGAAGTTTGAAATAATGTATAAATACATGCCAAAGTATTTATTTATCTTTATTTTTTTATTGGACACATGTTAATGTCGGAACATTTACATATGCCAATATATTATTTTGTCAGAGTATAAAAAACAGTTTAGTCCCATCTCAAATATCTTTCCTAGTTTACATGCCAATTCTAATAGTTTTTATTTATATGCCAATATATATTTGCTATTATAATCTATACTTTGTTCTGTAAACGTTGAAAATGGTAAAATCGTATTATAGGGACCCTAAAATATACGTATTCACTAAAATATCACCATTGAATTTTTTGACCAAAGACAATACGACAATACCTTCCTTATCTAAAGGTGACGGAAGGTAATAAAATATAAAAATCTGTTGTGGCCAGCACAATACCTTCCGGCAATCCTATGTATTATGTATAAATTCCATACATAAATTTTCTTGCAAAAGATTCTAAATTACACTTGATACTGACATCTTCTTCTTCTTTAGCTGGCCCTATTCGTTAGGGGTCGCTATTTTTTATTTTCTTCTTCCACTCATTTCTGTTTTACGTGTCGTTCTCATTCAGTTTCTTTTCTCTCAAGTCTTCCGCAATGCAATCGTTCCATCTTATCTTTGGTCTTACTCTGTTTCTTCAACCTTCTGTTACTAAGCTATTCATTCTTCATCCAATATATTCTTCATTTCTCCTCATCACATTTTCAAACCAATGTAATTATCTCGCTTGTATCTTTCTAGACTTATTCCTTACCTTCTTTCCGTGTCTTTCCCAACATCTACTTCAACATCCTCATTTCTGCCACATTAATTTAGTTTTTATTGGTACTGACATCTGTCAATTTGAATTATATGAATATATTAGTAGTTTCCATGTTTAGCATAGCTGGCTGATTTATAAAATTTAATTTCTTTAAAATTCTTTAATTCTATATCTATTGAATATGAAGTATAAAATGCAATCAAATCGTGTAAAGAATAATATATTTTTTAAGTTATAATAACGTTAAATGTCAATGAATTATATTTAACTATTAAAATCTTCAAATGAGGGTACTTACGATGTAAACTTGAGTAATACGAAAAAATATAATTTTTGCACTAGTGGTATTGAAGTTATGCTATCCTAAACTTTCATCACCCACACAAACACACATACATACATACAGACATCATCGTAAAAATGATAAAATCGTGTTATAAGGACTCTAAAATATGCGTCTTCACTAAAAACTCACCATTGAATTTTTTGACCAAAGGCAATACCTTCCTTACCTAAAGGTGACGGAAGGTAATAAAATATAAAAATAATTTTCAGCGGCATTGCGTATTACGTCTTCATCTCACAACCGCCATTATATTTTTTATTTACAAATTCATAGTTGTAAACATCTTCTTCGTAATCCCCTTTACATTTATTCGTACAATCGATTCATCATTCGCCGGGAAGCTAAGGTTGCAGTAAAGGAAAAAACGAATAAAAAAAGCACCTCGATGAAGTTTCAAAGGAAGTGCGAAATAAATAAAGTCTACATTCCTTACAAGAGACACCGACGGCTCATTTTTGTGCCAACTATAAGAACTGGGTCACTGATTCCAACGTCTCACGAGCAGAATTTAATTCTCAACATTGAATTAATCTGTAGGAAAATTACTCCACTGTCTAATTGATATGCAATATGAATTCTAATATGCCTCAGAAATAAGATCCCGACTATGACTTCACAAAGTTTCACTGCATTACATTTTCTATTAATATTAAAATGGAACGTGAATATTCAATTTACTAATAGAAAATTCGAGTCTTTCATGTTGTGTTGGTAAACAAATGACGATATAACCACCTACTAAATATTAATTATCATTTATCGATTAATAATAGGAGAAGTCTAAGGATAAATTATAACTAACAGCCGAATTCACCATTAATCCATTGATTAATAATCAGTTGATTAAGGAATCAAGCTGATCTGTAGATCAACGCATGTTCTAATTCACCAACTTGATTTCTGAATCGAGGAATCATAATCAACTGATTCACAGTTTTGATTTGATTTTTGACAGTTAATGTAACTGTCTTGTAATTTTATTCGTGGTAATTGTACTTTCCGTTAAAAAGGTATTAAAATGTAAGTTTTTCATTTATTTATAAAATATATTTTATAATTTTCCTATAATAATATTATATTTTTATTTTGATATAGGTGGAAATTACACTGATAGGAGTGTTTTTAAATATAGTGAAAATGAAAGATGTAAAAGTACAGTTGAAAATAATAAAGTCAATGTGGCTCTAAATAAAGATGAAGAAGAAGGATGAGGCAAAGTTACACATGGGTAGAACAGCCAGAATCCTAACATAGTTATAAATGTCAAAATTAGAATTCAACGATGTGATCAGTTCTTGATTCATGGAATATGACGAATCAGTTGATCATTGATTTTGATTAGTAGATTAGCTTGATTTTTAATGGTGAATTGAATTGATTTAGGATCAGCGTTGATCTGTGCATCAACTCATGATTAAGGAATGGTGAATTCGGCCGTAAAACTAATAAAATTATAATTTTAACGTTAAGGGGTAATTGTATTACTTTTTATTGTTTATCGAGGTGTTAAATATTGCGCGTTCTTTAGTTTCAATGAATAGGTCCACTACAGATCAAATGTTGACAATAATTTCTGCTTTTGTTGTCGTTTCAATTCGAAGTATTTTCGGCCGAATTCATCATTAATCCGTTGATTAATAATCAGTTGATTAAGGAATCAAGCTGGTCTGTAGATCAACACCAAGTTGATTTCTGAATCAAGGAATCATGATCAACAGATTAACAGTTATATTTTGGATTTTGGATTTTCATATAAACTGTCAATAAATTTCAGTACAATCTGTCCATAAGTCTAACCGTGGAAAGCGTCTGTGTCGATAATGGATAAAAACGTAGTTCGTGCGGTGATCAAGTTTTTACCTCTCGCTAAGAGAGGTATTGCATTCATGCTAAAAATCGCATATCCAGATTTTATTGAATAAGCACGTTTTAAGGTCCCTACAATCCGATTTTAACATTTTTACGATGATGTCTGTGTGTGTGTGTGTGTGTGTGTGTGTGTGTGTGGATGTATGTGTGTGTGTATGTATGTAGGATGTTGGAAGGACGATAACTCAAAAACTATAAGACTTTAAATTTGTTTAACTACGTATTTCCCAATCGGACATTCATGGGAAGATCTGAAAAGGTTTTGGTAACAATTGGACAACCGGAAGTAGAAGATTCTTGAAAAAAAATCTTCTAAATAATATTTTTTGAAAACTTTTCTTGGTAATATTAAAGAAAATTAAATTCTCTACCTGATACATTTAAATATTTTCTTATATATTTTATAGATTTAGAGATAAAAGAAATATAATATATAAAATAATCTGTTATAATAAATTTTACAGCCGAAAGGATGCCATGAAAATTTAAATTGTTTGTAACTGACAGATAAACGTCAGTGTCAGAAATCCGGAGCCGGAGATATTACTAAAGACTTTTTCTGGGAAGTACATATATATTATTTCTTAATGTATTAATAGTTAAATATTTAAAATTATATTACATATATCCTTCAAAAATACTGTCAATCCTGACAATGAACTGGAAACATTTCGAAAAATTAGAAGAGGACAAAATTTCTTCACAAAATAAATTTAAAATTAAACAATCTAAATATAAGGAATAGATACATATATGTAAGTAGAAGTTTTGGTGTAGAATGTAGGTATACAAGAAATGTTAAATACAATAGGGCGCCTTGATAAGGAGATATAGGGGCTCAAGTCAGAATGATAGCTAGTAATTATGTATATAGATGTCAAGTATCATAATTTCTCATTCTAAATTTAGTGATTTTCCAATTCCATGTGGTTTGTTTTCCTCGACAAGTAAATTCCATACTCCTGGTGACAAATTAACTACGTGAATATAGAAAATCTTGGAATATTTAATGAAAAATTCTGATATTTATGTACATAAATATCATTCTGAAACGGGCCCTCCACATCAGCTTGTCAAGGCCAACATTGTAACATGACTGGTCGCGCCCTATATTTATGTAACCAAAAAAGGAAGTGGCGAGAGGTATTGTGCTGGCCACAACAGATTTTTTTATGTAGAAGGAAAGACGGCAATGAAGATCAAGACCAGGTTGAAGTCCTTGGGAATGCTTCACCTTCGTTTTCCACAGTGAGTTTCTGGATTTCGGAATTCAAGTGTGGACGAACACACACTTGTAACGAGCCACGTTCAGATCGCCCAAAATCGGCTACAACACCGGAAATAGTGAATAAAGCAATGTATGGTTTTGCAATATCGCCGAATGAAAGTGCGTGAGATTGGGGAAGCCAAAGGGAGCTCTTATGAACGTTTAGTTCATATTTTACATAATGAGCTGGGCATGAGAAAAATGTATTTCAAGTGAGTGCCGCATTTGCTTAGTTCGGAGGAAAAGTGCAACGGAGCACAAACTTCAGCCGAAAATTTGGAGTTGTTTAATAAAAATCCGGTCGATTTTAAAAAACCTTTTATAATCATGGATGAATCTTCGATACACTACTACACTCCAGATACGAAAATTCAATCGAAAGCGTGGTGAGTTGGCCCCGAAGCAAGCGAAGTCAGTTCAATCGGTAGGAAAGATGACGACATCAGTCTTTTGAGACGCCAAAGGCATTCTGCTAATTGATTATCTTGACAAAGGAAAAACTGTAACTGGACAATACTACGCCACACTTTTAGACAAGCTGAAAGCAGCAATTCAAGAAATACGCCCGGGAATGTCAAAGAAAAAGATCTTGTTTCACCACGACATTGCACCAGATCATTCAAAAATTTATCGATCTGAGGTTTGAAATCATCGCTGAAAATAGATTTCAATCCAACGAAGAATCCATCGAAGCAGTAAATGCTTGTTTTGAGGACCTCAAAGAAAAACATTTTAGGTAGGAAATCGAAAAGTTGGAAAAAGTTGGACCAAGTGTATTGACCTCAGGAGAGAATATGTAGAAAAACAAAATGTAATCCGTGTTAAATATGTATATTTTTTCATGTCGCCTTAAAAAGGTAAAAAGGTGAGCAAATATATGAATGCGTGCTCAAAACATTTTAAACCAACCGATTTTTGAAAGGTCTTGATTTACCTTCTAAATACAAAAAAAAAACTGTTTGGCAATGATAGCTGCATTGCCACAAATGTTTAAAGTGCGATATTTTTAAAAATAAAGCAAAATAATACTGTAAATTCTGCATGTAATATAAATGTCAACTATTTTGTTTTCCCGATTAGGGTGTCCGCCATTACAGTTTAACACTGCCATCTATACATTTTCTTTTTTCGCGAATAGCCTGCTTTAAAAAAAAATCAACAATTTCTTCTTCTAAGGTGAATTCTTATTTTTTTTGATTTTGTTAAAGAAATTGTTTTACTCATAGGTATAAAAATTCAGTTGTCGTTTTATTTCGAAACTACGTGTGTGTATATGTATGTTTTTAATTCTCTTTTGAAAATTAAAAATAATACCCTGGGGATGCAGTGCAATACAACTTGTTTACTTGCTAAAGCGGATATTGGAAAATGCGTGGCGAATGAATACATTCAGAGCTGTTCCGTTTCATATTGGGAAATAAATTTCCCTTTAATGGAAGAAACCGGGAATAAATTATTTTTCTTCGGAATTACTCACAAATAAAATAGATTACTGTTACATCAAGTACTACAAGAAAAATAAAAAAGAAATACAAATAAACTTCAATGCTTCCTTCCTTATTTATATTCTTATATTTACTTTTACATTTCTAAAGGTAAATTTATATCAAGATTACAAAGCGTAACACAAAGAAATTACATTTGGCGTTGGAAAATATATAAACATACTTATTTTTCTTTTTGTCTAGTACATTTAACATTTATAAATATTTTATTATTTTGTCACAAAACTAAATTGTTAAGGTACCTGAGTCAAATAAGGCCCAGCGAGTAAATAATTCTAAAAACACTTTTTCGTTCTTTTAAGTATTAAACAATGCCTGAGTAACTTTAATAAGTTGAGAAAAATATCAACGCATATGTTCCCTAATGCAACGTGTTAACGGTGCCAACTTCCTTCTGGCTCGGCAGTTCTGAATGTGCATTTGGTGCCAAACACTTGCAGGCTCATCTAGTGTGTTGTATTTCGCCAATTAATAAAAATTATGCCAAAAGAAAAAATATGGGCAGTATCTTGTCTTCAAAAATATTAAATAAAAATCTAATGTGACCAACACAATTCCTCTCGCCATTTAATTTTTATTAATTTAAATACATTACCTATGGGGTCTCGTGGTCGCGTGCTTAAGTGTCTGGTCGCGAATCTTGGGAACCACATTCAATCCCCACCAATGCCAAATATTTCGAATTTTAAATGGCACATAATTCACCCCTGAAGTGCATTCTCCACGCCAGAATTAATTGCCCATGAAGAAATATGTTTTCATCATTACCGAAATCTGTGTACAATGCAGATTAGCACACCCAGCAATGCGTAATATGCCGTGATGATATATTTATTTTTCTTTTTTATTTAAATACATCCCTGTATATTTATATATACTGGAAACCCTGTATATTAAGTTCTTTTCCATAGAACTATTGTTCAATTTACAATTTTCTTATTAAAACGTTACTATTATTAATTTGAAATTATTATTTTTTTGATAGTGACATCTATCTGTCAGTTACATACCTTTGAAATAAGAACTGTGTAACTAAGAAATTATGTTTATCTTTAAAACATATACTCCAGGATTTATAAAATTCATTATTTTATTAATTTATCTATAAAATATATAGAAAAATTATTAATGCATGCCTGTATAAAATTCAATAATCTATAATTTTTATGATAACAAAAATCACGGAAAAATGACATTTAAAGGTATTTTTGGTAGATAAACTATTTTGAGCTTCAGGTAAAGTGCGATTCCACTTATCCGATTTATACCAAAATCTATTGGCTTCTGTCCATATTAGAATAAGGTCGAAATACAAGATTTCTAAATCTTCCGAATGATAGTATTTGAGTTAGAATATCCAGACGATTCAAACACACACACACACACATACATACATACATACATACATACATACATACATACATACATACATACATACATACATACATACATACATACATACATACATACATACACACACATAATTGTGAAAATGTTAAAATCGGATACTGTGGACCTTGAATCGTGGTCATTTATCAAAATCTCGATATGCGATTTTTACCAAGGGTTGCGGGATGTAAAAAAGTACACGCAATGGGGCATACAAGAGAATTTTGAAAACTATTATATTTTTCAAGTTTAGTTTACTCAACTACATTATTTACATAATAAATTTTTCAAATACATTGTGTTATTATTTAATAAATTTAACATAAATGTATCCCTCCTATCTTGATGACGACACAATCACTAGTATTTGATTCGTCAATGCGAATGGGAGAGGTGAAGGGAAGATCGAGGATCAGACAACGTTCTACTATCTCCGTCTCTGTCTTCCCAAACTACAGAACTAGGACGTATATCATCTGTGATTGTGACGTCATAAAAAGAAAATACTTATTTTTAGCCGTAAGTGACAAAATTTTGAAAAAAAAAGTAGGGGATCTTTTATTTTATATATATATTCCAAAAAAAAAATTCTTAGTATCATGCAAGTAGCCCATTAGCCTATTAGAATGGGCCCGATTATCATGTGTAAAACTCTGAAATCTTACTTTGCAACTGTTCTATCGCTTTTCATGCAGCTTCCCCGCGAAGTGAGAGGGTAGGTAAATGCCAGAGGGCAGCACATTGGCACGGTCACGTGATTCCGGTAAACCGATTACGGAGTGTGAACGGAGCGCGATTATGCCCGGAAATTGAATGTTAGGATTTTGCAAAATACGTGTTTTAATATTATCACTGGCCAACACTGCATTAATGGTCACTTCATTTAGGACACATAAATTTTATCAAGGGTTGCTTTAGTACTTCATTTTACATTAATTTAAGAGAGCCGTATTAGAAGATTCAATTATAAATTAATTTAAAGTAAGAAAAATCTACATGAAATTTTGTCACTAACACTACTTATATCCCTTATTCTTTTATTCCTTACCGTACCCCGTGTCTTTCTCTATCTCAACATCCTCAGCTCTGTCACATTCATTTTCTTTTCATTGATACTGACATCTGTCAATTTGAATTATCTGAATATATTAACAGTTTCCATGGTAAGCATTGCCGGCTGATTTATTTATATCTATTGAATATGAAGTATAAAATGCAATCAAATCGTATAGAGAATAATATATTCTTTAAGTTATAATAACACTAAATGTCAATAAATGATAGGTAACTGTATTTTTCAGGAAAATTTGTTAAAAGTTGCAAATGACTTCCGGTGGACCAATTATAACCAAAATCTAATCATGTATGCATATGGATCTAAATTCGAGGAGTATGAAAAAAATTAAAAACACAAACGCACACACAGAGACACACACACACACATACATACACATACATACACATACATCATCGTAAAAATAGTCCCTAGAATCCGATCATAACATTTTTACGATGATGTCTGTGTGTGTGAATGTGTGTGTGTGTGTGTGTGTGTGTGTGTGTGTGTGTGTGTGTGTGTGTGTCTGTGTCTGTGTGTGTATGACAAAAGTTCCGGATTCCATAACTTCAATACCACGATTCCAAAAATTATAATTTTTTCGTATTCCTCAAGTTTACATCCAGAAGAACAAGTGATTAGATTTTCATTATAATTGGTAAACCGGAAGTAGCCTCATTTGAAGATTAAACAGTTAAATTTGATTTATTGACATTTATAGTTATTATAACTTAAAGAATATATTATTCTCTATACGATTTGATTACATTTTATACTTCATATTCAATAGATACAGAGTTAAACAATTTTAAATAAATTAAATTTTATAATTCAGCCAGCTATGCTAAACATGGAAACTACTAATATATTCATATAATTCAAATTGACAGATGTCAGTATCAATAAAAAGTAAATTAATGTGGCAGAGATGAGGATGTTGAAGTAGATGTTGGGGAAGGCACGGAAAGATACGGTAAGAAAATAACTAGTGTTACAAGTTTCTAGGAAGATACAAGAAAGACGATTACATTAGTTTGAAATGTCATGAGGAGAAATGAAGAATTATATTTGAACAAGAGTGAGTAGTTTAGTAATGGGAGGTTGAAGAAGCAGAGGAAGACCAAAGATAAGATGGAAGAACTGTATTGCGGAAGACTTGAGAGAAAAGGAACTGAATGAGAACGATATGCAAAAATAGCGACCCCTAACGAATGGGAAAAGCTAAAGAAGAAGATGTCAGTGTCAAGTGCAATTTGAATAGTTTGTTTCTGAAATAATTTTACTGGAAATTTAGAATCTTTTGCAAGAAACAGATTTTTTCCATATTATAATAGTGCAATAGTTCAATTATTTCAATTTTAATAGCTGAAACACAAAAATAGCCAATCTCATTTTTGACAGTCGGTATAAATTAAATGGGAAAAAATCTGGCAATATAGATGATACAAAAATAACAAAGAATTTAATATTTTTATTTATTGGAATTATATAGTTTAGGTTTAAATAATAATTTTGTAGTTTTTAGAGTGAATTAAAATTTATGAAATGATCTTATTGTGTTTTAAGTTTTTCGATTACCTGCCGAAACATTTCCACTTTATAAGTGATAATAACCTTGACGCGTATTCCCTAGCTGTAGCTATTATGTCAAGTATGTAATTCGTTGGAGGGCATTTTTCACCTTGAAATAACTATGGCAGTTGTGCGGGATATTTATAAATAAATCACAGCTTCACTGTAACCGCACAACAGATGTTCCAACTTGGTCGAAGAGCAGAGCAGTTTTGTCTTTGTGACTCATTTCTCTTACCTTAAGTTTGGCCGCGGTTGAGGAGGAACCTGCAGCACACAGCGTTAGTCACGACATGACGGTGTGTGTGCTGCAGTTGAAAGACGATTTGGCGACGGAAGAGACGGAATTAGTGACTGCAGAATTTGTGGTTATTACACGCTTGAAATGTGACCGAAAATAAGTTGGAAGACCATGGCGAATGGGAATTAGTCATACTAATAAGGTTCGGTACTCATTTTTACCTCTCGCTAAGAGAGACATTAGATTCGCATCGCTCAATGAGCACGTTTTAAGATTCCTACAATCCAATTTTAACATTTTTACGATGATGTCTGCGTGTGTGTGTGTGTGTGTGTGTGTGTGTGTGTGTGTGTGTGTGTGTGTGTGTGCGTGTGTGTGTGGATGTATATGTGTATGTATGTGTGTGTATGTGTGTGTGTTTGTGTCTGTATGTGTGGATGTTGGAAAAACGATTTCTCGAAAACTATAAGATTTAATATCTGTTTAACTACGTATTTCTCAATCGGACATTAATAGGAAGAGTTGAAAAGGCCTTGATACCAATTGCACAACCGGAAGTAGTAGATTCTTAAAAGAAATTTACCAAATATTATTTTTCAAAATTTTTGTTCCTGCAAATATTAAAGAATATTAAATTCTCTATCAGATAGAGTCTATCTGATACATTTAAATATTTTATACATACATACATACATACATACATACATACATACATAAAATCACGCGTGTCCCACTTAGTGGGTTCGCACAAACCCGATAACAATAAGAACAACATCTTTTATTGATTTTGAGATAAAATAATATAATATATAAAATAATCTGTTGTAATAAATTCCACAGCCCAAATAATGCCATGGAAAACAATTGAAAATGCTTGTAACGGAGAGATAAATGTCAGTGTTAAAAATCCAAACACAATACTGAAGATTTTTTCTGAGAAGTATATACATATATTATTTCTTATTTAATTAATAGTTAAATATTCAAAATTATAGATATATAACATATACCCTTCACAATTACTGTCAATCCCGACAATGAATTGGAAAAATCATCAAAAACTTAAAAAAACAGACTTCATAGAATAAATTTAAATTTAAAAATCTAAATATAACCAATTTTAACTAGAATTTTTGGTGTAGAGTGTAGATTGAAAGATATGTTAAATACAATAGGGTGCGAGCAGTCATGTGACTTTGTTGGCCTTGAAAAGCAGATATGGGGGCCCGTGTCAGAATGATTGCTAGTAATTATGGAGATAGATGTCAAATGTCAGAATTTTTCATTAAAAATTTCAAGATTTTCTAAATTTACGTAATTAATTTGTCACCAGGAGTGTGGAATTTACTTGTCGAGGAAAATAAACCACATGGAATTGGAAAATCACTAATTATTATTATTATTATTATTATTATTATTATTGGTATTATTATTATTCTGTGGTAAACGAGAGAAAAAAATTGGATTCGAAGAAGTTAATCCGACGGCAACGAATAATCAAAACAGAATTACTATCCATTTCTTTTTGGAGAAATCTTCTGTTTTACCAACAAAATCTACCGATCCATCTCGTCCTTGGAATTTGCTCAAATATCGTCACTAGCACAATATTTACACTTGTTGAGAAAACAATAAAAAGTGCGAAGAATCTCATCCAATTTCCTACTGTGAGAGAAAACAAAGTCGGTGTCGTTGTTCTCACTGCATTTGAATCTGCATCTGCATCTGATTGCCGCCTGAGCGAAACGGCAGCGGCATCTACTACACGCCAGACACACAGCCAGGCTATTTGTAAGACAATGTTTCTATATTTACCATCAGACGTGCACCTTACGTTCAACTATGCAATAACTGCAAGTGTGAATCATTTGACGCTTACGAAATTGGTCACAATTAGATGAGGTTTCCTAATAGAGACATACTGAGTGTGAGTAATGTTTTTGTATGATATTGTCGAAAGTATTTGCTCCAGAATCGATTCAAGTTCACTTAGTGAAATTTAATTGTTTGATAATGTATACAAGATATGTTAAGTACAATAGGGTGCGAGAAGTCATGTGACTTTGTTGGCCTTGACAAGCAGATATGAGGACCCGTGTCAGAATGTACATAGATGTCAAGTATCATAATTTTTCATTCCCAATTTTGTGATTTTCCAACTCCATGTAGTTTATTTTCCTCGACAAGTAAATTCCACACTCTTGGTGACAAATTAATTTTCTCAACAGCAAGAATCTGCTACTTCCATTTGTCAAATTGCTACCAAAACATTTTCAACTTTTCCTATTAATGTTCAATTAAGAAATACGTAGTTATACAGATATTAACAGCGATAATAATAAACAAGGGTTAAGTTCAGAATATCTTCATTTTAACACAGGAATAGTTATTCCTAGTTTATCACGAGTTTAACCCACAAATGTATAATAATAAACATGGAATAAGACTTAACTCTAGAATAAACCCTCCATAAACGTCATTTTAACACAGGGTTAAGAGATATTCTCGGAATACTTAATCTGGGAATAGTAAATTATTTATTATTACCGCTGTAAGTCTTATAGTTTTTGAGAAATCGTCCTTCCAACATCCACATCTACAAACACACTCACACACACACATACCTACACAAACACACACAAACACACACACACAGACATCATTATTAAAATGTTAAACTCGGATTGTAGGCCCTTAAAACGCGTTTATTCATTAAATTTTGGATATGTGATTTTTCGCATGAATCCAATATCTCTCTTAGCGAGAGCTAATAAACGAACAATAAAAATATGTAGCCTAAAGAGTCGGTATTTTGGTTTTCTAATGTGTGCTAATTAATATCATCTTTTCAAAGAGGAAATAAAATAATGAAAAGATACCGAGTTTCAGGTACAAAATAAACGCTCGAGGCAAAAAATGGGGCGCAGCGGTGGGATAATGTAAAATTATCCCGGGTTTTATGAATACTAAGTCCAGAATGTAACTGTATGTTTGTGTACTGTGTTGCGAGAGTGTGGGAAATATGAATGTAAAGCCACAAATTACCGTTTAGCATGAACATTATACAGGAACGTCTAGATCCGAACCGAAACCTTGCCGTGTGCTACGCTACGTGCTACGTACGCGTTCCTTGTTTCATATGCAGGGCGCGCTTAAAATCACATTCCCCGGCTTCTGACAACATAATCCATTACTGAATAATGTATATTCCTGGCTAAATCTAACTGCGAGTTTTGTAATACCTTTACGTCTATTCTCATTAACTTAATGCGAATGTTTTCGGATTTATTTCGGAATAAGAGTAATTTATATGGCTCTTGGCGTAACGACGACGTGTATAACATTAATGCAACATGAGCGATGTTTTGCGCTGACCAGCGGAAAAATAACCGACGCGAAGTAATTGCCAAAGGGAGGAAACTAAAACTTATGGGCCTGGCTTTATTAATAATTTTTAAGAACAATGTTTTTCTTTCCCGTGAAATATTGACGTAATTTCAAGTGTTTATTTTTGTAATGTTTTTACAAATGGACTAATTGCGACTGGCCTTAATTATTATGACTTTAATACACGCACAAAAGAAAATATAGGATTTCTTTTTATATTGTACAATATTTTATACTTGTATTTAAAAATAAATATTAAATATAAACACTATTTATTGTCCTTAAGTATTAATCACATTCAAGACACATACATACTTGTAGTTTGTAGTACAGGGTTCCGAATAAGAGTTAACAATTACTCGAAATCTCAGTCATACAGCATTTATTCTTAAAACTTACAACACTGACGCTTTGGTGCACACTTGCTCCTTCTTCAGAATAGTAAGATCTTATAGATTGCTATACTCGTATGTACATAAAATACGTTCGTACTACATTCAATTTTTACAAATCACAGAAAAAAATCAAAGATCAAATGGATGTGTGTGTCCAAATGTATCCATGATACTTTTTATGTAAATATGTAAACCATTTTTACCTTTCGTCACCTTTAGGTTACCATTTACATATACATAATGTCATTTTATCCAGATCCCATACAGAATACCTAGATTTTAATATAGCAATTTTTACCTTCCGTCACCTCTAGGTAAGGAAGGTATTGTCTTTGGTCAAAAAATTCGGTGGTGAGTTTTCATTGAATAAGAAAGTTTTAGGGTCTTTACAATACGATTTTACTATTTTTACGATGATGTCTGTATGTGTGTGTGTGTGTGTGTTCGTGTGTGCGTGTGTGTGTGTATGTGTGTGTGTGACCGCACGGGTACGATATCTTCAATACTAGAATTCCAAAAATTACAATTCTTGCGTATTCCTCTTCCTTACAACCATATGCAGACCTGTTTAGATTTTGGTTATAATTGGTCACCCGAAAGTACCCTCATTTGAAGATTTTAACAGTTTTTCTTGAAAAAATCAGTTAAATGTTATTATATCTTAAAGAATATATTATTGTCTATACGAATTGATTACATTTTATATTTGATATTCAACAGATATAGAGTTAAAGAAGAATAACGATAATAAATTTTATATAAATTTCATAATTTAGCCAGCTATGCTAACTTAACCATGGAAACTGCTAATATATTCAGATAATTCAAATTGACAGATGCCAGTATCAATAAAATGAAATCAATGAAAGAATAAGGGAAGTAACTCTAGTGTTAGAAGTTTCTAGATATAAGAGACCATTACATATTGGTTTGAACATGTCATGAGAAGAGATGAATATATTAATAGAAGGTGGAAGAAACATAGGAAGACCAAATATAAGATGAAAAGACTGTATTGTAGAAGACTTGAGAGAAAAGGAACTGAATGAGGACGACACGTAAAACAAAAATGAGTGGAAGAAGAAAATAAAAAATAGCGACCCCCTAACGAATGGGAAAAAGTAAAGAAGAAGAAGAAGAAGATGTCAGTGTCAAGTGCAATTTGCATAGTTTGTTAATGAAATAACTTTACTGGAAATATAGGATCTTTTGCAAGAAAATTTATGTATGGGGCGCGTGCAGTAATGACAGCAATTAATTATGTCCATAACTGACAAGTGTTATAATTTTTCAATCAAAATTTCATAATTTTCTTATTTCATGTGGTTTGTTTGTTATCAGGAGTATGGAATTCAGTTGCCGAGAAAGGGAATCACATAATACCAAAAATTTATAATATTTTGTAAGAAAATTTATGTATGGAATTTGTATATAATACACAGGATTGACGGAAGGTATTGTGCTGCCACATCAGATTTTTTAAACAGTTTTGGGTCGTGAACCACAGCTGGGTAGATCGTCTTTTTTCGGGAAACACAAAAAATAGTTCTGCAGAATATTTAAAGTGAGTACTAAGGGCCAGTACTTGAAATACGACGATACATTTTTCACGTAGCACTAGCTCCCGGTTTATAAAGCTCGTATAGTAAAATTATACGTTCCGTAGTGGAACAATATAAAGAAATCGCATCTCCCATTCATATTCTTTAACCAATGTTTGTTCAGTATTCCGCAAGAATTGTTTACTTTCAGTCACATCTGTTGCTCCAAGTTTTGGGCATTGTCTGTGTTGTATCCGGCGCCCTGCGGCGACAAGTGTCCCGACGCTGAGAAAGGATAGGGATGCGTACGCATGCGCACTACGCTACATAATTTATAACTTTCTTAGTATATTTCATAGAGCATAGACATTAGATTTAATGAGAAAAAGGGGTTATTTCTTGACTGGATGGTAATATTTGACATCTATATACATAATTACTAGCTATCATTCTGACACGGTCCCCTATATCTGCTGCACGCGCGTATTGTATTTAACATTTCTTGTATACCTACACTCTACAACAAAAATTCTACTTATATCTTTTCTTTATATTTTGTCCTACTCTTCTAATTTGTCGTTTCCAATTCATTGTTGGGATTGAGAGTATTTTTGAAGGGTATATCTAATTTACCTATAATTTTAAATCTTTAACTATTAATATAATAAGAAATAATATAATGTATGTACTTCCCAGAAACAATCTTCAATAATGTCTCTGGATTTTTGACACTGATATTTATCTGTCATTTACAAACATTTAATTTTTCAATTCCATGACATTATTTATGTATCACATACAGAATTTACTGTTCAAAAAATTTCAAAAATAATATTTAGGAGAATTGTAACCCGTCTTTATGAGGCGAATTAACAAATAATATTTAAAGTGGGTTCTTGCCAGACTGTAGGTACAAATTAGTAATTGCCAAAAGTATACTTACTTACTTACTTAATCCTAATGCCTTTCTACCCTTTCGGGTGTAAGGCTGGGTGTTAGGTACTTGGCTATTCTTCTGGTTTTCTTCTCCATATCTTCTTCCATTCTTCTCTGACTCTGGTTAAAGGTCTAGCTTCTTCCCACTTAACGCCCCTCTTTTCCAGTGCCCTTTTCACTTCTTCAATCCAGGTTTTTCTTGGTCTTCCTCTATTTCTCACTTTCGTTGTTCTTGCTTCGTAGATTTTTCTTGTTGTTCTTTCTTCCCCCATTCTTTGTATGTGACCCCACCATCTTAGTTGACCTTCTTCTATTATAATGTCTATAGGTTGTATATGTAGTGCATTTCTGATATCTTTGTTTCTTACTTTGTCCATGATTGTTTTTCCTTCTATTTTTCTAAGAAATCTCATTTCTGTACTGTTTAGCTTGCTACGTTGTCTTTCTGTTGTTGTCCAGGTTTCTGATCCAAAGGTTATTATGGGTGTAGCTACTTTTTTGTATACTTGTAGCTTAGTGTCTTTTGATATTTCTTTCTTCGATAGTATGTTGTTCTTGATGCTGTTGAAAAGCCTACCTCCCGCCCCTGTTCTTTCTTTTATCTCTTCGTCTAATTTTCCATAATATGCCATTACAGATCCTAAGTATTTGAATTTACTCACTTGTTCCAGCGTTTCTCCGTCTATCTTGATTGTATGTTTTTCTTCTTTTTTACTTATAATCATTGTCTTCGTTTTACTGAGGTTTATTTTCATATTTATTTTGTCTAGTTGAAATTTGAAGATTTCTAGGTTTCTATTAAGTGTGCTTTCGTTTTTTCCTATAATGACCATATCGTCCGCGTAGCATATTTCTAGTACTTGGATACTTTCCATCTTCCAATGTCCTACTGTGTGTTGCTTTGCCAAAAGTATAATAAATAATAAATGTTCTTACCGTTGCGGCGTTACTCGTAGAAGAATAAAATAATAATAATTTATTATAAATAAGTTTATTGACTATTATAAATGATAAACGGATATGTACAGTTACTGGACTCGACTGTATGGAGAAATAGTCTTCTTACTGGTCTCTCTTAGTCTTAATGGACCCCTCAATGAACTCTCACCGGACTCTTTTTAACTTCCCATCGTCCATACAGTCTTTTATATTACTGTAATGCTAAGTCAACAAACAATTGAGATGTCACCTAATTACCAAATAAAGAAACAATATTATAATTGCTCCATATTGTTTATTCTGCAATATTAGTGATTACTACTACTGAGTTATGGTGACATAGTCTTACAGATTTTTTTTAAGAATCTGCCACTTCCGGTTGTCCAATTATTACCAAAACCTTTTCAGCCCTTCCCAATAATGTCCAATTGAGAAATACTTAGTTAAACATATATTAGTTATTATAGTTTTTGATAAATCGCCCTTCCAACGTCCCACAAACATACACACACATACATTCCCCCCCCCCCACACACACACATACACACGTACAGACATCATCGTAAAAATATTAAAATCGGATTGTAGGGACCTTAAAACGTGCTTAATCATTAAAATCTGGATATGCGATTTTTAGCATGAATCCAATACTTTTCCTAGCGAGAGGTAACAAGCATAAGTAGGTTATAAATTGTTCCAATTAACAAAGTAAATATCGTATCTTAAAATAGTGTTTGTCACTTGTCGTTGCTCCTGAAATAGCCCGCGTATGACATATGACGCAAAATACATTTCAGCGTTACAGCGGGCACGAGATTCATCCCAAAATAACTTAATTACATTATTACCTACTTAGCCTGCAGTGACTAAATATACGCTTCTTATAATCGGCCATTTTTCATCTCATTACCCATGCTTAGCGCATGCAGGGACAATTACCAGCAGAATAGCCTGCAGCTCCTGCTGTAAATAACGCAGCAGGATTGATGAGTCTCGCTGAAATGCCACGTATCTCTTTGAAGAGTTCTTCTACCAGGCGGTGCTTTGAAGTGGATAGTTATAGGTCATCCAATCAAAACAACATTGCCAACGACAGACGAGATGGTAAACTATCACTGGATGATGGATTCACTGTTGAAAAAGAGAAAAGAATTAAATGAGTCTTTTTAAATATGACATATGTGAATTGGATTTGTTTAATTTCAGGTCATTTGCTGTGTAAATATACACTCGACTAAATGTTTCAGATTTAGATACTAGGGTTTTATTATAAAACGCATCTGTAGGTATTCTTTTTTTAAACTTCTGAAGCCAGTGAATTGATGTGAACTAAATGTTACCTTCTTCATTTGTGTTTCACATTATGCAAATACAGGGAGTTTATTTTATAAGTAAACAGTGTATGTCATTACCATAGTTACAGTATAAAATGATTGACAGCAATGTATTAAAGCGTTTATATTATAAGTAAACATAGGAATAATTAACATAGACTAAAATAAATATTAAATTATGATTTAAATAACGAGAAATTATTTATTTTTGTTTATACACTTAAGAACTACATCAAACTACAACAGATTATTATATAGATTATATTTCTATATCTTTAAATCTATAGAAGATATAATAAACAAATTAAATATGTCGGATAGAGAATTTTGTTTTTTAATATATGTAATAACATAAATTTTCAAAAAATAATATTTAGAAGATTTTAGTTCCCATTACTGTATGATTGAGGAATCCATAGTTATACAGGTCTTTAGTCTTATAGAATTTGAGAAATAGTACCTCCAACACCACACACACACATACACACACACACGCACACATCATCGTAAATATGTTATAATCGGATTCTAGGGACTTTAAAACGTGCTTATTCACTAAAATCTGGATATGCGATTTTTATCATGAATCCAATACCTCTCTTAGCGAGAATTTTAAAATTATATTAAATTTAATATGAATTTAACATTTTTAATTATATAAATACATTTAACAGGCCTGAACCTCATTTGAATTTAAAAGAATTTGAATTTGGTTAAGATTTATTGGTCTTGACAAATAAAGGTTCCGTTTGGGTTTTAGTTCATCAAACTGAAATCTACGAACAAAAGAGATCGGCACACCCAGCAATGGGTAATATGCCGTGATGGTATATTATTATTTTTTTATTACTTATACGTCACTAAAATCATATCCCAATGGGGTAACTTTTGTTTAATATAACCGATTTCCGTATCGCTTACAATTTCAGAGGTCCCCTAGTCGGATATGTTATGCTAGACACCTGTATTTTTCAGTCAACCTTGCAAACCGTTAAACAATACAAGATAAAAAAAAATCCTCCCTGACAATAACTCCATGTTGAACTCATTTAGCACTGCTGTCGGCTGAGGTCGATGTCGATCTGAAATTCGTCTTTGTCCGGCTTTGGATGGCAGAGGAAAATAAAGCAGCTTCGCTCTCTTCCCTTTGTGATGCTTTAGGCATCTTCTCATGATGAATATCGAGTATAATGTTTCTTAATGAACTGATGCTCGAACAAAGAGTTTATAAAATTAATTGAAATCGAATCTAAAGAACGTGTAACAACCTACCAACTTCATTAACAGGCTTCTGATTAAATATCTTATTCCAATAAGAGCTATTTTTTATTCAACTAGATAATTTATTAATATTTTCAGGTTTTAGTCGTTTGAAATTTTTTATTAAAAACATATCCGCAGGGTTATTTTGAATGAATATAATTTAACAGGGTGTTGACCGCAATACTCACCAATTATAAACAAAATCTAATCAAGTATGCATATGGTTGTAAGGAAGAGGAATGCGCAAGAATTTTAATTTTTGGAATTCTAGTATTGGAGATATCGCGACCGAAACTGCGGTCACATACACACACACGCGCATACACGTCCACACACACACATACAGACATCATCGTAAAAATAGTAAAATATTATTGTAAAGATCCTAAAACGTGCTTATTCAATGAAAACTCAAAATCGATTTTTTTGACCAAAGACAATACTTTCCTTATCTAGAGGTCACCTTCCGTCACGGAAGGTAAAAACATTATCACCTTACAGTAAAATCTTATAAATTGTTACAATTCATGTACACAAAATACATTCGTACAAAACATTCAGTTAATTTATTAAACATCGTACAAAAAATTCAAAGGGCATATACACATCCATTTGCTCTAAAGAACGACAACTGAATAATATGGAAAATAGCTGGAAATATCCCGTGTAAGGATTCTGGTGACATCATTGATACGGACTTCTATTGGTCGTCTTTACACCAATAATAATGTAGCAAGTTGTAGGAATTTAAATATAAGGAAATTAATGAAACTCAGTTTGGCCTGAAATTTGCCTTTTCCTTTTTGAACTTTTCCAATACACCAAAATATATGCTGGTAAAGCTTCATTCACAGCTCCTAACATAGTCGTAATTTTTGTCACAGTTTTTGTCATAGTACGTTTCACTTGCTTACACCATTTACAGCTTCCAAACATGCATAAGCTTTACTTTTAGGTTTATTCACGGGCTGTACAATAGTTATATATGAAACTATTTAGAAAGGTATAAAAAATATTTTACCTCCTTCTCAGAAATAAAATTTTCTGATTAAGAGCGAAAACATATTTTAATAATGTACATAATTAGATATACAATAAGATTTTTATTTTGCAACGCTTACTGTGAATCTGCCATTATCGAAAACGCCAACTTATGGGTGGACTGGTTAATGGGATGTACCCACCAACGACGGTTAGATTTTTAATTTTTCAAGTACATTGCTAGTACAAGTGCAATTGCTCTTCTCCTCACGATACCACAAAAAATAAATGATTTGAACTAGGCATGTTGACACCTTAAATGACATGTATCTAACCTATATTTTATGGACTAAAAAGAGATAAAGCAAGTTTCTCTATCTTCGTCACACAAGACTATGACAGCCGACAACGACAAAAGTATGGAGTTTACATACTTTCTAGACTGCAGACTAAGACTACGATTATGACAAAGACTGTGACAGTAGCTCTGAACGGTATGCCGTTGTTCCGTAAACCAAAGTATTCAAGGTTATGACGTGCGACACAGACAACGACTATGTACGGAGCTGTGAATGAAGCTGTAGTCCTTGAATATCAGTTCTTGCATTGATGTTATTGGAATCATCCCTGATATGTAACATTTCAAGAAACATACGTTTGGAGTAATTCTGCTCTTCCTCCAAAATCAGTATATTAAATCATACTTTTGATTTGGGAAAAATAAATCAAGATTTTGGTGGTACGGTTGGAACGGTATTAAACGATATTTTGTTAATGCGCATGAGTCTAAGAAAGCTATTAACAAAATAATAGTATTTTATGTACCCCATAAAAACTAAGTAAACGACAAAACTGAATTTGATAAAATGTACGAAGCTAAAATTTTAACTCATACAATTCATACATTTCAAAGAATTACCTTACCCTTCGGATAAAATTACTTAGAACGAATAAACCGTTTGCACCCCTATAAAATTAAAATTAATCCAACATACACCTTTATGAAATACTAAAATTGACGCGATTTCCTCCATTTAATCAACACATTCTTGACATTTTGCCTAACCTAACTTTTGACAATCGACGACAGGAGGGTGTCATAACGCGTTCAATTTTCTCATTGAATTGAGGTGATAAAGGGAGACTATATGGTATGTAAGCGGGCGTTAAGAAGATAAAGCAGGCGGTTAACATGGGGTGAGCACTCTACTTCTTACTGACACCAGCCATTTGAAAGTCAAATGCCCCAAGAAGCGAGGGCTGCTTTCATTATCAAACAGTGGCGGAGGGATGAATTAGATTGGCAATGTAATCAGGATTTGTAATAGGAGAAATTGGGTGAAAATTTCGTGTAGGCGAAACGCGAAAACGAGTTTGGTGTACATATTCAGAAGTTTATTATAATTGTTTGGTAGACAAATCTTATGTGAGCAACACAATACCTCCCGCCATTTATCTATGGGGTCTCGTTGCCGCGTGCCTGATGTCTGGTCGCGAATCTGGGGAATCCGATTCGATCCCGATCAACGCCAAATAATTCGAAACAAAATTAACCCTTGTGGTAAACGCCCGCACAACACAAATATGTCATCATCATTACCGAAATGTTTGTACAAATCAGATTAGCACATCCAGCAATGGATAATATACCGTGATAATATATTTATTTAGAAATTATTTATATTAAGTTTCGTGGCCGTGTGCCTGAGTGTCTGGTCGCGAATCTGGGGACCCGAGTTCGATCCCGACCGACGCCAAAAATTTCATCGCATTTTAATGGCACAAAATTGACCCCTATGGCGCACTCTCCGTGCCAGCAATGAGTGCCCGTGAGGTGACGCCTGGTAAGCGCCCGCACGGTACAAATATTCCATCATTACCGATATCTGTTCAAAGCAAATTAGCACACCCAGCAATGTGTAATATGCCGTGATGAAATATTTATTTATTTATTTATTTATTTATTTATTTATCTGACAAGAATAGGCAGGGGCGGACCTAGGCTAACGAGGCAATTGATTCGAACTATTTATATCCATGTACATAGAAAGTAGCCATTTGCGCTCTCTTTTGTCAACGCAAAATGTCACTTTGCCGCTCTAGCGCGACAAAGTAGAAAAAACGCTCGCTGTCCAAATTTCTAACTGCCTGGACTCGTATGTAATTGAAATAGTGACACCAAAATATATTTTTCATAAAACATCTTGAAAATGCATTCCAAAAGTTGGTAATACAATTTCAGATTTTAAATTCGTAATCTTTTCTTCTACGTACGCCGCTGGGCAAATGGCTGAAATATCTCCCTCTGAAGAACGGAGGGAGAGCCCATTCGAGAAAGCTAATTTTCCTCGAGACACAAAAGTGTGTTTCCTGATACCGCGGCAGATTTACTGATATGATTGAATTTAGGACGTTTAAGTTAATTAACGTTTATTTAATTCTTGCTCGAATTTCTCTGGCTTACATTTCACAATGTACAGTATTGTACTTATGATTTGATTAGCTGTATTGTGAATTATTCGTTGCAAATTTAAATTCGATGAAAATTGTGAGTTGGAGTGGAGTGCAGTTGAAGTTTTAATAAAAAGTTGAGGGCTGTCGTTAAAATTGATGTATCAATGGAATTTGACAGCGTACAGGGAATAATCCGAACAACATTTTGTACTATTTTTTAACGATAACGGATTTGTAATAAACTTATTTTATTTACAAACATTTTTACCTTCCGTCACCTTTAGATAAGGAAGGTATTGTCTTTGGTCAAAAAATTCAATGATGAGTGTTTAGTGAATAAGCATGTTTTAGAGGCCCTATAATACGATTTTACCATTTTTATGATGATGTCTGTATGTATGTATGTATGTATGTATGTATGTATGTATGTATGTACAGTAAAATTTTTGAAAGATGTCCGATCAAGGTCATATGTATCATGAGCGGATTAACAAATTGGCATACATTTATCTCTCTCCTTTGCAAAGGTTATACGCGTGTGCGATAAGGATGGATATAACACACGCTTGTCTTTCAAAAATTAATATTGTTTCGACTAAGTTAGGACATTCCATTTTAAAAGGATGCTCGTTGTTGATAATACTTTCATTGTAACGTAAGTTTATATATTAATTCAGTTACATTATCTTGATTCATAGCCGTACGAATAACGTTATTTTCTGTCAGTGTCACTGACCTGACATTGTGTCAGTACCTTAATTTTCACATATTTGGTTTTACATTTGCTAATAAACTTACCAGTTAACTAAGCAAACGACACTACTGAATTTGTTAGAATGGGTGGAGCAAAAATCTGAATTCATAGGACATCTTTCAAAAATTTTACTGTATGTATGTGTGTGTGTGTGTGTGTGTGTGTGTGTGTGTGTGTGTGTGTGTATGTAACGAAAGTTTCGGATCGCATAACTTCAATACCACGATTCCAAAAATTATATTTTTTTCGTATTCCTCAAGTTTACATCCAGAAGAACAAGTGATTAGATTTTGTTTATAATTGGTGAACCGGTAGTAGCCTCATTTGAAGATTTAACAGTTAAATTTGATTTATTGACATTTAACGTTATTATAACTTAAAGAATAAATTATTCTCTATACGATTTGATTACAATTTATACTTCATATTCAAAAGATACAGAGTTAAAGAGTTTTAAAGAAATTCAATTTTATAATTCAGCCAGGTATGCCAAACTTGGGAACTAGTAATATATTCATATAATTCAAATTGACAGATGTCTGTATCAATAAAAAGTAAATTAATGTGGCAGATATGAGGATGTTGAAGTAGATATTGGGGAATACACGGAAAGATACGGTAAGAAAATAACTCTAGTGTTACAAGTTTTTACAAAGATTTAGTGTTATTATAACTTAAAGAATATATTATTCTATATACGATTTGATTGTATTTTATACTTCATATTCAATAGATATAGAGTTAACGAATTTTAAAGAAATTAAATTTTATAAATCAGCCGGCTATGCTAAACATGAAAACTACTAATATATTCATATAATTCAAATTGACAGATGTCAGTATACATAAAAAGTAAATTAATGTGGCAGAGATGAGGATGTTGAAGTAGATGTTGAGGAAGACACGGAAAGATAGGTAAGGAAATAACTCTAGTGTTACAAGTTTCTAGAAAGATACAAGCGAGATGATTACATTGGTTTGAAAATGTCATGAGGAGAAATGAGGAATATATTGAATAGCTTAGTAATAGAAGGTTGAAGTAACAGAGGAAGACCCAAGATAAGATGGAAGGACTTACGGGAAAAGGAACTGAATGAGAACGACACGTACAACAGAAATGAGTGGAAGAAGAATATAAAAAAATAGCGACCCTAACGAATGGGGAAAGCTAAAGAAGAAGAAGATGTTAGTGTCAAGTGCAATTTGAATAGTTTGGAAATAATTTTACTGGAAATTTAGAATCTTTTGTAAGAAAATTTATGTATGGAATTTATGCATAATACACAGGATTGACGGAAGGTATTGTGCTGCCCACAACAGATTTTTTTATTTAAGTCTAGCTTAAAGTTTAAGCCCTTTTAGTGCAACTGTGCATAAATCAGAGCCAGGCTAGAAAATAATTTGACAGCTTTGGTTGTTTTTAATTCACTCAGAAGTTAGTTTCCAAGCATTCCAAAAGAATATTAGTTAAGAGCTTTTAAGAAGTGGATGAAAATAATGATAAAGTCGAGGGTATAGTCTATCATTGTTGAAGGGAATAATTTGAACATATTTAAAATAAAATTATAAAAAATATAACCTATATATCTTATTCTCAATAATGCTAGCGTATTTAATACACTTCATTATTTTCTCATTTATTTTCAATCTTGCATTTTCGCATCTAAATGCAATTACAGTTTCCTCCTCTACAACCCCTATAATTAGCGTCCTTCTAAAACCCCTGTGCTCCCTATACTTCTTATTCAGCTTTTCCTTTAAAACCACTATTTCCCCCAACAAGTTCCAACTTGATATTAAACCCCCTCACAGAATACAGAATCGAAACAGGGAGACAAGAACTTCACTCTATAAATCTCCCTGCCAGGTGGTAGTTAGTTAGATGCAGCTAGAATTACTAAATATTTACCGAATTTTCTAGGATAATTAAATGAGGCAATCTTGTAATTTACTACACGTCGAGTAAATAACTGCGGAGCCGTCAAGAGTAACCTCAACGTCGGTGTCAAATTTCTGGAATGCGCCCAGACAAGATTTATTACTAACTAGTTGCTTGTTTTCTTTGTTTTGCTGTCTTACCTATATTGAGGGATGCCTCAAGAATTCAAATAGAGTTGCCATGGAGTTGGAAAGACGATATATAAAGCTGAAAGTGTCACATATTATTAACAGGAATTTTGAGTTAATAAGAAAGACCTGCATTAAAGTATTTTGGGTATTAATTGGTAGTAATAGTTTCAATAATAAAATTTCAATTTACGATCTGGAATAAATAAAGTTAAATAATAGTATTTTTTCTTCAAACGTCATAAAAGTAGCTTTTTTGTTTAATTTCTACGCCACCGGCGTAGAAGTAAAATAAATAAATATCCATAGAAACTATACAGAATCAACGAATAAGAAGTAACTTGTATAAAAGAAATCTGTAATATCGCCCTAAATGTCACTATAACACACTAGGTAACCTAAGAATAAAGTTACTAACACCATCAATAGCTGTCATTTAAATAAATAACCTATGAATTGAAATATAAACAGAGTTTACTTTTGAGGAAACAACATATTAAAGACAGCAGACTTACAGATTACAATAACAGGGACGGTAATGAACATAAAAATACTTAGAATTAAAGTGATAAGAAAAGTTTATATTATTTTGCAGTGATTCCTGGACATATCTTTCAGCCACACTGTTAGATTTCCATCCAATTGAACAACTTCAGGGGGCGTACATTATAATACTTCAAATTCCGACATAATTGCATACAAGGAGGATATAAAATTGCACAGTTTTTATTTAAACGTCAAAACGTGAAAATTTTGACTTCAATGTTTACAACAAAAAGTGAAGAAATAAGTCTCCTTAGCTACAGGGCAATTGAAATCGCAAACGTAATTTACGTAAAATGAAACTTCAGTAGTAGATATTTTTCTATAAATATCTACGTTTGAAGAAAAAATATAATGTGTCATTCGGAGTAAAAGTGTTTTTGTGTGCCTCGCGCGCAATTGTCCGACTCGCTTCGCTTGTCGTGCAAGCTTCCACGCTCGCCACACATAATATAACTTTTATTCCTAATAACACAATATACTATTATGTATCAAGGACGAAAAGTGAATTTTTAAGGTATGCGCAAGTTGTGAATACCTTAAAGACACTTTTCGTCTGAGGTACATACATAATTTTATGTCATACGGGTTTCTAGTTATTAAATTATTAAAAGAAATATGCAGCAATTTGTAGCAGTTTGAATTTTGTATAAGTAGGCAATTGTTCGATCCTAGCAAAATTTTGACAGATTGACAGGTTGAAATTGAATTTTTCTGGTTTGATTAACATTCTTATTCGCTATAATTGATGAAAAATACATTCTTCGAAATATTTATTTAATACCGCAACCTAAAGGTTTCAGTATGAAGGTAAAAATTTAAAGCCCTAGAACTTTAAAATGATATTTTAAAAGATTATTAATGTTTCACTTTTTGTTTTATAAATCGCTCAAAAAACGTTGCTTTAAAAACCAGTATGACATAAACAATACTTTGGATCAGTTCTGTAATTTTATTTATCTACACCTGTTTAGTAATATATTGATTATGTATGTAACTATGGATACATAATACCGTTCATTAGCCACGTCCCTTGGATTATGGCTCGGATGAATTACCACACTCGCCTGCGGTTCGTGTTATAATATCATCCTAGTGTATAATAGCCATCATAATACGCTTGTTGAATAATATAATATGAGTTCTGAAAGCTTCTTTCACAATTTTTATAAATGAAGTTATTTAATCAATTTTTATTATTTTTGAAAAAATATTGATAAAATGAAAAAATAAGTGCGTATTTATATCGTCTTCTTTGATTTCTAATTTATGTTCAAGGGTAATAATGACGTAGATAGCGTGCAATATCTTTATATTTGTACGTATCAAATAGTTACAAACTAATCCAACAAGAAGTCTTAGTTTAATTCGAAACATGTGTTGAAATATTAATACTCTTATTTTGAATTCTTGAAATAACTCTTGACAAAGTCATATGATGCTTGAACGTCATCGTAAAATAAGCAGGGTACAAATTGGAAAAATTATTCATAGTAAAGGACGAGCAAGTTGTTAAATCGAAGTGTCAAATGACAAGACAGGGTATGGCATGGTGCGAACGAGGCGACATCTGGTGACCGAAGCCATAACTCACTGTTAATGTCACTTGGCGGCCATATTAGTCGCAGAAATGACTATTTTATGTCGTGTTATTGAATTTCAAGCGCGTCATTTTACATTTCAGCGACCCACGAGCTTGTAGAGGCAGGGGGTATTGGAATGAGAGTGGGATGCCTACAGCGCTCTGCCGGTCAAAATGCCAAACAAAATATTATTCTCCACGCTGTCATGAATTTCAACTTACATGAACCATGATCTCCCATATTCATGCATGTGCAGGGCGAATATTTGTGGACATTGGATTTATTATTCAGCGGGATTTGTCCATTTTTAAATACTTTTTCAAACAGTAATTAGGTCGTATACATAAACTGTTTTACAGATAAAATTACATTACCTTAATATCTTGATTATAGTGTGTGTGTGTGTATAAGTGTGTGTGTGTGTGTGTGTGTGTGTGTGATGATTCTTTCGGATCGCATAACTCCAATACCATAATTCCAAAAATTATATTTTTTTTTGTATTCCTCAAGTTTACATTCAAATGAAGATGTAACTAGATTTTAGTTATAATTGGTCAACCGGAAGTATTCTCACTTGAAGATTTTAACAGTGTTTCTTGAAAAAAACGCAGTTAATTATCATTTCTAGACATTTTATTTTATAAATATTAAAGAATATTATATCTCTACATGGTTTGATTGCATTTATATACTTCATATTCAATGGATATACAGTTAAAAAAATCTGTTGTGGCCATCACAATACCTTTCGCGCCCTTTCCATTGTGGTATATATATGTATTGTATTTAACATTTCTTGTAAACACAAACAATTCTAATTACACCTAATCTTTATATTTGCATATTTTCTATAATTTTAAATTCATTCTATGAGCAAGTTTTCTCCATTTCTTCTAAATGCTCGAGGTTTTTCCAATTCGGGATTGGCGTTATTTCTGAAGGGTTCATGTAATATACCTATAATTAATAATACAATAAGAAATATTAAATATCGTTCCCAGAAAATGCCTTCAGTACTATCTCTGAATTTTTGACACTGACATTAGTAACATTTATCTGTCAATTACAGACATTTTAATTTCTCAAGTTTTTACCATGGAGATGTTTGGGCTGTGCGCAGGCTGTCAGATTTACTACAACAGATTATTTTATAGATTATATATCTATATCTTTAAATCTATAGAAGGTATAATAATTTTTTTAAATGTGTCAGATAAAGAATTTTGTTTTTTAATATTTGCAATAACATAAACATTCATAAACCAATATTTAGAAGATTTTTGTTAAAATACTACTACTTCCGGTTGTCCAATTGTTACCAGAATCTATTCAACTCTTCCCATTACTGTTAGATTGAGGAATCCGTAGTTACACAGGTCTTTAATCTTATAGAACCTCACACACATCCCCACACACACACACACACCACACACACACACACACACACACACACACACACACACAAACATCGTAAAATGTTATACATAATCAGATCTAGGGAACTTAAAACGTGCTTATTCACTAAAACCTGGATATACAAATTTTAGCATGATTCCAATAGGTAAAGAGGTAAAAATATAAAGAAATTAAATTTCATAAACCAGTTATATGTTATAACCATGGAAAACAGCTACTATATTAAAATAATTCTAATTGACAGATGTCAGTGTCAAAAGCAATTGGCAGTATGTTTGTGCTATAATTTACTGGAAAAATAAATCCTTTACAAGAAACTTTCTATACGAAATTTGTATAAAATATATAGAACTGGCGGATGGTAATGTTCTGGTCATATCAGATTTTTTACCTAATATATTTAAGTAGGCAAGAAATTACGATTATGTTTTCTATTCGGCAATGCCGTTGGTCACCATCCTATATATAATTAGGTTATTAAAAGAATGTATATATAACCCAAAGTATATTCTTAACAGTGTCAATCATTCATATCTATGTTGATGCGATTTTTCGACCTACATATTCTGAATACGTGCACGAATGCGCAATGCATTGAATATTGCTTTCAATGACTTTCTTAAACATCTTTCAGTATTGAATTTCAACTCTTCAACGTTTCATTCTCAGGACATCATACGCTAACACTATCTCTCATGCAATCATAGCGCTGTCGTTTCTAGCCATTGCTAGAGAAAAAAATCACGACGAATTTCCTGTAAATGAGTAAGAATAACAAAGTTATTTAATTAATGCAACGACCAGAATTTAAATAATATCTCTTACATGCCATTTATTTTGAGAAAGCTTCATTATACAAACTTTGTTTGTGAGTTTTCTTCATTATCAGAATGAAATTAAATATTTGCAATATTATCTAGCAAACAGAAGTTGCAGAAAGTTCAGCGTCGTACAAGTTGGTCAAGTAAACAACCAAAGTAATCATTGCTGAAATAAATTATGCAAAGGTACGAAGGAATAAACAAACAACTTTATGGAATATTAGTTTAGAAAAGTTTTACAAATGTTTCTTATATTTTTATTTATCCAACGTCAATAGAAATATGATGTTTCTAAAAATTGTTCAAACTTTTTATTTATTCATAAATTGATAAAATTTTAATATTTCAAGGAAGTAATAACACAATATACACACGCACACACACACACACACACACAGAGTGAGAGAGAGAGAGAGACGCGCACATACACACACAAACACATACAGACATTATCGTAAAAACAGTAAATCCGTATTTTGGGGACTTTAAAATGTGCTTAGTCTTTAAAAACTCACCATCGAATTTTTTGACCAAAGACAATACCTTCCTTACCTAGGTGACGGAAGTAAAATCAATTATTTTATTATAAAACTAAAATTTATCCAGAACATTTGTGTAATGACTCTCGCTTCTACAGTAGTTTTCCTGAAGATACAAAAAATATAAATATTTTTTTCTTCAAACGTCATAAAAGTAGCAACTTTTGTGACTTGATTCACAAGGTAGAAGTTTAATTTCTACGCCGCCGGAGTAGAAGTAGCTTAATTTCTACGCCGCCGGCGTATAAATAAAATAAATAATCCATAGAAACTATTCAGATCAATGAATAAGAAGTTACTTTAATTAAAAAAACCTGTAATATCGCCCTAAATGTCACTATATCACGCTAGGTAACCTAAGAGTAAAGTTACTAAATACTATTAATAGTTGTCAAATTTAAATATATAAACTGTGAATTGAAAGATAAACAGAGTTTACTTTTGAGGAAATAACATTGTTAAAGAATAGCAGACTTACATATTACAATTACAGGGACGGTAATGAGCATAAGAATACTTAGAATAAAACTATACAGAATCAACGAATACGAAGTAACTTGTATAAAAGAAACCTGTAATATCGCCCTAAATGTCACTATACACTAGGTAACCTAAGAATTTACTAAATATCATCAATATCTGTCAAATTTAAATGAATAACCTATGAATTGAAATATAAACAGAGTTTACTTTGAGGAAAAAACATATTAAAGAATAGCAGACTTACAGATTACAATTAAAGGGACGGTAATGAGCATAAGAATACTTAGAATTAAAGTGATAAGAAAAGTTTATATTGTTTTGCAGTGTTTCCTGGACATATCTTTCACCCACACTGTTAGGTTTCCATCCAATTGAACAACTTCGGGGGGCGTACATTATAATACTTCAAATTCCGACATAATTGCACACAAGGAGGATATAAAATTGCACAGTTTTTATTTAAACGTCAAAATGTGAAAATTTTCACTTCAAGGTTTATAACAAAAAGTGAACAAATAAGTATCCATAGCTACAGGGCAATTGAAATCGCAGCGTAATTTACGTAAAATATAACGTCAGTAGTAGATATTTTTCTTTAAATATCTACGTTTGAAGAAAAAAATATAATGTGTCATTCGCAGTAAAAGTATCTTTGTGTGCCTCGCGTGCATTTATCCGACTCGCTTCGCTCGTCGTTTAAACTTCCACGCTCGCCACACAAAGTATCACTTGTACTCCTAATAACACAATATACTATTGTTTCCATCAAGAAAAACCTAAAGTCCTTTTTAATCAAAAAATGTCTGTATTTGGTTAATTAATTTAGGCTGCAGTGATTTCTTGTTGACTTTGACGTTTGTACTTAAGTGATGTCCTTTGTTTTTTACGAAATATTTGTTACAATATATGTTATTATTATTGCTGAGAATATTAATCGCGATTAATACATGTGTTAATTACATTACTTTTCTCTGTATCGAAAATGGAATAACATCAGGACTGGCCCAAGAATTTATAGCGCCCTAGGCAGATTTCATTCTTGGTGCCCCAACAGAAAAAACAAAATAAAAATGATGCTGAATTTTTTACTTATAAAATTTAAAAACAATATACCCACACACAGATAAAGTAAAAAGGAAACAATAAATAAAATGAAACAAAATTTTCTTATTTAAATTTTTATTTTACGGGCTTTTTTCTGGCGAATTCTAGCCGTTCGAGACAGACGCAATTTCATAAACAAATATTCTTTTTGTCAGAATTCCATTGATTTTGCATGTTTATCCAAGACTCAAATTTACGACAGGTTCAAAATTTTCAAAACCGAAGACAAAGAATATGTAACTAACGCTCGTTTCGGGTCGCATAACTCCAATACCACGATTCAAAAATTATAATTATTTATCGTATTCCTCGAGTTTAGATCCATATGCGGCCGTGATTAGATTTTGGTTATAATTGGTCCACCGGAAGTACCCTCCCTCATTTGCAACTTTGAACAGTTTTTCTTAAAGAAAAGCAGTTAAATATCATTTATTGACATTTAATATTACATACATTTTAAAGAATGTATTGTTTTCTATGAGAGATTCTAACAGAGATTGAATTGCATTTTGTACTTCATATTCAATAGATATAGAGTTAAAAAATTATAAAGGTGTTAAATTTCATAAATCAGTTAGCTATGCTAACTATGGAAACTGCTAATATATTTAAATAATTCAAATTGACAGATGTCAGTATCAATGAAAGAAAATAAATGTGGCAGACCCTAGGATATTGAGATAGATGTTGGGGAAGACACAGAAAGATAGAGTAAGGAATGAAAAGTAAGGGAAATAGCTCGAGTGATAAAGTTTCTAGAAATATACAAGAGATTACATTGATTTGAACATGTCATGAGGATAAATGAAGAATATATTGGATGAAAAATGAATAGTTTAGTAATAGAAGATTGAATAAACAGAGGAAGACCAAAGATATGATGGAAGGGCTGTATTGCGGAAGACTTGAAAGAAAAGGAACTGAATCAGGATAACAAGCAAAATACAAATGAGTGGAAGAAGAAAGTAAAAAATAACGACCCCTAACGAATGAGAAAAGCAAAAGAAGAAGAAAATGTCAGTGTCAAGTGAAATTTGCATAGTTTGTTTATGAAATAATTTTACTGGAAATATAGGATCTTTTGCAAGAATATTTATGTATGGAATTTGTACACTGGCTTGCAAAAAAATCGCGTACACCTTAAAAATGAAGTAACCGAGTTTTTAGCTTTTTTTAGCTATATAAATACAATTTTTTTAAAATATGTTAATATCAACTGTCAAAGAAGTTGTCACCGTTGTCACTCTCATGTCATTATTTTAGATATCGTGGAGCAAGTTCTTTATTGTGCTAAGTTACTATTAAATTACAAATTCTAGAAAAATTAAAGAACAACCAAGTATTTATTTTAAATGGATTATAAATAAGTAGAAATTATGACTGAAACAAATTATGGACGAAGTAACATTATTTAATCTTAATGTTCTGCTATTGATCTGATTGACTTTTTCGTTTTCTGACAATTTTGGCATCTTAATTGAAGTTAACAATCGAGACCGACTCAATGCAGCAAAAAACAGGTGTATTATTATGTTATAATATCGATACTACATATTTGTTTTAGCTGACGGTTAAGTTAACATATTTTTTATACAAAGTTGAAAATACGGGACTTTACATACTTAATGTAAACATTCGTAAAATAAATTACATTAGACGTTTTTAACAGTAGAGCTAGACATGTATAAGTATGTCGCACCTTGTGTAGTCTATAAACAACTTTAGCTATAATAAACTCCATGCACCTATTAACTTCAAAATGAAATACTTGTACGTGTAATAAAACTGGACATTTTGTGACAGTGTATTTTTCACAACACATTAATAGCGTTGTATAGAGCCTATATAATTGAGTATAAAGGTCTCCTTCCTTAATGACTGCACCGTTAAATTTTTTGCTGCAGCTCGACAGGATTTAAATTATTTAAAGCTTAATTACACATGTCGTGGATAGGACGCGAGCTTGTATTTAAAATCGATAGAATCCTGAATAATTTATCCGTTTGCACGGCAACATGACAGCGTGGACGAACAGCTGAACATCAGCAAGGCGAACATTTGCCCATCAGCCATGGCATGCTAGATAATTATTGATAGTTTCACTGCTTGATATGTATCTTCTCAACTAACTTTGTTATGTTTGGTTCAAACTTAACGTGATGTCTGATTGGTCTAGTTCTTGTTTCACCTGTTAAACGTTAATTATATTCTTGTAAGGAATTTTTTTTGTGTAATTTACATGGAATATATAAAATATTAATGTGAAAGAAAATTATATACACAATGTATTAAATTATGTGGTGAGTTGTAAAGTTGATGAAATAATTAACAATGACACAAGATGGAAGAACATGTAGACATGAATAGAATAAAATCTAATGTGACCAGCACATTACCTCCCGTCAATTGTATATATTTTGTAGAAATTGTATACCTACAGAAAGTTTCTAGCAAGAGATTCTGTAACAGATATTTGCGATTTCCCAAAATTTGACTTAAATGGATTTGTCAATTACACTTGACACTGACATTTTTTAATCTGAATTTAAAATAGTAGCTGTTTCCATGGTTATAACATAGCTGGCTGTTTATAACATTTAATTTCTTTATAATTTTTACCTTGCGTCACCTATGGGTCAAAAAATTTGATAGTGACTTTCTAATGAATAAGCACGTTTTGAGGTCCCTTGAAGACGAATTTACTATTTTTATGATGGTGTCTGTATGTGTGTATATGTATGTATGTGTGGCTGTGTGTCTGTGTGTCTGTGCGTCTGTGTGTCTGTGTGTCTGTGTGTCTGTGTGTGTGTGTGTGTGTGTGTGTGTGTGTGTGTGTGTGTGTGTGTGTGTGTGTGTGTGACAAAAGTTCCGGATTCCATAACTTCAATACCACGATTCCAAAAATTATAATTTGTTCGTATTCCTCAAGTTTACATCCAGAAGTACAACTAATTAGATTTTGGTTATAATTGGTGAACCGGAAGTAGCTTCATTTGAAGATTTAACAGTTAAATTTGATTTATTGACATTTAACGTTATTATAACTTAAAGAATATATTATTCTCTATACGATTTGATTACATTTTATACTTAATATTCAATAGATACAGAGTTAAAGAATTTTGAAGAAATTAAATTTTATAATTCAGCCAGCTATGCTAAACATGGAAACTACTGATATATTCATATAATTCAAATTGACAGATGTCAGTATCAATAAAAATAAATTAATGTGGCAGAGATGACGATGTTGAAGTAGATGTTGGGGAAGACACGGAAAGATAGGTAAGGAAATAACTCTAGTGTTACAAGTTTCTAGAAAGATACAAGCGAGATGATTATATTGGTTTGAAAATGTCATGAGGAGAAATGAAGAATATATTGGATGAATGCTTAGTAATAGAAGGTTGAAGAAACAGAGGAAGACCAAAGATAAGAAGGACTGGTATTGCAGAAAACTTGAGAGAAAAGGAACTGAATGAGAAAATTTATGTATGGAATTTATACATAATACACAAGATTGACGGAAGGTATTGTGCTGGCCACAACACCCTGGTTGTGAGAAAAATAGTGTACAAAATGCGCTAGAAAAAGGTTTTCATATACTGGTTATGAAATGATATTCTTTCTTAGCTCGTTGGGTAAATAGCAATATTTTCATTATTACAAATATTTGTAATATGTACCTATGTAGTATACATTTAACCAAATATGAGTACATGTTGATAGTTCGTAGTTTGCAATTTCATATAAATATAATTTATAGCATACGAAACTTTGAACCTGCAGTATGCATTTATCATATTTAACCGTCAGATTTTTTTTTTATGACAGCGTGTACGATATACATTCTACCGCGTTGAATGCTTGAATGTATTCATACGATTTTCCTCTCTAATTTTCCGTGTTTTTCACTTCTTGTTACAATTTGATTTAAAAATAATCTGGATTTAATGAAAACTACATTAATCTGTCATATTCAGTTGGTTTACAATCCATTAGTGTCTGTTTTCTCCGTGAGCTGCGTTGCCTCTGCGACGAGAAACAAAAAGCGGAACGATTCCGACGGAAGCGGAAATGACAGTCAATGTAGATATCGCTCAAAAGTTACGACTACCAGGGAGATTGCTCGGCCGCTTATAATGGGAAATTAATGATATTGGGAGATGGAATAAGCAAAAGTATGCACACATTATAAGAGAAAACGATATATTAGTCGTGTTTCTTACCATACCTTTATCGCAATTCTTTTTATTCATTTATTTGGAAGTATCGAAATTTATAAGTCTATAGTGCTAACGCTACACACTTGTCATTTATATACCGGATGTTTATTAAACATAGGGCAAAAATTGAAGGGATTATTCCCTGGACCATTCTAAGATGATTTTGTCCTGTGATGATTTTTGAAAAGCCGCTTTGTTTCAAAGATACAGGGCGAAAAAAAATTTCGACAATAATATTTAATACCAAAAATTACATGTAAAGTTTCTTAATCTACAAATACTGTTGAAAATGACTACCTCCAGCTACGATGCAAGAATCCGCCTAGCTTGTAATGAATTGCCATCAGCAAGTCCATAAATGAAATGCATGTCATTCATGATAAGAGGACTTCACTAACAAAAGTTTAAGTATTATAGACAGAAAATACACGTCAAACAGCCAAACGTCTCAATACATTTGACACATACCTTGCCTACTGTTACTAGATTAATAATTTGAAAAATATCAAAATTAGTTTTGTCGAATTTTTTTTCGAAACAAAGCGGCTTTTCAAAAATCATCTTAGAATGGTCCAGGGAATAATCCCTTCAATTTTTGCCCTATGTTTAATAAACACCCTATATATATATATATATATATATATATATATATATATATATATATATATATATATATATATATATATATATATTCTGTTTTAAAGTTGTAATAGTTCAATGGATTGGATCTTCAGATATTAACATATTTTTACAATGCTAAAAGGAACAATTGGGATATTGGTTGGCAAAAGTTCCCAAATTATTTTAGACAAAAATTCTTCACCAGAGTTAGTAATAAGATTTTATTTTTGACATGATAATCAATTTTAACCTTTTTTGAAGATTGCTGATTTATAGCAATAGTCAACCATTTTATAATCTGAAGCTTTTCTTCACGAGAAAACTGTTTCATACTTTGAAAGAAATATTTTATTGAACGAAAATCACAAAACACAAACTTTTTTTGACAGTTAAGATGGCATACAATTGTTCGTTCCATGGCTACAAATCAGTTATGTCCAGAAAAATTTAAAATTGATTGTCTCGGTTATGAAATATCAAAAATAAAATCTTATTACAAATAGGAATTTGTTATAATTTAAATTTTTATATATCTCTGACTTGCTTACCATTCTCGACCTCCTCCTTCACATATTTCCATTGCGTTCTTCTTATCCTTTTCGTTCATCCTCCCTTTCTATATCATCTCTATCTATGGGGTCTCGTGGCCGTGTGCCTGAGTGTCCGGTCGCGAATCTGTGGACCCGGGTTCGATCCCGACCGACGCCAAAAATTACATCGCATTTTAATGGCACAAAATTGACCCCTGTGGCGCACTCTCCACGCCAGCAATGAGTGCCCGTGAGGTGACTTTTGGAAAGCAAATTGGCACACCCAGCAATGGGTAATATGCCGTGATGAAATATTTATTTTATTTTATTCTCTATCTTCCTCATTAATCCTCGTTCTCCTCCTACTTAACGTCCTTCTAATCTTCCTTGTCTTTGTCGTTGTCTTTTTATCTTCCTCATCCCTCTTGTGTGTACACCATGGATATAGGATTAATAACTGGGCAATGGTGATGTAACCCGGTGGGGACGGACGCAGGTACAGTAGTAGTACACATTGTAGTGGGGATTCGCGAAACATCTAAAGAAAAACAAATATAAAACTTAACGTCAAAGTATGATATTTAACAGCGTTTTTTTTTTCAAGAAAAACTGTTAAAATATTGTAATTAGGGTACTTCCGGTTAACCAATCATAACCAAAATCTAAACAACTCTTCATATGGTCGTAAAAAAGTGAAATATGAAAGCATTATAAGTTTTGGAATTGTAGTATTTGAGTTATCGAAGGAGAATTTTTGTCACACATACACAGATACCATCGTAAAAACAGTAAATTTGTATTGTACGGATTCTAAACTGTGCTTATTCATTGCACCATCGTTTTTTTTTTGACCAAAGGTAAAAATAATCTGTAGTGTTATCAATTACAAAACGAAGTTTCTTCTGCGGTGAATATATGGAACACGCTGTAAAATGTTAGCGTTGTTCGTTTTCCTGGTCTGAAAATCTCCAATTTCGTTTGATTTAAACTCGACACGGTTTCAATAGAACGCTGGAACTGAGTTTCGATTTACTATTTTATGTTTTTAAGCCTGGTTTACCACAAATACGCTCCATATAACATTAAATATTGTGTGAAACCAATTATTTGTTATACATTTTTATGAAAAATTACAAGGATTACGCTAGATAATAAATTAGAACAGTAATCTTTGTAGCATTTATTATTTTTTACCTCTCGCTACAAGAGGTATTGGATTCATGCTAAAAATCGTATATTCAGATTTTATTGAATAAGCACGTTTTAAGGTCCCTACAATCCGATTTTAACATTTTTACAATGATGTCTATCTGTGTGTGTGTGTGTGTGTGTGTGTGTGTGCGTGTGTGTGTGTGTGTGTGGATGTATGTCTGTGTATGTGTTTATGTGTGTGGGATGTTGGAAAGACGATTACTCAAAAACTATAAGGCTTTATATTTGTTTAACTACCTATTTTCCAATCGGACATTCATGGGAAGATCTGAAGAGGTTTTGGTAACACTTGGACAACCGGAAGTAGAAGATTCTTAAAAATAAATAATGGAAAATAGTTGAAAATTTAAATTGTTTGTAACTGACATAAATGTCAGTGTCAGAAATCCGGAGACATTTTCTGGGAAGTACATACATTATATTATTTCTTAATGTATTAATAGTTAAATATTTAATATAAGTATATTACACATACCCTTCAGAAATACTGTTACTCCCGACAATGAATTGGAAACATCTCGAAAAATTAGAAAAGTAGGACAAAATTTCATAGAATGAATTTAAATTTAAAAACTCTACATATAAGTAATAGATATGAGTAGAATTTTTGGTGTTGAGTGTAGGTATACAAGAAATGTTAAATATATAAGGGCGCGAGCAGTCATGTAACTTTGTTGGCATTGACAAGCAGATATTGGGGCCCATATCATAATTTTTCATTCTAAATTTAGTGATTTTCCAATTCCATGTGGTTTATTTTCCTGGTGACAAATTAACTACGTGAATTTAGAAAATCTTGAAATTTTTAATGAAAAATTCTGACATTTGACATTTATGTACATAATTACTAATTATTATGAATCGGGCCCCCACATCTGCTTGTCAAGGCCAACAAATGTAACATGACTGTTCGCACCCTATACTTATGTAACCAAAAACTGAAGTGGCGAGAGGTATTGTGTTGGCCACAACAGATTTTTTATTAAATAATAATTACTTGTTATTGTTACCAGTTTTGTTTTATAAATAAATAATAATAATCATAATCAATTCTCCTGATCGTTATGACTGTAAATCTCTTAGTGCACATTAATTTATTTAAAGCTTATTCTAGCAAAAACTAAAAAGCCACTAACACCATTTGCAGCATTTCTACATACAAAGTTACAATATATCACATTCTTTTATTCAAGCAATAAAACTTGAACCAGCAAACTTCATTAAAATTTTTGTACAATGTAGATTATTCGCTTGGTTGCGAAATATGCAAATTTCTCTGTGCGCATTAACTAGAATTTTTTTTATCATTTTTCGCGATGAATATGCATAGGTACCTGTGTAGCACACACGCTGAATGAAGCACGGAGATCCGTGTATAGATGTCTCTGCTCAAAGCACATTATAGTATCAAAATGTTTGTTTTATGAATTTTTTCAATGATATGGATGGACCATAGAGAGATAGGAATTTCTTCGTTGGTTCACAATACGTTTGATGTGTTTTACAAATACTTAACTATAATATTGGAAATATCAACAGAATATTATTTTCTATCATAACGTATGTACCAAAAGTTTTCAGAAAACTTTTGCGCTCCAAATTTTATTACTATATAATATGTATATGTTACAGTTAAGTATCAACTTAGTGCATACACTGTCTAGTTGATGTATGATTCCACTAGCTGTTTTATTGAAAGTATACATAATTTTATATAGTGCATACTTTATCTAGTTAATGTATTCATTAACTAGTTAGTGTATACACCTTCTTTTGCCACTGTCTACCTAAATCCGAGTTCTGTGCGTTAGGTATTGTTTCTGTTTGTTTTTTTTTTATAACATTTATACGCCTAGATTGTTGGGTGGGCATATTGCGTGGGCAACGCAATAATTTATACTTTCACTAAAAAAATTAGTGGAAGCATACATCAACTAGACAGAGTATGCACTGACTGAAATGTATACTTTAACTGTAACATAAATATGTAGTGGCTGGACATCCCATAATGGGATTAAGCCGCTTGGTATGAAGCTCTCTAGATTATTTTTATATAGGGGGGGATCACTCCCTATATCCTACGTTTTATATTTTCTTTGTTATACTTCTCCATGTATTCCTATTTTTTGTTTTTGTTTCCCAGTTCTTGATATTGGCGTTGTTTAGGTCTTCCTTTACTTCTTTCATCTATGTTGATCGGAGTCTACCTCTTTTTTACCTCCCACTACCCTTAGTACGGGAGGTATAGGGATCGTGCTGAAAATCGCATATCGAGATTTTGGTAAATGACCACGTTTTAAGGTCCCTACAATCCAATTTTAACTTTTTCACAATGATGTCTGTGTGTATGTGTGTGTGTGTGTGCGTGTGTGCGTGTGTTTTCAGAAAAAAAAGTATTACTATATAAGGTTTAATCTAGTTCTTATTGGACATAACAAATACGTAATAGTTGTTTCATAATATACCATGTTAAAATGATGTGAAAAATAATTGAATTATATTTCAATAGATATCCTGAAATTTCATATTAAAATACAAATGAATATCGTTATAAATATTTTATTGTTCATAAACTACTCATCAATAGCTGTAAATTTCTATCATTTTCTCGACTTTTGTACTGAAACTTTGGTGGTATTGTCTGTTTCTTCATTCTCTAAACCTTTCTCTGAACGTTTTACTGCAGTAGTGATAAAATGAAATAAAACCGCTTCAATGTTAAATGAAACTGTTCCTATTTTCATTGTTTCTGTACATGAAACGTCCGGCCACCGCAGTTACTCGTAAAAAACAGGAAATGCACGCTCGTGCTAATTAATTTTTAATTACTCCGGCTTTGACACGATACTAGTTCTCACTAACCTAACTTTTCAAACCCAAGTAATGATTTTTGTTCTATGTACTGGCATTTTATTATTTAACTAATATCAAGTATTCGTTTTCAGTAGAATTTGGTAGGAGCCTATCAAATTTGTAAAAAAATCTAAACGCCCGGTAATGATGATTGTATAAATTTTAGAAGTATTTATTTAATTATTTAAAATATAACCACAAAATAAGGTTCACATGAGTGCAAGTGCAACACTACCATAACTGTAACATAGCTGGTGACGCACGTCAAGTGGATTTCTATAATAGACCAGAAAAGTGTAACGGTCAAACAAAGGCGCCAAATTCAAACCCAGTTCATAACGCTGACAACATACGATAAGCTGTTTTTTGGCGACACACTGGTTTGATGCTGTAGTGATTTGAAACTTATTATTTTCTCGAATGAAAACGGTTGAATCATTGACGTCACACTACGACCGTTTTGAAACAGTTTCGGACCAGCCGGCAACAATGGTTTAAAAACATTTCGAAGTGTGGGGAACGAGGTTTAACCAACAATTTGCTCAGAGTTACACAAACTTAACTGATTCAATTCATTCAAAATAATGAAAACAAATCTTCTTCTAAATGTTTATCTATGTAGCTTTCAAAAAATTCCTGCATTCTAACATCCGTTTAACGATAAAATAGAACTAGTGTTATTGAATTAAACATCTGAGCCCGTCTTAATCATAGATTTACATTATGAATAAAAAGAGAGTGACTGCCGTGGAAATGAGGTATTTACGTGATGTATGTAAGATGGGATCGCGTGAGGAATAATTTGATGTATGAAGAATGTATGGTTAGGAACAATGTTATTAAGAGGTTTGATGTGAGTCAGTTGAGATGGTTTGGTCATGTGGAGAGATTGGCGAGTGAACGTCTTGGTTAAATTGAGGGTTTTCGATTGCGCGGCCGACCAGTGTGTAAATGGATGGATGTGATTGGTAGGGTGCTTAAAGAGAAAAAGTTTCCAAGTGGGAAGAGAAGAAGAGCATTATGAGAGAGGCCGAGGCGAAAGAAGTCTGCTTAGACAGGAATGTGTGGCGAAGGATGATTGTTTCGTAACTTTATTGTGATCCGGATGCGGTATTTCGCTACCGAAAATCAGTCACTTTAATATGTTAAGAGTGATAATTTGTTGTATGATGTTGATGTTATTATTTTACCTAGTTTTACACCTTGATCTTTTGTTTTAAATTTGTTTTCGTACTTGTAGACCTCAGCACATTTGTTTTTATTTGTAAAACAGCAAAACCAGTTCAAAATTAAATATTTGTTGTTTCTTTTTAAACAAGAAAACATCAAAATTAAATTTCAATTTTTAGTATTATTACTCCACAAATAAAGTTAGAAAAATTCTTATCCTTGCGTTACAGCAAAAGTCAATTTTTGGGGTCTTTTATATCAAATAACGCCGAAGGTATAGCTATCAAAATAAATATATAAAATCACCTCTTCTATAAGATTATTTGGTCACCAATGCGTGGAAAGCGATTTTATCAAAGAAAGAAAAACGAATTTCGACAAACCTGAAAGAAATGAAGTAAACGGAAACGTAAAAGTGACAGCGAGATGATGAATGTGAAAGTCGCTATAGATATTTGATCACTTTGACTTATAGAAACATTAAAATCCTCTTTAAATTGTTTCAGAAGTTGGATTCGTTATCGAAATAAAACAGCCGGAGATATTAAATCGTCACAAAAGATGTAACTTTAAAAAGATTCTTTCGGGATGCGAATTTGCTTAATATAGTTGAATTACAGAAACGAAAAGAAAAGAAAATTTGGAATCAGCAATTGAAAGAATGTAATATACTTATTTGTGTATCTAAAGCGTAAAGTATCTGAAAAAGGCGGTATAATTTTATGATTCAATAAATACACAATTTTACAGTTCTTGAACATTTTATTCTCAATAGTATTCGTACTTGTAAAATTTACTATTTGTATATATTTGATGAAGTTTTGATGGCTTTTGACTTATGTTTGTTTGTTTGTCTGTTTGTTTTAGGTGTCGTATAACAAAATGAAAATGAGTAAGGTTGGGAATCAAACGAATTCTCAAGACCCACAGGCCGTGAACTCCCGTGTGTTCGTGGGCAACCTCAATACCTTCCAGTGCTCCAAGACCGATGTGGAGCGCATGTTCCAGAGATATGGTCGCCTTGCTGGTAAGACGAAATTAACATACATTTATAGGTGGTCAAAATAACACTATCGTCTTATGCTTAGATAGTGTTGTTAAAAATATTAATTTAATCGTTTATATTAACCGCGGGTAATCGATTGTAGAACTTTACAAGGAATCGGTCGAATAATTAATCGATTATGTAGATTAATCGTTTAGCTGGTTATTTCGCATAATATAATTATAGTAAAAAAAAAATACTCTATCAGATTCAGCAATAAAAGTATAAATATCGTAATGGAGTAGTTTCGCCTGTTTGATTTATTTATTAGAAATATTTTTAAATTTAAATTTTTCGTATTTTTTATTTTGCACAATTTTTGTTTTTAAATGAGAAAAAAAATACTGAAAATACAGGACATACCTATTCCCGCCACTGTGACGTTACTCTTGCTGCTTCCGTTGCAATTTATTTCCGACGTGCTGTTCGAAGTGTGACAAATATATTTTGCGACGCATGTCTTGCGGGATAAGGGGAATTTGTTCGTTAGGTTAGATTGCTGTCAAGTTAGCACGTATTTATACTTATTTATTTTATTTTAAAAACAATCCATAAGCTTGTATATTTTTTACTTACCGAACCTGGTTCCCCGGGAACATGCCCACAAGAGACCCGTTAACAGAATAGAACGAGTTTTTTAGAAAAGTCACCAGGGCTCGTTTTCTAAATTTTGACGTCCTGTGTTAAACTAAATTGATTTAGGGAAATTTGTTTGAATAATATTGTAGTTGGTAATATTGGATTGAGATTTATTCAATTATTTGATAGGTCACTTCTAATTTATGACCGTTTGAAAATTTAAGTAAAAGTCATTCAAAACCAACCTTCTAAAACAAAAGATCAGGTTCATAATGACTTCATTGTGACCGCAAAATGTAAAATGCTAATTTTGTTTGAAATAATTTTGGGAACTGCAGTTTTCATTCTCATACGAAATTATTGAAAAAAAGTGAGCCGTGGCGAGATGTTAACAATTACTCGTAAGTTCAGTCAAATAGCATTTATTCTTACTATATCAGCGTTTCGATGCACTCTTGCACCTTCTTCAGGGTCTGTAACAATTATACAATAACATTATCACATTGTTACAATTCATGTACACACAATACATTCGTACAAAACATTCAGTTAATAAACATCGTACAAAAAATTCAAAGAGCATACACACATCCATTTGCTTTAAAAAACGACAACCGAATAATACGGACTATATCATTCATTAAGTTATAAACCAATAAGAATGTGTGATTTTCCTTAGCTACGACGTATTACAGCGGTTATTATTGAGTAACCATGGTGAACGAATATACGAACCTTGGTATATTCGAATATACCTACCTTCGTATATTCACTTATAAGTGCGTTTGGTTATTTTGTTCTATGTACTCAGAACTGGCAATGTCATTTTTAATTATATTTACGGACATGATCTTTTTCATTCGATCACAGTAACGAGTATATGAATATAAATGAATCTGTAGTTACAGGAGGAGGAGGAGAAAAATCGTGCGTTGTATGCTGTAAGTAGTAGACTTTTAAAATCACACTGACTGCTCCAAGTGCACCGAAACAAATAATTGAACGCATCTATTGTTTGACAGAAAGGAATTATGGAAGTAAAAATTTGACAAATAAACAAATAATTATTTGGATCACAAATTTGGAACTGCACTGTTGCTAGTTTATTTGAAATACAAACATTTATTTTGAAATACGAGCATTTCAATGTAAAATTACATACTACTATAACTATATTTAAAAAGATAGGTTATGAAGAATATAGTTTGACGTTTCTGTCAAAATAAAATAGACCACAGGTCTACGTTAAATTTACTATTTACTTTTTAATTTATTTTTTATTCATGATATAGTCTACCTGTTGCCTAATGGAAATACCACTCGACCTTCGGTCTCGTGATGTTTCCAGGCAACACGTTTCGTATAATCGAGAATTTTCAATCGTCTTGTTGTATAATATATGAAAATAGCCGGAAATATCCTGTGTAGGATTCTGGTGACATCATTAATACGGACTCCTATTGGTCGTCTGTACACCAATAATAACATTCCAATAAACACACTTTTTATTTGGATAATTTCAAGTTTTTGGTGGAAGAGCAGAATTACTCTAAACGTATGTTTCTTGAAATGTTACATATCAGGGATGATTGCAATAACATCACTGCAAGAACTGATATTCAAGGAATTAACAGCGTATTTTGGTAAATTTGTAAACTTCAAAAAGGCCAAACTGAGGTCCATTAATTTTCCTTACATTTTATTTAAATTCCTACAGCTTGCTACATTATTATTGGTGTACATACGACCAATAGGAGTCCGTATCAATAATGTCACCAGAATCCTTACACAGGATATTGTCGGCTGTTTTCCGTATTGCTCGGTTGTCGTTTTTTAGAGCAAATGGATGTGTGTATGCTCTTTGAATTTTTTGTACGATGGTTAATAAATTAACTGAATGTTTTGTACGAATGTATTTTGTGTACATGAATTGTAACAATTTGTAAAATCTTACTGTAAGTGTGATAATGTCCATGTTATTTTGTATGTATTACATTTTTGTTGTAAAATTGTTGTATACCCTGAAGAAGGTACATGGGTACACCGAAACGTTGGTATAGTAAAAATAAATGCTGTTGACTGAACTTTCGGGTAATTGTTAACACCTAATAAATAATTATATTTTATTTAATGTAGAATGTACGTAAAAGCATTCGAATTAGAAATGAATTTGTAGGTTAAGTTAGGTTATTATATTATTAGTAATGATGTATGAACATAAGTAATCTAAATATTGTATGATTTTATAAGAAACCAATCGATCTAACAATGTTTTGATTGATAAAAATACCAGCATGTGACCATTAATAAATAATGACTACACAAAAAACTATATCCAATAACACTATGGATAATATTGTTTACTTTTGTCTAAGTGTCTGATAATTCTCAAGTGCATTGACATTAACAGTACATAAATTCTTAAGGCTCTTAATTGAAATAAACTGCTTCCAATAACTCACATGACTTCACCCTGGTTTATTTTAAATTGTTTCGTAAGGTAAAACTATTTTTATACCCTCATATAAATTAACTAGTTTCCCGACCTCATTTAAAAGAATTTTATCCAGGAAAATAAATTAACATTTCAACAAATGTCCGAAAGTCTCATCAGGAGATTTTATAATCACTTCTCGCAACAAAATTCCGAGAATATAAATAATTGTTTCATAAAAGTTTCAGAAATAGCCAATACATCTCTTGCGCGAGTATTTCTGGAGTGTTTAGTCTGTTTTTCATTCTAAATTCTTTGAAAATGATAAAATATGTTTGTTTTTGTTATCGCAATGCTGCGTAGTTATTCAAAGAGAAGAGAAACTTTCTTCGTCGTTTGACAGTTTAATTTTCCGATAGATATATTACGGACCTTTGCCGTGTAACTTCCGTGCAGTTTCCGCTTCTTTTAAATACTTCAGCGGACTTTTATTGATATTAATTGCCTTCGTGTAGAAATACATCGCTCGTAAAATACCATCGGGCGTTTTGTTTTTCGTTTGTTCTTTCTCCTGCACTTAAACAATGACCCAACAAGGGATATGCTGCCCAAGAAGAGGTATAGTGTACAACGCGAAATTGACCCCAACCAAATCAACGCCAGAATATATTTTTTGTAGGCTGAAATTTATTTCTTTAGGGAAGGTGTAAATTTCTCGACTATAGGTGTACGAATAGATTAGTTGTTAAAAATTGTTCGAAGTCTCGGTCATACGATATTTCTTCACTTTTATCTTTGTCACCAAACGAATCACTTATCGATAATCATTATCTTTGTATCCGTATTCTGTAACTCATTTAAAGAAACTTCTAGGTGAGATCAGTTCTGGTGGGAGTCAACGTGTCAGCTGTCAGACTCTGTCTTCTTCTTGTTGTGGGCTATGCTACTGCCACTACTACCATCTGTAGACAAATTGGGAAGCCTACAACAAGAAAAAGAAAGGATCCGACAGCTGATAGGTTGACAGCTGACTCCCACCAGAACTTATCTAACCTAGAAGTTTTGTGAGTTGTATTGAATTATTTTAGATATTTCATTTAAAATTATAATTTGATTTTAGGAAATAAAGTTAAGTTCGTTATGATAATGATACGTTAAGTGAATATTTTACAGAATATGCCTCTAAGGTAATATATTGTGCCGGCCAACAAAATTACTTAAATATACAAAATTTCATAAACTTTGAATAATGGATCCAATGTATACAACTACATAACTGAAAATGGTCAAAAATTGTTTAATAAAATTATAAATTACTCAGCGTGTCGAAAATGCCAGGTCTTTTAAATAACAGCTAAGTTATTGCGGTATCTAAATCAAAATTTAAATTAAATTATACATTTTATTAAAATTTTATTATTTCAGTTTCAAATTGGCATCCTTTGCTGTTGACTTGGAAACAAACAAAACAATATTAAATATACATATATAATTTATACTCCTTGGTCCATGTTAGTATTATTGTACCTAAAAAATCTGAATTGGCCAGCACATAACCTCTCGCCGTATATTTTACCTGGCTGTATGCATAAAGCAAAGAATATTTTTATAAATACAAATAATATATTCATATAAATCTATGACGTATAAACTTCTTTATTATTCAATAATAGCATGTCTCAACATACAGATATTTTACCATAAATTATGTTACAATAAATTGCAAAGTAGAGTTTACCATATATAAATATTAGGCTGGTAACAGCAATTTTCAATTCGAACAACCTTGTTTACTTTCTCTTCATATTCTTCTAGTAAAAACATTAATTTTGGGCGGTCTAAAATGTATATATCTGGATTGTGCATCTATCTTCTTTTACATTTTATTTTTTCATACTTGTTATATCTAAATAACACTAATTCCCTTTAATACAGTGAGGGATAGATTGCACTCCGATTATTCTTATATCGATGTGTAATTTTGTCAATATTTACAACTTACTTGAGAAGAATTTGATAGCTTTTTCGCAATTCAAAGTTACTCTAGTCTACAGTGCTGGTGTACATTGTCCCATAATGTTTGAAACAAATTTAAGTCCTTCAACCTAGACTTGTCATCTCCATAATAGTCACAGATCAAGAATTAAGGGATTCTCCAAGTACATTTTTCTTCCATTACTCATTATTTCTGACCCTGACATTTATCTGTCAGTTACAAATAATTTAAATTTTCAACTATTTTTCATGGCATCCTTTCGGTTGTAAAATTAATTACAACAGATTATTTTATATATTATATTCCTTTTATTTCTAAATCTATAGAATATATATAAAAATATTTAAATGTATCAGAAAGAGAATTTATTTTTCTTTAATATTATCAAGAAAAAATTTCAAAAAATAATATTTAGAAGATTTTTTTTCAAGAATCTTCTACTTTCGGTTGTCCAATTGTTACCAAAACCTTTTCAGATCTTCCCATGAATGTCCGATTGGGAAATACGTAGTTAAAAAAATTTAAAGTCTTATAATTTTTGAGTAATCGTCCTTCCAACATCCCACACACACACACACACACAAACACATACACACACACATCCACACACACACACACACACACACACACAGACATCATCGTAAAAATGTTAAAATCGGATTGTAGGGACCTTAAAACGTGCTTATTCAATAAAATCTGGATATGCGATTTTTAGCATGAATGCAATACCTCTCTTAGCGAGAGGTAAAAAGAACGGTCAAATTTTCTTTTTGAGGGAATATTCTAGAATGCGCTCTTTTCGCAGGGCGCGAATTAAACGGCCACCTCTCTATAGAGGAAAGGCTGTTTGTAAGGTAACAAAATAAAGTGTGTTTATTGAACATTTACTTAAAACCGGCTGTAAATCTTGGAGCGGCGCCAAAAACTGACCTTTCAGCGGAATCAAATGTCAGAGGGGCGCGGCGATGCGACCTTTCGATTGGATATTCCTAACCCTTGCAAGAGAACAAAAACCACCCCAGACAAATTACCACCAACCTCGGTGACATTTTTTACAAATAAATTAAACTATTTGCCAACCTGATATTTATGGCTTTTTCTAAAGATCGAAAAAATATCAAGGTTTCAACTTGAACTTTCAGTGATTTCAGAAGGAAATGCAGTAATAATTATTAGGTTTTCGGAAAGTTGAAAAGAAAGTTTTGCCAATGCGGTTTACCACCGTAAACGAATTCTGAGCAGATTGTATATTTCAGTAGATTAATTCTGGCGATTACTGTAAATGTAATTATAAACTAAAATTAACTTTTCATTTAAAATTGAAGCATTTAAATTCAAAGAGATGAAATAACAACTTCTTCAACAACCTTAAAGTAATTCGATGATTGCTAATACAATACAGGGTATATCAAGATTAGTGTAAAAAAATATCTGTTGTGGCCAGCACAAAACTCTCGCCATTTCCATTTTATGTTTCATAAGTATCAAATTTAACATTCTTGTATAAACAAATAATTCAAATTGTATCTATTCTTTCATTCTGTGCGGAATTTGTTCAAACTTCTTCATATTCATTCATGGCATGAGTGGCATTTCTTAGAGATGTATTTTATATTAATGTACCTATGATTTTAATATTTATTTAAATTAAATGTACGTCCCAGAAAAAAACTGTTAATTTTTGACACTGACATTTTGCATTTATCTGTCAATTACAAACGTTTAAATATGTCAACTGGTTTCTATGGAGTTTTTTGAGCAGGGAGATTTATTACAATTATACTGTATATCTTTAAAATCTATAGAAGACAATAAAAAAATAATATGTATTTGATTGTGACGAAAATTTCGGATCGCATAGCTTGAATACCAGGATTCCAAAAGTTATAATTTTTTCATATTTCTCAAGCTTACATCCAGAAGAACAAGTGGTTATAAATGGTCAACCGGAAGTATCCTTATTTGAAGATTTTAACAGTTTTTCTTAAAAAACGCACTTAAATATCATTTATTGACATTTAACGTTATTATAATTTGAAGAATATATAATTCTCTATACGATTTGATCGCATTTTATAAGTCATATTCAATACATATAGAATTAAAGAATTATAAAGATAATAATTTTCATAAAATAGCCAGATATGCTAACCATGGAAACTGCTAATATATTCAGATAATACAAATTGACAGATGTCAGTATCAGTAGCACCGTTCAATGAAGTAAGCAGTTCAAGCAGATTTTCTAGCTATATGACGAACTGATATTCACAAAGGTCATTGAGAAAGTTATGCAGTTGTCAAATATAACACGTGTATCTCTCATATCCCTTTTATTGGTCTAGAAAGTTATACAAAATGAATTTATAGGTATGTACAGTTATTTGCCGATAGTGGAACTAGTTTTGAACATTTTTTTAGGTCTAAGAAAATATTTCAAATTTAACAATGTTATGAACATTCATCACAAAACTTTGTAAGCCTTTTTGACATGTAATTGATATAAACACAAGCTAAAGAAGAAGAAGATGTCAGTGTCAAGTGCAATTTGCATAGTTTGTTTATGAAATAATTTTACTGGAAATTTAGAATCTTGCAAGAAAATTTATGTATGGATTTTATATATAATGCATAGGATTAACGGAAGATATTGTGCTGGCCACATCAAATTTTTTACACTAGTCCTAATACACCCTGTATAGAGGATGTTTTGGGGTCTTAAAATTATTGGAAAATCATAAATATTCCCTATTTAAAACCTAAGAAACCCTTGTCTGAAGTTAATGTAATTTCGTTTGAAAATTTCATTCGAACCAACTCAGAAAAAAAATCCACAATAGACTCAAAATGAAATTACAATCGTAAGCCCATTGGAATGGAATCAGTCCCCAAACATTTACCGTCCAATGATGAAACTAATCTTCTAAGAAATCGAACTCGTGGATTCTATTATCTTAATTGACAGAAAAATCACATCGATGATAGCGGTGCGGTCTCTGGCCTGGAGATATATCTCTTTGCGAAATCATATTTCACTCAATTTGTAGCCCTGGCCGCTCTATATCAGATCCCAGTTGTGATTAGATTCTGGTTGGAAGGACACTAAATTGACTGTGAGTCCCTTAGCTATTCTTCACAGTTAACTATATTTCATATTTCATTCCTCTGTATGAACTATGAGAATACGAGAGTATATTGAGTTCAGGTTATGTTTTTTTTATTGGCAAGAAAGAAATTATGGCCAGGAAAATATGGATGATTTGATATTGGAAAGTTTTTATTATTGTAAGGAAATTGTATCTATATCCAATTTTAAAATTCTTAACAAAACTACGGACCCAAAGTTATATTAGTTCGGCCGGTTAATGCATGCATGGCATGAAAATATTATTTGTATTAAACATTTATAAAAAATCTGATGTGGCCAGCACATCACATTTCATCAATCCTGTGTATTATGTATAAATTCCATACATCCTATATTTCCAGTAAAATTATTTCATAAACAAACTATGAAAATTGCACTTGACACAGACATCTTCTTCTTTAGAATTTCTCATTCGTTAAGGGTCGCTATTTTTTATTTTCTTCTTCCACTCATTTCTGTTTTGCGTGTCGTTCGCATTCAGTTCCTTTTCTCTCAAGTCTTCGCAATACAGTCCTTCCATCTTATCTTTGATCTTCATCTGTTTTATCAACCATCTATTCATTCATTCTTCCAGTATATTCTTCCTCATGACATGTTCAAACCAATGCAATCGTCTCTCTTATATCTTTCTAGAAACTTTTAACGTTAGAGTTATTTCCTTTATTCTTTCATTCATTTACTTTTTATTGATACTGATATCTGTCAATTTGAATTACTTGTATATATTAGCAGTTTCCATGGTTAAGTTAGCATATATCTGTTGAATATGAAATATAAAATGCAATCAAATCGTATAGGGAATAATATATTCTTTAAGTTAAATAATATTCAACTGAGTTTTTCCAATAAAAACTGTTAAAATCTTCAAATGAGGGTACTTCCGGTTGACCAATTATAACCAAAATTTAATCAAGTCTGCATATGGTTGGAAGAGGAATACGTAAGAATTGTAATTTTTGGAATTCTAGTATTGGAGATATCGCGACCAAAACCATGGTCACATACACACAGACATCATCGTAAAAATAGTAAAATCGTATTGTAAAGACCCTAAAACGTGCTTATTCATTGAAAACACCACCGAATTTTTTGACCAAAGACAATACCTTCCTTACCTATAGGTGACGGAAGGTAAAAATGAAATATTTCATTTAAATATTTAATTATTTCTGAATTGTATCTTTTTTTTAGACAACATTAGTAATTTCATTACGTTTTTTACATAGATATTCATATTTGTTGAAATAATATTATTTCCAATAATACTATTCTCAATTAAATAGTATAATAACGAATCAAAATAAATTTAATTATAAAAACAGTTTAATTGGTTTGTTATTAATTTTACAAGCAATTTAAAATTATATTTGTTTAATTGACTTCATTTTCTCTTTCCAATATACATATAAATAATTTATTAATCATGTTTTCCAATAAAACCCGTTCATTTTTTGATAACATGTGACAGGAGCTATTCAAAAAGATAAAAGGAAATTTAAGGCCTAATTAAGTTTATACAAATTATCTATATTTTATTTAAATACCTGACACAATACTATATAACTATTGGTTTATATGGAAAACCAATAATAGGAGTTCGTATCACCGGTATCAACAAAGATATACTTGTTCACAAGATAATTCTGGCTCGTTCCAATTTAGTCTGATGTCGATTTTAAGAGCAAACATATGTATATGTGTTTTTTATGAATTTTTGTACAATGTTTGTAAAATAAATGTTTGAATGAATCAATTTATTTTTACATGAATTTATATTTGTTGAACTGTAAGATCGTAATTGTAAGTGTGACAATTCTCATATGTCATATGTATTAATTAAGTTAAAAATTTGGGAACCTTCTTAATTTATAGTAAGAATAGCAAGACTAAAAACCTAGATTGTGTATATTATAAATTGATGTACAGTAAAAATGTTTAAAGATGTCCGATCAAGGTCAATTTTATCATGAACGAATTAACAAATTGACATACATTTATCTCTTTCCTTTGCAAAGGCTGTAAGCGTGTGCGATAAGAATGAAAATAACACGCTTGTCTTTCAAAAATTCAAATTGTTTCGACTAAGTTAGGCCATTCCACTTTAAAACGATGCTCGTTGTTGATAATACTTTCGCTGTAACGTAAGTTTATTTATTAATTCAGATACATTACCTTGATTCATAGCCGTACGAACAACGTTATTTTCTTACATTTGCTAATAAACTTACCAGTTGACTTATTTTTGTATTTTAAATGCTTTTATTGTAACATATATTTTTATAATAATAAAATAATAGTATTATCTTTCGTACCCTCATAAAAACTAAGCAAACGACACTACTGAATTTGTCATAATGGGCGGAGCAAAAATCTAAATTCATACAATTCGTAGACGACCTTGATCGGACATCAAATTTTACTGTACATTTGACGTTTTGGGAAAATATTAGCCCATCGATAAACAATATTAGATATTTTATACTTTAATAATTATTTATAATAGATTTCATTTGTCAAAAATGCTCTATACAGTATGATATTTGAAGCGTTATCCTTTCTGACATGTTTCGAAAACTATTGATCCAACATTGTTTGTCAATAACAATAAGAATAATCATTTGTCTACATATTCCCCTATATGTGTATACTCTCCATATTGATGCTGTTTCCTTTAAAGGCTAAGGGTGTTTGTAAGATGTGTAATATTGTTTACAGGGATATCGATGCATAAAGGATACGCATTCGTTCAGTTCACAAATCCCTTTGATGCTAGGAGTGCCTGCCTTGGGGAAGACGGCCGCACAGTTCTCAGCCAAGTGCTCGGTGAGTCACATTTTACGCTAAATTAAATACACAACACTACACGGAAACTTCAAAATACGTAAAATCCAATGGCGATGGCCATTCGAGACAAATCTATTAAATAACAATGACAATGGGATGAGAGATCTTTATAGAATAGTAGAAATACTGCTGGATAGTAAATTTCATATGCTTTAAATAAATATATATGTGTTTCATTTGAAAATTAAAAGTTGCTACCAATTACTCAAGAAACGGAAGTAATAATGTTGAACTATTTCCGCTATTATATAGAGGAGTTTACATACTGTAATATGTTATATGATTAAAATCGCTAATCTTCATAATAAGCGAAATAATTGCTTGTTTATTTGCTATCTCGAGAACTATAAGGGTTGATTCACATTAACAGTACAATGACGGTACAATTACGGTACGATGACGGTACGGTACTTCTTGCTCAGTGTATTTTAATGGACCCACTTATATCTACGTTCTGGGTACGATGACAGTACGATAACGGTACGACGACGGCACATTTATATTCACTGATTTACATTAGCGGTACGACCACGGTACAGTATAGTTTTGTTTCTATTGAAAAATTCGAGGAAAAAATATTGTATCATAGTGACTGCGTAGTATTTGCATGCAACAGGGAGTAGAAGGTTGCGTTTGAAGAGTACGTGCACATCACGTTGATGTTCATGCCAAAATCAGCTTTTCAAGATACTTTGTCACGCTGATCACTAAATTAATAACTTCCTCTGAAACCGTATATTTTCCGCGAACCCGTAAGTAACCCTATCTGGCCAGGTGTGTGTAGGTGGATAGGGGTGTCATGTCGTGTCACGTTGTACCAGGTGCCAGACAGTGTGAGCGTGCGTTAACGTGAGAACACGCGGCCAGCTAGCGTGATTCAGCCACTGATATCATATGATGTGATGTGATGGTGTCATTTGCCCGTCTGCAGTACGATTGTGTCGGTGGAAGGGTTAAACTTGCTTAAATAACAAACTGTGAAATATATTCGACGAGGGAATTCAAATTAGCTTTTGAATTCTGTTCTGGATAGAAACTTTTTGGTCACGTGAAATTTTTACACCGCTTCAACGGCTTCGATTCGACGCATCTCCTGTATTCTCACAAAGTATCAGATCGGTTGCGAAATTTTCGAAACATTCTATTTGTGTGCATCTATTAGTTTATGTGATACCCAACAATACGCACTTTTCTGGGACCGAATCCATCAGTCTGGATCGGTTCCTGGTTCTGGAAACGAAACAGACCAATCTCATATTAATTAGTTCTCTGTTCTGGGGCCGAAACATACTGAAGCAAATAAGATAAGGAATTAAAAAATCTATTGTGGCCAGCACAATACCTTCCGTCAATCCTGTGTATTATGTATAAATACAACACATAATTTTTTTGCAAAAGATTCTAAATTTCCAGTAAAATTATTTCATAAACAAACTATGCAAATTGCACTTGACACTAACTTCTTCTTCAACTTTCGCTTTCCCCTATTTTTTATTTTCTTCTTCCTCATTTCTGTTTGACGTGTCGTTTTCATTTAGTTCCTTTTCTCTCAATTCTTCCGCAATACAGTCCTTCCATCTTATCTTTGGTCTTCCTCTGTTTCTTCAACCTTTTATTACTAAGCTATTCATTCTTCATCCAATATATTCTTCATTTCTCCTCATGACATTTTCAAACCAATGTAATCATCTCGCTTGTATCTTTCTAGAAACTTGTAACACTAGAGGTACTTCCTTATCTATCTTTCCGTGTATTCCCCAACATCTATTTCAACAACCTCATCTCTGCCACATTAATTTACTTTTATTTATACTGACATCTGTCAATTTGAATTATATGAATATATTAGTAGTTGCCATGTTTAGCTTAGCTGGCTTATTTATAAAATTTAATTTCTTTAAATTATAATAACGTTAAATATCAATAAATCAAATTTAACTGTTAAATCTTCAAATGAGGCTACATCCGGTTCATCAGTTATAACCAAAATCTAATCAGTTGTTCTTCTGGATGAATACGAAAAAAATATAATTTTTCGAATCGTGGTATTGAAGTTATGCGATCCGAAACTTTCATCACATACACACACAAACACACACACCCATTTACATACATACAGACATCATCGTAAAAATAGTAAAATTGTATTATAGGGACCCTAAAACATGCTTATTCACTAAAAACTCATCATTGAATTTTTTGACCAAAGACAATACCTTCCTTACCCAAAGGTGACGGAAGGTAAAAATCTTTCTATTTGATGAAGAGGTCTAACTCTTTCTCAAAACTTTTGTTACATACGTTATAAGCGATTTAATCGCATTGATGTTTGTCCGATCTAATCAGGACTACAGTTGTGTGCATGTATATAAGCATCAGGCATTCGAGTAAAAGTAAATAAATTTTAAAAACAGGCAAAGAATGTCTAAATTAGAGCGACATTACTAAGCACATCATTCATTTTTGTCATGTTCCATATTTCTACAGTTCTCATTGGGCTATGAATAATTATTACAATTGATTTTCCAAACAATAATATCAAATGAGGAAATACTGTATTGCCATATAATTTAATTTTAAAAATAATTTCGTATTTCGTTCCATATCGAATTATACACCGCATCCAATTAAACGTCTTATTGTTCGAATCAAATGCGTAAAATTTCTACGAAACTATTCTAATATTAGAGGTATAAATATAAATAGTCTTATTTCCTGACTTCAAAACAAATGTATTGTTAAATCCCATTTCTTATGTTCATTCTTTCTGACGTGTCGTTTTAATATATGAGTTAAAAAGCCGTAATAAACAGACTACCTACTAATTTACTGTTGGCGAAGATCCATTTTACGAACCTTTAATTTTTATACTCTTCAAAAAATGGCGCCCATAAAAAATAATAGGTTTTATGAGTAATAACTTACCGAGCTTTAAAAATGACTATGTTTATATTGTGATGATGTTTGTGTCAAAATACTCACCCTCGTTTTGGCGTGGTGCCTGCTCTTAAAAACACATAAAGATGATTTTGTTTCTTTCCAAATAAAAACAAAACGAGAAAAAATATGAATACGTTAGCAGTACTTTATAATAGTTCGTCCTAAGAGTGTAAATATACTTTCATATTTAAGTTAATTTATAGCTACATACTTAAAAATTAAATTTTATTTCAATGTTAATAAATTTGATAAGGAATAATCACTTTACCAAACATAACAACTGATTCAGTTAAATGTACTTCCTGTTGTTGACACTGTAAAAGTGATACTTGAAAATTTATATTTGAGTACATTTAAATTTTTTTTTTATTAAAATGGTCGTTGTTTCTCTTACATCCTTTAAATATATATATGGTGACCGCGATCCCTTAACATAGGACTTTAATATGTAAAATTTTCGTAAAAGTCGTAGGGCATAAAATTCTTCATCTGAATCATTAAGCAACGTTAGTTTTGTATGCCTTGTAACAAACATTGCTATTGCTATTTTTGAGGTGATTTTCGACATTTTCATAACTAATTTCTGCCGTTACAAGGCATACAAAATTAATGTTGCTTATTGATTCAGATGCAGAATTTCATGCTCTACAACTTTTATATGAAGCATTTTTACGAAAAATATTTAGGGAAGCAGGAAATTAAGAAAGTATAATTTTACATGTTAAAGTCCTATGTTCCGGGGTCGCGGTCACCACTCTGTATATAATTATATCATCACAGCATACTACCCATTGCTATTCATTCTTCTTCCAATATATTCTTCATCTTTCCTCATGATATGTTCAAACCAATGTAATCGTCTCACTTGTATATTTCTAGAAACTTTAACACTCGAGCCATTTCCCTTATCTTTCATTCCTTTATCTTTCCGTCTCTTTCCCGACATCTATCTCAATATACTAGTCTGTCAAATTCATTTCTTTTCATTGATACTGACATCTGTCAATTTGAATTATTTGAATATATTAGCAGTTTCCATGGTTCGCATAGCTGGCTGATTTATGTAATTTAATATGTTTTTAATTCTTTAACTCTATATCTATTGAATATGAAGTATAAAATTCAATCAAATTGTACAGAGAATAATATATTCTTTAAAATTTATAATAATTAAATGTCTATAAATGATACGTAACTGCGTTTTTTGAAGAAAAACTATTAAAAGTTGCAATTAAGGGTACTTCCGATAGACCAATGATAACCAAAATCTAATAAAGTCACATACACGCACACAAAGACACAGAAAGCCACACACATACAGACATCACCGTAAAAATAGTAAAATCGTATTATAGGGACCCTAAAACGTGCTCATTCATCGTAACTCACCACCGAATTTTTTGACCAAAGACGATACCTTCCTTACCTAAAGATGACGGAAGGTAAAAAAAAATCCGTAGAATTGTATTGCCAATTGAATCAATTATTTTTTATCACTCTGTATATTCAATACATATACAGGCTGTTTATTAAACATAGGGCAAAAATTGAAAGGATTATTCCCTGGACCATTCTAAGATGATTTTGTCCTTTGATGATTTTTAAAAAGCCGCTTTGTTTCGAAGATACAGGGCGAAAAAAAATTTCGACAATAACAACATTTAATACCAAAAATTGCATGTAAAGTTTCTTAATCTACAAGTACTGTTGAAAATGACTACCTCCAGCTACGATGCAAGAATCCGCCTAGCTTGTAATGAATTGTCATCAGCAAGTCCATAAATGAAATGCATGTCAGTCATCTCGGCGTTCGTATAGCTATTCATAATAAGAGGACTTCACTAACAAAAGTTTAAGTATTATAGACAGAAAATACACGTCAAACAGCCAAACGTCTCAACAAATTTGACACATAACTTGCCTGCTGTTACTAGATTAATAATTTGAAAAATATCAAAATTGGTTTTGTCGAATTTTCGCCCTGTATCTTCGAAACAAAGCGGCTTTTCAAAAATCATCAAAGGACAAAATCATCTTAGAATGGTTCAGGGAATAATCCTTTCAATTTTTGCCCTATGTTTAATAAACACTCTGTATAACATGGGACTTGTATGCTAAAGGAGTCAATAAAATGAATACTCTTTCTTTTTTCCAACAACGGCTGAGAAAATAAACAGTTTTCCTCCTTCCTAGTAAGAGCGCAATAAATAAAAATTACCTTTCCTGCAAATGAAGAGAAATTTCTGCAGCATTTCCAGTCTACCTGTGAGTCATCCTCGCGTGCTGACAACCCTGACGTCCTGACTCGTATTTTTAATTACTCTTTCGTAAAATATCATAAAGCTGCCAAGCTGTTGGCGAAAAGCCACTAAATCGCACCACTGCATGCAATGCATAACGTACAATACCAACTTGGATACTATTGGGAAGATCTTTAACGAGATTGACTTAATAAGCCAGAATAATTGCAGTACTTTTCACCTATAATTCCAGGGGGAGATGTAATTATAACATGAAATTCAAATTATACTTGATTCATTGTTTATTACAGTGGATGTTGAGTTTTTGTTTTGTTCGACCTCCTTTGCTAGGCCTCAGGATATTTGCGAGCACGGCTGATATTTAGAAAATAATTTTATTTATAAAGTAAAAAAGAAAATAAACTCGGAATTTTCCAGTTTCAGATGACATACGAAAACCACTTTTATTGTAAAGAACGTAAAACTCTTGGTAAGATATATTCTCATGTTCATTGGTATGAACATGGCGGAATTCGTAAATAGATTTTGTTTTTACATACTAACAAACACATCATCAGTAATACAATATTTCATACTTTTTACCTTCCGTCACCTTTAGGTAAGGAAGGTATTGTCTTTGGTCAAAAAATTCAATGATGAGTTTTTACTGAATAAGCACGTTTTAGGGTCCATATAATACGATTTTACCATTTTTACGATGATGTCTGTATGTATGTGTGTCTGTGTGTGTGTGACAAAACTTCCGGATTCCATAACTTCAATACCACGATTCCAAAAATTCTAGAAGAACAACTGATTAGATTTTGGTTATAATTGGTCAACCGGAAGTAGTCTCATTTGAAGATTTAACAGTTAAATTTGATTTATTGACATTTAACGTTATTATAACTTAAAGAATATATTATTCTCTATACGATTTGATTACAATTCATACTTCATATTCAAAAGATACAGAGTTAAAGAATTTTAAAGAAATTCAATTTTATAATTCAGCCAGGTATGCCAAACTTGGGAACTAGTAATATATTCATATAATTCAAATTGACAGATGTCTGTATCAATAAAAAGTAAATTAATGTATCAGATATGAGGATGTTGAAGTACATATTGGGGAATACACGGAAAGATACGGTAAGAAAATAACTCTAGTGTTACAAGTTTTTAGAAAGATACAAGAAAGACGATTACATTGGTTTGAACATGTCATGAGGAGAAATGAATTATATCGGAACAAGATGAATAGTTTAGTAATAGGACGTTAAAGAAACAGAGCAAGATCAAAGATAAGATGGAAGGACTGTATTGCGGAAGATTTGAGAGAAAAGGAACGGAATGAGAATGACATGCAAAAATAGCGACCGCTAACGAATGGGAAAAGCTAAAGAAGAAGAAGATGCCAGTGTCAAGTGCAATTTGAATAGTTTGTTTATGAAATAATTTTACTGGAAATTTAGAATTTTTTGTAAGAAAAATTATGGAATTTTTACATTATACACGAGAATGACGGAAGGTATTGTGCTGGCCACAACAGATTTTTTTATTATTACCTCCCGCTACTCTTGGTAAGGGAGGAATAGGGATGGTGCTAAAAATCGCATATCGAAATTTTGGTAATTAACCACGTTTTAAGGACCCTGGAATCCGATTTCAACATTTTCACGATGATGTCTGTCTGTGTGTGTGTGTGTGTGTGTGTGTGTGTGTGTGTGTGTGTGTGTGTTTACATTCCGTCACCTTTAGATAAGGAAGGTATTGTCTTTAGTCAAAAAATTCAATGATAAGTTTTTAGTGAATAAGCATGTTTTAGGGTCCCTATAATACGATTTTACCATTTTTTACGATGATGCATTATATTTTTTTCGTATTCCTCAAGTTTACCTCCAGAAGAACAACTGATTAGATTTTGGTTATAATTGGAAGTAGCCTCATTTGAAGATTTAACAGTTAAATTTGATTTTTTGACATTTAACGTGATTATAACTTAAAGAATATATTATTCTCTATTGTTATAAAAACCGATGTTTCGGCCGCTAGAACTGCTGCCTTCTTCAAGGAATAAACAACAAATTTATAAATAAATAACTTTCCCGCAGAAACATGAAATCTTGTAAATCCCTGATGGCTGAAGAGGGATGACGTCTTTTACTTGTCCCAACATATGTCGAATTTGAACATATGGAGAAAACAAAATCTTCATAACTCAAATGGTTTAGTTTCCTCGGCCGTATTAATCCCAGATTTTTTGTTCCATCATTTTTAAATAACATCGTCGAGCATGTCAAATCTTTCGTTAATATGCGTTCAATATGACCGAAACCAGACAAACACTTTACAAACCGTACCGACGGCATTAAAAATTAATTCAATCGACAACTAATATAGTATAAGGTAATTTGATATGTCTAGACTTTAACAATAGAAAAAAAGTTCAACAATAATAGTTAGTAAACATCCACATAATTTGGTATTTATGCTTTAACAATACGCTCATAAATTATGAATTATGTGGAACACAATCAATAGCATTCATATTAGATGACTTACATCACTCTCGGTAATGTTTCAGGAGTGTCCATTTCTGTAAGAAAAGTAAACTTTCATTAGAAAATTGACGGCTTCAGGTGAAATAAAATGAAAGTGTATTACTAAATCGATATTCAGATTTAGAAAAACACCACATTATTAGAACATTAGAGTGTTTACGTGTGTGTTTTATAAAGCATGAAATTACTCGATAGAGCCCTATGGTAATCTAGAGTGGAAGTTGTTAGGTTTTTTGACACTCTAACGACCATAGCGAGTAATTATTCTCACGCGAACCTTTTAAAATACTTATTTTATTTCTTTATTGATCGCGGGAGATAATAACGCCAGTGTTTATTAGAAATATTGGAATGACCGTGGAAATTTTTCTGACAGCAGAATTAATGATCGTTTTAATAAATTATTCCCCAAGTAGAAAACAGCAATATTAACAAGCACTAGATAATTACATCGAAATTTTATTCGAACTTAAGTTATTAAATTTTTTGAAATTTACCGTAATGACGTAGAATTTCCCCAAACAGTTTGAAGTGACAAACAGTAAATGTCTGATTCTTTCTTATTTTATTGATATTCGATGTTCCTTTTAATAATATTCGAATATTATTAATTTGACTTGAGCTTGCGCCCGTACAAAATTCAACTGACCCAGGAGCTGAAGGTAAACGATCATAGACAACGACGTGTGTTCGCTGAATGGGCCTTGAAGCAGTTGAAAACTGACCCTAATTTTCATCGAAAAATCATCTTCAGCGATGAGGCCCATTTTTGGATGAATGGGTACGTCAACAAGCAAAATTGTCGAATTTGGGACGATACTAATCCACATGAGATTCAAGAGCGTCCAATGCATCCCGAAAAAGTTACTGTTTGGTGTGGATTTTGGGCTGGCGGCGTCATCGGTCCATATTTCTTTGAAAACGATGTTAGCCAGGCCATCACCGTCAACGGCGAGCGCTATAGGTCGATGATTACCAACTTCTTTTGGCCTGAATTGGATAATATGGACACCAACGACATGTGGGTTCAACAGGACGGCGCTACGTGCCACACAGCTCATGCCACAATGGACATTTTGCATGAGCGATTTGAGGACATGGTCATCTCACGTGGAGGTGATGTGAACTGGCCACCGAGATCGTGCGATTTGACCCCGTTAGACTTTTTCTTGTGGGGTTTTCTTAAGTCGCAGGTCTATACGAATAAGCTACAAACAACGGCAGCCCTCAAAGCCAACATAACCCATGCCATAGGTCAAATTCAGCCTGATTTATGCACCAGAGTCATGGAAAATTGGACATTTCGGATGCGCGCCACCCAGCGAACGATGTTATATTCCGTACGTAATGGCATCTATAAGCCTTTCAAATGAATAAAAAATTTCGATGATATCTCACACACATTTTGTTTTATTTAAATTTAAAGATAGGAAGCGCTTAATGAAAGACCCTGTATTACATTTTTTGTTGTATGATTGTTGAAGAAGGTGCAAGGGTGCAACTTTCGAGTAATTGTGTAACACCTAATACACATCACAATCGAGACGATGTTATTAGTTTTTAAAATATTTACTATCTGAAAATAAAGCTTAAGGATAAACAGTGGTAAAAATAATATTTGTAACTTGTACCCATATTTTTGAATGCAACTGTGTGTCGGTAAAACAGATTTATTAACTCCATACACTTTTGCAATCCAATTCTGTTTTGGATCCAGTGTATACAATTACAAACACAATCCATAAATCCATGGTTACAAAACAATGAAGAGCATATAGGTAATGCAGAGTAGAGCCAAAGCGCGGCGATATCCATTAGGACAACACCGGAAAGAATCCGTATTAACCGCTGCCGCTACGCCGTTGGCGTATGGCCGATCGAAACACTAATCCATTTAAGCAGCTTCGGTAAACGAGCCGCACTTTATCATGCAGATAATAAAGCCATAACTTGGAACGCGTGTTAAAAGTCTTACCCCCATTTCTCTTTTAATTTAAATTTTTCCCGAATAACTCATGCAGCGATGGCCGAACCTGGTACGAACCCTCATTATAATACTGACGCACCGCATAGTCATAAATATTGCGACACGCTGACTACACGCCGGTGTACTACAACTCCTGCGCTTGCGCATGTGCAGGACCTGTTCCTGCTGTTTGCTATTGCTCTGTGCCCACTAACAATGCGGAGATTTCATTGGCGCTTCTTTTTTGCTGATTTTTTGCAGCAGGATAAATGTTTTCGTAATGTACAGTTTTTTTATTCAACTACTCTGAATAGAATATTAGTAAAGGATGGTTCGGAACCAATATTAGTTGACCATATTTGTTTATTGTTTTATTAATACACGTATTAAAAATAGATAACAGAGTTTCATTCAGCAAATTAATAAATTGATAAGAATTATTAATCTGTATTTATCGACGAAGAGAAGTGTTTACCTTCCGTCACCTTTAGGTAAGGAAGGTATTGATTTTGGTTATAATTGGTCAATCGGAAGTACCCTCATTTGAAGATTTTAACAGTTTTCTTGAAAAAACTCAGTTAAATATTATTATAACTTAAAGAATATATTATTTTCTATACGATTTGATTGCATTTTATACTTCATATTCAACAAGTCCTGCACAATACAACCCTTCCATCTTATCTTTGGTCTTCCTCTCTTTCTTCTACTTTCTACTACTAAGCTATTCATTCTTGTATCTTTCTTGAAACTTTATCACTCGAGCCTTTTTCCTTCGCCTTTCATTCCTTGTCCTATTTTTCCGTGTCTTGCCCAAAATCTATCTCAACATCTCTAACACATTAATTTACTTTTCATTGATACTGACATCTGTCAATTTGAATTATCTGAATATATTAGCATAGCTGGCTGATTTATGAAATTTAATATCTTTATAACTCTTTAATCATATATCTATTAAATATGAAGTATAAAATGCAATCAAATCGTATAGAGAATAATACATTCTTTAAATTATAATAACATTAAATGTCAATAAATCATATTTAACTGTTAAATCTTCAAATGAGGCTACTTTAGGTTCACCAATTATAACCACAATCTAATCAGTTGTTCTTCTGGATGTAAACTTGAAGAATACGAAAAAAATATAATTTTTGGAATCGTTGTATTGAAGTTATGCGATCCGAAATTTTTGTAACACACACAGAGAGACACACATACATACAGACATCATCGTAAAAATGGTAAAATCTTATTATAGGGACCCTAAAACATGCTTATTCACTAAAAACTCATCTTTGATTTTTTTGACCAAAGACTATACCTTCCTTACCTAAAGGTGACGGAAGGTAAAAATATTTAAATAAAAGATCCACATTTGCAACTTATATCATTTCTTCTCCAAAGAAGTATGGGAAGTAACGATGATATAACAATTTTACATTGATGTCACTCCATATGAATTTATGAGAAAATTCTTCACATTCTTCATCATGTCGGTATTCGTGTGCGTTTTAACTACCCACATAACTCACATACGAAATGTAGAAATATAATTAACCTACTAATTACAATACGGCTTAATAGCAAAATATAAAATATACTTCATAAATTCCACTCATGTTTCCTCCCTCAAATATTCGAGGAATTTTCCTAACATTCTTTCACAGTTTTCCGAGAATTTCAATTTCAGGATTTTTTCGTTGCTTTTTAATTCTTGTGAGCTTGTGTCTAACAAATTTTCATTCGCTTTCTATTTCCTTTAATACAAAAGAGAAATTACTTAAAATGATATTGTCGTCTATGATGACTTTTCCTATGCATCCGGTAATGAAAATTGCTTCGTTTGACGTGAACTACTTTGACCATAAATTTTAAAATTGGAAAATAAATACACATAAAATGCTTCAGTTAAAATATGGAATATAGAGAGGGAAGTTTTACATTACAGTTATACAGTCGTAGCCAAAAGTATTATACTCATTATGACCAGTATTTTTTTAAAATTTCTTATACATATGTCTATAAGCTTGCTCACTATTGGTAACTTTTTTATTTGAACAGATACGTGGTTGATTAAATGAGCAAAATTATGGCATTTTCTCGCTGAGAAGTATTGGATTCATGCTAAACATCGCATATTCATATTTTAATGAATAAGCGTGTTTTAAGGTCCCTACATTCCGAATTAACATTTTTACCTCTCGTTAAGAGAGGTATTGGATTCATGTTAAAAATAGCATATCCAAATTTTATTGAATAAGCACGTTTTAAGGTCCTACAATCCAATTTTAACATTTTACGATTTCTGTGTGTGTGTGTGTGGATGTATGTGTGTGTGTGTATGTATGTGGGATGTTGGAAGAACGATTACTCAAAAACTATACGACTTTATATTGGTTTAACTACGTATTTCCTAATCGAACATTCATGGAAATATCTGAAAAGGTTTTGATAACAACTGGACAACCGGCAGTAGAAGATTCTTGAAAAAATATCTTCTAAATATTATTTTTTGAAATTTTTTCTTGCTAATATTAAAGAAAATTAAATTCTCTATCCAATACATGTAAATATTATATTATATATTCTATAGATTTAGAGATAAAAGAAATATAATATATAAAAATAATCTGTTGTAATAAATTTTACAGCCGAAAGAATGCTATGAAAAATAGTTCAAAATTTATGTTTGTAACTGACAGATAAATGTCAATGTCAGAAATCCAGAGACATTACTGAAGACTTTTTCAGGGAAGAACATACTTATATTATTTCTTACTGTATTAATAGTTAAATATTTAAAATTATATGTATATTACATATACTTACCCTTCAATTCCGACAATGAATTGAAAACATGTCGAAAAATTAGAAGAGTAGGACAAAATATCTTCATAGAATGAATTTAAAATTGAAAAATCTAAATATAAAGAATAGATATAAGTAATATTTTTGGTATGGAGTGTAGTTATTCAAGAAATATTAAATACAATAGGGTGCGAGCAGTCATGTGACTTTGTTAGCCTTAACAAGCAGATATGATAGTAATTATTTACACAGATGTCAAATATCATAATTTTTCATTCTAAATTGCGTGATTTTTCAATTCCATGCGGATTATTTTCCTCAACAAGTAAATTACACACTCCTGGTGACAATTCACCACGTGAACATTTGAAACTTATGTACATAATTACTAGTTATCATTCCGACACGAGCCCCCATATCTGCTTGTCAAGGCCAACAAAGTCAAATGACTGCTCGCGCCCTATACTTATGTAACCAAAAACGGAAGTGGCGAGAGGTATTGCACTGGCCACAACAGATTTTTTTAAAAGTTTTATGTACAGTAGTCGAAAGAATGGAGTCATTTCACATTTTCTAATTTATTTTTTTCTTGAAAGAATAGGTCAAATTAAATATGTAGGTGTTTTACACTTTACAAGTCTTTAGAATCAGAGATATGATTTTTTAAAAGTAGTCTTTAATTTCAAATATTTGGACGCTGACGTCACGGCATACGTCACGGCTTGTCGGATGCAGCAGTAGCTCTCTACCGGTTGTATTTGGAACTATGATTGTTTGAGATATCACTTGTCAGTTTGATTTTATGACAGCAACATATTGTTAACGAAAAACATATTTCATACAACTTTTGGTATTTATTTTAATAAATGTGTTATTTACATACCTTTACTCTTAACTCTGCTGTCACCTGTCACAATTTTAGGTTAGCTTGTTTATAGCAGCAAACGGATATCACGTAAACCGTTGTGTGTGTGAGAGAGGAATGTCTTTGTGTGAGTAACAAGCCGTGACGTCACGAATTTTACAGCGGCGAAAGTTGATTAGCAAATTTATGAATGAAAAGTCGCATATTTCATGTTATTTTATATTACTATATTTATTAAATGAGACAGATTTCACGATTTTATAAAAAAACAACGATTTTTCTTTTTTGAAATGACCCCATTTCGTAGAAAATGCCCACCACTTGCGTAAGTTTTATAATTTGTTGTTTGTACTTTGTCTTTTCATATCCTTTATCCATATTTATTACCGGTTGTATTATGATTGTTTTATCTAGATACGAATAATAATAAGACTAACAAGTGTTTTCTTTCTCACTAGAAACGTTCCCTTTCATTTGATTTATAAGTAACAAGTCAAGAAAACTTTTCTAAATTAAATTTTAATTGATTTATCGTCACAATTTCAAATTCTTTCCAACAAAATCACAGTTTACTATCCGAATATCTGTCTCAATCTGTTCGCCGAGCTGTGGTGTATTTCTCCCTAGGAGAGCATAGCAGAATGAAGCCATAAATTCATTTCGCAGCCTCACAAATCATTGCTGTATCTGTGCGCTTAAACCAAGCACTAAATGGGCGTTTACACGTAAATAAGTGGTCGTTAGTATTAACAGACTCGTTAGTGATATTTTACATGTGCAGTTTAACACGACGGGTGAGTTGCACTTGCATATGATGTGAGAAAAAAGGATATTCCTGAGGTGTGAAGAAGTTAAAATAATTTATTGAAGATGGCAGGTTTAGAACTAGTAATCCTATTTTCTAGAGATATTTTAACTGTTGTCGTTGTTTTGTTTAACTCTTCATATGAACTGTCAAGGAATTTCAGTACTATCTGTCTATCAGTCTAATCGTGAAAACCGTCTGTGTCGATCTACGTAGCGTTAAATCGATAATGGATAAAAACGAAGTTCGTGCGGTGATCAAGTTTTTTTTTATTTGGAAGGAAAGACGGCAACGGAGATCAAGACCAGATTATATGCTGTCCTTGGGAATGCTTCACCTTCGTTTTCTACGGTGAGCTTCTAGGTTTCAGAATTTAAGCGTGGCCGAACACACACTTGTAACGAGCCACGTTCAAGTGGCAAAATCGTCTACCACATCGGAATTTGAGGATAAAGTCCATGATGTGTTCTGGAAGATCGCCGAATGAAAATGCGTGAGATTTAGGAAGCCATAGGGATCTCTTATGAACGTGTAGTTCATATTTTACATGAGCTGGACATGAGAAACATGTGCGTCAGGTGGATGCCGCATTATTTTAAAAGACGTTTCATAACCATAGATGAGACTTGGATACACCAATACACTCCAGAGATGAAAATTCAGTCGAAAGCTTGAATTGGACATGGTGAGTCGGCCCCGAAGAAAGCGAAATCAGTTCAATTGGCAGGAAAGGTTATGGTGTCAGTCTTTAGGGATTATCTTGATAAAGGAAAAACACTGTAACAGACAAACAACGCCACACTTTTACACAAACTGAAAACAGCAATTCAAGGAAAATGGGGGAATGGCAAAGAAAAAGATATTGTTTCACTACGACCTAAACCCTAAGAGAGGTTATCAACATTTTGGTACTTTGACGGCCATTAGATTAGAACCGAAGAACTTTAAAGTAGACATATATCCAAAACAAGGAAACCCAGGCTCAGAACAAGAATAAGAGAAACAGAAATATCAATTCCACAATAATAAATAAACACCCATATATAATAAAAATAAAAACCAAGCCAAATTTAACACCTCGATAAATGTGACAATCAATATTTATTAGGTGGTTACAAATACATAAAAACAGCATGCACACCTATTATATTTTAAAAAATAACAATTAGCTTGGTTCTAAAATTCCGTTATGGAAATGAATAGAAGTATAATAAATATTGGCTAAAAGATGTGCCAAAACATTTGAGACTATCTTGAAGGAAATTTGAAAGAGAAAGTAGAACAGAAAAATATGGTTTCAGAAGATCTAAAAGAAAAACCAGCACCTATAAAATTAAATAAGTACGAATACAAGCAAAACTCAGATTTTGAGCGATTCTGGCTGAAATATTGGCCGTACTGAGTTTTGAAATCGTCCCCCATCCACCGTCGGACTTCCAACATTTCCCGAAAATCAAAATGTTCCTGGCTGGAAAGAGATTTGGATCCAAGGAAGAAGCCATTGAAGCAGTAAATGCTTATTTTGAGGACCTCAGAGAAAACCATTTTCGGGAGGGAATCGAAAAGTTAGAAAAATGTTGGACCAATTGTATTGACCTCAGAGGAGACTATGTAGAAAAATAAAATATAGTCCGTGTGTAATATATATATATATATATATATATATATATATATATATATATATATATATATATATATATATATATATATATATATATATATATATATATTTATGTCATTGCGGAAACTTTTCAATTAAACCTGGTAGTTACTAACTTGTAAAATTGGTTGCTAGTGTATTAAAATTTACCACGTCAGTAACGTTTTATTTAAAACATTTTGAAGTCAACAATAAATAATTCATACGATTTCGAACAGCAACAGTGCTGACAACTACCTCCTCCAATCCCTGCTTTCTTCGGATTATGAAACTAAATCCTGCAATTCATCTGCAGCGACTCGTGAACTACGTGACACTGCAAAGAAATTTAAACCGAATTAAAAATGTCATTTCCATCAATTTACATAATGTCTGGTGCATACTATACAAATATTTGCTCCCTGGACTCCAGCATCGCAGGTCGATAGCGTTTACAGAAAAGAAAAGAATCCGCGAGTGCTTGTGTTTTTGCATATTTACACTAGACACGCGGATAGTGTTTATAAAGTGTGTAGTGTATGTCTGGCCGGGGTTTACAGCGTCAAACCAACAATGAACTGCACTATTTATTTAACTGCTTCTGCTTTACTTAAAATACTACAACAACGTGTATTTACTAGAGAAATGTAGCTGCTGGAATAATGCATGTTTTATTTATTAATAAACTCTACATAGTTAAATTTGTTTTGCTAAAGTTGTTATTTCTCAAAGAAATTTCGTTTTATTATTTATACATTTATCATAAGCTTGTTGTTATATTTCATCCTCCACTATAAAATATCTGTTATGGCCATCACAATGCCTTTCGCACCCTTTTCATTTTTAATTACGCCTAATCTTTATATTTACGTATTTTCTATAATTTTAAATTCATTCTACGAACAAGTTTTCTCCATTTCTTCTAAATGTTAAAGTTTTTCCAATTCATTAACGGGATTGGCGGTATTTCTGAAGGGTTCATGCAATATACCTATAATTTTAAATATTTAATTAATAATACAGCAATAAATATTAAATATCGTTCCCAGAAAAAGCCTTCAGTATTATCTCTGAATTTTTGACACTAACATTAGTGGCATTTATCTGTCAATTACAGACATTCTAATTTCTCAACTAGTTACCATGGAGAATGTTTGGGCTGTGAGATTTACTACAACAGATTATTTTATAGATTATATATCTATATATTTAAATCTGTAGAAAGTATAATAAAAAAAATAAATGTGTCGCATAGAGAATTATAGTTTTTAATATTTGTAATAACATAAATTTTCAAAAAATAATATTTAGACGGATTTTGTTAAAATACTACTACTTCCGGTTGTCCAATTGTTACCAGAATCTATTCAATTCTTCCCATTACTGTTAGATTGAAGAATCCGTAGTTACACAGGTCTTTAGTCTTATAGAATTTGAGAACTCGTACATACAATAACCTCACACGCACACCCACACACACACATCCATACACAGACATGATCGTAAAAATGTTGTCCGACTCTAGGGACCTTAAAACGTGCCTAAATCTAGATATGCTATTTTTAGCTTGATTCCAATATCACTCTTAGCGAAAGGTAAAATATCTGATGTGCCTAGCACAATACCTTCCGTCAATTCTGTGTATTATCTATAAATTGCAAATTATTCTAAATTTCCAGTAAAATTATTTCATCAACAAACTATGCAAATTGCACTTGACACTGACATCTTCTTCTTTAGCTTTACCCATTCGTTAGGGGTCGCTATTTTTTATTTTCTTCTTCCACTCATTTCTGTTTTGCGTGTCCTTCTCATTCAGTTCTATATCCCTCAGATCTTCCGCAATACGAGTACAGTCCTTCCACCTTATCTTTGGTCTTCCTCAGTTTCTTCAACCTTCTATTATTAAACTATTCATTCTCCTTCCAATATATTTTTCATCTCTCCTCATGACATGTTCAAACCAATGTAATCGTCTCTCTTGTATCTTTCTATAAACTTCTAACAGAGTTATTTCTCTTATTTTTTCATTCCTTGCCGTGTCTTTTCGTGTCTTCCCCAAAATCTATCTCAACATCCTCATCTCTGCCAGATACATTTATATATAAAATGTAAGGATATTAATGAAACTCATTTTATTTAAATTCCTACAACTTGCTACATTATTATTGGTGTATAGACGACCAATAGGAGTCCATATCAATGATGTCACTAGAATCCTTACACAGAATATTTCCGGTTATTTTCCATATTATTCGCTTGTCGTTTTTTAGAGCAAATGGATGTGTGTATGCTTTTAGAATTTTTTGTGCGATGTTTAATAAATTAACTGAATGTTCTGTACAAATATATTTTGTGTACATGAATTGTAACATTAATGTTTCTTGAATGTTGAAGAATCCTAATATGGTTTCTTTAGGTGAATTTGGGGCCTTAGTAATCCTCATGAATTTGTATAGTACTTTATTTGTTAAATTTACATGAATGCGACGTTTCGGATACTAACTGTATCCATCATCAGACAATTAAGAGATACAGGAAAACATTTTTAATACATTTGAAAATTGAACATTTGTTGTTAAAATTGAGAACTATGGATTAAATTTGCCAACATGGCCACCACATCGACAACAAAATTTGCCAACGGCTGCCCACTTCAACATCTTGACAAGCAGTGCTTGTCAAGCAGTGCTATACAAATTCATGAGGATTACTAAGGCCCCAAATTCACCTAATGAATTGTAACAATTTGTAAGATCTTACTGTAAGTGTGATATTTATTTCTGTTGTATAAATGATTAGTTTACACCGTAGACCTATATTCGACCTATACCTCAAATTCGACCTAATTGTATTTGGGCCGCCTGGCGTAAACACCTAAAATATGGAGCGGCCTGGCTTAGGTCAGGCCACTTTTTCATGTGACCTGACCTATACTAGGCCTCGGCCTAAATGTATTTATTGCGGTGTAAACAGCTAATACCGAGACTAGTTCGAAAATTGTATGGTAGAGTAGATATCGGTAATTTTGAGTACAGTGATACTGATTTACACATATTGTGATAGTTTTGTTTGACAATTGACAGTAAGAATAAGTACCTAAATAAGTAGTAAAATTTTGTATATAAACATGAGTGATATAAAGATAAAAGGAAGAATTGTTTTTTTTAACTTAAAATTAAACCGCTAGATGGTACAAACTAGTACCTATATTCTGCCTATATCCCACCTATCCGAGGCTCTAAAATATGCGATGTAAACAACACGATATTTTTTTGACTTTGTCCTAATATATGTCACATATAGGTCTAACCTATCTCAGGTCATAGGGTGTAAACTAGGCCAATGTTGTAGACCCTGAAGTAGGTGCAAGAATGCACCGAAACTTTGGTATAGTAAGAATAAAAGCTGTTTTGCTGAATTTTCGAGTAATTGTCAATACCTAATCCACATCACAGCCAAAAATTTCTATACATCGTAGATTTCTTATTGTTCATTTTTACCTCTCGCTAAGAGAGGTATTGCATTCATGCTAAAAATCGCATATCCAGATTTTATTGTATAAGCACGTTTTAAGGTCCCTACAATCCGATTTTAACATTTTTACGATGATGTCTGTGTGTGTGTGTGTGTGTGTGTGTGGATGTATGTGTGTGTGTGTGTGTGTGTGTGTATGTATGTAGGATGTTGGAAGGACGGTTACTCAAAAACTATAAGACTTTAAATTTGTTTAACTACGTATTTCCCAATCGGACATTCATGGGAAGATCTGAAAAGGTTTTGGTAACAATTGGACAACCGGAAGTAGAAGATTCTTGAAAAAAAATCTTCTAAATATTATTTTTTGAAAATTTTTCTTGATAATATTAAAGAAAAATAAATTCTCTTTCTGATAAATTTAAATATTTTTATATATATTCTATAGATTTAGAGATAAAAGGAATATAATATATAAAATAAACTGTTGTAATTAATTTTACAACCGAAAGGATGCCATGAAAAATAGTTGAAAATTTTAATTATTTGTGACAGATAAATGTCAGTGTCAGAAATAATGAGTAACGAAAGAAAAATTTACTTGGAGAATCCCTTAATTCTTGATCTGTCTCTATTATGGAGATGACAAGTCTAGGTTGAAGGACTTAAATTTGTTTCAAACATTATGGGACAATGTACACCAGCACTGTAGACTAGAGTAACTTTGAATTGCGAAAAAGCTATCAAATTCTTCTCAAGTAAGTTGTACATATTGACAAAATTACACATCAATATAAGAATAATCGGAGTGCAATCTATCCGTCACTTTATTAAAGGGAATTAGTGTTATTTAGATATAACAAGTATGAAAAAATAAAATGTAAAAGAAGATATATAAGAATAGATGCACAATCCAGATATATACATTTTAGACCGCCCAAAATTAATGTTTTCACTAGAAGAATATGAAGAGAAAGTAAACAACGTTGTTCGAATTGAAAATTGCTGTTACCAGCCTAATATTTATATATGGTAAACTCTACTTTGTAATTTATTGTAACATAATTTATGGTAAAATATCTTTATGTTGAGACATGCTATTATTGAATAATAAAGAAGTTTATACGTCATAGATTTATATGAATATATTATTTGTATTTATAAAAATATTCTTTGCTTTATGCATACAGCCAGGTAAAATATACGGCGAGAGGTTATGTGATGGCCACATCAGATTTTTATATCTTTGAAAACTACTAATAGATCTTTAATAGGAATATATGGATTTTTCGCGTTTCCAACTACTGCTTGTTAATGTTAACGAAGCACACGTGTCTGTCTCTTTACCGCCATTGTCATGCGAGGCGACGCTCTGCACCCAGACGCCCGCGTCCGTTGTCCAAGCAACGCTGTTATAAATCTTAATGATATCCTGCGCTCCTGCCATCTGGAGGAAGGTTTACTTTACCCGCTTTACCACCACCAGGAAGACGTGGAAAGCAATTAGTTGATTGAACTAAGCTGATTTAGATAAATATATCATCAGGCTTGTTCACCCTTTTAAGCAATATGGTTTATTAGACAAGGAAAATATATACAAATCGTTAAAAAAATTATGAATGTATAATTTTATATTTCATTAATTATTGTTTAAGACTAGGATAAAAATGAGACACAATTTCATAATTTTCTGCAAGTTTAATATAAAAATATTGAAATTATTGTGAATAGGAATACTTGCTTCATATTTTTACCTTCCACCATCTTTAGGTAAGGAAGGTATTGTCTTTATGTGTGTGTGTGTGTGTGTGTGTGTGTGTGTGTGTGTGTGTGTGTGTGTGTGTGTGTGTGTGTGTGTGTGTGTGTGTGTATGTGCATGTCTGTGACGAAAGTTTCGGATCGCAAACTTCAATACCACGATTTCAAAAATTATATTTTCTTCATATTTCTCAAGTTTACATCCAGAAGAACAACTGATTAGATATTGGTTATAATTGGTTAACCGGAAGTACCCTCATTTGAATATTTTAACAGTTAAATATCATATATTGACATTTAACGTTATTATAACTTAAATTATATAATAAAAAATAATATTATTGTCTATACGATTTGATTGCATTTTATACTTCATATTCAATACATATAGAGTTAAAGAATTATAAAGATATTAAATTTCATAAATCAGCCAGCTATGCTAACCATGAAAATTACTAATATATTCAGATAATTCAAATTGACAGATGTCAGTATCAATGAAAAGTAAATGAATGTGCCAGAGATGAGGATGTTGAGATAGAATAAGGGAAATAACTCTAGTGTTAGAAGTTTCTAGAAAGATACAAGAATATATTGGAAGAAGAATGAATAACTTAGTAAGAGAAACTTGAAGAAACAGAGGAAGACCACAGATAAGATGGAAGGACTGTATTGCGGAAGAATTGAGAGAAAAGAACTGAGTGAGAACGACACGCAAAAAAAAGAATGGAAGAGGAAAATAATAAATAGCGATTCTTAACGAATGGGAAAGCTAAAGAAGAAGAAGATGTCAGTGTCAAGTGCAATTTGCGTAGTTTGTTTATGAAATAATTTTACTGGAAATTTAGAATCTTTTGCAAGAAAATTTATGTATGGAATTTGTGCTGGCCACAACAGATTTTTTCCTATGGGAAGAATACTGCATCCACATTACTTTTTTCAAAACTAGGATTATTAGAGTTTATAAAAACTTTACTTTTGAAATAATCTTGTTACATCAGTACATATTCATACCGTGTATGCATTTACCAGCGTCACCCCAGCGATCACTTTTCTGTAAATTAAAATTCGAATAAGATTTTAGATCCGCGACCAAACATGGCCACGAGACCCCACAAAAAAGAGTATAATTTTCGTTATCCAAGGTTGATCTTGTATGATTCTGTAATAACTGTAAATTGTAGACAAATAAAACACTTGTTGGCTTGTTTATTAATAACTGAATCTATACTATTTTTGCTCTCAAGAGCACTAAAACTACTCTTTAAGGTAAAAAATATGATATAATTTTGAAATTTGCTGCAAGTAGAATATATCTAATAAATAAATTTTCATGCTAAATATCGTATACCGACGACACTTTAAAAATGGTCGCTCCATAATCTTTGTTTTTCAGTGACACTGATTTACTTCTTGTGAAATTAACCCCGAAGTTACATATTTTTTAACTTCTCCTCTTCGTCTTAGATTAGCACAGGGCATTAGGCCTGCACGTAGTCAGGGCCTGACCCTCGGAAAGTAAATAAGTTCCGGCACGGTTCATTTGCCAACAAAGCATAGGAAAATGTTGTTCTTGCCGGGAAAGTATTTCGCTAAGCGACCGGAAACTTCTATTAATTATTTTTTGGGTGGAGGCTATTATGTTCTCGATGGTAAAGCTTTTGTAGGAAACTTTCGTGATACGTGATTAATATAATTGTAAGCAATATTTCTCAAGATTTATATCTAAATAGAATCGTTTTTTGAAAAAAGAATTTGTTTTAACTAAGCCCATTCATTTTTACCTCCCGCTACTCTTGGTAAGGGCGGTATAGGGATCGCGCTAAAAATCGCATATCGAGGTTTTGGTAAATGACCACATTTTAAGATCCCTACAATCCAATTTTAACATTTGTGTGTGTGTGTGTGTGTGTGTGTGTGTGCGTGTGTGTGTGTGCGTGTGTGTGTGAGTGAGTGTGTGTGTGTGTGTGGATCCTCTTTACGCTCTAACTAAAATATTATCGTTCAGAAAATTTTGAAACGTTGTATTTCTATCCTTACTCTTATTTTTGTGTAAATCAGATAACCGGAAATGGCACTTTACTGGAAGCTCAAAATAGTTTTTCTTGGAAAAAATATCTTTAAATGTTATTTTTTTCAGAATTTGTTATCATAAGTTTTTTAAATTTTCTACAGGTCTGCATTAAGACTTTTTGTAACAGATTTCAAATATTTGTAACTGACAGATATGTCACTGTCAACAAACTAATTATTTCAAATAATAATAGTAACTTGGTATTTATTGACTGTTGGTATGATGTTAAGGTTAAAGATAAATAATTGGAGTTGCAGTCTTGGTAAAAAATGTTATTATTAGATGAAATCTTAATAAACATTTTTCACCAAGACTGCAACTATTATTTATCTTTAACCTTAATAATAATAGCGTTTTAAAAAGAAAATAGTAAATGGAACAATAATTATATGGAAAGGAATTTAATACAGTTTCCAGCATAGGAATGTAGGTAAGATAATAAAAATATATATCATCGCGGCATATTACCCATTGCTGGGAGAGCCAATCTGCTTTGTACACAGATGTCGGTATTAATGATAACATATTTGTACCGTATGGACGTTTACCAGGCATCACTTCATGCGAATCTGGAGAACGGATTCAATTCCGACCGACGCCAAATATTTTAGAATTTTAAATGGCATAAAATTTACCCCTGTGCTGTACTTTCCACGCCATCAATAAATATAGGTAATTATATAAATAAATAAAATAAATATATCATCACGGCATATTACCCATTGCTGGGTGTGCCAATCTGCTTTGTACACAGATTTCGGTAACGATGATTACATATTTGTACAGTGGGGGCTTCTACCAGGTGTCACCTCACGAGCATTTATTGCTGGCGTGAAGAGAACACCACAGAGGGCCTTTTTGTGTCATTTAAAATTCTAAATATTTGGCGTCGATCGGAATCGAACCCGAATTTAAATTAAACGGGAGGTCTTGTGTTGGCCACATCATTTTTTTTTCTATTTGGGTGGTATCCCTGAATCTTAAACATTTGTGAGTAAAAATATGAAATCTACCAGAGAGCACTGGAAATTTACCGTGAAGAAGAGGATGATGCTAAAATTTATAAATTATTTTGAGAATATAATTCATTAGTCACGTGACATATTTTCCGCCAATCAACATTCAGAATCTCCCTAGTTACATGTCTATCACAGCGATGATAAAAAACAAAGAAATTATCACCTTATTTATAGTCGTTACTAAGGGATTTGTTTTCTTTATTTATGACAGTTAATTTTGAGTATAAAATAAGCAATAACAATAATTCAAACTCCGATATATTAAATAAAACTCGTAAGTACCATGTTTTAATACAATATGAATATGTATATCAAAAGTTAGGTTAGCATAATTATAAAAATTCATTATATTCTCTCATTAAATATAAGCTCGTGATATGATTAATATTGCTCGTGAAACCGAAGCAGCACATTTCACTCAAGAATATCATTGATGATAATCATATCACTTATTATATTACATATGAAAATATTTTATATTAGAAGGAAAAATCGGTGAAGTGTATTATTGTTGAAGAGAATTAATTTGTACAAATATAAAAAAAAATGTAAAAGATTGTGTTGACATTACATTTTTTATGTTTTCATTAAAATTCAAATGATATTTAGAATTCAATGATTTACAAAATAAACAAAAAAATATTGTTTTGATGACATGCTTTTCAATATGATTGTTTGTCATTGTTCCGTTCATAATTTTTTAAACCGTCAGTGCGGTAATAAATTGTTATTTGAAATTGAAAATGTTTCATTTATGAATGGGAACATCATTCAGTTCAGTAACTAATCATCCATCACGACAAAGCGACGATGATTTTTAAAACCAGATAAAATATTTTTAATCAACCCAACAATCATAACTCTGCCATAAACGACAATCCAATTGCATTAAAAATTCATATTGTAACCAGAAGACATTTATATTCCTGTCAAAAGTAAAAACCAATTAATTCAATCACACTTGTATTACTCAGAGAATTATCATTGTTGCCGTCAGAATTATTAATTATATCCTGGTAATTAATGGTTGAAATAATTAAAACATGGATGATGACGGACAGATAAATGGGGCAAAAATACCCACCAGATGTCGCGTGACGTCACAGCTTGGAAGGGGTGGGGGTAATAAATCCTGCGATGAGGACATGTGGGCGTGATGTGTGGTGTTTATTTAGCATGGAACTTAATTCATGTCCCTCTAAAACATGTCAAATTGTTTATAGAGTGCTCATAATTCTAACCATAAAATACAATTAGAGAAGGATTCGTTGTCCCAACAACTTGTAATAAAGCAAGTACAAAACAAATAACCTTTTCTAAATTATAGTTTCAGGAATAATATTTCAATTGTATTATCTTTGTTAGTCAAAATTCTCTGTAGAAATAATTATCATTCTATTATCTATTTGTTTAGTCTAGATGTCAGCGCTCTAGACATTTATTTGTTGCAAATTAAGTCTTAAAGTTATTGCAAACCTACGTACAGGGTTGATATTTTATTATGGGTGCTATATGATACCCTGCCATCCTTAGATATCATCTCACGAAGAAGTTAACGTTTTGTTTGTAAACAAGTGTAGTGACTCAAGTGGAAGACATGTAGTCTTGTGTTTTGTTTTGAGGACATACTAGACGTAAGTTGTTATAATGTAACAATTTAGATCATTTGTCTAGTTATGTTTAGAATGTAATCTTAAATAATAAGTGAGAATTGACATGATGGATATGATAAGAAAATGTGATAACAATAAGTTTTGTAATAAATGCAATTTTATATTATTCTACCGATGTTATCAATTGTAATAAATCTCAATGCTAATCACCAATTCTTATAATACAAACTTTTAATACTCTAAGAAGTCCGAGCAGTTTTGACTATAGTCCGAGCGGTAATTTTCTTCAGAAACTTTGAGTTCAAAAAGGTGACAAAATTAATTAAATGATTTTTAAAAGTTTATAAAAAATAGCTTCACTCATTTATCTATCTCTTTATGAGTTTATTTCTCTTTTTCCATCTTTTTCATCATTTTTGTTGTCTGTAACAAGAAAAAAATCTGTTGTGGCCAGCACAATACCTTTCGCCACTTTCGTTTTTGGTTACATAAGTAGAGAGCGCGAGCAGTCATGTGACATTGTTGGCCTTGACAAGCAGATATAGGGGCCCGTGTCAGAATTACAATTAGTAATTATGTACATAGATTTCAAATTTCAGAATTTTTCATTAAAATTTTTAATTTTTTATAAATTAACGTAGTTAATTTGTCCCCAGGAGTTTGGAATTTATTGAGTTGAGAAAAATAAACCACATGGAATTGGAAAATCAGTAAATTTAGAATGAAAAATTATGATATTTGACATCTATAATTACTAGCTATCATTCTGACACGGGCCCCCATATCTGCTTGTCAAGGCCAACAAAGTGATATGACTGCTCGCGCCCTATTGTATTTAACATTTTCTGTATACCTACACTTTACACCAAAAATTCTACATACATCTATTCTTTACATTTAGATTTTTTAATTTTAATTTTTAATTTAATTTAAATAATATAATGTATGTAATTCCCAGAAAAAATATTCAGTAATGTCTCTGGATTTTTGACACTAACATTTATCTGTCAATTACAAACATTTTTATTTTTCAATTGGTTTCCATGACATTATTTGGGCTGTGAGATTTATTACAACAGATTATTATACACCTTATATTTCTTTATTTCTAAATCTATGAAAGATATAATAAAATATTGATATGTATATCAGATAGAGAATTTACTCTTCTTTAATAAGCAAGAACAAAAATTTTCAAAAATAATATTTAGAAGATTTTTTTTTAAGAATCTGCTACTTCCGGTTGTCTAATTATTACCTTTTCAGCTCTTCCCAGTAATGTCCGATTGAGAAATACGTAGTTAAACAAATATTAAGTATTATAGTTTTTGAGAAATCGCCTTTCCAACACACACATACACACACACACGTCATCGTAAAAATATTAAAATCGGATTGTAGGGACCTTAAAACGTGCTTAATTATTAAAATCTGGATATGCGATTTTTAGCATGAATCCAATATTTCTCTTAGCGAGAGGTAAAAAATGTGTTGGCTGTAAAATGAGGCATATAGAAAAATATACTACAATAAAGCCATAAAGCAATGCATTACAAAATGCTTGATTAATTTATCTAGTTTTTAATTATTTTGGAGCTTTAAAAAAGTTCATTGTTTTGAAATTAAATTCCAAAATTAACATAAAATGTAACTGCATCACAACAGTTTTAGTGAAAAGTTTTTGAAAATATATACCATTTCAATTATTTAAAAGCATTACAGTATTTCCATGTAAAAAAATTAAACAAACAAGCTCAACACAACTTTCATTTATTTTATAATTAACCTATTACATACACCTATCCAACCCCAACCAATTCTAACCAAAACCAATCAATAGAGGTTTATGAAAGAGCTGCAAATAACCAACAACTGCGAATGTCCGTATTGCGATAACAGTTGCCGGTCGTGCAACGTGCACTCCTATTCACTGCACTGTTATAAATAAATATTTAACGGTGAGTTATTCTGGTTGCGACGGCAGCGCCCTGGTGCCGCGGTCACGTACTAGATGCGCTGGCAAGTTGCTGCACGTCCGGAAAATGTGAGGTTAGAGACGTGAAATCAAATCACTGGTCAGGATTACCTTCTTCTTCTTTTTTTTTGAAAGGCGTTAAATAAATGTTATATGTGGCAAATAAATGTAAAATGGAATGAGATATGTACAGGGTGTTCAGAATAATGTGTCCGACATAATGTTTCCAAGTCTACGGCTTTTAACAAAATACTTATTCGATACCAATGTTTCTTATGTATAAGTAATTCATTAGTCACGTGACATGTTTTCCGCCAATCAACATACAGAATCTCCCTAGTTACATGTCTATTACAGCGATGATTAAAAACATAAAACTTATCACCTTATTTATAGTCGTTACTAAGGGATTTGTTTTCTTTATTTACAACAATAACTCAAACTTCGATATATTAAATAAAACTCGTAAGTACCGTGTTTAAATACAATATGAATATGTATATCAAAAGTTAGGTTAGGAGCACATACAATATGTTACAAAAATTCATTATATTCTCTCATTAAAGCCCGCGATATGATTAATAATCGAAGATATTGCTCGTGAAACCGAAGCAGCAATTCTGTTTCACTCAAAAATATCATCGATAATAATCATATCACTTGTTATATTACGTATGAATATAATCGTTAATTTTCTAATTTTTATTACCCTAATATCAAAATAAAACTTTAATATATTTAAATTGAGCGCATAAAATACAGTATCAACCATGTTTGTGGCGTGTGGTCACTGGCCAAGGCCAAATACTATTGGCTAATAGTTATTCGAACGCGCAAGCTAGGTCTTCGTCATATTCAGCTCTAGAAACGTATGTTCTCGGTGTAGATGACGTCATATGCGCCGTCGAGTTCTCGATCCTCATTTGTTAAAACTTTAATGTATTTTTTTTTCTGGTATATTAGAAATTTTTCGGCGAGAATACAGATTACAAGGGTAGCGGGAGATAAAAATGAAAAAAATAATACTAGAAATCCCTCTTATTATTTTATTGCTCCAGTCCTTAAATTCTTTTAGATTTAATGTTTAAATTCTTTTCTTACATTTTTGTTAGAGCGAGTTAAAGTTTATATGTGTTTGCCAATATATTGGTAAAGTTTTTCACGAATAATACTATCAAATAATGAAATTTTTTAGTTGTGAACTTGAGCGCTGCATTCAGCTAAAAGTTGTTAATGTACCAACTCAAATGTGAGGAAGAATTTTGATTAAATTTTTCCTAGTTGTATCAAATAGAATACTTGTATACAATATAATTATTTCAGGCAGCTTGTTTTAATTTTCTGGTTCAAGGAAGCAACTAATTTAATATCCGTTTCGAAATATTTTGAAGAATAGTTCATTTTTGCCACATTATTATAAATAATGTAATAATGAAATACAAAATGGAGTAAAAATTATAGGAATTTTTTAAACATTTCAGTTTAGCAGCAATGTCAACTGTGACTTTTGGTGGATTTAATTTTTTTAATGTACTCGTTGGTTAAATATTATAAGTACCTATAGGTTACATTTTTAAATGTCTGATCAAGTTATCTTTAAGTTAAGATTTTAGCTCCGCCATTCAGTCAAATGACGTCACGCCCGGCACTTGTTATTGTTACAACACATGTGTAGTGCAGTTAAACTTCTTCATTTAACGTAAAAGCGTAATTTGACGTTTTACTATGTTGCCAAAAAAGAATATCTAAGATTTATTTTCAACTAAAATCTACATAAAACCATATTCATACTACGACAAATTCTGAATCGGTTCTTATCCACTGACATGTGTTTAGTTAAAATAGACTTAAGGTCAAGTTTTAGAATTGAGCTGCCAATACCGCCCAAATAGGTTTATGAACTACTGTTGGATTTTGACAATGACATTTTTCTGTCATTTACAAACATCTGATAGTTAGTATAGAGTTGTTTAGGCTCTTAAATTTATTACAACAGATAAAATAATAGTATATTATTCAATAAGCATGTAATGTATGCTATTACTCATGAGAATGAAATTTGCATCACGAGCCGGTAGGCGAGTGGTGTAAATCATTCGAGTGAGTAATAGCCATTACATGCGAATAGAATACTATACTTTATCCACAACTGTCAAATAATAACATACTGCACTATTATAAAATCAGAAATAACCTAACAAATTTTAGAAAATTGTTTGTTAACAAACATAAACATAGTTAGTGTTGAGTACTGGGTATTTGTTTTAACAAAACTATGAAGTGATTTGATATTTAGTAGAAAATTTTAAACCGACTATTCAGCTACATTTTAAGCTTAAGAAGAAAATAAAACTATAAAAAACGAGAAACCTAGTATACTTTTGGCTTTTTATGTGGAAATAAATACTTATTAAAAGTAATTTGTTTGTACTTTTTGTAAGGTAAGATTTGAATTTGACATAACGATTGAATAATATTATTCCATCGAACTGTCAATATTATTCAATTAGCAACAGTAACTAAGGTCATTAATTGATAAAAAACGGTTGAATTATGGGTATATTATTTGACAGTCGTGGATAAAATAAATAAATATTTAATCACGGCATATTACAGATTATTTTATATATTACTTTATTATCTCAATATATAGAAGATATAATAAAATTTTAAAATGTATCGAATAGAGAATTTTACTTTCTTTAATACTAATAATAAAAACATTCAAAAAAATTATATTTAAAATATTTTTTAAGATACTACTACTTCAGGTTTTCCAATTGGTACCAAAACCTATTCAACTCTTCCCATTAATGTTAGATTGACGAATTCGTGTCTCCAACAACCTCACACACACACATCCACACACACACACACACACACACACACACACACACACACACACACACACACACACACACACACACACACACACACACACACACACACACACACACAGAGACATAATTGTAAAAATGTTAAAATCGGAATCTATGGACCTTAAATCGTTCTTATTCACTAAAATCTGAATATGCGATTTTTAGCATGAATCCAATACCTCTCTTAGCGAGAGGTAAAAATATATGTTACCGTAAAAACATTCAAAATTCACAAATGCTATAAAATTGTACGCAATATTCCATGTTAACAAAATTGCTTCAATTATCTTTTAAATTGCAGTCATGCAGTATAGGTTACCGGCTAAATATCTACCTATTATGTTACGGTATATTTTCTAAGTAATGAAATTATTTTAAATTTTCACTTTGCAGAACTTTAACTAGACAAATATTTAATAGTTTTGCTAAGAAATAAAAAGTAAAAAGGTGTTTTCCAGCAGTTGAGCAGACGTAATTCAAGAAATGCTAGATAGTAAAATAGTTGCGCAAGAAAGTTCTATCGTAGGAAAGAAGCCGGTACAATTCCTCGACTACTATCTCCGAACTTTGGGCATGTTATTGAATTGAAAGTTTGTTTAGTGGGTACTAAACAAGTTTAGCTGTTTGACAACATCTATCACACGAATAAAATTGAAATAACGGGTTTTATCGCACGATCTCGCGAAATGAGGGAATTAAACGTTAACAACGGATTTCTTGCTGACCCCAACGCGTATTTTATTATGCATTTGTCGTTAAATTTTAAGAAATGCTGGCTCAATCGTCATCACACGACCTTTATTACATGTTCCACAACATATTGCACGAGAGGTAATGTGCCTATATAATCGTACACATCAAAGATATCCATGCGATTTTATGCGGTATAAATGTTTCACATGAATATCTTTATTTTAAAAGATACGAGGTTCATGCCAAATTATTGAGAATATGATACATGGTTCATATTTTTTAAAATTTTATTTTAAATGTTGTAACTGTTATTTATTTGGGTGAAGTGTAAAATCAAAGAATTATTATTAATTAAAATAAAAGTTTATTAAACGACAAATAATTAAGATAAAGACAATAAAAATAAGTAACACTATGATTAAAGAATTATAAACACTAATTTAAGACTAACAAAGGTAATAATAAATAATTTCTTATTTCTCGATTAGGTATTCCGAGAATATCTCTTAACCCTGTGTTAAAATGACGTATATGGAGAGTTTAATGAAGACGTTCATGTTACTGTATAGATAATGGAATAAGTGTAGAAAAAGTAGCGTAATTTTTTATTATTACCTTCCGTCACCTCTAGGTAAGGAAGGTATTGTCTTTGGTCAAAAAATTCGGTGGTGAGTGTTCATTGAATAAGCACGTTTTAGGGTCTTTACAATATGATTTTACTATTTTTACGATGATGTCTGTATGTGTGTGTGTTCGTGTGTGCGTGTGTGTGTGTGTATGTGTGAGTGTGTGTGGACCGCCGTTTCGTGCACGATATCTCCAATACTAGAATTCCAAAAATTACAATTCTTGCGTATTCCTCTTCCTTACAACCATATGCGGACTTGATTAGATTTTGGTTATAATTTGTCAACGGGAAGTACCCTCATTTGAAGATTTTAACAGTTTTGCTTGAAAAACGCAGTTAAATGTTATTATAACTTAAAGAATATATTATTCTCTATACGATTTGATTGCATTTTATATTTCATATTCAACAGATATAGAGTTAAAGAATTATAAAGATAATAAATTTTATAATTCAGCCAGCTATGCTAACTTAACCATGGAAACTGCTAATATATTCAGGTAATTCAATTGACAGATGTCAGTATCAATAAATAGTAAATGTATGAAAGAGTAAGGGAAATAACTGTAGTGTTGAACGTTTCTACATTGGTTTGAACATGTCGTGAGGAGAGATGAGTATATTGGAAGAATGAATAGCTTATAACAGAAGGTGGAAGAAACATAGAAAGACCAAATATAAGATGAAAGAAGAGAAAAGGAACTGAATGAGGACGACACGCAAAACAAAAATTAGTAGAAAAAGAAAATAAAAAATAGCGATTCCCTAACAAATGGGAAAAACTAAAGAAAAAGAAGATGTTAGTGTCAAGTGCCATTTGCATGAAATAATATTACTGGAAATTTATAATCTTTTGCAAGAAAATTTATCTATGGAATTTGTACATAATACACAGGATTGACGGAAGGTATTGTGCTGGCCACATCAGATTTTTTTTTATTTAGTAATAGGGAACCAGTTTCGGAAAAATGTCCGTCATCAGCCCTCGTCAATAAACGTATGAAGTAACATTACGAAAAATGTAATGAAAGTTAAAAAAATGTTTCAAGTAACCGATGTAAAAAAATGCAAAGCGAACAAAAATTATTGTAAAAGACGCTTAGTCAGCAGGTCTTTTACAATAATTTTTAACATTAATAACATCGAATACAAAGGGTCAGATGACCAGAAGTAATTAAACATGTCTACACGTATGTGTTTACCCCGTCGGTGCTCGCGAAGATATGTAAATTACATTTGACACTAACATCTTTTTCTTCAGCTTTTCCTTTTCATTAGGGGTCGCTATTTTTTATTTCCTTCTTCCACTCATTTCTGTTTTGCGTGTCATCCTCATTTAGTTCCTTTTCTTTTAAGTCTTCCGCAATACAGTCTTCTTCCAATATATTATTCATCTCTCCTCATGACATGCTTAAATAAATGTAATCGTCTCTCTTCTATCTTTCTAAAAACTTTTATCACTCGAGCAATTTCCTTTATCCTTTCATTCTTTCCGTGTCTTCTCCAACATCTATCTCAACATCCTCATCTTTGCCACATTCATTTTATTGTCATTGATTTTGACATCTGTCAATTAGAATTATCTGAATATATTAATAGTTTCCATAGTTAGCATAGCTGGCTGATTTATGAAATTTAATATCTTTATAATTCTTCAACTCTATATCTAGCGAATATGAAGTATAAAATGAAATCAAGTCGTATAAAATGTATAATAACATTAAATGTCAATAAATGATATTTAACGGCGTTTTTTTTTTTTCGAGAAAAACTGTTAAAAGTTACAAATGAGGGTACTTCTGATGGAGCAATTATAACTAAAATAAAATCACGTCTGCATATGGATCTAAACTCGAGGAATAGGAAAAATATAATTTTTGAAATCGTGGTATTGGAGTTTGTTCCGACACGATCGTCACATACACACTCACACACAGACGCGCACATACACATGCATACATATATCATCGTAAAAATTCGTATTCTGGGAACCCTAAAACGTGCTTATTCATGAGAAACTCAACAACTAGTACCGGATATAGTTAGTAGTAAGTAAAAAATAAATCCAATTATATCTCATAAATTTTAACAAATTAATTAAATTCTATTAAACTTGATATTATTATAATAATTATCAAACAAATAAAAAGAAAACGAAGTATTCATTTTCTCATTTAAAATCATCTAACGAATCCTGCATTATATTAAATTCTCCCTGCAAGCAGTAAAATTAAAATCCACCTAATTTATTCATTTACACTAGAACTAAATAAATTAACTCTTCTGGAAAGCTGTTATTTTTAATTATTCTCTTAGAAAGCAAACAGTTTCTATGCACCTAGCTTTAACTACTGCAAAATCCTTGCATTACTCGCAAGAAAAGCAAAGGCTCACAAGTGCAAGATGTCTGCAGGGATGTCTATCTGCAAGAGACGTGTTGCGTGAGTGTTCATTGTTCATCCGACAGAAGGTGTGAGGATATGACTCTAATGTGACGTGATATGACATCATATGGAATATGAGAGATGTAAAGTGAAGGTAAGGATTTAAACAAGTATAACTAAAGGTTTGCTTTTGTATAGCTGGAATTATAATGTTACGAGTCAGGTACGAATTGTTTAGAATAAAAATATCAGGTAGGTTTTGAAACAAAACGTGCACTACCATTTATTCATTTGTTACTTGAAATTAAGTTGCAAAGGTTAATTTGGTTAGAAGTTAATTATGTTTTACCTTCCGTTGAATAAGCATGTTTTAGGGTCTTTACAATACGATTTTACTATTTTTACGATGATGTCTGTATGTGTGTGTGTATTCGTGTGTGCGTGTGTGTGTGTGTGTGTGTGTGTGTGTGTGTGTGTGTGACCGTGGTTTCGTGAACGATATCTCAAATACTAGACTTCCAAATATTACAATTCTTGCGTATTCCTCTTCCTTCCAACCATATGCAGACTTGATTAGATTTTGGTTATAATTGGTCAACCGGAAGTACCCTCATTTGAAGATTTAACAGTTTTTCTTGAAAAACTCAGTTAAATATTATTATAACTTAAAGAATATATTATTGTCTATACGATTTGATTGCATTTTATATTTGATATTCAACAGATATAGAGTAAAAGAAGAATAAAGATAATAAATTTCATATAAATTTCATAATTCAGCCAGCTATGCTAACTTAACCATGAAAACTGCTAATATATTCACGTAATTCAAATTCAATAAAATGTAAATCAATGAAAGAATAAGAGATGAATATATTAATAGAAGGTGGAAGAAACATAGGAAGACCAAATATAAAATGAAAAGACTGTATTGCAGAAGACTTGAGAGAAAAAGAACTGAACTAAAGAAGAAGAAGATGTCAGTGTCAAGTGCAATTTGTATAGTTTGTTTATGAAATAACTTTACTGGAAATATAGGATCTTTTGCAAGAAAATTTATGTATAGGGCGCGTGCAGTGACATGACTTTGGTGACTTGCAGATATGGGGACCCGTAGATTTGCTTATAAACTTACCAGTTGACTTATTTTTGAATTTTGAATGCTTTTACTGTAATATATATTTCTATAATATTAAATAACAGTACTATCTTACGTACCCTCGTAAAAACTAAGCAAACGACACTACTGAATTTGTCATAATGGGCGGAGCAAAAATCTGTATTCATACAATTCATAGAAGACCTTGATCGGACATCTTTCAAAATTTTTACTGTATAAGTTTTTGATAATAGCTATTATACAGTGGGTAAAAGAAGTTATATTTGAAAATCTTTAACCAAAAAATCTGAAACTAATCTGCGTAAAAATATGCCAGTTTGCATTTATTTATAGATTGAACATCGAAAAAGTTTGAAGTTCTCCCAAAAAGGTCTAAACCCCTGACGACAAAGTTTAAACTTTGAAAAATCCTGTGTTGCGTTGAATTAATGTATGTGCAAGAATTACGAAAACTTACAAGTCCAATGTTTGATAAATAACGCGACAATTCCATTATTGGACCCTATTCCTACCTGGCCTCTAGCGGACAAACGGGAAACTAATTTAAGTTTCGAAAACAGTTCGCACCGTTGCCGTGTTTTGGATTTATCTATTCCTATTTCATTCACAAGTATATATTTCCCAGGACACTGGCAGAATTTGTTTTTGTTTGTCGCTGTATATCTGGCAACTACGCTCTTTTCCGTTTTTCTGCATCACGTGCAATAAACTGTGTTACTTGGCAACCGTGTTTTCAAGACGTTGTGTTGCTATGTACAAAATAAAATTATTATGGGAATGGAAACCATTTCCTTACAAAGAAAAGAAAGAGATAAGAAAGAATTTCATACAATTATATCAACGTCTCCAATAACGTTGATAAAGATATACAATGTATACTGGTTGTAGCAGAAATTAGTACATTCAATTTAACCAGTGATAGAACTCGTCGAGTACAACAATATTTTTTAATAACTTTTTTTCGAAATCTCCTTTTTTTTAGAATTTTTACCCCCCCCCTCCTTTCCCATACATTAGAGAGTCGTTTAGGTATTTCATAATAATTTAATCTAATAGCAGTAACAATGAAACAATTATTTTTGATAAATGTGAGTTATCAACTTTTTCAAATAAATCGATTAATATTTATTATAAAAGTTATAATCAGTAAAAATGCCTGCCTTTACGGAGATCGAGTATACACACATTGAGCTGGCCTATGGTAAAGCTTTTCCGAATCGTCATCTAAACGTTTGCACTTTTATACATGTATGTAATTAAAATAAATCTTCGAGATCATAAGATCTTTAAGCCTGCTGCTCAAGATCATGGTAGTACTCGCCCTGACCACATAGAGAATATTGAAGAGGATGTTTTGGACTCAACCAGGATACTCGAAGAACAGCACTACAACACAGAGTCACATATGACAATTTAGAGGATATTGAAACTACAACAGTTACGTCATTACATCGACGCCTTCAGTATTGTATTGACAATGACGGTGGCAATTTTGAACATTTATTGTGATTTTATTTAAGTCTGCATCACTTTTCATCATCTTTATGCGTTTTCTTGTTCCATTAATTGCAGAGTTGTTCTTGGTCGACTACATTCTATAAATGTAACATTTTTGGATTGTCTAACCTGTTGTAACATAAAAATTTGACATGATTTTTTTGTTACCTTGTCGAGGTATTCTCTTTTATCTCCTATCATTCCCGATTTGGGTATAGTATCTATTCACCAGTTTGTAATCTTTCTATTTAGTCACGGTCACAAATCACAACAGAAACAAACAAAAACAGCTGTCTTCTTAGACGCATACCATACGTACGCGTAGACCGACGTTCAGGTGTTATTTTATTCGACCATAGGCGGGTAATAAAACTTTGAAGAATTTTAACTTAACACGTTCACTGTACACAATGTTAAAACAGTTATAAGCTGCGCCAGTCCCCCATGAAAACAGTTCATGTACCACATATGGCTCATTGGACTCTGGGGTCATAATACTGAGGGCACAACGTCCAATGAGTCATATATGTTTCATACCACCTGCAAAACAAACGAGGAAAAGTGGTCAAAAATTAGAAGAAATAAAAGATAGTGCAGGAAATGTACAACGCAAAAGATGCCACGGATGCTACTGTTTTCAAAAAGACCAGGGTCTAAATTAAAAAAAAAAACTGGAAAGAAAGCTAAAGAGTCCATGTACCAAACATGTCTCATATTTACATTGGCGTGTAGCATAAAAAATACTCTACCAAGTCCAAGGTATATTACTTAAATAAAACCTCAAGTTCATTACAAACTTCAAGATAATTTTTACTGTATGTAGGAACCTGATATGGCTCACAGGACTTGGAGCAGGTATCAAGTATGAGCCATATGCGGCTCACGGGACAGTGAACGTGTTAATATCTAGAAGTAAACGGATCCTACAGAAATTTTAATTTCACGAACATCTGCCACTTGGCAAAAGACAATAGTTGATAGTACGACCCATTCTTGTAGTACAAATATTGCTATAAATCGATGTTTAAACGGGTTTGTAATGCATAGTGTTCCTGATATTCGTCATCCGATGTATTCTCCTATTTGATAATAACGCCAAAATAAATTTGGGGCAGCACTTCTGGGAATAATCAAGGCTACAGTGATGTTTTGAATAATATGATCATGTTCACCTGAAATTTCTGTTCAGATTGTATTTTCCGTTTGAATTATAACAAATTAATTCACATTCAGTATTATAAATACTAAGAGTGCAATATACTACACACCAACAGTCATTAGCCAACGATAATTGTAGAATTTATAGTTAAGATTGAATTTTTTAAAACTGATAATTTTGCACAGATTTAGCTTTCTTTCTTTTTCTTAATAAGTAAAGTGTTTGCTACATTTGTCTTATTTTCTAATCTTACTTTACAAACCAGTTGTTCATATTTTAACATAAAAATAACAAACAAACCCATATTTCATTTGTTATGTCGTTAAAAAAATTTTTTTGGTGTCCGGTTTTTTTGACCCCGAGTGTATTTTTGACGGTACTAGAAGAATTAATATGAACAATTTAATTCCGTTGTCTATATTTATTTATATTTACGAATATTTACATTATTAGTTGTCATTTTGTTAGTTAATTAATGCTAGTCTTAATCGACACTAACTTTTATTTCGCTATAGTTGTCCAATAACGTAGCTACAGTAAAGCATGTACTAAATTCGATATACCACATGTCCAATAAGATATCTTGGCTCGCTTTACTATGCCGTTTATTTTATGTCGATGTGGTGACTTCAAGTTTCATCAGTGTATTAGATCCACGATGTTATGTACCTGGAATTTTATCTACGTTTATATGAACTTTACATGCATAAAGTTTTCTAGACGCTGGTTAAGTAAACGAAGGAAAATAAAATTATTTTCAGTGCGGGAGAATTTGAATGTAAACAGAATAAAAATATATTGGTATACCACAAGCTATGAGTACTTAATTTTAAATGGATTTTGACAACATTGTTAAAATACAGTAGTATAGGTACCATTTCAATATGCTTTCTTCTTAAAGCTTCATTTAATATTTAAAATAGTCACCTTTAGGTAAGGAAGGTATTGTCTTTGGTCAAAAAATTCAATGATGAGTTTTTAGTGAATAAGCATGTTTTAGGGTCCCTATAATACGATTTTACCATTTTTACGATGATGTCTGTATGTATGTATGTGTGTCGGTGTGTGTGTGACAGAAGTTTCGGATCGCATAACTTCAATACCACGATTCCAAAAATTATAATTTTTTCGTATTCCCCAAGTTTACATCCAGAAGATTTTGGTTATAATTGGTGAACCAGAAGTAGCTTCATTTGAAGATTTAACAGTTAAATTTGATTTATTGACATTTAACGTTATTATAACTTAAAGAATATATTATTCTCTATACGATTTGATTGCATTGTATACTTCATAAAGTTAAAGAAATTAAATTTTATAAATCAGCCAGCTATGCTAAACTACTAATATATTCATATACTTCAAATTGACAGATGTCAGTATAAATAAAATGTAAATTAATGTGGCAGAGATGAGGATGTTGAAGTACATGTTGGTAACATCAGATTTTGTTTTTAAGTTTAAAGTCCATATTTAAAATAGCCTAAAGATTTTTGTAGAAATATCTAAACATTTCTGTTGGGCTCATAAATTTTACTCTCAAAAATAAAAATCTGTTGTGGCCACCACAATACCATCCGTCAATCCTGTGTATAATGTATAGATTCCATACATAATTTTTCTTGGAAAAGATTCTAAATTTCCAGTAAAATTATTTCATAAACAAACTATTCAAATTGCACTTGACACTGACATCTTCTTCCTCTTTAGCTTTTCCCATTCGTTAGGAGTCGATATTTTGCGTGTCGTTCTCATTCGGTTCTTTTTCTCTCAAGTCTTCCGCAATACAGTCCTTCCATCTTATCTTTGGTCTTTCTCTGCTTCTTCAACCTCCCATTACTAAACTACTCATTCTTGTTCCAATATAATTCTTCATTTCTCCTCATGACATGTTCAAACCAATGTAATCGTCTTTCTTGTATCTTTCTAGAAAATTTTAACACTAGAGTTATTTTATTACCGTATCTTTCCGTGTGTTCCCCAACATCTACTTCAACATCCTCATCTCTGCCACATTAATTTACTTTTTATTGATACTGACATCTGTCAATTTGAATTATATGAATATATTAATAGTTTCCATGTTTAGCATAGCTAGCTGATTTATAAAATTTAATTTCTTTAAAATTCTTCTGTATCTATTGAATATGAAGTATAAAATGTAATCAAATCGTATAGAGAATAATATATTCTTTAAGTTATAATAACGTTAAATATCAATAAATCAAATTTAACTGTTAAATCTTCAAATGAGGGTACTTCCGGTTCACCAATTATAACCAAAATCTAATCACTTGTTATTCTGGATGTAAACTTGAGGAATACGAATTATAATTTTTGAAATCATGGTATTGAAGTTATGGGATTCGGAACTTTTGTCACACACACAGACACACATACATACAGACATCATCGTAAAAATAGTAAAATCGTATTATAGGGACCCTAAAACATGCTTATACACTAAAAACTCATCATTGAATTTTTTGACCAAAGACAATACCTTCCTTACCTAAAGGTGACGGAGGGTAAAACAACAATAAAAGCGAAATAATAATAACGTTTAAAAATTCCTTCATAATGGATCCCCCAAAATTTAGTGGCCCAATGCTGCAGCATTTTTAGATGTCACCTTCTGTAGGATTAAGTATAAGACATGAGATATCGAGTTTTCTATAAAATCAATTTGAGTTTCAGTGCACTTCTGAAAGTATCAACATCACGTAATAAAAAACTTATTTTGAAAGTGTTGTGTGCCGCGTCTCTTGTGATTTCCCTTCTGCTATCAAATTACTGCTTCATCTTTCAACCTTACAAAGACAATCATTTTTCTATATAGACAGATAGGATTATAATACAGTTTGGAGGGAAGTTTTAACAATCTATCATCACGCGAACGAGTTTATGCTCGTCGCGTACCTACTGCAAACGCCATTAACTCCCGTTTTTGTCGCGAACTTACCTTTCATTATCTTACGTATTTCTTAATATTGCCTCGAGCAGATTGAATTCAGCGAGTTATTAATCTTACATCCGAGCCCGAGCGAATCGGGTAAGACAGGGAACAATACCTGCCAGAAAGCCAATTGACTCGCCTGCAAATTTCATCATCAAATTCTCATGGATTTCATTATACAGCAAAATGCTCGTTCAGTTGTTGTACTGGTCTAAGAACAGTTATACATTTACGGTTATTCAATAGGAAACAAATTTAGTTGAATGTTCTGTAATCAATAAAAGTGAGCAACAAATATATAATAATAAAAATCTGTTGTGGCCAGCACAATACCTCTCGCCATTTTCATTTTATGTTGCATAGGGCGCGAGCAGTTATGTAACTTTATTGGCCTTGGCAAGCAGATATGGGGGCCCGTGTCAGAATGAGAGCTAGTAATATACATAGGTGTCCAGCATCATAAGTTTTCATCCGAAACATTATGATTTTCCAAATCCATGTGGATTATTTTCCTCGACAATGGATGACAAATAAACATCAGAATATTTTGAAATTTTGAATGAAAAATTATGACATGACAATTATGACATCTATGTAAATAACTACTACCCGTCATTCTGACACGGATCCTCATATCTACTTGCTAAGGCCAACAAAGTCACATGACTGCTCGCGCCCTATACGTAACGAATTTAACATTTCTTGTATACATACAAATAATTGTAATTGTTTCTCTTCTTTCGTTCTATGAGAAATTTTATCGTACTATTCTAATATGTTCAAAATTCTTGAAATTCATTGATGGTATTAGCAGTATTTCTTAAGGATATATGTAATATTAACATACCTGTAATTTAAAAACATATTAAATTAATAATACAATAATATATAGTAAATGTACACATACCTCCCAGAAAAATCTGACACTGACATTTTGCATTTATTTGTCAATTACAAAAATTTGAATATCGCAACTGTTCTTCGGGCAACGAGATTTATTACAACAGATTATTTTATATTATTATATACTATATCTCCAAACCTATACGAGATATAATAAAAAATTTAAATGTGCCAGATTGAGAATTTAATTATCTTTAATATTTGTAGTAACAAATTTTTAAAAAATAATATTTAGAAATTATTTTTTTTAGAAATTACCACTTCCGGTTGTCCAATTGTTACGGGAACCTATTCAACTCTTCCCATTACTGTTAGATTGAGGAATCCGTAGTTATATAGATCTTTAGTCTTATAGAATTTGAGAAATCGTGTCTCCAACAACCTCACACACACACACACACATCCACACACACACACACACACACACACACACACACACACACACACACACACACACATCATTGTTAAAATGTTAAAATCGGATTCTATGGACCTTAAATTGTGCTTATTCAATAAAATCTGGATATGCGATTTTTAGCATGAATCCAATACCTCTCTTAGCGAGAGGTAAAAATTTGTTGTGACCAGCACAATATCTATCGCCACTTTTACATAAGTATAGGGCGCGAGCAGTCATGTAACATTAGTAATTATGTACCTACATAGATGTCAAATGTCAGAATTTTTCATTAAAAATTTCTAGATTTTTTAAATTCACGTAATTAATTTGTCACCAGGAGTGTGGAATATAGTTGTCGACGAAAATAAACCACATGGAATTGGAAAATCGCGCAATTTAGAATGAAAAATTATGATAATTACTAGGTACCATATCTGCTTGTCAAGGCTAACAAAGTCATATGACTGCTCGCGCCCTATTGTACCTATACTCTGTACCAAAAAGTCTACGTATATCTATCTTTATATTTAGATATTTTATTTTCAAGTTTATTCTATAAAAAAAATTTGCCCTATTCTTCTAATTTTTCGAAATGTTTCCAATTCATTGTCGGGATTGACAGTATTTCTGAAGAGTATATGTAATATACCTATAATTTTAAATATTTAACTATTAATACAATAAGAAATAATATAATGTATGTACTTCCTAGAAAAAGTCTTCAGTAATATCTCCGAATTTCTGACACTAACATTTATCTGTCAGTTAAAAACATTTTAATTTTTTTAATTGATTTCCATGGCATGAGATTTATTACAACAAATTATTTTATATATTATATTCTTTTATGGGGTCTCGTGGCCGTGTGCCTGAGTGTCTGGTTGCGAATCTGGGGACCCGGGTTCGATCCCGACCGGCGCTAAAAATTACATCGAATTTTAATGGCACAAAATTCATCCCTGTGGCGCATTCTCCACGCCAGCAATGAATACCCGTGAGGTGACGCCTGTTAAGCGTCCGCACGGTACAAATATTCCATCATTACCGATATCTGTGTATGAAGTAGATTGGCACACCCAGCAATGGGTAATATGCCGTGATGAAATACTTATTTTATTTATTTATATTCTTTTATCTCTAAATCAATAAAAGATAAAACAAAATATTTAAATGTATCAGATAGAGAATTTGCAAGAACAAAAATTTACAAAAAATAATATTTAGGAGATTTTTTGAAGAATCTGCTACTTCCGGTTGTCCAATTAACCCTTCCCATTAATATCCGATTGAGAAATACGTAGTTAAAAAGATATTAAGTCTTATAGTTCTTGAAAAATCGTCTTTCCAACATCCACACACACACACACACACACACACACACACACACACACACACACACACACACACACACACACACACATACATACAGGTATCACCATAAAAATGTTAAAATCGAATTGTAAGGACCCTAAAATGTGCTTATTCATTAAAATCTGGATTTGCGATTTTTATAATGAATCCAATACCTCTCAGGTAAAAATTACAAATATTCCATCATTACCGATATCTGTGTACAAAGCAGATTGGCACACCCAGCAATGGGTAATATGCCGTGATGAAATATTTATTAATTTATTTATTTTTCTCTATCTTGAGGTAATGTCAAATTTCACTTCCTTGGCACAATTTTGAAACATTAAATAATCGTGGATAAGTTGGTTCAAGGTAATCCATTGACTAAACTTCCATCAATATATCGTCGACCTTCAAAAAAATATGTAAAACTAAAACAAATTTTCATTCAACAATTTACAGAACCAATAAACAAAGTTTCCTACAGACATTCTTACATCTTCATCCTACTATTCTGCTGCAGTGTAGTTTGTATATTTATCTAACAAAATAAAAGAATCTTTGTTTATAATGTCACATTGAAATTTTTATCTTCATTCTGTGAAGGAGTGAGTAGTTATTTTTATCTTTTGCGAACGTGAAATGAAAAGCTTATGTAAGATGTGTGTTCCCAGAGTAGGATAGGATAGGGAAATTGATTCTGGTTTCTTGGTCGGAGGTATTAAGGCCCTGGTAATGAAGGTAATGCGGATAGCACTTTGTCCTAACCGCTAATTAACCGTTGGGTTACCCGCACACTTATATGAAAGTTCGCGTTAACCTAATCAGTAAACTAATAAGAAAAGGCTAAAAATCCAATAACGTAGATGTTAAAGAAATCTGGGGACCCGGCTTCGATCCGGACCGACGCCACTATTTATGTAATAAGTTGCGAAAGAAATGTCTGCTAACGAATCAGCCAAAAAAGTTGCAGGACACTGCCGAAAACAATGCCCGGTATATTCTTTTACATTAAATGTTCAATTTCGTAATTTAAGTAATTGCGTTATATTTTTTTATTACTTGTACTTTTACACATTAAACACTAGTACTTAAAAATACTTCATTTAGCAACAAAAATTACAATCAAAAAGTTGTTGATATAATATGCAAATATAAAAAATCTGTTGCGACCAGCACAATACCTCAATAAATAAATAAGTATAGGGCGCGAACAGTCACGTTACATTCTTGGCCTTGACAAGCAGATGTGAGGGCCCGTTTCAGAATGATAATTAGTAATTATGTACATAGATGTCAAATGTCAAAATTTTTCATTAAAAATTTCAAGATTTTCTAAATTCACGTAGTTAATTTGTCACCAGGAGTGTGGAATTTACTTGTCGAGGAAAATAAACCACATGGAATTGGAAAATCACTCAATTTAGAATGAGAAATTATGATATTTGACATCTATATACATAATTACTAGATATCATTCTGACATGGGCCCCCATATGTTTCCAATTCATTGTCGGGAGTAACAATATTTCTGAAGGGTATGTGTAATATACCTATAATATTAAATATTTAACTATTAATACATTAAGAAACAATATAATGTATGTACTTCAGTAATGTCTCCGGATTTCTGACACTCACATTTATCTGTCAGTTACAAACAATTTAAATTTTCAACTATTTTCCATGGCATTCTTTAGGCTGTAAAATTTATTATAACAGATTATTTTATATAATATTTCTTTTATCTCTAAATCTGTAGAATATATTATAACAAAATATTTAAATGTATCAGATAGAGAATTTAATTTTCTTTAATATTACCAAGAAAAAATTTCAAAAAATAATACTTAGAAGATTTTTTTCAAGATGTTCTACTTCCGGTGTCCAATTGTTATCAAAGCCTTTTCAGATCTTCCCATGAATGTCCGATTAGGAAATACGTAGTTAAATAAATATAAAGTCTTATAGTTTTTGAGTAATCGTCCTTTTAACATCTTACATACATACACACATACATACATCATTGTAAAAATGTTAAAATCGGATTGTAGGGACCTTAAAACGTGCTTATTCAATAAAATCTGTATATACGATTTTTAGCATGAATCGAATACCTCTCTTAGCGAGAGGTAAAAATTATTTTAATGGCACAGAAGTGACCCTAGTGGTGCATTCTCTCGCACGGTACAATATGTTCATCATTACCGATATTTTTTGCAACAAGAAGGCATGTTTAAATAAATTTTATAAGTGACAAGACCCACCAACAATTCTCCATATTGGCTCCAAATTGCTAATACACAGGCCTAATCAATCACGTTAATTTGGTAATCTGGAGACTTTCACATTACAGGAAATCAGTCCTACATCTTTATAGCCATACTGTGTATGCTCCCACTTTCCAATAGCCAAAGTTAATTATACAATTTGTATGCCACAACTTCAGTTTTAATTATTCTAACAATCGAACAAACTTTCCTCCAACCCTTTGAACTCCACGACTACAACAGTCATCGATCAAACATAACAAATCCTCATATTTCCCCGTTATCGGGTGCGTATTAATTTACACAATTAAAGCAAGTCTGCAACAATGCAAACCACTCTATCTGGGCTTGGTCCATCAAGCCATCAACTTTTCACGAGCCGCAATAAAGCCGCGGACTTGGGCTTGTCATTCGCTTTAGATTTATCATGCCGTCGAGCGCAGCACGGTAGCGCCAGCGCCACGCAGATCATTGTCCGCAGACAAAAAGTTGCGCGAGGGACAATTGTTGACGCGGCCACTAAATAAAAAGCGATATATGGAAACATGTGAATTGTTTCCATGACAGCAAAGGGAATACAGACACGGAACCAGGAGGATGAGATTTTATCCAGTTATGACAGTTTGCTGAATAAAATTGACAGTTGGGGACGATATATTTACTTTATATTTTATATTCAATTTTCAATATTGTTTACAATTGAAATAATTTAACAACAACTTTATTATTGGAAGAATTGGAAAGGCTTCAAGTTCCTATAAGCACCATTTAAAAATTTGATAATACAGAACAAGAACTTTTTGCCTTAGTTTGATGATTTGGCAACTCCTTATGCCCTGAAATAATAACACTATTATGGGCATCAATTGTCTTTATTTAACAAAAAGTAATAATAAAGACAATGAAAGTCCATAATAGTGTCATTATTTCAAATACAACATTGTCTCTACTTCATTCAAATGGTCCTTATGCCCTGTTAAAAAAATCTGATGTGGCCAGCACAATACCTTCCATGAATTCTGTGTATTATTTATAAATTCCATACATAAATTTTCTTACAAAAGATTCTAAATTTCCAGTAAATTATTGCATAAACAAACTATCCAAATTGCTCTTGACACTGACATCTTCTGCTTTAGCTTTTCCCATTCGTTAGAAGTTGCTATTTCTTATTTTCTTCTTCTACTCATTTCTGTTTTGCATGTCGTTCTCATTCAGTTCCTTTTCTCTCAAGTCTTCCGCAATACAATTCTTCCATCTTATCTTTGGTTTTCCGCTGTTTCTTAAACCTATTTCTAAACTATTCATTCTTCGTCCAATATAGTCTTCATCTCTCCTCATAACATGTATCCCAACATCTATCTCAACATCCTCATCTCTGCCACATTCATTTACTTTTCATTGATACTGACATCTGTTAATTTGAATTATCAGAATATATTAGCAGTTTCCATGATTAGCATAGCTGGCTGATTTATTAAATTTAATTTCTTTATAATTCTTTAACTATATCTATTGAATGTAAAGTATAAAGTGCAATCAAATCGTATAGAGATTAATATATTCTTTAAGTTATAATAACGTTAAATGTCAACAAATGATATTTAACTGCATTTTTTCAAGAAAAACTGTTAAAATCTTCAAATGAAGGTACTTCCGGTTCACCAATTATAACCAAAATCTAATCACCACTTCCTCTGAATGTAAACTTGAGGAAAACGAAAAAATTAAAAATTTTTGGAATCGTGGTATTGAAGTTATGTGATCCGAAACTTTCGTCACACACACACGCGCACACACACTTACACACACACACACACACACACACACACACACACACACACACACACACACACACACACACACATACATACATACATACATACATACATACATACAGACATCATCGTGGACCTTAAAACGCGGTTATTCACTAAAAACTCATTATTGAATTTTTGACCAAAAACACTACCTTCCTTACCTAAAGGTGACGGAAGGTAATAAACAATGCTACATATTTCATACTTTAATAATTATTTATAATAGATTGCATTCGTTATGGCATTGAATTAAGTAAATTATTATATTATTATTATTGTGGCCCGGATGCGGTATTCCGCTACCGAAAATCGATCACTTTAATATGTTAAGAGAGAGGATTTGTTGTATGATGTTGTTGTCGTTATTGTTTACGGGTTTGTGCTAACTCACTAAGTGGGACGTGCGTGATTTTATGTATGTATATATGATTTTGTGTTTTGCATATTGTATACACACACACACACATACATACATACAGACATCATCGTAAAAATGGTAAAATCGTATTATATGGACCCTAAAACGTTCTCATTCACTAAAAACTCACTATTGAATTTTTTGATCAGACAATACCTTCCTTACTTAAAAGTGACGGAAGGTAAAAATAAACACGATAATACATTGCTGTCAATCATTTTAAATGTCACTGCGGTAATGGCATACTTCCATTTTTACTTCTCCCTAAGAGAAGTATTGGATTCATGCTCAAAATCGCATATCCAGATTTTATTGAATTAAGCACATTTTAAGGTGCCTACAATCCGATTTTAACGTTTTTACGATGATGTCTGTGTGTGTGGGTGTATGTGTGTATGTATATATGTGGGATGTTGGAAGGACGATTACTCAAAAACTATATGACTTTATATTTGTTTAACTACGTATTTCTCAATCGGACATTCATAGGAAGATCTGAAAAGGTTTTGGTAACAAATGGACAACCGGAAGAAGAAGATTGTTGAAAAAAAAATCTTGTAAATATTATTAAAAAAAAAAAAAATCTTGGTAATATTAAAGAAAATTAAATTATCTGTCTGATACATTTAAATATTTAATTATTTATTCTATAGATTTATAGATAAAAGAAATATATAAAATAATCTGTTATAATAAATTTTACAGCCTAAAGAATGCCATGGAAAATAGTTGAAAATTTATAATGTTTGTAACTGACAGATAAATGTCAGTGTCAGAAATCCGGAGACATTACTGAAGGCTTTTTTTAGGAAGCACATACATTATATTATTTCTTAATGTATTAGTAGTTAAATATTTAATATTATAGGTATATTACATATACCCCTCAGAAATACTGTTACTCCCGACAATGAATTAAAAACATCTCGAAAAATTAGACGAGGACAAAATATCTTCATAAAATGAATTTAAATTTAAAAAATCTAAATATAAAGAATAAATATAAGTAGAATTTTTTGTGTAGAGTGTAGGTATACAAGAAATGTTAAATAAATTAGGGCGCGAGCAGTCATGTGACTTTGTTGGCCTTGACAAGCAGATATGGGGGCCCATGTCAAAATGATAGCTAGTAATTATGTATATAATGTCAAATATCATAATTTCTTATTCTAAATTTAGTGATTTTCCAATTTCATGTGGTTTATTTTCCACGACAACTCCTGGTGACAAATTAACTACGTGAATTTAGAAAAGCTTGAAATTTTTAATGAAATATTCGGACATTTGACATCTATATACATAATTACTAATTATCATTCCGAAACGGGCCCCCACATCTGCTTGTCAAGGCCAACAATGTAACATGACTGTTCAGGCCCTATACTTATGTAACTAAAAAAGTAATTGGCGAGAGGTATTGTGCTGGCCACAACAGAGTCTTACATTATTACAATCAACCAAATTTAGCAGCAAGTTCGGATAGGTCAATATTTTTCATATTTTCGAAAAACCTTTCATTCCTGCCCTGGCCAGCTTTAAAAAACATCCCTCTTGGGTCGTTCTCCATTCCTGTTCCACCTGCATTCGCTCTCCCTGGATTTTCATCCCTGCAGTCCCTGCACTAACACTACTGACATCTGTCTGTCGCGCGCTGATACAATGCAGCCAATGGACCTTAATTATTCACCACGGACTATTCATTATATGTGCACACTCTACCGATTGCGATATTGTCCAAATGCTCTTGTGTTTTCGTTCGTTTTTATCCCGAAGCATTGATGTTTGTTTATTAGAATGGTTGGGTGATAATTGAGCATTATTGAATGGAAAAAAAAAGAATGTTTAAAAATGAAACCGGGAAAATATTCATGAGTTTCTTTGATAAATGTAGAATTTATTTGTGGGGGTGTGTGCTGGTTTTTAATTATCTACAAGTGCATGTTCGGAACGTGTGTGACAAATTGGTAGATGCTTTTACTGATAAATATACTCGTAACAAGGCAGAGAAAATAAGCTACTAACTACTAGAAAACTAATGTTCAATTTTGAGTTTTATTGTACATACCAATATAGGTCAACAGTACGAGTATACATGGCAATTAGTATTAAAACTTTTTTTCTGTTACACTTTTTATGCGTTTTTAATCATGTTTATAATCATTAGGTCTGTTCGCTTCGCTAGTTTGTATCTACAGTTCAGTGTTGCGTCCAACACAATAGGCTCTTCAAGCAATATTTTACCTCACGCTAAGAGAGGTATTGGATTCATGATAAAAATCGCATATCCAGATTTTAATAATTAAGAACGTTGTAAGGTCCCTACAATCCGATTTTAATATTTTTACGATGATGTCTGTTTGTGTGTGTGTGTGTAGATGTATGTCTGTGTGTATGTGTGTGGGGAGGTTGGACAACGATTCCTCAAAAACTATAATACTTAATATATGTTCAACTAGGTATTTCTCAATCGGACATTACTGGGAAGAGCTGAAAATGTAATAATTGGACAATCGGAAGTAGCAGATTCATAAAAAAATTCTTCTAAATATTATTTTTGAAAATTTTAGTTCTTGCTTGTATTAAAGAGTAAATTCTCTACTTGATACATATATATAAATATTTTATTATATCTTTTATAGATTCAGAGAAAAAGAAATATAAGGTATATAATAATCTGTTGTAATAAATCTCACAGCCCGAATAATGTCATGGAAACCAACTGAAAAATGAAAAAGTTTGTAACTGACTGATAAATGTCAGTGTCAAAAATCCAGAGACATTACTGAAGATTTTTTCTGGGAAGTAAATACAATATATTATTTCTTGTTCTATAAATATTTAAAATTATAAGTATATTACTTTACAAGAGTTAAAAAGGTTTTGATAACAATTGGACAACCGGAGTAGTAGTTTCTTAAAAAAATAATTCTAAATATTATTTTTTGATAATTTATAATATTACAAAAAAAAACGAACATTAAATTCTAAATCTAACCGACTTCTTAGCTCTTATTGTTCGCCATAGTCGACAAAATAAAATAAACATCTTCGATTGCGTGGCCGACCAGTGTGTAAGTGGCTGGATGTGGTTGGTAGCGTGCTTAAAGAGAGAAAGTTTCCAAGTAAGAAGAGAAAAATAGCATCAATGAATGCGATTATGAGTGTGGCCGAAGCGAAAGAATTGTGCTTAGATAGGAATGCGTGGCGAAGGATGATTGTTTCCTAACTATTATTGTGATCCGGACACGGTATTTCGCTACCGAAAATCGGTCACTTTAATATATTTAAGAGTAAGGATTTGTTGTATGATGTTGATGTTGTTCTTATTGTTTTCGGGTTTGTGCGAACCCACCAAGTGGGTCATGCGTGATTTTATGTACAGTAAAATTTTTTTGTCCGATCTAGGTCATATGTATCATGAACGAATTAACAAATTGACATACATTTATCCCCCTCCTTAACAAAGGATTTAAGCGTGTGCGATAAGGATAGATATAACACGCTTGTCTTTCAAAAAATCATATTGTTTCGACTAAGTTAGGACATTCCATTTTAAAACAATGCTCGTTTTTGATAATACTTTCACTATAACGTGAGTTTAAATATTAATTCAGATACATTACCTTGATTCGTACCCGTACGAATAATGTCAGTGTCAGTGACACTGACATTGTGCCAGTATCTTAATTTTTATATATTCGGTTTTACATTTGCTATCTTACCAGTTGATTTATTTTTGAATACTTTTATTGTAACATATTTTTTTATAATAATAAAATAACAGTAGTATCTTATGTACCCTCACAAAAACTAAGCAAACGACACTACTGAATTTATCGGAATGGGCGGAACAAAAATCTGAATTCATACAATTCGTAGATAACCTTGATCGGACATCTTTCAAAAATTTTACTGTATGTATGTGTGTATGTATCTTCTTTAATAGTTGGACGATTCTAGGTCTATGGAATGTATAGATACAAAGTTAACTTTTGAAAGAACGTTTCCAACAACTTTAAATATGAAAAATAATTACACTTTTATTAATTCATTCAAATTAAATGCCAAAATTCTTGTTATTATTGGCAGAATATATAATATCTTCCCATGTTTAAAGTTTAAGAATAAAATGGAAATAGCTACTACCCCTCGAGTCACGGCAGGTTATTAGATTTTACGGTGGAACATTTGTCCCGGCAGTATTTTAAGCTTTAAGCAGATCATAACTTGTGGAAATTATTTCCTGGAATTCGCATAGGTACCCGTTTCACATTAGTTTTACACACGCATATAAATATTACTTAAAGAAGATGGGTCGCCCTATCTCTGATGTTGAAATTTATGAACGGTTTAAATGGACTTCACGCAGAATTATTCTCTTTGTTCTGTTCTAGTTTCCAACTTTTAAATTGAAATGAATAAGGATATTTAATTCCCGTACCTTGTTGCATGATACCCGGGTAACGTAATAAATAAGATACAATACCGAACATGATAACCGGTAACGTTCTAACTTTATGATAGATGATATGAGTAAATATTTTGTAATATACACTATTATTGTCTACTATTTTAGAATTATTACAACCAGTAGGTATAGAAAATAAACAGTATCGGATATAAATAGAGTTAGTGACGGAATAAGGGGGGCGACAGGGACGGTCCGCCCCGGGCCCTATCAGACAGAGGGGCCCCCGTTTCCAGATTGAAAAAATTTGATGTGGCCAGCATAATACTGTAACGTTGTATTTATATGTATTTATATAATTAGGATTAAATATTAAAAAGATAATAAAAGTAACTAAAACTATGATTAAATAATTATAAACACTAAGAATATTATTAAATGCTTAAACACTAAGATATTTTTTTAAAACAATATTTATATCACTACAGTTATTTATATAACTACATTTATTTATACTAACAACACGTAGACTCTTTATTAATATCACCAACTTTATTGCTCGTTGCTTCTTTATATCAGACTATATATTCGCTGTCGTTCCGACGGTATTTATACAGCCCAATGTCCTTCTGGAACCTTCCGATGCCACAATGACACCGAATACAATTGATTTAGGTCAACGGTGTAATTAACACGTCTGGCCGTTCCGCCGCCAAGGATTGTGTCATCTGGGTAATTCCAACGAGGGGATTACGTCACAATACCTTCCGTCAATCCTGTGTATTATGTATAAATTCCATACATAAATTTTATTGCAAAAATTTCCAGTAAAATTATTTCATAAACAAACTATGCAAATTGCACTTGACACTGACTTCTTCTTCTTTGGATTTTCCCATTCGTTAAGGGTCACTATTTTTTATTTTCTTCTTCCACTCATTTCTTTTTTGTGTGTCGGTCTCATTCAGGTCAATCTCTCTCAAGTCTTCCGCAATACACTCCTTCCATCTTATCTTTGGTCTCCTCTGTTTCTTCAACCTTCTATTATTAAGCTATTCATTATTCTTCATTTCTCCTCATGACATGTTCAAACCAATGTAATCGTCTCTCTTGTATTTTTCTAGAAATTTCTAACACTACTTTTCATTAGTACTGAAATCTGTCAACTTGAATTATCTGAATATATTAGCAGTTTCCATGGTTAGCATAACTGTTTGATTTATGATAATTAATATCATTATAATTCTTTAACTCTATACCTATTGAATATGAGGTATAAAATGCAATCAAATCGTATAGAGAATAATATATTCTTTAAATTAAATGTCAATAAATGATATTTAACTGCGTTTTTTCAAGAAAAACTGTTAAAATCTTCAAATGAGGGTACTTCCGGTTGACAATTTATAACCAAAATCTAATCATTTGTTCTTCTGGATGTAAACTTGAGGAATACGAAGAAATTATAATTTTTGGAATCGTGGTATTGAAGTTATGCAATCCAAAACTTTCGTAACACACACACACAGACACACATCCATTCAGACATCATCGTAAACATAGTAAAATCATATTACAGGGACCTTAAAACATGCTTATTCACTAAAAACTCATCATTGAAGTTTTTGACCGAAGACAATACCTTCCTTACCTAAAGGTGACGGAAGGTAAAAAGTGTTATATTGCATTACCGATCTGTAAACATTCCTTTGCGTTATAATTACACACTAGTGTGTTATGAATTATCTGATAGATGAACGATATTGCAATTAAAACATTATATGTCATTATTCAGGCAAAAATGTACTTCTCTCTCAATTTTGATACCATATAATTTGGTCATGCAAACACTATTTTAACATCAAACAAAATGTTACAATTTTCTATAAAGATATCCATTTTGTAAATTATAAGCCATTGTTAGTGTGTCTATATTTTATGAGCCATACATCAAGATATACGAGATACAGAGATATAATTTTACACCACTATAAATTATATATTTTTATAGCAGATCATTTGTGCTTGACACGATATTAAATCCCTAATTATTATTTTATGAGTGTGAAAACATTAGAAAGATCGATCATAAAATATTAACACTCACAGTGAATTATGTGTAATTTATAGTTACGATATACTAAAATGTACCAAAATAAAAATTAAATAAATACGGAGTAAAAAATTTGTGTTAGCAGAATAAACAAACACCTTTCATTATCGAAAACATAAATATCTAACACAAACGTTCACTTTCAAGTTAAAAATAAAGTTTTAGAGGAAGTGATTCAGGTTTAAACTATTCAGCTATTAAATGCAAAAACACATAAATTTGTTTACGAATAATAATTAACAGTTTATTTTGTATTTCAAATTGTTGGAATTCTTTGAAAGTATAACAAATTTCTCTACTAACTATTGTTCAAGAATATTAATATTAATTTCCAATTTATAGAAAAAAATGTGTTGTGGCCAACACAATACCTTCCGTCAATCCTGTGTATTATGTATAAATTCCATACAAAAGTTTTATTGCAAAAGATTCTAAATTTCCAGTAAAATTATTTCATAAACACACTATGCAAATTGCACTTGACACTAACATCTTCTTCTTTAGCTTTCCCCATTCGTTAGGGGTATCTATATTTTATTTTCTCCTTCCACTTCTGTTTTACGTGTCGTTCTCATTCAGTTGCTTTTCTCTCAAGTCTTCCGCAATACAGTCCTTCCATCTTATCTTTGGTCTTCCTCTGTTTCTTCAACCTTCTATTACTAAGCTATTCATTTTTCATCCAATATATTCTTCATTTCTCGTCATGACTTTTCAAACCAATGTAATCATATCGCTTGTATCTTTCTAGAAACTTGTAACACTAGAGTTATTTCCTTACCTATCTTTCCGTGTTTTCCCCAACATCTACTTCAACATCCTCATCTCTGCCACATTCATTTACTTTTTATTTATATTGACATCTGTCAATTTGAATTATATGAATATATTAGTAGTATCCATGTTTAGCATAGCTGGCTGATTTATAATATGAAGTATAAAATGCAATCAAATCGTATAGAGAATAATATATTATTTAAGTTATAATAACGTTAAATGTCAATAAATCAAATTTAACTGTTAAATCTTCAAATGAGGCTACTTGCGGTTCACCAATTATAACCACAATGTAATCAGTTGTTCTTCTGGATGTAAACTTGAGGAACACGAAAAAAATATAATTTTTGGTATCGTAGTATTGAAGTTATGCTATTCGATATTTTCGTCACATACACACAGACACACATACACATACACACACACACACACACACACACACACACACACATACCTACAGACATCATTGTAAAAATGGTAAATTCGGAACTTTAACATATAAAATGAGACTTTCCTAATTTACTGCTTCCCTAATTATTTTAGGTAAAAATAGCTTCAAATAAAAGTTGTAGAGCATTCATTTGAATCAATGAACAAAATAAATTTTGTATGCCTTGTAACGGCAGAAATTAGGTATGAAAATGTCGAAAATCACCCCAAAAATAGTTATAACCATGGAATTGCATTTAGGGTAAACACGTAAGTACCTGTTAAAATTTTAAAAAAATGCATGGCGGGAGATAATATGTTGGCCACATCAGATTTTTTTATTTAAAATCAGAACAGCCTCTGTTTTGAAAAATTAATCAAATATTTGTTGTAACTAATGTACAAAAGTGTTATTATTAATTTTTAAATTTAAGATAACAATAGAAACATATCCTGTATTCCAACTCACACAAATTTTTGTCCATTTTGAATTATGCCTGAAGGCTAGTATAAACATTTATATTATTTTTTGCTGGTGTATTTTCAATCTTTCCACGAATTTTGAAATGATCCAGAGTTCAATAGCGAGCCAACAAAAGCAAATACTAATTAGCAACAGCTATCGACACCAACGCTCAAACAGATCAATACAAAAGTGCTTGCTTGATTTACATTCAACACTTGAAGAGTTCGTTGAAGTATTCAATTAACTTCTCTCAGCATGGCATTGATGCCAACGTTAAATTTGGATGTCCACGACTCAAAATTACCAGAGAATCAGCGATCATATTGTAATGGAATTAAAACATGATTTAATTATTAAATTTCCTTGGAAATTATGCATTGTAAAGGGAGGTGCTTAAAAATTGAGACTAGTTTGAATGACCATAAAAAGTAAACACGTTTTTTCTGTTCATAAACACAATTACTAAATAATTCCAGTTCGCCGAACGAGGTCCAATTTTTACTTTCCGTCACCTTTAGGTAAAGAAGATATTGTCTTTGGTCATAAAATTCAATTATGAGTTTTTAGTGAATAAGTACGTTTTAAGGTCAATATAAAACGATTTTACCATTTTTACGATGATGTCTGTATGTATGTATGTGTGTGTGTGTGTATGTGTGTGTGTGTGTATATGTGTGTGTGTGTGTGTATCTGTGTGTGTGTGACTAAAGTTTCGGATCGCATAACTTCAATACCACGATTCCAAAAATTATATTTTTTCGTATTCCTCAAGTTTACATCCAGAAGAACAACTGATTACATTGTTGGTTATAATTGGTGAACCGGACGTAGCCTCATTTGAAGATTTAACAGTTAAATTTGATTTATTCACATTTAACGTTATTATAACTTAAAAAATATATTATTCTCTATACGATTTGATTGCATTTTATACTTCATATTCAGTAGATATAGAGTTAAAGAATTTTAAAGAAATTAAATTTTATAAATCAGCCAGCTATGCTAAACATGGAAACTACTAATATATTCATATAATTCAAATTGACAGATGTCAGTATAAATAAAAAGTAAATTAATGTGGCAGACATGAAAGAAACTTTGTAAAAGTTTTCGATTTGTGAAGTTAATCCTACAAATCTCTTAATATGTTGTACAAATTTCTGTGAAAACAATACTCCTCCCTCAAGTATCAGGAGCTATTAACTCGTGTGTTATTTTTAAAGTGTAATAATGTTAAGAGAGGCTTGACATCGAAACACAAAGTAGCGTCATTTTTTAACTTGTCGACGACAATTCGCTTGGCAGTGTCTTTCAACGGCTGACACAACCGACAACTAAACTCCAGCGCAGCAAAGAGTCGCTCTCGTTGTTCGTCCACCCGAGCAAAAAATACAAAAACTCCACTAACAAAAACATCAACAAGAAATGGAACAGTTGTACTTTAACAGATAGAGCGATTCCAGATACCAACGAGTAAGTCTTCCAATGACGGAAGAGCTTGCGAGAATTAATGCTATCAACAACGTAAAACAAAAAGGTATACAAATTTAACAATTTAGAAAATAGTCGATGATGTGTGTGTGTGGTTGTATGTTTCTCAAAAACTAGAATACTTTATATCTGTTTATCTACGTATTTCTCAATCGGACATTACTGGGAAGAGCTGAAAAGGTTTTGGTACTAATTGATCAGATTATTATTTTACTGAACTGATGCAGAGCAAATTTTACCCTAACGAAGGTGAAAATTTTTGAAGCGAACGAAATTTTGACGTGCATTTAAAATACTTGGTAGTTAATAATTATATCAATCATAGAATATGTCAGAACCAAACTTTGTGAAATTGTATACCTATCGAAAATATTTAAATCATGTTAAAAAAAATCAGTTGTGGCCAGCACAATACCTTCCGTCAATCCTGTGTATCATGTATAAATTCCATACATAATTTTTCTTGCAAAAAATTCTAAATTTCCAGTAAAATTATTTCATAAACAAACTATTCAAATTGCACTTGACACTGACATCTTCTTCCTCTTTAGCTTTTCCCATTCGTTAGGGGTCCCTATTTTTGCGTGTCGTTCTCATTCAGTTATTTTTCTCTCAAGTCTTCCGCAATACAGTCCTTCCATCTTATCTTTGGTCTTCCTCTGTTTCTTCAACCTCCTATTACTAAACTACTTATTCTTGTTCAAATATAATTCTTCATTTCTCCTCATGACATGTTCAAACCAATGTAATCGTCTTTCTTGTATCATTCTAGAAACTTGTAACACTAGAGTTATTTTCTTACCGTATCTTTCCTTGTCTTCCCCAATATCTATTTCAACATCCTCATCTCTGCCACATTAATTTATTTTTATTGATACTGATATCTGTCAATTTGATTTATAGTAATATATTAGTAGTTTCCATGTTTAGCATAGCTGGCTGAATTATAAAATTTAATTTCTTTAAAATTCTTTAACTCTGTATCTATTGAATATGAAGTATAAAATGTAATGAAATCGTATAGAGAATAATATATTCCTTAAGTTATAATAACGTTAAATGTCAATAAATCAAATTTAACTGTTAAATCTTCAAATAAGGCTACTTCCGGTTCACCAATTATAATCAAAATCTAATCACTTGTTCTTCTGGATGTAAACTTGAGGAATACGAAAAAATTATAATTTTTGGAATCGTGGTATTGAAGTTATGGGATCCGGAACTTTTGTCACACACATAGACACACACACACACAGACATACATACATACATACATACATACATACATACATACATACATACATACATACATACATACATACATACATACATACATACATACATACATACATACATACATACATACATACATACATACATACATACATACATACAGACTTCATCATAAACATGGTAAAATCGTATTATATGGACCCAAAAACATGCTTATTCACTAAAAACTCATCATTGAAATTTTTGACCATAGATATACTTTTCTTACCTAAAGGTGACGGAAGGTTTTTCGAAGTATTAATTTTTAACGGTCTTCCTTGATATTTCTGGTAGTAGAAACGTAAAAAATAAATTATGGAGAGTGGAAAAAATCGTATATGTAACTTGAGAGGTAAATATCTTTGACCAATTTCGGACTTGAATTCCAGCTTTTGTTTCGGGTGAGAAACATGTCCTCGACTGGTATATACAACTTACCTCTCTTGTAGTACAAATTAACTATTAATACACCAACAATAAAATATTGAAAGCTAACATTCATCAATTTGTTTGCAAGTTCCACATCGTATTTGCGCCGTGGTGATGCAGTAAATTAAATTTGCGATTTCTCCCCCTGAATTTTTTCTATGGCAATGCATGCGCAAATCTACCCCCGGGCGATGTCGAGGCCGTAAATCAGGCAATTATTGGCGATGGGCAGCTGAGCGGCCGTCAATTGCCTCCGCGTTTTCAGTCAGTAACAATTTTCAGCTCGCCATGAATACTAATGACCACGAGTGCCGCTACCCTTTGATACTGCCATCAACTCTCTGTTCAAGTGCAGCAACATCAGATTATTATTTTACTGAACTGATGCAGCGCAAATTTTACCCTAACGAAGGTGAAAATTTTTGAAGCGTACGAAATTTTGACGTGCCTTTAAAATACTTTAATAATAATTTTATCAATCATAGAATATGTCAGAACCAAATCGAAAATAATTAAAATCATGTTAATAAAAATCTATTGTGGCTAGCACAATACCTTCCGTCAATCCTGTGTATTATGTATAAATTCGATACATAAAATTTCTTGCATTAGATTCTAAATTTCCAGTAAAATTATTTCATAAACAAACTATTCAAATTGTACTTGACACTGACATCTTCTTCTTCTTTAGCTGTTCCCATTCATTAGGGTTCGCTATTTTTGCGTCTCGTTATCATTCCTTTTCTCTCAAGTCTTCCGCAATACAGTTCTTCCATCTTATCTTTGGTCTTCCTCTGTTTCTTCAACATCCTATTACTAAACTATTCATTCTTGTTCCAATATAATTCTTCATTTCTCCTCATGTTCAAACCAATGTAATCATCTTTCTTGTATCTTTCTAGAAACTTGTAATACTAGAGTTATTTTCTTACCGTATCTTTCCGTGTTTTCCCCAACATCTACTTCAACATCCTCATCTCTGCCACATTAATTTACTTTTTATTGATACTGACATCTGTCAATTTGAATTATATGAATATATTAGTAGTTTGCATGTTTAGCATAGCTGGCTGAATTACAAAATTTAATTTCTTTAAAATTCTTTAACTCTATATCTATTGAATATGAAGTATAAAATGTAATCAAATCGTATAGAGAATAATATATTCTTTAAGTTATAATAACGTTAAATGTCAATAAATCAAATTTAACTGTTAAATGTGTGGATGTAAACTTGAGGAATACGAAAAAAATATAATTTTTGGAATCGTGGTATTGAAGTTATGGGATCCGGAACTTTTGTCACACACACACAGACACACACACACATACATACATACAGACATCATCGGAAAAATGGTAAAATCGTATTATAGGGACCCTAAAACATGCTTATTCACTAAAAACTCATCATTGAATTTTTTGACCAAAGACAATACTTTCCTTACCTAAAGGTGACGGAAGGTAAAAATTCTATATATATAATGAATTTGAAGAATTTTGAACATATTAGAATAGTAGGACAAAATTTCTCATACACGAAAGAAGAGATACGATTTTAATTATTTGTGTGTACAAGAAATGTTAAATTCGTTACTTAAGTGTTTTTATGCCTTGGATACATTAATAGACTATTAAATAATTTATCATTTTCTAATTCAGGTACAGGTTTGCCTTTTGAGTCCAAAAATACTTTATTTCATTTTTCAAATCTAATGAACAATTTGTTACTTTTGTATAAAAAAAATCTTTGTATTTTGAGAGAAATAGTAGTATTCAAATAAAATACAAATAAAGTTTTTAATTCCATGTCTGTTTAAATTTATAATTCCGTGAAACAATGACCTAGAGCCTAGAGCAATGGTAATCCTCTAACAATGGAGCCGTAAAATATCACAATGTACCTCGCTGAGAATAGCACTGTACTGCTCTATAAATAAGTAATACTCGCAGGAAATCATATAATGTCAATCTTTATGAAAACCGTGATAGCGTGCATGTGCAATAAAACCAATAGTAAAAACGCCTGATCCAAAAATACCCCGGTTCCTGACAATTTCCACGCGGGAAAGTAAATAAACAATATCGATTATAGAATTTTATTATCTTTTGATCATAAACATCAACACTTGTATCTGGCACGTTGGATCACCGTGACGTCAAAGCTGTCACGCGAAGACGAAAAAAGTTAAGGAGCAAAATAATACTTTCAGAGTATTCTTAGCAGGCATACTGACATAGGCTAATTTTATACACATATCTTCACACTCTGACGCACTGGTATTTGAAAAATGCTTCGCTTCTTCATACGGAATTTAAAAAATAATTTACCTGCATATTTACACATTAGAAAATGTATACTAATCCACATCTTAGCGAGAGGTAATATACAAATACGTAAAGATAACACTTCACTAACCCTTTTCATCCGTTCATCCATTCATTCATTTAAGTTGGTGGCTTTAAGCGCTAACCGCTTTTGTCACTGCGACCTGTAAGATCTGTTGTAACATGGCCCTATCTTAGTTTTCTGCTAATTTTGATTTTAAGTACCCGAAAACATTTTGTAGGAATTTCTAACCATTTCTATAAATGTTGAAAATGTAAACCGGCCGAATTATTATGAGTTTGGACTCATACACGTTTACAAAATACACCTCTAGAGAAGTCATGTATTTCTGGCATTTGCTATATAATTTACTATTATATATCATTAGAATAAAATCATTTTTGTGGTGTCGCAAAACGATCAGTGTTGAATATATTCGTTCCAGACCACCGATTGACAATTCGGTGATTCTTGATTCCGATGTTTGGTATTTGAATCTGATTCTACCTAATGCAAGAGCTGTGTCTGGCTTCACACAATCGCCTTTAGCAGCTGACGTGCCACGTCACTGCAGAGGTGCGACGTAACGAACCAAGAGCCTAGAGATACCACACTACCAGAATCGAAACGTTCATCACTCTAAGAAATAAATTAAAAAAGAAAATAGACAAAATAAAATAGCATTAATGATTAATAATAAGAGGAGTCTAAGGTTAAATTATAACTAAAACTAATACAATTACCCCTTAACCTTAACTAAGTTCTCATCATCAATAGTACAAACTTAAGCAGTGTAGTTAAGATTACTCAACATGTAAACGATGCGAGAGATCTCACAACTGAAAAAAACAAGAGAGACAACTGGGATTATATAGAGATGGGAGTCACAGGTGAATAAACTAAGATTTAGCGTCCAATGATATTTAAGATTTAAAACGTCCTATAAAATTTAAGTTTATATTAAATCAAATAGTTAAAAATTTGGTATGGGACCGAGATCTGCGTTCATCAAATTATTTTTAAATTTATTTATTATTAAGCTCTCGTATGCATCTAAATATCTATCATTATTAATATGTTTTAAAAGTTTAATATTAGAATTGTTAATTTTGTGATTATAATTGGAGGAAGAAATATTTGGAAATCATTATAGATTCTGCCAATTAGTCGTTATAAAGTTTTATGGACTTTGCGGTAATGCTACTCGGAGCCAGGTAGAGTTTTCTGTCGTGGGCCGTACCCGACATTTGCATTCAATTTGTAAAGTGAAAACAGATTAAAATATTATAAGATGTTTCCTAATTATGTACTTTTAACTCTGTATTCAAATAACAATTTATACAAACATTGAGTATGATTTTTTTTAATACGGCCTATTTCTTACCCTAAAATTGATGCCTTAAAGCAGGGACTTAAAACGAAAAATATTTCGTTTAGTTCTTATCCGAACGAAACCGAAAAATTTCGTTTCCGTTCTCAATGTTCCCACCTAAATATTTTCGTTTCCGTTCACAGTAGTTAAATACCGGTTAATACCGGTTATAACTATTAATGAGTAACAATTGATGAAAATATAGAAATATAATAAGTTTTTTTTTATTAAACATGAAAATAAAACATACATATAAAGGAAAGATAATACATATATAAAAATAAGAAGAAAAGCTTATGCTATGGTATGGCCTGAATTTTTTACGATAAAGAATAAAACATTAATTACATTTTATTTCACCTAACTAATAGTATGTTTTCAAACAAATCTTCCTTTATGTTAGTTCTCTTATATAAGTACTTAACATAACTAATAAAACGAAAACCGACAGTGTGTGCAAATGAAAATTATCGCAGTCAGTGTTCAATAGATGAAACTACGAGTATACCGTTTAACCTAACACGTAACAGGGTTAGCTACTGGAGAGTTACTTTGAAAATCTGCTTCTTTGCAAATCAAATATCTGAAAATTCAATAATATTTGCCTGTAAAATATTTGCTGTAAATAAAATAAAATATTAAATAAAATAACGGTTAAAACCGGTAACCGATATTAATTATTTCGTTTTCAATCATGAACGAAAAAAATATATTGCGTTTTCGTTTCCGTTTTCGTTCTTATAAAAAATTCGGTTTATTTCGTTATTTCGTTTTCGTTCTCATTTCGTTCTTAGTCCCTGCCTTAAAGTTCGAATAATTTATGAGTCCTGACCGCAAACAAACCCAACCGTCCATAAAAGAATGTAAACCCTGCATAAGTCAGTTCTAAATATTTCTTCCTCCAACTATAGTAATGAACATATGTTGAGTTACGCTAGATTTTTCGGAATTACCGCTTTTTAGATGATAAAAATGTTCTTTAAACCGAGTGTCAATTTGTCTTTTAGTTTGCGCGATGTAAACTTTATTACAATCATTATAGCTAATTTTATAAATACCGGATTTTTGTTAGTATCTATTTTATCTTTAGGATTTACCTAATAAAGATTTAATGGTAAATTCTAAACTATTCGATTTAATATAAACTTAAATTTTATAGGACGTTTTAAATCTTGAATATCAGCGTTCGATCAGATTGAATCAATTAGAAAAATCTTCAGTTGCAGAGTATGCCCTGGAAAAATTCCACCGTATAAAATTCGAAGAAACAAAAATACTAGCGAGATCAACACACATAAACAACAGGTTAATAAGAAAAGCCATTTAAATTTTCAAAACCAAGAATAATAATCTCAATCATTGTGACGGTTTAAATCTTAGTCGAGCATGGCTTCCTATATTAAATATGTTGTAATTTGTCACCATGGTTACCTGTTGCTAATATTTTTGTTATTATTTATTTATATTTTTGTTGCTTATTCCCTGAAGAAGGCAGGAGTTTATTTTTATTACAATAAACTAAAAGGTTGTGTCATTTTAATAAATAAAACCGTAATGAATGTCATGAAATCCGCCAAATTACTTTTCTCTGTTTGTGATTTTCTTCAAACATTAAAGTAAATAAAACAAATCTTGTAGGAGACCATGAGTTAACGAATTTAATATTCCAACACACCTAAATCTCATTACTTTGAAGCAACCCTTCAAGTCTGAGACATTAAAGACACAGTGACGTAGAAAGCAGTTTTAAAAGCTCACTTAAGTGTATCTTGCACCTGGAGCAAGAATAATTAAAAAATGTATTAAGAGAAACTGCAGCGGCGCTATATTAAAACACCAAGAGGTTATATTTTTTAAAATTAGTTCCTGAATTTAAACACACAATGCTGGCTTCAATATTTGTTTTATATGAAAAAGTAAATGACTTCTTTTATATTTTTGTATTTTAAATCACTTTTATTTTGAATACATTCTCCGTTCGGGTGATTTTCATTGAATGTATGTAACACTTTTGTGTTTTTTGGAGGGTTTAAGAGTTTTTTATTTTTGATTCCAGATGTGAATATGGTGGCCGAGCCGAAGCCGCATCAAACGGGCCGTAAGCGGCAGAACGTTGCCAAAACAGGAAACGACTGGTGAGTTTTTTATTTTGCTTTTTCATCTTTTGTTTCCGGTTGGTTTTTCTATTAATCTTTCTACAATATGTTATATTTTTCAATGGACAGTGCTGTATAGGGAATATTTTAGAGTTTCATGAAGTTGTTTGCTTTAATTGTAATATTTGTTTCAAGATTATGGATTTGAGAATCTAAACAGTACTTTAACAATTATTTTATAATAATAATAATAATAATAAATAACTTTATTGACAAACGTCAAAGGCGAGGTTCAGCCAAGGCTGTTCTACCACCTAACCAAAAGATTACAAAGAAAAATATTACAAAAACAATTACAAAATAAAGGTTCAAAAACTCCTACAATACTTTTAGCAATGTAGTATTACAGAGAATAAACTAAAACAATATATACTGAACTTATTATTAATTTAAGCAAAAATGTACATAAATATACAAAAATTGTCGAAGATCAAATCATAAATTTAAGCAAATTTAAAAATAGAAAAGTATTTAACAATAGAAAAAAAAATTATTGTCGAAAGTTATACATTTGTAAACTTTTGAAAACTTTTAAAATTCATAGCTAACTTGTTAAATTTTGCAAGTTAGTAACTAACGCAAATAACGTTGTTGACATCTTCAGCTTTTTGAACTAAGTGATAAAACTTAAGGTCTAAGTTTAATTATTTATGTATCAAGGCACTGAAGTTTTATTTTTTATCACGAATGTGGAATTTACGGCCGAGGAAAATAAACCATATGAGTGATAAAAAGGAACTTCAGTACCGAGGTGTATATTAAATTTTATTTGAAATTGAAATTTTGTGAAAGCTTACTGCCTTGGAAACCCTATCCGTAAACATTAAAAAAACAAATCCTTCAAACTTTTTGGGTGCGTTCGGTATTTAAATCTGTCGAGCACTCTGAGCAATCTGATCACGTGACGGATTCATCTGCGATTTCCGATCTGTAGCTTGAATAACCGAACGGATAAAGCGTTTACCTGCCATTTTGACAGTTATTAATTTCCGCCAGAATAAAAACGGAAAATAATAAAGAATACTGATTAAAAATGTGGAAATGATTATGGACAACTTAAAGCTAAAAATTATGAAAAATGACAAACATTTTAAATTTGCGTTTAAATACGCATGCGTCAGACAACTACTCAACATGCTCCATGGTTAGAGAACGAGCGAACAGGTCGGGGCTCTGTGCGCTCCGTGAGCTAATAACCGAACATAGAGCTGAACAAAAGGATCGCTCAGATATAATTACCGAACGGCGTTGAACGCTCAGACCGCTCAGAGTGTAAAACCGAATGCAACCACTATAACAATGTATGTAGTTCCTATGATCAGAAAGAATTAGATACCCGATACCTATAATAAAATTATGATAGTATCCGGGCGTTGCCATTTCTACCTAAATTATAATAGCAGTGCTGCTAGTTAAATGATACTAAAAAATATATACATATTTTTTTTATGGAGAACAATATACAACGTTAATGTCCTTCTATATGTACGAGTTATTAAATTCTATTAAATTTTCATAACTCTATTTTCCAACGTATCTCAATATGATGTTGAATAATTAATTCTCATTTTACAAGCAAATGAATAATTTAATAGTAAAGTACAATTATGATCACGACATTATAAATACATTTCTTCCTGAAAAGATTACAAATAAAAAAAAAATCTGTTGTGGCCAGCACAATACCTCTCGCCACTTCCTTTTTTTGGTTACATAAGTATAGTACGCGAACAGTCATATTACATTGTTGGCCTTGACAAGCAGATGTGGGGGTCCGTTTCAGAATGATAATTAGTAATTATGTACATAAATTTCAGAATTTTTCATTAAAAATTTCAAGATTTTCTAAATTCACGTAGTTAATATGTCACCAGGAGTGTGGAATTTACTTGTCAAGGAACATAAACCACATGGAATTTAGAATGAAAAATTATATTTGACATCCATGTACATAATTACTAGCTATCATTCTGACACGGGCCCCCATATATGCTTGTCAAAGCCAACAAAGTCACATGACTGCTCGCGCCCTAATGTATTTAACATTTCTTGTATACCTACACTCTACACCAAAAATTCTACTTACATCTATTCCATATATTTAGATGTTTTAAATTTAAATTCATTCTATGAAGAAATTTTGTCCTACTCTTCTAATTCATTGTCGGAAGTAACTGTATTTCTGAAGTCTTCAGTAATGTCTCCGGATTTCTGACACTGACATTTATCTGTTACAAGCAATTTAAATTTTCAACTATTTTCCATGGCATTCTTTCGGCTGTAAAATTTATTACAACAGATTATTTTATATATTATATTTCTTTTATCTCTATATCTATACAATATATAATAAAATATTTAAATGTAACAGATAGAGAATTTAATTTTCTTTATTATTATCAAGAAAAATTTTCAAAAAATAATATTTAGAAGATTTTTTTTCAAAAATCTTCTACTTCCGGTTGTCCAATTGTTACCAAAACCTTTTCAGATCTTACCATGAATGTCCGATTGGGAAATGCGTAGTTAAAAAAATTTAAAGTCTTATAGTTTTTGTGTAATCGTCCTTCCAATATCCCACATAAACACACACATACACACACACACATCCACACACACACACACAGACATCATCGTAAAAATGTTAAAATCGGATTGTAGGGACCTTAAAACGTGCTTATTCAATAAAATCTGGATATGCGATTTTTAGCATGAATCCAATACCTCTCTTAGCGAGATGTAAAAATGAGGTGAAAAGTTATAGATTAGTATGCAGAATTCAATAAACTGCCATATTCAATTAGTTTAGTGGGTACATGTTGAGTAAAAATCGCATATTTAGATTATAGTGAATAAGTACATTTTAAGGTTCCTAGAATCCGATTATAAAATATTTGCGATGATGTCTGTGTGTGTGTGTGTGTTTGTGTGTGTGTGTGTTAGATCCCATAGTGTAATTTAATGTATTATAATATCAAATTTCAATACTCTTAATTACATTTCTGATATGACATCAAATGTACCGCCATATTTTATTGAAAATTAATAGCATTATTATTGTGCATAATCGAAAGAGCGATAGATTGAAGAAGTTAGCATTCCCCATACCTAATAAGCGTGCAAGTCGAAGGTTTCTTGATTAAAAGCGAATTTTCGATAGAGGAATGCTAGAGAACAATTCACAGCATTGTACTCCGCGCTGCTAAAGTAGTTAGACTATACAAAGTTCTCCTTACAAAGGGTCCGTTTACTTAAGCTCAAAGCTTTTGTGTATTTCGACATCATTTGTAGTTTATGAACCAGCCAAATATCTTATTTAGAACTAAATTCTCTTTTGCCCAATCGAACGGGGAAGTGGAAGTAAGTTGACTATAGCTTACACACACATACGCGGATGGATTCCTTTGTTCCGCAATTGATTAATTCTGCGGTGAGCCTTTGTGTTTTATTTCCTCTGAATATGAGTTTTTAATTTAGGTAATTACGTACCGAGGGATATTATATGAATTTGTCTTTATTATGCTGGGAATTGTGTTTTGTATTTAAATAATTGGAAAGTGAAATTTAAGGGATGTTTTGTTGATAGCTTTGTGCGTGGATTTTAAAAGGAGGTTTATATATCCATGTGAAAAGGGTTAAATATTCTCTACTAAATTAATACCCTCAAATACGAATATATTTCAGGGATAATAGAGGATATACATATATGAAAACAGCTTTGCAAATGGAAAGAACCGGATAACATCTATACACAGAATATTATATCACTCTTTTATCAAATTTCTTTGTACATAACCTTTCTTTTTTATCTAATTCTGTATTGACTTACTTCTACTCATGTTTTATCTTTCATCTGTTTTACTTAAATAGAAAGCTTTTTAGGAATGAACACATTCACAAATAAATTTCTATTTTAGTAAAAATATATGTGTTGTTACGGTCGCATTTCCACTAATATGTTTTTGCCCAGAATTGTTACTATTCTTTTACTTACCTTTTTACCTTCCGTCACCTTTAGGTAAGGAAGGTATTGTCTTTGGTCAAAAAAATCAATGGTGTATGTGTGTGTCTGTGTGCGTGTGTGTGCGACAAAAATTTCTCCTGCGATAACTCCAATACAATTCCAAAAATTATAATTCTTTCAAATACCAATTTTGTAGAGTTCATTATATTTTGGCTCTAATTGGTAAACCGGAAGTACTCTTATTTGAAAAAAAAACGTTGTTAAATATCAATTTTTGACATTTTACGTTATCATCAATATTAAAGAATATTTTAATCTCTTTACGATTTGATTGACTATTTTTCTTCATGTTGAATGTATTTTGAGATAAAAAATTATAAAGAAATGAATTTTTACAAATCATATTATTAATTGATAGCTGTCAGTGCCAAGTACAATTTGCATAGTTTGTGAATTAATTTTACTGGATATATACAATCTTTTGCAAGAAAGTCCCTTATCTGTGAATAATTTATATAAAATAAATAGAATTGACGGAAGGGCATGTGTTAGCCACATCATATTTTTACCTCTCTATAAAAGAGGTAACATTTTTCAATGATGTCTGTGTGTGGACGGACGATTTCTCAAAAACTATAATAATTAATACCTGTTTAACGTATTTCTCAATCAAACATTACTGGTTTTGGTTATAATGGGAAAACCGGAAGTAGCAGGTTCCTAAAAAAATTCTAAATATTGCTGTTTTAAATTTTTGTTCTCGCAAGTATTAAAGAACATTAAATTCTCTATTTGATTCATATAAATATTCTATTATATCTTTTATAGATTTAGAGATAAAGAAATATAATATAATAAATAATCTGTTGTAATAAATCTTATAATGCAAATATGTAATGAAAACCAAATGAAAAATAAAAATGTTTGTAACTGACAGATAAATGCCTGTGTCAAAAACCCAAAAACATTACTGAAGACTTTTTCTGGGAAGTACATACATTATATTATTTCTTATTGTATTAATAGTTAAATAGTTAAAATTATAAGTATATTACCCTTCAGAAATACTGTCATTCTCGACAATGAATTAAAAACATGTCGAAAAATTAGAAGAGTAGGACAAAAAAAATTATAAGGCGCGAGCAATTATGTGACTTTTTTGGCTTTGATAAGGTTCGTGTCAGAAAGATAGCTACATAGATGTAAAATGTCATAATTTTCCATTGTAAATTTCATAATTTTCAAAATCCATAAATAAATAAAATAAATAAATATTTCATCACGGCATATTACCCATTGCTGGGTGTGCCAATCTGCTTCGTACACAGATATCGGTAATGATGGAATATTTGTACCGTGCGGGCGCTTACCAGGCGTCACCTCACGGGCAATCATTGCTGGCGTGGAGAGTACGCCACAGGGGTCAATTTTGTGCCTTAAAATTCAATGTAATTTTTGGTGTCGGTCGGGATCGAACCCGGGTCCCCCAGATTCGCGACCAGACACTCAGGCACACGGCCACGAGACCCCATATGGTTTATTTTCATCGACAAGTAAATTCCATAGTCCTGGTGACAAATTAACCATTTGGACTCAGAAAATATTGAAATTTTTAATGAAAAATTACATTTGATACAATACTTAAATTTAAAAAAATTAAAGTGGCGAGAGGTATTGTGCTGGCCGCACAGATTTTTTTACAACAAAGTAGTAAAATAGTACAATATTCTACGAATTAGGTTTGCAACAAGTAGAAATGTAATAAATAAAGACAGAAAAGCCATTAATACACAGATTAATATGCAGCAATAAAAAAACAAATGATAAAAAAACATGAAGAAACTAAGAGCTGAAGAATATGAAATAAATAAATAATAATAAACAAGTTAAACCATTTTATTAAGTTAGGAGCATGTAACAATACATTTTGCATTAATTTTTGTATAAAGGTAAGCATCAATTTTATTCTATTATCGTTTTAAGATGAAAACAGTACATTCATAACTTCTCATGAATGTTTTAACTATAACAACGTCAGAACATTAGATGTAAAATAAGATAAATTTAGCATTTAATGATTTATACTTCCTCCTTTATATTCTACACGTTATTAAGTAAAAGGTGAAGTTCCTTCACACTGCAGTAATCCATAACCCGCCTTTGCGTCCATATTGATCGTTTCGCTATCTCTGCTTAAAAAATAATAAGCCATCTTAATGTATTCTGCACGACCGTCCTCAAAGACAATTCCCGAGTAATGGAAAAGCGTTATAATTCACGATAACCAGCCCCGTAACAAGCTCGTATATCTTATAAGAAGCTCCTTAAATTATTCATTCCATTATAAAACAGCTAAGCCCGGATTTAAGTCCCACCTTAAGTGTGACTTGTAACCGGAGCAAGCGAGGAGATTACGCGTGGGTAGGGACAAATTACGTTCTGTTCAACACGGGAACAATCAAATTTACTGTGTAACATTAAACGAATAACACAATGTTTTGGTTTGACTCCTACGACATAAGATTGTAATTATAAATGAGTTACTATTCTTCCATTTTGGTAATGATTAAATATCAAAGGGACAAGATGTGACCCTTGAGGAACACCAGATGTTACATCTTGAAAAAGTGACGCCCATAATTATATGATAATAAACACTTTTTACCTTCCGTCACCTCTAGGTAAGGAAGGTATTGTCTTTGGTCAAAAAAATCAATGATGAGTTTTTAGTGAATAAGCATGTTTTAGGATCCCTATAATACGATTTTACCATTTTTACGATAATGTCTGTATGTATGAATGTATGTATATATATATGTGTGTGTGTGTGATTCCAAAAATTATATTATTTTCGTATTCCTCAAGTTTACATCCAGAATAACAACGATTGGATTTTGGTTATAATTGGTGAACCGGGAGTAACCTCATTTGAAGATTTAACAGTTAAATTTGATTTATTGACATTTAACGTTATTACAACTTAAAGAATATATTATTCTCTATAAGATTTGATTGCATTTTATACTTCATATTTAATAGATATAGATTTTAAAGAAATTGAATTTTATAACTCAGCCAGCTATGCTAAACATGGAAACTACTAATATATTCAGTATCAATAAAAAGTAAATTAATGTAGCAGAGATGAGGATGTTGAAGTAGATACTGGGGAAGACACGGAAAGATAGGTAAGGAAATTATTCTAGTGTTACAAGTTTCTAGAAAGATACACGAGAGATGATTGCATTGGTTTGAAAATGTCATGAAGAAATGAAGAATATATTGGATGACGAATGAATAACTTAGTAATAGAAGGTTGAAAAAACAAAGGAAGAGCAAAGATAAGATGGAAGGACTGTATTGCGGAAGACTTGAGAGAAAAGGAAAATAATGAAAACGACACGTAATACAGAAATGAGTGGAAGAAGAAAATAAAAAATAGCGACCCCTAACAAATAGAGAAATCTAAAGAAGAAGAAGAAAAAGATGTTAGTGTCAAGTACAATTTGCATAGTTTGTTTATGAAATAATTTTATTGAAAATTTAGAATATTTTGCAAGAAAAAATTATGTATGGAATTTATACATAATACACAGGATTGACGGAAGGTATTGTGATGGCCACAACAGATTTTTTCTGCAAACGTCATATACGTAGCATCTTTTGTGACTTGATTCACATGGTAGAAATTTAATTTCTACGCCGCCGGAGTAGAAGTAGCTAATTTCTACGCCACCAGCGTAGAAATAAAATAAATAAATAAATATCCATAGAAAATATACAGACTCAACGAATAAAAAGTAACTTGTATAAAGAAACCTGTAATATCGCCCTAAATGTTACTATAATACACTAGGTAACCCAAGAATAAAGTTACTAAATACCATCAATAGCTGTCAAATTAAAATAAATAACCTATGAATTGAAATATAAGCAGAGTTTACTTTTGAGTAAATAACATATTAAAGATTAGCATACTTACAGATTACAATTACAGGGACGGTAATGAATATAAGTATACTTAGAATTAAAGTGATAAGAAAAGTTTATATTGTTTTGCATTCTTGGACATATCTTTCAGCCACACTGTTAGATTTCCATCCAATTGAACAACTTCAGGGGGCGTACATAATACTTCAAATTCCGACATAATTGCACACAAGGAGGATATAAAATTGCACAGTTTTTATTTAAACGTCAAAACGTGAAAATTTTCACTTTAATGTTTATAACAAAAAGTGAACAAATAAATATCCATAGCTACAGGGCAATTGAAATCGCAAACGTACCTAATTTACGTAAAATGTGAGTAGTAGATATTTTTCTTTAAATATCTACGTTTGAAGTAAAAATATGTGTCATTCGGAGTAACAGTGCCTTATGTGCCTCGCGTGCAATACAAAATACGTAAAATTGTCGGAAGGTAATATGCTGGCCGCATCAGATTTTTTTTTTAATTTGTACGATCAAAAAAATCGAACCTTCTCATTTCCTAAATTCTCCAATGTCCATTCCCATCCTATTTCTCTCACCTCAGTTGAAGGATTTGCTGACTCTAGTGCCTCGTCCCCCCCTTCAAACAACGGGCAAGCGTCGCCTGTGGCAAGTGACACAGTGCTGACCAGCGCCAACTTGATTTGTAACAAACGCCAATCGCGTCTCGTTTCCTGCATCACCGGATCCCTGACGACACCCAAGCAGGAACAGAACAATCAACGATCGACCAGCCGGGAGGTCATTTCAACGGGAAATGGTCAAGATTTTATTTGGTTTAAATTGGAGTTCTTTATGTCATAAGATAAACGACACTTTAATGTTTTTAATGATTTGGACGAATTTTTCGAAACCGGAATTCCAATTTTATAAATAAATAAATATTTCATCACGGCATATTACCCATTGCTGGTTCTGCCAATCTGTTTTGTACACAGATATCGGTAATGATGGAATATTTGTACGGTGCGGGTGCTTACAAGGCGTCTCCTCACGGGCGTAGAGTCAATTTTGGCCTTTAAAATTCGATGTAATTTTTGGGGTCGGTTGGGATCGAACCCGGGTCCCCAGATTCGAGACCAGACACACACGGATCTGTAAAATGGTGAAGGTGTTTTGTATTGCATATACAGGTTATAACTGAAATAAGTACATTAAATTTAACCATATTTCTTAAAAAAATTTTTTCGAAATCCCAATTTTTGTTTAGCATTTTACCCCCCCCCCCCCATAAATTAACGTCGTTTAGATATAAAGCTAATGCAGTTTATATTTGCAATAACTTTTTTAACATTCTATTACATACACAGATTCCGTCAAAATAGTTAAAAGCTAATATCAAACACTTTAACAGATGAATTTTCTTTATTTTTCCGTAGAAACGTTTTTTTTTTAACTGTACCACTCGTACTAACACATACACAATTGTCGTATTTCAATATACTCACACTACAGTATGAATGTTGAAGAATAACTATGGCAACGTCGCACCTAGTCATTTATTCGTACATTCGGGTATAAAAGTATTAAGATATTTTGAGATATAATACTGATTCTAAACTACAAATGGAATCTGCAAAACAAATGAATATATTTCTTTCTTAAAATTACAAAAGTAGTATTATACTGTTTAAAGTTAAGTTTTAACGTAAAATACCAATTTAAAAAATATTTCCTTCGAATGTACGTCTTATTCGCTAATACCAAGCGGGCGTTGTTAACTTAACTGATACTCCATCTGGAACGCTTGTACATTGTTGTCAAGTATAATTCTACCTTTTTATCGTATCTCAGATTATAATTATCTAGAGGCAATAAAATTAAATCTGAATGGTAAATAATTTTCAAATTTTTACATAAAATCCGTTAATTAGTTTTCTATAACATACCAGTTTTTCGATTAAATTTCGATATGGATATAAAAGTTATAATTTAAAATGTTGTGTTTATTTTGCTATTTCCTATTCTTCACGTGTTAAAAAGGCTAAATTTAATTGCAAATATCTCAGGTACCGCGTGGTCAATTGTTTTAAAACTTGGAGAGCAGGTAGATTCTGGGTAAAATAGTTTCACGATATAACTACCTTAAGAAATATTGTTGCACTCGACGAGTTATATCACTGGTTAAATTTAATATACTTATTTCTGTTACAGCCTATATTTAGACTATGCCAACTAAGCTCTAAGTCTCATTAGATCCAAACGTATCGAGTAGATCACTAATTGTATTTAGTCTGCAGTTGAATTCCAGGTGCTGGATTTAAGTGGTATCTGCTAGATTCCATTATATCTATAAACACATCAATCAAATAGTAAAGCAGTACACAATAACTGTGTAATTCGGTTATTCAATGTTAATATAACTCAATAATTTCGTGCATTGTTCTGGCATTGTTGTCTGCTTTTAATTATCAATTCTGCTCTACACTACCACTGATAATTTGTATTGGATTTGCGTGGATCAGGCTAAACCAATGATAGCATTTAATTAGTAGTTTGTTGCAACGATTGAAGTACACGTCACTTTTTAATTTGAATTTTCGATACATTCCATGAATTTCACAATCATTCAAAATTCAATAACATCAGAATTTTCATATTATACAGATGTTGTTTAAGTATACAACGCGTAACCGATGGTAGAACTAACCGCATTAATTATTTTTGCTTGCTTTGTAACAGCAAAGAAAGGGTACGAAAATGTGGTGCACTCTCCACGCCAGTAATAAGTGCTTGTGAGGTGACGCCTGTAAATGCCCGCACAGAACAAGTATGTCATCATTATTACCAACATCTGCGTATAAATCAGATTGGCTCACCCATCAATGGGTAATATGCCGTGATGGTATATGTTTTTATTATCTTACCTTTTTACCTTCCGTCACCTTTAGGTAAGGAAGGTATTGTCTTTGGTCAAAAAATTCAATGATGAGTTTTTACTGAATAAGCACGTTTTAGGGTCCATATAATACGATTTTACCATTTTTACGATGATGTCTGTATGTATGTGTGTCTGTGTGTCTGTGTGTCTGTGTGTCTGTGTGTCTGTGTGTCCGTGTGTCTGTGTGTGTGTGACAAAACTTTCGGATTCCATAACTTCAATACCACGATTCCAAAAATTATAATTTTTTCGTATTCCTCAAGATTACATCCAGAAGAACAACTGATTAGATTTTGGTTATAATTGGTCAATCGGAAGTAGTCTCCTTTGAAGATTTAACAGTTAAATTTGATTTATTGACATTTAACGTTATTATAACTTAAAGAATATATTATTCTCTATAGGATTTGAGTACAATTTATACTTCATATTCAATAGATACAGAGTTAAAGAATTTTAAAGAAATTAAATTTTATAATTCAGCCAGCTATGCCAAATTTGGGAACTAGTAATATATTCATATAATTCAAATTGACAGATGTCAGTATCAATAAAAAGTAAATTAATGTGGCAGATATGAGGATGTTGAAGTAGATATTGGGGAATACACGGAAAGATACGGTAAGAAAATAACTCTAGTGTTACAAGTTTTTAGAAAGATACAAGAAAGACGATTACATTGGTTTGAACATGTCATGAGGAGAAATGAAGAATTATATTGGAACAAGAATGAATGGTTTAGTAATAGGACGTTAAAGAAACAGAGGAAGACCAAAAATAAGATGGAAGGACTGTATTGCGGAAGATTTAAGAGAAAAGGAACTGAATGAGAACGACATGCAAAAATAGCGACCCCTAACGAATGGGAAAAGCTAAAGAAGAAAAAGATGCCAGTGTCAAGTGCAATTTGAATAGTTTGTTTATGAAATAATTTTACTGGAAATTTAGAATCTTTTGTAAGAAAAATTATGGAATTTATACATTATACACGAGAATGACGGAAGGTATTGTGTTGGCCACAACAGATTTTTTATATATTTTCTTATACTGGAAACTGTATTAAGTTCCTTTCCAAATAATTATTTTTAATTTACTATTTTCTTTATGAAAAATTGGGTAGTACAGGATTATATATCCCCTTTTAAAAAGAGCGGTTTAAAGTAGATACTTAGAGTTGATCTTCATGGTAAAAAGAAAGTGGTTTTAATCTCGATTTTTTCTTTGGTGAGTGCACCTGACAATTTTTTTTAAAATCGGCGCCTATGTCGCTAGATGTTTTAGCGAAATATTTCTCGCTAGCTATTTCTTCTAATGCTATATTATCTCTAGATTCTAGTGAACCGTTCAATTATTTTGCTAGTCGAACGCTAGCCCGGCTTAACACAAAGAATGTTGTTTTCTAGACTTCAATATTCTTTCACAAAATTATGTTTCTGATTTTAATTTCTCATCCAATACATCCTGCATACATTTGATTTATATTTAGTATGTATTTAATTACCCTGTATTCCGTGTGTAGTAGAGCAATACACAATTAATATCCGTGTACATCTTCCAAGTTGAAATTCAAGTACGGCCATAACCATCGTGGCCCAATTGAACAAAAAGCCATTCGTTGGGAGAATTTACGACTGATTCATTTAATTAACCGCGGTCGTGCGGATGTAGGTGAGTTTTTAACGGGCGCAGTAGAGCACAGAGACTGGTTGTAGGTAGAGGTAGACCGATTGAAACTCCCGACTAATCTGTGATCGCGATTAGTGCGGCCCTTCTGTACTACACTTACATGTCAATGTAGACGAAAGGTAGACACAGGGACTAGGAAACGGATTTTGTGTCGTGCGGGTTGGATCACTTGGCGATTTCCATTTGGAATTAGGTATAACTTGTCTGATATTGAGATGAACTGAATATTTACAAATAATTCGTTTTTCATGAAAAATAAAATGAACTCAGTTAAGAGATCTGTGGCACTGTGGCCATGGGTCTGGCGAGGGGGGTTCAAGACTGGAAATTATTTGTTACTATTATTTTACCCAATTAATATTTTAATAAAGAATATATTTTTCCACACTGAAATTGATTTCTGTTATTACAAAATGTGAAATAGAACTGTAATTTTGATATTATGAATGTAGTAAAATTTCAGGTAAAAAACGATATAACGTAGATTCTATTTTAATTATCTTAGATAAAAATTCAAAAATATACATAAATTAAAAATCTGTTGTGGCCAGCACAATACCTCTCGCCACTTCCGTTTTTTGTTCCATAAGTATAGGGCGCGAGCAGTCTTGTGACATTGTTGGCCATGACAAGCAGATATGGGGCCCGTGTCTGAATGACAATTTGTAATTATGTATAGAAATGTCAAATGCCAGAATTTTTCATTAAATATTTCAAGTTTTTCTAAATTTACGTAGTTAATTTGTCACTTGTCGAGGAAAATAACCCACATAGAATTGGAAAATCACTAAATTTAGAATGAAAAATTATGATATTTAACATCTATGTACATAATTACTAGCTATCATTCTGACACGGGCCCCCACATCTGCTTGTGAAGGCGAAGAGTCACATGACTGCTCGAGCCCTATTGAATTTAGCATTTCTTGTAAACCTACACTCTACACCAAAAATTCTACTTTTATATATACTTTTGTATTTAGATTTTTATATTTTAAATTCATTCTATGAAGTAATTTTGTCCTAATCTTCTAATTTTTTGAAATATTTCTTATTCATTGTCGGGAGTGACAGTATTTTCGAAGGGTATAATTTTAAATATTAATAAAATAAAGAAAGAATACAATGTACGTAATTCCCCGAAAAAATCTTCAGTAATGTCTCTGGATTTGTGACACTGACATTTATCTGTCAGTTAATTTTTCAATTGGTTTCCAGACATTATTTGGGCTGCGAGATTTATTACAACAGATTATTATATACCTTATTTGTCTTTATCTCTAAATCTATAAAAGATATAACAAAATATTGTATCAGATAGAGAGTTTACTCTTCTTATATTAACAAGAACAAAAATTATAAAAAATATAATGTAGAAGATTTTTTTTTAAGAATCTGCTACTTACGGTTATCCAATTATTACCAAAACCTTTTCAGCTCTTCTCAGTAATGTCCGATTGAGAAATACGTAGTTAAACAGATATCAAGTATTATAGTTTTTGAAAAATCGTCCTTCCAACTACCCCACACACATAGACACACACTCACACACATACACACATAGACACGCACACACACAGACAGACAGACATCATCGTAAATATATTAAAATCGGATTGTAGGGACCTTAAAACGTGCTTAATCATGAAAATCTGGATATGGATTTTTAGCATGAATCCAACACCTCTCTTAGCGAGAGGTAAAAAGTATTAGTGAAAAAAATTAATGTACTAAGCAGTTTTATTGGTTGCCAGATTTTAGACTCGCGCATTCTGTATACTTGCCCACCGTCAAACCATCAATAGTTTGTGTCAGTATTGCAAAAAAATGGTCAAACTATCTCAAAGTTGTATAATTCATTAGGAAAATAACAATAATAATTTCTGTAAATGTAATGTAAATGTAGCCCAAAAACCAATGATGGGTGTCCGTAGAAAGTTACTCCTTGTGAAAGAACACACTCATCTTTATTTAACTTATGACACACAGGTTCATCACATCTAACCAGAGACTAAATACGATCGTTGAAGTTGTTCAAAAATATGGAAACACCCTTCATATTTTAAAATATCCAATTCTCGGTCCTAGATGTCAACTAGTCCTGATGTGTTACCCTACATTAATTAGTAGGATGCATCTTCTCTAAAGATTCCTCCTTCACGCTAATAGAAAAGTATTGGCACAGAATTGTCATTATCGATCGTTGATGTTGACTACTTGAAGATTTTAAAATGTCCAACACCGCGTCGAAACAGCAGTTGTCGATTTCCCGTCACAATACGCTGTTCAATCACTCTCAACCTCAACTATTCTCGATCGAACTGATGTCACAGCTCTCCTGATTCAGTTTCCTGTGCTTGTGTTGAATGGCTAGTAGATCATATCATCCTTGATTTCCACTGGAGCAGGACACACGGGTCTTTCATTTCCGCCGCGATCGCAACACTCTTACTGGAAGCGGGAATATTATTGTTGTGATTCTGTTACCGCCAGACATGGCTTAATTAATATTGAGATTTAATCAGTTATGAGGCACAAATTGTTTACAGGTAATTTTCTTGATTAGGGTCGTGAAGGTAATGACAGTTTTGTTTGTTATCGAAGCGGAGATCAAATGTGTTGCGACATTGGAAGGAAGTGTAATATGAAGTATGAAAGATGGTTTGGAAAAAGATATATGATTATGCATAAAATTGTAAACATTCAAAAGGAAAAAGAAAAATAATGTGTTGTCTCATTTTCACCTCTCGCTACAAATCGTATATCCAGATTTTAATGATTAAGCACGTTTTAAGGTCCCTACAATCCGATTTTAATACTTATACGATGATGTATGTCTATGTGTGTGTGTGTGTGTGTGTGTGTGTGGATTTATGCGTGTGTATATCAGAGTGAACTTAGCAGCAGATTCACAGCAGCAGATTCGAACGAAATATAGCGTTGGACAACCCTGATGTTCTATGCCGTTCGTTGGCGACCACTGCCGTTCGTTTAGGTTTATTTCAATAAAATCAAAGAAAAATTAAAAAATACGTTAAATTCAATATGTACATTACGTTATTCGGTAACTTAAATCAGGGACCCAGGGTACATAATAACAATTACAGTAAGATAATATAATACTTTAACAGATATTACTGGCTCATACTAAGACTGAAAAGAATACGGACAGAATGAAACATTTACAAAATGATTGATACATTAATAAACAATACAAAAAATATTATTTGGTTAAATAATTCAGGGGAACAGGGTACCTAATAACAATAAAACTTTGAAAAATTATATCTTAATAGATATTATTGGCTCATAGTTATCCTGAAAAGGATACGGATAAAATGAATCATATGCAAAATGATTACTACATTAATAGACAATAAAAAAATCATTTAGTTAAATAATTCAGGGGAACAGGGTACCTAATAACAATACAACTTTGAAAATTTATATCTTAGTAGAAATTATTGGCTCATACTTATCCTGAAAAGGATACGAACAAAATGAATCATATGCAAAATGATTGCTACATTAATAGATAATAAAAAATATATAATTTGGTTAAATAATTCAGGGGAACAGGGTAACTAATAACAATAAAACTTTGAAAATTTATATCTTAGTAGAAATTATTGGCTCATAGTTATCCTGAAAAGGATACGGACAAAATGAATCATATGCAAAATGATTGTTATATTAAAAAACGTAGTTAAATATCATTTTTTGACATTTTATTTTATTATAAATATGAAAGAATATGTTATTGTCTATACGGTTTAATTACACATTTTCCTTCATATTCAATACATATACTGCGGTAATAATAAACATGGAATAAGACTTAACTCTAGAATAAACTCTCCATAAACGTCATTTTAACACAGGGTTAAGAGATATACTCAGAATACCTAATCAGGAAATAGGAAATTATTTATTATTATCGCTGTTAGAGTTAAAGAATTATAAAGAGATTAACTTTCATATATCAGCCAGCTATGGTATAACCATGGAAACAGCTGATTTATTCAAATAATTATAATTGACAGTCAGTGTCAAATTTTAGCCTGTAGCTCAAAAACAAAACATGATAGAAAATTTCTTTGGTGCCTATTAATGTTGTCTCAAAAAGTTGGCCTATATAAAGACCTACATCAATTTTTAACAGCGTGCATAATAATAATTTGTTTCATACTGTACATCAACAAGTATCGTGCAGGTGACAACTAATTTGAAGTTAAAAATTTATTCATTTGTACCATTTTTTGAGGCTGTGAGAAAAATAGAAAGAGGTATTCATATAATCATGTAATTGCTTCGCTCGACTATTCACACTCGTCGTAAAATAACTATAGCAATATTGTATATACAATTATGTGATTTAATGATTAAATAAAAGGAATTCAACTTCTGGTGATGCTGAGATGATATTTCCTTATTTGATTCCATTTGCTCCCTGAGCAAAAATGCTCGCTGCTTGGCGAAATAAAACTAGCAGCATAAATTCCTCAGATGTGTAAACAACATCCACATGAATTTTTCGTTAAGACTTTATTAGTTTTTAATTCCCTAGTCGGTAGTTCTGTTCGACGCCGTAAACTGCTCCATGCTCCATGTTCCATGCTCCATGCTCTTTGCTCCGTTTCTGGAGGTGAATTTCCATTTGAAAGAAAGGCGAGCAGGTCCTGACGGAGCACTTGGCGACACGGAAAGCCCGTCGAACTCGCGATATGCTTTCCGGGTATTTGTGCAACTACACGCCAAAGAGTTCACATCAGCTGAGCTGAAATATGTGTTCGGAATTACGTTACTTTGTTACAGGCATGGATGGAAAGGATGAAAGGGAACTATTTGAAAGTATTAATAATTTATCGGGAATAGTTTTACTTGTTGCAAGAACAAGATAACCTGGGTAGAAACGAAGTATTTTCCAATGGTACGATCGATTACAAAATGATACTTTATAGATTCAAATCTTTGTCTAATAATCTTTTTGGTCCCGTGTGTAGCTTATTTTACACTGCTTTAACCTTCCTATTACCTCGAAGTAGATGTCACACATTTGGTAAATGGACTAATAATAACAACCTTTTGATTAATTGAGTATGTAAATTTAATTATTATAAATTAGTTTATTAGTGTAACAAAGTATTGGAATACGATTAAAAGTATACAAAAAGAGTAAACAAACAATAATTGTTATATTGAAAGAAGTTTTCAGAACTCATAATATAATAAAATGATGCATATTTCTTTTAATAACTAGAAACCAGTATGACAAAATTATGTATGTACCTCAGACGAAAAGTGTCTTTAAGGTACTGACAACGACTTGCTCATACCATAAAAATTCACTTTTCGTCCTAGATACAGTAAAAATTTTAAAAGATGTCCGATCTAGGGCATCTGTATCACGAACGAATTAGCAAATAAGCATACATTTATCTCTTTCTTTTGCAAAGGCTATAAGAGTGTGCGATAAGGATGGATATAACACGCTTGTCTTTCAAAAATTCATATTGTTTCGACTAAGTTAGGACATTCCAATTTAAAACGATGCTCGTAGTTGATAATACTTTCGCTGTAACGTAAGATTATTTATTAATTCAGATACATTACCTTGATTCATAGCCGTACAAATAACGTTGTTTTCTGTCAGAGTCACTGACACTGACATTGTGTCATTATCTTATTTTTATTGGTTTTACATTTGCTTATAAACTTACCAGTTGACTTATTTTTGAATTTGGAATGCTTTTACTGTAATATATGTTTTTATAATATATATAATATAATAACTGTATTATCTTATAAAAACTAAGCAAACGACACTACTGAATTTGTCAAAATGGGCGGAGCAAAAATCTGAATTCATACAATTCGTAGATAACCTTGATCGGACATCTTTCAAAAATTTTACTGTACATAAAATACTATTATTTAACTTTTATAAGATTAAAATTTCATGTTAAATATTAAAATGTAATTTATTAAAGTGCACTAAACCAATTTTTGAACTGATGATGGGGTCATTTCACATTTTCTAATTTATTTTTTTCTTGAAAGAATAGGTCAAATTAAATATGTAGATGTATGTTTTACACCTTACAAGTCTGTAGAATCAGAGATATGATTTTTTAAAAGTTGTCTTTAATTTCAAATATTTGGACGCTGACGTCACGGCTATACGTCACGGCTTGGTGGATGCGGCAGCTCTCTACCGGTTGTGTTTGGAACTATGATTGTTTGGATTAGCACATGTCAGTTTGATTTTGTGACAGCAACATATTGTTAACGAAAAACATGTTTCATACAACTTTTGGTATTTATTTTAATAAATGTTTTATTTACATACCTTTACTCTTAACTGTGCTGTCACCTGTCACAATTTTAGGTTAGTTTATTTACAACAGCAAACGGAAACAACGTGGACCGTTATGTGTATGTGAGAAGAATGTCTTTATGTGAGTAACAAGCCGTGACGTCCCGAATTTTACAGCCGCGAAAGTTTATTAGCAAATTTATGAATGAAAAGTCGCATATTTCATGTTATTTTATATTACTATATCTATTAAATGAGACGGATTTCATGATTATATAAAAAACATCGTTTTTTTTTTAAATGACCCCATTATCAGCAGACGCTTGCGCTATAACTTCTCGCCCGGGGGGGTATTGTCGGTTTTCCAAGCAACAATTTCACTATTGCTGCGAATATTTTGTGTTGGTTTGGTAAATCCTTAAATTCTGGTTGTATACATGAAATACGCAGTTAAGAAGTGACCCACAACTAAGGGTCATATATTCTACTGTATCCCATTCTCCCCGTATCCAAAGGTTAGCAACACGTCGCTCGTACATATCGTCCACGATATACAACCTCTGTGGGCATTGTCCTGAGACAGGACACTGCTGCAGTGGGGAGGGAATCCTGCTCAGGGATTAGGAATAAATCCCACGGGAACCCCGGAGAAATGAATCAGGAAGGTGGAATTGTTTTTCTTACAGGACGAGGTAATTTTACCTTGATTTACTACCGGACTAGAAACGAATCTAAAAAGTGGGAGATTTGTCACGAAATAAATTTGTCACCATATGGTGGTAAACATTTTCGGAGGAATATAAATTTAACTTCTTCAAATTTGTCAATAGAAATAAGTACAAGATCAGTTCTATTTTTGCGTGCTTATGATAAAAGAGATTTACTGAAACTTTCAATAAATTTATCGTCAACTAGAAAAGAAAAATGAAAGACAGTTCATATATTTTAACTTCAATAACAAAGTGATGATAAATTAAATGAGATACAGACATCTTTAAATTTATAAGAAATAAGATGATATATTTACGGGCCATAGGCTCATAATAGTTCGCCCGGCTTAACATTTTCAAGATATTATAAGACATTATAAAACTTATACAAATGATGAAAAAATTCTACAAACTACTTTAAATATGGACTTAAAACTAACAAAAACTGTGCGGGCCAAACGACGGGTGATAATAATTCGACCGGCATCTAAACCAAATTTATTTTCTATCGACATTCTTTACTTTTGGCACAATAAATAACAACTTAGTAGAAATTCAAATTCAAGAAATTCAAAAGAATATGCAAGAATTATGGATACAATAAATAAAAATCGGATGTGGTCAACACAATACCTCCCGTTTAACTTAATTTTTATTCTTGTAAATACTTAAAATTAAATTAAATTTAAATACCAGGTTCGATCCTGACCGACGCTAAATATTTCGAATTTTACATGGCACAAAAATGATCCATGTGTTGCATTATCCACGCCTAGTAAACGCTCGCACGGTACACATCGTTACAAAGCAAAATGACACACCCAGCAATGAGTAATATGCCGTGGCAATATATTTATTTTATTTACTTATATACTTACCTACATTCCAACATATTTACATATTCTGGTAACTGTATTAAGTTCCTTTCCATATAATTATTGTTCTATTTACTATTTTCTTTTTAAAACGTTACTATTATTATTTAAAATGCTTCATTTGTTGACAGTGACATATATCTGTCAGTTATATGCATTTGGTATCTAAACTGTGCAACTATGGAGTTGTTGTTAAAACGTAGGCTCCGGGATTAAAATTATAGTTTTAAAAATTTATCCATAAAATATATGGAAAAAGTATTAATGCAAACTTGTACAAAATTTTTAATAATCTTTAATTTTTATGTAACATAAATGTCGATAAAACAACATTTAAAGGTATTTTTCGAAGAAAAACTATTTTGAGCTTCCAGTAAAGTGACATTTCCTGTTATCTGATTTACTCGTATATCAAAATCTAATGACTTCTTTCCATATCAGAGTAAGGTAGAAATACAAGGTTTCAAAATTTTCTGAACGACAGTTAGTGTTTCTGATGAGACGATCGAGACGAGAAAATACGTTGTCTCGTCTCGTCTCGTCTCGTCTAGAAGGCAAGAAATTAAGTCTCGTCTCGAACAATGGAATCTCGACGAGATTTCTCGATTTTTTTTTAATAAATCCAATATGCGATTTAAATTGATATATAACCGATACACAAATAATATACAGAGAGATTGAAATGTTTGAGTTAAACAACAATTTTATTCACTATCAATTTTATACCTAGGTACTCGATGTGGTTGAGCTGGGGAGTTTCATTGGCGCGAAACTTCAAAATAAAGAAGAGCGAATAAAACAAATAAATAAGCTTGTTTTGCAAAACAAAAGTGTTCAATAAACAAACTGTATAAATTTTCTCATGGCAAAATTATATTTAGTCCATGTTTTATGTTTTATCTCTTTCTAACATTCATATTTATGCATCTTTGTTTCATGTAATGTCAATTTTGTAAGTGTATCTTTTGCTTATTTAAACATTATTTTTAAAAAAGAATTCCTATAAATAATAAATTATTAAATAAAATAAATATATTTATCATCCGCTTTTTACCCATTACTGGGTGTATTGTATTTTAAGAAATTTTAGCGATTCTGTTTAGATTTATAATTACAAAAATATAAAAAAAATACAAAATGTTCCAACCAATTTTTTTTTTAAAAATGTATTTTTAAAAATAAAAAAAGTCGAGAAATCTCGGAATAATTGTCGAGAATTTCGACATATAAGTCTCGTCTCGTCTCGTGAGTTCAAAAAGCTTTTTTCGAGACGAGACGAGACGAGACGAGACGAGACGAGACGAGACGAGACGAGATTCGAGAATGTCTCGACAGTATTTGAGTTAGAGCGTAGAAATTATTGACTGAATGTCATAAAGATTATTTACACTTGAGTTGCATACAATATTTTTTATATGACCTTAAATAAAATTCTTGAGACAAATTAGCAAATTTAACAGACGGGCAGACGACAATTTGAACACACCGTATACCGAGTCTACATTTAACAGATAACAGATCTGAAGTTGATTACGGCAGTTCTGTCAGTATTACCATCATGAATGTAGAATGTAGAAAAAAAAACTAAACTTAGGTAAGACAATTTAAATGCGAAACGTGTATTGATGGTGTAGCTCTGTAATGTATAAATAAAATAAAATACGAAAATCGTTTACACATTGTCTGCATGTGTAAAGTATCAACTTTACACATCGGAGTATGAAAATAGATATTCCTGTTCCAATTAACAACGCTAGCGAATACGAGTAGATAATATAGAAAACTGTTAATACAGTGAATGATATACTGAAAGATGTATGAATGAACCATATTGTTAATACGCTAAACAACATGACTATCATCCAACCGTCATCAAAATCAACAGCACGTAACACGTCCGCTCTGCACATCCCATCATCCTTCAGGCACTCTCACTCCGCCACTCCGGGTATTTAATTGGAATCACAAACAATTAGGAGAACGAGTTGACTGTCAACTGGAAACTAGTGTCAACCGCTAGCACGTGGTGGCATTAACAATGCATTGTTGGAAAATCGATAGTAGATGGGATGAGATGGGATACTCTCAGTACTCGCCATGCGGACAGTTATCAGACGAATGGATGAGATTGCCTCTACCGGCCTGGAATGATTGGACGGGAGGCTACTCCAAGCAAAATACAACACATGGAAATTGCAGCAACATACACTAACTGGAAGAATAGGATGGTACATGTAATTAATATGAATTGGTGCACAACACTAAGTATAGAAGCGTATACGACCAGTAGTAATTTAAAAATTAACTATCTTGTTGATCCCCACCTCATTAATTTCTGATGGAAAAATTACTAAACTTTTATATACCATGTTTGTCGTACATACTCATACAGTAAAATTTTTGAAAGATGTCCGATCAAGGGCACCTGTATCACGAATGAATTAACAAATAAGCATACATTTATCTCTTTCTTTTGCAAAGGCTGTAAGAGTGTGTGATAAAGATGGATATAACACGCTTGTCTTTAAAAAATTCATATTGTTTCGACTAAGTTAGGACATTCCATTTATACACGATGCTCGTTGTTCATAATACTTTCGCTGTAACGTAAGTTTATTTATTAGTTCAGATACATTACCTGGATTCATAGCCGTACGTATAACGTTATATTCTGTCATAGAGTCACTGACATTGACATTGTGTCAGTACCTTATTTTTAACATATTTGGTTTTACATTTGCTTATAAATTTACTAGTTGACTTATTTTTGAATATTGAATGTTTTCCTGTAATATATATTTTTATAATAATAAAATAACAGTAGTATCTTACGTACCCTCATGAAAACTAAGCAAACGACACTACTGAATTTGTCATGATGGGCGGAGCAAAAATCTGAATTCATACAATTCGTAGACAACCTTGATCGGACATCTTTCAAAAATTTTACTATACATGACATACAGAGTCTATCACGAAAAGTGCAACATTGGTGTTTATAACATGGGAAATCAGTTTTTCCTTGCGCTTTGCTCCCCTAATTATTTTAGACAAAAAGCTTCAAATGGATGTTGTAAAGCACAAATTTCTACATCCGAATCAATAAAAAAAATCTGAAGTGATCAACACAATACCTCCCGCCATTTACCTATGGGGTCTCATTGCCGTGTGCCTGATGTCTGGTCGCGAATCTGGGGAATCCGATTCGATTCCGATCAACACCAAATAATTCGAATTTTAAATGGCATAAAATTAACCCTTGTGGTAAACGCCCGCACAATGCAAATATGTTATCATCATTACCGAAATATGTGCATAAATCAGATATACACACAGACATCATCGTGAAAATGTTAAAATTGGATTGTAGGGACCTTAAAACGTGGTCATTTACCAAAATCTCGATATGCGATTTTTAGCACGATCCCTATACCTCCCTTACCAAGGCTAGCGGGAGGTAAAAAAAACAGTTGATCTTCTCAAATACATTAACATCTTCCACTTTATGAAGTCTACTACATCGTCAAGTGTCGAAGTATCTGCCATACATTAAAAATGTTCCGTCATTCGAGTATGGAATTTGCCCGCTGAGTTATCTCCAGTTACCTCTTCAATTATCTATAAATCCCCATTTCTCGCAACGTAAATCTCCCGGCACGGCCGAGTGGCAGCACTAGCACTAGTAGTAGCCATTGCCATAGTGCTCCATATCCACCGAACAGTGCACCAACATAAATCATGTAAGGTAATAGTGATTGTGATCGGTGAACCGTGATGCAATATCACGCTTACATGTGTTTATGAACCTTTCAGAATTACAACGCAACACACTGTGAGATTACTACAACCATTGCGCTGTGTTCTCATCATAGCAACTGGGATACAAGAATGGCATGTAAATTTAGTAGATGAAAAATAGTTTTCTTAAAATTTAAAACCTTCAGCTTTAGCTAAGGAAGGTATTGTCTTTGCTCGAAAAATTTAATAGTGAGTTTCTAATGAATAAGCACGTTGTGGGATCCCTAGAATACTAATTTACTATTTTTACGAATTTTACATCCATATGCAGACGTGATTAGATTTTGATTCTAATTGGTCCACCGGAAGTACTCTTATATGCAACCTTTAACAGTTTTGCTTGAAAAAAGCAGTTAAATATCATTTGTTGACATTTAATGTTATATAAATTTTAAAGAATATATTATTCTCTATACGATTGGATTGCATTTTATACTTCATATTCAATAGATATAGAGTTAAAAAATCAAAAATGAGTAGACGAAGAAAATAAAAAATAGCGACCCCTAACGAATGGGAAAAGATAAAGAGGAATAAAAAGATGTCAGTGTCAAGTGCAATTTGCATAGTTGGTTTATGAAATAATTTTACTGGAAATTTAGAATATTTTGCCAGAAAATTTATGTATGGATTTTATACATAATACACATGATTGATGGAAGGTATTGTGCTGGCCACATTAGATTTTTATCTTCCGTTACCTTCTGGTAAGGAAGGTATTATCTTTGGTCAAAAAAATCAATGAGTTTTTAGTGAATAAGCACGCTTTAGGGTCCATATAATAAGATTTTACCAGTTTTTTGATGATGTCTGTTTGTATGTGTGTCTGTGTTTGTATGTGTGTGTGTGTGTGTGTGTGTGTGTGTGTGTGTGTGTGTGTATCTATAAGTGTTTGATGATCGTTTCGGATCGCATAACTTTAATACGACGAATCCAAAAATTATATTTTTTTCGTATTCCTCAAGTTTACATCCAGAAGAAGAGGTGATTACATTTTGGACCGGAAGTACCCTCATTTGAAGATCTTAACAGTTAAATATCATTTATTGACATTTAACGTTATTATAACTTAAAGACTATATTATTCTCTATACGATTTGATTGCATCTTATACTTTATATTCAATAGATATAGAGTTAAAGAATTATAAAGATATTAAATTTCAAAAATTAGCCAGCTATGCTAACCATGGAAACTGCTAATATATTCAGATAGATGTTAGTATCAATAAAAAATAAATGAACGTGGCATAGATGAGGATGTTGAGATAGATGTTGGGGAAGACACGGAAAGATACCTTAAGGAAATAACTCTAGTGTTACAAGTTTCTAGAAAGATACAAGAGACAATTATATTGGTTTGAACATGTCATGAGGAGAGATGAAGAATATATTGAAAGAAGAATGAATAGCTTAATAATAGAAGGTTGAAGAAACAGAGGAAGAACAGAAATGAGTGGAAAAAGAAAATAAAAAAAGCAAGCCCTAACGAATGGAAAAAGCTAAAGATGAAGTTGTCAGTGTCAAGTGCAATAATATACACAGTTTGTTTATGAAATAATTTTACTGGAAATTTAGAATCTTTAGCAAGAAAATTTATGAATAGAATTTATACATCATACCGAGGATTGATGGAACGTATTTTGTACTGGACACATCAGAATTTTTCATATTATGCCAGAAATTGAAGACAGTATTTAATTGATATTATATTTTTCTTAATTAATTGAAAAATATTATTTCCGGTCTGTTAAAGAATTCATTGACGTGCAACTACTGAAAAATAAACTCGTAATTTTTCCATCTAATAATATTAAATTAAATATTTCAAACTTTATTTTACACCGTTGTAAATTTTATTACACCACGATAACATAGAACAATTTCATACTTGGGTAATACACTATATAAAATAAATTGACAGATATGAATTTCATTTTATAAATATCCATAAACGCGAAGAAAAATTACAGAAGTTATATAGCGTAGAGGTGAGACACCCTTCTATGCTATGCTAGGTGCATTACTCCAATCGCTGGTTGGAAAATCGATGGTTCTTTGTTGCTTCGCTGGCTATGAAGGGTTGATCTTATTTAGCGGAATAATTCCGATAGTGTAGTGTTATTTCATGGCGTCTTCCGCCATAAAACGCGATGATTTATGTTGCGACGCCGACGCCAGCGACGAAAGGTTACGTATGAAAAATACGAGCGCACACTTCATTGTTTCCAGGAAATGTCGATGCAGCAATGGTGGACACCTTACCGTACAGGTTAGCAGATTATTAAAGCGAATAGGAAGGTGCCAATATATTTTCCGGTATTATACTCGTTTCTGCTTTTCTTTTTAAATAGGAGAAGTAAATTTGAAAGACAACTTTGACAGTCAAAATTACGTGTTTGTTTCACAAATAATAAAATATCTAAACCTACTATAGTTATTTAAGTAAAGGGTTTTCCAATAAGAGGTGTTATTTTGATATTCAAAGAAAAATGCCATTTTTTAATATAAATGATCGGATGTTTATTTCATTATAAAGAGGAAGGTATGCCGTTAATAGTGGAAAATAACATCAGGCAAATGACCACCACGACCACGCTGACAGGACAATATCCTTTTCATGAAATTTTCCATAACCAAATCGCAAAGTGGCTGTCCTATGTCCTCGATAGCCTCACGAATTCCATCTTTGAGGTCTTGAGTCGACGCTGGGCAGTTGGCGTAGACCTTCTCTTTCACGTGGCCCCAAAGAAACAAGTCGCAAGGTGTTAAATCACAAGATCTCGGTGGCCAATTGTGATCACCTCTTCGAGAGATAACACGGTCCGGAAACTTTTCCCGTAAAAGATCAATGGTTTCGTTGCTTGTGTGGCACGTAGCGCCGTCTTGTTGAAAGTAAACGTTGTCCAGATCAATACCATCCAATTCCGGCCATAAAAAATCGTTAATCATCTCTCGATAGCGCAATCCATTCACCGTAACTGTTGCTCCAGCCTCACTTTCGAAAAAGTAAGGTCCAATGACTCCGCCGGACCATAAACCGCACCAAACAGTCACACGTTGAGGATAGAGAGGCTTTTCAACAATAACTCTTGGGTTTTCTGAGCCCCAGATGCGACAATTTTGTTTGTTGACGAAGCCACCGAGGTGGAAATGGGCCTCATCACTCAAGATGATTTTTCGATGGAATTCCGGATCATTTTCATGCATTTCAACGACCCAATCAGCAAAGACACGACGTTGTTGATGATCGGCCGGCTTGAGTTCTTGTGTTAACTGGACTTTATAAGCCTTAAGACCCAAATCTTTATGCAAAATACGGTGTAATGACGTTTGTGGAATGCCTAATTCCAAAGAACGACGAGGAATGGACAAACCTGGGTTTTCTTCAACACTTTCGGCTACAGCAGCAATATTCTCGGCTGTTCTTGAGCGACGTGCACGGGTTTTATTCTTCACATCACTAACTTGTCCCAACAGCTCGAATTTTTCCACCAATTTCTGTATTGCGGTCCGACAAGGTGCTTCACGACGACCCAAAAATTGTCGAGTTTTACGAACCGTCTCTGCCAAATTTTCACCATTTTTATAGTGAATTTTTATAATTTCAATGCGTTGTTGAAGCGTGTATCGTTCCATTTTTATTAATGGCGTAGTTTCTACTTGTCAAATGTCAAAAAATGACAGCTTCAAAAGCGACATCTACCGAAATAGCGGGCTATTCAAAATAACACCTCTTATTGGAAAACCCAAGGGCAGTAACTGCTTCATACCGGTTGCATGAATCCAATACCTCTCTTAGCGAAAGGTAAAAATGTGGTTAGACATACAGCTTATGTGTGTTATTTAGAATAATGCACGTGCAATTATGGTAATTGCAAACGATGCTTGTTATCAACCTGTCAGGAGCTTTGGTGCTTCTAGTTATAGCGAAACTATATTCAAAAGTGTTATTTTATGTAGTGTTATGTTGGTCATTTTGGAGAGGGGGCTTCAGCCCCTAGCTCCGTCCTTCAATCTGCTATTGACTTCAGTACTAAATTTTACGAAAAATCGTATAAAAGATCCTAACAGGCCTTTTCTCAGAGAGTGCCAGAGGTCTTAAGAATTCAGATGTTTTTAAATTTTAGTTGTTAAATTATAATTCCTTGTCCTCTACATATTTTAAAAATTAAATACGCTGTTTCAATATTCTATATTTTAGTTGGAATTACGTTCGCAATTATTTACTTTATAATGTCCGTTTAACGGTCAATACTTCTTGTTTAATTATTCTTGGTCATATTAACTTACTGTTTACATTTTCACTTATAGTGCAAGGTAAATTTAATTTAGTTTACTAGATTAACAAGTATTTAAATGAAATTTGCAATAAAGTTAAACTGTTCAAATTCTAAACTAGTCTCGTTTTAATCCTTTTAGTTTTAGTCCTTGAACTTCTAACTAAAAGTCCTGCTTACTCGCAGAATAGTTCATTAGAGCCAACTTAATACTAATACTATTATATTCTGTAGTACATTTAATATGAGAACAGAATTCTATTATTAAATGTAAAGTTTATTAATAGAATATCAACAAATACATGATTGATGCATTAAAATGAAAAATTCTTTTTTGTATGATCGGGTTTTTTTAGTGCTTACCAACAGAGTTTCCAAGGCAGTAAGTTTTATTTACAAATTACTGAGCGATAAGTGATTCTTATTAGCACGCAAAAGGCGCTGGCGGATCGACGTGTTACGGGGCTTGAAGCTTTAATAAATTAATTAAAATTGACTAGAGAACCATGTATGAAATAAATATTTTAATAAATAAAAACAAACGACTTAATTTTTGCATAACTACGTATTTCTCAATCGGACATTAATGGGAAGACTTGAAAAGATTTTGGTAGCAATTGGACAACCGGAAGTAGCAGATTCTCAAAAAAATCTTGTTCTTGGAAATATTAACGAAGATTAAATAACCTATCTGAAATATTTAATTTTTTTTTATATTTTTTATTGATTATTTATGTAACCAAAAACATTTAATGTTATTATAAATATTAGAAAATATTCTATTCCCTATACGATTTGATTGTGTTTTACGCTTTATATTCAATGGATTTAGAGTTAAACAATTCTAAAGAAATTAGATTTCATAAAGCAGCCAGCTATGTTATAACCATGGAAACAACTATATACTATATTAAGATGTCAGTGTCAAGTGTAATTGATATTCGAGCCCAAACTCAAAATAATTCGGCTAGTTTACATTTTCAAAAATCTGATGTGGCCAGCACATAACCTCTCGCCGTATATTTTACCTGGCTCTATTCATAAAGCAAAGAATATTTTTAGAAATACAAATAATATATTCATATAAGTCTATAACGTATAAACTATGACTAAACATAAAACAATTTTCACATATACTTACAAAATCTATAAGATATTTTACCATAAATTATGTACAATAAATTACAAAGTAGAGTTTACTATATATACCTGCTGGTAACACGGATTTTCAATTCGAACAACGTTATTGTTTACTTTCTCTTCATATTCTTCTAGTAAAAACATTAATTTTGGGCGGCTAAAATGTATAATCTGAATTGTGCATCTATTCTTACATATCTTCTTTTACATTTTATTTTTTCATACATGCTGTATCTAAATAACACTAATTCCCATTAATAAAGTGATGGATAGATTGCACTCCGATTATTTTCTTATAACGATGTGTAATTTTGTCAATATTTACAACTTACTTGAGAAGAATTTGATAGCTTTTTCGCAGTTCAATGTTACTCCAGCTACAGTGCTGGTGTGCATTGTCCCATAATGTTTAAAACAAATTTAAGTCCTTCAACTTAGACTTGTCACCTCCATAATAGTCACAGATCAAGAATTAAGAGATTCTCCAAGTACATTTTTCTTTCATTACCCATTATTTCGATGAGATACATTTTTTTCTGTATTTTACGTTGCAGAGTGGAGACCATTAATAGTATTTCTGAAGGGTATGTGTAATATACCTATAATTTTAAATATTTAACTATAAATACAATAAGAAATAATATAATGTATGTACTTCCCAAAAAAAATCTTCAGTAATGTCTCCGGATTTCTGACAGACATTTATCTCTCAGTTACAAACATTCAAATTTTCAACTATTTTTCATGGCATCCTTTCGGTTGTAAAATTAATTACAACAGATTATTTTATATATTATATTCCTTTTATCTCTAAATCTATAAAAAATATATAAAAATATTTAAATGTATCAGAAAGAGAATTTATTTTTCTTTAATATTATCAAGAAAAATTTTCAAAAAATAATATTTAGAAGATTTTTTTTCAAGAATCTTCTACTTCCGGTTGTCCAATTATTACCAAAACCTTTTCAGATCTTCCCATGAATGTCCGATTGGGAAATACGTTGTTAAACAAATTTTAAGTCTTATAGTTTTTGAGTAACCGTCCTTCCAACATCCCACACACACACATCCACACACACACACACACACACACACACACACACACATACATCTACACACACACACACACACAGACATCATCGTAAAAATGTTAAAATCGGATTGTAGGGATCTTAAAACATGCTTATTCAATAAAATCTGGATATGCGATTTTTAGCATGAATCCAATACCTCTCTTAGCGAGAGGTAAAAATTATAAAATCTGCACAAATGGTTAGAAATTTCTACAAAATTCTTTCGGCTTCTTTAAATATTGACTTAAAATTTTAAAAAACTATGGGCCAAATGGCTGGTGTTAATAGTTCGACAGGCATTTTAAAAGTCATCTTGTCATCCAGTCTTAGTTTCAACCGAGACACTTTACTATTGATACAATGAAAAACAACTTCGTAAAAAGTCAGTGCGTACAGCAAAACCTACATTGCAAGACATATAGGACAATACTCACAGGAAAATGTGCTGGGCTTAGGGATACAATGCCTGGTATTACTAATAAAGGCGATGTAACCTAATATTAAATGGCGGAATATTTGAATAACATATTCAGTTTTGGTAAGCTTAAACTAGTCGAAAGAAACTTGAAGAAATTTCTCACCATCTGCGTACGTTTTATAATTTTTTGTAGAAAATGTTAATCGACCGAACTATTATAAGTTTGGGCTCGTAGTATGTTTGTGTTATAATTTTATTGGAAATACAGAATCTTTTGCAAGAAACTTTCTGTATTGAATTTGTACAAAATACATAGAACTAGCGGAAGGTAATGTGCTGGTCACATCAGATATTTTGTTTACAAAATGCGTTGAATAAGTACCAAACAAATGTATACTTTGTTTAATAATAAAGTTGTTGAATAATTAAAACAATAAAAATTACAAAGTCATCATCAGAAATCCATTGGAATTGACTCAGAAGTTGTAAACTGATGAAACTAGACGTGACTTTGTAATTTTTATTATAATGTTTGTTTCACGGAGAAATTCGCAAATTTGCTTTTTGCAGTTTGCACTTTTATTAAAAGTGGCATTTAGATCAATTGAATTTAAATGCTTTAGTGGTTATAACTATGAAAAACAAGCAGTTTAATTTTAATTTATTAGTTATTATTATGCAAAACAGCTCTGACCATAATATATTCCTGAAAATCAATTTTAATCTTATTAAGTAAAATAGAGCAAGTACGGTAATTTATTGTAATAACTTATTTTAAATTCCAATCAAATTTATTAGTAATCCAATCGGTCGGCAATAAATTCGACTTCCCTACAGCACTGTCCTTTGACACGCTAATACATCATTACACTGCATCTGGTGCAGCTGTTGCAATGCAATGCACTGCAACAGTGCATTGGCCGTATACAGTGTGGTGTCCAGATTCCGCCGTGAATAATACAGGATTCTCTTGTTTCAGGGACTACTATTACGACAGGTAAGCTGAACTGCATTCATTATGCACCTGCACTGCAACTGCAACACACCAACCAGGTAGATACGTAATTCAGTATTTTGGGAGGAAATTTGAACCTGGTTTAATGGGGTTTACCAGCGATTAACTTAAATGTAAACACCAACGAGTCATATGGATACCATATCGGTGTTTGGTGGTGTTAATTTTTTATTATATTCATATTTTATTGTTTTATGTTTCACAATACATAGGCGTTTTGAGGGTGGGGGTAAAGAATTATATTTAAAAAAAATTGTAACTTTCTAATTTAGTCTTTTGTTCCAATATCCTTATTTTATAAAGGGTTTTTCAATAAGGGCGGATCAATGTTGAAATGGAATAAGGGATGGTATTTTCACTTTAGATAAATTTAACTTTCGGATAAATATTTTTGTTGTCTTTTTACTTGCAAATAAATTTATTCGAAAGAATAACATCTGTTATTCGCGGAATAAGTTATTCGCTAGTTGGGTAGCGAATAAAGGGTTTATTCGTATGTATATTACATTTCTACATAGTGCAGATTTATAAACAAACAAAGTAAATATTTTTAATGATTCTGATGATTGTTTGAACCATGAATGAATAAATAATGCGAGAATTCGAAAACGCACGATCAGACAGCGACCTAACCACACACATCAAGGAATTTTTTGACAGGTTCCGATTATGAAAACAAACTGTTCTTATTTTATTATTACAAATTGGGATTCGTATTTGATCTCAAACAGTGTAAATACCTCATTGGGTAAATCATTTTAAAGATCCTGACATCTGATGCTGGTAAAATATTTTCGGATTTTGAATACTTTTATACAATATTCATTTACCTGGAATTGAAAGGAATGTACAAAAACTATAAGGACAATTTTACAATATACATATATTTCGTTTACCGCGTATGATTACTGCAATAGATTACTTGTTAAACTACACTCTCCCGAGGCTAAAAATGCAGAAGGATATAGATGACATTAAGGATGTCAAACAAAATTTTGACAAATACGGATTCAAAAGAAGTTGACACATTTCATCCTTGTCTGCTTAACGTGGCTACGCAAAACTCCATCCTTCTCTACTGACATAAATTCACTCTGCAAGGTTACCAATTCAGAAATGTTAAAATTATTCGACAGATAGCTATTTGTTTTTGTCAAATGTGTCAAAAACTTATTTTAAACTTTATGCGGCAGTGAAAATACCGGGCCTAAAACAAGCTGTGTGTGAGTTATTAATAAAATTCTTTTTTATTTAAAAGGCCCATGTATGCCATTATGTATGGAATATAACATCGTTCAAATGTCCGCCGCGGCTTCTCACGGTGGCCAATTTTCAATTACTCTGCCGCATAGATCCGGCTGAATTTGAGCGATAGTATTGGTTATGTTGACTTTAAGGGCATCGTTCGATTGCGGCTTATTGGCATAAGAAACCCCACAAGAAAAGTCTAGCGGGGTTAAATCGCACGATCTTGGTGGCCAATTCACGTCACCTCTACGAGAGATAACCATACCCTCAAATCATTCATGCAGAATGTCCATCGTGGCGTCCGCTGTGTGGCACATAGCGCCGTCCTGCTGAAACCACATGTCTACCTCCATATCGCTCAATTTTGACCAAAAGAAATCGGTTATCAAAAAGTACGCAACAATGACGCCACCGGCCCAAAATCCGCACCAAACAGTAACTTTTTGTGGATGCATTACCACCTGGTGAACCTCGTGTGGGTTGGCGTCGTCCCATATAAGGCAATTGTGCTTGTTAATACAGCCATTCATCCTCAAAAAGCGCCTCGTCGCTAAAGATGATTTTTCGGCCAAAATTGGTCCACCCGCCAATAGGGAACGTGAACTGGGATTAGACCGTCGTGAGACAGGTTAGTTTTACCCTACTGATGACATGTCGTTGCGATAGTAATCCTGCTCAGTACGAGAGGAACCGCAGGTTCGGACATTTGGTTCACGCTCTCGCTCGAGCGGGCGGTGGTGCGAAGCTACCATCCGTGGGATTATGCCTGAACGCCTCTAAGGCCGTATCCCGTCTAGTCACAGTTTCGGCAATGATATTTCTTGGAGCCACCAAAAGTCGAAAGGCTCAAAATAATGTAGCAAATTTATTTGCATTATTAGGCTAGCGATATTCGTATCGTTAGTCACACGAGCCCAATTTACTGGATATAGGAATACGGTTAACGATCTGATTATAATCTGATTTTGTTTAACCGTCCTACAACCAGTTGAACATGGGTTACACAATTTATATTTCGATGTTGGGGCTCGGAATTGTCTGTAGACGACTTACGTACCACTTGGTAGAGCAGTTGCCACGCTGCGATCTGTTGAGACTCAGCCATTAGTTTGGGGATTCATTGCCTCTTCCAAGCGCTCCGAAGCAAAATCAGCGAACAAATGGCATTGTATATGATCACTAACTTTGAGCTCCTTGGCCAGTCGGATCTTGTACGGGTATAGGCCCAAGTCCCGACGCAAAATTCGCCGAGTTCTTGTGCACGGCGAGGAATTGACTGTCTCGGGTTCTCCTCCACACTTTCACGGACTACGGCAATGTTCTCGGCCGATCTGGCGTTCCTTTGACTATTTACCGAACCGGTCGTCTGGAATTTGGCCACCAAATGTTGGAGAGTCGACTTTGAAGGACCACCGCGTCTGCCGTACAATGGGCGCAATGCGCGCAACGTTTGCACTAACGAACACTCGTTTTGATAATAAAGTTTTTTGAACTTTTTGCTCAATCGTGTAACTTGCCATGGTGATTTGGCATCTAAGGAGTTCTCAAAATTCAAAATATTACTCATACTCAATTCTGATGTTATTTGGCGCTACAGACAACCAGTCCTAAATTTTTATAGCCTCATTGTGTATGATAGCAGATTATCTAATCAAACTGCTTTTGGCAAATAAAATTATTTTCTAAACGTAATCAATCTTTTGAAAATAGAAATTAAACAAGCTTAGTTCTTACATTATGCGTAATTTAATAAATGAGTCGGTAAAAAATCGCTATCATTCTTTGTTGCGGGAAATCCCTTAATTTGTGATAAATTCCCGGTTTATAAATAAGTCAGCTGACGGTTGCCTTGCGACGACCGACGACGCTCCGACGCTCATTTGTATTCGGGCGGTGTGCGTCGGCATAAGCCGGCGTCGTAGAAGCAACGCCGCCTATCCGCTCAAATCCGACACATTTCGATACAATGCCATGTGCTTACTGGTAAATAAAACATGTTTATTTCAAGCTGCTGTAGTCCTACAACTAATTTATTTGCGATACCAGGTCTGCGTACAAATGGGCCCGATATCATAGGGCGTATCTGCACTGATTTCAATTGATATTGATATTGGTGGAGGAGTTGAATGGACTTAGGATTTGGATTCGCTTTATTTTTCTATTTCATAAATGATTTTTTTTATTTCAAAATAGAGATTTCAAATTGGTTTAAGTTTCATCACACACACACACACACACACACACACACACACACAGAGTTTTATTTTTGAAAAACTGTTAAAATCTTTAATTTAGGGTAATTCCGGTTAACCAATCATAACCAAAATGTAATCAACTCTTCATTTGGACGTACGAAAGAGGAATATGAAAGACAACATACATACGAGGTCTGACAATTAAGTAATGAGATTTTTTCCGCGGTCCTGGTAACACTGCAGCTTTGAAATTTCTCTCTCTGCCCTATCGATTGATATGTTTACCACCCCGGTACGACCACTAGTGCATCAGCTGAGTCGTGTTTTGAAGAAGTGTGTTAGTGATGTTCATCACGAAAATGGAAAAGGGGAAATTTAGAGCAACGTGTAGCGATCAAATTTTGCGCAAAACTGGGCGATTCGGCTAGGGAAACGTACGGTAAAATACTTAAAGTGTATGGTGTTGATTCTCTCAGTCGTGCACAAATGTTACGGTGGCAAAAAGAATTCAAAGATTGCCCTCTTAAGTCCAAGATGAAAACCATGCTCATCTGCTTCTTCGACAGCCGCGGGGTGGTCCATAGGGAGTTCGTTCCACCTGGACAGACCGTTAACCAGATCTACTACCGCGAAGTACTCGATAGACTTCGAAAAAGGGTCAACAGAGTGCGTCCTGACATCGCGCGAACTTGGATTCTCCACCACGACAACGCGCCCTGTCACACCGCGTTCAGTGTTACCCAGTTTTTGACCTCCGAAGGGATCGCGGTGTTGCCACAGCCGCCGTACTCGCCTGATTTATCACCCTGCGACTTTTTCTTGTTCCCCAGAGTCAAGCAGGTGGTAAAAGGAACCCTTTTTTAGTCGATTGAAGAGATCCAAGAGGCCGTGACGAGGGTACTGTCGGACATTCCGATCAAAGCTTTCCAGAACTGCTACAATGCATGGAAAAATCGCTGGAATTGCTGTGTTGGTGCCCAAGGGAACTATTTCGAAAGGGATCATGCGGTTGTTGAATAATTTTTAAATTTACGGTTTTTATACACTCACGGCCGAATTCACCATTCCTTAATCATGAGTTGATTTACAGATTAACGCTGATCCTAAATCAATCCAATTCACCAATAAAAATCAAGCTAATCTACTAATCAAAATCAATGATCAACTGATTCGTCATATTCCATGAATCAAGGACTGATCACATCTTTGAATCCTAATTTTGACGATTATAGCTATGTTAGGATTCTGGCTGTTGTACCCATGTGTAACTTTGCGTCATCCTTCTTCTTTATCTTTATTTATTATTTTTACCTATACTTTTACATCTTTCATTTTCACTATATTTAAAAACACTCCTTTATTGGAATCAGTGTAATTTCTACCTATATCATAATAAAAATATAACATTATTATAGGAAAATTATAAAATATATTTTATAAATAAATGAAAAACTTACATATCAATACCTTTTTAACGGAAAGTACAATTACCACGAATAAAATTCCATGACAGTTACATTAACTGTCAAAAACTAAAACAAAACTATGAATCAGTTGATCAGGATTCCTTGATACAGAAATCAAGTTGGTGAAGTAGAACATACGTTGATCTACAGATCAGCTTGATTCCTTAATCAACTGATTATTAATCAACGGATTAATGGTGAATTCGGCCGTCAGTCTCATTACTTAATTGTCAGACCTCATATTTTGAGAAACAAAATACTAGTAATTTTTATCAAATACACTAGTAAATACTAATATATTTCACTAGTATATTTCAGAAACAAAAACTAGTAAACTTCACTGGTATTACTAGTGTAGAGACTAATAATACTAGTCCCGCATTTTTTGAGAAACAGGCCCCTGGACATATTTAGTTTTCTAAGCCCTTCCCTGTAAATATGACAGAAAAGAAACTAGATAATAATACCAGAATTCATAGAAACATAAAGGTGTATAGTATTTTTTTGTTTTAATTAAACTCGAATCTCCTTAACGCCCTGAAAAGTTCTGCGTCATGAATCACAAATATCCATATTAAACATCGATTTTCCTGCAACTTAATTTGTTTTCGCTATCTCCGGTAAAAAATTATGTCATCTTGAATATCATAAGCGATAAAATGATTTCTTCCGTATACAACTTTTCGCTTTTTGCGCGCAAAGTTTTATCGAGTTTAGTTTTTCATTTATTTTCTATTATGTCGGACTTGTCTTTCTAGCTCATTTCGTAATATTCATTTAAATTCATTGCTTAATGTTTTTCAAACTTTCCTCATGTAGTCTTCATTCCACGCAAACTTTAAAAAATTATTAGATAATAATTACTTTCTAAATATAGGACTTGACATTTCTTCTGGGTAATTACTTCTAAACTCACTTTTATTTCCATTTATATTCGTTCCCTCGAGATTTAGCAAGTTTCTTTTTTTATTTAAGTCCTCAAACAAATAATGACTACAAGATAATAATGTTTTTATTGCATTATAATAAATATGACTTCAAAAGATGAAATAAAATGTCGTTCCCCAGCCCAAGGCGTCTCACAATTAAAAAGAAAAGAATTTCGATATTTATGTGCAAAAGAGTTGATAAACCTTTTTACTTTAAATAAAATTTAAATTAGTAATTTATGAAACAAACACAGAAATTAAATATAATGCTATATATTTTTATTTTCTACTTCTTATTTTAACATACTGTTCTTTTAGGACTAGTTCAGTTCAGTTCAATACGAGGTACGATCAGTTCATTTCTCCCCTAAACAGAAAATGCCCTTAGAATAGTTCGCAAAAGAATTTCTGTGTGGAATTTGTACAAAAAACGTAGAATTGACGGAAGGTATTGTGCTAGAAACATCAGATTTTTTAACAGGGCAAACAAAGCGCCTATGATTCCACTCTTAAATATAACCGTTCCTCTGCCATTAATGTTTCGTTTCTCAACTTCCGTTCTATTATTTTCTCCCAAACCTTCAACTGTATGGTATTAGTTTTATTCCTCAATAATAACATAAGATACTACTGTTATTTTGTTATAAAAATATACTTCAGTAAAAATTCCAAAATTTAAATAGTATACGAGTATTGTGTTATTAGGAGTAAAAGTGACACTTTGTGTATAAATGTGGATAAATGCACGCGAGGCACACAAAGACACTTTTACTCCGAATGACACATTATATTTTTTCTTCAAACGTAGATATTTAAAGAAAAATATCTACTACTGACGTTACATTTTACGTAAATTTATTTGCGATTTCAATTGCCCTGTAGCTATGGATACTTATTTGTTCACTTTTTGTTATAAACATTGAAGTGAAAATTTTCACGTTTTGACGTTTAAATAAAAACTGTGCAATTTTATATCCTCCTTGTGTGCAATTATGTCGGAATTTGAAGTATTATATTATATGCCCCCTGAAGTTGATCAATTTGGATGAAAATCTAACAGTGTGGTGGAAAGATATGTCCAGGAATCACTGCAAAACAATATAAACTTTTCTTATATCACTTTAATTCTAAGTATTCTTCCGTTCATTACCGTCCCTGTAATTGTAATCTGTAAGTCTGCTATTCTTTAATATGTTATTTCCTCAAAAGTAAACTTTGTTTATATTTCAATTCATAGGTTATTTAATTAAATTTGACAGCTATTGGTGGTATTTAGTAACTTTATTCTTAGGTTACCTAGCGTGTTATAGTGACATTTAGGGCGATATTACAGGTTTCTTTTATTAAGTTACTTCTTATTCGTTGATTCTGTATAGTGTCTATGGATATTTAATTATTTTATTTCTACCTTGTGAATCAAGTCACAAAAGATGCTACTTTTGTGTCGCTTGAAGAAAAATTAAGTTTATTAGGAAATGTAAATTAATTTTTTCTTTAATAATCTATCATGCATTTCCGATTTCAATTTATAAAACACCTCTTTTGATATGAGATATAAATTAAACTGTTCCAACAATTTTCTTTCATCCACATATTGACTTCCACTAAAACGATATTGAAAAAAATATATAAAAATGACGAGATGAAATAACGGAGTTTATTCGAAACTATAAAGGCAATTTCGCAGGTAATTACACTTGAAACAACACAAACGCGGGCTTTCCCGCTCGCCCACAACTGGGATATTGTATGTGTGCTTGATTGGCACTCCCATCCAGATAGTGTAATTAAAAATGTGACAAGTGCAGCAACCAGTCATCAAGTTCAACTTCACTTTGTTCGATCCATGCAAATTAAAAGTCAAGCCTTCATTTTGATATTGTTTTGGGATTCGACGGTTTACTAACTACAAAATGTAAACTTGTATGACGGTTCAATCAAGTGTGGATGTCAAAATATAAACGATCCTCAAATCAATTCGTATGTTGAAATGTTTTATTTGAACCTGTGGGGTATTTATTCTCTTAAATTTCTATATACTTATAGATCTGTAATATATAGATATAGAACATCTTTAAGAGTGAATATTTAGATCCATAAGCGTTTCTATAGGGATTTATAGACCGCATTAAAAAAATGAAATTCTAAGAGCGTCTATAAGTTATAGAATTCTATAAACACTACAGTTTTTACCTTCCGTCACCTTTAGGTAAGGAAGGTGTTGTCAAAAATTTCGGTGGTGGGTTTTTAATGAATAAGTATGTTTATGTGTGTGCGTGAGTGTGTGTGTGTATATGTTTGTGTGTGTGTGTGTGTGTGTGTGTGTGTGTGTGGTGACGAAAATTCCTCTTCCTTGCAACCATATGATTAGATTTTAGTTATAATTGGTTAACCAGAAGTACCCTCATTTGAAAATTTTAAGAGTTTTTCTTGAAAAAACGCTGTTAAATATCATTTTCTTACATTTAAATTTAAAAAAATAAATTGTGCTTGTCTATTACAGCACGTAAATGGGCTATTAACGAACTCTTCTGGGTGCTGTAATAGTTATTTAACTATCAAGTGTGTTAATGAGGGCGATTAATGATCGAGACATTTTTTTAACGCGTTCGCTACGCTCACGCGTTAATTGTTGAGATCATTAATCGCCAATTAACACACGTGTTAGTTACAATATTTTTTCGTTGACCGTATCTTACTTAAATGGAAAATCTAATTTTATTCCATGACAATTTTTTTTAGGTTAGTAATGGTTGACCGAACGTCAAATTTTACGTCAGAAAATCAATAAGTTTTGTCATCAATTGTTTTCAGTGGGTGCGTTCAGTGTACTTAATGCTAGACAACGCAAGCGGTTTTTTTATGTTATTTGAGGAATTTTATTCTTTCAAATTCATTTTAAAGGTATGCTACGTGAATATACCTAGCTAGTAAGTGTGAAAAGCATGACTTTTAATTCTGTCTACCTTTTTGCTACAACTTTGCGTTAGCAATAAATGCTGTGTTCCATGTGGTGAACGCACCCAATAAATCGTTTATTAATAAAAATCATGCATTAATAGGGGTCATTAATGAATGATTTTCTATACATTAAGATAGCCTATTAATAAACGGTCGACGGAAATAGCTTTTTACAGACGAAAATAGAAAAAAAATCTGTTGTGGCCAGCACAATACCTCTCGCCATTTTCACTTTATGTTGCATATGGCGCGACTTTTTTGGCCTTGGCAAGCAGATATGGGGGCCCGTGTCAGAATGACAGCTAGTAATAATGTACATAGGTGTGATTCAAAACAAGTATATTTCCTACAATTGATGACAAATAAACATCAGAATGTTTTGAAATTTTGAATTGAAAAATTATGTCGTATGACAATTATAACATCTAGCCGTTATTCTGACACGGATCCTCATATCTGCATGCCAAGGCCAACAAAGTCACATGACTACTCGCGCCCTATAAGTAACGAATTTAACATTTCTTGTACACACAAATAATTGAAATTATATCTCTTCTTTCGTTCCATGAGGAATTTTGTCTTACTCTTATCGGATATTATGTAATATTAACATACCTATAATTTTAAATACCTACATATTTAATTAATAATACAATAAGATATATTAAATATACTCGTACCGCCCAGAAAAATCTTCCAGTAATGTTAATAAAACTGCTGATTTTTGACACTGACATTTTGCATTTATCTGTCAATTACAAACATTTAAATATTTCAACTGGTTTCCATGAAGCTTTTTTGGGCAACGAGATTTATTACAACAGATTATGCTATATTATAATGTACTATGTCTGCAAACCTATAGGGTATTATAATAAAAAAAAAAAATGTGTCAGGTTGAGAATTTAATTATCTTTATTATTTTAGTAAAAAAAATCAAAAAATAATATTTAAATTTTCTTTACAAGATACTACTACTTTCGATATTCCAATTGGTACCAAAACCTATTCAACTCTTCACATTATTGTTAGATTGAGGAATTCGTAGTTACACAGGTCTGTAGTCTTATAGAATTTGAGAAATCGTACCTCCAACATCCTCAGACACACACACACACATCCACACACACACACACACACACACACATCCACACACGCACACACATACACACACACACACACTACACACAGACCTCAAAGTAAAAATGTTATAATCGGATTGTAGGGACCTTAAAACGTGCTTATTTACTAAAATATGGATACGAGATTTTTAGCATGAATCCAATACCTCTCTTATCGAGAGGTAAAAATATATGAGAAAATGATAGTGTTAAAATTTACAAATGGTAATTCGGATTTATTGTATTGCATTTAAAATTTCAATTTGTAACCTAGTATTTTATGTCATAAAAAATTGATGGTCATAAACATTTAAAACTAAAATAAAAATCACAAAAACAAACTGCATAAAAAGCTAAACATTTATTAAAATTATTGCCATCATTTAAAAAAAGTATCATAAAATAATTCACATTACTATGGAACATAATCCTGTTATTTTACTGTTTCAAAAATTATAACTTTTGAGCAATATTTCATTTTAATGACAATGCTCGTCGTTCCAGTACGAGTGAATATTATTTGTGCATATTAATCATGAACATTTTTGATGAATGTATTGTCAATTATTCATTTGATCATTAATAATTCAAACACAAAAATTGAACAGCTATGTGTTCACATATCGGAAAATCGATTTCGGTTAATATTTAATACTTATAATACACTTCAACTCAAACAAAAACAATAATCTAAACATTTCATTGTAAACAAGAATATAGCTGTCCCAAAAGATACGCCCATGATTTTGGGATTAAACTTAATTAAATATAAATAATATTAGAAAGCACGATATTTATTAAAATATTACAATTTTTACCTCTCGCTAAGAGAGGTATTGGATTCATGCTAAAAATCACAAAACCAGATTTTATTGAATAAGCACGTTTTAAGGTCCCGACAATCCGATTTTAACATTTTTACGATGATGTCTGTAAGTGGTGTGTGTGTGTGTGTGTGTGTGTGTGTGTGTGTGTGTGTGTGTGGATGTATGTGTGTATGTGTGTATGTATGTGTGTGGGATGTTGGAAGGACGATTACTCAAAAACTATAAGATATTTGTTTAACTACATATTCCCAATCGGACATTCATGGGAAGATCTGAAAAGGTTTTGGTAACAATTGTATAACCGGAAATAGATGATTCTTGAAAAAAAAATCTTCTAAATATTATTTTTTCAAAATTTTTCTTGGTATCAAAGAAAATTAAATTCTCTATCTGATACATTTAAATATTTTAATATATACACTATAGATTTACAGATAAAAGAAATATAATATATAAAATAATCTGTTGTAATAAATTTTACAGCCGAAAGAATGCCATGAAAAATAGTTGAAAGTTTAAAATGTTTGTAACTGACAGATAAATGTCAGTGTCAGAAATCCGGAGACATTACTGAAGACTTTTTCTGGGAAGTACATACATTATATTATTTCTTAATGTATTAATAGTTAAATATTTAATATAATAGGTATATTACACATACCCTTCAAAAATACTGTCAATCCCGACAATGAATTGGAAACATTTCTAAAAATTACAAGCGGACAAAATTTATTGATAGAATAAAAGTTAAAATTAAAAAATCTAAATATAAAGAATAGATGTAAGTAGAATTTTTGGTGTAGAGTGTAGGTATACAAGAAATTAGGGCGCGAGCAGTCATGTGACTTTGTTGACCTTGACAAGCAGATATGGGAATCCATGTCAGAATGATGGCTAGTAATTATGTATATAGATGTCAAATATCATAATTTCTCATTCTAAATTTAGTGATTTTCCAATTCCATGTGGTTTATTTTCCTCGACAAGTAAATTCCACACTCCTGGTGACAAATTAACTACGTGAATTTAGAAAAATTCTGACATTTGACATCTATGTACATAATTGCTAATTATTATTCTGAAACGGGCCCCCACATCTACTTGTCAAAGCCAACAATGTAACATGACTGTTCGCGCCTTATACTTATGTAACCAAAAGAGGAAGTGGCGAGAGGTATAGTGCTGGCCACAACAGATTTTTTTTTATGTGAAATTAAAAATCCATTTTGTAACATTTAATTTCAAGCTTTAAAAATTATCTATTGAAATTAATTTTCCATGCGATTGAACTGATAATTCATTTTAATTAAACTTTAAACTGATTTCAATGACACAGACACCTATCAAATTGCTCTTTTCATAAAATAAAATTGTAGTAAATATTTCAAACGGAATTTTAAATTGAGAGAAATATTTAATAGTTTCAATAAACATTTTAATGAAAAATTTAACGCAAATTTCAATATAAAGGATAAATTTGAATCGGCGACATATCGGCATGATGAAAATTATTTAGAGAGGTTGAATAATATAATGAACTACCAGCATTATTCAAAGAGTTTATATATAAATATTTTTTGTTAAACAGTTTCATGCTGTGTACTCGCTGTTGTGTGTACTGTTCCATTATTAATTTTCCAGTTATACCAGTATTTTAAAAATGCAGTGCCATAAATGGAGGCCTCCATTATTTTTTTAATTTTTACCTTCCTCCACCTTTAGGTAAGGAAGGTATTGTCTTTGGTCAAAAAATTCAATGATGAATTTTTAGTGAATAAGCATGTTTTAGGGTCCTTATAATACGATTTTACCATTTTTACGATGATGTCTGTATGTATATATGTCTGTTTGTGTGTATCTGTGTGTGTGTGATGATAGTTTCGGATCGCATAACTTCAATACCACGATTCTAAAAATTATATTTTTTTCGTATTCCTCAAGTTTACATCCAGAAGAACAACTGACTAAATTTTGGTTATAATTGGTCAACCGGAAGTACCCCAGCGTTAATATTTTCTACGCATCCGAATCTTCAGGTGGAATTACATAATATTTATTTCACATCGTACTTCATTGAAATACTCTCGTAATATCCCAATCACTAGGTCGATATTTGTAGTAAATAAAGAAATAATCTATGATATTAATTGCGTATTATAAGGTTTTTGTAAAATGCCGACGCAAAGTTGAAGAGACACCAAGTTACGATCACTTAATTTGAAATCCATTAGATGAATATTTTGATGGTTCCCGCGCGCCTTTTGCTTGGCGGTGGCGTAGGTATGAACCACTCGCAATGGCTGATCCGACCATTAAAGTTAATTGAATTTCCCGGCGTCTGCATGCACAATGTTCAACCGCCAAATTGACTTGGAAATGGCGCGAGATGTGTCGAGAAGAATATGTCGGTTGGGGAACTTTCACTGTTTGCTCCACAACGGATTCCACGTTCTTCCTCCCAATCTAGATCCCAACAGATGAAATATTCATGGATGGATGCATTTAATGCATATTGTTTCACGGCTAAAATTAGAATATTTGATTGTGACGGGCTGTATTGTTTTCTAAAATCCTACCCGGGATATGCTGGTCATTTTCTATTTGAATTTAATATCTATTATTATATCGCAGCGCTCATACTATTGTAGATAATGCAACTACATTCTAGATTGTTTTGTGAAACTTATTATTACGGAATAAAACAGTTTCGTTTTTACCTCCCCCTAAGAGAAGTATTGGATTTATGCTAAAAATCGCATATCCAGATTTTATTGAATAAGCACGTTTTAAAGTCCCTACAATCCGATTTTAACATTTTTACGATGATGTCTGTGTGCGTGTGTGTGTCGATGTGTGTGTGTGTGTGTGTGTGTGTGTGTATGAATATGTGTGTGTATGTGTGTGTGTGTTATGTGTGTGGGACGTTGGAAGGACGATTTCTCAAAAACTATAATACTTATATCTGTTTAACTACGTATTTCTCAATCGGACATTACTGGGAAGAGATGAAAAGGTGTTGGTATAAGTGGATAACCGGAGGTAGCAGATTCTTAAAAAAATCTTCTAAATATTATTTTTTGAAAATTCTTATTCGCTAGTCTTAAAGAAGAGTAAATTCTCTAAATTCTATTCTATCTTTTATAAATTTAGAGATAAAGAAATATAAGTTATATTAATCTATTGTAGTAAATCTCACAGCCCAAATAATGTCATGGAAATCAATTCAAAATTAAAATGTTTGTAACTGACAGATACATGTCAGTGTTAAAAATCGAGAGACATTACTGAAGTCTTTTTCTGGGAAGTACATACATTATATTATATCTTATTGTATTAATAATTAAATATTAAAAATTATAGGTACCTATGTTACATATACCCGTTAAAAATACTGTCAATCCCGACAATGAATTGGAAATTAGAATTATATCTCTTATAGATTTAGAGATAAAGAAATATTAGGTATATAACTATCTGTTGTAATAAATCTCACAGCCCAAATAATGCTTTTTGGGAAGTACATACATTATATGATTATTTTTATTGTATTAACAATTAAATATTTAAAATTATAGATATATTACATATACCCTTCAAAAAACCTTAATATAAACATTCGATATCAGTAAAAAATTTGGTGTAAAGAAATGTTAAATACAATTGGACGCGAGCAGTCATGTGACTTTGTTGGCTTTGACAAGTAAATATGAGGGCCCGTGTGAGAAATACAGCTACATAGATATATAATGTCATAATTTTCCATTGCAAAGTGCATAATTTTCCAGTTCCATATAGTTTGTTTTCATCGACAAGTAAATTCCACACTCCTGGTGACAAATTAATCACTTGAACTCAGAAAATTTTGAAATTTTGAATGAAAAATTATGATATATACATACATAATTAGTAGCTGTCATTCTGACACGGGTTCCCATATCTGCTTGTCAAGGCGAACAAAGTCACATGACTGCTCGCATTCTATAGAATGAATTTAAAATTAAAAATCTAAATATAAAGAGCAGGTATAAGTTTAATTTTTGGTGTAGTGTGTAGACATACACGATATGTTAAATACAATACTTATGTAACCAAAGTAGCGAGAGGTATTGTGCTGGCCACAACAGTTTTTTTCTGTGGATAAATAGAGATAAATCAATATTGTCCGACAGAGATGCTACATTTCCAAAAGATTTTTGATTTTATGTTCGCTGTCCTACGATGAAAATCCAATAAAATGTATATTCATAATAAGGAACTCCAATTGTGTGCAGCACTCATCAAACCAGAGACAGAGGTCCTATTTTGAAGTATGGTCGTTATAATTTTAAGTCTTTGTATTCGTAAATGAGGATAGTTTTATCGCCCACTTTGAGAATCATTGGTCTAGCCCTATCAGCCTCATTTCTTGTTAAACTACATAGAAATTTTCCTTTTTGCTACGCTAATGGCCTTCCATATGTCCATCTGAACATTTGGTCCCGTGATAATGGAACTTGTGCACGCACGAATGTCAAGTTTAATGGAAATTGAATATTTGAATGTGTGTGGGACAAGGCGGCGTTGGCAGCTAGCAGCCATTTGATATGGCCCTGCCTATTACGTTAATTAAATTTCGGAAGAAACTCCAACGAATGCTCACCGCCTTTTTCATGATAATTAGGTATGCGGATTTTAATGCTATGGCAACTTACATGGTAACTACTAATGGAATCTGGGAGCGAAATTGGCTTTTTATTAAAATTTTACGTAATAAGTTTTTTAGTTGATAACATAACAGTTGAAAAAATTCATTTCACCCCCGTCGACAAACGCCAAAGAGCTATTAGCTCTCAGCAAAAAGTAGAACTGACAAATATCTTTACTGGTCATTGACAAAGAAACTTCGAAGCACATAGCTTTGTTCCAGTTTGTCATTGCTGATAGTTTGTGACTGCTAGACACATGGATAGTAACAAAATATCGTTCAAGACTGTTCCAATCGTATCACTGACAAGTTTGCAACTACAGGTTGTAGTCTCACCTCTCTCATCCGGAATAGCGGACCAATGGGAACATCACCATAGAATACTATTGGGCCAAGCAAAAGTTATCTCCAAGGAACAACACACCTTCAAACGGAAATTCAAAGAAGCCGCATCATAGTAACAAACGAAGAAAAAGTCATGCTAGTATCGAGATAAAACCAATATGGAAAAACAGTCAGAACTGCCACAACTGAGTAAACAACCAGAAACAACCAATGACGTACCATCTAATATGCTTGACAACCCAACCACGCTTGATCACCCTTCACTAGATATAAGGCTCGTATTTTAAGGAATTAGTTGTAGTATCAGTTCACCTGATGACGGTAGCAGAAACAGATGTATAGTTCCCAAAAATACAAACAATAATAATAATAACTTCTATATAACAGTTATAGAAATATCAAATGTCAAAATAAGAAAAATAAATTCATGAAAATAATATTAGTTAAATTTGTTTCTGCCTGCACCAAATTTAATTGTTTATTTGTGAGAATAACCCTCTCCGCCTCTGACGCGCAGGGTTGGGTTCGGAAGAGTAAGTTTAATTTATTTAATAGATTAGTATGTAAAATACTTTTTAGTGCAGTTAAGCCGGCACAAGTGGGACAAGGGAATGAATTTGTGTTACATCTGGCAGTCGAGTCATCCAGCAGGCAGTAGGCCTTGGAATTGAATTGATGAATTGATCAGGAGTTTAATGGATGAAGTTTGAGTGACAACGAAGAGCTCTTCATTGCGTTTTCAATTTGCTTTGCTACCCTTCTAACGCATTTTAAAATCAATAAGGCTAATGCAATTCATTGGAAATTATTTCTTTACTTTTTATATTCAAGTGTTTGGGTAAATACAGAGCCGTATTTTTTTTTAAGTTTTAATATCGTTTTACACAATTAAGGATAAAAATTAATTGAAATTAATTGCGTAAAGTATATTTGTTTTAATTAATTACTGTAATGTCACATTTTTTATTGTCGAAATGATAATATCAGTTCGTATAACGTCAGGGAAAAATGAAAAAAGTATTTCCGCATTATTTAAAAGGTTTATTAATTAAAATTATTTTTACCTCCCGCTTCCCTTGGTAAGGGAAGTATATAAGGTTCGTGCTAAAAATCGCATATCGAGATTTTGGTAAATGACCACGTTTTAAGGTCCCTAGTGTCCAATTTTAACATTTTCACAATGATGTTTCTGTGTATGTGTGTATGCGTGTGTGTGTGTGTGTGTGTGTGTGTGTGTGTGTGTGTGTTTGTGTGTAGGACTACCAAAACGACGATCCGGGAAGTTAGTTTAACATCGTCCAGAAACAAATGATACAAGGTATGGTAAAAATGATTAGGCAGAAGACTCACGTCATCAACTTGCAAAAGACCTTATAAAAAGAAATATAACTTGTAGAAATTATTAGTTGTTATTTATTTTTTAAAAAAGGAGAAAACATATATTAAAGAAACGTATATATTAATGAATTTACAATTATTTCTAAGTCATCCTTATTCCTTTTACGGAATATAAAATTATTTGACACAACATAGTCATTCTCAGTAGTGCCAACGTATGGTACGAACATAAACTACAATTATTTCAAATAATTTTATATTCCGTAACTGCAAATAACTGTACCTACCTATAAATTCATTTTGTATAACTTTCCAGACCAATAAAAGGGATATGAAAGATACACATGTTATATTTGACAACTGTATAATTTTCTTGGTGACATTTGTGAATATCAGTTCGTCATATAGCAAATCCTTCAGTGTATTAAGCAACAAATCTCGTTTGCTTACCTACAATTTGCTTGAACTGCTTACTTCATTGAACGAACGTATCGATACTGACATCTGTCAATTTGTTTTATCTGAATATATTAGCAATTTCCATGGTTAGCATATCTGGCTAATTTATGAAATTTATCGGGGCATTAATATCTATATAATTCTTTAACTCTATATCTATTGAATATGAAGTATAAAATGCGATCAATCGTATCAAGTTATAATAACGATATTTAACTGCGTTTTTTCAAGAAAAACTGTTAAAATCTTCAAATTCCGGTTAACCATTTATAACCAAAATCTAATGACTTATTCTTCTGGATGTAAACTTGAGAAATATGAAAATATTATAACTTTGGGAATCGTGGTATTGAAGTTATGCGATCCGAAACTTTTTGTCACACGCACACACAACACACACACACACACACACACACACACACACACACACACACACACACACACACATACACCATTGAATGTTTTGACCAAAGACAATACCTTCCTTACCTAAAGGTAACGGAAGGTAAAAAAGGCATCGCATTAATGTTTCAATAAAAAAAATCTTCCTATTTGAAGAAGAGGTTTAACTTTTTCTAAAAACATTTGTTACATACATTAGATAAACATATCCATTATTTTCAACTAGATATCTTGTGATCTTTATAAAAGTACTAATTTAAGTTTTGAAGTTAATAACAACCATAAATAACAGTAAAAGAATATTTCTTAGTATTCCTCCTATCTGTTCGTCTTCTAGTTTTCTAGTAGGTCACAACTTCGTTCAATCTTGCAGGCTAAACAGTTCAAGGAACCCAAGTGAACTAACTATTCACAACTATTAAATAATAAGATCCTATTATTTACATACAAGACCGCGGCGTGTTCTTATTGTATCACTTTAATTATTACAACCCTGGCAAACAGTTCATGCATAAACAAAGTTTAAACACGCGCATGTAAATCTGCGTAAAGCGAGCGCACGGCTCAGGCGTACTATACCATACCGTACGATACACTATACTGTCTTCACGTGCAATACCTTATAGAGAAGAGATCGTCTTCTGCGAAATTGGCCAAGGAAGATTCATCCCTTACGGTTATAGAGAATAATTCAACCTCTTTGTTTTAATAATTGTAGAAATAATGTATATAGTAGAGATTTATTATTATTATACGAGTAGTTTTTGTTTAATTTTTGACACCCAACATATAGGTGAAGTTAAATATACTGTCCATATTTGAAAAAATTTCTAACCATTTGTGTAAATTTAATAAATTATTGAACATCAGATATCGCGAAATGATCGTGCATCTTAATAACTTTAAATCAAACCCGTTCACTGCTACCTCTGGGGTCCCACAAGGATCAAACTTGAGCCCACTATTATTCAACCTCTTCATTAATGACGTGGTGGACTGTATTCAACATTCTCAAATATTTTTGCATGTCGATGACATAAAAATTTATAAAACCGTCAACTCTATTAATGACTGTATTCTCTTACAAAACGACATCATTTTAAAATGGTCCCACAACTCAAAATTATTCTTTAATTACAGCAAATGTAAAATAATGAGTTACTGTGTTAAAAACATCATATGGAAATTAATTCGCTTGAGAAAGTAACTCAGTTTAAGGATCTTGGGATTATATTTGACATTAAACTAACATTTAATGTACATATTAAGGCTACTATAAGATCATCCTACAAAAATATTGGATTTGTAATTAGAAATGTCGGTCTTTCTGTAAAACAACTACACTAAGAAGCTTGTATTGTGCATTTGTCCGCTCTAAGCTAAAATATTGTCTACAAGTCTGGACTCCAACATATCATAAATATATATATATATATATATATATATATATATATATATATATATATATATATATATATATATATATATATATATATATATCTAAGATTGAGTCTGTCCAGTATAAATTCATTAAATATTGTTATTTTAAAATACATGGACAATATCCTAACTTTACCCATGATTATTCTGTTTTATTACATGAAGTGAACTTGGTGCCATTAAGTAACAGAAGAAATTAACAATTATCTCTCTACTTATACAAATTAATTAATAATTGTATTGATGACCTCTGTAGTCTTGAGCTAATACCATTTCACGTTCCACGCGTCACTTCAAGAAATAAAGTACCATTTCATTGTAGCTAGGACTAATTATGAATTGAAATCTCCAATAAAACAACTCTGTGTAGCATATAACAGTGTATCATGTACTATTGACATTGACATATTTGGCGACTCCTTATCTAAAATTGAGAGTATGTTAACAAAATATTTTTTGGATTAAGTTACTTGTTAAATTTCTTATATATACTTATTGTTCAACTCTTTCGTTTTTATATTTGTATGTGGTATGATCGTCCTGTAATTGGGATCTTGTATCCTGTTGGATCGATTTATTAATAAATAAATAATTAAATAAACATGTAAACCAATCGAACTATTATGAGTTTGAACTCGTATCTTAGTTTTTAAATCGTAGTTCTATATCATTTCTTAAGTATGGTAAAAAATTCTGGCCCAAAAAATTTGGAACTTTTCGGAATAATTTTCCGAAGGTACAGTGCCCGAAGCAGCAAGGTACAACTTCCCGTGGTATATTGTAACAATGCATCCCCATTTGCATGGAAAAACAAACAAAACTCTATGCAAATGGCTATCAGAGAGGGACTAAATCTAATCAGCCATGCAAATATAGGTGTGCTTAATTACAATCTATAAGTAGAGTAAATATTCCACTAGCACTCTCAGCCGTGCTAGTACCTCACTCCAACACTGATGTGTTGTGACGTATACGTAGCGTGATTGTGTACCGCAAAGGAGCTTCTATACAAATCACGTCAGGGAAGATTGCAATGCCCAAACTTTTAAAGATATTTTCAAGAAAATGAAATTATTAGTGTGTGTAATAAATACATCGTTACTGAAATATAAATATTTTTTATCTCTCGCTAAGAGAGGTATTGGATTCATGCATATCCAGATTTTAATGATTAAGCACGTTTTAAGGTCCATACAATCCGATTTTAATATTTTTACGATGATGTGTGTGTGTGTGTGTGTGCATGTCTGTGTGTGTGTGTGTATGTGGGGAGGTTAATACATAATATCTGTTTAACTACGTATTTCTCAATCGGACATTACTGGCAAGAGCTGAAAAGGTTTTGGTAATACTTGGAACCGGAAATAGCAGATTATTAAAAAAATCTTCTAAATATTATTTTTTGAAAGTTTTTGTTCTTGCTTGTGTTAAAGAAGAGTAAATTCTCTATCTGATACATAAAAAAAATTATTATATTTTTTATAGAGAGATAAAGAAATATAATATTCTGTTGTAATAAATCTCACAGCCGAAATAATGTCATGGAAACCAATTGACAGATAAATGTCAGTGTCAAAAATCCAGAGACAATACTGAAGGTTTTTCTGGGAAGTACATTATATTACATTGTTTCTTGTATTATTAGTTAAATATTTAAAATTATTGGTATATTACATATACCCTTCAAAAATACTATCAATCCCGACAATGAATTGGAAGCATTTCGAAAAATTAGAAGAGGACAAAATTTTTCATAGAATGAAATTAAAATTTAAAAAACTAAATGTAAAGATTAGATGTAAGTAGAATTTTTGGTGTAGAGTGTAGGTATACAAAAAATGTTAAATTCAATAGGGCGCGAGCAGGCATGTTATTTTGTTGGCCTTGACAAGCATAGATATGGGGGCCCGTGTCAGAATGATAGCTAGTAATTAGGTACATAGATGTCAAATATCACAATTTTTCATTCTAAATTTAGTGATTTTTCAATTCCATGTGGTTTATTTTCCTCAACAAGTAAATTCCACACTCCTGGTGACAAATTAACTACGTGAATTTAGAAAACCGTGTGGTGCCCTCTTTACAACACAAATCGCCATTACTAAAATTTGATAATAACTTATTGGTACTGTATTCTTGTAGACCGTCTTAAAATTGGTGTGAAAAAGAGTTAATACAATAAGTAGTATTGACTATATTAGGAACAGATTTATGCTCATTTGCAAGTTGTATGCAGACGAGCCAAATAATTAGGTGTATATTTAGCTACATGTTAAATTATTTACATACTGCTAACAAACACGATATACCAATTTACATTACGATTTCATATTTACATCATGCATGTATAAAGGCATACCATGTTTCATTAATAACTAGATATCAGCTCTAAATCTCCGTGTATAATAATGATTCGGTATTAAACATTTCTCTCCAAAAACACTATAATTTTAGTTCAGTACTCGTCAAAAATTGTATACATTTTCATTCATTTATTATAAGTAGGTACTCAAAATGTTATTTTTGAAATTATATACCAAAACCATGTACAGGCTTTCTATAGGGTATAGATCTATAAGTTTATAGAAATTTAATAGAATGCCTAGAATTCCAGTATAAGCTATATACTTTAATCTGATTCATTTAATTTACTTATTTTATTACCTACAGCAACTAAGCTGCCTGAAGAATAAATACTCGTTAAAATATCGTAGAGTGGCAAGTGAAACAAACAATTGAACATCAACGGCGAATGTTAGTGGTAGTAAAACAACAATTAAAAGAAATAATAGTAACTGCGATAGTCTCGCTTAAATGCAATTTGCGTGCCTACGACGACTTCCATCGCAGAGCGAAGTCTGCAACACCAACACTAACACTGGCATGACATTCATACCTCACTTTGCTCCAATTTACACCACTATAAAATAAAATAACCCACACGCTACACCGAGCTCAGCTAAACGAAAATATTTTCACGGGCATGGAGAAGGAATATTGCAGAGAATACGACGGGAGCTTCAAAACCTGCCATATTGAAATTTATAAATTTATACCCAAAAGGAACAAGAAAAATTTATTATTACCGCTGGTTTATAGATTAGGTACGTAGGACGTTTCTGTTAGAAATAAATCTTATTTTAGTAGAAAATATTATAGAATAACAGTTTAATTTTTAAAGTTTTTCGAATTGTTATTAGTTAAGATGTTCGCTACGTCAATTCTGTCAAATTCAGTAGTGTTGTTTACTTAGTATTTATACGGACGAAGAAACCCACTGTTTTAATTGTTCCTTGGTCTTTGGTGTGGTGTGATGGATCCAAGTTTCGTCTACGGTAACGAAACGACGCAAAAACTCTTTCGGTGTCAGTAATCGCGGCACCCAACGCGCGGATACCTTTCTCATGTCCAAATATTCATGCAAAACGTGATGCACCCGTTCAGTTGAGATGCCTACGGCCTCAGCCATCTCACGCTCTTTCATTCTCCGATCGACCAATATCATTCCATGAATTTTATCTACGATTTCTGGCGTGACGACTTCTTTTGGGCGACCTGAACGTTCGCCTTCACTTGTGCTGGTACGACCACAACGGAACTCGGTAACCACTTCTTAACCATTGAAATTGATGGAGCACAGTCCCCATAGTACTTATCAAGCTTTTCCTTGAAAGTCGCTTTTTTCCATTTACAATGAAATTAACGAAGTAGTCTAATATAAATAGCTGTCAAACATAAACTAAATGGCGCAGCATGTTCAAAATTTTTCAGTAGCCTACTAATAGATGGCAGTTGATGGGAGCAGTGTTGTATTTAAAGTTACTGCGCAGGAAATTCAAAAAGTCACGGACTTATCAAACAGCCCTCGTACTACAAAAATAAGTCAATTGATAGAGAACTTTATTCTCAAGAATAAACATTATCTTAGCTCACTTGGTGTATAAATATCTATTAATCAATTAGAATTTATATAAATATTGAAAATGATCATTCTTCAACATATATGTGAAAGAATTTTCGGTTGAACTTACTAGAAAACTTTTATCTTTACTAGCATTAATTTATGAAATACCTCCTATAAATGTCATAATAACCAAAAATTTATGTTATAAACAGGAAATTCTGATTGGAGTAATAAATATTGTACAGAATGTAAAATAAATTTTCCGAAATAGCCAGAACTATTCAAAATATTTTAAAATATTAAAATTCCTTTTAGGCATATGGTATTAATGGTTCTTTGTTTTCTACTCTTAATTTTGCTTATTGATTCACATGTAAAATTTTATGCTGAACAATTTTTATTTGAAGATTTTTTTTATCTAAAAAATTAGGGAAGCAGGAAATTACGAAAGTATAATTTTACATGTTAAAGTCGTATGTTCGACTGTGCTGGTGTTTTGCGTACATAAGTTTACTTCAAAAAATCTGTTGTGGCCAGCATAATACCTCTCGCCAGTTCCTTTTTTTTGTTACATAAGTATAGGGCGCGAACAGTCATGTTACATTGTTGGCCTTGACAAGCAGATGTGGGAGCCCGTTTCAGAATGATACTTAGTAATTATGTACAGAGATGTCAAATGTCAGAATTTTTCATTAAAAATTTCAAGATTTTCTAAATTCACGTAGTTAATTTGTCACCAGGAATGTGGAATTTACTTGTCGAGGAAAATAAACCACATGGAATTGAAAAATCACTAAATTTAGAATGAGAAATTATGATATTTGACATCTATATACATAATTACTAGCTATCATTCTGACATGGGCCTCCATATCTGCTTGTCAACAAAGTCACATGACTGCTCGCGCCCAATGTATTTAACATTTATTGTATATCTACACTTTACACCAAAAATTCTACTTATATATATATATTCCATATATTTAGATTTTTTAAATTTAAATTCAATCTATGAAGAAATTTTGTCCTACTCTTCTAATTTTTCGAGATATTTCCTATTCATTGTCGGAAGTAACAGTATTTCTGAAGGGTATGTGTAATATACCTATAATATTAAATATTTAACTATTAATAAATTAAGAAATAATATAATGAATGTACTTCCCAGAAAAAGTCTTCAGTAATATCTCTGGATTTCTGACACTGACATTTATCTATCAGTTACAAACAATTTAATTTTTCAACAATTTTACATGGCATTCTTTCGGCTGTAGAATTTATTACAACAGATTATTTTACATATTATATTTCTTTTATCTCTAAATCTATAGAATATATAATAAATTATTTAAATGTATCAGATAGAGAATTTAATTTTCTTTAATATTAGTAAGAAAATTTTTCAAAAAATAATATTTAGAAGATTTTTTTTCAAGAATCTTCTACTTCCGGTTGTCCAATTGTTACCAAAACCTTTTCAGATCTTCCCATGAATGTCCGATTGGGAAATACGTAGTTAAACAAATATAAAGTCTTATAGTTTTTGAGTAACCGTCCTTCCAACATCCCACATACACACATACATACACACACACACACAGACATCATCGTAAAAACGTTAAAATCGGATTGTAGGGACCTTAAAATGTACTTATTCAATAAAATCTGGATATGCGATTTTTAGCATGAATCCAATACCTCTCGTAGCGAGAGGTAAAAATATTATTCCTTAAAAATAATTGGTAAAAATCCAGCTCCACCGAGCATTTTTAAAAGTCGGCGTCTATGGCTATAGTAACTATAATAACTGTTTCTCATAAAGAGTTGTTCAACTATAATATGATTAAAGAATGTTAGTCCTCCTGTAAGCCGTTGGGCCGAATCGAAAGGAGTCTAGAGTAGCTGGCAACATCCAGGTAATTTCTCAAGTCGTATCCTGCAATGTGGCCCGCAAGTGGGCGCCTTTGTAAACTTTCTCGAGTATTTATTTGTTTTGCTTTGATTCTCAGCATAAATTTGATTAATGATAGCGTCCATCTTGTTTATAACGTGCATTCGGTTCTGCTCTTGGAATGCTTGCTTACAACATTCGCAAGATGCATATTTTCGTATGTAGGCGTGTCTACTTTCAGTTTATTTTAATTGGTTGCATGTTTTTGCTTTCAGTTTTCTTATTACAGAAAACATACAAGATTTCAAATTCATGTTACCTCTAATTAAACATTGTACGGAGAGATACTTTTGTATTTTCTTCATTTTATACATTTCTTTCAAAAGAAAACAAGAATATTTTTAAGATTTTGCTAGTGCGTGTATCCACATATGTATTGACGAGGGGATACCCAAAAAAATAACAAAATACACAATTCGAAAAATTTTACTTTTTGAAAGACCCTAAATGTATAGTATTTAGTAGTATTTATTTGTTTAACTATTTTACATTTTTACAATGTTTATAGTACGTCCAAAAAAAACATGGCAATAAAAATAATTTACATTAGTCAAATTACAAAATCATTTGTTGGTTAAGTCAAAGAAATCAAATATAATAATTAAACAAAGTAAGTAACAATGTAAGTTGTCTCACGCAAGTCCAAAAGAAAATGATTACTAATAAAATACAATACATTGTAATACAATAAAAATTTGAGTATTATTTATCTTATACATTCAAAGGTATTTTTAACTAAAATCATTAAAATTGTATTTTAAATATTCTTCAGTCGTATAAAAACAGTTTCTCAATAAAAAAAAATTAACTACATTTTTGAAAGCTTTAAATTCTAGATTTTTAATTCCGAAAGCGGTTCTACTCCTTATGAAAGAGTAAAAAGATTACTTTGTTTTTATACTATAAATAAGTGAACTGTACCTAGTCTTTAATATAAGTAAAAATGTACATCCTTCTTAATAGTACTTTTAAAAAATAATAGTTTTTACCTCTCGCTAAGAGAGATATTGGATTCATGCTAAAAACCGCATATCCAGATTATTGAATAAGCACGTTTTAAGGTCCCTACAATCCGATTTTAATATTTTTACGATGATGTCTGTGTGTGTGTGTGTGTGTGTGTGTGTGTGTGTGTATGTGTGTGGGACTTTGGATGGACCATTTCTCAAAAACTATTATACTTAATATCTGTTTAACTACGTATTTCTCAATCGGACATTACTGGGAAGAGCTGAAAAGGTTTTGGTAATAATTGAACAACCGGAAGTAGCAGTTTCTTAAAAAAATCTTCTAAATAATATTTTTTGAAATTTTTTATTGCTAGTATTAAAGAAGAGTAAATTCTCTATCTGATACATATAAATATTCTATTATATCTTCTATATATTTAGAGATAAAGAAATATAAGTTATATAATAATCTATTGTAATAAAATTAAAGTGTTTGTAACTGACAGATAAATGTCAGTGTCTGGAAAATACATACATTATATAATTTCTTATTGTATTAATAGTTAAATATTTAAAATTATAGGTATACTCTTCAAAAATACTGTTAATCCCGAAAATGAATTAGAAACATTTCGAAAAATTTGACGAATAGGACAAAATTTCTTCATAGAATGAATTTAAAATTAAACAATCTAAATATAAGGAATAGATGTAAGTAGAATTTTTGGTGTAAAGTGTAGATGTGCAAGAAATGTTAAAAGCAGTCGTGTGACTTCGTTGGCCTTGAAAAGCAGATATGGGGACCCGTGACAGAATGATAGATAGTAATTATGTACATTAATTTCAAATATCATAATTTGTCATTCCAAATTTAGTGATTTTCCAATACCATGTGGTTTATTTTCCAGAATTTTTAATGAAAAATTCTGACATATGACATCTATGTACATAATTACTAATTATCATTCTGAATTGGGTCCCCATATCTGTTTGTTAAGGCCAACAATGTCACAGGATTGCTCGCGCCCTATACTTATGTAATCAATAACGGAAGTGGCTAGAGGTATTGTGCTGGCCACAACAGATTTTTAATACTGTAGATAGTAATAATATGTTTTAATGAAAATGTAAAATTCACTACTAATAACTGTATTCAAATCGCCGAACACGTCAAACAGCGTTTAAAAAATCCTGTTATTTTTAGGTAGGTACACCCCTCGTGTATGTATTTCAATGTCTCCATTTATTGCTCACAACATTGTACCTAACTGCAAGTCTCATTGCAAAGTTGTGCAAATGAGAATCTTTGCAGTGTGTAGGGTATAAGAAACAATTATAATTCCATAAGACAGAGGGTTGTACGGTATGTGTGGAGTTGGGGGTTAGACTGGTGCATGGAATGCGGTGGACGCGGACTTAATCTCTGCAGCACAATGCATAAAGAGAGGAATTTCAGACAGAAACGGCTTAAGGGAATGAAAATGGGATCCGGGATTATAGCAGAAATGGAGGACGAGATTCTAACAGAAGAGAAAAAAAATGGATTAATTTTATTTGCTCTCAATTCAGAAAGGACATTGTTGTTAGATATGCCTATGAGTTCCGACTAGTGAATGGTAATAAAAAGTGCCATAGGTGCTTCTGTAATCAAGCAATGATACATATTACATGACGATGTTTTGAAATTTACACGGTTTTATTAAACTTCACTTGTTTGTTACGTAGTTCGATTCCACAAGCGAAAATGTCAAAATATTTATTTTAAATATTTATTTTACAATCCGCCTCCAAAATCATAATAATTCGGCCGGTTTACATTTTCAACAAATTACAAAATCTACACAAATAGTTACAAATATACGCAAAATTATTTTACCTACTTTAAATATAGATTTAAAACTTTAAAACAATTGCGTCAAATGACTGGTGGTAACTGTTCGACCGGTATTTTCAGGGCCTTCTTCTAGTCCAGATTTAGCTTCTATCGAGACCCTTTCTTTTTGGCACAATGAAAAACAAGTTCGTAAAACAAACAAATTAACGTGGGTGGTACCGCCCACCAGTCGGCGAATTCCGATTTTTGGTTGGCGGCAGAAACAATTATAGTCGCCGTCAAATTTTTCCGTTCTGCGCACCCTGTCCCTTGCCGTGCGGTGTTGCCGCTTCTTCATAAGTCTTCATTGTCTTTGGTCAAAAAATTCGATGGTGAGTTTTTAATGAATAAGCACAGTCCCTACAATACGAATTTACTGTTTTTACGATGTGTCAAATTTCTCCTTCGATAACAACATTTCCAAAAATTATAGTTCGTTCATATTCCTCTTTCGTACGTCCATATGAAGAGTTGATTAGATTTTGGTTATGATTGGTTAACCGAAATTACCCTAATTTGAAAATTTTAACAGTTTTTTTTTAAGTTTTTAACCTTTTATGTTATTATAAATAAAAGAATATGTTATTCTCTATTCGATTTAATTATATTTTTTCTTCATATTCAATGAATTTAAAGATAAAGAATTATAAAGAAATATCTTGCAACCTAATGCTGCTAAAAGCTGCACCATGGAAACAGAATATTCAAATATTACTAATTGACAGATGTCAATGCCAAATAAAATTTACATAATATCTTTGTAAAAAGATTTTACTGGAAATATAAAAATGTAAAATAATTTAATTTAAACGTTACGGTTGGTCACAAATAATTCTTATCAATGTTAAAATAATTTAAGGTGGCAAAACAAATCGCATAAGGTAATACAACAGATTATAACCATAAGCCAATTCAACAGATTACTATGTTATAAATATAATGCTATATATGTTTTTATTTTCTACTTATTTTAAGAAATATACTGTTCTTTTTAGTAGTTTAGTCCAGTTCAGTACGAGATAAGATCAGTTAATTTCTCTCCTAAAAAGACAACGCCCGTAGAATAGTTCGCAAAAAAAATCTGTGTGGAATTTGTACAAAATACGTAGAATTGACGGAAGGTATTGTGCTAGCCACATCAGATTTTTTATTTTATTTTAATATTATACAAAATGTAAAGCATATTGTAAGGGTTTTCGGTTAGTAATGGTTATTTAATAAATTTTTAAATTGGTGTATGTATTTGAATAACAAGTGTATGAAAGTTTGGAATTTAAAAAGTTTTGATATCAAGTTTATAACCTTAATCTCTTTTAAAGAAGTTTAATAGAACCTACCTGAAACCTGTAACAGGCACGTGGCTAACCAAATTTGGGTTAATCGGCTCGTTAAATACTATTTTACATAATTTTATTTAATAGTGAAATCGAAACTTTTGTAAGTTTCATAGGCGTTTCAGTGGCGTCTAAAAGTTTTGCCCCAAACAGATTTTTAAACTATATTATAACAAGGAAACAGGTATTTTAATAAACATATGCATTTGTGCATAAAATATTTTCAGATTATAAACTAGAGACTATGTAAATAAAGCTGTGTAGTATCAAAATATTTTATCGTGCTGTGCAAAAATATTGCGCCAAAGATATACGTAGTTTGAAACTACTAAAATATCGGTTTAATCATTTTTGACTTCTCCATATTTTATAGTTTTATTGTTTCTTTTGATACAATTACTGCAGCGCACCGTCGAGGCATTGATTTAATTAAATTTGTAATACCGTCTTATGGAACACTTTGCCATTCATTTTCTACATGGTTCCATAAGTCAGCCTTATTTTCTTCTTATCTTTAACTTCTATAAATGTTTCATTGGATTTAAACCAGAAATATGTGTTGGTCAGGCAAGAATGTGGACTTGTTGACCTAACAATTATTTAACTACTTTCGAAGTATGTTTAGGATTGCTGTCCTGTTGAAAAACCTATCTCCACAGCATTTTTTTTTTGCGTAAGGAAGTGTATGCTTTGATAAAATATGTCTATACTTAGAGATTTCACAGTACTCTTTATCTCGACTAATGGACATACACCGTCATGAGAACCAACACAACATAAAATCACATTTCCTCTGCCATGCTGAACTGTAGGATTTAGTGTCTAGAATGGTATCCTTGAACTGGTCGTCGAAACTAATTCGTATCATCATTTCCAAAATAATCAAATTTTGATTCATCCGAAAATAGCACTTTTCACTAATAGAATGTTGATATGTTTTGTAGAATTAATTTTTGCTTTTTTAATTCTTTTACTAACACTTTTTTTAACACTGACACGGTAAGGTTTTTCTGTTCGAATTTCTTTTGAAATATCCACAGCAGTTTTTACCTCTCACTAAAAGAGGTATTGGAATCATGCTAAAAATCGCATATCCAGATTTTAGTGAATAAGCACTTTTTAAGGTGCCTAGAATCCGATAAGAACATTTTTACGATGATTTCTCTGTGTTTGTGTGTGTGTGTGTGTGTGTGTGTGTGTGTGTGTGTGTGTATGCGTGTGAGGTTGTTGTATGTACGATTTCTCAAATTCTATAAGGCTAAAGATCTGTGTAACTACGGATTTCTCAATCTAACAGTAATGGGAAGAGTTGAATAATTTCTGGTAACAATTGGACAACCTGAAGTAGTAGTATTTTAACAAAAATCTTCGAAATATTATATTTTGAAAATTTATGTTATTACAAATATTAAAAAACAAAATTCTCTATCCGACACATTTATTTTTTTAATTATACCTTCTATATAGATTTAAAGATATAAATATATATAATCTTTAAAATAATCTGTTGTAGTAAATCTCACAGCCCAAACATCTCCATGATAACTACTTGAGAAATTAAAATGTCTGTAATTGACAGATAAATGTCACTAATGTCAGTGTTAACAATTCAGAGATAGTACTGAAGGCTTTTTCTGGGAACGATACTTAATATTTCTTATTGTATTATTAATTATATATTTAAAATTATAAGTACGTTACATGAACCCTTCAGATATACCACCAATCCCGTTAATGAATTGGAAAAACCTCGAACATTTAGAAGAAATGGAGAAAACTAGCTTATAGAAAGAATGTAAAATTATAGAAAATACGTAAATAGAAAGATTAGGTGTAATTAGAATTTTTTGTGTCTACAAGAAATGTTAAATACAATACTTATACCACAATGGAAAGGGCGAGAGATATTGTGATGGCCACAACAGATTTTTAATCATATATTTATGAGTAGTATACACACTCAGAGTGTGGCGTTCACTTTTGATTCATCCTGTAAAACTGCAGAGTCATAGCTATCAGCGCCTGCGGTGGTATTTTGGCGCCTGAAGCAAATAATATTTAATTTGGCGCCCTAAAAGAATTATTCATACCAACAAATTTAAGTGACAACTTTCATTACCTGACAAACTACAAGTATACCTAGACTTTTCATTTACCAGAAGCGAGCAGCTCCTTCCATACTGCACTGTGACCGACAAACCCGATATATCTTTCCCCCTGATTTCATTCCTCTCCCTGCACTTGCAGTGCAATGTCGCTGTGTAATTGTGGAGAAGAAATATACAAGAGCAGAGCATCTGTCTGGGAGCCTGGGTATAAGAGCAACTAGCTACTGCTCCAGTGCTCCGCTACGGTTAAATGGCGCGACGAGAATGGCGAATGGCTGCGTCTTTACCTGCTTTAATGGACCACAATCCGAGAAAGTGTTCACCGACGGGATAATTGCGATATCGCGATACTGCCAGCGATTCCATACCAATGTAAGGGATTCTCAAGACGCAAAGGATTCTGCTGAAAGGGAGATGGATAGTGGCGGATATAATTGTGCACTCTAGTTTTGGACGAGGTTCTGGATATTTTAAATAACTGATGTTGAATAAGAATTAATATAACTATCAAGAAGAAAAATTAAACTGAAATACAGGATTTGGAAAAAAGGTTGCTTGGATTATTTCAATTAAATCATTATTGTTACAGTTAATAGCATCTTATCGGTTTCACGATATTAACAGGATATTACATATACAAAAACCCACGTTAATTCGAACATCCAGTAATCCAAACAAAGGATAGAAGTAAGGTAATTCGAACAAGGATAAAATTGCTCTAAACGCAGCAACTAGTACGTACGATTCTTGGAAAAACTATCAAATTTGAATGGTTTTTCTAAATATTCTATCGAAAAATGTCTGAAACCGAAAAAACCTATTAACAATGCTAATGAAAGGGACGTATTCTTTCCTTTGCTTCCTTTTGTAAAAACGTCACGAATAAGATTGGTAGAATTCTTCATACGAAGAACATGAAAATAAAAATCCGACATATGTTGATACAAGTAAAAGACGTCTTCAGTCATCAGGGATTCACCCTGGGTAACGCTAAAGAACTAGCAGAAATCGGCGACCAGGTAATCCTCGAGATCTCCTGGTCATTACATTCATCACAAGAGCTCCAACATACTGGTAGCGACTAGACCTTCCGGCGATCTACTTGGGCAAACAAGACAGTACTACATCATATTGAAAGCCGCCTTCTACCATCTTGAACAAGTCAACATCTTGATATATTTAAATTGTGATGAATGTATGCCATAAGCTAAATAAATAAATAAATAAGGGATTCACCAGATTCCATGTGTCTGCGGGAAAGTTTACATTGCCCAGACTAGCAGAACTATTTCAACAACATTGAATGAACACCAGCGTTCGATCAGATTGAACCAGCCAGAAAAATATTCAGTTGCAGAGCATGCCGTGGAAGAATTCTAACATATAAAATTCGAAAAAACAAAAATACTGGCGAGATCAACACACCTAAACAACAGATTAATTAGACTATATCATTCATAAAGTTGTAAACCAATGCGTGATTTTCCTACGTTACCACGTATTACAGCGGTTATTATTAAATTACCATAATGAACGAATATACGAACCTTTGTATATTCGAATATACCTACCTTCGTATATTCACTTACAGGTACGTTTGGTTATTTTGTTCTATGTATAATTGGCAATGTCATTTTTAATTATATTTACGGACATAATATTTTTCCGTCGAACACAGTACCGAGTATATAAATGAATCTGTAGGCAGACTTGACGAGGAAAATCTTGCTTTTTATGATTTAAGTAGAAAAATCACACTGACAGCTCCAAGTGCACCGAAACAAATAATTAAACGCATCTATTATTTGACAGCAAGGCATTATTGAAGTAAAAATTTGACACATAAACAAATAATTATTTGGCTCACAAATCTAGAAACTGCACTGTTGCTAGTTTACTTGAAATACAAGCATTTAGTTTGAAATACGAACATTTCAATGTAATACTACATACTACTACAACTATATTTAAAAAGATAGATTATGTAGCATACAGTTTGACGTTTCTCTCAAAATAAAGTAGACCACAGGTCTACGTTAAATTTACTATTTATTTTTTAATTTATTTTTTATTCATGATATAGTCTACTTGTATACAACTCGACAATAGAAAATTCTCGACATACTCAACGAGTTTCCTATTGGAAATACCACTCGACCTTCGGTCTCGTGGTGTTTCCAGGCAACACGTTTCGTATAATCGAGAATTTTCAATCGTCTTGTTGTATAATATATGAGAATCATTGTGACAGTTTAGATCTTAGTCGAGCATGGCTTCCTATATTAAATATGTTGTAATTTGTCACCATGGTTACCTGTTGCTAATGTTTTTGTTTTTATTTATTTATATATTTGTTGATTTGTTGTTTATTCCTTGAAGAAGGTAGTAAGTAGTTCATGCTGCCGAAACGTCGGTATATTTTGAATTTATCAATCAATATTTCCCTGCAGAAGTTTATAAAAGTATCAATAATGCAATACAATAAGTCATCCCGTGGAATATGAATATTTCATATTCCATTAGTGTAATATGACTAGCATAATGTATTTGAAGTTGGCTATATAATGTACCTACTTGTAATTCAACAGTTGTAGATAAAATTATATTTATTAATAATGTCTTCATTTTCGGAAACTGATAAACTATTGAACAAACCAACCTTAGATATATTAAAATTGAACAGGAAAAACATCCCTTCAATTGTTAACAGTTTTGTGAAAATTTAAACCGTTTCTTTACAAAATGCGTTTTAAATTTACATTATCAGAATGTATGCCGGCTAAGTGTGATTTGAACAGGAAGACAACTCAAACGAGGTGTTACCATATTTGACAATATATCATTACAAAGGATGTAGCAACGGAAACAAAAATATAATTTTCGGATAATTTCGTTTTAATTTTTATTCGTCCCTTTGTGTAATGTGAAGTAATTTGCTCTTTTGTGACGCCCTTAACAGCAAAACATACATTTTGTGCTGTTAGTAAAGACCTTTTGTTTTTTTTAATTTCTTTTATATTTTATATGTTCCTTTTGTAATTGCATTCGCATACGATATGAATATTGTATCTCTACGAAACAAAGAAATCAAAAGAACGATGTAAAAATGTAAATTTTAACTGCCAGCTAACTACCTTTGCTTTGACAGCGCTAGTGCATACGAAAATGTATACGAGTATATAGGCGTTATTTTATTTTTGACAGAGAAATACTCCGTACGTGAAACGTTGCATTTGCATTCTGGCTTTATTGCTCTGCCTCGGCTATTTTCACAGCCATCTATGATTTTCCAACATTAATACACTATGCACTCACGATTTACAACTTCATTTATTATTTAACATGTCCATTTTCTATACTTTCATTATAAAATGGAATACAAACTATGAAATATTTAATGTGTATTAGTTTTTTGTTATATTTATTTATATTCCACAAGTTTGTCATTGGTAAAAACTGAAAAAAACTCTGGCCGCTAGTATGAATAGTTATTAAGGGTGATTAGCGAGCATTTGACTAACATTGCTTTATCTCTGTAAATTGTTTAAAGATTTTTAGAAAAAATACTTTAAATAAAAGATGCGTGCAAATATTTCTATATAACTACTATTTGAAGTATTTTTCTCTAAAATAATACATAAACGATTTAATCAGTTGTTCATACTAACGGTCTATATGTTTTTGAGTTGAAGCAAAGTTAAGCACTAGTCTTTCAAAAGCACAGTTGTGGCCAGCACAATACCTTCCGTCAATCCTGTGTATTATGTATAAATTCCATACATAAATTTTCTTGCAAAAGATTCTAAATTTCAAGTAAAATTATTTCATAAACAAACTTTGCAAATTGTACTTGACACTAACATCTTCTTCTTCTTTAGCTTTCCCCATTCGTTAGAGGTCGCTATTTTTATTTTCTTCTTCCACTGATTTCTGTTTTACTTGACGTTTTCATTCAGTTTTTCTCTCAAGTCTTCCGCAATACAGTCCTTCCATCTTATCTTTGGTTTTCCTCTGTTTCTTCAATCTTCTGTTACTAAGCTATTCATTCTTCATCCCATATATTCTTCATTTCTCCTCATGACATTTTCAAACCAATGTAATCATCTCGCTTGTATCTTTCTAGAAACTTGTAATACTAGAGTTATTTCCTTACCTATCTTTCCGTGTCTTCCTCAACATCTACTTCAACATCCTCATCTCTGCCACATTAATTTACTTTTTATTTATACTGACATCTGTCAATTTGAATTATATGAATATATTAGTAGTTTCCATGTTTAGCATAGCAGGCTGATTTATAAAATTTAATTTCTTTAAATTTTTTAACTCTATATCTATTGAATACGAAGTATAAAATGCAATCAAATCATATAGAGAATAATATATTCTTTAAGTTATAATAACGTTAAATGTCAATAAATCAAATTTAACTGTTAAATCTTCAAATGAGGCTACTTCCGGTTCACCAATTATAACCAAAATCTAACCAATTGTTCTTCTGGATGTAAACTTGAGGAATACGAAAAAAATATAATTTTTGTAATCGTGTGAAGTTATGCGATCCGAAACTTTCGTCACACACACTTACATACAGACATCATCGTAAAAATGGTAAGATCGTATTATAGGGACCCTAAAACATGCTTATTCTTTAAAAACTCATCATTGAATTTTTAACCAAAGACAATACCTTCCTTACCTAAAGGTGACGGAAGGTTATTACAAGCAAAAATTGAAAATGGAAAAATTTACATTTTTGCCCATATCTAGTGACCTATGCATTTTTTCCAAACAAATGAACACCACTAAAATGGCCCACTAATGGGGCAACTTCTTTCTAATTTAACTAACATTGTAGCTTGTACGGTTCTCTAGATACCAATGCATTTGCACCTTAATTGGGACATTCTGTATAGATAGATTTGCATATTTCAAGTTTGTATCTTTCAAAACTTTTTCTGGTATTTTTAACATGATATATTATATAACAACTATTATGTATTTATTATGTTCAGTGGGAACTGGATTACACCGTATTTAATAATAAAATTTGTTACATACATTATTTTTGGAAAGTTGTCAAAACATCATTTTTAATATTTTATACGAATTCAAAGATATTAAAATGACGCCAGTACTCTTAATTTTATTATGTAAACCCATACTCGTAGTATAATACTACTCGTAGTCATCGAGCCAAAAACACAATAAAATCTAATAATTCTTTTGGAGATCGATTGTGGCTTAAAATTCCCCCCGCGTTGTGAAAGAACTGCTATTATACAACAAAGCATTCCTGTAACAAATTATATCACGTGGAGTTGAATTGTTGCCAATAGTCTAATAACACGAATTCCTCGAGCGACGAAGAATGACAGGCACACGTCACATCCGCAGCATTCGGCGTTCAGTAATGCCGGAGTCGAAGCCAACAAACTGCACACACACAACAGTAACACCAGGAAAACAATCAGAGAAAAGTGGCTCACCTCACAGAAGCAAAAGCAGTAGAGATAGAAAATTTTGTTTAAGATTTTAAAATGTTAATAGGATTTCAACATATAGAAGGGAATATTTAAACTTGGTAAACAATTATTATTATGTTCCTTTGTTTTTTTGGACGATTTATGCTCATTTACACTGCTTAGGGCCGGTATTTCGATATATAGGTAAAACCTTAACTGCAGGCTAACAAAAAAATCTGTTGTGGCCATTATGGTATACATATGTAATTATTGTATTTAACATTTCTTGTACACACAAAAAATTCTAATTATACCTAATTTTTATATTCGTATTTTCTATAATTTCAAATTCATTCTATGAACAAGTTTTCTCTATTTCTTCTAAATATTCGAGGTTTTTCCAATTCATTAACGGAATTGGCGGTATATCTGAAGGGTTCATGTAATATACTTATAATTTTAATTATATAATTAATAATACTATAAGAAATATTAAATATCGTTCCCAGAAAAAGCCTTCAGTACTATCTCTGAAGTTTTGACACTGACATTAGTGACGTTTATCTGTCAATTACACACATTAAATTTCTCAAGTGGTTACCATGAAGATATATGAGCTGTGAGATTTACTACAACAGATTATTTTATAGAGAATATAATTCCTTAGTCAAATTGACATGTTTTCCGCCAATCAACATTCAGAATCTCCCTAGCAACAAGTCTATAACAGCGATGATAAAAAAAAAACACCATATTTATAGTCGTTACTAAGGGATTTGTTTTCTTTATTTATGACAATGACAGTTAATTTTGAGTATAAAAATAAATAATAACAATAATTCAAACTCCGAAATATTAAATAAAACTCGTAAATACCATGTTTTAATACAATATGAATATGTATATCAAAAGTTAGGTTAGGTTAGATTGCAAAAATTCATTATATTCTCACATTAAATCATGTAAAGAAACTTTAAATTCCTACAATTTCGAATTTCATATTCATACCGAATCCTTGTTTGATGGAGCATTAATTATTCTACACATGAGCAGGTTTATCCAAAATATCTCGAGGAATGTATTTTTCATCCATTTTAGCGATGGAGAATTTACAAACGAACCCCGAAAAATCAAATCTAGGCCTTCAACTTATTTTCTTCATTATTTATAATACGTGGCCGTGTGCCTGACTGTCTGGTCGCGAATCTGGGAACCCGAGTTAGATCCGACGCCAAAAATTACTTCGAATTTTAATGGCTTAAAATTGAACCCTGTGGTGCACTCAGCAATGCACTTAGCGATTGATAATTTACAAACAAACACCGGCCTTCAACTTATTTTCTTTATTATTTATAATAAGTGCCCGTGTGCCTGAGTGTCTCGTCGAGAATCAGGGAACTACTTCGAATTTTAATAGCACAAAATTGATCCCTGTGGTGCACTCAGCAATGAATGTCCGTGAGGTGACGCCAGGTAAGCAGCTACTCGGTACAAGTATTTCAGCATTACCGGTATATGTGTACAAAGCAGATTGGCACACCCAGCAAAGGGTAATACGCCGTGATGATAAATTTATTTTATTGAACACTTGAAATCCGAACATCCTATCAATCCAAACACTTAAAATATTTCTTGAACGTATCATGACCTGTTTCCTGCTCAGTGTATTTGCTTAACAATGCGTTCTTTACGTTAAATACATTGTCCTGTTGAATTCCTGTAGACAATTAGCAACAGATCTCTAGTTTGATATTGTCGCCATTGTGGTCTGTTGTGAACTGGTCCAGCAGGTGAGCGCTGTGGTCTGAATATGTGGCCAGATGCACGGGCCAGCTGCTGCATTCACATCTGGATCCACTACAAGTAATCTAGGGAATCTGGGTAGATTAACGTACTTGCAATGGTCGGTAATGAAGGATCACACAAATAATACGACCACATTTCAACACGTAGTGCAAGAACTGACAGATATTTCTCATGGTTTTTATACTAGGGTTGTTCCTTATTTCACCCCAATTCTGAAAGTATTGGAAATTGCAATACAAAGGTCACCAATGTATACTTTACCACACTGGCAAGGAATCTTATATATGCCAGAACAATGTAAGAGAACTATGTCTTTAACATTGCCAAGAAGATCACGGATTTTTAAACTTGATTTATATGACGTCTGTATGTCAAATTTATTTAGAATCCTACCAATTTTATCTGTTACATTGGCAATGAAAGGTAAAGTTGCATATAATTTTCTTTTAGTACAACTTGAGGAACAGGTAAAGATTTATTATTGGCTTTTAGTGCTCTTCTTATTTGCGCTTTGCTGTAACCATTTTTTAATAAAACATCATTCAAAAAATTAATTTCTTCTTGAAGTTTACTGAGATGATATAAAATAGAAGCTCTGTGATATAATGTTTTGATAGTACAAACTTTTTGGACTGGGTGGTGGTGCGAGGTGTTTGTTATTTGTTATTTAATACAGGGTGGGGCAGAAAAACCTATCCGATTTCAAATCCCTTTTTCTCAAAAGAGGGAGCAGGTAGAGTAGTGGGGTAAAAACCGTTAGAAAGCCGGTTTTATGCCATTTGTCAGTAGTCAACATGCCTTGGTCTGGTGAACATCGTGCTTTTGTTATTGAGCGGTTTATCGAATGCGGCGGTTCGATAATTGCTACACAACGTGCTTTTCGAATTCATTTCGGACTCGGGCGTCATGATCCTGTTCCACATCACGCTACGATTAAAGTGTGGGTGTCAAATTTTAGACAGACGAGTTCAGCATTGAAAAAGAAGTCGCCTGGGCGTCCCAGGACAGCAACAGGACCTGAAAACGTGGCCAATGTGAGAGCCGCGATTGAACGTTCCCCGCGTCGTTCGGCGCGAAAACATTCGCTCGCTTTGGCGTTTTCCAACCGCAGTATTCGGCGCATTTTGCACCGGGACCTCAAAATGCATCCCTACAAAATGGTTGTTGCACAGGAATTAAGTGAAAGGGATTTTGAAACCCGTACGAACCTGTGTCGCGATCTCCGAGAACTCCCAAACGACGATGTTGTGCTCTTCACGGACGAAGCCCATTTTCACCTTTGTGGTGCCGTTAACAGGCAGAATTTTCGATATTGGAATGACGAAAATCCTCGAGAAATCCATCAGGAACCCCTCCATAGCCCAAAAGTGACTGTGTGGTGTGCTCTTTCCCGCCTAGGCGTCTGGGGGCCTTACTTTTTTGAAGAAAATGGGCAAACCGTAACGGTCAACAGCGAGCGCTATTGTTTCATGCTGGAAAATTTTCTTAGACCCAAAATGGAAGAAAATGGCGTGGAAAATGTGTGGTTTCAACAGGATGGGGCAACCGCCCACACATCGCGACGATCAATGGACATTCTCAGGGAACTGTTTCCCGGTCGCCTCATTTCCCTGAGAGGTGATCTTGGCTGGCCGCCACGCTCACCGGATCTCACTCCATGTGACTTCTTCCTTTGGGGTTACCTCAAATCGAAGGTTTACCAGCATCGACCAAGGACCCTTCTTGCTTTACGAAGGGAAATTGCTCGGGCAATTGAAGAAATTCCTGTGGAAATGACGGTGAAAGTCATGGAAAGCTACCGCGAGCGCCTAAATCAGTGTATCCGCTCCCAAGGACGACATTTGAGTGATGTGCTTTTCAAAACTTAAATTTAAAAATGGCATAAAATTTGCGATATGTTAATAAAAAATTTTTTTGACAAGTTGAGTGGTTTTAATTTTATAACGTTTTGAAATCGGATAGGTTTTTCTGCCCCACCCTGTATTTACCTGATGAAGACAGCACTACGCTGTCGAAGCGTCGTCGTTAAATAAATAAATAAACAGAACTATTCCCAAAGATTGTATTTATTTGTTTTAGTTTGTTTCTTTTTCTAAGTTAAATAATAAAGTTTGTGCAAATTTTTTGTTAAAATACCCTTAGTTCAACATTTATTTTTTGTGTTATGTAGAGTTGTACCACATTTATCATCATCCTCCTCCGTGAAATATTTATAGATCCTGCTTCGCAGGAGTTTGATTGAATGTTGTATGCAGGATTTTAGGGACGAGCTACGCCTGCTGGTGGGCGGTAATGTGATGAAGTCTGTTGTCAATTCTGCTACAGCCCACAGCAAAACGGGGAATTAAATGGACCATTTCCTTAACGCGATGACAATCACATGATATATTATTCACGGTTATAGATGGTGACATCGTGTAAAACACGTGCAGGAATTTAAATGAGCAAGATGGGGATTCTTATTGTCGGGATATAAATCGCGGAGTATATGGGGCATTAAATAGTATATGACCTAGAACTACAATATTTCTGGCTTAACATACGGAAAAGAAACGGTTTAATGTTTGGATGTATTGCAAATATATATATTTTTAAATATAACCGAAAGAAAATATTCTTTATTTGAGATTTTCTCGAGGTATGATTCAAATTTAAAAATATTTATTTTTGTCTCGTAATATTATTATACGACAACCAATGTTTTAATACTCGTATTTACGATCTGAAACGAAAACTGTATGAATTTGTTAGATCAGTAATTTCATTTTCAATTTATGAGTCAATTCTGTTCAATACTGTCTTACAGATCTGTAAATCTGTAAGAAAAATCTGTTATGGCCAGCACAATACCTCTCGCTACTTCCGTTATTGGTTACATAAGTATAGGGCGCGAGCAATTATGTGACATTGTTGGCATTGACAATCAAATATGGGTGTCAGAATGGCAATTAGTAATTATGTACATAAACGTTGAATGTCAGAATTTTTCATTAAAAATTTCAAGATTTTCTAAAGTCACGTAGTTAATTTGTCACCAGGAGTGTCGAGGAAAATAAACCACATGGAATTGGAAAATCAATAAATTTAGAATGAAAAATGATGATGTTTTACATCTATGCATCTATTTAACATTTTTTGTTACACTTTACACCATTTACACCATTTTTACTTATATCTATTATTTATATTTAGATTTTTTAATTTTAATTTTATTCTTTGAAGAAATTTTGTCCTACTCCTCTAATTTTTCAAAAAAAAAAACAATTCATTGTCGGTATTGACAGTATTTTTGAAGGTTATATGTAATATACCTATAATTTTAAATATTTAACTATTAATACAACAAGAAATAATATAATGTATGTACTTCCCAGAAAAAAATCTCTGAATTTTTAACACTGACATTTATCTGTCGGCTGTGAGATTTATTATAACAGATTATAATATACCTTATATTTCTTTATCTCTTAAATCTATAAAAGATATAATAAAATATTTATGTATATCACATAGAGAATTTACTCTTCTTCAATTTTCAAAAAATAATATTTAGAAGAATTTTTTAAGAATTTGCTACTTCCGGTTGTCCAATTATTACCAAAACCTTTTCATCTCTTCCCAGTAATGTCCGATTGAGAAATACGTAGTTAAACAGATATTAAGTATTATAGTTTTTACTTTTCACACACACACCCACACACACAGAGAGAGAGAGAGAGACATCAATCGTATTGTAGGGACCTTAAAACGTGCTTATTCATTAACTCTGGATATGCGATTTTTAGCATGAATCCAATGCCTCTCTTAGCGAGAGGGGTAAAAAATGACAAAAACGCATCTATTCTTGTTGATTAATATAAAGTTATACATAAGAGTGGCAGTTTTCGTTGCGATTTTGTTCATTATTTACAGATTTACGAATCTGTAAGACTTATGTGAACAGAATCAACCCATAAGATTGATGTACTTGTGGTACACTTTGACAATCAGCTAAAGTGCCCTTTTTTAGAGAAGGAGGTTACTGCAAAACATTCCAAAACAATGTATTTACTTCGCCTAGAAAACATGTTTAATTTGGAGATTTGCCTTGAAGAACATTTTTACATCAGATTATTTGAACCTTTAATTTTCTGAATCGCCAGTTTTCTATAGAAATTTTACTAGAAATTTTTATTAAACTTAGTTGTTTAAGGCATGAAATTGTAGATATATGGACATAGAACAAAAACTCCTAAATTCATCATACTACATGATTCTGGTGTAATTATTTAAATAAGTTAATATTTTTTTCTTTCTTTTACAGTTACTATGCGTCCACATCGTTCCCTGTGGGACCTCCTCGATTGGTACCTCCTTTGAAAAGACCTCGTCTTATGACAGCTACAACTAGAGGTTCAAAGACCAACCAGTCACAGAAAAATACCACAACCGCCAACACCACTATTGACCAACTTAAAATATACAGTAAGTTCACCTATTTTTATATTTATTGTTTGTTAGTTTCAATAACAAAAAATCTGTTGTGGCCAGCACAATACCTCTCGCCACTTCCTTTTTTTGGTTAAGTATAGGGCGCGAACAGTCATGTTACATTGTTGGTCTTGACAAGCAGATGTGGGGGCCCGTTTCAGAATGATAATTAGTAATTATGTACATAAATGTCAGAATTTTTCATTAAAAATTTCAGGATTTTCTAAATTCACGTAGTTAATTTGTCACCAGGAGTGTGGAATTGACTTGTCGAGGAAAATAAATCACATGAAATTGGAAAATCACTAAATTTAGAATGAGAAATTATGATATATGACATCTATATACATAATTACTAGCTATAATTCTGACATTGGCCCCCATATCTGCTTGTCAAGGCCAAAAAGTCACATAACTACTCGCGCCTTAATGTATTTAACATTTCTTGTATACTTACACTCTACACCAAAAATTCTACTTATATCTATTCCATATATTTAGATTTTTTAAATTTAAATTCATTCTATGAAGAAATTTTTCGTGATGTTTCCAATTCATTGTCGGAAGTAACAGCATATATGAAGGGTATGTGTAATATACCTATAATATTAAATATTAAACTATTAATGCAATAAGAAATAATATAATGTATATACTTCCCAGAAAAAATCTTCAGTAATGTCTCCGGATTTCTGACACTGACATTTTTTGACAATTTAAATCCATGGCATTCTTTCGGCTGTAAGATTTATTACAACAGATTATTTTATATATTATATTTATTTTATCTCTAAATCTATAGAATATATAATAAAATATTTAAATGTATCAGATAGAGAATTTAATTTTCTATAATATTACCACGTAAAATTTTCAAAAAATAATATTTATAAGATTTTTTTTCAAGAATCTTCTACTTCCGGTTGTCCAATTGTTATCAAAACCTTTTCAGATCTTCCCATGAATGTCCGATTGGGAAATACGTTGTTAAACAAATTTTAAGTCTTATAGTTTTTGAGTAACCGTCCTTCCAACATCCCACACACACACATCCACACACACACACACACACACACACACACACACACAGACATCATCGTAAAAATGTTAAAATCGGATTGTAGGGACCTTAAAACGTGCTTATTCAATAAAATCTGGATATGCGATTTTTAGCATGAATCCAATACCTCTCTTAGCGAGAGGTAAAAAAAACATATTTCATTCCAAAAATTGTTGTTATTTAATGTCATCAATTTCATATAATATTTATATGTATGTAGGTGTTTTTCACACAAAAATTTACGAGTACAATAATTTTATAAAATTGTCACAAGTGATATTTTAAACGAAAATAATTTAGCAGATAATTGTCACAAAAATATGAGTAATTCAGAGATAATGAAAGTTATAAATGCAGAATGCATTAAATTTAAGCTAAAATGCATTTACGTGAATGAATATTTTATGTGAAGTATTTTTGCCGTCAAACGCAAATTTCAACTAAAATTGTTCATGACCCGAAATAGCTAGTTATATTTAACTCGTTGCTAGCATACCTTTGCTTTAATCATTTTTCAGCGTCCGCCATATCATATTTTACGTGCACTGCACCTTGTTAGCGATAAAATCATTGCTAATAATAGAAAATTAATTTTGTTGATTCTTTCAACGCATCAATCTACTTGCTTTGCTTCCTGATTAAAATTATTTTTAATTGGGTCCAGATTAATGAATCCTTTCGGAAATATTTAATGTGATAAAAACACCTTGTGAAATTTGGCATCTTAAAGAAAATTAATTAACAAGACGCATCTTTACAACTTGATGATTGGCAGGGTAAACACTTTTCACGGCAGTTTATTTGCGAAACGATTGTTTCATTATTTTCATTGCGGTTGCGTCATCATAATCTTTATTTCATTTATTACTAATCTTTATATCTGTGTCTCACATTTTTGTCAAAATTGGAAATTTTCAAAGGTAAGAAATATTTTTCCAAAGAACAACTTTACCCGAATAGGCTTTTATATAAACCAGACTAGTAAACAATCGTGTGTTCATCTTTGTGCCACTGTTTGTTAAACAAAATGACATCAAGGCCCGGTAGTTCCAAGTTCATATAAAATAGCAGTTTACTATCTATTAGATAAATTTATTCTACCGTCTCAACTATAGGATAAGATTTTTGGATTGCTCCATGATGTTTTATTATTCGGATAGATAACTGGCAGATTGAGTTAGGGTAGAGTTATTTTTGAAAAGTTGGCAACTTTGCTGTTACAATTTTAATAGAAATTTGGTTAGTTTTTCGCTTGTCTGTGTTTTGGTGCAGTTGTTGTTTAAATCACAATTTGAACGTTTAGAAAAAATGATAAATACGACTTCCAAAAATGAGTGGTGAAAATTATAGATAGAAAAGCTGAAATAACTAATTTAATTAAATTAGTCAACAAATATAAAAATATAATTGAGTCCAGGAATACAAATTCCGTCTCTTGGAAAGAAAAAAAATATCACCTGAAATCTATTAGAAATTATTTTAGTTTTACTTGTGGCCAGTATCCACGATATATACCCTGTTGCATAAAATCGTAAAACTATCAACAACTGGCATATTAAAGATACAGCGATCCCATCTTACATACCCACATACACCACGTAAATACCTCATTTCCATGGAAGTCACTCTCTTTTTATGCTTTCCCGTCCATGCCCAGCATTCCCTTCCATACATCAAAGCAGGCACTAACACTCCATTATATACACTTAACCGAGCATCCCTTGATACGTTAACGTTTCGTGCAAACGTATGCAGAGCACCCATTATCTTACATCCCGCACTCACTCTCCTTTCTATCTCTCGATCAATTCGACCATCCTTCGACATCATGCTACCCAAACATACAATAGTATATTATGTTATTAGGAGTGGAAAGCGGTATTTTTGTGTTGAACCCAGCTATTGCGGCCGAGGCGTTAGCCGAGGCCAGGCAAGCTGGGTAAAACACAAAAAGACCGCTTTCTACTCCGAATAACATATACTATTTTTTTCTTCAAGTGTTTCAAAGAAAACTGGAGATTTTTTAAATATTTTTCTCAAATTGTTTTAATAGCGTTTGCAATTTCAGCCATAGTTGGCTCTGTACACCACAAAACACAAACGATACAACTGTCAAATAACAATTTTTCAATATGGTCTGTGTTGCTGTGACGACTGCTGCCGCCAGTGGTGAACTAAGAAGCTAACATTTTTTTACTAGTACAAAAATAACCAACATTGTTGTACTAGTAATAAAATGAATATCTTCTATAGTGTGTGTACTAGCATAATATGAATATTATTGTATACTTGAAGAAAAATTCATTTACCTGCTCCAGTTTCACTTCATCCACCAACACATTGCACCAATTTATTCCTTTCAAATACTAACACTTTGGATTTATGAACATTCAACACCAACCAACTACAAGTATTCTCTCTATCATTCTCCTGAGTTGCTCTTCATTTTCTCCTAAAACAACTACATCATCAGCATACGCTAACGCAGGCACTATACTTTCACCAATATGTACACCATCCATTTCACTCAAAGCTCCCCGCAATAATCCAGCATAATAATAAGCTATGGTTACAATTTCTAGTTTCTCATTTCATCTTCAACAAAAAGCCCTAATTATTACTTTTATGTATTCATTGTAGTCCCTTCTTTAAATCCTGTGACAATTTAGTAAGTTTTGTATAGCGACTGAAAATCTGTGTTCTGTACTAAGCAAATACAGTTGGCTAAATGCATCACGCAGTTGAAAACGAATGAAAAAAGTCGCAACAGAGTGAGAAAGTCTGGAATATTCTATTATAACTACCTCCATTGTGTCCTGCTAAAATGAATAGGGCACATTAACAATGATAAATGCTGTAGGTTGGTAATTGCGGCTGCAGTCAGCTCGCCAGAATAACTCTGTCCAGGTTATTTAACTAAATATTTTTTGTTTTCGTTTCTATACACAACATTCATTTTAAAAATCCAACACTTTTTATTTACTCTAATATTTTTGTAAGCTTACTGCATTTTTACACACTTAATGCCATTTATTTCATTGTGATTTCAGAGCTATGGCTTAATATAAGAACAACTAATTTCCATTTTTGAGCAAAACAATATTGCTTGTATATTCGGCTACAAAAAATGCTATATTTTTATATAAAAGAATAATTTTAATTAAGTTATTAAATTTTCAAAGTATTATCAGTATCCCATAATATGTATATCATTAGAGTCTAAACTGCGTGAAAGAAGGAAAATATTCCCGAAATCTTTTTCCTTATATTTCTGTCAAAATTGAGACCCAAATTTTAGTGGTAGATGTACGCTTAATTGTCTCGCCATCCAAAATAATATCAGGTATATTACCATAATTACCCACTACAAGAAGAGACGATTTACTTGCATTAATTTTGAGGCCGTTATTTTTTATCCATACTGCTAGTTTATCAAGTTCACTATTTACTATTGCACATTGTTCATTTATGTATTGTGGCTGTGGATTTATGGAAGCTAATACTTGGGTATCGTCAGTGTACGTATGCGCCATACAAAAATTAAGTACAGATGGCATATCTGCAACATATATTATGAGGAAAACCAAAGGTCCTAGAATGGACCCTTGTGGAACACCGCACAAAATATTAAAGTTACGACAATTATTTGCTTCTACCGTCGAGGACATGCATACTTGAAAGAATCTATCCGTCAAGTAATTTTTACACAATTCTAATACTAAATCAGAAAAATGGTAGTATTTAAATTTTGCGCGGAGCATGCTGTGATTAACTAATCAAAAGCCGTAGAAAAGTCAATCTGAATTAATAGTGAGATAATAGGCTTATCATAGTTCTCTAGTAAATTATCTACAATATTTAAAAGGCATGTGTTCGTGGAATGTCCAGTTCTGAATCCAGATTGATTAGTTGAAAAAATGTTGTTTTTCACTGCATATTTCATAATTTGATCACAACATACTCTCTCAAGAATCTTAGACAAAGTTGGAAGGATACTGATAGGTCTCAGGTCATCACAAATAGAACAGTTCCGAACTTTAGCTATTGGTTTCATAATTGCTATCTTCCAAACATTAGGTATCACACCTTCTAGAATACATGTGTTAACAATATGACTAATGTAATCCACAATAATGGGTAATATTATTCTAATGATTTTACCACATCAACTATGAAATTTTAAAGTAAGGGTACACTCATCTACTTTTGCTACGAGGTAAATTAAAAAAACTTTCATTTCATGAACTACTTAGCTAATAAACAACCCTTACCTTTAAATGTATAATTGTAATTTTGCTGACCAAAGGTTCGGTACTGTTTGAACAGACCTCGTATATATTTTTACCTTCCGTCACCTTTAGGTAAGGAAGGTATTGTTTTTGGTCACAAAAATCGATAAGGAGTTTCCAATGAATATGTACGTTTTGGCTCCCTAGAATACAAATTTACTATTTTTACGATGATGTGTGTGGAGTGTGTATGTGACGATCGACACACACACACATACACACACACACACTCAGACACATAAATACACACATACAGACGTCATCGTAAAAATAGTAAATTCGTATTTTAAGGACCCCAAAACGTGCTTTTTCATGAGAAACTCACTATCGAATTTTTTGACCAAAGACAATACCTTCCTTACCTAAAGGTGAAGGAAGGTGAAAACGGCGTTATTTAGCGCTTAAAATAGAGGTAAATTTTCTTTCAACTGTGTGATATTTAGTATCAATTTAAAGTCCCGCTGAATCACAAATTTTATATTTAATTCAAACATTAAATCTCAAATTCATGTAATAAATGTATAGAATACAAAAACTGTAAAATTTATTACTTCTCTTCTTGGCTCGAAGAAACGCTATAAAATTTTATTTTAAAACATATTATGAATTTTATTCCACTTCCATAAAATGAAAAAGTATTTCTATAAGACATAAAACTTACTTCTCACCGCTAATATGAACATTATACATCAACACCAGCCTTGGTATCCGACGTGAAGTATAGCGATGGTCATGAAAATTTTATATCGGACACAAGTTGTTTGTTTCGTTGTTTACGACAGATAAATTATTATAAATGAGATATGTTTCAAATACGTAGGACAAAAAAGACGCACACCACTTGAAAACGTGACCAAACATTGCTCAAATTATATTGAAATTATTCGGCAACTTTTCAAATTACTGTGCGATGACAAATTTATGCGAATTACGAATTTATGAATTCGGTAATAAATTATTGTTATGACTGTTGAAAATTTGAAACGCAATAAAATAAAGACAAATATATTAACATACTTATTAGTCACTAGAATTAGGTCAATATTGTATTACATTTTATTACTTGTCTTGGTCTGGACCCATGGTGGCGTTTCGAACAGCCTAGCTTCGGTTCTAACCGATGTAGACTAGAAAATAATTATTTCCATTTCTTTCTCTCGCTAATAGAAGTATTAAGTACGTTATACAATCCAATTTTAATATGTTTACGATGATGTCTGTGTGTGTGTGTGTGTGTGTGTGTGTGTGTGTGTGTGTGTGTATGTGTGTGGGGAGGTTGGAAGGACGATTTCTCAAAAACTATAATACTTAATATCTGTTTAACTACGTATTTCTCAATCGGACATTACTAGGAAGAGATGAAAAAGTTTTTGGTAATAATTGGACAACCGGAAGTAGCAGATTCTTAAAAAAAATCTTCTATTATTTTTTGAAAATTTTTGTTCTTGTTAGTATTAAAGAAAAGTAAATTTTCCGTCTGATTCATATAAATAATTTATTATATCTTTTATATATTTAGAGATAATGAAATATGTATAAGGTATATAATAATCTATTGTAATAAATCTCACAGACCAAATACTGTCGCGGAAACCAAATGAAAAATGAAAATGTTTGTAACTGACTGATAAATGTCAGTGTCAAAAATTCAGAGACACTATTGAAGATTTTTTTCTGGGAAGTACATACATACATCAATCCCGACAATGAATTGGAAACATTTCGACAAATTAGAAGAGTAGGACAAAAATTCTTCATTCATAGCATGAATTTAAAATTTAAATTTATGTACATTTTTCATTCTAAATTTAGTGACTTTCCAATGCCATGTGGTTTATTTTCCTCGACAAGTAAATTCCACACTCCTGGTGACAAATTAACTATGTAATGAAAAATTCTGACATTTGACATCTATGTACATAATTATAATTGTCATTCTGACACAAGCCCCCATATCTGCTTGTCAAGGCCAACAATGTCACATGGTTGTTCGCGCCCTATACTTATGTAACCGAAAATGGAAGTGGCGAGAGGTATTGTGCTGGATATAATAGATTTTTTTTTAAATATAAATGTAGAAAAAAATTCCGATCTAAAAAGTAATCAGAAACAGCCAATTTTTTGGATTATTGCGAAAAAAACTTCTTGTAATAAACTTTGTCGAAATATCGAATTTTGGTTACAAAATATAATCTAATTTTAAATTATCTTTTTAAGTAGGGCATTGCAAATTTCTGGAACACATTTCCATATCGTTTTTCCTTTTTTTCTGAGAGTTTAGTTTTAAAGTTTCATTTAAATATTTCATGAATACATCTAAGAGCTTCTCGTTAGTAAAGTTCATACTTTTCTCAAATTTAATGATATATGTTCTTTAGATTACTTCCGCAAGTGTAAGTGGGTTGTAAGTTTTTACAAAATTAAATCTAACATTCAGTATGCAGAATGGTGCATCGAAAGATGCACCATATCAATGGGGTACTATGAATAGTCAAATTTTAACTATGAGATAAAAATGCGAAAATATGTAAATTATTTTATGGCAAGTTGCAGAGCATATAGTTAATGGCTTAACTACTGGTTAAGAGAAAAAATGCGTACCGAAATTTTGACAGTAATATTTAACAACTCATTTGATATTTCGTTTCGATGCGATATTGTCAATTTAACCAACGGTTAACAACTTAACTATAAGCTGTGCAACTGGCCATTAATGTTATTTAGCTATAATAAATGAATTGAATAAATACGATATAAGTATAATGGATGAAATATAGACACCTCTCTTTATTGTCCAAAAGCAATATGTTGCAATAATTGTCGTCAATCTTAGAAACACCGTCTTTCTAATAGCAAAATGCACAATATAATACCAAAAATTAACAAAAGTATCAATACACAAAGAAACACAAATTATCGAAGTCAAAATAAAAAAGAAAAAATCTGTTGTGGCCAGCACAATACCTCTCGCCACTTCCTTTTTTTGGTTACATACGTATAGGGCGCGAACAGTCATGTTACATTGTTGGCCTTGACAAGCAAATGTGGGGGCTCAATTCAGAATGATAATTAGTAATTATGTACATAAATGTCAGAATTTTTCATTAAAATTTCAAAATTTTATAAATTCACGTAGTTAATTTGTCATCAGGAGTGTGAAATTTACTTGTCGAGGAAAATAAACCACATGGAAATGGAAAATCACTAAATTTAGATTGAGAAATTATGATATTTGACATCTATATACATAATTACTAGCTATCATTCTGACATGGGCCCCCATATCTGCTTGTTAAGGTCAACGAAGTCACATGACTGCTCGCACCCTATAATGTATTTAACATTTCTTGTATACCTACACTCTAGACCAAAAATTCTACTTATATCTATTCCATATTTCCACTTCAAATCATTCAATGAAGAAATTTTGTCCTATTCCTCTAATTTTTCGAGATGTTTCTAATTCATTATCGGGAGTAACAATATTTCTGAAGGGTATGTGTAATATATCTATAATATTAAATATTTAACTATTAATACATTAAGAAATAATATAATCTATGTACTTCCCAGAAAGAGTCTTGAGTAATGTCTCCGGATTTCTGACACTGGCATTTATCTGTCAGTTACAAATAATTTAAATTTTCAACTACTTTCCATGGCATTCTTCCGGCTGTAAAATCTATTAGGTACAACGGATTATTTTATATATTATATTTCTTTTATCTCTAAATCTATAGAATATATAATAAAATATTTAAATGTATCAGATAAGAGAATTTAATTTTCTTTAATATTACCAAGAAAAAAGTTCAAAAAATAATATTTGGAAGATTTTTTTTCATGAATCTTCTACTTCCGGTTGTCCATTTGTTACCAAAACCTTTTCAGATCTTCCCATGAATGTCCGATTGTGAAATACGTAGTTAAACAAATTTAAAGTCTTATAGTTTTTGAGCAATCGTCCTTCCAACATCCCACATACACATGCACACATCAACACACACACACAGACATCATCGTAAAAATATTAAAATCGGATTGTAGGGACCTTAAAACGTGCTTATTCAATGAAATCTGGATATGCGATTTTTAGCATGATTCCAATACCTCTCTTAGCAAGAGGTAAAAATCATCTTTATTCATATGACTGACAGATGACATAATATTGAATTATTCAAATATTTGAAAATTACATTTGTTACAGCGGTTACAATACAGTTTCATATATGTTGTGTGTGTGTGTGTACGACAAAGATGCTAGATAAAAGTTTAATAATTCTTGTATCAGAAATTAATGACGTGGGATCAACTGGGACATACAGAGTGTATGTCTGTATTTATTTATTTTATTGTCTGAAACCATTCCATTAGTACAATTATGTTGTCTTCGTTTCAGGTAATCCAGACATTTTAATCTGCGGAAACTGCCGAGAAATGTTCACAGACCTACAAGACCTCCTCGAGCACAAAAAAACCTACTGCAAATTACGATTCACTTGCAAGTGCCATACACTCAACGGTCTCAGCGATTTCAGTAAGTACCATCTGAAAAAACCTACAGCTTTATTAAAAACTCTTCTCTGCCTTTCCGTACAATTGCACTCGTAAAATATTGAGTAAGAATTAGCTCTCATTTTCATACAACCGTATTATAACCAAAAACAGCTTTGCCAACTTCGCAAACAAAAAGTGGAAGTTGGAAACTTTGAAATCGTTCGGCAAGGATAGAGTCTAAATGCACGTGAAAGATGAGTTACAAAGAGAAAGAAAGTTATTTTATACGCACATCCAAAACTTAAACTTTTTATAAATGATTTAGTTCATATCGTTACTGAACATAAATAAATAAAAATGTATTGTGGCCAGCACAATACCTTCCGTCAATTCTGTGTATTATGTATAAATTCCATACATAAATTTTCTTGGAAAGATTCTAAATTTCCAGTAAAATTATTTCATAAACAAACTATGCAAATTGCAATTAACTCTAACATCTTCTTTAGTTTTTCCCATTCGTTAAGGGTAGCTATTTTTTATTTTCTTCTTCCACCCATTTCTGTTTTACATTTCATTCTCATTCAATTCTTTTTCTCTCAAGTCTTCCGTAATACAGTCCTTCCATCTTATCTTTAGTCTTCCTCTGTTTCTTCAACCTTCTATTTAGCATTCATCTAATATATTCTTCATTTCTCCTCATGACATTTTCAAACCAATGTAATCATCTCGCTTGTATCTTTCTAGAAACTTGTAACACTAGAGTTATTTCCTTACCATATCTTTCCGTGTCATCCCCAACATCTATCTCAACATCCTCATCACTGCCACATTAATATACTTATTAATTATACTGACATCTGTCATTTTGAATTATATGAATATATTAGTAGTTTTCATGTTTAACATAGCTGGCTGATTTATAGAATTTAATTTCTTTAAAATTCTTTAACTCTATATCTATTGAATATGAAGTATAAAATGTAATCAAATCGTACAGAGAATAATATATTCTTTAACTTATGATAACGATAATTGTCAATAAATCAAATTTAACTGTTAAATCTTCAAATGAAGCTACTTCTGGTTCACCAATTATAACTAAATCTAATCAGTTGTTCTTCTGTAAACTTGAGGAATACGAAAACAATATATTTTTTGGAATCGTGGTATTGAAGTTATGCGATCCGAAACTTTTGTCACACACACACAGATACATATACATACATCGTATTATAGGGACCCTAAAACATGCTTATTCACTAAAAACTCATCATTGAATTTTTTGACCAAAGACAATACCTTCCTTACCTAAAGGTGACGGAACGTAAAAATACAATAGCAACAGCATTATTAAAATCAGACAAATTTGTCAACTACCGGTGCAATTAACTTATTAGATTATTTCTTAAATAACATTTGGCGACATTTTATTATTTTGTATTGGTATGACTGCGTGGGTTGCGAAACGACATTCGTTACTGTTGACTCGTTCATCGTTTATTTATTTTTATTATTATTGCTGTTTGCGTTTTGAATGACAGTGGTGTAAAAATTAGCTCTCATTTTCCTACAGCCGTATTATTTCCAAAAACAGCTTTGCCAACTTTACAAACAAAAAGTGTAAGAAGTTGGAAACTTTGAAATCTTTGTAACCATCTCCAGCATAACGAGGCGAAGTTCGCAAGCAACTGTTGATCCACTGTTCATGTTCTGTTCGCAAACCCGTACTGCAGACTGTAGAGAATTTTTAAAGTAAATATTTGGTATGAAATTACTCTTTTTACAAACATGTTCTTATGTAACTAATCTTGTAATTATCTTTTGTTGACTTTGAGTAGTTCGAAGAAAAATGACAAAAACTTTAAGGAGATTTTAAAACTTTTCTTACGTTTCATTGAATTAAATTTGTATGCAATAAACCAATTCCCTGATGAGGAGCAAGCAAACATCTTCATTTGTCCAGTAGCTACTCCAGATTAAGAAGTACCAATATTTAACTTTATTTTCTGACTTCATATGTGAATATATTGAAAAATTTGCGGTTTAAAACAAAATGAATTTATTATATCTTCTTTACATTATTACTACAACAATAGGATATTCTCTCATATTTTAAGTCTTCTTATCTTTGGTCTTCCTCTGTTCTTCTACATTCTACTATTTAGCTATTCATTCTTCTTCCAATCTATTCTTCATCTTTCCTCATGACATATTCAAACCAAGTAATTGTCTCTCTTGTATCTTTCTATAAACTCGAGCCATTTCCTTTATTCTTTCATTCCTTATCCTATCTTTCCGTGTTTTCTCCAACATCCTCATCTCTGCCACATTCATCTTCTTTTGATTGATACTGATATCTGCCAATTTGAATTATCTGAATATATTAGCAGTTTCCATTGTTAGCATACCTGGCTGATTTATTAAATTTAATATCTTTATAATTCTTTAACTCTATATCTATTGAAAAAGAAGTATAAAATGCTATCACATCGTATAGAGAATAATATATTCTTTAATATTTATACAGTAAATATCAATAAATGATATTTAAGTTGCAAATGAGAGTACTTCCGGTGGACCAATTATAACCACAATCTATTCACGTCTGCATATGGATCTCAACTCGAGGACTACAAAAAATATATATTTTTTGGAATCGTGGTATGCGATCCGAAACGATCGTCACATACACACTCTCTCTCTCTCTCTTTCTCTCTCTCTCTCTCTCTCTCTCTCACACACACACACACACACACACACACACACACACACATACACACACACCCACAGACTTACACAGACAACACACAAACGCACACACACATACATACAGACATCATCGTAAAAATAGTAAATTCGTATTCTAGGGACCCCAAAACGTGCTTATTATTAGAAACTTACAATCGAAATTTTTGACCAAAGACAATACAGTAATTTTTTAAAAGATGTCCGATCAAGGTTATCTGTATCATGAACGAATTAACAAATTGGCATACATTTATCTCTTTCCTTTGCAAAGGCTATAAGCATATGCGATAAGGATGGATATAACACGTTTGTCTTTCAAAAATTCAAAATGTTTCGACTAAATTAGGACATTCCACTTTTAAACGATGCTCGTTATTGATAATACTTTCGCTGTAACGTAAGTTTATTTATTAATTCAGATACTTTACCTTGATTCATAGGCGTACGAATAACGTTATTTTAACTGAGATCGTGCCAGTATCTTATTTTTCACATATTTGATTTTACATTTGCTAATAAACTTACCAGTTGACTTATTTTTGAATTTTGAATGCTTTTATTGTAACATATAATTTTATAATAATAGAATAACAGTAGTATCTTATGTACCCTCATAAAAACTAAGCAAACGACACTACTGAATTTATCAGAATGGGCGGAGCAAAAATCTGAATTCATACAATTTGTAGATAACCTTGATCGGACATCTTTCAAAAATTTTACTGTACATTCCTTACCTAAAGACGATGGAAGCTAAAAATACGGGTAATTTATTTTTTTGTCTAATATATTGTGAAACAATAAAAATTTGGTCACATACCCCATATCGGATGCAAGCGTTTCTAGACGAGGGATATGTTAGAGGTTTATTCACAAGATAGTCTGCCGAAGTGATAATTTATTTTGCGTACTTTTACACATTGTTGTACATCGTTCTTGTAACTACAAAAAAGTTTCAATAGGCCTCCCCTGAGAACGTTAGGAAGATTATTTAGCGGGTTACAATGTTACAAATTTTATTTTTTACCTCCAAGCACTGCATTTTGTTCGGACATAGTAGATTGAAGCTTTGTCAGACTAAAAATTAATCTCTTCGTTTGTTTACACGATGTGAAATGATGAAATCAAGTAATTTCGGCTGGAAATTTTATGTATAAGCCTCTATTTTAAATTTGATATTGATTGTATAGTTTTCAATCCACTCGTGTCTGTTCCCTGATCGTCTCCAACATTTTTTTTTTCTTGCAGAACCAAGCGACGGTGACGAACACTCGGCAGCATCTCTCTTATGCGTGCAATGCAAAGATTCCTTTAACAGTGCCTGGGACCTAATGGTGCACGCCCAAGCCGCGCACATGCTAAACATCTATACTCTTGGGGTGCCTCAATCTGCTGGAGCCACTGCTGTTACGTCAGACAAAGCGGAGTCGCCATGTCGATCGCCTGCACTCTCGCCAAGGACCTCTCCTGACAAGGTAGGACGCCATCTATATTTTCTTACTAGTATAACAGGGAAATGAGATATAGTTTAATAACTCATTAGTGTTTTTGAATGCTTGACCCGAAAGTAAAACACTAATTTGATTAATGCAAAACTATTTAGATCAAGGGTAACGCTGCCACCACTATCCGTGTTTTCAGAGTCCGCGGAGTATTAACAGATGCGGTCTATCAATCGACAAAATATACAATATTCACACAGAATACTTACGCTTACGCGATTACTGAAAAATAATTAATTCGCGCAACTTAAACAAATGAAACTGAGAACTGGTTGATCAACTTAATTTATTTACACAAACAATAAATGGTTGGCAGCAATAAACAAAATTATGACTATGGATCGTGACAACTACTGTTTAAAGGATCGGTACCTGACTCTCTTAAAACTATTTGAATTTTTAAAAAGGACGACCTCAGAATAAGCTCTAGGCTTACTGAATTGCTATCAGCGCTTAGGTAGTCAACACCAATTACTAAGTAATCTATCAGTCTACTTACTGTTCATCACAGGTCGGCCTCGACTGAAGCACTTTATTATTAAACTAACTCACTACCGTTATGCAATAATTACGATTATTAGAATTTCAAATGACAAAGAATAAAATTAACTCTAACCAATAATCTAACAACTTGGGAGGACGCGGACTTCAATAATTATTAAAGTCACAAAGACAACTAAAATTCACAAGTCACATACGGCCGAATTCACCATTAATCCGTTGATTAATAATCAGTTGATTAAGGAATCAAGCTGATCTGTAGATCAAGGTATGTTCTAATTCACCAACTTAATTTCTGAATCAAGGAATCATGATCAACTGATTCACAGTTTTGTTTTGGTTTTTGACAGTTAATGTAACTGTCATGTAATTTTATTCGTAGTAATTGTACTTTCCGCTAAAAAAGTATTAATATGTAAGTTTTTCATTTATTTATAAAATATATTTTATAATTTTCCTATAATAATATTATATTTTTATTTTGATATAGGTAGAAATTACACTGATTCCAATAAAGGCGTGTTTTTAAATATAGTGAAAATGAAAGATATAAAAGTATAGCTGAAAATAATAAAACCAATGCGGTTCTAAATAAAGATAAAGAAGAAAGATAAGACAAAGTTACACATGGGTACAACAACCAGAATCCTAACATAGCTATAAATGTCAAAATTAGGATTCAAAGATGTGATCAGTCCTTGATTCATGGAATATGACGAATCAGTTGATCATTGATTTTGATTAGTAGATTAGATTGATTTTTAATGGTGAATTGGATTGATTCATAATCAGCGTTGATCTGTAAATCAACTCATGATTAAGGAATAGTGAATTCGGCCGTAAGACAAATTATAATTTAGACAACAATCAAATGGGAAGAGAACAAACTTCACGATCAAAAGTCAGAACAAAACTTCGTTCGAGTTGAAATCATATGAAACACCTCTTCACTTGATTTCACCCCACTTTCCAATAAGGAAGTTCAACCTTCACACCCTTATTGGCTAACTTAAAAATGAACAAACTATAATTGGTCAAGTAACTTAGACCACTTCGAAGGTTTGGGGGAAGAACTGAATTTCTAACGGCTTTCCGAATTCTGCTCTACGTGACATGTCACTCATCAGATTTTCTAAAGTTACTTTCCCGCTGTGACACATCTGCCTTTTCTAGTCTTTTTCTACGTAATCTTATACTTTTAATAATACTTTTATGACCCCCAATAATTCTTTCAAAAGCCATTGCAGAATCTTATAAAAAATTACAAAACATTAGAGGTCTGAACGCAAGATCCATAGCTAATCTTGACGGCTACAAATAATTTAAATAAAGAGGCGCCGCCGTGCAAACGTGTTACACTAGATATGAAACAGAAATCTTCAAGCGTAGTATTTGATAACTGCCAATTTGTATGCCGTCCGTTAATCAGGATTATGAAATGGTTTCTTGGAAATTTATGCTCTGTATGTGGTTGAGAGTGTGGTGGATATTTGTTGACGTACGGTTCATAGTAATATTGTGGGAAGCGCATGAGTTACATGTATACGTATGTGTTTACAGAAGCGCAAGTATTATGATCATACGCGGCGTTCCCAGGCGGTCATCCAGCTAAATATAATAGCCACACATTGCCATAACAGTAATATATAAACCGCCCTGTATGCTTTGTAGATGCACCTAGATACATGGTCGTTTTTATTTATTTTGCTATGGATACATATTCGTGAACGTTATCCACAACATAATAGTAATGATACAGATAGAATTCTATGTCTCAAAGGAATTTTATACTTATAGGTACCTATGTGTATATTAAAAAAGTTAATAATCAATATCTCCAAAAATAAAACTAACTTATAGGGAATAGCGAAATAAGATCAGATAAAAGTGTCCTATGGTGAAAATGATTAGGCAGAAGACTCATGTCATCAACCTGAAAAAAACCTTATAAAAAGAAATATAACTTGTAGTAATTATTGTTATTTATTTTTTAAAAAATCTGATGTGGCCAACACAATACCTGCCGTTTAATTTAATTTTTATTCATGTAAATACTTAAAATTAAATTAAATATAAATACCGGGTTCGATCCCGACCAGCAATGGGTAATGTGCCGTGATGATATATTTATTTATATACTTATCTATATTCATTGCTGGCGTGGAGAGTGCACCACAGGGGTCAATTTTGTGCCATTTCAAATTCTAAAATATTTGGCGTCGGTCGGAATCGAACCCAGTCCCAAGATTCGCGTGAAGTGACGCCTGGTAAACACCTGCACGGAACAAATATGTCTACATTATTACCGACATCTGCGTACAAAACAGATTGACTCACCCATCAATGGGTACTATGTCGTGATGATATACATGTTTTTATTATCTTACCTATATTTTTACATATTTACTTATGCTGGAAACTGTATTAAGTTGCTTTCCATATAATTATTGTTCCATTTACTATTTTCTTTATAAAACGTTAATATTATTTTTTGAAATGATTAGTTCGTTGACAGTGACATATCTGTCAGGTACAAACATTTGAGATCTGAATTTTATAACCATATGAATGAGTTGTGTTTAAAACTTAGGTTCCGGGATTAAAATTATAGATAGTTTTATAGATTTATATAAAAAGTATTAATGCAAACCTGTAGAAAATTTAATAATCTTTAATTTTTATATAAGATAAATCTCGAAAAATAACATTTATAGGTATTTTTCGAAGAAAAACTATTTTGAGCTTCCAGTAAAGTGCCATTTTTGGTTATCTGATTTACTCCAAAATCTAATGGCATCTTTCCATATAAGAGTAAGGTAGACATACAAGGTTTTAAAACGATAGTATTTGAGTTAGAGCGTAAAGAGGATCCACACACACACACACATACACACACACATACCACACACACACACATACACACTTACACACAGACATCATCGTGAAAATGTTAAAAATGGATTCTAAGAACCTTAAAACGTGGTCATTTACCAAAATCTCGATATGCGATTTTTAGCACGATCCCTATACCTCCCTTACCAAGGGAAGCGGGAGGTAAAAATAGGCTTCCATTATGTACAACTGCAAGCATTATACAATATTATGACAATTTCGCTTCTTGTATTATATCTTGTTCAAATATTACCTTCAGAAACTTTTTTTTATACAATTCATTGTTTCAATCGTAGGACCATTATTTAAATTTTATTCATACGATAAGTATCTTTTACAATGAGAAAATATGTTAACCTACAAGAGTTTTTCATGTTAGTAATCTTCTAGGATAAAATTTGATATTTTAATCGGTAATTTTGTAATAATTACTACATCCCTCACTGCATCACATAATATTTGATGTCCTATTGAAAAAAATATATAAAATAAAAATGTATGAATTCAAAAGTTTAAACAAACATATGTAGCACAATAATGTTGACCTCCATTATACCGATATTCAATCATAAATTATTCTGTAATCAGGCACTATCCCTATTAATAGTAGGAAACACTAATATAATTAGTACCGTCTCTTGTCAATATTGCGTTTCAGTTATATGTATATTAAATTATCCCTGCATTGATCCTTCTAAAAATAATGATCAGATTTGCCATTTAGCTTTAGGTATCTACTCACGAATGAGTCCTTCCTTCCATGACGATGGTCTTAATTGAAAGAAATAGAAACGCCAATGCATCACCAAGGCCTGTTAATTTGGCCCCACCCGAATCCCAGATGACTGTGATTGGTGAATTGTCATTTGACACGCATTGCTCGCCTGACAAATTACATTACAGCATGGAATTCCAACCCATATTTATTTGCCATTCCATATAATAAAATTAATTAAATAACTTTGATATTGATCTACCAACACAATTGTTAAAATGCCGGTAGTGCTCGTCAAGAAAATGAAAATTGACGTTTAAATTAGTTTTTAGTTTTCAGAACTTTGTGTTTTAATATTTTAAAGAAATATTAACTTTATGTATTCTGTAACAGTGAAGGAAAATTGTAATGCAGTAGACGTCAGGTAATGCCTTCGTGGGTCTTGTGATTATGACCAAAACTTCAGGGGTCGATACAAAATATATTTAATGTACTGGTTTCTACAGCTTTTTGAACGATTTATAAAACAAAAAGTGAAACATTGAAGTCCTAAAACTTTAAAATTATGCCTTTATACTGAATCTTTATTTATGCAGAATTAAATTATTCTTCACCTCAGCAGCTTCATCCAAAATATCTCGAGGAATGCATTTTTTTATCAATTATAGCGAATAAGAATCTTAACAACACCAAAATAAATCATTTTTATAATCATGCATTGAAATATGTTGTTTTGCGTCGCGTAAGCAACGCCAGAAACGTAAATTTCCCAGATTTCCACCAGATAAGTGACCGGGAAATTTTGGAAAAAAACACTCCTATTTCTAAAGCATTTGTAATAAAAAAATCTGTTGTGGCCAGCACAATACCTCTCGCCATTTTCATTTTATGTTGCATAGGGTGTGAGCAGTTATGTGACTTTGTTAGCCTTGGCAAGCAGATATGGGGACACGTGTCAAAATGACAGCTAATAATAATGTACATAGGTGTCAAGTATTATAAGTTTTCATTCAAAACATTATGATTTTCCAAATCCATATGGATTATTTTCCTCGACAAGTATATTCCATACTATTGATGACATATAAGTAACATGATATGAGAATATTTTGAAATTTTTAATAAAAAATTATGACAATTTGCGATATCTATGTAATAACTACAAGCTGTCACGGACTCACGGAAACAAATATAAAGTCTTATAGTTTTTGAGTAATCGTCCTTCCAACGTCCCACACACATACACACATACATCCACACACACACACACACACACACACACACACACACACACACACACACACACACACACACACACACACACACACACAGACACATAGACACACAGACATCATCGTAAAATTATTAAAATCGGATTGTAGGTACCTTAAAACGTGCTTATTCAATAAAATCTGGATATGTGATTTTTAGCATGAATCCAATACCTCTCTTAGCGAGAGGCAAAAAGTGCTTTGTACAGATGTCGGTTATAATGATAACATATTAATACCATGCGGGTATTTAGCAGGCGTCACCTCACAGGCTCTTATTGCTGGCGTGGAGAATGCACCACAGGGGTCAATTTTGTGCCATTTAATATTCGAAAATCTTAGCCTCGCTCGGAATCGAACCCGGTTCTTTTGATTCGCGACCTGACACACAAGCACGCTTTTATAATAGAATTAAAAAACAAATCTACTAGAGTATTTCATTTTATCCTACAATGATAAATATAAACACAATTTGTTTTTGTCATTTACGTACATATATTTTAACTGTCAAAGATAGTGGTTGTGACAGTTTTAATCTATCATATTCAACCAGTAACCAAATGATTTTTAGTGGGTCCACTGATCACATCATCAGCTTTGACAGTTTTTAGTTTTCCAAAATTAGTTTAAAAGCGTACCAAAAGATGATTGGTTGGGAACTTGTTTGTTGAAAAAAAACTACTTTGAACATATTTAAAATTTGTAATTTCTATTATAATGATTCCATCTAGCAATCAGTTGAAACAAAATTTCGAATTAGTCGTAGTAACCTATGCGCTGAATTCTACTTAAACAAAATTTGGAAATGTCAATGTAAAAATTTGTAGTGAAAACTATTGCTTTCGGCTTTTTAATGGATAAATATAACTCCAAAACAGCATTAGAAGACGACCAATCCGATTCCTGGTCTATCGTTGACGAAAATCTACCCGAAGACGGATTAGATTTTGAAATTGTCAAAGATTTGTTCGAAAACAGAACTGACGATGAGTCAGTTAGTTCAGAAATTGATGAACTTGCGGACGAGAATATAATTCCTACTATAGTCACCTTTCCCAACGATAATAATGAAGAAAAAGAAGATACTAAATTGACAAACACTCCTAATAATGAAAAAGAAGATTCAGTTGTAATAAACGTCAAGAAATCAGAGCCAGACGTCAAGAAATCAAAGCCAAACGTCAAAAAATCAAGTTCGCATTCATTGCGATTTCGTTTTCATTCTGATACAGATACAGACACTGATTTAGAGAAAAATGCCAGTAAACCCCGAAAGAAACGAAGAAGAAACATACATAAATGCCCGTTTGTAACAGGGGTTAGTTTAGGAACAATTTTGACAGTATATGGTCTTTCTTTAATCCTGAAATCATCTCAAGAAAATGTTACTTGCCCAGAAGATAAAAACGTCACTTGTAATTTGAATAGTAGTTTGGGTGAAGCACTCGACGAACATACAGGTTGGCCAACATTGCTAGAAGAAGAAAAATTGTTACGCAAGCATTGTCCAAGATTCACCAGAGATTTGGCAAAACATAAAAACTTTCAAACTAAAATGTTAAAACGTCTCGACAGAAAAGTAAAACAACAAGTTAGAGGTTTTGACACCAAGGCATTGAAGACTACAAAACAAGATAAACTGGTATACCACGGTCCTTTAAATAAAGATGAAGCAATTAAAAAACATGAAGAAAATATAAAAGTTACTACATCTCAAAATGTCGAAGAAAAATCTTTTATTGATAATTTTACTTTCAAACCTGTTCTCCCTGTACCCAAATTAGGAAATATAAATCGTACTGAACCAATAAAAGAAAATAAACCAATTACATCAGAAAATAATCTAACAAAAGCATTATCCGAACTAGAAGAAGCATATACCAAATATCGACAAAATATTATACAAAATAAAACATCTAACAATGAACAGAATAAAACTGATGTTCAAACTACATTAGAAAATAAAATAAATAATCTTAGAGAAGAAAATGATCGCATTTCAAAAATCATAACTCAACACGAATCACTGATGACTGTCATTGAAGCCAAGCATAAACACATGAAACAAATTTACGAAAAACGAAACCAACTTCAAAACAACTTGGAAAAACATTTAGAATTAGTCAAAAAACGCAAAAACACCTCCCAGCAAAGTACTTCCCAGGCACTCAGTAAAAAACTATCAGATCAGCTCCTAGATGAAATGCTTATGGTCACAGTTAAAAACAATAAAACAAATGCAGTACGTCCAGAAGAAGAATACATCTTAGAAAACAAATCAGAACAAAAATGCAGTGATTACGGAACCATTGAGAAGGAAAATGAATATGAAAGGAATGTTTCGATAATAAAACCGAAACCTGCTGCAAAGAAACCAAAAGAAAGCCTGGAGATTTTCCTGGAAAGGCAAAAATTAATAGCTGCAAAAGCTAGGAAAATGGAAGACAAGGAGCACACGAAACAGAGCAATCACTGCGAGAAGTGCGACCCCAAGAAAAGTTGGATACGAAAACGAAATGAATTTTATTAAATATTTAGTTGTCTCAATTTGGAAACTTCATTCGGGTAGACGGTTACTACTGCTTTCTCTTTAATTTATTGCTACATTAACAATGGATGAAATAAAAATTGAATAATATTTTAGCTTGTTACTTTCTTTGTTTAGTTTATTTTGTGAAATGGAATTGTCTGACAAAGGAATATTCTTTCGATTTAATTAAAAATACATGAACCATGTGTAATTATATTCTGTGTTCTTATATTTTATTTTAACTTTTCACAATTTCAGCAAGGCGAGAATTACTTTCATACGTAAGTTTAAATTCAAGTTAACTATGATAATGAATTATTGATTATTATTTTTACCTTCCGTCACCTTTAGATAAGGAAGGTATTGTCTTTGGTCAAAAAATTCACTGATGAGTTTTTAGTGAATAAGTACGTTTTAGGGATCATATAATACGATTTGACCATTTTTACGATGATGTCTGTATGTATGTATGTATGTGTGTGTGTGTGTGTGTGTGTGTGTGTGTGTGTGTGTATGTGTGTATGTGTGTGGCTGTGTGTGTGTGTGACGAGAGTTTCGGATCATCAAAATGACTACTGTAGAATACAGTGTACATATATTAAAGAAAAAAATATATATATTACAATAATACTTAATGAATATGCCTCATTTTTACCTCCCGCTACCCTTGGTAAGGGAGGTATAGGGATCGTGCTAAAAATCGCATATCGAGATTTTGGTAAATGACCACGTTTTAAGGTCCCTAGAATCCATTTTTAACATTTTCACGATGATGTCTGTGTGTATGTGTGTATGTATGTATGTATGTATGTATATGTATGTATGTGTGTGTGTGTGCGTGTGTGTGTGGGTGTGTGGATCCTCTTTACGCTCAAATACTATCATTCAGAAATCTACCTTATTCTAATATGAAAAGAAGCCATTAGATTTTGGTGGCAATCGGATAACCGGAGATAGCAGCTTACTTGAAGCTCAAGATAGTTTTTCTTCAAAAAATACCTTTAAATGTATTTTTTTTCTCAATTTGTTATTATAAAAATTAAAGATTATTCTATTTTCTACAAGTTTGCTTTAATACTTTTTCTATATATTTTATGCATAAATTTATAAAGTAATATAAACTTATAACTCGGAGCTTATGCTTTAAACACATCTCCGTGGTTACATAGTTCAGCTCAAATGTATGTAACTGACATATAAATGAACTGTCAAAAAAATAGTCATTTCATATTAATAATAGGAACGTTTTAAAAAGAAAATTGTAAATAGAACAATAGTTTTATTGAAAGGAACTTAATATACATAATTTCTATCATTAGTAAATATGCAGGTATGTATTTAAATAAAGAAATAAATAAATATATGATCACGGCATATTATCCCTTGATGGGTGTGCTAATCTGATTTGTACACACATTTCTGTAATGACGATGACATATTTGTATTGTGCGGGCGTTTACCACAAGGGTTAATTTTATGCCATTTAAAATTCGAATTATTTAGCATTGATCGAGATCGAATCGGATTCGCAACCAGACATCAGGCACGCGGCAACGAGACCCCATAGGTAAATGGCGGGAGGTATTGTGTTGGTCACATGAGATTTTTTTATTGAACTTTTTAGCTAGTATACAAAGCTTTAGCGCGAGGATTCCGTGGAAAATTCTCAAATTACAATCGGTTTTCGCTGAGCGCATTCTAGTCAGCAATCATCCGTTTATCAGCGTATGCAAATTGGCGAGATTGAAGGGCTGATACAGCCCCGATGCAGACAGATACTGAAATTGTTTAATTTCCGTCCGTTTGCAACTCAGTTACGGGTGGGGCGCAGGCGCACTGACCCCTCCCATACTCGTGTCAACTAAATTACAGTTTTGATAATTACTCAACACATTCACTGTCTGTTCATTTGCGATTGATTTTTACCTTTTTCCGCTGATTGTTTATTATCTGTTTTCCTGCTGTGATAGGATTCGCTGATTGGGAATGTGATTATTGGAATTTGAGGTTAAATATTTGAGTGAATGCTGTGTAACTATTTCCGAATGGATGCTAGTTTTTGTGTTCCATGTTTGTTCGAAGCAGTAAACAAGTGGTTTAATGATTCTTTTTAAATTAATGTTAGTTTTAAAGCAGAACTATTTTATTGACGACATTTCCGTTTCCGGCGACTGTTTTACAAACATTAAATAAAGATAATTCCACCATAAATCTAAACTTTTGTAATTTAAGCTGGTAATATACTTTTGATGTTTTGATATTTATTTAACTGTCAAATAACACTCCCATTACAAATTACAATAAAATCTAAAAACTAATAAATATCACAACGTTTTAAATATAGCATATTTATTCTGAATCCCTGTGTAACTTCTATTTCTTACAAAACCTTCAGAATAACAGATAAACATCTTTCAATGAGATTTATTACGTTAAATAAATATAGTATATCGGGTGACTTTTAAAAAACGAATCCAGTTTTAAACTTCATAAATAAATCCGGAGAGATATCAATATGAAATTTATATCTCTTGCTGACAAAGGATCGAGACTTGTGCGATTTTCTAAATTTGACTTTCAATTTCAAATAAACCATATATAAATAAATAAATATATCATCACGGCATATTACCCATTGCTGGGTGTGCCAATTTGTCAAATATACACGTTGATAATTTTGTAATTAGCTTAAAACGAACTAGGCTATTATTGAATAATAATAGGAGGAGTCTCAAGTTAAATTATAACTAAAACTAATACAATTACCCCTTAACCTTAAAATTATAAAATAAGCTATATACGTATTTCGAGAACTAAGTTTTCATCATCAGTAGTACAAATTTAAGCAGTGTAGTTACGATTACTCAACATGTACACCATGCCAGAGGTCCTAACAACTTTGAAAAAACAAGGGATTACATAGGGATGGGAGTCACAGGCGAATGAATACCAATTGTAAACTAAGATTTAGTGTCCAATGATATTTAAGATTTAAATCGTCCTATAAAATTTATGTTTATATTAAATCGAATAGTTTAGAGTTTGGTATGGGACCGAGATCTGCGTTCATCAAATTATTTTTAAATTTATTTATTATTAAGCTCTCATATGCATCTACATATCTGTCATTATTAATATGTTTTAAAAGTTAATATGAGAATTATTAATTTTGTGATTATTAATGAACATACGTTGAGCTACGCTAGATTTTTCGGGATTACCGCTTTTTAGATGATAAAAATGTTCTTTAAACCGAATGTCAATTTGTCTTTTAGTTTGCCCGATGTAAACTTTATTACAATCATTACAGCGAATTATATTATTAATTATAATTAATTACATAAATATAGGGCACGAGCAGTCATGTGACATTGTTGGCCTTGACAAGCATATATGGGGTCCGTGTCAGAATGACAATTAGTAATTATGTACATAGATATTATATGTCAGAATTTCTCGTTAAAAATTTCAAGATTTTCTAAATTCACATAATTTACTTGTCACCAGGAGTGTGGAATTTACTGCTACTTCCGGTTGTCCAATTATTACCAAAACCTTTTAAGTTCTTCCCAGTAATGTCCGATTGACAAATACGTAGTTAAACAGATATTAAACATCATAGTTTTTGAGAAATCGTCCTTCCGACATCTTCTCACACACTCATATACACACACACATACACGCACACATACATCCACACATACACGCACACATACATCTACCCATACACACACACATCGATACACACACAGACCTCATCGTAAAAACATGAAAATCGGATTGGACGGACCTTAAAACGTGCTTAATAATTAAAATATGGATATACGATTTTTAGCATAAATTCAATACCTCTCTTATCGAGAGGTAAAAATGGAGAAACTAGGCCGTAAGGAGTAAAACAAGGGGACTCTTTATCGCCGGACATATTTAGTTGTGTTTTACAATGTGCGATGGAAAATTTGTCATTTTTGCAGAACCTGCACAAAACCTACAAATACAACTCAAAGAACTTAACGGGTGGGTTTGTTTCACGGAGAAATTCGCAATTTATTTTTTGCAGTTTACAACGTACTTTATATTTGTATATCTGTAAAAAAAAACTGATAATGGTTATTGTCTTTGGTATCATATTTGCTTGACAAACAGCGGACGAAAAGCATGTTTACACTTTTATTTAATAGTTTTCGTTTTCTCTTATTGTAAACATATTCATAAAGTCATTGTGTTATAAAATTCATAAACAACATTATTTTCTCTTATGATTTTCCCTTTTGCGTGAGGGTTAAAACTCTACATGAAGTTTATTTCTACTTTGCTGTGTCCAACCCTTTCAATGTCAAAACAAAGCCATTCGCCATTCTATTGTTTCGAACCATAACAAGCTGGCTCGCGGGTACCTCTAATTCTGAAAGCTGGGGTCGCTCTGTTAAAATATTTATTTTTATTTGAAAAGAAAATGAAAGCACAAACTTAATTATTCAGTATAATTAAGATGGCTAGATTTATGTGGTACAGCGTGGTTCTAATTTTACCCCTCTCTATCCCCTAGTGCCCAATTAAAGTTGATTAAATTTCTCTGGTAATTTTTCACCGCACGAACCATTTAATGATGTTAATTTTGATAAATAGATCTTTTTGTATTTTCACCTGGAAATAATGAGGACGAACAAACTAAGCTAATTATATCAACCTTGTAGGACTCGCCTTAATAGGCCGTAAATGTGATCCTGATAAGGACATAAAGATAACTTCCCTTACAAAGAACAGTTAATTTACCTACTATTTGCAAAAAGATACTTAAACAAAAAATTGCAAATAATAGGCGATCATCTTTGTAAAAGTGAACATATTCTTATACTTCCCTGTTGAATATTGTCTTCAAACAAACAAAATATGGGTTTATTTGTTTTTTTTTTTGTTAAACTATGAATAACTGATTTGTAAAGCAAAAGTATTAAATAAAAAATGTGTTGTGGCCAACACAATACCTTCCGTCAATCCTGTGTATAATATATAAATTCCATACATAATTTTTTTTTGGAAAAGATTCTAAATTTCCAGTAAAATTATTTCATAAACAAACTATTCTAATTGCACTTGACACTGACATCTTCTTCCTCTTTAGCTTTTCCCATTCGTTAGGAGTCGATATTTTTGCGTGTCGTTCTCATTCGGTTCTTTTTCTCTCAAGTCTTCCGCAATACAGTCCTTCCATCTTATCTTTGGTCTTCCACTGCTTAAGAAAAAAATTTAACCGAAGAATGGAAAATTAGTCCTAATTAGTTTTTCTCGGTTAAATTTTCTAAAAATTATCATTTTTATTTAAATAAACATTTATTTCGAATTGTGTTATCTTTGGAATTATCAGATGTACAGTAAAAATTTTGAAAGATGTCTGATCAAAGTCATCTGTATCATGAACGAATTAACAAATTGGTATACATTTATCCCCTTTACAAAGGCTTTAAGCGTGTGCGATAAGGATGGATATAACACGCTTGTCTTTCAAAAATTCATATTGTTTCGACTAAGTTAGGACATTCCATTTTAAAACGATACTCGTTGTTGATAATACTTTCGCTGTAACGTAAGTTTATATATTAATTCAGATACATTACCTTGATTCATAGCCGTACGAATAACATTATTTTCTGTCAGTGTCACTGACAATGACATTGTGTCAGTATCTTAATTTTCACATATTTGCTAATAAACTTACCAGTTGATTTATTTTTGAATTTTGAATGCTGTTATTGTAACATATAATTTTATAATAATAAAATAACAGTATTATCTTATGTACCCTCACAAAAATTAAGCAAATGACACTACTGCATTTGTCAAAATGGGCGGAGCAAAAATCTGAATTCATACAATTCGTAGATATAACCTTGATAGGACATCTTTCAAAAATTTTACTGTAGACATATTTTTTACTTTATCTTATTCGTAATTCATGATCTGTTGAAGATCCCATAATGCAATAAAAATAGCGTTCGTGGCTAGAAAATGTGGCTTCGGCGGATATCAATGCTTTATTTCCATATTCATGAGCATGCTTCCATCATTTACTACACGTGATCACAAATTCATGAGTGCGTTCAATCACTACTCGTGCATGCGTCCCCTGCAAATCAAACAGAACTGAAACCAAAACCACACCAAAAATTCCCTCCCTTCCTCCCTCGCGCCAGTCGGCGTCGGCACTCCCGCTTTCATTAATCACCGCGCATTACCTTCTTTTGTTCGGCCTGCCCGGCCTCCTAAATAACACAAAGTCAAACAAATTAAGCACGCAGCCGTCTAAGTGACTGGCGGACCGCGGACCAGCCGACATCTTTTTATCCTGGCTGAATCAACATCGACGAGGGACATTTGAGGAATTTGAGGACTACTAAAACGTCCCGCGCCGATATGTACAGAGTTTTTGCTTAACGTACGAGAATAGTTTGTCAATATTAATTTGCAAAAAAGAGAATTTTAAAATGTTTGCGGTTATGTTCGTTAATTTGATGTTCAGATGAAGTAGGTGCTCGCTGGAGGGAAATTTATTTTTCTTGGGTTGGCGTCAAAGTACCCGGTATCTCTTTTAGATCACCATTTCTCAACAACCTGTCCACGATAAAATTTCACCGGTCCGTATAAAAATATCTGATGTACGAAATTAAATTACCCGTAATAGTTAAATAGTTACTGAACGTATGTAGCATAAAAAACTAATTAAAAAATCTGATGTGGCCAGCACATAACCTCTCGCCGTATATTTTACCTGGCTGTATGCATAAAGCAAAGAATATTTTTATAAATACAAATAATATATTCATATAAATCTATGACGTATAAACTTCTTTATTATTCAATAATAGCATGTCTCAACATGAAGATATTTTACCATAAATTATGTTACAATAAATTACAAAGTAGAGTACTATATATAAATATTAGGCTGGTAACAGCAATTTTCAATTCGAACAACGTTGTTTACTTTCTCTTCATATTCTTCTAGTAAAAACATTAATTTTGGGCGGTCTAAAATGTATATATGGATTGTGCATCTATTCTTACATATCTTCTTTTACATTTTATTTTTTCATACATGTTATATCTAAATAACACTAATTCCCTTTAATAAAGTGACGGATAGATTGCACTCCGATTATTCTTATATCGATGTGTAATTTTGTCAATATTTACAACTTACTTGAGAAGAATTTGATAGCTTTTTCGCAATTCAAAGTTACTCTAGTCTATAGTACTGGTGTACATTGTCCCATAATGTTTGAAACAAATTTAAGTCCTTCAACCTAGACTTGTCATCTCCATAATAGTCACAGATCAAGCATTAAGGGATTCTCCAAGTACATTTTTAATTCATTACTCATTATTTCTGACACTGACATTTATCTGTCAGTTACAAATAATTTAAATTGGCAACTATTTTTCATGGCATTCATGGCTGTCAAATTTATTACAACAGATTATTTTATATATTATATTCCTTTTATCTCTAAATCTATAAAATATGTATAAAAATATTTAAATGTATCAGAAAGAGAATTTATTTTTCTTTAATATTATCAAGAAAAATTTTCAAAAAATAATATTTAGAAGATTTTTTTTCAAGAATCTTCTACTTCCGGTTGTCCAATTGTTACCAAAACCTTTTCAGATCTTCCCATGAATGTCCGATTGGGAAATACGTTGTTAAACAAATTTTAAGTCTTATAGTTTTTGAGTAACCGTCCTTCCAACATCCCACACACACACATCCACACACACACACACACACACACACACACACACAGACATCATCGTAAAAATGTTAAAATCGGATTGTAGGGACCTTAAAACGTGCTTATTCAATAAAATCTGGATATGCGATTTTTAGCATGAATCCAATACCTCTCTTAGCGAGAGGTAAAAATCTGATGTGACCAACATAGTACCTCCCGCCATTTACCTATGTATATAATTTTTATATTACTTTATAAATTTATCCATACAATATATAGAAAAAGTATTAAAGCAAACTTGTAGAAAATGAAATAATCTTTAATTTTTGTAGTAACAAATTGAGAAAAAAATACATTTAAAGGTATTTTTTGAAGAAAAACTATCTTGAGCTTCAAGTAAACTGCCATTTCCGGTTATCCGATTGCCACCAAAATCTAATCAGATATCTCCATATTAGAATAAGGTAGAAATACATGGTTTCAAAACTTTCTGAATGATAGTATTTGAGTTAGAGCGTATACACTATACAGGATCCCCACACATACATACATACACACAGACATCATCGTGAAAATGTTAAAAATGGATTCTAGGGACCTTAAAACGTGGTCATTTACCAAAATTTCGATATGCGATTTTTAGCACGATCCCTATATCTCCCTTACCAAGGGTAGCGGGAGGTAAAAATCGACTATCCGTAAATTTGATTTGAATCAGTTATTGTACTTGAACAACAATCACATTAAATTATGAATAATATTTCTCTTGACTAACTTGTAATTTCGTTGTTTTTAACTTCCGTTACCTTTAAGTAAGGAAGGTATTGTCTTTGGTCAAAAAATTCGATGATGAGTTTTCGGTGAATAAGCACGTTTTTGGGTGCCTACGATTTTACTAATTTTACGGTGATGTCTGTATACGTGTATGTATATGTGTCTGTGTGTGACGATTTTTTCAAAAACGATAACCTCAACACTACAATTTTAAAAATTATAATTCTTTCGTATTCCTATTCTTTACATCCATATAAAGATCTGATCAACCAGAAGTACCTTCATTTGAAGATTTTAACAGTTTTTATTGAAAAAAAAACATTGTTAAATATTATTTTTTATCATTTAATTATAAATATTAAGGAATATTCTATTATCTATACGAATTGATTGCATTTTATACTTCATATTATATGGATATAGAGTTAAAGAATTATAAATAAATTAAATTTCATAAATCAGCCAGCTATGCTATAATCATGAAAACTACTATATTAAGAATATTCTAGATGACAGATGTCAGTGTCAATGAAAATAAACTGAATATGGCAAAGAAATGAGGTTGTTGAGATGAATGTTAGGGAGAGAGACGATTACATTGGTTTGAAGAAGAAGAATGAACAACTTAGTAGTAGAAGGTAGAAGAAACAGAGAAGATGCAGGGACTGTATTGCGCAAACCTTAATAGAAGAGGAACTGAATGAGGACGACAAGCAAAATAGAATAGAGTGAATGAAGAAAATCAAGAATAGCGACTCCTAGCGAAAGGTAAAAGCTAAAAAAGAGGAAGACGATGTCAGTGTCAAGTGCAATTTACATAGTTTGTTTATGAAATAATTTTACTGGAAATATAGAATCTTTTGCAAGAAAACTGATGTATATAATACATAGGATTGACGGAAGGTAATGTGCTCGCTACATCAGATTTTATTTTATGAAAGATGGAACAAGTGTGTATTATTGAATTTCTGAACAAACTATTTCGAATGTTTATGAAAAAACAAATTTCTCTGAAGGTTGAATCGGTTAGTCATAAATTATCCTCCCTCCTGGTAAATCAACAAGCAGAGATATCTACAGGGTGCGCCTCATCCGCACGCATTGTTCGCATGTCTCCTGCCTTATCTCCGGTTAAAAGCTTCTTGACAGAACCGCAGTCACGCATCAGAATGCCGCTGGCTGGCTGGCTGCTGTAAATAAATCTATTGTGTATTGTATTGTCCCTCCTGTCTTATTAATACAATGTGATTAGTCTTTTTCGTGATTTTCACAAAAATCATTCGGTTTTTTTACGAGAAATGTTTACTCTGTTCCGGGAAGTAATATTAGTTAAAAACAAATATTATATGTGAGGTTTGTGTTCTTTGAATTATTGATTGAGAATGGCAAAGACAGTACGGTTCTCAGAAAGACAATGCCATGCTATCGTTATCGTGTAATTTATTTCAGAAAGGAAGTGCAAATAAAAGATTTTGTATATTTTAATGAAACTATTTTATTTGTACAATTATATGCAGACAGTTTTTTCTCAAAGGATGTAGAGACTTGGAAATTATGATACATATATTTTAATTATATCATAAAAATATCTTGTCGTAATATTATTTATTTATATCGGATCGTCAAATGTATAGAATACGGTTAAAAGTACATTTATAAATAAATTACAAAATAATTGGAAGCTCCGTAGGTTGTCATTAAATTCCTGTATCAGACATTAGTTGGTTTTTGTAAGAACCATTTACGTCTCGTATTCACAAATTTTAGATTAGATATTTCTAAACTAATAATAAATATAATGGGCTGAATTATAAACATGGAACTTATAAAGTATGGTGATGATACATTACAACAACAACTACGTAAAATAATAATTAAAATCTGGAGAGAAGAAAAAATACCAAAGGAGTAGAAAGTGGGTCAGGTTGTTACAATACACAAAAAAGGAGATCCTCGAAAATGCAAAAATTATAGAGGTATAAAACTACTTAACAATGCATACAAGATCTTATCAACTATAATTCAAAAAATCTGATGTAGCCGGCACAATACCTTCCGTCAATCATGCGTATTATGTATAAATTCCATACATAAATTTTGTTGCAAGAGATTCTAAATTTCCAATAAAATTATTTCATAAACAAACTATGCAAATTGCAATTCACCCTGGCATCTTCTCATTCGTTAGGGGTCGCTATTTTTTATTTTCTTTTTCCATTCATTTTTATTTTGCGTGTCGTTCTCATTCAGTTCCGTTTCTCCCAAATCTTGCGCAATACAGACCTTCCATCTTATCTTTGGTCTTCCTCTGTTTCTTCAACCTCTATTACTAAGCTATTCATTCTTCCAATATATTCTTAATTTATCCTCATGACATGTAATCATCTCGCCTGTATCTTTCTAGATGCTTGTAACACTAGAGTTATTTTCTTACCTATCTTTCCGTGTATTCCCCAACATCTACTTCAAAATCCTCATCTCTGCCGCATTAATTTACTTTTTATTGATACTGACATCTGTCAAGTTGAAATATATGAACACATTAATAGTTTCTATGGTTAACGTAGCTGGCTGATTTATAAAATTTAATTTCTTCAAATTCTTTAACTCTATATCTATTGCATATGAAGTATAAAATGCAATCAAATCGTATATAAAATACTATATTCTTTAAGTTATAATAACTTTAAATGTCAATAAATCAAATTTAACTGTTAAATCTTCAAATGAAGCTACTTCCGGTTCACCAATGATAATCAAAATGTAATCAGTTGTTCTTCTGGATGCAAACTTGAGGAATACGAAAACACACAGACACATAGACACACATACATACAGACATCATCGTAAAAATGGTAAAAAAAAAAAAAAATATTTCATCACGGCATATTACCCATTGCTGGGTGTGCCAATCTGCTTTCATACACAGATATCGGTAATGATGGAATATTTGTACCGTGCGGGCGCTTAACAGGCGTCACCTCACGGGCACTCATTGCTGGCGTGGAGAGTGCGCCACAGGGGTCAATTTTGTGCCATTAAAATGCGATGTAATTTTTGGCGTCGGTAAAAATGGTAAAATTGTAAAACATGCTTATTCACTAAAAACTCATCATTGAATTTTTTTCCAAAGACAATACCTTCCTTACCTTAACAAACGCCTTTATTAAGTGTTTTCGATTGATTTCTACGAACACCTTTAAATGCGAAATAATATTCCTCTCCTATCGGTAACAACTTTATCATATCGGTGTGTATTTCCTCTCCCGACCAATCTCAATCAGATAATTAACCACCTCGTCGACACCAGCCGTCGCACTTCCCAGATGGAACCGATACCCCGCATTATCTACTTATTGACCTAACAACTCGGAACAGAACGCACCCAGTCGCCTATAAAGTAATCCCCGTATCGTGACCACTAACGCCTCACGCACGCCACTTCGACAGGTGTGTCCCTAATGGACACCCTGAACAGGGAGATTTGTTAGCATTCGCGATAAAACAACGAGGAAGAACATTGTTAGTAAATGTGGATAAATTTCTCGACTGTGATGTGGATTAGGTGTTAACAATTACTCGAAAGTTCAGTAAAACAGCATTTATTCTTACTATACCAACGTTTCGGTGCACCTTGCAACTTCTTCGGGGTAGTAAGATCTTACAGTTATTACAATTCATGTACACAAAATACATTCGTACAAAACATTCATTTAATTTGTTAAACATCGTACCAAAAAATTCAAAGGGCATACACACATCCATTTGCTGTAAAAAACAACATGGTTGTCGTTTTTTAAAGCTGATGTAGTAACTGATTTGGGTTGTACTTGAAGCAACGATTATTAGACCGTCACATTACGCAGTACATTTGTAAAAATCTTACGTGGCCAACGCATGACCTCTCGCCATTTTGATTTTATGTTACATAAATAAATAAATATATCATCACGGCATATTACCCATTGCGGGTTTTGCCAATCTGCTTTGTACGCAGATATCGGTAAATGATGAAATATTTCTACCGTGTGGGCGCTTACCAGGCGTCACCTAACGGGCACTCATTGCTGTCCTGGAAACCGGGTCATAATTAACGAATTTAACATTTCTTGTACATACAAATAATTCAAATTGTATCTATTCTCTCGTTCTATGAGGAATTTTCTCCTAAGCTTCTAATATATTCAAAATTCTTTTTATTCATTGACGGTATTAGCGGTATTTCTTAAGGATGTATGTAATATTAATATACCTATAATTTTAAATATTTAATTAATAATACAACAAGAAATTTTAAATGTATTTACTGTTGATTCTTGACACTGATATTTTGCATTTATCTGTCAATTATAAACATTTAAATATCTCAACTGGTTACCATGTTGCTTGGGCAGCGAGATTTATTACAACAGATTATTTTATATTATATATCTCCAAATAGAAGATATAATTAATTTTTTAAATGTATCAGATTGAGAATTTAAAGATCTTTAACACAAATTTTCAAAAATAATATTTAGAAGAATTTTTTCAAGAAACTATCACTTCCGATTATCCAATTGTTACCAAAACCTATTCAACTCTTCACATTAATGTTTGATTGAGGAGTCCGTAGTTAAACAGGTCTTTAGTTGTATAGAAATTCTCCCAACTCCTAACACACACACACACACACACACACATACACACACAAACACACACACATGCAGAAATCATCGTAAAATTGTTAAAATCGTATCTTAGGGACCTTAAGACGTGATTATTCAATAAAATGCGGATATGCGATTTTTAACATGAATCCAATACCACTCTTAGCGAGAGGTAAAAATGTGTACAGAATGGAAATAAATCACTTGGTGACCGTGAATGTAATGGAATCACATCTCCGTAGACTCCTCGATCCAGATCGAATCACCCCCTTCCACTAAATTCAATAATAGTGCAGAACTCCGGAACTGCAATATAAAATAGTTCTCCATCTAGCTACCTTTGGAATTTATGGCGTGTCTGCTAGCTTCCACACCCAGCTTTCCCGATTCGGGCGTGTCCGGATAAGATCAACGCGAAAGAGACATTACTCGGGATTGCGAGGCAAATTTGTCGGCCACTCCTGCTACGTCATTACACATCCCCACTCCTAACTGAACGCATCACGTGACCCCCAACCTCATTTGTTATCTTTAATGTCGACAAGCTCCCGCCAGGTAATTGTGATTACGGGGTGTGTATGACGGCCTGATCACTGAAAAATTCTAAATGATGCTGTGGTTTCATTAAAATTTATGGCGGACGTGGGGGGAATGTGAAAGCAACTACAATAAGCCAACGCAGAAATTAGAAATTGCAAAAGAATATAATTAGGAAAAGGAAACATTTAGATGACCACATTAAGAGGTATGTAACAAAAGTTTTGAGAAAAAAATAACGCTCCAAATTTTATTACTAATTAAGGGCGTAATAAATAGGGGCCAGGGGAGTAGTTGTGGAGAAAAAATATATTTTTTTTATGTTAACGATAACATAAGTTCACGTATACAGTAACTTGTACACATATTTACCTCAGTGAAACGCATTGAGTAAATAAGAACAACTTGTTACAAACAAAATAAAATATGTTTATTGTGTAGCAATGCGGGGCAAATATACTGCTTGAGATTGATTTTGTAAATTACACCCGGTTCCATAATATCACATAAAAGTCTTCTTTTTCTAAAGCTTACTTTTTCGAAAAGTCGACTTTAATTGCTTCTGTTCCATAATAGTTTGTAAAGAGTCTGCTAGATAAAGTGTCCTTTTATCAATTATTTGTTGGTTGGCAAAACTGAAACAGCGTCATTTGTGTCAAAATTTGACTTTGACAACGTTCTTTCATTAAAAATGGAAATTCGCGGGAAGTAGCGCAAATGCGGATCTCTAAGTTCCGAAGATCATTTGAGATTATTACAATTAATAGAAAAGGAGAAGTATATAATAGAAAATAAAACTACAAATAAAGTGGCGAATGAAAATATATATATATATATATATATATATATATATATATATATATATATATATATATATATATATATATATATATATATATATATATATAAATTATGTAGATGCCCAGCCCTTGTTGCATCATTCCTGGTAACTTTCCATTAAGTAACATTAAACCCTATACAGCACAAATGTCATACCACCTAAGTAGTTAAATAGCTCATCTCAGACATGTAAAGCAGAGTTTATGTCGGTCTGTAGAGAGATAAAGTTCATATCATATCTTGTTGTATCTTGTACTTTAAAATAAAACTTTTTAAAAACATTAAATCGTATTCCATTGATTTAATTGGCGCAGTCGCGGTAGGATGCCCAAAGGGCTTTAAAACTCCGAAGATTTTCGAAATTCGAATCTCCAATTCGTTGAAGAGTTCAAGTCGTCACTTTTAAGTGTTAAACGCGGCATCCACGAACCATCAAGTTCCCTGAGTGTTCAGAAGTCCGAAATCTCACCACGACAATTATTGGTGAGATCAATTCGTTGAAGATTTCACACTTCAAAGAGTGGAACCAAATCCAGAAGTACCAGGCTACAAGACCCTCTACACCCACACAAACCTCCGACGAAGAAAGGCTGATCATATCGTCGTTAATTCCGAGAGTCACCAGAAGCGGATCGTCCGTAGAAGACATCTCGACCCCACCACCTGAGCGGACATCAGGAACCATCCCAAATTCACTCCACAAAGACCATGAAATTGGCCGTCGTGAATTTATTAGTAATATTAATGTAAGTTTATTACATTCTACTATTCATTGTTGTTAAACAACTTCATATTTATTCAAATTAATATTTACAAGTATATTACATTCTACTATTCATTGTTGTTAAACAATTTCATATTTATTCTAATTAATATTTACATCATTTTATTTAAATATCACATACACACACAATGAATCCACCAGCTCCACAAATCCAGCCAGCCACTTTGAATTTAATCCCCAGAATCCCTAACGACATTAAAGAACTAATAGATATCATACCCGAATATGATGGGAGCACTGGCACCCTCGCGCACTTTATTAACATCTGTGATGAAATGATCGAAATAATCGATAAACAAAATTTATCTGCAATTATTAAACGAATAATTTTGCATACAATTCGAAAGAAAATAACTAAAGAAGCCAATACAAAACTAGCTACCAAAACGTATACTGACTGGAAATCTTTAAAAGAATTACTAATTGATGAATATGGTGATAAAAGAAATGAAGTTCATTTCTTAACAGAACTATCACATCTCGATCAAAAATCTAACGAAGACATATTCTTGTACTTCGATAAATACGAAGATATTTTCAAAAGATTGATAAGTTTATTAAAATTAAAGTTTGGTGCTGGCTTCGACAATTTAGTTACATTCATGTCTAGTTATGCGTCACATAATTTTATAATAAATTGCAGAGAGCCATATAGAAGTCAGTTAGCCGCTAGAAATCCAAAATCTTTAAATGATATCCAGAATTTAATCAAAAATGACTTCCAGTACATTCACACAAACATACACAAACAAAACACTATCAAACCAAAGATAAACGTCCCAACACCTGTTTATAAAACTGCAACACAAAACCAAAATTCCTACCCAAATCAAAATCAATATCGATCACCAATGCTTCGATATCCTCAGCAACAACGAAATTTCCCTAGTCAACCGATACACCCTAAACCGAGAATAAACAATTATCCTCAACCTATGTCCATCAGCACAAACACCTTTAGACCTCAACAAAAAAGACAGAGACAGGACTTACAAATGCTAGACAGTAATACTGAAACCCTTGTAGACCCCAACAATGACAATCATCTATTCGAACACTATGATTACGACCAAACAAACAACGAACTAGAGTCACAAACCGAAAATTTTCCCATAGAACTCTTAGAAGAGTTGAAACCTTAGCAAACTATACTTCACGTCTACCATTTATCCAATTTAAAAATTGCCGTGTATTAATCGACACCGGATCTTCCGAAAATTTTATTAGTCAAAATTTCGTTCACAAAAATAAAAACAAATTCAAAATTTTTAATGAACATTTCGAGATACAAACCGCAAATGCTGTTTCAACCGGTACCCAATTCACATTTGTTGAATTACTTAAGAAAAATATAAAATGCTTCATTTTTGAATTCCATAAAGATTTTGATATTGTAATAGGAAATTCTGGCCTAAAGTTGTTAAAAGCGAAAATTAGTTATTCAGATGAATCTATTTTATTAGGTAAACGCAAATTTAAATTTAGCTATTTTCACAAAAACAAATTAGAAATGAATTGTCAAGAAATTTCAAAAGAATTAAACCTCAGAACAGATCATTTAAATAACACAGAAATCAAAGAATTAAATAAAATTCTTAAAGAATTCGAAGATTTGATTATCGATGACGACAAAAACTTAACTTTTACAAATGTGATAAAACACAAAGTTAGGACAACCGACGAAACCCCAGTTTATCAAAGATCATATAAATATCCGGTTATCTACAAGGAAGAAGTTAACAAACAAATTAATAAATTGTTAGATCAGGACATAATTAGACACTCATACTCCCCTTGGAGTAGCCCAATTTGGATTGTTCCCAAAAAACAGGATGCTTCGGGTGAAACAAAATTTCGCATGGTTATTGACTACCGCAAACTAAACTCAAAAACTATCGACGACAAATTTCCGATACCCGATATCGCGGACATTTTAGACCAACTTGGTAAATGTAATTATTTCAGTACCATTGACTTAAAAAGCGGATTCCACCAAATCGAAATGGATTCTGATTCAGTAGAAAAAACAGCCTTTTCTACCGATCAAGGACACTTTGAATTCCTTAGAATGCCATTTGGCCTCAAGAACGCACCAAGTACCTTCCAGCGACTAATGAATTTTGTTTTAAAAGACCTCATTAATAAAATATGCTTTGTGTATTTGGACGACATAATTATTTTAGGCAAATCATTACAAGAACACATTCAAAACATCAAAATTGTTTTCCAAAGATTAAGAGAGGCGAATCTTAAATTACAACTAGATAAGAGCGAATTTCTAAGAAAAGAAGTTGCGTATCTTGGACATATAATTACTACCGAGGGCATTAAACCGAATCCAGATAAAATTGAAACTATTAAAAAACTTACTCTTCCAAAGACTCAAAAAGAAATTAAATCATTTTTAGGCTTTCTTGGTTATTACCGTAGATTTATAAAAGACTTTTCCAAATTAACCAAACCATTTACCAAATGCTTAAAGAAAGACGCCAAAATTAATATTGATGACAAAGAATACATTTCGTGCTTCGAAAAATGTAAATTACTACTCTCAAACGCACCAATATTACAGTATCCTGATTTTTCGAAACAACTCCGTTTAACGACCGACGCATCAAATTTCGCTTTAGGAGCAGTCTTATCCCAAAACATAAACGGTAAAGATCTACCTATAGCCTACGCAAGCCGCACTCTCAACGATCATGAAGTAAATTATTCAACCACCGAAAAGGAATTACTTGCTATCGTGTGGGCCACGAAACATTTTCATCACTATCTGTATGGTCGGAAATTTAAACTGATTACGGATCACAAACCCCTTATTTGGCTAAACAGTCTAAAAGAACCAAATTCAAAACTCATACGTTGGAAATTGAAATTATCACAATACAATTATGACATAGAATATCAAAAAGGTAAACAAAATTACGTCGCAGATTATTTATCCAGAATTCCGAAACCTTTCGAGATAAATTACAAAATTTCAAATATTTTTGACCATAAGGAGCCCATAATTCATTGCGTTTCACAAGATTTTAAAATGGGTCAAGGTTTCGCAAAACAGATTAACGAAAAGTACCACACCACCAACAATATAGAAAAAATAAAAATAGTAAATAACATCGCCGTACAAACATCACCTAGACTAATAATACATTTAATTTCAAAAGAGAATTATTTTGACGAGCCAAATTTAAAAGATATTAAAAACTGTTTAATACAATTAAGACATTATCTAATCGAAAACAATATTAATTCAATTAACATGCCAAAAATTGCATCTGGTCTAGACAAACAAAATTGGTCTGATATAGAAAATCTACTAAGACAAATTTTTGAAAATACAGACATACAAATCAACGTTTTCACTCTGAATAGTATCGAAACTTATGCAAACTCCATTATCGCTGAAAAGGACACCGACAGTTATACGCAGCATTCTGATGACGAATCCCCTATCAACGGCCTGCACTATAAAGACATTCCTATAAATTTCAGTAAAAACCAAATTATATTTAAAGAAACAACTTCGAAAAGCACTGTAGAAATAAAAAAAATGTTTGGACACGAAAAACAAAGATTTTATATTTACTTAAACAAGACTAATTTTAAAAATACTCTCTTAAAATTTATTAAAGAATACCTCGTACCTGGAATACATTATCATTGCATCGTTCCGGTACAATTTCAAAAAATGTTAAATTCTATTTTGCAAATTCACTTTCAACCAGGCACTTATATTTTGACTAGTTGTAAAAATCAGTTACAAGACATAGAAGCGTCAGATGAACAAATCGACCTAGTAAAGAACTATCATTTAGGTAAAACAAATCACCGTGGCATAATTGAAACTTATCAGAAATTAAAACAGCAGTATTATTGGCCAAATATGCAGCAAACAGTTTCTAAATTTATAAATAACTGTGATGTTTGCCAGGAAAATAAATATGAAAGAAATCCCGTAAAAACACCCATTATAAAAACACAAACTGCGACCAAGCCCCTCGAAATTATTCATATTGATATTTTATCATTAAAAAAAGAAAAATTCTTAACAATAATCGACAGTTTCTCTAAGCACGCACAAATTTATCATTTGTCCGAAACCAATACAATAACTATAATACAAAAATTAATAAAATACTTTTCTATCTTCGGTACTCCTAAATTAATAATATCTGATAACGGCCTACAATTTAACAACCAGCTGATCTACAACTTTTTATCAACCAAAAATATTCATATTCACCTCATTAGCGTCAATAATCCAAAAAGTAACGGTAATATCGAAAGGTTCCATTCAACAATAATAGAACATGTTAGAATACTGGAACAAAATAAAGATTTCAACGATTTAAACATTAGTAATAAAGTCCGTTATGCTCTTCAAGCTTATAACCAGACAATCCACTCCGTTATCAAACGCACACCCAATGAAATACTTTTCGGCCATTATAATGAAATAAAAGAAGAAATTTCTCCCGAAATCGTTACTGATAATTACGTTCAGACCCACAAAGAAATTATGAAAAAAATTTACGATGAAACTAAATTATTATTAGATAACAGCAAAAAGAAATACGCCACGTCACAGGTTGATAGTATTAAATTACCAGATAAAGCATTCGAAGAACAAGCCAAAAGAAACACTGGTAAAGTCGAGAAACCCCGTTACAAAAAACAACAAATTAAAACGTATGTAAAAGATAGGGCCCAAGTAATAACTGACACGAACAGAAAGGTAAAAATTGACAAATTAAAACCTCTCCGTCAATTTACAGACTCATACGAACAACAACAACCATCGACCTCAAAGACGAAAGACACAATGCCGGAATTAACGTCCTGAAACTAGGAGACGCACTAATTTCAACTAATAATAAGTACATCTATGTTAAACTCAATTTAGATAGAATTAAGGAAACATATAATAATCTTACTTACCACTATAATCAATTAAAATTAGAATTAGAGAATAAATATAATAAGAAAAATGTAGAAACTTTAAGTAATAACTTTATTATGTTAGAAAACTTTTTAGACATAGTAAATAGTAAAATACAAATTCTCCTGTACGACAATAAAGAAAAACGTGGACTTATAAACGGAATCGGTTCTATAATAAAAAGTATCACTGGAAATTTAGACGCCACTGATCAAGAAAAATACGACAACGCTTTGAAATTAATTAAAGAAAATGAAAATATTTTGAAAGACAATTTAAATCAAGTAATTACCTTTAATAAAAATATTTCGGATTATTTCAATAAACAAGTTGAAAAAATCAACTCCAATAATAAAATTATTCAAAATAAAATTACTGAGATGCATGTTGTTTTAGGAAAAATAATAGATACCAACGATATACTCTATATCGAAAATATAATAACGCAACTAACATTTGCAGCCACAAATTTAATAAGTATCCTTAACGAAATTGAAACCACGTTTGCTTTTTGTGAAACAAACACTTTATATTTTGGTATTCTCTCGAGAGAAGATGTCAAAAAAGAAATTGACAAATTATTATCAAGCAGTTTAAAACAGCTTGTAATCAAAAATTGGCAAAACCAACAGTTAGTAAAAACCTATTGTAAATATGAAAATTTTAATTTAGACATAATAATAGACATTCCTATTCCCCTTCTACAAAACGAACTCTTACAAATCACCCCTATTCCTACTTTGCACAATAACACTTACGTTACCTTAGATATCACCCCTGGCTATTACTCGAAAACTAATACACACATTAATAAATTGAACAAATGTACTTTGGTAGAAGATAAACTTTATATTTGTAACATTGAAAATTCCCTAGCAAATAAATGTTTAGAAAACTTGTATTTTAATAAAAATAGTGATAGTTGCGAATATATTAAAGTACTTAATCACAACGAAATCATTTCAATACCAAATTCAAATATTGTATATCTCTTTGTACCTAATAAAGATGTAATAAATATCGAATGTGATCACGAAGTTCAAGATAAAGAAATTGCTGGAATATACTCAATAAAAAACTGTTTAATAAACAAACAAAAATTATTTAAAAATGTCAAGTATGATAAAATTATTAACTTAAATATTGAACAAAATAAAAATAAAATAATCCTTAATAAGACACTGAATATAAAAAATCTAGAATCAGTTAAAATTCCAAATCAACAAATAACACATTTAAATGAAATCCATAACTCGGAGTCACATTCAATATTTTTCGATATAATATTATACATTGTATGCATAGTTGTAGCCATGTTCTTAGTTTATAAGATTTATGTAGAAATTAACAAACGTAATTTATGTAATCAGAATAAAAGTAGCGAAATAACAATTGAAACAACACCTATGGAATATCCAACAGGTATTCTTTCATCTTAGGGGGGAGGAATTATGTAGATGCCCAGCCCTTGTTGCATCATTCCTGGTAACTTTCCATTAAGTAACATTAAACCCTATACAGCACAAATGTCATACCACCTAAGTAGTTAAATAGCTCATCTCAGACATGTAAAGCAGAGTTTATGTCGGTCTGTAGAGAGATAAAGTTCATATCATATCTTGTTGTATCTTGTACTTTAAAATAAAACTTTTTAAAAACATTAAATCGTATTCCATTGATTTAATTTATATATATATATATATATATATATATATATATATATATATATATATATATATATATTGACCACGGTATAACCTATTTATAATTGTTACATCACAAAAATTATGTACGTCTACATATATGTGCATTCAACAAAATGAATTATATGTATATTATGAAATATTTTTACAACTTATCTATTTGAACATAATGATATCATTGGTTCAATTCTTTCTAATAATGCAAGGAAAGTGGGTTTTGTTAATCTAAATCTATTAAAAAATTCTAAATCATCATATTTATTATTACAGTCCTCCCTGTTTCTATATATTTTTGGTCTTCTTATAAAAATTAACACTTCGTCTTCTGATGAAGAGCTTGACTAGTGTCACTTTCCATACTTCACTTTTAGTTCAAATCTGTCAACGAAATTTTAGGCTACGTTTTCAAAAAAGCCGACTTTTACACGCATAAAGAACAAAATTCGGAACTTCACAATAAAGGAGACTTTTTTGTAAAGTGCTCTTTAAAAAACGATTATGAAACAGTTTTTACTACAAAAAGACTCCTTTTCGCTTTAAAGGAGACTTTTATATGATTATGGAACCGGGTGTTAGAGATCAAGAAGTTAAAGTTTATATAGACTCAATTGATCGCGTTGTAGTTTTATTTGGCTTATATAATTTTATTTGCTCGCGGAGAACTATTAAAGTTTATATAGTTTTGTTGTTGTTGTTGGAAATATTTGTTTGTTTTGCTTCATACTCATTTCCGGTGTATGTTAGTGACCTGTAAAACAACGCGTGAGTATCAATTGAGTTACTTAGTGACACTACTTAATTTTGATTGATTGATTTGTTTAAGCCATTTTACCCGTGTCCTTCTATCCAAGGACTTTTAAAATAGAGATAGTGATGGCGGAGATTCCGCTAGCGTTGAACTTAATAGTTTTTGCAGTAATAATATTAGTCTTTTACTTTCGGGTCAAATAAATTTTCATATTGTGAACGACTAAGCAGTGTTAAACGCTACCCATTTCGATCGACATATTTGTGTGATAAAATACTATTAGTATTTCTGTTACAACTTTTGGTAGCAGCGGTGGATGATAATGATCCCCTTCAGTTAAATTAGATTTCTTATCCCCTTATTGTATAGAAACAACCCCTTATGTTCAATAAATAAATTTCTATTTTATGAAGAGTTTTCTCAAAACTTTTGTTACGTAAGTTAATAGTTGTTGGTAGAAACAGCTAATCATTCATCGCTGATAATTCCTTTACCATCTTTTATCTAAAACGTTAAACCTTTTCTATTACAACTTCACAACTATGTTCGTTGTTTTTGAAATATATATTCTATCTTAAACTTTACTGCAGATAACCAAATCTAAAAATAACTACATTGTCAAAGCAAGACATCTGGAGCAGTCATTTTGTAGCCGGTTGAGGTCCAGCTCTCTTTCATGCACGACCGATGATTAAGACAAGCGAGATCGCAGTTGGTGGGTAGAGATCGCGACCGAGTACAATTCCCAGCGAATATGATCTTGACGAGTAACCGCACTTCATTTGTTGCCCGCGCTAGCTCTTTTATACTTTTATTTATGTGGAAGTCCTACAGCGGGATTACAAACTCTATTTTGTAACAACGAAACTTTAGTCACAAAACTGACTAGAAGAAAATAAAAAATAGCGACCCCTAACGAATGGGAAAAGCTAAAGAAGAAGAAGAAGTCAGTGTCAAGTGATTTAGAATCTTTTGCAACAAAATTTAGGTATCAAGTGCAATTTGCATAGTTTGTTTATGAAATTGAAATTTAAAATCTTTTGCAAGAAAATTTATATATGAAATTTATACATATTATTACACAGGATTGACGGAAGGTATTGTGCTGGCCATTTTTTTATTCTGTAAAGCTTTATCAATTTAAATTACTTGTAGAAATAATTTGAAGAACACTAATTTTAATGTAGAGCATCACATATATGAAAACAGTGTCAGTAAGTATATAAGTTTTCGTCTTTGTTTCAAAATTCTAAAATAATTTGGCACCTATTACCTACTGGAAAATATTCCATGAATATCTCATAAAGCCTTATGAAAACTTGCAACTCTTTATGAAATCTATGAACTTTTATGGAGCATCGTAAAATATGCGCAGTGCACTAGATAAAGTACTAGGTAAATATCTTCCCGCAGCATCGGTTGTTTACACGAGAATTTCACAGAAAATCTTACCAATCAAAAAAGCATAATCAACAGACTTTGCTACTATTCAACATGATTTATTAACTTGTTTGTTTACTGACTGCAATGCTGCAAATTGGCGAATTTAGTTTTAAACTTATTATTTTTTTGTTTTAAGGGGAGATATATGAGTTCGTTAATTTCTTTAAGTAACATGGTATGAGTACAAATATACCTTTTTAGTGGTAATTATAACATTTAAATTGAAACGAATACGAGCCCAATCCTAAATGTATTCATACCCTCTGAAATAAATATATTAAAAGCAAAAAAAAAATATTATTTATTTATGTTAGTATTATCTATAAAACTGAGGGTAAAGGTAACTGACAATATACTCAATTAATTGCCACCTTAAATTTTATTACTTTAATAAAAATTATTTTCGAATTATTAAAGACGAAAACATTTGTCACATGCAGACAATGGTTTATTTGCAAATAAATTATTATTAAACCAAAGAAATTTCATTATAAGCAATGTTTTCAAGTTCTATACAGTCTATTAATATACATATCAAAATTTGTTGAATTGGATTAATAATCATAGCATCCAGAAGTTTATTTATTCATGTTTTTAATATAATTGCAGGTGGTACTTTAGTAAATAAATATGACTTTGCAAATAATTTTACTAAAAAATAAAATTTAATATAGTAATTAATTGAATGTCAGTTTCCTTTACCTTCAGTTTTATAAATAATACTAACATAAATATTGTACTACAAAAATTAGCACGTCATATCTTTGCCCGTAGATTATTGTTAAAATGATAAATTTAGGTACTAACATTATATTTAAATCTAGTATACTTTATTAATACATAAAATAAAAAATTGCCCAAATATAATCTTAACTATTATAATCTAAAAACATATTTCTTCTTGCTGTTATTATTTTTTTTTTTTTTCAGAGGGTATGAATATATTTAGGGTTAGGAACGTATACGTTCCATTTTCATCTTTTAATTTATTCAGTTAAAAGTGCTTTGCACTAATAGATACGGTTACCTAAAAGAAATAAGTTATATACTTGATCAAAAATGTCAATCCAATTAAAACCGCCTTTCTATTTCAATAAATTAATTCTGGTAGAATTATTACAAAATTCTACTGCAAGCGACCATGAATTTAATAATATTAAATACAACAACAACAAAACCTTATTGGTTGAAGAATAAACCAATGGCCATTCAAATATATACCATTTTACTTATTTGAGAAAAAAACTATTTTTCTGCAAACACTAGAACGGCGAAAACAGTGTCCAATATATAATCGAGAATCTGGCAAATCCAGGAATTCTGCAATATCAGTAGGCAAATTATTAGTATTTATTTTACAATCATTATTCTGACACTGACGTAATAAACCGCTTTTGTTCGTCTCTTATTTCTAATTCCATGGCTAATACTATTAAATTGTAATTCCGTGAATTTTCAACTTTTATTTCTGCAGTTATGAAATAGTCAAAATGATTTATTTTATTGATTCGGATATAGATATTTTTGCTTTACAACATCCATTTGAAACTTTTTGTCTAAAATAATTAGGGGAGCAATGCGCACGGAAAAACTGATTACCCATTTTAAACGCCTAATGTTTCACTTTCCGTGATACACCCTATATACCTTCACGCACGAACCAAGTAAAATATAGTCGCAAATACGAATCCGTGACCACTATAGTGGTGTTTTCAATAACGTAACGAAAAATATTTTAAAGAAATTCAACGGACAATGAGTTAACCTTCCTCATTAGTTGTTAATAGTCCGTACAAATACTTCAGCAACTCCTGCTCCTACAAATGAGTATAATCCCCCGAAGTGGAAAAAGACAAAGCTACACTCATGTATAAGTTGTTTACACACATCCTGGCTTAGTCCTCATTCAACGACATATTAACCGCAGCTCTCTTTGAAGTGCTCGATCTCTCCCTCTGGAATAAAACTCCAAGGTAGCTCCAACAAGAGAGGAGAATAAAGGAGAAGGAAGTACAACAATGTTCGCTTAATCTCTCTTTCAAATGTCGTAGGATTCAGCTACAGGACAATGCTTTTCTTATACGGAATTTTAACACCGTTTTCACATATTCCGTTACGTTTTTTTCAGTGAGAAACACAGAGATGTTCATTGTTGTTTATTTTCAGCAGGAGCTGGAATGAAATTATTGCAGCAGGATAATGTGTATAAAAATAGAGAAAATGAATTGTAATGTTCTTGCTTTAAGAACGCGAAAATTAAATTTAAATTATTTATTGAAAAGCGCTGGTACACTAAAACAAGTGTTTTCAATTAACAAAAAAAATATTTAACTTTATAAGATTTTCAACTTTGTAACTTCCGCCAATAATTATTATAGGTAAAGCAAATTGCGAATTTGTCTGTGAAACAAATAATATAATAAAAATTACAAAGTTACGTCTAGTTAAACTAGTTTACGAACTTCTTTTATCATTTTTACCGTCCGTCACCTTTAGTTAAGGAAGGTATTGTCTTTGGTCAAAAAATTCAATGATGACTTTTAGTGAATAAGTACGTTTTAGGGTCCATATAATACGATTTTACTATTTTTACGATGATGTCTGTATGTATGTATGTGTGTGTGTGTCTGTGTGTGTGTGTGACAAAAGTTTCGGATCGCATAACTTCAATACCACGATTCCAAAAATTATATGTTTTTCGTACTTCTCAAGTTTATCCAGATGAACAAGTGATTAAATTTTGGTTATAATTGGTGAACCGGAAGTAGCCTCATTTGAAGATTTAACAGTTAAATTTGGTTTATTGACATTTAACGTTATTATAACTGAAAGAATATATAATTCTCTATTCGATTTGATTGCATTTTATACTTCATATTCAATAAATATAGAGTTAAAGAATTTTAAAGAAATTAAATTTTATAAATCAGCCAGCTATGCTAAACATGGAAACTACTAATATATTCATATAATTCAAATTGACAGATGTCATTATAAATAAAAAGTAAATTAATGTGGCAGAGATGAAGATGTTGGGGAAGACACGGATAGATAGGTAAGGAAATAACTCTAGTGTTACAAGTTTCTAGAAAGATACAAGCAAGATGATTACATTGGTTTGAAAATGTCATGAGGAGAAATTGAGAATATATTGGATGAATGTTTAGTAATAGAGGGTTGAAGAAACAGAGGAAGACCAAAGATAAGATGGACTATATTGCGGAAGACTTGAGAGAAAAGGAACTGAATGAGAACGACACGTAAAACAGAAATGAGTGGAAGAAGAAAATAAAAATAGCGACCCCTAACGAATGGGGAAAGCTAAAGAAGAAAAAGATGTTAGTGTCAAGTACAATTTGCATAGTTTGTTTATGAAATAATTTTACTGGAAATTTAGTATCTTTTGCAAGAAAATTTATGTATGGAATTTATACATGATACACAGGATTGACGGAAGGTATTGTGCTGGCCACAACAGATTTTTTTTAGGTTATACGTTATTTAAATGCTTCAATTACTTATACAATATTTTTAGTGAGCCGTTAACTGTATGTACTCCCTTTTTTATTTGTATTATTTAAAGAACAAATTTTCTTTCACTTTTTTCAACTCAGTCAATACATTTAAGTATTTACGTGGTACAACGCGAAGTATTTAGTTTTTCTTGTGAATAAATTTGCTCCATTCATTATTGCAATATTTACAAGAGAAATTAATTTAAGGCTAAGACGTTTCATGAAGCAGTTGGATTTAAAAAATGCTTGATCCTTCGATGTGGTCGACGATGCGTAATTGATTTCTGCGCTGGCAAGCAAAGACAATCACAATATTATGACAAAGAAGATCAACAGAATTAAGCTTTTTATGCAGTGTTATTTCAGCGGATTGTTATTGTCGCGGGCCCAGCACAGCAACCTCTTGAGAGTAACCGACTAAAGCGGGAATACTCTACTTTTATTCACAGACAGGCATTGAGAATTCATTCCGTCTACTCTTTCAATTGAAAAGACAAAAGCTTCGGAATGGAACTGGCACCGAAAACTAAACACGCTAAATCCAGAAGCGAAAGACGTGTTTACTCAGACGTCGTTTTAAAACAAAAAACGAACAGTGCCATGGGGATAATATATCTGCTGCGTGCTACCATCGCGGATAATCTGTAAATACACTCATAATCTAATCCGTAGCTCGCCTGTCCCCTGCAAGACCTTTCAACATTGTTTTATACTTCTCAAATGGTCACAAATTACAAAAAAAAACTGTTGTGCCAGCACAATACATCCCACCACTTCTGTATACACCGCGATCAGTGATGTGACATTGTTGGCAATTGAAGTTCTTCCAACTTCCCCACACATATACACATACACGTACACACGCACATACATCCACTCTCTCTCTCTCACACACACACACACACACACACACACATACATCATTGTAAAAATATTAAAATCGGATTGTAGGGACCTTAAAACGTGCTAAAATATTAAAATCTGAATATGTGATTTTTAGCATGAATCCAATACCTCTCTTAGCGAGAGATGAAAAATGAGACATCCTTCCAGCATCTCTCTCTCATACACACACACAAACACACACACACACACATACACACACATACACACACATACACACACACACACAAGGGATCTTAAAACGTATTTAATCATTAAAATCTGGACATGCGATTTTTAGCATGAATCCAATACTTCTTTCAGCAAGAGGTAAAAAAATATAACAGTACAAAAGATATCGGTAACGATGATGACATATTTGTACCGTACGGGCGTTTACCAGGCGTCACCACACAGAACTTATTGTAGAGGTCACATTTGTGCCATTTGAAATTCCAAATAGTATTGGCATCGGTCGAGATCGAACCCCGTTTCCAAATTCGCGACCAGACACTCAGGCACACATTACAACAACGGTAGCTTTACATACACGTTTAAAGATCCATAATTTCTTAATATCTGCCTGCCCCCCTGCCACTAAATCTCCACCACCAGATCGTTTAAGACTTTAAAATGAAACTGGCTTCAGATTTGTTCATCAAGAATAAACATAAATTCTCTCACAAAGGCCCCTTGGCCAAGAGTGTCCACAAAGCTAATTTTTGCGGCCCACGTTGCGTAAAATTTTCTTTGATTTGAGAAATGAAATAAACTGTCTCACTGAAACAAAAGAAATCCTTTACCTAATTCAGAAAACGCAAATTGCTTAACCGATTTAGCGAGTTTGTGAAAATGCGTTTCTGATGTTAAAATCAACTACCAATAAATACATTTTCAACACATAAAACCAACACAATGGCTAGAAATTTGTAAAAAATCTTTCGGCTACTTTAAATATATACTTAAACTTAAAAAGAAATTATGGGCGAAAATCTTGAAATTATCCAGATCATTTGGAGGAAGACTCCAAACGTATGTTTCTTGAAATGTTACATATCAGGGATGATTGCAATAACTGATATTCAAGGACTTAACAGCGTATATTTTGGTGTATTGGGAAAGTTCAAAAAGGAAAAGACAAATTTCAGGCCAAATTGAGTTCCATTACATACATTTTATTTAAATTCCTACAACTTGCTACATTATTATTGGTGTACAGACGACCAATAGGAGTCTGTATCAATAATGTCACCAGAATCCTCTCACAGGATATTTCCAGCTATTTTCCATATTATTCGGTTTTCGTTTTTTAGAGCAAATGGATGTGTGTATGCTCTTTGAATTTTTTGTACGATGTTTAATATATTAACTGAATGTTTTGTACAAATGTATTTTGTGTACATGAATTGTAACAATTTGTAAGATCTTACTGTAAGTATGATAATGTCCATTTTATTTTGTGTATTATATTTTTATTGTATAATGGGGTAGTTGCCATATGTTAAAATTTAATGAAATTCTTATCTTTTTACAAAATATGACTCATAATAAGATATATACTGCAATAAAATTCGCCATTTATTATGGAAATATTTCAAAAAAGATTTAAAATATTAATAATTCAGCGATGGGATGTGACATGTCAAAGTAACAGTTTATGGTGATACTGACGCCGTGGACATAACCTTGTTTCAATGTATCAGTCGTAATACAAAACGTCGTTACAAATTTGCTCAAACAAAAGTAAATATGTGAAAATACGTGCTAACTTGACAGCAATATAACCTAACAAACAAGTTACCCTTACCCCGCAAGACATACGTCGCAAAATATCTTTGTCATACCTCGAGCAACACGTCGGAACTAATTTGCAACGGAAACGGCGAGAGTAACGTCACAGTGGCAGTAGAGTAATAATAAATGCTATTTGACTGAGCATTCGAGTAATTGTTAACATTTTATAATCTATATTTTAAACTGGTCGAAAGAAATTTGTAGAAATTCGTAAGTTAGGTTGAAATTTCTCGTCATCTGCGTAGGTTTAATAATTTGTTTGTTGACCGAAATATTATTAGTTTGTGCTCGTAATATTTCCAGCAGTGACAGCTTTTTTAAATTAAACTGAAATTGTGGCCATCTCAGATTAAGAACAATAACTTAACTCATTTTGAACATTATCAGAACCCACTCACATAATCAATGATAAATATGTTATATAATTGCTGTTTTGTCAAAGGATTTCACGTTGTGCCTGCCTGAAAAAAAAAATTTATACTGTAACAGTATAAAACATGTGATACCTCCATTGAAAACTCTCTGTCCCCATACTGTAGAAGTAATCTAACAAGCCTCTTTTCCACTTGGAGTCCTCAGCCCCGGAGTTGAGTAGCTCTCAACGGTTATCTTCTCGGCACATTCCACAGTCATTACGTGGTAGTAGCTCCTCTATAGCCACGCAACAATTAGCTTTGTTTGTCGATCGCCAGGGGTGATGCTACAGTTGCTTCTACAGATGATGACAAAGGAGATGCAGTATGGTACTACAAAAATGCACAAGGACGGTCATTATTAAAGAGAGGGTTTTAGGTATGGTGTGTTAATTGCGGTCTACATTTTTACCTCTCGCTAAGAGCAGTATTAAATTCTTGCTAACATTCGCATATTCATATTTTAATGAATAAATACGTTTTAAGGTGCCTACAATCCGATTTTAACATTTTTAGTATGGTGTTAGTGTGTGTGTGTGTGGATGTATGTGTGTATGTGTGAAGATGTTGGAAGGACGATTTCTCAAAAGCTATAAGACTTAATATCTGTTTAACTACGTATTTCTCAATCGCACATTAATGGGAAGAGTTAAAATGGTTTTGGTAGCAGATTCTTAAAAAAATCTTCTAAATATTATTTTTTGAAAATTTTTGTTCCTGCAAATATTAAAGAAGATTAAATTCTCTATCTGATACATTTAAATATTTTATTATATCTTTTTAGAGATAAAAGAATATAATATATAAAATAATCTGTTGTAATAAATCTCACAACCTAAATAATGCCATGGAAAACAATTGAAAAATTATGATATTTAACATATATTATGTACCATAATAAATACTAGCTGTCATTCTGTCAGCTGCCATATTTGCTTGTCAAGTCCAACAAAGTCGCATGACTGCCCTATAAATTTCTCATGTCTTTTCTTAATGTTTAGATTGTTTTTATAATTTTAAATTTAATTTTCTCCTATACTTCTAAATGTTCGAATTTCTTCCAATTTCTTGACGGGATTTCTGATGGGCATATGTATATGACTATAATTTTAAATATTTAATTATTATTGTTAAACAACTAGAAATCGTTAACTTACCAATATCACAGAAAAATTCTTCAATTATGTCAGTTAAACTCCTTCATTTAACGTAAAAGCGTAATTTGACGTTTTACTACTATGTTGCCAAAAAAGAATATCTAAGATTTATTTTCAGCTAAAATCATAAAACCATTTTCGTACTAGGACAAATTCTGAATCGGTTCTTATCCACTGTCATGTGTTTAATTAAAATAAACTTAAGGTCAAGTTTTAGAATTGAGCTGCCAATACCACCCAAATAGGTTTATGAACTACTGTTGCTTTTTGACAATGACATTTTTCTGATATTTACGAACATCTGATGTAGAGTTGTATAGGCTCTGAAATTTATTACAATATATTATTTTATATATTACTTTTTTTATCTCAATATATAGAAGATATAATAAAATTTTAAAACGTATCGAATAGAGAATTTTACTTTCTTAAATACTAATAATAAAAAATTTCAAAAAAAACAATATTTAGAATTTTTTTTTTAAGATATAACTACTTCCGGTTTTCCAATTGGTACCAAAACCTATTCACCTCTTTTCATTAATGTTAGATTGAGGAATCCGTAGTCGAAAAAGTATTTAGTCTTATAGAATTTGAGAAATCGTGTCTCCAACAAACTCACCCACACACACACACACACACACACACACACACACACACACACACACACACACACATACACACACACACCACACACACAGACAGACATCATTGTAAAAATGTTTAAATCGGATTCTATGGCCCTTAAATCGTGCTTATTCAATAAAATCTGGATATGCGATTTGTAGCATGAATCCAATACCTCTCTTAGCGAGAGTTAAAAGGGGGTATTGATAAGTCACAACAATAAGAACGATATTTAAAAAATGTACTTATCTTAAGTAGCGTGTTCGGGGGAATGCTAGGGCGTTGATGAAGGGACGATGGTGATGACGGATAGGACATCCGAGAACGATGACTTCCAGGATCCATTAATGCATAAACTACTAAATATATTTTTGTCTTTACGCTTTCTGTGCATCAGTTTATATGAAATCATACATTACAGTTCCACATAATTTGAAAGTACATATGTAGATTTGGTTCCATTTACTCAGGGCTTTAGACAACAAATTGTAAACATCTCTGAAGACTGCAACTAGCTCTATAGCAGTAAATAATACCCCACCAGTGACTTCCTGAGCACAGACAACTCTGTACGTTCCATGTCCGTGTTTTCAAGCCATGTACGCAAACTTCCATTACGCTGTCTAATATTTCAGCTGAAAATATCCTAATGGAGCGAGATAAACTCTTTTTATTTCGCGGGAGCAGCGAGCAGCCGCGAACAAAGAGTGAAGTTTTGAAACACGTGTTAAAGATGTGTCTCGTGAGATAATTATCATAACGCCGGGCCAAACGTGACGTGTCGGGGGGCCTTAGTGCTTTGTGTTGTGCTCTCCACACCAGAGCAAAAAATTAACTTCACAAAGTATGTACGCTGATTTGAGAATGAAATTTATGTGCAACACTCTAGTGAGAAATGTTTGTGAATTATTTAAATTTAATTGTTTTAAATTTTTAAACGACACAGTAAAACAAAAAACAAATTTTACTGGGTGAATTAGGCCTCCCGGTAAAATTACTTTCCAGAAGGAATATACACACACACGCATACATACAGACATCATCGTAAAAATGGTAAAATCGTATTATAGGGACCCTAAAACATACTTATTCACTAAAAACTCGTCATTGAATTTTTTGACCACAGACAATACGTTCTTTACCTAAAGGTGACGGAAGGTAAAAAACTGGATACTTAAAAAAAAAACGTTTTAACTGATCTGTAAAGTAAAATTATAAAATAAAAACATTTAGCATACACTTTATGTATTAAGAAAAGTTTGTAGCAGATTAGAAAATAATCCTACTGACTCTGTTCCAATGTAACAGTTTACAAATTAGGCTGGACTTCTCAAAGTAGCCTAAGGGAAGGGGAGGATTAATACAACCTGTTCCGGTGGTTAGCGAAAGGTTGAGAAACCACCTATTGCGTTTGCGGACAGGTTGGACCGTGCGTGTCATAACGTTGAGACAGACTTACTCTGACTGACGCATCCTACCATCGGTACAGAACATCTAGCTATGCATTTCTGCTAACTTAGCAAAATTTAGCCGGCTGCCCCCTCAAGCCTATATTTGAATATATCACGCCATAGAATTACGCTTTATGCAATGTCACAAGTTATTGAAACAGAAAAATGAACAAAGGCAGAAAAATTATTATTCTTTATTAATTAGGTTTTATAGCTAAGGTACGATTTATTTTGAGTAAGTAATAATGTGTTTTGCCTCTTCAAACTTCTGCCACATGGTTTGGTAAACTTTCAATACAGTTGGTAACTCTTCGTTGTAATTATTTTTCCATTCTTCAGAATGAGATACTGTTAGATACTGAATAGTTTTTGGTATGAATTATCGCTGCTGAACACTTTGCCTTAACGTAATCCCATATTATTTGTAGGAATTTAAATTAGCGCTACGCTCTGACCATTGTAATAATCGAATATTGACTGCTGCTTTGTTGTGTATGCAAAGTTAGAACGCATGTTGTCAACTTTTAAAATGAAAGTCTCGAAAACAAATAAGAGCAAAAGATACTACGGAGTCAGTTGTGCATTTTCTAATTTACAGAACTTCCGCCAAAACACCATATTTAACCAAAACTAACTTAATATTTCAATACATCGAAATACCAGCCCATGCCATTTTACTACCACTGTAAAATGGTGTTTTTCAGGGTATGCAATATCCTGAAAACGATCCTACTGACATTAACACGCGTATTCTTATTCATTTAATGAACACGGACAGAAATGGGATTCATATATGAACGAGCTACAGTGTTCCATTCCTTAGCCCCTATACTCGACGTGCTACGAGCAAAGCTGGGCAAGAAACGGACATCCTAGGACTTAAACAATATTTGCATAACCTTCAGCGCACGTATCCTGCAGAAATTTTAATTTTACGAACATCTGCCACTTGGCAAAAGACAACAGTTGGTAGTACGACCCATTCTTGTAACACAAATATTGCTATAAATCGATATTTAAACGAGTTTGTAATGCATAGTGTTCCTGATATTCGTCATCTGATGTATTCTCCTATTTGATAATAACGCCCAGTTACATTTCGGTCAGTACTTCTAGGAATAATCAAGGTTACAGTGATGTTTTGAATTATGTGATCATCTTCACCTGAAGTTTCTGTTCATGTTGTATTTTCCGATTAAATTGTAACAATTTTATTTACATTCGATATTATAAGTACTAAGAGTGCAATATACTATACATCAGTCATTAACCAACGATAATTGAATAATTTATAGTTATGATTTTTAAATACAGATAATTTTGGATATATGTAGTTTTCTTTTGTTAATAAAAAAAGTGTTTGCTAGATTTGTTTTATTTTCTAATCTTAGTTTACAGAACAGTTGTTCATATTTTAACATAAAAATACAAATAATCCGTATTTCATTCATTATAAGCCGATAAAAAAAACTTTTTTGATGTCCGGTTTTTTTGGCCACGAGTGTAAAAGCGCATATATTATAAACGTGTGCTCAGAATACGGACCATTGACTTTATCGAACAATAAATATAAAAACAAACTAACCTCACAAATAACTGTCAGATTCGACAAAACAGTTCTTCTTAATCCCTGATCTCTTAAGTCCATTTCTACGATTTAATCAATAAATTCACCACCCAATTCAATAATTTCATAGAATATCAACAGCTCTTTATCTACAACTATGTGTGCAATTTTTATCTTCATTTTAAAAGGTTCTAAGCGAATGCTAAATTGATGAATGCGCTTGCAAATGTGCATAAACCGTGCAAAAGTAAGCAAACTTTTCAATTTTCATTGATTCCTCCCTAACTATTCATGAGTTTTTGAATGTTCCTCTCATGCAAAATTAACTATTTGCACTAGCGGTTGATCTCGCGTAGAATATTCTATCTTTAAATGGACCACTTGGTACTTAGTTAATCACTTTATCGTAGTGTAAGTAAAAGTAATCCATGCCATTAGTTTTTTGTAGCTTTGGATTACGAGAGGATGCTTCCAAATTCTTCTAATGCTTTTAAGCTTAGCTCTTTAAGTGATAAATGTTTTTATATCATTATTTAATTTGCTGGAAGTGGAGCAAAAGACAAAGAAATCGGAAGCATTCATTCAAGGAGAAAGTGAGGACGATGTATATTATAAAGATTTGAATGATGAATTATACCCCATTTAGGACATATGCTTAGTAAGTTTTTTTTTCCGAAGTGCAATAGTTGGTCACGAAGCTTGTAACGTATGTAACTAAAGTTTTCATCAAATAGAAAGATTTTTACCTTCCGTCACCTTTAGGTAAGGAAGGTATTGTCTTTGGTCAAAAAATTCAATGATGAGTTTTTACTGAATAAGCACGTTTTAGGGTCCATATAATACGATTTTACCATTTTTACGATGATGTCTGTATGTATGTATGTGTGTCTGTGTGTGACATAACTTCAATACCACGATTCTAAAAATTACATTATTTTCGTATTCCTCAAGTTTACATCCAGAAGAACAACTGATTAGATTTTGGTTATAATTGGTCAACCGGAAGTAGTCTCATTTGAAGATTTAATAGTTAAATTTGATTTATTGACATTTAACGTTATTATAACTTAAAGAATATATTATTTTCTATACGATTTGATTGCAATTTATACTTCATATACAATAGATACAAAGTTAAAGAATTTTAAAGAAATTAAATTTTATAATTCAGCCAGCTATGCCAAACTTGGGAACTAGTAATATATTCATATAGAAAATAACTTTAGTGTTACAAGTTACACGTCAATGCATGCGCCCTATACATAAATTTTCTTGCAAAATTCCAGTAAAATTATTTCATAAACAAACAATGTAAATTGCACTTGACATCTGACATCTTCTTCGTTAGCTTGTTCCATTCGTTGGGGGTTGCTGTTTTATTTTCTTTTTCCACTCATTTCTGTTTTGCGTGTCGTCCTCATTTAGTTCCTTTTGTCTTCCGTAATACAGTCCTGCCTTCTTACCTTTGGTCTTCCTCTGTTTAGTCTACCTTCTATTACTAAGCTATTCATCCTTCTTCCAATATATTATTCATCTCTCCTCATGACATGTTCAAATCAATGTAATCATATCTCTTCTATCTATCTTTCATTCCTAACCCTATATTTCCGTCTTCCCCAACATCTATCTCAATATCCTCCTCTCTGCCACATTCATTTTCTTTTCATTGACACTGACACCTGTCAGTTAGAATTTTCGTAATATAGTAGCTGTTAGCATAGCTGGCTGATTTATAAGATTTAATTTCTTTATAATTGTTTTACTCTATATCTATTGAATATGAAATATAACATGTAATCAATTTGTATAGATAAGAATATTATTTAATATTTATAATAATATTAAATGTCAAAAAATAATATTTAACAACCTTTTTTCAAGAAAAACAGTTAAAATCTTCAAATGAGGGTACTTCTGGTTAACCAATTATAACCAAAATCTAATCAAGTCTATACATAGATGTAAGGAAGAGGAATACGTAAAAATTGTAATTTTGGAATTTTAGTATTGGAGATAGCGTGTGCCGAAATTATAGTCATACACACACATAGAAACATCATTGTAAAAATAGTAAAACCGTATTGTAGGGACCTTAAAACGTGTTTTTGCCCAAAAACAATAACCTTCCTTACCTAGAGGTGACGGAAGGCAAAAACAAGTCTTATATGGGATTATCTTAATGTATGGATCCACGTTTTACACGAGAGGAGGGAGATGTTGGGGGTCCAACGTAACCTTTTAATTTTGGAAGGGGTGCTCAGAAATGGAGAAACGCTGATCGATAGGTTCATTGGGCAGACAGCCGAAACGTAAAGGAAGCCCAGAAATCAGTTTCATTTGTATATTATGTATTTATTATGTTTATTGACAACTGGATTAGACTATATTTGGTAAACTTATTTACACACGTTATGAGGGCGTACGTATGCCTTCTATTAGTTAGACACCGCTAATTTTGCAAATAACCCTCATATTAATCCCCGGTTTCTTCTTGTTCCAGGATACCAAATCCGCCACGAATGGAACCACATCCCCGGACTTCCTTGGTAACGGCGCAGCTTCCCCTGATTCAGACAAAGACCTAGAGGAGCTTCTGGACACCGACGCTGCCATGGCGCCGGCTTGTATCGTCCGCGCCCTTAGTGTCGTTTCCAGTTCACCACCGCCGCCACCCCTTGCCCTGGCCGACCCCGCTGAATGGAAGCCTCAGGCTACGAGAGTGGACAACATTCGGCATCCTTATTAAGGGGTGGGGGAAGATAGGTAGGAGAGAAGGGGGATTATGTTTGTAGGTGTGTTAAATGGTGATGGGTGTATGGGGGTTTAGTTTTTTTTTTACTGAAGATACCTTTTTAGGAGTTGAAATTTTCTGTTTTTCAGAATATTCTTTCTTTTATATTTAAAATTAAAATCAAATTATTTTTTAAAAAAAATCGTGTAATTCCAGGATATTCTGTTCATAGAAATTAATAATACTTCGCTGCTATTCTCTTTACATATATACTTAATAATTTTGAAAAATATTCTTTGACAAATATTTATGTTATGGGGAGGAATATTACTACCTGTTCCGGTGGTTAGCGAAGGGAAAAACAGTTTTCCAGAATCACCTTTAGCGTGGCGTGGAAGACGTAACGCAAACGCAATAGGTAACGTAAGGAGGGACTATTTATATCACCGCAATGCAGAAGGTAACGCAATGAACGAGATGCAAGAGATGGTCAACTTTCTTCGTGATACCTTGCGTGTAACCAATCATTTGTCAGTATTTCACAAGAGGCGCGCGCAAGTGCTTCTTGCACGGTAGAGGTTATGTAAACGTCAAATTTTCCGATTGGTTACAAGCAGCAAATTTAGTGTGGTTATAAATTACACATTTCGCGATTGCGTTACCAACTGCTTTGCGTGCTTGCGTCGCGTCTTGCTTTGATAGGCCTTAAGGTTATAAATATATTATACGAGGTCTGGCTATTAAATAACGAGACTGCTTATGAATTTTATTTTATAATCGAACGCTCCCCTTCAATGTACTCTCCTCCCCTCGCCGCACACCGTTCCATTCGTTTTTCCATTGGTCAAAGCAATGATGGAAGTCTTTTTTTCGCTTCACCTCTTCCATCGACTCGAACCGGGTTCCTTTTAAGGCAGACTTGATCTTCGGAAACAGAAAAAAGTCAGAGTGCCTCTAGCGGCTAAATAACGCTTCACAGACAGCGCGTTATGGGCAGGTGCGTTGTCCTGGTGCAAAATCCACGACTTGTTTTTCCAAAACTCCGGCCGTTTCTTACGAACACTCGCAGTGTTGCCAAAACTTTCAAATAGTAAGTTAGGTTTACAGTTTGACCCTCGGGAACCCATTCAGTCATCACGATGCCGTTGGTGTCGAAAAAAACGATTTGCATGGCTTTAAATCTTCGGTGCTCACTCGACGTTCAGAAAACCGTTTATACCATTGGAAAACACGCGCACGAGATAGAGATTTCTCACCATAGGCCTCTTTCAACAACTTATAGCATTCAGTCGGAGTTTTTTTTTTGTAATTTAACGAGAAATTTCACATTGATCCGTTGCTTGTATTTTTCGTCACACATTGTTATCGGCACGAGAAAGAACACGTTCGTTTCTAACCTCTATAGAAAAAATATTACTACAGCGACAAAAACGTGTTTTCGTACCAGAATAGTAGACACTTCCAGCTCCTCTAGGACGCGTTCTGCGCGCGCAGTCGCGTTATTTAATAACCTAGCTTTTACAGTTCTCAAGATAGGAATGGCCTGTATACAGATTTACGGCTAAATGCGTGCGAATAAATAGTTAAGACGTGTGGCGTGAGTAATTTCGTTCATTCGCATCACGCATCACATACCGAACACCCTGCCTGCATTTTGATCTGTTTTCTCTACCTTTAAAATAACTGGTAATTATTTATTAACACTATATATTTAATTATATTTGTTGTACTAACCTAAAAGGTATCTTCGGCAGTAAAATAAGTATTTGATTATTTGAGTTTGTTTTGCCGTTTGGGGGTAGATGACAAAATGAATATTTTATTTCCCTTTGAAATGAATCTGGTGCTTTGATGGTAAGGAAGAAATAATTAACCATCCCTCTGTGTGAAGTCAAACCTAACCATATTTATTAACAATATAAAATTAAGTAGATTGTAAGAATTATTTGTAGAGAGTGAAGCTTATTTATATGTATATGCTACATAGCATTTTTATTTTCATTATAAATCAATAGGTGCCATTAAATATAAAATTGTTTAGCTGTATTTGTATTTCGTTTTAAATTGAGTAAAATTTCAATGAAATTATTTGCATACAATTATTTTTGTGTTTCTGTTTTTAATTAATTATTTAAATATTAAAATTCGTACAAATATAATTATTCTGTTTGGTGTTCATTTTACCGTTTTAATTATAAAATTACAATTTAAAAATCATTGAAATTTACTCAATTTTAAACTTTATTATTTATTTATGATATGTTTATCTAGTCTTAAGAAATATTTAAGAAAATGAGTGTTACGATTTATGGAAATTCCTCCAAATCTGACAATTTTCAAAGTAATGGACAATGAATATAAAAAAGTTTAAAATAGGGATTTTATGTACTATTTATTGTCCTATACTTCAGTGTGGAAATGTCCCGATGTAAATAAATTAAAATGCAATTTGACATATCATGGTAAAAATTATAGTGTAAGATTTATATTTGTTCATATCACTGAAATGTTTCTTTAGGGAATATAGCATATTTTAGAGTAAGTCTAAGCAGGGCTAGAATTTTCAATTGCACCCGCGCCCAACCCCAAATATATTAGCAGCAAGAAGAAATAATTTTTTAGATTAAAATAGTTACGACTATATTTGGGCAATTTTTTATTTTATGCATTAATAGTGTACTGAATTTAAATATAATGTTATTACATAAATTTATCATTTTAACAATAACCTACGGGCAAATATATGACAACAGACACGTTCTAATTTTTTTAGTTCCAACAGTAAATAATACAGTATTTATGTTAGTATTATTTATAAAACTGAAGGTAAAGGAAACTGACAATATATTCAGTTAATTACAATATTAAATTTTATTTTTTAGTAAAATTATTTGCAAAGTGATATTTATTTATTAAAGTATCACCTACAATTATATTAAAAACAAGAATAAATAAACTTCTGGATGTTATGATTATTACTCCAATTCAACAAATTTTGATACGGTGTATTAATAGAGTGTATAGAACTTGAATACCTTGCTTATAATACAATTTCTTAGGTTTAATAATAATTTATTTGCAAATAAACCATTGTCTGCATGTGACAAATGTTTTCGTCTTTAATAATTCGCAAATAATTTTTATTAAAGTAATAAAATTTAAGATGGCAATTAATTGAGTATATTATCAGTTACCTTTACCCCAGTTTTATAGATAATACTAACATAAATATTGTATTATTTACTGTTGGAACGAAAAAATGTGCGACTTGTCTTTTGTCATATATTTGCCCGTAGATTATTGTTTAAATGAGAAATTTAGTTAATAACATTGTATTTAAATCCAGTACATGTATTTAATACATAAAATAAAAAAATGCCCAAATATAGTCTCAACCATTGTAACCAAAATATTATTTTTTATTGCTGTTAATATATTTATTTCAGAGGGTACGAATTTTTTAAAATGCAGTACATTAGCAATTCTATTACTTTTGTACACCAGCATTTTTATGACGGAATCTTATACATCAGCATTTATACGCCAAGTGTTTAATATGTACTTGTAAGCATAACTTAATTTAACGTAACCGTAACGCACAAAATTCGAGCTGTTATATTCGTTATATAAATCAAGAGCATCTTAAATTTTTATTTCATTTTATTCTAAATATTCAAAATGTATTGTTGTAAAAAGTAGATACATGTTGTAAAAATGCTACGCGTCTATTTGCTGTATAAATTTCCACCATTCATACAAATGTTTTGTCGTATAAATGCTGGTATATAAGTTTCCGTCGTATAAATATTGGTGCACAAAATTCCGCATACCTTCACGGTGCCTACATTAAATAATCATAAATGCTAAATAAAGTTTGACCATCAAACTTATGTAACGGTGTGTTAACAAAACAGCATTTATTCTTACTATACCAACATTTAGGTGCACCGTTGCACCCTCTTCAGAGTCTACAACAATTATACAACAAAAACGTAATACATACAAAATAACATGGACATTATCACACTTACAGTAAGATCTTACAAATTGTTACAATTCATGTACACAAAATACATTCGTACAAAACATTCAGTTAATTTATTAAACATCGTAAAAAAAAATCAAAGAGCATACAGACATCCATTTGCTCTAAAAAAACGACAACCGAATAATACGGAAAATAGCTAGAAATATCCTGTGGGAGGATTCTGGTGACATCATTGATACGGAGTCCTATTGGGCGTCTGTACACCAATAATAATGTAGCAAGTTGTAGGAATTTAAAGAAAATGTAAGGAAATTAATGAAACTCAGTTTGTCCTTTGCCTTTTCCTTTTTGAACTTTGCTAATACGACAAAATATACGCTGTTAAGTCCTTGAATATCAGTTCTTGCATTGATGTTATTGCAATCATCCCTGATATGTAACATTTCAAGAAACATACGTTTGGAGTAATTCTACTCTTCCTCCAAAATCTTGAAATATTCCAGATCAAAAGTGTGGTTTAGTATCAATGATGTCACCTGAATCCTTGCGCAGGATATTTCCGGCTATTTTCCTTATAATTCGGTTGTCGCTTTTTAGAGCAAATGGATGTGTGTATGCTCCTCGAATTTTTTGTACGATGTTTAATAAATTAACTGAATGTTTTGTACGAATGTATTTTGTGTACATGAATTGTAACAATTTGTAAGATCTTATTGTAAGTGTGATAATGTCCATGTTATTTTGTGTGTATTACATTTTTGTTGTATATTTGTTGTAGATCCTGAAACGTTGGTATAGTAAGAATAAATGCTGTTTGACTGAACTTTCGAGTAATTTTTAACACCTAATCTACATCACAGTCGAGAAATTACCCCCAATAAAGTTATAAAGTTTGATGATCAAACTTAATTTAGTATTTATGATTATTTAATGTAGGTACAGTAATGGATTATTCAATAGTTTGCAAAAAAAAAACTTTGAAAATCTTGGTAAATACACATATGTAATAATCGCGCCTTTTTTCAGTGACGTGTACAGCCTAGTTATACTGTTAGCCAATCAGAAAGCAACATATACAAAACCTTCTTTCAAAAATGGCTCTATTTATAATGCCAAATGACAAAGGCTGTATTTGGGCAAGATTCAATCATTAAAGTCTAAAGTTTTTTATAATATAAGTCTTGATAAGAAATTTAAAAATTCTAGCCCTGCCCGGATTCTTATTTTAGTTAAAGTGTGCTTGACAGAAATTTCGAGGCCTATGACCAATATATCTATTTCATTGCCTCTGTTAGCTTTTGTAAATAGCAAGTCTAAAAAAATCAATCATTTATCTAAAACAGTGTTTGAAAGAAATTTTTACAAAAGTATACTTTATATTGTAAAAAGCTTGTAAAATATATCTTCACTGTTATATGTTTATACAGATTTCGAGTGAATCTTGTGTAGCTGACCTTGAGTGGAGCAAACTTTGTGATAGATGTAAAAGGATTGATTTTTAGAATCTAAATATATGTTAGGTTATTTCAGCTATACTAAAATATAATTATATATGATTGTAATGATATACTTTTGACTAATAGTAAGACCAAAAAATTGTATAAAATCTCTGGTATCTCTTACGAAATGATAATTATATTTATGACGAATATTGCCTTGTGAAAGACAGTCTGGGCACATAGGTGGCTGCAGATGTAGTAAGATTAAAAGATAATGTTTATCTATTCGGTGTATGTGAAAATGTTTTAAACTGTATTAGTCATGGATAACAATATATGTCCTCCATTACATTTCATTAATTTAATACTTAATCACTTTCATTTTTGGGGTTTTATTTAGAGGGAACTACTAACATAAATAGTTTATTATTTTTTCTACAGTCTACATAGAAAGTAGCCATTTGCGCTCTCTTTTGTCAGCGCAAAATGTCACTTTGCCGCTCTAGAGCGACAAAGAAAAAACGCTCGCTGTCCAAATTTCTAACTATACAATAGTGAGAATTGTCACTTTTCTACATTATTAATGGAAACGTTTAGTCAAGGAACTAATGGCACTGCAGTGACACGTTTACCACCTTTACAAATAAATCAGACATAACTGCTCTGTCGGTATATTACATAACAAAAAAAAATGCCGCAATATGGTGAAAATAAAATAGGGCATTCATTCACAAAAACGAAAATATAAAATGTTTAGATTAGATTGAAGCAATAGGTCAAGAAGAATGGGAAATAATGATAAATTAAAATTAAATATAAAAGACGTTTTTTCTTTATATTAATCCTAATTAATTGAGTAGTAGTGTAAGTACAAAGTGTACATTTTATTATTTTTTGTTATGGTGGAAGATCCCACTGTGGCGACTGTAAAAAAAGTCTCGTGTGTATTTCCAGCACAAATGGACATTGTCGATTTCGAGAGAACAACCTCTCAATCGACAATGTCCTATTTTGCGCTCTTAATACACAAATAGCTATTTTACACGTCATTATTTTTTACCTCCCGTTATTCGTGGTAAGACAGGTAGGTATAGAATCCAACTTAAAGATTTTTACGATGATGTCTGTGTGTATGTGTGTGTGAATCCTCTTTACGCTCTAATACTATCGTTGAGAAAATTTTGAAACCTTGTATTTCTTACCATATTCTAATATGTAAATCAGATAACCAGAAATGGCACTTTACTTGAAGCTCAAGTTTTTCAATGTTATTTTTTCGAAATTTATATTATAAAAATTAAAGATTGTTAAATTTTCTACAGATTTGCATTAATACTATTTGTATATATTTTATGGATAAATTTATAAAATTAATTATAATTTTAATCCTGGAGCCTAAACTTTAAACACACCTCCATGCTTACACAGTTCAGATCTCAAATGTATGTAACTGACAGATATATGTCACTGTCAACAATATAATCATTTCATATAATAATAATAATAATAATAGTACCGTTTTAAAAAGAAAATAGTAAATAGAAAAATAATTATATGGAAAGGAACTTAATACAGTTTCCAGCATAATAAATATGTAGGAATATAGGTAAGTATATAAATAAATAAAATAAATATATCATCACGGCATATTCCCCATTGCTGGGTGTGCCAATCTGCTTTGTACACCGATTTCGGTAATGATGATGACATATTTGTACCGTGCAGGCGTTTACCAGGCGTCACCTCACATGCACACATTGCTGGCGTGCCATTTAAAATTCGAAATATTTGGCCTCGGTTGGGATCGAACCCGGTATTTAAATTTAATTTAATTTTAAGTATTTAAATGAATAAAAATAAAATTAAGCGGAAGGTATTGTGTTGAGCACATCAGATTTTTTTAAAAAAATTAAAAACTTAAGGAATCGGTATATACGCAATATTCCATTTTGTATAGAACTGTTCTGTTTATGTTTTTGTGTTTTCGTAGATTGAAAATTCGGTGTCTTTCGTTTTAATATTAGTGTTTGAATTTGTCTTTTTAAAAATAATTCTTTTTCGTAATATAAAGTAAAAACGTAGTTTTGATTTTCTCATTGCGGCAATTTTCCCGGTGACGGAGACATCATAAAAACGTAAATCCTGGTGCCATAAAGTACAATTAGTGCTGCGGTAGCACGATCCTCATCCCAGGACGCTGTGAGGTGACGTGGCTAGAGTGTTATTCAACACATGCTAAAACAACCCCAAAAGAAGGGAAATCAAACAAGGTATGTACTTAAAATGATAAATATTGAATACAAAATAATTTCATTTACATAGAGCTAAATTGTATTTTTGTGGCTCAACGCTTACAGTATCAACTTAAAAAGGAAGTAGAGTAAATTCTCTATCTGATACAAATAAATATTTTATTATATCTTTTATAGATTTAGAGATAAGGTAAACAATAATCTGTTGTATTTAATCTCACAGCCCAAATAATGTCATGGAAACCAATTAAAAAATTATAATGTTTGTAACTGACAGATAAATTTCAGTGCCAAAAATCTAGAAACATTACTGAAGATTTTTTTTGGGAAGTACGTACATTATATTATTTCTTATTGTATTAGTAGTTAAATATTTAAAATTTTAGGTCTATTACATTACCCTTTAACAATACTGTCAATCCCGGCAATGAATTGGAAATATTTCGAAAAATTAGAATAGTTGAACAAATTTCTTCATAGGGCGCGAGCAGTCATGCAATCTTGTTGGCCTTGACAAGCAGATATGGGGGCCCGTGTCAAAAAGACAGCTACATAGATGTAAAATGTCATCATTTTCCATTGCAAATTTCATAATTTACCAATTTCATATGGTTTATTTTCTTCGACAATTAAATTCCACACTTCTGGTGACAAAACAACCTCTTGAAATTTTGAATGAAAAATTATGACATTTGACATCTATATACAAAATTACTGGCTGCCATTCTGACAGGGGACCCCATGTCTGTAAAAATCTAAATGTAAAGAATAGGGATAAATACATTTTTACCTCTCGCTAAGAGAGGTATTCGATTCATGCTAAAAATCTAAAATCCAGATTTCAGTGAATAAGCACGTCTTAAGGTCCATAGAATCCGATTATTACATTTTTGTGATGATGTCTGTGTGTGTGTGTGTGTGTGTGTAGATGTGTGTGTATGTGTGTGATGTTGTTGGAGGTACGATTTCTCAAATTTTATAAGAGTAAAGACCTGTGTAACTACGGATTCCTCAATCTAACAGTAATGGGAAGAGTTGAATAGGTTCTGGTAACAATTGGATAACCGAAAGTGGTAGTTTCTAAAAAAAAAATTATAAATATTATTTATTATTATTGGTGTAGAGTATAGACATACTAAGAAATGTGGCGAGAGGTGTTGTGCTGGCCACAACAATTTTTTAAATTTTGCTTGTACTGAACATAATTTTGATAATAACAAAATAACAATACGAGTAGTATCTTATGAAACCCTATAAAATCTACGAATTTGACAGAATAGGAGGAGCTAGAATCTTAAGTCACACAATTCGAGATGACCTTGTTTAGGCATTAAGTTTACATTTACACATACATAATGAAATTTTCGTATAAACAGAAATGCCACGTTGAAAACATCACTGAAGGAATTGATCTTATATTAAATTCCTACGAAATACAAAACGCACAAAACAGGACGTAGCTATTTGTACTAGAAACAGGATACCATGATGTGCAATACATCCCCCTGTGAGATCTTGCAATACTATACCACTGCTTTGCCTTACCTTACCAAATATCACAACGTACACAACCTACTTACCTACCTTCTACTGGTATCAAACTTCAAACTCTATCCTTTCTAAAATGCGTCAAACCAAACTACAAATAGCGCCACACAATCATTACTCCAAAATGGGTTTTTAATTGTAAATTAAATTGATTGGATCTGGTTTTAATTAACCCAGCAGTGGAAAAGAATTGTTATAATTAATCCTGCACGCGAGTCAGTCCAACAGTACTTATACCTAATCATACTGTATTCCGTAGGATTATTTGATTCCGTAATTTGATGTTATCGGACAATTTTATATTTTCATTATTTCATTAACTAATGGAATTTGCAAATAAAGTTGCCGTGGAAAGACATTTCGCATGCAAACTATTTAAATAATATTATCTTGATAGACATTACAATTAACCATTGGGAATCTACTAAAAATGAATGATATGCTATTTATTACGCTCAAGTGTACACGTGGCAAATTAATTGTGGAGCGATGCACGATTCAATAACGCCTACATAGTAGAATCCTGATGAAAATAATTCATAAAGGACTGCAACAATATTTGAAGCATTTCATATTACAGGAATTATAGGATTAATAACTGTGGGTATATGCTAAAAACAGTTCAGGTACCAGCTCTAAATTTTCATCATTTGTAACACCTACGAGCCCCGCCAAACATCAGTTGGCCAACCCTGTTTAATTTCATTTTATTTAGGTAAGGGATGATGCCTAAAATTTGAGACTAGGCATTTTTCAAGAGCAAATCTATTAAGCGTTGGAAACATTGGTGGCTAACAGCTGATTCTGGACAAGCAAACCTTCAGTTTACATTGCGTCTTATGGAGAAATATCGTCCCGTAAGCCTTTGTTTTTTTACAGGACTTAATGTTTTCTTATGGAAAAAATCTGTTGTGGCCAGCACAATACCTCTCGCCACTTCCTTTTTTGGTTACATAAGTATAGGGCGCGAACAGTCATGTTACATTGTTGGCCTTGACAAGCAGATGTGGGGGCCCGTTTCAGAATGATAATTAGTCAGTATGTTTCATTCAGAATTTCAAGATTTTCTAAATACACGTAGTTAATTTGTCACCAGGAGTGTGGAATTTACTTGTCGAGGAAAATAAACCATATGGAATTGGAAAATCACTAAATTTAGAATGAGAAATTATGATACATCTATATACATAATTACTAGCTATCATTCTGACATGAGTCCCCATATCTGCTTGTCAAGGCGCCCTATTGTATTTAACATTTCTTGTATACCTACATTCTACACCAAAAATTGTACTTACATATATCTATTCCTTATATTTAGATTGTTTAATTTTAAATTCATTATATGAAGAAATTTTGTCCTCTTCTAATTTTTCGAAATGTTTCCAATTCATTGTCAGGATTGACTGAATTTTTGAAGGATATATGTAATAGACCTATAATCTTAAATATTTAACTACTAATACATTAAGAAATAATATAATGTATATGTACTTCCCAGAAAAACTCTTTAGTAATATCTATGAATTTCTGACACTGACATTTATCTGTCAGTTACAAACAGTTCAACTGGTCAACTATTTTCCATGGCATCCTTTCGGCTGTAAAATTTATTATAACGTTATTTTATTTATTATATTTTTTTTATCTCTAAATCCATAGAATATATAATAAAATATTTAAATGTATCAGTTAAAGAATTTAATTTTCTTTAATATTACCAAGAAAAATTTTCAAAAAATATTATTTAGAAGATTTTTTTTCAAGAATCTTCTACTTCCGGTTGTCCAATTGTTACCAAAACCTTTCAGATCTGTCCGATTGGAAAATACGTAATTAAACAATTTTTAAGTCTTATAGTTTTTGAGTAATCGTCCTTCCAACATCCTACATACATACACACACACATACATCCACACACACACACACACACACACACACACACACACACACACACACACACACACACACACACACACACACACACACACAGATATCATCGTAAAAATGTGAAAATCGGATTGTAGGGATCTTAAAACGTGCTTATTCAATAAAATATGGATATGTGATTTTTAGCATGAATGCAATACCTCTCTTAGCGAGAGGTAAAAAGAGATTAGGGTGTGTAAAGGTGAATGTATGAGCAGTATTATCCGTAAAAATATTTGGGAATATTGTATTATTTAGTGAATTCGTGGTTATTAAATTAAAACTAATCTAACTAAACTAACTGCCTGAGTGTCTCGTCGCGAATCTGGGGACCCGGGTTCGATCCCGACCGACGCCAAAAATTACTTCGAATTTTAATGGCACAAAATTGACCCCTGTGGTTCACTCTCCACGCCAACAATGAGTGCCCGTTAGGTGACGCCTGGTAAGCGCCCGCACGGTACAAATATTCCATCATTACCGAAATCTGTCTATAAAGCAGATTGGCACACCCACCAATGAGTAATATGCCGTGATGAAATATTTATTTATTTATTTATTATTATTTAAATACGATTGATTTATTTAACTAATAAAAAATTCATACACTTATATTTATGTTTGGCTAGTATGGCTATTTTTTGAACAGAAAACACATTCGCCGCATAAGACGCAATGTTAAATTGAAACTTGGTTGTCCAGAATCAGCTGTTCACCCACCATGTGTGAACTCCTATTAAATATTTATTGTAAAACTAGTCCCAACTAAACTGTATACATAACCTAAAAACAATTAACTAAAGTATTTAAAATGAAAAATAATAATTAATCTACTGCTACAATTAATAAAACAGGAAATAAGAGAATATACATTACCTAAAATAATAATAAACACTCAAAGAAAAGTCGAAATACAAGAAGTGACTGCAATGATACGCTTATGGAAAGTAAACAAATGTGCTCCCGTATCCAAAGTTTGACGTTCATGCACAACGCCATCTCTACGTAGTAAAATATCCCATAATTTGGCATTTTCAAAACAAGGCTTGTGGTACATATATATACTCGTAAAACAGTCACTACATTTCATTACAAATTGTTGTTTCAATCTGATCACCCTCAAATTAGATTGCGCGTCGCAACGGCAATTATCCCCAATTAATCTCGAATTAAATGGGATATGTGGGTGGAACAAGAATGTGAGAGACGTTACAAGGAGTTGACATCATCCGCAGATTCTCATACACGTGGGTGGCATGCGTAATAATTATCTACTCTACAAGAGTAGAGATTAAGATTTGCTATTACTTAAGCGTGCATAAATACATCGGTCTGTTCTTTTTTAATAACTCGATTATTTTAAATATTATGGAAAAAAAATTACAAACGAAGTTTGTTTTATATTAAAATGTCTATAAAATTGCAGTATAGGGTTTTCTACAGATGTTCCATTTTTACGCAATGGCATGTAACTTTATATTTTCAAATGAAACACTATAAATTTACTCAAATATCCAAAAGTTTTAAAATAATCATATGTTATATTATAAAAATTCAATGGTGAATGATTTAAACATTACATTTTTATTAAATACAGAAAGCTTTACAATACTAATTTTACCTGTCGCTAAGAGAGATATTGGATTTATGCTAAAAATCGCATATTAAGATTTTACTGAATAAACACGTTTTAATATGGATGGGGTGTGTGTGTGGATATGGATGTGGGTGTATGCGTGTATATATCGGCTGTACGATTTCTCAAATTAAGACTAAAGACCTGTACCTATGAATTTCTCAATCTAACAGTAATGGGAAATGTTGAATAGATTCTGATAACAATTGGACAACCGGAAGTAGTAGTATTTTAACAAAAATCTTCTCAGTATTATTTTTTGAAAATTTATATCACAAACATTAAAGACCATAAAATTATCTATATGATAATTTTTTTTATCTTCTATAGATTTAGAGATATGAAAATATAATCTATTAATCTGTTGTAGTAAATCACACAGCCCAAACAACTCCATAGTAACCAGTTGAGAAATTAAAATGTTTGTAATTGATAGATAAATGTCACTAATGTCAGTGTCAATAATACTGCTAACGGCTTTTTCTGGGAACAAAATTTAATATTAATTAAATATTTAAACATTGAGATGGGTAGGAGAAAACTTGCTCATAGAATGAATTTAAAATTATAAAAAATATCTAAATGTAAAGAATAGATGTAATTAGAATTTTTTCTGTACAAGAAATGTTACATACTTATGTATCCCACAATGGAAAGAGCGAGAGGTATAGTGCTGGCCACAACTTTTTAATTAATTAGTTTTTTACCTTTCGTTACCTTTAGGTGAGGAAAGTATTATCTGTAGTCAAAAAATTCGATGGTGACTTTTTAATAAATAAGTACGTTTTGGGGTCTCTCAAATACGAAATTGCTACATGTACGATAATGTCTGTATGTTTTTTCTTATTCCTCAGTCTTACATACCGGAAGTACCTTAATGTGAAGCTTTTAACTGTTTTTTTTAAACAGTTAAATATCATTTTTTGACATTTAATGTTATAAAAAATAAATAATAAAAATTTATAAATTAATTTTCATAAATATTGTAATCTTTCCTGCGTCATCATGGATACAGTTTCAATAATTCAATATTACTAATTGACAGCTGTCAGTATTTAGTACAATGTACACAATATGTATGTGAAATAATTTTACTAAAAATACAAGAATTTCTGGATGGAGTTTATTTAAAATACCTAGAAATAACGGAGGTATTGTGCTGGCCACAAAATTGAAAGGTGTAATGTTACAATAATGTAATACAAAGCGTTCTTTATTTAATAAAAATATGATATTTAAATCATTCCCTATTCTATTTTGTAATAATATAACATATGATTGTTTTTATACTATTGGATAGTAAATAAATAAATTATATTTTTAGTGCCTCTGGTTGACACGATTTTTTTTTAATTTTAATAAAATATTTTTTTTGTTATTCTACATTAGTTAAGTGAATAAATAATTCATTATTATTTTTATTTAAATTTCGTGTCGACCAGTGAAACTACAGATCCAGACAAGTTCTAGCTATTATTAATACCGGTGTTTATTGTTTACTATTGCTGTCTTGTCAGTCTATTTATAACCTGCAAATGAAAATGTGTGTTCGTAGTAAGTGTAATTCTCGTGAAAAACTTTTGTTGGGGGACTTAAAATAGTGTATATTTGTTTATTTTGATGTCAAACTAACTTTCGTGATATGAATTTTTAATTTGTGATGGTTTTCAGTGGACTAAATAGTGAAATAACTGAAATTTTGTTCCAGTAAACATTCCTGTTAGCAGTGGTAGTGATTTCCTGAGATGCTGAGATCTGCGATGCCTCTGTTGGCCAAATTGGACTGACAGTAGGCGAGGTTGGTCCAACATTTATCTCATTTTATTTTATAATTCTTCTATAGCTTATTACACAGTTTATTATAATGTTGGCATAAAGAAAATATGTCGCTGGACATGTTTCCTACATGATATTTTAACTTTGTTAAAAAAAATACTTATTGTCTACTTTGACAGATTGTAAATAAATATGGGAAATAAAAAAAATATATTTTATAATTCTTCTATAGCTTATTAATATTAGTTAATCTGTCAACAAGATCAGATTGTCTCACCGAGAATAGATAATAATTAGATATTATTTGAACTAAGTTTAAATGTAGTTAATGTTTATTTGTCTTAAATAATTTGACTATGTTTTAAAATTATTTAACTTATAAATACTTTTTGACAGTCTGAATATTTTTACTAAATTTTCAGTAGATACTAGTTAATAATTTAGTTCAACATAATATATGTATGTACGTCGGTTGGGTCTCTGTATAATGAAAAGTGTATTGGGATACGCCACTTCGTGAAACTGTGAAGCTGATGATCATTTCATCCAAATGGGCGAAGAATCTAATGTTTCGCATTTTATGAGTTGATTAAATTCGACATGTACTACAATAACTTGTGAACAAGATACTTTTTGCGAGAAATAGTTTTGCCAAACTGTTTGGCATCCTTGAAAATAGATGTCGCTGTATGTAACTTATATTTACAATATTCGAACTATGGTTCATTTTACCAAATAATCCTCAATTTATTTTATGATATAGATACAAATCTACCTTGTAAATGATGTAGGTAGAAAGTAAATACACTTCAAAAATAAAAATTACATATCTACGAGTAGTTAAATTAATTAGAAATGAAAAGTACACGAATATTACACACCTACCATTTATCAACCTGAAATATATTACACATGTAACATATATTACTGTGGAACATACTCCTACATTCTCACGCAATGTAACAAATAGTGTACAACGGTAATTACTATACTACAACTTGTTACTAATATTAACTTTTGAAATAGATTAAAAGTCGAGATACTTTTCTTATATTTTGTATTGCTTATAAAATTGTATGTGAAATAAAAGTTGTTTTTTACCTTCCGTCACCTCTAGGTAAGGGAGATATTGTCTTTGGTCAAAAAATTCGGTGGTGAGTTTTCATTGAATAAGCACGTTTTAGGGTCTTTACAATACGATTTTACTATTTTTACGATGATGTCTGTATGTGTGTGTGTGTGTGTTCGTGTGTGTGTGTGTGTGTGTGTGTGTGTGTGTGTGTGTGTATGTATGTGTGTGTGGATGCTTTTTCGGGCACGATATCTCCAATACTAGAATTCCAAAAATTACAATTCTTGCGTATTCGTCTTCCTTACAACCATATGCAGACTTGATTAGATTTTGGTTATAATTGGTCAACCGGAAGTACCCTCATTTGAAGATTTTAACAGTTTTTCTTGAAAAAATCAGTTAAATGTTATTATAACTTAAAGAATATATTATTGTCTATACGATTTGATTGCATTTTATATTTTATATTCAACAGATATAGAGTTAAAGAAGAATAACGATAATAAATTTTATATAAATTTCATAATTCAGCCAGCTATACTAACTTAACCATGGAAACTGCTAATATATTCAGGTAATCCAAATTGATAGATGTCAGTATCAATAAAATGTAAATCAATGAAAGAATAAGGGAAGTAACTCTAGTGTTAGAAGTTTCTAGATATAAGAGAGACGATTACATTGGTTTGAACATGTCATGAGGAGAGATGAATATATTAATAGAAGGTGGAAGAAACATAGGAAGACTAAATATAAGATGAAAAGACTGTATTGTAGAAGACTTGAGAGAAAAGGAACTGAATGAGGACGACACGCAAAACAAAAATTAGTGGAAGAAGAAAATAAAAAATAGCAACCCCCTAACGAATGGGAAAAACTAAAGAAGAAGAATAAGATGTCAGTGTCAAGTGCAATTTGCATTTTATATTTCATATTCAATGGATATAGAGTTAAGGAATTATAAAGAAATTAAATTTTATAAATCAGCCAGCTATGCTATATATAACCATGGAAACAGCTACTAAATTAAGAAAGTCAGTGTCAATGGAAAGAAAATGAATGTGGCAGAGATGAGGATGTCGAGATAGATTTTGGGGAAAACACGGAAAGATAGGATAAGGAATGAAAGAATAAGGGAAATGGCTCGAGTGATAGAAGTTTCTAGAAAGATACAAGAAAGACGATTATATTGGTGTGAACATGTCATGAGGAGAGATAAATAATATAATGGAAGAATTAGCTTATTAGTAGAAGCTAAACGACACAGAGGAAAACCAAAGACAAGATGGAAGGAGTGTATTGCGAAAGACTTCAGAGAAAAGGTACTGAATGAGAACGACACGCAAAACAGAAATGAGTGCAAGAAGAAAATAAAAAATAAAGAACCCTAACGAATGGGAAAAGCTAAGGAAGATGTCAGTGTCAAGTGCAATTTGTATAGTTTGGTTATGAAATAAGTTAACTGGAAATTTACAATCTTTTGCAAGAAAATTTATGTATGGAATAATTAATATGATTGACGGAAGATATTATGCTGGCCACATCTGATTTTTTTTATAAGATAATTATTTTTAATTGTTGTTTTATAGGCGTATGAATAATTGCTAAACATTAAACCATATTTTACACATTTTCATTTCTTAAAATGTCAAATATCGTTGCTTTTGCCTTATTGTAAATTAAAATTTGGTACTTCCTGAAACCCAGCAAATCTCTTTTCATAAGACGAAAGTTTGATAATGCAGAGAGACTCTAATTCTCTAATATTTAATTGAAAAAAACAACTTCACTTTGTAGAGGCTGGAGGATGGAGTTCATCTACATATAAAGCGCGTTTTAAACAATAAAAAACAACCAAAATGTAGAATAAAAAATCAGGAGTAAATCCAACGCCGGACGGAGGGCAAGTGTTTACAAAAGTAAAACGAATAACAAAGCGGTTTAAAAACTCACATTGCTCCATGATAGTGAGTTACATTCCTATTCTTACCCTGCCGTTCCGACAAAGAAAAATATTCGTATATTTAAAACAGAGCAGATTTTGGCCAATTTTATTATGCTCTTTACTTCTTGGCTCGTTTGATATATGAAAAGGTCATCATTAAAAATATTAGGACTCATCATTTGCTCTTGCAAATCATTTCATAATCTGTCTACTTTACAACGACTGGATCAAAACTGGAATATATTCAGAAACTATTCGTTAAATATTGCTTTTATAAAAAGTATAATCACTATCCCAGTTTTGATATTACATATAACGAACTTCTATCCGACATCCAATATTATATCTCTGTACAATCGCCGGAAAATACAGTCTTGCAATGTTATTAATGAAATCTCGAATCTGGCAGATGTAAAATATTTTTTTCTCCAGTCTACATAGAAAGTAGCCATTTGCGCTCTCTTTTGTCAAAGCAAAATGTCACTTTGCCGCTCTAGCGCGACAAAGTAGAAAAAACGCCTGCTGTCCAAATTTCTAACTATACAATGTTGAGAAATGTCACTTGTCTACGTTTTTTATGGAAACGTTTAGCCAGGAACTAATGGCACTCTAGTGACACATTTACCACCTTTACAAATCAATCTGACATATAACTGCTCTGTTGGTATATTACATAGCATTATTGTGACATTAAAATAGGGCATTTATTTAAAAAACGAAAGTATAAAATGTTTAGATTAAATTGAAGCAATAGGTCAAGAATAATAGGAAATAACGATAAATTAAAATTAAATATAGAAGACGTTTTTTCTTTATATTAATCCTTATTAATTGAGTAGTAGTGTAAGTGCAAACTGTACATTTTATTATTTTTTGTTATGGTGGAGGACTCCACTGTGGCGACTGTAGAAAAAAATCTTGTGTGTGTTTTGAGCGATTTCGAGAGAACAACCTCTCAATCGACAATGTCCTATTTTGCGCTTTTAAAACACAAATAGCTATTAATGAAACCCCTTGTAAGATAGATGTATTCGCTGATTCACTCAATGTATTTAGACGAAAGTTCATAAATTTATTTAGATCTATAAACATTTAACTTTTAATAATTATATTTCACTGTTACCATTATAGCTGCCAAATTGCAATATTTTATTGTGTACTTTTTGTATTGTCTACTTTTTGCAGGGTTTTTATGTATTTAAATTATTCTATAATCATCCTGTCATTGTAACTTATAGTTCTGTTGGATTATTTTAATAAATAAATTACCTTGATTCATAGCCGTACGAATATCGTTATTTTCTGTCAGTATCACTGACAATGTGTCAGTATCTTATTTTTTACATGTTTCGTTTTACATTTGCTAATCAACTTACCAGTTGACTTAGTTTTGAATTTTGAAAGCTTTTGCTGTAACATATATTTTTATATCACACCTACAATGAAGAAAGGTTTCTTTACAAATGAATTTATAATTATTAATAATAGCATAATAGAGATTCTTTTAAAGCTGCTAAATTATACATAGTCTTGAAAACGTCCGAGTTGTGAGCAAGTAAAACAAATAAAACTGCTTTTCGTACGCGATGATGTACAAAGAAAACATTTCGCTGCAATTAGAAGTGAAGCCGGGACGGTACGATGCTTATAATTTCTCAACGTAATAGAGAACAAAACAACTAATTTGTTTGTTGAAGGCGCGGGACATTCACGACAGAAGCATCCTATTTGCGAAATCGCATGCCATGGTTGCGACATCAAGTGCTGCCGAGAAAATTGGTTCATCCTCTTAAACTACTTCAGGATACTCGACACGGCTCGAGTGATGGCGCCACAATGCCCTCTTGACACACGCAATTTCATCAAATCACAACAATTAGTGAAACAATCTCCTGTTAACATACGAACAAGACAAGCACCTATGGGTGAGGTGTTGGTGTTGATTTTGCTGTCATATATCAACAGAGGCAACGGAATAATTATTTTCATCAAATGCTAAATATTTGCTCTTCCTGATGGCACCAAAACATTAAGGATTTGTAGAACAAGTTTAGTTTATTTTCAACAAATTGTTTACTGAATTTATTATAATGTTATCAGGAGTTGCACAATTAAAAAGTTTTACCTGAAAGATAAATGCATTTTACATAAAAACGCACTATTTTACACAAAATCAAAGATAATGTTTATTCAGAACGGTTACCTATCTAAAAATTACTCATAATTACATGACTTTGTGACTAGGGAAAGATAGACTAACAGGCCTATTTTGTAACTCTGTGGTTAATTATTCGTATTAACAATTGGTTAAAAAATATCCAGTAGTTTGACAAGTTAAATAATCATGACTTAAAGCATCAGTTTTTTGTTCAGACGAAAACAGTTTTCTCCTTTTACATATTTATGTAACGGTTTACGAGTGCCAACCTATATGAACCAATGTCTTCACAAAATAAAAAAATCTGATATGGCCAGCACATTGCCTTCCGTCAATCCTGTGTATTATGTACAAATTCCGTAGGGCACGAGCAGTCACGTGACTTTTCTACCTTGGAAATCAGATATGGGGACCCGTATCCACACTCATGATAACGAATAAACCACATGAAATAAGAAAATCATGAAATTTTGAATGAAAAATTGTCATTTGTCAGTTATGAACATAATTAATAGCTGCCATTTTGACACGTGCCCCCATATCTGCTTGCCACATGACTGCTCGCGCCCTAAACATATTTTTTTGCAAAAGATTCTATATTTCCAGTAAAATTATTTCATAAACAAACTATGCAAATTGTACTTGACACTGACATCTTCTTCTATAGCTTTTACCATTCGTTAGGAGTCGCTATGTTTATTTTCTTCTTCCTCTCATTTCTGTTTCGCGTGTCGTCCTCATTCAGTCCCTTTTCTCTCAAGTCTTCTGCAATACAGTCCTTCCATCGTATCTTTGGTCTTCCTCTGTGTCTTGAACCTTCTACTACTAAGCTATTCATTCTTCTTTCAATATATTCTTCATCTCTCCTCATGACATGTTCAAACCAATATAATCGTCTCTCCTGTATCTTTCTAGTAACTTGTAGCACTAGAGTTATTTCCCTTATTCTTTCATTCCTTACCGTATATTTCCGTGTCTTCCCCAACATCTATCCTGCCATCCTCATCTCTGCCTCATTCATTTACTTTTCATTGATACTGACACCTATCAGTTTGAATTATCTGAATATATTAGCAGTTTCTTTATAATTCTTTAACTCCATATTCATTGAATATTAAATATAATTCCTATAGATAATAATATTCTTTAATATTTATAATAACTTAAATGACAAAAAATAATACTTAACAGCGTTGTTTCAAGAAAATTTAAAATCTTCAAATGAGACTACTTCTAATCAAGTCTGCGTATGGATGTAAAGAAGAGGAATACGTAGAAATTATAATTTTTGGGATGTAGTATTGGAGGTATTACGGCCGAAATTATAGTCACACACACACACGCACCCACACACACACACACACATATATATATACATCATCGTAAAAATAGTAAAATCGTTTTCCAGGGACCCTAAAACGTGATTATTCATTGAAACTCACCACCGAATTTTTTAACCAAAGACAATACCTTCCTTACCTAGAGGTGACGGAAGGTAAAAATAATAAATTAATACAATAATAAACAATATAGATATGTTAGTGAAATCTTGCGGAGCTTTAATGCTAGAGACAGTTTAAATTAAAGAATTAGTGATATATAATAATCAAAATTAAAAGCACAAAATATCAAATTTCAAAGAAAGATATTCTCTACCAAAAGTACGATATGTTGAAATTGTATAGAAACATTTTCTGATTTAGTGAACTACTTAATGATTGTATTGAACATCAAAGTGAAATTTGTTATTCAAATCAATAAAATATTCCAAGCGATATTTTAAGTGTTAGATTTCAAATAATGTAATGCTAATCCTTGTATGTGATACATGGCAGCGTAATGTCAACGTAAAAAGTCACGTACGATTATGATTTATGTAAATACTGCGAATGCATTCACATCTAAGACTCAATTTAGAGAGCTTTCGTTTCAAAAACCCTTGCATTATCTTCAATTTCAGAAGGAGTAGCAATACTAATCTGAATATCTCCAAAGCTGCAATACATCACTTAAAATACGAATCTTCTTACTAGGTACTTTATTTATATAACATAGATATAGAAGTCGACAATTGTAATATTTGTATATTATCCACTTTTTACCTCTCGATAAAAGAGGTATTGGATTCATGCTAAAAATCGCATATCCAGATTTTAATGATTAAGCACGTTTTAAGGTCCCTACAATCCGATTTTAATATTTTTACGATGATGACTGTGTATGTGTGTGTGTGTGTGTAGATGTATGTGTGTGCGTGTGTGTGTATGTGTGTGGGGATGTTGGACGGACGATTTCTCAAAAACTATAATACTTAATATCTGTCTAACTACGAATTTCTCAATCGGACATTACTGGGAAAAGCTGAAAAGGTTTTGGTAATATTTGGACAACCGAAAGTAGCAAATTCTTAAAAAAATCTAAATATTATATTTGTAAATTTTTAATCTTGCTAGTATTAAAGAAGAGTAAAGTCTCCAACTGATACATATAAATATTTTATTACATCTTTTATGGATTTAGAGGTAAAGAAATATAAGGTAACTGACAGATAAATGTCAGTGTCAAAAATCCAAAGACATTACTGAAGATTTTTCTGGGAAGTACATACATTATATTATTTCTTATTGTATTAATAGTTAAATATTTAAAATTATAAGTATATTACATATACCCTTCAAATATATTGTCATTTCCGATGAATTGGAAACAATTCGAAAAAGTAGAAGAGTAGGACAAAATTTCTTCATACAATGAATTTAAAAATCTAAATATAAAGAATAGATATAAGAAGAATTTTTGGTGTAGATTATAAGTATACAAGAAATGTTAAATACAACAACTTTGTTGGCCTTGACAAGCAGATATGTCAAATATAATTTTTCATACTAAATTTAGTGATTTTCCAATTACATGTGGTTTATTATCCTCGACAAGTAAATTCCACACTCCTGGTGACAAATTAACTACGTGAATTTAGAAAATCTTGAAATTTTTATTGAAAAATTCTGACATTTAACATCTATGTACATAATTACTAAACAACGTCATCACATGACTGCTCGCGCCTTGTACTTATGTAACCAAAAACGGAATTGGCGATAGATATTATGCTGCCCACAACAGATTTTTACCATCCGTTATCTTCAACTAAAAAGCAAAAATGATGAGTCTTTAATGATTACTTACACTTTAGCGTCCCTAGAATTTTTATAATCTTATAAAATTAATTGATCTAAATTCAAATTATTATGCAAATTGTTCAAACGATATGTATGTTAGTTAGAATATACGTTAGGCGACTTACGAGCCCAGGCTATAGGCTCGTAATGATGTGCCGGTCTACATTTTCAACAAATTATAAAACCTACAAAAATGGTGAAAAATTTCTACAAATTAGTTCGACTATTTTAAATTTAGACTTAAAACTGTACTCAAAATGACGGATGATAATAATTCGAACGGCATTTAAAAGCTAATCTTCTAGTCCAAATTATTTCAACAATTGTAACTTCTTCATTTAATTCGATTTATATTGATAAATAACAACATACAATGCTTAATACTTACGGCAACATTGGACAATAATTAATTAGTTATTTGCAATGTTTGAATGTAACAAATTGTGCAGGCCATCGGCCATGTCAAATTTGATTGTTAATGATATGAAAATAAACATATTGATAAATAGATATTATTAATATAGACTTTGTATCATAATGTAATATTTGAAATTATTGTTGTTATACCAATAGCCACAGTGTTCAAATAAAACGCATATTAATTGCAAATTACACATTTTCAAATTTGATTTATAAAAGTATTATATCTGTATTAGAATCTGCCGCTTGAATTAAAATTAACGACAGGGACTATAAATTTTAATCAAATTCCAATGGAGTGTGGTTAATAACGAATCGTCATATATACCACATTTAATTAAAAATGAGTTCAATTCCAACATTTTCGTGTTAAATTTCTCGTCATTTATTTTAATTTTAATCGGGGTATCAAAATTATACAATGGAATTTCATCAATCCCTCTTTTTGGGAAAAATAAACCTCTCGTATTTTTTTTATATATTTTTTTTTACCTCTCGCCATTGATTATATACGTAAACGTAAATGGTTACATTAGTATATATAATCAATGCTCTCGCCAAGAGAGGTATTGGATTCATGTTAAAAATCTGTGTGTGTGTGTGTGTGTGTGTATGTGTGTGTGGATGTTAGAAGGACGATTTCTCAAAAACTATAATACTTAATATCTGTTTAACTACGTATTTCTCAATCGGACATTACTGGGAACAGTTGAAAAGTTTTGATAATAATTGGACAACCGGAAGTACCAGATTCTTAAAAAAAATTGTTCTTATCTGATATATAAATATTCTATTATAACTTAAATTTATAGAGAAAAAGAAATATAATATATATAATAATCTGTTGTACTAAATCTCACAACGCAAATAATGTCATGGAAACCAATTGAAAAATTAAAATGCTTGTAACTGAAAGATAAATGTAGTGTCAAAAATCCAGAGACATTACTGAAGATTTTTTCTGGGAAGTACATACATGATATTATTTCTTATTGGATTAATAGTTAAATATTTAAAATTATAAATATATTACCCTTCAGAAATACTATTAATCCCGACAATAAAATGGAAACATGTCGAAAAATAGGGCGCAAGCAGTCATGTGACTTTGACAAGCAGATATAAGGGCCCGTGTCAGAAAGACAACTACATAGATGTAAAATGTCATAATTTCCAATTCCATATGGTTTATTTTCATCGACAAACAACTCTTGGTGACAAATTAATCACTTGAACGCAGAAAATCTTGAAATTTTTAATGAAAAATTATGACATTTGATATCTATGTACATAATTACTAGCTGTCATTCTGTCACGGGTCTCATATCTGCTTGTCAAGGCTAACAAAGTCACATGACTGCTCGCGCCCTAACATATTTAACATTTCTTGCATACCTACACTCTACATCAAAAATTCTATTTATATCTATTCCATATATATTTAGATTTTTTTAAATTTAAACTCATTCAGGAGAGATGAAGAATATATTGGAAGAAGAATGAATAGCTTAATAATAGAATGTGGAAGAAACAGAGGAAGACCAAAGATACGATGGAGGACTGTATTGCAGAAGACTTGAGAGCAAAGCGACTGAATGAGGACAACACGCAAACCAAAAATGAGTGGAAGAAGAAAATAAAAAATAGCGACCCCTGACGAATGGGAAAAGCTAAAGAAAAATAATTCAGTGTTAAAAGCAATTTGCATAGTTTGTTTATGAAATAATTTTACTGGAAATATAGGATCTTTTGCAAAACAATTTATGTATGGAATTTGTACATAATACACACGATTGACGGAAGGTAATGTGCTGGCCACATCAGATTTTTTACAAATATTTTGGGGCTAACCCTGTCAGTTTCCTCTTATTTTTCGAACACACTGTATACAAAAACATGGTTTTATTCATTTTTCTTCATTATGTAAACAGAATAATATATCTTACATGATGTGTATCATGTATCTTACCTCATTAAAAATTTAGAAAGATGAAACATGGTAAGAATTATTAAGACGAAAATATAAATCATTAATCTTATCAAAAATATAAAATGTCAAAGTATGAATATGTATCACTAATTAATGTAACGTAAGTATATAAAAATCTCTTGTGACCAGCACAATACCTTTCGTCAATCCTGTGTATTATGTATAAATTCCATACATAAATTTTCTTGCAAAAGGTTCTAAATTTCCAGTAAAATTATTTCATAAAAAAAACTATGCAAATTGCACTTGACACTAACATCTTCTTCTTCTTTAACTTTGCCCATTCCTTACGGATTGATATTTTTATTTTCTTCTTCCACTCATTTCTGTTTTACGTGTCGTTCTCATTCAGTAACTTTTGTCTCTTACGCAATACAGTCCTTCCTTATTATCTTTGGTCTTCCTCTGTTTCTTCAACCTTCTATAACTAATCTATTCATTTTTCATCTAATATATTCATTTCTCCTTATGACATTTTCAAACCAATGTAATCATCTCGCTTGGATCTGTCTAGAAACTTGTAACACTAGAGTTATTTCCTTACCTATCTTTCCGTGTCTTCCCCAACATCTACTTCAACATCCTCATCTCTGCCACATTCATTTACTTTTTATTTATACTGACATCTGTCAATTTGAATTATATGAATATATTAGTAGTTTCCTTGTTTAGCATAGCTGGCTGATTTGTAAAATTTAATTTCTTTAAAATTCTTTAATTCTATATCTATTGAATATGAACTATAAAATGCAATCAAATTGTATAGAGAATAATATATTCTTTAAGTTATAATAACGTTAGATGTCAATAAATTAAATTTAACTGTTAAATCTTCAAATGAGGCTATTTCCGATTCACCAATTATAACCAAAATCTAATCAGGTGTGTTGAAACTTTCGTCACACACACACACACACACACACAGACACACACACACACACATACATACAGACATCATCGTGACCATGGTAAAATAATATTATAGGAACCCTAAAACATGCTTATACACTAAAAACTCATCATTGAATTTTTTGACCAAAGACAATACCTTCCTTACCTAAAGGTGACGGAAGGTAATAAACATTTTATATATCAAATACAAACATTTTGTTCTGTAACTATTAATACCCGAATGATTTCAAAGTTTATAGACAAGCCTATCACTCACATCAATACAAACACAGAAACCAATAATTATACACCTACAAAGTATCCAGATTAAATGCTGACTTTCCTCCCATTAGAAAATAATAAGGTAGTTAGTATAAAATGACAGTATCAATAATCAATATGAAGTGATATAGTAAAAAGTGGATGGCAAGGCAAGGCAACACTTAAGCCATGATTGATGACACAACAAAATGCGGAGGATCCCACTTGACGCAATCCGATCAATTATTCCGCCACGCACAACAACACAAGTTTTAATAACTTCCACCCCACGCTTTAACAGCGTGTTACTATCACAAAAGATACGAAATATAGCTTACAAACAGGAAACTACTAAGACTAGCATCATCTGTATAAAGTTTAGTTAGATTGTTAGATACATATTGATGTCGAAATCAGATGGGTCGTAAGACTTCAATAACTTTGGACAATATTTATTATTAATAGTATAATGTTGCACTCCAAATTGTATTACTAAATAAGGGTCTAATCTCGTTGTCAGTGAACATAATTAAGATGTAAAAGTTATAATATACCATGTTAAATTTGCCAGAAAAAGTAGTAAGAAGCGTATTACGTTCCACGTACTAAGGTAAGAACTTATGAACGTAATGAAACTGCAAAAACTGTGTAGTGTAATGTTCCTCAAAATTTTTTTTTTTTTTACTTTCCGTCACCTTTAGGTAAGGGAGGCATTGTCTTTGGTCAAAAAATTTAATATTTTTGGGTCCATATAATTTTACCATTTTTACGATGATGTCTGTATGTATGTATGTGTGTCTGAGTGTGTGTGACGAAAGTTTCGGATCGCATAATTTCAATACCACGATTCCAAAAATTATATTTTTTTCGTATTCCTCAAGTTTACATCCAGAAGAACAATTGATTAGACTTTGGTTATAATTGGTGAACCGGAAGTAGCTTCATTTGAAGATTAAACAGTTAAATTTGATTTATTAACATTTAACGTTATTATAAGTTAAAGAATATATTATTCTCTATACGATTTGATTGCATTTTATACTTCGTATTCAATAGATATAGAGTTAAAGAATTTTAAAGAAATTAAATTTTATAAATCAGCCAGCTATGCTAAACATGGAAACTACTAATATATTCATATAATTCAAATTGACAAATGTCAGTATAAATAAAAAGTAAATTAATGTGGCAGAGATGAGGATATTGAAGTAGATTTTGGGGAAGACACAGAAAGATAGATAAGGAAATAACTCTAATGTTACAAGTTTCTAAAAAGATATAAGCGAGATGATTACTTTGGTTTGAAAATGTCATGAGAAGAGATGAAGAATATATTGGAAGAAGAATGAATAGTTTAGTAATAAATGTTAAAGAAACAGAAGAATATCAAAGATAAGAAGGACTATATTGCGGAAGACTTGAGAGAAAAGGAACTGAATAAGGACGACACGCAGAATAGAAATGAGTGGAAGAGGAAAATAAAAATTCCGACCCCTAACGAATAGGAAAAGCTAAAGAAGAAGATTTCAGTGTCGAGTGCAATTTGCATAGTTTGTTTATGAAATAATTTTACTGGAAACATAGAATCTTTTGCAAGAAAATGTGTGTCAAAATAATAGCTATTAATTACGTCCATAGCTGACAAATATCATAATTTTTCATTTAAAATTTCATGATTTTCTTCTTTCATATGATTTGTTTGTTATCAGAAGTGTGGAATTCAGTTGCTGAGAATAGAAAATTTTGAATGAAAAATTATAACATTTATGTTATGGACATAATTAATAGCTGCCATTCTGATACGGGCCCCCATATCTGATTGCTAAGGTCAGCAAAGTCACGTGACTGCTCGCGCCATATGGAATTTGTACATAATACATAGGATTGACGCAAGGTCACGTCAGATTTTTTAACTCTATATTTATTGAATATGTAGTATAAAATGAAATCAAATCATATAGAAAATATTCTATATTTAACTGCGTTTTTTTCAAGAAAAACTGTTGCAAATGAGGATAATTCCGGTTGACCAATTATAACCAAAACCTAATCCCCTCTTCATTTGGATGTCAACTCAAGGAATACAAAAAATTATAACTTTTGAAATGATGGTATTGGAGTTATGCGATATAAAACGATGGTCACACACACACACACGCACACACACACACACACACACACACACACACACACACACACACTTACAATCATACATACAGACTTCATCGTAAAAATAGTGCCCATTTATTAAAAACTTACTATCGAACTTTTTGACCAAACAATATCTTCCTTACCTAAAGGTGGCGAAATGTAATAAACCACAAAAATAGATAAAATAATATTGTTTGAACATTTAATCAATAATGGAATAAGTCATGGTCACAGTTACCCGGTCCTATTACTTCTTATATAAAAGCTTAACTAATAAATAAGGATCAATTCCTTTTTTGCCTTTCCGTTTTTTGTGCGCGGAATTGAGTGAAGAACACGGTCACATCGTTTTCCGTTCTACACAAAATATTACAATCATTACACAAATTTTAATAAAAAAAGAAGGGGTCCATATCTTTGGAAATGGCTCTCGGAAGATTGAAATTCTTTTCCTCAGCATCGCTAGCGCCCGTTGCCATCTTGCGGTATGTGAGAGAACCACCAGGAAAGGAAGACCGCGATAATTGGCTACGGAATACTACACTTTTCGTCATGCAATATTTATGATTCTCTTTCTGCATAAATGGTTCCATCGAGGTGCGAAATTGGGAAAAGTGAATATATCGGAGCTTAGGAATTTTAAAGTAGCTGAATAAATGTTTGAGGAATTAACGGCGAGCCGAGTTGTTGCTGATGGCGAAACGTAAATAAAATATCCGTTGCCGAAATTCTACACAATACACTCGCAACAAGAAACAGACGGGAAGATTCGATTCGCGCAGATTTAGATTCAAGCTAAATCGGGAATCCACTCATCACATATCTACAAATTTTATTTCCGTACAATTTTACGATATTTCAATTTTATACGATTAATTTTGTTCATAATTATTTATAATACAAAATGTAAGTATTTAAAAATTTATGTGACCAACACAATACCTCCCGCCTCGTTGCCGCGTGCCTGATGTCTGGTCGCGAATCTGGGGAATCCGATTTGATCCCGATCAACGCCAAAGAATTCGAATTTGAAATGGCATAAAATTAACCCTTGTGGTAAACGCCCGCACAATACAAATATGTCATAATCATGACCGAAATGTGTGTATAAATCAGATTAGCACACCCAAAAATGAATAATATGCCATGATAATATATTTATTTGTTTCTTTATTTAAATACATACCGGCATATTTACTAATGCTAGAAATTATGTATCTTCAGTTCCTTTCCATATAACTATTGTTCTATTTACAATTTTCGTTTTAAAACGTTATTATTATTAATTTGAAATTATGTACTTATATTAAGTTTCTTTCCATGTAACTATTATTCTATTATTATTTATGTCAGTTACATACATTTGAGCTGAACTGTGTAACCATGTAGATGTGTGCATAAGCTTCGAGATATAATCCTGTGGTGCACTCTCCACGCCAGAAATCAGTACCCGTGAGGTGACGCATGGTAAACGCCCGCACGATACAAATATGACATCAGCATTACCGAAATCTGGGTACAAAGCGGATTAGCACACCCAACAATAGGTAATATGCCGTGCTAATATATTTATTATTATTTTTTATTTAAATACATACTTTGAAATGATTATTTTTTTGACAGTGACATATATCTGTCAGTTACATACATTTTAGCTGAACTATGTAACCACAGAGATGTGTTTAAAGCATAAGCTCCGAGATATAATTTTATATTACTTTATAAATTTATCCATAAAATATATAGAAAAATATTAAAGCAAACTTGTAGAAAATGGAATAATCTTTAATTTTTATAATAACAAATTGAGAAAAAATTACATTTAAAGGTATTTTTTGAAGAAAAACTTGAGCTTCAACTAAACTGCCATTTCCGGTTATCCGATTGCCGCCAAAAATCCAATGGGTTCTTTCCATATTAGAATGTAGAAATACATGGTTTCAAAACCATCCCTATACCTCCCTTACCAATGGTAGCGGGAGGTAAAAATAGCGACCCCTAACAAATAGGAAAAACTAAAGAACAAGAAGAAGAAGATTTTAGTGTCAAGTGCAATTTACATAGTTTGTTTTTAAAATAATTTCACTGGAAATTTAGAATCTTTCGTAAGAAAAATTATGTATGGAATTTATAATCATACACAGGATTGACGAAAGGTATTGTGCTGGCCACAACAGATTTTTTAAATTTTCTTTTTCCTTTGTCATCCAACCTTATTCCAATCAAACTACATTTATATATCAAGGATTGTAAATAAATAGTCCTTTTTCTTTCCAATTCTTTTTAATATCTCCTTGCAAGTGTCGATTCGTAGTCACGCTCTGGATCACAGACCACGCGAGTAATTATGCTTGCGGTTGTCACGTCCGCTGTCCTTAGTCGCGTAATAAAGCAACAGTCGGACATTTCACGCGTCTCACATAAATCTCACAATCCCCGGAGAGAACAGGATGGAGAAAAGGGATAAGCAAACGGAATCCACTTTGCCATACACAACATGCAGAGGATATGTCACAATAAACATTAAAGACATAATTTTGAAACATTGACATTATAAGATGAAAATATGAATGCTATATTTAACAAAAGTATTAGGCGCCCTTAAATGTTGACATTGTTTTATTGTTTATATTTTGCAAAAAAAAATAATAGATTATATTCTATTCCACGAGAGAAAACAGTTAAGAAAAGATAGGAGCTAATTTTGTCTCTGATTGGTTGAAATGGCGGGCACTGGAAACATATTTCTCCATCTCAACTTTTGTAAATTTCTATCGGTCGGTAATCGAAAAAAGAATAATAAGAAAATTATAAAATAAAGGGTTCTGTAGTCTATACGTAGGTATAATTATACACGTCTGCATATTTTCAAATGTACCTATTATCAATCAACGAGAAATGGACAAAATAATACAATCTTCGTTAAGAAGTGATTACAAGAAACCTTTTATATAGAGAACGAAGCTAGGAAAAACATAAAATTTCAATAAACTATGTTAATTGTAATAGTTAAATGTTGTATTTTTAGACTAATTATAGAATAGTTAGATGTATTTTATATTTATTTGCTCCATGGGGTCTTGTGGCCGCCTCTCCACGCCCCTGTGGCGCACTCTCCACGCCAGCAATGAGTGCCCGTGAGGTGACGCCTGGTAAGCGCCCACACGGTACAAATATTCCATCATTACCGAAATCTGTGTACAAAGCAGATTGGCACACCCAGCAATGGGTAATATGCCGTGATGAAATATTTATTTATTTTTATTTTTATTTAATAGTTATTTAACTATCAAGTGTGTTAATGAGGGCGATTAATAATCGAGACATTCGCTACGCTCACGCGTTAATTGTTGAGATCATTAATCGCCAATTAACACCCGTGTTAGTTACAATATTTTTTCGTTGACCGTATCTTACTTAAATGGAAAATCTAATTTTATTCCATGACAATTTTTTTTAGGTTAGTAATGGTTGACAGAACGTCAAATTTTACGTCAGAAAATCAATAAGTTTTGTCATCAATTGTTTTCAGTGGGTGCGTTCAGTTTACTTAATGCTAGACAACACAAGCGGTTTTTTATGTTATTTGAGGAATTTTATTCTTTCAAATTCATTTTGAAGGTATGCTACGTGAATATACCTAGCTAGTAAGTGTCAAAAGCATGACTTTTAATTCTGTCTACCTTTTTGCTACAACTTAGCGTTAGCAATACATGCTGTGTTCCATGTGGTGAACGCACCCAATAAATCGTTTATTAATAAAAAATCATGCATTAATAGGGGTCATTAATGAATGATTTTCTATACATTAAGATAGCCTATTAATAAACGGTCGACGGAAAATAATATTTTACCACTATATTTGAATTTGGAGCCGAATTTTGTAACTAAATTGTTCATTATTGTGTAAATCAAACTTCTGGTTACTGTTTCCTCTCGTGGAATATAGCTTAGTAACAAATTGTCCTAATTGATCTCTTTCTCTGGCAAGTGTTGTTTCTCACGATGAGTCTGAGTCAATAATTGACGCTGTTCAATCGGTTGTACACATCCCCCATTATCGCATACTCGTGCGGGCCATCGCTCTGGCGGCAGGACCGTACATTATCGATGAGGCCTCTTGAGGCCGGCCAGGATAATGGCATGCGGAAGGCGACAGACGTCGTTAGGCTCCGCTACTATGCCTGTGCTACTATTGGCTTATTAGCTCTCGCGACCTGTCACCAAACCTGACAGGAACTTGCAATAGTCGTTTTGGTAATTTCGTTTTAGTTTTTACTGCGTTTTAAAATTTAATGGAAGCGGGAGTTGAAACTGGATAGACGGGAAAAATAAATGGTGAACTTAATTAAATGATGGAAGAAGTATTTTCAATTTTTAACTAGTTATGTTGAAAAGGTTTGTAAATATTTAAATTTCGGTGCATGAAAGTTATAAATTATACACTGCTCACCATAAAATAATCAACCCCCATTTACAGTATTTTTTTTAAAGATGTCCCATCAATTAACAAATTGACATACATTTATCTCTGTGGTTTGTAAAGACTAGACACGTGTGCGATAAGGATAGATATAACACGCGTCTTTTAAAAGTTCATATTCTTTCGACTAAGTTACGATATTTATTTTAAAACGATGTTCGTTTGTTGACAAACTTTTACTGTATAATATAAATAAACAAATGTTATTTTCTGTCAGTATCATTGATACTGACATTGTGTCAGTATCTTATTTTTCACTTATTTAGTTTTACATTTGCTAATAAACTTACCAGTTGACTTATTTTTGAATGCTGTTACTGTACCATAAACAGTAGTATTTTATGTACCCTCATAAAAACTAAGTAACCGATACTACTGAATTTAACAGAATATGGGCGGAGCTAAAAACTTAATTCATACCTCTCACTATAAGAGATATTGGATTCATGCTAAAAATCGCATATCCAGATTTTAATGATTAAGCGCGTTTTGGTAATAATTGGATAACCGGAAGTAGCAGATTCTTAAAAAAATCTTCTAAATATTATTTTTTGATAAATTTTGTTCTTGCTAGTAAAAGAAGAGTAAATTCTCTATCAGATATATATAAATATTTTAGTATATCTTTTATAGATTTACAAATAAAGAAATATAAGTTACGGTACAAATCATTACCGATATCTGTGTACAAAGCAGATTGGCACACCCAGCGCCAGAAATAGGTAATATGCCGTGATGATATATTTTTTTTTAATTTTTTTATTTAATAATCTGATAAATGTTAGTGTCAAAAATCCAGAGACATTCCTGAAGTTTTTTTTTCTGGGAAGTACATACATTATATTATTTCTTATTGTATTAATAGTTAAATATTTAAAATTACAGGTATATATACCCTTCAAAAATACTGTCAATCCCGACAATGATTTGGAAACATTTCGAAAAATTAGAAGGGTAGGACAAAATTTTTTCATAGAATGAATTTAAAATTAAAAAATATAAATATAAAGAATACATATAAGTATAATTTTTGGTGTAGAGTGTAGGTATATAGGAAATGTTAAAAACAATAGGACGCGAGCAGTCTTGTCAAATGTCATAATTTTTCATTCTAAATTTAGTGATTTTCCAATTCCATGTGGTTTATTTTCCTCGACAAGTAAATTCCACACTCCTGGTGACAAAATAACTACGTGAATTTAGAAAATCTTGAAATTTTTAATGAAAAATTCTGACATTTGACATCTATGTACATAATTACTAGCTATCATTCTGACACGGGCTCCCATATCTGCTTGTCAAGGCCAACAATGTCATATGACTGCTCGCGCCCTATACTTATGTAACCAAAAACGGAAGTGGCGGGAGGTATTGTATTGGCCACAACAATTTTTTTATACTTGTTAAAAGGAAAAAAAAATCTCCTATTTTAAGGAAGTGTTTAGCTCACTTAAAGTAAAGTTATAAATTGTTAGTTGTAAGTTTTCATGTTTACTTTACTCTTTAATCAGCAGGGCCGGCGGAACAGGTGGGTACTATGGGTAGTACTACACACCTGAAAAATGGAACGGTGGGTAAGTATCCACCTGGGAATTTGAACATGAAAAATTTTTTTAATGTTCGAAATCAACCTACAAATATATCTGACCAAATAAATCAACCTACAAATATATTTGATTTTCAAACTACCCGCGCTATGCGCAGTTGCCACGGTGCGCCGCGCCACGCAGTATGTTGGTATTCTGGTCCTTGTCTATCGCGTAATAAGCGAAGTAATGGCGTCGGCCTTTTCCTACCGGGAGCCGAAAAATCGGAGAATGGACCGGTTTGTTGTGCGAAGGGTTCGAGAGAAACGGAAGAACGACGAGACTGACGATTCTCTCAGTCAAGAGCGTCAGAGTAGCACGCCGCAGTCTGTCAGTGCACAAATTTTATGAAAACTCCCGCCTTCCCCTGATAATAATACAACTTTTGTGACATAAACACTATTCATCCTCCTGGCGATCATTTATTAATCCCAGCTGAAATGAGTCGAATTCTCCTGGAACGCTCCTTCGAAATTGTCGGACATTTTTCTCGATCAGCGGTTAATAGCAATAGATAGCTCTCGCTCTCTTCTGTAGGTGTAGTTCTTGTATTGACCACGCAGCGCGACGACGCTGGCGACGAGTAGAGTGACAGCACTGCGTGTTCAGAGAACATTCCATTTTCCTAACTTATTTATGATCTGGAAATGTCTTGGCGAATCGATTCTCCGGACGCGAAGGCGAATTCTTGTTGTTTAATTTCATCTGACGTTTGCACGATCTGGGACTGGTAGTTTCTGGTGTTCCATCAGACATAAAACTTAACTTATGTTCCATGCTACGAAGAGTAATTGCTAGGGAATTGAATGAATTTCTTGGGGTTTGTTTGTTGAAGTTGGTGATACACGCTACCAAAGAATTACAAATATTTTACCAGCGAGAAATCAACAAAGACAACGCGCAATTAATATTAATAAATAAACGGATCAGGTCAGCTGCTCAAAATAATTTCTACTTACATTAGGATAAAAATTCTTTGATGGGGATTAATAACTATTTATAAAAATCTAATGTGGTTAGCACATTACCTTCCGTCAATTATATGTATTATTTATAAATTACATACAGTAAAAAAATTGAAAAATGTCTGATCAAGGTAATCTACGAATTGTATGAATTCAGATTTTTACTCCGCCCATTATACAAATTCAGTAGTGTCGTTTGCTAAGTTTTTATGAGGGTACATAAGATACTACTGTTATTTTATTACTATAAAAATATATATTACAATAAAAGCATTCTAAATTCAAAAATAAGTCAAATGGTAAGTTTATAAGCAAATGTTAAACCAAATATGTGAAAAATAAGATAATGACACAATAGTGACTCTGAAAGAAAATAACGTTATTCGTACGGCTATGAATCCAGGTAATGTATCTGAATTAATAAATAAACTTACGTTACAGTGAAAGTATTATCAACAACGAGCATCGTTTTAATGTGGAATGTCTTAACTTTGTCGAAACAATGTGAATTTTTGAAAGACAAGCGTATTATATCCATCCTTATCGCACACTCTTATAGCCTTTGCAAAGAAAAGAAATAAATGTATGCCTATTTGTTAATTCGTTCATGATACAGATGATCGGACATCTTTAAAAAAATGTACTGTACATAAATTTTCTTGCAAAAGATTCCATATATCCAGTAAAATTATTTCATAAACAAACTATGTAAATTACATTCGTTAGGGGTCGTTATTCTTGATTTTCTTCTTCCATTCATTTTTATCTTGCTTATCGTTCTCATTCCGTTCCTTTTCTCTCAAATCTTCCGCAATACAGTCCTTCCTTCTTCTCTTTGATCTTCCTCTGTTTCTTCAACCTTCTACTACAAAGCTGTTCATTCTTCTTCCAATATATTATTCATCTGTCCTCATGTCCAAACCAATGTAATCGTCTTTCTTGTATATTTCTAGAAACTAACAGTCGAGCCATTTCCCTTATCCTTTCATTCCTTATCCTATCTCTCCGTGTATTCCTCAACATCTGTCTCAACCTCCTCATCTCTGCCACATTCATTTTCTTTTCATTGACACTGACATCTATCAATTTGAATTATCCGAATATATTAGCAGTTTCCATGGTTAGCGGCTATACCGTCTTTAGAATTGTAGTGTTGAGGTTACCGTCTACGACAAAATCGTCACACACATACACACACACACACACACACACAACACACACACACACACACACACACACACACACACACACACACATACACACATATACAGACTTCATCATAAAAATGGTAAAATCGTATTCTAGGGAAGCTCCATTATCAAGTAACCTATGAGAATTTTTGACAAAACAAAAGCACATATAATATGGCCCCTCAAAAGCTCTCGATGATTTTGTTGTTTATAGATTTCCATGCATCCATTATTTAGTTTATAATTTTTCCAGCTATCAAAATAATTATTAATAAAAAATTGTTGCGTATAAATTACATATCACGAAACATTAGCTGACTCTGACAGCTTCTAAATTACACCTTTCAGAATGTTACATTTTTATAATTATTTATTAATTTTTTAATTAACACGCAAACCATTTCCCAGATTTCTCATTATAATATTTATTTTTAAAATTAAAATTTACTTAATTAATGAACAAATAATTTACAGTACAATTAATTACAAAGAATACATACATTGATTTTATCTTAGCGTCTGTATAAATTTCAAGGCAAACGTTATTAAATTCTGCAGCTTAGCGGGCGCCTTAGAAAAATGTTTTATAAGAAGCTTAAGTGATAAGTAGCAGCTTTCAACATTCTACACGAAATCAAAGTGTAGAAGGATCAGATTAAAGCGATCTACTTCAGGGCTTTTTACAACTGAAACTTTATCAAAATGTATTTCAGGTTTAATTAATTTACCAACAAAAAAACAGTTGTCATCGAGAAAAAAAATTATTATATGCCAGTGGGAATAAAATTAGACATGTCTACGAATATTAATGAATGTCAGAATGTAATTAATGGAGTCGATGTGATCTAGATTCTAAAAGTAGAAAAATATTAATAGCTTTCCTTTCAATAAAATTGAAACTATTGGTGTTTTAGTTTTTATTTCAATTGCAATAATGAAAATGGATTAGATGTTAACAATTACTCGATATCATATTCTTACAAAACTGATGTACCGGTATACACTTAGACCTTAGGTGGTGCCCAAAAATAACAAGTATTGCTTTCTGGCGGGTACAAAATATTTACTTCCTATTTTTACCTCTCGTTGAGGTATTGGATTCATGCTAAAAATCGCATATCCAGATTTTAATGATTCAGCACGTTTTAAGGTCCCTACAATCCGATTTTAATATTTTTACGATGATGTCTGTGTATGTGTGTGTGTGTGTGTATGGATGAGTGTGTGTATGTCGGATGTTGGAAGGACGATAAGACTTTATATTTGTTTAACTACGTATTTCCCAATCGGACATTCATGGGAAGAACTGAAAAGGTTTTGGTAATAATTGGACAACCGAAAGTATAAGATTCTTGAAAAAAAAAATCTTCTAAATACTAATTTTTGAATTTTTTTCTTGGTAATATTAAAGAAAATTAAATTCTCTATCTGCATGTTACATTTAAATATTTTATTATATATTCTATAGATTTAGAGATAAAAGAAATACAATATATATATAATAATCTGTTGTAATAAATTTTACAGCCGAAAGAATGCCATGGAAAATAGTTGAAAATTTAATTGTTTGTAACTGTCAGATAAATGTCAGTGCCAGAAATCCGGAGACATTACTGAAGACTCTTTCTGGGAAGTACATACATTATATTATTTCTTAATGTATTAATAGTTAAATATTTAATATTATAGGATTATTACACATACCCTTCAGAAATACTGTTACTTCCGACAATGAATTGGAAACATCTCGAAAAATTAGAAGAGTAGGACAAAATTTCTTCATAGAATGAATTTAAATTTAAAAAATGAAAATATATCTAATAGAAATAAGTAGAATTTTTGGTGTAGTGTGGGTATACAAGAAATATTAAATACATTAGGGCGCGAGCAGTCATGCGACTTTATTGGCCTGACAAACAGATATGGGGGCGCATGTCAGAATGATAGCTAGTAATTATGTATATAGATGTCATATATCATAATTTCACATTCTAAATTTAGTGATTTTCCAATTCCATGTGGTTTATTTTCCTCGACAAGTAAATTCCACACTCCTGTTGACAAATTAATTACGTGAATTTAGAAAATCTTGAAATTTTTAATGAAAAATTTGACACTTGACATCTATGTACGTAATTACTAATTGTCATGCTGACATGAGCCCCTGTATCTGCTTGTCAAGGCCAACAGTGTCACATGACTGCTTGCGCCCTATACTTATGTAACCAAAAAGTGGCGAGAGATATTGTGCTGTCCACAGATTTTTAATATTTGTAATAACAAATTTTCATCATCATCATCGTAAAAATGTTATAATCGGATTCTAGGGACCTTAAATCGTGCTTATTCTCTTAAATATGGATATGCGATTTTAAGCATGATTCCAATACCTCACTTAGCAAGAGGTAAAAGTTCATTTAAATTATAAATTAACGAATTACGTAAAACTACTCAAGAGGATGATGTTTGCGACACATGATTCTCAAACAAATTCTTCCCATTCCAAGTTCATACCCTTGCATTTAAATTAAAAGTAAAATACTTTCCTCTTTTAGATCCCGCCTTGCGTGAAATCACACATCACTGTCGTGCGATATGTGCGTGGCAGTGAGTGAGCATTAGACGTCGGTATTAGCGGCATCAAACATAATTGAAAGCTGCGTGTGCTGTGTGCGTCTCGTCTCTTACGGAATAATGCAGCCACAGGATCACAAGAACGAATTCTCTGCTGAGGATTTTTCAATCATTTCTCTCAATTCAAAGGCAATATCGGAATGCTGAACGGAACGCAGTAAGGAATGAAAACGCGCAATAGATAGAAAACCACCAATATGGCTAGGAGAGATAGACAGGTTTAGGTTTTGTTAATCCTACCAATATGGAAAGGACATTATGATACAACATACGTCGGGATATTGATACTATATTAAAATATATGTATAATATTTAGAATATCAGTATGTAAAGAAAGTAAAATAAGTTTGGTTGAAAGATTTATAGATCTAGAAGCAGGAGGACGGTTAGCCTATTATATTGTTGAGTGCGTGGACCCAACGCCACTGATTCTAGCAGTACGCAACCGCCGCCGCTGGTCGAAAGTCTCAAGAACGGCGCCTATACTGAGCGATGACGTAATCGTCTCGATCTGCTTAATTACGTTTGTATTCGATAGAATAATGGACAACACTCTAGATAATCTGATGTGACCAACACAATACCTCCCGCCATTTCATTTTTATTAATTTAAATCAGGGACTACTACTAAACGCGATATTTCGTTTACACTCGTTTCGTTATTTATTTTAAAAAATCTGTTGTGGCAAGCACAATACCTTCCGTCAATCCTGTGTATTATGTATAAACTTCATTCATAAATTTTCTTGAAAAGATTCTAAATTTCCAGCAAAATTATTTCATAAACAAACTATGCAAATTACACTTGACAGTAATATCTTCTTCTTTAGCTTTCCCCATTCGTTAGGGGTCGCTTTTTTTTTATTTTCTTCTTCCATTCATTTCTGTTTTACGTGTCGTTCTCATTCAGTTCCTTTTCTCTCAAGTCTTCCGAAATACAGTCCTTCCATCTTATCTTTGGTCTTCCTCTGTTTCATCAACCTACTATTAATAAGTTATTCATTCTTCATCCAATATATTCTTTATTTCTCCTCATGACATTTTCAAACCAATGCAATCATCTCGCTTTTATCTTTTTAGAAACTTGTAACACTAGAGTTATTTCCGTACCTACCTTTCCATGTCTTCCCAACATATACTTCAACATCCTCATCTCTGCACATTAATTTACTTTTTATTTATACTGACATCTATCAAGTTGAATTATATGTAGTTTGCATGTTTATCATAGCTGGTTGATTTATAAAAATTAATTTGAAATATGAACTGTGTAACTAAGAAATTGTGTTTATCTTTAAAACATAGACTTCCGGTATTTATAAAATTGATTATTTTATTAATTTATCTATAAAATATATAGAAAAATTATTAATGCATGCCTGTAGAAAATCTTTAATTTTAATAATAAAATAATCGCGAAAAAATGACATTTAAAGGTATTTTTGGAAGAAAAACTATTTTAAGCTTCTAGTAAAATGCGATTTCCAGTTATCCGATTTACACCAAAATCTAATAGCTTCTTTCCATATTGGAGTAAGGTCGAAATACAAGATTTCAAAAATTCTGCGTTTGGTAGTATTTGAACTAGAGTGACCAGAAGATCCACACATACACACACACACACACACACACACACACACACACACACACACACACACACACATACATACACACATAAACACATACACACCCACAGACATCATTGTGAAAATGTTAAAATCAAATTCTATGAACCTTGAAACGTGGTTATTTATTTATACCTCCCTTACCAAGGGTAGCGGGAGGTAAAAAGGGACGCCGAACTTTATAAATATCGTCAGAGAGGACAGCCGGAACTTTCAGATATATACATGCATTGTAGAATGAAGAATTAGTGATATAAATAGTCTACTAGTGGTGAACATAAATAAATCTTCCAGAGGGCCGTGAATCGACAGAAGGAATTTATATTGAACAATAAATTGCGATTTTGATGATATACCGGCTTTTGTTTTATTTATTAAGTCTTAAAACTTGTATATCAATACTGTATAAAGGGCATAACAGTGTGCGAGCAATCTTTTTTGTAAAATTTCCCGTGATATTTTATAATATAGACATAATGACAGCTCACATAACATCGTAAAAAATAATTGTCTAGGTCTAGAGCTACCCTCTGTATAAGGCCTTAAACATATCATATTTGTAACATTTTTGTTCGTCATGCAACTAAATTCCTCCAGTTAATTATGTCTTCCTCTTCTGGCCTTGCTGTCAAGTGTCTCGTTACCGCCATCTCGTTACCTTCCTCGTAACTTCTCATTACCCGTTCCTGTGAGACATGTAGCCGAATTTAAAGATGGCGCCGGTCGTAACTCCTGCTGGCCTCGGGTTCTTACTTCCCTCGATCACGCCACGAAATGAGAAGAAATTGCAGACCGGGAGATTGCACTTTTGTGAATCGTATTATTGTTGTGGATTTGTACTTTGGGACATGACGGGCTGTTTTTTCCTATTTGGGCGGGGTTAATAGTAGAGGGTGATTGGAGGTAAACAGTTTCCCTTCCTTGTGGAAAAGTTAAGATGAGTTTATTTGGGGTGTCAACTGCTAAATGGTGCAATCAAAGAAAAATGTATCATCATTGTAAGGCGACTAGGATAAATGGAGAGACAGAAAACAAGAGAGAGCGAAGGTTTTGATTGATGTCTATACCTTCCGTCTCCTATAGGTAAGGAAGGTATTGTCTGGTCAAAATATACGATGTTGAGTTTTTAATGAATAAGCACGTTCTAGACTTCCTACAATACGAATTTACTGTTTTTATATGTGTATGTGTGTGTGTGTGTGTGTGTGTGTCAGTGTGTCTGTGTGTGACAAAAAAATCTCTTTCGATAACTCCAATACTATAATTCAAAAAATTGTAATTCTTTCATATTCCTCTTTCGTACGTCCATATGAACGCTGTTAAATAACATTTTTGACCTTTTATATTATTATAAATAAAAGAATGTTATTCTCTATTCGATTTAATTATATTTTTACCTCTCGCTAAGAGAGGTATTGGATTCATGCTATAAATCTAATATCCAGATTTTAGTGAATAAACACGTTTTAAAGTCCCTACAATCCGATTACAACATTTTTACAATGATGTCTGTGTGTGTGTATGTGTGTGTGTGTGTATATTTGTGTGTGTGTGTGTGTATGTGTGTAATTCTATAAGACTAAAAATCTGTGTACTACGGATTCCTCAATCTAACAGTAATGATAAGCGTTGAATAGGTTCTGGTAATAATTAGACAACCGGAATTGGTAGTTTCTAAAAAAAAATTTCTATATTATTTTTTGAAAATTTGTTACTACAAATAATAAAGATAATTAAATTCTCAATCTGACACATTTAAAAAATTAATTATATCTCCTATAGGTTAGGAGATATAGTATATAATAATATAGAATAATCTATTGTAATAAATCTCGTTGCCCAAAAAACTCCATGGAAACCAGTTGAGATATTTAAATGTTTGTAATTGACAGATAAATGCAAAATGTCAGTGTCAAAAATCAGCAGTTTTACTAACATTACTGGAAGATTTTTCTGGGTGGTACAAGTACATTTAATATAACTTATTGTATTATTAATTAAATATGTATTTAAAATCATAGGTATGTTAATATTACATATATCCTTAAGAAATACCGTTAATACCGTCAATGAATTACATTTTGAACAATTAGAAGCGTAAGACAAAATTCTTCATAGAACGAAAGAAGAGATACAATTTCAATTTTTTGTGTATACAAGAAATGCTACATTCGTTACTTAAAGGGCGCGAGCAGTCATGTGACTTTGTTGGCCTTGGCAAGCAGATATGAGGATCCACGTCAGAATGATGGCTAGTAGTTATTTACATAGATATCACAATTGTTACATATCATAATTTTTCATTCAAAATTTTAAAAAAATATATATTTCATCAATAAAATGGAATATACTTATCGAGAAAAATAATACACATGCATTTGGAAAATAATGATATTTTGTATGAAAAATTATTATACTTGACACCTATGTACATTATTACTACTACCTGTCATTCTGACACGGGTCCCCGTATCTGCTTGCCAAGGCTAACAAAGTCACATAACCTATGCAACATAAAATGAAAATGACAAGAGGTATTGTGCTGGCTACAACAGATTGTTTTTCTTCATATTCTATGAATTTAGAGGTAAAGTGTTATAAAGAAATATCTTGCAACCTAATGCTGCTAAAACTGCACCATGGAAACAGAATTTTCAAATATTACTAATTGACAGATGTCAGTGTCAAATAAAATTTACATGATATTTTTGTGAAATTATTTCACTGGAAATATAAAAATGTAAAATAATTTAGGGTGGCAAAACCAAATCACATAAGGTAATATGACAGATTATAGCAATAAGCCAATTCAGCAGATTATTATGTTATAAATATAATGCTAGATACGTTTTTACTTTCTACTTTTTATTTTAAGAAACATACTGTTCTTTTTAGGAGTACCTCAGTTTAATTAAAGAAAAAAAGCCAATAGAATAGTTTGCGAAACAATTTCTGTGTGAAATTTGTACAAAATATTGTGCTGGCCACATCAGATTTTTTGACTTATCATATGTTTGATATTATTCTCTTTCTTAACTCGTTTTGTAAATAACTATAATATTCATTATCTTACATGAAAAACTAAATATTTTCGTACGATTTTTACCACCTTTTATCTACAGTTTTATTGTCCATCAATCACACTTTTCTACAAATTTTCATTCTGCACATATTACAAAACCGAAAGACGGGCTGAGAAAAAATCGAAAAACGAGCTCCGGAAACCTCACATAACTTCGAATAAAAGTCCAACTTTCCCTTGACAGAATAATTTCCTGCATACATTTCAAAGTGCCACCCTGTGACGTCATCAATGACTTGTTATTTTACACGGAAAATTCACTGAAATTTAATATGTCAAATCAGACAAATAAGTTAAAACAGCTAATGTAATTTTTGAATTAGTTAAAATCCATTTAATAGTTTTTGTTATTTATAAATGCTATTGACGTGGAAGTTATATGACAAATATTATTTGACGTACTTTACATATTATATTTCAGTTATTGTTTTCATAAAAAATATCTCAAATTGACATTATTGAATTATATTATTTATTAAAATATATATGCATATATAAACAATTAATGGATTTATTAATTATTGTTTTTAAAAAATCATATTACTCCAAATATGTTTGGAAACTAAATGGCAGTTTTGTAAACATAAAATTCGATATGAAAATATTAAAACGACGCTATATAAACGTGTATAAAAATTAATAATATTTTCAAGCGAAAAACGTCATATTGAATGTAGCCAAAAAAAAAATCGCAATACCTCTCGCGCCCTTTAAATTGTGGTATATATAAGTATTGTATTTAGCATTTCTTGTATACACAAAAAATTCTAATTACACCTAATTTTTATATTTACGTATTTTCTATAATTTTAAATTCATTCTATGAACAAGTTTTCTCCATTTCTTCTAAATGTTCGTGGTTTTTCCAGATTCATTAACGGGATTAGAGGTATTTCTGAAGGGTTCATGTAATATACGTATAATTTTAAATATATAATTAATAATACAATAAGAAATATTAAATATCATTCCCAGAAGAAACTTTCAGTGCTATCTCTGAATTTTGACACTGACATTAGTGACATTTTTCTTTCAATTTCAGACATTTTAATTTCTCAAGTAGTTACCATGGAGATGTTTGGGCTGTGAGCAGGCTGTGAGATTTACTACAACAGATTATTTTATAGATTATATATCTATATCTTTAAATCTATAGAAGGTATAATAAAAAAATTAAATGTATCGGGTAGAGAATTTTGTTTTTTAATATTTGCAATAACCTAAATATTAAAAAAATAATATTTAGAAGATTTTTGTTAAAATACTACTACTTCCGGTTGTCCAATTGTTACCAGAATCTATTCAACTCTTCCCATTACTGTTAGATTGAGGAATTCGTAGATACATAGGTCTTTAGTCTTATAGAATCGTAGCTCCAACAACCTCACACACACACACACACACATCCACACATACACACACACACACACACACACACACACACACACACACACACACACAAACACTCACATACACACAGACATCATCGTGAAAATGTTAAAATTGGATTGTAGGGATCTTAAAATGTGGTCATTTACCAAAATCTCGATATGCGATTTTTAGCACGATCTCTATACCTCCCTTACCAAGGATAGCGAGAGATAAAAATATAGGGAAATTAAATTTCAAAAATCAGCCAGCTATGTTATAATAACCATGAAAACAGCTACTATATTAAGAAAAACCTAATTGACAAATGTCAATGTCAAGTGCAATTTACATAATATATTTGAGTTATAATTTTACTGGAAATATATAGAATCTTTCGCAATAAACTGTATGGAATTTGTACAAGATACATAGAACCGACGGAAGTTATTGTGCTGGCCACATCAGATTTTTATATTTTCTATATTAAACCCGTCGCTTATTAGCCCAACAGAAATACAAATACAACTTCTCCGTCCCGGGCTATCCCGTGCTTCTTTTGCTTGTCCTGTCGTCCTGCTGCAAAGAGGCAGATCCTGTTGCGGTCGGGCCGCTAACCACTGCTTCACCGCCTCTGCTAACGCCCTCTGTCCTTTCGGGTTCAGCTCTCAGTGACCCATTTGCGGTTTCGTTTGATGGTCACTGCTAGACTGGCTATTAGTTTTTACATGATGTTTGATTTTACATCTTGCTGAAAGATGGGTATTAGATTAGATAGGGAGGGTATTATATGAATTGTCAATAATAATGTGGTCTAATTATTAAATATTTAAGAATGAAAGTTTACACTTTTTACCTCTCGCTAAGAGAGGTATTGGATTCATGCTAAAAATCGCATATCCAGATTTTATTGAATAAGCACTTTATGGTCCCTGCAATCCGATTTTAATATTTTTACGATGATGTCTGTGTGTGTATAGGTGTATGTGTGTGTGTGTATGTGTGTGGGGACGTCGGAAGGACGATTTCTCGAAAACTATAATACTTAATATCTGTTTAACTACGCATTGCTCGATCGGACATTACTGGGAAGAGCTGAAAAGGTTTTGGTAATAATTGGACAACTGGAAATAGTAGATTCTTAAAAAAAACGCCCGGTAATGGCAAAGAAAAAGATTTTGCTCAACAAAAATTGACCTAACTTAGGTTTGAAATCGTACTCTCCCGATTTGACTCCCTCGGACTTCCATCTTCGTACGGTGATCAAGTTTTTTTTTATTTGGAAGGAAAGACGGCAACGAAGATCAAGACCAGGTTGGATGCTATTCTGGGGATAGCCACGTTCAGGTCGCCCAAAATCGGCTACCACACCGAAAATTGTGAATAAAGTCCATGATATAGTTCTGGAAGATCGCCGAAAGTACGTGGGATTGAGGAAGCCATAGGGATCTCTTATGAACGTGTACTTAGTTTATATTTTACATAATGAGCTGGGCATGACAAAAATGTGCTTAGTTCGGAGCAAAAGCGCATTCCAGCACAAACTTCAGCTAAAAATTTGGAGTTGTTTAAGAAAAATCCGGTTGATTTTAAAAGACGTTTCATAACCATGGATGAAACTTGGATACACCACTACACTCCAGAGACAAAAATTCAGTCGAAAGCGTGGACTGAACATGGTGAGTCTGCCCCAAAGAAAGCAAAGTCAGTTCAATCGGCAGGAAAAGTGATAGCGTCAGTCTTTTGGGACGCCAAACGCATTCTGCTAATTGAATATCTTGATAAAGGAAAACCTGTAACTAGACAATACTACGCCACACTTTTAGACAAGCTGAAAGCAGAAATTCAAGAAAAACGCCCGGTAATGGCAAAGAATAAAATCTTGTTTCACTACAACAATGCGCCAGCTCATTCAAATCGTATTGCTCAACAAAAATTAACGGAACTGAGGTTTGAAATCGTCCCCATCCATCTTTTTCCGAAACTCAAAACGTTCCTCGCTGGAAAGAGACTTCGATCCAACGAAGAAGCCATCGAAGCAGTAAATGCTTATTTTGAGGACCTCAAAGAAAATCATTTTCGGGAGGGAATCAAAAAGTTAGAAAAACGTTGGACCAAGAGTGTTGACTTCAGAGGGGACTATGTAGAAAAATAAAATGTGGTCCGGAAACTTTTCAATCCACTCTCATATACCCATTAATAATTAATTGATCCAATTATAAACAAAACATTTGTATTTTAATTTTTCTGTTAGTAATTTTCATATTTCCAGAATACAAAAACAAAATAGCACAATGTATAATAAATATTTGAAATGACAATAAATAAATACATATGTGACATATTAATCATCACACCTATTATAAATGTGTTTCAAGTTAATTTACACTACACTTGTTCCAATTTTCTATGTAAATGGAATAAAAGTTGACTTTATATTTTTAATTATTAATTAGAGTTTCATTTTATAAAGTTTAATTTTTTTCCAGTTCCAGTATCATTGCAAAGTTTGCCTCGAGAAACTTAGAATGTACATAAAATAATAACGTTTTATCTTCAAAGAAAGTTAATATTCTCAACAAAAAACAATTATAATTTCTTGGAATTTAATTAAAGAAAGAGTTATAGTTATATTTAGAAGTATTTATAACATAAAAAGTTAGAATAAATATTCCTTCGGCGATCTGGGTAATAGAAACAGATAGGGACGTTCACAAAGTACTTAAAGCGTTTATTAAAAATCTGTGACGGGCTTCTTTTCTGTTTATTTAACAAAGAACGCTCGCTTTTATAATTTCCTTTGTTTCATTTTATCCAGATTAGTGAATTTAAATCCTCTGTCACGAACATTATACGACAAAAAGTTCAAAAGGAAATTTTGTTTTGATGGGACGTTAAAAAATTATACATTTATTTGCGAAGTCTCAAATTGAAAATAACACATTTGAAAAGTAATAAATGATAATCGCCCCCATTTTGTAAGAAAATTTGCCAAGTCTTAGCAACATTGCTAAAATTTGTAACTAAATTGCGTTTTCCATGCATATACAAGATATTATATTTTAATGGACCCAGCAAATATCTCGCTTATTTATTAAGTTAGTAATTTATTTCATATAACATGATTTATACAACAACATGTAAGCTACTTGACACCTAGTCGAAAAGAGAATAGTAAGTCATGACTGTGGCTTGAAATAAAACAATGAACTAAAACAATTGTAACTATTATTATTAAACGAAATATTTTTTTTAACGAGTACAAAGAGTCAGGCGCCCGGGAGTAATTAAACAGATCTAGACGTATGAGTTTACCCCGCCGACGATTACGTCATCGCTCAGGTTTCTAGAACATTCGACCAGCGGCGTCAGTCGCGTTCTCGCGTCGGGTGTACGCATGCTACATTAATTTAACTTGTCACATATGTCACAGAATAAATTTCCAAATTGATATTTTGTAATAAAGCCTATTTTATAATTTTGTAATAAGGTCACTTTGATTAAATATCTATTATAAATTCGTAGCGCGCATACATACGCTGATATGCAATATATTGGATCATATGATTGGGTGTAATTAATTATGATTGCATTCATACTATTATTAATAACCTAATTCGAAATGTTTTGCTATTTCCACAGAAGTGTAGGTGAAATTTTGGACAGAATATTGCAAAATTCATTGAATTTGAATTAATAATAAATTTCATATCTCCCTGGGCAGATGTGAATTTAATTTGTTCGGTATTACTGATAAGCCTACTTTAGATGCACTGAAATGTATAATATACCTACTTGAGCGTAATAACATAAATACCAACATGGTTTACACGTATATTCGAATATAGATTCTGTTATTTTTGTGCGGTTGCTTTTTGTTTTTGAGTACAGCAGAGTGCAAGAATATTTTTTAAGTTGTTCATCGATAGCACTTGTTTGTTATCTGTCATCTACTTTAATATGAATCATTCTTTTGTCGGATACATACACATTTGTTGACAATTGTTTAAATCCTAATTTGAATAGTTGAAAATGACAACGAATATAACTTTAATTCGAGGTTGTTTATTCTATGAGTACAAACTTGGTACCAAAGCTGCAGTGGCGGCGCGAAAAATATGTACCGCATTCGGATGCCATAAGTGATCGAACAGCACAGAAGAGGTTCAAGAAATTTTCTTCGGGAGATCTCAGCTTGACCGATGAAGCACGCTTTGGGAGACCGAAGATCATTAACAACAAGGATCTTCAGCAGATGGCGGAGGTAACTTCCAATACAACGTACCTAGAACTTGCAGAATTTTTAGTTTTATTTTAAAATGGCTAAAATAAGTGTGCCATGGACGATACAAATGAATGTGAAAAACAATTACTTTGAAACAAAAACACAACAAATAAATAAATTTACAAATACTGCTCAAATTGTCCTCCATTTATAGATAAATTACGATTTCCATCGACCGTTTATTAATAGGCTATCTTAATGTATAGAAAATCATTCATTAATGACCCCTATTAATGCATGATTTTTATTAATAAACGATTTATTGGGTGCGTTCACCACATGGAACACAGCATGTATTGCTAACGCTAAGTTGTAGCACAAAGGTACATAGAATTAAAAGTAATGCTTTTGACACTTACTAGCTACGTATATTCACGTAGCATACCTTTAAAATGAATTTGAAAGAATAAAATTCCTCAAATAACATAAAAAACCACTTGTGTTGTCTAGCATTAAGTAAACTGAACGCACCCACTGAAAACAATTGATGACAAAACTTATTGATTTTCTGACGTAAAATTTGACGTTCGGTCAACCATTACTAACCTAAAAAAATTTGTCATGGAATAAAATTAGATTTTCCATTTAAGTAAGATACGGTCAACGAAAAAATATTGTAACTAACACGTGTGTTAATTGGCGATTAATGATCTCAAACAGCTAAAATGTCTCGATCATTAATCGCACTCATTAACACACTTGATAGTTAAATAACTATTTAAAATGAGAGTGTAAATTTTGTTTCCATGGCCTTCCTGATTTTCTTATTCTCAATAATTTCAGCGTAACCCTCGCAACATAATTATAATTTTGTTAACATATAACTAAATATGAAACATATACGTTTCTAAATAATTAAAGTATAAAACTTCTTGGAGCAGATAAACACCAAAACTTTAGTTCTCGGGCTCTCAATCCGCATTCATCGTAAAGCATTCGGTGAAAAGCAGTCGAGTCAACTTATGTGCCCATTCAGTCCAAATTTCCTCCATTCTTCTCCTTCAGCAGCTCACAATAGGCCCGTGAGAGCCAGTGGTCAGTAAATGAAAACGACTCTGCCGTAGAAAATTACGAATTAATCATTATTAAGAGAGCACAGCGCCCAGCCTAAAGCAACTGTTCACGAACTATGTCTCGTCAATAATTAAATGACAACTTCTGTAGGACTTCGTACGTCTCGAGACAGCTACACGCGTAAGAAAGAGAAAAGTTATTTATTTACAAGTTCTGAGTTAGGTATATGTAATAAAGAGAAGTTGTAGATGCTAACGTATAATAGAAATATTTATTAAAAAACAATAACACACTATTATTCATTACCAGCAATTACCATCACACTCAATGACCTTTTGCGAACGTGACACCAATTTTTGTATGACGCTCTTGTAGAACTCTATGGATTTTGAATCAAAAAATCTGTTGTGGCCAGCACAATACCTCTCGCCACTACCGTTTTTAAGCCTGTTTTACATTATCATAAATTTACATGCATTTTTACAACTTCGTATTTGATCACAAAATTTCAATAATTACACGGTAATAAATTTACAACTTCTTATGGTACCATACGATATTGTAAAAAAAATCTCAAATAGGGCATGTTCTAATTTTGAAGGTCATTTGCTTCACATTTTAATTTAATTGTAAATATATGATTGTGTAAAACAGGCTTTAGTTACATAAGTAAAGGGCGCGAGCAGTCATGCGACATTGTTGGCCTTGACAAGCAGATATGGGGGCCCGTCTCAGAATGATAATTAGTAATTATGTACATAGATGTCAAATGTCACAATTTTTCATTCAAAATTTCAAGATTTTCTAAATTTACGTAGTTAATTTGTCACCAGGAGAGTGGAATTTAATTGTCAAGGAAAATTAACCACATGGAATTAGAAAATAACTAAATTTAGAATGAAAAATTATAATATTTGACATCTATGTACATACATAATTACTAGCTATCATTCTGACACGGGCCTCCAGCTTAATACTCATTAATGTACGTATATTATTTATTATATATATATAAGATAGTTAAAATTTGACTATGATATAAGTATGAGTATATCAGCAGACTGATAAAGCTGACATGTTCATTTCAATTGATATTACATAACAAAAAACATCTCGTAAAATTAAATCACGATCTAATTTTAAATGAAATCTGGATCACTCGATAACAGCTTAAACATATACAAACATACTTGTGTATATTTGTTTAGATATTAATCTATATCTCGTGTTTAGATAGATAAATATCTATTTGTCTACAATTATTAGCTTTTGCATCAAATAAATGAAAATATTTCAGAAAAAGAAGACACTGATCCATGGGCAATAACAAAAAATTTGATGTGGCCAGCATAATACCTTCCGTCAATCCTGTGTATTATGTATAAATTCCATACATAAATTTTCCTGCAAAAGATTCTAAATTTCTAGTGAAATTACTTCATAAACAAACTATGCAAATTTCCCTTCACACTGACATCTTCTTCTTCTTTAAAAATCTATTTCAACATCCTCATCTCTGCCACATTCATTTTCTTTTTATTGATACTGACATCTGTCAATATGTATTATCTGAATTATCATGGTTAGCATAGCAGGCTGATTTATTTGAATATAAAGTATAAAATGCAATCAAATCATAGAGAAAATAATATATTCTTTAAGTTATAATAACGTTAAATGTCAATGAATCATATTTAACTGTTAAATCTTCAAATGAGGCTACTTCCGGTTGACCAATTATAACCAAAATCTAATCACTTGTTCTTCTGGATGTAAACTTGAGGAATACGAAAAAATTATAATTTTTGGAATCGTGGTATTGAAGTTATGAGATCCGAAACTATCGTCACACACACAGAGACACATACATACATACAGACATCATCGTAAAAATGGTGAAATCGTATTATAGGGACCCTAAAACATGCTTATTCACCAAAAACTCATCATTGAATTTTTTGACCAAAGACAATAACTTCCTTACCAAAGGTGCCGGAAGGTAAAAATCTAAATATAAACAATAGATATAAGTAGAATTTTCGGTGTAGAGTGTAGGTGTACAAGAAATGTTAAATACAATAGAGCGCGAGCAGTCATGTGACTTTGTTGGCCTTGACAAGCAGATATTGGAGCCTGTGTCAGAATGATAGCTAGTAATTATGTACATAGATGTCAAATATCATAATTTTTCATTCTAAATTTCATGATTTTCCAATTCCATGTGGTTTATTTTCCTAAGCAAGTAAATTCCACACTCCTGGTTGTGCAAATATCTCGAAAACGAAAAGAGATCTTAACCTATAGTTTCAAAATTTGTAAAAAATTTAAGTATTTGAAAAAAAACGGGTGTATTTGAGTTTTAAAGGCTTTAATCTAACTGCGATAATGACGCATTGGGACTCAAAGGGTTAAGCAAAACCACCTTTATCAGTCTTCTATTATTTTCCGTCTCTGCCAATTCCTTCACCATATTTTTACTTGCATATTTTCCTCCCCCTCCCGTATCAAATACTCATCGTCATCGGAGCATCGAACATAGACAGTTAGGACGGCAGGTAAAGAAGAATCGAAGAACGCAAGTGGAGCCTGTAACTCCAACTTTTGCTGTAGATGTCTTCCATCTGGGTATGAGACGTCGTCAATTTTTACTGTCGCGTCGCTCACACTATTTAGATACAGCGGGTTGTCCCGCAAACCAGGAGGTGTTCTTTCGAAACATACCTTGATGGAGATGTAGGAATATTAACACGTATTAAGTACTCTGAGTAACAAATTTTGAACGGATATGAAATATAGGTGGTTTCAAGATATTATTTTTATGAACGAAATAAAATGTGGAAAGATCGTGTCAGCCACCGGGATTTGAATTCGAGCCTTTTCTTTAACATCATCTAATCATGTCTTAAATTATAATTTTTGGAATCGTGATACTGGAGTTATGCGATCCGAAACGATCGTCACATACACACACACACACACACACACAGACGCTCGCACGCACACACACACAGACATCATCGTAAAAATAGTAAATTCATATTTTAGAGACCCCAAAACGTGCTAATTCATAATAAACTTTATTATTCAACAGGACTATTGTCCCAATTACAGAATAATATTAAAGTAAATTATATGAAGTGAGAATATAGTGAATAAATATTAAATACAATATACAGTAATGAAAAAAAAGACAAAGAAAATTACAAAAATATGGAGTTAATCTGTGATTTGAATTCATTCAAACTCATAGCAAAATCTAATGTTGTACAATTGTTATTGTAAAGTTGGCACATATTATTAATTGGTGAATTGAAAGATTATTTATTTCTACACATATTGATTAAAAAGGTGTTACAGCATCTGGTATTACATAAATTGACATAAAAATTAAGTTGACTTAGCAGAAAATCATCATGGGTAATACTGTTAACTACTTTGTAGAGAAAATTAGCAAATGTTTATTTCTCCGTGATGTAACTGTCTATAAATTGTAAAGGAGTAAAAAAGATTCGTAATTATCACTAGAATAATTTAATTTCGATTTGAAACAAACGTGTTTAATAAATCTTTTCTGAATTCTCTCAATTGCATCCATAAGGTATTTTTGACCAGGATTCCAACTGATACAGCAGTAATCTAACTTACTTAAAATTAACGTTTTAAAAATAACAGTGTAACAAAATAAATTATTATTATTCATTAGAAACTCACTATCGAATTTTTTTACCAAAGACAATACCTTCCTTACCTAAAGGTGACGGAAGATAATAGACATACATAATTTATACAGATTTGCTGAATTATACTTATGCCCAATATTCAATTACTCATTTGAAGTTTCGATATGATATTGTAACGTTTTTATTTATATGGGTAAAGTGTGAAACACAGACAAATATTATTAACTAAAAGAATACGTTTATTAAACGATAAATAATTAAGGATTAAATAATAAAAGATAATAAAAACAACTAACACTATGATTAAATAATTATAAATACTAAGAATATTATTAAATGCTTAAACACTACGATTATTTATCTATACAATATTTATATCACTACACTTATTTATATAACTATATTTATTTATGTTAACAACTGGTAAACTGTATATTTATATCACCAAGTTCATTGCTCGTTGCTTGTATATAACAGACTGTCCCTCCGCTTTCTTTCGGCCGGTATTTATACAGCTTATATACTTCTAGAACCCTCTGAAGCGACAATGACCTGTATACAAAAGAATGAGGTCACGGTGTAATTAACCTCTAGCTGGTGCGTTGCCGGGGATCGCGTCATCGCTCTGGTATATTCTTTCAGTGGCGGCGTTGTATACTCTTCTCTCAGGGGCGCACGTCACAATATTATCAATTTAAGGAACATTTAAAATTTTAGAGTTAGCGGTAACCGGGCATTATTCAATTGGAATTTATAATATACAAAAAAATCATTACAATTTCGTCGTTAATATCTTGTGCTAAGTGAAGTACCTACTACTTATCTCTTCTATTTTTATTTTTGGGAGATAGTATTTTTATACATCATGATTAAGATTATTCCTACTGCAAATATTTACTTATTGATCAGAAATCATATGACAAATTTATCAGGTTTATTCATTTTTCCTAGTGTTTTTACTTAATATTTTTTATTGTATTGTTTCTATGATTAGAAATTAAAGTAGCACAAATATTTTTTGGGAAAATTATCACTTGTTGACATTTTTGAAGTTGTCTAGGTAGAATAGTTTAAAAATAGTAAGCAAATATGACACAGTAAACTTGACTTAAATTATAAAATAGTTTTAAAGATAATAATGGAAAATTTGTTACCTTTCGTCACCTTTAGGTAAGGAAGGTATTGTCTTTGGTCAAAAAAATCAATAGTGAGTTTCTAATGAATAAGCATGTTTTGGGGTTTCTAGAATACGAATTTACTATTTTAACGATGATGTCTGCATGTATTTGTGAGTGTGTGTGTGTGTGTGTGTGTGTGTGCGTGTGTGAGTGTGTGTATGTGACGATCGATCGGATCGCATAACTCCAATACCACGATTCCAAAAATTATATTTTTTTCGTATTACTCCAGTTTAGATATAAGCAAACGTAATTAAATTTTAGTTATAATTTAAAGATTATATATTTTAAAGAATATATTATTCTCTATACGATTTGATTGCATTTTATACTTCATATTCAATAGATATAGAGTTAAAGAATTATACAGTAAATTTCATGAATCAGCCAGCTATGCTCACCATGAAAACTGCAAATATATATATATATATATATATATATATATAAATTCAAATTGATAGATGTTAAATGAATGAAAAGAAAATAAATGTAACAGAGAATAGGATACTGAAATAGATTTTGGGGAAGAACGGAAAGATGAGCAAGGAATGAAAGGTAAGGAAAATGGATCGAGTGATAAAGTTTCTATAAAGATACAAGAGAAACGATTACATTGGTTTGAACTTGCCATGAGGAGAGATGAAGAATATAATGGAAAAAGAATAAATAGCTTAGTAGTAGAAGGTAGAAGAAACTGAGGAAGAACAAAGATAACAGGGAAGGACTGTATTACGGAAGACTTGAGGGAAAAGGAACTGAATGAGAACGACACGCAAAACATAAATGAGTGGATGAAGAAAATAAAAAACAGCGACCCCTAACGAGTGAGACAAGCTAAAGAAGAAAATGTCAATGTCAAGTGCAATTTGCATAGTTTGTTTATGAAATAATTTTACTGGAAATATAGAATCTTTTGCAAGAAAATATATGTATGGAATTTGTACATAATACACAGGATAGACAGAAGGTAATGTTTTGGCCATATCAGATTTTTTAGATTTATAATAAAACAAATCTTTACATTAACAAAGCTTTTTCAATATAGGTTAGTAATTATCCAAAATATTTCATTTTTAATTACGGTAGACCTTATTTTTTTCCATGTCCTTACCTTATTAATTTGTACTTAAAAATTATGCCGCTTATAAATTTATATCATTTACAACCACTATTTACTTGTTCCCAAAATTTGGATGAGACATCTATGAGAAACATGCTAAAATATTAAAATATTTACTAGTATTGTTCTGTGTCCTGTTGGTGTTTAATTCTTCGCGTCTGGGACGTCAGCTACACGTCTGTACGCGTCCGTGTGTCCGATGGGGCTTGTAAAGTGCAGGGGTCGCGAGTTTATGGCAATGTCCGCATGGCGGCGCGCACTACGTCGCAGGAACGTCTTATCGATATAGACTTTTATAGCTCCTGCACGCCTCTTTACATCTAGATATACTTACGTTTGTTTAGGGTCACTATATGCAATGCTAAACGTATCCGCTAACATTATACTAACATACATGGCCGAGGACATCTGTTTATGCTCTTTATGGCTTCTCGAAACTTTTGTACTTAACGCTGCGTATGCAAAGACCTTTCAATGCATCAAGCTTTATCTCTGCAATGCAACACATTCTTGTTATGAATTCCATTTATTTCATAACAATTTTTAGTTACATTAAAATTGTTATCACAGGAAAAACAGTATACTTAGTCGCTATATGCGACAGTCACACTAGAATTATCAAATGTAAAAAATCTGTTGTGGCCAACACAATACCTCTCGCCACTTCCTTTTTTTGTTACATAAGTATAGGGTGCGAACAGTCATGTTACATTGTTGGCCTTGACAAGCATATGTGGGGGCCCGTTTCAGAATGATAATTAGTAATTATGTACATAGTTGTCAAATGCCAGAATTTTTCATTAAAAATTTCAAGATTTTCTAAATTCACGTAGTTAATTTGTCACCAGGAGTGTGGAATTTGTCGAGGAAAATAAACCACATGGAATTGGAAAATCACTAAATTTAGAATGAGAAATTATGATATTTGACATCTATATACATAATTACTAGCTATCATTCTGACACGGGCCCCTATATCTGCTTGTCAAGGCCAACAAAGTGAGATGACTGCTCGCGTCCTACTGTATTTAACATTTCTTGTATACCTACACTCTACACCAAAAATTCTACTTATATCTATTCCTTATATTTAGATTTTTAAAATTTAAATTCATGCTATGAAGAAATTTGGTCCTACTCTTCTAATTTTACGAAATGTCGGGATTGACAGTATTGAAGGGTGTACTATACCTATAAATTTAAATATTTAACTATTAATACAATAAGAAATAATGTAATGTATGTACTTCCGACAAAAAATCTTCAGTAATGTCCTTCGATTACAAACATTTTCATTTTTCAATTGGTTTCCATGACATTATTTTGGTTGTGAGATTTATTCCTACATTCCAACAGATTATTATACACCTTATATTTCTTTATCTCTATATCTATAAAAGATATAACAAAATATTTATATGTATCAGATAGAGAATTTACTTACATACATCCATACACACACACACACACATACACACACACACACAAAGATATCATCGTAAAAATATTAAAATCGGATTGTAGGCACCTTAAAACGCGCTTAATCATTAAAATGTGGACATGTGATTTTTTAGCATGAATCCAATACCTCTCTTAGCGAGAGGTAAAACTTAAAAAACAAAATAGGGGCTAATTTTTTTATATATCCTTTCCATCGTGTATATCTATAGACATTGTTTGTTGCAAATACATCTAAGGGCCATGAAGCGTTCATCCGCAAGTATTTTATATGTAGATACAGTCTTTACTCTTCTTTCTATTTGCATGTTTAGTCCATGGAAGTTTGTAAGAACAACAAACAATTTAAGCAGTGCATCAGAATGAAGCAAACAAAAGAAGAACTAAAAAAAAGTAGGTCAACAGCCTCATCCATCACATGGCTATGAGTATATGCACATACGGTGAAGCATATGCAGCAATACAGCTACATATTGAAAGCTCTTTGAAGCTTGCATACGCTCTGTTAAGTATACAAGTTTATAGAAGCCGTAAAGGTTGTACTTTTCTTAGATAATGTTTATACCTCATTGATATCTTGGAAACTGAATGAACAATAAAAATATTTAACACATTTTCGTCAGTATTTAGTAATCCATGAGAAATTATACAAGACAAAAATCGATTTCATATTTGATTCCGCGATCGACAATACAAGGTATTATTAATTTGTGTTACAATTAAAAGTTATTCTAAGTGGCAACGTATAAATTGTACAAAGATTTATTTACCAGGCCGCTATTCATAGCGATAATTTAAAAAGTAAAAAGAAATATTCTGATACAAAATCTTGAATAGCAAAAGTATTTTTAAAAGTAAGAAGTTGACAAAAAATCTGTTGTGGCCAGCAAAAACCTCTCGCCACTTCCGTTTTTGGTTACATAAGTATAGATGTCAAATGTCAGAATTTTTCATTAAAAATTTCAAGATTTACTTAATTCACGTAGTTAATTTGTCACCAGGAGTGTGAAATTTACTTGTCAAGGAAAATAAACCACATGGAGTTGGAAAATCTCTAAATTTAGAATGAAATATAATGATATTTGACATCTATGTACATAATTACTAGCTATCATTCTAACATGGGCCCCCATATCTGCTTATCAAGGCCAACAAAGTCACATAACTGCTCACGCTCTATTGTATTTAACATTTCTTGTATACTATACTCTACACCAAAAATTCTACTTATATCTATTCTTACATTTAGATTTTTTTTATTTTAAATTCATTCTATAAAGAAATTTTGTCCTACTCTTCCAATTTTTCGAAATGTTTCCAATTCATTATCAGAATTGACAGTATTTTTGAAGGGTATATGTAATATACCTATAATTTAAAATATTTAACTATTAATACAATAAGAAATAATATAATGTCTGTACTTCGCAGAAAAAATCTTCAATAATGTCTCTGAATTTTTAATACTGACATTTATCTGTCAGTTACAAACATTTTAATTTTTCAATTAGTTTCCATGACATTGTTTGGGCTGTGCGATTAATTACAACAGATTATTATATACCTTATATATCCTTATCTCTAAATCTATAAAGATATAATAAAATATTTATATGTATCAGCTTTGAATATATAATACACATAAGAACGGCAACGTAATGTATTTAGATTAAATATTTCGAGAGAAGGTGCCATCTATCCCTCCGTATACGAATTATTTCTGAGTTAGTTCAAAAAATACATAATAGGTGGATGTTGCAAAGTGTTGCCACGTAGCTAGAACAGCAAGTTAAGATTTTATAAAGGTTTTTAAGTTTACTACTGTAAAACAAGTATACATGTACATTGAAGATTCAAAATATATTATCTGGTTATTATGAAACAATATTTTTGAATTATTGATTATTGAATACCCCTAACAAATAGTATCTGGCAATGCTGTCAGCACGATTTACCGTAGTTCATAGTTTTGTGGTAGGAGTCACTAGCTATCTATAATAATTTTGTGAATAAAAAGAGACAGATATAGTATCTTGCTAGGCCATATGCGTTGCCGTATATATGTATTATATATTCAAAGGTATCAGATAGAGAATTTACTCTTCTTTAATACTAGCAAAAACAATAATTTTCAAAAAATGATATTTAGAAAAAAAAATTAAGAATCTACTACTTCCAGTTGTCCAATTATTACCAAAACCTTTTCAGCTCTTTCCAGTAATGTCTGATTGAAAAAAACGTTTTAAGTTTTATATTTTCTGAGAAATCGTTCTTCCAACATCCCCACACACATACACACACATAAATCCACACACACCCACACGCACACATACATCCACACACACACACGCACACTTACAGACGTAAAAATATTAAAATCAGATTGTAGGGACCTTAAAACGTGCTTAATCATTAATATCTGGATATGCGATTTGTAGCATGAATCCAATACCTCTCTTAGCGAGAGGTAAAAAAGAAACTGCGTTAGAATCCAGCACGCACACTAAACGAATTAAAAGTAAAATTGCAACAAGTATGGGATAATATTAAATCTGACAAATGTGCAAAATAGAATTAAAGTGCAACGCAATATTAAAATAGTAGCCGAACTATTCTGATTCGTTTGTTAAAGTCAATTTAAAATACGGTAATAATATAATTTTTGTAGGAATAAAATATTTGTTGAGTTTTGTGTAATATATGAAATGTCATTAAAGAAATATAATTTTGGTCTGGTATGTGCTTCTTATGAATGTTTGTACGATGTTTTAAAGCTGAGTGTACACCGAAACGTCGGTGTTGTAAGAAAATAATCGCTGTTTGACTTCGAGAAATTGTAAACACTGAATACCTCCGACAGGCGAGAAATTTCTCACATTTATTCTTTTGTTTGATTGAGTATTAAAAAGCTTCCGAATCAAGGAAGCCGCAGGATTGTCAAAGTCTGGCAAACTTTTATTAGAAAACAAATGAAATTCCTAAAAAGACAATACTTGAATAAAGTTGTTTATATTTAAGTTGAGTAAACAAGCGGCATGAAACTGGCTGGTAGAGTCGCAGAGAGTGAACACGAAAAGTAATTTGCAAATATGAATATTTTCCGAGTCATTATTCAGAGTTTCAGGCTGACTTTTACAGAAGCCAAAGCCACCTAATTGAATATGAATTTAATACCGTGAAAGAGGCGAGCGATGAAGGAAACAAAGGGCATCCCCTTGCCCTTCAGTCTGGGCTACTGAAGTCGCTGGGGGCGCCTAGTAAATTACGCTCAAATTGCGAAGTGATAATTAGGACACGGATGGGATGCCCACTACAACGGCGACAAATTCACTGTTTTACTAGGAACTGCTTTCTACTCATAACCAATACATCATTATGTACCATTGCCTACTATAAATTTTCAAATTCAATTGGAAAATGTTTTTACCTTCCGTCATCTTTAGGTAAGGAAGGTATTGTCTTTGGTCAAAAAATTCAATGATGAGTTTTTAGTGAATAAGCATGTTTCAAGGTCTCTATAACACGATTTTACCATTTTTACGATGATGTCTGTATGTATGTATCTATATGTGTGTGTGTATCTGTGTGTGTGTTTGTGTGGGTGTCTGTAGGTGTGTCTGTGTGTGTGTGTGTGGGTGTGTGTTTATGTGTGTGACGAAAGTTTCGGATCGCATATCTTCAATACCACGATTCCAAAAATTATATTTTTTCGTATTCCTCAAGTTTACATCCAGAAGAACAAGTGATTAAATTTCATAAATCAACCAGCTATGCTAACTATGGAAGATAATTCAAATTGACAGATGTCAGTATCAATGAAGGATGTTGAAGTAGATGTTGGGTAAAACGCGAAAATATACGGTACTGAAATAACTCTAGTGTTACAAGTTTCTAGAAAGATACAACAGAGACGATCACATTGGTTTGAACATGTCATGAGAAGAGATGAAGAATATATTGGAAGAAGAATGAATAGCTTAATAGTAGCAGGTAGAAGAAACAGAGGAAGACTGAACGATAAGATGGAAGGACTGTATTGCGGAAGACTTGAGAGAAAAGAAACTGAATGAGGACGAAAAAGAAACTAAAAAATAGCGACCCCTAACGAATGGGAAAACTATAGAAGATGCCAGTGTCAAGTGCAATTTGCATAGTTTGTTTATGAATTAATTTTATTGGAAATATATGATCTTTTGCAATAAAATTTATGTATGGAATTTGTACATAATACACAGGATTGACGGAAGGTAATGTGCTGGCCACATAAGAAAAACAGTTAAAAGCTTCAAATTAAAGTACTTCCGTTTGTTAAATTGTAACCAAAATCTAATCAAGTCTTCATTTAGATGTAAAAATGAAGAATACGAACAAAATTGTCATCGCTGTGATAGACATGTAACTAGGGAGATTCTGAGTGTTAATTGGCGGGAAACATATCACGTGACTGATGAATTATATTCTCAACATAATATTAGGTCAAAGTTTACAAAACTGTCACAAAAAATAGATCAATTACTCTTTTCGCCGAATTTTAGATGATTCAATTTATTTTTGCCCGAATCTAATTTCGGTATAATTTACTAAACATGAGTACATCCTGGATGTAGGTTAATTGAAAGTGTCATATGACGGTCTCGTCACTCTTCGACAGCAATCGCCCCCTTGAGACGTGAGAATCTACAGCTGTCCACTGCTATTCGTCTTAGACTGTCTTCTGTCTCACAGCCATCTATCCTACGCTGATATTACATGTGATCGAAAGAATTTGGAAATTGAAAAGGCTCCCCTGCGACCGCTTTGGTGTCTTTCTTATCACGAACTGCACTTAACTTTTTTTCAATGGGTGTTTACGTATGCGCTGTTCCACTGTCACTGTACGTTCGATGTTTCTTTTCGGTTGTTTTGTTTTCGAAACGGAAGTTTATTTGGGGATTGGGCTTTTGTGGTTAATTTAAGGGAAAATAGAGAATGTTTTTTTCAGCCTTCTACGATTTTTATATACAGTGACGACAAATATACGGATGTAAACATTATAAATTTTACCTCCCGCCACCGATAGGTGAGGAAGGTATTTTCTTTGGTCAAAAAATTCGATGGTGAGTTTTTAATGAATAAGTACGTTTTAAAGTCCATACAATACGAATTTACTGTTTTTACGATGATGTCTGTGTGTGTGTGTGTGTGTGTGTGTGTGTGTGTGTGTGTGTGTGTGTGTGTGTGTGTGTGTGTGTGTGTGTGTTTGTGTGACGAAAGTTTTGGATCGCATAATTTCATTACCACGACTCCAAAAATTATAATTTTTTTGTATTCCTCAAGTTTACATCCTGAAGAAGATGTGATTAGATTTTGGTTATAATTGGTCAACCGAAAGTAACCTCATTTAAAGATTTTATCAGTTTTTCTTGAAAAAACACAGTTAAATATCATTTATTGACATTTAACGTTATTATAACTTAAAGAATATATTATTCTCTATACAATTTGATTGGATTTTATACTTCATATTCAATGGATATAGAGTTAAAGAATTTTAAAGATATTAAATTTCATAAACCAGCCAACAATGCTAACCATGGAAACTGCTAATATATTCAGATAATTCATATTGACAGATGTCAGTATCAATGAAAAGTAAATGAATGTGGCAGATAGATGGGGTAGACATAAAAAGATATGGAAAGGAAATAACTCTAGTGTTACAAGAGAGATGAAGAATATATTGGATGACGAATGAATAGCTTAGTAATAGAATGTTGAAGAAACAGAGAAAGACAAAAGATAAGATGGAAAACTGTATTACGGAAGAGAGAAAAGAAGCTGAATGAGAACGACACGTAAAACAGAAATGAGTGGAAGAAGAAAATAAAAAATAGCGACCCCTAACGAATGGGAAAAGCTAAAGAAGAAGTAGAAGATAGTGTCAAATGCAATTTGCATAGTTTGTTTATGAAATAATTTTACTGGAAATTTAGAATCTAAAAATGTATGTTTGGAATTTATATATGTATAATACACAGGATTGACGGAAGGTATTGTGCTGGCCACATCAGATTTTTTGCAATGGTAGAATACCTCATTCTAACATAACTCTCGTATTATTATTTTTAGTTTGTTTACAGAAAGTTTAGTTTAACTTAAAGCTTTGTTCCACATCTTTATTATGTGCATTTTTTATTTATCAAATATTGGAATTATTTAGTCTGATAAGAAATCAAACAATCAAAATAATTTTTAGAAACAAACAATAATGAAAATGAACGAATGTATGTATACATTTCATATTTCGGATATTGATTACCTAAATTATACATACATTTAATAATTACAATTTCTTTAAAACATGTTTTTGATTTTTGTATAAAATACGGAATGGGTAGTGCCATCCCTTGTGAATATTGCGAAGTAGAAACGCAAATTCAAACAAAATACAGGTTTCTGTATTTATAAAACCTATTTTTTTTATAAACAAATATTATCTTTTCAAATAAAATCAACCCTTCTTGAAATTATAAATTTCCTGTAGATTGAAAAATATAAAATACCTTCCTTATTCAAATTCTTTCAAGAAAAACATCCTGATGCATTTATCCTTTTATCCTGGTGTTATCTAATAACCCTTTCTAAATCTGACAATTCATATTTGTTACGATCTAATCCCCTATCATATTTTGAATTATGCAAATTGATCCTACCAGCAGGAGAAGCAGGATGCAGGATCAGGAGCATGAATCCACGATCCTGGTTTAGAAGGATACAGGATTCAAATCATACTATGGTTTCATTAGGGTGGATAGAAGGATTATATCGCTTTAAATGGAAAAGCAGCAATTCTAATAAGTGAATAGGGGAGTCTCATAATTTTTGAAAATTTTATATATTTTTGCACGATCAGGTTTTTTTTAACTTTACCGATAGGGTTTCCAAGGCAGTAAGTTTTGTTTACAAATTACTGATCAGTAAGTGATGTGGTATTGATCAGTAAGTGATGTGACTACCTACCGATTTGGAGGCGGTGAAAATTACATAAATAAAAAATAAATGTACAATTTTTAAAGCTTTAACGATAACAAAACAACGATCATAGCTTACTTAAAAATGACAACTATTTTTTTTTAAATGTCAAAATAATTTTTAAATAATTCTAAACTTTAATTTGTTATTATTGAGACGATCGTGCAAAAATATAATAAGCATTGCGGGCATTAAGTGCTTCTTACCGGTATCGGATGTATTGGAGATCTCAATCTATAAGGTGCACTTACTGGGCAATAAGTGCTTAAATAACTATAATCTACATGAAAACAAATCTCATGTGGCCAGCACATTACCATCCGTCAATCCTTCCATATATAAATTTTCTTGCAAAAGATTCTGTATTTCAAAGTAAAATTATTTCATAAACAAACTATGCAAATTGCACTTGACACTGATATCTTCTTCTTCTTTAGCTTTTCCCATTCGTTAGGGATCGCTATTTTGTTTTGCGTATCGTTCTCATTCCGTTCCTTTTCTCTCAAGTCTTCAGCAATACAGTCCTTCCATCTTATCTTTGGTATTCCTCTGTTTCTTCCACTTTCTATTAATATGCTATTCATTCATTCTTCCAATATATTTTTATCTCTCCTCAAACCAATGTAATTGGCTCCCTTATATCTTACTAGAAACTTCTATTACTCGAGCCTTTATCCTTTCATTCCTTATCGTATCATTCCGTGTCTTCCCCAACATATATCTCAACATTTTCATCTCTGACACATCCATTTACTTCTCATTGATACTGACATCTTTCAATTTGAATTATCTGAATATATTAGCAGTTTTCAGGGTTAGCATAGCTGGCTGATTTTTTTTGTTATTTAATATCTTTATAATTCTTTACGACCAAGGCGGTCATGGAATGAAGGCATCAGACATGCGATGGAGGAGAGAAATTTAGAAGAAGCCCATGCCATGAATAGAGAGGTTTGGCGGAGGGGAACAGGAATACGGCAAGAAGCTGTCCACGATATGCAATAACTATGTAGTATTATAAATCCTCATATGTATTGTAATATTGTACCTATAATATGTATATATATATATATATATATATATATATATATATATATATATATATATATATATATATATATATATATTCTTTAACTTTATTTCTATTGAATATAAAGTATAAAATGCAATCAAATCGTATAGAGAATAATATATTCTATAAAATTTATAATTAACATTAAATGTTATTAAATGATATTTAACTGTGTTTTTTCAAGAAAAACTGTTAAAAATTGCAAATGAGGGTACTTCCAGTTGACCAATTATAACCGAAAATTTAATTACGTCTACATATGGATCTAAAGTTGAGGAATACGAAAAAATTACTATTTTTGTAATCGTGGTATTGGAGTTATGGGACCCGAATTGATCGGCACATATATATATATATATATATATATATATATATATATATATATATATACACGCACACATACACACGCATACACACACACACACATACATACATACAGACATCAACGAAAAAATAGTAAAATCGTAAGAACCCCAAAGTGTCAATTTACTGGCTATTTAACATTTTATTTTATTGCGAATCAACGTGCATTCCACGATTCTCTTATTCGAATTTTTTTTGCCAAATGCAAAATATGTTTCGAATTTTAAGGTTTTTCTGATTTCTAATTTGTTACTATAGTGGACCCCATTGCATTTTCTAACGAATCTAGAAACTATATTTGAATTACATTCCCTAAAAGTGAATCTGAGTCCGCAATATTCTTTCTGATGTCAGTGGTGCGAGCAGCGTGAATGATGACCGCGCTCTGTTGACGCGATTTTCTTCCAAGCGCGACCAAGAAGCCGCAGATGAGGACGAATGGGCCTGTCACCTGATATTAGCTGCGGAAATCCCGTCCACAACAAACTTTACTATTGCGGAAAACAGAAAAGATTTTTGAACGCAAAAGCAAAAGAAGAAACGCAGTAGAAATGGAAATTATATTTCTGACCAGACGAAGTAAAAGTACTTTGAATTTTGAGAACCAAAATAAAATATTGTATGTACTACAAATTTAATCAAAATTATAATATATAAAAATGTGTTGTGGTCAGCACAATAACTCTCGTCACTTCTGTTTTTGGTTACATAAGTATTGGGCGCGAGCAGTTATGTGACTTTGTTGGTCTTAACAAGCAGATATGGGGGCCCGCATCAGAATGACAACTAGTAATTATGTATATAGATGTGAAATGTCAGAATTTTTCATTCAAATTTCAAGATTTTCTAATTTCACGTTGTTAATTTGTCACCAGGAGTGTAGAATTTACTTGTCCAGGAAAATAAACTACATGGAATTGAAAAATCACAAAATTTAGAATGAGAAATTATTATATTTGACATCTATGTACATAATTACTAGCTATCATTCTGACACGGGCCCCTATATCTGCTTGTCAAGGCTAACAAATTCACATAACTGCGCGCGCCCTATTGTATTTAACATTTCTTGTATACCTACATTCTACACCAAAAATTCTACTTATATCTATCTATTCTTTATTATGAAGATATTTTAAATTTAAATTCATTCTATGAACAAATTTTGTCATACTCTTCTAATCTTTCTAGATGTTTCAAATTCATTGTCGAGAGTAACACTATATCTGAAGGGTATGTTTAATATACCTATAATTTTAAATAGTTAACTATTAGGGGTATGTATATTTCTTATTTTTCATTTAATTTAGTGCGCAACTGCCGATATAATTTTTTTATGAAAAGTAATGATTTATATAATCACGTAACAGACGTTGAATAGGAAATAATTACGAATTAATTTGATTCCTATTCAACGTCCGTTACGTGATTATATAATTCATTATTTTCCATAAAAAAATCATGTCGGCAATAAAAAATAAATAAAAAATTATAATTTACCGAATTTTGGAAAAATTATTTTTGATTGAGAATCAGCTTTTTATTATAAGCAGTAAAAAACTGGTTCATATAAATGTTTTATATGTTATACAAAATTAGGTTTACAAGATATAACTATCAAGTTTTTTAAATAGCAACCTATAATTATTTTACTAAAACATAAACCGCCATTTTTTCTATTTTCAACGATGTATTAGTTTCTATTAATGTTTTTAAAAATTTGAGAAAACTAAGATAACTAAGAAATATGAAAAACAATTTTTATTCAAATATTATAGGTGGCTATGTAAAAATAAACAAAATGAAACAATGTTAAACAATTAAAGTAATATTAACAAAGTATTCATTTGTTTGTTACTTACTTATTAATACTTATTTATTATTTTTACATTCATAATTTACGACAAAATTAGATTGTATACGAAAAAAAAAGTTTTCCAATATGTTGTTTATTGTTCATTAATATGACAGCTAAAATTTATATGCTATGTAAAATTTTGCTATACCCAACCAAATATCTATAAATGATGTTTTTTAAATCATACATTTATTTTACTTCCGTATATGGCGCGAGATTGCAATATTTTCTTTAGTATGTTTTATTTTATATTTCTGTATATATTTTTATTTAGTTGGAAAATTAATTGCCACGATTATGACGGGTACGTTTTTATATTTATTTCAGTAAATGTAACTATTTTTATATTATAATTTTCCGCAGATACAAAGTTATAAAAGCTATTCCAAAAACTGAAGCACAAATATCAGTTTTGAAAAATATTCTTACAAGTGTTGAATACGATGTTTGGAGTTATAGTAGAGTTTTGGGATCTCCTTGGGTGTTTATGACAAAACCAGCTGAAGCTAAAGAAATGAAAATGATTTTAACTTTGAACGATATTGTTCATAGTGAACTGGACAGCAATATTGCAAAGTATAACAAGAAAATATTATTATTTCTTTTGTTTTTAAATATTTTATTACAGAACGCTTCAAGCCTTGAAAGATGCAAATAAACTTGATGCCAATAATGAAACAATAGCCCTTATAGAGTAAGTATGGTATTAATAACAAAAACTTATTGGATGATTGCATGAACAACTATTTAATCTCACTCAAATAACTTTAACTTAATTTCAAATGACAGTTAAATAATTGTTTACAATGCTAGTACAAATTTTGTTTTCCTTGGCCTACTTGACTCCGTATTTACATTAATAATTTAAAGGCAAATTCGAGAAGAAAGATCCACTGACAATACCACCAAATCCAAGAAATTTAATATTTCTATGAATAAATACCATCATTACCATACTGTAAGTATTTTACGGCATAAAGCCGTTCTATTGTAACGTAAATAGTTAATAGTTAAACAAAATATTTAAACTAGACGAGAGATTTGCTGCCTTGGCCGCTCAACGTTCTGCGGCCCGCGTTTTTATGATAACGTAAAGATATGGTTTAGCCGTCAGCTAAGAAAAAGCCATTTACATCATCAGCGCAGAAACCAATTTTATCATTGCTCTGTTCACGTGATACGCCAGTGTCGTTCGTGTCTTATTCTGACGTTTAGTTCTAATGAAAATGTATGGCACGCCACTGCCTACAAAATGTCTGAGCCTACGTCATTGCTTCGCGCATCTATTGATGACGTAAATGGCTTTTTCTTAGCTGACGAGCACTCTAACGGCCAGCAGCTATACGGTTTGACTGCTCTTGAAACGGTCGCGACGCAGCAGCTCCACGGTTGGCAGTATTTGGTTTGAACCGCACTAGGCCAACGAAACCAAACACATTTAACAACAAAGAAGCAGTCCAGCTCAGTCGACCGCTAGCGGCCGCGAAACCATACCTGAACGTATTGTTTGTGTGCTTAGCGTAACCTGTAGGATTAAAATAATGGCGCAAATTGGAAACATGACGTGACGTGGCACGACTCGCGTCCACTCACAGTTGTAGTGAACCACAGTTTCTCATGCTGCACGAGTTAGGTTGTCTTATGTAGCTATTAATTTTTCCCTCTCGCTAAGAAAGGTACGGGATTCATGCTAAAAATCGCATATCCAAATTTTAATAAAATAAGCACGTTTTAAGGTCCTTACAATCCGATTTTAACATTTTTACAATGTCTGTGTGTGTGTATGTGTGTGTGTGTGTGTGAATGTTGGAAGGACGATTTCTCAAAAACTATAATAATTAATATCTGTTTGACTGCGTATTCTCAATCGGACATTAATGGGACGAGTTGAAAAGGTTTTGGTAACAATTGGACAGCCGGAAGTAGCAGATTCTTAAAAAAATCTTCTAAACATTAATTTTTGATAATTTTTGTTCCAGCAAATATTAAAGAAGATTAAATTCTCTATCTTTATTGATTGAAAGATAAAAGAATATAATATATAAAATAATCTCTTCAGCATTAATATCTGATTCTGATTCGGAAATTGTTTAATAACAAATGTTTTATTCGTGAGTCACACATTTTTGGTTGCGGATGGTATGCGGATCACTACTCTACGCGTGTGATACGTGCGTGTTGTTCATGTTATCTCATACGCGCTATACGTGTCTCAATTTGCGCCAAAGGTTGTGTGGCCGCCAGGGCATCGAACCCGAACTTAAACCGAACCAAAACCGTAACCAAACCGTAACATTTTAGCGAACCCAAACCCAGAACCAAACCTCAAATATATAACAGTCGCCACTGTTCTTTATATTCCAACATCTTAATTTTCTCTTCTTTAAAGATGACAGCATACATGGATTACCTTTCGAAAAAGTACCCCGAAAAAGTAAAGTTGTACACCATTGGCCAGACGGTAGAAAATCGTTTAATCCAAGGAGTGAAGATTTTTTCTGAAGGATCGGATAAGCCTATGATTTTAATAGATGCAGGAATACATGGAAGGGAGTGGCTTGCTCCTGCAACTGCTATACAATTAATAAATCAATTGGTAGAGAATCCAGAGTATGAATATATGTTGAAGAATGTGGACTGGTGTATTTTTCCTAGTATTAATCCAGATGGCTATGAATATTCTCTAAATGAGGTGAGAATTTATACAAAAGAAAATTTATACCGGGTGGCATTATTTCTGGCCCAACTGTTTCCCTTAATAACTCCAAATATGTTTTCAAATTTAGCCGTGCAATAAAAAACGGACGAATAATTTTATTGTCTAACATTCCTGCCAAACATTTACTGATTCCCGATACTGTATTCTTGATCGTATTACACTATGTGGATTTCTTTGAGACCAGCAACGAAAATTACTTTTGTTTAGTTCGCTATTCAGTGTAAATATGCACTCATCAGCGCTTCGTTCAAAATCTTGTTCAGAAATTTCCTGGTGGTTTAGTATTTTAAAAGGGTGATATTTATGTTTTTTTAAATATTCTAAAAACGGTCATAAAACTGATTCCTTTTCCATTTGAAATTTCTGTGATACTGAGATTTGGATCCATTTCAATTAACGCCAGAACATCTTCTTCGTTGTTGTATTTTCTATTATGGTTTCCTCGCAAAACTTCCTGTTCTAACTTATTAAATGTGCCGGCCGTCTCAAATTTTGAAATAAATCTTTGAATTGTTGTTTTACTAGGAATATTATGATGATACCAAAAAATACTAATCCAATCCCGAATTATCAGAAAACTTTCCATTTAATAATTTGTAACTTTTCTTCATGAGAATAATTTTCCATTTTCAATTATATTTCTTGACTTAAACAGAGCGTTTCTGACAGGTAAAACGTCATTACTTTTGTTCTAGTTCGTTTCAGTGTCGTGGCTCTAACACTATAAAGAAATAACTTTTGTAAAAAATTAAATTCGGTTTGCTCGATTACTAAACATTCAAAATAAAATCTGAATTGGATGCAGAATTTAATTCTCTACAACATTTATTTGAACCATTTTTGTCCAATTAATAGGCCACTTTTGGCCAAGGAAAAACTGTTTTCCCATGTTAAACGCCTATGGCGCCGCCTATCGTGTTACACCCTATATATTTATACGTAATATAACAAGTGATATTATCATCGATGATATTCTCGAGGGAAACCGAGCTGCAGATTTCACGAGTTCGAAGAACTCTTCGATTATTAATCATATCACGAGCTTATATTTAATGAGAGAATATAATGAATTTTTATAACACATTATGTTAACCTAACTTTTGATATACATATTCATAGTGTATTAAAACATGGTACTTACGAGTTTTATTTAATATATCGGAGTTTAAATTATTGTTATTACTTATTTTATACTCAAAATTAACTGTCAATGTCGTAAATAAAGAAAACAAATCCCTTAGTAACGACTATAAATACGGTGATAATTTCTTCGTTTTTTATCATCGCTGTGATAGACATGTAACTAAGGAGATTCTGAATGTTGATTGGCGGAAAACATGTCACGTGAATAATGAATTATATTCTCATACGTAATATAACAAGTGATATGATTACCATCGATGATATTCTCGAGTGAAACCGAGCTGCAGATTTCACGAGTCCGAAGGACGAGTTGAAATGTGCTGCTTCGGTTTCACGAGCAATATCTTCGATTATTAATCATATCACGGGCTTATATTTAATGAGAGAATATACTGAATTTTTACAATCTAACCTAACCTAACTTATGATATACATATTCATATTGTATTAAAACATGGTACTTACGAGTTTTATTTAATATTTCGGAGTATTCAGCATCTAATCGTTTACGTTCAGGTCTTCGCAAATGTTGGACTCCATTCGATTCATTACTGAATATCGGGCTTTCACGGTCTCCTTTGATACAAGTGATTTTTTTGCTGGTCGACGACTATAAAGTCTTTTACCAAGTAATCGTCTTCATACCGTTCGTGAAGACATTTTATCGCTGTTATTATTCGGTAAAAGTCCGAAAAAAAATTCGAGCCACGCGGTATAATCGTTTCGATCATCACGACCTATTATCCATTCCCGGTTGTGTCAAATCAACTCATTCTTCTTTTTAGAACCCCCTTTGGCGCAAAACCCGTTCCGAGGGGAACTTCTGTTACGGGGTAGACGCCAATCGAAACTTTGATTTCCATTGGAATGGCTCTGGAACTGTTAGTAGCAATGAATGTAGCAACACTTACATTGGGCAAAAACCATTTTCCGAAGTTGAGTCGGCAAGTTTAGTTAGATTTGCCATGCAGCGAAAAGATAAAATCAAGCTATACATTAGCCTTCATAGTTATGGACAACAAATGCTGTACCCCTGGTCGTGGACGTTTGAAAAGATTTCAAACTATAAAGAACAACAACAACTCGGCGAACAGGTGAGGATATAAATGAAGCATTTCAATTTAACACGTTTGCTGGCCATTCCCACAAAGTGTAGGTGTTTGGTTTTGTAGACCAGCGCATCTGTATCGGCATCTTTGTATTGTGAAAATGGTACTGCATTCAGTTTGATACAAAAAAAAAACTAAAATATGTACACGTACTATAATAGTATTTTATGTATCTAGGACGAAAAGTGAATATTTAAGATACTCTCAAGTAATTACTTGAGAGTATCTTAAAGACACTTTTCGTCTGAGGTATATACATAATTTTATTTCATACTGGTTTCTAGTTATTAAATTATTTTAAAAAAATATGCAGCAATTCGTAACAGTATGAGTTTTGTATAAATAGGCTAAGTCGTAAATGTTCGAAAATCCTAGCAAAATTTTGACAAATTGACCTATTGAAATTTTATGATTTCGTTAACATTCTTATTCGCTATAATTTATGAAAAATACATTCCTCGAAATATTTTGAATGGAGTTGCTGAGGTGAAGAACAATTTAATGTAGCATTAATAAAGGATACAGCATGAAGAACAAAGTCGTAGTACTTTAAAATATCATTTTAAAGTTCTATGACCTTAATGTTTCACTTTTTGTTTTATAAATTGTTTAAAAAACATTGTTTTAGAAACCAGTTTGACATAAAAATTGTTTTAACCGTTGTTAATAACATTGTTCATCCTCTTTTTATATTAAACACTACTAGTATGATTAATAATAGGAAGATCTAAGGTTAAATTATAACTAAAACTAATACAATTAACCCTTAACCTTAAAATTATAAAATAAGCTATATACGTATTTCGAGAACTAAGTTCTCATCATCAGTAGTACAAATTAAAATTCATCAACGTAACCCTGAAGATGGATTACAGTGAAATCTCTCTTGTCCGGTTAAAAGAGATGTCTGTTTAAAAGGAAATTGAAATTTAAGTACTGAAATTTTCGTGGCCTAAATGTTTGGAAATTTCCTTAGCTTACGTTCTAATTATAGGTATGTTTTTATTTCGCAATAAACTATTCATAAATTCCCCTTCCACGACTTGATCCCTACGTCATCAATCGTAACCATGTGATTCAAATCGCCAGGGCAGGGAGGGAATTGGCTTCACCTTCGTTTTCCACGGTGCGTTTCTGGATTTCGGAATTTAAGCGTGGCCAAACACACACCTGTGACGAGTCACGTTCAGGTCGCCCAAAATCGGCTACCACACCGGAAATTGTAGAAAAAGTCCATGATATGGCTCTGGAAGATCGCCGAATGAAAGTCCTGAGACGAAAATTCAGTCGTAAGCGTGGATTGGACATGGTAAATCGGCCTCGAAGACAGCAAAGCCAGTACAATCGGCAGGAAAGGTGATGGCGTCAATCTTTTGGGACGCCACAGGCATTCTGCTAACTGATTATCTTGATAAAGGAAAAAATATAACTGGACAATACTACGCTACACTTTTAGAGAGAATGACAAAGAAAAAGATTTTATTTCACCACTACAATGCGCCAGCTCATTCAAGTCGTATTGCTCAACAAAAATTGACCGAACTGAGGTTTGAAATCGTCCCCCATCCACTATCGGACTTCCATCTTTTCCCGAAATTCAAAATGTTTCTCGCTGGAAAGAGATTTCAATCCAACGAAGAAGCCATCGATACAGGAAATACTTATTTTGCAGATCTCAAAGGAAACCATTTTCGGAAGGGAATCGAAAAGTTAGAGAAACGTTGAACCAAGTGTTTTGACCTTAGAGGGGACTATGTACAAAAATAAAATGTAGTCTTTTCTTTCATTTCTTGAGAGGAGGCTGTGCCTCTCTTGCCTCCTTTGACGAGCAGCCACTGGTTTCCTCTTAATAGAGATATGTTTATTAATAAAATCAATATAAAAATGCCGGTTCCCTTATAATTGGAGGTGCCCGTTAAGAGAGATTTTACTGTAATAGCATCCGGATTATATTATAAGGTTACTATACTTCAGTTGACGATAATATAATATTTTCTTTTATATAGGCAGCCAAAGCAATAAGAAACATCCGTGGTACCTACTATCGCGTAGGTACAGCCCCCGAACTACTGTACAAAGCACCAGGATGTAGCGTGGATTGGATGGCAAATATGGGTGTACCCTTGGCGTACTGTATAGAGTTACCAAGTTTCGATGAGCAATTCCACCCACCACCAAAATATATACGTGGAGTTGTACAGGAAATAGTGAAAGCAATGGAGGTCTTCCATCAATATGTGGAGAAAAAATGGGGAAATATTGAGCACTTCTAGTTTATTAAACAAATTCTATTCTAATATTTGTAGACCATAGAAATAAAAATATTTAAAAGACACCATTTTATATTCATTATCATTAAACTAACACGAATATTTTTACCTCTCCCTAAGAGAGGTATTGGATTCATGCTAAAAATCACATATCCGCATTTTAATGAATAAGCACTTTTTAAGGTCCCTAAAATACGATGATGTCTCTGTGTGTGTGTGTATGTGTGTGTGTGTTTGGATGTTGGAGGTACGATTTCTCAAATTCTATTTAAAGACCTGTTTAACTATGGATTCCTCAATCTAACATTAATGGGAAAAGTTGAATAAATTGGTAACAACTGGACAACCAGAAATGGTAGTTACTTAAGAAATATCTTCTAAATATTATTTTTTGAAAATTTATGTTAATACACTAATAAAGATCTTTAAGTTCACAATCTGCTACATTTAAAAAAAATATTATATCTTTCTAGTTAGAGATATATTATATAAAATAGAATAATCTATTGTAATAAATCTCGCTGCCCAAACAACTCCATGCAAACCATTTGAGATATTTAATGTTTATAATTGATAGATAAATACAAAGTGTTAGTGTCAAGAATCAACAGTTTTATTAACATTACAGAAAGCTTTTTCTGGGAGGTAAGTACATTTAAAATTTCTTATTGTATTATTAATTAAATATTTAAAATTATAGGTATATTCATATTTCATATATCCTTAAGAAATACCGCTAATACCGTCAGTGAATATAAAGAATTTTGAATATAATAGAAGAGTAGGAAAAAATTCCTCATAGAACGAAAGAATAGATACAATTTGAATTATTGTATGTACAAGTGATGTTAATTATAACCCGGGTTCGATCCCGACCGATGCCAAAAATTACTTCGAATTTTAATGGTACAAAATTTACCCCTGTGGTGCACTTACAATGACAGCAATGAGTGCCCCTGAGGTGACGCCTGGTAAGCGCCCACACGATACAAATATTTCATCATTTACCGATATCTGCGTACGAAGTACATTGATACACCCAGCAAGGGGTAATATGCCGTGATGATATTTATTTATTATTTATTTATGTAACATAAAATGAGGTACTTCCGGTTGACCAATTATAACCAAAATCTAATCAAGTCTGCATATGAATGAAGGAAGAAAAATACGTAAAAATTGTAATTTTTGGAATTCTAGTATTGGAGATATCGTATACACACACACACACACACACACACACACTAAATCAGGAGAGTATTTCTAAATTTTTAATCAAATCAATACTTTAAAGAATTTATTATCTAAGTTTATTTTCTGATCTTTATTCGATAAAAAATATATTTATCTCTTATCTCAATATAATAATTAAACGAATCTGATTCTTTATAATAATCTGGCGATAGAAATTACCAATTAGTAATTTATCACATAGTATAAATTTAGATTTGGGTACAATGCGATAGATAAGATCCATTAAAAAGATGAACAAAATGACCTATCTTCAAAGATAATCTTTTTAGTTTAGACTATATAAACCCAAAATTTTAAAAAAGTTTTAGTAGTCAGCATGATTATACCACTGTTTCTTATTGCTTTGATTGCCGGTAGCCAGGCCTCTATGGTCAGCTATGAGGGGTGAGTATTTTTTTAAAATTGCGCGAGAGACTGTGGGTTCAAATCCTAAATTCAAGAACTGAAACAAAATAAAAAATCTGTTGTGGCCAGCACAATACCTTCCGTCAATCCTGTGTATAATGTACAAATTCCATACATAAATTTTCTTGCAAAAGATTCTAAATTTTTGGTATTTTATGATTCCCTTTCTCGGCAACTGAATTCCATACTCCTGATAACAAACAAACCACATGAAATAAGAAAATTATGAAATTTTGAATGAAAGATTATAATACTTGTCAGTTATGGAGATAATTAATTGCTGTCATTTTGACACGGGTCCCCATATCTGCTTTTCAAAGTCAGCAAAATCATGTCACTGCACGCGCCCTACACATAAATTTTCTTGCAAAAGATCCTATATTTCCAGTAAAGTTATTTCATAAACAAACTATGCAAATTGCATTTGACACTGGCATCTTCTTCTTCTTTAGTTTTTCCCATTCGTTAGGGGTCGCTATTTTTTATTTTCTTCTTTTGTTTTGCGTGTCGTCCTCATTCAGTTCCTTTTCTCTCAAGTCTTCTACAATACAGTCTTTTCATCTTATATTTGGTCTTCCTATGTTTCTTCCACCTTCTATTAATATATTCATCTCTCCTCATGACATGTTCAAACCAATGTAATCGTCTCTCTTATATCTAGAAACTTCTAACACTAGAGTTACTTCCCTTTTTCTTTCATTGATTTACATTTTATTGATACTGATGATCTGTCAATTTGAATTACCTGAATATATTATCAGTTTCCATGGTTAAGTTAGCATAGCTGGCTGAATTATAAAATTTATTATCTTTATAATTCTTTAACTCTATATCTGTTGAATATGAAATATAAAATGCAATCAAATCGTATAGAGAATAATATATTCTTTAAGTTATAATAACATTTAACTGAGTTTTTCAAGAAAAACTGTTAAAATCTTCAAATGAGGGTACTTCCGGTTGACCAATTATAACCAAAATCTAATCAAGTCTGCATATGGTTGTAAGGAAGAGGAATATGCAAGAATTGTAATTTTTGGAATTCTAGTATTGGAGATATCATGCATAAAAGGCGGTCACACACACACAAACACACACACACACACACACACACACACACACACACACACACACATACAGACATCATCGTAAAAATAGTAAAATCGTATTGTAAACACCCTAAAATGTGCTTATTCAATGAAAATTCACCACCGAATTTTTTGACCAAAGACAATACCTTCCTTACCTAGAGGTGACGGAAGGTAAAAATCTGTTGTGGCCACAATACCTTCCGTCAATCCAGTGTATTATGTATAAATTCAATACATAAATTTTCTTACAAAAGATTCTAAATTTCCACTTGACACTAACATCTCCTTTTTCTTTAGCTGTCCCCATTCGTTAGGGGTCGGTATTTTTTATTTTCTTCTTCCACTCATTTCTGTTTTACGTGTCGTTCTCATTCAGTTCTTTTTCTCTCAAGTCTTCCGCAATACAGTCCTTCCATCTTATCTTTGGTCTTCCTCTGTTTCTTCAACCTTCTATTACTAAGCTATTCATTCTTCATCCAATATATTCTTCATGTCTCCTCATGACATTTTCAAACCAATGTAATCATCTCGCTTGTATCTTTCTAGAAACTTGTAACGCTAGAGCTATTTCCTTACTTATCTTTCCGTGTCATCTACTTCAACATCCTCATCTCTGCCATATTAATTTACTTTTTATTGATAATGATATCTGTCAATTTGAATTATATGAATATATTAGTAGTTTCCACGTTTAGCATAGCTAGCTGATTTATAAAATTTCTTTAAAATTCTTTAACTCTATATCTATTGAATATGAAGTATAAAATGCAATCAAATCGTATAGAGAATAATATATTCACACAGACACACACACACACACACACACACATACACACACACATACACACACACACACACACACACACACACACACACACAAACATACAGACACAAGAATGGTAAAATCGTATTATAGGGACCCTAAAACATGCTTATTCACTAAAAATTCATCATTGAATTTTTTGACGAAAGACAATACCTTCCTTACCTAAAGGTGACGGAAGGTAAAAAGTTTCCAAAAATGAGCAAGGTTATTGAAACATTCTATATACTAGATTGTTAACCCATTGATAGTTTTCAAAATACACAATTAGGGCCTGAGAAATTTTATGTCGCGTTCACAGGATGTATAAATAGAATGGCGATATTAAATATTAATTACCAGTGATGCATTTTGATCTCCAATAATTTATAATTTGTCAACGTTCATTTGTTTCAAACAACGGAAAAGGTACTTTTGTTCAAATATACCAACCTCCTAAGTGTTCCGATATTGCTAAGAAGAAGAATTGTTGTCAATATTTTTTTTCTCTCCAGCTACAAAGTCTTCAGAATTACCCCCGAAAACGAAAGACAACTAAATGTTTTAACTCGCATTGAAAAGACCAATGCTTTCGATGTGTGGAAGAGCAGCCGGATGATGTCACAACCCTGGGACATCATGGTTAAGCCATCTATGATCAGCAACTTCGAAAGCCTTCTCCACCTCAACAAAATGTCCTTCCAGGTCTTCGTTGAGAACGTAGAAGACATCCTCACCAAGGACATCGCTGTTAATAACAGCAGAAGTGGACAGATAAACTTCCGACAGTATCAGAGATATGATCCTGTATGTAAAAACTTGTTTCATTATTAGACATCAATAATGAATTCATTATTTTATTTTCTAGATGGTTGCCTATATGAACCGCTTAGTAAATGAATACCCTGATACCGTTTCTTCACTTAATATTGGTAGAACTTCCGAAGGCCGTGAAATTCGTGGAGTTAGGATCTCCAGTGGAGGTAATAACAATCCAGCCATTCTTATCGATTGTGGTATCCATGCTAGAGAATGGTTGGCGCCTGCTCAGTGTCTTTACATTATCCAAGAATTAGTGGAGAATTCTGCCAACAGCGCTATGTTACGAGGTGTTGATTGGTACATCATCCCGGCTTTGAATGCTGATGGATACGAATACTCGCACACCAGAGTAAGTTCGACAGAATTTATTTTAACTATAACTGCATTTTTTTTCTAATGTTATCTTTTTCTTTTCAGGACCGTATGTGGAGAAAGACCCGATCCCGTGGACAAAGGTGCAACGGAGTTGACGGTAACCGTAACTTCGGTTTCCATTGGATGGAAGTTGGCGCTAGTAACTATGAATGCGATGAGACCTACGCGGGGCCTAGAGCTTTCTCCGAAGTCGAGACCCAGGCTTTGAGGGATTTTTCTCAGAGTATATCCAACCTCGCTATGTATTTGACTTTCCACAGTTACGGATCTTATATTTTGTACCCATGGGGCTACACTAGTGCCTACCCGCCGAATAGAAGACAGTTGCAGAGTTTGGGAGACCAGGCTGCTGCTGCTATCTTGGCAGTCAGAGGAGAGAGGTATGTATAACATAAAATCTAAACTGTAAACCCACTATACTTAACGTTCAGCAAGTTCTTAAGGTTTTCGTATAGGCCAAGTAGGCCCAGGACTATGTTCGCACGATTCTGAACACAGAGAAAATAGTCGTATAAATACAAAAAAAAAACCGGACACTTAAAAAAAGTTTTTATCGACTTGAAACAAACGAAATATGGGTTTATTTGTTAAAATATGAATAACTTATCTGTAAAGTAAAATAAGAAAATAAAAAAAAACATTTAGAAAACACTTTATTTATTAAGAAAAAATACTAAAACAGAAAAATAAATAAAAGTAGCAAAATTATTTTCTATATTAATTAGGTTTTATAGCTATACCCTGTATAGAGGAGAGGCCATCGTAATAATCGAATATTGACTTATTTTAAATACTGCTTTCTTTCTTATGTGTATAAAGTTAGGACGCATGTTGTCTACTTTTAAAATGAAATTCAAATGAAGCAATAAGAACTATGGAGACAGATGTGCATTTTTTAATTTACAGAACTTGCGCCAAAACACAATATTTAACCAAAACAATCTTAATATTTCAATACATCGAAACATCAGCCCATGCCATTTTACTACCACTGTCAAATGGTGTTTTTCGAGGTATGCAATATTTCGAAAATAGTTCTCATGACATTCACCACGCGCATTCTTGTTCATTTAATGAACACGGATGGAAATGGGATTCATATATGAACAATACGGAGCTCCAATGCTCCATTGCCTAGTCCCTATGTTCTCGCGCAAAACATAGCCGCTATACTCAACGTGCTACAAGCAAACCTGGGCAAGCAAGAGACATCCTAGGACTTAAACAATATTTGCATAACCTTCAGCGAACGGATCCTGCAGAAATTTTAATTTCACCTCTGCCACTTGGCAAAAGACAGTAGTTGGTAATACGACCCATTCTTGTAGTACAAATATTGCTATAAATCTATGTTTAAACGGGTTTGTAATACATAATGTTCCTGATATTCGTCATCTGATGTATTCTCTTATTTGATAATAACGTCCAGTTACATTTCGGGCAGTACTTCTGGGAATAATCAAGGCTACGGTGATTGTTTTGAATAATGTGATCATTTTCACCTGAAGTTTCTGTTCAAGGTTGTATTTTCCAATAGAATTGTAACAAATTTATTCACATTCCGTATTATAAGTACTAACAGTGCAATATACTACACACCAAGAGTCATTAACTAACGATAATTGAATAATTTATAGTTATGATTGGATTTTTGAAAACAGATAATTTTGCACAGATTTAGTTTCCTTTCTTTTTTTTAATAAATAAAGCCATTGCTACATTTGTTTTATTTTATAATCTTACTTTACAAATTAGTTGTTCATATTTTAACATGAAAATTACAAATAAGCCCATATTTCGTTAGTTATAAGTCGTTAAAAAAACTTTTTTTGGTGTCCGGTGTTTTTTGGCTACCATCCTCAATTTTACACTTGTTATTCCTCTTTCCAGGTACACAGTGGGCAGCTCCACCAACGTGCTCTACGCAGCTGCAGGAGGCAGTGACGACTGGATGATGGGAGTGAGGGGAATCTCATTGGCTTACACTCTTGAATTGCCCAGTTTCGGTCATGGATTCCAACCTCCAGCTAGTGAAATCTCTGGATGTGTCAGAGAAACTTTCGAAGGTGTTAGGGTCTACGCTGATTACGTCAGGAATAACTATGCCAAAAACAACCGCGTAAATGATAATTGAATGTAATTGTAATTGTTTGGAGAATGATTTTTATTAGGTACTGCCCCAGCCGATTTTATATCTTATGTTATTTCTTTTTGTTTGCCCTATGTATTTGTAATTACTGTTTTCACAAGAGATTTTGTAAAGTATATTAATTGTACAGTCCTAGAATAATATGAAATTCTTTAAATTCGGGGGTTAAACTGATTAATATGTTTTGTAAATAAATTTTATTGAATTTGGTTTAATTAAAATATATTATTCTGTTTGTGTTCTAATGTTAAATCCAAATAAATAATAGATAGACCATTTATCTGTCAATTATAAACATTTAAATATCTGAACTGGTTTCCATGGAGTTGTTTGGGCAGCGAGATTTATTACATTATTATATAATATATTTCTAAATCTATAGAATATATAATAAAAAAATTTAATGTATCAGATTGAGAATTTAAAGATCTTATTATTGTATTAACATAAATTTAAAAAAAAAATATATTTAGAAGGTTTTTTTAAGAAACTACTACTTCCGGTTGTGCAATTACCAAAACCTATTCAACTCTTCCTATTAAGGTTAAATTGAGGAATACGTAGTTAAATCACATTTGTGTTGTTGTCAAACTGACGTTAAACGTTTTTTTACATAGGCGTACAATTTATATTCTGTTTATTGATATTCTCAAAATGCCATTTACCTTCACCAGAACTGGGCAGTAATTAATTAGTTTTGGTAATTAATTACTAATTAAATTACTTTTTCCCGAATTGTAATTTTTGATTAATTATTTTGTAAAAAAAAGTAATTGTACTCAATTACTTTTGAAAATTTGGTTTTTCAAATATCAATTACCATTTTGAACCAACAAGTAAGGGAATCCCCGGGATTCAGGCGTAGCGTATTTTATCTGCGTTGCGGGTGTAACAACTGGTTACAAATGCAACTTTTCATGCGCGTTGGGAAGTACGACGTACTTTGGACTTTTACTTAAGTTATAATTTATTATTTTCTCTGCTGGGAATCTTCCTAGACGCAGTCTGTATATAGGTAGCTTGTGTTACGGAAATTCAAAATTACTTGAAAACATTTGCATTCCACTATATAAAGGGTTACTTTCGTGTCTACCTGGGAGTGAGTCAGGTTTTCCAACCCTAAACAGATATTGATGCATCGACCTTTTAAAAAGGAAAAATTGTTCAACCAATCTATCATCACGGCATATTTATTATCCATTGCTGGGTGTGCCAATCTGCTTGGTACACAGATTTCGGTAATGATGACATATATTTGTATCGTACGGGCGTTTACCAGACGTCACCTCACGGGCACTTATTGTTGAATTGATTCATGAAAATTCCAATATAAGTATTAGACAAGTAAACCATATGGTAGAAATATATATTTACATCCTGGAATTTATTTAAAAAAGAAAATTTACATCCTTACCACCACTGAGCTTTTATTGTTATTTTTATTGGGTATATGCTAACCCACAAAGTTGAATATGTGTGATTTTTACCTCTCGCTAAGAGAGGTATTAGATACATGCTAAAAATCGCATATTCAAATTTTAATCAATAAGCTCGTTTTAAGGTCCCTACAATCCGATTTTAACATTTTTACGATGATGTCAATGTTTGTGGATGTTGGAAGAACAATTTCTCAAAAATTATAAGACTTACAGGCCTATTCTGTAAAATATTCGCTTAACGAATCGTTATGTCTACTTAACGATAATCGTTATTTTGTATCCGTATTCTGTAACTTATTTTAAAAATTAATAATCTTGGGATCAAGATAAGAACTTTATTTCCTAAAATAAAATTTAATTTTAAATGAAATATCTAAAATTATTCAATATCACAACACTTCTAGGTTAGATTAGTTCTGATGGGAGTTAGCTGTCAACCTGTCAGCTGTCAGATCCTTTCTTCTTCTTGTTGTGGGCTATGCTAGAGCTACTTTTATCATCTGTAGACAAATTGGGAAGCTTGCGTTATGCGCTAGGAATAAAAACATATTATTTTTTTTAATATTACCTTGTAAAAAACTATAATGTGACGAGTTTTTGAGATCACTATTCAACATAATAGCAATTTTATTTTGACACGAATAAAAATACTGAATTATTGACAAATCGTTTAGGTAACGAATGATTTTTCCAATCATTAAAAAATAACCATATCGTTATCTATTTTTCGTTATGTAGAATTAAATTGATGTTTACAGAATACCACTTTAACGGTTATCGTTATAATAATGTCATAACGATCGTTTACAGAATAAGCCAATTAAACGATTTTCGTTATCACCATAACGATATAACGTTTTAAAAATTCGTTATGTCATAACGATGCTTACAGAATAGGCCTATTAATATCTGTTTAACTACGTATTTCTCAATCGGACATTAATGAGAAGCAATGGGTAATATGCCGTGATGATATTTATTTATTATTTATTTATTTAACATAAAATGAGGTACTTCCGGTTGACCAATTATAACCAAAATCTAATCAAGTCTGCATATGAATGAAGGAAGAAAAATACGTAAAAATTGTAATTTTTGGAATTCTAGTATTGGAGATATCGTATACACACACACACACACACACACTAAATCAGGAGAGTATTTCTAAATATTTAATCAAATCAATACTTTAAAGAATTTATTATCTAAGTTTATTTTCTGATCTTTATTCGATAAAAAATATATTTATCTCTTATCTCAATATAATTATTAAACGAATCTGAGTCTTTATAATAATCTGGCGATAGAAATTACCAATTAGTAATTTATCACATAGTATAAATTTAGATTTGGGTACAATGCGATAGATAAGATCCATTAAAAAGATGAACAAAATGACCTATCTTCAAAGATAATCTTTTTAGTTTAGACTATATAAACCCAAAATTTTAAAAAAGTTTTAGTAGTCAGCATGATTATACCACTGTTTCTTATTGCTTTGATTGCCGGTAGTCAGGCGTCTATGGTCAGCTATGAGGGGTGAGTATTTTAATAAAATTGCGCGAGAGATTGTGGGGTCAAATCCTAAATTCAGGAACTGAAACAAAATAAAAAATCTGTTGTGGCCACAATACCTTCCGTCAATCCTGTGTATTATGTATAATTCCATACATAAATTTTCTTTCAAAAGATTCTAAATTTCCATTTGACACTAACATCTTCTTCTTTAGCTTTCCCCATTCGTTAGGGGTCGCTATTTTTTATTTTCTTCTTCCACTCATTTCTGTTTCACCTGTCGCTCTCATTCAGTTCCTTTTCTATCAATTATTCCGAAATACAGTCCTTCCATCTTATCTTTAGTCTTCCTCTGTTTCTTCAACCTTCTATTACTAAGCTATTTATTCTTCATCCAATATATTCTTCAATTCTCCTTATGACATTTTCAAACCAATGTAATCATCTCGCTTGTATCTTTCTAGAAACTTGTAACACTAGAGTTATTTCCTTACCTATCTTTCCGTGTCTTCCCAAACATCTACTTCAACATCCTCATCTGTGCCATATTAATTTACTTTTTATTGATAATGATATCTGCCAATTTGAATTATATGAATATATTAGTAGTTTCCACGTTTAGCATAGCTGGCTGATTTATAAAATTTAATTTCTTTAAAATTCTTTAACTCTATATCTATTGAATATGAAGTATAAAATGCAATCAAATCGTATAGAGAATAATATATTCACACAGACACACACACACACACACACATACACACACACACACACACACACACACACACACACACACACACACACACACACACAAACATACAGACACAAGAATGGTAAAATCGTATTATAGGGTCCCTAAAACATGCTTATTCACTAAAAACTCATCATTGATTTTTTTGACGAAAGACAATACCTTCCTTACCTAAAGGTGACGGAAGGTAAAAAGTTTCCAAAAATGAGCAAGGTTATTGAAACATTCTATATACTAGATTGTTAACCCATTGATAATTTTCAAAATACACAATTAGGGCCTGAGAAATTTTATGTCGCGTTCACAGGATGTTTAAATAGAATAGTGATATTAAATATTAATTACCAGTGATGCATTTTAATATTCAATAATTTATAATTTGTCAACGTTCATTTGTTTCAAACAACGGAAAAGGTACTTTCGTTCAAATATACTAACCTCCTAAGTGTTCCGATATTGCTAAGAAGAAGAATTGTTGGCATTTTTTTTTTCTCCAGCTACAAAGTCTTTAGAATTACCCCCGAAGACGAAAGACAACTAAATGTCTTAGCTCGCATTGAAAAGACCAATGCTTTCGATGTGTGGAAGAGCAGCCGGATGATGTCACAACCCTGGGACATCATGGTTAAGCCGTCCATGATAAGCAACTTCGAAAGCCTTCTCCACCTCAACAAAATGTCCTTCAAGGTCTTTGTTGAGAACGTAGAAGACATCCTCACCAAGGACATCGCTGTTAATAACAGCAGAAGTGGACAGATAAACTTCCGACAGTATCAGAGATATGATCCTGTATGTAAAAACTTGTTTCATTATTAGACATCAATAATGAATTCATTATTTTATTTTCTAGATGGTTGCCTATATGAACCGCTTAGTAAATGAATACCCTGATACCGTTTCTTCACTTAATATTGGTAGAACTTCCGAAGGCCGTGAAATTCGTGGAGTTGGGATCTCCAGTGGAGGTAATAACAATCCAGCCATTCTTATCGATTGTGGTATCCATGCTAGAGAATGGTTGGCGCCTGCTCAGTGTCTTTACATTATCCAAGAATTAGTGGAGAATTCTGCCAACAGTGCTATGTTACGAGGTGTTGACTGGTACATCATCCCGGCTTTGAATGCTGATGGATACGAATACTCGCACACCAGAGTAAGTTCGACAGAATTAATTTTAATTATAACTGCATTTTTTTTCTAATGTTATCTTTTTCTTTTCAGGACCGTATGTGGAGAAAGAACCGCTCCCGTGGGCAAATGTGCGACGGAGTTGACGGTAACCGTAACTTCGGTTTCCATTGGATGGAAGTTGGCGCTAGTAACTATGAATGCGATGAGACCTACGCGGGGCCTAGAGCTTTCTCCGAAGTCGAGACCCAGGCTTTGAGGGATTTTTCTCAGAGTATATCCAACCTCGCTATGTACTTGACTTTCCACAGTTACGGATCTTATATTTTGTACCCATGGGGCTACACTAGTGCCTACCCGCCGAATAGAAGACAGTTGCATAGTTTGGGAGACCAGGCTGCTGCTGCCATCTTGGCAGTCAGAGGAGAAAGTTATGTATAACATAAAACTGTGAACTCACTAAACTTAGCGTTCAGCAAGTTTTTAATTTAGTTACGTCGGGTTTCCGTATAGGCCAAGTAGGCCCAGGACTATGTTCGCATGATTAAAATACAGAGAAAATTGTCGTATAAATACAAAAAATTATCTGATGTGGCCAGCACAATACCTTCCGTTAATTCTGTGTATTATACAGGGTGTTTCCTTTAAATCAACCAGCGCTTTTTTGGGCGAACTAATGACTTTAGAGAAAAATGTTATATACAAAAAATTACCAGGAAAAAGGGCTTAATTTATGAGGAATAATAAATAAAAAATTCAACCAGTGGTTCTCAAACGGTAGAATAAAATTATATTTTTTTAAATGGCAACCTATATAAATTTTGTATCCATTAGATAGAGAATTTTTCTCTGATTTCAACGATATAAATATGATATGGGGTTGTATAACAATTATTTCGAGAAAAATGATATTAAAAATCAGAAATAATTTTACAATATTGAAGTAGGCTATGCAATAAACAACTATTAATACGACTATTGCCTAGGTTACGATAGTATATTATTTTCTTATATCTAAAATAACTTGTTTTACTAAGAAATTCATAATAACAAATGAACGAAGAAATATTAAATATCGTAGAATTTAAATTTCTTTCACACTCTCCATACATAACAGTAAGATTAAAATAGTCTAAATTTGTTAATTCTTGCAACTGCAAAGCCATTTTTTATTAATAAGTAATTAAACAATTACGAAAACAAACACTTAATAACGTAAGTAACAAAACTATCTGTCACCTGTATCATTTGTTTGCATTTGTTTATTGCATAGCCTACTTCAATATTGTAGAATTATTTCTGATTTTTAATATCATTTTTCTCGAAATAATTGTTATACAACCCCATATCATATTTATATCGTTGAAATCAGAAAAAAAATCTCTATCTAATGGACAAAAAAATTATATAGGTTGCCATTTAAAAAAATATAATTTCATTCTACCGTTTGAGAACCACTGGTTGAATTTTTTCTCTCAAACAACGAGCAAACCTGGGCAAGCAACTGAAATCGTAGGACTTAAACAATATTTGTATAACCGTCAGTGAACGGATCCTTTGGCAAAAAACAATAGTTGGTAGTACGACCCATTCTTGTAGTACAAATATTGCTATAAATCGAAGTTTAAACGGGTTTGTAATGAAGAGTATCCCTTATATTCGTCATCTGGTGTATTCTCTTATTTGATAAGAACACCCAGTTACATTTCGGGCAGTACTTCTGGGCATAATCAAGGCTACGGTGATTGTTTTGAATAATGTGATCATTTTCACCTGAAGTTCCTGTTCAAGGTTGTATTTTCCAATAGAATTGTAAACAAATTTATTCACATTCAGTATTATAAGTACTAAGAGTGCTATATATTACACACCAAGAGTCATTAACCAACGATAATTGAATAATTTATAGTTATGGTTGGATTTTTGAAAACAGATAATTTTGCACAGATATAGTTTTCTTTCTTTTTCTTAATAAATAAAGTCTTTGCTACATTTATTTTATTTTATAATCTTACTTTACAAATCAGTTGTTCATATTTTAACATAAAAATTACAAATAAGCCCATATTTCATTAGTTATAAGTCGTTAAAAAAACTTTTTTGGCGTCCGGTGTTTTTTGGCTACCATCCTCAATTTTACACTTGTTATTCCTCTTTCCAGGTACACAGTGGGCAGCTCCACCAACTTGCTCTACCCAGCTGCAGGAGGCAGTGACGACTGGATGATGGGAGTGAGGGGAATCTCATTGGCTTACACTCTTGAATTGCCCAGTTTCGGTCATGGAGTCCAACCTCCAGCTAGTGAAATCTCTGGATGCGTCAGAGAAACTTTCGAAGGTGTTAGGGTCTACGCTGATTACGTCAGGAATAACTATGCCAAATACAACCGCGTAAATGATAATTGAATGTAATTGTAATTGTTTGGAGAATGATTTTTATTAGGTAATGCTCCAACCGATTTTATATCTTATGTTAATATTTATTTTTTGTTTGCCTTATGTATTTGTAATTACAATTTTGTAAAGTATATGAGTTGTGCAGTCCTGGAATAATATTAAATTCTTAAAATTCCGGGGTTAAACTAATTAATATGTTTGGAATATATTTAAGTTTTTTGTAAATTAATTTTATTGAATTTGGTTTAATTAAAATATATTAGTCTGTTTGTGTTCTAATATTAAATCCAAATAAATAATAAATAGACCAGGCGTCACTTCACGGGCACTTTGCTGTCGTGGAAAGTGCACCCCAGGGGTCAATTTTGGCCATTAATATTCGAAGTAATTGTTGGCGTCGGTCGGAATCGAACCCGGGTAATAATTAACGAATTTAACATTTCTTGTACATACAAATAATTCAAATTGTATCTATTCTTTCGTTCTATGAGGATTTTTCTCCTACTCTTCTAATATATTCAAAATTCTTTATATTCACTGACGGTATTAGCGCTATTTCTAATTTTAAGTGTACTTATTTCCCAGAAAAAGCTTTCTGTAATGTTAATAAATCTGTTGATTCTTGACACTGACATTTTGCATTTAACTGTCAATTATAATCATTTAAATATCTGAACTGGTTTCCATGGAGTTGTTTGGGCAGCGAAATTTATTACATTATTATATATTTCTTAAATCTATAAAATATATAATACAAAAATTTAATGTATCAGATAGAGAATTTAAAAATCTTATTATGGTTTTAACATAAATTTAAAGAAAAAAATATTTATAAGATTTTATTTAAGAAACTACTACTGCCGGTTGTGCAATTATTACCAAAACCTATTCAACTCTTCCCATTAATGTTAAATTGAGGAATACGTAGTTAAATAGGTCTTTAGTTGTATAGAATTTGAGAAATTGTACCTACAACATCCTAACACCCACACACACACGCATCCACACACACTTTAAACGTGCCGTTTCACCAAAATCTGGATATGCAATTATTAGCATGAATCCAATACATCTCTTAGCGAGAGGTAAAAATGGTAAAATTTTGTGTAATTTAGCACTTTTAATTTGTAGCATTAGTGAAACAGTTAAAACTTACACTTGAATTACTTGAATAACTTCAAAGTAATACATACTAGGTCTGTCCAAAAAGTATCGAACCTTTGGCCGGCTAAAATATAATTATTCATTTCGAAGTTTGTAACCCTAATCCTCTTCAAAGTATACTCCTTGGCAGTACATATTTCTCCCAGCGGTCCCACCATTATTGGAAATTTAGAATCTTTTGCAAGAAAATGTATGTATGGAATTTGTACATAATACACAGGTAATGTGTTAGCCACATCAGATTTTTATCTTAATACAATCAAGGCACTTTGCTACTTTATAATTATCTCGAGATGAAAATTCCCACTTACTAATGTCAGTCATGTTATACAATACAATCGATAAGATAATTTTTGAAAAGATGACCTATCTTCAAAGATAATCTTTTTCGTTAGACTATATAAACTCGAAACCGTAAAGACGCAGTAGTCACCATGATTGTCCCATTACTTCTTATTGCTGTGGTTGCCGGTAGTCACGCCTCTATGGTCAGCTATGAGGGGTGAGTATTTTTATATTTTTACGCAAAAGATTGTGGGTTCAAATCCTATATCTTAAAACTACAAGTTAATTTATGCAGGGTCTATTTGATTCGGAAATTATTACAAATACATAATGAAAGTTTTTGCAGAAACTATAATTTAACTATATAAAAAAATTAAATAAAAATAAAGTTACAATTTAAAATATATTTATGCAGGGTGTTTGGTAAGTGTACGACGCTTAATCCATGGTAGAAATGGCAATAGTTTTAGTTTAACATACTTTCTACAAAGACTGGAGGGCTTTAAAACTGACCAATCACGTCATATTTCAAAATTTTGTAAAAAAGTAAAAATCAATGTCTTCTCTGGACAAAATGTTGATTGTCATAACTGACGTTAAATGTTTATTACATAGGCGTACAATTTATATTCTGTTTTTTGATATTCGCACTATGCTATTTACCTTCAAGAGTTTACAAATATGCATATGGTTTATGACGAAATATTACAAAATGCTGCTGCATGACGGTACAGAGAATTATTTTCAAATAGACGTACCGTAATACTTGGGATCTTGGCAGGAATCTTGAGGCCAACGCTGTTGATCGTGATGAAGGAATTAAAAAATATATAAAATGTATCATCACGGCATATTACCCATTGCTGGGTGTTCTAATCTGCTTTGTACACAGATTTCGGTAATGATGATATATTTGTACCATTCGGATGTTTACCAGGTGTCACCTCATGGGCAGTCATTGTTGAATTGATTCATGAAAATCCCATCCTCATCTCTGCCATATTAATTTAATTTTTTTTTATATTGACATCTGTCAATTTGAATTATATGAATATATTAGTAGTTTCCATGTTTAGCATAGCTGGCTGATTTATATTTTTTTTTTTTTAATTCTTTAACTCTATATCTATTGAATAGGAAGTATAAAACGCAATCAAATCGTATAGAGAATAATATATTCTTTAAGTTATAATAACGTTAAATGTCAATAAATCAAATTTAACTGTTAAATCTTCAAATTAGGTTACTTCCGGTTCACCAATTATAACCAAAATCTAATCACTTGTTCTTCTGGATGTAAACTTGAGGAATACGAAAAAAATATAATATTTTGGAATCGTGGTATTGAAGTTATGCGATCCGAAACTTTCGTCACATACACACAGACACACACACCCATATATATATATATATATACAGACGTCATCATAAAAATAGTAAAATCGTATTATAGGGACCCTAAAACTGCTTATTCACTAAAAACTCATCATTGAATTTTTTTTAATTAATAAGCTCGTTTTAAGGTCCCTACAATCCGATTTTAACATTTTTACTATGATGTCTATGTGTATGGATGTACGTGTGTATGTTTGTGTGGATGTTGGAAGGACAATTTCTCAAAAATTATAAGTCTTAATATCTGTTTAACTACGTATTTCTCAATCGGACATTAATGAGAAGAGTTGTTCAAATATACCAACCTCCTAAGTGTTCTGATATTGCTAAGAAGAAGAATTGTTGGCAATTTTTTTTTCTCCAGCTACAAAGTCTTCAGAATTACCCCCCAAAACGAAAGACAACTAAATGTCTTAACTCGCATTGAAAAGACCAATGCTTTCGATGTGTGGAAGAGCAGTCGTATGATGTCAAAACCCTGGGACATCATGGTTAAGCCATCCATGATCAGCAACTTCGAAAGCCTTCTCCACCTCAACAAAATGTCCTTCCAGGTCTTCGTTGAGAACGTAGAAGACATCCTCACCAAGGACATCGCTGTCAATAACATCAGAAGTGGACAGATCAATTTCCGACAGTATCAGAGATACGATGCAGTATGTAAAAACTTGTTTCAATATTGGACATCGATAATAAATTCACTATTTTATTTTCTAGATGGTTGCCTATATGAACCGCTTAGTAAATGAATACCCTGATACCGTTTCTTCACTTAATATTGGTAGAACTTCCGAAGGCCGTGATATTCGTGGAGTTAAGCTCTCCAGTGGAGGTAATAACAATCCAGCTATTCTTATCGACTGTGGTATCCATGCTAGAGAATGGATGGCGCCTGCACAGTGTCTATACATTATCCAAGAGATTGTGGAGAATGCTGCCAACAGTGCTATGTTACGAGGTGTTGACTGGTACATCATCCCGTCTTTGAATGCTGATGGATACGAATACTCGCACACCAGAGTAAGTTCGACAGAATTTATTTTAATTATAACTGCATTTTTTTTTCTAATGTTATCTTTTTCTTTTCAGGACCGTATGTGGAGAAAGACCCGCTCCCGTGGGCAAATATGCGACGGAGCTGATGGTAATCGTAATTTCGATTTCCATTGGATGGAAGTCGGCGCTAGTGACTATGAATGCAGTGACACCTACGCTGGACCTAACGCTTTCTCCGAAGTCGAGACCCAGGCTTTGAGGGACTTTTCTCAGACAATATCCAACCTCGCTATTTATTTGACCTTCCACAGTTACGGATCTTATTTATTGTACCCATGGGGATATACTAGTGCCTACCCTGAGAATAGGGAACAGTTGCAGAGTTTGGGAGAAGAAGTTGCTGCTACTATCTTGGGAGTCAGGGGAGAAGAGTACGTATAACACAAAATCTAAACTATGAATCCATTATACATTCTGTCAAGAAAATACCGGGAATCGTATATTATAAGTGTCAAAATTCTTTTTGTCGCTGCGTTGACACAACTGTCCTCTATGCTCACACTAGGGTACCTATATACTCAGGGTATGGCCATGACATGGCTCGCGTTTCGTCCGCCATTTGCGGGCCACTGTCAAATTCGTTGTTGTTGCGTAAATTATTATGTATTTTCGTGGCTGTTTGTTTTCTTTCAATACAAAACACATTTAAATATACTTATAATTTTTATTTAAAGTGTAATTAATACTTTTATTTTATTTATTTGTGTATTTTCTTGAGATACTGACTACGATGACTGGCAATATTGAAAACACGTAAAAATTACCAATATTAAGCACAAACATTTAAATTTTTAAAAGGTAAGTTTAGAATATATACTTATTATGTAAATACTAACTACAGTTATTAAATTAGATGTGATAATAATAACCTATATCCTATGCTCTACATAACCTCTAAATCTTTGTCATAATAATTGTGTATCTCTTTGTTTCTATTATCTTTATAGATTCATAGTGCGGCGATCTTGCCCCATGGCCATACCCTAGCTCACGCGGAGTTTGAGCGCCATCTGTCATTTAGTTTGTTTACAATGCTCCATTTGTCAGTTCATCTCAAGTGTGTTTTGCAATGTTTACAATGGATGAAAATATCGAACAAAAAATTCAAATTTTGCATTGCCATTGGAATTTCGTGTGCCAAAGCGCTGAAAATGTTACAAAGGCTTACGGTGAATCGACTTTATCGAAAACACGTGCGTATGAGTGGTACAGTGCATTCAAAAGCGGTCGAGATGTGGTGAAAGATTTGCCATCAACGTCTTCAACTGAACTTAATATCGCTAAAGTAAATGGTGACTGAAAATCGTCGTTTAAGTCTGAGAGAGATAACCGCTAAAATTTCTGTGTCTCACGAATCAATTCGTACCATTTTAAATAATTGTTTGGGCATAAAACGCCTTGCCGCTCGACTAGTGCCGAAAGTCCTGAATTTTCTACAAAAACTCAATCGGGTAAGGGTCGATGAAGACATGCTAGAACGAGTCAATTCCGACCCCACATTCTTAAAACGCATTGTAACTGGTGATGACACATGGGTTTACGAGTTTGACATGCAAACCAGTCAACAATCTTCGGAATGGCGCCTTCCAACTGAGCCAAAACCGAAAAAAGCACGTCAAAGTCGATCAAAAGTGAAAGTGATGTGACAGTTTTTTTCGATTATCGTGGTATTGTACACTCGGAATTCTTGCCAGAAGGTGAGACAGTAACTAATTCGTCGAAAAAGACCAGATTTGTTGAAAGACAATTCATTGATTTTGCTCCGCGATAACGCACCATCTCACAAGGCTATCATTGTGAACGAATTTCTGGCCAAAAACTCAACAAATCTTATCGAACAACCACCGTATTGCCCTGATATTAAATTACCACTTCGAGGCATCCGTTTTCAGTCGATAGAAAAAATCGCGGCGAATACTGAAGTCGATTCGTGAAAAGGCATTTAAAAAATGTTTTGATGATTGGATTATTTGTTGGCATAAGTGAATTATTTCGGAAGAGGCCTACTTTAAAGGCAATAAATTGTGTTTTATTGACCAATTTTCGGTACTTTTTGACATAGTAGTACTTAGCGTTCACCAAGATCTTAATTTAGTTACGTCGGGTTTACGTATACGCCAATTAGGCCTAGGACTATGTTCGCACGATACCCATAGTACCATTTAAAATGCAGAGACAATTGTCAAACGACATTCTCAATCCTTAGTTTTCCTCAATTTTACACTTCTAACTTATTCCTGTTTCCAGATACACAGTGGGTAGCTCCACCAACGTTCTCTACCCAGCTGCAGGGGGCAGTGACGACTGGATGATGGGAGTGAGGGGAGTCTCTTTAGCTTACACTATTGAATTGCCCGGTTTAGGTTATGGATTCCAACCTCCAGCTAGCGAAATCTATGAATTGGTCAGAGAAACTTTCGAAGGTGTTAGGGTCTACGCTGATTACGCCAGGAATGCCAAGAAAAAATAAATTTAATTTTGTAAAAATGAACTGAATGATCAGTATTACACACTAAAACTGTCAATGTATTAAAATATATTATTAATTAAAATTACCAAAATATGTAATATGCATATGATTGTTTTTCTGTTTTTGTTCTCCATATATGACGTTTCACAATAAATTTGTTATTTTATTTACATGTTAATAAAAACTATAAAATTTTATAGTAATCATATGTATGTTATTAGGTACATTTCTATTTTATGTTAATAATAATTCTAGTAGCACAGTGATATCATTTTAAATTAATAAACCATCATTATTTTAAATTTTTCAAATACATTTTGTAGACTGGGTGGTCGAGCGGGTTAGCCACATCTCCTAATTGGCTGTGACGTCACGAATAAAAGTATAAAAATTCTTAAAACTTAAACGTGGCCAAAATAGCAAATCAGATCATACAAGTTCTTTTGGTTTTTTGGTCATATACCCCCACCACAAATTGCTTTAAAACATCGGTTAATTCAATCGGATTGTTTTGATAGCTACTTACAGGGAGGACAGGTGGTATTACTTTTTACCTCTCGCTAAGAGAGGTATTGGATTCATGCTAAAAATTGCATATCCAGATTTTAATGATTAAGCACGTTTTAAGGTCCCTACAATCCGATTTTAATATTTTTACGATGATGTCTGCGTGTGTGTATCTTCCTAGAAACATCTAACACTAAAGTTATTTCCCTTATTCTTTCATTCCTTAACGTATCTTTCCGTGTCTCCCCCAATATGCTCATCTCTGCCACATTCATTAACTTTTCATTGATAATGACATCTGTTAATTTGAATTATCTGAATATATTAGCAGTTTCCATGGTTAGTATAGCTGGCCGATTTATGAAATTTAATATCTTTATAATTCTTTAACTCTATATCTGCTGAATATGAAGTATAAAATGCAATCAAATCGTATAAACAACAATATATTATTTAAGTTATAATAATAAAAATCGAATCACCTCTTCTTTTAAATGTAAACTTGAGGAATACGAAAAAAATATAATTTTTGGAATTGTAGCATTGAAATTGAAGATACATACATACATACATACATACATACATACATACATACATACATACAGACAACATCGTAAAAATGATTAAATCGTATTATATGGACCCTAAAACACACTTATTCACTAAAAACACATCACTGAATTTTTTGACCAAAGACAATACCTTCCTTACCTAAAGGTGACGGAAAGTAATAAATTGTACTAATCTATTACTGCACTCGAATGAGTTATTAACGAACTTATTGGGTACTGTAATAGCTTTATTACATACGCAAAAGTTTTCAGCATTTTCCTGTCAAGCTGTGTGTTTTATTCTGCTATAAATTTATTAATAAATAGATGAATAATAAAATATTTACTTTTTTTTTACTTTATTTCATAATATCTTTATCTTGATTTCAATGATACGAGTACTTTATAATTATCTCCAGACAGATTAAGAAAATTTCCCTATTAGTAATTTGAGTTATGAGAAAGAGTCTAAATTTTTGGTATTTTATGATTCCCTTTCGCGGCAACTGAATTCCATACTACTGATAACAAACAAACCACATGAAATAAGAAAATCATGAAATTTTGAATGAAAAATTATGGCACTTGTCAGTTATGGACGTAATTAATAGCAGTCATTTTGACACGTGTTCACATATCTGCTTGCCAAAGTCAGCAAAGTCACGTCACTGTACGTGCCCTACATATAAATTTTCTTGCAAAATATCCTATATTTCCAGTAAAATTATTTCATAAACAAACTATGCAAATTGCACTTGACACTGACATCTTCTTCTTTAGTTTTTCCCATTCGTTAAGGGGTGGCTATTTTTTATTTTCTTCTTCCACTCATTTTTGATTTGCGTGTCGTCCTCATTCAATTCCCTTTCTCTCCTTACATCTTATATTTGGTCTTCCTATGTTTCTTCCACCTTCTGTTATGAGATATTCATTCTTCTTCCAAATATTCATCTTTCCTCATGACATGTTCAAACCAATGTAATCGTCTCTCTTATATCCTTCTAGAAACGTCCAACACTAGAGTTATTTCCCTTATTCTTTCATTCATTTACTTTTTATTGATACTGACATCTGCCAATTTGAATTACCTGAATATGTTAGCAGTTTCCATGGTTAAATTAGCATAAGCTCGCTGATTTATGAAGTTTATTATCTTTATAATTCTTTAACTATATATCTGTTGAATATGAAATATAAAATGCAATCAAATCGTATAGAGAATAATATATTCTTTAAGTTATAATAATATTTAACTCAGTTTTTCAAGAAAAACTGTTAAAATCTTCAAATGAGGATACTTTCGGTTGACCAATTATAACCAAAATCTAATCAAGTCTGCATATGGGTGTAAGGAAGAGGAATACGCAAGAATTGTAATTTTTAGAATTCTAGTATTGGAAATATCGTGGCCGAAACCGCGGTCACATACACACACACACGTACATACACACACGCACACACACACACACACACACAACACACACACACACACACACACACACACACACACACACACACACATACAGACATCACCGTAAAAATAGTAAAATCGTATTGTAAAGACCCTAAAACGTGCTTATTCAATGAAAACTCACCACCGAATTTTTTGACCAAAGACAATACCTTCCTTACCTAGAGGTGACGGAAGGTAAAAAATGACTGAGGTTGTTTTTGCTAAAACATCTTCAATTATTATTCATACCTTATATAAAATACAGACCCTAAATTTTTTGTATTCGAAGAGATAAAATTAAAACTTTGTATTTACTAAGTGGGACACGCGTGATTTTATATATGTATGTATGTATGTTGTTCGCTAGAATAACTGGTACAAATCGCCGCAAACCTAATAAATTCTTGCACGTGTGTAGTAGGTGCTTTTAACTTTAATATCTAATATTGTAAACAAATCTGTGATATATAAGTTATCTAAAAGATAATATTTTTACATAGAATATATAAACTCAAACATCAGAAAGAAATTCGAAGTATCACAATGATTGTTCCACTATTACTTATTACTTTGATCGCCGGTAGCCAAGCATCTATGGTCAGCTATGAAGGGTGAGTTGTCACACATTATTATTACCTTCCGTCACCTTTAGGTAAGGAAGGTATTGTCTTTGGTCAAAAAATTCAATGATGAGTTTTTAGTGAAGCACGTTTTAGGGTATATATAATACGATTTTACCATTTTTACGTCTGTAAGTGTGTGTGTGTGTGTGTGTGTGTGCGTGTGTGTGACAAAAGTTTCGGCTCGCAATAGATAATAATATAATATAATTGGTCAACCGGAAGTACCCTCAATGGAAGATTTTAACAGTTTTTCCTAAATATTATTATAACTTAAAGAATATATTATTCTCCATACGATTTGATTTTATACTTCATATTCGACAGATATAGAATTAAAGAATTATAAAGATATTAAATTTCATAAATCAGCCAGCTATGCTAACCATGGAAACTGCTGATTATATTCAGATAATTCATATTGACAGATGTCAGTATCAATGAAAAGTAAATGAATGTGGCAAAAATGAGGCTGTTGAGATAGATGTTGGGAAAGACACGGAAAGATACGGTAAGGAATGAAGGAATAAGGGAAGTTTATTAAGTAATATAAAACTTTATGTAAATGCATTTTATATTATAAAAAAATATGATGTGGCCAATACAATACCTTCCGTCAATTCTGTGTATTATTTACAAATTTCATACATAAATTTTCTTGCAAAAGTTTCTAAATTTCCAGTCAAATTGTTTCATAAACAAACTATGCAAATTGCACGACACGGACATCTTCTTCTTCTTCTTTGGCTTTTCTCATTCACTAGGGCTCGCTATTTTTTATTTTCATCGTCCACTCATTTCTGTTTTGCGTGTCGTTATCATTCAGTTCCTTTTCTCTCAAGTCTTCCGCAATACAGTCCTTCCATCTTATCTTTGGTTTTCCTCTGTTTCTTCCACCTTCTATTACTAAGCTATTCAATCTTCTTCCAATATATTCTTTCTGTATCCTCCTGACATATTCAAACCAATGTAATCGTCTCTCTTATATCTTTCTAGAAACTCTTAATACTCGAGCTATTCCCTTGTTCTTTCATTGCTTACCGTACTGTTAAAATCTTCAAATGAGAGTACTGGTTGACCAATTATAACCAAAATCCAATCAACTCTGCATATGGATGTAAGGAAGAGGAATACGTAAAAATTATAGTCACACACACACACACACACACACACACACACACACACACACACACACACACACACACACACACACACACACACACACATACAGACATCATCGTAAAAATAGTAAAATCGTATTGTTAAGACCTTAAAACTTGCTTATTTAACTTTAAGACACACGTTAATAATAACGCTATCTTCGGTACTATATAATATAATAAATAATTTCCAATAAAATTTTACTTTATTTCAGCTACAAAGTCTTTAGAGTTAACCCCCACAACGAAAGACAATTAAAAGTTTTGTCCCATGTTGAGAAGTCGAACGCTTTTGACGTTTGGAAAAGCAGCGGTATGCTGTCTCAACCTTGGGAAATCATGGTCAAACCTTCCATGGTCAGCAACTTCGAAAGTCTACTCCTTCTCAACAAAATATCCTCCCAGATCATTTTTGAAAACGTAGAAGACATCCTTCTCAAGGATATCGGCGTCCATGCACCCAAGAGTGGAAGGATTAACTTTGAGCATTACCAGAGATACGAAACCGTAAGTAAAAACTTGTTTCATTCCTGACGTTCAGCCGGAATAGCGCTAATCTAGCAAAAATTAGGGCTGTTTGTGAGCGCTAGATGCGCACTAAACGGTATTCATTCATTAAACTTAACGTGCAAGCACTGTTTAAAGTAAAAGCCAGCATAATACCTTCCGTCAATTCTATGTATTCTACATAAATTTTCTTGCAATAGATTCTAAATTTCCAGTTAAATTATTTCATAAACAAACTATGCAAATTACACTTGGCACTGACATCTTCTTCTTTAGCTTTTCGCATTCGTTAGGGGTCGCTATTTTTTATTTTCTTCTTCCACTCATTTCTGTTTTGCGTGTCGTTCTCATTCAGTTCCTTTTCTGTCAAGTCTTCCGTAATACAGTCCTTCCTTGTTATCTTTGTTCTTCCTCTGTTTCTTCATTCTTCTATTAATAAGCTATTCATTCTTCCAATATATTCATCGTCTCTCCTCATGACATATTCAAACCAATATACTCATCTCTCTTGAATCTTTCTAGAAACTTCTTACACCAGAATTATTTCCCTTATTCTTTCATTCCTTACCGTATCTTTCCGTGTCTTCCCCAACATCCTCATCTCTGTCACATTCATTTACTTGTCATTGATATTTAAATGTAAACCTATAAATACTCAGTAATAATTTACCGTGTTACAACTGTTTTAGTTAATTGTTTTATTTCAAGCTATAGTCATGGCATGGCCCACTATTCTCTTTTCGACTAGGTGTATAAAAAAGTGCCCGCCATTTTACTTTTTAATAATGTAACATATAGATTATTTAACATGATTGTAAAGCAAATTTGATGTACTTGTCAAATTTGTAAAATAATATAGTATGTTCCATTTGAAATTTCATAGTTGATATTAATTACTAATAAACCGGAAGTGATATCATGAATGTACATCCGTCATCAAGTAGTTTACATGCTGTATAAATCATGTTTTATGAAAGAAACTAATAACTCAATAAATAAGCGAGATATTTCTGGGTCTATTAAAATATAACAGATCGCTAGATATTTTTGGAAAATATTTCTCGCTAGCTATATCTTCTAGCGCTAGCTTCTAGAGAACTTGGCTAAACGCAATCATTATTGCAAATTGGTAATAAATTCCCTATCTTTTTAACTTTTAGATGGTTCACTATTTAAACCGTTTGTCAGCGTCTCATCCAGATGCAGTCAGTTTGCTCAACATCGGGCAGACCACCGAAGGTCGGGATATTCTTGCCGTTAGGATCTCCAGAGGAGGTGCGAATAATCCAGCTATTCTTATCGATTGCGCTTTCCATGCTAGAGAATGGATGGCACCTGCGACCTGTCTATACACTATCCAGGAATTGGTGGAGAATCGAAACAATGCTGCCATGATCGAAAATGTTGACTGGTATATTATACCTGTATTGAATGTCGATGGGTATGAATATACCTTTACCACAGTAAGTGCAAGTGATAATGTTATTGTCTGATGTATGAGGTCTGTTCAAAAAATAACCGAACATTTTGTATTACGCGGCAACGGAGCGATTTTTGAAATCTACGATTTTCTGGCGCAACAATAGCCGTGTTCCTTCGAGCTGTGATTCGCAATGTAAATGATCTGATTAAGAAGAAGTATGTTTTTCCGTTTCTTATTCGTTATCCCAACTTTCTCATTTTGTGATCACTAGACAACCTTCCCCTTTCCCTTCTGAATCATACTTTTTGAGTGATCACACGGATTCATTTCAAAGCAAATTTAAAAATGGCTGACGACAGTTTTTGAGCGTAGAAATTTATCAATGTGGGGTTTGTTGTATTAAAGGAAATATGATTTTCCTACAAAAGCATGTATGGCCCACCATACTTTTGAAAACAAAGAAAATATGTTACATAAAAAAATATTTATTTTAAGAAAACATACTTCATATATTACCTAGAACATTTTTTTTCTTCTATATGATCCATTTTTAATGTGCTGACTATAACACTTGACAGTAGATTATTTATAAAATAAAAGAAATTAGTTTGCATTGGTCTGCATATGACATTTGAGGCTAGATGGTATTTATATAATTCAAACTGTTTTCTTGATATAATTTTTAAATCATGATTTAATAGGATCACGGTTAAACTAATCAGAATTCACAAAATCACAATCATATCCCGAAGGAACAAACTTGCGGAGATGATTCTCTAGGTTGTACGCAATGTTACGAATGGTTTTCACGGCTTTTTGTCAGAGAAATTGCAAAAAAGTTTAGCATCTCAATTGGAGCAAGCCATGAATTTTACATATACCTATGGAGTCTCGTGGCCGCGTGCCTGAGTGTCTGGTCGCGAATCTGGGGAACCGAATTCAATACATACTAACACCAAATATTTCGAATTTTAAACGGCACCCTGTGGTGCACTCTCCATGTCAACACGATACAAATATGTCATAATCATTACCAAAAAATGTGTACAAAGCAGATTAGCACACCCAACAATGAGTAATATGCCGTGATGATATATTTATTATTTTTATTTTTTATAAATAACTCCTATAAAAATTGTGTGAATTGGGGAGGGTAGTACTTTGAAAGGGACAAGGAACATTAGTATGTAAAATTAATAATAAAGTTTGAAAAATTAAAGTTCGGTTATTTTTTGAACAGACCTCGTACTCAAGATATTTATTTCTTCTTTTTGTAGGACCGTATGTGGAGGAAGACCCGTTCTCGAGGTAATACCTGCGACGGAGTCGATCCTAACCGAAACTTCGACTTCCATTGGATGGAATCTGGTGCCAGTGATTGGGAATGCTCTCAAACCTACGCCGGACCTAACGCGTTCTCAGAACCCGAAACCCAGGCTTTAAGAAACTTTGCCTTTTCTTTGGACAACATTGTGATGTACCTAACTTTCCACAGCTCTGGTTCTTTAATCTTGTATCCATGGGGCTGGACTGATGCTTACCCTGAGAACGCAGATGAGTTGCAAAGCGTCGGTGAAAATGCTGCTGATGCTATTGAAGCAGTTAGGGGAGAAAGGTAAGAAAAAAATCCCTAAAATTTGCTTTTCTAATGTCTTTTCTTTCTAGATATACAGTGGGCAGCTCCACCAATGTGCTGTACCTAAATTCAGGAGCTAGTGATGACTGGATGATGGGTGTTAGAAACGTTTCCTTATGTTTTACTATCGAATTGCCCAGTTTGGGTTGGGGATTCCAACCACCAGAAAGTGAAATCGATGGTTTAGTAAGAGAAACCTTCGAAGGTGTTGTTGTTTTCCATGACTACGTCCAAAACAACTTTGCCAACAAAAAGAACTAGATATTATTTTTGTATTTATTGAATATATAATAAAAATATATTATTTTAAAAAATAACAAATAACGTTTTTACCTTCCGTCATCTTTAGATAAGGAAGGTATTGTATTTGGACAAAAACATCGATGGTGAGTTTCTAATGAATAAGAACGTTTTGGGGTCCCTAGACTACAAATTTACCATTTTTATGATGATGTCTGTATGAGTGTGTGTGTGTGTGTGTATGTGGGTGTGAGAGAGAGAGAGAATGTGTGACGATCATTTCGAAGGTGTTTTTGTTTCCATGACTAAACCAAACAAAACCAACTAAATATTATTTTTGTATTTAATGAATACTTAATAAAAATATATTATTTTAAGCAATAACAAACATTTTTACCTTCCGTCACCTTTAGGTAAGGAAGGTATTGTCTTTGGTCAAAAACTTCGATAGTGAGTTTCTAATGAATAAGAACGTTTTGGAGTCCGTAGACTACGAATTTACTATTTTTATGATAATGTCTGTATGAGTGTGTGTGTGTGTGTATGTGGGTGTGAGAGAGAGAGAGAATGTGTGACGATCATTTCGAAGGTGTTTTTGTTTCCATGACTAAACCAAACAAAACCAACTAGATATTATTTTTGTATTTAATGAATACTTAATAAAAATATATTATTTTAAGCAATAACAAACATTTTTACCTTCCGTCACCTTAAGGTAAGGAAGGTATTGTCTTTGGTCAAAAACTTCGATAGTGAGTTTCTAATGAATAAGAACGTTTTGGAGTCCGTAGACTACGAATTTATTATTTTTATGATAATGTCTATATGAGTGTGTGTGTGGGTGTGTGTGTGAGAGAGAGAGAGAATGTGTGACGATCATTTCGGATTGCATAACTCCAATACTACGATTCAAAAAAATATATATTTTCGTATTCCTCTCCTGCACGTCCGTATGGAGAGTTGATTAGATTTTGGTTATAATTGGTCAACCGGAAGTACTTTTAATTGAGTTTACATTGCCGTGCGTAGTCCATGTATACGTCGATGGTCGTAGCGAACATAGCAAATAATCTCAACACTTTTACCTCGGCCTAATAGACATTAAAACTACCAACCGCCAATATTTAAATTAAATATTAGCAAATATACACCCTATACCTTCAAGATGTTCTCCGTGATTTTATATTATACAAAAATATAAATTTTGGAATTGTAGTATTGGAGTTTTCGAAGCAGAAATTTTTGTCACGCACACATCCATACACAGACATCATCGTAAAAACAGTGAATTCGTATTCTAGGTCCTCCAAAACGTATGCTTATTCATTAAAAACTCACCATCCAAAGACAATACTTTCCTTACCTGGTGACGGAAGCTAAAAATTTATATAGAGCATAAAAACAATAAACAACATAATAACTAAACAATAAGATCATTCAACATTATTCGTTATTTACGAGTAATTCTAAGGAACCATTAAATTCTAAATCTAATTCTAAATTCTTTGAATTAACTATAAAAGCGACTATAAAATACAGACATGCATTTTTCATTGTTTTATCATTTGTAGTTATACATAGTTAATAATACTGCTTCTTGACAAAATAATATATTGGTGTTGTTACAATATTTTTTATGTGTGTGAAAATATATTTTTTATATATTTAATATTATGAAAAGTATTTAATTGTTTCATAAATTTTCTAAAATTAGTAAAATAATAGTTTATTAAAAAACAAATTTCATAAGGCAACGTACGAGTTTTACAAAGAACAAGTGCAATAAAAGGCCTTATGAAACTTGTTACCTTTCGTCACCTTTAGGTAAGGAAGGTATTGTCTTTGGTCAAAAAAATCAATGATGAGTTTTTAGGGAATAAGCACGTTTTAGGGTCTCTATAATACGATTTTTCCATTTTTACGATAATGTCTGTATGTATGTATGTCTGTGTGTGTGTGTGTGTGTGTGTGTTTCGGACCGTATAACTTCAATACCGCGATTCCAAAAATTATAATTTTGTCGTATTCCTCAAGTTTACATCCAAAAGAAGAGGTGATTAGGTTATAATCAGGGCATCGAAACCGGACCCAAACCGTAACATTTTAGCAAACTTAAACCCAGAACCGAACCTTAAATACATTTTTGAACTGAACCCGAGTCGGAACCGAACCGAGTATTAAAATTCGGGTTCAGGGTTCAGCACCGGTTCAGGTTCATTTTGAGTTCAAAATCGACGCCTGTGTTGTCTGTTTGTGAAAATTGTGTTCATGTTATTGTCTTGCACAAATTCCGGCTCGCATTTTAAATTATTTGTATATAAAGATTGTTGTCCAAAAACATTAATTCAGTTTTCATTAGGTCGAACCGAACCTGAACCCGGAACAAAACCGCAAATTTTATTAATGTTTGAACCAGAACCGCACCCGAACCCATCTCTCAAAAAATAAATTAACCTGAACCTGAACCGAATCCAGTTTTTGGCGGGTTCGATGCCTTGGTTATAATTGGTCAACCGGAAGTACCCTCATTTGAATATTTTAACAGTTTTTCTTAAAAAAACGCAGTTAAATATGATTTAATGACATTTAATGTTATTATAACTTTAAAAATATATTATAAAGATATAAAATTTCATAATTCAGCCAGCTATGCTAGCCATGAAAACTGCTAATATATTCAGATAATTCAAATTGATAGATGTCAGTATCAATGAAAAATAAATAACTGTGGCAGAGATGAGGATGTTGATATAGATGTTGGAGAAGACACGGAAAGATACGGTAAAGAATGAAAGAATAAGGGAAATAACTCTAGTGTTAGTTTCTAGAAAGATACAAGAGAGACGATAACATTGGTTTGAACATGTCATGAGGAGAGGTGAAAAATATATTGGAAGAAGAATGAATAGCTTAATAATAGAAAGTAGAAGAAACTGAGGAAGACCAAAGATAAGATGGAAGGACTGTATTGTGGAAGACTTCAAAGAAAAGCAACCGAATGAGCACGATCCGTAAAGTGGAAGAAGAAATTAAAAATAGCTACTCCTAACGAATGGGAAAAACTAAAGAAGAATAAGAAGATGTTAGTGTCAAGTGCAATTTGCATAGTTTGTTTATGAAATAATTGTACTGGAAATTTAGATTTTTTTGCAAGAAAATTTATGTATGGAATTTATACATAATACACAAGATTGACGGAAGGTATTGTGCGGGCCACATCAGACTTTTTTAACAAAAAATTCGCCTCCAGCGGTTTTGGCCTCACTGACCCTACCAATGCTGTCAATGAATTGGAAGAATCTTGAACAGTTAGAAGAGTATCTTCGAAAAAATTCATACAATTTTTTTCATGTGTACAAGAAATGTGAAATGTAACAATTGAAATGGCGAGAAGTATTGTGCTGGCCACAACAGATTTAAATAAAGTTTAAATGTTAAAATTTGTTTTTATCAATAACTTGATAACAAAAAATAATAAAATGTACACTTTGTACTTACACTACTACTCAATTAATAAGGATTAATATAAAGAAAAAACGGTTTTTATATTTAATTTTAATTTATCGTTATTTCTCATTCTTCTTGACCTATTACTTGAATATAATCTAAACATTTTATACCTTCGGGTTTTGTAAATGAATGTTCTATTTTATTTTCACAATAGTGCGGCATTTTTTTTTTTTTTTTTTGGTTACGTAACATACCGACAGAGCAGTTTTATGTCAGATTGATTTGTAAAGGTGGTAAATGTGTCACTACAGTGCCATTAGTTCCTGACTAAACGTTTCCATTAGAAGTGATATTTCTCAACATTGTATAGTTAGAAATTTGAACAGCGAGCGTTTTTTCTACTTTGTCGCGCAGGCATACAAGCACAAGCGTCATTTATGTGACATCCTGTATAAAGCGCTGTAATTTTACATACGGCGTATTAATAATAAATTATATTTTTACAATATACATTAAAAAAATTAATTAATTTTTTATTTATTTACATTTGATTTATTGGATGTTGCCATATTAAGCATTATTACATTTTAAAATATTTTCTAAATTTTAAAAATATGTACAAATATAGAAAATAAATTTAAATATAATATTTTTCATTTCTCAGAGTAGAAGTAAAGTTCTGCAAGCATGGAGTTAATGTAACTGTTTCCCAACTATTAAATTTTTTATTTATATAAATCGTTTTATTAGTACAACAACACATAAAATATTTATTATTGAGATTAATGTTCGTACAGTCATAATATGCAACAAATAAAAATGACTTCGAAAGATTACATTTATTAAACTTTATTGCAATTAAATACTTGCATATACTCTTTTGCAATATAATTTTCATGTTTGTAAACTTAGAACATTAAATGCATATTATTTACAAAGCAATTCTTGTTTTCCTTTAGTTTAATATTTGTACTTCCTGTGTATATACGTATGCAAATTGCATTATGAAAATAATAATTTTGTTTTTTGTTTTTCTCATTTCAAAAAACCAAGCATGGAAAACGTAAGTCCAAAAAATAAAACATAATCGAAAGGCTAATGTTTTTGTTTTTAGTTCGCCTATGTTTAGTAGGTACAATTCATATCGATATGTGAGTATTATTATTTATAAATGAATTTTCTAACATTGTGATCATGCACGATTTTTCATTTTTAACTTTATTCGATGAAAAATAATAGACCCGTATTTTTATTTTTCCTCAAATTAATAATGAAAAAATTGCAATTAAACATGACATTGTCCAAAACGCTGCTGATTTCCCCGCCTCGTCCCGCGGCGAATGACGTATGCATTTTATTTCCTAATTTTATTGCTTATGAAACATTTAATTATAAATATAGTTTGGTTCACGAAATATGACTATTCAAGGTCATTTATAAGACGTCTGATATAATTTTACTCGCAGATAACTTCACTGCATGTCGTGTGCATAGGCGTGCAACATGAAATATTTTTGGATACATTTGAAATGAAAAAAATAAGTGTAATTTATTTGAAAATTGTTTTTTTTTAAATGATGCTTTTTACCATGAAATAATAATTTGATTTAAAGGTCAACGTCACTGGGTAAACTTTAGCACAGAGGGCAGTGTTACTCTACGACATACGTCCTTATTATTTGTAGTATGTTAGAAAATAATGTCACCATTTACGTTATATGTGTTACATAATATAAATTACATAGACACGTAAAATAATTTTCTCTTTTTATCTTCCGTCACCTTTAGGTAAGGAAGGTATTGTCTTTGGTCAAAAAAATCAATGATAAGTTTTTAGTGAATAAGCACGTTTTAGGGTTCATATAATACGATTTTACCATTTTTACAATGATGTCTATATGTATGTGCATCTGTCTGTGTTTCGGCTCAAATAACTTCAATACCACGATTCCAAAAATTATATTTTTTCGTATTCCTCAAGTTTACATCCAGAAGAAGAGATGATTAGATTTTGGTTATAATAGGTCAACCGAAAGTAGCCTTATTTGAAAAATCTCAGTTAAATATTATTATAACTTAAAGAATATTAATATATTCTTTAAGTTATAATAATATATACCATATGATTGCATTTTATACTTCATATATATATATATATATATGTAGCTATGCTAACCATGGAAACTGCTAATATATACAGATAATTGGCAGGGATGAGGATGTTGAAAAAGATGTTGAGGAAGCCACGAAAAGATAGAAAAAGGAATGAAAGAATAAGGCAAATAACTCTAATGTAAGAAGTTTCTATAAAGGTACAAGAGATATGATTACATTCAGTGGCGTAACTACCGCCCCCGCAGACCCAGCGACGCGGGGGGGCGCGGCCATCCGGAGGGCGCCGGCGTAGCCGGCGCAGTCATAGTTACAAAACGTTTGTATCTACACCTTTCTTAAAATTTTTCAGCATATACACGCCACTGATTCAAGCAGTACCTAGCCAATATCGAAGTACGGGCACATTTGAAAATAATACATATTTACAGCGTATGGGCGCCCTTACCAACACTGATGTTCAAAATGTGTTGTCAGTTTATTTAAGTTTAAGTAAATATAATACTTCAAAATTTAAATATTCAAATTAATGTTTATTTTTGATAGATTTCTCGAAATGGTAGGTACAATGTTACGCCGGGCGCGGCGCCACTTCTTGCCATGTACATTTATATAACGTACAAGTACAGATGTCTGCGAAGTTGGCGCGCTTACACAAATTCCTTCTTCGCGCGTTCACAAGTTTAAAAGTATGTACACTTTGGGCTACAAATTGAATCAGAATAGATTGAGTTTGTGTTATTGGTAGTATTATTATTTACAATTTGTACTCTGGAGTATACAATTTAAATTTTGAGTGCACGAAGGAGAAATTTGTATAAAATTTTATGACCCCATGGCCCACCTCGTCGAAATCTTGGCCCACCTACTAATCTTGCATCTTAAACAGTAAACACGCAAGCGCTTTTGGAGCGTACATACGCGTTTTCATCATAAAATATTTATTTTATTTTTTTAAGAATTTGTTAAATTTGCTTCATTATAAAGAGCTCTATATTATCTTACTTTGCATTAAAACACGTTTGACCTTGAAAATTTTCAAAAAATCGCCTGCGGCGCATTCTTTTAAAAAATATCCTAATTACGTTCCTGCGTATGATGGGCGCAAACCTAAATCCCGCGGGGGCGCGCAATTCTACGTAGTTACGCCACTGATTACATTGGATTAAATATGTCAGGAGGAGAGATGAATATATTGGAAGAAGAACGAATAACTTAGTAATAGAAGGTTAAAGAAAAAGAAGAAGACCAAATATAAGATAGACGGACTGTATTGCGGAAGACTTCAGTGAAAAGGATCTGAATGAGGACGACACGCAAAACAAAAATGAGTAGAGAAGAAAATAAAAATAGCGACACCTATCGAATGGGAAATGTCACAATTTTTCTTTCAAAATTTAATGATTTTCTTATTTCATGTGGTTTATTTGTTATCAGGAGTGTGGAATTCAGTGGCCGAGAAAAGAAATCATAAAATACAAAAAATTAAATTTTGATTGAAAAATTATGACATTTGTCGGTTATGGACATAATTAACAGCTGTAATTCTGATACGGGCCCCCATATCTGATTGCCGAGGTCAGCAAAGTCACGTGATCCCTCGCGCCCTATGGAATTTGCACATAAATATACAGGACTGACAGAAGGTAATGTGCTAGCCACATCAGATTTTTTATTTTTTAACATGTAATGTTCCTAAGCTATCACTGTATAAAGTGCTGTAAATTCTTTCTTCGAATAAGTGACCTTAAATCATTTTTCGTGAACCAAACTATATTACAAAACTTTAAGTAAATGCATTTTATTCTACAAAAAAAATGTTGAAACTTGTGCCATCATTTTAGGACATATGTTATTTATACGAAATCACTACGAAATAAACCTAAACAATAAACAATCATTCAGTCAAGGCCACGATGGCACCTTTATAATAAAAGCCCTTTTCTGGCGCACTCTTTTACATAAAACGCTTTTTTACTTCCTTGTACGTAAGTAAAGGAAGTATTGTAATCGCGAAAAATTTCGGTTTTCAGATTTCAGCGGAAATATCTATTTTGATCATCCCTGAATCCATTTTGACTAATTTCGTCGTGACGTCTGTACGTACGTACGTATCTCGCATAACTCAAAAACGGTAAGCCGTAGAAAGTTGAAATTTTGTATTTAGGACTCCTATAACATCTAGTTCTGCACCTCTCTTTCTGGTTACTACACAATTTCCAGAAGTGGCACTTTACATGAAGCCTATTAATAGATTTTAATGAAATCTGTTTTAAAATATAATCCAAAACTTTTCAAATTTGGTATACAAGACTTTTATGTCAATCGAAATAACGTAATAGATTTTGGTTAAAATAGGCTAACCGGAAGTGGTACATTACTTGAAGTTGTTAACAGTTTTTCTTGAATAAAATGATTTTATTTTGATTTTAGAAATAAATGCTTCAAATAAAAGTTTTAGAGAATTAATTTGCGTCTAGCACATCAAGAATTATTAAATTAGCCCTTTGTATAAGCGAGATATGTAAATTTAAAAATTATATACTTTTTTGTTTTTGTAATAAAGCTTGCTATGGATTAGGACAAAAACATAAAAAAATGTTCATGTCAAATTACGTTAAATACGTGCAATTTTATGATTCGTACAATGACAAGTATTATATTTTTATTGTAAAATTAGTCATATTCATTGTTGTAATCAAATATTTCTTTGTTGTAATCAAAACACTCTTTAAAAAGAACCGGGTTAGATTATAGTCGCTATATATCTTACTGTTTTGAAGTTAAAATTAATATTTTGTAATTTATTTATTAAAAAAATATGTATAGTTTAATAATCGTACAAGGAAGTCGTATGGTGTCCACATCAGATTTTTTTATTCCGGGTCTTTGACTTTATGATTGATAATGGCTACCAACAAACCTAAACCTGAAAAACCATATACCTATTAACATATTGTGGATCCTTTGCTCTCCGTGAAGCCTAGATTGAGAGATGGGAATATCATTGCTGCATAAGTCTATCTCACACAATTTCCCAAGTCTTGATTTTGCGCATGCACGTAATATTTCAATCCTATTGGCTAACGACGATATCTTAGTTCAGATTATTGAAGACTAGCGCAAACTTTAAATTTATATCTGAGAAATTAAAGCAATGTACCTACTATTTATTTTGTGTGTAAATTCTTCAACATAAATATTAGTAATAATAAATAACAATGAAATGTTCTAGTGCTAAATTTGAATTAAATAATTTACTTTGTTGTACTGTAAAAATAATAGGAATTCAATATGGGCAGGATTAATTTATTTGGTGAAGGTAAAGAGTAAAAAATATAAAATATTTATTGATTTGTAAATAACACAATTTTGTTAAACTTACGAGTATTTCTAATATAATCGTCTTTCTCCGAGAGTAACTTCGTCTCATGATAGAATCTAATTTTTAAAAATGTATCAATTATAATTTTTATAATTTGCATTTTATGATTATCTAAAATGGTTTAAAAATTCTGTTGTATTAAACACATATGCAAAATATTGTTGAAATACATTAAGAACCATCTGTTGTTTTAGTTTTTTATTTTTAAACATTTGTTCTTCATTCAGGATATTCAGCCTTTCAACCTTTTTACAAATAAATATCATATCTTTTGAGGGGTATAGAAAACTCCCCTAATTTTTTATATTAATTAGTATGTCTTGTATCAGAGCACAAGTAGTCCCAACAAAATGAACAAACGTTCATATTTTTTTAAATTTTACTTAAAACATATCTCGCTATATATTCTACTACATTTTCAACATAAATGTTCAGACCCCACATCAAATTAATGTAGTTATAGTCAAATCTATTAACACTTACAGACACCGATGTATATATGGGGGGTTTAGGGGGTTAAACCCCCCCACCTTCGGTTATATTTTGCCACGTTTGATATTAAGCTGGATATAATTTTCTTACAAAATTGGGGGTTTATGTACCTACTTAAAATGAAAACCAAAAATGGGCCGCAATGCCGGTGGGAACACGATTGCCAGGCGTCCCGTATATACGGGATTGTACCCTATTTCAACTAACATTTGAGTATCCCGTAAAGTACTGTTCGGGACACCAAATTGTCCCGTATTTTGTGAGGAACGCAGCTTAATTAACATTTAATTATTATACATTTTATTTTGAGCAGTTCAATAGAATGATATTGCTACTCAGTAATATAATATTTTAATTTAATGCTACATTTTATTTTCTGTTTTTGTAGTTATTGCTTATGCTCCCATCTTGCATCATAAAGTCTAGTAAAAGGGGCAACTATACGCTTTTGGAGCATACATACGTGTTTTCGTCATTAAATATGGATTTAATTTTTAAGAATTTGTTAAATTTGCTGCATTGTAAAGAAGTCTATATTATCTTACATTGCATTAAAACACGTTTGACCTTGAAAATTTTCAAAAAATCGCATATATTTTTTTTATCATACATTTTTCATCCAACCCTACCAGAACCCCCCCCCCTTAAGAAACCTATAGCTACGTCAGTGCTTACAGAATCTTCTCCACAAACAGGATTTTTAATACCTTTTTGAAGAGACCTGTAATATGTTAATGTCGTCCACTAAGCAATTGGCATTTTGCATTACTTATGATCGTTTTAATAAGTATTGTACGCACACAAAGCAATGCTAACGATTTAAAGTGCAAGCAAAAAAATCTGATGTGGCCAGCACATAACCTCTCGCCGTATATTTTACCTGGCTGTATGCATAAAGCAAAGAATATTTTTATAAATACAAATAATATATTCATATAAATCTATGACGTATAAACTTCTTTATTATTCAATAATAGCATGTCTCAACATGAAGATATTTTACCATAAATTATGTTACAATAAATTACAAAGTAGAGTTTACCATATATAAATATTAGGCTGGTAACTGCAATTTTCAATTCGAACAACGTTGTTTACTTTCTCTTCATATTCTTCTAGTAAAAACATTAATTTTGGGCGGTCTAAAATGTATATATGGATTGTGCATCTATTCTTACATATCTTCTTTTACATTTTATTTTTTCATACATGTTATATCTAAATAACACTAATTCCCTTTAATAAAGTGACGGATAGATTGCACTCCGATTATTCTTATATCGATGTGTAATTTTGTCAATATTTACAACTTACTTGAGAAGAATTTGATAGCTTTTTCGCAATTCAAAGTTACTCTAGTCTATAGTACTGGTGTACATTGTCCCATAATGTTTGAAACAAATTTAAGTCCTTCAACCTAGACTTGTCATCTCCATAATAGTCACAGATCAAGAACTAAGGGATTCTCCAAGTACATTTTTCTTTCATTACTCATTATTTCTGACACTGACATTTATCTGTCAGTTACAAATAATTTAAATTATCAACTATTTTTCATGGCATTCTTTCGGCTGTCAAATTTATTACAACAGATTATTTTATATATTATACTTCTTTTATCTCTAAATCTATGGAATATATAATAAAATATTTCAATGTATCAGATAGAGAATTTAATTTTCTTTAATATTACCACGAAAAATTTTCAAAAAATAATATTTAGAAGATTTTTTTTCAAGAATCTTCTACTTCCGGTTGCCCAATTATTACCAAAACCTTTTCAGATCTTCCCATGAATGTCCGATTGGGAAATACGTTGTTAAACAAATTTTAAGTCTTATAGTTTTTGAGTAACACACACACACACATCCACACACACACACACACACAGACATCATCGTAAAAATGTTAAAATCGGATTGTAGGGACCTTAAAACGTGCTTTTTCAATAAAATCTGGATATGCGATTTTTAGCATAAATGCAATACCTCTCTTAGCGAGAGGTAAAAATGAAACTAAACCATGTGCTCGCTGCATCAGCTGGCCAATAGAATTGAAATATTACGTGCAAGCGCATAATCAAAGCTTGGGAAATTGAGTGAGATAGACTTATGCAGCAATGATATTCCTATCTCTCAATCAAGGCTTCAGCTAGTCTGTACGTAAAAGGATAGGAGCATTAGCAATATATTAGTTAATAGGTATATGGGAATAACAAAAATGTTTCTTTATCCATATCTTTCCTAAAAGGAAGTTAATGATTTCTGTAGCATCTGTATACAATTTATTTTCAAATATTTATAAACTTTCTTTCTCAGAACATCGACTATTTAATGCAGTTATCCAAAGACGCAAGATATATGGAGAAGCTGAGCATCCGTCGAATTGGTAGTACCCATGAAGGGCGTGTGATACCGTTGATAAGAATAGCTATGCATGTCTATAGCGAAGACAAACACGATATGAATAAACCTATAATACTGATAGATGCAGGGACACATGCAAGAGAATGGATGTCACCTGCTGTAGCAATGTTTTTGATACACCAATTGGTAGAGAATGAAGAAAATGAATATTTGTTGCATAATGTGGATTGGTATATTATACCTATGTTGAATCCTGATGGATATGAATATTCTTACAATTCTGTAAGTACCATTTTTTTTTATTTATTTGTTGTTTAAATATTTGGTAACAACATAGTAACATGCCATTGCTACCATGGAATTGAAATAAACGGTGTTATTGGTAAATTCTTTGATGACGTAAAATGGTGGACTGTTTTTACTAGTGGTGGGATTCGGATCCAAAAATATCCAGATATCCGTATAATTGAATATTAAAGTATCCGGATCTCGGATCCAAATCTCAGTATCGAATTTTAGATCCAAATCTGAGTTTTATAATTTGGATCCGAATCTGAGTATCGGATCTTGAATCCGGATCCAAATATCGAATCTTAGAAACGGATTTGAGTATTGGATCTTATATTCGAATATAAGTATGAGTATCGGATTTTAGATATGAAATTTCAATATCCAAATCGGTTCTCGGATTCGAATATTCTTAGTATTGAACCTTACATTCAAATATTAGCATCGGGTCTCATCAAAAGCACATAATAAATTATTGAAATTTATGTCATATTAATATGTTACTTTATATGTATAATAAAAATAATATAAATTTAAATTTTTATTCACAATTTACTATATAGGACTCTGTGAAAGTATAAATTTCTTTTTTCGTTATATTTGCACAAACTACTCGGCTATTTTAGAGGGGCATTATAAAATGTATTACTGTTTATTTACTATTGTTTCCAATTCATTGTCGGGATTAATAGTATTTCTGAATGATAATTAGTAATTATCTACATAGATGTCAAATGTCAGAATTTTTCATTAAAAATTCAAGATTTTCTAAATTCACGTAGTTACTTTGTCACCAGGAGTGTGGAATTTACTTGTCGAGGAAAATAAACCGCTTGGAATTGGAAAATCACTAAATTTTGAATGAGAAATTATGATATTTGACATCTATATACATAATTACTAGCTATCATTCTGACATGGGTCCCCATATCTACTTGTCAAGGCCAACATAGTCACATGACTACTCGCGCCCTATTATATTTAACATTTCTTGTATACCTACACCCTACACCAAAAATTCTACTTATATCTATTCCTTATATTTAAATTGTTTAATTTTAATTTCATTTTATGAAGAAATTTTGTCCTCTTCTAATTTTTCGAAATGTTTCCAATTCATTGTCAAGATTGACAGTATTTTTGAACGGTATATGTTATATACCTATAATTTTAAATATTTACAGTAAAATTTTTGAAAGATGTCCGATCAAGGGCACCTGTATCACGAACGAATTAACAAATAGGCATACATTTATCTCTTTCTTTTGCAAAGGCTGTAAGAGTGTGTGATAAGGATGGATATAACACGCTGGTCTTTCAAAAATTCATATTGTTTCGACTAAGTTAGGACATTCCATTTATAAACGATGCTCGTTGTTGATAATACTTTCGCTGTAACGTAAGTTTATTTATTAATTCAGATACATTACCTGGATTCATAGCCGTACGTATAACGTTATATTCTGTCAGAGTCACTGACACTGACATTGTGTGAGTATCTTATTTTTAACATATTTGGTTTTACATTTGCTTATAAACTTACTAGTTGACTTATTTTTGAATTTTGAATGTTTTTCCTGTAATATATATATTTTTATAATAATAAAATAACAGTAGTATCTTACGTACCCTCATAAAAACTAAGCAAACGACACTACTGAATTTGTCATGATGGGCGGAGCAAAAATCTGAATTCATACAATTCGTAGACAACCTTGATCGGACATCTTTCAAAAATTTTACTGTAACTATTAATACAATAAGAAGTAGGTACTTCCCAGAAAAAGTCTTCAGTAATGTCTCCAGATTTCTCACACTGACATTTATTTGTCAGTTACAAACATTTTAATTTTTCAGTTGGTTTCCATGGCATTATTTTGGCTGTAAGATTTTTTACAACAGATTATTTTATATATTTATTTTATCTCTAAATCTATAGAAGATATAATAAAATATTTAAATGTATCAGATAGAGAATTTAATCTTCTTTTATTTGCAAGAACAAAATTTTTAAAAAAACAATATTTAGAAGTTTTTTTCAAGAATCTGCTACTTCCGGTTGTCCAATTGTTACCAAAACATTTTCAACTCTTCCCATTAATGTCCGATTGAGAAATACGTAGTTAAACAAATATTAAGTCATATAGTTTTTGAGAAATCGTCCTTCCAACATCCACACACACACATACACACATATACATACACACACACAGACATCATCGTAAAATTGTTAAAATCGGATTGTAAGGACCTTAAAACGTGTAATCATTAAAATCTGGATATGCGATTTTTAGCATGAATCCAATACCTCTCTTAGCGAGAGGTAAAAAGTATTTTACACAAATTCCAAACACCGAATTACCCTATTATTATAAGAAAATTTACTTCAATCAATATAGAATATTTCTTGTTTTTTCTTTCGCTTAGGTGCGATTATGGCGCAAAAACCTCGCATTTGGCGAATCTTGCAACGGTGTTGACCTCAACCGGAACTGGGATTACCAGTGGGGCAAGAGTGGTTCAAGCCGTAACGAATGCAGCAATAACTACGCCGGCCCATATCCTTTCTCAGAACCAGAATTGGTTGCTCTTCGAAATCTGATCTTTACGTATCAAAAAAACATCAAAATGTATGTATCTCTTCACACTTACGGAGAATACATCTTGTATCCTTGGGGGTACCAAAATACATCTGTGAACCCACAATTCGAAAACCTGCACAGTAAATTAGGAAACATGGCCGCCGAGGCTATAAATCAAGTAAATGGAGCTCAGTACATCGCAGGAAGACAAAGTGATATTCTTTACAATGCTTCCGGTATAAGCATCGACTGGATGGCTGGTGTAGCTAAAATACCTTTGTGTTATATATTCGAAATGGGAAATAAAAAAGAAAAATTTACAGCACCGTCCAGGCAAATAGTTCCTACAGGTGAAGAAATCTTAGCTGGTTTAAAAGTACTGCACAAATATGTAGAAATGAAATGGTTGAAAGATAAATTTCATAAAACAAGCAATTCTAATGATATTGATATTGGTGAAAGCGAAAAAAATAAGACAAACGTTAAACAGGAATGGAAAATGGGTGGACATGAAAAAGGAAATGAATATAAGAATATGAATGAACCTGAGAAAAATCAAAATGGAATAAAGAATGCACCAAAAAGAAGAAGGATTTCGGCGAAAAAGATATATTACCATAATCAGCATTAAATTTTATTTTGCAGTAAAATTCTATATAAGTAAATAAGGTCTAGTTATATTACAGCAAACTGGCATAAATAATAAATAAATTATGATTAATTACTTATTACCATATATTTAAACAAGATTATTTTTTTATTTCTTTAGTAAATATACGAAATGCTGTTTCTTATAGTTTTATTTTTAAATACAGCTTCTTCTACCGGTTATATTTCACCTGAAAGTGTAATGTAAGTATTTTTATTAAATGTGTTCCATCCTCTATTCCAAAATAAATCATTTGTTATTTCAACATACTTATTTTGTTAATATTTTAGTAAACAATCATTATTCAATGAGTACCCTACATATAATACAGTAAGTACCAATACATATTTGTTTCTTACATATTATAGAATGTAACATTAAGTTCGAATCCTTACGCAAATGATGAGAAATTTCTAGAAATTTCTTTGGACTTATTTAAATTTTAAAATATAGATTTTAACCTATGTAACAAAAGTTTTGAAAAAAAAACTACGCTCCAAATTTTATTATAAAATAAGGTCCAATCAAGTTGTTATTGAGAAATCACACAAATCAAAAATCTGTTGTGGCCAGAACAATACCTCTCGTCAATTCCGTTTTTGGTTACATAAATATAGGGCGCGAGCATTCATGTGACATTGTTTCTAAATTCACGTAGTTAATTTTTCAGCAGGAGTGTGGAATTTACTTGTCGAGGAAAATAAACCACATGGAATTGGAAAATCACTAAATTTAGAATGAAAAATTATGATTTTTGACATCTATGTACATAATTACTAGCTATCATTCTGACACGGGTCGGCATATCTGCTTGTCAAGGCCAACAAAGTGGCATGACTGCTCGCGCCCTATTGTATTTAACATTTCTTGTATACCTACTTTTTAATTTTAATTTCATTCTATGAAGAAATTTTGTCCTACCCTTCTAATTTTTCGAAATGTTTCCAATTCATTGTCGGAATTGATAGTATTTTTGAAGGGTATGTGTAATATACCTATAATTTTAAATATTTAACTAATAATACAATAACAAATAATATAATGTATGTACTTCCCAGAAAAAATCTTCAGTAATGTCTCTGGATTAATGACAGTGACATTTATCTGTCACTTAATTTTTCAATTGGTTTCCATGACATTATTTGGGCTGTGAGATATATTACAACACATTATTATATACCTTATATTTCTTTATCTCTAAATCTAGAAAAGATATAATAAAATATTTATATGTATCAGATAGAGAATTTACTCTTCTTTAATACAAACAAGAACAAAAATTTTCAAAAAATAATATTTAGAAGAATGTTTTTAAGAATCTACAATTTCCGGTTGTCCAATTATTACCAAAACCTTTTCAGCTCTTCCCAGTAATGTCCGATTGAGAAATACGTAGTTAAACAGATATTATGCATAATAGTTTTTGACAAATCGTCCTTACAACCTTCCCACACACATACACACACATACATCTACACACACACACACACACACACACACAGACATCATCGTAAAAATATTAAAATCGGATTGTAGTGCTTAAGCATTAAAATCTGGATATGCGAAATCGCAGTTATAATAACGTTAAATGTCAATAAATGATATTTAACTGCATTTGTTCAAGAAAAACTGTTAAAATCTTCAAATGAGGGTACTTCCGGATGACCATTTATCACCAAAATCTAACTTGAGGAATACGAAAAAAATATAATTTTTGGAATCGTGGTATTAAAGTTATGCGATCCAAAACTTTCGTCACACACACACAGACATACACACATACACACACACACACACACACACACACACACACACACACACACACAGACACACATACATACATACAGACATCATTGTAAAAATGGTAAAATCGTATTATATAGACCCAAAAACGTGCGTATTACGGAAAGTAATAAAGTGTTTGCTAAATGTTTTTTATTTTCTAATTTTACTTTACTGATCAGTTATTCATAATTTAACAAAAAAATATATCAAATAAACCCATATTTTGTTTGTTTCAAGACGATAGAAACTTTTTTTCAAGTGTCCGGTTTTTTTTATGGCCAGAAGTTTATTTATGAAATGATCCTCGTACTTTTCTTAAACCACCGTATCATCCATTCAAAAAAAAATTGAAAACTTATGTTACATATGTTAATCGGGGGAAACAAAAATATTTCTTTCAGTTAAAAAAAACTTTACAACATATTAAATTTTTATTTTATATTTATCTGTATGTGTTTACTTTTGCAGATTATTACCTACTTAACTTTAGTCTCCCAGTTGTACCCGGAAAAACTCTCGCTATCAACTATTGGCCATAGCTATGAAGGCCGTATCATTGCTGCAGTGAAAATCTCAGCCTTCCCTGAACCATACGCAGACAATAACCGACCTATTATTTTAATTGATGCTGGAATGCACGCCAGAGAATGGATGGCTCCAATAGTTACGATGTATCTCATATTTCAATTAGCACAAAATGTATCTAATGAATATTTACTCCAAGATGTCGATTGGCTTATCATACCGATGATGAATCCAGATGGATATGAATTTTCCCACCATTTTGTAAGATGGATATTATTTTTTAGTAACTGAATTAATTAACATTTTAAGTAGCAACCAATGGACTGACACTCATTATAAATCTATGGTTTAAGGTTTAAGGTGGTACTATCAAGACAGTCTTTTACGTTTCAATTCCATGGCTATCGCTATTTTTAGGGTGATTTTCTACATTTTCATAACTAATTTCTGCCATTGCAATGGAAAATTAATTTTGCTTATTGATTGTTATGTATAATTTTAAGCTCTACAACTTTTATTTGACGCATTTTTACCTAAAATAATTAGAGAAGCATGAAATTATGAAAATTTGATTTAATATCTTTTGCTGGGCATGGACGGGAAAGCATAAAAAGAGAGTGACTGCCGTAGAAATGAGGTATTTACACGTATGTGGGTATGTCAGACGGGATCGCGTGATGAATAATTTGGTGTATGAAGAATGTATGGTTAGGAACAATGTGATTAAAAGAGTTGGTGTGAGTCAGTTGAGATAGTTTGGGCATGTGGACAGAATGGCAAGTGAACGGCTTGTTAAGCGTATATATCTTGGTGAAGTTGAGGGTTTTCGATTGCGTGGCTGACCAGTGTGTAAGTGGATGGATGTGATTGGTAGGGTGCTTAAAGAGAGAGCGTTTCCAAGTGTGAAGAGAAGAAGAGCATGTATGAATGCGATTATGAGTGTGGCCGAGGCGAAAGAAGTCTGCTTAGATAGGAATGTGTGGCGAAGGATGATTGTTTCCTAACTATTATTGTGATCCGGATGCGGTATTTCGCTACCGAAAATCGGTCACTTTAATATGTTTAAGAGTAAGGATTTGTTGTATGATGTTGATGTTGATGTTATTGTTATGGGGTTTGTGCGAACCCACTAAGTGGGACACGCGTGATTTTATGTATGTATGTATGTCCGTTTGCATCGTTTGTAGGTAAGTTGCACTTAGTAAAAAGTGGAGCTTAAATTACTAAAAACCTTTGCACCATACCTTAAGTTCCACTTTATTTTTACTATCTACCGGTCAACTGCATTAATTCATTTATTTTAAAAAGTGGCCATACAACAGCACAAGGTCTCAATAACAGTACAGCACAGTTATAATAAATAATACAAAAAAAATTCTTGTTACAGACAACAAATATGTTGAACATTAGCTAACATATGAAAAGAGAGAAATAAAATAAAGAGGTAGATAAATGAATGAAGCTATTTTTTATAAACTTTTTAAATAAATACTTCAATATCCTCATCTCTGCGACATTAATTTACATTTATTGATATTAACATCTGTCAATCTGAATATATTAACAATTTTCATGGTTAGCATAGCTGGCTGAATTATAAAATTTAATTTCTTTATAATTCTTTAACTCTATATTCATTGAATATGAAGGATAAAAAGCAATCAAATCGTATAGAGAATAATATATTCTTTAAGTTATAATAACGTTAAATATCAATAAATCATATTTAACTGTTAAATCTTCAAATGAGGCTACTTCCGGTTCACCAATTATAACCATAATCTAATCAGTTGTTCTCCTGGATGTAAACTTGAGGAATACGAAAAAAATATAATTTTTCAAATCGTGGTATTGAAGTTATGCGATCCGAATCTTTCGTCACACAGACACATACACACACACACAAATCGTATTATATGGAGCCCAAAACATGCTTATTCACTAAAATTCATCATTGAATTTTTTGACCAAAGACAATACCTTCCTTACCTAAAGGCGACGGAAGGTAAAAAATCAAATTCCCCAGATTAATAGGAGCAAGTGAAGCTTAGTAAAGTTTATTTTAAGTGGAACTCGTGCAAAGGTACTACTATTATAAGTGTTACCTATTTTTAAGCGCTACTTAAGTGTAACTTACACAGTGAAACCTTGCAAACGGGCATTAAAATCCTATGTTCCGGTGTCACGGTCAGCACCCTGTATAAGTTCATACGCCAATAATTTACCGTTGGAAGCTAAATTATATTAATCAGATGATAAATTTAAATGAATAAATAATGTGGATCCTTATACATTAACACCAGGATTATAAATGCCTCTCAAAAATCAATATGAAATCAATAATTAATTATCTAATTTTTAAACCTTTAACGGAAACACAAATATATATTTTTTTCTGTTTTTTGGAACTAACAAAGGCACAGAATGGTGGCGTACTAAAAATAAAAATTGAATTTTGTAATATTTCTATTTAAAAAATAATTTCCCATGTTTTTTATACAAACTATTTAAGAAAATTACATATATTTAAATATTAGTACAATTACAATATATTCCTATCCGATTATATTTGAATTGTTTTATATGTAATAAAAGTATACACAAATAACTACGAATAGGTTAGTTTTAATTTAATAACCTCAAACTCACTAAATAATAACAATATCCTTAAATATTTTTTACGAAAAACACTGCTCATGCAATCGTCTTTACATACTATTTTTCCATAAGAAAACAATAAGTGCTGTAAAAAAACAATAAAAATTTACGGGACGATATTTCTCCATAAGACACAATCTGAAGGTTTGCTTGTCCACAATCAGCTGTTAACGTTAACGTCACGTGCAAGTGCCCTATTTGAAAATCTTTTTAGGACGATGGATGGCGAAAAACAGTTGCACCATCCGATTCTTGTCCATGTTCTGGAGTCGATATCAATCGCAACTTCGACATATATTGGCTTGAAAATAATGGTTCGTGTTCAGATCAGTGTAGTCCTAGTTATGGGGGGCCGTTTCCCTTCTCTGAACCAGAAACCCGGGCGTTAAGAGATATAGCCCTCTACTATCAAGATAATATCAAGCTATATATAAACATGCATTCGTATGGATCGATGATACTATATCCTTGGAGTTATAAAGAAATACCAATTTATAACGACTTCGAACACCAAGTAAATAAATTGCAGCCATGTACAGTAAAAAACATTAAAGATGTCTTATCAGTGTCATCTGTATCATGAACGAATTAAAAAATTGGCATACATTTATCTCTCTCATTAGCAATGAATACAAGCGTGTGCGATAAGGATGGATATAACACGCTTGTCTTTCAAAAATTCATATTGTTTTGTCTATACGAGGCTGGATTGAAAAGTTTCCAGAATGGCATAAAAAATATTATTTAACAAGAGCTATAATTTATTTTTCTACATAGCCCCTCTGATGTCAACAAACTTGTAGGCCTATTCTTTAAGCATTGTTATGATATAATAACGATAATCGTTAAAGTGGTTTAATTCTACATAACGAAAAATAGAATAACGATATCGTTCTTTTTTAACGACTGGAAAAATCATTCGTTACCTAAACGTTTCGTCAATAATTCAGTATTTTTATTCGTGTCAAAATAAAACTGCTATTATGTTGAATAGTGATCTCAAAAACCCGTCACATTATAGTTTTTTACAAGGTAATATTTAAAAAAATTAATAAGTTTTTATTCCTAGCGCCTAACGCAAGCTTCCCAATTTGTCTACAGATGGTAGTAGTAACTCTAGCATAGCCCAGAACAAGAATAAGAACGATTCTGATAGCTGACAGGTTGACAGCAGACTCCCACCAGAACTAATCTAACCTAGAAGTTTTGTGAGCGATATTGATTATTTTAGATATTTCATTTAAAATTAAATTTCATTTTTGGAAATAAAGTTCTCGATCCCAAGGTTATTATTTTTTAAAATAAGTTACAGAATACGGATACAAAGATAAGTAAACATAACGATTTTCATAATAACGATTTCGTTAAGCGAATATTTTATAGTCCAGCGTTTTCCAACTTTTCGATTCCCTCCCGAAAATGGATTTTTTTTGAGATCCTCAAAATAAGCATTTACTGCATCAATAGTTTCTTCGTTGGATCGTAATATCTTTCCAGCGTTGAAAGTTGTTTTGGAAGAAGATGAAAATCGGAGGGAGCCAAATCAGTCGAGTACGGTGGATAAGGGACGATTTCAAACCTTAGTTCGTTCAATTTTTATTGAACAATTCAACTTCAATAAGCTGGCGTATTGTCGTGGTAAAACAAGATCTATTCCCAGACGTTTTTCTTGAATTACTGATTCAGCTGGTTTAAAAGTGTGGCGTAGTATTGTCCAGTCACAGTTCTTCTTTTACTAAGATAATCTATTAGCAAAAATTGTTTGGCGTCCCAATAGACTGACGCCATCACCTTTCCTGCCAACTGAATTAACTTCGCTTTCTTTGAGGGTCGACTCACCATGTCCAATCCACGCTTTCGACTGAATTTTCGGCTCGGGAGTGTAATGTGTACCCATGTTCCATCCATGGTTTGAAATTGACCGAATTTTTCTTGAACAACTTTTGCTCCGAACTGAGCAATTACGGCACCAACCTAACGCACATTTTTCTCATGCCCAGCTCATTGTGTAAAATATAAACTACACTTTCATAAGAAATCCCTATGGCTTCCTTAATCTCACGCGCTTTCATTTGGCGATCTTCCAGGACCATATCGTGGACTTTATCCACAATTTCCGATGTGGTAGGCGATTTTGGTCGACCTGAACGTGGTTCGACACAAGTGTGTGTTCGGCCACGCTTAAATTCCGAAACCCAGAAATTCAAAGTGGAAAAGGAAGGTGAAGCATTCCTAAGGACAGCATCCAACCTGGTTTTGATCTCCGTTGCCGTCTCTCCTTTCAACTGAAAAATCTTGATCACCGCTTGAACTTCGTTTTCATCCATTACATTGCCAAAATTGAAGGCCTTCTCCGTAATTCCGGAAACATTTCAATCCAGCCTCGTATTAAAACATTCCATTTTAAAACTATGTTCGTTGTTGACAATGCTTTCACTGTAACGTAAGTTTATTTATAACGTTATTTTCTGTTAGTGTCACTGACACTATGTCAGTATTTCATTTTTCAAATATTTGGTTTTACATTTGCTAATAAACTTACCATTTGATTTAGTTTTGAATTTTGAATGCTTTTACTGTAACATATATTTTTAAAATAATAAAAGTAGTATTGTATGTACCCTCATAAAAACCAAGTAAATGACACTACTGAATTTGTCAGAATGGGCGGAGCTAAAATCTTAATTCATACAATTCGTAGATGACCTTGATCGGACATCTTTAAAAAATCACTGTAAGTGATTAATATATATTTTTTCTTTAGGTGGTGGGAAATGCTGTAGCCGAGAAAATGAAATTATACAGGGGTACCAATTATGAAGTTGGCCGTACAAGTACTCTGCTATACCTCGTTCCAGGGTCGAGTTGTGATTGGATGGCAGCAAAAATTGGCGTGCCATTGAATTTTGGTATAGAACTACCAAAAACTAAATTCAATTTTAAGCCGCCAATAAATGAAATAATGCCAACTGCAGAAGAGACTTTCGAAGGGTTTAAAATCTTTCACAATTATATCAGTGTGAAGTGGGGCAAGGGCATAAATAATACTGTGCCTTATTAGACAATTTCTGTTATTGAAACTAAGTTATTTCAATATTTAAATAAAATATGTATGAATACTATATTGTAATTTATTTAGTACTTATTTCCATCCGTGTGGCATCCAATGGCAGATTTAGAGGGGGGGGGAGGGGCATTCGAGCATGTGCCCCCGTCATTTTTATAAAGATATTATTATTATCATCATTCCCGTATTATATACATCATAGATAAATAAAACAATAAAAATATGTAGTAATAAAATAAAAATAAGAAAAAATACAGTATTAATATAACGTGTAGATATTTCATTGTATTGTATAAGACTTAATATCAATTGGACAACCGGAAGTAGCAGATTCTTTAAAAATATCTGATACATTTAAATATTTTATTATATTTTTTATGGATTTAGAGATAGAAGTATAAAACATATAAAATAATCTGTTGTAATAAATCTCACAGGCCAAATAATGCCATGGAAACCAATTGAAAAATTAAAATGTTTGTAACTGAAAAAAAATGTCAGTGTCAGAAATCCAGAGACATAACTGAAGATTTTTTCTGGGAAGTACATACATATATTATTTCTTATTGTATTAATAGTTAAATATTTAAAATTATAGGTATATTACATATACCCTTCAAAAATACTGTCAATTCCGACAATTAATTCAAAACATTTCGAAAAATTAAATGAGTAGGACAAAATTTCTTCATAGAATGAATTAAAAATTTAAAAATCTAAATATAAAGAATAGGTATAAGTAGAATTTTTGGTGTAGTGTGTAGGTATTCAAAATATGTTATATACAAAAGGGCGCGAGCAGTCATGTGACTTTGTTGGCCTTGAAAAGCAGATATGGGGGCCCGTGTCAGAATGTACGTAGATGTCAAATCTATTTTTTTCTAAATTTCGTGATTTTGCCAATTCCATGTGGTTTATTTTCCTGGTGACAAATTAATCACGTAAATTTATACATAATTATTAGTTGTCATTCTGACACGGGCCTTCCAATCTACTTGTCAAGGCCAGCAACTTCATATGACTGCTCGCGCCCTATACTTATGTAACAAAAAATGGAAGCGGCAAGAGGTATTGTGCTGGCCACATATAAAATTTGTTTTCAGCACTATTACATAAACTGAATTATACATTTTTTTTAAATTTGATTATTAATTTTATGAGCCACTGTATATTTAATATTTGTTTTATCTAATTTCGTGCTCCACCTATCATAATTTTCTAAATCCGCCACTAGTGGCATAAAAAAAAATTAGTAAATAATTTCTGTGATTCGCAGTCCCTACCTAAAAAACTAAATTTGACGCCACCTCTGGTTAACACGCCTGCGCAATACATATTCTTGGATCACGTGACATGTTCTTGCCACGTTATTTTAGAATGGATAAAATGGTGGAATTGTTGTTTATGTTACATTAAAATTATAAAATTATATGTGTTTATATCAATGTAATACATAAAAATGTGTAAATGTGTTTTGAGGTATGTAACAATTGTTTTGTAAATAATTAATGCATTGTTTGAAGTATTTCTTGTTGTTCATCAATCACAAAGTTTATGTGTGGTGGTGAGATGTTTCCTGAATATTTTTTGACTTTTTGTTGTTTGTTTGTTACAGATTTGGAGATACTAAGCAATATGAAAATCTTCGTTGGAGCTGGCCTACGGTGAAATTGGAAATTCGGAAGTTGCTGTCCTGTTGCTTGAACTTCCATTGCTTCAATTGGTGAGTTTATTTGTTTATTTTAATTTTACAATCACATAATATTTTACGAACAAAAAACTCCTGTGAATTTTATTTGAAGCATTTAGTCCCACAAAACTTTTTATGAAAAATTTAAATCATTTATGCGTTAGAGTCTATTAGTCTTTAGAACCAGTTTGTGTCGTAATATGGTCTTATGATTACTGAACTTGTTTCATATATATTTAGTTGTAAATTCAATTCTGTCTTTGTATGAGATAAATAAACGTATGAAAAATATTCTGCTTTTAACAGATGAAGCGTTCATTACATCTATTGTCTAATGTATGAGATAAAGAAACGAATCTATGCATAACTCTGTACCCTTCAAACATTTCTTTACTTTCTGGAAACTGAATGAATCTCACGTAATATGTTTTTCTCCAATCAACATTCAGAATCTCGCTAGTTACTGTCTATCACAAACAAAGAAATTATCACCTTATTTATTGTCGTTACTAAGGGATTTATTTACAACATTAACAGTTAATTTTGAGTATAAAAATAAGTAATAACAATAACTCAAACTCCGATATATTAAATAAAACTCGTAAGTACTATGTTTTAAGACAACATGAATATGTATGTCAAAAGTTAGGTTAGCAGTACACACAATGTGTTACAAAAATTCATTATATTCTCTCATTAAATAATAAGCACTCCTGTACTCCCAGCAATGGGTAATCTGCCGTGATAATATATTTATTTAATTTTTATTTTGAAATACATACCTGCATATTTACTAATGCTAGAAACTATGTATATTAAGTTCTTTTCCATATAACTTGTTCTATTTACCATTTTCGTTTTAAAACGTTGCTATTATTAATTTGAAATTATGTAAAGTAAGTTCCTTTCCATGTAACTATATTGTTTTATTTACAATTTTCTATTTAAAACGTTACTTTTATTAATTTGAAATGATTTTTCTTGACAGTGACATTTATCTGTCAGTTACATACATTTGAGCTGATCTATGTGTTTAAAGCATAAGCTCCATGATATAATTTTTATATTACTTTATAAATTTATCCATAAAATATATAGAAAAAGTATTAATCTTTAATTTTTATAATAACAAATTGCGAAAAAATAACATTTAAAGGTATTTTTTCAAGAAAATCCATTTTGAGCTTCAAACAAACATTTCCGGTTATCCGATTGACACCAAAATCTAATGGCTTCTTTCCACATTAGAGTAAGGTAGAAATATATGGTTTCAAAACTTTCTGAATGGTAGTAGGTATTTGAGTTAGAGCGCCCAGAAGATCCACACACATACATACACACCCACAGCATCATCGTGAAAAATGTTAAAATCGGATTGTAGGGACCTTAAAACGTGGTCATTTACCAAAATCTCGATATGCGATTTTTAGCACGATCCCTATACCTCCTTTACCAAGGGTAGCGGGAGGTAAAAATCTGATGTGGCCAGCACATTACCTTCAGTTCTTGCAAAAGATTCTAAAATATTCATAAACAAACTATGCAAATTGCACTGGACACTGACATCTTCTTCTTCTTTAGCTTTTCTCATTCAGGTAAATTATTGCGAAATAGGAAAAATAGTATGAAAAACACGTATTACAATGTGCATTTGTAATACTTGTCTTTCAATATACTATTGTATACATTGATTTATGATTAAGATACAGTATAAATTTAATTTTTCAAATTAATCTTACAAATAATATTATTTTAAAATCAATTAAACAGTAAAATTTATGAACGTAACTTCTTGCTTAGAAACGTATAATATTACTCTATGGTATTGTATATTAAAAAAAAAACAAATAATTTTATTAATTTTACAACTTGATTATAAATTTTATTTGCATGAACGCAAAATATGATTTATTAATTGAAACAAAACCTAATCTAATTGCATTTCTTTCTAGGTAATATTACAATTTTATTATCGGCAAAATTTTAAAAGTTTATAAATTTATAAAACTACTATTTTTTTGTTATTGATAAAAGAAACAGGGATTTAAAAAAATCTGTTCTGGCGATGCCATCACAATACCTCTCGCACCCTTTCCATTTCCAAGAACTTTAATTCCTTAAATCAAATTATAATTTTAAATGAAATATCTAAAATAATTCAATATAGCTCACAAAACTTCTAGGTTAGATTAGTTCTGGTGGGAGTCTGCTGTCAACCTGTCAGTTGTCAGATTCTTTCTTCTTCTTGTATGTTAGAGCTGCTACTACTACCATCTGTAGACAAATTGGGAAGCTTGTGCTTGGCGCTTCGAATAAAAATGTATTAAATTATTTTAATATTACCTTGCAAAAAACTGTAATATGGCGGGTTTTTGAGATCACTATTTAACATAATAGCAATTTTATTTTGACACGAATAAAAATACTGACTTATTGACAAAACGTTTATGTAACGAATGATTTTTCCAGTCGTTAAAAAATAACGATATCGTTATCCTACGTACCTTCCGTCACCTTTAGGTAAGGAAGGTATTGTCTTTGGTCAAAAAATTCAATGATAAGATTTAGTGAATAAGCATGTTTTAGGGTCCCTATAATACGATTTTACCATTTTTACGATGATGTCTGTATGTATGTATGTATATGTGTGTGTGTGTGTGTGTCTGTGTGTGACGAAAGTTTCGAATCGCATAACTTCAATACCACAATTCCAAAAATTATATTTTTTTCGTATTCCTCCAGTTTACAACCAGAAGAACAACTGACTAGATTTTGGTTATAATTAGTGAACCGGAAGTAGCCTCATTTGAAGATTTAACAGTTAAATTTGATTTATTGACATTTAACGTTATTATAACTTAAAGAATATATTATTCTCTATAGGATTTGATTGCATTTTATACTTCATATTCAATAGATATAGAATTAAAGAATTTTAAAGAAATTAAATTTTATAAATCAGCCAGCTATGTTAAACATGGAAGCTACTAATATATTCATATAATTCAAATTGATAGATGTCAGTATAAATAAAAAGTAAATTAATGTGGCAGTGATGAGGATGATGAAGTAGATGTTATGGAAGACACGGAAAGATAGGTACCTAAGGAAACAACTCTAGTGTTACAAGTTTCTAGAAAGATACAAGCGAGATGATTACATTGGTTTGAAAATGTCATGAGGAGAAATGGAAAATATATTGGATGAAGAGCGAATATGAAATATGAATAATAGAAGGTTGAACAAACAGAGGAAGACCAAAGATAAGATGGAAGGACTGTATTGCGGAAGACTTGAGAGAAAAGGAACTGAATGAGAACAACACGTAAAACAGAAATGAGTGGAAGAAGAAAATAAAAAAGCGACCCCTAACGAATGGGGAAAGCTAAAGAAGAAGAAGATATTAGTGTGAAGTGCAATTTGCATAGTTTGTTTATGAAATAATTTTACTGGAAATTTAGAATATTTTGCAAGAAAATTTATGTATGGAATTTATACATATTACAAAGGATTGACGGAAGGTATTGTGCTGGCCACAACAGATTTTTTCGTTATGTAGAATTAATTTATTGTTTACAGACTACCACTTTAACGATTACCGTTATAATAACGATAAAACAATGCATAATGTCATAACGATGGTTTACAGAATAAGCCTATTAAACGATTTTCGTTATTACCACAACGATATAATGTTTTAACGATTCGTTATATCATAACGATGCTTACAGAATAGCCCAATTAATCACTTTTTGAGAAACTCTTAATTTACACGACTTATCTTAATACATCCTTTAATATTATTCCTGTTGTATTATTTAACTGAAATTATATTAACATATTTCACATATTTTTGTAAATATACTTTTAATTTCAATTTTTAATTTAGCATTAAAACATTGTTATCATTCAAAAACATGAACTTATTTTGTGATAAGTGTAATCATTGAGAACAAACAGCATTTCTCAATTCTATGTGGCATTCATCAATTAATAAATTCAGAATTTTATTAGAAAAAGAACACGAATGCTACAAATAAGACTATTATAAGATTTAATTTTTCAAGGATTACTTGAAAAAAGTACAAATGAATTTATTAATGAAAATAATTTACTTTATTTTTATTATTACATATTTAATAAAACATGTATCGGGCAAGAATGAATATATAAGTTTCAATAAAATCAACAATTATACTGAGGTAATTATACCTATCATAGAATAATACAACCTTTTTAGTTAAATTCTGTTTGTATTTATTTAAATTACAACGTTTCGACAATATAGACTATTGCCTTCTTCTGAAGAAGGCAATAGTCTATATTGTCGAAACGTTGTAATTTAAATAAATACAAACAGAATTTAACTAAAAAGGTTGTATTATTCTATTGAAATGTTCTGAAAGATTTTATAATAATTATACCTATCATTTTAACTTTTTTTATTATTTACTAGTAAGAAATAAAAATTTCTTTCTAGATTCAGAATTTTTTGCGCACTTTAGCAACAAAATTCCCGAAAGTAATACGAATGACTTCAATAGGCCTTACACATGAAAAACGTGAGATTTATGGAGTACACATATCCAGGAATTTCGACAAGAAATCCAAAAGACCTATTATTTTAATAGATGCTGGAATACATGCTAGGGAATGGATATGTCCTTCAACAGTGCTATTTCTCATACATAGGATGATAAGGAATAAAAAATATACTTTCATGCACCACTCTGTTGATTGGTTTATTATTCCAGTGCTTAATCCTGATGGCTACGCTTACAGCTTAACCAAAGTAAGAAACACGTTTTTCCATGTTTCATTTCAAGGTTACCAATTTAAGACTATAGGGGACTGTGAGAGTTACGTTAGAATAATTGAGTAAATTTGTACGTAAAATGACAAAAAAATGTGGAAGAAAAACGAATTAAATAATTTCGATGAAGAAGTTTGAGATATGGTGAAAATGATTAGGCAGAAGACTCACGTCATCAACCTGACAAATACCTTATAAAAAGAAATACAACTTAGAAATTATTAGTTGTTATTTATTTTTAAAAAAGAAGAAAACATATACTAGTATTAAAGAAACCTACAGTAAAATTTTTGAAAGATGTCCGATCAAGGTCATCTGTATCATGAACGAATTAACAAATTGGCATACATTTATCCCCCTCCTTTACAAAGGATTTAAGCGTGTGCGATAAGGATGGATATAACACGCTTGTCTTTCAAAAATTCATATTGTTTCGACTAAGTTAGGACATTCCATTTTAAAACGATGCTTGTTGTTGATAATACTTCCGCTGTAACGTAAGTTTAGATATTAATTCAAATACATTACCTTGATTCATAGCCGTACGAACAACGTTATTTTCTGTCAGTATCACTGACACTGACATTGTGTCATTATCTTATTTTTCACATATTTGGTTCTACATTTGCTAATAAACTTACCAGTTGACTTATTTTTGAATTTTGAATGCTTTTATTGTAACATATATTTTTATAATAATAAAATAACAGTAGTATCTTACGTACCCTCATAAAAACTAAGCAAACGACACTACTGAATTTGTCAGAATTGGCGGAGCAAAAATCTGAATTCATACAATTCGTAGACAACCTTGATCGGACATCTTTCAAAAATTTTACTGTATACAGGGTGTTATATTTTAATGGACCCAGCAAATATCTCGCTTATTTATTCAGTTAGTAATTTCTTTCATATAACATGATTTATACAGCAACATGTAAGCTACTTGATGACGGATGTACATTCATGATACCACTTCCGGTTTATTAGTAATTAATATCAACTTTGAAATTTCAAATAGAACATACTATATTTTTTTACAAATTTGAAAAGTACATCAAATTTGCTTTACAATCGAGTAAAATAATCCATATGTTACATTATTAAAAAGTAAAATGGCGGGCACTTTTTTATACACCTAGTAGAAATATAACAATTAACAAGATTTTGTTTATAAAGAATCAGTAAACACATTAAACGAACTGAAGAATAAAATTAAAGCGGCAATTGAATCTTTATCTGCAGACCAAATAGAAAGGGCTACTTATTCTGTTTCAAAACGTTGTGAAAAATGTATTGAAGAGGCTGGGAGTCATTTTGAATATTTGTTCTCAATCATTCTAACGTGACAATGGTACTTCATTTAAATCAGTGATACTCAAAATGGGTGATATCGTCCCCTTTTAGGCGCTGGATAAATTCTATTGGGCCTGCTGGCCTCAGGGCAATACGACTTGAATGAGCTAGCACATTGTCGCGGTGATACAAGATCTTTTTCTCTGCCATTCCCGGGCATTTTGCTTGAATTGCTGCTTTTAGCTTGTCTAAAAGTGTGGCGTAGTATTGTCCAGTTAGTTTTTCACCATGTCCAATCTACGCTTTCGACTAAATTTTCGTCTCTGGAGTGTAATGGTGTATCCAAGTTTCATCCATGGTTATGGTACGTGGTAGCGGTTTTTGTTTTTCATACATAGCCTACTGAATACTGACTATAAAAATCAAATTTATGTAAATTTAAATTATTTTTTTCTCAATATTTTTGTTATGTAAAGATATAAAATAGTCACACGGTTGAATTCAGAAAAAAATACTCTATCGAAGGGGCTTAAAAAATATGTATCATTCTATTTAAAAATATGTAACATTGTATTATAACTTGAGAACCACTGGTTTAAAAAAATATTTTCTTCTCAAATCGGATCTCCCCTCTTGTCTTCTATAAGTTTGTCTTATCGTATTTTATTGTATCTTTAATAATATAGAAATTATTTGAGGACAGCCTGTATACTGTTGCCAAGGTGTCACAAATAGAGTGAAAATATCAATCCCTCGTATTTTGGACAAATCATACAGGCATTAGCATTAAGCAATTTTTGGTAAGCGTGTAGGATTAGTATATTCTACAACAAGTAATGGAATGGTTCATGTTCCACACGAGCAAAAAGCTTGTGACCCGAGCCGAAGGCGAGGACTACGGTTTGCGAGTGTGGATTAAGCCATTCCAAACTTGTTGTAGACTATACTTTCTCTAACAAGATTTTAGAAATTATACATAAAATATTGATTGATAATAACAATATATTATCAATGCCATTAAATATTTTTTTTGACGCCAGTCCATAAATTGCTTATAATAACTCCATTCATATTTTTCTTTTGATTTATTTGGTAATAACTGACTCCCTGTATCATTAGCAAGTTCCCTTATTTCTGGTGACGTACATTCCATATCTATATCTTCATTTCCACTTTATATGTTTTTCTATAAAATGTCTTCAGTTAATTTTCTAAGTAATATATTATTATTTAGATAAACTTATTACTCTGGACAACTCCAAAAACCTGTAAAACTTAACAAAAAAACTCTAAAAATGTTCAAAACTTTAAAATGTCAAACGCGAATACAGAAATAAATAAATATAAAACAAAGAGTCATAAACATAGCAACCGAACCACGATATTTGATATACCGCGTTAATATGCGGCGAAATAGATTGTGATTCGTCGAAAGCCGTGCGGAATTATTCCACACAGTTTGTTGGAATAATATTAATTCCAACATAATTTTGAGTTGTGGAATGTGTAGTTTCTAAGATAGTGTTGGAGAAATTTCTCTCTAGTTTTATAGTAGGTACATGGACATGTCTAGAATATTGGCATACAGATTATATAGATTAGAGTAAATTTCCTGAAGGGGCATTGTAAGAAAATATTTTTGGTAAGGGGGCGATGAGCCCAATAATTTTGAAAATCACTGATTTAATTTAAATGAAGAATGCATCCATAGGTAAGGAAGAAAAATAAATATTTTAGGATAAAATGTGGCGTAAAAATCGAAGAAAAGGCAAAAAATGCAATGGCGTGGATCTCAACCGCAACTTCAACTATCATTGGAGGGAAATAAATGCTAGCTGGGATGAATGTTTCGATACATACGCAGGTCCATATGCTTCCTCCGAGCCTGAAACAAACGCGCTGAAAAAATTCATACTTCGTAACCATCGCAGAATAAAAGTCTACCTTAGTGTTCACGCTTCTGGTAATTTCCTTCTCTACCCGTATGGCAACTCAATTGCCAAACCAGCACCAAACGAAGCATATCATATTGAACTTTTGGATATGATGCAAGCTGCTCTTAAGAAAGTGAGGGGGACGGAATTCAAAATTGGCAACGGTGCGAAGATGATGGGAAATGTGACAGGGATGTCGAATGATTGGGCAGTGTCTTACGCAAAAATCCCTATGGGGATTATAATGGAGGTGCCACGCGGTTTTCACGAATATCATCCACTTAATACGGAAATTCTTCCAAAATGTAAAGAGATTTTTCAAGGTTATAGAGCTCTACATTCGTTTGTTCGTAGCAAATGGGTGAAATATGCAATCAAATGTTAAATAAAATTGATCGATATTGCACCAAGTTTTTATTTTTGTCTTTGTAATTTTTAATAAGAGCCCTAGCTCATAATAACACAAAAGTATGGAAACTTTTTATTTTCATATTTTAGTTAAAATTAATACAAAAATAATAATATATCATATTTGTACTACAGATTTGTAATAATATATTTTACATTTATTAAATATTTAATAATTATAACCATCTTTATTCTTGCGTCCGACACTTGTGATTATGTAACATTTTTAGATAGGTGGGGTGTGAGTATCCCCAATTTATTTCTTAGTTTAAAAATCTGATGTGGCCAGCACAATACCTTCCGTCAATCCTGTGTATTTTGTATAAATTCCATACACAAATTTTCTTGGAAAGGATTTTTAATTTCCATTAAAATTATTTCATAAACAAACTATGCAAATTGCACTTGATGCTGGCATCGTCTGCTTTAGCTTTTCTCATTCGTTAGGGGTCGCTATTTTTTATATTCTTCTTCCACTCATTTCTGTTTTGCGTGTCGAACTCCTTTTCTCTCAAGTCTTCCGCAATACAGTCGTTCCATCTTTTCTTTGATCTTCCTCTGTTTCTTCAACCTTCTATTACCAAGCTATTCTTTCTTCTTTCAATATATTCTTCATTTCTCCTCATGACATTTTCAAACAAATGTAATCATCTCTTTTGTATCTATATATACATAAATTTTCTTGCAAAAGATTCTAAATTTCTAGTAAAATTATTTCATAAACAAACTATGCAAATTGCACTTGACACTAACATCTTCTTTAGCTTTCCCCATTCGTTAGGGGTCGCTATTTTTTATTTTCTTCTTTCATTCATTTCTAATTTACGTGTCGTTCTCATTCAGTTCCTTTTCTCTCAAGTCTTCCGCAATACAGTCCTTCTATATTATCTTTGGTCTTTCTCTGTTTCTTCAACCTTTTATTACTAAGCTATTCATTCTTCATCAAATATATATTCTTCATTTCTCCTCATGATATTTTCAAACCAATGTATTCATCTCGCTTGTATCTTTCTAGAAATTTGTAACACTAGAGTTATTTCCTTACCTATCTTTCCGTGTCTTCCCCAACATCTACTTCAACATCCTCATCTCTGCCACATTAATTTACTTTTTATTTATACTGACATCTGTCAACTTGAATTAACTGAATATATTAACAATTATCACGGTTAGCATAGCTGGCTGATTTATAAAATTTAATATCTTTATAATTCTTTAACTATGTCTATTGAATATGAAGTATAAAATGCAATCAAATCGTATAGAGAATAATATATTCTTTAAGTTATAATAACGTTAAATGTCAATAAATAATATTTAACTGTTAAAATCTTCAAATGAGACTACTTCCAGTTCACCAATTATAACCAAAATCTAATCAGTTGTTCTTCTGGATGTAAACTTGAGGAATACAAAAAAAATACAATTTTTGGAATTGTGGTATTGAAGTTATGCGATCCGAAACTTTCGTCACACACACGCACACACACACACACACATGCACACACACACACACACACACACACACACACACACGCACACATATACATACATACATACATACATATATACACACATATAGACATCATTGTAAAAATGGTACAATCCTATTATAGGGACCCTAAAACATGCTTATTCACTAAAATCTGACGGAAGGTAAAAAATAATTCTATTTTATCAAACATTTGAAATACTTATATTTAGTATTTTATATTTTGTATTTGAAATACTTTTTGAAGTATTTTATACAACACCGCATTTTGGTCAGTATTCGATGTTCTTAAACTTGAAGAATCCTATATTATGTTATTCCTATTCCATTATTTTACTGAAATTATATTGAAATACTTCACACATTTTTGTAAATATTGTTTTAACTTGAATTTTTAATTTAGTATTAAAACAATGTTATCTTTCAAAAACATGAACTTATTGTGTAATAAGTGTAATAAATCAGAACAAAGCATTTCTCAATTCAATTTCACATTAATTAATTGATAACATCAGAATTTTAAAAGAAAAAGAACACGAATGCTACAAATAAGACTATTATAAGATATAATTTTTCAAGAATTACTTGAAAAAAGTGCAAATGAATTTGTTAATAAAAATAATTTACTTTATTTTTATTACTACATATTTAATAAAACATGTACTTGGTAACAATGAATATATAAGTTTCAATAAATACAACAATTATACTGAGGTAATTATAACTATCATTTTAATCTTTTTTTATTTACTAGTCAGAAATTTAAATTTCTTTCTAGATTCAGAATTTCTTGCGCACCCTAGCAATAAAATACCCGAAAGTAATACGAATAATTTCCATAGGCCTTACTCATGAAAAACGTGAGATTTATGGAGCACATATATCCAGGAATTTCGAGGAGAAATCCAAAAGACCTATGATTTTAATAGATGCTGGAATACATGCTAGGGAATGGATATGTGCACCAACAGTGTTGTATCTCATATATATGATGATAACAAATGAAAAATACGCTTACATGCACCGATATGTTGATTGGTTTATTATTCCAGTGACTAATCCTGATGGCTACACTTACAGCTTAACCACAGTAAGAAACGCATTTTTTCATGTTTCATTTCACGTTCACCAAGGAGAGTTACGCTAGAATAATTGAGAAGAAGAACGTCAGGAAAGCAAATTGGCACACCCAGCAATGGGTAACATGCCGTGATGATATATTTATTTTATTTATTTATATACTTACCTATATTCATTGCTGGCGTGGAGAGTGCACCGCAGGAGTCAATTTTGTGCCATTTCAAATTCTAAAATATTTGGCGTCGGTCGGAATCGAACCTGTTCCCAAGATTCGCGTGAAATGACGCCTGGTAAACGCCTGCACGAAACAAATATATTATCATTATTACTGACATCTGCGTACAAAGCAGATTGGTTCACCCATCAATGGGTAATATGCCGTGATGATATATGTTTTTATTATCTTACCTATATTTTTACATATTTACTTATGCTGGAAACTGTATTACGTTCCTTTCCATATAATTATTGTTCCATTTACTATTTTCTTTATAAAGGTAATATCATTATTTGAAATGATTAGTTCGTTGACAGTGACATATATCTGTCAGTTACAAACATTTGAGATCTGAACTGGTAACCATGTGTATGATTTGTGTTTAAAACGTAGGCTCCGGGATTAAAATTATAGATAGTTTTATAAATTTATCCATAAAATATATAGAAAAAGTATTAATGCAAACCTGTAGAAAATTTAATAATCCTTAATTTTTATATAACATAAATCTAGAAAAAATAACATTTAAAGGTATTTTTCTACAGTGCACATAGAAAGTAGCCATTTGCGCTCTCTTTTGTCAACGCAAAATGTTACTTTGCCGCTCTAGCGCGACAAAGTAGAAAAAACGCTCGCTGTCCAAATTTCTAACTATACAATGTTGAGAAATGTCACTTGTCTACATTCTTAATGGAAGGGTTTAGTCAGGAACTAATGGCACTGTAGTGACACATTTACCACCTTTACAAATCATTCTGACATATAACTGCTCCGTCGGTATATTATATAACCAAAAAAAAAAAAAATGTCGCAACTATTGTGAAAATAAAATAGGGCATTCATTTACAAAAACGAAAGTATAAAATGTTTAAATTAGATTGAAGCAATAGGTCAAGAAAATGGGAAATAACGATAAATTAAAATTAAATATAAAAAACGTTTTTTCTTTATATTAATCCTTATTAATTGAGTAGTAGTGTAAGTACAAAGTGTACATTTTATTATTTGTTTATGGTGGAGGACACCACTGTGGCAACTGTAGAAAAAATCTTGTGTGTGTTTGGATTTGGAGCGCAAATGGACATTGTCGATTTCGAAAGAATGCCGCGCTCCTGCGTCGCGCGGCAACAACCTCATTCAACAATGTCCTATTTTGCGCTCTTAATACACAAATAGCTATTTTCGAAGAAAAACTATTTTGAGCTTCCAGTAAAGTGCTATTTTCGGTTATCTGATTTACTCCAAAATCTAATGGCATCTTTCCATAAGAGATGAGTAAGGTATAAATGCAAGGTTTCAAAATTTTCTGAACGATAGTATTTGAGTTAGAGCGTAAAGAGGATCCATACACACACACAAAATATTAAAATTGGATTGTAGGGACCTTAAAACGTGGTCATTTACCAAAATCTCGATATGCGATTTTTAGCACGATCCCTATATCTCCCTTACCAAGGGTAGCGGGAGATAAAAATATGAACCGTGTCTTATTCTCAATCATTCTAACGTAACTCTACTACTTAATTTAAATAAAGAATGGAAAGAAGAAAAGTAAATATTTTAGGATAAAATGTGGCGTAAAAATCGAAGAAAAGGCAAAAAATGCAATGGCGTGGATCTTAACCGCAACTTCAACTATCATTGGATGGAAATAAATTCTAGTGAGGATGAATGTTCCGATATATACGCAGGTCCATATGCTTCCTCCGAGCCTGAAACACAAGCGCTGGAAAAAATCATACTTCGTAACCGTCTCAAAATAAAAGTCTACCTTACTGTGCATTCCTATGGCCAACTCATTCTCTACCCGTATGGCAACTCCATTACCAAACCAACACCAAACAAAGCATATCATATGGAACTTGTGGATATGATGCAATCTGCTATTAAGAAAGTTAAAGGAACGACGTTCATAACTGGCAACAGTGTGAAAGTGATGGGAAATATTTCAGGGGTGTCGGATGATTGGGCAGTTTCTCACGCAAAAATCCCTGTGGCGATCACTATGGAACTGCAACCAGGTTTTTTCCAATTCGATCCATTTCATCCACTTCATATGGAAATTCTTCCAAAATGTAAAGAAATTTTTCAAGGTTATAGAGCTCTACATTCGTTTGTTCAAAGTAAATGGGTAAAACATTCAGACAGTTGTTAAAATTGACCGATTTTGCATCAAGTTTTAATTTTTATCTTTGTAATTTTTAATAATAGCCTAAGCTATAGTATTGTGACAAAAGTATGGAATCTTTTTTTTATTTTCAAATTTTATGTTATATTTCTATGGATAAATAATAACAAAAATAATATACGATTTCTTGATCTTTTATTAAAATCGATTTTTTCGATTTATCAATTAATCGCGAGAAATCGTTTTTATCAAAAGATCAAAAATCGATTTCGAATATAAGAAACCTTTTATCGAGTGATAGAAATGAGTTGTTTGAAAATGTAAATTTAGCAGACCTTTGTTTAAGTACACTTATTTCAGACTTTTCAACTTTAAGATGTAACTTACATTTACAAATAGATAATGTATTACGTCGAACAATTATTGAAATAGCACATTGTCATTGTATATTAAATACAATAAAATATTAAATTGTATTATTTTGTAAATTCATGCATTTTCCTAGCATTTTCTTCTTTATATTTTTCCTAGTATTTTAAATATTTCGAGGTTGGGTAACCTTTGAAACCAACTCACCTTTAAAAAATCTAATATGGCCAACACAATACCTCCCATTTAATTTAATTTGTATTCATGTACATACTTAAAATTAAATTTAAATACCGGGTTCGATCCCGACCGACCCCAAATATTTCTAATTTTAAATGGCACAAAAATGACCCCTGTTTGTATAATATTTTTTGTACGAAAAGTATAAAATTAATAATTACTAATTTTTATACAAATAATTTTATTTATTAAAACTTTATTACATAATATACACTATTTTGCAGCTAATTTCAAAGTGATGTGTCAAATTTAAATTCCAATTATTTTCATGTTTATTTTTATGTAATGTAAATGTTAATCATGGTATGTAAATAACTGTTTATTATTTACCAAGTATTTCACTTGTAGTATATAGCAAATTTAAACTTAATAAACTTGTTAAATTTCTTATTATTTTATTACAATGTACTTTACGTTTGTTGGTTATGTAATACCGACTTCTCGAGTACTCTATCATGCCGACCTCCGCCGAGCAAAAATTGTTGCCAACATGTGAACCAAATGCACTAAATTCATTATTTTGAATTTAAATTCCATGGAGAATTTATCATTTATTGTGGAAATTATAAAATTTTGTGTTTGTATAAATATAATACATATATAAATATAAGAAAGTAAATTGAGGTATATAACAAATGATATGTAAATAATTAGTGCATTGTGTAAAGTATTTCTTATTGATCTATAATCAAGTAACAATACTGGTAGAGAAATTTAAGGAATTTATTTATTATAAATTTGCTTTTTATAAAAAAAAGTACACGTTTATTATGTAGTAAATTTATTGAAAACTATAATAAAGCAAAGGTACATTCATGTAGTAAAATAAACACATTGGCCTATTTTTACACCCAAAAACTTAGTTAGATACTTAAAAATTGCACACATATTAATAAAACACAATTTACAATTATTTGACGGTAACAAATATTACATTTTAAAGCTCTTAATAGTTTTTAAAATTTATTTCAACAATATTTTTGATCGCGTAGTAAAATGGTATGCGCAATATACTTGTGCGCAGGCCACGCCACCGTCTATTAGCCATGATAATATGTGCTTGTCTTTTTGGTGTGAAAAATATGTATATTTTGTCGGAAAAACTGCAGACACGCAGGAAAAACTATGTACAACAGTAAGATAAAGTGTTAGTTCAACTTTTAAAATACTAATTGTTACGGTGATCGATCTATTTGTACAAAAAAATAGGCTCAACTGATGAACATATTATTATTAACTTGTCCGAGCATAATGGCGAAATGCCGTGTAAGTTGGTGGGAAATAATGTTGAAATGTAAGTGGAATTTTATTTATTTCTCAATCTAAATCATTCAAAATCTTCCTCAAAGTGTTATTTTTGATTGCATTTTCCATGATTTTATGTATTTCCCAGTATCCATATTATATGTGTTGTGTAATTGTGGATTTATTCACAAAATAGTAAATTTTGTGAATACAAATATTTACATGGTTAGAATACATACATATATTTGGTATTTAATATTGTTACAAATTAGTAATCATAAGTTTAAAAAATGTTTCAACTATATTAATAGTTCTTTGAATTGATTGTGTTTTTTCTTATTAAAATCACACCCTAAATATTTCGTAAGGTTTGAACGCAATTTTATGAATTATTTTTATCTCCCGCTACCCTTGGTAAGGGAGGTATAGGGATCGTGCTAAAAACCGCATATAGAGATTTTTTTAGCTATGTCCTAATGCTTAAGATATCCAAAAAATCAAAAATACCCACCTTTTGCAGAGTAAATCTACCCCAGTACTGAACTATAAACAAATATAACAATCGCAAGTTTAAACAATGTTCCAAATATATTAATAGTTTTTTTGAGTTCATGATGTGTTTTTACTCATTAAAATAACACGATACAATATTTCACATATGATTTTATTTTGTATTACAATTAGTTATTTTATTTTCAGAATTAAAATAATAATTCTGTTCCTAAATAAATGAAATGGATCTCCAGATTGGAACTACAAGACCTGAAACAGCAGAGAACAGAATTATTGCGGTCCAGAGAACTACATCATCAATGGTGAGTACTTCTATTGAATATCATTTATCTCGCCTAATTTTTTCTTCAAACTTTGATTTTCGTTTATAATCATGTTGTTATTTTCTAAAAGTGATTTTTTTTTAAATTTGAGATAATCAAAGAAACAATTTTCTAGCTTCCTTTTATAGATTTTTGTAATTTAATTTACCTCAGGATCATGTTTCAATATTCGAAAATAATTTACTTGATGTTAACCCTGCATCCGACACGTAGGATTATGTAACATTTTTAGGCAGGTGGGGTGCGATAAACACCAATATATTTCGTTTGTGAAACAAAAATTGCATAATTTGCAAAAGAGGATCATATTATTATATTTTTGCCTCAAAAAAATCTGTTGTGGCCATTACAATAACTCTCGCGCCATTTCCATTGTGGTATATATAAGTCCTGTATTTAATATTTCTTGTACACACAAAAAATTCTAATTACACTTAATTTTTATATTTACGTATTTTCTATAATTTTAAATTCATTCTATAAGCAAGTTTTCTCCATTTCTTCTAAATGTTCGAGGTTTTTCCAATTCATTAACGGGATTGGCGTTATTTCTGAAGGGTTCATGTAAAATACCTATAATTTTAAATATATAATTAATAATACAATAAGAAATATTAAATATCGTTCCCAGAAAAAGCCTTCAGTACTATCTCTGAATTTTTGGCACTGACATTAGTGACATTTATCTGTCAATTACAGACATTTTAGTGAGATTTACTACAACAGATTATTTTATAGATTATATATCTGTATCTTTAAATCTATAGAAAGTATAATAAAAAAATTAAATGTGTCGGATAGAGAATTTTGTTTTTTAATATTTGTAATAACATAAATATTCAAAAAACAATATTTAGAAGATTTACTACTACTTCCGGTTGTCTAATTGTTACCAGTATCTATTCAACTCTTCCCATTACTGTTAGATTGAGGAATCCGTAGTTACATAGGTCTTTAGTCTTATAGAATTTGAGAAATCGTACCTCCAACAACCTCACACACACACACACACACATCATCGTAAAAATGTTATTATTGGATTCTAAGGACCTTAAAACGTGCTTATTCACTAAAATCTGGATATGAGAGTTTTAGCATAATTCCAATACCTCTCTTAGCGAAAGGTAAAAATAGCTTTTATTGATTAAAAGAAAACATAAATTGCTTCAAGAAAAGTTATTTTAATTTATTTTTATTATTATTTGTAATTTCTGTTAAAGTGAATAACAGATAATTGTTAACTGGAGCAGAAATTAGAAATAATATCTAGTAAAATAAATTACTCTAACATGACAGATAAATCGTTAGACATTTGTTATTTAATGGTTCTTTATTTTGTCTCAATTCCGTGGCTATTGCTATATTTGAAGCAGGAAATTAGAAAGTCTTATTTTACATGTTAAAGTTTTATGTTCAGCTGTGCCGGTCACCATCTTGTATAAAAACAAATAATATAGTAATTTTACTTATTTTATGGGGTAAATATTGAAAGTATTCATAAACATAATGCTGTCGCCACTGTATTTAACTGTTAATTTTAAATGTCATAAATTTTCTACTTTTAATCCTTTATTAAGTTTTCTAGTAACATAAATTAGTGTAATACATACATAGTAGATAGAAGGCAACAAATTTGAAAAAACTTAAAATTTAAGCCATTTAAAATTAACAGTTAAATACGGCGGTGATGGCATTATGTTTTGGCGGTATATTTAGTCAGCGGAGGTATATGGATAGCAGAAAATTTAATAAAAAAAATAAGCTTAATCATCTCCCACAGTCTCCAGACTTTACCAGATTTGTACGAAACAAAAATATAAACCAATTAAACCAAAAAAGAATTTAACAATATAAAAATCTGATGTGGCCAGCACATTACTTTCTGTCAATCCTGTGTATTATGTAATCCAAAGGGCTCGAGCACTCATGTGACTTTGCTGACCTTGCCAATCAGATATGGGAGGCCGTATCAGAATGACAGCTATTAATTATATCCATAACTGACAAATGTAATAATTTTCCATTCAAAATGTCATTTTTTGTTATTATATGATTGCTTTTCTCGGCAACTGAATTCCCTACTCCTGATAACAAATAAACCACATGAAATAAGATAATCATGAAATTTTGAATGATAAATTATGATATTTGTCAGTTATGGACATAATTAATAGCTTTCATTTTAACACAAGCCCCCATATCTGCTTGCCAAGATCAGCAAAGTCACGTGACTGCTTGCGCCCTATATATAAATTTTCTTGCAAAAGATCCTACATTTCCAGTAAAATTATTTCATAAACAAACTATGCATATTGCACTTAACATTGACATCTTCTTCTTCTTTAGCTCTTTCCATTCGTTAGGAGTCGCTATTTTTTATTTTCTTCTTCCACTCATTTCTGTTTTGCGTGTCTTCCTCATTCAGTTCCTTTTCTCTCAGATCATCCGCAATACAGTTCTTCTCTTTGGTCTTCCTCTGTTTCTTTAACCGTCTATTAATAAACTATTTATTCTTCTTCAAATATATTTTTCAACTATCCTATCATTAATTTTCTTTTCATTGATATTTACATCTGTCAGAATTTTCTTAATATAGTAGCTGTTTCCATGGTTATAGCATAGCAGCATAGCTCGCTGATTTATAAAATTTAATTTCTTTATAATTCTTTCACTCTATATCCATTGAATATGATATATAAAATATAATCAATCCGTATAGATAAGAATATTCTTTAATATTTATAATAGCATTAAATGTAAAAAAATATATTTAACATTTTTTCTAAGGATAATTCCGATTGACCAATTATAACCAAATTCTAATCAAGTCTGCATATGGATGTAAGGAAGAGGAATACGTAAAAATTGATTTTTTTGGAATTCTAGTATTGGAGATATCGTGGCCGAAATTATAGTCACACAAACACGTACAGACATCATCGTAAAAATAGTAAAGTCGTATTCTGCTTATTCATTGAAAATTCACCACCGAATTTTTGACCAAAGACAATACCTTCCTTACCTAGAGTTGACGGAAGGTAAAAAAATAATGATGGAATATGATGACGTCTGTGACCAAAAATTTGGTTCATTCAATGGCTCGTTGCTTAGTTATTGGCGAGGTTATTGGTAGAAAAATCAAAGGAACCCCATCAAAATATTAGATTTGTTTATAAAACTTAGCATATGATTTTCTTGCTCGCATTTATATTTTTTATTTTCTATTTACACATACATGATTATACTATTTCATTTGTTCTTTTATTGTAATATTTTTGTATTTCCCTGTTCTATAATTGGGTGTCAGCCTTTTGAACAGTGTATATTCATAAATAAATGGTTTATTATTTAAATATTTAGGTTATCGTGCGGAAACTTTTTTGTCATCAAATTATAAATACTTGCAAAGTTTACCCCTCATAAAATAAATTAAATAACTATATAATTTGATTCTTTTTTTATATACAGGGTGTTCAATTTTAAGTGGCTACCATTGCGATCTCGAGAACTAGGAGAGATACGAAGTTGGTTAAATTAGCAAAGAATCTTTATTTCACATAGGTATTTCAATGATAAACTGAAAAAAGAAATTCAACCAGTGGTTCTCAAAATATGGATACCAACTTTTTTTATTTTAAATAGAAACATATATTTTTTATTTGCTCATTCAATAGAGCTCTTTATTCTGAATCCAAAGATATAAAATTTTCATACCCTTACATAACAAAAATTTTGAAAAAAAAAATAAAGTTTTAAATTTATTTTTCCTAAATATGATATTAATTAGAGTGCCTTGAATGAAAAAAGTGAACATATTTAAAAAAGAACTTTATTTTCAATTAAATGATTTAGTGTTTATAAAAACTGCTCAAAATTATCTCCATGTTAACTGCAGCACGAAAATTCTTATGACAAAATGTAAATTTTGATCATATCTACCTTTTCGTCATGTGTGAATTGATCCATTTTTAGGTATTAAAAATTATATGAAGAACAATTTCTCATTTGACAGAAGTAGCAATAAACAAAATATTCACTTTTTTCATTCATGACACTCTAATTAATATCATATTTAAGGGGAAGTAAATCAAAACTTTATTAATTTTTTTTTTCAAAAATTTTGTTATGTAAGGGTATGAAAATTTTATATCGTTGGATTCAGAATAAAGAGCTCTATTGAATGAGCAAATAAAAAATATATGTTTCTATATAAAATAAAAAATTTGGTATCCATATTTTGAGTACCACTGGTTGAATTTCTTTTTTCAGTTTATCATTGAAATACCTATGTGAAATAGAGATTCTTTGCTAATTTAACCAACTTCGTATCTCTTCTAGTTCTCGAGATCGCAATTGTAGCCACTTTAAAATGAACACCCTGTATAATAACGTAACATAACATTAATGCTTTTCATTTTGTATTGAAAAAAACTTAAATATGTTGGGTTTTAGACTGCTATTTTTTTTCCTAAAATATATTGAAACTTGTACGGAAACTTTTTTGTATGAATTTATTTCAACAATATTTTGAACGCCCAGTAAACGGTTAGCCTATCATTCGCGGCGTTGTATGCGCAAAATAATCGTGCGCAGCCCACGCCAACTTGCCGCTTCCATCGTCATCATCGCCATGATGTAACATATGCTCGTATTTTTGCTGTGGAAAATATGTATTTTTTTGTTGGAAAAACTGCAGATACGCCAATAAAACCATATTCAAAAGTGAGATAAAGTGTTAGTTCAACTTTTGAAATAATAATTGTTACGATAGTCGATGTATCAGTACGAAAAAGTAAGGCTGAACTGTTGAACATTTTTTATGTGCTTCAGCCATTATTAACTTATTCGAGAACATATTGAAATGTTGTGTGGTTGAATTAGGTGTGATATAATGTTTATTTTATGTGGAAAATATATGAAAACTTGGAAAATATCATAAAGAAAAGTTGGATAAAGTGCTAATTCAATGTTTGAGAAAATTGTTTCGACATCGTAAGTCAAATTTTATTTGTTTCCATCTAAATCAATTTAAATATACTTCTAAATGTTATTCTCATTTGTATTATCCTTTATTTTATGTATTTCGAAGTGTTTTCATATTGCATGCATAATTTTTATGTTGCATAATCATGTGTCTTTATTCACAAAATGGAAAATTATTTGCATATATTTGGTGTTTAATATTGTTGCAAATTCATAACAATTGTAAGTTTAAACATTGTTCCAACTATATTAATTGTTATTTACGTTGATTATGTGTTTCTTCCTATTAAAAATCACGTTGTAAAATACAAGGTCAAGCTTCGAATGCAACTTTATGAATTATTTTATCTATCAATTTTATTTCTTTTACAAACAAATATATTAACAGTCGCAATTTAAAATATTGTTCCAAATATATTAACAGTTATTTGAGTTGATCGTGTTTCTTCTTATTAAAATCACAGTAAAATTTTTCACATAAGAATACAACTTGATAATTTTATTTGTAGTAAGTCCAATGAATTATTTTATTTTCAGAAGTCCCACAAAAGGAAAGAACGGAATTCCAGCGATCCAGACAGAAAAACACGGGCTTTACTTCCTAACCAAATCGTAAGTCGAATTTTATTTGTATCTATTTAAATCTACTTCAAAGTATATTTTCGTTCATATTTTCCATTATTTTATTTATTACGAAGTGATTTCATCAGGACTAAAACAAAAATTATTTGGTTCGTGGACCGAAAACGCGATATTTCGTTTTATTATTAAAATTTATTTTCGTGAATCGAAATGCAAACCGGTTAATCTTTTTTCTTTTTAATTTATAGTAAATATAAGATATATTATATAAGACATGTTAAATTAATTGTTGATAAATAAAACAATTGCTCACATATTCAAAATATGATATATTTTAGTACAAAATTAAACAAAACATTTTTTTTATCGTATATAAGTACTTTCCGTCACAAATAAGACGAATACCGCCAGTGTGTGCAAATGAAAATTATCGCAGGGTTCAATAAATGAAATTAGGAATATACTGTTTAACCCAAGGAATAATCTGACAGTTAATTCATATTAATCACAATAATGAAGATAAAATTGAGTTTAAAGAAATTTTTTTCGTCATATTTTTTGAAAAAATAAAGATGCGTTTTTACATATGTACAGTAAAATTTTTGAAAGATGTCCGATAAAGGTCATCTGTACCATGAACGAATTAACAAATTGGAATACATTTATCGTCCTCCTTATAGTTGGAGGAAGAAATATTTGGAACTCATTATAGATTCTGCCAATTGGTCGTTATAAAGTTTTATGGACTTTGCGGTAATACTACTCGGAGCCAGGTAGAGTTTTCTGTCCTGGGCCGTACCCGAAATTTGCATTCAAGTTGTACTTTTAAATCTGTATTAAAATAATAATTCGTGTTTTAAGTGTATTTCTTCTAACGTCAATTTGTAAAGTGAAAAGAGATTAAAATATTATAAGATGTTTCCTAATTATGTACTTTTAACTCTGTATTCAAATAACAATTTATACAAACATTGAGTATGATTTTTTTTAATACGGCCCATTTCTTACCCTAAAATTGATGCATTCAAGTTCGAATAATTTATGAGTCCTGACCGCAAACAAACCCAACCGTCCATAAAAGATTGTAAACCCTGCATAAGTCAGTTCCAAATATTTCTTCCTCCAACTATAACAATGGCTTTAAACGTGTGCCATATGGATGGATATAACACGCTTGTCTTTCAAATATTCATATTGTTTAGACTTATATATTAATTCGGATACATTACCTTGATTCATAGCCGTACGAAGAACGTTATTTTCTGTCAGTGTCACTGACATTGTGTCAGTGTCTTAATTTTCACATATTTGGTTTTACATTTGCACACGTGGCCGTGTGCCTGAGTGTTTGGTCGCGAATCTGTGGACTCCGATTCGATTCCCACCGACGCCAAAAATTATATCGAATTTTAATGGCACAAAATTGACCCCTGTGGTGCACTCTCCACGCCGTCTATGAGTGCCCGTGAGGTGACGCCTGGTAAGCGCCCACACGGTACAAATATTCCATAATTACCGATATCTGTATACAAAGCAGATTGGCACACCCAGCATTGGGTAATATGCCGTGATATGAAATATTTATTTATTTACATTTGCTAATAAACGTACCAGTTGATTTATTTTTGAATTTTGAATGCTATTATTGTAACATATAATTTTATAACGATAAAATAACAGTAGTATCGTATGTACCCTCATAAAAACTAAGCAAACGACACTACTGAATTTGTCAGAATGGGCGGACCAAAAATCTGAATTCATACAATTCGTAGATGATATCGGACATCTTTCAAAAATTTTACTGTATAAGTAATAAAATTTTACGTATCATACCTTTATTTACAAATAGATTCAAAAATAGCTAAATACCTTTAATTCAAATTATGAAAACATATAATTATTACAAGTTATTAAAAATATTTAAAACAGACAAAATATATAAGAACATCACAGTTTTGATACATATATTCCACCAATTTAGAAAATACAAGGACCGTTAACAAAATTGTAACTTGTAGCTGCCGTTACCCCGAAAAATCAAAAAGGTGCAAAAATGTCAAATTAAAAATACGTAATTATTTTTGCAAATAAACGCACGATACGTAAAATCTTATTATGTTATTTATACTAACACATACAAGAACAAATGCAACTAATATTGAAATACATATACATACATATTTTGTTTTGTAGGTAGATAAAAACTATACTTATAATCTATAATAAGAAAAATCTGTTGTGGCCAGCACAATAACTCTCGCCACTTCCTTTTTCCTTCCTTGTACGTAAGTAAAGGAAGTATTGTAATCGCGAAAAATTTCGGTTTTCAGATTTCAGCGGAAATATCCATTTTGATCATCCCTGAATCCATTTTGACTAATTTCGTCGTGACGTCTGTACGTACGTACGGACGTACGTATTTCGCATAACTCAGAAACGGTAAGCCGTAGAAAGTTGAAATTTTGTATTTAGGACTCCTATAACATCTAGTTGTGCACCTCCCTTTCTGGTTATTACACAATTTCCAGAAGTGGCACTTTACATGAAGCCTGTAATAGATTTTAATGAAAAACTGTTTTAAAATATAATCCAAAACTTTTCAAATTTGGTATACAAGACTTTTATGTCAATCGAAATAACATAATAGATTTTGGTTAAAATAGGCTAACCGGAAGTGGTACATTACTTGAAGTTGTTAACAGTTTTTCTTAAAAAAAAAGATTTTATTTTGATTTTAGAAATAAATGCTTCAAATAAAAGTTTTAGAGAATTAATTTCTGCGTCTAGCACATAAAGTATTATTAAATTAGTCCTTTGTATAAGCGAGATATGTAAATTTAAAAATTATATACTTTTTGTTTTTGTAATAAAGCTTGCTATGCATTAGGACAAAAACATAAAAAAATGTTCATGTCAAATTACGTTAAATACGTGCAATTTTATGATTCGTACAATAACAAATATTATATTTTTATTGTGATAGTCATATTCATTGTTGTAATCAAATATTTCTTTGTTGTAATCAAAACTCTCTTTAAAAAGAACCAGGTTAGATTAATGTTAATTTAAGAATGATAGTAGTAAATGAATTATTTTTTTGTTCTATATCAAAATATTTCTCGGGCTTGGCTTAAGCCTGTCAATATTTTGTAATTTAATTATTAAAAAAATATGTATAGTTTAATAATCGTACAAGGAAGTCATGTGGTGTCCACATCAGATTTTTTGGTTACATAAGTATAGGGCGCGACAGTCATGTTACATTGTTGGCCTTGACAAGCAGATGTGGGGGCCCGTTTCAGAATGATAATTAGTAATTATGTACATAGATGTCAAATGTTTTCTAAATTCACGTAGTTAATTTGTCATCAGTAGTGTGGAATTTACACGTCGAGGAAAATAAACCACATGGAATTGGAAAATCACTAAATTTAGAATGAGAAATTATGATATTTGACATCTATATACATAATTACTAGCTATCATTCTGACATGGGCCCCCGTATCTGCTTGTCAAGGCCAATAAAGCCACAAGACTGCTCGCGCCGTAATGTATTTAACATTTCTTGTATACCTACACTCAACACCAAATATTCTACGTATATCTATTCCTTATATTTAGATTGTTTAATTTTAAATTCATTTTATGAAGAAATTTTGCCCCCTTCTAATTTTTCGAAATGTTTCCAATTCATTGTCAGGATTGACATTATTTTTAAAGGATATATGTAATATACCTATAATTTTGAATATTCAAACTATTAATACAATAAGAAATAATATAATGCATGTACTTCCCAGAAAAAATCTTCAGTAATGTCTCCGGATTTCTGTTACAAACAATTTAAATTTTCAACTATTTTCCATGGCATTCTTTCGGCTATAAAATTTATTACAACAGATTATTTTATATATTATATTTCTTTTATCTCTAAATCTATGGAATATATAATAAAATATTTTTTAATGTATCAGATAGAGAATTTAATTTTCTTTAATATTACCAAGAAAAATTTTCAAAAAATATTATTTAGATCTTTTTTCAAGATTTTTCTACTTCCGGTTGTCCAATTGTTACCAAAACATTTTCAGATCTTCCCATGAATGTCCGATTGGGAAATACGTAGTTAAACAAATATAAAGTCATATAGTTTTTAAGTAATCGTCCTTCCCATCCCACATACACACACATAGACATCATCGTAAAAATGTTAAAATCGGATTGTAGGGACCTTGAAACGTGCTTATTCAATAAAATCTGGATATGCGATTTTTACATGAATGCAATACCTCTCTTAGCGAGAGGTAAAAAACCCATTTTAACAAAAAGATTGCTGTATTCATATTTAAAATAATTTCATCTATTTAACCACTTTTCCGTATATACAAATACACGGTCACTATTGCTGTATTCATATTTAAAATTATTTTTTTTCTTAACCCCCTCCCGAGATATTAAATAGTTTTTTCAGATTTGAACCCGGTTGTTTACTTTTTGAACAACTATATAACCACTTTTCCGTATATACAAATACACGGTCACTATTGTATTCATATTTAAAATAATTTTTTTTAACCCCCTCCCGAGATATTAAATAGTTTTTTGAGATTTGAACCCGTTTGTTTACTTTTTGAACAACTATTTAACCACTTTTCCGTATATACAAATACACGGTCACTATTGCTGTATTCATATTTAAATTTTTTTTTTCTTAACCCCCTTCCGAGATATTAAATAGTTTTTTCAGATTTGAACCCGTTTGTTTAATTTTTGAACAACTATTTAACCACTTTTCCGTATATACAAATACACGGTCACTATTGATGTATTCATATTTAAAATTAAATTTTTTTTTTTAACCCCCTCCCGAGATATTAAAGTTTTTTTCAGATTTGAACCCGTTTGTTTACTTTTTGAACAACTATTTAACCACTTTTCCGTATATACAAATACACGGTCACTATTGCTGTATTCATATTTAAAGTTTTTTTTTTCTTAACCCCCTTCCGAGATATTAAATAGTTTTTTCAGATTTGAACCCGTTTGTTTACTTTTTGAACAACTATTTAACCACTTTTCCGTATATACAAATACACCGTCACTATTGATGTATTCATATTTAAAGTTATTTTTTTTCCTAACCCCCTCCCGAGATATTAAATAGTTTTTTCAGATTTGAACCCGTTTGTTTAATTTTTGAACAACTATTTAACCACTTTTCCGTATATACAAATACACGGTTACTATTGCTGTATTCATATTTAAAATAAAAAAAATTTTTTTTAACCCCCTCCCGAGATATTAAATTGTTTTCATACTTATGTTTTCCTAAAAAAATACCCTATATCCCTAACTAATTTAAAGTGGTTCAAAGATCACAAACTAATAATTATTATTATTTAATAGGCGGACCTTTCGTTGGTCTGAGACATCAAGAAACTTGGAGAATTTGGATGCAGATTTCGAGCTTGGATTTCAACACTCCAGATCTTCTGCTGCTTTAGTTTGCAAGTTCAAGGATCTTGGAAAGGATAGCTGAGTACCAGACAAATCTACGACGTAGTCGGACCATTAATGGATGAACTGGTAGGAATCTTTATTTTTTTATAAAATGTTTTGTTCTCATACTCAACCATGAGAATTTATAGTCAAAGGATTATGACTATATGCCTAATTATTAACTTGTTTTCATATTCAACCATGAGAACTCAGTCAATGAAATATGACTATTATAAATATCTAAATATTATCTTGTACTCAATTCGATTTTGAGTACTACCTTGATAGAAATATAACTTTCATGAATGTCTGTATAATATTCAAACAAATTAAAATGTCGACTGTTTATCAATAAAATAAATATCTGGGACCATATGATTAGCATATATCTTTCAGGAATTGGACATCAAGAAGACTAAAATAATATTAGATTATAAATTGTACTATTCAAAAGTGAATAGGGATTTAAAATTATTTTTTCATTTAAATATTGATACAAATAAACATAAGTAATAGTTTGCTATCATAAATAAAACTTTTTGTCATATACCTATTCACTTTTGAGTAGATTAGTTTTAAGTTCTTTGAAATGTATTTTCAGATCTTAATTAAACTTTGGCTCATCGCGCCGTTGAGCAAACACGCGTTTTCTTTTAAATATTAAAAATAAATTGATATAGTTGAAGTGCATTCCCTACCGATAATTCATCATAAAATCGTGCGTTTTGATTGCCCAGACGGCATCTAGGGAGAGTGAATGTGAAAAAAAAAATTGTATGTATTGGTGTATCGGGGCATGCTTGCTGTCGAATGGTGAGAGAATCAGGAAGTAGGGGGTGTGAGATTCGAAACTTGTTTGTGGGTTCGGGTTTCCTTATTTTTTCTATTATTAAACATCACGGTTATTGGGATGGTTAGGTAGGGTTCGTGCGCGATTTCCATAATTGAGTGAACTGATATGTATAGTAATTCGCAACGCCATGTGAAACCTATATTCTGGTGGATCGCTTCACACTTGTGTGAATGTTTCTAGGGACAGTTTAATTCTTTTGTACCAGTGCTGACCATCGTTCGTACTGGCCGCTGCTCTAGATTGGACGCTATAACCGCTAGACTCAAATGAGAAAAGTTTTAAACAAACCTGAATGCTTACACAGGAAGCTCTGTTATGGCGTTATGTGCTCTCCTCATCCGGAGGCAACGTAATCATCGTTTAATTTTAATGGCAACGAATTATTAAAGATAAAGTAAAGTTTTTCTTTGATTTAACTTTGTTTGAGCACACGGGTTGAACGCGTTCGGTGTTAGGTGTATCGGGAATGGCCGGGCGATGCCATCGGGAGTAGCTCTTTATTGCATCCAAGCCGAGGAATAATCATAATTGCTTCCCTTGTCCTTAATTAGCTCGCGTTTGTAGGCCGTAAACCCTAGGGGTCGCGACTGGGGTCGGCATAGCCCCCACGTAAACCACGTGAAAACTACCCCCGATGTTTTCACTTTTTGTCTTAGATCGTATATCTCTCTCTCACTTCATCTTAGCTTACCATAGTCTAAATATAAGATAGCTTGCGTAGACATAAGATAGCTTAGATATAAGATAGGCAAGGGTTGTTTTTGCTTTTTGAGAGAGAGAAAATTAACGTAACTTACCATTTTTAGATTTGCTTTTGTTTGAAAAAGATATTAACGTAAGATAGGATTTTTTGTGCACTTCATAAACTTAATTTGGGGGGAACTACAATAATTTAAGTTAGATTATAAGGTATTATTGTATACGGAATTGTATTTATTTAATAAATGGTATATATATAGGGAGCGTGGGTGGCAGTCAGGGTGGTGTCTCCCTATATATACCATTTATTAAATAAAACGTTTCATTTATAGTTTTAAGATAGTTATAAGTTAAAATAATTCCCCACCGCCGCTGTTGCCGAAATTGCAGTGCCGATTGCAATACGACCCCAAGGATTCTTCTGCATAACGACTTCATTAAAATGTTTGTACAATAAAACAATCTTTTAATTTTGTTTATTTTTATTTAAACCCATCACATTAGTTTTAAAGTTAGGTAGTTTTAGGAAAAAATTTAATTATTATTAAGTATTTTGACGCGATCAGGGCAATGTTAGTTTTTAAATGTTTATTGTAAACGAAGCTTTATATTAATAAGTATTATATATTTTGGTGAGTGGGCGTTTGAGGCGGTAATACCAAAAAAATATATAATACAATTAATATAAAGGTTCGCAAACGGTCTTAAAACCAAATAAGAAATCTTGTACCTTTAACAATGGAAACAAGGAATCTTATTTGGGGATGCCAAGTTTTAGTTTGTTAAATTAGTCTATAAGTATTGTAAACGGAACTTTAATATATTATATATTTGGGCGGTTTTAGTCTAAAAATATATAATATTAACTTAGAGTTTTGTATCCCTTATAAAACTAAAATGTTTGTTACCAAATAAAATTATTATGATTATTTTATTTGTTGTTAGTTTATTTTTCATCTTTATTCTGTAAATAAAAGTTAATTCTCCAGATAAACTTTTATTTGCAGAATAAAGATGAAAAATTATTAACAACAAATAAAATAACCATAATAATGACAATTGTAACAAATGTTTTAGTTTTATAACTAAACCCTGTATGACACTTTTATAAATTGTTAATAAATTTGTTAACAAATTTAGTTGGAAATAATTATGAACAGAATTTTTAAACTCTAAATCTTTTACGATTCATTTGTTATATTTCTGTTCATGATTGTTACTAAATTTGTTAACAAATCTATTAACTATTTGTGATTGTCAAACAGTCCTTTGTAAATAATAATGCCAATAAACTTAATTTTTAAAAAATAAAGTGTTTTCTTATAATACAAATATATTTTTATATTAAATTTTGTATCTTATAATAATACAAATATATATTTATATTAAAAAATTGATTTTTTTTCTAAGTCCATACTCTACACGTATATAGTTTTTAAAACGGCCACCAGATGGCAGCACCTGTCGATAATCCAAGACTAAAACCGACCAAAAATGATTTTTTTGTGTACATAACGACGTACATACATAATTTTTAATAGCCTTTAATGTTTAGAGTAATTAAAAATGGGATTTTATGTCCATTTTGAATTGGGGGTTACAAATAGCATCCATTTATCTGCGTCATTGCAATTGTTCATACATCAAAATAACTGAAAATTGCCAAAATATAAAAAGAAATCGTAAGATTTTTTGCAATTATTTTTATTCGTTTTCATTACGTGGTGAATTATAACATCCATGTGTCCGCTTCCCATTTTCAAACTCAGAAATATACGTGCTACCAATGATTCCAAATTCAAAATAGGCCTTAAATAAATCGTGTCCCAAACGTAGGTGCTGCCCCCAACGGCCATTTTTGGAACTATTTAGAATCCTGTAAGTACGTATGTATAAATAGGTATACGTCCCATATTCACTAAGTACAAATTCCCAATAGGTATACGTCTCATGTGCTGCCCCCAAACGGCCATTTTCGGAACTATTTACAAACACGGCGTTATTTCTGGTTGTCTATACTTGAAGGCGTAAGGCTTTTCAATAGGTGCTGTATAGGGATTTAAAATTTTACAGAATTCATCCCCTAAATAGAAGGAATAAAAAAAAATAGACAAATTAAATTTTAATTTATATTTTATTGTATAAAATATTGTAGATTTAGATAGTTTACATGAAATACAACAATGTAAGATACAAATAACAATAAATACAATTAAAATTTATACAAACTATTATTTAAACATCCCTATTTCTAATTTTTCAGGACAAGGGTAAGTATATTTATATATTAAGTACAAAGAAAAAAATTTAAAATACAATTTAAGCTATGTACATGATAAAGACAACAATGTATTACAAATAAACAGTAAAATCACTTAAACTAATACACGTTTTTATTTAACAACCCCTTATTTATTCCACAGGAAAACAAAGAGACAGAGAAGTATGTACACAGTTGCTGCTTAATTGGTACAACAGGAAAGTATGAGATCTTTATTATACATATTAATAAATGTTGCAAATTCCATTTTAAAACTAAAGAAATATTACAGAGAAACTAAGCTGAAACGATTTGCAAACTACCATTAAAACATGGCTAATTTTATTTGAAATAACATCTACGTATTCTGTATAACAAAAACATGTGACAAAAAAAAATGAGAATTTGTTCAACTTTTTCACAAAACGAAGCTGTCAAATTTTAATTAGCGCATTTTTAAACCCTTGGCCCTACGCCCTTGAAACTTAAATATGTTGTTCTACGACCCCGACATTTCAAGGGATGCTAAGGGAACGCGAAATTTCAAGGAAATCGCTGAAAACCCAGCCGTTTCCGAGATACGAGCCCTTAAAGTTTTCCGAAGGTTTATAACTATAATTTGTCTATTTGAAGGGCTAATGGGATGGAAATAGCGTATCTGTAGTATTTGAACATGCCCTTTCGATTGCACTACGCAAAATTATTGAAAATCCTAAAGGTTATGGCGAAGGGCATTCGCTTACTTCGTTATTAAAAGAGCAAAAAGGGCGGGACAAATTTTATTAGTCTAATTTCGACCCGTAAAACACGATTCCAAGGTCAGTTTTTTCCTAAGGGCCGTTTTAAGCCCTTCGCCCTTTAAATAAGCCATTAGATAAAATCTGACTTCAGATTTATAATCTACGGGTCGAAATTAGTATAAAAGAATTTGTTTCGCCCTTCTAGCATTAATAGTTTCGGAGTTAGCCAATTTTTCTTATTTAAAGATGAATCGAAATGTTTAAATTTTTGTAAAGAACGAAGCTGTCAAATTTTAATTAAGCGATTTTTAAACCCTTGACCCTAGGCCCTTGAAACTTAAACATGTTGTTCTACGACCCCGACATTTCAAAGGATGCTAAGGGAACGCGAAATTTCAAGGAAATCGCTGAAAACCCAGCCGTTTCCGAGATACGGACCCTTAAGGTTTTCCGAATGGTTTATCGCTTAAAATCGTTAATTAAAAGGGCTAAAGGGCCGGAAAATAGCGTATCTGGAGTATTTGAACCCGCGCTTTCCATTGGCATGCACAGAATTGATGAAAACCCTCTGGTTTACAATATATTTGACCTTCAAGTTTGTGGCGAAGGGCTTGCGCTAATTCCTGAACTAAAAGGGCTAGAAAGACCGGACAAGTGTTATTGAACTTACTTGGATCTGCAAAATTGAAATCCGTGGTCGGCTTTTCCCTAAGGGCTGAAATAAGCCCTTTATAAAAGAGCGCACTCCTATCAGATGTTTATTTTCGTACCTAGAGAACTTAATACTAAAGAATAGGATAGGAAAATTCGGAAAATCCTTAATTATTAGGATATTTCTCTGTCTCTTTTGTTATTACATAGGAAAAGTAAAGAAAACAACTCTTTTATTTATTTATTCTAATAGAAAATCATCTATTATCTTCGTCTAGTGTTGTAGTTACCGTATCCTATTGCTGGGTGTAGTACGACCCTTGGTAGAATCTGAAAACAAACATAAACATTGTTTATTTTAGCGCCAAAGTATAAAAGATGTAATCAATAACACTTAATTAGTGTTAGTTGTTACATGACAATATTAATATAATGTTTTTATAATGAAGACTTCAGTTCCTTTCAGACTTTCGTGAAGTGAACATCGGAATCTTGGTCGAGTTTTTAGTGGCCTCCTGAGTATTTAAAGGTACCATTTTTTTGTTTTTTATTTGGTATTACTGTATCAACTGGACACAAAATTTTAAATTGGTATACATACGTAGAAAAGTCAATAAATCTTGTGAATTTCAGTTAAAAATAAAAATATCTATTTTGGAAACTAAGCCCAAGGGTATTTTTTATTATTTTTCCCGTAATCAGCGGGTCCGAATTAGAGGAATATAATACTTTTCATTTAAATACAGGATTTAAAAGAAAAGATTATTTTTAGAAGGCTAGTAAACATTTTAAAGTACCACTTTTTGTTTTTATTTAACTGAAAAATATTATACATATTTAGAAAAGTCAATAGAATTTTACTGTTTTTAGCTATAGTCCGCCAAAGTAAAAAAAAGACCAATAAAAAATTCTATTTTCAAAACAAAGTTCCAGAGATTTTTTTTTATTATTTTTCCCGTAATCAGCGTGTCCGAATTAGAGGAATATAATACTTTTTATTTATATATAGGTGGTTGGAATTTTAGTGGGTTACCAAATATTTGAAGGTACATTTTTTTAAATAAAATACATCTATATTTATCATTCTGTAACTCCTAAACCACTCAACGAAAAAATAGTTTATGCCGTACCCGATACAGAATTTTACGTAATTCCAAATTTTTATAGTACGAACACCTATTTTTAACCGTGTAGGAACGATAAATATAAATTTGAGACAAGAACGCATGACAAAATTCGGTGATTACAATAAATATCTATTAAGAAGTAACTAACCATGGTAGGGTCCTCCAGGTTACAATATCATCTAGGTCATCGTTTAAGACCGCTGCCCATTGCCCAAGAATATCTGCACACCCCTGTACGGCACACCAGGTCCCCAAGTCGCGATGTCTGCGTCTCCCAACATCAGAATGTTCGGTTCTCACGGCTGCATCTGAAGAAAACAAACACATTGTTAATAAAATATTAATAAGAAATCAATGTATGTAGTATAGTTGTAAATATACGTATCATCAGTCAATTTAATTGAAATGTATCTGTATTATTTTTACAACCCTTAGGGCGTTATATACCATAAAATTCTGAGAAAAAAATAAAAATTCGCTGTGTTGCCACACTATGTTGTGAACAACCATGAAGAAAAGACAGAGCAATAATTTTAAATAAATAGAAGAAAAATTCCTAGAAAAAAATTAACGTTTTTGGGCCCATCCCCTGTTACGCGCAAGATATAAGATATGTAAGTATGTAGATGGTGCTTCCTTTTTACCTCTCGTTAAAAATCGCATATCCAGATTTTAATAATTAAGCTCGTTTTAAGGTTCCTACAATCCGATTTTAATATTTTTACGATGATGTCTGTGTGGATGTATGTGTGTGGGGTGGTTGGAAGGACGATTTCTCAAAAACTATAATACATAATATCTGTTATTTCTGAACCGTACATTACTGGGAAGAGCTGACAAGCTTTTGGTAATAATTGGACAACCAGAAATAGCAGATTCTTAAAAAAAATCTTCTAAATATTATTTTTTGAAAATTTTCTCTATCTAATACATATAAATATTTTATTATTTCTTTTATAGATTTAGAAATAAAGAAATATAAGGTACATAATAATCTAAAGTAATAAATCTCACAGGCCAAATAATGTCAAACCAAATGAAAAATAAAAAAATCTGTTGTTGCCAGCACAATACCTTCCGTCATTCTCGTGTATAATGTATAAATTCCATAATTTTTCTTACAAAAGATTCTAAATTTCCAGTAAAATTATTTCATAAACAAACTATTCAAATTGCACTTGACACTGGCATCTTCTTCTTCTTTAGCTTTTCCCATTCGTTAGGGGTCGCTATTTTTGCATGTCGTTCTCATTCAGTTCCTTTTCTCTCAAATCTTCCGCAATACAGTCCTTCCATCTTATCTTTGGTCTTCCTCTGTTTCTTTAACGTCCTATTACTAAACTATTCATTCTTGTTCCAATATAATTCTTCATTTCTCCTCATGACATGTTCAAACCAATGTAATCGTCTTTCTTGTATCTTTCTAAAAACTTGTAACACTAGAGTTATTTTCTTACCGTATCTTTCCGTGTATTCCCCAATATCTACTTCAACATCCTCATATCTGCCACATTAATTTACTTTTTATTGATACTGACATCTGTCAATTTGAATTATATGAATATATTACTAGTTCCCAAGTTTGGCATAGCTGGCTGAATTATAAAATTTAATTTCTTTAAAATTCTTTAACTCTGTATCTATTGAATATGAAGTATAAATTGTAATCAAATCGTATAGAGAATAATATATTCTTTAAGTTATAATAATGTTAAATGTCAATAAATCAAATTTAACTGTTAAATATTCAAATGAGGCTACTTCCGGTTGACCAATTATAACCAAAATCTAATCAGTTGTTCTTCTGGATGTAAACTTGAGGAATACGAAAAAATTATAATTTTTGGAATCGTGGTATTGAAGTTTCACACACACACAGACACACATACATACAGACATCATCGTAAAAATGGTAAAATCGTATTATATAGACCCTAAAACGTGCTTATTCAGTAAAAACTCATCATTGAATTTTTTGACCAAAGACAATACCTTCCTTACCTAAAGGTGACGGAAGGTAACTGACAGAGACATTACTGAATATTTTTTCTGGGCAGTACATATATTATTACTTATTGTATTAATAGTTAAATATTTAAAATTATACGTATATTACACATACCCTTCAAAAATACTATCAATCCCGACAATGAATTGCAAACGTTTAGAAGAGGACAATATTTCCACATAGAATGAATTTAAAATTAAAAAATCTGATGTGGCCAGCACAATACCTTCCGTCAATTTTAAATATTTTGTACAAATTTCACACAGATTTTTTTTAAACGATAGTATAGGCGCTTTCTTTTTAGGAGAAAAATGAACTGATTTTTCCTAGTACTTGACTGAATTGAACTACTCCTACAAAGAACAATATGTTTTTAAAATAAAAACTAGAAAATAAAAACATATAAATTGTACAGTTTTCTATTATTATAAAAACATATATTGCATTATATTTACAACATAATAATCTGCTGAATTCACTTGTGATTAAATTATTTTACATTTTTATAATTCCAGTAAAATCATTTCACAAAGATATTATGAAAATTTTATTTGATACAGACATCTGTCAATTAGTAATATTTCAATATTCTGTGTCCATTGTGCAGCTTTCAGCAGCATAGATTGCAAGATGTTTCTTTATAATTCTTTACCTCTAAATTCATTGAATGCAAAGAAAAAAAAATCTAATTAAATTAAATAGAGAATAAAATATTTTTTCATATTTATAACATACAATGTCAAAAACTGATATTTATACGCGTTTTTTCAAGAAAAACTGTTGAAATCTTTAAATCAGGGTTAACTGGTTAACCAATCATAACCAAAATCTAATCAACTCTTCATATGGACGTACGAAAGAGGAATATGAAAGAATTATAATTTTTAGAATTGTAGTATTGGAGTTATCGTTGGATAAATTTTCACACACATCATCGTAAAATAGTAAATTCGTATCCTAGGGACCCCCAAAACGTGCTTATTCATTAAAAACGGAAGGTAAAAATCTTATATTATTCATAAACAATTGCAGAAATACAAAAATGTATGTACTCTACATAAACACTAAAAAGAACATTGCCTAAACGCTACACACTTGAATAAATGTGAAATTGAAATACACCCATTTTACGTTGGCTGCGTTCCACCATACACATTAAATAAGTAGAGTTTTTATCTAAACTCTATCATTCTATACAATCTTCAAGGTATATAGTGGAACGCAGCCATTTATTGGCTACGTTACACAATACATACTGAGTATATAGAGTTTGGCCTAAACTTTATACTCTACAAAGTGTATAGTGGTACGCAGCCATTTACAAATTGGCTGCGTTCCATTTTCGCAACCATATTAGATTATAGTGTTTAGGCTGTGTTCCTATTTAGTGTTAATGTAGATTAAATCGTATTTTGTCAAATTTTTGGTTTTCTTTCATTCAATTACTTGCTTTTTATTGATATTGACATCTGTCAATTTGAATTACCTGAATATATTAGCAGTTTCCATGGTTAAGTTAGCATAGCTGACTGAATTATGATATTTGTTGTATATGAAATATAAAATGCAATCAAATCGTATAGAGAATAATATATTCTTTAAGTTATAATAACATTTAACTGAGTTTTTCAAGAAAAACTGTTAAAATCTTCAAATGAGGGTACTTCCGGTTGACCAATTATAACCAAAATCTAAACATGTCTGCATATGGTTGTAAGGAAGAGGAATACGCAAGAATTGTAATTTTTGGAATTCTAGTATTGGAGATATCGTGGACGAAACCGCGGTCACATACGCACACACACACACACACACACACACACACACACACACACACGCACATACGAACACACACACACATACAGACATCATCGTAAAAATAGTAAAATCGTATTGTAAATACCCTAAAACGTGCTTATTCAATGAAAACTCACCACCGAATTTTTTGACCATAGACAATACCTTCCTTACCTATAGGTGACGGAAGGTAAAAATGTAAATATAAAAAATAGATGTAAGTAGAATTTTTGGTGTAGAGTGTAGGTATACAAGAAATGTTAAATACAATAGGGCGCGAGCAGTCATGTCACTTTGTTGGCCTTGACAACCAGATATAGTGGCCCATGTCAGAATGATAGCTAGTAATTATGTACATATATGTCAAATATCATAATTTCTCATTCTAAATTTAGTGTTTTCCAATTTCATGTGGTTTATTTTCCTTGACAAGTAAATTCAATACTACTGGTGACAAATTAACTAGGTGAATTTAGAAAATCTTGTAATTTTGAATTAAAAATTCTGACATTTGACATCTATGTACATAATTACTAATTGTCATTCTGACACGTGCCCCCATATCTGTTTATCAAGGCCAACAATGTCACATGACTGCTCGCGTCCTATACTTATGTAACCAAAAACGGAAGTGGCGAGAGGTATTGTGCTGGCCACAACAGATTTTTGATTCAATCTTTATAATCTTCTAGATAATTAGATCAATGGGATCATATGTGTAGGTAGGTGGGTGGTGGTACTTCATCTTCTTGGTCATCTTTCACAACTAACCAATTGCAACACTGCGTAAATTGAAAGGAACAATTAATGTTAAGTCGTGTGAAAACATTCATAAAGTTGTATTGGTCTCTAGAATCGCGCCCTTATTGTTCAAATGCGCCATGTTTATAAACACAAAATTCAAACTCTAAACAAATTACCTAATACATAAGAATCAATTATTAATTTTAATTATATATTATTTTATTGTTGACTTGTATTCTTGGGGGGCTACAATTACAATTGTTATTCAACACCCTAATCATTACATGTATTCTTTCAGTTTTATTGTTGCAGTGCTAGTGTAAAGACGTGTGTGTGGTGTGCTGATGTACTGTGCCTTCGAGGAAGACTTCCAGGTGCTAGGATGGGATTTTTGGACACCTGCAGGACTTGGAGTATACCTGGAGATATTATTTATTCATGGTAAGTTCATATTTTTATTTTACTTTACAACCATAGAACCAACATATATTCAAATACGTAGGGCACGCAAGAATTATTTTAAACAGTAATAGAACACCCGTCATACTTTCCTGAATTGGCCATGAGCGACTTTTAGTTATTTTTTTGTTTAAAATTTTAAATTTATTGGGTAGAGGTTTTCATTTGAAGAAAAGTTTGATGCTGCAATACATGATTATTTTGAAAGCTTTATAGAAGATTGGTTGTGTGCTTTTAAGAAGCGAAAGGAAAGAATGATTGTGTATTATTACTGAAAAGAATTACTTTGAACATATTTAAAATAAAATTTTAAAAAATATTAACCATGTATCTTATTCTCAATAATTCTTGTGTGATCTTCGTTCATATTTATTACGATTTTGCTCTATATTATTTATGTGATTATGAATGTGTGCGATGATAAAATTAGCAATATTTAAAATTTAATTTCCGAAGCAGTTATGTAACTTATGGTTCATTAATACAGTGCTTCTATATCTTAACAATACAACAAAGAGTAGTAATTTTGTATAATAAAACGATTTCTAGAATAAATAAAAAAGATTTCAATAAACTACAACTAAAAAAAAAAATAGATATATTTAATAACTTCTATTGTGTTAATAGTTAAATCTGAAGATTATTTTAATCATATATAAAAAGTTTGAAACGTTGTATACATATAGAAAATGACCTATTGAATCCAAATTTGAAAAGTATTGGTGAATAAATCTCCCAATTTTTGAGATATTATACAGGGGTTGTTAATGAATACGTGAGACTAACTACATACTACAATAGAACTGCCAAATCCAAAATTTTTTTTTTTATTATCATAAACATTCAATTATTTTTCAATTATTGTATTGTTTCAGATTGCCATTGTTGCCAATCTCTCATCATTCAAACAATTTCGAAACGCCTTCAAGCAGCCAGACGAAAATGTTTTCCAGAACAGCCCTTCCAGCACCATAAAGGCAGTGGAAGAGTTATCCAGCCCACCATTATCCAGTATCCAGTGTCAACGGTCCTTGTTTAACGTCAGTCATCCAGAACGAAGATTTCGACATTGGTTATTGTTTAAATAAATGTAAAATGCTTGTATTTAAATAATTAAACACATCGCATATTAAATAAAAAATATCCTTCATTTCATATCATTTCGTTCTATCTATAATAGTTGATAAGAATTATTCCATAATTTTAAGTACTATTAATACAAACTATGTCGCCTGCTGAATATAATAATTAGCTAGTTTTCTTCATTCAAATAATTGAATACAAATTATCCTACATATACATGGCATGATTGAAAGTATTTATCGCTGTATGTAACTCATATTTACAATATTTTGACTATGGTTGCTTTTGCCACGAGCCCTTAAATTTAATAAAATTGTTCATAGATAATAATTTATATTTAAAACAATATTTTATTTAATAAAAATAGTAATCCTAAAACTAAAAGGTGTTAACAATTACTCGAAATCTCAGTTCAAACAGCATTTATTATTAAAACATCGACGTTTCGGTGCACACCTGCGCCTTCTTCAGAGTATTTTACAAAATATTACATATGTACACAAAACAAATTCGTTCTTAACATTCAGTTTTATACACATCCATAAAGAGTATACACACACATCAATTTGCTCTTAAAAGTTCAAAGTTCAACAACATTTTGTAATTATTTTTTAATAGTTATATAGGCTTGGAAACATACTTGTCATTTATCTTGTTATGAAATATATGAACAAGAAGTTTTTTAAAATCATATTTAATTAACTGTTTCAAAATAAATGTGCATTTAATAAGTTCAGAATTTCACAAATATTTTCACTACAAAATAATTTCATCATTACTGATATCAAGTTACACAGCATATTGGCACAGCCAGTAATGGGTAATGTGCCGAGATGATATACAGTGGCTTACAGTGAACATGATACACATGCGTTATGAATAATTGAATTGCTGTAGATTTATTACAAAAAATATGATTTATTCAACTTTGACGTTTTAAACTGTCATTATTAACTCCCATGGCAACAACTATAAGTAAACTGTTCATTTTCTAGTGAATTAAATTTTAAATTACTCTAGCTAAATTTTAACTCACTCTGCAACAAATGCATTTAAAATAACATCAGGCACGAAAATAAAACACCACAGTCATTAGACAAATCAGGCATTTTTATTATTTTTCACAACACAAATCACAAAAAATAAAGCTTGTTTATAATTTATAAATAAATGACTAGACGTCTATCAACGACGATTGTCATGCACAACCTACTAATTGATTATTAAATATTATAATGATTTTTCTTCTTATTTCGTCAAAATTGAATAAAATATTGTATAAACCACGTGAATTAAGATGTTTGTTCACTCAAAGAATTTAACCCACTCGCCCTTTCATGAATAGACATTATCTTAATTCACTTGGTATGTAAATATCTGTTATTTTCCCCTTAGACATTCCCTTATACAAAAATAATAATAGCTTTTAATTTAAAAGTGTTAACAATTACTCGAAAGCTCAGTCAAATAGCATTTATTCTTACTATACCAACGTTTCGATGCACCCTTGCACCTTCTTCAGTTACACTGGCTTGCAAAAAAATCGCGTACACCTTAAAAATCAAGTAACCAAGTTTTTACTTTTTTTTTAGCTAAGTAAATACGATTTTTTTAAAATAGGTTAATATCAACTGTCAATGAAGTTGTCACCGTTGTCACTGTCATGTCATTATTTTAGGTATCGTGGAGCAAGCTCCTCATTGTGCTAAGTTACTACTAAATTACAAATATAATCTAGAAAAATTAAAGAACTACCAAGTGTTTATTTTAAATGGATTATAAATAAGTAAAAATTATGACTGAAACAAATTATAGATGAAGTAACATTATAGTAATTTATCATCTCTCCATCAGCGTCCAGTACTTTATTTAATCTTAATGTTCTGCTATTGATCTGATTGACCACCACTCTTCTAACTTAGAAAGTATTACAACTTTCTCGTTTTCTGATAATTTTGGCATCTTAATTGACACTAATGACACTGACTTGTGACACTGACAAGTTAACAATCGAGACCGACTCAATACAGCAAAAAACAGGTGTACCCGATTTTTTTTCAAACCAGTGTACATATTTTCAAGTAATTGTTAACACCTTACCCACATCACAGTCGCGAAAATAGCCACAATTTTATTTAAAGTATTACAATACAACAAAAGAAAAATAATGTTCACAAAATAGTAAAATTTAATCTCACGCAGAAAATGATACACCTAGTAATATTTTATTTTAATAATAATACTTTTTATTACCATTTTTAATAAATTTTGTAAAGATTTAATTAAAGTAACGCTTGTTCCAAATCTCTTTTTTTGTATGTTTTCTAATTTTTTTCTCTAATTTTGACCACAAAGTTATAATATAATATTAAAGTCTATAAAGACTGTGAAGCAATTTTTATCACTTTCAGGCAATTATATAACTAGTTTTTGATCATCTTAATAAAATTGGAAATTATTTTAATTTTCTATTTGTCAACACTTTGTATTAAACTGGACTTTAAAATATAGTAAGTAAAAAACTACTAATTTAACAAATTTTGTTTCATTATTTAAATCAGTGATTCACAAAATGGGCCCCCGTTTGGGCGCTGGTGGCCTCCGGGTTTACAGGGGGGCACTGAAGGGCAGTAAACGGGCGATGAGAGTTAAAAAGAGCAACAAGAAAACACTCAGAAAATTGACGAAATATTTTTCAATATTTTTCCTCTTGAATTTACAAATATACAGCAAGGCATTGTCGCATTAGTTTTACATTTTCAGTCCCAACAAGTTTAGGAATTAAAATATATACTTGAAGAGTACAAAGACTTAAAATTTTAACCACCATATTTCAAAATAAAAACAGTATGAAATCAAAAATTCCTTTGGGAATATAACATTTCCCATAAAAGGTACAATTCTTACAGGCATAAGTAGATTTCTTTTGTAGTTTTATAGTGTCATCGTTTTTTGCCGATCCTTTGAGATTTTGTACATTAGAGTAATTTTTCTGAGGGAGGGCATTGAAAAAATATAATTTCGGAAAGGGGGCGGTGAGCCCATAAGTTTGAGAATCATTGATTTAAATAAATGCGTAATTGTTTATATTTTTGTAGATGTATCATTTTCAGAGTGAGATAAATATATCATTGATTTTAATCACTCATTTTTTATCTATAAATACTGACTAAATTATAAATATTTTTTCATAAATTATTTCTAGGAAGACTAATAAAATACTGTAACAGATGAAACATAATTAACACCTGAAATTATTAGAATAATTTGACGATATTTGAATTTCATGGCGGTGTATCATTTTGACTGGGAGTTACTGTACATATTACATGTTTTAAATCATTAATAATTTCTAGGAGTTTCTTCATAGTAAAATAAATATTTGTGTATTAAATCCACTAGTTTAAAAGTATTTTCATAATTAATTATTGTCACTGTATCACGTAATACATTTGTCCGGTAACTGCCAAACGATTAATGTTTGCATTTTATTATCAATTATATCTAACAATTATAAGTGACAATCATTTTCAATATGTTGCACCAATTTGCATAATATATCAATTGATTGAAATGAATATTCCACGGACACAGTTTTCGTATGCACTTAGTGCACTAGTTTAAAAGTGTATCACATATTTGTGTCCCCTGGAAAATAAACATAAACGGAGTCAAAATACTAATATTCAAAGCAGGCGATATATATTTCAATAAGAACGTTGTATATAAATAAGTACTATAGAATATCATCTACGTATATATATTATTATAATTTTGTTACATTTAATAAATAAATTATTTACATATGAACTTGAAAATGTTTGAAGGCACATATTGAAAAATATTTTCTTTTACGACTTATAAACAATCATACACTCTCATACAGATATATAACAAACTATGTAGACAGTCGCAAATTCATATATTATCAAAATTTATTACGATATATAGATCACATAAAATTCTGGGCCTCATATTCGACTTCCACAAGGTTGAATTAATATATTAACATGTACATCATTATTATTTTTCTTTCACTTTAAGATAAATTTATAAACATGTTACAGATTATTAAAATCTTAATAAATTAATTCAAAAACAAATTACCCAAAATATAACTATTTGATAGAATGTTGTAGTCCATTTTCTCATTCTACAGGATTGAATTAAGAAGTTTACTATCTCAAAATTTTTTTATCGAGCATAATTTAAATAAAACCCTAATTTTGTTTAAAATTTGCATAAATAAATCATGTTTTAACTTGTGCAAATCTCAATTTGAGCCCTAAAGAGTTGATAGTAAGAGAGATATTAATTTTTAATGTCGTAAAATGAACTATTTTCAACCTAGAATGTGTATGTCCATACATAAGAACTGCAGAGAAAAACTTTATAAGGATTTTCTGTTACAAATAAATATCTGATCATTTTATATTATTTTCATAATAATTCTATGATTTCCATTTGTTAAAATATAAATAATCCTTATAATAGTTCTTTCTACAACCCTTAATCTTTGAAATAACTCATATAAACTTTATTAATATTATTTACTATATAAATATATTAATTTATTATCAATAATGTATGTTGAACTACATTTATATTATAAGTTATCATAATAAAACATATATTTCATATGTGTACTATTTAAAAATAAAAACTTCTATTTCACATTTCATCTTTATAATTAATCAGAACAAGAAATATTTATTTATCTATATATTTCTCATATTCTACATTAAATAATCAATATTGTAAACTAGATTATAAGATTACCATTATATAATATATTCATGACCAATAAATACAAACAAAAATAATACAAAATTTTACTCATAAATCCTATTTTCAATATTAGAAAAATATTGCAATCCAAAGATCCAAATTCATATCTCGCCTAAAAACCAGTCCACATCCTATATATCCACCACCATCACAACCTACAAAATCTCGCATCCTAAAGATCCAGGTTCGATTCTAACCCACTAGCTAGCACCAGCCATCCAGCAACCAGCCGAGCGCCAAATCCGCCTAGCGATCCAACAGCCGGCAACCCGCCGTACTCCAGTCTACGGCCTGGGGTACGGATTCTGGGGGCCAGCTGCCAGAAACCAGCAAAAGTAAGAATATAGGTAGATATAGCCGTTAAATCAAAATTCGTGAAGAAGAGTGTCCGGATCGATACCACCGCTCCCGCCGAATGACTGTAAATTCATCAAACAGCTGTATATAAGGCTGAAATCTGTGGTGGGAGGGCTAGGATTCATGATTCCACCACCAGAAGGCTTGGGATTTGAATTTTTGTGAATAAATGCCTTGCTATAGCCTTCTGTTTGAATAAATTTTAATTTTGTAAGGTAGTAGACTTGCTATCGACAGAAATCGCTAAAAATGCTGCCAAATCGCTTTGCTATGGGCTGTACATCGCCGATTCTACTCGATTTTTAAATTTTGATAGCTAGAAGCCTTTCAATCGATGAATTTTTAAATTTTGATGGGTAAATGCCTTGCGATCGGCTGAATATCTGCCCGAGAGCTCAAAAATGCTCGTAACGGCCGTAAAATGCTACTTTTCGGACGTTTGAGCAGTAAATCGTCGATTTTACACGATTTTTTAATTTTATCGGCCAGAAGCCTTGCTGTAGGCCTGCTCGTGCTCTAGGCTCGGAATTTCGTGGGTAGTAGCCTTGCTGTACAGGACAGCTCGGCGATTACATACTTGGGGTGCTGCGGATCGGATGCTGGTGCTCGCGGCTTGTAATTTGATGATTTGTGGGTTGCTTACCGTCTGTATTTCGTGTGTTGCATAACCGTTTGCTGGTGCTCTGGTTTTTATTTGGATGCAGGCTGCCTAAATTATATAACTTTAGGAATGCGAGAAATTGGATTGTTAAATAATATATTGTATTTGTTTTCGTGGTTTTTATTGTATTATAACATATTACATAATATTGATTTTTACGCATTTAAAGTATATCATTTTACAACATTTGATAATGTATATTATATGAAGCGATACAGAAAACATTGAATAAAACAATTATAACATTTATATAAAATTTTAGTATTGTGTGAACTAATTTATAATTAGATAATATCTACTGCCTTATTTTCAAAGTTTTTCTGTATGGCGTCAAAGGTACAAGTATTATTATGTTTCTTAGATGAAAGATATAGTTATCATTATGAAATGTTTTATTAATTATTTAATCTGTAACAACATATATCTTTGTTTACAACAAAACGACATACATACTTATATGCTAAGTTTCATTTACATCTGTAAACGAGCCTATAGGAATCGGCATTCATAGAACCAATGTCACGTCATAAATAAAAAAATATTTAGTGCAATAATAACCAATGTAGACATGTTCGTAAAATCTTGAAAGGCTTTAATGCTATATATACTTTAAATAACTGAATTAGTAACAACTGTAATGAAAATTAATAGTGCAGCATGTCAAGTTAATGGTTTTAAATCACTAATTTCAAAAATTACTAAATGTAGACATTGGTTTTTCTTGCATTAATAAGCCACAAATATATCGCATAATATTGCATTTGATATTTGTAATGAATTAAGATTTTTATGAGGTACATATTTAAAACTAAATAATTGGAAATGATATAGGTAAGTACGCAGATGTATACAGTTTAAGAAACACTGTTCTACAAATAAATTATATGTAAAAGAAGTTAAGCATATGTATATATTAACCCTATTTCTTTGTCCTCAAATATATCACCTATTAAAAATTGAAACATTAAAGATCAAAAGATATAAATGCCAAAAATATGACTTTTGTATGAAAACTATACATATCCAACGGCAGCTGTAGTCCTTCCACAGATCACGTGATGAAACGAATAGACGTCATACCATATAATTCAAATTTTTAAGCATAATTCAAAAATTCATATCTCGCGGACATGACACAATAAAAAACTCAAATTTTCACATTTATATTTCAAATTTATGGAAATTTCAGAAAAAAAAAAAATACTGGAATAGCCCCATGGTTAAAATATATGTAAAGCCAAATCCAAAGATATTTATTTTATGAATAATGCGTTGTGTAGTGTAAGTAAACAAGTTCAAGAATTAAAATATTTTAACTGATATGTCGAAGGGTCATAATTGTTTAATATGTATTTAAATAAAATAGATAAAAATATTAATAACAAAAGACGATGCAGCTATCGTTATTGTTAGTACAAAACACATTTTGTTTTATAATTTTAAAACATAATAATGGCACTTAGATCCCAACAAATTTATATGGTTCAAATGTTCGTGTTAACTTAAAAATAAACAAATAAATATAAACATTTTTAAAAATGTACGGTTTGTTCATATTTTCATTTGGTTAAGACATATTTTTTACTCCTTATAATATATATATATAAATAGCTAGGTACAGTATTTTGAAAGATGTCTGATCAAGGTCGTCTACGAATTGTATGAATTCAGATTTTTACTCCGCGCTTTATAACAAATTCAGTAATGTCGTTTGCTTAGTTTTTATGAGGGTACACAAGATACTATTGTTATTTTATTATTATAAAAATATATGTTACAATAAAAGCATTCAAAATTCAAAAATAAATCAACCGGTAAATATATTAAATGTAAAACCAAATATGTGAAAAATAAGCTACTGACACAATGTCAGTGTCTCTGACACAAAATAACGTTATTCGTACGGTTATAAATTAAGGTAATGTATCTGAATTAATAAATAAACTTACGTTACAGCGAAAGCATTATCAACAACGAACATCGTTTTAAAGTGGAATGTCCTAGCTTAGTAGAAACAATATGATTTTTTGAAAGACAAGCGTGTTATATCTATTCTTATCGCACATGCTTATAGCCTTTACAAAGGAAAGAGATAAATGTATGCCAATTTGTTAATTCGTTCATGATACAGATGACCTTGATCGGACATCTTTCAAAAATTTTACTGTATATAAATTGAAAAATATAAGTTTGTTCGTTTGTCTTACTCTAAACATGTAGGAGTACTCTGATATTTTTCTCGTATTAGCTTACATCAGATTTGAGCAATTGCTCGGATCATATACAAACGAACGTAACTTTTGTATATTGCAAGGAATTTGTCATAAAAAGCAAATGTTTGGTAAATATAGATTTATTAGAAAACGAAATAATAAAAATGATATTAATATGTTGTAATGTCGTCGTACATTAGCAATAAAGATGAAATTGTTCACAAAAAATTAAAATAATTCATTAGCAAATCATTTAAATATAACAAGAAATTGTCACAACAAAATCATGATCTAAGCAGAGATGATCAATTGCTCGATTGAAACCAATAAAATTCAAGTAATGATCAATGACAAACGAACGCGGATTTCTGTATGAGTAGAAAACACTGAAAACAGTAGAAAGAGTAAGAGAAACGAACAGACCTATGATATAATCAGTAAATTGTGTTCAAATATAATGAATTCATTTATTCGGGCTTGTGGGTATTCAATATGATTTTTCCCAAATACAAGAAAAATGTAAATGTATTCTCCTTCAAATTGATATTATTTGTTATGAAAAGACAAAAATATATCATGCAAATATGATATTTTTATACAGGGCCTCGATTTTATAAATTTAAATTCAACTGGATTTCAAATTCTAACAGAATTGGTAGGTAACAATAATTAATACAAATATGATTATAACTCAACGTAAATAAGAAATGTCAAAAAGGATAGAAATGCATTCTACTGCTTCGGACGTGGGACCAGTAGAATTTGAAATCTACTATGAGAAAGAGAAGAAAAATCTCGATTCTAATCGAATTTGAAATCCAGTAGAATTTAAAGTTACAGCTGTAAATTGTGAAGCTTTGAAAACATGGCCAAACCGATTTTTCAAAGAATGTATGAATACTTTACTCTTTTCCTAAGTATTTCGGCTCATTTTTATAATATTCACTTCATCAATAGATATTTTGAACTCTGCATTTGACAATGTATATGTTTTATCAATTGGTTCATGACAACTTTAATAGTGTAGTATCAAACGATTCCATAACCTTCATTTGTGCATTAGATTAACCTTAATTTGTGCATTAGATTTACTTTAAAATAGAATCATTTACCTTTCAAACTGCAGATGGGTACTCTATTTCTACTGCTCCATGTTCATTTAAACTTAAACACAATAAATATCACAAGTAAAACACTTTTTTCAGCACAAAATAAACATGACGCACATACGTGTTCCGTAATTAACAATAATTAACGCGAACAAGCTACTATGAACATGCCGGCATGTAATTGGCTAGATTCAAACCACGCGATAATGCGCTTTATTGCAAATATTATTTGTAATTATGCTAAATCCGCCAATTCAATGTATGAATTTTTGTGTATGATATTATTTATTTAAATATGTACTTATATGTATCTCAAATATTTGTATTTCATTATTTAATGTAATATGAATGTTTATTTATTTGTTTATGTATATATTATTACTAAATAAAGGACAAGGGGTACAAATATATTTTTGGGATATTTTGGGGCATAAGCGAAGTCCCTCCTCACAACAAGGAAAGCGTGAGGCTCGTCTCCAACGCTCAACTCAGGGTTGGTTCCATTTGCAGATGTCCAGGACTCCTACAGCTTTTCCAGATCATCTTTCCGTTCTAGGAATCTGCAACAATGAAATATACATTCAACAATTAAAATAATTAACAAATACAAACTCTGATAAATTTTATATTTGCGTAGCCAAGGGGTGGGACTACAGTCAACTATAGTAAATACATTTTTTTTAGCAAATAATATCTCATAATTATAAATATTATATTTTTGTAGTGCATGAGTATTTGCTACGTTATATATCTATTAATCTTGACTATTTAATGCACGCTCGAACAACCCCCCCCCCCCCCCCTCGACAGAGTACATTGCCCCACTTTGGTAAAATTTACAAAAATAAAATGTATTGTCGAATATGTGAATGTTGACTATTACAAATTGTAAAGTAATAAAAAAAATAATAAAATATGAACTTACCATGAATAAATGACATCACCAGGTACAACTCCAGGTCCTGCAGGTGGCAAGAAGACTCTCCAAGCGCCAGGAAGCCGTTTCCGAAGGTTCAGTACACCAGCACACATCGCGAATATGTAAATTTACAAGGAGAACCACAATAAAATTAATAAACTTGTTCGTATAGTTCAGACATTATGTAATAATATAATTTCGAATTGTCCATAAATATATGACAAAAAAAAATATTAATGTAATAGAAATAATGGGGTCTCAAGAATGAGCGCTTTTGAAATTTGATTCAAGGGCTAAAAACAAATCAAAAATGAAACGCGGAAAACTATGATTGTATGTATTAAAAAATTGTTAATCAATGTAAAAATAATCAAATTTAAACTTACCATGAATAAATAATATATCAAGGTACGACTCCAAGTCTTGCAGGTGTCCCGAAGTCACCTCCAAGCACCAGGAAGTCGTCCTTGAAGCCACAATTCACAAATGCACCACACAACACACGTCTGTATATCCAGACAGCAACAATATAAATGACTAAATTACACCCTGTAATGGTTAGGTGTTAAATAATATAACCACCCACATAAAATTAATAATAATTAAAATAATAAGTTTTGAAACAATACGTAATACCATTTTTTTTCTTATTTATTTGTGTTCAGAATGGTGATTATAATTTATTATGTAATAAATGTTTTATTTACATAATACATAACTCCGTTGTTTTCTCACAGTTTTTGAGGGGATTTTGCCATCCCTTGCAATAGCAATCCTTAAAGCCGTGTTTCTTCGGACTGTGATTTTATGAATCCTGATTATTTTAATCGTATCCTTTTAAAAATTTATCAAGAAAACAACTTAAACACCATCTAGCGTCCAATATTATAAATGCAGACCAATGTAAACTATGGAGAAAATGATTAGGCAGAAGACTCCCGACATCAACCTGAAAAAACCTTATAAAAAGAAATATAACTTGTAGTAATTACTAGTTATTTATTTTTTAAAAAATGAAGAAAAAATATACTAGTATTAAAGAAACGTATATATTAATGAATTTACAATTATTTCTAAGTCAATCCTTTTTCGGAATATAAAATTATTTGACACAACATGATCATTTTCAGTAGTGCGAACGTATTGCACGAAAATAAACTACAATTATTTCAAATAATTTTATATTCTCTAAAAGGAATAACGATTGACTTAGAAACAATTATAAATATCATTAAAAAAAATTCTATATAGTTATATTTCATTTTATAAGGTTTTTTGCAGGTTGATGACGTGGTCTTCTGCTTCATTATTTTCACTATATTTTTTTTTATAAATAATCTACTGTCAAATGTTATAGTCAGCACATTAAAACTGGATTATTTAGAAGTAAAAAAATGTTCTTGGTAACATATGAAGTATATTTACTTAAAACAAATCTTTTATAATATATTTTCTTTGTTTTGTATTGATAAATTTCTACGCTCGAAAACCATTTGTCATTTTTAAATTAGCTCTGAAATGAATCCGTGTGATCACTCAAAAACATGATTCAAGACAGAAAGCTCCAAATAAAAGTTGTAGAGCATAAAATTCTGTATCTGAATCACTAAACAAAATTAATTTTGTATGTCTTGTAGCGACAAAAATTAGGTATGAAAATCACCTCAAAAGTAGCAATAGCCATGGAATTGAGACAAAATAAATAACAAATGTCTAACGGTTTATCTGTCAAGTTAGGGTAAATTATTTTTATTAAATTTTATATCTCATTTCTGATCCAGTTAACAATTATCTGTTAATTTCATTAATATTGTTCACTTGAACACAAATTACAAATAATAATAAAAATAAATGAACCTAGCTTGACAGATAAATCGTTAACATTTGTTAATTTTTTGTTTCAATTCCATGGCTATTGCTATTTTTGTGGTGATTTTCGTATCTAATTTCTGCCGGAAATAGGAAACACATAAAAAAATTAGTTATGATAAAGGCACTTACCTTTAAAACTTTTCGCACGAATTAGAAAATTAAATCCGCAATTCGTTTATCTATTAAGACAAAAGAGCAACAATATATGGTATATATATTTTTTTATTTAAAAACAACAAATGTTAAATATAATAAAATAATAAATCTTACAAAACCGGGGAAGATCTTGTATGTAGGACATAATGCTTCAGTTTCTTCATTTTATTCTGCGTGATAGAATCTAAAATCCATTTCTCCGAAACACACGTCACATCTTCTTGGTCCACCTGTTCTCCTACGATAATTTTTGCATCCTTGGCAAACCGAACAACGCGGCCTTGACATATTTCTATTAATTCTTCCAAGTCTGAAAAACGAGGACTGCTTCCTCTAGATACGAAAACTGGCCCGCAAGATTTGAAGAGATCCATGGAGAATAACGGCCCGAATGAATGTTTTTCTACGCGGCATTTCTGAGGAGAAAATTCAGTTTCTTTCTAAGGAAGATATCAATAACAAAGGAATAAATATAAGAATATTAAAATTTGAAATTCCTTTGGTGTTTGATATAGAAAAGAATTTTTTTTACAGTGTCCAAAAATTCTGTAGTAGAAATGTTAAATTCGAAGATGCAATTATTTTGTATGATTATATACGAAACAAATACAATGGGGTCATTTTAGAAAAATTGTGAAATCCGTCTGATTTAATAAATATAATAATATAAAATAACATGAAATATGCGACTTTTCATTCAAAATTTGTTAATCATCTTTCACGGCTGTAAAATTCGTGACGTCACGGTTTGTTACTCACACAAAGACAATCCTCTCTCTCTCTCACACACACATTTACGGTCCACGTGGTTTCCGTTTGCTGTTGTAAACAAACTAACCTAAAATTGTAACAGGTGACAGCAGAGTTAAGAGTAAAGGTATGTAAATGAAACATTTATTAAAATAAATATCAAAAGTTGAATGAAATATGTTTTTAGTTAACAATATATTGCTGTCACAAAATCAAACTGACAAGTGATAATCCAAACAATCATAGTTCCAAACAAAACCGATAGAGCTCTACTGCCGTATCCGCTAAGCCGTGACGTCAGCTTTTAAAAATCATATCTCTCTAAAGATTTGTAAGGTGTAAAACATACACCTACATATTTAATTTAACGCATTCTTTCAAGAAAAAAATAAATTAGAAAATGTGAAATGACCCCATTATTAAAATGTTATGACTCATTTACTAACCTGGACGGCCGGAGAAAATTCAACCATCTCATAATCCTCTTCTTCCAACCATTTTCCCGCTTCTAATGATTTGTAGAGCTGAAATAAAACAGTCAAATCAACCAACGGTATAGGCCGCGGCAGTCACTTGACTCGAGCGACCTTAAAGTTTTGCAATCAGATAGTTTGTTCACGAAAGATTACAATTCAAGGTCATTTGTTCGAAAAGTACACAGCGCTTCATACACCATTTTTACGATGATGTATGTGTGTCTGTGACGATCTTTTCGGATCGCATAACTCCAATACCATGATTCCAAAAATTAATTTTTTTTCGTATTCCTCAAGTTTACATCCAAAAGAAAAGGTGATTAAATTTTGGTTATAATTGGTCAACCGGACACAATGTTATTGTAAGTATGAAAGAATATACAATTATCTACACGATTTAATTGCCTTTATACTTCATATTCAATGGATATAGAGTTAAAAAATTATAAAGATATTAAATTTCATAAATCAGCCAGCTTTGCTATAATCATGGAACCAGCTACTATAAGAAAATTCTAATTGACAGATGTCAGTGTGAATAAAAAGAAAATGAATGTGGCAGAGAGATGAGGATTTGTGGAAGACACGGAAATATAGGGTAAGGAATTGAAGGATAAGGGAAATGGCTCTAGTAATAAAAGTTTCTAGAAAGATACAAGAGACGATTATATTGATTTGAACATGTCCTGAGTGTCTGGTCGCGAATCTGGGGACCCGGGTTCGATCCCGACCGACGCCAAAAATTACATCGAATTTTAATGGCACAAAATTGACCCCTGTGGTGCACTCTCCACGCCATCTATGAGTGCCCATGAGGTGACGCCTGGTAAGCGCCCACACGGTACAAATATTCCATCATTACCGAAATCTGTAAAAGCAGATTGGCACACCCAGCAATGGGTAATATGCCGTGATGAAATATTTATTTTTATTTTTATTTGAGGAGAGATGAAGAATATATTGGAAGAAGAATGAATAGTTTAGTAATAGAAGGTTGAAGAAACAGTGGAAGACCGAAAATAAGATGGAAAGGCTATATTGCGAAAGACTTGAAAAAAAAAGGGAATTGAATGAGAACGACACGCAAAACAGAAATGAGTGGAAGAAGAAAATAAAAAATAGCGATCCCTAACGAATGGGAAAGCTAAAGAAAAAGAAGATGTCAGTGTCAAGTGCAATTTACATAGTTTGTTTATAAAATAATTTTACTGGAAATATATAATCTTTTGAAAGAAAATTTACATATGGAATTTGTACATAATACACGGAATTGACGGAAGGTAATGTGCTGTCCACATCAGATTTTTGTTCAAAAAATTAAGAGCTTTACTTTTGCACTCTTGTAAAATTTTGAGAAAATGGCAAAAAACTAGTGCTGTGAGGATCCGACAAAACTTGGATCCGAGAACCCGGATTTCAAAATATCCGGATCCTCGGATATCCGACATTCGAATATTGAAGCGGATGTCCGAAAATTTAATTCGAATTTGGATCCGGTACTGGACTTGGATCCGGATCCGGATTCGATATTTTGTTTACGGATCCGGATCCAAATTTTAATTCTGGATCCGATTCTTCATTTTGAATGTGAAGGCTAAAATTTGGAATAGAGTTCAAATTCATTCCGGATACTGAAATTTCATATCTAAAATCCGATACTCATACTCATATCCGAATCTAAGGTCCGATATACAAATCCGTTTCCAAGATTCAATATTCGGATCCGGATTCAAGATCCGATACTCAGATTCGGATCCAAATTCCAATACTCAGATTCGGATCCAAAATCCGATGCTCAGATCCGGATCCAAAATCCGATACTGAGATTTGGATCCAAATTCCAATACTCAGATCCGGATCCAATATCCGATACTCAGATCCGGATTCAAAATCCGATACTGAGATTTGGATCCGAGATCCGGATAGTTCAACTTTCAATTATCCGGATATTTTTGGATCCGAAACCGAAACTATCCGGATCCGGATCCCACCACTACAAAAATCCCTGCACCTTTAATCAAAGATGGCGACTCGCGCCGACCCTCCCCAAGGTTGACTTGAATTTTACATCAGAGTCCCGACCTAAACAACATATCTTAAAATCAGAACTTTTTGTAAGGCGAAAGTCTTTTTTGGTCCACAAAATTAATTTTTATATGAATGTAGAAAGCTTAAATACGGAAAATAGAAATTTTTGGAAGTTTGATATGAGTGGACGAAAATATCGTCACACACGCACACAGACAGACGGAAAGATATTGTGAAAACCTCCCTTACCTATGTATGCAAATTGGCGGGAAGTAAAAAGGGCACTAGACTATAGAACACAGTTGTCATCAAATAATGTAAAAGAAATAAAAAAATTACTCACCCATTCTTGTCGTACAATCCAACATCCTCTCGCAATAGCCCTCAGTAAATTAATAGTCCTCGCAGGTCCCCCGGCGACTAAATGCGTCGTTCTTTTCGTCACCTCATCCTCCACGATAAACCGTCCCAATTTTTTCACAATTTGCTGAAAAACCTGCACATCTGTTTTATGAAATCTTGTGCAGACTATAGTGGGCAATTTTATCGGCAATTTTTGTTTTTGCGTTAGGCGAGATTCGTCGAGAGATTTCTTCGACCTTTGGGGCACGAAATCGAGAGTGCTTCGACGTTTGGGCTCGTCAATTTGGGAGAGTTTCGATTTGAGACTAGTTTGAGATTTTTTGGGGGATGTTGGGGTTTTAGAAGTGTCGGAAGATAAGGTGTCTAAATCGGTAGAACTGGGAAATTTGATTTTTTTTGGGGTTTTAGCTATCCGTTCAGATTTTCTAATAGGCGTATTGATTTTTTTATTTTCCAAATCAGTTTCCGAGCTCGAATTGCTGAAAGTTAAGGCCTTAGCAGATTTTCTTTTTCTGGTTTCTTGTGTTGTTATTTTGGGCGGAACAGATTTCGCCGTTTTAACCGCCTTAACCGTCGATCTAGTTTTCTTTTTTGCCTTTTCTGATAACAAAATTGGCAAATTTACAAGAGGCACTTTGTACTTTACTTTTTTGGGCGGTGACACATTAACTGGTGAGGTAATTTCTGGTATTTGTTCAGAGTCGCAGATAATTTGGGACAGGGACACTTGTTGATTTGGGTCGAAAAGTCTGCGCACTCGTGGTTTAGATTTTTCGACGGAAGCTGTTTTTGGTTGAATTTCGCTTGTTTTAGGGGGTAAAGTTTTCCGGGGAGATTTTCTAATAGGGATTTTATTATTTGGAGTGTTTTCGCAAGAATTTGAAGATGTTTCTTCGGAATTTTTGGTTTTTCTGTTGGATTTTCGAATTTTCTCGTCGATATCGGGAAGTTTTTTCGGAGTTGCTATAGTTTTTCGACGAGTTTTCTTCGAAATATTTTGCGGTTCTGATTTTTCTGAAAGTTCTTCTGTGTTTTCTACGACATCTTCATTTTCTCCAAATATTTTCTTCAATTCTTCTTCCAGTTTGTCTTCAGGTTTTGTGGTAGTCTTTCCTCTAGTCTTCCTCGTACTTGAAATATTAATTCCCGAAGTATTTTTGTCACTTTCTTCAATTATATTTTCGTCTGTTATATTTTGAAGATCTGCTAAAGTTTTTCTCCGAGTTTTTCTAACATTTGATTCGTTTTCTTTTATGGGAGACGTTATTTTGAATAAAGTTTGCCTTCTATTATTTTTCTTTACATTTCGAGGTTTATTGATATCTTCAGAACTTGTAGTTTCAACAGAATTTGTTTTTCTTTTTGGTGTTACGAGAGATTCCGTTGAAGACTTTTTCGGCCGTTTTAAACCTACAGTTCGTCTTCTGGTTTTATTTTTTGATATTTCTGAATCAGAACTTAGAGTAGAAACATAACTGTTTGATCTAGAAATAGTAGGAACTTTATTATTTTGTATTTCTTTAGATATATTTGTAGAATCTTCCGAAATTTGTAAATGTAATTCATCGCTAGAACTTTTTTTATTGATAGAATCTTCTAGAAGATTTCTAGAACTACTATTTCTAGTTTTGCCCGTACTATTTATATTAGATTCATCCGTTGTAGTAACATGTAATTTTAAAGAATCTTCTTTATCTACACTTATTTTTTTCAAACTTTTCTTACACGTTTCCTTTAAAATACTTTCAGGGGATCGAATCTTGGACGCTTTTTCAAGTTCGAATGAATTTTTAGCATTGACTAAATTTGATTCTGGAAGTATTTCGTCGGGTTCTGGATCGGGAAATAGTACTTTAGCAACTGGTTGTGATGATGGCACGATGTCTGAACCAACCGAAACGTAAGAATCGCTTTCAGATAATTCGGGGTTTGTGTTTATGTGTTTGTAGGGAGAGGCGATTTCTGTACGGTTGTGCGGGTCTTTGAAATTTGAGCCATGCATTGTTGAACGCCACTGGAAGGACGGAAATAGTGACAATATATTAATTTTTATTATATGTGTGTTAAAATTACCTTTTTTCTCTCTGTAACAAAATTATTTAATGAAACTTCTGATTTTCTCCGATTATCAAATTCCTTGGTTTTGTTGAGTTCATCTTGAATTACTTCTTCGTAATCTTTCTGCATGTTCTAAAAAAAAGTATGACTCAAGAATCACAAAATAATATTAAATTAATGCGGTTTAATGCAAAAAACAACCAATGTCCCATTTCCTAATTTATAAATTAATAATTTAATATCTAGGTATAATAAAATTGAAACTTCTAGTGCCATCTTGTGTTCATTTCTGAATTAATTTATGTTTCATTCGTAAAAATTGATAGAAAATAGTGCAAAATCTCTGCTTCGCGTAGTAATTTTTGTACATATTAACTACATATATTTTCTAAACTATAAAATATATTTTAATTTCAAACAAAAGTTAACAAATAACAATCTAAAAATAGAACTTTGGTTTATGCAAGTCTGCTACACCCTAATATTAACGCGCGACGAACGATTTTATTATTATTAATATATTATTTTATTGAATTTATAAAAACGGCAAAATTCAACACGTTGGTGCTGCCATCAAGCAACAAAAATTTATACTACTAGGCTCATAGAATGTTTAAATATGACATACAAATGGTGTTTTATGTGTTTTTAAAATAATTCTTGTTGTTTTCTCCACTATAGCTGTGAGTGCCTATGAGATGGCGTCTGACAACCCTTCTCATACTATAATATACATAATATATTTAACCATCTATAAATACAAATAATCAGTAGAATGTTTAAATATAATAACATTCAATTTTATACCTATAGGTGAATTTTAAATTTGGAGAACCAAAATAAAATAGAACGTATGTACCACGAGCATAATCAAGATTATAGCATTAGGGAAATTAAAAGGTCTCCGCTACGCGTTGAGCTTTAAACAGCCCTTAAATACATAAATAACTATTGTAATAAAATTCAAGAAGTTTTATTTCTTTAGATAACATTTTTGACAATATCTCCTGTCAAAACGACATTTAATTAAATACTTTCAAATTAGACATACCGTTCTCTATTCACAGCCTACTCCGAGTTAGGTTTTTTTAAAATAAACTACATTATAATTCAAGGCTAATACGTATTTCAATAACTAAACAATTTTCTGAATTACAATTATCGATTACTGAATTAAAATTGAGTATTCTAAATTACAAGTGTCGCTGTCGCTTTCTTATTTTATAATAATATAAAACATACTGGCATTTTTAAAGGGCGCGAGTTGACACGAGACTCTTGACCTTGAAGTTCTTAAATTCAGTTCAAATAGGTGCACTTCTCAAAACAAGAACAATATTTTAAACTTATGATTTTGAACCGCAACAAAATTATTTTATAAATTTCCGGTAGCACAATAAATGCTTTCAGTCATTTCAGCTCATTTTAAAAATATAGCTAAAGAATATAAATCTATGATAAAGGCATTATTTAAAGAGAAACATGATTTTCAAATAAATTACACTTAATTTTTTCAGTTAAAATCTACCCATAAATGAGCCTATACATACGAAATGCAGTGAAGTTGTCTGCAAATAATATTACATCAGACGGCTTATAAATGACCTTGAATAACCATCTTTCGTGAACTAAACTATATTAAGCCCGTTTTCTACTAAACTTTATTTCAATTAGAGCTGTTACAGGTCGCAAATTTGGGAAAATATTTCAACTTTCAAATGGCATAAGTGAATTAAATTTGTGTATGCCGTGATGATATATTTATTACCCCCAAAAATAAATGATTCTTGTCTTACCTGGCATAATCCGGTGAGATTCGCATCGTAGGCATCAGCACAAACCGCCGGAAACTTCCCTTCTGGAACTTTAAACTTATGTATCCGAACTGCCTCAAGCCACAACACCGACACAACGTGCATCTTCAACAAATTCGCCTTTCTGTACGTAGAATACAGCCCATCTTTCAATATTACATGAGTTACTCCCCTACACAAATTATCTTTGACTATTGCTCCCATACTTCGAATTATAGTTTTTATCGCTGGCGATCTGTCTTCGCCGTTGCTTCTAATTTCACAATAAGCTACGACTCCTTTGAGGATTTGGTCGTAGGGTTTCGGTGTCCCCACAAAAGGCGGACTGGGTAGTTTTTGAGAAGGTTCATCACTAGATGATGATTCCAGGCGTTGAAGGGCTCGCTTTCTGGCTAAAGCAGACGGACTTTCAAGCCGCAAAGTATTTTTCGATTTGGGAGTATTATTCAATAAACTATTATTCTTTTGTAACCGTTTAATTGGCGAAGAATACTTATTTGGTGACGAATTTTCATCCACTATTCCTTCTTGAGTTAAGAATTGCAAAACTTTGGCTCGCTGTTCTGGATTTTTTTGAAGAGTACGAAACAGCATTTGATTTGCAGAGCATTTAATAGCGTCTGATAAGCTCATTGTATCGCTTTTGTCACCAAACATACTCATTTTTTGTCACAAATGTATATGTCAAAATATTTCACGAACACATGATTTTTGCGCGTAGATCAAAAAAAACTTAACCTAAAACAACGACAGTTTACTTCTTGTTTACATATAGTGTTTTGTTTTCACTATTTTCACAGAAAAACTCATTACTTATTTACAATAGTGTACAAATTACTTAATTAACATTTATATATTAATAATTTAATCTAGAATTGATCAACAATACATCAAATCAAAAAAATTGGATCACAGATTTTTATAATGATGTCTTTAAAATTCAGTTGGCGTCAGTGTTGCCATTCGTCGGAAAGCGAAAAAAATATATTTATTGGTTTAATTCGTCACCAAGGAGGCAATATTTCGAGCTAGCTCAGTAAAGAAGGATTTTCTGGTCTAAAAAGTGATCAGAAAAATCTCATTTTCTGCAAGATCGTGTCTGAAAACATTGTAGTCATTTTACGATCCATGTACGGTAGTTACCGTACGTATGGCAACACTGGTCGGCGTTGGCTCCTTTAAAGTACCGCACTTTGCCGCCATTTTGGCTCAAAATTTGAGCGCCAATACGATGAATGATCTTTATAAATGCGCTACTAATCTAAGTTACTTTAGCGTTGGCTGACATGTATTGCCCTCTATTGTTTGGCATTAAATAAATACATTTTTAAAATAAGTTTTATAAAATACTAACTGATACTCTGAGGACTTCGCAGCCGTGAGAATTTGGTGTGCTTAGGAGTTATGAACCCCCAAAAATGCATGTTTTTATGTTTAATTTCAGCCAAAAATGTGGGGTCAAAAATGGCTCAATATCACGATTTCTGTTGAAGGTAGAGTATTTATCCTTGCAAAAATGAACTTTATAGGGTTGATTTATATATTTCCGGTATAAAATGGTTAAATATCCGCTTAAAAACTCCTTAAACTCGGGTTCAAACATTGTACATTTTTGGCTAAAAATTGGTGAATATCTCGATTTCGGTTAAAGATAAAACTGCAAAAAAAGCCTTAAGGATTTTAAAAAATAGGGTCAAAATTTTGGAAAAAATTGGGACAATTTTGCCCTAAAAACACGCATTTTATTTGCTGCTCAACGGTTTAAATTATCTTCAAATTAACACGAAATTCGTGTTCTACGGGGTTTAAAATATAAATTCACTCATTTCCAAATATTAAAACCGTATGGACAAAGTTTTATTTAAATATTTCCAAGATGACGCCGGTTGTAAATTTTAGCAATGCTTCCAAAACATGAAAACTTTTTTGGTTTTACATTCGGCTGAAATTTACAGGAAAACACATAAAATTAACGAAAAATCAATTATTTATACTTAAAATTTGTCGAAAATGTTGATTTTCTTTAATGAAAATATTTGATTGACAGCAGCCAATATGCTCGAAGTTGCGACATTTTGACTCTGTCGGTAAGGTCGCTCCCGAAACCAATACCAATGCTTTTCTTATGTAAACTTTGAAAATTTTGATCCCTAACTACTTTTACGACACGTCTAAAGCTAATAGAACATTTGTACAAGATTTGGTGTAGATTTATATAGACATACATGTTCATTTTTATATATAACTTTATTAATAATACAATGTATTCCAGTTTATAAATAATTAGACTACATTCTAAATGCCTCTTTCTACTAAAACATTTATTACTCAACTTTATACATATAACACTTAACAAGTCTCCCCAAAATAAACATATTCGCACAAAAAAACGATACGCTTTGCAACCAAATATACAAAAACATATTCTGTCCGTGAAATTCTAACAAATAGGCCGGTAAAAGCCATGCAATTTGGGCTGCAAACCAAATAAAAATCAAGATGAAAGAACTTTTTAACGTCATTTCAAATTGCCACAAGGTTAAGGGCAAAATAGCCAAAATCCACACGAAATATTGTGAGGTTAAAACTGAATTATAAGCGACCATGACTATGGTTTGTGTTAGAATTGAAAATGGGAGCGTAAATTTGTTTAAACCGTATCGAACGGATAGTACGAGTAATAATACGATTTGGGGAAGGATACTTAAAACTTTTTGCCATATTCCGATATTTTTTATACCGGCTGTAAGATATTGAATGTAAAAGAATAACGAAAAATTGTGTCGCGTATCTTTTCGTACTAAATGATAAATATATGTTTCATATAAAAATTCATATCCGTATAAATAACAAAATAGGGATGTAAAAAAAACTAATGATATAATTGTCCCAGATATTATTTTGATTTGATCAAGATTTGGTATCAAATAATACAAATATTCTTTTTTAAAAACAGTTTTTTTTATTTTTTGTTTTTCCGCGATGTCGGTATGTCTCGTCGCAATTTCATTCGATAAATCTTTTTGTATTAACGATTTTTGTAACGAAGTGTGTGTTACGCGTTTATCGATAGAATATTGTCCGAATTTACTCAAATACATGAAATATGATAAACTGTACATGATTGGATATAATCGTACATGTATTGCCAATCCATGTATTAGACCAGCCAAGAAATATTTTTCTTTGCATTGGAGTAAATAAATCGTTAAAAGTACTAAAAATACGGCAATCGAATCGCAATTTCCGCGTGTGGATATGACTAAAGTCATTGGATTGTAAATCCAAAATAACATGCAATAATTTGCGATTTTTTCATTGTTTTCCTCGCGATTTTTGTCCGATTTTTTCGAGAGAGAAATGGAAAATTTTAATCGGTTATATACAACTATTGTACGGATTAATAGTCCGACTAAAATATCTATTATAGAAAATATTATTTTGCCGAAACATCTATTTAGAATAATATTAGGAATAAGTAATATTGCTATTAATGGCGTGTATCTATAAGTGTGTCTATCATATGGAGAGTTATTATTTAGAATATGTCTAGACGCATCAGTAAAAACTCTATAATCTACATCAGTGTATGGAACTTCTGAAATTTTATCATGAAATTCACCATAAAACACAAGTATTAATCGCAAAATTGTCGCGAAAAACACGTGATACTCATACGAAATATCGAGAAATTTATACATTTTTTACAGTTTAAGTTTTAATTCAGCCGCTGTTTTTCTCAAACAGTTTGTAAATTTTTTAAAGTCCTCAGAACAATCGTTCAAACCAACAGAGTCCTTTTTCAAAACACAATTCGCATACACCATCGCCTCGTTGCTACATTTCGCCAACAACAACGGATATTGTCGCACGCGATTTTTCGCTTTTTGAACCGACTCCATACCTAAACGCGCGGACGAATTCTCTTCTCCCCGGGAATAGGCGGTGGGGCAAATTCCGTGCGAAAGAAGATGTCGTAGATCGGTCTAGAGAAAAATATAAGCAAAGATGTGGAAACCGTCCCCCAGAAAAATATTTTCGGGTGTCGTCTAAGCCACGAATGCTTACGAATTACAGTTCGGCGAGGATTTTCATTCATCTCACGATTTTTTCGGTTCGTCGATTTTTATTCCGGAGCAACAGAGGGAGATTTTTGCCCATTTACGGCAACACTCGCGCATTTCTTCTAGGACCTCTTGGCAAGCTTTTTCTTGGAAGTTATTCTCTGTAGAAAATGATGAAAATTATGTAATAATTCTTTGGTTATAATATATTGTTACCTTTTAAACACTTCTGAATTTTGCAAGCTGTTACTTTACACGGATCTTTGTTCTTTGGCATCAAGTTTTATTTAAATTTTATTCAATAAAACCGTGTATTTTTCGTTGTAAAACAGCAGATATTAGTTTCTTGACATGACCCAACATGACCATCGACAAATGATAAAAAAATAGTACACCTACAGCCATCTACCGGACAAACGCTTGCGTACGGATTTGTAATTTATCAAAAAAAAATCTCCTACTTACTGGCATTTTAACGATACTTACAGTTTCTAGTATTTTCTGAATCGCTGGTATATTTGAACAGGGAGCACAGACAACATTCGAATATATTTATATTGACTTGGTCAAATCACGTTTTATTAATCTTACGAATAGTCAAAATTCGAATGATTTTACATTGACTTATTCATGTCACAACTTATGCAATTTTCAACACTGCAAAGCTCGAAAAATATTACCTCTTCTTATTCAAAGCTCGAAAAAATTTATCCTGTATAATGCATATCTCAACCTGTGCAAATCTCTACCACGCTGAAGTTGGTGCGCTTTAAAGAACAATGTCCGTTCACCATTGCTCAATTCTAATGTTGTTAGTAACTTTTGTTTTACGTGGTATTTAAATTATTTATAACATTTCAAACAATCTTGAAAAACCGTAACACAAGTAAAACTAATAAATTTAAATACATTCATGTTACAAATAATATTTTCTTCATTATATAAAATATGTTATACATATTGGAAGCTGGAAGATGTATTTTGAATGAAAATGCTTTGGTACAGAATATTTGTTATATTTTATTTTTGGATCAATACAACAATTACATTGATGTTAAGGTAAGTAAGTAGTTATAAATGTTTCATTTTAGAATTGATAAACAGGAATAAATTCATAACATAGGAAAAGTAAAATTAACTAATACAGTAGAATGGGTGGTATTGTTGAAAACAGATGTTAAATTTATAACATATTAACATTTAATATGATTTTACAGTACTATATGTACACACTAAAAGCAGTTATTAAGATAAATTACGTTTATAACCTTATTTTATATTCAAAACAAAATAATCTGGTTTGATTAAAAGATAAATATTACGAAAATGATTAAATGTTTCAGGTCAGTCTTCTTTGTTGGATATAATTGTTTAAATGCCATTATACACGAAAAAAAATATGTTGGAATTGCACGAAACATTGGGATATGGATGTGTACAGTGGAATCTTATTGGATATCTTTCTATTTCAAAAGTACAGAAGAACGTGTGTTCTGCTAGTTTCCTCTTGAAAAGCTAAATATAGCAATTCTTTATCATACCAAATGTTAGTTTTATACCTTTAGTGATAATCCGAAAGTCTAAACAGAAGATGAATACTGGATTTAACAGCTAAAACTTATGCATACCTGTATTAACTCAACACAACTATGTATTTAAAACAATAATACGACTATAAATAAAGTGTTATTTCTATATTTGTTATAGAATGTAAATGTGAAATGGGGGAGTAGCAGCAAAAATATAGATATTTCAAAATATGGTAAGCTAATTGTTTTTCTTTAGAATGAATCCAGAACCCACAAACTGAAAAAAAGGCAAAAGTCCTTAAAAAAGAACATATAAAGCTTTTTATGAAGGAGGCACTCAATGAAGAATAGTTGATGAAAGTAATAGTTCTCTATTATTATGTGATTTGGTACTTACATATTTTGAATCTTTATAGGTTACACTAATAATGGAAGTGGCTGGCCGATGTAACGAGTTGCCGAACCTAAACATTGATCAATGAGGATTTTATATAGATCATATCTGTATGTTTCTATACCAGATGCGGAGATAAATGTTTCTCGCAGTTTAATTATTATTATGGAAGAAGTATTCTCTGTAAAGTTGTTAATATCTGCAGGAAGTACATGTTTTTATGCTCTATCCGTAATATTCACCACGGGAGATTGGAATTCATATTGTCGAGAATATCGACGAAGATTGCTTCTTTATTTATTACCGGATGTAGAGTCCTACACTGGTCACAGTATAAAACATTCATTGGCAATTTTATTGGAAAATGCGGGTAATAATATTAAGACCATCAAACGCTACGGTGGATGGGATGGAAATTGTCCACTGTCACGGAAGGCTATATTGATGGAATCCGTATTAAATAAAATGAATGTTGCAAAGAGTATCCAAGGGAGAGTTTTTAGAATACAGAAGAAATCCACTTTTGCTTTTGTTGATAATCCATCTCAAAGTATTTTTTGTGTGAATCTCGATAAACCGAAGAATGTTGCAACATAAGTGTAGTAAAATTGGCAAAGTTGAATATGATGAAGTGAGTAAGATTATGGGGTGTCTGTATCATATGTTAATTTTAACATCCTGTTCTTTTACTTCCTTGTATGTAAGTAAAGGAAGTATTGTAATCGCGAAAAATTTCTGTTTTCAGATTTCAGCGGAAATATCCATTTTGATCATCCCTGAATCCATTTTGACTAATTTCGTCGTGACGTCGGTACGTACGTACGTATCTCGCATAACTCTAAAACGGTAAGCCGTAGAAAGTTGAAATTTTATATTTAGGACTCCTATAACATCTAGTTGTGCACCTCCCTTTCTGGTTAATACACAATATCCAGAAGTGGCACTTTACATGAAGCCTATAATAGATTTTAATGAAAAACTGTTTTAAAATATAATCCAAAACTTTTCAAATTTGGTATACAAGACTTTTATGTCAATCGAAATAAAATAATAGATTTTGGTTAAAATAGGCTAACCGGAAATGGTACATTACTTGAAGTTGTTAACAGTTTTTCTTGAATAAAATGATTTTATTTTGATTTTAGAAATAAATGCTTCAAACGAAAGTTTTGGAGAATTAATTTCTGCGTCTAGCACATCAAGTATTATTAAATTAGCCCTTTGTATAAGCGAGATATGTAAATTTAAAAATTATATACTTTTTTGTTTTTGTAATAAAGCTTGCTATGGATTACGACAAAAACATAAAAAAATGTTCATGTCAAATTACGTTAATTACGTGCAATTTTATGATTCGTACAATAACAAATATTATATTTTTATTGTGAAATGTGGAACCAATTCTTGAACAGAGGCAAATTCTATTGATCAAAAAAGGATAATTTTGGAGCCGAACCAATAAAATGACTTGTTTCTGTTTAAGAATTAGTTCTACATTCTCTCGTCTCGGCGAATGGGGTATAGTAGGATACATAATACACCCCAATGTCTATTAATATCAATGTTAATGTAAATATTAATGTGATTTAATAAATTTATGCAAAATTTTATTTATTTGAATTTCCCTGACAGAATGGAGTACATGTTATTTCAGTTTTTGCTGAGCATTGTTTGCTATTTTGACAAGTTATGCTCTGTTCCATTTAACGCATTCAACAGATCATCAGCGCCAGTTTTAAGTAGCTGAAATTTACATTGGGTAAACTTGTCTCTCAGCCAATCAGAGAAGTCAAAACTATGCCTTATTCTCTGCAATGCTGAATGCTTAAGATGGAACAAGGTATAGTAAATGTGCAAATGCTAGGTTCGCTAACCTTGTTTTATATATAAGTGCTGTAATGTAGTTATTATTGAAGCAAGTAATAGATAGAGGGAAAATGACAGTTATCAATATAACAATATATATCTGGTGAACATGCGAAACCGTGACATAAGCGTGAAGACATTTTTTTTTCAAATATCTGTCCCGTAAAACTTTATGGGTTATACATAGGTATTTAGAGCAGGGGCACAGACCAAAAAAAAAACACTCTGAGCAGGGTCACCATCCTTTTTGAGAAGCGGACCGCATACGAAATTTTAAAATACATATATGGCGGGCCAGATATTAATTCTTATTGGAAACCCTATTATTGGATTATAAATGTAAAGAAACTCAAATTATTCTTACATTTCTTTCGCATAATATGTATGTATATGTAGTAGTACCTGCAAATTTAAAATAATAGTTTAAAGATTTTAAATACGATGTTCCACTTTGTAAAAAGTTTTCGAGATGGAAGATCAGTAATTCGCGTTTGATATCTTCGATGTTTCATCTTTAAGCTCGTATGATTGTATGTGTACGTATACTTCATTTCACGTAAAAAAAATAGCGTTGGTTTAGATAAGGATATAAATTCTGCCCTTTGATTAGTCAGAATGCAAACAAAAATGAAAAAAGAATCACTTGTTAATTGTCAATTATCAAATAAAATCTACAGAATTAACTGATGTTTAACCATGTTTTGTTATAATTTTTAATATTCAGGTCTTATACATTTTTACAGATTTTTTTTATTATTGACAGTAAAAACGGTCGGTTCTCAAGCGACATATTCTATTTTCTTACGTGAAATGAAGTATAATAGGTACCAAAAATTAATATTATAATCTGAGTGAAATTATTCAATAATGCATAAATTTGAATCAAATTTTCGTTTTTAAATAGTACGACTACGAGTAACTTCAATACATTAGCTTGAAGATTAAGGGATTCTAATTGTAAATTCTCTTCAGTATCGTTGATGACAACTTCGAACAAATTTTGAAAAAAACTGAATTATTTCTGAATTATTTTTAAAATCATTACATCGGGCGGCAAACATAGTCTTCAATAGAGTTTATCACAGCACGGAAAATGACAAAAATTCTTTTGAACACATTGGCTGGTATCATGAAAAACTGATTAAAGGTGATTAGCGAGCAGTTGACTCGCAGTGCTTTATCTGTGTCAGTCGTTCATGGATCATTTTGGAGAAAAATACTTCAAGTAAAAGATGCGTACAATTATTTTTTCTGTAACTGTTATTTGAAATATTATTCTCTAAAACAGCGGTTCACAAATTTTTACGATTATGGAACTCTTAAACTCCATCCTACATTTTTATTGGCCATTGTGACCCCAAAATTAGAAATGTAAACGATATATTGGCGATATTGTTTTCTAGTCGATAAATCGGAATTGACGATATATCTTTGCCGATCCACCAATACATTTCGAATATGCGCGTTCGACCAACCAACCATTCAGTACCTGACCCATGATTTCCACAAAAAAGTCGAGAGATATATGAAAGCCCCTAATATTAGAAGAGAAGCGGAGCCGTTGGTTTTATGGCGCGATGCAGTGCTTTACCAAAATTTTAAAAAAGCGGCGCTAAAGTACTACAGTTTTCAGATGAGTTTTATGGAATTAGAGTGGCTCTTTTCAGCAGCAGGTCTCATTCAGACAGACTTGCATACTTGCAAAATCATTCGTATGCTAGCAAAATGTAAGCAAAATTTGTGTTTCTTTGTCCAAAGTAATTTTGGTTTCGCAAGAAAATTACAAGCATTAAGCTTTTATTTTAATTTAAAGATGTAGTATGCGATTATTTAAAAAAAAAACGTCAAGTAAAGGGTCAAATCAAATAATAAGTTACAAACAGATATCTGGTAATTAAGCTACGCTCAGTTCTTGAAATAACGCACATTTATAGCCGTATTATGACCGAAAACTGTGCATTACACGTCTGAAAATATGTAAATAATCAAAAAAATAAAGTAAATTTATATATAATTTTTACCTCTCGCTAAGAGAGGTATTGCATTCATGCTAAAAATCGCATATCCAAATTTTATTGAATAAGCACGTTTTAAGGTCCCTACAATCCGATTTTAATATTTTTACGATGATGTCTGTGTGTGTGTGTGTGTATGTGGGATGTTGGAAGGACGATTACTCAAAAACTAAAGACTTTATATTTGTTTAACTAAGTATTTCTCAATCATGGATATTTTTTGAAATTTTTTCTTGGTAATATTAAAGAAAATTAAATTCTCTATCTGATACATTTAAATATTTTATTATATATTCTATAGATTTAGAGATAAAAGAAATATAACATATAAAATAATCTATTATAATAAATTTTACAGAAAGAATGCCATGGGAAATAGTTGAAAATTTAAAATGTTTGTAACTGACAGATAAATGTCAGCCTCAGAAATCCGGAGACATTACTAAAGATTTTTTCTGGAAAGTACATACATTTTATTTCTTATTCTATTAATAGTTAAATATTTAAAATTACAGGTATATTACATATATCCTTCAAAAACACTGTCAATCCTGACAATGAATTGGAAACATTTCGAAAAATTAGAAGAGGACAAAATTTCTTCATAAAATAAATTTAAAATTAATCTAAATATAAGGAATAGATATAAGTACAATTTTTGGTGTAGAGTGTAGGTATACAAGAAATGTTAAATACAATACAGCGCGAGCAGTCATGTGACTTTGTTGGCCTTGACAAGCAGATATGGGGGCCCATGTCAGAATGATAGCTAGTAATTATGGATATAGATGTCAAATATCATAATTTCTCATTCTAAATTTCGTAATTTTCCAATTCCATGTGGTTTATTTTCCTCGACAAGTAAATTCCACACTCCTTGTGACAAATTAACTACATGAGTTTAGAAAATCTTGAATTTTTTAATGAAAATTTCTGACATTTTACATCTATGTACATAATTATCATTCTGAAACGGGCCCCCACATCTGCTTGTCAATGCCAATAATGTAAACATGACTGTTCGCGCATTATACTTATGTAACAAAAAAGGAAGTGGCGAGAGGTATTGTGCTGGCCACAACAGATTCTTTTATTTAATTCTTTGACAAATCAAAATAATAAAATATATATATATATATATATATATATATATATATATATATATATATATATATATATATATATATGTAAGGCAATCGTTAAAATATTAGGTCAAACAAATACAGGGTGTTTTATGTAAGAGTACAGGCTTCAGAGTATGAATTCTAAATACCAATATGAGAAAAAAAATCGCAATAAACATTGGTGCTATAACGCTTCCTAACAGATACCGAGGATTTAATAAAAGTCAGAAAATAGTAGGTTAGTTTTATTTATTTTTTATTGGGTCATAAATACGTAATTATAAAAAGAATCTTAGAGCAAAGGTTCAAAATGAAAGCCATTGCATTCAAAAAGTAACTCTGCGCGACGAACAAGTGACCTCTCTATTATATTGTGTTTTCAAAAGCACAAATATTATTCGAGTGTTATATTATTTGTCCCATAATTCCTCTGTGGTATTAAAATTACTTTGCTGGTACACCTTACTTTTCTAGTGCCCCCTTATGTAGAAATCCAATGAATATATGTCTGGGAACCATGGCGGTCAAAATACAAATCACAAGCTAAATCCTCGGTAAGGAAGCGTTATAGCACCAATGTTTATTGGGATTTTTTTTAATGCGTTGGTATTTAGAATTCATACTCCGAAGCCTTGTACTGGGTACATGAAACAGTTTGTAAACAAGAAGGCACAAATGTCATAGCGAACTGATGCTACATAAAATATCATAATTTTCAAAATTCACGAACTAGGTAATTTCTTAATTACTGGTATCACTGTAAGCTAATTTAAAATACTTTTCGAAAATTTAAAAATGTACATTCCATTGCATTTAAAAAATCTACGATGATTTCGCTTCCAGCAAACCCGGAAGTAGAATTCTGGACCTTTTTTCATCAAATGTGGCGTTTAACTTCACACAACTTTGTAATAATTTAAACTAATAAAGGAAGTAGATATTTGTCTATTTCTTCAATCAGCATTTAGTTATATTTTATGCGACGATAAAAATCTATTTTATTGAAAGTGTAAATTCATGAGAGATGAAGTCGTGATTTTTTTGCGAGTCGACAATTAAATTTTATTGTTGTTTATAAGATGCATTTTGTTTACTATAGCAGTTAAAGAAATAAGAAAAAACAATTATAAATTAAGTTATATTTTTTAGCACAATGTTAAAATTTAATATAAAACACAAGTTGTGATTCTTTTCCAAGAAGATATCTTTTTGAAAACGTTAATTGCACAATTGATGTTGTTATTAACATAAACCGTCAAAGTTTGCAATGTATTTAATTTAAATAAAAATTAGTGTACTTTATCCTTGCTATTAAAATATTATTCTTTCGGTTAAAATGCTACTTGATCCACTTTAATATAAGATAAAATATGATGGTTTTTTTTTTAAAATGTGCGCTTTTCAACAATGTCACTACATCCGGACATTGTAAGGGAACATAATATAAATATGTTTAGAATTAATTTTTGCAATTGTTTTCTTAAGATCTATTATTAAGTAATTAAAAAGTAGTATTTCATAATTTTCCGTAATTCCTATCATGAAAGAGAAAATTTTATATTTTTTCCCTTAATTTGGCAATGCTGTAATCCCCACTACTCGAACTGATGGAGGGAATACTGATCTGAAAGAAATTCAAATAGTGTATTGTATACTATTTGTGGGGTCGTATAGTGAATTTGTTTGTAATATTGTCATACCAATAATATGGAATATTTAGGCCATCGCTACGTAGTGAGAAATAGAAGAAGAGGATGGACGTAAGTACTTAAAATAATTATACGCCAAATTTATATTTTTACACAGTAATAATAAATTTTAATACAAGGAAAAAGAATCTGAAGCAGGCAAATTATTTACATCTGTGGTGCTCTTTTAAGCAGTATGCTTTGGATACAAATTTTATAGTGAATACGCATTGCAATAATATAATAATAATAATTATGTACGATTTTCAGTTATTATTCGTGCAAGTTCCGTGTGCAATTTAATTGCCACGGATCTCTAAAAGTCCAAGGAGGCGTGATAGAAATAACGCGGGAACATAATGGACATGATATCCCAGGAGTTGCCATTGAAATATTTAGAAGGGCGCTTGTCCAGAGGGCCCTACACGATCGCACAAGCCTTCGAGTAATTTACGACGAGGAAGCTGCAAGGTACAACTTAAATATTATTTAAAAACATATTTTATCCAAATACTTTTTACGGTTAATATACATTCTATTACATTTTGTCAAGACTATTTCTTCAAATGTTAAATTTGATTAAAACAACAAATTTAAAGTAAATAATATTTATATTTATGAGGTCTCGTGGCCGTGTGTCTGGTCGCGAATCTGAGGACCCGGGTTCGATCCCGACCGACGCCAAAAATTACATCAAATTTTAATGGCACAATCCTTGTGGTGCACTCTCCACGCCAGCAATGAGTGCCCGTGAGGTGACGTCTGGTAAGCGCCCGCACGGTACAAATATTGCATCATTACCGATATCTGTGTACACAGCAGATTGGCACACCCAGCAATGGGTAATATGCCGTGATGAAATATTTATTTATTTTATTTATTTAATATTTATTCAAATAGAAAAAAATTAAACATTTGTAAAGTAAAATAAATTTTGAACAAATAATATATTGTCGCACAGTACTGTGGTAGGTAATAACATTGGTAATTTGTTAATATTATAATAAATTCATATAATTCCACATCCTCAAATGGAATTGTTCAAGAAACCGTTGAAAATAAAATGAAACAATATTTTTGAAATACATCAATTATATTTTAAAGAAAAAAAAGTAAACACTTAAAAATAAAATGCAATATTTATAGATTCTACACAATATACTAAAATATATTTTTATAACACATTTCAATACTCTTAACGATTACTTTATTGAAAAAAAATCCCTTTTTAAATTGTATAAGATTTATTGCGTCAATAGAGTTTTATGACTACATATAAAAAAGGGACAGCCGGTCATATTATGTCTCTTTATAATATGAGTTAGTGAAAATTTTCTTAAATAAACCAATAAAGAGGAAATAATTTTTTACAATAGGTATTGATGTTAATAATATATGAAATTGTTTAATTTGTTTATATAATTTTAAATCTAAACAATAAGTATATTTCAAAAGAACATGCTTTTTATGATCTTATTGTTTTGAAATAGTTTTAAAAGTTAGTATACCTGTCATTAAAAATATATATTATAGAGGTGACACCTGAAAATCGGGCCTCTCAGAATAACTATTTTATTTATAATTTTTTTTTTTATTTATATGTAAACTAGGCTTAGGGGCTTACAAATCATGGTATTTATAATGATAGTAGCGCTTCCGGTTCAACCGGAAGTGACATTAACTTTCAAATGTCAAATGGGACAGCCTATATATTTTTATATATTTGGAATCTACGTAAAATTATGAATTCAAAGATATACATGAAGTGAAGTTTTATTTTAGAAATAAATTACAAAAACGTAACCGAAAATTATATATATATATATATATATATATATATATATATATATATATATATATATATATATATATATATATATATATATATATATATAATTAACCTGCTAAGCTGTGTTAGGTAGACTACAAATTGATCTTTTTTGTAATAAAATATGGAATCCTTACAAGAATAACTTATTATTTAAACAATAATTTAAATATTATCTCAACTGTTTTCACAGCTTGCCTGATATTATGGCTTAGTATGTTAATTATTCATAATTTTCTCTTACGTTTTTGTAATTTGTTTTTACCTCCCGCTAAGAGAGATTTTAGTGAATAAGCACGTTTTAAAGTCCCTATAGCCCGATTATACATTTTTTACGATTGTGTGTATGTTGGAGTACAATTTCTCAAATTCTATAAGACTAAAGATCTGTATAACTACGAATTCATCAATCTAACAGTAATGAGTAGAGTTGAATGGGTTTTGGTAACTAACAATTGGACAACCGGAAGTAGTAGTATTTTAACAAAATTCCGATATATTTTTATTATTTCTACCATAGATTTAAAGATATAGAAATATAAATCTATAAAATAATATATTGTAGTAAATCTCACAGCCTAAACATCTCCATGGTAACCAGTTGAGATATTAATATGTCTGTAATTGACAGATAAATGTCATAATGTCAGTATCAAAAATCAGAGATAGTTTTTCTGAGAACGATATTTAATATTTCTTATGGTATTATTAATTATATATTTAAAATTATAGGTATATTACATGAACCCTTCAGAAATACCACCAATCCCGTTAATAAATTGGAAAAACCTCGAACATTTAGAAGAAATGGAAAAAACTTGCTCATAGAATGAATTTAAAATTATAGAAAATATATAAATATAAAGATTAGAATTTTTTGAATGTACAAGAAATGTTAAATATAATACTTATATGTATATATATATAACCACAATGGAAAGGGCGCGAGAGGTATTGTGATGGCCAAAACAGATTTTTTCAATAAAAAAACGCTTTTATCATATCTTTGAATTCGTAATTTTACGTAGATTCCAAATATATAAAAATATATAGGTGTTCCATTTGAAATATGAAGCTTTGAATTACATTATTTTAATATTACACATTTCAAATTTAAAGAACATTAATTAATTAAATATTTAATAGTTACATTTGAATCCGATATTTCATTATTACACCTGTTATTTAATACTATCCTCGATATTATTAGATGTCTATTTCAAAAAATCTGATGTGACCAACATAATACCTCCAGCCATTTAATTTTTATTAATTTAAATACATATACCTATGGGGTCTCGTGACCGCGAGCGTCTGGTCGCGAATCTGGGGAGCACTGGCACAAAACTTACCCCTGTAATGCACTCTCCACGCCAAAAATGAGTACCCGGGAGGTGACGCATGGTAAATGTCCGCACGATACAAAAATGTCCTCATCATTACCGAAATCTGTGTACAAAGCAAATTAGCACACCCAGCAATGGGTAATATGCCGTGATATTTATTTTCTTATTTAAATACATACCTGCATATTTACTAATACTAGAAATTATGTATCTTAAGTTCTTTTCCATATAACTATTGTTTTATTTACAATTTTCGCTTTAAAACGTTATTATTATTAATTTGAAATTATGTCTATTATTAAGTTCCTTTCATGTAACTACTGTTCTATTTACAATTTTCTTTTGAAAACGTTACTGTTATTAATTTGAAATGATTATTTTTTTGACAGTGACATTTATGTGTCAGTTACATACATTTGAACTGAACTGTGTAACCATGGAGTTGTGTTTAAAGCATAAGCTCCTAGATATAATTTTTATATTATTTTATAAATTTATCCATAAAATATATAGAAAAAGTATTAATGTAAACCTGTAGAAAATGAAATAATCTTTAACTTTTATAATAACAAATTACGGAAAAATAACATTTAAAGGTATTTTTTGAAGAAAAACTATTTTGAGCTTCAAGTAAACTGCCATTTCCGATTATCCGATTGACATCAAAATCTAATGGCTTCTTTCTATATTAGAATAAGGTAGAAATACAAGATTTCAAAATTTTCTGAACGATAGTATTTGTGTTATATACTGCAGATTTATAGATACCTATAAATAGATAATAGGTAAAAAGAGTATAGGTAAATCTAAAATTAAATTATTGTATTACATATATAATTGTATAATAATACTTATTTCCAATATAAATATTTTAGAAATCCTGAAGCTGCTGTGCTGTATCCGTATCCAACGGCGTACAGTTGTATGCAAAGTACACGCAGGCGAAACAATCCGCCCATACCGCCAACTCTTTTCGAGCTCGGTCGCCTCATTGGAAGCGAAGAGTGGGCTCATATATTCAGTATTGACCTGGAAGATGGCCCAGAACCGTTCTTCCGCCGCACAATTCAAACGGAAGAGGGAACTGCTTTGTTCTTCTCTGCACAATCATTTTTAGATGTGGCTGTTGCTGGTGTGGAGGAGATGCACCTGGATGGTACATTCAAATGTATACCAGCTGCACCTCCTTCCCACCAGTTACTAACTATACATATAATTAAGTATGAGAAGGTAGTTTTAAAATCGTAGCATTGTTATTTGTAATGTAATACATATTTTAACATTTCAGAGCATTGCGTTGGCATACGTGCTAATGTCCTGCAGGCGCCAAGGACTGTACAGGGCTGTGTTGGAGGTGCTACAAGAGTTTGCGCCAACCCTACAACCTCTGCTGATCATAACTGACTATGAGAGGGCCCTTCGAGGTTCTCTCATGGAGATGTTTCCTGCAGCAGAGGTTGTAGGATGTTTTTTTCATTATGCTAGCGTAAGTAAGTTAACATAACGAAATATAATTTACTAAATACTATTATTTTAGGCGGTTTGGAAAATGTGTGCGACGCTTGGGTACCTTGTTGAATATAGAAATAATGAATATATGAAAAAGGCGATTAAGATGACCATGGCATTGCCACTACTGCCTCAAGACGCTATAGAGGCTGGTCTTGAGGCAGTGATGGCATGGTGCAATGATCGAGGGATCAATTTGAGAAATTTTTTTGCATATATTCAACGGTAAGAGTAATACACATGTCGAAGTCTCAGCAAATATTTTAAAGTCTTATTTCCAGATTCTGGATACGCAGTGTTACACCCGCAGGGATGAGTGTATTCGGTTTGCCTCGACGTACCAATAACAACGTCGAGGCTTACAATAAAATTATTTTGGCTAAAATGGGTGTACACCCAAACGTTTTTGTTTTTCTCGGTAAGATTATTATTCATGTATTATGTTTCGAAAAAAGTTTACATTTTAAAATTGAAAAAATATTTATATTATAAATTTAATATTAATTGCTTCTTTTAATATAATAGTTTCGTACAAGTAAATTATTTTATTTTTTAGAAAAAATGTAATTTAACGCTTTCGCCATATTTGCAAAAAACAAAAAAAAATTAAATGTTTTCTTCGTTTTACGTGCTTCATACCTTCTAATAATATGGATTAATTACTATATTACTTTTGTTTATAGAAAAATTATGTCAATTACAAAAGAGAGCCATGCTGGACATCCGTACTCTGGAGAATGGGCTCCGGGTAACCAGGTCCGTACGAGAACTATATCTGGCCCAAGATGTCAGAGTGCGTGATGCCCAACAGGCATGGTTAGAAGGAGTGTACACCACAATTCAGTTCCTAGAGATAATGGCTCATTCCGTTGACAGAATTGCCGAAGATATGCACCAAGTAAGTCTCCATTATTTAAAGTTTAATTTGTTATTTGTTTTCTTACATACACCAAGGTTTTCATTTTTATTTCATCCCTATTAATTGTAAAATAAAAGTGTAAATAGATGTTCAACAGTAATTCAATAATATTGTACGATGGGTAATATGCCGTGATGAAATATTTATGTATTTGTAAAAAAAATATTTGAAACGTTTTTCTCCATTATTGATAATTTGTAAATTATTTTAGAAAGAAAAACTAAACAAAATCAGTTTTCCCTCATTATTTAGAAACATGTGCATTATTTTTAAAAGAAAAAGCAAACATGGTTAATTTATGAAAAAAACAGCTTCCTAATTTTTTAGGTACAAATTTGTTCATACTGTTTTCGATATACTAATACTATTTATAATATATTTTTTTAAGAAATTAATTGGGCTTTAAAATTAAAAATATATTTATCTTGTTTTTAAGTTATAAAAAAGAATAGGCAAATCTAAAGATTAAAATATTCTATTACATCTGTTTTTTTTTCTTTTATGGTAATTTTTGCTCCAATATACCGAAGTCGTAACTCTTACAGTTTTTGAGATACCATGGCGGCCCGGTTAAAAAAACACCTCTGTATTTTTTCTCAAATAAAGATACACCATTAAAATGGTCTCCTAATGGGATAACTTTTGTTTAATTTTAACCAACGTATCTCTTACCGTTCTCGAGATCCAGATAGTGAGCACGTTAACTTCGACATTTATAATATAAATAATAAAATACATTATAACAAATAAATAAACAAATGATATTGTAAAAATTTGGTATTTATTGTTTTCTGTTCAATTTATAATACAGTGGTATAGCTTATAGTTGTCTCTGAAACAATTTTCATTTCTTTTTAAAATAAAATTTTATTTATACTTATTACGAAAATGTTACCATATAATTAATTATTTCTCTTTTCAGGGACATTTATTAAATATCAGAGATGAAAACGTAAGCAAAAATAAAGAAAATAAAAAATGCTGGTTAATAATAAATTATTTATATATATATACCTATAGGTCATTGATGTAGATGAGCTTCCGCCACTAGTTCCTGAAGAACACGTGCCAGCTCCGCAAGACGTAGTACAGGCGCCTCTTATAGGACAAGCTCCACAAGTCGAACCTCCGGAAATACTAGCGCCTCAGGAGGAAATCCAACAAGAACAACCACCAGCACCAGCGGTAATAAATTATACATGTTTAAAATAAAATCATTAAAAAAATTAGGAGCATAAAAAAGAGGTAGGCGCGCGAGTAACTTTTTGTTCACGATCACGCACGCGCACGAAACAAAAAATGTAATCACTACCAATCACGCACGATTTTTTTTGTTTGATTCACGGTCCCTCACGCTTACGTATTTATTTTGGCATTCACGCGTGGTGGGTCACGTAATTGTTTCTATGTACATTTAAACCTGTTTGACACATGCCCGGTTGCAGAAACGTTCATCAACGCTTTGTTTAATTAACGGATCATCAAAATGAACAAATGCAACGCGATTTTTTGACATCAATGATTTAAATGTCATAAGAACAAGGAAACTGATTCGAATTTGTTCATTTTGATGGTCCGTTAATTAAACAAAGCGTTGATGAACGTTTCTGCAACCGGGCTGTGTCAGTTGTTGTCAAGTTTGGTAATAAGTTTGATATCAAATTGGAATTCACACACGACGAAAAGGTTGATGTGTTCGAAATTTACTTTTTTCAGAGATCGCAGTGGTAGCCACTTAAAAATGAACTCCCTGTATAGGGTGTTTCCTTTAAAACAGCTAGCGTTTGTTTTTTGCGAACTAATGACTTTAGAGAAAAATGTTATATACAAAAAATGATCAATAATAAGGGGCTAATTTATGGCGAGCCGAATATTAATTCTTATTGGAAATACCATTGGATTACCAATGTAAATAAACTTAAATTATATTTGTCTTTTTATCTCTCGCTAAGAGAGGCATTGGATTCATGCTAAAAATCACATATCCAAATTTTATTGAATAAGCACGTTTTAAGGTCTCTACCATCCGATTTTAACATTTTTACGATGATGTGTGTGTGGGGATGTTTGAAGGATGATTTCTCAAAAACTATAAGACTTAATATCTGTTTAACTACGTATTTGTCAATCTGACAATAATGTGAAGAGTTGATTTGGTAGCAAATGGACAACTGGAAGTAGCATATTCTTAAAAAAACGAAATATATTTTTTTGAAAATTATTATTCTTGCAAATATTACAGAAGATTAAATTCTCTGTGTGATACATTTAAATATTTTATTATATCTTGTATTGATTTAGAGATAAAAGAATATAATATATAAAATAATCTGTTGTAAGTACCTACATATATTATTTCTTCTTATTGTATTAATAGTTAAATATTTAAAATTATAGGTATATTACATATACCATTCAGAAATACTGGCAATCCCGACAATGAATTGGAAAATTTCTTCATAAAATGAATTTAAAATTAAAAAATCTATATATAAAGAATAGGCACAAATAGAATTTTGGAGTGTATGTGTACAAGAAATGTTAAATACAATAGGGCGCGAGCAGTCATGTGACTTTGTTGGCCTTGACAAGCAGGTATGGGGGTACATGTCAAAATGATAGCTAGTAATTATGTGCATAGATATAAAATATAATTTTTCATTCTAAATTTCGTAATTTTCCAATTCCATGTGGTTTATTTTCTTCGATAAGTAAATTCCACACTCCTGGTGACAAATTAACCATGAGAACTTAGAAAATCTTGAAATTTTGAATGAAAAATTCTGATATTTGACATCTATGTACATAATTACTAGTATCTCAAAAGGATTATAAAAACGCTGAAATATTTGTGAGTTATTTTTAAAATCATTAAATTGACCTGCAAAATATAATAATATAATATTTTGAACATGATCTTCAATAAAGAAATTGTAACTCGATAAAGTTTTCAACAAATTATTACTGCGTATTTCGAAGATGCATTAGCAATTAGTCTTGTAATTCTTATAGTTCTCAAGCTCTTAAATAGTGACCATTGCAAATATATACAAATAATTATTAATGTTTACAGGGAGTTTGTGTCGTATGCCAGGTTGCACTACCCACACACGCGTGTGCACCGTGCGGACACAAATGTTTATGTCGGGCCTGCAGCAATGAATTAATAGCACGTCAAACAATGACATGCCCAACCTGCAGAGCTGAAGTTTTGTTCTATATGGAGGTTTTTTAATTTGTTTATTATTTCCCTTCTTTTAGTTTATTATATTTTTTAGTTTTTAATTTTCTTTTTTAGTTTATTAGAATTGTTGTTTATATTTTTTTAATTTTCTTTTTTAGTTTATTAGATTTTTTTACTTCCTTTTTTACTTTAAAAGAATTTTTCCTTTTTTTTAAGTTAAGAATTTTTAGGTTTGTTTTCTTAAGATTTTTTTTTTTTTTGGTACTGTATATATTACGTTAATTTAGTTTATAAGTTTAGTGTATAACTTAATATACGGCCTGAGTGGCTCAATGGTTAGAGCAACGGCTCTTAGTCACGAATACGCTAGGGGACCCGTGTTCGAGGTATGGATGTTTGTATATGTGAACCCACTCTGTTATTAGGATTCAATCCTGTTGTAAAATAGAATAAAACGAAGCTGAGTTTTGCATGTTTCGATTTGAGGTTCCCCGGTTCGAGGTTCGAGTCTCTCGGCTAATAGTCGAAAAAAAAAGTGAGCGAGACGATCTGACCGGTTGTCTATTTTAAACGTAGTTGTAGCTAATGACTACATTAGTACGAATCAGTCACAAAAAAAAATACATATAGTACCTGAGGCCTTGGTCTTTAATGGCTGTCGTGCCATAATAATGATTGTGATATTCAAGGCAAACTATTTTGCAATATTTTACAAATTTTATGTATCATGTTGATACCTTATATTTAAAGATGATATTTTTTTCAAATATGCTGTTTTTATTCCTGAAAATAAGCTTTATATTATAAAATATTTTTGTAAAATTATTGCTATGCTATGCATAAATATATCATGTTATATAAACAAATATTGTGTTTATGCCAATATAATACCACTTACTCCAAAGTATTAGAAATTGATTAAAGGTAACTCCTAGACATAGATAACGACATAAGGTTTTATAAAGTGTTATCGTTATATTGATCTGTATATTAATATTTATTAATTTTAATAAAATAAAATGTTTCAAAAATAAAAATTGTTTCGTTCACTGCTTATCCATGTGGCTACCTAATTTGCGGACCACAAAAAAGCGGACTGGTCATAAGTATTGGTTCTATACTATTAAATCACAACATACTAGTTACTTTTGAATAACTGTGGCATACAAAACAGGAAAATGATCGAGAACACCTCCGCAGAGGTTATTTTACTCCTGGTGTGTTTTGCGGACTAGCTATTTCTAATAAAACAAGAGCGATCAAACTAGGAATTTGCATGGCTTTTGTGATTCCTAGTAATATACAATTTAATTCAAATTCGAAATCATCTTCAGAAGGTTACATTACTCTTGGTGAATTTTGCAGACTGGCCATTTCGACTGAAGCGAAAGAGACCAGACTTGAAATCTACGTTGCTCTTATGTTTCTTTCCCCTATACTATTTAATAAAAACTCGAAATCATCACCAAGAGTAAAGTAACCTTTTGAAGATGATTTCGAGTTTTAATTAAATAGTATAGGGAAGAGAAACATAAGAGCAACGTAGATTTCAAGTTTGGTGTTTTCCGCTTCACTCGAAATGGCCAGTCCGCAAAATTCACCAAGAGTAAAAAAGTAACCTTCTGAAGATGATTTTGAGTTTGAATTAAATTGTATATTACAAGGAATAACAAAAGCCATGCAATTTCCAAGTTTGATCGCTCTTGTTTTATTAGAAATGGCTAGTCCGCAAAACACACCACGAGTAAAGTAATCTCTGCGGAGGTGATCTCAATCATCTTCCTGTTTTGTATACTACAGTTATTCAAAAGTAACTAGTATGTTGTGATTTAATACTATAGAACCAATAATTATGACCAGTCCGCTTTTTTTGTGGTCCGCAAAATAGAACTTCCCCATATCCATGATGTATTATAGTATTTTAATATAATAAAATTCTCCATACTTACCTATATAAAAACAAATTTATTCAGGATTAACTATTAACTATTCTCGTTGTTAATTTCGTAATTTAAATTTAATTATTAAATAAGATCGATATGATCCAAACCTATGTAGGTTGAGGTTACATTTTTATTTTGACTTTGACATTACTTTCTGTCAAAACCATATGATCATGTGTTACTCGTTACTCTCTTCATTTCGTTCGTATATCCTCTATTAACCTCAAAATAAATATGTTAAATCCCAAAACCAACAAAATCATGTAAATAGATATTATAAACAAAAATTAATATTTTTTTATTCATTTACCTCTTTTCTATAAACAAGGTTTGAGTTTTCTTTTAGCTCATCACAGCAGAACTTATTTTACTTTGGTTTGTACAATATACTTTGATATTTATTTATAAGGTAAAATTTACAATAATTTAACTAACCTATAGATTATCTTATGTAGTCAGTTAATTTAAAATCATTAATATAAAACTATAGTGGATTTTTATAAAACCGGACCCGAGTTTCACTCACTAAATACATGTTTATAAACAAAAGAGTTACTATGATTATTTCATTAACATTTGTGTTAACTTAGTGCCAGTTTTACAATCCCCGGTTAGAATTTTAACTGTAAGTTAAATAAACAATATTGAATCGGATTATTGACAGCAATGATCAATTTGTCATTTGACGGTTCATTTCGTTTCAACTGTTTTTTTAACTGGCAGTTAAAATTTTAACCAGAGATTGTTTGTCCCATATTGCATTTTAGGAAAAGAAGAGCAGCTGTGGAAAAAATGGATAGGATTTTCAGTCTGTTGTTGCCAGTATAATACATCTCATCAATTCTATTTTGTTTCACATTAATATCGAATATATATGCATAATATTAATAACACAAATATATTTTAAACAACTCAGTTTTATTACAATATGAACTATTTTGATTTGTAATCCACGTACACATAATTTAGTACATGATAAGGTAACATACAATATTCGGTATATTGTTGTTCTTTTAATATACTAGTATAAGTAATTTGTTTATTTATTTTCATAAAAAAGTAAATCATTTATTATTATACAGAGAAATGTAAAAATTGTACAATCGTATCATGTGTCTGTATTACTGCTTATGGTAGGTACATGTTTCATAAACCAGCTAATTATCAAATAATTAATATATTTATTTTATTTTAAAGGTGATTTTATTTTTCCCATACATTTCATTTTATCTTCATAAATGTTTCACATTTAGCCCTTCCATGGCCTTTCTATAATTATATTATAAAAAGTTTATTGTTTTTATATACCTTCAATTAAATAGTTTTAATATTAGATTAGTATTATTAATGAAGAAATATGTGCTAAATTTATATCAAAAATATGCACACAAATTTGTGAATAGATAAATTTATTTGGCATATATAAAATATGTATTTGATCATTTTTAAATATTGTAACCCCAAATATATTAACATTTTCATTTGCTTTAATTCAAATATAATTATAAAATCAAATATTACTAAACAGTACCAGAATGAAGCGGTAGTGAACAAACCAGTAATGAATAAATCAATGCGCAACCGACTTCATAGTGGTAGAGATTTGCACAAGTCGAGAATTGTATAAGACAGTATAATTTTTTCCGAGATTTGAATATTCGAAAAACGCATAAGTCGTTATTTGAATAAGGCGATGTTAATTTTTTTGATTTTTATCCAATACGATGTTTTATAAATTGATATGTGAATAAAGTGATATTTGAATTTTCGTACACTCTAACCCTACCCATAAATTTAACATCATAAATAATGACAATAGACAATTATTTCACACAGGTAAAAAAGGTGTAATACATTATATTTAAAAAATAAAAATTTTGACGTTACATATGTATTTGGTCAGTGTTGCCAATTGTGCAATAATTAACAAAATAAGAGAAACCAAGGTCACGACACATTTGACATAATGAATATGAATATTGAAAATTAGAGTAATATAACAACGATTTATTATAATTTTAATTAATTATAAACATGAGAAAATAGTTTACATTAGTTGTAAGTATTAAAACATGAAATATTTTTGTAATACTAAAATTAAATTTTCAGGTTATCAAAAGAACATGAAATGTGAATAATCTGTGCTTATTACAAGAACGAAAAATTGTCTTACAGGCTAATTATAAAATAATTACATGTGTTTTATATATATTTGCCCCAATTAAGTGGTAATTAATTATTATAAAATTAATCTCAAAAAATTGTGGGTAATTGAAATGTGAAGAAAGTTTGAAATATTTCTTTTATACATAGAGTGTTTTAAAATGAAATATATATTGTAATATTAATAAATGTATATAATTTAATTTATTTGATAAATATTGTGTGTGTAAAATGTCTAGAAATTAT